>JAJHJA010000086.1:1937500-4707500 GCA_021202915.1 Heliconius himera
GCCACATTTCAAAATGAGTTTTTGACGCATTCATTGAAACGATAATTTGAAAATGTATTTTTTTATTTTTACAAATGTTTTTTTGTTACTGTTTTTTTCTTATTTGCGTAGTTTTATAGTAGCTCTATTTTAGGTATTCTTATGTAAAGTTTCATATAATTTCAAAAGAATAAAATGATTAAAAAACATTTAAGCTTTTTGATTAAACTATAATTTTGTATTCTACTATTTATTTTATATTATACCAATCTTAAATGAAAACCAAAATGTATTAAGATTTGTATAGTGTTTGACGTGTGAATCATAATTTGATATATGTTTATATGAAAAATATTTATAGTGAAACATAAATATTTTTTTTTAAATAAAATATATAGTATATAGATAATATTTTTAATTGCAAGCCTAGTCTAGCCTAGTATTTTGATAAAAAACAATTTTTTTTAGCAAAAACATGCAATTAAAATTTAAGTAAAAGTAACATCAACACATTCATTTAACACAAGGCAGTAATTACAATTTCACGATAATCAAATAAGGATCGCTGGTACATTAGACATCTACGCTCGGGGTACATTAGACATCTGGGTCGAATTTCATGCTTATTTTCTTAATTATGGCCATAATATAACTTTTGGGGACAAGATGGTTTTTAAGGGCAAAAAGTTTACATTTATTTTAATTAGTCGTGGGTTTGATACTCCGCTAGGGACAAGGCTTAAAATGCAGGATAGTTATAATTCTATCATAATCTAAAAAAAATTTAAAAAATTAAAAAAAAAAGATCATTTTGCCAGATTACTATACCATACATATCATCCATTTACAAAATTTCTATACATATAAAACCATTTTGTTAGCGACTGACTGACAGACTGACAGAAATACGAAGCAGATCGCTGAAATTTGACGTGTAGGTTCGTAGAATAAAGAAGCAAATGAAATTGTGGGCTACCACTAGTATTTAGTACCTATTTGTTTTACGAAAGCGGTTAAACTGAGATCATTTGATATGCGCGCGTGCTCGGCCTCCGCCTAATTAATTCAGCGTCCAGGTGCCAGATGGGCGGCAGATGGGCACTATGGGCATATAGAGCTGACGTGTGGTTATATCGGGTGTGTTTTAGCATATTTTAAACGTAAGTCACCGTTTTACATGACTTTTTTGTATTATAGGTAATTTGAGGGTTTAATAATAAAATTAAATTTTAGATATAAATATTTATATAAGATCTTTGGAGTATACTATAGTTGGTTAATGTGCAACGGTGCAACCGTTTTTTTTATTTTAGGGATCTTATTAATGAGATTTTAAATGGAAATTTGTCTCATATAAAAATAAATAACGAATTAGACTTTACTATAATATCTCCACGAAAATTAGCAATGTTTTGCTAAAGCCAAGAAAGCCAGGAAAATGTTTTAATATATTACAATTTAATATTTTAAAACATTTCTCTTCTATAAGAATGCCCATATCATAAGAGAAATGTTTTAAAATTCATAGGCATAAAATATTTTATATTATACTCTGAATTAAAAATATAGAACAAAGTTATACGTCACTAGATGCAGAGGGAAACTGCAAACCAAGTGTTGATACACTGTTCCTATTCCTATATTTATAGACACATCCATTCTCCACTTTACATTGAATTCTGGAGGCGTTGCGTGTTGAGTGGCAGAAGTCACGCACCGCGCTTTGCCTCAAGAGTAATTTAGTATTATTTAAATTAAAATTCCATATTAAAATAAGGGTTAGTGAGGCGATCTCTAAATGTATCTTGTGACTCTTGGGGTAAATTTACGCTTCTCCGCTCCAGCCTAACAAAGTGTGGACGCGATGAGTTCCACCTTCTTCTTTTGAATTCTTGACACTAGGAAAGAGAACTCTCCCTACCCATCAAATCAGCTTGTATTGCTGCGCCACGACGGACTCTAATACAAATTTTACAAATACGTATCAAAATTTTTCTTGGATATTGAAGCTATATGCGAAAACATGAATAAATGTTTTAATCTATATAATTACATAGAATACAAAGTGACTTACCACTAAATTATACCATTAATATTTTTATTTTGCTGACATTACCAATATTATTAAATGTAGAGATAATAATTACGTATAAGATAAGTAACGTATAAGTGGTTTATGGCTTATCGCAGGGTTCAGAGGGTGGATCGGTAATTAACAAAATTACCCAACGATAGCTTGCATAAAATTATTAATATCTTTATCTTGTATCTAAGACAATGGGGTCACCCCCTCTCCAGGTGTATACTTTACTTTAAACAGATGGTGTAGAGTTCCAATTGTATAGAATAGAATATTGTGTTTTATTGTATTTTTATGTATTTTTTTTTTGTTTTATGAACGTAAGATTGGTTTCACTTTTAAGGTAAATAAAAATCAGCTTCATGCTGTATCCCGCACGCAGCAGGGTAGGCAGAGGGAACCTAGTATTAAGACACTCCGTTCCCCACTTTCTGCCGAATTCTGGAGGCATTGCGTGTTGAGTGGCATAACTCAACGCCGCGTAAATAAAATATAAAAGAATTTTATTTTAATTGTGATAAAAAGTAGAACATTTTTTTTATCTAAGTTTATATGGTTATTCTATTAAGCATTTGGTAATGATGAGAATAGTTTTACCGCTTATGGACTTTGTAAAATAAATACTGCATACTGCGCTTGATGTGAGGCAAAAAATTGCAACCAAAAACATCGTAACACAGTGACAAAAAAATGTAAAATCAACGAAATTTAAATAATTTTTATTAATAATAGATTTTTATTATTAATTACTTCATTATACATTCTATAATAATTACATTCTTAACTCTACATAAAGGTGTCTTTATACGGTCTTCCGTACGAAATAGGGTTGAATGAAATTACCTTTTTTCCAATTAAATAACCACCTGGGTCGTGCTATACCAAGACGTTGGGGGCTCTTAATAAATTACAGCCCAACGATCTTTGACCACCTTTAGGGTGGACCATAAATTATTATTGAAGATTTTTTAATCATACTATTTGTAAGATTTTGATAGTAAATCAAGCTTAAATAGCTATATGATTATTCTTAATCAATTTTTTATTTTATCTGTCAGATTTACACTGTATCCTGTATTTATCAGGGCAGGTGGAGAGAACCTAGTTACAAGTCTCTGAAGTCTCCACCTTTCGCTGGAATTCGACGCATTACATGTTGAGTGACGAAACTCAACGCTGCGGTTTAGTAACGACTACATGGATATTTACTTATTAAGAAAACGTATTAAAAATTTAACGTAACGGGATTTAAGCCCGCGCCTCCTTGGAAGCTGTAGAATTATCGTTTGCCAAGAGAGAATACAATTTTTTAATATTTTTCAACTGTTTTCATATGTTATTCCGCACTTAGGAAAGTGATACTTATTAAGAAAACGTATATTTTTTTTCACTTTATTTAAGTTCTATACTATAATTAGCGAGTTAATGTTCTCAATTAATACATATATCGAATCCTAAAAATGAAAATTATTTTCAACATTATTATAACTTATAACTTTTTTTTGAGGCCAGTCGTGGCGGAGAGGGACAAAGTGTGACTGTATAATCGACTACCACAACCAGTCGATTTCTTAGTTCGATCCCCACTTGAGGAAATATAATATTCATTTACATTATGTGTCGAGGAAAAAGCGCGGCGTTGAGTTCCGCCACTCAACACGCAATGCCTCCAGAACTCGGCGGAAAGTGGGGAACGGAGTGTCTTAACACTAGGTTCCCTCTGCCTACCCTGCTGTGTGCGGGATATAGCGTGAAGCTAATTTAATTTTTAATTTAATTTTCTTTTTGAAGCTGCGTTATAAATATACTTGTAAATTGCCGGAAAGTATGTATGAATAAAATACAATTATTTTATGTTTACCCTTCGCTGCTTACAAACGGCTGTAAGTATACTGTTTAATTTATCCTTTTGCTTATAAATAAAAAAAGGAAATATAGTTCATTGATTACGACTTCTTTACGTGCAAATATTTTACACATTTTGTATATAGCGCCATCTATTATCGGGTAGAGAAATTATTAAATTATCATTGCATTAATCGCTTAACAGGATAGAGTAAGTAAGGTGTATTTAGTATATTGACTATGAAGTGAACTTTTTGTATAAGATTCTGGAGTGGACACCAGACTAATATGCTATGGACACAGACCGCATGGTGCTTTTTATTCATACTAATATTGGTCACTTCACACTTGGAACTCAATTGCTGAGTCGTAGAACCCAGGCTGGAGGAACATTTATGTAATTAAAAAATTACAGGTTCAATTATAATTTATTATTTAATATATTATATTCTTACGTTTGATTATTATTTTTACTCACGTATAAATATAATAAATGGCATGGCGTCTGCAAAGTTATTATTTGCAAAGTAACGATTCTAGACTTTACTAAAAATATTTTACGAAAAAAAATTAATAATTCTTCACTTAAAGTCATTTTTAAGTATCGAAGGCGAAATATAAAATAACTTTATTTTACGGATATGAGATATGTTTTACGGATATGATTTCTGGAAATGTAAATGTAAGTACACATATATATTATATGTTATACGCTCAAGAAAAACTCAAGAAAAACCATTCTTTAGAGTTTCTTAGAGAGAAAAGCTCATAGAAAATCTATAAGTTAAGTTTTAAGATTGAAGGTGTAAGTATTTAATATTTGAATTTTCTCGTTCTGGTAACGAAGCAAAATGTGGCGTTGAGTTCCACCACTTGACAGGTAGAATTCGGCGCAGAATGGTATACTTCGCTATTTGTAGTATAAACAGATATTTAGTACTTGCTCGTAATCGTCTTCTGGTTTTAATACGTATATAAGCAAAATATTTTAACTCTAAATTGTTGAGGCCGGTCGTGGCGCAGCGGCACGGGGTGTGACTGCAAAACCGACTGGTTGTGGGTTCGATCCCCACTCGAGGAGATGAAATATTTACTTAAATTTATATTTCCATTTCTTCGCTCTGGTGTCGAGGTTAAGCGCGGCGTTGAGTTCTGCCACTCAACACGCAATGCCTCCAGATTTCGGCAGAAAGTGGGGAACGGAGTGTCTTAACACTAGGTTCCCTCTGCCTACCCTGCTGTGTGCGGGATATAGCGTGAAGCTAATTTTTGTTGAAATAAATCAAATAACTAACATAATAAATGATAAACACCTTTAGAATGTTCTTTTCAATACAAAATGAACAGACGAAGAGTGCACATACAAGCTGCTATGACAATGATCAATCAGCGCGTGCTCACCCCACCTTAATTAAGCTTTTTGTTGACATGGCTATTATTATATTTATAACACAGAAAACAGCTTACAATAAATGTATATTATTCGCGGATGGTTCAAAGTTCAAACCCCGCTATGGTGACATTTTTATATGTTTTCTAAATAAATATTTTTCTTTCCTAAGTGTCGAATAACACTTGAAAAATTATTAAATATAAATGATATATAGTATTATAAGGAATATATTCTTTCCTTTTATGTTAAGTACACCTCTCTCATATTTAACAGGATAGTAAGAAAGAATCTAGCGGTAAGACTTACCGTTCTCTATTTTTTGTCGAATTTTGAGTAGGCTTGGAAACAAACATTTTACATATTTCTTTTTTTACATTTATACTACACATTCATATGTAAACCAGAGATTTTAAACAGCTTTTGTGAATTTTAACTAAAAAGCAACGCCATAATAATAAACACTTTCACATCGACAGCAGCATTATTTATTTGTCAAACATCATATTTTACGTTTAACATATATCGACGTTTTTAAATTAATTTTTTAGCTCCACACTGCATAGAAGGAATAATGTTCAGACATTACGTTTTCCAGGTTCAGACCAAGAAGAAGACTTTGCGTGTTGAGTGGCAGAACTCAACGCCGCACTTTGTTTTGTTGCCAGAACGAAGAAATAAAATAATTGAGTGTTAGTGGGAATCGAACCTCCAACCGCCTCGCCTTCAGTCAGACGGTGTGCCGCTGCGCTACAATGGTTTATTTTTAACTTTATCTTTTGTTATGTGTCAAAATTGCATACAATAGCATCATAAATTAACAAAATCAAGTTTTAAATAACTAAAAAGGATATTTTTTGCCTGTTTAGCATATAAATGTGTTAAAAATGATTCCTAATTGGTCAATTGTTGTTTGTGGTTTTTTAAACACCTTTAATGTACTTGGCACGAGTGATGCACAAACTTTGCTTTGTTAAAGAAATCATGAACAATTGTTAAAATAAAATAAAAAACTGGTTAAGTGCAAGTCGGACTCACACATCGAGGGTACACTGAATATATGAAGTAATACTTAAGTTTATGGGCGTTTATATTAATCTTACCTATATCAAAAGAATTTAGTACTAGATTTTATTTTCTGTGACTTGCCTACCAATTTTCAAATTTTCGGCGATTTTTCCTATAAGATTGTTTTTTACTATCAGATTACCCTAATTTAATTGATTATTATTGATATTAGAAGAGAAATAATGAAATGATAAACAATATAAAAATTATGTTTAGAAAATTTTATCTGGCACTTTAATTTTAAATAAAAAATTATATATTATCTCTCTTAGTGAGTCGCATCTGCATCATTCCCCTACAAGCTATTGATCGATGAAGATTGATTAGGTGCATGAAACCCGGAGGCAAGAGAAAGGCAAATATTCACCCAATCCTTCATAGTGGACATTTACCTTGGAAGAGCTGACCGTCTAATCTTCTGATCCGAGTAAGCCTACGAGAGTAACCCACCCTTGCCTGTATGACGATATAGATCGATCCTTTCTCCGGAAAATATTGAACCAACCGTTTTTTCCGCCTTCTCTACTTTATACTGGAAAGGCGCGTATCTAATAAAACTTAAGGGTGTCCTCGCGCAGCACAGCGTGTGTAAACACAACGGTTCCGGGTTCGATACCCACCCTTAGCTCTGGTAACAAGACAACGGATACGCAACGTATCTTAATAGGAACGAAGTGTTTTAACATAAGGCTCCCAGGTTCCAGGTTTATGTCTCTCTTGCTATTTACAGGATACAATGTGAACCTTAAAAAAATAATATAAAATATAATTAATTTATTTAAGCGAATTTCAAATAGAATTTCACTTTAAATGTATACAAAAGGAAAAAGGGGGTTGCACCTACACTCATCCCCTATGATATATTGATTGATGCGCAGAAAATGGACTATAAGGGGCAAAGGATGTAGGACCACTAAGTTTTCTCATTCTCTACCCTCCATAATGCAATAGAAGTACGATGTTAAACAAGGATATTTTTTATTATGTTCTTTTACTTAAAGAAAACAGCATTTACATTCAGCTTAACCCAAAATATATATCTATATAATATAATTCCAGGGTGCTGCACCTGCACCCATCCCCTGAATGCTATTGATCGATGCGCAGAAATTGCACTATAAAAGGCGATGGATGCAGAGCCTCGTCCCACAACATCTGACTCTAGGTGTGAGCAAGGTGTGTTCAGTACTTTGTCATAAAGTATGGAGTTTTACACAATTAATTAAGAAGTCATTTCTTAATGAAAATTTTATAATCACAGGTACTTATTATAATAAAATTTGAATCTTTGATAATTGTATTATACAAGTTTAATATGTGATTTGTATTTTATTTTCAGGTCCATGTCCCAGATTCCGAAGACATGAAGAATTTTCAGATAATTCAATCATCAATCAGAAATATCGCTGACACAACGAGATGACACACAGATTATAGGAAATTTTATTTCCTAAACCAAAAATATGCATTTATTTGATGGATTCACAATTATTATTAAGTTTGAATTATTTTAAATACATCGAAATTATGTTTTGAAACATTTGATTAATATGTTTTAAGTAATCAAATAAATAATTGCATGTATTTGTTTATTGTTGTTTCATTTAACTTTTTTTTTATAATAAAAAATATATTAATATAAAATCAATATATAATATTATTAAACATTAAAATATTCTGGTAATTAAACAAAAATATATAAAAACACAAAAATAACAAAACTAAGTCCTTTGTTCTAGTATACCACTTTAGTCTACCTTTAATTAGTAAAATGTTTATTGCTAGTATTATATATAAAATAAATAAACGCAAAGAGAGACAAACAGTACGTTCTAAATAAATAAACGTAAAGAGAGACAAACAGTATCTCTAAATATTGTCACCAGTAACCAGTAGCTATTGTGATCTTAAGCCAAAAGGTACTTATAGAAATCAATATCCACGTATGGCAGCTAGTTCAATTAATAGAAGGAACCTGGATAGGTTCCAGGATAGGATGTGCGGGAAACACATGCGCGAAGCTTCAAAATACCATGAATATACGTATGTAAATATATCGAATAGAGCAAGATAGAATATGGTTGATAAAGCATATGATGAAAACTAGAAGTAGATTAGTTTTGCAATTTGTGTTTACAAATTCAAATTCAAATTCAAAATATTCTTTATTCAAATAAACTTTTATAAGCACTTTTGAATCGTCGAATGAACATATAACAAAAAGTAAAAAGCTACCACCGGTTCGGAAGGCAGTTCTGCTGAGAAGAGCCGGCAAGAAACTCAACAGTTGCTCTTTTCAAAGTCAATGGTATAATATATAATTTTATTACATTAACTGGCAGCTATCCTGCATCACATTCAATAGACATTAATTCCATATATGTTTATCCTCTAAATATTCTTGAACAGTGTAATAAGCATTACTTGTTAATATTTTTTTTAAAGCTACTTTACTACTACTTTACTTAAAGTTACTTTTAAAGCTACAATTTTCAAAAAAAGATTTACAGATTGTATTTGAACCCATGAACATTTACAATTGAAGTTCAAAATATTTTGGCTAAGCCATAATATTGTAAGTTAGGTTAGTTCAAAGTATAGACTGACTACAACTCGCAAATGGGAGACGCGGCTACACTTGGATACATCCCTTGCAACCTTATCAATCGATACGCACTTATCCTACCCACAACGAGTGGGAATGAAACCCACAACCTTTGCGTTTACACTCACACGCTAGTGCCCCTGCGCCACGACGGCCTCAATTGTTTTTAATAAGAAAATAATTTTAAAAAAGCAAATACACCAGTATTTGATTTGCTTTGCACACACACTCTTACAGAACTCAGTGTATAATCATACCTGGTCCTTCAGATGAGCTTTGAAATTTACATACAGATTCAAGCTGTATCCACGCATACTGTAGGGTACCTAGTGTTAAAGTGGGGGCTACGTTTCCCACTTTCAACCGAATTTTTCGAGGCCTTGCGTGTTGAGTGGCGAAACTCAACGCCGGGCTTTTGTCTAGTAGCGAAGAAATAAAAATTATGTATACATATAATAATAATTCATTCCCTCGAGTGGGAATCGAACCCACAACCGTCGCGTTACAGTTACACTCTTGTACTCCTACGCGACGATGGACTCTACCTCGAACTATAAATAATATAATTGAAGAAACATTACTCGTTAAGTGGCGGAATTCAACACCGAGAATTGTCTTGTTACCACAAAGGGCAAATAAAAATATTCTTCACGTGGTAGTCGTTGTAAAACATTACACATAAACTTACAGACATTCTAGCCAATCTTTTTAGATTTGTCTTCGCCAATATTACTTTTGTTGCTATAAAATATATTAAGACAGTATACAGAGCTCAATCATTACACTCAAAAGGGGAAACGTTGCTCCTGCACCCATCCCATCTCCTGCAATCCTATCGATTGATGCGCGAAAACTGCATATATAAAAGGCAAAGGATGCAGAGCCTCGTCCCACAACATTAAAGTCGATCAGTGAGCAAGGTATCATCAGTACTTAGTAAAGTATGGGGCATTTATATTGAACTAAGAAGTTATTTCTTAATAGATTTTTATAATTAAAGGTACTATTCGTATTATAATTTAATATTTAAGCAAATATTTTCTCAGTATTGTTTTTGATTCTGGTTTAAAATTAATTTAATTTTATTATTTTTTCAGATCCCAGCATCCAACAACATGAGGCTATTTCGGAGCGTGAAAGGATTTAAAAACAAAAGTGATGCCACAAAATGACGAAGTTCTCTTAAAAAAGCAAGAAATTATTAATTAATTTAAAATATAAATAATATTATTATCAATATATAAAATACATACATATATAACTAATACATGTCTTCCATGATCTTCTAATAATGTTTATTTTTTTGTATTTACCTTTTTTTAAAATAAATGATTTGTTATGTGTATTGCGGTTTTAATACAATAAGCAAACATTCAGACAATAACTAAACCTATTATTCTTAAACTTCTAACAAAATTTTACTTTGAATTAATCGATTAAACAAACATAACCTTAACATTTTAGCAAAGCAAAGTTAACCCTAAAATTAATTTATTTAAGAACAAGATATTGTTATTACTATTTTTCATTTCTTCGCTCTGGTGTCGAGGCAAAAACGCGCCGTTGAGTTTCGCCACTCAACACGCTATGACTCCAGAAGTCAGCATCAAGTCATCTTAACACCAGATCACAAGGCAGAGGGACTACCAACGCAGATATGTGCGGGGTACATATCTGCGTTGGTAGTCCCGTATCCCGGTAGTACGTGAAGATATAATATAATAAAAAATAAGATATTATCAATGTAGCTATAATGAAAAGGGTAATATTAATATATTTAAATTTAGGATCGTAATTTTTTTTATTAAGAAATCAAACATTGTCTAACATTCGTTTTTCGATATTGTACTTTAATATAAGGTAATATATTTGTAGTTAAGATCGCAAAAGAACAATAAATAAATTAACAAACAAGAAAACATTGAATCAATTTAATGTTTAAATCAAGTTCAATATTCTATTGAAATTTCTTATTGGTAAAGGTATATTACGAAAAAAACAAAAATATATATACTAAACAAAAGGAATTGAAAGCAATGAATTTCTTATTTCAACAAGATCCCTGGATAAGGTACAGTCAAAACACAAATCCACGACATATACAAGATAAGCAGAAATAATTCAATTTTCAAGACATTGTGAGGTGAACAATGGATCCTAACGCCGTTTATCTTATTACCAAAGCGAGGAAATGAAAATATATCATTCTTCCAAATTGGAATTAAACTCGCAACGTTACGACAGTGATGAGCTTCGACCTGGGGCCACAAGATATTGTAGCATAGGAACATACACAAACTGTGACCACCTTAATCGGGGGACGAGGCTGCACCTGCACCCATCCCCTGCAATTTTATTGATCAATGCGCAGTAATTGTACTATAAAAGGCGATGGATGCAGAGCCTCGTCCCACAACATCTGACTCTAGGTGTGAGCAAGGTGTGTTCGGTACTTTGTTATAAAGTATGAAGTTTTACAATTAATTAAGAAGTAATTTCTTAATACTAATTTTATAACACAAAGGTGGGACTTAGTGTTTAAAGAAATCAGTTTTTCCAATTTGTATTTATTGAAGGTAAATTAATTAATGTAATTTTTTTTCAGGTCCATGTCACTGCATTCTACGATATGATGATTTCTCAGAGCGAAGAGGCGTTGAAAAGCAAAACAGATGCCACAAGATGACACAAGCAAAATTTTCCACTTTGTAAATTTACCTGAGCCTTAAATGTTACAAGATTATTGTTAACTTATTTTGAACACTTTAGAAAGTTATTTTGAAATGTATGTTTTCTCGAATAAATGATTTCTTACGTGTTTTGTTGATTTATTTAAATTCACTTTTAATACAGAAAATTAAATTAGTCCTATAGTCATTTAAAGCAAATTTGAATATGAATGCAGAGTAGAAATTTGTAGTTAATGCATAATTAAAGATGTGAAATATATTACAGTGTTATTTTCGTATAAAATATTTTTAAATGTATAGTAGGAGCGCACTACGATAGACGATGGAGCCAGCAAACTTCTCAACAGGTTACATCATTTTAATAGCTGCTTTTGAAGGCTTTACTTTTACATTGTAAAACAAATATGTAAGTACCTATACCTATAAACTTAACGTAACTTAGCTTCACACTAAATCCCTAGCGGGGTAGTCAGTGGGAACGGAGCGCCATACGCTGCGGTCTCTACATACCTTTTTCGCCTCATCCACTATCATCTACCTCTTCATACATGCCCTCCGAGGGGTCCTCGATTTTTTTGAGTTTTTGGGGCTCATTAGGTTCCCTTAGTATCTTTGATACTGATTTTCGAAGGTCAACCGAGGTCTCCCCTATCATACTCACTCTTCCATCGAATTTTTTTGCCATTCTCTTATGCATGTGTTCTTTCACATACATAATATAATAATAATAATAATTCTAATTTAAGTTCGTTTTAGATATACTTTGGGTACCGTGTAAGTTCGACTTTTATTCTAAAATACATGAAAATGATGCAGTGGTGTTTATTTTGTATATTGGAGAAAATTATGAAATATATAGAAAATAATGAAATCTTTTAATTATACCGTGTTCATATACATAATACTCTTTGTAATGTAAAGGTTACAATTTTGTTGTTCTATACTATAATACAGTGGTAGCTAATCTGTATGAAATTTATATCATCTTAAGTCCACATATCTAACACTTTCGGTTATATATATTATGTTACACTAACCAGATTTTTGGCAATTTGTAAAAATATATACGTTTGTAAAGATATAATTAATAGGAATATAAATAAAAATTAACCAAAAATATTCATTTAATTTGGCCACAATACAGGCTTAATATAAATTCGGCGGATTATTATAATATTTCTATTTCATAAACAAAAAAAATGAATATGTAATAAAAAATAATATGACAGAATAATATTACTTAAATATAGATAATGCTACAATTTTTTTTCCAATTAAAATGGGCTGACCAAAGATTAAAACAATTACTACCCCTAGTTTACCACCCCTTCAATCAAACAAGCCAATAATATAGGAATTAATAATAAGTAAATCCTGTACAGATATTGATTGATGCGCGTAGGGTGCGCCGATACGAAGCTTCTTTCTTAATAGCAAATTCTCTTTAACGTGAGTTAGATGTGTCGTACATTTTGTAGTTCAGAAAAATTATAAATATACAGTGAAAATTATATTTAATATAAAATCGTTATTAAATTATTTATTAATTGCTTGGAGAAGGTACTTAGGTAGGTACTTTTTAATTGCTAATAATTAGCTTTTCTACTTTTTGTATATATACATGTGTGTGTATTTTTAAGTCTGTTATATAGTATATTGAGAATATGAAGAAAAACCTATAAACGTAACCTAAAAACCAACGTGATTTATAAACATTATTATTACTACTAGAAAATAATTTTAATAAATACTTCCCCCTTCGGTAATACTAAATGCGGAGTTGAGTTTCGCTACTCAATACGAAGAACCTCGAAGTTGGGTGGAGAAAGGAGAACGTAGTAACTTAACCCTCTAAACCTACCTGCCTTGCAAAAAAGGTGAAGCTCAAAGAATAACAAAATACTCCTTTTTCAGCCCGGATTATATATTGCTGCTGCTGTCTTCTGCATCAAAACTGGGTTCAATTAAAACATGAAGATAAAATACAAGATTAATTCAAAAAAAGTTTAACGTGTCACAATTATTTACTAAGATATTCAGTCATTTTCTGAGGATCAATTAAAAGAAAATATCATAAGTAATTTGTTTAAATATTCATAAAACTTGAAATAAAATCAGAAATAATATTATTATAAATAATCATAGTTTTATTTAAAATTTCCTTTAATTCTAACATTTAAATGATACGATTACAATAAATTTTAAAAACTAATAACTTACTTTGAGGCTAGTAGTGGCGCAGGGCACAAGCGTGCTGCTGTAAGCACGATAAGCTGTGGGTTCTTTTCCCACCTGAGGAAATTAAGTATTTAATATTTTCATTTCGTCCCCGGTTTCCTCTGCTTACTCTATATGCGAAACCCAGTATAAAGCCAAAGAAAATGCTACCAGATCTACTTATTATCCTACTACTCCTTAAAGAATTATAAGAACTTTTACTTGAATTACATTTTGCTAACGTCTCAGCTTAAGGCGTTGCGACGTTCACTTAAAAAATTGTACTTGAGAAAGTTACAAGTTATAGTATAGAATAATATTCTATGTAAATTTATAATTATTATTGTTTTTTTTCTGAAATTCATTATAAGTTGTAATAGAAAGAAATGCTTATTCTACAATTTTTTATTTTAAAACTTAAAAATTATGGTTAAAACTTTTCCTTTTCCATTGGACTTCTTCTTAAAAAAATATGATAACTGAGGAATATTTAGCTACGTTAGGTATAAGAAACAATGCGCGTTGAGATACAGAACTCAACGCCGCGGTTTGCTCTTTATCATGTCTCCGGAGTGGGTATGCAACTCACAATCGCCACGTTAACAATCAAACGATATGCCACTGTGTCACAATGACAATTTCTGGCAATGGCAAATTATGTGTTGCCAACGCCGAGTTTTGCACATATTCCACAGCGGTTAAAAAACTTAAAAACAAAAAAAAAACTTTAAAAAAAACATATCCTAAAAAATTTAATTATAGAGACAAATGGGGTCGTGAGTCGTGATCACGATATTCGTAATGGATGCTTTCAAATAAAACATTAATTTATTAAAATTCATCATTCTAGAGCTAAATAAAATTCGTGTTTTTGAATGTTAAAATATAAATAATTATCTCGTAAATATATACGAATAATAGCAGTAAATTTAAAATAGTGAAGCAATAGACAAAAGTGGGAGTTTTGCCCTAGTTTTTCTGTAATAAAAGTTAATTGACATAAAATTATAGTTACGTCGATGAAAATGTGACAGTATTGGTCGTCATACATGCTTTGTTATTCTTCTTTTTCAGCTTCAGCTATAAAATTTAAATGGGGCCTCCTTCCCACATCCTTTTTTCCTGTCCTGAGTTAACCCTTGTATGATGTCCTTCACCATAAAGTCCCTTCATGTATAAATGTTTAGTGTCTATTAAAGCTTGTGGTTATAGTCTTTTATGTAAATTTTTATGTAAATATATTAATATTCTTTTTAATATGGTTCTAAGTTAAATTTTTGATCGAATGATATTTTTTATTTGAAATGCCTCCTTTTTAAAAAAAATAACACGCTTTTATAAAGCTGATTTATTATCTATATAATAAAAAAATGGGGGCATAATTGTGATTATTGTAGGTGCACGGTGTTGGGCACAAAGTTGGACGATGCATGGGGAACGGAGTATCTTAACATTAAATTCCCACTCACTTGCTATGCGGGCAAAAGCATGAAAGTATTTTAATATATAAAAATAAAAAGGTTCCCAGGTTCCCTCTAAAATAAAATTTATTAAAACATGTTAAAAATGTATATATTTTACTCAATAACGTAAAAAAAAGTATTGAAACCAAAATTTATAATACGTCAGTGAGTCATTGGGAACGGAATCCCTCCAGCAATCAGTGCTGACTCACTCTTCCCGCTAACAGCTTGTTTGTTGGAGAATTTTGTTTTTCATTTTGGCCAATTGGCGTGTCAAATCGTGACAAAGACTTAACTGTATTATGCAATTTCATGATGAAATCTGATTTTATTTCTCTTTAATATATAAAATATTGTTTTTTTTTAAATTTGTATGTGTTTTATTACGAGAATAAAACTACGTTTTTAACGTATTGTTTTGTTTTAGATTAATACTGGATGTCGCATATAGGCGGGTAGACAGAGAGAACTTAGAATTAAGACAGTCCGTTCTCCATACATTGATTAATTTTCGAGACATTGTACGTTGAATAGCGGAAGTGAACGCCACGATTTGTCTTGTGACCATAGCGAAGCAATAAAGATAATTCATTAGCCCGAATGGAATTCGAACCCTCAACCGCCATTTATATTCAAATGTTGTGGCACGACAGACTCTATTTGTTTATTTATTAATTTATTTTATTAAAATATCTTAATAATTTAAAGGAGAGAAAAAAACAAAACTGTAATAATTATTAACAGGTTTATTTACCTTTAAAAAGCGTATTCTTACATTCAATATCGTACTAGTATTACATATTATAAACAAATCAAGTAAAAATAATATTGCTTGGCAGCATACATGTTTCATTTGATATTAAAATTAGAAAAAATGTTTAAAAAACCAAATTACTATCTGTTCACTGGTAGTAGCTGCGCATGAGATCATTTATTATAAAAAAAAAGTAAATTAAAATCATACAAAAGTTTTACTAAATATGATAAATTGAAATTTAACGGTAGTACTAGAAGACATATTCAAGACGGAAGTCCATACAAGAAATTGAAAATCTTAATAATAAAACTTTGAATACAAACTCAAATCCTTAATTTGGTGCAACAATGACGGATTTGCACTTTTTTAAAAATGTTACAGAATATAGTATTTTTGCATAGATTGACATATTTATATTTAACTTTTTTTAAAAGTGCAATTAAGTAATTGTTGCATAAAATGAGCTTTATTTGGAATTTAAAACAAAAATCAATAATGTTCTTTGACGAGAAATGATGGCCGATCATTTATTATCCTTTAAAATCTTTATGTGAGGCCTTAAATTTTGTTTTTCTCGAATATCTATATATTTTAAAATAAACATTTTTTTTTATGATTTATATTGCTTTCATTATAGCTGTTGTTTAATGATTAGATAAATTATCAACAAATGTAATCATACTGAAAGTTAACATCGGTGGTTACAACTTAAGAAACTATTCCGGTGGTCTATTAATGATTATACATAGGTAATATTTCAATAGTATAATATAACTATAATATTCATATTATAATGAAAATTATTATTAACAAACTATATCCTTTTGCTGCAATATTTCTGTAGTTTTAAACCGTGATGCTAAATTAATGTACTTATTGAATTTAATATATGGTTCATAAAAAACCTGACCCAGATAAAAGAAAGTATATAAAAATTGATTATTATTATTTTAGAAAACATTTTAATCTATCTTAACTCTAAGAATATTAATAGGAAGCTTTCATTTTTCATAGCTGTACTTAGTTTAGGTTTAGGCTCTAAAGTCCAACACCTAAGTCTAATTACGTAAACATTTAACATGCGAAGTTAAAAAAAAACTTTATTGCCGAGATCACAGACTAGATTCTAAATGAAAAAATCCTTATTATATAAAAAAGCTGCTTCGCGCCCTTTGTTTGGCCTATATAGCAGGATAGGCAGAGGGAACCTAGTGTTAAGACACTTTGTTCCCCGCTTTTCCTCAACTTTCGAGATTTCAGCGGAAAATGAGGAAAAGAATTGGCTTAATGGGAACGGAGTGTCTGAACACTAGGTTCCCTTTGCCTATCCTGCTATGTGCGGTTGGCAGCACGAAGCAATAAATTCGGCAAATAACAGTTTGAAGATCTGTTATTACTATTAATACAATATACTTCTATACGAAAATTCAATTTAAGTATAGAATACAATACATGAATCAATTAATTGGACTATTGTAAAATATTGATTATAATTTTTTTATATAATAAAAATAACTTAATTTTAAGAACCAAATACGAATAATTTTGTTAGCCTCTAATAATTAAAAAAAAACATTAATTTTGACCTAAAACTAGATGAAAAGGCATTTTTTTATAAATATCTGTGATAATATTATTTTAAAAAGTAATAAACTAAGTAAAAGGTAAAAGATTTTTTAAAAATACCTTTTAGGGAAATCAAACCTACTATCTTTGCTTAACTATTTGAAATTATAAAATCGTTCAATTGAACTATTGACGTCATTTAGTCTACATATCTCTTCATTTATATTTATACCCACACTTTTAGAACTACCAAACCCTATTTATATTAAAATTTTATAAATTGGTTCTTTTTAATAATTTAAATCTTGATATATGATATACAATTTCATATCATTTTGTAATTTAAATTAATTTTCTTTGTCGCTCGACGCCGTGTCCGCGTGTTTCCTCAACGTCCAGTAATCTGTAATAAAAGAAATAAATATTTAGAAAAAATATATATATTATAACAAAATATTATATATAAACTTATCGTACGTTTTAATTCTAATAAGTACTAGTGGTACCCGCAACGTTATTTTCATGAAATATAAAAGACCCTGCCCACCCTAGAATTATCACCCACAAAATACCCGAATTTTTACTAGCAAAAAATTAGTCTTGAAAATATACGAATCAAATCTGTTCAAAGTTCGAGTCCAGGCCCTAAGATATTTTTTTCCAAACCCGACCATGCACCTGACTGTAAATCCGACAGACAAACACGAGGACAGTAGGTTCGATTTTTACTCGAGCGAACGACGATACCTAACTCATTATCTCTCTCCCAATCTAGTAAGATAAAGCGCAGCGTTAAGTACCACCACTCATCACGCTACGTCTCTAATCCAGGAGGAAAATGAGGAGAGGAGTATCTAGACGATAATTTCTCTTCTGCCTACTGTGCAAAAAGTTTTTTTTTCCAAATAAGATTTCACCCAATAACTTCTCTCTCACACTTTTTACAGTATGTATGTTGTATACCCGCGATGATGTCACAACGTGCTATAGATTTTACATCTTTTATTTCTATTGATTAAAATAAAACGAAATCTTCTAACTTTTAAGTTTTAAGCTCACTAATTTTATTACCAACACAATTGCAATAAAAACAAAACCTTCCCCCGAATCTCCGACTTATCCGAAACCAGGTAACATAATAGCCTTTGTCATTTATCGATTTTTACGACGACATAAATATAACTTGATGTCAATGAAAATCGTAAAATTTTATTGCCCTGATTGCAATCTGCAGTTAATTTTACAAGAACAATATTATTTACTTATTCTGTAATATAATAATGCTGTAATTTGTTTGGTTGAACGCGCTAATCTAAGGAACTATTAGTACATAATAAAAAAATATATTTTTGTTGAATAGTCTATCTATAGAGAACTATATAGATATATATTTTTTAGCTTCATGCAGCAGAATACAGTAACCTAGTGGGAAGACACTCCGTACTCATTAACGCACATCCTTTCCATATTTTCCGAACCGAATTGAAACATTGCCTAACAAGTGGCGGAACTCAACGCCGCGCTTCTGTAGATATCCTACAAAAGTGCGGCGCTATATAATGACATTGCCTAAGTTTAATATGCCTAAGTTTAAAGTTAGCTGAGAGGCTAAAATATGCCTTGTATCATAGACAACTCCTAATTATTGTCGTTTGACTATACGATAGTAACGAGGCCGCAAGTAAAAATTACATACACACAAAACCATTTTTACTTTGTTACACGCAATAAGTTTTAGACATCATTTTTCATAGGAAAATAAAGCTGAAATATAATGAACTGAGGATACTTTGAAACCAAGTTATGAATTTATATATTTTATGATGTCTCTGTAATCTCTAAAATGAATAAAGATTACCATAAATGTGCAGAACATTTACGATCTGGATGCTTTTTTGATATTTGATCTAGAAGTCTATATTTTGTTTCAAGCTCACACTGTTTTTGAAAAATAAATTTAAAGTATAAATTATATTATGTCTGTATCGATTTATATTATGTGATATTAACAAGATTATTATAACCAACTTGCAAAAAAATACACGGTTATAGGTAAAAAAGTCATAATTTTATCATTTTGACTAAAGCCCAAAATAATAGATTGGGTATTTCTATTTTACCTGATAAATAAATTATTGATGTTGTAATACAACATTTTTATAGTAACTAAATAATAACATTTATTTTGCACTATATAAAATCTATACTACTGAAGCTAAAATTTACTTTTTGGTATTTTTTTAGTTCATATATGGAAAGGACGAGGAAGGCTATGTGATACATATATAATAACACGATTATCTTTTCAACGTTCACTTTCATTTCACATAGTCACTTGTATTTCACCGCGCCGTCGAAGCCGCAGGTTGCAGCACTTGCAGCGAGCAACATAAAAGTACAAAATAAAAAAGCTTCTTAGAACTAAGGACGTCAGCTTAAGTCGTTTCTCACTTTGATTTCGCCGCAGGTTTTGTATTTATCTTTCAAATCGACCCGTTTTGATTTACACATATTGTTACGTGACACACCGTGGGTATTGTTTCCTAGTACTGTTGCCAACAATCGCACTTTACATGGGAATCACATAGATTTTTATTGAAATTGTATAGCGTGAGTGCGTATAATGGAAAACTGATAACTAATCTTTTGAAGACGATATATGGTTTCATATTTCGTTTTTTTTTTAAATATGATTATTATAAATTTTATAGATAAGTTTAAAAATAATTTTAAATTATCTGGCCAACATTTTTAAATTTGCTGCTTTTTGATGCTGGTAAACAATTCGTGCCGTTGAGTTCCACCATTGAACACAAAATGTCTCAATTATGTCAAAATATTGTCATTTCTCCGCAATGATAAAGTGCGGCGTTGAGTTACGCTACCGCTTAGGACATAATTGGAATTGGAAAGCGGCGTGTCTTAACAAGGCGGTAAAAGTTTCGAATCAATCAAAATCAATCTTATTTGACGTAAGCCAAAGTATACCTGTGACTTATTATTTTTATATAAATGTAAAAACCTTGTTTTATATGTAATACTATATTACATATATTGAGAAAGCAGGTTGAACATTTTTTGTGGCCAAGACAAATATTTGTATGCTGAATGCTCAAGTAGTTGACTATTGTTGAAGAATCAAACCCACTACCTGAGTGACTTTCTTAAGGCACTTTGTTATTATTGTATTTTTAATTATATGCTAAAAGATTATAGTTTTTTTTCACAATTTAGGAATTAAATATTTCTTCTTTAAATTACACTCTTAAAGAAATTGTAAGCCGTCGCGGCCCAGTCGGTGACACAAGGGTGTGACTATAAGCGCGTCGGTTGTGGGTTCGATTCACTGAGGAAATTAAATATTTATTAAATTCATTTTCTCGCTCTGGTGACCAGGCAAAGCGCGCTCTTCTAGAATTCGGTAGAAAGTGGGAACCGGAAGTGTCTTAAATAAGAACGGAGTATCTTAACAATAGGTTCCGTCTTCGTACGTTGCAGGATACAAATATACAAGGAAACAGCGTAAAGTTAAAAAAAACACTTTCCCTCTATATATTGAAGCCACAACGCTCGGGTTTATGTGAACACAGCACACAAATAAATGAAAACGTACATTTAATATACAATTGCAAGCCCTATTTGATTAAAGTATCTAACCGGGTTAGAACGAGACGAAAGCAAAACCAGTTCTGCCTGTTGCAGAAAAAAAAGAGCTAAAAGGAAAAAATACATCTTCGTATTTTATATAGCGGCAGCTACCTGAGTTACGCATACATTGTTGAATTTGTTGGCGAAGATCTTTTTTAGTGTGGTTTACCGTATTTTATTTTGTTCCTTTTCAAAATGAATTTAGTTTGAAATGTTTATCTGAGTGGCTTTAACTTTTGAGCCATTGTCGGAGTTTGGAGTTTTGAATATATACCTACCTGTATTCTAATTCTGTTGTTCGATTGATGAATAAATGTTGTTGTGTTTATGTTTTTTTTTGTTAATTTAAATGTTTTTCTTTTTAAAGAAAAGTAAATGTAAAAAATCAATTTTTAAAAAGTGTTGTTTGATCCTGTAATTAAGTATCAGTTTTATGAAGCTTTAAGTTATCCAAATTATAATTAAAATAAAATGTTTATTATATTGTACTCGACAAAAATATTCACAGTTCATAGAATTACATTATTTTATTTTATTCTTGTAAAAGCTCTATTTAGTATTAAATATTTATCCGTATTGAGATAAAAGGTTCCGGTATAAACGATATCCTGTATTTAGCAGGAAACACGATTTGTTTCCCAAGTACCGCCCAATTTCCAAGATATTGCGTGTCGAGTGGCGGAACTCAACGCCGCGCCAACACGTAGACTAAGCCACACTTAAAAGCTAACATAATATAATAGAAACGTAACCTGTACACTAGCATTGACTTTCTTCATACCAAGCAGGTAGCAGAAGACCTTTTCGTATTGTTAAAAAACATTATTGTTGAAATTTAATTAAGTCGTACTCGTTTATTTGTATAGTAAATTGATTTTTTTATGTCTATTTTGTGTATAGAAAATGTTAATATCCAATTAGAAATACATAATAGGGCATTTTTAGTACTATTTTATTTATTTAGAATAGATTTAATTTAATTGTATACCTATGGATAGATTAAAAATATACTCGATATTGTAAAATGATTAAAGTTAAACTACGAATAACTTGTTTTTTTTTTAGTTTCACAGATAGTCAGCAGAAAAAAATAAATCAAAATCGATGATATATAATGCCACAGACAGACATACAGATGTAACAAACACCACAAAGTATGATACCTACCCCTGTTTTTGTCGGTCAATCAAAAATACAAAAAAATACAGTCAAGATTCAAAAGTTAAATGAAATAATCGAAATTGTCAATATCCTTTTCCTACTTCCTCAAAGTGTCCAATATAATTGAAGATAAAAATAACAACAAAAAAAAATATAAGGAATATAAAACCCCAACACCAATTCCAATTATACCAAATCAAATCAATTCAAAGTAATGTTGAAATGTAATTGTCGATTGTAACGATTACAGCTAATTTATAGTAGGTTAGATTCTTCGAAGTGGCCTTCCGAGAACGCCCGAAGCGTTGTACTCCGCAAATCAGTGCTGAATTACGATTGAGAATTAATGAGAGCCCAGATTGCTACTTATCATGCTATACACACGGACACGCGACACAGAAATTCTTTTAATATATACATATATGTAAATACAGACATTTGTATATTGGTACACGAGAGAAAGAAGAAAGTAAAGTAAATTACCATGGAGACCCATCGAAGGGCCCATGTTTGAAGATATACATGAGAGGAGACGAGGCGAAAGAGGAAAGGCTGTAGCGTTTGGTGCTCCGTTCTCTATGAAAACTTCGACGGGTACAAATCGTTAAGTTAAATAAAATATTTTCACTTCTTTCAAGTGAGTAATTGTAATTGTGTAGTCATAAAAGGGGTGTCCATATATATATATACATAATATATGTATGTACATTATATAGGATTTAATTTTTGTTTACATGTCATCATATATCGAGTAATGAAGCCGTACGTACATAGAACCCAAAAATCAGCAATCTTTTTCTAAACAACATTGACAAAAATCTAAAAACACTTAAAACAAAAAATCCACCTCTTATCCCTTTGCTTTTTGCCATTCTTTTTCTTATTTCGCAAAATATTCTGGCTATTTAAGAAACCTTACAATATTTTAGAGTTGTCGTTTTTTTAAACAATTTAAATTCAAATCTTTATGTGTAATAAAAAGTATCAAACTGCGCTCCATTGGAAGGTCTTCTCCGAATAAAAAGCAATAATTAATTTGATCATTATTAACATGATGATGTGACTCGGGTCCTTTACTAAATTTATTGTAAGGGCTCATTCTGTTTTAAAATTATGTATCTTCGACAATATTTTTTGCAAATGACGTTTTTGGTAATAAAGTATGCCTTCTTTTGTAATATTATTTATTTGTTTTTTTGAGGCCATTCTTGGCGCAGGGGCACAAAGTGTGACTGTAAAAACCACTGGTTATGGGTCCGATCTCCACTCGAGGAGATATTTATTTAAATTTATATTTCCATTTCGCTCTGGTGTCTAACCAAGCGCGGCATTGAGTTCTGCCACGAACAAGCAATGCCTCCAGAATCGGCAGAAAGTGGGGAACGGGGTGTCTTTTTTATTTATTTATTTTTATTTATTTGTAAAAGGTTAACCAGCAGTTGTTACAATGATACTTATAATACTAACACATGCAATACAAAAAGAAAAATGTTATTGTACAACTATATAAAGGTAAACACAGCATGCAATTACATATTGTTTTACTAATATCTAAAGTTTAATAAAATAAAATAAGTGTTTCAAAATAAAATAAGTCTTAACATTAGATTCCCTCTGCCTACCCTGTTGTGTGCAGGGTACAAAGTGAAACTAATTATTTGATTTTGTTTTTACTTCACGCTGTATCCCGCAAGTAGCAAGGTAGCCAGAGGGAATCTAGAGTAAAGACATTTCACTCCCCACGTACTATATATATTTATTTATCATAGTTCAAGTTGTTTTTATTTAATGATTTTTGAACAAATATTTATTTCCTGGAACCTGATGGAATCATCTCTGTTTTACCTATGTTAAGTACTAAAAATTCTTATGTTCCAAAGATATCATCACTATATATGTACACACTGTTAGAATAAACCAGTAAATCCCAATTTTATATTCAATAAAATATGAACATAATATAAAACATACCATGAAACGTAAATAATACTCAAAAACCAAAACAAAATACGAGTACACCTTTCAAAATCAAAACCCACTGCCTATACAGAACCCATAAAAGTTATTTAAGTTTTGAACTTTTTACACCGGCCACGTGCAAGCTCTAACAAGATTAAGCTTTTCTTTTTTGATAAGCCTGACTTTATCGCACACGTACGCACTTGTTTAGTGAGCGTTGAAATAAAAAACGAAGTGAACATTGAGTGCGGGTTGTAAAAATTGTATTTATTACAGCTTTTGAGGGTTCCAATTCAGGATAGGTATAGATTGTATGATTGTTGGTGACTTAGTTGAGTCTTGTTTGGTTTTAGTTTTGGTGAAATAAAAAATAATCGTGACCAAATGTCTAAATTATATCTGGAAACCTTTTTTTATCGTGTAAAAAAAACTAAGCTAAAAGTATTCCTTTCATTATTGGTATAGTCTTTTTGTAGGTCTAATAATTTAAATAATTATGTTCTGCTATGTATTCATAAACTAAAATGAACATTTAACTTCATTTAAGGACAAATAAAAAGTTGGTGATATAAATTTAACTCAAAACTAATTGACGTTTCTGAGTGCGACTGTAAATCTAAAGATTGTTTATAATAGCATCACCATAAAAACAAGCTTAAGACATTTTTTGTCCCATACTTTTTCAATAAGTAAAAAACACATTAAGAAGTCAATGGCAAAATAATTTTATGTGAAACCAGTTGGTCTAATAACTATATATATTATACATATATCATGTCTGTATGTATGTATGTATATACAATTCTATGTACCTGACCAAGTTCCTTAACCTGTAACGGTATACGAAAGGCGAAGTCAAAGCGACGCGCTGTTGGTAAACAAATTTAAATGTTTTTAATACCAAAATATTTTTATTGCTCAAGTATTTTTATATGCTCTCCTTAATTTGTTTTAGTAGAAGAACGTATGAATGTGAACGCTACGGTTGTGGGTTCGATTCTTAATTAAGGGATCGATTATGATTAAATTATTTGCATCGGCTCTGATAGAAGTGAGGACCGGATTGTTATAATAGGAGGATCCCTTTATCTAACTTGCTATATGCGTGATACAACGTGAAGGTGCTTTTATTTTTTTACAGATTGACCGATATTTAAGTGGTGTTTCTCCATTTGCTGACTGACTGTAGTTTATATATCTTATGCGAACGAGATATAATTTTTGGTAAAACGTGTTATATACCCATATAAACATTGACAATATAAAATATATATAAGTACACTCGAGCATTTATCACGCTAATATTAACGCATGGGTAGCGAACCCATGACCTCTAGCTTATCAGTTAGTCACCGACTATGAAGTCAAATGACTTTGGAAGCTATAATAGAAATATCTTATATTATCTATAGAAATATTATGGCAGTTTTCAAGTACGATAAACACGATTGTTACGGATTGAAAAGTTTGTGTGAAAGTAACTATATTTCAAGTGTGGCGTTAAGTTCCGCCACTCAATACGCAATATATTGAATCCAGACAAGGAGTGGAGAACAGATTGTTTTAACAGTTGGTTTTTCTTGCTTATAGTGAAGTATATTTATATTTAGGTACTATTGATGATTCCTTAGTTTAAATATAGCGGTGTTAGGTACCGCCTAACATAAAAAAAACATTTAGAATTAATTAAAAGTAGGCGTTATCATCAATAAATAGGCTCTCTCACCACTACATAAATTGACGAAAAATAAAAAAAAATAATAGTATAAAAAAACATTAAAATAACATTTTCTACGAGTAAAACTAGGTCAAAATAATAGCTCGGTGGTATGCAATTTCCCTACGCCTTAACTCTTATCCGATAAGCTTAAATCGTTATCAGGGCACGGGCGGTCGTTCACCAGTCTACGTTGCATTATTCATTTCGTGCACAGATTTTTGCATATTTTTATAAAAAACGTAGGCATAAATATTTTAAAAGTTTCTTTTAAAGCAATAGATTCAAAATGATTTTAATGTGTTTAGAATTTTGGCTTTTATTTCACAATTTTCTTATTATAGCATAAAAAAAATCAAATGAAAAAGGAATTCTGTGATTCGTGGCTCGGCTGCCCAGTGTTTTACTGTAAAAGTTATGAGTGTGATTATCGTTCACGGGAATGAAATATCTTCAGTTTCTCGCTCTAGTAACAAGAGCGCGGCGTTGATTTCCGCCACCCAACAAGCCATCTCTCGAATATTGAACGTTGCGTTGGAAACAGAGTGTTTTGATACTAAGTTCCTTGTTTGCCCTATTACATACGGGATACAGCGTGAAGCTAAAACAAAACGAAGACTACAGTGAAAAAAAGCAAGCTATACCAACCATCTGTCAGCTCGTCTTCATATCAAAGTCAAAATCACACAAGCACCTTGGCATTTCGAAACGGCACATTCAATTTATTTGTTCGGCGAATAAAAAAGCTTTTCATTGCTTTCTTTATATGGAATGACATGTGAGTTATCAGTCAAGGCGAGTAATGTATAGAGAGCTATCAAATGAAACAAAATGAATGACAGCGCTACTACATTATACCGGACATTACAATAAAACCATTTATTGAAATGCTGTACATGCAATTTTCAATCTTTATTACTAAAAAGTAAAGCTTAATTTAGCTTGAAGTTGGGTTAAGTGTATTCTATTCTTTTTTTTAAGGTACGTGTAATTAGGATTTTTTTTTTATTTTAATTTTCAATTCACAGTAGTGTAAACCGGCTTCATAAAAACACGTTTACATAAACAGCAACAAGGAAAGGCATACGTATAAAATAATGTTTCTTTTTTTAATTCTTTTACCTAAAAATATAATTATTTTTCATATTATGTTCAATTTAATATTGTTTTTTTTTTTGGCAGAAACCTGTTTAGTATTCTATTTAAATATATTGAAGATTTATTTTAACCAGTATATGTACTTTTTAATTAAAATCTCCAATAGGGTTTATTTAAATTTGCTTACTTTTTGCAGTATTTAATATTAAAAAAAATACTTTAAAAAACAAAAAATATTTATTTAAATTTAGAATTACATTACGAATCTTTACGCCGTGCAACATTTGCCAAAAACGTGTTTGAAAAAAAAAAGTCAAATTGAAGGGTCAATCCTCTTTAACCCAAACGGAGGTGCGCCATTACGGATGTGTCAAAAGACCATTGCATCCTTTGCCGTTTCATTTGATTTCTTTTTTAAAACTTTATGCCCGTCTTATATTTATTATTTGAGTAGGTATAGGGAATCTGGCGTAAAACTCCGTTCTTAGCTTTTTACCGGTCAAAAAATTGTTCTAAGCGAGAATCGAACCCTTAATCATAGTGTGCTTAATCAAACAATTATTATTTTATATGCTCTCTATACGTCATCAGACGACGCTAATATGAAAATTGTATACATGACACCTACGATAATTCAACATTTATCAGTTTAGTAATTAATTATTACCTAATACAAAATATACAAAGTAATTTTTCTATAAATATTTATATTATATATAAAATATTTAAATGTTAATCGGGAAAGCCCAATTATTTGTAAACGATTAAACACAGGAAAAAAACCAAATAAAAAACACAATATTCCTTAAAGTGAGCAAATTACTCTGAGTTATAAAATTAACTTAAGCTATTGTTATCAATTAAGCCAAAGCTCTTAAATAACTATTACTAAGGTAAAGTAAAATTTAACTATTATTATTATAAAACTACCTCGGCCATAAAAAGAGGTGATCAGCGAACCAGGACTATCCACGGTATTTTATCTAAGTCGTGATCTTTCGTACTCAAAGCCATCGGTTCCCAAAGTTTTTTAAAAAAAGTGTTTTAAAATACTGCAACGCCATTCTAGTTTGAAATCTGTTTGAAATTATTTTTATTTTGTACCTTTTTAATTAACATACATACTAATGTTAATTGTTATTTCATAATTTAATACATTTGTGTAAAAATAGGAATCTAGATTAATTATCTTTTGCACGTTTGGTAATTGCAGGTTCCTTTAGTTTCAATAAAAAAACAAATCCAAATTACATGGAATACTTTATAAAATAAAAGAAATAGTGAAAATTACCTGAAGAGCATTTAAATTTTATGGCTTATAATGATCACTTAGTTTTATTATTACTGTCGGTTAACTACTTCAAGGATTCTCTTTTTACTTAAAAAAAACATTAATATTTATATATCCTGTTTTCTTCTTCCATCTAAAAGGTGAACTTCTCGTAAATTTGTGACTACGTTTCATTAAAATCCCTTCTAGATTGAAAGTTTGATTAGAATTTCTAAATTAAGTATTGCATGACATACACTTCCACCTCACTTAGTCGGATGAGACATTGCGTGTTGAGAGGTGAAAATCTACGCCTCACTTTGTCTTATTATCATGGCAAAGAAATATAAATAATGCTTTGCCCCGAAATAGAATCGAACCCTCAACAGAGAAATTATTAGTTAGATACTGAAAATAGACACAGAAGCTGTGCCGCCATAACGGAATAATAATATTAAATTATTTTAATAATTTAAAAATAACAATAATTAAATAAGACGACGCCAAATTCTAGTTGAACAATAAAATGAACTATTATTAAATGAAATAGTTTGAGAGTCTAAGACCTTCCATGAAATAATACTCCCATAGGCCGCGATCCCCCCGTCACGGATGTTGGTATTGGTCGTTCCGCATCGTGTACTATGGGAATTTTAATGGAATATCATGGAAACTTGTCTGTTTCGTTGCTATAGTTTAGATGAGCTTGAAAGCAAGAGTCTTCTTATTATATTACTAGGTTTTAAATAGGATTTCGTTCGCGTAGTCAAATGTAAATAACTGTATATGAAACATTATACATTCTCTATGCCGGAGGTAACATTCACAGCTGGTACAACAGGTACAGTGGACCACATCAAAATTATTGACTTGACTTGTAATGTAACATATAACCTTCCTCGATATATGGAATATGCAAAACGAAAAAGATTTCTTCAATTCGAAGTAGTTCCTGAGATTAGCGGGTTCAGCTAAGCAAACGCTTCTTCTTTATAATAGCAGCATCGATTTTTCTTTGGTTTACATTATTTCTAACTCTTGTTCCGTATGGCTGACCATGAAAATGTTAAACTTTAGATAAGCTTAAAAGTTAAAATATTTTTTATTTTTTTATTTGATTAATTTTCTGTATTTTAATTCAGAAATTATTTTCCCTAAGATAAACGACGTATCAAAGATACTTACACAGATGTTTTAACCACACAATTTATAAAAAGGACGTACATTTAAAATCACAGCTAAACAAAATCAGTGTACTTTAAAAACAAATTTCAAATAACAACTTTACGTAATCAATCATCGTATTCAGATGAATAAAAATAAAACTTCAACGAGGAAACAATGGAACAATATAAGGAAGCTCGACTCCGTCTGTTGGTTGTCCGTCTGTCCGTACACCGCTGTATATAGTATACAGTGTGCAGTTTATTGGAGTGAGGTTACCGACATATTTAGTTTGCTATTGTATAGAGATGAAATGTTTTATGGTAAGGGATATAATTCTTTTCTTTTGTGTAAAATAGTGTTTTGGACGAGACTTTTCTCGTTTGGAAAATATAATTTTCTCCTTAATCACTATAAAAGATTTTTTACTGTCTTATATTTTGCGTGGACCATTCTGCCTTTTCCGATCCCATAGGAATTTAGAAAATCCTCTCTGTTTTCATATAGGAACTTACCTCCTCAAGGAACCTATATGCCAAATTTCAGCATTCTATTCGCGTACATCAGGTTGTTCCTTGTCTATCAGTCATTTAGTAATGGAATAGTTTTATATGAATAAAACTATAAGTAAAATTTCATAATACTTTTTACAAATATTTCATATGAACAAAAAAATATATAAACGACGTATTTTTTTTAACTTATTCTTGTACTACTAAATAATTATTGTAACATTCTATTGAGATATTTAACACACTATAGTAAATGTAAGAACTTTGTAAAATTCCCTGAATTCCTAACAAATTGGTCGGCGGCTAGTTTCGTTAATGTCGCTTTACCCGAACTAAAATAGAAGCTGATTACTTTTAAAAATATCTAGACCAAGAGCAGAAATGTGAGTTTGTATAAATGTTCTCAACTAAAATATATTTTGCTATTTCAATTGTCAGTGCATGTAATTTGTTTTTTTTATACTTTGTTATGTTAATAAACGTCTGTATTGTAAAATCGACGGTTGTGGATTTGCGTTGAGTCGGCTCATTCTAGACACAATGTCTCGAAACTTGGACAGTGCATGAAGAACGTAGAGTCTCAACACTAGGTATCCTCTATGTATGGTATCCAACGTGAATCACAAAAAAATTAAAACGTGTTGGTCAAAATTTCGTATGCGCGGACTTCATGACCCTAAAACCCGTTTAATCCCGTTCTTTCCTGTTAATCATGGGATTTTCAAGATATCTCTTATTATTTTAGTTTACGATGCTCATTGTTCGATTCTGCGTTGGCTGTCACTTACTCAATGACTATCGAATAAGTTTTAAACATATATATTTTTTGCCAACTTCACACTGTATTCCGCATAAATAAGGGGAACCTAGTGTTAAGAAACTCCGTTAGCCACCAACCGCAGGCCTTGCGTTAGTTTTGCTTTGGTACCAGAGCTAAGAAATGAAAATATAACTAATTAATAATTTATTCCCTCGAGTCTGCCCCAGCGGCAAGACGGCCTCAAAAAGATTATCTTCCTAGAAAATTACAATAATGATGTCTTATTCAATATCTAAAGAAATATCTGCATATCAATGAAACAAAGAATCGTATAGTTTCTTTTGAGTAGAAATCGAACCAACTACTAACCGATTCAGCTAGACACATTTCTAAAAGCTTTATTACTAATATTCTTTTAAAAAGCTCCCTAGGTAACTCCAGTGACGAATATTTATGTGGGAAAAAAAATATTTTTGCATAAGAACTAGTCAGTATTTGTTGAGTTGAATATTAAATAGTATATGTCCTTGAATTTACTTTACACGAACAAACCTGTCAAATATAGGTACAACTTGTTAATATAGAAGTGCAGTCGTCTAGTAAGATAATAATATATTTTTATAAGTTTGAAAATATATTAAGGATTGCTTTTCATGGTCTATCTCGTATATGGCGAGGTACGTAAAGGGAACCTAGTGTTAAGACACTCTGTTCCTCACTTTTCGCCGAATTTTCGAAGCATTGCGTATTGAGTGGAACTCACCGCTGCAGCCTTTGTCAGGTTATCAGAACGAGGAAATGAAATTTATCTGTTCTTTGAATGGGAATCGAACTCACAACCATTTCGTTTACAGCCACAAAATTTATAATAATTATTTCGGGCGTTTTCTAGAAATCGTTAAAGTACAATTACGTCAGACCGTGTATACCTACATAATGATGGCCAGTGACCAGTGTGTGACCGCACCTTGATCGCTCACCGTCCTATAATGACTCATGTACAGGATTGAACCTGTACCTCTGAATCATACCTTTTTATGAATACGTAATCTAATTGTAAGATGGAATGAAAAACAATTTGTTTTTGAGATATAGAAAAAATAGCATTGACTTCATAATAACACGGATGAGAAGCTTTACTTATATTAGAAAGCTGAAGAGTTTATTTGGTTGAACGCTCTAAGCTTTGAAACTACCGGTTTGAATTGAGAAATGGCTAATTATGGATACTCCAATCGTCGAAAAAGACTACAGGCTATGTTACATGACGACAATAGTAAAAATGCAACTCCAAAGCTATCTCCTTTAATAAGAATGTTTCCTTAAATTTGACCATACGAGCGAAGTCGCAGGCGAAGGCTAGTTTAATAAAAACCTGTCGCTAGTACGTTTATAGTACTACGTAAACAAATCTGATATCGCAAACTTTTTATCTCTATCAAGAGCTTTCCATGTAGTTCGTAATAATCGTAATATTTGAAGATTATTTTGACATATTTTAATCAGTAATCATTTTCAGCGAGGCGCGTCGCCACACCCGTGTTTACTATTCACTATCGGAACGTAACCTAATATTATTATCAATTTAAATGTTGTCACCATTTTAACTTTTTTTTATATTGGTTTATATTTTTTGTAGGGTTAATTAAATATTAAATAACTACATAATCTAGACTATTACTTTAGACAGGTTAAATTAGTAAAATTAGTAAGGATTGTATATTTCTTCAGGCGAATATTTGTTACTTTAGTTAGTATTTTGTTATTTTCATGCAGATCATAATTCCAAGATCTAGAGTGTCTTAAAATATAAGAAATGAACATGTCATAAATACTTTTTCACATTTTTAAAATGATATTTTACATTGGATGATTAGACGGCTTCTTGGAAGCGCAGGTTCGAGTCCCGCTATTCTCCAGTATTTATACGTTTTCTAAAAATATTTCCATATATCTTTAGAGGTAGTCATAAATTGAAACTTTATATACGTGGAGAACCAAAAGTGATATCAAAAATCGAAAAGCTTTAAAAAACCATGGTAACCCTACCCCCAGTCGTCTCGTTGTCTAGATTTCATCGGTATGTAGGTTATATACACATGAACACAACGATATGCTGAAATTGTGCCAGTTTTGATATGAATGTATGCATAGAAATGTTTATAGTAGAATTTTTCCATAACATTTCATTTTTATTTGCGGAGTGGTCTTTACATATTGGAGAAAAGAACCAATCTTTAGCTTTACGATGGTTCCCATATAGCAAGGCAATTACGGTCAAGACATTCTGGCGGATTAAACCTAGTATTAAGACACTCCGCTTTCGACCTTGTACCTAATGTTCGAGACGTTGCGTGTTGAGAGCCGGAACTCAACGCCACGCTTGTCTTATTACCAGAGCGAAAAAATGAAAATGACTTAATCTCCCAAGTGGGCATTTACTACTCTAGCTAATGTTTGCTTTTAATTTATTTTCGATTCACCATTCTGGTATACAAATCACAGTGTTGCATCACACCATTCTACACGCAATGTCTCGAAAAGTCCACAGCAAGTAAGAAACTGGGTGCAAGAGAACTTTACTTTAAGCACTTCCTTCCCTACTATTACTCTACTTTACCCTACTTTTTTTATGAATATGATGGACTAACATAAATTATATTTTTCCATTATTTCCATAAAAACACCTCGGTCTATGGAAAGATGATATAAGGGACAGGTTATAAGTTTTTCAATTACCTGCAATAGACTTTTTATAACCACCTAAGTTGAAGCTAGTATTAAAATTGATTTTAATAAAAAATACTACGTAATTGAATATTAAAATTAGCATATAATTGAAAGGAGTTAATGCAAAGTTATATTTTTATTGTTTCAGTTTTATATGCTGTTATTATAATTATGTGTTTTTTATTCTTATGCACTGTTACCTTCCTTCACTATACACAAAGAAAGCTGAGTAAACAAGGAGGGGAGTAAACAATCATAATTTAGGCATACATTTAAAACTACTACCATAAACGATCTGAAAATTTTTAACTATCTAGTGTCACGACACTCTGTTTTACGCATTCCGACCAATTTCGAAAGATTTCGAATTGAATGGCATATTCGACGCCGCCGTCTTACTCCGTAATGTTTGGTATCATTCATTTAATAAAAAAAAATATAACCAGAAATATCGATCCCAAGATCTTCAACCAGATAATAAATGTGCTACCACTACAGTAGTGTTGGTCGTTTTTTTTTTATAAAATAATAATCTCGAACGGGCGTACCAAGTAAGTACTCACGTAGTAAATTATAGGGATCGTGAAAATATCAGCTACTACAAGCAACTAACTAGAAGTTGACAAGACTCAAAATAAATTGAATTGCTAAGTGTGAGCTTTTACAAAGTTTTCGGTAATTTTAAGCTTTGTCTTATTTTTCAGAAAATTTAATCAATAAACTGGTTTGTATTAGAAGTAGTTGACCATAATAAAAGTTAAGCTTCACGCTGTATCCCGCACACAGCAGGGTAGGCAGGGGGAACCTAGTGTTAAGACACTCCGTTCCCCACTTTCTGCCGAATTCTGGAGGCATTGCGTGTTGAGTGGCAGAACTCAACGCCGCGCTTAACCTCGACACCAGAGCGAAGAAATGGAAATATAAATTTAAGTAAATATTTCATCTCCTCGAGTGGGGATCGAACCCACAACCAGTCGGTTTAGCAGTCACACCTCGTGCCGCTGCGCCACGACCGGCCTCAAATATAATTAATAAAAGTCAAATAAAATTAATAAAAGTTAAGAACTAAAGTTAATCAATAGAGAACTAATTTTTTAAGTGTGCATAGAACATTTTTCACAACCGTGGGTCTGTAACCGCGGCAGGGTGTGGGTTCGATTCCCATTTGAAGAAATTTAAATATTTTCTATTTTCATTTCCTCGCTGTGGTAACGAGGCGAAGCGCGACGTTCAGTTCCGTTACTCAACACGCAATGCTTACAGGATTCGGTGGAAAGTCGAGAACGGTCGGAGAAGAGTCTTAATGAAAACGGAGTGTCTTAGTCCTTGTCCCAGATTCCCTTTGTCTACCTCGCTATGTGCATGTAGTTCAAAAAATATAAAATAAAAATAAATTAAGTAAGAAATCGTCTTTTTTTAAATTTATCTACCTATACTTTTTTGTCATAATTAGAATATATGCTATGAGATCATAAGCAACACTTTAGATAAAAGTAATACTTTAGATATCATTTACAAGCTTTTCTTCTCATATCTTCTCAATTCATAAAACATAACTAACTTAAAAATGTAATAATATCTAAAAAAAAACTCAAGCAATATTATCAAATAATGTAGATACTAATATAAGAATGTTATTTTATATCACGTAATTGCCTCACGAGATTCCAACGCGCGACCGTCGTGCGTAATCGACAGTGACTATTAGATACGCATTGAGCTGTGAAAGGTTTTTTTTTTAACTTTACTCCTCTCTTGATTTTTTATGGGATAGGATGTATACGACGCCGTGTTCGTCTATTTTTAACTATTTTAGGAGTATAGCTTGTATAAATTATAAAATTATTATTTTTTTGATACCATTTTTTCCCTATTCCAATTTAGGCAACTAATACGTAAATACATACACAAAAAGAAATAAATTAAATTAAATATTTGTCAACTAAAACAGTTTTTTAAAAAAATTACTGAACATATTTCGATGGAAATTGAACTTTTTCTAAGTTGGAACATATAGCAAATACAAAGGTTCATCTCGATCATGACTTATAATTTAAGAGAAATTTGTAAAAAAAACATACATAAACTTACCAAATTTAGCATACGTGCTTGACTACATAAATATAATATATAATCATACAAAACTATTCTAGTCCAGTCTCAACAACATCAAAGACATATATGTCTTCTTCTTTTTTGAAGTCGGTTAATAAGACCCTATAATATAAAAGAAGCTAGTTTTAAACACGAATCCACGTGCTCGGATGGCTAAGCTAAACCAAGTCGGGCTGAGATACATGCCGCATTCGTCTCGCGCGGTCCTCGACCTCGGCAGTCGCTGCACGCTCTTACAACCAGAATAGAATATTATATAACTTCTATGCACTGGGATGAAGCCAGATTTTAGACTATATGCCTATGCCTGGCTATGCCTGGGAAATATGAGGAATTTCTCTTGGTTTAGCTATGATTGTTTTGTTGTATTGGAGTATACTCGTACATTGATAAGTTGCGATCGAACTTTATTAAATGATGTAGTATTTTATTTTAGTTTAGAATTATTAGATTTTTTTTATAGTATAACATCTATGCATCAAAATGAAGTGAGGTTTTTAGACTGTGCTTATTACCTGACTGCCTAGAAACTGTGAAGAATTATCTAATATTCTTGGTTTCCCGATATAATGTTTTGTGCATAGTACCTACAGAGAGTATTTAGTCTTCTTAATCTTTTTTTAATATCTATGTTATATATTTGTCTTTGTTAAAATTTTAAAATTAAATCATTACTTTAATTTAATCTGTATAAAAAAATACTTTTTTCATTGTACATCTTAAACTCAACGTAAACAAAGCTGCGGGCGACGCCTAGTATAAATATAAATTATTTTTAATTTTAACGTCGATATAAATCATATTCCTCCCAAAAAACACTTCAATAAAAAAATCTAATTATCTTGAAGGCACGTGGTACCAATTATACGTACATATTTTAAAAAACAAATGTAAATCGATAAATCAGTTCGTTCACCGAGGTCGTAACTAACGAATCTATGGTGTCATGATACTGTACGCTATAAGTTATGGAGCTTTTTTTAAAATATCAATAGTTAGTTGATTTTTTTAGCTCTAGAGGAAATCTAGTTTTAAGTTCTTTCCGCTTTAAGGCATTGCGTGTTGAATTGTGGAATTCAACGCCGCATTATGTCTTTTTAACAGTGCAAGTAAATGAAAACATATAATTCCCTCGAGTTGAAATCGAACCCAGAAACTGTCCTAGTAACGGTCAGAAGCGGTTTAATACTTCACGGAATCACGAATGTTGTTAAGGAAGAGCTTTTTTTAGCTTCACTTCACACGTTTTTGGGATATTGCGTGTTGAACGATGGTTCTCAGCTCTAGACATGAAAAAATGAATTGCCAATGCTATCTAAATTTAAGAGTTTGTTTGGTCGAACGCCCTTACCTCAGAAACTAATAATTCAAATTTTAAAAACATTTTTGACTTGGCAAGATTATTTATCTAGATGATTGTGTTAATTGGGCGAAGCTGCATATAAAAGCTATTACACATATATACCTACATACTACCGAGCGGGAATCGAACCTACAATCATCACGATTACATACAAACATCATCCCACTGTGCCAGGATCGCTTCAAAATGTTCTTAGTTGTAATAAATGAGACACGACATTAGATATAACAAAAAAAACGCAATGGTGTACTAATGACGTAAGAGATCGTCGACCTCTCACTGAGTATTGAGTTTGGACATTCATGGTTAGAATAATCAATCAAGTTATATATAGATATAGAAATTAAGGAAGAGCTACTTCCTTCCCGTTTTTGTTGGTGAAATATTAATGTGGTTATATTGAATTTAAAATTTGGGAACATTTAAAATTGGTAATATAATATGATCATTTAAAAAAAAATTAAATAAGCTTCACGCTGTATCCCGCACACAGCAGGGTAGGCAGAGGGAACCCTCCATCCCTACAAATATGATCACTTACTGTAATATATAAAAAAACTAGTCCAGACGCAGCGGCAGATGTGACTTAAAACGCGACGTTTGTGGGTTCGATGCCCACATGTAGTAATAAATGCTTTACGTTGTGTCTTAATAATAGTTTCCCTCTGACTATTCTCCTATGTTTGGGATACAGCGTGAAGCTAAACTTACATATACTTTGTATGAAATGCAAGTTGAATATTACAAACACTGTACAGTGTCTATATGCATTATCAATATTTACGCAACCTCTTGCCTGCACTTGTGCAAACAGAAGGTAATATGGCCTTGATATATTTAAATACTAGCCACAGATATAAGCATGTATTAGAACGTTGAACCTATCCATATATCCGTTTAGACTTGGTTTAATTTAATACTAGATACATTTTCATATATATTGTTAAATTTTCACGCCGTAATAATATTTTTGCCTATTGGATCTTTATTTTTGCCCAGTGGAAAACGAAGGGTCTTATAATTTGAGTAAATTAATTCTGCGCATCCTAAAGTTTGAGAATCGAAAGTAATAGCATTGCCGTATAGAATATATTGACTACTTACATTAAAACAATATAGGTATCATTCTGTACTAGAGTGGTTCATGGTTCATTTAAAACAAATACTAAAATACATCATCAAACCGGCCGTTCGTTTCCCTTTATCTAACAATGCAGTACGCTCTATCTCTTCATGCCTCGTGGGTTTGGGAAACAAACATGTAATTTGATGCCTTATTTTATCTCAAATTCAATACAAAACCCAGAACTTCTCATGGTTTTACAATTATAGCTGTATTAAAAAAATATTCACTTCTAAAGAAAATATTTAAGTGATCAAAATCTTTTAAATATGGTGAAATCAAACGAATTACAATACATGTTTAACCTAATGTGACCTCATAAGCCGACAATAGGCCGATCAGCAAAGATATACACGCCTATATGAATGCTAATGAACCGAAACGGAACGGGGGAACCACTGTCCATCTGACCATATATGGTAAAAAGACACGCAAATCCGGGTGATACAATAGGTTAAAATGAATTATTAAAAAGCAATAAATTATAATATAGAAAAATATTAAATTAAGTAAAATAGATACAAAAAATTATTGAATTGTTTTGTACTACAATTCATTGTAGTTTAGTTTTCTATGTAATTATGCACAATAAATATACTAGTTATATAATCTTTTAATTAAATAATAATGTAACTAACCTGTCATTTGCAATTGCCTTCTGGACGCTGGTGTGCGCGGGGTTCTCGGGGTCCTAGAAGCGCGAGGGGTCCTAGGGGTCCTGGGGGTCCTGGTAGGTGTCCTAGGAGAGTTACCAGCACTGCGTCTCGAAGGTGATCCAAGGACTCGCAAGTCGGTGTTCTCAACACACGCCAACGCCTCGGCACCTGTCCTAGGACTTTCATTCTCTTTATCTTCACAAAACTTCACTGGCGAGTCCAACTTGCTTGGATTGTAAGGGCACTCAGTTTCTACGTCGAAATTGAATCTTCTTATGAACCGTTTTCTATCCCTGGCGTACTGTTCCGCCATGAGTCGCCTGGTCTCATCCCTGTCGGGGACTCCAAACAAACACTTGCAGCTTCCACGTCTCCGCCGCGGCGTGTTCGTCCTGAGAGCCATGCTTGATGATATTTCGAACCTGCGTTGTTTCGGTGTACGTCCGCCAGCCGCCATGGTCAGGTGAGTTCAGAGAAACATCTGACTAATAATCTCGCGAGAAAACAGCTGTCGGCTGCGAGAGGGACGGAATGCGGGGGCGAGTGGAGCACCTGGCGATCAAAGCCGCGCCAATTCTAACCTAAAAGTTGTCGGCGTGCGCACGCGCATGCCTTCAGCGTACGACTGACGCTACGTTTCCCGCGCATCGGCCAGCTTCGATTTTGGCACTTGGCGCGCAAACCCCGGAGCCAAGGACGCTTTTTATACGTCTCGGGATACAGGTGGACGAAAAAGGGGCGAAATTTCGTGTAACAATAGTATAGATATATGGTATTGGTTATAATAGTGTTTCTTTTTTGATTCATGATAACTGTGTGACGTCATGCTTAATTTGTGATCAATTATTTCATGTTGTTATCGTACTATTTGGTTTGTATCAATTACAATAAATTTTTTAGTAATCAAGGATTTTAGTTGTTTATTTTTCTGGTCAATTAATGTAATATTTATGTATCGAACATCGTGTATATTATGTATGTAGATATCATATCGTATAGGTTAACTTTAATGCTAATGGACGATCTGATAGTTTTTTCGTGCACCACTTACGTCACATGTTTTTAAGCGATCTTTTCCCTGTATTATGTAAAAATTAATAGCATAGCAATTAATTAAACATTTTTTAGTTTGAATGTGTAAATATGTCGAATACTAATAATATCTATTTCTAGATGTGATGTGAAAATTGTGAAAGGGAAAACAATTTTTTTTCTCACTCATAAGTCAAAGCGGCCTTAAGTTCCGTCGCTTAACACACAATGTCTCGAAAATTGTGCCACGAGTGGAGAACGAGGTGTACCTTTGCCTACTCTGCTATACGTGAAATAAGCGTGAAACTAAATAAAAATACATTATTTGAGTCTGTAAAAGTTGATTATTAAAAATAAAATTATTTTGGCTTGTTTATATTTATTGTTAGTATGATTAGATGATATTTTAAATTACGTTTCGTCACTCAAGATATATATAAACAACAACGTTAGCGAAAAATATATCCTTGAACTCATACAAACTCAGTCCAAATTTTAAGTACACATCTATACATAAAGACAAGTTAAGCAACAAATACTAATTTTAATCAAAAAAAGCTATTTCTCAATATACGATACAAAATTTTTATTAAGCAAAAAAAAAACCTGTACAGACGACGACTGACATCAAATGCAACTTTATATAAGAAGATAATCCGGTTACTAGATATTATTATAAAATGTATGTTTAAAAGTCATTTTTATGACCAACAATTTATTGGATGCAATATTCAATTTATTTTATTATGTGATCGAAATGCAATTCGAGATATTGCTGTCGTTAAACTTTATCGTAAATATTGATACGTGTTTTGTGCTTTTTTTTTATTGGAATAGAAGCTACGGGTTGAGTGGGAGTGGGTTTGAATATGATTTAAATACAAATTTTGATCTATAGGATGCCCAGAGGCTGATCGTGGCGCAAGAGTACAAGCTGGAAGAGTAAACGCGGCAGGCTGTGGGTTCGATTGCCACTCGAGGAAATGAAATATTTAATGTTTACAATTCTTTTGTTCTGGTGTCAGGGCGCAGAACAGAAGAACAGAGAAGAAAGCGCGACGTTGAGTTCCGCCACTCATCACGCAATGCCTTCAGAATTCGTCAAAAGTCGGGAAGGGAGTGTCTTACCACTAGGTTCCCTCTGCCTACGCTGCTTTATTCGGGATACAGCGTAAAGCTGATAAAAAAATAGGGAACGCAGTGTCATAAATCTTGAAAAAAAAAACAAATTGGATGAATGAAAGAATTTAAAAGTAACATGTAAGTTCATAAAACTCTTCCGTTAACGAGCGACTTACAGACACGGATGAACCTCCAGTAGGTTAACTTAAAAAGTTATAGAGTAGCGGAGCACTAAGAAAAGGTTTCTCGAAATTAGAAAAATAATCATTTTATACGTCTTAAAGAAGTCTAACATACCTACTTATAATTTGGGGTCACCACTGTTTCCTGGAGATGAAATTAAAAAGCTGAAATACAATATTCTGAGTTATAATTTTTTATTGCTATTTATTAAAACGACATACCTAAGTTTGGGAAGCTCTAAAAATATTATTAAATTAAATTTTAACAAAATAAAACACGATAATAGATAGATAGATATTTTAGTATTATTGTATGGAACAATTTTTGTAAAATAAAGTACCATAGCTAAGTAAGAAGCTATGAAACGAAGTACATTTAATTTACTTGTACAACACCTGCCGTATATAAATTATCTAGTACGTAATTAGCTTTCGAAGAGTTTTCTAATATGATCTCGTTACTCTCGTCTGCCTTTTGCCTTTTCTGACAACAGTTTACTTTTACATTACCTTAAAAGACCAAGTTATTACTTCTCCATCAAGAAAACCTTTAAATCTTTTTGAATTATATTTTAAATAAATTTTAGAACAATAATTTTTATGATGTTTCCTTTTATATCTTATGTTGTAATGAAGTAAAGAATTAAATGTTAGGAAAACATATCTAATTTTTCGTTTGATTTAACAATTGAATATTATATATAGACTTAAATCATTGTCGTCATTTAAATTTTACCGCCGGCGTAGAGTTCCAGTCTCTGAAATTGGACGGAATATTGGGAACGATGTTTCTTAACACAAGTTTTCCTCTGTCTATCCTGAGATACGTAAGAATGCAAAACAATTTTCTAAATATGTGAATGATTTCATAGGCGTCTTTTCAAAAAGGATGAGTGAGGTTCGACTGTAGATATGTTTTTTTTAATATATACTGTGTAAATTTTTTTCTAAGTAGTATAATATATACTAAACGTTTCAAGTCGTGGTCTCAGCGGTAACATAACTTTACTGTCCATTGTTATTTAACTTACTTAGTAAAGTATCTCTAATTTAGCAAAGACTACTTGTTTGACGTCGACTTACATTGCCGTAAATTATAGGATTCAAGTTTAGTACTGCTCACTGCTCATTTAAAATGCAAGACTTAAAGGATCTATTATTTCGAAACTATTTATATGTATGTAATATTTGTGGCCAGTCATTTTTCAGTGGCAAAAGTGTGCAACTGTAAACGCAATAGGTTGTAGGTTCGATTTCCACTCGAGGAGATAATACATTTAATATTTTCATGTTCTTGCTCTAATAACGAGGCAAAGCGCGGCGTTGAGTTCCGCCACTCAACTTGCAATGCCTCCAGAGTTCAGCGGAATGTGAAGAACAGAAGTGTCTTAATGGGAACAAAGTATATTAGCTTGTGAAGCTAAAAAGAATTCAAATAAATTTTAGGCATAGCTTGAAAATAGTTTAGCAATCGTCCTCAATTTTTTTTTTTTTTTTTCAGCTTTAAACAGTAAAATACCTGCCAGTAAAATGCCAGTGCGCGCTAATTGCTTAAGTAAAGTTGACGTAATGTGCTGCCCCCGCCAAATAACAAGGTACTAGCATATCAAAAATTCTAAATATTTTTTGAGGCTGGCGTGGGGCAAAGACATCATAAAATTATAAACAAAAAGTTTATTAGTTGGATTCCTATTAGGGAGAATTATTTTAATTTTCACGCTCTGGTATCCAAGACAAAGCGCGGAGTTGAGTACCATCTAACACGTAATGTCTCGCAAATGGGGCAGAAAGTGGAACACGGCGTGTCTACTCGATTAAGTATATGCGGGATACAGTGCGTATATTTGTTAATTTTATTTAGTTTTTTCAATATATAGTAATTGATAGTTTTATATTATTGAGGCCAATCATGTCGCAGGGGCATAAAATGTGATTTTAAACGTGACTGGGCTGTAGGTTCGGTGGTAATATTTTCGACTCGAAGAAATTAAATATTTATTTTAATTTATATTTCTATTTCTTCGCTCTGGTGTCGAGGCGAAGCGTCGCGTGGAGTCCCGCCACTCTTTACACATTGCGTCCAGAATTCGGCGGAAAGTGCGGAACGGAATTTCTTAACACCCTGCGGTTGGTACCATACAGTGTGAAGCTGATAATAGGTTTATAACATCTTGAAATCTTAGTTTCAAGACACGTACTATAGGTACATATACAACAAATTAATAATTATTTTTCAACTTGAAATTACAGCGTTTAAGCCCAAAATCAGGTTTAACTGCAATTAATTTAAAGTTATCATACCGTAAACTCATAACTTTGTTCATCGAATGTTCAAAAATTCAAAATTTCAAATATTTTAGTATTTTTTGGCTCTTTAGCTATGGCCATATTAATTATGCATTCTTTAGAATGAAATCTCCGTCAGTATTACAGAAGAGACTGGCACAAGAAAAAATGAATCACGCCGATTCAATTCTGGTCCAACAATCTGCGCTTAGTCATTATATAAATATTTATTTTTATTCCACATTTAAAATTTAATATATAATTAATTGTTTTATTAAATTAATAGTGTACACAGAGGGAACCTATTGTGTAAAGACACTTTCCACAAAATTTCCGAGTTTTTGTCACATCACCACAGTGTGAAATTGGTAATCAAACCGACAATCGTTAAATTAGCTGCCATACGCTGTTCTGCTGCGACACGATAGTCTTTTTTTTTCATTATTTTACAATAAAAGTAACAAAATTGAATACTTACGTCTATTACTACATAAATGCCAGCCAGAATATAATTTTATTAGGGCTACCGCTGTACTAATTTACTAGAATTCTACACTTTCCAAGGTTCCCAAGCAAGTGGACGTGTCAATCGCATCTGAATAACGTTCTCAGCACGAAACAGTCATCTATATGCATCCACTCGTAAGTCGTATGTAACAAACAATCGCACTATGCTAATCTAATATGTTGTTGTTTCTCTTATTGTATTTAAAGCTTTATCTCTTACATTCAAACCATTTGATGTAAATTTGTGGTAGCGTGGAGGAGGTATTCTTTCTTTTAAAGAATGAGGAAATCAGAATGTCTCTAATATTTTTTTCTTTTCTAAGCGCCAAACGCTACGGTGTTTGTATATCTCTTTGGCTCCTTCCAATGTCGTCAACCTCTTTAGGAGGTCCTCATGTTTTTTACGGGTCTATCCGCAAGTACCATCGATTCTGTGTTCTAGAAGGTCAACCGAGGTGTTCCTTTCTCTCTTACCACTCTTGCTTAATAAATCTTTTTTGTTATATTATTTTTCTTCACTCATTTTCTCCAAGTGCCAAACCTGTGCACATTAATCTTCATTCTTAAAGTGACATCCTTGTTAATACTTGCCATTCTCATAAAAAATGAACTATTTAACTCTTAGCTTGTATAGTTTTACGTATCTACCGTACCTTCGTAATTTATATAAAGAGAATCTAACGTTAAGACACTCTACTCTCCACAACATTTTATTTCTTTTGGATAAATGAATAAAATCCTTGATATTTACTAAAGCTTCAGGTAATTATGTTTGTTAACACACTAAACTAGAAAAAACATTATTTTAATTTTTAACTAATATTTAATACATTAGCCACTTTTCATTGGGACTGTACAAAATAAACTGAACTTTACTGTTTGATCAAATAATGAGTGGCGTCCACTGACAATGAAACTAAACTATGATTTAGATAAATATTCCCACATATGAAAAGGATGTTTATAGAAACTATTAAAATGTATAAACTTCGTTTATTTTTAACTTAGTTACCTAATAAGTACCAAATTCATGTATAACATAAAACAAAAGCAGAACAAATAATAATAAGACACTCAATTCCACGCTCGAATTTTAAGATATTGTTGAGTGGTGTAACTCCACGCCGCGCTTTGTTTTGTGCGAGACTTATGTTCTGGTTCCCGGTTCTGACCAGGGCGAGACTGGACTGTACGAAATACGTATAAATTCGTAAATTTTATTAAGAAGTTAAGCTAAAATGTATTAAACGGAGAATTGAGTCTTTTTCAACGCAAGTATCTTTAATTACTGGGATGGCTCAGTGACTCAACTTGTAAAAATTTCTATTATGAATAAAGTTGCTTTTTATTTAATTTTATTATTTAAATATATTTTTTATTTTGATAGAATTTGTCGAGGCCAGTCGTGGCGCAATGGCACCAAGTGTGACTGTAAAACAGACTGGTTGTGGGTTGGATTTCTACGCGAGGAAATGTAATATTTACTGAAATTTATATTTCAAATTCTTCGGTCTGGTGTCGAGGCAAAGCGTTGAGTTCTGCCACTTAACACGCAATCTCTCCAGAATTCGGCAGAAAGTGGGGAACGGAGTGTCTTATCACTAGGTTCCTGCCTACCCTGCTGTGTGCGGGATAAAGCGTGAAGCTGTTTTTTTTTACTTTTTAAATCATTTGTAACAGATATTTACAAAATTAACATATATAAAAGAAAACTTTTAACTTTTTTTTAATAAAATTTTATAAAATAAAAATCCAAAGCCTTAAATATAAAATATATCTACATTAAGCAAACAAAAAAACTGACGTTCGTGAAAGTATGTCTATTAAAATATTTACATAATTTCTATAGAATGTTTCAGTATAGCGTGATAAAATGGCCACTATACAAAAGTTCGCTCGAGGTAGCGACTGCTCTTGAAGGTGGAAGGAAGGCTATCAATTTGAAAATTACTGTTTGCGTGATATACCTGCTTCCTCTCATTATTTTGGCTAAAATAAAACAACTGCTTAGTCATCACGCATGTATAGCATTTTTGTTGCAAAACAGAATTTATAAGTGAATAAGTGAGTGCATTCTCCATTTTTTACTTATTAAGATAAATAAAAAAAATCGATTCACGCTTTTTCTCGCAATTCCCTGGGCCAAATCACTTCGTTTTCTAATATTCCTAATTTTGAAAAGTCAAGACATTGCGTGTTAAGTGAAGGGACTGATGTCGCGTTTTCTCTTCTTCCCAGAAATATTAATAAACTGTATATTATTTAGTTGCTTTTTACTTAATATTTAAATAATAAAAAATAAATAGATATAAGTGCTTAGTTTTCTAAGTGCATGTGTGTATAATTTTAGTTTCTATGTCATTAAAAAAAATAAACAAAAGACCGGAAAATACTAGAACAATATATATTTTTTTCCAATTAAATTTCCAACTTCCCATAGCATATGTTGTTCCCCATAAGGCACGTGCAGATTATTACCACAGTTCGGAATTACTGTAAAATAGCCAGCAATCAATGGGACCGGTAATTGAAAGTGACACGCAGACTATATAAATCAAATGTATTTTATAATACATTGCCGCTATTATTTTAAAATTTGACAGACATTTTAGCATTTTTTTCAAGTTAAAATGTTATTCATAAACTAATTGAGGTATAATATTAGGTGGGAACAAAAAATCATGTTGTAAGAAACGTATTAAGAATTTAGACGTAGCTCGATAAGAACGTATGGCTAATTAATTGGCTAGAGAGCTTTGACGGTTTCTAAGTGGTGGTGGTGGTGGGTTCAAAACCCGATACGTTAAAAATTTTATACGCATTAACATTTACAGTCATGTTGATTTTATGGTCTTGAATATATTTATCATATATATTTTTAATGTCATAATTATCATCAGTAACGTAATTAAATATTTGAAATTTATAAAAGTTAATGTCTTCGATACTTATAGAATTGTAATCGAATGATTTTTTTTAATATGAAAACATTTTTTTAAGGAAAACACAAGGCAAACGAGCGTACGGGTCACCTGATGGTAATGGTCACTCCGTATAACACCAGAGGAGCTAGAGATGCGTTGCCGCTTGTTAAGGCGGAGATAGACACGCTTACTACGCTTAGGTACCCAAATCGAATCGATCTGGAAACACTGTCACAGGTAGGCCATTCTACGGTTGTGTGGCGCATGAAAGAAAGTTGCTATGAAACTGTAGTGCCTGTATCCAGGTGGTATTTGAGCTTGTGAGATACTGTGCGGTTAAAAAATTCGGAGGCAGGTGACAGGTCACACAGCTCCTCACAACACTCTCCATTTTAACGCATAGCGAGGAGACATCTCTACGCAAAGCCAAAGTGTGAAGTATTTCACATATCGTTGGGTCCTCAACGATTCGAACGGACACTACAGCCACTTGGTCCGTATCCTAAAAGAATTAGCCTTTAAATTTTTTACCTATTCTAAGCAGTTGAATAAGAAGAAGAGAAGTTCCAGTTATTATCTTCGAATCTTAAGCCGAATAAACGAATCATAACAAAAGTAAAGCAAAAGGGATAAAGGTTAAATTTTGTGTAAAAGTTGAATGCTATGCGATTCTGCGTATATTGCATTTGCATTACATTAAGTTACAGTATTACATTTATATAGGAGAAGTACGATTATGTATTGTTGTGGATTCGATCTCCATTCAGAGGAATGATTAAGTAAAAAAGGAATACATTAATTATTCTCTTTTCCCTGCTCTGACAACAAGATGTGCAACCTAGAGATCCGCTATTCAACACGAAATTTTCAGATTTCGGTAGAAAACGGAGAGTAAAGTGTCCTGACAGTGGTTTTTTCTACGTACTGTGCAATGCAGAAGTTGAAAAAGTATAATAATTTAAAACGTAAATAATAATGTGTATAAAATACTTCGAGATTTGAAAATCAAATAAGTTAAGAGGACTTGTCAACAAAATAGACACACTAGGTGTGAAGTATTAAAAATTAATATGGTATTATTGAACAAAACATTATTTTTGTTGTAATAAATTACAAAGAACTTTAAAACGCAAGCCTCTTCTACATAAAACGTTGTAATTCAATCACGCAACGTACACCATTGTTTACGAGACGCAATATTAGTTATTAATTTTCGTAAACATATATCCCTCTCAAAGCGAACTAACTGTATCGGAAACGATTACCAGCAAAATTAATAATTGAAAAATGCCAACCAATATCTGAGGTTACGTACCGTGACATTTGGAAATTAATTTTATGTTCGACATATTATAATGATATAGCGTTTATTTCTTTAGCAATAAAGTTCACTATGTTGTCGTTTTTAATGGTTGTTTTTTTTTTTCGATCAAACTGTGTACAGGCTTGATCGACACGTTTCCCTTTTTGAGGTTTGCAATTTATGAAATTACATACTTTATAGGTGAGTTGTTTTTTAATTATATATAAACAGATGTCATAAATTTATTAGCTTTAATAATGTCACGTTACTATACGTATGGAATGATTTTGATTTTGTTGAAAAAGTTTTACTACGATAGGTACAGTGATGAGACTGTCGCGGAGGCACGACGTCTACTTTGGCGCGACAGGTGACAGTTTTGAAAATTCTTTCTGTTGAAGAATTTTAAAAAGCCCTTTGGCTTTAACGGCGCTAGGTTCCACCGTTCGTTTTTAGGTTGAAAGTTAAGTAGGCGATGACGACATTAGGTTCCTACTGCCTACTCTGGTATAGGGGGAAACAGCATGAAGCTAAAAAAATGTATATAAGCTCAACGAGCTCGCAATTTTATTTGTAAGGACTTTGTGGTGTAAGGCGTAAAATCTTGTCTTTTTTCCTTTCCCATTCCCGTGGGAACTTCGAAAAATCTTCTGTCACATTTGCTGCTCTACAAATCCTAAGGAACCTACATGCTATATTTCAGTTATCTACACGCAGTAGTTTTGTTACTTGACTAATAGCAATTTTAAGAATTTATTTTATTTATTTTTTATTTAGTTCACTTTAAATATTTACTTTTAAGGTATGTACCCCTTTAGGTACAAGAATAAAACTTGACTCTATTACTAATACTGTTTGTCTGTCTGTCATTAGGTTGTATCTCTAGCATCGTGAGAACTAGAGAGTTAAAATTTTCACAGATTATGTATTTCTATGGTCGATATAACAACAAATACAAAAAACAGAGTAACATCCCTATTTAAGGGGGGCACACAAGAAATATGATATTTTTGCCCTTTCTATTGATAATGATTTAGAATATTTTTCCTTCAATTTTTTATATTTTATCTTTCTTAAAGTGATCTAAAAGTACAACAATAAAGTACTTCAAGTTATTAGATACGGCTATGAGAGTCTCGTAGAGCACTTGTGTTTTGCAACATAGAGTGCAGTGGGGCAGTTCTCTCATTCACTTGAGAATGGCGGAAACGGCCACAATGCGTACTTGCACTGGCGGTTTCCGGTACAGTTTAATACACAATTTTTGTTTAACACCTGCTTTTAAAATGTTATTTTCTCTATAACTACTGTAGAAACTTTAAGAAATTGAACGCAGCAGGATTCCAACCAGCGCAATAAGTAAGTCGTCCAAGCTCATTGATCACTACTTACGTGTAATGTAAGTAGTGATCAATGATACTTACATTACATTCTTATCATATTATTTTAAAATGTTTTTAGAAATATTTAAAAATCTTTCCATTACCCAAAGACCTTACAGAGACACTGCTGACAACATAAAAAGTTGTCACAAACGAATAAAAATTTCAAGTTATCATGACGTATGGCTTGAGAGCTAAAACGGTTTCCAAAACTCACGGGTTCAATTCCCGCTACGTTCATATTTTTATAAGATTTCTAAAATATTTTTCTATCTTGCGTGCCAAATTAAAAATGTTAAAAATAGTCTTAACACTTGTTGACTCGAGTCCCCCTACCTGTGTCTCGGAAGTGCCGGCGCATTGTCTCACGCCCTGTGACTCGAACACTAATGCGATTTTTTTCGTTTTTGGTGCTTTTATTGTGATATCCTAGTTCTTTGTGCACGTGTGCCACCTTCCGTCACTTTGTCTTCATTTAATTTTGTGAATTCTTTTCTTGATTGAACTTTAATGTTCGAATAAAAGATTGAAAGGTGATGCCAATGTAATGCAGTGGTTTTGGGTTCGATTCCTATTGGTAGTGGTAAAATGGTGCAGTGAGTTCCATCAGTGAACACACACCCACCAGTCTCCAAGAAAAACATAAAACAAAATGTTTTGCCACTAGATTCTCTCTACCTATACTGCTATACGGAAAAAATCATAAATCTGATAAAATTACAAGCAAGCAAATTGTCGTCATTTTAGCATAGTTGAGAAATTTCTGACTGTATACGCAATAGCTGTGAGTTCGATATCGGCTGGTAAAAATGATTTAATATACATACTTACCTCACTCTAACCTCACTTTTATAGAATTTATTTATACTCTGTGCCTAAAGATTTTAGGTTAATTTAAACATTCAAGGGCCAAAACTATCACTTTTTCAATTGTATCTCAGACGCATTATATTTTGTTGAAAAAAATATACTAAATAAATTTTAGTAATTTGAATGATATGATAATAGCATTCTGAATATAACAATAAACCATCTAAAATTTATGGAGTCCATGATTAAAGATGACATTTCGAGGTTTTAAGTCATAAACATAAATCCTAAAATGAGATATGTCGCAATTTATAACGAAGTCAAATTGAAATATTGTCTTTGTTTTATGGATAAAGGAATATACTGCAATTTCTGTTGCTTTTAAAAGAACGGAAAAGTTTCTTATTTAATAGTTACATATTTTATTAATGATGTATACCTATCCATAGTAGAGTAGAAAGAAAGAATCTAGTGTTACAATTCCTCTTTCCCCACTTTTGAGACATCACGTGTTGAGTGCCGGAACTCAACGCCGCGCTTTGTCTCTTAATAAAAAGGAGTAAAAAATCGAATGTTGAAAAAAATATATCGGGAGATTTCAAATAAGTTTTACGATAACAGTGCGTGCTATCGTGAGATCGAGTATCATTTATTTCAATTAATTAGTCTCAGTAAGTATAATAAAAAGCTCATTACTGCAATTGAAATGCATCCAGTAGAATGTAATTATGTAATCAAATGGTGGACTAATTGAAAGAAAATTATTAAAGCTGATAAGTATATTATTCTAATTAAATCATTTTCATCTACTCTGGTAGATCAAGCACGTTGCTGATTTCCAGTTTACCAATTGTAAATTAGCCGGAGAGTAGAGAACGGAGGATGTCTCCGGGAAAGGGAACGGGAAATGCCCTCCATGTTATATTTCGATAAAAAGCGTCAACTATAACATTATTATACTCGTATTGTTAATGAGGACAGTCGTGCAGAGGCACAAGTTTTTGACTGTAAACACAGCACAGGTTGTGGGTTCGTTTGCCACTTGAGGAAATGAAATATTTTATATTTCTACTTCCTCGCTCTGGCCACGAGCCATACACGCGTTGAGTTTTGCTGTCTCGAGTCACGCAGTCTAGAGAATTCGGAGTGTATTAACACTAGCCAGGTTTCCCCTGCCTAGCTTTCTATATGCAAAAATTACATTATTATTATTTATTCGTATTATGAATTAGTATTATACTATCTATTAGAATATACTATCTAATCTAAAATGTATATATAACATTTATATACCTACATTTAATGCAATTAAAAGATTCACACGATTGAAAAGATAAAATTGTGAAAGGAGCACATCGGCGTCGATTCATTTAGCAAAAAAATGTTACCTCTCATCTCAAATACTTGAAAAAGACATAAGAATCCCAACTTTTTGCGCTTCATTAAAAACTGTACCAAGTTTTTGCTCTAAGGCTGCGCATACGCACATATTGTGGCAATGAGTATTTAAAAAAGATTTTACTATTAAATTAATAAAGTTATAAGTGAATGCAAGATCTTCAATCTGTATGAGTAAAATTGTAAAAAATATGGTGGGATATATTGGTAAGTAGGTATAAAAACGTGTAAAGGAAATCAGCACGAATCTCTTACGATTCTCATTATGTAGGGTATGGAAGAAGCTAGCTGGCAGCGTATGAAAGACAACTGCTGAAGACTAGGATGGTTGTTGTCCTAAGAGAGTGGTGAATAAACGACAATAATGATTAACACTTTTGGTGGTGGTGGGATGGTGATGAAAAAAAAACAATAAGAATTATTTATTATTCGGTTCACGACATAACGTGGTGAGCGAAGAATCATTTTATATTTTTAAATGACATGATGATGATGATGAATGATCCCTTACACATCATGGTAGACAAAGGGAACCTAGAGTTAAGACACTCCGTTCCGCACATAGATATAAATTCACACTATTGTACAATGAAATTTTCTTATTAAGTATATTATTACTATTTATTACAAAATGGTTAAATAAAAATTAAAAAGATAACTGCGTTTACAGTCAGCCTAACCGCGGGCCGACAGATGCCCGGATGCCAAGTTCCGTTCGAACCTCCACCAGCCCGGCTCTATCTCATAATTAGGCTCTACCTTGAAGTCTATTCGAATACAATATATTTAAATGTCACTAGAAATAGAATATTTATGTGTAAGGATAAAAATAAGCTACGAAAGCTTTCAATTTCTTTTCATTGTGTATCTCCATGTTATTCTAAATAATAATGATATTTTTATTTTTCACGTATTTGAAGTGTCATTGCATACTTGGTTGGTCGACCGCTTCCAATAGGCGCGGGTTCAAGTCCCGCTATGTCCAAATTTTTATACGTTTTTAAAATGTATTAATAATATTATTTATTGCAAAAATGCACACCCATAAAGAAGACTATAATAAAATAGATAACAAAAACGAAAATGTACAGATACGACCTTATCGGCATAGAAAAAGATTTTTTGCTTATAAACTTAAGGCATAGGTGTGAACAATAATTAGGTCCAGTTTCATCACTTACTGATAAAGTCCCGGACAGCCTTATCTGTCAGATAAGTTATAATTTTTGGTTTCACATTTCTCGAATAGCAATATCTAGTAAATTCACATTTAATTTTCACATAGTTATTTGTAAAAATGTAACAAGTCGTATGAATTGTTACCTACTGTTATCGTTTATTAATGAGAAAATTATTTTCAAAAATATAAGAAACAGCTATTCTGTATTTTCGTCCTGTGTCTGTGAGATAGCATTAATTATTGGATTACTATCTAAAACTTTATTCGTAACCGGTGACACTGGACCAAAGATTTTTTAAGATTTTCAAATTATCGTTATTGATAATTTATCGTTACCGTTTCGAAATATCAGATGTTTAAAAGGAGTATTATAAGTACAATTTTCCATAGTCAAATTATCTATATAGATTTTTTATATCAGCTTCATCCCGCATAGTAATAAATAATAAATCATTCTCCCGAGTGGGGACAGAACCTACAACCACCACGTCACAGTCACACCCTTGTGCCTCTGCGCCACGACGAGCTCTATATATTGGATTGATAACATTTATAATATAACTTAAAAAAAAAGTACTTTACTCTAACTTAACGCACACCTTAACATTTGTAACCATAGTAATTTTTTCAATACAAAACCGTCATAACCTATAGATTCCTTGTTTCCTTTTCATTTGCCGAGTATTTCGCATACAATACTTTTATCCTCAAACCGGATTCAAACTCACAACCACCAGGTACCAGTAGGTAACCAGGTATATCCCGAATACACGTATACCTACCTACAAGTATTTTTGTAATAATTAAGCCATTCATTTACAATGTCACATTGTTTGATGAGACAATGGTCGCTCGTGACGGACACTACGCTAATACTTATAGTAACAGCTCTCTTAATGACGTTGTGGAGCACGAAAGTTGTTAAATGCCAATATAAGTTTCACTTAAGCTTTTGTTTGTTTTAAGTTAATTCTTCTTGAATATGATAGTTTAAAAGGCAGATTTTGTTAATGAAATAATAATAATTATTATTATTATTATTAAAGAAATAGGTGAGTCAAGCGTATACTGTGACTGTCAATGCGACAGGTAGTGAGTTCAATTGCCATTCGAGGATGCGAAAGCGCGGCGTTAAGTTCTGCTACTCATCACACAATGCCTTCAGAATTCGGAGGAAAGTGGGAAACGAATGTGTCTTAATTGGAACGGAGTATCTTAAAACTAGGTTCTCAGGTTCCCTGTGCCTATCGTGGTATACATGGGATATCACATGAAGCCCAAAAAAATAGTATTCTTATCAATATCATGGTACAGCAAAGCGTGCGCTAGACGTAGCTATAAATTCTACTCGTACAAAATTTAAAATTTTATTACATTTTTAATATATTTAAAAAAAAAATAGTTCTATATAAGAAAATATTTCAGAATCCTCGTCCAGTAAGAATAATGCCATCAAAAACATCCTGTAAAAAAACCCAAGTCTCGCAGCTCAGTCTTTCTACCGTAAAAAGTTGTGAGATCCATGTAATACCAAGTCGGTTAATCTATTTAATCTCTACTTAAAGGACCTTCTGTCTTAAGTTATTACAGTAGTTATTATCATGCCAATATTCAAAATATTTTACGTTTTAAACAAATTTATCGACTTGGACATCGCATGAAAACACAACCTATCGAAAGACATAATAGACTTCATATTCGGAAGGACTCTGGTGAGGAATTCGGTTGCTGGCCCGTCATGCTGTATAGTGTGATACATACTAATAATCAAATCATGCGATGTCCAAGCCGATCTATTTGTTTAAAACGTAAAATATTTTTAATATTGGCATGATAATAACTACTGTAATAACTTAAGACAGAAGGTCCTTTAAGTAGAGATTAAATAGATTAACCGACTTGGTATTACATGGATCTCACAACTTTTTACGGTAGAAAGACTGAGCTGCGAGACTTGGGTTTTTTTACAGGATGTTTTTGATGGCATCTCATTTCTTTTTGTAGTGTCCTACTTTTTGGTACCTATCTACACTTATTATTTTCTATTATACAGTAATAATGATTCATTAACTGCAAATGTAACCTTGTAATCCTATACATTTATATGGGATTACAAAGTTATTCATGCAGTTGGTGTATTTGGAAAACTGGACCGAAATTATAAAATATTTAAGTTTTCCCATGATTAAGACACTAAACTCTATTTGTATTCTAAATTTGAAGCTTCTATGTCTGCTAGAAGTGCCTTGGACTTTTGATGATCGGTGAGTCAGTCAGTGAGTGACAAAATTTGGAAACTTTAACAAGTTGTAATTCTTAAACTACTGGTTCAAATTGACTGAAATTTTAAATATACCGTGTTTATATAATGCCTGATTAGTTAATGAAAATTCAGGTTTCTTGTTTTATCCACAACGAAGTTATAGGGGGTTGAAAATGGCCTGAATTGCTTCGAGAAAAGGATGGTACGGCCGTGCCGCTGTTTTTTGCTCGACTTGGCGGGGGCACTGCCGTGCCCCCAGATCTACTACTACTTCAAACTACGAACCAATAATCTACTGCCTTCAAACCATCACATTGCAACCATCAACTGTTAATAGTTCTCACCTGTGCTACCATAGCGTCTTATAGAACTTTAAGCTCTTTTTATTTTAAATGAAACGAACGAAGTACTAGGTTCCCTGGTTCTCTCTGCCTATCCTGCTATGAGCGGGATACAGCGTGAAAAATATGCAATATTTCTAAATCATCAGGAATTATCAACGGCGAGTAAATAGTAAGGACCTAATTCATTGAGTCTATTTATTCTACTGTTATATAATCAAACTTACAACCATCGATTGTTTGACAGTTCACAACTGTCTTACTACAACTTCTTATAGAGTTTTAAGCTTTTATTATTTTATATCAAACACACTTTACAAAACACATCTGTCTGTATAATATATTGCTAAATCTTAGTCACAAAAAAACCACTTAAGCGTATATATTGTACTAGGAACACGCGCCCTCTATAAAATGGTACTGGAAATATTTTCTCTACAAACGATCAACATACCAACTACCGGTCGGATATGTTATTTGTATTTTTAAGTACTTCCTAAGAGCGAACGGTTACGCTATAGTTAAGTTTAATTTATGGCCTTTCGGCTTTGGCAATATTGACAGAAATCAGTTGAGTTTTGAAATAGTTTTGTGTAGAGTCACCATAAATGTTATTATTTTCTTTTGTTAAATTTTTCATTTGAAGTTGGAAAGAAATCTTAATTCAAATTAAAAGAAGTGTAGTCCAGTTGTAATGTAATTTCCGGGTAATTTATATCATAGTCATATAGCACTTCTTGCTTTCTTGCCCCATCACTAATATCATCATCAGCTTGTTATCATCCATTGCGTTTAAGCATTTAGAAACAAAAATATTTTATATAGAGCGTAGTGCGACTTTAAAATCTACATTTTATTCAATTTATCAAAATCCTATAACATTTAACTCAATATTATATAACACTAGCGTCAAGGGATTACATCCAGATGTCCAAAACACCTTGCAAGAAAGGTGTTCATAATAAATCTCTATACTATACTACACTATACTACGTACCTACGTTGTATTGTTAACCGATTGTCATTCAAGCGCCGACGACGGACACGACGCGGCCTAATATGGCACAAGCATAAGGTGCATTGAGAATGTCAATACGTGAAACGAAAGGATTTTGCGGGGTTTTTTTTGGTATATTGTATTCAAATGTATTAAAATATCTAATTTTATTGAATTATTGTTATATTTGTATCTATAGAATTGTTTATATTTACTTTGATTGATCGATAACCTATTTTTTTTGAATTTGGTTAAATCTTATTTTTATTTTCTTATATAGTTATTAGGTTCCTTATATATTAATAAATATTATTGTACATTAATTCAGAAGTGTATGACAGAAATTTACACGTAAAAATTTGTACAGAAAGAAACAGGACGAAACGGAGCGATTCTCTTTACTGACCTTGAAATAGAAAAGAGGCCTGAAGTTTAAATTATTTGAATAGCATACATTTTTTACAAATAATATCTATTACAAATAATGTTTGTGGAAGTCGTCGTAGTTGAACTACGCTGTATCCGACAATCATGCAATCGCAACCATCTGATAAGAAAACTAAGCGCGGTGTTGAGTCCCTGGGCTCAATGCAATTAAATGTTTTAAAACGGTCAAAATTAAGGACTATTTTGCCTGTCTCTGCTCCGAATTATATGTTTTTCTTTTCTCATGGTTTTTTTCAGCTTCACATCTATAGTAGAGTATGTAGAGGGAACCTAATGTTAACTTTCTTGTTTCGTGTTGAGTGGCGGAACTCAACTCCGCGCTTTACCTTTGTACCACAGCGAAGAACCAAAAACATCAATGAATAATAATTAATTTCCCCGAGTTTGAATCGAACCCACAGCCGTAGCATTTAAAGTCATACGCTAGTACCTCTCTAATGCACATATTGCCCATTTTATATTCCAAATATATATATATACATAAAGTAGCTGCAATATAATTATGATGCAGGTGTCACCAAATATTGGCGTGTGTTAATAATACTTAGTGACAGAAGTAAATTAAAATAAATTAAACTTTATTTCAGCGACCCTCAGTTATCGTCGTCGGTCGGTCACGCGACATATTTTGATTAATAGAAAGTGTGTAATAGTATAGGAAATGAGATCGGTATTGTGTTTTATTGGGGTTATGTGAAATTATTATATTGCATGTTATTAGTAACAATGAAAGTTGTGGTGCAGCGGTTGTCTGTAAAAGCGACGTTTGTGGGTTCGATTCTCACTCGGGAAAATGAATTAACTTCATTTTCTCGCTTAATTTCTGCCTTTTAACACGCAATGTCTTCAAAATGTGTTAGAAAGCGGGAAACAGAGTGTCACCACTTGTGTCACAACGCACTACGCAGTATAAAGGATTAATACTAGTCTTTAACTTTTGTCTAACTATAATTATTTTTTTAATCTTTACGCTGAATCCTGCAATTAGCAAAGTAGGCAGACGAAACGTTTCAACCTAGTGTTAAGACACTCTCTTTTACCAGAACTCAACGTCATGCTTTATCTTCTGTAAGCCTGTCGTTTTTCAGGTGCACGCTTGTACACCTCCGCCACGACTGGCCTCAATAAGATAATTCTATTTAAAAATATTAATATTTTATTACTTATACACCTATATATAAAAACCACATGACATATTGTTACCAAATTCTCCTGAACGATTTATAACAGTCGTTTGGGCAGATGTGGACCACTATACTAGCCTTTTGTGGATATAATAAATATGGACACTACTGCATTAAAGTTTATTTTTTTATTTTATGAATTATTGTTAATAAATACTTCGAATTTGTGTTTAATTTTATTCAATAAAATTTAGGTATGTAATCTATATTACAGAAACAGGTATGTATACTCCACGCTTTGATTTTTGCATCTCTACTTGCTGATATTTTTAGTCATAGAAATATAAAATACAATGGAAAATATGGTCAAAACATGTAAATTAATAAATAAATTACAAAAATGTATATACATAGGTGTATCAATACGTAAGCGATAAGTAATATATTTTTAAAAAAGATCCTTCGAACCATATCCACGCTAAGCCTACCTTTCATTCTCAAACAACAGGTGTCTCGATGACTGGAGCTCGCATAATCTGCATTGTATTGTGTTATATATATGTATTTATTATTTACTTACAACTTTACCTAAAAAATATTATTTTTAGCTTCACGCTATATCCTGCACACAGCAGGGAAGGCATAGTTAACTAAGTGTTAAGACACTCCATTCCCCATTTTCCACTGAGTTCCAAAGTGGCAGAACTTACCGCCCCGCTTTGTATCATCACAAGAGCGAAGAAATAAAAATATTAAATATTTCATTTTCTCGAGTGGGAATCGAACCTACTACCGCGCCTGTAGCGCTCACAGTCTCACGCTTGTGCCCCTGTCCCAGTAATGGCCTCAAATTACTTCATATTTTATCAAATAAAACATTTTATATTTAGCGTTAAAAGATGAAAAGCAGTACTTTGTCGTGTTACCAGAATGAGAAAATGAAAATATTAAACAAGTCATTTCCGTTATTCCTATACTTACCTGTTTGCACCTATAAACTATTTATGGAGATTTGTATTGACTTTTTCTTATTCTATAACTATTCTCGAGAATCATTTGTTGTTTTGTAAATGTTCAATCAGTTGCATTTCTTTACATTTATCTCGTAAATGAATAATATAAAGACAAAATATCCTTTCTTTTTATATGTTTGCTTGGAACGAATGGATTGAAATAATAACTATTCTATATAACTTTTTTTTTTTTTTATTAGCTTCACGCTGTATCCCGCACACAGCAGGGTAGGCAGAGGGAACCTAGTGTTAAGACACTCCGTTCCCCACTTTCTGCCGAATTCTGGAGGCATTGCGTGTTGAGTGGCAGAACTCAACGCCGCGCTTAACCTCGACACCAGAGCGAAGAAATGGAAATATAAATTTAAGTAAATATTTCATCTCCTCGATATAACTTTTTATAATAAATAAACTGTTAAGTGTTTAACTTAGTCTTAAAAATAGATTCCCTTTAAATTGACAAACATATCGTGAGGCTAAAAAATAATTATTGAATAAAAGAAAATTGTCCAATAATAATGATTTAAAATCATATTGTATACATTTTTTTAAATCTTATCTCAGTTTATGAAGCAAAATCATTTAGAAGCAGGTTATATATTAGGACTCCGAGGAACATCAAAAATATATAAATTTAATAAGGACACAGGATATGATAATAAAACAAACGTTTACTATAAAAAAAACATCGAGACATGTTTATTGTCAAATACAATTATTTATAAACACTAAGCAAATATATATAACCACTATTCATGAATCTTTTAATCTTTTTAATATATAGCGCCAGAATAATACAACGGATACAATACAAGAAATGTCAAAATCAACAACATGTTACCTACAGATATAAATAGACGTCTATAAACCAAAAAATAATATAATCTTATGTGTTTTAAAAAAAAAAGGTTGCCTATGTAATCGTCTATTAAGAATTTATTTTCATTTAAACCTTTAAAGTTTTGCAATGTCCAAGTTTTTTGGTTGAACACTATATATAATTTAACAAATATAATATAGAAAAACTTTACTATTTTTTTGTATAATCTATCTTTTTCTTTATTACATTAAATTTGTAACTATTAATTAAAAAGAATTTCTATTCAATATGTAAACATTTTCAAAAAAAAATCCACTTCTAAAAATTTACTCCTACAATATTGAAATATAAAGTAGGCGAGAAAAATACGTACTTTTTAAGCCGTTCCTTCATATATATATTGGATATTCAACAATTGAACCAAACAACACACTTTGTTTAGACACAAGGAACATATAGTATTTAAACAAAATATAAACAAATTTCAAACGAATTAGAAAAATGCCATTTTTAAAAGAGGTATCATATATTATATAAACTCTTTATTTAAAACGTACGAAAAGAGAACAGATTAAATAACAACTTATTAAACCATAGACAATAAATATAAATGAGAAATCTTATTAGTAACTATTAAATTGTATTAAGTTGTTTATTGTTTTATCACAATTGTTATACATACATATATACATTATTGTATACATATATTAATGTTTATAATTATTTTTAAACAGCACCTATTTGAACAATCGGTAGAGCTAGCTGGAATGCATTTTCAATGTATTTTGAGCTATTTTCCGCCTGAAAAAGAAATATTTTCCATGTTTAATTGAAGAGTTATACGTTTTTTTAGCTTCACGTTGTATCCCGTAAATAGCATAGCATAGATAGGTGGAAAGGACCTGAGAATCTAATGTTAAAACACCTCTTATTAAGATTAAGATAGTTTCGTTCCCACCTCCCACAAAATTCTAATGGCATCGCGTGTTAAGTAGCGGAACTCAATGCTACCCCTTGTTTTGTACCAGAGCAAGGAAAATGAAATTAAATCAGCTTCACGCTGAATCCCGCACGCAGCACGGTAGGTACAGGGAAACTAATCTTAAGTCATTCCGTTCCCCACTATCCGCTGAATACTGGAGGCATTGCGTATTGAGTATAATATGATTAAATAAATATTTATTTCTTCGATTCGACCAGTCGCGTTTACACTCAAGAAAACTCTGGCTGACTGGCCTCAGGAAAATGCAAATAATTATATCCTTTCCAATGTCAATCGAACCCACAAACAAACACCGCTACCATGACCTCATTAAATAATATTTTTATTTAATATTTTAAAGTGTTTACGTATATATTTCACTTTATTAACATGCCTATATTGATTTCGATTTTTAACCAATAACATACATACCTCCAAAAATATATTAGTCATATAATTATTGATCTGTTCTTCATTACTAGAGGAGAGTGTACGCAACTTATCCGAAAACTGAGTAGCTAGTTCACTAATATGCTTTGATATAACCACTGTCATTCTGAAAATAAATTCATTATATTTGTAAGAAATTACAAGTAGATAAAATATTTAACAAAGCTTAAAAATTAACTAGCTTTTATAAAATTGGATATTTTACAAAATATGTGAAATGAGCTGTTCACTGCACCAATTTATTAACTTTACTATTATTAATTTGTATGGATTATATTCTTAGGAATAAAACGGTAAGAAAATCTCCCCGCAGAGATGCTAACATATATAGCTTAGTGGTCAGAGAGCTTGGACGTATTCCAATAGGTGTGAGTTCTGGTTCCGTTTATACATTTTCACAAAACATCACTGTTTGAAAAATGTCAATTGTAAAAGCACTTAGTCATAACTTTTTATAATTATTAAAAAGAGATAAAATTTTGCGAGTAAATGCGAGTATAAATATTTAAAAAGCTATTTTAAGTGACAGTTAGCACAAATTGAGACACATTATATTACAGTACTGCCGACGAGTCTTGGTGGACTCCCTTATCGCAAAAGTTCAGAACGCGTAACTTGAGGGCGGCCAAGACTCGTCGACCGACATATATTCTACTATAACTTAGTCACCAATACTTACTGTGTAAGTGCATCGGCCTCATCAGCCGTTGACCTTCTGGTCTTCACTAGAAGCATTTCACCAGTTTTGTGATACAATTCCACTGATAGCGCTGTGGCTTGTGCTAAACTGCTGACGGCTTTTTTGTATATAGCTTTCTCTGTTATGTTATCTTGTACTTCTAACCAATTTATTATTTCTGTGTATTGTCTGAAAAAAACATATACAATAATAACAAATTTTATCATTATTAGCGCTTTTTTTTTAATTTGGACTTTTGGTGGCGCGGTGGCACAGTGACTGACTGACTGTGAGACAATTGTGTGTTCAATTTCCTCTTAAGAAAATGAATCACTTTTTATTTTCGGTAAAGCCTGGAGTTAAATTCCGGAACTCTCACACTATCTCGAAAATTGGTGGAAAGTAAGGAATGGAGCTTCTTAACACTAGGTTCACACCAACACCGAATCTCCCGCATACAGCAGGGTAGGGATATACGGAATTTGGGTTAAAACATACCGTACATAGATACAATATGGTAAATACTGATAAATGTTGGAACGCAACACTGCTTATCTCACCAGGTTGAGGAAAATGAAAATGAATAAACACAAGAAAACTATTAATAAAAAAAGAAACTATACTTTATTAATGGCTGAAATTGTAGTTTCAATCCAATATCTCGTGTTGCTTTCTGCAATCTTTCTAATAGTGCGTCAGGTTTAGATATATCTTGAGATATATTTTCATCAATATCATCATCCTCGTCGTCATCTGGCATTTCACAGAGTTCTGAAACAAAGCAATTAATAATGGTTTTAAATTTGATTCTGCCACTGAGCATGTAATGTCACCAATTCAGGGAGTGCGTTGGGAACAGAGTGTCTAACGTTAAGACTCTTTACACTAAGTTCCGTCTGCCTACTCTGCTATATACAGAGTAAGAGTGTGAGTAGAGAGTGAAGCCGAAAATAAATTAATAATTATATATATAATTACTTATAAGTTATGAAGTGCCTTAAATTGGGATAGAATAGTATGATTATCATACATTTTAAGATAGTTGAGAATTAATAAAAATATTATGCATTCTTCCATCAACTTCTCCAAATTCTTTATCTAAACAATCCATCTATTTTAAAGAACCTTTTCATATAGAGGAACTGAATACAATAATCCACTTTAACTAAACAAACTTGATGTTTTTAATAGAATGTTTTTTTTTCAATTTATTACCATTTAAAATTATTACAAGAACAACAATATATATAACATCTAAAAAACCAAAAAGGTTAAGGTTAAGGTTTTGTTAATGTTTAACGAAACATTCCTCCAACCTAGGATCAAACAACCATCACCAAACACCGTTAGTCTTCACAAAAGGTACTTAATAAAAAAAAAGCAAAAAAAGTAGCAACAAGTAGTTTTACCAGCAACTTGTTGTAATGTCTCCTTTATATCTTGTCTCTTCTCTGGGTCGGCTGAACGGAGACGCTCGTCTATTCTCATACTGACTTGTTTTGATAACATTTCTAGTGCTTCTAAGTGGACGAGACCTATAATGGATGTACAGTTAAAATTATATTTTAATTTTAGGATAATATCTTATTTTTGTGGTGTTGAGTTTCGCCTCTCAACACGCAATATTTTGAACATTTTATGGTATGTGTTAATATTGATTTCCCTCTGCCTACTCTGTTAGTGTAGTGTCAGAGTATCTGATTGTAAGCACAATGGTTGTAGATTTGATCCCCATCTGGGAAGAATGAATTATTTACACTCCCCACACCCTACACTGGTAGACAGAGTACAGAGTTAAGTTACGCTACCTATCACAATTAGTCTTATACAAAGAGAAAAATAGAGAGTTTTATAAGCTGTATTCTTTCAATAATACAAACAGTATCTTAACTTTGTAGTTTGTTTACATAAAACGCTACCTTTTTTTTTAAATTACAAACATCCCTCAATAAAAAAAGACAAATTACCCTCAAAATCATCAAACAATGTCTCATAGTGGACCTCCTTTGCTTCCTTCTTCGCTTCTCGTATCATATCTTCTTCGTCAGCTTTCTCTTTAGCCTCTCTCAGTAGTTGTGATAAGACAGGTTTATCACCTGAGTCCAGACCTAACATAGCCCGTTTCTTGGCTAGGCCTGGATCACCATCTTGCAGGACCTCCATTGTCTTCTTTCCGATTGTTTCGAGAGTGTCTAAGCCACCTGCTATTACTTTTGTACCTGAAAATTCAAATAAATAATTAAGTTTTTATATATGTTTGCTGTACAGTATAATAAAATAAGTTTTTTCATATATTTTCTAAGTTCATTTTCTCACTCTTATAACATATCAAAGTTGTTGCACAGTGTTGAATTCTACCACTCAACCTGCAATGTCTTGAAAATTGGGGAGTGCCTGGGGATGTGTGTTTTATCATATAGATAAATAAAATGTATTCAATCAATTGAAATATATATATTTCAAAATTTTTAGAAAAAAGGATTTACATTTAAATTCTCTTTACAAAAGCATTTTGATTTAAAAAAAGATAGGAAAAAACATTTATTTTGCATTTTATGTAGAAGATCACATTATTCAAGAAAAACGCAATGGTTCCATACATACTAAATATGTATTTAATAAATACATATTTAGTTCCATACATACTAAATATGTATTTATTAAATTAACTTATTATTTTTACAATAAGATTAAATAGTGTAGATACATCATGACTGTTATGACTGACTTTTATATAGTATCTCACATATGTAGCGGGGTAGGCCTAGTTACCAGACACTCATTATATTTTCTACACTGTCAGCACTCATTTAAAAGATTGCAATGTGATTTGTGTTATTCAATCCTGCGCTTTTGTCTGGCTAGAGAAGGAATATGAAAAGCGTTACACCTAGTGGGAATTGAAGTTGAACCCACGACCATGATAATTACGGACAGACGCTATCCTACAAATAACGTATATAAGCAACTTGTGTTCATTATCTATATGAAATAACAAATAAGCAATATAAAAAAGTTTTATTTCCAACTTACTAGTAGTTTCAACAAATTTAGTGACACCAGACAATAAACTACCAAATGGAAAAGTTCCATCATTACTGTCTCCTTTATCTTGTTTATCTTGGCTATCTTGTTCTCTTTCTGGCGTAATTTGTTTAATTTCATTACTTTTAGATGATCTTCTTGCTAATTCTTCAGGATCTGGGGCACCTATACCAGTTTCTAGGACTGTTGTTATGCCCTGTAAGAGTTTATAACAAATATTTGTATAATACATTGTTTGTTAAAGTTAGTATATAATATTAAAGTTAATAAATAAATAAACAAATTTTAAGCATTTTAACACTTACATTACAAAAAATAGTTTCAAAATAAATCATTTCAATACAAAAAAAAAGTATAAGCAACAAAGGTGGTTGGTACAGTTTCTTTAGTACATATGCATAAATCAATATTTATAATCATATTATTTTTATTTGCTTCACACACTCTATTATGTATATAACAGAATAGGCAGTGTCAAGAGCTCCATTCTAATAAATCCCTTTTTACCCAGTTTTGAGACATTAGCCACTACTCAGAAAAAAGGGTGTAAAAATAATGGTCCCAGCCTGAAGTAAGTAAGTAAGTAAGGTTTTGATATTTGAAAGAAATGCAAGTCAGTCAGTCATCAGTTTACTTGGTAAGATAATAGAACAAGTCAATGGAGTGGTATATTTGGGAAGTATGTTCAGAAGAGATATTAGATACGATATGAATGCGGAAAGGTGTATAGTTGCCGGTAACAGGGTTGACCAATGGTGCCTGCTACAATACAGTGTTGGTACCGATTTTGTTATATGGCAGTAAAATGTGGATATTACAGAAGAATATTTAAAGAAAGACGATTACTGTGCAGATGCTATTTCTACATAGAATATGAGGAATCAGCTTAGCTGAATGAATCCGCAATGAAGAGATACACAGAATGGCAGGTACCAGCAGGGATGTCACACTGAGAATGAAGAACATACTCAGTTGTTTTGGGCATGTTGAATGAATATGTGAGGTGTCGGTAAGAGAGGTAGGAAAAGACATTGGTTGACAGTCAAAAACACAGTATTAAAGATACTGGGAGAAGCTCACCTAAAAAGCATGAGGACCCCCCTGAGGGCATGTATGAAGTTTGATGACAGTGGACAAGGCAAAAGAGGTATGCAGAGACCGTGGCATTTGGTGGTCCATTCTCTCGGTCTACTCCGCTAGGAATACAGCGTGTAGATAAGATAGATGATATTTATAATCCGAATCATAAATGTCATCTATCTTAACGAACGAAAAACAAAAATCCGAATATCCGTAGGGACCGCCCTACGCCACATAAGCTCTTTATTTATATGGCACCTATAATTCTTTTAACAGATAGATTATATAATTTATACGTGGCTGTATGCAAGGATGGCGGCAAGCGGGCTGTATATTGCGGCCGCGTGGCGGTTGTAAACAGATGTTGAATGATTTCAATTTTACATTTTCTCGAAAAGTATACGTCCAAATTACATGTTATAAATGCTAAAGATTATCTTCATAAAATTTCCTTGATAATGGAATAACTTTTACTCATAAGTTTTAATATCTTCGTCAAATAAAAAATGTTGAAATATCACCTTGGAATTTTCAATTACTTTTTGTCACAAAATGCCTTATTGTTACTTATTTATAAAAGATAGATATAGTGTGTCGCGGACTTTATTTTAAAACTAATAAAATTTAATGTTTTTGTAGTACAATGTACTTATACGAGTATATATTCAACTAATTTTGCAGCGCACACACTTATACCAATGAAATCGGTGATGTTCATTGTTATTGATATTAAGAATTACACTCTGATTTTATATAGCCTATAGCACTCCTGGGAAATGCAGCTTTCTTATAAAACAAGACCATAAAAAAATACGACCAGTACTTCCAGAGATCTTACCGTTTAAACAAACAAACTCTTCCGCTTTATTATATTAGTATAGAAATATAAATATATTATTAAAATTAATATTACACATTGCCATTGATTACAATAGTAAATGTAATGTTTCTTGTAATTATTTCAGAATTACAATTTATTTATTTTTTTTAATTAAATATGTATATTATATGATTGCTAAGTTTATCAAGTTTTTATTATATTGTAGTATTAAGAATAAAGGGGGATTTATGTATGTTAAGTAATACATACAAAATCATATAAATTTTTCTAACCTGTGATACTTGTGTAGTCAATGTACTGATACCAGCTGTTGCAGTACTGAGCAATGAATCCACACCCCATCCCCATCCCCAACCTTCAGATTTTGTTGGTTGAGGATTTACATTAGTTTGAGGTTTAGGTTGTTCCTGAAAAAAATTTAAAACACCTTTTACATTGAATTTACTCAAATTTGACTTTCAAGTGTTGAGTATATTGTAAAACAATGTATTTACACTAGAACAGACTAAATGATTTCAAATGATCATTATCAACACTTTATTAACATTGTTTTATAGGGTGGGCAGAACAAATATAGTGTTAAGACTCTTCTTTATCCATTTTCCAGTGAGACATTGATTATTTAAAATTATCATGGCATCTAACAGTGTTAATTGGACTGTAGGAATAAATTTTTATTTTTATTTCTATCCTCTGGTAAGGTTTAGGTGTAGAATTCAGGCAAGTGAAAAACAGAGTGTATTGACATTCCTGTCTAGCCCATTAGATGTTTAACCACGATAAAATGTTTATAATTTATACAACAGTAACATTAAGCCATTGCTTAAAATCATAAAATAAATTAATTTTATAGACCACACACATAGATGGGTAGACCTTAAAAGATCAAGTTAGCGGTTGTCCTATGTAAAACTTCAAACTTAATAACGTATATTGTGCATACTAACATTTTGGCATATTGACAAGAACATACATATAAAATATTCAGGTGAATTGGGAACCTCTTTCTTTTTTGAAGTTGGTGGAAAAAAATGCAATGATCAGGAATCCTACTTATGACACTTTGTAACTATTACAGTAATTTTTTTACCATGAAAAAAGAACTTGTTCAATTTCAACTGGATCCCATAATCAGAACCTAACCAAACTTTCACCAAACTATCCTTGAAGTGTGTTAAGAATTATCGGAATTGGTTGGAGTGATATTGAGTTATTTTATATTGTTTAGGAAATAAGAAAAATAAAATTATAAAGCAAATTAGAAGATAATCTAGAAAGTTGGCAAATTACCATATTTGTAGAAGTTACAGTTGAACTTTCATCTCCCCAATCATCAAAGTCATCCCATCCTGAACTTTGTTTTTCACTAGAAGCTGTATTTTCTTTACTTGACTTAGCTACACTCTTGTCTTCTTTTGTGTTTGAAATATTAGAGTTTGGTAGTGCATCTTCTTCTACTATATCAAAATCATCCCATCCATCTCCAATTTTGTCCTTATCATAAAAATAAATTAAAAAAAACATCATGTTACTAGAACTTTTATTAAATATTAAGAAAAATAGCTTCTAGCCTATATTTCTTATTTCTTATATTATACTACTTCATACTTTTACTTTGTTTTTAACTTACGCGTACCTGGTTATTGGCAGATACAGATATAGGGGAAACTTTTTTAATATCTTGTTCCGATTCTAAATTATCACTATAGTTTGAGGAAGACAGGCGTTTTTTTCTTTCCTTCTTATGAGGGCTATTGCGGCCCTCATCAGCACTTTCAAAATCTTCACTATCACTTGACGGCATTATTAGTTATTTTAAATATTTCTTACAATGTTTATTACACCCTTATTGCGATTATTAAAACGTCTTGTGTCTACTGTCTACGTGTTTGACAGTAGTCTACGACGTTACATTTTACGTAAAGAACATAAATCAAATACAAATAGTTTTAAATTTTGATTCAATTATATTTTTAGATAATGATTATATTGTATATTATATTGTATTTTTAACATTTTGTAAATTACAGTATCGTTTGATAAATACGGTTTCAATATTGTAGGCGTGAAATGGAATCTTTATATAATTTTGAGTTCAATTTCAATTTTAGTTCTTTTTCTTTTAACGTAGTTTATGTTTTTTTTTGTTTACCTGTATATTATAATTTTCCTCTGTAAATAACGATTTTAATAATTGGTAATTAAAGTAACTATCGATATTTTATAAAAAAAGATATATATTTGTACGGAGTATTGTAAAACATTTTAAAAAGTGAATAAAGTTATCCTAGAATATTTAATTACCTGTTGGTTATTTAAAATTAGTATATTCCTGAATTTTAATGTAAAACAAAAGCTGTCATTACATTAATATTTAAAACCTATTTTATTGTTCGTAATCATATCAATTAACTACTAGTGTATTTATTTGAAACATAAAACGTTTAATGGGCAGGTATGTTCCTTTCTAATTCTATTTACTATTTGTAATAGAACTGTTAACGAATGCTAATACTATTGCATCCTGCATATATTGTATCCGCGTGTATACAAGAGAATATAATTACAAGCAATCGTAATAAATTTCATTAATTTAATGCCTGATGACTTTATTGATTATTAAAATTAATAGATGTTATTTTCAATTTATTTATGGTGCTTGATAATAAAAGACGTTTAAATAATTAAGGTTAATTATTTAATTGTTATGGGCTTCATAGGAATTGCAAATTGCACTTAGAATTTCTCTAGATAATCTTTATAATATTACTAATTTATTTCTTTAAACGAACTTAACTGAATTTGATAGACGTGGAGTTAAATTACGTTTACATTTTTTTACATCCTCCGTTTGAGGAACTGTCGGTTATTTGGTTCACCTATTCAATATGAGTGTAGGAGTGCCAATTTCGAAATATTTATTAACGAAAAATTCATCTTCACGTTGTATCCCGCACACTGCAGGGTAGGCAGAGGGAACCTAGTGTTAAGACACTCCGTTTCCTACTTTCTGGCGGATTCTGGAGGCATTGCGTGTTGAGTGGCAGAACTCAACGCCGCGCTTGTCTTCGACACCAGAGCGAACAAACGTAAATATAAATTTAAGTAAATATTTCAGCTCCCCAAATCAAGCATGAAAATTAAAAAAAATAACAATTCAAAGCTGAAGTCATGCTCGCCCTGGAATACGAGATACGAACAAGCTATTCAACATAGTAACCTAACCCTATTTATAAGCACAAAAAGTTTTTCCCTTTTTTACCGTAGATTACTCGAGATGCGTAAATCTACGAAAAAACGGTATCAGTAATTGTAAAATAGTTTAAAAATGTATTGAAAATATTTTAAATATTTACAAATACCTTGATTTATATTAGTTGTTGTATAGAATAAGATTCCTTTTGTTGCTTGGTTATTACCTTATATACCTTAGCTAAGTGGTAATACATACATATTTGACGTATGTATACAGTGCCTGCCACCTTCAAATACTCGTACCTAAAAGTTTTTAAATCTTAAACACATTTATTAGGTAAATTAAATCAGCTTCACGCTGTATCCTACACACAGCAGGATAGGCAGAGGGAACCTAGTGTTAAGACACTCCGTTCCCCACTGGAATTCTGGAGGCATTGCGTGTTGAGTGGCAGAACTCAACACCGCGCTTTGCCTCGGCACCAGAGCGAAGAAATGGAAATATAAATTTAAGTAAATATTTCATCTCCTCGAGTTGGGATCGCACCCACAACCAGTCGATTTACAGTCACACTTTGTGCCCCTGCGCCACTACTGGCCTCTTATTAGGACATTTATTAGGTCTTAGCAGAATATTTGCATTTCAAAACAGTCTCCCTCTGTTCACGAAATCTTATAGAAAAAAATATCTTTAAGGTAAAAGTTACCCAAAATATCTACGTAAAGATATAATAAAATTGTAAATGATCGTTGTCTGGATCATTTATCAATGTAACGGAACCCAAGATATTTATTATTATATTTTTTACCTGTTTGTCGCCTTGCCCGTTTGTCTGTGCGTTAGATAATCTCAGAAACAGCTTAACCTACATAAATTGTATTTTGACAAACTTTTGTTTCCGTGTTTATTTTATTGCAATCGTTTCATAAATAAAATGTATAATAAATTAAAATATTTTTTTCGCCAAAATTGCTACAAAAGTTTTATTGTATTGTCACAAACTGATACAACAAAATGATACGATTCGAAAACACAAAACTACTCTGAAAGCTTAATTTATACCATTATATACCAGCGTCATCTAATCCGGGCCGTAATAGTAACAGATTGAATGTATGCAAATGCAAATTGACTTCACAAACCCGACGACGACGGCTCTAAAGTATCTCGATCTAACACAGTCAGATAGGTAGGTAATGTATGTAAGTCCACATACGCCGTGGAATGCGCGGCGTACACAGGCGGCTATATGTATGTAGTCGCGGGCACATAGCGAGGAATCGTAAATAGATTGAATGGATATGTATCTACGTACTTTTTGCTCGTATGCGATGTAGAACTAGAGGACGGTGCGGCTGGCGACGGCACGGTGGGCACCACCGGCCACGGGCATCGGTCGTCATGTAAACATTGTGGTCAGAAGGAATGCATTTGGACAGTGGGTGCTCGCGTTCGGTGTTCGGTGTTCGAGGATATTATCATGAGCAGTGATAACGTGGCGGCGAGTCCGCGCGCCCCAGTCTGCGACGCGGGTTCGCGTGGAGCGGTCGCGTGCAACGTCGGTCCGTGCAGTGTCGTGCGAGCGCTTGTGTTCGCGGCTCGCGTACGCGCCGCATTCCATCGTGGGGGCCCTTCGCCGCCATTGGCCGATCCCGCGTGACGTCACTCCTCGTAATGAGGTATTCAACATGGCCGTGTAGCTAGTTCGCGAGTGTGCTTCGTTATTCGTTTGAATGGATTTAATCAGTGAAATATGCCAAGGAGACGAAACGGTGAGATACCCTTGCCCGACGGATGGGATTACGCGAGGGACTTCGATGGAAAACTGTATTTCATCGACCACAACAGTAGGAAAACGACGTGGATCGACCCGCGAGACAGGTAAGTTTTCCGAACAGAAGTGTTAACCCGTAAGAGCCCCATGTCAAAACTTTACATTCCAATGCGATTTTTAGTGTTTTCTGATTGAATTCGTCAACTGTGGCTCCGGTGTGCGAAAGTGCAAGTTTCAGTCTTCATTACGACAGTGTTGCAAAAAGTAAACATATTTTTAAAATAGAATAAATCGTGAAAAACAAAGTGTTCTCGCCGCGACGCTGTCGCCAGCTGCCGGGAAATATGCGAGACTGTCTCGATTTCACACGACATTCCACAATTGACTAACAACAAATGACCTAAACACAAATTATGGTTATCATTTTGTTATCCTTTGGAATGCCAGTTGAGTTCTTGTTTTTTTGGGTTGGATTTAGTGTAATTCGTGAGAGGGGACGGAACGCGACTAATGAGGCCAAAAAACTGGTTCACAGCAATGTTAGACTGAACTGGCGCAGAAATAATTCGATGAAGCGCTCGTAGCATCGTATCGGGCATGAATGTGGGTCTGTTCGCCGTCGAGTGGTGCGGCGTGTCGGCGTGTACGTAGAGTGCGGTGGGAGACGGAATGCAATGCATAGGCAAGTTGTGCGGTGTGAATGACAGGCCGTAGAATGCGGCCCGGGCCTGCGGCGATGGTCGCGCCTTTCTAAAGCGGCGCAGCGCACGCCTCCCCCGCGCTCCCGGCCGCTGCTCTGCCATCACACCACCGAGCCGCCGAGCCCGAGTGCAGCAAGCAGGTGCTTCGCAACCACGACGCATCCCTGTTAAATACCGATCATGTCTAGCCATATCTATTTACCATACTTATACACCTGCAGCATTGTCTTAAAAAGTCGACCGTAAACTCCACCTGCACTTGAAACGTTCCTGTCACCGTTAAAATGTATTGATGAATGGAATGAAGTGAAGAAAAAACATAGGCACAAATTGTACTGACATATGTTTGTCATGAGGTTAAACGTTACCAGGCATTACGGTACATTCTAGTTGTTCTTCTTCTGTAAGGAACGTAAAAACAAGACGTACGATGCTTAAGACATGACCATAAAATGAAATTAAGGTCAAATTCTGTTCCATACGTTACTAACGTTGGTAATGAGCGTTGTATTTTGGAAAGAAATATACGTAAAACCTAAAGGTTATTTTTAATACTGAAGATGTGAAACTAAATACTATGTAATATGAAATACTTAAATTTAGTCAATATAAAACAAATAACTAACTTAAATGTATTTGACTTTACGACTTAAGACTAAATTGATTAATCCCAAGAAACATTCAGAAGATCTGGTTTCAGTACATTGACGCCGTAATAAAATTGACCGCTGATACATAACATATTAACGTAAGATTCTTATTAAGGTTGCCAAAGTAACCTGCTTACACTGCTAAAACGAATATTTAGAGGCTATCTGAAAGTATATTTCATAGTTAGGAACACGCCACATGTTTAAAATTAAAGAATGTTTTACTTTTCATTTAAATGTAAAATGACTAAAACTGAAAGCATTGTATAGAAGAAGTTACAGACTTAGTAATATCCTCTGCAAAACGCACACAACAAAAGCAAGCTACTAAGCCAATTTATTAATGCTAAAAATAACTTGCCATGTCTCCAGAGCATTTGATGATATTAACCTTTTAACAGAACTTAAACGAGAAAATGCTAATTAAGAAAGGGTGCCAGGATCACAAATGACTGTAACTACAGAAGTTGTAACTTTATTTTTTCAAATGAGTTTTACAATTTGATCAACTCACAAGTATGTATGTCGAATATATATATATATTTATTTAAATATGTATTAAGATGTCGTATGTGGAGGGATTTTGCGGTTTTGTTGGTTATTATTACGTCGGGGTGTCACGTCTTCGTTACAAAAACCCTACGATTCGATAGCTACGCATTTGAATACAGGAAAAACTGTTCATTGCATTGTTTAATAAAGAAACGTGGAAGACAATGATAGTGGATTTATCCAATGGGAATTTGTACGTGATGCTTGCTGCCTATTACTTTAATTATATCACTCTAGTGCATTTCCACTCGGTACTTTGTTCGAGTCGCATACCAGGCGTTGTGTTAATGCATAATTCTATGGTACGAGTGAAAATCGCTTTGAATGCCTGTGCGTATTCCTCTAGGTACACGAGAGTCGCGATACCTAACAGCGATGGAATGTTTCAATACAAATTTGCATGTTCATGGGCCATAAGATATGCTTATTCAATATTTATTACGATTCCACTTGTGTTTTAATTCGATGAAATAATGTTTGTTGTGTGTACACCATTATGATACAAATTTGCAGCTAGCCGATAGGTGATTCACATTTTATAAGTCGTATTGGCTGTAATGTAGCTGTCTTTGAGATTGTGTAACCCAAGTATGTGTAAAACATCTTGTGGATACTTCCCACGCACTACGCACGCCTTCAACCGTAACGCTAAAGGGGCTGGGCATTTTACTGCGTTTCTTGACTCTAATCGAATGCGAGTCCGATCACTTTGTAATTTAGCGTCCTCACTTTTTTCATTGTTTCATCGGTCCGTATGTGAGCAATTAACAATACCGATCAACTGGTTGATTGCTAAAAGTAGTTTTGTAGGATACTTAAGCAATTGCACAGGTAGGTAACTGGAATATGCTAAACAAATAATAGATCCGCAGGGCGCGGCGAGCACACGCCGAGTAACACGTACAACACTGTTTACTTTACGCATACCTCTCAGATAAAGATGTCCTTGGCGGTTTTTTAGTGAGACGCGCATCGACTTCGCTGCTATCCACCGATTTATTTGATTTTTATTTATTATTTTTCTACGAATTACTGTTAAGTTTATTATTACTATTCTGCATACCAAGAAAGGGATGCAATTAATATAATCTTGCGTGAACTCGGAGAACCATAACCCATGTGTTATAAATTACATAAATGACTGAGCAAGAATAATATGTATCGATATGTATTCTCAGGAGTTAATAAAAACATACTACATTCCTTTTTGCATTATATTAATTTTAATCACATCTTTGCTGATATGTAATAGCACATATACAGTTTCGAATAATAATGAAAAAATATATTATTTATTTGATATTCATTTATATTTATGTATTTCATATTCACAGTACGAATTCTTAATAAAAACTGTTATAAATACAATAAATAAATACAATAAAAAAAATAAAAACTGTTATAAATACAATAAATTATAGTATAAGCACGTCAGATCTTTTAAAGATGGAAATTTTACATGTTTTATCACCGCGTCTTACCAAAACAAGGAGCTATGATAAATCTTGGCGCTATAAAGGTCATAAAATTTATTTACTTAATTTGCATAAGCTTTTAATTGTAGAGGCCGACCGATCTTGGTCAAAATAAGAATGTTGTACCCGTTTCCTCTTCAATTTTAAATATTTCAATGTTTGTGTGAGAGTAAACTTTACTTGAATAGTTTTAGAGTCAACATTTGTATGATATGCTATAAAGAGGTCTAATAAAAATTAAACTAATTTGTGCAGTCGTGTCGAAAACGTTATTTCTGATTGGAAAGCAATTAACGAGGTAGTTAATTAAGTAAATGTCTAGTAGTTTGAATACAACATGGATATTAATGTTGTACGAAGAGATGGATTCCACTTGTTTATTTTATTATGCCATGTTATGTAAAAATATAACTAATAGATGTAACTGTCGCGTTTAACATTTGAAAGTTTATTGTGGAATGATTGGGCAAAAATTTCCTTCTATCAAAATAGACAGTGCAGATTGCGGTCAGTGTTAGGTAACAAAGCCTTTTAGTCGTATCGATTTCTGCGAATTTTGTTGTAATATTCACACTAAAATTAGCCGATCTGAAAAAAGTCTTTAATTTTTCACAGCAAACAGACAAGAATGTCATTACAAATTGCGTTCTTTAAACAGATAGGTCAATTTTCATCCTTGATTTTGAATAAATCATCGGCTGTTTTAAACGTGGGCGAAATATGTGACCATAACTGTGGAACATTCTAAAGTCTGTCTTGTTCCATAATTGTACTTTGGTATTTGAAATTGTAGTGTTAAAATTGTGTAGGTACAAATACTGTAATCGCTTCGGAATGCTACCACCTGCAATATAAGATGGTACTAGTGCAGTTCAATGTTACGTGTATATAGGTATAACAGCATTTTCGTCTGCGTAATGTATAAAAAATGTTTATACGCTTCGAAAAAAAATGGGATTCATTGGTTCATGTTGTTTAAAATAAAATACCTATTTTATTTTTTTTTCATATTTTAAAAATGTTCATAACTACGTCAGATTTTAAATTACTTACATTATGAAACGTACCCATATCAAAAAGTATTTATCAAATCCGCAGTTCACCGTAAATTGCACTCCCTGTTTTCAAAGCGATGGTCATTGACAAAACAATGGAGGTGAGGAATTTCGTACCTCAACAAACATCGATCGGTCCCATTCATTTAGTGTATACTGTTATCAAGTTTGGTTCATGCTTAACTACAACTTCCGCTGCTCTAATATCATGAATAGAACTTAATGCCAAACCTTATGTTTAACTTTCTATTGAGAAAGTAACATTTGTGACTGCGATGATGTGGATAAACCTCGTTATCAGTTATTAGACGCGTTTGTACTTTGGTATGAAAGGCGCCAGTCTCTAATATGTTTGTGAATATCATGTTCATTTCTCTTGTTATTGAACATTGACATGGAACTTTGATTTGAATGGAAAGACATTTCCTGATATATTAGTCTTTTTATAAATATTTGTTTTATATACAAATAAACAAATAACTTTAGTTAATATATGTACTATGAATGCCATATATCTATTTATAAATAACAAGACCAAAATATTTACATTGAAATATGTATTAATTTAGTCTAGCCTTGATAAAAATGTCAAAGGTATGAATCGCATTCATCTGTTATACTTACAGACTAGTTAATTCGAATATAAATTGAGCCATCGAAAGTTTGTTAAAATCGTGATGTTCCCGATATTGTGTCGCGCGTCGGCCGTTAGCGTGACGAAGTCGGCTGGTATGCGTCGTGATTCAGACGGACCTTATATATTCGATTCAATGTTTATGTAATTTACAAACCGTCTGCTCAACATTGTTGTAGATAATATTAACAATATATGTACATATATACGTAGTAGTAGGAGTAGCGTCATGCTGTATCCCGTATATAGTAGGGTGATAAGAGGCAGGATAGTGAGTGAGCAAGTACCTAGTGTTAAGATACTCCGTTCCTTATTTTGGACCCAATTTTTTAATTTTCAATCTTGTGGGTCGAGTCGCGGAACTCAACGTTGCGTTTTTCTTGTTATTAGAGCGACGAAATTAAAATTATTAATTTCTCCGAGTAAAAATCGAACCCACAACCGTCGCACACAAACGGACGATGGGCCACTGCATCGCGACGGCATTAAAGGAAATGAGACAAAAAATATCTATATATAAAGAGTTCGAAAAAATATTTAATTTTAACATAATGTTTTAGAACCCTCTAGCCGGGCCTGAGACCTTGGTACAGTGACATGACGCGCGTCTCAACGCCACACATTTGTGTTCTCGCTCCGCTTTGGAATGCCGTTTGTCAATGATCGAATAACGTGTGACGTCATACCGTCACATCAGCCGCCTATACGCACGTCGTCGTATAGTATAATAATTCCAGCTATCGTTAAGTCAATTTTGGGGTAAATATGTGATGGTAGTTCGTGACGTGAGGCGTCAAGAATGCTCCGGAGCGTTGAGAAACACATTTTATATCCACGTATTGGATCATCCGGTCGGCACGCTTCATCGAACCGATTGCAACTCGTGTTCAATTTGATTGTGGCAGCGCCGTACAGTTTGTGTCAGCGATTTGGAATGCGAGAGGAAATCACGTTGACCCCTAACACACTTCCTTTTTTGGAACGGAAAGTCTTATAATATCCATGCTTTGTTTAACTTGTCAACGGAATACACACGACCAATAATAAGCGTGTGACGTCATATACTTTAAATATAACCATTTAAATTGTTCCAACTGTCAAATGGAAGGTTCTGGACTAACAAAACTGAAATTGTGAAAATTTTCTGAAACTCAATCGGAATGTGCATTAACCGAGCTATGCGGATTAAAATATTTCCCGGGCGATATTAATAGATTATAAGTAGGTGTGAGTGTCCGTCTGTCGGTGGGTCGGTATGTGTGAGACAGCGTGGCACCGCCTCCGAACAGACGGGATCCAAGTTTCGTCGTTATCCAGGATTTGGTAATCGATGTTTAAAAATATTTTGAAACAATTTGAAATTTTTTAGCATTTTATTATTAAATGCTTGTAATTATATGTGTACAACGATAGTTATATAATTTTGAAAATTATTACTATTCTAGTTTTGTGAATATTGTAAACTTGTGAAATATGACACAAAAATATTTATAAAAATATTAAATATTTTCTCTTTGTAGTTATAAAATGTGAAGGAATGCTGGTGAAATAATCCAAAGCGGGTAGCAAGTTTCGCTTCTATTTGCGGATTGTGGCCGTGCGTTGGCCTTCTGTCGCGTCATTTTCCAAAGATTGAAACACTTACATTCATAGAACGAACCTTTCTGAGCTTTATTTGTATATTTCTCAATCGATTAAAGTCATTTAACCTTAAAAATCTTGCTCAGTATTAATTTGTATTTAATATTAAAAAAAACTAAGATAATATCTACGTTTTCACTCTCTACTACGTATTACGCAAGTACGGAAATGCGTGAAATTCACTAAATATCTTGAGCGTGCCAAATATTTTGAAACATTACTTAATACTTGTCACCTAAATTAAATGTAGTGATTATACAAAGATTATTAGATATGTAGATATCTACAAAAGTTGTAGTTGTACTCGTGTTCGTGTATTTGTCAACTTTTCCCAATATAGTTGTAAAAATATATACGCAATAATGTTTACATTGAAATATATTTTTATAACTGGCTTAAAATATTTAATGTTAATTCATTTCTCTTTTGGAGCAAGTAAAACATTGCCATTTAAAGCTGTATTTTCTTAAAAAGTAATAAACATTCGTATTGCACTTTCATTTATTACGCCTACCAAAACGCCAGTTTGAAGGTGACACGTTATATTGCATAATGTAAATGTAAAAATTTTGAGTTTTTAGTTTATTGGAATAGCGTAAAGACTGTGTGCGTGAAAGTTGTGTGTGTGCGTTAAAGTTTTGTATGTGTGCGATTAGGGATTCCGTGACACGGGTCACCGTTTCCAAGAACGCGACTCGTCTTGACGTCCCGCTGACAGGACTGGTTTTGCTGAACAGCAACATAGTAGAGTGCAGCTATCTCTTTCACACTTATGGTTTCCACATCTCCGTCTCGCTCGGTGCAAGATGCGCACACGCACGCGCCCTCTGTCCCCTCGCCTCGATAAGCGCTCTGTAATGTAATGGACGCTTTCGGTAGCTGTACGGGAGTTACGAATTTCCATTGAAGAATTGTCGTATCTCCAAACTACTACTACCATATATAGATAACGAAAATGAAATTAACATTACTTATAAATAAATCCATTTGCACATGCTCTTATTAGATATATATGTATTACATATATCAAATATGGCTCTTTATTCTATATGTTTTACATTTAATAGGCTAAACCACAAACAATGTAACGTGTTGATAACTGTATACAAAAAGTACAGTAATTTATCGCGTATTTAATCAAATACGTGGTCGTTTAACCTTACCGGACTTCAGATAAATGGGACGAAACAGTCACGCGAACTGAACAGTTTCATCAGTACCTATATACTTATATTTATTAAGATATTTCCGTATCATTATCTTTATAATTTTCGTGTTTAAATAATGTTCGAAACTTGTAAGAACTAGAGCGACTGCTTACTGGCGCCTGCGCACCACGCCCTCGAGCTCCCGGGCATCCAGTACCGGCTATCATTAATTGCTTCTGCTATTATCTGCACCTAGGTAGACCACATACTTGTAGTACAAGAACGCCCTTCGATTTATCGTTGCACTACACCTCCCGCTTTCTATCGCTGAAATTGCCTGTTTGTTTTAACCACATAAAATTATTTTATGTTTATTTATTTATTCTTGCATTCCACTTAAATGAGATTCAAAGATATAGACGCAGTGTATTCAATAAGTAATTAAAATGATGGATCTCGATGTCCATACGCAAGCTGAGCTGAATGTATGATTAAGAGGTAGTATTCGCCACGCCTCGTTTCGATTATAATCTGTTATGTAGTGATAATTAGAAATTTTAGTTAGAAAATCAAATATTAGGTACGAACACGGGTATAAATTGACTCTACCGTGCTCTCGGTATATATCATTAAACAACTAGTCGAAACTTATGCGGTCGAAACTCGAATAATAACGGTGCTGGTTATTTTTATTTTGCTTTAATGATAGTAATAGGAGCAGTTTTAATAGGTTCGCCCCTTACTTCCCACGAAAAGTAATCACGCTTGGAGCATAACCTATGGGAAAGGTTTCGAGATAATAAAGCAGGTTAAGTTGAAAAAACACCAAATAATTTTAATGTTTTAAAATCCGATCAATGACGAACATAAGAAAACCAAAAATGACTCCCAACAATGTAAATGTAACAAGCGAAATGTGAAATTTTTGCGTTGGAACGCTCGTGGGGATCACATTAATTTTTTATTGTCGAAGTTATGTAAAACCGTTCTGTTCGTTTTCATTTAGAAGAAATTGTCTTGCATAAAATCCAAGTAAATGAGATAGAAACGAGTTTACCTGGTATCATTTCAATTGAACGTTTCTCAGTATTGACAAGAAATAATCATTGTTTCAGATACACAAAGCCCCAAACATTCGCGGACTGCATCGGCAATGAGCTGCCGCTCGGCTGGGAGGAGGCTTACGATCCACAGATCGGACCCTATTATATCAATCATGTTAATCGTGAGTATAATTTTTGTTATATAGCAACTTTAGGATTGTTTTTAACATTTTTTAAAATGTTATTCCACACTTAAATTACCTATTTAAAAACGTATTGAAGAACTGTAGACCTTCTAATTGTTTCGTTGAAGTCATTGGACTGGAGTGTAGTGGATTTGTAAATTTGAATTTTGTTTCTGTCGTGGCTATCCACAAAATTCAAAAAGAAGAAAATTGAAAACCTTTGAATTTTGAAATACGTAATAACTCCATAAAATATATATATGCTGTATATAATATTAATGTAAATATTATATATACACAATTAATATTTATTATTTTAGGAAATAATTATTTTAAAGACTTAATCAGATAAGCAAACCATTCATAATTTAAATAATTTCTTTTTTCTATTAAATATTTTAATATAACGAATAAGTTTTCAAAAAATTATTCTAGAATAGTAAAAGAATGTCAGGAGTTGAGAATTGCGTAAAACTGGACATAGCCGACTAGTGACTGTAAAGTCGACGCTGACTTTAACCTTGATAATTATCTTAAGCTCAACAGCGAATGAATTATGTCGAATTCCAACCTGCAATATATAAAATGTATATTTCTTCTGTCAACGCATCAAGCAACAAACTTGTTATATTAAATTAAAAAAATGAAGGGACAAAGATGCTGAAAAGTTGAATATAATTATTAATTAACCTTTTAAATATTTATCTCAACAACTCTAAAGTGTTGAGTAAATAAATATAGTTTTTGGTTTTGTTTACGGTTAAAAATGTTTATTGATATATTAAAATGGTGGTCACACAGAAAATAAAGTAAAGTTATTTTTAGGATTTAAATTGTACTAAATGAATAGTTCATTTCAAACGTAATATTAATAAGAAATAATAGTCCAATTAATCATCGTTATACAAACCGCCATTGCCAGTCTGTGAGTAGCAAAAATGTTGAAGTGACCTAACAAATCGTTATTTTAAATAATTTTAAAGCCAATCAATGAAATTTAAATAATAAAACGGCCGTGGTGGTGCAACTTCACAGCGTACAGTCAGACGCTGTGTAGTGCGATTCCTTCTCAAGATACTGAAATATTTAATATTTTCATTTCCTCGCTCTGGTATAAAGACAAAGCTTAACCGAACTTATTCAATTTAGCTTCACGCTTTATCCCTAGCGGGATAGTTAGGGAGAACGGAGCGCCAAACGCTACACAGTCATCAACCTCTTCATACATGCCCTCCGGGAAGTTCTCATGCTTTTTACGTGACCTTCCTACAGTAGGTAGTACGTTCTTTGATACTCGAAGGTGAACCGAGGTCTCTCCATAATTTTATTGCCATTTTATCATCACACCTTCCTCCCACAACGGCCTTCCAAATCTCTTTAGCATTTTTCTCGTTAATGTTTTAGCATAAACTTTAATTCCCAAGCTAATCAAACTGATAGGCCTATGGCTTGCGCAGTCTATCTGTGACCTTTTGTCTTTATACAAAGGCACGATGACTGCACATCACCCATCATCTGGGACCTCCTCTGATTTCCAGTATAAATTGCACAAAAACCAGAACAAGTCCAAAATGCGTGACCCACCATATTTGATCATTTCAGCAGTAACTGTATCGGCTCCCGCTGCCTTACCACTTCAGATTTCGTATTGCACTCTCAACTTCTTTCATACTGATTTCGCCATTAGCTACATCAAGACTCAGCGTTTCGCTGTTACTTTAGACTGAGGCTTCATCACATTCATACATCTCCTTGTAAAATTCTACCTTTCGCTGCAAAACGTGTGGTTGTTCTGTTAAAATTTAACCATCCTTCGAAAGCACCTCTCATTCTTCAGGTTAGCGAGCAACCTCGGGAAACACTTATTTCTCGCCAGAAAAGCTTCGTTTTTTCCCTGAAGTTGTTAACTTTTCATCTCTTCCAATCTCTGCTTTTTTACACTTCATCTTCTTCAGTACTTTCGTTTAGTGCTTTTGCAGCTTATACTGTTTTTTATCTCTCTCATCTTTTTATTTCTCATATACATATAAAGACAAAGCGCGGTGTAGATTTCCAGCACTCAACACGCAATGTCTCGAAAATTAATCGGGAATTGAGGAAAGGATATATGCGGGATAAATTAATTATAAAAAAAACTTCGTACAGATTGTAAATAACGTTTTCAGTTTCCATTAAGTATGTTACAAGAAGTGCAACGAGTCTTATTTATGACTTTTGGATTATTCAATACGTTTGGTCTTGGGTGAAAAATGCTCAACGCGGGGGGCTCATGATGGTTGCTTGGTGCCTCATTGGTTAGTGTATGAATTAAACAACAGCTTGGCTTATTTATCTACTGTGTTAGATGTTACCGCAGTTTATATTACTATATATATATATATAAGATATATAAAAGAAATATAAATTAAATATAAACCCAATTATAATTAGAGGTATTGTGATATAGACAAGAGTTGTAGGACTTGATCGGCTTAAGTTCACATTCTATTTGATGATTTATTTTAATTGTATTGTTGTTGGCCTACCCTACATTCGAAATATGTGTAAGGATAAAAAAATATATATTATTATTTGTTATTGTATTAATTGTAGAAAGTAAATTAATAAGTTATTAATCATGGCCATCAAAAGAAGTGGAAATGACTATCTATGTATACTTGCTTTCTTAGTCATAATATTATATACATATAATCATATTTTTTGTCTACACATATGAAACCTTAATATTAATTATGCAAAAAGAAAAAAAACAACTGGTTTGTTTGTACATAAAATATATATCTTGAGTGACAGGTGTTTTGTATCAGTATGAATAATAATATAATAATGTATATGTAAGTTAATTTATGAGGCTAGTCGTGGCGCAGCGGCACGAAGTGTGACTGTAAAACCGACTGGTTGTGGGTTCGATCCCCACTCGAGGAGATTAAATATTTACTTAAATTTATATTTCCATTTCGTCGCTCTGGTGTCGAGACAAAGTGCGGCGTTGAGTTCTGCCACTCAACACGCAATGCCTCCAGAATTCGGCAGAAAGTGAGGAATGGAGTGTCTTAAGACTAGGTTCCCTCTGCCTACCCTGCTGTGTGCGGGATACAGCGTAAAGCTGTTTTGATTTAATATAATATAACATTTATATAATAGTACAGACAGTACTTTCGAATGCTCTCTCCGTCCGACATTGTACATACATCTCACTTAATTTTATTAGCGCCGACACTATTATATAATGATTTGCTGATTGACCAAAAAAATAAAGTAGTTACTTTGTGCTTATGGCTTTCTATGAAGTCTTTAGTACAATGGCTTGACTAATTGTTTTTCGTTTTAATTAATGTATGAACGCGACGGCATTTTGGTACTCAATGTGATGGTTGTAGATTCTTTTTCTAGTTGATTATGATTATTTTTTTTAATACATATACGCGAACATTTTTGTTTTTGAATATACATAAATTTTCTTCCAGTAATTATAGATATAGTGCGTATTTCTTTATTTACCACAAAATAAATATTTGCTTGGGAGAAAAGTAAAGAAAAATTAACATATTTAAATTAAAATATCATCACGTCGGTTTTTTACAGTCTAAAATGAAAAGTGAATTAAAATTCTAAACCAAAAAAAAAATCTTCTGTTACATACTAAATGTGATAAAGTTTTCAATTTTAATTAAGATCTTAAAACCCAAGGAATGAAAAGAATATTGTTCTACTTACACACAAAAAAAAAGCTTATCTTTTGGAAAAAATCTCATTACAGTCCGTCTAGCAATTCAGTGGTTTACGACATGACTTTTTCGCATGTATAATTGTCAGATAAATCTCAAAGGACAATGCGGCGATAAATACCGCAAAGTGACATTTTAATGATCGTTGGGATCGAAAAAATAAATAATGTCGATTCTTATTGTATTCAGTTAGTTTAGAGCTAACACAAATCATGGCGTAACGCGAATGCTTTAGGGCCTAGGAACAAGGTTTTTTAGAAGTGGCATCACACTAAGGCTAGATTGTATAAAATATGTTTTTTTTAATATGGAAATATTAAAAAGTTTGAAAGGTTGATCTTGAAGTATGTATATACATATTTATATTTTTTATATGTTGTATATTCTATATTTTATTATCGTACCAAAAATTTAATTAAAAATTAAATTAAATCAAATCAGCTTCACACTATCCCGCACACAGCAGGGTAGGCAGAGGGAACCTAGTGTTAAGACACTCCGTTCCCCACTTCCTGCCGAATTCTGGAGGCATTGCGTGTTGAGGGGCAGAACTCAACGCCGCGCTTAACCTCGACACCAGAGCGAAGAAATGGAAAGATAAATTTAAGTAAATATTTCATCTCCTCGAGTGGGGATCGAACCCACAACCAGTCGATTTTACAGTCACACCTCGTGCCGCTGCGCCACGACCGGCCTCAAAATTTAATTGCTTAGTAAATTTATATAAAATATATAAATATATAAAATGTGTACTTTTTCTAGATTTATCTATACTAGTAGAATAATATTGATGTTATTTCTACAAAACAGCGCGCCGTGCCTATAACGGTCACACAGAACATTTCGCACGAAACGCACGCGCATTCCTTTGCATTATTTATGAGTGCGGGAGCTTTTCCGCCATTTTCTGGATTTTTTTACACGACCACCCAACATAGCTACAGTAAACTTTTTAATTTTCGTTTTTTATTACAAAGTTTAACTTTAATTTATTTTTAAATTATATTTCAAAAAATTTCAAAAAAGTAATACTGATTAATTATGATAAAAATAATATAACATAATTTTCTTACTTGACCTCATTTCGATTATCTTAGTCATTACAACAAAAGCATTTTGAAAATATTTCTTATTTCATACCGCTTGTTAATTACCCCCATTCTTGTAATTTAATAAACCTAAATAGTTTTAAATGTACTGACTGAGTTTAATTGTTGTTTAATTTTTTTTTTATAAAGTTAAAAGTATTGACTTAATTAACAACAAAGTTTTTATCGATTGTTATTGCGCGCGCGCATTTTATTAGATCAATCATGCTTGAGTTTTTTAATGCTGACGAAATGTAAACTTTTGTTGGCTTCCTATAAATAAATGTTAATATTATTGCATTTTGTATCTATATAATATTTACTACAAGACAACATTAACTTAAAATATTATAACTATAAATATCTATACAATTTTTTACCCTTTTTAACCTTACTGGCATTAAGAAAGAAAAAATAAAATCAATTACTTGTAATAAGAAGGAGACGCAATAAAATCTCTCACAAAACAGTTTCAGTTGAATAATTCGAAAATATTTTACGATTCGTATTGCAATAATTAAATTTATTTCCGTTTTCAATGTCCATTCGTAGAAAAAAAACATCCATTCTTCTGGAAACACGTAGACGTTAGTTTTATTTAAGATTTACGATTGTAGCAAAAATACCAATTGAGTAACGGGACCCGCCTGCCTTGAAGAGGTCCGGGTCAGGTACTGTTGTACTATTCTTACAGTACTTTAAAACTACTACGCGAAACGTATCATGTCTTTGACAATATTACTATAATAAATTATAGATGCGTATGTATGTATATGTAAAGTTTATATATTTTTATATGTACATATCTTATAAGTTTGTTTTCATTTCATTTTTCTGTGACAGAGTGCAGCGTTGAGTTCCGCCTCTAGTACGGGACATAGTATTTTAAGACTATATAATATAGAGCGAGAAGATGTTTTAGAAAAATTTATTAACGTTTAATTACTATCAATTTAATTATATAAACATAATATTTAATTTAATTTGAATAAATGCAGACTAGAAGTAATAGTTCAATATACAACTATATGAAGAACTTTTCCGTGATTAAATGACAGCGCATGGACGAATCTGTCAGAGTAAGTAAATTGAAATTTGGCATGTAGGCACATTGATGTGTGTAGAGGAGCAATAAGAAAAAATCTCTAGAAATTCTAAAACATTAATAGAGGTCACCTTGAATTTTCTATGAGAAAGGGAAGAAACGAGATTTTTCAGTCTTAAAATCCACAAATCAAACGGAAACTTGTTTTTTTTTAATATCCAAAGAACAAAGTACATATTTTACAACTCTGTCACTCCTTCGTTTTTTTTGTCGTGTTACATGAAGATGTGTGTTATGTGGCCCAATTATTTTCACCTTCATAATCTTTCTGTTTTCGACTTTCGAAAATATTTCAATTTTGAGTCAGCCTCAATTATTATATATTGACGTCAATTGAAATTGCAGTATTTATATTTAATGACAAATTTTAAATGTCATTTTTGAACGCGTTATTTTTAATTCCGATAATATTATTATATCAGAGGAATATTTTTAACTTAATGAAGCGTAATCAAAAGGCTGAAAGCATACTAAGTATTTTTTTTATTTTTTAATCATTTAACAATCGACTCGTTTAATTAGAGTTTAAGCCGTAAATATTGTTTTTTTAATTATATTCGTTTTTTGAAAACTGATGGGTTAGTAGATATTACAAAAACGCAACGGTTTTTTCATAATTAAAATAATAATATTAACTTTTGTCCAATTTCTTTTTTTAATCGTTTCTTGTAAATAATTACAGTATACATTACTTTATTGTCTGAAATTTTAATATTTTAATTTTATATTATACTTTTTTTACTTAACTTAACACGAAATGAGAAAGAGAGGTGGTTTAGTATTACAAAAACGCAACGGTTTTTTTGTAATTAAAAAAATTATATTAACTTTTGCCCAATTTCTTTTTTTAATCGTTCCTTGTAAATAATTACAGTATACATTACTTTATTGTCTGAATTTTTAATATTTTAGTTTTTCTTAACTTAACACGAAATAAGAAAAGTGGTGATAAACCACTGTGTTTCATACATAAGAAAGATTCTAGGTTGACTTTTAAGAAAACAGTATCGATGATATTGTTGGAAGGTCTTGTAAAAAGCTCGAGGACCCTACGGAGGATATGAACAATAAGGTTCATGAAATTAGACAAGACGAAAGAGGCATGCAGAGATTGCGTCGCATTAGGCGCTCTATTCTCTCTGGCTCAACGCAGATAAAATGTGAAACTGTTTTGCTATTAGAAATCAATAAATTATATTTAGCATAAAGTTATTTTAATGATATTACATTGCTTTATTTTGTATAAATTTCATATAAAAATGTTTGCATGGAATGTATTAACACAGATATATCAACGATTTATATGCAAATTCCGACATCTAGCGTTGGGTAAGGATATAGGTGTTTTTATTTAAATCATTATCGTTACGTTTTTTACTCCATATTTCTTATTTTAAAGGTATTTATATCGAGGTTAACGCGAATTGTCAATTTATAATTAATTTTATTTAAAATTTAATGTTTTTATCTCGCGTAGCGATATAGACAGAAGGAGATTTTTTTTCAGAGAAATTGTGTGTTGAGTTACGGAATCCAACACTGTGTTTTGTCTACTGGAGGGAAGATATGAAAAAAAATTAAAATATAATTATTTCCTCGAGTGGGGATCGAATACAGAGCCATTGTTCTTACAGCCAGACAGACACTGTCACGACGGTGTCTACATATTAATACCATTCTACCATTTTATTATTTTCTACACAATTTCGAATGTCATTTAAATTATTATAATGGGAGAAAAACAGTAAAAAAATATTTGCCACACAAGGAATTGGAATCTGAAAACACTACAGTATAATCGCGTTCGCCATTTTAAATTCTGATAGCTCATTTCTTGTAGTTAATGGGAACCCTCGTTAGTATAATTATGAGTTTCTATCTTGGTTAACCTATGTTGCCTGGAGCGCATTTTTTTGCATAAATATTCTCTTGTAATAAGCTGCACAAGTTTCCTAGATGTGACGATAAGAGTTGAAGTTTTAAAGTTGAATATTAAAATATAAAATATTTCAGTATAAATAGCAATTTACCAGTGTAGGAAACTGATATGGTGGCGTAGGTACAATTAAATGAGATAAGAAACTGTCTGACTTATTGACTTCTTTCTTTTGTGATTCTTTAACGAATTATCATTTCGTAACTTTAAAAAGTAATTTTAAGACAAAATAAATTAAACATTATATGGAATTTTAAAATATAGAAGAATCTTAATAAAGCTATCCATGTATTTTTTGTATGTGTAGGTAAATTTTACGTGACTCAATAATTAAAAAATATATATAACGATGATGGCTCGAGTGTGCTAAGATTATGAACTTCCTTAATGATTGGAACTGAACTGATCTTATCTAGCCGAAATATTGTAGATTTTCTGATATAAACAGATAAGACACAGCGTTGTGTACTGCCATTCATCACGTAACATTTTAAAATGGCTGGAAAGTAGAGAGCGGATTGTCTCAACACTGCATTTGGCGGGAAAGGTCTACCTTTCCTGCTAAATGCGTGTTAGATGTATTAAGATAAAAAAATAATGTATGAGCTCGTTGTCTACTAATGTATATTACAGTCATCCACTTTGCATACTCAGTTTAAAGCCTCCAGGTCTGTTATCTAACTATGCGATCACCTGCACAAGTATTTCCTGCATATACTTCATATATTTAATAAGCAAGATATATTGTACTAGATTTTATATACAAATATTCGTATATGCAGAAATATCTGACGTTTTCTACGTTTACTTTTAAGGTAATGTAATTTATTTAGTTAAAAATATCTAAAGATTTGAAACTCAAAATTCTCTTCTTGTGTATATAAATCGTTGTAGATAAAATAAACGTTTTAAAATAATCATCAAAAAAATCAAATTAACAAATGTTCATCCCCGATATATATATTTTTTTATTTAATTATATATTTACTCACAATATTGTTTTAGACATATTCAAAATTTAATTCTGTCTGTGTGGTCGTTTAATAGTTTTTCCAAATACAGAGCTCGTCCGTGTACATTGAAAATGAAATGCTTCTCACGTTCGGCTTAACTTTGATATCGGCAGTATTTATTATCAGTTTTATGGTAAGGTCTATTCTTTTAGAATACCTAATTAGTTCGTGCTTTCCTTCGCATTCCTTTGACAATATGAATTGTAATGTAACAATAATAGTGTGTGTACCTAAATATACATAATGTTCAGGTAGTTTGCTCTTGTAAACGAAATCCAGTGTTGAGTTCTGCCACTCAATAACATAATATTTCGAAAATTGAGCGGAAAGTAGGGAACGGAATGTTTTAACACTGGATTCCTCTCTCTCTACCTTATTATTCGGGAAAAAAGGTGAAGCTAGCTATTTGACTAACTTGACTGTTGTATTTGTTTCTTCTTTATGAAGTCCAAAATATTCATTTTCAATAAGTGTATAGGTATAAAAACTTTACGGTTTTACGGTTACGTACTTAAAATGAATTGTTGATATTAGTTTGTTAACATGTGGTTTTGTAATAATACGATGCCGAAGATTTAGTTTCATTGTTTATACCAATTTACTAGTAATACACTCAGAACTCAAGTTATTAATACTTTTATCGAGTGTAATTTATTCGTGGTCACAGGTAGACGTGCCACTGCAAAGTGTTCGAAACGTCGGGTTTCCAAAAATATATAATACTAAATAGATTTATCCAGAAAAGAGTTTATTAGAAAAATTAAGGTTTAAATTTTATGTTTCTTTTCTTTATAACTTTATTGTGATACACAGTTTATATATTTACATCCTATACATCTCCTTTAAATAACTATCAACTGTAGAATCTTTGTCTATAAGATAATTATCTGAATAAAAAAAAAAAACTAATGTCATCTTGTGACATTTTGTTTCAACAAATAATTAATTTGCATCCTCGTTATAAGATGAGTCAACTTGCATTCATTAGCGTGTAACGGAAGTTAGCCTTAGCGAATTAAATTCTTGACTTCACTATTAAAATGAGGTGATTCATTTTATCTAATTATTATTTCTATGTATAGTAGCGTTTTATGTTAATTTAAATGTTTTACATTTTTCTCCCCTGTAAATGGTATGTTAATGTTTTTTTTTTACACAACATCATCAAGATATCCAATTTCGTATTGCAAAATATAAATCAATGTGGCCTTAATATCGATTTGAATAGTTTCGTTCGAAAATCTACTGCGTTGTAGATTTAAATAATATTTTGTCACTTAAATTACAACGTGACGTCGTAGTGACCCAATGGGATAGCATTTGCCAGTTATTACGATGGTTATTGATTCGATCCTAGTTCGGGAATAATTTATTTTCATTTATCTATATGGGCATGACAAGGTGTGTCTGTGAGTCTCGCTGTCTACCATACAATTTCTCAAATTCGTAAAGCAATGAATAGAGACTCTTGGCACAAAGTTAGACAATGCAAGGAGCTCCACCATTCTATTTTCTCTGTCTATCCCAAAGATAGAAATATACCTTTAGAAACACAAACGTTACATAACTGTTGCATGTCAATGCGTCTAAATAGGCAATTGCCGTCGTCTGTAATCTGATTTGAGTGGAATCAGTAAGTCCCGTCCTTGTCGGTATTGAGCATAATAATTGAAAGATCGGCGCACTTTGGATGTCACGCGGCGGGAGGATGGGTGAGGAATGCATGCTCCGTAACAGCTTTTTTATTGCTGAAATACCTAGGTTTATGTACGAGCGTTGTATTGGTGCACGGGGTCAATTTTATGTTTATTGTTAATGGTTTATATATAGTTGGTACTTACATATTGGTTTTGAAATATTTTCGGAATATATTATAAAATGGCAAGAGTCTTTAGAAATTCGCCAGCAGTCTGATGAGGTAAAGATGTAACATCCAGATTGTGGATTTAAAATTGATTTTACAAGAAGCTCGGTAACCGTTTTAGAGAGGAAATGGAACAAAATTTGTGGATATTCCATATAAACATATTTTAACTACCGAATTAGACATTTTAAATCCGGAAATAATTAAATTGTTAGTTTTATAAAGGTGTTTCCCAAAATGATAACTTTTATTTATCACTTTCAAAAGACACGTTAAAATTCCAAACAATTTCAACGAAAACATATTATTGTGCAGTTTCGCTTACCTACGCAAATAGTATCGGAGGTATGTAGGTAAACAGGTTATATCAGATTTTCAATTGCTCGAACAAAATTGCTTGTAGTAGCTAGTGACTTACTAATAATTTGTGTTAATCGTAGGAGCTCGCTATATTGTCGTTTATTTTGACACCATAGTTGCTTCGAAATGGTTGTGGGTTCGATTCCTATTGAAGAATGATTTAATTATATTCAAAAATTGGATTTGGTCAACCATTATTTTTTTATTTAAAGAGTGGAAAGTAATAAATGCGCTCTATTTGTTACTGTCTTTCTATTTGTAAACATAAATAATATTAAGTACCTACAAAAAAATAACCATAATAATAAAATCAATAATTTTATTCGTATGATTCGTATAAATTTATTTTTAATTGAATATAACATTACACAGAACAGTTAATGATTATTTATTGTTGATATGGAATACTTTTATACATTCTTTTATAATTAATGATAAGAAAGCCTATTTTTTAATGATGTCTTAAGTATTTATTCATATAATTTAATAAAAAATTGTATTCTGTTCAATTAAAGCTTAAATATTTATCAAAATAATTTAATTTATGATCGAAACGATGTATCGAAAATATAAAATTCTTACAAAATGTAACAATAACTTGTCGAAGATAACAATCTTATCTTATTATGAAAACATATGTGGTTGGCCAGGCTTGCATATGTTACTTTTGGAATAAGTAAAACAGCTTCATGTCGAATTTAGGAGATATTTTATGTTGGGTGGCGAAACTCAACGCCGCGCTTTGTTTACCGGAGGCAGGAAATTGATACAATTTAAATATAATCAGTAGTAATAAGTATACAAAATAACTATTAAATTACCCGAAATATACTATATATGCACAGGTACCAACAAATTAGTAGCAATGTGTGATCGAAATCATATACATTATCATATACATAGTATTGTACGTAGCAAAATGATAATGAATCTTGTTACGTTTTAACGCAGTGCACCAAAAACAATAAATTAGAATTATCAATGGAATTCAATTCGTTATCAAAATAAAGCCTAATCGTACATTTTTAAACATTTCTATATCTATATATAATTTTGTTCATAATATTTATATACCTTACATACTTACTCTTTTACATAGTAAAATATTGTGTCGACTTGTCCAAGGTATTTTGCGGAGAGAATCACTCCGTCCACGTCATCCGATTACTATCAATTGTTATCATAGCGTATCGTATTACAGAATCCGACACCACATTCCACCCAACGTCACAACCATCGGAAAAGTGCTATCAGTATCTTCATAGCAGAATTCGTATCTTTTGTAAATAATTCATTTATTGTTGCCAACATTTGTTATAGTAAACCAATACAATACCAGTTTTTCATCGAAATCAAATTTAAAATGACTTATTCAAAGCAATTTTGACTTTTATAAAAAAATTGAGGTCATTCGTGGCGCATCGGCACAAGGTGTGACTGTAAAACTGACTGGTTGTGGGTTCGATCCCCACTCGAGGAGATGAAATATTTACTTAAATTTATATTTCCATTTCGTCGCTCTGGTGTCGAGACAAAGCGCGGCGTTGAGTTCTGCCGCGCAACGCAATGCCTCCAGAATTCAGCAGAAAGTGGGGAACGAAGAGTCTTACACTATGTTCCATCTGCCTACCCAGCTGTGTGCGGGATACAGCGTGAAGCTGATTAATTTTTACTTTAATTTCTACATTGTAGTCCACATCTCCTATTTCACGGCGGTATAGGCACAATGGGCAATGATAAATTGCTTAATTTATTACTATTGGCATGTAATTTATACTTTGGCAGAAACAAACCTAAGTGTCTCGTTGTACTCGCTATTTGAGTAACGTGGGCAATCAGTCTGAAATATGTGCCAAAGGTGAAGGTTCAATACTAATATAATTATTTGTTCTCGTTTCTTTTATGCATAAAGAGTGATAAATTTCACTAAGTTAAGTATTGAAAAGGTTTTATGATATAAAAATTACATTATTCTAAAAGTGCTCTATACCTATTTTAAAAATAATAGAATTCGACATAGATATTTTGTAAAATTTTATATTTTAGGTCACACAAACTTTTGGCGAAAAAAAATAATAACTTTGAAAATAAAAAACCATATATTAGGCACAATAGTGCCAAAACACTCCGTACCTTTAAATACGGCTCTTTAAAACATATATTATTTCAACATACGTTGACATATTAATTGTATACGTAAGCGTCACTTAATCTACCACTAATTCGTGACGATCATGTGACTGGCGATAGTGAAATTCTTTCTACGTAACTGATGTTATGTACGCTGTACGCTGTACGCTGTACGCTGTACGCCTTGACGTATATCAGCGATCATTATAACACCTAATGATTGATATCGGTGTTGTATGGCTTTCAAAAATTCCATTTAAATGAGAAATCTAGTGATATCATGCGTAATGCGTTTATTGGATTGTTTAGTAGTAAAGTACAACAATATGTTTGGTTACTTTTTTGTGTTTGGGGTTCTTTTTAGCTGCTTGCGACGTAACCCAGTGTCGCGTCCCCTTTTCGGCCACATTGAGTGGTAAAATGAAAAGCAATACTTTAGTATTTTGACATACTAATAAACTTATAAGGCAATTAATGTATAATAAATATAAACAGCCATTCTAATGTGAATTTGATACTATGTTATCTGGTTCAGCCAGTCCTGGAAATGCTAATACTTTACATTTTTACGGGTTATATAATTTTTTATACAATTATTTTTATTTTATGATTATTTATCAATAACGCAATACTTTTTTGACTTACAGAGGTGACGCAGCTTGAAGACCCGCGGCTAGAATGGCTGAGCATTCAGGAGGCTATGCTGCGGGACTACCTCCACACTGCCCAGGAGGCCCTCGAGGTAAGTGCCGAAAATGTATTTATTCAAATTATATTTTTTGACTAATGAAAAAAATGAAAATAATGAAAAAAAACCCCATTTTTCCTTAGTTAAGGAACGACTGATTGCTCACGATGTTTCTAAATGGATTACGCTATAATTTGTCATCTAGCGATAAATAAAGATAAAAACACTTTGCGTTTTAACTTAAAAAAAAATGAACAGGTTTTTTAATTGTTCTCCATTCGCCCATACCTATCCGTAATTTATTATACTGGCATCCGTTATACATTAATGATAAACGAAATATATAGCTTTTGCGTGCTCGACCAAGATTCAATTAAGAGACCAAGTCATTTTTCTACTCATCTCATCCTAATCTAAATCACGGGTGAAAACCTGTTATATATAGTAGCTCAATGAATCTTTTAAGCAATTGACTTTTAGCAATGCTGACATCATTTTAGATATTCTAAATACCAATACTAGTGTTAGAGTTATTTCAATACAGATGAGAAGTTTGCGCCTTTTTTCAAGATAATATGAATTCACTTGCAAATGCCTAAATTAAAAAAAAATAGTTTTCCTGTTCTGAACAGGAAAATCGTGGAGTTAACTGCCGTAGTTTCGGAGTAAACAGGCTATCTCCCTGCTAATGGCCCTATGATTCCCTACAAAAACGAGAACAACCTAAAAAAAAAATCATTTGATTAAAAATAGATTGTATCAATTTAATGGGTTATCTTTAATGCGTACTCAAAAGAACATTAGGCGATCTTAAGTCTCTTGTGCAGATAACAAAGGAATGTGATGGCTCTGATTAGAGATAAGATAGCGTATGCTTATATTGTTTTCTATTGAGCACGCAAGATATGAAAATCATATACAAGTACCGCTTAAAATACAGATATTCTGATATTTTTTGTCTACAGAAGCATATTTTATAATTGGACTTAAGAGTGATGACATATTATGAAGTCATTCCTTGGATATAATATTTGTGTGTGATAATGCATGGAATTTCTGTTTGTTTGAGATACAGAGTGGAGAACGCGATGATTTATAAATAAGTTCTCTCAATGTCTACCTTTGCATCTAGAATTTTATATTAGCTTAGATAGAGTATTTTTACATTTACCAAAGACCAAAAATGACTAATAAAACGCACATCTGCTCCACTATATAGTTCCGTGATATTTTTGTATCGTTTACCCGTTTTCGTTGAATTGAAATGCTCAAGAGATTTGCTAAATACATCACGTCCGACGCTCGCTCCGAGAATCCCGTTATCGAATAACATATCTGCATTAGTTTGGTAACATACGTGAGAAATTTAATGGCAGTCTCTCGCATTTTGATCGAGAATAGTAGAGGACAGTTATGTCTTCATAGTTTTTTTGCACAGTAGAGAAAACCTCGTGTCACTTCGTGCCCCATTTCTTGATTAATGTATTTCAATACAAATTTGCTCCAAATGGTATTTGAATGTAATTATTATTAAATACTAAACCGTTTTAATTCAATCTTTAATATATCCATCTTTATATCTTTCGAAATATTTAAAACATTCTTTGCTAATAGTGAAGCAAAGGTTACGTTCTAAGTCACAGTTTTCAATAAAAACTTAATATATCAACTCAATTTGACACATGTCAAATCTAGACGTAACCTAATCTGGATTAGTGATAACCTTTAACTGACGTCAATTGATCGACACTGATGCAAGTAAACAAAAAGATCAGAGTCAATGTGTGCTTGACCCGCAGTCAGTGTGTATATTGATAAGTTAAATATTCGACCCTGTGATCTTCAATCTGATAGATTTGATAGAAATTTATTGTATGAAATAAAATGGTAATCTACAAATTAATGGGAATGAAAGGTCTTTTTTAAATTTATATTCCAAAATTTACTAAACTAGGCTACTAACAGAGAGAGTAAATAGAGCGTACACAGGGATTAATAGAAAGAGAAACTTATTAGAAAGTAAAAAAAAAACAGTCTTTAATAATTTTTCCTTATTTTCACTACACCTTCTTCAAATCGGAATTCTATAGTGAATCAATACAAAAGTATTCGAATTCTGTACACATACGCTATCTAACACAGTTGAAGTTATATGCTAATATTTATTTACGACGCCTTATTGTTAAGTGTTTCGACAGTGACACAAATATGGTATTTTTGTCTAAGAATTTAAAGATGATATTACTTTGTATTGTAATGGAAAATTTTACCCAAATTTCGCGTACTAGATATGATAGGAATTTGCTGGATTTCAACCGGAAAAGCTTTACATACCAACATTATTATATTCCACATTGTCGGTTTACAGTTACTCAGTTCAATGGTATTCACATACTTTTTGAAACTTTGTGTTTGTATTGTAATGAAGAAACGACGTGGGATGGGGAAATACATAGGATTTTAGCTTTAATTAACTTTTAATATTTGTTAGTGTCCTAGTATTTTTGTGGTAATATCTACTATAAAACTATTAGAAATTATTGAGATCTTGTCTTACTTTTCTAAAGAGGATTTTAACGACTATGTCACTAGCTGTTCTCGTAATTGTGGCGTAATTTCAAAATGATTATTGTTTTAGAGAAAATTACAATGTATTGTTATAATAAGTAGTTGCAGTTTTTAAATTCTGAAAAGAAAAAGGAACCATCATTTTGCTACGAAATTTGTTTCTGTTGTCTATCATTGAAATCTGCACATGAACTACCTAAACGTAGAAAGTATTTAGATTAAGAAGACTGATATATAGATGTATTATAATTTTTGTAAACAAACAATACGTCGTCGAAACGAATGTTCGAGTAAACATTTGTCAATGAGACTTTTTTTTAACTATGTTTTTTTTTAAATGACCTCATGAGTAATACAAGACTACATTACGTGCGTCACATTTATTTTTCTTTTTAATTTACAAGAACATCTCTTATGCAATGACCGTATTATATACGGATATTGTAAAATATAAACATTGCTTTCATTGCTGTCGACCTTCGATAGGCTTAAAAGTTGTCTCACCAACCTGCAACCTGTTTACAAATAATATTGTTACGACAATTTGCACTGTCAATGGAACAAGTGAATTACCTTAGTGTTTTGAATCTGTTAATGATTTTTCATAGAAATATGGAAAATTTGTTTGTTAAGCAAAATTGGATAAGAACGTCAAATATTTTGTACTTGTTAAGTCTAGCGCAGGGGCACAAAGTGTGACTGTAAAACTGACTGGTTGTGGGTTCAATTCCCAATCGAGGAGATTAAATATTTACTTAAATTTATATTTCCATTTCTACGCTCTGGTCTTGAAGCAAAGCGCGGCGTTGAGTTCTGCCACTCAGCACGCATCCTCCAGAATTCGGCACAAAGCCTCCAGAATTCGTCAGAAAGTGGTAAAACAGTCAAATTGATTAAAAAACTTTTATTTTGTCTTTAATTACTTCTGTACCTCACCTAAGACAGTACTATTTGTTCTTACATACGATAGATATAGAAGTAGTTATAAAATACCATTCTTGTTAAATTTCACTCAGCTATAATTGAGTTCTTTCAGTGTAGGTATACGTTCCTTTCCTATCTTATATGGCGGCGTATTGAATTCCTTGGTTCGTTTCAACTAGTTTGTAAGCTTCTGGTCGGATGTTGCGTTCCGTTGTATGATTCAATCACTCGATAGCTGTACTGTGGTGGGGCTGGTCCAGTTCACGGTAGTGCGGGTTCCTTGAATAGACACGACGTGGTAATCTGTACGGATTAGTTTGATGATTTAATTTGTATTTGTTTTGAAATGGCCTTTTTGTTGTTTATTTTTTAGTTATAAGGAACCTAGGGATGTTGTAATTTATGTGTATATAGATTTGGTTTATTATGATCGTAATATATATTTATAAAATTTCTATACTTCTCAGTAGTTATTTAGTACCTGAACTAACCCTCTAAAATAGTTACAAAATAAATATAGATAATTATGTTAAAATGTACTAGTAAAATTTAAGGTTTTTACATTATTTCGGTTGCCGGTTGACATAATTAACTCCACCTCGACCCAACATGATATCATCTAATGAATGCGAATAGAATAATTTAGTTTATTTATCGTTATGTAATCACGACTGCACTGAGTACTGACCTGGCCAATAAAACTGAAGTAATAGCCTATTACTGGCAAGAGCAAAGGCCTTTCGGAGTTCTTAGCCGAGTGGGAGGTTCTTTATTCGGTACAAGCAATTTCTTTACTTGATAAGATTTGATTAGGTTAAAGTTGAAAAAAATCAATACTTGAAATTCCTCCATATACACCAGTGTTTGCACCGAATTCCTGAAGTAATGCGTTGATCGTTCTTATCAAATGGATTAAACTCAACCCCCGAGTGGAAATCGAATCCACGATCATCGCAGTTACAATCAAAAACAGCCTCTTTGCTCCATGACTTGAACAGATTAATAAATTAAATAAAAACTTTTATCATGACTCCAATGACATTACCTTACCTAAGACAGGTTAGGTTAATTTTACACAACACAAAATTCTAAACCGAATATCAATATGTATTTAACGTTGCTCAATATTTTACAACTTTAGGAACCAATTGTCACCTTTACCAAGAATTGATTAATTTCTGTCAATTATATCAATCTTAAAAACAATCCATATAATTCTCAATACGACAATATAAAAATTCAGCGAGTTTCTTACCTTAGTCCTCGCTCCTCACATAGTTGCACGGTAACACCATGGCCGATACGTGAAGGCATGCGTGCATGCAACATTATAACAAACATTATTCAATTTAACGCCACCCGATATACATTCTTATGTCTTTATGCTTAACTGTTATATCTCTATAATAGTATAGTCTATTCTAAATACCACCAGTTGGATGGTTGCGCAAGGAAGATGTGACGAGGTCCTTTAGATTTGGCAATGCTTACATTAGAGTGAAATAGTTCCTAGAATATGAAATTATAACTCGATGTGACATACATTTCACAATTGAGCAGGAAATATCAGTGATATGTAAATACGGAGTCGTGGTCCAAATGGAAAGTGCCCAATTGAAAGTGCGGGTTGTGGGTTTAAATTTAGTTAAGAAATGTTTATATATATTAAAATATTCTGAAGATATTTATGTATCGTATAATTTTTGTAATGTACGTATAATTATTATTTCTAATTTCTTAATGATAAGTAAATATGTTTTTGTTGGATTAAAATAAGAATGAAATTAATTTATTTTCAATGGAAACAAATAGTACAATAAATTTAAAATAAATAAATTATTTAATTATAAAACTGAAAATGATCCAAATACTAAGGAAGTTTCCACAGAATAATTATATATAACCGACAATCTAAAACATACAGACTAAAACAAACTTCTTTATAATATACTAATAATAAAAACAATATACTTAAACATAAAAAGTCTATTTACTTAGTATTCATCGCCAACATCATTAATACTAGTTAACTTCAATTTTACAACACCCATCTAACCCTTTCCATAGGCAGGGTCAAAAGATTTCGCGGAAGGCTCTTCATCTCGCTTCCACGAAAGGGCGCGCGTGCGCACCGATATCGTATGACGGCTATCCGGTTACGGAGGACGTAAGGCCTGTAATGTAGTGTAACTTTTTAAGGAATTGAGGATCATATTGACACGTCTCAAAAGAGCGTAAGGAGTACTTTTTTTTTAGTAAACATATAAAAATTTTGAACGTAGCTGGTCAATTTTTTGCGTTTTTTTTTTAGTGTAGATTAACACATGCAAAACTAAACAGTTACAAATATGATTTAGAGTGTTGGTTAATAATGACGTTGTAAATAACTGTATACCTATTCTATAAAATCTTAAAGATATATAAAGATTTTTTTGTAATTACAGTCCCACTTGAGCGCCTAACGTGTTTTGTAACTTTGGGCTCACTTTTGTCTAGTAGGCCGCTTTGCTTTTCTAAAACGTAGGCGCGTCTTTTTATTGATGGTTCTTCTAAACTTATGTTTAATAGAAGATATTTCACTTTGTTGAAACCATAGAAGGGACTATGGAATTCTTATTTTTTATTATATATCGTTTTAAACGATTCAATTGGTTCTACTTTAAATATTTTTCTATAATCTAAATTAAAAATAGTATTTTAACATAGTTTTTCCTTTCGCTTTTTGTAAGTTGATCCACAGTTGCAGATTGCTGTAAAGGACTATTATTTTGATATATTACAAATAATATGGTAAGTAGGGGACGGAGTGTCTTAGTTTCCCTCTGCCTACCCTGCCAAATGCGGGATACAACGTGAATTTAAAAAAAAGACATGTTAAAAGCTGTCTACATATTATTCCTCCATAGCAACTATTCGTAACCGAGTAGGTACATCACATGCTCCTAATTAAACAAGGCGAGGTTTATTTTTTCGCTTCCATTTAGTAATTCGATCGTAGTCAGTTTCGGGCTAATGTTGATATAATGATGTCACCCGTGCTCCAACAACACACAATCGAGCCTATATTTATTTTTTATCTCGTCATGCCGGATGATATGTCATTAGAATATTTAAACGCTTACATTCCATAATGCTTCATAATTATCATCGGTTGTCGTGAGTTTTAAAATTCATGTACATTGTATAGTGAAATATGGAAGAGATTTTTTTGTCTTAAAGTAGAATTTGATTTTAATTTCGTTTGAATTTTGGGTTCGATCCTCATTCAATAAATATGAGTTCCGTGCACAACATCCAATATTCGTAAATGGTGGAAAATCGGGACCGGAGTGTCTTAACAGAAGGTTCCTTTGGCCTGCCCTGTTATATGCAGAATACGAGATGTTAAAAACAACGAGTATACGCTACAGTATTTTAATAAGCATTTTTGCTTTTTTAAAATAACATTTTTATCGTACATTTTCAATATATAACATTCCTTATTTAAAAAATGGATTAACCAAATGCCGTATTACAACGATAATAGAGATAGTGAAATTAATAACATTATATTCTTGGTATACTGCAGAGGTTTAGTGTTCGTTGTTTGTCATTATTCATCTACTCAACGTCTTTTAAAATATTTTTATATTTTACCAGAAACTAATAAAATAAATAAACCAAAGGTTTAATTCGTATTATTTTTTATTTCGCTCATGTAAGAAGGAAAAGCACGAGTTGAGTACCGCCCCTCAATACGCTGTCTCGAGATTTAAGCGATTTTATAAAATATTTTCAGTTTAGAAGTCTTTATAAAAGGGCTATATATACTGATAATTCACTTTATTAAATAAATACGAGTAGCATGTAACTAGCTTATGTAACAGAGAACCATATGAACTATATTCAATTAGTTACATATAAATATATTTTCTTACTATGTTTATCTGTAGATATATAAGTTTATTTTCGATTCATATATATTATGCTACAGACAATTTGTATAATTTCGATATTTTATAATATACCTAGGTAAAGTATAAAAATAAATATAAATTGCCTATACCCTAGTTTTAGGTATTCTATACATTGTCGAGGTATAGAATATTGTATACAATACCGAATTACACAGATTGATGGTAACGTATACATTTTAACAGGCGTTGAGACTTTGTCCTTGCTTTAAAGATGCAATTATTCAAATGTCCGCCTCGAGAAACGCTAATACATATTTGATTGCGCACACCCTGAATACTTAGAACGGGTGACAACTGGTTAACTATACTTGTGGATACTCTGTAGTTATTGTAAGAAAATGTTTATTATGTACAGTTCAATGTACTTAACCACAATCACATTTATGATATTAATAAAGAAATTCATTTTTCATTGAAGAAAGTAAGTGTGCTATTTCTTAGTTTATACGCACAAAAATTATGAAAGTCAACAGCTTATGTATGATCCTTTAAATTCATAAAGATATTGTATAAGAAACAAATTTTATTAAGTTCAAATCACCTAATATTATGTAGTAAATGGATATTATGAATATATTTTCGCAGAATTCCAAAACAATTCGATAAAACCAAAATACGCGTCGCGTCTCTTTAACCCGATACTATAACAGCTGAAACATAAAAACAAATTCAAATTACAAAATCGTTTCAAAACCTGTCTGTTCAAAACAAAACAATATACAGGAGTACCAAAAAGGTAGCAATTTGAACTTTTGGTGGATTTTATTGGTCAGCCTCTAATTATATACCTACATCGGGTGTTTGATGCGTTCGATCGCTCCGGGCTGAGGGCGTATATTTTCAATCTCGGGAGCTAAAATTACTGAATATTTATACTAATATCGGACTTTTGGAGGATTTGTCTTTAAATTAAAGTAGTAATAAATTATTTTTTGGCGTAGAATTTGAAATTTAATGTGAACTTATAATATCGAATGTGATGTTGTTTTTAATTACACGCTGTACCTCGAATATGGAGCAGGGTAGGCAGAGAAACCTTCGTGAGAACTCACTGCGTTTCTCATTTTCCGCCCAATTTTTGAGACACTCCGTGTTAAGTGGCTGAATGCATCGCTATTCTTTGTCTTCTTACCAGAGCGAGGAAATGTATCGTACCGAATATTATTGTTGCCACCTTTTTCACTTTTTTTTTGGTTTAGGCCTCCCTTTTTCCAATATTTACATAACATATATTATAACATCACTGTTTTCTTTTACATTTAAAAACAAAATATGAAATATCTTTGGACATCCTAAATGCTGCAATTTATATCTTTCGAGTTTTTATTATTTAAAATATAATTGTTGGGGTCGGGATTTGGATCGAGTTCTTGCCTTGGGCCGGTTGCATGACGGCTGAGCTTCAGTAATATATCAAGAAAAGGTAGAACACAAACAGAAGTGCAATTATTTCAATTTGTTAGTATTATTTGTTATACGATATAATTGTACGGCTCTCAATCATTTTTTTAAAAAGAAAAGTAATTAAATTACTACTGCAGGATCAGAATAAATATCATCTTTGGAGAACCAACAATGCAGCTGTATATACTACGTGACTGATTACATAAAATATATGTATTTATAGTCTCAATCTAGTACTATATAATACTTAAAAATGTACAGAACTCATGTTGGATTCTGTACATTTTTTAGATCATTCATCGGATTTATTAACTAAAAGACCAATAGACTATACAGTCAAATGATAACTAAATTACAGAAATGATTCATTTATAATAAAACTTATCTGCCTGTTTAGGCATAATTTATACAATATAGGTTACAAAAACACTTTCTCGATTTAAAACGAAATGTTTAATTACGCTCGCTGGAAAACGTTCAAACTTCGGCATTTTTTTTCCTCTCACACTTTGGCTTTCTCGGAAGCCGATTGCGTCCATTACAAACGAACAAATGTCACCAGATGCTGGTGCGAGTCAAGGCTGAAGGCCTCACATTGTCTTCATTCCATTCGTGTTAGTCATTTTTTTGTTAACTGTACCAGTCAAAATGTAATAAGAAATATTGGGACAGTTTATTCTCATTAATTTTTGGTAAATTTCGCTATTGCAGGGTAAGCACAGAAAACCCAGTTGTGTGGCTGAACTGAACGTCGCGCTTTGTTTTGTTATAAGAGCGATAATGAAAATATATCTCAGAGTGGGAATCGAACCCACAACCGTCGCGTTTACAATCAGACGATGTACCAATACGTGAAGAAGGCTTCATGGTTTTGGCAAAAGAGAGCTTAATAATTTATTATTTTGTTCTGCACTATCTAAATATTATAATATTTAGATATGTTATATTTTGAGTATTCTTGTTTTTAGAGTAGACTGACCAAACTTTGGTAGAATATTATAATTATAAATGTACCCTCGACCGAATTCCGAACACAATCACCGTCCAATTTACAGCACATGCCGAACTCACCTTTTTATAGCATTAAAATTGAATAGGCAGTAGGCAGAGGGAGCCTAGTATTAAGACACACCGTTCCCCACTTTCTGCCGAATTCTGGAGGCATTGCGTGTTGAGTGGCAGAACTCAACGTCACGCTTGTCCTCGACACGAGAGCGAAGAATTGGAAATATAAATTTAAGTAAATATTTCATCTTCTCGAGTGGGGATCGAACCCACATACAGTCGGTTTTACAGTCACACTTTGTGCCCCTGCGCCACGACTGGCCTGAATCATAAAATTGAACTTTATTATTATTAATTTAATTCAGTTTCAGTTAATTTCAATAAACAATTTTTTATGAAGATTTAAACCTTAAAACAATTTGAATGTTAATGTTTCACAATATTTTAAGTTATCGTTTTTTGTGTGCGGACTTTGGTTTACGAAGGCTACGAATTATGTTCCCGGCATTACATGAAACAAACTAAAAGGCTATAAATATTAGTTATGATCTGACCACCGTCTTACGCTCCGGGTGGATATGTAGCCGGTTTATCCGTTTATATGCCTGTATTTTAGTTATTTGAATATATTATAGTTTGACTTTTAGTTAACATTTACAGCCTCGTTTAGTTAATTCACATTAATGTAGTAATAGATAATATTAAGTATTTTAATGATAATAATACAATAATTGATCTTTCATTAATTATTTATAGTGAGAAAACTGATAATATGTTTTTTTATTATAATGCATTAGTTTCGACATAGTGGAATCATACATAGATTATTCTTACAAAGTTAAAAACTGTTATGACAATTTAAAACATGTCGCACGATCACATGCGTCGCCAATATGGTCGTTAATAGTGTTAATTCTTAAATATTATATATTAAGTTATATAATTTTTAAAATATTATATTATGTATTATATTACAGTATATTATGATAAAATATATCGTCTAGTATACTGCCGTCGTGGCGCAGGAGCACACGTGTGACTATAACGCTACGTGGGTTCGATCCCCACTCGAGGGAATGAATTATTATTTCCTAATATTTCTTCCCTCTGGCACCAAGGCAAAAAGCCCGGCGTTGAGTTACGATACCCAACATGCAATACATCCAAAACTTCGGCGGAAAGTGAGGAGCAGAGTGTCCTTAACACTAGATACCCTCTGCCTACCTTACTGTTTGCGGGATGCAGCGTGAAGCTGACAAAAAAAAATATAATATACAAACAAAACTATGCAAAACTAATAAAAAATGAACAGTAAACATGTAAAATTTGATCCACCCATTGAGTGCGACGTACCTACGACCGCATTCCTCGTGAATCTACAATACCATAAATAACGGTCCATTTATCACTCGCATTGTTTTGTCTGAATCATTATCGGTGTAATTTGTATCGGACGGTTTTAACTCACAAATCTTAGTTTTGGATTTTTTTGTATGGCTCATAATGTCTAACTATTGCTACGTAAATTTTGAATTTTGCATCTATATATAAATGGTGATAAAATATTTGATATATATGCTTAATTAGACAGTAAGTAAGTTCAATTCCCATTTGGGGGAAACTATTAGAATGCTATCGTTTTCATGTTTTGTACAAATTGTAGCGTTGGACTGCACCACTCTGCGTGATACATTATCTATAGATTAACATTACGCAAGATATTATAGGATTACCTATACCTATATACTTCACAATAAATTAGGCTATAGACGATATATATAACGTTAATATTTTTGATGTCAATTTGGGTATTTAGAATGTGTCTTGTGTCATAAAACAATAAGTATTAGTACCTTGGACCACACAAACAAAACGGCAGATAAGAGTTATATGTTTTTTCCTACCACTTTCGCCTCATCTCCTGTTATCAACCTCTTCTCTTTCTGTGTCTTTTTACGTGATCTTTCTCCAGTATCATCGAAGGTCAACCGCGGTCCCCCCTTACCTCTTTTACCACCCACTTTCCCGTCATAAATATTTTTTGTCATTCTGTTTTACTCATTAGCATGACGTACCCAAGCCACCTGAGCACATTCTTCTTTACACTCATCGTGAAATCCTCGCTAGTATCTGCCACACTGCGATCTCTTCATTGCGAAATGGATCAGCTAAAATGACTCCGCATATACTACGAAGACATCGCATCTCTAAAAAAATTAAAATGATGTTTATGCTTACATTGAAAAGCTACTTACTAACTAACTATGTACAGACCAAAGGTATGTTACATCAGATGTCGCAACACAAACTAATATGCATATCAACACATGACTGATGTTACGCGCACATTAACGCCGTCCAAATGAAGCCAACGTGTCCCTATGATAGCTATTACACACAAGATAAACATACGTTCCAAGTTTAATGCATTTCTCTACCGGATTATCTAACTCCATCATAAATTATAGTAAACGTTTCAGATCGTAAAACCATGGGACGGTTGCCTCCGATCGTTCTTTTTAACTTTATGAAATCTGTTGTAGCGTTTTGGAAAGCCTTATTTAAAAGTGGGTAGGTGTTTTAAGTTAAATAGAGGTGAGTTGTTTATTTTTATTGTATGTTTTGTCACTTATATTGGGGTATTAAAAGATTTTAGTTCGATCTAGTGATGAGTCACTTTGTAAAATGTCAATACACTATTATAGTATTTATTTTATACTCTATTCTGTATATACAACATATTTTGGTTACATTATATAATTTCTCTTTGAATTTCTTTGATGAAATAACCAATAATATCGTGTTTGATATTAGAATTTCAAATAAATAAGGCATAACATTGAGTTCCGTCTACAAAGTTGTGCGGAAGAGAGAGGAGAAGGAACGGAGTGACTTAACACTACATTCCTCTATCTAACCCTCTTTGCGAGAAAAAACGTAAAGTTAAACAGACGTATAGGTATAATTAGTTTATATTCTTATCAACGACAACAAATTATTATACATAGAAGCTAGTTATGCATTAGAAGCGAGTCGATCAACATTAACATAATATAATAGATACAAATCATCAACGTTTGCACATTTGTCATCGGAATCGACTTTATATATCATAGTATGCATTTATATACAAACGGACCAATTTAAATATATTATTATAATCTCTATGATATATATGATCACATTTTTTAATAATATTCTCGATTTTTATTCATGGCTCTTTGAATTGATTTAAAGTTGGCGTCTAATGATCTTATGTTGTAAATGTAGTTTATCGGTTAATATGGAAATATTGTATAATTTTTACATAACTTTAATGAGCATTTACATTTTTATGTTTATGATTTTAATATATTTTTTTCCAAGTAAAATATGGTTTCGTTAAGAATTTTTACTTTTTTTTGGAAGTGGTTTATTAAACACATGTAGTGTTTAGTAAATTTTGTTTAATTCAAATAAAAAAAATTAGTCTGCATAAAGAGAGAAAATTAATAATTTAGATATATATATATACCACATTCTCACTTTTGCGCCCAGTTTTCGAGATTGTTTGTTTTGTGGCAGAACTCAACGCCGCGTATAGTCCTTTATAGTGTCAAATGAAATTATATATAGAGTTAATTTTATGTCAAATTGAAGTTGTTCATTCGTTAACAATGTATAAAAGTGTGATTTTTTACGACAATAATTAATATAAATAATAAAAAAAAAATGGATTCCTTATCACAATATTTATGGAGCGCATACCTACACCATACTATTCTATTATGAACTTACATTAGATATCAAAGCAATCACAGCACAAACATTCTTTGACCGTTTCAGTACAGATTTATCAGGTTGAATGCGCTTATAATAATAAACACGTCGGCATACATTGCCCTTCATATTTGAGTATCGTAATACTACTTTGAGGTAAGAATACACTGTTTTTTATATAGGAAATAACACAAAAATAATTACATTATTTTTATTTTGAGGAAGTATACTTAATCTTAATTCATTAAAAAAATGCAAATCTTTTAAGTGTCTATAATTATTAGACACTATAATATAATATAATAAAAAATTTAATAAATAAAATAACCAGTTAACCAAAATACCAATTGAAAATTATTGGTCAGTTAAAATTTAACTGTTTTCTTAAATTAAAGTTAACGCTCGAGTGCATCCAGCCTAAAATTTAGGCCACGTGTGACACGCATGGCTCATACATCGGAATGCATAATAAAAGTATTGCTCGATGCACTTTGAAGAACTCTTAATTCCTACATTTCAATACACAATATGACTCACACGTAAAGAATTTAAATTATACTTGTTTTATTTTGTTTGATACGAGAGCGTCGATCTAGGGAACTCTCTTGGTATTTTGTAATGATGCAGTTAGGTCTAAGGTATGAGAGTAATGTTTGTGGATAATTTTAGCCCTAAAATGGTATTTGTAACGATGTTGTTGATGCATCGAAGAATCTGATAGTTACTGGTTCAAAGCCTATTGTTTTTTGTAAACTGTGATATTATTTTTTTTTAATTAATTTGAAATTCGTTGCTTATTTCTGTCATTATTTTATGTATGTAGATGTTACCGATGCCACTACATTCCACCATAACAAAAATATATTACACTTTTAAAATAAAACAAAGCTAATCAGAAAGCTATATAGAAACGTTGTAATACAATATATCAGTTAACAAATCGAGATCTTTTGTTTAAAATAAACTTTATTGCCTGCAGCCATAGTGAGAAATACCCGCTCGCGGACTTCGTTATCTCGCTTATTGGAATTTTAAGATCAGGCAACTCCGTGTCGGAACCGCCCGGTAGCGGTTTAAAATACTTACTTTATAATATGGAATGCATATTTTAAACTATTGAAATGATTATCGGACATGTTTATGTTTTTAATAAGCAGGTTTATACATCGTGTTGTTTACTGAAGGTATTAAATGGCTTCTATAAAAGGATTATAGAGTAACAAATTGAACTTGTCTAGATTATTTTGTTATTTAGAATTTAAGTGGTTTCTGTGGTGCAGTGGTTGATTATATTGAGAATGTATGGTTTTTGTAGGTTGTTAGTTTACTTCGATCTTTGTAAACGTTTTGTGGGGGATTTGAAATGTTTTTGGTGTAAAACATTCATCTGGTATTTACTAATAGAATTTTTAAAAGTATTATTCCATACTGAGACTTTACAAGAGATGCGGGTTCAAATCCTGTTATGATTAAAATATAAAACTGTATTTTTCTTTCATAAGTGTGTAATAATTTTTTTATGAATAATGTTGTGTTATTCCACATAACTTTATATTTTCAGCTTCATCTTTAAAGTTTCATGTATGAAATAAATTAATTACTTTTTTAGCATATGTTTTATTCATCCATTCATATATTTCATCATATATTATTGTCCACTGACTTATCTTACTTACTCTACGCCGTTTGATCGACGCACCGTGACTGTGGAACTTAACGGCATCCAGATAACTTTTGTATATAAAATTTTATTTCCTATATAAATACTGTTTGAGCAACGTGTGCTCACAACGAATGCTCAATACTCCACAGATTGTATTCAATTTATATTTAAACACATTTAAGTAATCATGTTCATATAAAATTTTATAGGGTTTCCATTTGTATATGTATGTTTATTTCATTGGAAAATAAATAAAAATATGTTTTTTTTTTTCAAGTAAATAATAGTTATATGTGCAGTATTGAGTTATGGCCGCTCAGTATGTGGTATATAGGCAGTAAACGGAGTGTCTGTACACCAAGCAGCCTGTCCCTATATAAGTGATTAGTAACATAGAGTGCAGCTATTTTTTTGATTTTGAAAGTATAGTTTTAATATTAAAATAGCAATATATAAAATGCGATGTTGGTATGAACTTTTAATTTAACGTTTTGGTAAAAGTTCCTTATATATATATGGGATTCAAGCATATACTTGAATGAGTTATTTGCAACTTAGGGTTAACTTAAACAATAGTGTATATGTTAGATTTTGAATCGAAATGGTCATTTTAAATGTGGACAATCACTCTACTTTTTTGTGTTTTTTATGGCATTCTTTGGTGACCAATATCCATATTTTTCACCCTATACCTTTATTAACTGTTTATTTTAAATTATCACCTTTTCTACCTTACTGCATAGAGATAGCTATTTAATAACTTCTTTTACGGCTACATCAAGGGTCGACTAAAATCGATAAGCTGTTACTATAGTAACTGACTTGATATTGCTAAACATACAAATTACATAATATACTTATACCTAGAGGTAGAAGTAGAATAGGGAATATAATATCTTATATATGCTCGGGCCGGGTTAAGTTTTGTTAAAATTGATTTAAATAACATTGTATGAAACTTATGGTGACATCTGTTAGTAATTATCCCAACCGTCATTTTTGTACTGTAATTTAAACATATAATATTTAAATGTATGAATTATTGATTTTGCGTCTATAATACTTCTATGGTCACTGTCTTCGCGATAACCTGTTTTAATAAGTTTCGCCACTCATAATCAAATAAATTGGACAAAAAGGAGCAGTGTCTTAACACCAGGTTCCTTCTGGTTGTTGTTGTGCGGTTAAGTATGATTCTGTAATAACATTTCTAATACCAATTTATCTTCAATCTTATATGAAATGTATTTTATACAAAAACAATATAGGTATTACATTCCATTATATGAAATTTCAATAATCGAACAGGCAGGTGGAAAGTACAAGTATACAAATATAAATCGTTACAAGCAATTTTATCTCTGTTATTCTCGTATTCGAACGAGTTGGAGGCATTTAAATAATTACAACGTACAGACAGACAGTGGCACTGTTGATAAATTATATACTGCAGATGACTGATTGTGGAGATGTGGACGGAATTGGTAGGCAATTGTCTCTTCTGTGACGCGTGAGAAACAACGCTATGCTATATTATATGTACGAGTATGTACGTAGCTCGAATGGCTATTATTATTAACAATTTTTATCTTGTAATTGAATTTTGAAATATGCCTGTTTGCTAATGAGAAACGAAATGAATTATTCCAGTAGTATAGTGTGTATACTATAGATTTATTTCAGAGGCGGTCGTGGCGCTGAGGTACAAGTGTAGACGCGGCGGTTCTGAATTCGATTCCCATTTGACAGAATGAAATATTTAATAGGTAATTAAAATAATTAACATTAGATGAGTTTGCACATCTAAAACGCTTTTATGGTCAGCTACATTGACTCTTACTCACTATTTTTATTGAATTCAACATTTAAGTTTTAGTACTACGTATGTATATGTATATGAGAAATTAGATTGGTGGTATAATTAAAGTTTTATTCATATACCGTCTGGTATCAACGGGCGCAGCTTCCTGCGTGCCTCAGATGCTTTTTGAGAACATGTGCACACCGCATTACATGGATTTTACGGCTTTTTGCTTGACGTCGACGCGTACCGTCAGAATAGACGATTTAAATACATTTTCCTTGTAATTTTAATGGATTTTAGATAGACATATAGTCGTTTTTAATTGTGGCTATTTCAAAAGCTTAATAAAGTAGTACAAAAACAAATATGAAGAAAAAACTGTAAAAAAATGTTCAAATCAACATAAGATATTCAAAGTTTCAAACAAGCTTATTGAAACCGGAATCGATTATTTTATTATAATAAAGTTAATATGAATTAATGTAACTTAGCACAAGCATACAAGTAAGAGGTACAGTCGTAATATAAATATAAATGAACAATAAATATAATAAGCGATTCGTATTCAATTACAACGACGGGGAAGACAGATAATTAATTGTGAACCATAAAACTGAAGCCATCTTGTGGGGAGCTATAATTTCAGATGGCGCTGTTGACGGTACCGATCGTAAACTGTGGAATCCCCAATAATAAACATTCCGTCTCTTTGACCATTTTATTGTAATTACTCAGCATTTTTAGTTCTTACGTATTTAAATATAGCGGTTGGTGTTTTAGATTCGATAGTTTTAGATTCAAATCTGATGTCGATTTTATTCTTTGTAAAAGAGAGAAAGAATAAAGTGATAAGTGATGCGTCACTCTATTCTTTGCTAATTACGAAATTGAGTCGTTTTATATTTAAATATTATTTTACAAAAAAATGTTTGTCAGCTTTAACGGTTTTTAATGTTTTCTACTGTCTTACGTTTACTTTTTGTACGACCGGTGTAATGCAAAAATCGTGTTTTTTATTTAATTTAAAAATACTGATTCAATTTTTTCGTTTTCCAAAAACGAGTTTTACTCGAAAGTTTTTTGTTTGCAAAAAGCGACTTTTCGAGGTATTATCTTGGATCATAAAAATATTACATACAAGTCAATTCAATAACCCCTTATTTAAAGTAATCGAGTTGAAATAAAATATATATATATATATATATATATATGTACATATTTATTATTATTAGCTTCACGCTGTATCCCGCACACAGCAGGGTAGGCAGAGGGAACCTAGTGTTAAGACACTCCGTTCCCCACTTTCTGCCGAATTCTGGAGGTACTGCGTGTTGAGTGGCAGAACTCAACGCCGCGCCTAACCTCGACACCAGAGCGAAGAAATGGAAATATAAATTTAAGTAAATATTTCATCTCCTCGAGTGGGGATCGAACCCACAACCAGTCGGTTTTGCAGTCACACCTCGTGCCGCTGCGCCACGACCGGCCTCATATATACATATATATATATATATATATATATATATATAATTTTTATTTCTATACTAGCTATACATGTGCCGGAAAGTAAATTGGTATAACTATTTTATTTATATGCTGTTAGAAATAATAAAACAAATACATAATTTTAAGGATCTTTTTTCACAATACGTATAATATTTTTTTTATATGTAGGTATATCAATATTATAACGTAATTCAAAATATATTTTGTCATATTTCCCACGTCGATCCATTTGTTTCTCCATAACTTTTTATGTCAATTTTATGGAAAGTGTTTGAACTTGAATTTTAGTTTTAATAGCTTTTATATGAGCCACTTTAAATTCTCATTGAGCGTTTAAATCTATTTATATTTATAAATAGTAATTTTATGTCGATTTCGTTACTATTTAACTAAGTGTCTATATTAACGTCAGTTTAAACTGTTTTATACGTATTTTTTATATAATTTTAAGAATATAGTTTCTGGGGTATTTGACATTTTGGTCTTATTCGTTTACCAATAATGATTTTAGAAGCTGTCATAAATTCTATTTAAGCAGACATTTAAAAAGGCATTTATCTACTTTGCATAAATGTAATGCCTTACAACATATATAATATTTGACAACGTGGAGTTTCTATGAGCAGCTATGAGTTATTATGGTTTAAAAAAATCAGCTTCAGCTAGAAGGAACTTAATGTTAAGAGAGTCCGTTCACCACTCTCTACTAATTCTTACACTAATTCTTAAAACATTACCGTGTTAAATAGCGAAACTCAACTCTACTCTTTCTCTAGCAGAGCAGCGAAATGAAACCAATTTAAATATAATCCTCTGAGTAAAGATCGAGCCCACTCCTACTAAGACCTCAAATGTGAATGAGTAGGTCTTTAATACAGACTACAGCGTGTAATATTACAATTTTAATGTAAAATTTATAAATATATGATATAATTTTTGAACGTAAACCAGATGCTGACACAAGTAGGACATTGACATAATGATAAACATCAGGCCCATAATAAATGTAGTGCAGCAGTATACATAGGTGTTCAAAGATATAATATATTGATATAATATAACAGTTTGTTTTTTAAGCTATTAGTACTTTTAGGGCTGGTTATTTTAGAATCTTAGCCATATCATAATTTTTAGGTAAATTAATCGCTATTTGTGTTATTTTTCATGTTCCGTATTTAATAGTCTAATCATTAAAAAATGTACTGTATTTTTTACACCATTCCCTGCTTAGATTTACGCTGAACTGGCTTATGCAGTGCTGTGTTTCGTCTATATATATATTTTAAATATAAGCATTCTAACTTAATTTATGGAGTCGAAGTTCAAACCTATTTAAATCTGAAGTTGGACTCCACAAATTGACCAATATAGCCATTCTTCAAACGATCAACATCATTATAATAAAAAAAATACCTAAAATAACGACTAATTACAGAATAACAGCCTTTATATAAGTAATAATTTTGCATACACTTCTAATATAAGTGAACTTACCCAAGATACAAATACCAAAAATATATGTAAATTAATCAATTTTAATACATTAAGTCAGTACTAAAATTTTAAACTCTACGCCGGTCCCGCCCATAGTTATAAATAAGTAAGGAATGTCACCCGGACAGGAGCCAGTTTATTTGTTAACTTATCCCAGGTGGAACGTATAAGATAATAATTGTTTGATTATAGTCCTTATTTATATGTATATAAGAGTTAAGGCTGTGGACTTTAGTTACAAGGACACTGGACGACTCCTGTACTACGCAGAGATTAGACGGTGCATTGATAGACATACATACTGTATAATTAATATTGACTTCAAGTTTGCTGTTTAAGATAAAATATTAAGAATCTTCATAAAAACAATATTTTTTTGTCTAAATATATATTGATCAGATGGTTATTTACAATGGCTTATGTGTGGTATATGTATTATTTGCATATAGTGATTTTAGATAAATTGAGTTCAATATGGTAGTCTAATTTGTTAGAAGGTACAAAATAAAAAATAATATTTAAATAAATTAATTCTTCCTAATATATCGTAACAATATATCAAGTTAATATAATTTAGTTGGTATTATTAAAGGTAATCAATAAGAAATTTATTAAGAGCATCCATATATTGTAGAAGTTGTAAAGACAGGCCACTGCATTATACATATACAGTTTAAAACGTTATGTTGTTTAAAACATTTATTAACTACATCTTTTATACGTATTTAAAAATGGTATGCAGTTCCTGCTCATTTACATATACGTTTAAAATAAGTCACTTTTAGATTAAAGTAACCAAAAAAAAAACCTGTCACCGAACAAAGGTCGTGTCAGTTGTCAACAATTTATGATCGAGAAAGTCGCATTCCACGGCTTCGAATCTTATTACTTATGAAAAGGAACAATATAAGTATCTTATGGTACAATAAAATGATCTGTAACACGTGGTCGCAAATACTATAATTGTATGGCATAAAAATCCCATAGTTAATATATACGTGACATTTTTGAGTGATTGCCCAAATGGGATGGGATGGGATTACTTCTGTTAGTTCAACGGTCTGAATGATGGGTCATATAGCTTTTGTAGATTCTTGTTTAGATGATTTTTGTGAATTAATCTTTCTAGTATATTATTTTGTTTACTAAAAAGAGAATAGGATTTTTTTTCTATGTCAAATCGTGTTAAGAGATGACAGATTATTGTGTATCAGTTGCTCAAAGCCTCCCCTTGAAACTTTAAAAAACAACTTATAAAGACTAGAAATTCATAATTTATGTAGATATATATTACTCTATTTTGTGGCTTATTAGTCGAATTTGATATGGGCAGAATCTGAAAAGGTACTTCGACTTTCAATGATGCACAATACACATCATCCAGTAAATAACTTTAATATAGTCAGTAACAGTAAAAAGGTGCTTGCTTTGTGATACTTGTAGTCTCTATATTAGCGGTTTCTAATAAATATTAAAGATATATTATCTACTAGAAAAATAAAATTCGAAAGACAGTACCGAAAATATAAGTAATTCCTTGAAATAAATAAATAACTTTTAAAACTTCAATACACATAAAAAAAATAATTTTAGTTTTCATGAACATGATTTACTTTCATTGATTTATAACATGACAACTAACTCTATAAGAACTATGGAATAATATTTCATCGTAAGTGCATTAAACTGCCCTGCTGCCCCTGCTTATACTACATCACATCTTGGTTTGGTTCAAAGTTAATAGCTTTCTTGGGGGAAGGCTGTGGCGAAGGGGCGGGGGGAGGAAGGACGGGGTGCGCGTCCTCGACCTGCGCGGCCTCGACGTATGCGCATTGTTCCAGCTTGCGTTACTCATAAAAAGAATAGGGTCACCAAATTGATGATACAAATTTAAATAACAAAAATTATGTATATTACTTTATAATTTACATAGTAAGCAGCAGTAGCTGTGAAAATTACACTTGTCATCATCAATTCTCATTAAAGATGTGTTAATCTGTAAATTTTTCCAAAATTCATTTTATAATTTATGTTTGTTAGGTGGGTACAAGAAATAAATTACCCAGCTTCGTGTAGTAAAATGTCACATAGACATCGACACTAGCTACCATTAACAAACTTATTCACACGGTGATGATCTCTTACAACGTCCGGTATGCTTAATAAAAAGTCTCTTGCATACTCTTAGGTATAACATATTATTTATTACTTACTTCCACAACTCATTAAACTTGCGCTAATCTATAATCGATTATATTCCTTTATAAAGTTATTAATTTTGTACTTGGTCGTCTTGAAATGAACATATAATGGGTAGGGCGAGGTTGCATCCGGTCACTCCTTTGTCAATGTTAGGCTAAACCGTTTTTTGTCTTGAAGAATCTGTTAAAAGTAATTTAAAATGAACATTCATTTCACCATCAACGTTTTTAATTATCTCAAGAGTTAACGAGAACGTTGAAGCTTGTTACAAGCTGGTTTTTATACAAAAACTATACCATACATTGTATTTTAACTTAAAAACTTTAAACTAAAATATTATACTATATATTAAGTATTACAAATTTAAACCCTATTTTTTAATATAATTATACTAAAAAATCCCTAAATTCCCTATTCCATAGCGACCCTACTTTCCGTAACCCGAGATTGTTTTTACAGTGCGACGCGTGCGCAGGCGTCGAACGACCTCCGCGACGGACCTTGAAGCGAACGCTTATGTGATTCCATAACAATACTAAATATGTACGTTTTGTTACGTTTGCTTTAGTATGCAATGGATAGGCTTATTGTTTATTTTTTGCTTTGCAAAATATAGAATGGACTTAAATATTAAATCTAGACATTCTGTAGGTCTAGAAAGATAAAATATTTAATTGTTAAATTTATTTCTAGTAGATTTTAGTATGTGTCAAGGAAAATACGCTCACATCGTCAATTTTTATAGGCATTACACGTATAATATCGAAACCAAGCATCAACCTTTGTGTAATATATTAGACACTCCTATACTATAAACATTATTATACCATAAGTGATACCGCATTTGAACCCACAACTGTCGCGTACATCCCGACAGTCCTTCACTCACCAAGATAGCTTTTATCGATACCGATATGATATGCATTCCTTGAGAGACACACCCGCCATTTATCTTACATGGCGTGGGCGCCAAGTTAAATGTGTAGCTAATTGTTATAAATGTTACCATAATTAATTTAGTCATGCCTCTAATAGTAATAACTTTGAGACAGTATATATTTTACGATTGGACACGTTGGGTGATGCGTCCGACTTATTTGTCGTGTACCAAGAATTTTTAATGTATTTCGAGTGTTGATGTATAGTTTTTATATAGAGATTATGAAAAAAGGGAGAGGATAAACACTTTTCATCCGTATCCGACATATTGCATGTTGATTTTCGTAACTCAACGCCGTTCGTATCAATGATTATGTACTATAATTTATATCGAATATAATGACGATTTACGCCCAATATTAATAATCTATCTCCTACGTCAATCTTCGATTATTCCATATATCTATCCAATCTCTAGATTGGATAGATATATGGAACAATCTAAGATTGACGTTGGAGATAGGTTATTAATATTGGGCGTTACAGTACAATTTTTAATGTGCACTTGCGACGAATTAAAATATATGACTATCGTTATCACTAAAAACTTTGTGAGTCAACTTCGAGCAATTAAAATGTGTCTGGCTCTACTTAGATATTTTTACCCGGCTGCGCGACGCAAAAGAGGGTAATGTGTTGTAATTAGTCTCTCTCTTAACTTACAATTTCAATGTCAATCAAAATAACTCGTAAAATAACTTCCAATACTGTAATATACGTGAGATAATTAAACAATTTACTTCACAATATAGAAATGGGTTAACGACTGCTCCAACAAAGGACCAGCCACGCCACGACAGTAGTAAATAATATAGCATAATACGTATCGACATTTGCGGCCACAATAAATATTCATAGCGAACCCCTCGAGGTACGATCACTTCTCTCCTTGTTAGAGTGCTACTGACAGACTATAAGTAATGCTGGTAATGTATTTCAATATTTTACACGAATTGAGGCCGTCGTTGTCTATTGGAACGGGGCTGATTGTAAACGCAATGGCTGTGGATTCGATTCTTAGTTGGGGAATTAATAATTTTCCTTTCTGCGCTCGTTTATTTATCTATTTTGGGTGGAAAGCGAAAAATAGTGTCTTGATAATGAACTCTCTATGCCTACCCGCTGCCTACCTGCTATATGTGGTTTAAAATGTGATTTCAAGTATCATCTTTAAAATACACAACCTAAATAAACAAAAATATTATTTTCAATACAATTTTAAATAAATATTGTTATTTAAGTAATATGCGTGCTTTCTTTTTATGCGTATTTGGATTCAGCTATGATTATTGATGTATTTATCAATACTTCATAAAAATTTTCAAACTATAATAAAAATTCTTAACGATACCTATAACTGTTACAAAAATATTAATAATAACAGATTGATAGCAACGTACCCTAACTATTTCAAAAAAGGAAACTGGTTCGAATATCCGTTGTAGTTATTTTATTCAACACAATAGACTATTATGATATTCCAAACAAAAGGTGCCTGGCACGCGAATTCCTAGTACCGAGATTCCCCGGTCTAAGAGTAGGTTTTTTTTCCATTTCTCACGAGGGTATTTCCTTTTTTTTATCGCATTCCTAAGATATTTGTGGATGGATGCAGGTATACAGTTTACTAGGAGCGTCTCGTGAATATGACGTTTGGTAAACTATTAACTTTGTTTAAAAAAATAGTTTGACAGAGTAGGCAGAGGGACCTAGTGTTGGAACATTCCGTTCGTAAAATTTGAATCGAACTCACATCCGTCACGTTTACAGGACGTTGTGCTGCTGCACCTCGATGGTCTCTTATTATTATTAATCTTTTAATAATTTAAAATTGTAGTACTACAGCATCTATTAATTGTAACTATTATGTATATAACCATTATTTTCATATGATTACTGCGGTTTTCTCTATCACTTTGCCTAGAATCTGAACATATATCAATTTTAAGTTTCAAGATATGAAAAAAATTGTTTCCCGTAAAAAATCAGTAATTTGGGAATATAATAAGACTTTTTATTATAATTATTATTTTTTATTTAAGAATAACTATATAAACTATATTTTTATAGACAGGTATACACGTAGCTATTAAGCTACATACGGTCTATAGACGCCCGACGGTTCACAACGTCGGACAGCGATTTAATATACAATTATAAGATACTGTATGGAATTTTTATGTTTTTTATTGCGTTGCCGATGAGATAAGTTTTTTCATATATTCTTAATTAAACACTAGTACAATTTTACTTTAATTTTAAATATATTTCAACAGTCTGATTCCATCGAGTAATATTTTTGTGTGTTCATAAAATATGTAATTTCAATTTCAAAACGTTGGATGAATAATTATTCTCTTAAAGGAGCGAAAAAATGTTTTATATTATACTCGAGTCAAGATATTTCAACGTGTTTAATTACGTTATACTATGTGGAAATTAATATTTTGTTTAAAAATTATAATAGCTCTTCGCAGTTTTAAATTTGTTTTAAACAAATAAAATAAATAAATCAACTTCACGCTGTATCCCGCACACATCAGGCTAGGCAGAGGGAACCTAGTGTTAAGATACTCCTCGTTCCCCACTTTCTGCCGAATTCTGGAGACATTGCGTGTTGAGTGGCAGAGCTCAAAGCCGCGCTTAACCTCGACATCAGAGCGAAGAAATGGAAATATAAATCTTAGTAAATATTTCATCTCCTCGAATGGGGATCGAACCCACAACCAGTCGGTTTTACAGTCACATCTCGTGCCGCTGCGCCACGACTGGCCTCAAGTTTTAGTATAGATATATAACTACCTAATTGAAATTTACCATATGATAATTAATAATCGATGCTAGTTATAATAATAGGTTACCAAACTTAATTCTAATTCTGATAAAACATTTGATTGTTGTCATTTTATAAAGTTTAAAATGCAATTATCTGTAATGGCCGTTCACAATTTGATGAGCGTTTTAAATGATAGGTTGATTGCTTCAAAATATTTAAGGAATCCGACACCGAGCGGAGATTTGAAATTAATTTCTAAGTAAAACCAGTAGGTGGGGGTTCATTACACGCTGGCGGGGCATAAACACTTTTAATAAGATTATAATAATTTTGAGAGACGTAACTAATCCTTTCTGATGCGAGTTTTATAGCTTTGGAATTTAGAGATGGCGCCGTATAAAATTTTACTACGCCCACAGTAGCATTGATTATGATACTATGATTATTCATGAATGTTGTACGATTTAACACAGTTTTTTTTTGTCATTTTATATTCAATTATGAAACCACTTACCGCGGTTGCCATGCGAGCTATAAAATGTAGTGGCAATAAAAAGTGATTAAAACAGTGTCGTGTCTGTGCGTCTTGTGTTCTGTGGCGCATTCTTTCTCCGTAACACCGGGAGCGCTCGTCGGCTTAATAATAATATGAACGTAAAAAACGAAAACGTCAGTTTCGAGCGCCCGCGCCTCTACCCGGCCTTCTGTCATATTTTTTTTTACATCTTTTTTTATCTTTTTTACCATTGCTCGGTGCTTCTCGTATAATCACGTGTAACGCTAGACTGTGTTCAATACGTATGTTGTTCTTAATACAAGTAAGCGAATAGGAATATTAAATTGAATTTGTGAGGCCGTCGTGGCGCAGCGTGACTGTAAACGCAAAGATTTTGGGTTTGATTCCCAAAATAAGTTATTTTTTTAGGTATAAGACAGAGCACGGCGTTGAGTCACGCCAGTTAACAGAGTGTCCTACGAATAGGTTTCATCTGCTGTGTTATATACGGAAAACACCGTAAAGCTAAAAAATAAATTGAATTTGTCGAAACCGGTCGATTATTTCATTGTATAGCGATAAGGCCAGATGGTGTGACGGTTGATATAGCTGGTTCTACATCTGACCAACCCGGGTTCGATCCCAGCATGGTTCCACAGACGATGTGCTTATATAGCTATTGTCTTCTAAGAACATGCTATAGAAATAATTGCATTTGTTCTAAGATCGTTCCTTCTATAGAAATTGATCTCCAAATGCAACTTACATTTTTTTTTATAAATTTTATATTTTTTTTTGCTATTATGAAATGTGAAATAAAACATGAGTTTACATGTCAACGTCGCTCAGCCTATATTTTTATTTGTGTTTTGTTGAACTGTCATGTATTTTAACATGGTGTGATAAACTTTTTGTACCTATGTCAATAGTGTCTGTAGACAGTTTCTTCTGGTTTGATCTATGACCAATACTTAATACAATTTTTTTTATTATCGGCGGCTGTTTCAAGTTCATAGTAAATTTCTGCTTATTTTGTTATATTCATACTACTTAATTTGGATTAAAATTTTGTAATATTACAAAAATAATAATTTTAATATCAATTGATCTATAATAATAAAATCTATGAAAAAAAACTCACACACACACACACACACACACACACACACACACACACAACATAGAAATTCCTCACGAAGTACTTACAAAGTGAAGTAAATTTCAAAATATAATCTCCACAGTCACCCGATACCACATCTGGCGGGCTGACCAATTGGGGAGCCGCGTGTAACAGCCTGAGGGCCGGCGGGCGTGAGGCCGGCAGGAATGTTAATCGCATCCAAACTGCCCGGCCGTACAATAAAAACGATTTAACTTAGATTTTGGATATGAACTTGCTACGTTCTGGAATATATATTTTTTTTTGTAGGTTTTTTTTTTCTGTGTGGTGATTTTTTTTTGTTTTGGCTGAATTACTTATTATCGTTAGCTTATTATTTACAGATAATATATTTAAATATTTTTTTTATTCTTTTCTATAATGTGTTAAATTATATTATTTGTAGTATTTATTTAGTTCAATTAAAATAATAATTTGCCAACAAAGAAATGTTTACATATAATTTAACACATTCCTCTATAATAAAACGGTTGCACACGTCATACAACTGTATATTGATTATTCAAAACAAATTGTTGGCATTCTTTACATGACCCATACAACATTAAATATTTATTGCCACATATATGTATGTATCTAGCATTATATACATAATACTATTATATTTATATATGTAATAATTCAATGTATATTCTCTACATTTTGCATTGTACGAAGAGAATTTGAGTAAGAGAAAATAAATGAAAAATTACTCCGTTTCTCTATTTTCAGACTATTTTACTTATTGTATGTTGCTTGATTGTATATAACAGAGCGTTTTCCTTTAATGAACTAGGTAATATTTTAAGCAAAAATATTTGCTGTTTATGGGAATCGAACTCACAGCTATCACATACAGGTAAATTCTTTCCAATTGCGTCACAATGGCTATAGATATGTAGATAAGCGTTTATTTATAAAGTGGTAATTTACGACAAGGTTAGTTACGGCGTAAAGAATGACTTATCTATACTAATTTATATAACTCACATTGCAAAATAAGTTCTAGAAACTAAATTTAATTTCTACTGTATATTTACTTGTTTAATCAAAAGATTTTTTTTTTATACTTCTCAAATAATGTTCTAGCGTCTTTTAAGTATTTATAGTATTTTTCTTTTATGTGATATCTCATTTTTTTATTTTCGATTAAATGTTTGTTTTTATTAAAGCATTTTAATGATTATTTAAATGATTATCTAAAAAAATATGAAATATAAAAACACTACAACTATTATAAGTGAAAATTTCTACGCTCGGTTTCCAGTAGATAGGCAAAGAAAAAAACTAAAATTAGTTCCGTGGGGCTATAAGTATGAGAGAGATAGCAAATTGAAGGAGTATAGGCGGTTAGAGAAGGTGGGGAGACGTAGTGAGTCGAAATGTAACCGGTCCAGGGGAGGCAGATGTATTAAACCCCTAAGGCAATACATATCCAAACAATAAGAAAATTGTAAAAACTGAACACGTTGCTATATTAAATTGTATTTAAAATATATATTTAGTTTAGATATATGTAATTGTATATTATTATAATGGAATCTTTAATTCTATAGTATTCTAATGCTTTATTACTTCAATTTCTGTTGGCGCTATACAGCAAAAAACATCGAACACTATTAGTCGCACACATAGTGGAATGTAGGCAGCGAGCCAAATTACCTGTCTGTCTGTACAAACTCGTTAAAGTTGAATGTTATGAATTAAATTACCTTTATAAGTCGACTTACAATTTTTTTTACACTCAACTCATGACGTTCTAAAGTGACGCCGTAAAGCTGTAGCAAGTATGTAACCTGAGAGAATATAACAGAGTGGTATAAGTTAGCAATTTAAGAAGTCCTATAAAGTAGGATAATCATTGGCGTAGACTTGAAAGCAACGTGCACCGTTCTACTTAGGTATGGAATAAAATAAACACGCCGGTGCATGTGGCTCGAGAATTATGCGGTTAGTTAGATAGAAAAAATGTACAGTGAATGTTACGTGGTGGAAGGGCGCTCGTGAAATGCTTAAGTTATAGCTAATACTATGTTTTACCTGAGGAAAGCTTATATTTATATCTTTTTATGAAATCGATACCGTTCTACACTCGATTATAGCAAACACTGACTTTAGGATTGGAAGGATCAGGACAGGATTGCAAATACGTATAGAGGAATTCCGGAACAAAAATGCGCGCGTCTACCTGCACCCGCACCCGCGCCCGCGCCGCCAGATGTGCTCGCATCCCGCGCATACCAACATTAAGCCATGTAAATTGTTTACGTGGAAAATCTGAGAAAATCGCGCACTAACTGCGTCTAACCGCGTCGTTGCGACGCGCCGCCACATGACACATTGTCAGCTTTTTGCATTCCGAGCTGCTGGCGTCCGGCGCCCAGCGTGCAGTGTCCAGCCCCAACGGCCAGTAGCCGGGGATTAAGGCAAGGGTTTAATAGTAGCATTGCAATAATCGAGGGGTGGGTTTCAACATCGGAGCTTAAAATAAAGCAATGCCGGAATTCGTGAACGATTCGCGTGCGGACACGGGACGACCGGCGAGGTCACGGGGGTCCGTTACGGCCCCGGCTGCCGAGGGGGGCGGGGCGGGCGCGGAGGCCCTTCGGAGAGATCGACCTCCGAAATGCGCCCGAGATTGCATTCTTTCGGCTGCGCGGGCGCATTCCACCGCGCGCCATCCGAGCTCGCGCCGCGCGTCACTCCGCACCCGCAGTCGACGCGCGCCCTTTTGGGGGTTAACATGTGTCCGCTGCGGGCGCTTACCATCGCCCGCATGGAGCCCGAGTACGGCGTCAGCGTGGGGCCCAGCTCCGCGCGCCCGCCCGGCCTGCGGGTGCGCGACGACGACGAGCCCCAGTACCAGAACCTGGACGAGCTGCGCAAGCGCCCCGAGTACGCCAATCTGGATGAAATCAGCCGCGAGTTCGGTTACCGTCTCTGTCCCGAAGGACAGAACTTGGAAGATGAAGCGATTTATGAAAATATACTGTCAGTGCGTCAAATTCGTTCCGCGGAAGTGCGTTTAGTGCCGGTGTCCGAGGTGCCGTACTACGAAGGCCAAGGTTACGTGGCGACGCAAGTTCTGAGCAGGAATGGCACCTTCCCGCAGTGTCCACCGCACACTTGGAGCCGGCTCCAGCACGCCGGCAGAATGACCGGCTCCTTGCGGCTATTCACTGTAAATATATATATCTATCTATACCTTCGTTATATAAAACAACATTCGATTAATTTATGTTATTTAAAAATATTTCTCTCAATTTCGACGACAAAAATAATCTGTTAAGTAATATATTTTTGCGCTTCGGACCGGTGATTGTATAAAATTTTGATTTCTTTAAGCAAAACCGGATATGTGTACGAATGATGAGGTTACTTTTTATGCGCATTCCGAGCAAAAAGTTGTTGCTCAGTATATATATAATACCGTATTTATGTCGGTCGCAAAAAATAACCGATGGAATTTTGGTCTAATGATTCGTTAATTTTCATGGTGACTTGATGAATTTCATATGTACTTGTGAAGTATTGTGGTCTGTGACCCCCAGGCCTTACCAGATATCACGTATTAGTGTTTGTTTACAAACGTATATTACCTAAAACCATGCGGTTTAATTATATGCAAAAACTCTTGATATTTAATTTTTATCTTCACGCATCTTCCAAACAATAAAAGTAAATTATATAGCTCTGCTATCTGTATGTACACTGAGTTTAACTCGGGGTAATTCATTATTTTTATTTCCAAGCGCTGCGCTGGTGGACAAAGCGCGGCGTTGAGTTTCGCCACTCAATACGAAATGTTTTGAATTTGGTGGGAAAACGGAGAACGAAGTGTATTGCTACTACGTTATCTCTGCTACGTTCCTTACGCTTGTTACGTTTACGTGGAGTATAATACGAAACTAAAACAAACATTTTATAATGCTTTACTAAATATAATTTTGTATATTTTTCCTATTTTAAAATATAATTATCTCTTTAAACCGTCCCGTGTCCGCCTCGCATGGGTTAATTTAAAACTCTTTACTATTTAATATTAAATCTACATTTGTTTTGATGAAATATGTAAAATTTTGTTTTTAAATAGAATTTTGATTAAATTTGTTACATTTTAAAATACATTACTTTAAAATTTACATAATTATCTTAATAATTTTTATAATTTTAATTTAAAAATATGTTATTCAGCAAATGTTTTATTATTATCGTATTTTAAATCAATTACAGAAGCTTCATTTTAAAAAATTACGAAATTATTAAGATATATTGTTAAGAAAAATTTTTAATTATATGCTATTGCATGAGGAAAATGCGTCGATCTTTTTTACTTATGCAATGTATACATATACTTAGTTGTAAAGAATATTCCATTCATTTTACGCAACATAAGTATTTTCATATATTTTTTTATTTATTTATTAGAAAAAATTTACATATTATTTAAATATGATATATATCTAATATTTATTTAATTTAATCAAAAGATCAAACCTAACTCTAATTCTATTGTTCACAGGCAAAGCGGGAGATGTACGATGTGAAAAAGCAAAGGTTATGTCTCGCGCAAGATGAATACAAGCACCTGAACAATGCCTTATCTACCTTGGCAGCTTCTAGGACTAGCTGTAAGTTAATAAAGTTATTATAAACCAAGTCTTGAAATTTATATTAAAATTATTGAGGCCAGTAGTGGCGCAGGGGCACAAAGTGCGACTGTAAAATCTAGATCGGTTGTGGGTTTCATCCCCACTCGAGCAGATGAAATATTTATTTAAATTTATATTTCCATTTCTCTGGTGCCAAGGCAAAGCGCGGCGTTGAGTGCCGCCACTTAACACGCAATCGCCTCCAGAATTCGGCGGAAAGTGGGAAACGGAGTGCCTTAACACTAGGTTCCCTCTGTCTACTCTGCTGTGTGCGGGAAACAGTGTGAAGCTGATGTGATTTTAATAATAAATTAAACTTTGAAAAGAGGAGACGGCTGAACAAATTTTCTTGAAAACTGACTAAAGGATACTCTTGATTAAGTCACTTTCAAACAAAGAACAAACTCCATCAAAATCGGTTTATCCGCTTGGAAGCTAAGATGCCATAGCAGAGAATGCTCACATACCCAGTGATGTGGGCATTGGCGTGTGTGTGTATCATCATCATGTGACAATTATAACATCTCTCTGTTTTCGTCGGAGGCTAAAAAAATATTTGAATTAATATATTTTTCATAGTTTTTATTCGATAACAATAAAATTCTGAAATAATTTATTTAAATAACTATTTAAGCCAAAGTCAAGATAAAGATTCTATTGTTTTAAATGTTTAGTTCAATAAAAAGTGTGAAAACGTTCAGCTTAGTGCTATCTTTTACAACTTCCGGTATTACTGCATTTCTAAAGAATACTATGCAGGTTTAAATTAAACGTAAATAAGTTTTTAAAGTACTTTTTTTAAATTATAGATTGTATTGTTATGAAAAAACCTTTTATAATACCAATAGTTATCTAGCAATGCCAGTAAAAAAATAAAAAATAAAAATAACACAAACTACAATAAACGAAAGTGCTATTTTCTTAACTGTTATTTTAGGATTTTTTTAAGGGGCGTAAAATTATAAAATGCTTATATAAAAATCCCACGTAGTATATTATATTATGAATACGCATATAGTAAAGTAAAAGAGAAATTCCAAATAGAAGGCATTGTCTAGCAAAGTTACGTATCAACTTTTGGTCCGCCATAATTCTCAATGGCTTACACCGGCATTCAATTCCTTTTACAATTCTATACAATACAATAGGATATATGATTATTCAAGCTGTAAAGGTCATATCGTCTTGCATCTAGCTTAAATTGAATTAAACTTGTATGAAATTTAATATAATTCATTTTGTATACAACGGAGTGTCTTGACACTAGGTTTTTATTGTTTTAATAGAATAGACTTTGCTACCGACATTTAGTGGAAATAAATAAGTGTTAATACAAGAAACGTTTTAAATATCCCAGGCAATACTGACCGCGTTACGTATGTAGAGTTGTATTCTCTCTGGTTCCCGAGATTAGGGCGGTCAACAAAGCAAACTCTTCAGTTTTATTAACTTAGTATGAAAAAAAAAGAAGATATCTTAATCATATATGCCTTGTAAAAGCTAAAAGCCCATATAAATAAATAAAAAATGACAAGACGCGCTTTATCCACTCGATATGCAAATGTCCTATGATAGCTTCTTCAATGGGATTCAACATTTAGAAAGGAGTATATTATGCAAATATTGTTCAACTAGGGCCAGAACACGCCTCTGCGTTAGCCTCAGCGTATCTTTTATATCTGATCTATGTATTTATAACCTGTATTTATTCTTTGAAAAAATATAGTATGATATGAATAACTATACGATTGGTATGAGTGTATAATTTTTCATCTTCATTTTTCTTATATTTTTTTACTTGTAATGAGAGACCACTCCAGTTTCTGTTTATTTTTATATACCTATGTTGATTATGCTGTACGATACATTTTTTTCTTTAAAAGTATTATATTGAACCTGTGACCGTAACCAGTTGTCACTACTTATAAATTATAAAAATATATTTCATTTTAATTTTATATGACTTCATAAAAGAACAGTTCTAGTGTAATCTGAGTTCAACTTTAGCAATTATCATAATAACAGCAATTTTCAGAATTAAGAATAGTTTAGATAATGTTTACTAAGAAATATTAATATAACCATAGTCATAACTATATTAAAAACTATAGAATTGATTCTAATGTAAAACTATTACATTTATTTCAACATTATATGAATTATAAGACTTATAATATACAATTAAAATACTTAGGTGGAATATAATAAAATTAAGTGAACACTGCGTTTTTTTTATAATGAATAATAAAGGCCCTTTTTAGCCAAACACAATATTTTAATGTTGTAGTGTAGTGTGTATTATACTAAATCTCCGCTGTCTGTCTGTCCGTCAGTCTATACCAGGCTGTACCTCATGTACCGTGGTAGTTACTGAAATTTTCGTAGATAATGTATTTCTGTTGCCGCTATACCAATAAATAATAAAACACAGAATAAAATTAATATTTAACTATGAGACGGATCCTTTCGTGCGCAAGTCCAACTCGCACTTGGCCAGTTTTTAAGTTATTTACATAAAATTTTGTCCACAGTATGTTCATCAACCACATCAGTAACAACGACGTCTACAACTTCTCGCCACGATCCAGAACAACTGCGTGTAGAAGTGACTCAAGCGAGAGGAAGGGTTGCTCAGTTGAGGAAGGAACTAAGGCAGGCGAGAGCAGAAGTGGCGTGTGCGAGACGCGGCGTTGATACACTTGCTGAGTGAGTATAAATGAGACAATAGTTTTTTATGATTTATACATTTTTGTCTACAGCTTGAGGTAATCCCGATACAGTAATATAGCCTATATTCTTCCTAGATTAATGGACTATCGACATTAAAAACAATTTTAATTTCAAATTTAGCTATATATTTTAGGGAATACCAGAAAACAAAGAAAACGCATTGTCATTAATATTATCTCATATTTAATAATTCCTAAACGTAACTAGTAATGTTAAACATAATATTTAAATATTGATAATTGAATATCAATTGACTTTTGAAACATGTTTAAACATTTTCTTGTTAAATGAAATGTATACAATTTACACGTGGTACATCTCATGTCTATTATTTTATATGGAACTATAGAAGATAAATTGCCGAGAAACGGTTTAGAGGCTACAATATGTACAAAGATTGACAGCACCTATTCATAATATTCAATAGATCTGACCTTTGTTCTATGGCGTTCTTAGTGTCTACTACTGATGATTTTTCTATACTTCACGCTTATAGTAGAGTAGGGCAGAGCGAAACTATCTTTAAGACACTCTGATCCTCACTTTCCACTTAATTTTCAAAATATTGCGTGTTTACCAGAGCAAGGAAATGAAAATAATGAATTCCCCGAAAAAAAGAAGACTGTCGTGTTCACAGTCAATACGCTGTACTACAACGGACAATTTTACCTCATATTTTTTTTAAATCTTATTATGACAAGCAACACCAAGAACGTGCTAAGATCACGCGCCTTGGATTCTTGGAAAATTCAAGTCATGTCGAACATTCCGATCTACATGTAAGATTTATATGAGTGTTCCGAGGTCAATAGGTCAATTATGATTGATGATGACGAGATGTCTGATTTTATTTCTGTTCGCCATTGTGTACAGTTATTGATAGATGCCAGATATTAGAAACTTTGTGCCTATAGGTTCTGACATCTTTCTAGAAATGTATGTATATTATTATTAAATGTTTTTAAGTGACTTTATTGATTTGTTACTTATTTTTTCACTTGCAAATCTGAACAGAACAAAATGGTTAGTGGGTGGTAATCGATAAGGGAAGAATGAAAATGTTTCAAATGGTCATTGTTACTAATATGTCCTTCAATCTTTAGTCGTTAACCGTTAAATTTAAAATGAAATATATATTAATTTACTTTTTATGTTTCAGAGTGGAGCAAAAACTGAGTGCTCAGCAAGGGTGTTACAACATCACCGAAGCCCAGGCTATAATGACTGAACTTAAAAACGTTCAGAAATCTCTCACGTCAGGAGAGAAGGAAAGAGCAGATCTTATGCAATCACTTGCCAAGTTAAAAGATGATTTAACAAGACTGCAGCTGGCAGATGCATCACCAGATTTGTCAACGTTGAGTCTGCCACAGGAAAAACTGAGTACAGCATCTCAGACTGACCTTTGTGCCGACTTAGTCCCAATTGGTACTAGACTAGCAGAAATGGCGCGGGTTCGCCTACAATATGATGAAGCTAGGAAACGGATACAACAAATTCAGCAACAATTAGCCGATTTAGAGGACAAAGTTCAACCGGGACAGGCAGAATCTGACAAGGATAGGCTTTTATTGTTCCAAGAAAAGGAACAACTTTTAAGGGAATTAAGAAGTATTACTCCAAGAACGAGGTCTAAACAAGAGATGAGTGATATTCAAACTGAATGCAAGAGATTGGAGCAAGATTTGAAAAATGCTTTCGAAATGTCCAACAAATGTATAGCAGATAGATTGAGGCTACACGAAGAGAAACAATTGTTATTGCAACAATTAAAGGACGCGTTAACTTCTATGACAACTTTGGAAGGACAATTGAAAACATTATCAGCGTCCACGTTATCAGTGTCGAGTAGTTCCAGTTTGGGATCGTTATCAACGGCTAGCAGTAAAGGATCGTTAAGTTCGGGGATAAGCTTTACGGATATATACGGAGGTCCGCAGATAGCAAGTTCGTTTCAAGCGGACAAACCTATTGATATGGTTGATCTGCATCGAAGAGTTGAAAGGTGGGTCTATTTTTATATTTAAACGAATTTTGAGAATAATGATTGTTTTTTTATTTTTAAGAAGCTTTAAATTTTCATCGAGTTAAATATATGCATAAAACAACTGCATATATTTATTTTACATTGTATAATTGTAGATGATATTGAAAGCTCACATTTTACTGTCAATTTTGATTACGTGATTAATATCGCGTTTCTATTTTATTCCATATTTACTACATATCGATAAAGATAATAAATAGTTCATTAACTTTTATTATATTTAGATATCGGAACATAACATTATCTCTGTTAATATAAGATAATCGACATTCCAATCTAAATCAATGTTTCATAACTGCATTAAAGTGAGCCTAACAGTAGTTTTTATTAGTATTGTGTTATTGCTACTTTTGTTCAAATATTTTGATAATTTAAAAAAAATTGAGGTGTGTTTCAATATTGTGCACATTAAGAATTATATTTTTTTTGGTTATTTTATTTACAATGATAAAAATATTTTTTGATAACCATCATATTACAAGAAACTTTTTTGACAATTTACACTATGATCGTAAGTTTGATTCCATTTTGGAACAATGCTTATTTATATATAAAAACATTTTTGTAATTTATTATTATTATACAAAAAAATATGCTCTACCAGGTTACTTCGCGGTACAAGTTTCCCTGATAGCGCAACACCAGGCACCAGCAGTTCGCTATCACAGCCTTCTTTATCACCAAGAAGTAGCCTATCTTCAGCTAGTCCTCCACCACCGCCGCCATCTTATCATCAGGTATGAAAACTATAGAACTACGTAGGATTTTGTATCCTGCATATATCAAGGTAGGCACAGGAAACCTAGTGTTAAAACACTCGGTTCTCCTCTTGCCCCGCAATTTTCGGGAAATGGTGTGAGTGAGTGAGTGACTTAATAGAAAATTAAATCACTAAAGTTTTAATATATTAAATTTTTAATATACTCAATTAATTTCATTATTAATATTAAATTCTTTGTTTTATACTTTTGCAGGTAGAAAGACAAAGGCGGCAGCAAAGGGAACTAGAGGAGAAACTGGCTGAAATGAGAATAGGTGTAGCTACAGGACTCAACGAAATCACTGGCCTGTCTACCAGTGAGTAAATTAATAATTAATAAAATATGTTAAATAAAACTAATACTTATTTTCAATTGCTATGTGATTATATAATTTTGACAAATATCTATGTGGGATCTTTTATTATTATCTAAGCATATCTCGCTTGATTGACATCCCGAATCACTATAATTTTATACAAATAATTCTACATAGACAGAGGGAACTTGGAAACTTCGTGTTAGAACTCACCATCTCATCAAGATACTTTTGTTCCCCACTTTTCGCCGAATTCTGGAGGCCATTCAACCAACAAGAGTTGGTTTAGTTGAAAATAACCTTAGGCATTATAGTATTGATTATTACATATTGTATAAATAGCATATTTTATTTTTTCACAGTTCCCGTCCAGCTACAAGGCCCAGGACGACCCATCGAGCCGCTGTCCCCCATATCAGAGACGCCCCCCAAAACGTCACCCCCCACCCCGCCATCACCACGGACTCCCTCATCTAGTGGTAACGTATTCTAATCCCAATAACAACTTATAAAAACGGTCGTGATACATACAGTCCAGTGCCCGACAGTGCCGCCCTGAAGTTAGGCTTTTTTAATTTTTTGCTTATTATTCCCTCGGAAAGAAATTAATGAAAATTAAGAAAAAATCTGTGCAGCCTTCTATAGCTAATTTCAGGGTGGTCACGACTCATCGACTATACTGTATGTCAATGTACCAATCTAACATCATTTGAAAAAAATTGTATTGTTATACTTAATTTTAATTTAAATATTTATTTTCTAGGTACTAACACTAGATCAGTGTCAGCAGCAGTGAGCGATGAATCGGTCGCGGGTGACTCCGGTGTGTTTGAAGCGGCACAAGGGGGAGATGCTGGTACGAAAATTCTTTATTATTTAAACTTTATATATTATCATTTTATTGAAAGAATATAACATACATATAAATTTTGTTAAAAATAAAAAATTATATAACATACATAAAAATCCCCAATATTTGTACAGTTAGGTGCGTGCATACATTAATGGCTCGATAGCTACGATATATTATTTTTTTATTTTCACGCTTTATCCCGCATATCCCGCATATAGTATACTCAGTGTTGAGATACTCCATTCGTCCCACCTAATTTTCGAGATATTACGTATACGAATGACGGACATCATCGCCGCACCTAGTTATAAAGGCGACGAAATGATAATCGCACGTCCCTCCGAACGAGAACCAAATCCACAACCGTCGCGTCTAGAATTACACGCTGCACCCTGACGGCCTTTAGGTTTAATTATATAATATTAAATTTATACATATATAATCTTCTAATTAATATTTTTCCTTGTTACAGTAAACAGTGCGCAAATTGAAATCAAATTGCGATACTGTTCAGATGAAAGTGCTTTGGAAATTGGAATTCTTAGAGCAAGAAATCTACACGCCTTGTACATCGATATGGGGACTGAAGTGTAAGTATATTTGTGTTTTTTTACTTATAAAGAGGCTAAGAAGCATTTGGTAGTATACAACGCGACAAGTTGTGGGTTCGACATCCACTCGAGGAAATTAATATTGTCATTTCTTCGCTCTGGTTGTAAGGCAAAGCGCGGCTTTGAGTTCCGTAACTCAGCACGCAAGGCCTGCAGAATGCAGCATAAAATGGAGAAGGACGGAAAGATGAATATTTAAATCTTTGGATAAGTGATCTAACTCTCTATTAACTCATATTTAATTGCTACATCCTATAAATTGATGACAGTGCTTTTACAAAACTCAATAAAGGAAATTAAAAAATGACTAACTAAATGTCTTCTTCTTCTTTAGTTCTGTGCGAGGTGCTCTTGTCATAGGCGGTGGTGGTGGTGTAGCATTCAGCAGTGCAGCGCTGCAGTGGCGCGGCGTCACCTTACTATGGAGGAAAACGCAACGCGCTGCAGTAAGTGCTAAAGCGCTTAGGGCTGCGACTTTGCAGATCAACCTCTCTGCTGGTGCTGAGTGCCTGGTACTTACATTTTATGTTTTTATTTGTTATAATGATTTTTTTATGTTAAGTAGAGTAGTAGTGTAATTTTTTGTTATTTTTTTTGCATAATTGATCATGATACAAATGTTAATTAAAATTTATACAATAATGCAAAAAACCTCTTTTTGTGCCGTCATAAAATTTTTAATATTAAAAAAAATATATATGATTACACTTACAAACACACACAAAGGATATTTGCATATTTTCTATTTAAGTAATTTATATATATTTAAATAAATAACTTGTGCATTATATAATAATATTTTTTTTATTATATCTTTTTTAAAATTATATGATGACAAAAGCCAAATTCGAGTATTCGGCGTCAACGCCTCGAGTGCCATGTGAAAAATATAGGGCGAGAGCGATTTAATACTGACATTTTAAAAATTTCTCAATAAATTAAATTATTTTCTTCCAAAATGTAATAATTAATTTATTTCAGGGCTGCACACAAGTCAGTTTGGCCGACTTCGACCCGGACACAGTGTCTCAGAAGTGGTATAATGTATTAAGCTTTAGAAGTATGAGACGGGATGAGAGCTCGGATGAATCTACGGTTATATCTTCACAAACTTCCACTCTTACTAGGAATAGAGGTAAATATTATTTAATATTAGTACATTTATAGAAAAATAATATTATAAATAAGTTGCCACCGATTGTAATGGATTCTTATCTTCATATCTCTTCTTATGGACTCCTCGCTCTGGTAAAAAAACAAAGCGCGGCGCACCACTCAACAGGCTATGTTGCGTGGCGGAATTGAACGCCGTGCGCTAATATCTAGAAAATTTAAAATGCATGGGAAACGGAATGGCTTGCAACTAGGTTTCCTCTGCCTACTGTGCTATATGCGGGATACAGTGTAAATACGTTTTATTTATTTTAAATATTTATTTATTATTATATAATATTTTATTTATTTGTATAGGTCCTGAGAGTATGACTGGAGCAGAATGCAATGTAGATTGTGAAAATTCGGCATCTGAAGATGAAGAGTCAAGAGAGCCACTTAATCAGGTATAATATTAATTTAATTATTTATGTTTAATATATATTTTTTATTATGTAGATAGATGGTTATCTCTTTATAGTGGAACATTTTTTTTAATATATCTATCACTAGGAAACGGTAGCTAAAAGTGTGTTTAAAAAAATAATTTAATTCAGCCTTATTGTTAAAAGAAAATATACTTTTATGTAAAAGGGTTGCGAGTAAAACAATAAGCGACTTTAAATATAAAAAAAAATCGACGTCGAATCGAAAATTTATTTCTGTTTTAAAATTAAATTTAAACATATTTAATAACAGATAGTTGAAGAAGATTCATTTGAAGACTACATACCAGAGGACATTGTGTTAGAAGATGAATACTTGCCGTCGACCGCTGAAAAAGAAACTAATACAGAATGCAATTTCTGTCCCGAAGGAAGACAGCTGCACAGACGGTGAGATTTATTTTTTTATAAAAGAAGGAGAGGGGCTGTAAAATTTTCGTATAGTACGTTCGATGAGTCTTGGCCGCTATGAAGTTAGCTGTAGATAGCTGCGGGGGGTTTTACTATTAACTACTACTTAACGTATTAAAATCTTAAGAGTTTCTTCTTCTTTTAAATATTTAAAAGTTCAGAAGACTTAACTACAGGGCAACCACGATTCGTTAACTGTATTCTGTATGTTTCACTACAAAACACTCGGATATACATATAAAATACATTATAAATCACATAAAGTATAGTTTTTAACCAAAAAATAAAAAATAACTATTTTATCACCAAAATTACTAAAAAAGTCCAATTAAATTAGTTTTTTCAATGATATTTCCCCATAACAGATATATAATAAGGCGGGAGGCGGACGGAAAGCCTCACGAGGATATCGCACTAGAGCTATAGTTACATACCGTCCATATGTATATCTGTATATATTGTATCTTAGGTATGTTTATTGTGTAAAGTGTGAGCTTGTTTTGCATTCGAAATTAACATTCATAATAGGTTTGACTATATGTAAAGTTTTTATGAAGCTATTATTTATATGCTCCGTTGCATTTAATGAGGACAAGCAGATTTACAAAAAAGTATTAAGACACTCAGTTTTCTTTATTATCGCGTTTTATTATATCGTAAATGACGACAAAAAATAACTACGTTACAACTAAAATTCTATATTTATTAATTTATTTATAATAATATTAAATTAATTACAAATTTTAGTGTACAGCAAAAACATTTTATAGTAATACAATTGCTTATATGAAATTTAAACAGTATATAATATACTAAATAATAATGCCAACCACATAATAAAAGACCTATGTATTTTTTTATATATCAATGTTGTATTTTAAATACAAATCATTTAAAGTAACTTTATTGGAAAGGTCTAGTCATATTCTTTTATATAATAGATTTAGGTAAAGACACCAATAATGTTTGCATGACAAGCGAGTGTAGCATGGCATGTACGTTATGTCCGTTCGTCACGAAATATATACTAAACATATAGCATGGTTTGAATACTGATGTTTTTTTTTACCATATTTGGGATGTTGACGTTTTTTTGTACCTAATTAAATACTTAAAGTGTAAATTGTTAAGAGTAAAAAATTTTTTGGCCGTTCCATCAATATAAATATTAGTATGAAACTTGCTATTTGCTACTACCATATGACCTCATAAGTTACCAATTACATAATATTACATACCAAATAAATAATTAAAAAAAAATATTAATTTATCTATTATACAATACTATCTTTAATACAAGTCAACATCCTCAATAATAAAGTGACCTCTGCAACAATTGATTGACAATATTATTTTATTATTAATAAAATGCACTCTTGTTATTTGTTTATAAATTATTTATAATGTTTATTATTTATTATAGAAAAAGTCAACAAGTAAGCTCAAACCAAGAAGAGTCACTCGCGACTATAAAACGATCTCAGACATTCTCACCACAACCACAGAGTATCGGCAAAGGGCAATACATTTGCAGGTAATTATAATAAATTATAACTATATAATTGTTATTCAGTCATGGCGCAGAGGCACAAATTGTGACTGTAAAGGCGACTGGTGGTGGGTTCGATCCCCACTCGAGGAAATGAAATATTTATTTAAATTTCCATAATTCGGCGAAAAGTGGTGAATCGAAATGTTTTAATAGGAACGGAGTCTTCTTAGGTTCCCGGGTTCCCTCTGTCTACCATGATATATGCGGGGTACATCGTTAAATTAATAAAAGTGACATAATAGTAAATAACAATTTTTCCTCCATTTTCAGGCTCAATCGTTCAGAATCTGATTCATTCATGGCGCAGTATTCCCGTCGAGTGACGTTACAGCCGCCGTCTGTTGGCATCCCCTTCGACAGGAGTGTGAGGGAGAGACGATCTTTGAGGTTATTATTATATTTTAATATATCGATAGATTTATATAAAATGTATATATTTATATTTTTTTTATATTATGCATTTTTTGTGTTATATAGAGACGACAAGGTAGAATAGAATCCATGATTTTCATTGCACGAATGTTCCTTTACGAAAATATATATGGTCAATGTGTCTTAGCAGCCTTAAAGTTAGGCTTTTTGAACTTTTTCGCTTTGTACACAGGTGGAAATGAAAGGACAAAGCGCAGCAGTTATTTCCACCTCTCAACACGCAATGTCGCGCATATTTGCGTAGAAAGCGGCGAATGTAGTGTCTTAACACTATACTCCCAAAATATATATTACATATTCGTACATAATACAATATAGTATCGATTATAATTTTTTTTCCACATAAAAATAACCACTTATTTTTTTCCAGATGGGGTCGAGTGCGAGGCGGTGCGCGTAAAGTGACATCCAGGTCTAAGTCGGCCAGGACTAGCCTAGACCTGTCCTTGGACCTGCACGCGCAACACGCGCGCTTGTCCGATTTGAGGCAGGAGATCACACATTTAACTCAACTTAAAAAACGGTAAGGACAAGGGTTATATTATATACATATACACATGCTGCTGTATCCTGCTTATAGCAGGATAGCCACGGGAAACTAGTGTTAAGACACTTCATGCCACATGCACTGCAAAGCTTTCAAGACATAGCTTATTGAGTGGCGAAACACTGCCACGATTTGTTTTGATATTTGAATTTTGAACCTGCACTTAAGCATATCCGTACAAGAACTTAAAAAAATTAAACATTTTACATAAAAATAATATATTTGTATTTATTTTTTTAGTCTCGAAGAAGCCTGCTCTCGCGGTGACCCCACACTCGCACAATGGGTGGCGGAGGACGAAACACTACGCAAATTGATCTCCACACCTGTAGAATCAAAGGACAGAGTGTCCAGACTCTTCCACAGGACGTGCAGAGAGATATACCGGCTGAGGAAATCAAGGCAGGGTGGCAGAAAACCGGATTTAGTTACTTTTAAGTGAGTTTTGTCTATATTTTTTTATTTTCACACTGTATCCTGCTTCCTTCCCTAACCCAACTGGCAGGTAGAGGTAGATAGAGAGAAGTTAATATTAAAACACTCCGTTCTCAACACGCTGCCCATTTTATAAGGCATTGCGTGTTGAATAGCGAAACTCAATGTCGCGCTTTGTCTTGTAGCAGAGCCAGCCAACCAGGAAATGAGAATAGCTCATTCCCACAAAGGGGAATCCAACTCACAACCGACGCGTTTACAGTCAAACGTTGGTAAAAAGACATTTAAAGTCACAATTATTTCATTATTGAATTTGTCTTTTAATGTAAGTTTTTATGTATTGTAAGTTTCTTAGTTGCTTTACGATTGTATCAAATTCTTTTTTATATTCTTTTCGCATGTTCTATTACTATCACTAAAACAACAATTTATCTCCCCAACAGAGAAAAAATGGCATTCTTCACACGCACCAAGCAAATACCGATACTGCCAGACGAGGAAGGCGAACTATCAGATGAGTGGGAAGAATTAGAAGAGCGGCGCACACCAGACGGTAGATCTTCCAAGACTTCCTACGAACGACGGGAAACGAACCCTGAACCTGTGGAATGCAAGAACCCATGTATACAGGAGCCGTGCTACGAGAGTATTGAAGATGCGAAGACTGAAGAGAGGTATGAATTTGTTGTAGATAGAGTACTTGGTGTGCAAGTTTAAATGGATTAGATGGATTTTTTATTTGTATGTATTTTATGCTTAATCTACTGGATATCTGAAATAAAAATTATTTGAACCGAAAGCTATATAATATTCTTCTTATATTCATAATATTTCTAATTTTATGTATTGTATAATTTTTGTAAGTTTAGATGTGATATTGTTTAATATTGTTCGGTAAGCTGAATAATGTGTAGTCTTTCTCAAGTTTATCAAAAAAATACTAATATAGAAACTGATCTATTGTAAATTTTTGAAAATTTAAATTAAAAAATATATATTTATTATCTATATGTTTTCTATGCTACATGATACACTTATTTGTTTTTTTGTATAAATTAATTTCATCTAATCCATGTCTGGTATTTTTATAATATAAGATAATTAATTGTATGAAGGTTGGATCAAATATGGCTGAATGTATTGTATCTAAGAGTTGACTTAACAAAGAACTATAATAAAATATGTATATCTAATTATGATACTTATAACATATTTCTTTAGCTAATCTTTATTAAACGATAAATATTTTAAAAGTTTATATATGAGTTTTTTGCAACATTTTGTTTTAATTATGCAATTTGTTACTTTTTTTTTCAAGTTTTTCAATTACCACTTACTCTACTGAGCAAGCACTTTATTCTATAAACAATTTGATATAATAAATTCTATAATTTAATATTAATGAAATTACATTTTAAAATACAATATTGTAATATCATAATGAGATATACTTAGAAAACTAAAAATGGCACCGAAAAAAATTATTCACTTATACACTGTGATCACTATTGCCTTTGAGATTCGTAGATTGAAGACTGAAATGAAGTAATTATATATATTATCTATATACATTCTACACGTAAAAGGGGTGCCATAAGAAATCATTTACAAAAATATATATTTCATGTATAGTATTATTATATATTTATGTACAAAAGGCATAAAGTATGTTGTTATGTATTTACGCTCAAGGCTGGTAGGCAGGCGGCGTTAAGTTCCGCATCAACACACAAAATCTCGAACGGACCGCCTTTAAACTAGGTTCCCCTGCCTACTCTGCTATATGCGGAATATATCGTAAAATAGCTATGTACAAAAAATTGTGCCTTTTCGGTGCCTTATGTTGTGCCATAGCCGGCAAGCAACATTGGTGTACAAAGTAGAGTATGGAAGTCACAAAAATATGCCAAACTTTGTTTTTTTTTTAATAATAATAATGGTGTACATACGTAAAGACCCACCGGGCTTCGGTTATATGTAATGGATTCCACCGAAACGACTTGATAGGCCAAAAACGCTTTGTAAATACGGCTGCAAATGAACAGTGGGTCACATTACTTTGAACATGTTCTTTTGTAACATCAGGAAATTTATTGAGATTAGACGTTAGTACAGAGTTTGATTTGTGTAACAATATACACAAAATAAAATAATGAAAAATAAATATTAAAAAATATTATTAAAGATTTTAAAATTTTATGGATTTATTATCTTTGTTTTTCTGCAGCATTCAAATTATTAAATTATCTATAACAAAATCAAACCCTGTGCTCACGTCAATTTGACATTTGTTATGATTGACGTTGTCGTTGATAAAGATTAAAAATGTATTTTGTATTTTTTTTAAATAAACTCCAGGAAATAAGCGTGGCTCACATCTGCCTTATTGAAATTCCTATTTAACTATACATTGGTAACAATAATTATTTTCGATGTTGCAGTAATTTATACAATATACTATAAGTTGTATGATTTTTTATAATTTACTAAAGTATTTGTTTCCAATGTTGGATGCTTTTTTATTAATTCCATATAAAAAAATTACTATTTGATCTGAAATGATACTGGCAGACATCTCAATATTACGACCTCGTACGTAAGATGTGAATTAGTTTTTAGTTGTAAATTTTTGTAAATCATGTACATAATACGAGATTAAATCTGCATTCTTATTTTTACTTTAAAATTTATTACTAAAATATTTTTTTTAATAAGATCTAGATTATAGATAGACGCAATAAGTAATGTTACATTATTGTATAAAAAAATGTATATTTTATATGCCTTTACTTGAAGTTTATACATACATAGTTTTGTAATTGTTACAAGGTAAACATTGATTTGCCAAATTAATTTAATGTTTTAATTTTTTCCAAGAAAATGGATTATATTTTGTAAAGATGCCAATACCGACGATAGAATGTTGATATTAATAAAACGTGAAAATAAAAATAATAAATGAATTAACTTATTGTTTGATTTTACTTTCCTCTATATATATTTAATGAAATAATATAAAAGGGTCGTCACGTTCTAGTGCAGGGACACAGATGTGTGATAGTAAATACGACATGCTTGCTTGACATGCAAAGTGGGAAACGGAGTGTCTTATTGTGAACATTGTCTAAACTCTAGTTTCCCATTCCTCTACCCATTTTTTACAAAGCCAAAAAAATACTTAAAAATCCACTTATATTATCAATCGCATTTGTTCTTTGAAAATACATATAAATAAATAATATTAACATATATAACTTGTAATAGTCAAAATTCATAAAAATAAACCTAGATGATTTGAATAACTCTGTAAAAATAAAAAAAATAAATAGCGCTACGGTCTATGTATACCTATATACTAAACACAGGATACTTCATACAAAGTAAACCAACGCCTACAATGAATACAAACATGCGATTCTAATAAAAACTTCCATTAAAATTATACTAATTACAGAACAGTCTAAAATATTTTTATAAAAATGCGGCGCCGACATTAAAATTCCATTAAATATGTAGCAGCAAAAAGCTTAAAATATTATTAAAATGCAACTAGTACATAGTTGTAAAGATAAATGGAATTTTATATTTTTTCCGGCTTTACGTTTTTTTTCATACAACAGGATGGCGAAGCAGACTCTCCATCTAGTGTCAAGACACTCCGGTCTCCACTTTTTACAGGTTTTAAAAACATCGCATATTGAATGGCGAAACTTAACACCGCATTTTGTCTTAACAGAGATTCCTGTCATAGTCAGTTGCACTGCGCTAGGAGCCCCGATAGACTGAATTTTAAAATAATTCTATACATATAATAAAATTGTAACTGATGGCATGTCTGTACATGAAAGATAAATGAAAAAAAACTATTACTATAGCACACAAAACTATGGTTTCATAAAATTTCTATTTGCGCTTGTTCACGTTATTGTTAGAAATAGGTAAACCTAAATTTAAATGCTACTTAGAACTTTATAATAAATACTCATAGCAAATATTAAATTTCTTATAATCTCTATTTATGTAGTCACGGCGCACAGTCAGTCAGTCGTGGCGCAGCGGCATAAAGTGTGACTGTAAAACCGACTGGTTGTGGGTTCGATCCCCACTCGACGAGATGAAATATTTCCATTTCTTTGCTCTAGTGTCGAGGCAAAAGCGCGGTGTTGAGTTCTGCTACTCAACACGCAATGTCTCCAGAATTCGGCAGAAAGTGGGGAACGGAGTGTCTTAACACTAGGTTCCCTCTGCCTACCCTGCTGAGTGCGGGATACAGCGTGAAGCTGAAGCTCTATTTATGTATGTAACTACGAAAATTATGAAATGCGAATATAACCGTACATACCTACATAATTTTCTACTGTTATTTAAGTGTTCCATTTATATTCAAGAAGGTATAATATTTCTACAAAATATCCTAATTGCCTCCAATAGTTCACCTCGAAATAGCAGTAGAATATTATATGACACGTTATACAATGCTTATCACACGAAGGGTTCTTTTATAAATTACTGAAAATTTTCCAGCATATTATTATTTTTTATCAAAGTTAAGCTAAATTTTCTTTACTTTAGTCTCACTCTTTTATTGTGTTTTTTTTTTATTTTTAAAAGCTTGGCTTCATTTTTTTGGTAGTAAAACGTCGAGGCTGTACGCTATATACGAAAAATGATTCGGCTGCCTCGTCATTCGGAAAATCAAGGTATTTAAATATTACAAACCGATTTTTTTTAAATTAAACAACCAAGATCACTTAAATTTTATGAGTTTAATAGTGTAGAAGCCGTTGTGGCACAGTAGGGCAGCGCGTGAATGTAAACCATATGGTTGGGGACTTGTGGGAATAAATATTGTTAAAAATAATTGAAACTTCTGCTCTCAGGTATACAAAGCGCGGCGTTGAGTACCGCTGTTCAACGCGCAATTTCGAACATTGGGCGGGAAGTGGGAAGCGCATTATTTAAACACTAGGTTATTTTTAATACAAATTACTTCACTATATAAGTATTCACTATATTATAGAAATATGTAATAAAAAAAAAATATATAAAAGAAACATTTTTCATTTATCATTACTTTTTTATTTAGCCCCTAGCTACAAAATAAGCCGTCGTTGAGTACAGTTAATTATTATATTTTTATTCACCCTCAAGGAAACCCGGAAATAAGTTAAGATTATCTTAAATCAAGCACCGCGTCGTTAGGAATTATGGTAAAAAGTTAAAACGACAGTTTTTATTTTAATTATTTTTATTGGCCATATCTGATTGGGTAGCCATTGGGCGGCGTCAGACTGTATCCAAGTGGAATTATTTCTGTATGGGGGCTGTAGGTTATTATTTTTTATGTAAAAAATAGCAAAAATTTAAACTTGTAATTAAAATTGCAAGACTATGGCGTAAGTAGGACATCATTCTATAAACTAAATAATCAAAAAATCATTTTATATTATAATAAAACAGTGATTTACATCTCAATTAGATTTGTTTTTAACACGCTATTATTATTTTGACTTTTTTATCTTTATCTCTGGAGGCATTGTGTGTTGAGAGCAAAGAAATGTAAATATAAATTTAAGTAAATATTGCATCTCCTCGAGTGGGAATCGAACCCACAACCAGTTGGTTTTACAGTCACACGTTGTGCCGCTGCGCCACGACTGGCCTCAGAATTGAAAATATTAATAGTAACACACTTTTGCACCACGACAGCCTCATTATTTGGCTATATTCGATTCGACTTGATGTTATGTAATAAAATTTATAATAATTTTATCATCATAAATCTAAAGCCACAGTGATAAAATATTATAATTGATTTAGAAATATAGGTAACTTTGTAAACCTTATATACACCTAAATTAGTTATTTGAAAAGTTTTATGAGTCCTCGTTTAAAATGAAGATTTTAGATTACAAAGAGAAGATTTGAGGCCGTCGTGGCGCAGCGAGACAGCGTCTGACTTTAAGCGCGATGGTTGTTATTTCGATTCCCATGTGGAAAATGATTGTATGTATTTTATTTAATCAAATTCTGGAAAACTTTGTTAAGAAGTACGTGGGAAACGGACTCTTAATACTAGGTTCCCTCTGCTTACCTTATTATTTGAGAAAAATCATGAAGTTGTTGAAGTCTTTTTTTAAAAGTAGATTTGTGGAATGTGTATATAAAAATAAAGTATTATACGAAAAAATCCAGATTATTAAAGTTGTTTTCCTGCACTTATTCCTATTTCCATACCTTTATGCTTATGTTTTGTGGAAGTGGATTGCTCTAAACTACAAGATTTGGGCGTAAATTGCCTTATTATTTTAAAGAGAAGCTGAAGACCTCGTTATAAGGACAACACAACACAACGTCTGACGCGACGATTGTGAATTCGATTCCCACTCGTGAGAATATAATAATATTTATTTCCTCACTCTCGTAACAAAACAAAGCGTGGCGTTTGAGTTTCACCACCCAACACGCAATGTCTAGAAAATTGGAGGTGTAAGGGAAACGGACAGTCTTAATACCAGGTACCCCGTACCTTGATATGCGGAAATGAACCTGAAGTGTTCTTTTTACGAAATAATAAAAATCAGCTTCGCAGAGCACACATCAGAGTAGGCAGAGGAAAATCTAGTGCCAAGATAATCGTTGCCCATTTTCCGCCGAATTCTGGAGGCATTGCCTGTTGAGTGGCGGAACTTAACTCCGCTTTGCCTCGACACCAGATCGAAGAAACAAAAATATTAAATATTTAATTTCTCTGAATGGGGATCGAGCCCACAATCAGTCACGTTTATAGTGACTATAATTTGTGAACATATCTGCCCCTGTGCCACGGTATGCCTCATATAAAAATAAAAATATCTCAATTAAACCTAATATTATTTCCAAAATCCGCTTCACAGTATTAACTTAGACCACACCCCTGCGTGACTGGCCGCCGTCACGCGCCGCGTCCTCCGGAAACGTCCGGACGTCGGGGGGGAGCGAACAATACACCCTGTTGGTATTATGGTAATGCTGACCGATAGCTATAAGCTATGGTATGTTTATAGTTGAAGTAGAAGCAAAAAATATATATAAAAAAATGATTACTACCAAATTATTAGTTAGTTAAGCTTTTTTTATAGCTTCATTTTTGCTTCTTAGCTGTATTGTATATAACAAGATAGAGAGAATCTAGTCTTAACACACTGTTACATATTTTCGACGAATTCGTGACATTAACGTGATATTAAATGTTGAGTGTAGGAAATCAACGCCGCGTTTTGTTTAGTTGCCACAGATTAAATATTTCATTCCATATAGTAAGAATCGCGTCCACAACCGTAGCGTTCACAGTCAGTATGCAGTGCCGCTGTGTCACGACAGCCCCATTATTACTTAATATATTTAATTATTATTTTTTATGCCTTACTATCACTGAACGCTATAGGCTTATATCTTTTAGATATATAGTTCTAGGCTATAGACAGGTTATGTTTATAATTTAGAATTTTTTGTTAGGCTGTAGTTGTGCAATTAAGAATATATTGGTAGTGGGTTTGAAACTAACTTAGGAGAAAATATTTATTTAAAAAGATTTATGAAGTATTCTGTGTAGTTAGGCAAAGTGGGCGAGACATTATGTTATGTTAGCTAAAGTCGACTTCAAGTGAAAAACGGAACATTTACAAAATATTGTAGGAAATGAGATTTATGCGAAAGTTAAATTAAATTTTGTATAGTAATGTCTAAAAATATAGTAATGTCGAAATACTATTTTTTAGGAGCAGACATGGCCAACTTATATTTATTTAATAGAAAATAGATTATATTTAAACGTATTCAAAAAAACAATCGTTTTGTTCTGCGTTAGACTCTTCGAGTCTTGCCACTATATCGAAGCATATTATGTAAATCTTACAATATAATACATTCTAAATCAATATCAATGATGTGGGAATCGAACCCACTCACCACACCGTAACAACCACTTTCAATCATAAAATACTATCCACAACTTTCCTCCAACTTTCATCACAGAATCTCTCAACAGAATTTACTTTCAAATAACACAATACAAGATAAAATAAACGACGACATCACGTAACATGTTCTAAAAATATGAAAAGAAAGTGAAAATAGATGGAAAACACAAAGTCGTGATTTCCTCCAGTTCACAATGCCCCACTGTCACAATGGCTGACAGGTATGTCATTTGACTCATGCGCGCGCGGGCCCTGAATACAAAGCCGAGGCGACGCCAGACGAGGTGTGGCCTCAGTGTAAACGGAAATATGTTTTTTATTGTTAAATAGTGTTTACTATCAATTATAAAACAGAATTGTGTAAAATTATGTTACAATTTTCATTTGTATCTATTAAGTTTCTTTTTTTATAGCAGAGTATAAACCAGGGTAGGCAGAAAGAACCTAGTGTTCACTTGTTCCTTTCACCTATTGGATGTTGAATTCAAAAGTGGAAAAAAGTATTAATATGAGAATTAAAATACACTAAAGGATAAAATAAGCTTTAATTTTTTTTAATTAGAGGTTTTCTTTCAGCCTACATCTCTACATGTGCTAAAAAAATAATGGCTTTTGTAGCTTCTGCTTTAGCTTATGAGGCCAGTCGTGGCGCAGGGGCACAGTGTGACTGTAAACGCGACTGTTAATGGGTTCGATCCCCCCTCGAGGAAATGAAATATGGTGTCGAAGCAAAGTGAGGCGTTGAGCTCCGTCACTGAACACCCAATGCCTCGGTGGAAAGTGGGGAATGGAGTGTCTCAACACTAAGTTTGTTCTGCCTACCCTGCTGTGTGAGGGACGCAGTGTCAAGTTGATTTGATCTTTTTGTTTTTTTTCATAAAATGAAATATTTAAAAGTTTCTTATCAAGCCATCTCTAAAACTCAGGCTGCACACCACATGGATTTTAGTAAGAAACACGGAGCGACACTTATTCTTATGCAAGACAATATACTAACGCATGCGATAGCGTTTTATCGACGATTCCTTCCTATTGTATGCATATTTAAGTACTTCGTCTGTGAGAATTTTTAGTGCTAGTAATAACCAAATATAGAGGATTGATGTAGCTAAATTAATAATTTTTCTCTTTATGTAGATTGTTCTCGCTGTATCCCACATATACTAGGGTAGGCAAATTGAAACTGGACACCTAGTGTTGAGACACTCTGTGTTCCCATAAAGACACTTCTGTGACCCACTTTCTTTCCAATTCTGGAGGCTCTGTGTGTTGAGTAGCTCAAATCTATGCCGCGTCTTGCCTTATTATCAGGGCGGGGAAATAAAAATATGAAAAAAAAATATTTCCTCGAAAAAGAATAAAATCCGTAACCTGCCGCTTTTACAGTCGCATTATCGATTTTTATTTTATTTTTTTAATTTTTTAAAGGTGTAGTGTAGTACCTATTAGATAAGTTAAAAAATTTGAAGGCATTGTGGCACAATGTATATATGACTATAAGTGCGACTGCTGTGCGTTCAATTGCTACTTAAAAGAATGAACTGTTTTCATTTCCTCATATGAGGTTCTTTGAGAACTTTTAGTAATGCGAGCCATGTCGCCTTGAGGGTGCCCAAAAGTTCCTTCTGGGGAATCCACAGCCTCGATGATTTTGCTACTAGGTTGTCCAGGGTAAGGGAAGTAAGAGGATACCGCCTAATCGCTGACGGCGAAGCAGGTCTGCATTTGCGCTGGACTAGCGCATCCGCTCGCGACCTCCTTCAATGCCATAACAGATTCACAGCTCCCTGTCAACTAACTTACAAGAGCAAAAATATTTTTTCGACAAAAATATTGTCTTGTAAACAGCTTTGAATTTTGAACCCTTCACACAATCCCAATTAACTAACTACGTTGAATTTCACATATATTCGTCAATATTTGTAATTGCAGCTAACATAATTTCTTAAGCTTGAATGGCTTAACTTTGTGTTACAAAGTGTATGGATTTTGTGTCATGTGTCAGCACATGTCATTAATATAACTATATGTGACATATATTAACGAATAGAGGCCCCCGCGCGGCTTACCTGCTTTTACTATAAGAATATTTATTTATTGAGTAAGTATTTAAAATTGAAAAATATTTATAGTCAATTCGGGAATCGAACTTAAATAATAATCTGTATAAATCAAGCATATACATAAACATCTATATACATTAATCTACTGTTTAAGAAAGTAATAAACTACATACATATAAATCAAATAAAACAACCAATATTTCCTAATATAATAAAAGTCGATTAATCCGTCGGTTTGTCCACAGTGTATAATAGCTCTATACTGTATAGAGCTAGACGCATTGAACTGGCTGGTACAGTAATGGTGCCGGAGCAAGTCATTCGTAATGATTTAGCAAAATAACACAATAGTTGGGTGTGTTCAAATTATACTTTACAAAACCGATACAATACAAATAGTATAATCATTCGGTTAGTATATAAAAGATAGTTGCTAGTAAAATTGTATCGGCGGATTTAATTTGTTAATAATATCTATTACTCATATTATATTATGCAGCGTCACCCTTTTTACAGCATAGTCGGGTAGGCAGAGGGTATTTAGTGGTAAGCCACTCCATTTCTCACTTTCTTCTCTTATTTTACAGGTATTAATCGATGTCATCGCGAGTTGTTTATTTATAATTGTAATTTTTTGTCAATGGCTTCCTCTAATCCTTTCCGCTTAAATTTGAAGATGTTGTGGTAGAACTCAACGCCGCCCTCCGTCTTTTTACCAGAGATTTAAGTTCATCTACAAATATGTATATAATTTAATACGTGAATCAAATACCACTACAGCCATTTATGTTGTAACACACGTTGCTATGGACGCACGCAACGCATTTTCTATGCATCAATTCGTTCTCCAGTAATCATTATCATTCAAATAAACATATATCTATAAAATACAACACTAAAACGCGGCGTTGAGTTCCGCCACGTAACACGCAATGCCTTCAGAACTCGGCGGAAAGTAGAGAACGGAATATCTTAGCACTAGGTTAACTCTGCCTACCTACCCTGCTGTGTGCGGGATATAGCGTGAAGTTAATTTAATATAATTTTTAATTTACAACACTAAAAGTCTTACATTTTGGTAATCCGTACTCTTAACAACTTTTTTCCTATTGTTAATTTGAACCTGTTTTACCCCTTAAAGGATCTACGGTGGGGTGGCGCAGTCGCACGTGCCGACAGGTGCCGGCGCAGCTGTCTAGTTTATAGACCGTAACCGCATTGTAGATGTACAGTAGTCTGTTTTAATTCGTTTCTAAGACGCTTTTAGTTAGCATCACCTGTATCTGTTTATATAACAATATATATTTTTTTTTTCAATCAATCAATGTAAGTTAATCTTGAAATGCTATTCTGACTGCCTTCTAGCAATCTGATTTGGTTAATCATTTGCACACACGTCCAGATCTATTTTTAGGTTCCCGTTGTAGGCAGTGGTAACCTAGTATTAACATACTGTTTCCCATGCACCGCCAAATTTCGAAACATAGCGTGTTCAATGGCGGAACTTAAATGCTTAATACTTAATTATGGCTTTTCAGTTTTTTAACTAATTTTCTTTTAACTTTATGAGGTGATTTGATTAAAAGTAGCTTTGAATTAAAGGAATGTCCACTAAGTAGGTAAGTATATTAAACATTTTGTAAGTGTTATTCTACATTAAGAAAAAGAAAACTTATTTAGAAAACCTAAAAAAAATTGAACAAAGTAGGATTTGAACCCGCGTTCCTTTCTCTTGGACAGTTTCCTTTATTTTACAACGTAATATGTTATATTTGTATTATATTTTCCTACTTGCTCCTAAATTTATCCTAGCCTCCAGTTTTGTTAGGCGAATTTAATAGGTGAATGGATGAAACCGGCTTTTAATATCTAGGTATAAGTATAGACCCAAGGTTTACCATTATCATCCTAGTGCTTACATTGTTGTTACGTATTAATAGCATTGAAACTATATATTAGGTTATTATAAATCAATCAAATTTATGTTTTTGTACGAATAATTTTATTAATCTGATATTTTTATCAAACATGGACAAACCGTACCGCAACATAATTAGCTTTTATGTAGAAATGTAAATTAAAATCGATGTAATGGATGGAATAGAAGAAAAGTAGAATAAAAGTAGAAAAATTGTTCTTGAAACACCTACCAGAATTGTATTCAAGAGATATTAGAACATTCAAATACTGTCGTACAAAGAAAGTTTACTACTTTTATTTTTCTTAGTTTGCGAAATTTTGCCAGCTTATAGTAGAATAGGTGTAGGACCACACCTTCCACCCAAATTAGAGACACTACGTGTTAACGAAACTCAACGCCGGCTTATATTACCGGAAAGAGGAAATGAAAAAAATCAGACCCACGAGTGGGAATCGAAATTATAGTCATCGCGTTTCCATTTAGTCGTTATCGTCGGTGGTCCCCCTGCAAGCTGATAATATAAATAAATAAACATCAGCTTCGCCTTGACAACAGAGAGAATAAATGGAAATATTAATTTAGATACATATTTTATTTCCGCGAGTGGGCATCGAACCCACAACCAGTCGTGTGTGCCACAACACTTTGTGCCCCTGCGCCGCGACTGACCTCAGCTAAATAAATAAAGAATAAAATAAGTGATTCCGTCGTGGCGCATGATCTGCGTGTGACTGGACAAACGTGCGGCAGTAGACACGACGGTTATGGGGTCGATTCCCACTCGAGGGAATGAGATATTTAATATTTTCATTTTGTTGCTCTGGTAAAGAGGCAAAGTGCAGCGTTTAGTTCTGCTACTCAACAGGCAACTTCTCAAGAATTCAGAAGAAAGTGAAATGGAGTCTTAATATTAGGTTCCCAGGTTCTGGCTACTCTGTTAAGTTATACAGCATAAAACATTATAAATAAAAAAATACATTTATTAAGAATCAAAGTCATGTCCATTACCTAATGTTAAATGAAAACAATCCAATTAATTTATTTTATTCTATATTTATTTAAGTTATAAAGCAAGTATTACAGGTTAATAAAAATTAAAGCGTTTAGATATTGTAGCAAATTGATAATAATAGATGATACTGTTGGATGGATGGAAAGCTATAAACTGCCATTGTTGCTATTGACTTAGATTAACTTTCACATAATAATATACGAGTATGTATTGTCATCGCAACAAATCAATCCCAGATGTTGATCCAGTTGACACTTTGACTAAACTAGGATATTTTGTATGCAGTCGAGGCCGGTCGTGGCGCAGCGGCACGAGGTGTGACTGCAAAACCGACTGGTTGTGGGTTCGATCCCCACTGGAGGAGATGAAATATTTACTTAAATTTATATTACCATTTCTTCGCTCTGGTGTCGAGGTTAAGCGCGGCGTTGAGTTCTGCCACTCAACACGCAATGCCTCCAGAATTCGGCAGAAAGTGGGGAACGGAGTGTCTTAACACTAGGTTCCCTCTGCCTACCCTGCTGTGTGCGGGATACAGCGTGAAGCTAATTTAATTTTTTTAAATTTAGTCATGGTTATGGGTAAAGAGAGGAGGGGGGTGGGGGAAAGGGGAAGGCAGGGAGACTTATATGTCCTAGTGCACATCCCAGAATATTGGCCAAGTATTTTCAGCTTCACGCTGGTATTTTCAGATTTAGGCTGGTATGTGCGGGCATAGTAGGGTAGGAAGTGGAAACCTGAGTACGAAGAAATGAAAATATTTCATTTACTTGAGCGGGCATCGAAACACAATCTGTCGCGTTTACAGTCACACCCCAAGTATATAATTAGGTTCCCCATTTCTGTCTACTTTATAACCATTATTATGAATTGCATAAATAGTTTCGAATTTTCTAAATAAAGTTCAACGAATTTGTATATCCAAAATATTATACTTATGTTACTTTTTCTCATTAAATCAATTCCAGTTATTTTATTTCACGATAAAAGGGAATTTAAAAAAAATAATATATGTATTTGAGCTATCTATATATCTAAATTAATCTGCCTATCGTATTATATGCGTGAGAACATAGCGTGAAGCTGAAAAAACCTTCTTGAAATTTTATTCAAAAGACCTTTTTTATAATATTTTAAATTTTTGAGGTGTATTTCAAATTTTATTTTACGTCACTTTACATCTGAAAATGCAATACAGTGCAATGTATACCTTTCAAATGGGCTTCGAACCCACAACCATGACGTACAGCCTCTCCAACTACACCACAACGTCACCAAATATGTTATTCAACATATTTTTATAGAAATGACCATTAGCTGGTTATCGGGGGCGTGATCAGCTCGCGTGGGGTCCACTCCACGTTTTCGAGGAAACACCGCGTTTCGCGTGGCGAGGAGAACGGTAATAGCTGTGATTACTGCTTCATGTTTGACTTAACAACGAAATATGATTTATTATAATAATGGCCTACTTTACGGCATGGTGGGTGTAATTTTTTTTACTTTGTATGGAGATTTCCTTTTTTCTTCAAATTGGTTTTGTTCTGAAGTTGTGTTTTAGATTATAAGTGGTTTGGTGAAATATACAAATATTTATCTATATTATTTACGTATCATGAATGCGGAAGGCATTGGGAGACTGGTGTAAAGAAATTTTTAAAGAATATTTTCGTTCTTCAAATAATCGAAACATATCATTTTCAGATTATATGATCATACAGTAGGTAGAATTAGTACAGTATGTCAAAAATAATCACATACTAAGTAATATTCTAAAATTTAATAAAAGTTACGACCAAATTTTCATGTAATTGTAAACAGACAGTGACTGTGACAGGTGTAGGTTCGATAATGATATATATGTTTTTCTAATTATCTCCATTCAACGCCAATCTCTCTCAATTGAGGCTAGTCGTGGCGCGGCGGCACGAGGCGTGACTGCAAAATCGAAGGGGGTTTGTGGGTTTGATCCCCACTCGAGGAGATGAAATATTTACTTAAATTTATATTTCCATTTCTTCGCTTTGATGTCGAGGTTAAGCGCGGCGCTGAGTTCTGCCCCTCAACATGCAATGCCTCCAGAATTCGGCAGAAAGTGGAGAACGGAGTGTCTTAACACTAAGTAGCCTCTGCCTACCCTGCTGTGTGTGGGATACAGCGTGAAGCTGATTTTTGATTTTTTGATTTTTTTCTTCAATTCAACGCGCAGCGTTAAATTCGGCTGCTAAACATGCATTGCCTCGAGAATCCTCGAGAATATTTTATTCTATATCCATGCTGTATTGAAAAGATACTATACTCCGTTATAAAAAAACCAGACATTCCGTATAAAAATTGGAGGTCTCGAACTTTTTCTGATATTCAAGCTTAGCTTAGCCACAGCCCTTCTATCTGATACCTCACTTGTAGTAGCGGCTTCAATACAAAATGTGCCCCACTTTTCAGGCCATTACTTAACCATAAGTGTATGGTTTTTATGTTTTTACCTGGTAGTACCTGTAAATGCTGGCTGCCAAATTTCATAATCCTAGGTCAACCGGAATGACTCTATTATTATGATTACCTTTATAGTGTCGAAATACGCGTTTTTTGCAATCATTTGTCATTTGCAATATAAACGGACATGTCTTTTTTTCAGTATATGTAGAAACACGATTTTTTAGGAAATCATGGGAAAGTAAATCTGAGTATATGGTTTGAATTCCAAATCAATATCTTTCATGAACGTGGTAATCTCAGAAAGTACAGGTTCAGATCACGAAAATATATTTCTGTTGGATAGTCACGTCAATCATTTCGTTGGAACCCACTGTACCTACGGCCAGTTACTTCGGGCACTTAGGATGTGTCATATTTCATACAGAACGCTTAATCAAACCGCAAGTAAAAGTTAGTTCTCTATCGCAAATTACTGTTGTGTTCGTTCCAGTGTTGAGCAATTCTCCTAATGTGTAACATGTTGGTACGTTGGTCATTTTTATATATGCAACTGAATAAATTTAAAAGCATTACATTAAATTTCAATGCATAATCACTAAATATGATAATTTAGCGGCAATACAATACAGGTTATTATATAAGTACGAGCTAAAACATTTCAGCCGTTGTAAATCACATATGAAAAGCTATAAATATAAATAGTAATTCAATAAATCGCTATAAAATATTGATTTTAAATCGTAATAAATTGTTACAGTATATTATGATTTTACGTGTTGATAACATTGCTTAATCTATACTTCTATATCTATTAAAGTATTAATGTTATAAAGCTAAAGATTTTATTTGGCTGATAGGGTTAATCGTAAGAACTATTCACGGACCAAGGCTCGAAATGAATAATTAAAATTACTTTTAAATTAAAGAGACATCACGGTTATCATTTCAATTTTTAATTTTTGTAATTTAGTTATTTTCATTAGACTGCGGGGGCGAAAAATAGTTGTTTTAGAATTCCGACCATTTCTTGAACTTTTAACTAGTTCGTCAGTTTTGTACCGCATTTATCACGGGAAGTGTTCTGGGGAACTCTTTGACCTGTTACCTGCCGCCGAATTCTCTCTCCGCACAGTATGTCACAAATTTAAATACCATTCACACCATTTGGATTCATGGCACTCTACTACTGTGCTGTTTTGTAGGAACTTTCTTCCACGCGTTACGCAACTGTGGAATGGCCTACCTGTAGCAGTGTTTCCAGTTCGATATGACTTGGATACCTTCAAAAAATGTGTCTATATGCACCTCAAAGGCCGGCAACGCACCTGTAGCTCCTCTGGTGTTGTGGGCGGCGGTGATCATTTACTCTCATTTGACCCGTACGCTCGTTCGCCTTGTCTTTTTTCATAATAATCATTTCCTCGAGTGGTAATCGAACCAGAATGTGTTGCGCTCACAGTCAAACAATTGGTACAAATTTCAAAATTTCTATAACTCATTAACACAAGAGAACGGAGTGTTTTGTCAGTAGTTTTCTCCCACTTGAACTTATAAATATCGTTTTAATTTATTAGTCTATTTTGACTTTAACATTTTTTTTATCTCATCATTTTTCGGAGTGAGAATCGAACCCACAACCATAAAAAAACAGATCTTATGCCTGTAAAACCAGACCATATACCGCTGCGCCACGATGAAGTCGTAATGTTGATATAAATAAACAGTAATATATTTCTTTCCAGGACAGCTGACTTATTTGAACTTTGATCAATTTACTATGGCTTACAGAAGTTTTTATTTTCACTTGTTGCTCGTAATACACACATGTTAACATGAAGAGTTCTTATTAATAGGTAACTACGTAATAAATTGACTAGATGAATATGAATGATAAATAGAATATAGTGTGTTGTCACTTTATTGTTTTAAATAGAAATTTTAGCAAAAATTCATTTATATAACTCGAAAAAGATTTTGGAATCAGTTCTGTAAACTTACTAGGTGGTGCTCGCAACTACGTTCTCGTACATTCAATGACATTGCATTTATTCTCTAAGAGTTCCACATAAGGTGTTTCACTGCAAAATTATGATAATGCTGAAAAACTTTTGTTAATGAGATATTTCTTATTTTTTTATAGTTTAGCTGGTTTATGGTGCTACACCAGGCATTAAAGGTAAAATGAATTATTCATTATATCCTTCCTAGGCGTAATAGTTATATAGTAAAAAAATAATTCTAATTCGTACTCAGTTAGGCTTTTATTACACTTATATTGTTTTATATCTTTGTAATATATTAAAAGTTGCTGTTTGATCGCAGCTTTGGTTGCGTGGGTTTCATGACCCAAGAGCCAACATAAAATTTCGTGCTTTCCCGTTTCCGTAGGTTATTTCGTGAAATTCTCTTTTATTGTTATCAAGCACTCCTTAAAAGACCCTATTGCAATGTCAAATTTCAGGTTCCAAGGCTGCGTAGTTCGGCTGAGTGACAAATAAAAATTACATATACAAATTAAAATAAAACCTAAGTTATCTTCAAGTGTATTTGACATCATAATGTAAGGTACTATACTTTCTCAATATCTAAACTTCGTAGTTTGGTTATTGAGAAAGTAAAAATGAAAATATTTTCCGCATAAACAGTGCTATTAAGGTACAATAAGGTAGGTTATGTTAGGCAGGACTGTGAGTGCAGTGGTTGTACCTGGCCTGGGAGGCCAATGGTTTTAATTTGTCCCCTTTGGCAAGCCCACGCCGTGGCGTGGAGTTTAATCTTAAATAGATTCCCTCTATCCAGTGCGTAGAAAAAAAACTGAGTAAAACCGAGTAAAAAAAATAAACAGTAGTAACACATAATAGAATCCAAAATAATAAACAGCATTGAGACACTTACCAGCTGTACCAGTATATAGTGATCTATAATTCACAATACAATAATAAAAGTCAATCGATTACGAACATTTCCTTTCATAATTAATCAAAAACATTTTATCTTATCCAATAGTAAGTATTTAACCACTTAAACGACTATTAAAATTTGTTCAATCAAAATAGATACAGTAGTTAATACCAGTAGCTGTTATAAGCATTTTCGTATTTCTCATACATTCAACTGGTAGAGGAAATAACTAAAACTAGACTTTATTTCAAAGAAATAAGATTGAATTTTAATTGAAATCAGTAAATGATACTTGTTTTACATCATAAAAGACTAATTCATTGATTTTGATTACAGGATTAGGAATTATAAAAAACCGGTTAGTTTTTCATATTTTTATTATATCATTATAATACGTAATATATGTAACTGTTGTCGGTTGGTTATTGTCGACGTTTTATTTAGGACCGTCTTTGGTCTGATTTGTTAAATGAATGATAGCCGCTTGAAATGTTGCTGCTATCGTTAGAAAAAATATTATTTTTATATTTTTCTTTAGTTCTAAATATGAGGCTATTCATTTTATAACTCAAAACTCTAACTCTATCTCTGTATATTTATTTACTCTACAATTTTTATAGCTTCACGCTGTATCCTGCAAATATCGGGATAGTCAGACTGCATAGGGGATCTCTCACCACTTTCAAGAAGTATCTTGGACTAAGAAATGTCTTTTAACGGAGTGCCGTTCCCTATTTCCGTCTTCCGCCCCGTCACGCCACAAATCCAACGCCACGGTGTGTATTGTAACTAAATGATAGAAGTATAGAAATAAGCCGTTGCCCCGCATGGGATTCGAATCCACAACCGACAATGTTGCACCAATACCGCCTCTTTTAAAACATTTCTATAAAATACAAACAAAATCAATAGTAGCTTGCTTCTAAAATGCTAGAATCGCTATAGACGTACAAACATACATATATATGTAGATATGCTGTGTATAGTTGTTTTGAGTTACGAAGCGTAGGTAGCAACCCATTAAGCAAAAGTAAGGTGAACGCACTGTTTCGACTACAGCCACATACACTGACTCACCAAACAATGGAATATATGAGTTACACGATTAGATAAAACGTTATAATTTCTATGGGCTTTGATGTACGTACAATATTTTTAATGTGTTTTTTTTTTGGTTCGCGCTTTATACTGTGCAGAGCAGGGTAGGCAGAGGGAACTTGGGAACCTCATGTTAAGACACTCTCTTCTCATTCAGACACTTCCCCACTTTACGCCTATTTCTGGAGGCATTGCGTGTTGAGGAGTGGCTTTACCAGAGCGAGAAAATGAAAATATTAAATATTTGAATTTCTCGAGTGGGAACCGAACTCACAACCTATCGCATTCACAGTCAGACTTAGTCTCTTTTTTTATTGTTTGGTCAACAACTGTTCACCGAGGTCATTTAAAATTAATTTACGTATAAAGCCTTATTAAATGGAAAACAAAATTAAAACAGAGCTTTTCCCCAAAAAGAAACTAACCCAAGTCCGTATATTTTAACTAATTACAGTCCACGATCGCGATCGTGCCTTAGGAACTTATAAACTCGCAATGAAGTTGTAAAATTTGTAAGATTCGAAAACTTTATAGTCAGGTATAAAGATAAGAGCACTAAGTGCTAATTAATAAATTTATGAGTGGGCTTTTTTATATTTTTACATACTTAATAAGAATAAAATGAAATATATTATGTTATATGTTTTTGATCACGTATTTAATACTTTATTTACTTAGTTACTTAATTAACTAGCTAACATAGCGGTTAAATGAAAATAACTGAAAGTTAAGATCGTTTAGATTAGCCTAACACAATCGACCGACCCACTTGTGGTCACCGATATACGGACTATTCAACGATAAAAAATATCAATTCGATGCAGTAGTTCCTGAGATTAACTCATTTTCTTTATTTTAGCTTATCAAACAAACATGGTTAGTAAAATCATAGATTCTATTCTATATTCCAACATGGAATGTTTTTAAGGTTGCCGGAAAGAGGAGAACGGAGTGTTTTACACTATATTCCCCCTTCTTTACTGATGAATTTGGGGTCATGATAAAAATAAGGTCACCTACACTGAGTATTATGAGCAATCAGTTCATTTGCTCATTTGCTTCCCACACGTAAGAAATGATTGACAATTGTTTTGTTTGGCAAAAAATATTTGACGTTGATATGTTGTGACACGATCATTAGAATATGCTTTAAATGGTTGATTATATGTTATTGTTTTAGGTTCAAAATCTACAGTAAACAGTATTCTATTTGTCACTTATTTTTTTTAAATAAACACAAGGTTAAGTTCTCTCTGTGGTCTGCAATACCAGGTAACTTACGCTGTATCCCGCATACAGCAGGGTAGGCAGAGGGAACCTAGTGCTAAGACACTCCGCTTCCCCACTTTCTGCCGAATTCTGGAGGCATTGCGTGTTGAGTGGTAGAACTCAACGCGGCGTTTAACCTCGACACTAGAGCGAAGAAATGGAAATATAAATTTAAGTAAATATTTCATCTCCTCCAGTGGGGATCGAACCCACAACCAGTCGGTTTTACAGTCACACTTATATATATAAATATATGTACGTATGTCTTTAGTTAATCAACAAAATCATAATAAAGAGTACTGGATATAAAGTATTAATGCAACGGTATAACATCCTTGTTTTAATGAGAAGCTTTAATTTACAGTTCTAAAAGAAGAAGCTATAGAAGAGTGGACCTTATTTCTATGAAAAATAGAGCATACGTTTTTTTTGTGAGGTGTATACAGAGATATTTGTATAACATTGTTAGTTATAAAGGATTACATTAGGCAGGAAATGAGAGTAAGTAATTGGTGGGATTTTCGTTTTGTTTTTATTCACAACTTGTTTTTTTTTTAATACGGAAGTCACGACATTATTTATGTTTGGTCTTGGTGGTCCTAAGTTCGATGCTTCGTATTTTTATAGATTATCGTTGTGTATGCTGCACCTAATGTTAAGACACTCTGTTTTCCACTTTCCGCAAAATTTTTAAAGACATTGAGTGTTGAGTGGCCGAACTCAATGGCGCGCTTTGTCTTACCAAAGAGGTTATCCCGAGTGAAAATCGAACTTACAACTGTCGCGTTTACGAAATTGCTTAAATTTAAATGTAAAAAAAATCCTATAGGTCAATATCTATTAAAAAAGAATTAATTTGTTGCCAATTTTTTATTAAAACTACGTAAGTATTATTTGGTGACAACAATATCGTTTGGTCTAACAAACGACCAATGTTACTAAGAATAATTTGCACGTGACATATTGAATTGTACAAGCGTGAGTGTATTCAACACTTTCTATTTCTTTAGTCTCATACGAAGAAATACGAAGAAATACAGCTTAGAACTGTCAATTTTAAATCACATAGAGTATGTGAGTGGAGTACTGTGATCTTTGTAGCATTACAAGCAATTTGGGGTCTTTAGGGCCTCATTTGCCGTTAACAGCTATTGAATCAAAATAAAATTAGAGAAAATAGACTAGATTTTTCTATTTTTTTCGTTTATCTGTTATTGTAAGATGTAAGCATTGCGTTGGTTTACGCTATTCTGTACCTACTGTGTCAAAGTTAAGTGGAGAGTTCTTGCTTTATATACAAGAAGTGTGAAGGTAACAAAAAGGTGAATATATATTACACATAAAAATATCGAATAATATAAAGTATCGTTAAACTCGATCGGATAAGAATCGATATAAGATCGATAAAATATAATTTTAATGTTATTATCAAATGTAAACGGTTATTTTATGGGTGTTTAAAATAGAAACGTTATTCAGTAGTTAATTCTGTACAAGGTATTAAATAACGTCTTATTAGTTACGAAATTAATTTTAATTATGATAACGTTCTCTTGATTGATTTTATTATTGAATAAATAAATTGTCACCTTAATATATTATATGAAAAGAGCAACTGTTCAGTTTCTTTACGTTTTTTCTCAACAGAACTGGCTTCCGAGTATTGTGTTCATTCGAAAATTCAATTTTTTATTGTGTCTTAATACTAAGTGTTCGTGTTCCCTTTACTCTGCTGTGTGCAACTTAAAACTAAAAAAGTAAGATATGAAAGCAGATTCCAAGACAATGCACCGCGTTGAGTTCTACATCTCAAGATATACGTCTCGAAAATTGAGTGGAAAGTAGGAAACAGAGTGTTAAGCATTAGGATCCTTCTGTTTACCCTGCCATAGGGGAAATAGTGTGAAGCTGTTTTTAATGTGAAAGTGAAAAATAATAATTTAATAATTTATTGTTTCAGTTCCTGATTATTCTTCATATACAAAATGACGTAAAACTCAATAATATTCTTATTCTTATTCGTTTTTGTTTTTTATTATTTATATCATGTTAATAACCTTATCGTAGTGCATTTGCATAATATAATGTTTTTGATAAATTTTATGAAGTAAAAGATAAATAACATGTTATATGAAAAAAATCATGTATAAATGATAAACAAAAACATGACACTACAAAAAAATACCTATAGTATTTTTTTTCAACGAATTTATACAATATTTTATAGAAGAATATTTTTTTATCTTTTATTCTTTCCACATAAAGCGATATATTTACTATACAGGTACAGGTGAGGCGATAATATTATACGTCGTGTGTTGAAAATGTAAAAAAATCGTCTGGTTTCACGGGTTAGACAGAAATGGGTTCAATTTTTATTTAGCTTTATGCAAGACATTGAGTTCTGCCACTCAACACGCTATGCCTCCAGAATTCTCTAAATATTTTTTTATCATTTTAAGCCGCAATTAGCAAGGTAAGAAGGGAAACCTGCAAACTAGAGTTAAGACAATCCGTTCTCATTAAGACACTTCCTCCTTCTCCTCAACTCAATACCGCGCTTTGCCTCTACCAGAGCGAGGAAATGAAAATATTAAAAAAAATCATTTCTTCGAGTGAGAATCGAATCCACAACCACGACTGGCCTCTATATTAAACCTACCTTGCTACATGAAATGCGTTAAGTTAAACAACAAAAAAACTGCTGATAATTTGAAAAAAAAAAGAGCAACATAACAGTAACATTACAACAAACATTAACATGACTAATAGATCAAATACCTTATTGTTTAAACTCAATACTGTCGACACCATAGCGCTACCATGACTTTATTTGCTGTTGTGTTTACGACAGGTGCGCCTGCGCCAGTCGCTCTACAACGTGCGCAAGAGTCGGACGTTTGTCGAATAATTAGAGAGAAAAAACGTAAGAAACCAGAAAACAATCGGAAAATTGTGTTTGTGTTCCCTTGTGTTTGTACTGTGCTGTGTTTTGTGGTTGTATTCTGTGTTTATGTCAGGCACGTACAGTTAAACAGAGCTTTGGTGTTTCATTCAATAAAATTTTTTGGTAAGTTTTGTAAGTCACGCTCGTTACGTCTTATTCTAGATAAAATCTAAGCCTCAATTTGTTTCAAGGCCAAGGTTTTTCATAATTGTACAAATCATAGAATAAATAATGGTACATACGATATGTTTATTTGCGTGTATTTAATATTTTGTTCGTATATTCTTGTTGTAACGATGTGAATCATAGAAATAGAACATTTTAATACGTTGAGAATATTATTAGTTTTTTTTTATTATTTTAAAGTGTAGTTAGCATTCATATAAGAAAAATAAAGTTTTGTATACAATTTAGAGGTACTTGAATTTGAATTGGCGACTTTTCGATTAATCGTTATGACTACTAAGCCTAAGAAGTTTATTTTGTTGTTTACTTATGTTTACAATACAATGTAAAAAAATATTTATTGTTCCATATATAATAATAATGATTTATGTTCAGATAAAAATAAATTCTTTTAAATACTTGATAAAAAATTATTAAAAGTCTTTCTGTTCAGTCTTTAAGTTTAGATAATATTTTTTTAAAGAAATTATATCATATATATTTTTTAAATCAAATGTTATTGTAAAATTATTGATATTTTGATACAATACATTAAAAAATCATATGAATATATGAAAAAAGCGTTACGCTAGATATTTTTTATGTAGTTTTTTTTTTATTTTCGTGATTGCCTTTATATATTTTTTTTTAGATTTTATTGCCCTTAGGGTCACTAAAATTTATTTTTAGCGCATTATTATTTAATTAGATATAAAAGAGTATAATCACAGAACGAGCAATCAAGATGTTTACACTAGTATTTTTTTTTTGCGTCACGCTGTATCCCGAACACACCAGGGCAGAAGATGGAACCTAGTGTTAGAACATTCTGTTCCCCAAATAGAAACTTCATTTCTTCGAGTGGGAATCGAACCCACAACCTGTCGCGTTTACAGTCACACTGTGCCTCAATGCCAGTCTCACTAGTATTAATAATATAATAATATTGTAAGCTTTTCTTGTAGCAACGTAATAGAAAATTATGATTTGATTGATTACAAACTGACGTAAACGTCTCTACTTTATGAATTCCCTTACTCGATGTAGAGCAGACTTCAGACAATTTATCGTTTTATATTGTTTTATTTAGACTATTATTAATAAGGACAAGTAGTGTTATTGTATTAGTGTTATTAAAGGTTTTTTTTTACATTTATTTTTCATATTTTTTATTATGTTAATGTATACATTAACATAATAAAAAAGATTTTCTTATTTTGTTATATCAATTTGGAATATTATTTGTTAATTTTTATTATTTTTAATAAAACAAGGCACTTAAAAATACAAGAACTTGATTATTTAATATTGTAGAAAAACATTCGATATGTCACACCTGTCTATACTAATTACGTATAAATAAAACTGGTTACACATAAACAAAGCGAGTTCAATTCTTATATGAAATAAATAAAAAATTGACAACCTTCTAATAAATAAACGTATTGTGATATTTGATTGTGGAGTAAAATAAAGTGATTGATCACTAAGCCTGTTTGTGGACATAGAGATAGAAGAGTAGTTTTTTCCCACATATTAGGATAGGCAGATGGTAACCAGTGTTAAGATACTCCGTTCTTTCATTCAATGTGTGTTGATTGGTGAAACTCAATTTTATGCTTCATTTGTAAGAGCGGGAAAGTGAAAATTGATTAAATATAAATATTCGCCCGAGTGGGAATCGAACCAACAACCGTCGCGTCTACAGTCAAACGGTGTCCCATGAGGTCTTGTAATAGACTTCAAAATAATAATAAATATTAATAAAATACAAGTCAATACTGTCGTCCACCTGTGTCTTACAATCGTGCTACATAAAGTGCCATTCACCGACAGGTTTACTTACGTACGATAGATTGCTAATCAGTTGTTAGAGAAAAAGTTATCATCGGGGATGTGAACCCGCACTTCCTGTATATGTCCAACAGCTTTCTATAATTTTATGATAAGTGAAGTGATTATTGAGGTTAATATGACTAGAATCTTTGCTTGTTTGCTTTTTTCTCTATATATTTTTTGACCTGTTAAAAAGATATCTTACAAAAAGAAGAACAACGTAGTATTCCATGGATTCAACGTGCCCATCGCGACCCAGGGTGAGGAGTCCCTCGTATTTGGGACAAAAGAGTTTAAGGAGCCATTTTAACTGTCTGAGATCCTTTAGATTAGATTAGACTAGAAAAGAAGAATTAAGAGGCAAATAAAAAAAAATAATAAAAACGTGAGAACGGAGTGTAATCAGTAAATTCTCTTTACTACATTTGCGGAAATGGCGAAAACAATAATTTCATTATATAGCCTTATTAATTCAATTTGAGTAGCACATAATGTCATAGTATGTAATTTTATTTTTTTAATGTCTTCGTGGTACAGCGGCACAGCGGCAATTGTAAACACGAAAGTTGTAGGTTCGATTATCACTGGGGTAATAAATAATTTTCGTTTCGCTTTGCGAACAATACAAAAAGCGGAGTTTAATTCCGCATTATCTTAAAAATTGGACGGAATTTGAAGAAAAAAAGTGTATTCTGTAACATAACGTTCTAAAAGGTTCATTGTAGATGCCATAATATGTAACATTATTTTTACATCATATCTTAACATTATATCCATAAGTTAAGGGCAGGCAGAGGGAACCTAGTGTTAAGACACTCCGTTCCCCACTTTCTGCCGAATTCTGGAGGCATTGCGTGTTGAGTGGCAGAAATCACGCCTCGCTTAGCCTCGACACCAGAGCGAAGAAATGGAAATATAAATTTCAGTAAATATTTCATCTCCTCGAGTGGGGATCGAACCCACAACCAGTCGGTTTTGCAGTCACACCTCGTGCCGCTGCGCCATGACCGGCCTCTCGAATCGATTTTATAATCCTAATTAATTTCAGATTATCGATTAATTTAATTAATAACATTTTAGAATATTACAAAGTATGTACGAAATACTAAGTGACTTCAATCAATAAAGTCATAATTCGTACCTGTTTCATTTGTTTCCAGAAACTCATTGCATCTGAACTAAATGTAAATAGATTATTAGCGAGAAGCCCTTTATTAATATACAGCGTGTTGTATAATTGAATACTTCTTATAATTGTAAGAAGACATTCCTACTACTAATGGTTCTAACTGTTCTAATTAAATATATTAAAAAAAATACATAGGGATATATACATAATGATAAAACATATTATTTTAATAATGTTTCTTGGACATACATATTTTTTTCTGTTTTTGGATCAGGGAAGGAAAATCTAACTAGTAACGTCCTTACTTATTTCATATTTACTTTAAAAAAAAGGAAAGCCAATTTTCCATTTAATTAGTTGGTTTGAACCCGCTATTAACCTAGATCGGTCGTGGCGCAGCGGCACGAGGGTGACTGCAAAACCGACTGGTTGTGGGTTCGATCCCCACTCGAGGAGATGAAATATTTACTTAAATTTATATTTCCATTTCTTCGCTCTGGTATTGAGGTTAAGCGCGGCGTTGAGTTCTGCCACTCAACACGCAATGCCTCCAGAATTCGGCAGAAAGTGGGGAACGCAGTGTCTTAACACTAGGTTCCCTCTGCCTACCCTGCAGTGTGCGGGATACAGCGTGAAGCTGATTTTTTTATTAACCTAGATAACATACAAATTCATTTCACACTGTTTGGACAGATTTTTGCCTTAAAAATCTTTTACAATATTTTTTTGAATTTTACAATATTTTTTTGAATCGATTTTTTTGAAATATATCTATCTATATATTTAAGACCAGAACGTATAATTGGTTCCAATTAATATTTTACAATACAAAGTGGGGAAGAAATAATAAAGTTTATGAGTTACAATCGCATACAAATAAATAAAACGTATTTACGACTCTAATCGCCCCCCGACTATATACAGTGTCATAAAAGTCTTTCAACCATTTTAATGTATACACTTCAATATCGAAAATAATAAAGGTCTTTTATCAATGATTCGATGAGATGAGAAACATATATTTGATTATTAAGCATAATTTTTTTTAAATATTTTTTTATATAGAAGTATTTCTTCAATTATTACAGTTTGCTTAAGAATAGTAAGAAAATAGCAGATAAAAGTATACATATAAATATATAAACAAAAAAAATCGATTCACTGGTTTAGCAGTTAACAAGGGAACAAAGAAACGGACAATATATACATACATACGCCTTAAAAACATAACCCACCTTTTGGACTTCGCTGCAGTCGGATAAAAAAATTAGCTCTTATATATCCTTTCGTTATTTTAACGTTTTGAAAGTTTTATTCACATACTGAGGAAAGGTCAGTTCGAGTTTCAGAAAATATTGGCCATCATGGCCCATTGGGACCAAGTCTGTCTGTATGAGATGCTATTCTGGCTTCGATTCGCATTTGGGACAATGATTTATACATCGCTGCAGTTGAAAAAAGGATTTTTATTATAAACTTAATTTATCTGGTATATTTATGACCTATAATCAATACGGAAGCATATTTTGTATGTTTTTAGGTAACTGCCCTAACCGACCTGGAAATAAATAAATTAATCTCATGCACTAATAGTTTAAGAGGCGATGGCAACACAAATCGCATGTTAAATTATTTAACACGGCCCAGTTTATTCTTTATATGGCGTTAAATTAAATATTAATGAAAACAACAGGTAAGATTTCTTAAGGTCGCCTCTTAGACTCGAAATCAATCTTGTCCTGACATTAACTGGTAGAACTGACCTACCACACCTAAAATATTTTTATAAGGCACTTAAATAAACATATTTTATTTATGTTTTTTGCAACAAAATGAGTTGCAACCTGCATTTTATCTTTTTCCAGAGTTTAGTATTTTTTTATATGTTTTGCATGTTTGTATGTAAAGTGGGGAAAGATCCAAAATGGTACAGTTGGAGTGTGACTGGTTAAACATGGTTGAACACTATGGTTGTGGATTCGATTTTAATATTGGTAAAATAATTAAGTATTTTAAGTATATTCTTACTACCTGGATCTGGTAAGATGAGATTCGTAAAAATAAAAAAAAATCCTACTGATGTGCATTGGCTGACGTATTGCTTAGATTAATGCTCTTTAATTTCAAATAAATCAATTGCATTCAAACACAAAAATCAGATTCAAAATCAAAGAGATAAATAAGATCTCATAAATAAATAGCAAGACACAAGCGTATGACTGTGTGAGTTCGATTTCCACTCGAGGAAAGTAAATATTTTCATTTCGTCTTTCTGGTAACGAGGCAAAACTGCCACTCAACACAATGTTTCCAGAATTGGTTGGGACGGAGTGTTTTAACACTAGGTTCCCATCTTGCCTCTGCCTAAAAAAGTCAAGAAATTAAATTTAGAATGTCAAATCAAAATGCATGTAAAATTTATATTTTAAACTTGCATTCAAATATTGACATTTTCAGTTTTATGTCCAAAAGAACGACTTCACAAAATTGGGGTCGAGAGTAAAAAAGAAGTTTAAAGACAATATCTTTTAAATCAATTGCTTATCGTGACTTTGAACAGCTTGTATAATACAATGTTGCTTCATTATGTATATTTTTTTCGACAAAAGTGTCAATAATTTGTAAATATGGATTAAATTAAAGGAGAAGGTAGCTACTTCGATTACGGTATAAAAATACATAGTATTTATGGTGTATTTATACCTAATAAATATTTTTTTTAGCTTCCCGCCTGTATATAATACCAAGGATTCTCTAACCCCATATATATCATCAGTATCAAGACACTCTGTTCCACAATTGCCCCATTTTCCAGAAATTGCGTGCTTACGTTTGTGCTAATACCTGAGCGCGAAAATTAATAAAATTTATTATCACGAGTAGGAATTGATCCCACAACCGCTGTCACAGTCACACATTGTGTCGCTACGTCAAGATAGTTCTATATGTATAATAAAATAATAATACGAATGTACATAGGGAACAATCTGTTATAAAAACAACAGTTTATGTGACGAATCGAATATATATTATTTACCAAACATTAAACTAGATGGGAAATTTCTCTATATAATAATAATAGAGTTGAAAACCCTAAAAAGTTAGCAGAACCAAGCAGCAATTCATATATAATGCATTATCTTTCTTTGTAATTCATTTATATTTACCCACCGTCGGTTCTAAGATTTAGAAGAATGAGCGGCTCTACGAAACTTAACTTAAGTTTCAAAGAAATAAATTGATTTTGAGAATAGAGTAATTGTTTAAGTATATAATCTTAGTAGTTATATATGTACATATTTATTGTCTTGATTTCAAAATCGCCATACATGTATGTTACACCAAAAAAAGGCAAGAAAGCAGATTCGCGATTTTTTTACCTTTGAAGACCAATGTCTTCAAAGGTAAAAAAATCGCGAATCTGACCGCTAATCGAGAGGCAATCCTCTCGATTAGCGGTACTCAACGCCGCGCTTCTTCTAGGAGAGTGGAGGAATGAAAATAAAGTAAATTTAATCTTTACTCTAAATGCGGGGAATCCATAACCGTCACATTAAAAGTCAGACGCTGTCCAACTGCGCCACGAAGGCCTATCAACAAAATATTGATAAAAAAAAAATAACCTTACGCCATGCTACGATACAAGCTGCTACTACTAAATAACCTTGGTGTGTTTACTGTTTTTGTCATTAGGTGCGTCAGGACAAAGAACTTAAGGTTAGAAGTTAGTTTTTTGTATTCAAATAGGTATTTTACACGTCAATGGACAAAAAATTTACTATCTACATTAATGTGCGCGTGGGCGCTCTATGCAACGAAATATATATTTTTTTTTATAGCTTCATATCAGAGAGTTCAGAGGGAACTCATTTTATTCCAAATTTTTGAGGCATTGTTTGCTTAGTGGATGAACTCAACACCCCGCCTTGTCTCGTTACCACAACCTACAATCACACGCTTTTGTCTGTGCAACGACGGACTCGTGTTTTATATATATACATTTTTATTTTTTTCTATATATACTTTTTCTATATTACTTACTGAGTGACTGACAGACAACGCATGGATATTGGATAATGGATATAGCCTTCTATATCCATTATCTTTTACCTTTTAGATATATCCTGATATATATAAAAGGTATATACTAAAAAAAATTTAAAAACGTGAAACTAAAAAATACGACATTTATCATTTTAAATCTAAAAATCTACGTAAAAAATACTGCGGGCTACAACAAACTATATTTATAGTAAATTTTAAGCATCATTAAAAGCACAGATATATTTTCTGTTAAACAGCTATCTCCATAAAAATTAATAGCTAAATTAATTATGATTTGTTATCAAAATATACTATTACTGAACCAGTGGGAGGTATAGTGTGATATATCGGTAAATTTTCCTATTTCGAATATTATATATATTATTATTTCTTTATTTTTTTTCCACTGCGAATTATGAAGAAATGAGCGGATAATCATTTTAGGTTACTATTAATATAGAGTTTTGTATTTTGTAATAAGTAACCCATGACCAGCCGCTTTTACAGTCACATTTTGGCCCCTGCGCCACGACTGGCCTCACACACGAAGCCCAAAAATTCGACGAAAAATGGGGAATGGAGTACCTCAACACTAGGTTCCTTTAGCCTACACTGCTATTTGCAACATACAGATACGTGAACATAAAAAAATAAAAAGAAAAAAGACCTAAGATCTTGACTTAAGCAGTCTGGCACATTTAGATTAACAGTTAAGTCAATTTGGCAGTAACACGGAAGGCACTAATGTGCGAACCATTCTAAGTGTCGTAGATTCGATAATAATCGATTTATTATACTTGTGACCAATTTATTATGATCATTAAAGAATTGATTTATATAAGATATCGATTAAGATATGGTAATGTTTGTATAAATATTCATGTTACATTTAAAATTAGGCTTTTTATTAATGAAACTAGATAGTTAAACTTTCTAATTGAGAATTTACTTTTTTAAAAATAAAATACTAATTTAAATTAAAACTATTTAATACGTCTGATCGATTTGGAGATCACAACAATATTAATTCTTAAAGTTAAAATTATTTCTCACACAAAAGTTATAATGTATTGCGACATTTAACATGAATTTTTATGAAACAATAAAAGTGCTTATAACAATAATGGGAATATTCCGATGGTCTCGCTGAGCCAGCGGAATAATCTCGCTTAACCTAATACTGAGGGTTTGGGTGAGTGCATAACTCCTCCCTCCCCAAGTGCGAAATTATCGGGTTGTTCATTTTTAATAACTTTCCGATGATTTCGCGAACAATTAATATGTAAGATTTTATAACGAAAAATATAAAGTAAAAATGAGAGTATACATAAAAGAAATAAAAATATAAAGATGTAAATTAAAATTTCACTGATTCTAGGATTTCTTTCACTATTAATGATTTCACTATCACTGAAAACACTTTGCTTTAGTACCGCTGACATATATTTCACTTCATCTAAACTGATTCCTCTCATATTGAGTACGCGTGTACTGGATGATACAGGGGCTCCACTCATAGGCAGCTGTGGCAAAACTCAACATTACATGGTTCGTCTAAGGTCATAATGTAAGTCCCAATAATAAAATATTTATTGACATCTCCATTACAGGTTTTAGTTAAAGTGTTTCTAAATTTTGAAAATAGTATCCAACTTGTAGATGTGATTCTTTGGACATTCTCTTACATTCTCTACGTCAATCTCTCTTTGTTCCTTCGAATTTTAAGAGTTGCTCGATACAAGTTATTTCAGGATAAAGAGTTTGGTGATGCTCCTTACACAAGAATTGTTCTCCAGCAGCGAGTGACCGGCATGGTTTTATGATCGGTAAGTATTTCGTACCCTTTGCCAACAGGTAGGGATATTTAGGAATAATGGAAAAGGTTTTATTTTCTGATTTATGAAAAATAGGTAAGGAATATAATTTATAATAGTTATAAGTAATGTTATCCGTAATTGGAATCTCCACTATAAACGTAATCTGGTTTTGCTTAATATATGATTTAGTATTCATTATTTCCTCTAGTTTTACAAAATTTTCCGCACTCAGCGTGTACAATAGATTTTCAGTTTGAGATATTAAAACTATGTAATATAGATATTTTACTGAAAGCTAATACAGTTTCTATTTCTCCTAACGTAATGAATATAATACGAAAGTTACTTATGAACAAATTAAAAAAAGACTTACTATATATGTGGTATACACTAAATGATTATTCTTAGAAACTAACTCTTTTATCATATTCAACAATTTTTAAACGCTCATCTAATACAACAGAATTTTGATTCAAAACTTCAGTAGTATTTATAAAACTATTAAGCATTTTAGATATTAAAGTAAACTTGTTGCTCATTGTAGTTTGATCATTTGCGAGCTGAGAAATGATTATTTCATGATGAAGGGCCAGCATAGATCCCATTATTATCATTATCAGCAAACACCACCTGCGGAGGGCGTTTTATATTTTTAACGGGAACTTTAGATTTTCTTTGACCTATTTGTATCGGTATAACGTTATTTGAATCTTTTCCTATAATTTTGGCTTTATGATATCGCGGTTTATCCTTGCTTTTCCGTTTATTAACGTCTTTCGTAAATATAATTTTTCCTAATGGAAGATCTATTTCATCTTCACCACCTCTACTTTCCTTTACTTTCTGCTTAATTTCAATCATTTTTTCGGCTAAGTGTTTATATAATACTTTTAAACGTTTTGCATGATCTCTAACCAATTGCTGTATATATTGTTTCTCTAAATCTATATCAAATAAACTACTTGAATCCGTGTGACCAAATACTACTTCAAAAGGGGTTAAACCTGTGACAGAATGTATAGAATTATTATAGGCAATAATGGAATACATCATCACTGATGCTGCATCCGTGCATTTCTCTTCGTATTTCGCGCATCTATAAATTTCATTAATAGTAGAATGTAAACGCTCAATTAAACCCATCGAATTAGAGTTGTTAGGGGAGCCGATATGGATTTCGATTTTATGTAAACTCAAAAATTCTTTCATTAGTTCATTATTAAATTCGCTACCAGGATCGGAACTTATCTTTTTAGGAGTACCATAAAATGAAAAATATTTCATAAGTGCACGCACTACTTCCGCGGTCGATCTATTATCTATTGGAATGGCTTGACCTAATTTACTAAATGCATCTATAATAGTCAAATAGTAATTTCCTTCTATTTGAAAAAGATCAATGAATAATTCTTGAAACGGGGCGTCTTGTGTTTGAGTCAACTGTAAAACAGGTTTAAAAGGTTTTCTATCGTATTTCATTTTACAACATATTTCACAAGCGTTAATAATAGCTGAAATAGTTTCTTGCATATTGTGCCAAAAGTAATTCCTACGTATACTTGCTAGAGTTTCCTTAATACCGCGGTGACATGTTTTGCCTTGATGATGTTTTAATACAATAGCTCTTTGTTCTTTTTCTTTTTCTATAAAAATTACTCGCTCTGTACATTCGAATAATAGAACGGTATCCTTCCTAAATAATTCTATTACAATACTAGTAAATTGTTTCCGATGTTCATTATTTTCAAAGTAAATGAAATACTTGGTTTTTGGTTTAATATATTCTTTTAAAAACTGTTTAACTAAATCTCTATTATAAGTGGGTAAAAATACTTCTAACACTTTTTGCTTTTCACGTGAAATATCGCGAACTTGTATTTCATTCTTAAACCATGTATATACTAGAATTTGATTTGGCTTTGTGTCTATAGCTTCGTGTAATATTGGTATACCTAACGATTCTACGATATTAGCGGAATGAACTGTGTCTGTTTTGGATGTTTCAGACGGTGACCTAACCGGATAGTCACATGTCCTAGGTGAACTCGGCGCTGATAATGTTTCAGAATCGGAAAGGGTTATGGGTTTTTCACTAGAACTACATTCTGATATAGATATTGTACTAGAGTCATTACGTTGCCGTAGCCCTTTCTCTTTCTTATCGAAATTAACTATCATAGACTCTTTTTCATTATCTGAATGTGTGGCATTTATTCTAATTCTCGACAACGCGTCTGCATTTAAATTTTGGTTTCTCTTTTTATAAACTATTTTGTCGGTGTCAGTCATTGTTTCGTTATTATTTTGTATGAGATTACATTCTGAAATATTAATATTCGATGTTTTAAACGCTTTGCTAATAGTCATAGTCATAGGTCTATCTAAAGTGTTTTGAATTATCGTTGATGCATATCCATTAATACAATTTACTAATGCAGAAGGCATTCGTATACCAGGTGTAAATTCTTTATATTCAATTAGTGCTTCTCCCGAGTGTAAATCAGTAGGGACCTTTACTCGTTGTTCACACCGGGGTTGTAAATGAACGAGATAATTCAAATTATTAATGATAGGGATGTCAGTGGTCTTAGTTCTCAGTAGTAAATGTTTGAGGTCAATAATCGCGTCTAATTGTTTAAGTAAATCGTTTCCTATAAGTCCGTCGTAGCGTTCATCTACATCATATAAATGAAATTTATGATAGTCCATAGTATTAAAAGTCGGAAATAGCGGAATTTCAATAACTTCTTTATGTTGGCTAGAAGCATGTGTGCTAATAACTTTAAATGGTTCGTATTTAATAAAATTAGAAAAATATTGGTAAGCAATACGGGGGCTAATAAATGAACGAGTGCTGCCAGTATCAATAATTAATTTTGAATTAATTTCTGGAATTAAAATATGAGGTAATTTAAGATTTGGGTCACAATTTAATTCTATGATTTCTTCTTTTTGCGAGGTTTTTGTTTGAAAATTTTCCTCGACTAATGGCGTTACAGTATAGTTTTCTATTTCGTCAATAGGTGTATAAGTCAAGTCCTCATCATACTGTTCGTAATTCATATAGTCATTAGGATCATAATCATAGTAACAGTTATATTCTAAATTTTCATTTTGTAAATCAGTTTCATTTAACCTAAAACCTTGTTGCGCTATTTGAGGTCGCGGGGGTGCCGTTCTCATAGATATGTCAGTTGATTCTAAGCGGTTATTCTGAGGTGGTCGTTGACCAAACTGTTGTGGTGTCATAGTAAGATTTTGTGGATGCTTATACCCGAACTGTGGATTTTGGGGTGACCTATACCCGAACTGTTGAGGTTTTAATATTGTTTGCTGCGGTTTATATTCAAATTTTGGTTGTTGTGTAAATTGAGGTCTATTAGTATGGATTCCAAAATTAAATTTCTGCGGAGGGGTAATATTATTTTGTGTAAATGACGACCCTGCGACGTTAGGCGTTGACCTCGGTGCCGTTGAATTATTAAGAAAGCGATTACGCAGTTGATACTGTTCGTGAAAATTAACCTCCTCTAAAACTATCGATAGAGCTTGTTCTAATGTACTGGGTGATTTAAGTCTCACAATACGCACCATATTTTCTGGTAAATTATAGAGAAAAACATTTAATGCTGTATGATTATAAATAGTAATTTTAGCGTTTCTAACTTCTTCGTCTGCCGATAAATTTACTTTAGATATTAACAGAGACCGAATATTTTGTATTCTGTTACAAAACTCTAAATAACTTTCCCCTGTTTTAATTTTACATGATTCGAGGGAAATTTTTATACATTCTTCGTTACGTGGGTCACCGAAGTGTTGTTCCAATAATTCTTTTAACTCAGGCCAAGTCTCTACATCCTCACGCTCGGATAACAACGCGGCGGCGTCATCTATTAATCTACTAGTTATAGCATGTAAAACATAAATATTCTGATGCTGATGACCTCGATATTTATTTATAATGTACTCACATTTCCTAAAAAATAAATTTAATATTCTTTTGTCACCACCGAAAAGAGGAATTAATCGTAACATTTCATTGGGTATTGGTACTACGCTATTTGACGCTAAAGGAATTTCTCGCGATTGTTCCATTTTGTAGAGTAAAAATTAATAGAGAGCTCTGAAGTTTTAAATCAATTACAATATTTTTAACTAATTAAAAACACACAATAATATAAAATATATCAAAACACATATAACAAAAAAAATATATATAAAATAGCACACAGTAAATTAAAAATATAAAAATAGTAGGAAAATAAAACACAATAAAATTCAATTTTTTTTTTCTTTTATTTCACAATACATAAAAACAATTACGATCGATTTTTAGATCATTAATTATTTATTTTTTATTTAATTATTAAAATATTTTAATTATGTTACTTCTAGACGTTAATTAGTCTATGGAGATACTTTTCTTAGAACTACAGTTTCAATAGAGTTTTATATTAAAACCAGATACGTTATAATGCGAGACGTTCAATCCCAAAATAACGCCACTTATATCTATTGTAAATCTCAAATAGAATGTGGGAATATAAGAAAAAGGAAGGCAAAGAGTTTTACTCACCGACCGATCGCTGATCCCATCTTCTTGTTCAACTTATTTATTTGGTTCGTGGATAGCCTAAGTCTATTCGCACTGTACTCGCGATTTTTGGGCGAATTTGGACACCCAAATCTACAAGACACGCAGACCTATGATAGACTATCCTACCGACTGCGCCAGTTAAACTTTCTAATTGAGAATTTACTTTTTTAAAAATAAAATACTAATTTAAATTAAAACTATTTAATACGTCTGATCGATTTGGAGATCACAACAATATTAATTCTTAAAGTTAAAATTATTTCTCACACAAAAGTTATAATGTATTGCGACATTTAACATGAATTTTTATGAAACAATAAAAGTGCTTATAACAATAATGGGAATATTCCGATGGTCTCGCTGAGCCAGCGGAATAATCTCGCTTAACCTAATACTGAGGGTTTGGGTGAGTGCATAACTAGATACTTTGTAAGTATTTTTATTTTTAGATCTATATTTTCACGGATGTTATCTATAATATTTGATATACGTTATAGAATGGTTATAAGCTAAACAAAACAGGGTGGGCAGAGGAAATCTAGTGTCAGGACACTCCCGTCCCCACTAAAAAAAAAATATTATTTAAATTATTTATTTAATTACGTTGCAAGGCTTAAAAGAGTGCCTTGGACTTGCGACCAAAATGTAGGTTTAATATTAGTAGGAAAATAAATATATTAAATATTTCATTTTCTTGAGCGTGAATTGAACCTAAGACCTGTCGACGTTATTGTCCCTGCGCCACGATTGACCTTAACTGGTACGACTAATGTCACCCGCGTTCTAAAAATTAATTTACAATTACAAATAATAAAAAATATTATTTGTCAGGTTTATTAGTATTTTTACCTGATCACAATAAAAAAGGCTAAAGTGTTTAACCTTTTGTTCAGATATTTTATGGATTTCGTATCTTTGAATATAGCTCTATAAAAAGATATTTCGACACTATTGCATCTTTTAATGTGTCGATTTTGATAAATCGATAGCCGATTGATAAGACATACAAGTATACTCGCCTTTTATATATTTGTTGTACAAAATAAAAATTATATTCGAAAATATATACAATACATATATGCTACAATGGCAATGTCGCTATAAACGTAATGTTGTGGGTTTGATTTTCACTTAAAGCAATGATTTATTTTTGTTTTTCCACTCAGGTCACACAAAAGCGAGGCGGTAAATTTATATATCAATCGGAGAATCGAAGGGCTTTGACACCAAGTTTCCAGTCTTAATAAAAATCAAGTTTCAGGTTTTTCCCTATATTTCGAGACATTGTGTGTTGAGTGGCGAAACTTAACGTCGCGGCTTGTCTTGCAACCAGAGAGGAAATTAATATAATTCATCAAACACTAAACTCACTACCTACAGTCTTGACTACAAATAGAGGCTGTGCTACTCCACGATCATCTATAGTTTATTATTATTTTGTAATATATAACGATTTTTAAATTTTAGGTGAAAAAGATTAAATATTATGTGTTATTATTGATGTATAATATGAATATATTGATTTGATTTCAACCTAATAAAATTTAATTTGTCAACTAATATATTTTTATTGTACCTATAAATAAAAATAGGATTTATTATCTGTTTATATTCGACCGCTATAGTGCTAAAACAGGAAAATTTATATTGATAAAACAAGCTATAGTGGTGCAGGGGCTTAAGCTTGCGACTGACTGTACGCAACGGTTGAGGGTTCGATTCCCACTTGGAAAATGAATCTTTTTTCGCTTCTTTATTCATGCAAAGCGACAAAGGTATATAGCGAGGCATCTCAATCATCAACGGAATGTTCCATTACTAGGTTCCCTCAGCTTACCCTGCTATAACTAGAATACAGGGAAAAGCTGAGTCTGCATTAAGTTTTAGCAAGCTACGAAATTAAGTGATTTATATCTTTATTTTCTCTTTTTATTGTCTGGCTTTATTTCAAATAGAATATAATATTACACTATAGAAAAATAATCCATGTCTAAGCTCCTAACCCACTCAAAGTACGCTTTGAGCATTCGTTGAACTTGACACGTTAAAAAAGTTTCGGTGAACATAAGTTTATTTTATTTGCTTGAGCTCGGAACACATTGCAAGAGATAAAGCGGACGCGGAAGCGGAAATGATAAATAAAATCTTATTTAGCTAAGTTGAACCCATAGACTATTAATTTTATTATTATAAAGAGTCTGCTATTTATATAACATTGACTTGGTTTGACATACATAGATACTTTTGCTTTTATTTGTTTTATTTCGGTTTAGTCTCGCAATGCCTGAAAGCTTCAGCCGAATGTGGGGGAGACGCAGTGTCTTTATACTAGGTTCCCTCTACTATTTAACACGAGGTACAGGGCAAAGCTGAAAAAAAATATATAATATAACAATTAATTCGTAAAATTATTAAAATATATGAAAAACATACATAATAACATGTATTATGTATATAATCATTACCTACCCTTATTGGGACTTGAAAAATCCACTATGATACTGCTTAAAAAAATTCTAATCCGCTATTTGTAACATAATTTGAACGGAAGCTAAAACAAGTGTTATTCATACCGGGTCGTAGGAGTCAGTAGGCGCGTGCCTAGAATTATAAGATGACCATTCTATTACACGAACTAGCGTTGGGTGTCGCGTGCTTTATTATTATATTTAATATTACGTTATCAAATATATATATGGAAATATTTTTTGGCATATGGCTCATTACGTTATATAAAAATAAAGTAATAGTACAGAAATATTTGATTTTATTATTCAAATGTGGCGGTGTTGTGTGTGTGCTCCGCCACTTAACACGCAATGCCTCTAAAAATTCGGCGGAAAGTGGGCAACGGAGTGTCTTAACACTAGGTTCCCTTTGCCTACCCTGCTGTGTGCGGGATATAGCGTGATACTGATTTAATTTAATTGATTTAATTTTTTTATTTATATGTCAATACAAATTTACTAATTGAGTCATGAAGCAGCAGTGCAGTAAGGGTGACCGTTTTGGGCTAGATTTCCTTTCTGGAGAATGAATTATTTTCATTTTTTCGCTTTGGTAACCAGAAAAAGCGCGTTGAGCTTCGCTACGGAGTGTCTTAAATCACTAGGTTCTGGTACCAATATATCTCTAGCATCATGTTATACATGGAATTAAAGCTAGCTCAGACTAACTTGACCTCAGTACATAAACTACAGGTGTATTCAGTTTTTTTGCATTTTCCGATCCGCCTCAGTTCTTGTTCTATTTACATATACATATTTAAATAGCATGTGAATTTAATGATGATTGCTTTTGAGAAAGTAAAGCTATTGTTCAAGTTTTTCCTTAGTTTTTATATTTATAATCTACAAGTCGTCATCCGCAACAAAGCTGACGTGGATTTTAAGGCGTAAGATGGAAAAGCTAGTTTTTTCCCGTTTATCTAGGAATTTCGAGAAATCCTCTATTCCTAGTAATAGGACTTTCCTAAACTCCTACAAGCCAAATATCAATCTTATAAGTTCAATAGCTTCGTATCGTGCGTTTTCTGTTAGTCACCTAGGAACGGAGAGATATTTTTTTCTATAATCTATAAAAATATAGATTATAGAAAAAAAATACAAATATAGAAAAACAGTAAATTTATAATCAAAAATAGTAAGTTCTTATGAATGGAATCTTTAACTTAATATAACGGTCCTTGGTCTTCTCTTGGACGACTACCTACCTACTAATATTAGTAGTGTAAACACTACCTCAGAGTTCATATGAAGCTACAGACATTTTTTTTAGCAGAGAGGCCCTAATTAAATCAGCTTCACGCTGTATCCCGCATACTAATTAATAATTTATTTTTCACCATACTTTTTTTAAAGAAAATTATCGTCTCATTTTAAACTTTTATTTAATATTGCGAAACTTTGGAATATAAATGCAATTTATATAATTAAAACAAACCTTCTTAGAATAAATAATAGCATCTAAATAAATCTAAGCGGTGAGTTATAAAGCTGTTTTTTAAATTCTTATCGAATGCTAAGGATTTTAAAATTAATGACTTTGACTTTAGCGAGCTTGTTTTGTACAGCAATGATTTTTGGACTAAAATGCATAAAAAATACATAAGCTGTCATCCAAAATATCTTTATAGTTAATGGTTTGTAAATTAGTAATATTTGCTGAATTTCTGTGTACCTATATCAGCTTCACGCTGTTAGGCAGAGGGAACCTAGTGTTAAGACACTCCGCTTTCCACTATCTGTCGAATTTTCGAGACAATGTGTTGAGCATTTTAATTTTTGGTCTATATATAATTTTTTTGATACTTTAAAAGTCGTCGTAGCGCAGTTAGGCAGTGTTTGACTAAATAACACGATGCTTGTGGGTCGATCTTTAGGGGCGGCAGTTATTAATTAAGCCATCAAGAAAGAAAACATTACTTGCTCCGGTAAAATAAAGAACGGCGTTGAGTTCCACCATGCAGACTCTTGAAATCTTATTTCATGATGATTGTATTTTTCCTTCAGTTATACTTATACTAAATTAAAAATAATAATCGAAATCTTTGAATTTAGTAATCAGTCACAAACGTTTTTTGAAATGTTTTTCAAAAAATATACATATTTCAACATATTAAGAATAATAAATTTTAATGATCTGCAAACATTGATTAAAGGATCGAAAACGATAAAGACAAAAATAAACACAACACATCCTTTTATTAGGAATATTAGCAAAAAATTGCTTAATTTTGTTTTACGACTCACTTGATGTTTTTTGTTAATCGATATTTTAATCTTTAACGAGTCGAAAGAATAACGATCCTTAATAATAACAATCAAATAAATTCGCAACAAAATAACACTGACAAATAAATTGTATAAAGAAAATTAAGTAAATATTTATGATATTTACCTTGAAATTTTATTAATATCGTTATTTTTATTCTTATATGACTGACACTACGGACATATCTTTTTGTACGACTGACACTACCGACATATCGATTTGTTAGTCGATATTTTAGTTTTAGCTTGTGTAGAGACATAGGGCTATTCGCTTTATCTATCCAGACCAAATATAATATTTATTTTATTAATATACTAATTAATCGATTCTACACATGACTTCTAAGCATATTTAGTAATATTTCATTTCAAACCAAGCTATTACGTATTTTAATTTATTGGAATACAAAATGTACATATGAATGTTTTAACACTCCGTTTAAAACTTGCCATCTTTACTTGCTAAAAGACTTGTGAAGTTAGTGAGTTTTACACGGACCGTCTGTCATTTGACCTCTGTAACCAGTATATGGGAACATTGGCAACCTTTGGTTATATTAGAGTATGTCTCCATAATAAATATACTGCAGATAGCGCTAAGGCCAATTGAGAAACTTTAAAATGACATTTGGAATCGAGAATCACGTCTTGTCAATTACATGAGGCATGTCAATCTTGTAGATATCAGATCATTTGGCTTAAAATAATACAAGGATATCACTAATGATGAAAATATTTTTAAAAAAATATTATAATATACACAAAAAATATACTCTAGGTTCCCAGGTTCCCTATGAGTTTTAGGCTAAGTTGCTATATTGTTGTATAAAGGCTATTTATTCATAAAATGTAACTAAAAAACAATCTTGCAATAAATATTTTAAAAAAATCTTTGCCCACTCCAGCACCAGCATCAGCCATATGGCACACGCATATCTAACGCGTCAGACGCCGTGGGCGGAGTGACTCACTAATGTTTACAAAGGTGAAAGTCCTATTACAATGAGCTTTCTTGTTTTTGTTTGACTTCTATATAAAAGTTGAGGTTATTATATAATAGTATCTAAAATTTTAGTCTATTCCAATCAGCGGCGTTAAGCTTAATATAAACGTTGTGGAAGTCAAAATAATAGTAAAATATTTTAGTTCCATGGCTTGGACCAAAAAAGTGCGGGAACGCCGCAGTTACAACTCTAAAGTCTTTATAATACAACTGATTACTAAAGCAAATTATTAAAACATATACTATCTTTAGGTTTACCTTATAAGAAAATATACATATGAGAATAACTGTTATTACAAATAATGTGATACAAAAGAATGATTTTAGCATTTTTTGTCAGTGCATTTGATCACGTTAACCTCAGAAACGACTTAACTGAATTAAATGCAGTTTTCAGTGCAGTGTGCAGTGTGTTCGTTTTTGTGTATTTCGGTATAGTTCCCACGAACATGAAATGTTTATTTTACTTCAATAGATTAATAAATAAAAGAAATATATCAGAGAGAGTCGCATGCGCAGCTAGTATACGCAATAGTGACCACTTACTAGACTTCCTCACAGCCTAAGCTTTTCCATATTATGCAAAGTGAGTGACTAAGTGGAAATACACTAGTTAAAATGTAGCATTTCCCACGGGAACTCATTTAATCATAATAAAAAACACCCCCTGTCGATATCATGACGTTTCGTTCAGTGGTCACCTATTCTACTATCGCTTGAGGGGTCACAAGCAATTTACAATGTTTCTATGCATGCATTTTCTATATAGCACTATTATAATTTATTAGTAGGGTAACCAGAGGAAACCTAGTGTCAAGATCCTCCGTTCTCCTTGTCCAATTTGATACATTGCATGTTAAATGGGTAGTTCAACACTGCGCTTTCCCTTATCAGAGCAGAGAAATGCAAATAATTTATTTCCTCGGGTGGATGTTGAATCTGCAACCATCGCGTTTGCTTGGATTATAGAAAAGGTTCTAAAATACTGTAGGTACTTCTTTAAATGAAACTGTGTATTAGTATTTATTATAAAAAAATATTTTATTAGTTAATATTAATAATTGTATTATGAATATTTAATAAAACATTTAATATTACACGCGAATTCACATTTACATTATATTAAAACAATATATTGCTGTATATATCGATAAAAATAATAAAAACGTATCTAAATCTACATCAAAATGGCTACTGTGGGTTAGAACCAAACTAGTTTGACTCTTCATTATCATTTATTATTTAATAATTAATTGTATGTTAATATTTTTATTAGTTACTAGATTTTATGCGGTTGGCGGCTTCGCCTTCGAGATTGAAATGAACTAAAATTTTTGTGTGGAACATGATATGACATATTTTAAGTACTCGTGGTAGCTTTAGCCGTAGGTCCAGTGGGTTAGATCTGACTTTACACAATGACCGTGGGTTCTAATATGGGGATGTTTCTTTTACAAATATTTCCATTTCTGTTGGATTTTGCCTTCCAAAATTTGAATGTCTCGACATCCCTAAAATGTGATGCGTTGTAAACAGTTGAAAATCAATTTTACGCGTCACAAAAGTACCCGTAAACGAAGTTGCAGAAGAAAATTAGTTATAGATTATTTTTGGTTTCTTTTTATATAAAATTGATAATTTTAGACATAAAATTTGTTAATTGACCGTTCAACAAGTTCCTTGTTTTAAAGTTAGAATCCATTTGAATATAATATTATAATACTTCTCTATAGATTTTGTATACGGTAGAGCTATCAAGTTACACCAATTAACAAAACTAAACAGAACTATTATATACGATCTTAATTAAAACAGGTTATCTTTTTGATTCTTGGCAGACGGTTTTTTTACCAAAGTGCACATTTTTACATTTATTAGCGTGGTCTCTTAACGACTTTTTGCCCATTTACAAGAAATATTTAAGTAATTAATCAAATGAATTTGGTGAAAAGGAACTTTTATTATTATTGATTTTTACTTCAATTTTTGTTTTACGATATATTACACCGTCGTGACGGAGTTGAGGTTGAGATTGTCTTTTAAAGCGTTATAAAACTCCTATACTCCCTTTATAGAGGCCAAGCGGGTATTCGCGTATTGTTTTAGAATATTGTAATATTACAAGAACAAAACAAAAAACTAATAAGACTCGATACATTATTGACAATTTTGAAATGCTATTAATATTTATATTTACATCCATCTGGGCTATAATATTAAGTTTATGTTTTATTTTAATTGGAAAAAATAAATATAATAATCATTTAATATAATAATCCAGGAAACAGTTTTACAAGATTCATAGGCGAACGCGTTTATCAGTCAAGTCAATGCAGTCCGCATTACTGATGATGTAAGCGCTCAAATGAAATAAATATTTATTGCTGACCGCAATCAAAGCGGTTGAAATTTCACCGACACCTGGAGCTATCTCTGGTCTCTCATCAAAAACGGTTTGTACCTCATTTGACCAATAATTTAATTATTTTTTCTTTCTTTCAGCTTTATGTTTTTTATCCTATATTAGTGAGTCAGAAAATAGGAGAGACCCAATATTAAAACACTCATTCCCCTCTCATATTGAGACATTATATGTTGAGTGGTGGATTATAGCGTCATGCAACGCTTTGTGTTACTGAAAGGAGAAAATGATCATATAATAAATATGATTAGACTTAAGTGGGAATCAAATCCACAACCATCGCGTTTATGCGTCAGACGTTGTCACTCTGTCCTCAAGTTTTCGTCTATTTTTCAAATATTACCTCAATAGTAATGTTTGTTATATATGTATAGGACGTGATTTCTAGAATTATAATAGAATTATAAAAAATATTAAAGTAAAACCCCAGAAAGTTAATTTTATTTGTGTATGACACGAAACAAAATATATATTTTCTAACCCCAACACCAGAGCGAAGAAATGGAAATATAAAGTTAAGTAAATATTTTATCTCCTCGAGTGGGCTTCGAACTCACAACCAGTCGGTTTTACAGTCACACTTTGTGCCCCTGCGCCACGACTAGCCTCATGTAATATGTATTTTTATATAATTATGTTCAAGTATAGTAACTGTAAAGAATATATGCAATAATCATCTTACATATATTTTTGTCGCATTGTTTTTCCCGCACATTGGATGCAATATTAAGACATTATAAAAAATAAAAAAAAACCAAAGGTTTGTCTTTTTTAATAAATTGCTATAAAAAATAACGCATCAAAAATAATTTACGAGCGAGTGGGTAACAAACCTAAAATCGTATGTCAACAATAAATATAACAGATGTTACTCGAACATCCAACTCGGCTGCGAGCGATCGTGATCTCCTCAATAACGTGTGATCATTTGTATGGGCTCTCAGAATTATGCTTTATTATCGTTTTTTGTAAAGTAACACTTTCTAGAGGAGGCCGTCGTGGCGCAGTGGTACAGTGATTAACTGTAAACGGAATTATTTATGGGTTCGATCTCCATTAGGTGGGATTAAATTATTTAAATTATTTTCATTCTTCACCTAATATATACATATTAGGCGAGACAATGGCGAGAATGTGGCGTTGAGTTCTGTCACTTAAAGCGCCAAAACTAAACTGAAGCTATGAAAAAACAAGAAGAATTTAAGATAAATATGTAGAATGTATTCAGTTTTGCATGTTTTACTTTTTCAAAATAATGGGTTAAAATAATCTCTTATTTTTTAGTTTCCATATTATAAGTAGATTTTGTGTCAACAAGTTAACAAAACGTAACGAAATTGCAAAGCTGCTGGACTTATTTAAATAGAACTATGATGGAGAAGGTTGTACTCAAATAATTTACAAAAAATTATCACAGATAAAATAAGCGAAATTCAGAAAAATATTACATTAGGTATTGAAATCGTATTCCATAGCTCTACATCATGTGAGAGGTCAGTAGGTCGCCCCCACATATGTTACACTATCGCTGCCTTAACATGAAAGGGGTTGGATTATATAACTTTATCATGCTACAGTGTTTGTTTTATTTCTGATACATGTATAAAAATCACTGCCAATTCACATGTCGTTTTATATATACAATATATATATTTATTTAATGTTTTACAGAGAAAGAATTTAATATTAAAACACTCTGCCCTTCACTTTCCACCTGGTGTCCTAAACACCATGTTTTGAGTGGCAGAAGTTGAGTTTATATTAGAGTGAAAAACAGAAAATAATTCATTCCTCAGGGTGGAAATTAAACTCATCGCGTTCGTATGCCTTCTTTGTTACCGAGAAAAGTATTATAAAAAGATTTTTTTAATATGTATGATAGAATAAAATATAATGTAGTAGTGTATAGTCATCCCTGGGGACAGATGTGTTATAACGCACTAATCTAGACTTGCGTGTATTTTCTCGCGGAAAAAATTACCTAATATCTCCAAAATCAGTAAACAAAATAGTTTTGCTCAATAAATTTGAATTTACTCGTTTCTATTTTAGAAAACAAGAATATTTCATACAAACTTTCAACCCTTATCTTATTATCACGCCAAAGGGTGATTTGCCAAATTGTCTTTCCTAATAAAAAGGTAAGCTTTACAAATGATCCTATATATACAAATTCAAGGATCCAGATATTTCTTGCAACCCGTCCAGTCCCTCATAAAATACTCCGTATCACCTGGTGACAACTGAACGGGGAAACAGTCCAACTCTTACTCTGTGTATACTATGTGTTGATATCTAGTCTTCTTTTATATAGAAAATGAATATATAGAAAATATGCTTAAATTGTTAGATGCCAGTCGTGGCGCAGGGGCACAAAGTGTGCCTGTGAACGTCACTGGTTGTGGGTTCGATCCCTACTGGGGGAAATTAAATTTATTTTATTTGACTATTTTTGTTCTTTAATTTATTTATAATCAACTTGCAATGCCTCCTGAATACGGCGGAAAGTGTGAAACAAAATGTCTTAATACTAGATTTCCTCTGCCTACCCTGCTGTGAGCGAGATCAGCGTGAAGCTTATTTGATTTTTTTGCTTAAATCTACTTACAAATTTCATCATTAGGCCACACCATAAAAAATGATTTAGGATAACAGTCATTACTGCAAGTATAGAGGTGGCTACGTAAATATTTAATAGTTGGTGCAATTATCTACCTTGGTTTTTCCGCAACATGGTGTAATACGTGTGAGTGGCGTTGCGATATCCTGTCGTAATCTATTCGGAGTTTGTGTTTACTTTAAAACGTTTTTTTTGTACTTTAGGTATATAAAATAATACTTTAGGTTGGCTTTGTTTAAGTTTTAGGAAACTGAAATATACTATAAGTTGTATGAGCCTATACTAGAACTGGAGGTTCACGATTAAACTCTGAAGAGTTCCGCTGCTCAGGATCTGGATCCATCATTAGACCAGCTCGATGATACCATATTATCAACTAATCTATTTATAACTGCTAAGTTTTATGATTATACGATCATCACACGAGGTTCAAATTCAGTTTCACTAATATTACTACATAGTTACAAGTCGACAATTAAAACAAGTAAAAAGAATTGTTTCTACGTTTGGTTTGGAGGTATTTATATTTTGTCTCTGTTTATCTGTGTTTTGACACATCAGCCTAATTTGGAAAACTTTTAACCTAATTTTACTATATTACTATTTTCTTAATTATTAATTATTTTTAGACAAATGGTTCTTGGGTCAAACATCAGACTATTAATATATTTATGCGTTATAAACATATCTATATAAACACAAATAATAATATTGGGCTGTACGGCGTTGATTTTCATCGTTTAACAGCATTGTCGTGGAAAGCGGAGGACAGCGAGTTTTATAACTAAGTTATCTCTACAGCTATATGCGGGATAAAGTGAAGTGTATTTAATTATATTCCAAATATAAAAAAGCAATATGGAAAAAAAATATATCCATAAACATATTATCACAATATATATGAATAATAAAGCTTTGACAAAGAACCCACACTATCCTTAACTATATCTCTGTCTATACATCGTTTCGTTAGTTTTATATTCTAATAACGGAAAATAATCACTCCAAAACGTTTATTAACAAAAGTCTAACATTTCATATGACTTTACAGCATGGGGTCAAAAATCCCATGACCTGTGACTCATAGCGCCTAGGTTAAACTTCTTTACAAATTAGAATAAAAATATTTTGTAGTCTGTATTCTATTGAGTTAAGGTTTAAAATCAAAGTTCTATCTTTTTGTCATCTGAGAATGTATATTTGCAAAACACACATTATTAGATTTTATTATACTATAAGTAACAAGAATACTTATTTCATACCTCTGAAAACTATAATTTCTTTTAAAAATTTATATTAAACATTTCATTCGTTTTTTAAAGACTTTCTTTATTTCACATAGCAGAGTAGACAGAGAAAACTTAGAGTCGAGACACTCCGACCAATCCGTCCGAAACAAAGTATATTTCCATGACATAGAAGAACGTTAGTTGAAACGTAATAAAATTAGTTTTTTTGTTTAGAGTAAAAAAGAAGAAGCAGCGATAGTATATTGGATTCTGTCTACTTATCACGCAGAATTCAAACGAAGATTAAATATTTCATTCATTTATATTTCATTTTCATGAATATTAAGTCTGCGGTGGAGTGTCGCCACAGGAGCTGACTGTCGATGACTGTGAGTTCGATTACGACTTGGAAGAGCGAATCATTTATTTTTTTACTCTGGAACTACTAAGTGTTGCCTAACACTTAACACTTAAATCTCGAAAATTGAACGAAAGGTAGGAGACGGAGTGTCTTAACATTAAGTTTCCTCTGCCTACTCTACTATGTATCTTCGGTTATCTTCTTCACAAATATTGACAATATTTTCCTCCAAATAACTTCTCCAAATTCTTAGAACGAATTACAAATTGATCCCGTGACCCACACTTGTGTATAATCAAGCTTTTATTATATTAAACGAGCTATTATGCGTTCGGGTATCGATAGGTAATGAAGCGCCGCAAGCCTTAATGTGCCAATCATACAAAAAAATATATAATTTTAACTATTATATATGAAAAAAATGTTTACTTTCGGTCTATTAGTCAATGAAGGTTTTTATCCGTGGTCTTCGGTTTAATACCTATTTTTTATTGATTTCTTATATAAAGAAAACAATACATAATTTCGGTCAACTCTCCCAGCTATGTAGGTTATTAAAAACAATAAAGATTTTAATTATTCTAATAAATAAAATTTTATTTTGTGGAAATTTATTTATTCACTGAATTACTTATTTCACTATCTATATTTTAGTTTCACGCTTTGCTGCTATCTGCTGATATCTGCTGATTTCCAACTCCATACTAAAACCTATCTGGACCTATGGAATTCCCCTATGGGGCACTGCTAGCAAAAGTAACATCATGTACATCCAACGAGTTCAAAATAACATCCTGCGTACTATAGCAAATGCTCCGTGGTTCTCCAAAAATGACGAGATCCACGAATATGTTAATGTTCCCACAGTTCAGGCTGAAATTGACAAACACAATAAGAATTACGCATACCGACTCTCAATCCATCCAAATGTCCTGGCTAATGATCTTTTAAAACCCTTACCTAGAAGGCTGAAAAGGAAGGATGTGCTATAAAAAGGCACACGAGTCGTTGGGCTCGTCGCCTAACCGCCATATAGAAGCAAGCCATCTGCTTATAGTCTTGCGACTGATTGCAGATTTATCTTAAAAAAAAAAAAAAAAAAGTTTCACGCTTAATCCTTCCGGCAGGGTAAGCATGGTAAAGAACTTACTGTCAAAATACCTAAATTTTCTACTGTCCATCCGTATTTGAGACATTGTCTATGCAGCTTAGTATGAACAGTTACATATTTTCCCACGTGTATAAAATAGTTTATTTTTTTTTATTCACATTATCATTTCAAAGACAATATTCATACATCGAAAACTACAGTTTTGTGGGGAACGGAGTGTCTTAACACTAGATTCCTTCTGCCTATGCTGCTGTATGCGGGATACAGCGTGAAGATTTGAAAAAAAATAAGCAAAAATAATACTAATTTAGTTAATCAAGGGAAGTTTTCTAAAATACAATAGTAAAAACTGCATTTACACCGGTTAAACCGTGTCTGAGATTAGCGTGCACAAACGCACAGATAAACAGAAAAAAGGAAAGTTACAAAAACATCATTGTTTTGGGTTCTACTGCATTTATTACTCCAATAATAGACTTTCATATATATTCCACGTACAGACAGCGATGGATTACAGTTTTATTATATGTAAAGATATAATAGATAAGTATATACATTTCCATCTTAGTAAAATGACTAATTTAATTATCTCCACCACATAAGAGGCCGCGGATTAGCAAAAAATTAATAGGCTAATTTCTCATACAGATAACTAAACGTAACTGTACGTGTATGACTGTGCCAGTTTGTGTTATGATCGATATACATATACAATATACTTACATACTTATACAGTGTCCATCCGTTTATGTAAATATTACTCGTGACTACGAACCCGTGGAATAACAGCTTAAGATTATTTTCTAGATTATACATGGTGTTCGATATTCCGTTAGGATTGGCACTAAACTGTAGATATAATGGTTTAAAATAACAATATCAATGTTTCAAGTAGAACGAGTTATTACCATGTAATGGTTTACTAACGATAAGACCTGGTTTTGTCTTTTGAATTTTACTGTTACGGATAAGTTTCACCCTCGATTAGTTTGAGTTGGGCTGAATTTTTGAAATATATATCTTGTATCCTATATACAAATGAAAAATTGTACTAAATGTTTTAAGTCTGTTTGTTAAAGCCCCATGGTCCCATAAGCAGATATTTTCTAAGATAAATGCGGACATACAATTAAATATTATTGAATACATATTCGGACATTTGAACTAAATAAAAAAAATGTAAGCCTCAGGTAAGTATGTATTACTTTATTTATGTCTATAAATAACTTATTTAATATTGTCATTTTCCCTATTAATATTTTCGTTTTGATAACAAGGCAAAGCGCCGAATTGAGTTCCGCCACGAATGAAATGAGTACCTATAATAGTAAAATAAGTACGAAAAAAATAATAATCATATTTTATTAATATTACACCAATTATATTTGTATATAATTTTGAAAAAAGACTTCCTTTTCTTTGTTTCTTAACTAAATAAATGTCACACAATTTGAAAACTAAAATATTATCTAATCGATATTTTATACGACGCTAATAAAATTTTTAAATTAATTATTATTCAATGATTTATAACATTTTTATATTTACTATCCAGCGGACGTTAATGTTGGCAGTTGTGATTTTTAATTACTCATCTTTATGATGTATCCAGTGATAGTATTGCGCTATGCTATAATTTTCAAAGCTTCTTTAAAATATTTTTTTTAATAATTTCTTTTTTAAGTAAATTATTAGTTATTTTAATGGTGAAAAGATTTTATTTCACGCGTGAACTTTGATTCTTTGACATAATATTTTCCTTCTTTTAAGATATTGGTAAAACGTTAAAGAATTACCACAATACAAATTATTTTTCTATATAAAACCGACATTATAACATACAACAACTAACAATATCTACAATTAATATTATTAAGTACTTTGAAAGTTTAAAAAAGAATTTTATAACTAAGTTATAAAATTTTTTTTTAGTTTTACGCGTCATCTCGAATACTACGAGTATTCGAGAGAAGGCACAGAAAAACTGCGTTCTTCACTTTCCGTCCAAATTCAGGACTATGTTTCTCTCCTTTGATAATATAACATTCTGACATAGGAAAAAAGACAATTATTAACAATTACAAGCATTATTCATATTTACATATTTTTCTACTTAGCTCTTTGTGTGTATTTTCTTATTTATAATTAATTATATTATGAAATTATTCAAAATATAGTATTAAAAAAAAATTTCAAAAGCCTCCGGAATTCGGCAGAAAGTGGGGAACGGAGTGTCTTAACACTAGGTTCACTCTGCCTACCCTACTGTGTGCGGGATACAGCGTGAAGCTAATTTAATTTAATTTAAAAAAATATATATTTTTACTGTTCCATTTGTAGACATCCTCGTCTTAAAGCTCGCGTATACTCCTAAGGAGAGAAATGTCAATTATCGGGTTTTCACCTACTCACCCACTGAATTTCTTCTGTGCATTGTTTCTGTCAATCAGTCACTGCAAGGAGGAAAATCGACGGTCCCCTACAAGGTTGCTGTCATCCGCCCATAGCTCCTTGAGGCCTTAAGACTTGAAACTTGAGATGAGAAAACTCTTTTGTCGTCATTACCACCTGTCACACTATCCAGCCAGGTGAGATCTTCAGTTGTCCTGAGAGAGACCGATCTTAGGTGATCAGTACCTGATAGTGGCTCCGGCAATACAGTACTTAGATACTTACAGAATATTTTTACATATAAAGATTGTAGTATAGACGACACAAGCTAATATAATTTCAATGGAAATAGGTGTCGTAAAATGTTATCGCTGTATTATATGGCCATTTAATTTGCCATCTGATTTATAAGACAAATAGAAAGTTAAAACAAATTTGACGTCTTTAATGGTATAATATTGTTTGTATTCATAAAATAAATATCTTCTCTAGTTTTATATGTCCGATCGAATTTCGTTTTACAGTTAGTTTTTACTTTTTTTTTGTAATGTGTATGGTAAAAATATATTTATTATAGTATGAAGCAAGGGCAGTAGGGTGTCGAATTTTAATAGGAGAATGTATACAGTTATGTTTTTTAGCTTCACGCTGTATGTTGTATATAACAGGGTAGGCTTAATTAGTCACGCATGGTAGGGAAGATAGTGCTAAGACACTCCGTTCATCCCATTCTGCCCAATTTTCTTGATATTACGTTTGGAGTGGCGATATTCAACGCTGCCTGCCATTTCTCTTTACCGTATACTACAAATATTTACTTTGTCATGTTTGACAAAATGCAAAAAATGAGTTGAATTGAGCTCCTTAGAAAAAAATAACTTATGTGAGATAGATAAATAAATAAATTAAAATATTCATAAATATACTTTAATAAAAATTATTTACTTTGATAAAAAGTTACTCTATTTATAGGTATACAGCTACATGAGATATTTATATTATTTTCTTAGTTTGTTTCCTTAGTAATATCGTGATAGTTTGAAGTAATTTGAATATCATTATCATAATATAGTTTCACATAAACTATATCAGGTCCGTTTTTGATATAAATATATAATAAAACAAAAAAAAACTATAAATGTAAAACAAATATTATAACAGAGTTAAGGCCAACCACTATGAAATATATCACACATTCAAAGCTAGATCTATCCGTCATAAACGAAAAGTTAAATCAAGTAAAAGTTAGAGTCGTCGTGGCGCAGGAGCACAAGCATATTGCTTGCGCTTATGCCTGGAATTTAGGCAGAATCTGAGAAACGGACTGTTTAGATACTAGGGCCTCTCTGCGGAGATACTTGGACGGAGATACTAGGGCCTCTCTGCTATGTTCACAGGTCTCTGGTCTAGTTACAAAAAAGCTCAAAACATGTATTGTCACCAAAACTAAAGGAATATAGATCAAATTTCAAGTAATTTGGTCTATAAGGCCGTAAAATATCAATCACTAGATTTATTGACTCTCGACAAAGTCAAGCTAAGTAAAACCGTTTAATTAAAAACTGTTAAGGGATATCTTTCTGCGCTATCAAATGTCATAGTTACTTGAAATATAAAATATATAAAGCCGCTTTAAAATTCCTTTTTTTCCCGTTCCCGTAAGAATTTTAGGGAAACATACCTTAGTTTAAATACTCCCGAAAGAACCTGCATGTTTAATTTCATATAAATCTTTCAGTTAGTAACGAAGTAATTACATATATAAGTATTATGTAGGTAAAATAAAAAAATCTTCGTTTACTTAAAGAAGATAAAACTCATAAACGAGTCCATTTCTTAATAGAGCTATTCGTGAACAAACAAACATACATATAAGTAAGTACTCGAGAGTCATTTCTAAAAAGAATGATGACACAACATTACAAGTGCTTAAACATCTCAACCACTTAAGTGGTTTAAGATTTACGCCGTTACTAATATTAGTACTGTCATGTTACATTGATTTATAATCGTTTTGATTTATTTTAGTTACTTGTGTTCAGTTTTTTAATTTAAATTTGACTTTGACTTCCCTATAAATGGGTATATGACGAATTGATTGACTGAAGTATTTTCTTATTTTCCGGGGTAATGTATGTTGGGTTGGGAGAGCGAATTTGTGAACCTAGTGTTAAGATACACCGTTCCCGTTAAGACACTTCCGTTCCCCGCTTTGACAACGCCGCGTGTTGCCTCGTTACCACGGCGAGGAAATAAAAATATTAAGCAACCGAACCAACAACCTGTCGCGATTACAGCCGCACGCCCCGCCACAACTGGCATAAATGTTTTTTTTTAATTTTTTTTGCCAGAACTGGCAGTGAAAGGCGGATGTTATTATTAATTTCCATATTCTTACTATTTGCTTATTTAGCCACGTGAAAAATCTACCTTATAAATGTTTGTGTTAAGCTTATAATATGACGTTTTAAGAAGAATAATGACAGGGTCTAATAAATACGCCAATTTTCCAAAATTTCTGATAAGCACCGTTCTATACATATATTATGTGAAAACACAAAATAAAACGTAAATATATGCAATGCATATTATTTATTATCTCGTTTGTGTATCTCCATTTTGCCATTTTATCTCCAGATCTTCCGCATTCTAGTCTATTAGCACATAAAACTTATATGGATAACTCAGTTTGAATGAAATCTGAACTCAGCTTTCCGTGCTTCTGCGAAACCCAACGTTGCCGATTATTTATTACTATCTCCATTAAGATTCAAACCGTTGACCAATTTTTTATTTAACCACGGCGAAAATAGAGAAGTGATATGAGTTTTATGTGTTTGTGTGTCTTTCTGTGACATCGTCGCGTTGTCCAAAAAAGGATGAACCGATTTTGATTTAGATTTTTTTGTTAGAAAGGTGACTTAATCGAGTGTGTCTAAGCCATGATTAAAATAAAATATGTTCAACCGTTTTTAGTTGTTTGTTTAGCTATCAAAACATTTTGTGTCGAGTGTTTTTAATTATCATTTAATGTTATATTAATTAAGCTTCACGCTGTATCCCGCACACAGCAGAGTAGGCAGAGGGAACCTAGTGTTAAGACACTCCGCTCCCCACTTTCTGCCGAATTCTCGAGGCATTGCGTGTTGAGTAGCAGAACTCAACGCCGCGCTTTGCCTCGATACCAAAACGAAAAAAGATAAATGGAAATATAAATTTAAGTAAATATTTTATCTCCTCGAGTGGAGATCGAACCCACAACCAGTCGGTCTTACAGTCACACTTTTGCCCCTGCGCCTCGTCTGGCCTCTGGTGTTATATTAATTATATATATTTTCTTATATACCTACACAATTTAGTAGTAATATAAACAAAGAAAAACACAATTTTACTTGTTACAGTTACATTTTAAGTTGAAATGAAGCATAAAGCACGTAGAAAGTTTTAAGTGGACTCAGCTAATGGTTTCTCAGTATAGTGACGGTACTTATTTATAACTATAAAGTTTTGTTAACTGTCACCTTAAGATTAGTATGGTATGTGGTACATGCTTACCTACTTATATTATGTGAAATTCATAATGATAAATAATTATTATGAAATTTTTAAATATATTTGTTAGGTTGACCACCAGAACACAATAACGTGATACTGGAGGAAGGTCGTTGGAAGTATGCAGACTTCCCGGAGGGTGGGTATGAAGAGGTTGATGTTAGTAGGCGAGGCACAAGAGGTGTGTGGATACTGTAGCTATAAAAAATATTTTAATGATGTTCTTAGCAAAGTTGCGATTTGTCTACATATGTATAAGTGCTTTGCTTTACGGTTCCTTGGAGAACATAAATCAAACTTTTAAATCAACGAAATCAAAAAATACGAGCATTTAGACTTTGTTATTTTATATGAAATGCGCCGCGTAGTCAAAACTTATATTTCCCGAGAATCTACATTTATGAAATTTACCACGAAGTGAGAATTTACAATTAAAAATAAAACATACATCTTAAAAAGTAAAAATTTATAGCTATTTTATAGAAAAAAATCTTTAGACATTAATGTTTATAGTTTATTTTATACAAAAATAATAAAATACATACTACCGCATACGTAAGATTGTTAATTTTTATAATTTGTATTTCCCGTTGACCTATAATTCAAAAATAGTTCGGAACCCTCAGAGGGACCGACCGATCCGACTTGCACACCGTTTTTATTTATTTTTCTCTACATAACTGAGTAAATTAAGCAAAAATTCTGAACAAACGTAGTACTTACAAGCATCTCGGTTACATACCGCGTAATAATGTAGATGTTCTCGTAAACCTTGGCTGTTTTAACAAAAACTAGCAACATTGATACGAGCGCAAACGCACCGCGTTCCTTTTTAATGGACATGTAACTCGAATATTTCGAAATAAAAAGCTTTTTACTTATTTTACAACCTATTTTAATATTCTGTATATATTTACGCCGTTTTCAGATCTAAAATATAAAAAATAAATCAGCTTCACGCTGTATCCCGCACACAGCAGGGTAGGTAGAGGGAACCTAGAGTTAAGATATTCCGTTCCCCACTTCCTGCCGAATTCTGGAGGCATTGCGTGCTGAGTGGCAGAACTCAACGCCGCACTTAGCTTGACACCAGAGCGAAGAAATGGAAATACAAATTTAAGTAAATATTTCATCTCCTCGAACCTACAACCAGTCGATTTTACAGTCACACTTTGTGCCGCTGCGCCACGACTGGCCTCAGATATAAAAAAAAGATATAAGTTCGTTTGTCACTCTTAAGATATCATAACACGTTAACAGATCACAAATTAATAAAATATACAAAATATGAGTTATAGAATATATAAGTATGCACGTTTTTATAGACAAGTACTTTGCATAATTATTTATATGGTATATATTTTTTTTATATTATATTACTCCCCTAATACGCTGGCAGAGGGTACACTCAATATGGAGAAAAAACTGATCAATATTCAAATTTTAAAAGCAATATGTAAAAAGCATTACAGTTATGTGGATTTTTTTAAATTGGGTTTCCGTACCTTAAGAGGAAAAAATGAAACTTAGAGAATTACTTTGTTGTCTCTCCGTCTGTCTGTAACAGGACCATTGTTTTTAAAATCGCGGTGAAGAAGAAGGAAAAATGTTTTTTTTTGTTATATTCATGAAAATAAACTATTACAAACATTAATTCATAGTTCATTTCACACAAGCTTAATGTATTCGCCCGCAAACTTAAGTTTGTCAACTCTTATAAATTATACTCCCAGTTGATCTGCGATCATAAAATTGATACGAAATCCTTAGTCGGCGAATCAGAAATGCAATCGACTGATTTTTTTAAATAATATTAACACCTATTAACCTAAGAACGACGAAGAAAACAAAAAACACGTTATTTCTTACAAAGTAGATGCGAAATGCAAAAACATGTAATAATTTTTGTATCCATAGGTTTCTATATAAAAACAATATTATTAACATACATATGTAGGAATTTTGAATTAAATTGTAAAATCATTACCGTATTGAGAATAACTGTACTGTATAGTATAGAAAATTACATTCGACGCAATAAAGCGGACTTAAATATAATTCCTAAGTTCAAAATGTGTTTGGTTTCTCATAAAATTATGTAAATTGTTATCGAGTTTTAGGTATTGATGAAGTAAATATTTTGCATGTACTTTGACTACTAGCAATTTGCCTCAGTTTTACTTGAAATATAAACTTTTATTGGGTATTATATTCATATTTTCTAACTACCTGTACTAAATGTTCGCGTGGTGTAAGAGACGAAAAAGAATCGGTTAGCGATTCTTCGATCGTTTTGTATTTATATTAGACCTACAATAATGACATTATGACACATATTAACCACCCATCGAAACCATTGTGGCTCAGTGACAGCGTCTAATTGGAAGCGCGTTGGTTGCATGTTCCATCCCTAACCGAAAATTAATTATATTTATTTTGCTTGGTATAGTAATATAAAGTACCGCGTTGTGTTCCGCAACCATCCACGTACAAACCACATACAAACAAATATATGCGGGATACAGCGTGCAGCTAAAAAAAAGTTAACTGCGAAATCATAAACTTCTCTATTGCGTCACGTGACATCAATATTATAGATGTAGAATTGCTAAAACAAAATCGTTCGTATATATTTTTAATTTTATAAAAACGTATACGCAAAATAAAAAATATGTTTTTTTTTAAACTCGTATAGAAAATACTTAGTCGTACAATCTATTACTTACAATGTAATTTAAGTAAATCCAGGGTAAGCTGCTAGTTAAAGTTAAGTATCTATTAACCTAATGTTAACTTGTATCGTTCTGTTAAGTTATCAACCAGTTAACCAGTAATTATTGAATGTTATTTATTATATTCCACGAGTCTGTGGGGTCCGATCTAATTGCGGAAATTTAGGTAATTAAAACTAGAACTAACTGTTTATATGCGTTGGTTTATTCTGTAGTTATTGTATCGATTAGTTACTTATTAATTACGAAGTTGTAGTATTAAATGATTAGTTTAAGATAAAAAAAAATATATTTTTTTTTTTATTTTGTATGTTTGATAGACGTTACTTGTAACTTTAAATTTATATCCAATTTAAAATATTCTTTGAACAACAAAACGTCATATTTTTTCAATTATATGAATAATAAGAAAAAAACGATGTTACTTGAGCTATTAATATAGAAAATAAGCTTGATAATATGGAACAAGATCTAAGATTAAGTCTTCACTTAAATTTAATGAAAAGTCTATAATTTAATATCTCAAGAACATTTGAACTAATCAACAAGTAAAGGATTTTCTAGTTTGTAAATTCTGTGATTATCATGTTTTTGCATACATTATATACAAAGTATGAAGATATCATTTAGTTAGGACCCGGGGCGGCCAATGTACAGCTTCCTGTAATTTTTGTGACAATTAAGATAATTTTTATGTTTCTGCTTCTGTTTCTGTTCTATTATGAGGTACGGGGGCTTAGTAGCGTCGTTTTTACTTTTGGAGTAATGTATTATCTTTTTAAGGCGTAGTGTTGGATTCCGCTGCAAAACACGTAATAAACACATAGTTGAAAATGAGAATTTTATATTGGGTATCCTTTTTTGACGAATTCAAAATATTATTTACTTGTTATACCGACAATATGGTTATACTTAAACTCTATTAAGGCGGAAGTCATTTATTTTGAGATCATTCGCTATATTGCGCTGGAGCAAGGCAGGGCCACGAAGCCTACACCTGTGGTCGTAAGTCCCAAAATGTGCCCCGCTGCTTAAACTTTTACTTAATACTTGTATTTAAATCCATAATAATAAAGTATACATTATTTGAAACAGTGGTTTTCTTCAAATCATTTAAATATTGAAAATAATAATAGTACACATTTTGTTAATTCAAAGTAATCAATTTAGACGTAATGTATAAGTTTCAATTGACCATCATCCCCAGTAAAGACAATGTAATTATTTTATAAAACTAAGTTCTTATAAATACCATGAAAATTTACCAAACAAGTATAAAGTGGAAAAAGACAAATGAAGTCCCATGCAAAATGTGAAAGATTATTATCTTCGATGAAAGAATATTATCTACGATGTAAACATCATTAGAAATTAGTAAATAAAAAAGAGATTTTTTCCCTACCCTGCTTTGGGGAAGAAGGCAAAGGGGTACCCAGTGTTATGGTACTTCGTAACCATTTCCGCCCATATCATCCATCAAAACAAAATAAGTTTAATATACTAACTTAACACTCAACGAGAGCCATCTTATTAATTTCTGTGTAAACATAAAAAGATCCTCTTCGATTTCGCGTCGCAATCCACACCAGCCGTAGACCACACATGGCTGTATGTTAACCAATTTATATGAGACGGGGATCTTTGAATTAATTTGCAATTGAAACGAAGTGGTCATTTGCCAAGTTAGTGCTTACGTTACATATTTACGATACAAAATTATCAAACGGCGCGGGTAATGAAGAAAATAATATATTGGTGACTTAAAGAGATATTTTATCACATGTTATTATATTGCTGGTTGGCGCTACAGGGGCCTTTAAGGTTTTTTTGTTTTGTAATGGTTATGGGTTCAATTTTTTTAAAGTTGTCTATTTAATAAATATTTACGTGATTTTTGCTGTTTAAACGAGACCTGATTTTGATTTATTAAAAATATTTTAGTCCACCTTCGATGATGCAAAGTCTGATATATGTATAGAAGTGTTTCGTGTAGAACGGAATAATTAAATAACAACTTGTTTTATTTTACCCTATAACGTATAACAGTCAGGCGTCAGTTGTCGTTATAAATAGACAAATAAATGTCGTTATAATAGAAATAGACAAAAAGGGTTGTGGGCCCGATTCCCAGTCAAGAGAAGGAAAAATTGTGTAAAAGAAATGAAAATTCATTTCTTTACTCTGAATACACAATGCCTCGAAAGTTTGGCAGAAAATGGAGAATTGGGTTATATTAACACTAGGTTTCCTCAGTCTGCCCTGTTCTATGCGGGATTCAGCGTGAAGCTATAATGTATAACCACTTACTACCCTTAGTTTACTAGCACCACAGCGTTTGCATGTAAATTGACTAGAGGCAATGGACGAATAAAACATGCTGTTTACGAATGATTTAATTACGATACACATACATTACAGTCATACGCTTTATGATTTTTAATTACGAACCAAATAGCATAAGAAGGCCTTCAAATACATAAAAAAATAATTAAATATTATTTAATATGAAATCAACAGACCAGAGGCCAGTTGTGGTGCAGGGACACAAAGTGTGACTGTAAAATCGACTGGGTGTGGGTTCGATTTCCACTCAAGGAAACGAAATATTTATTTACATTTATGTTTTACTTTCTTCGCTCTGATGTCGAGGCAAGGGCAGCGTTGAGTTTCGCCATGCATCCAGAACTCGGCATAAAATGGGGAACGGAGTGTCTTAACGCTAGTTGCCCTCTGCCTACCCTGCTGTGTGCGGGATACAGCGTGAAGCTGATTTTTTTCGTTTTTCATTTCACTAAATTCAGTTAGTTACAAAATGGTAAGATATTTCTATAGCACATACGTACATGAGCAGCCAGTACCGTAGTCTAAATCGATGGGACACGCCGGCTGCTATACGCGTGATTGTCCAAAATTAACAATTCGTTCCTTGTAAAATTGTTAATTTAAAAGGTTCGTTTACACGATATTCGTAGTTTTCAAGTTAAATTATATAATGTAAAAGTTATTTAAATGATGCGTAAGCGCAGGAATAAACTAAAAAAAAATTACATATATTATGGCGTTTTTTTATATGAGTGAGCCATTTGAAAAATTCGAAGTTTTAGCTATTTTAAATAAAGCAATTGAAATATATTTTATATATTTTTTTATTTCGTATTTTCTGTAGATCTCTTGTTTAAAGAAAGGTTTTTTCAAACGTTTGTTTCCTTTTGCTTAACAAAAAAGTGAGTAACGAAAGAACTAAGTCATTAGTGTGTACTAAACTTTTGCCTCGTCGTTTTTTATATGATTTTTATATCATATTAATAAGCTAGTAATTAATATTTTTTAAAATATTTATAAGCATTCTAATAAAAAAGAAATTAAATTTTAAAATACAATGTCCTATGTTTATAAACGATAAAATTAAATACAAACTTTTAACTCTATTTCATTTTGGGGCGCATATTAGTAAAAAATCTTTACAGAGAAGTTTATTCGAAGAATTTCATGCTTATAGATTCAGTACGTTAGTGTCATAATACATAATATAAATTATGTTAAGTAGCTTCTGCCCATAAAGATATATTATAAATTTGAAGACAAATTCCAATACTTTGGCCTTATGTTATGAACATTCCCTAAATAACCTGTCTAGCTCTACAATTTCTCTTAAATGGCAAGCAAAGTCACCAGCAAGTAATAGTCCAAAGCTTATTTTGTTCTTTAAATAACTACCAGTAATTTAACATAGCTTCGGCGCTTACACGAAATGTGGCCCGTTTTCGATTTAGATTACTATCGCGTAATCGCACGAGGCAAATTTACCTTTCGAAGTGGAATGAAATGTAATTTTGAAAAACTACATTTACATAATATACTTGAACGTGATTAGGCAGCGCGTAGGTAACAGATCTTAACACTAGGTTCCCTCTGCCTACCTTGATATATCCGGAATATATTCTAGTAAAACTATTTTTTTTTATATTTTAAAAGCAATTTTAAATTTAATGACTTTTCTAAAAATATCTTAGAATTGGCTAACAAGTATTTTTTCAACTTTAAGTAGAACTTATAATTTATAAAACTAATGAAGTTAGGTATTTATGATTGTAAGGCTTAAATTTCAAAATGGTAAGCATTTATTGTTATACCAATAATTAATTGAAAATCACATGAGGTTTGAAGTAAAAAGGAACCTAAAAATCCAAATCGAAAGTCCTAAGAGCTGCGGGAAGCTGTTTATTTAAAAATTGAATTTAAATAATATTAAGTACTTTGTATGAGACACGTAAAATTATACAAACAAAAGATATAAATGGCAATATCTTGGGACAAAGTGAATGAATGTTAAACTTATAAGCGTGAGTCAATGAAGCCTGTGGTGTACTGCCTACAAAAACACGCATACAGAAGTAGGTATTATTCTTAAAAATATATTTATATTAATAGTCATTTTATCGTAAATATAATGTAATATGCGCAAATTAAACGGCTGCCGAGTTTCAACAGACCCTCTTTTATTTAATTATGTTTTCAACTGTTTAAAATTAGTAGGATAAGTGAAGAGAGCCTAGTTTAGCCTAAGGTCACGCCGACGCCGAAGATATACAGATGAAGAACCGTCTGTATATCTATGTTAATGTTATACTAATAAAGAATTTGTTTGATTGAGCGTGGTAATCTCAGGAACTTTTGGTTCAAGTAAAAAAAAATGTGTTTGTTAGTCTATGGCTATACTGCGTTCAGATAACACTTCAAATGTGTCGTGATTTACAATTCTCAGTTAATTTCATATGATTATGTGGGGGAAGACGCTAGTAAAAGGTATTTTAACATAATGCATTAAAATAATCTTTCCTACTTAGAAAAAAATTATATACTAAGAGAAAATTATAGAATTAATAACTTTTTCAAATTGAGCCGAAATGGCTTCAGAATTAATATATTTTTAAAATATAATTTGAATCCTTTAACGTAAATATTATTTCTAAAACAGCTGCAGGTCCTAAAAGACCGTTACAATGATAATAGCAGGTTCACGCACCGGCGCGCGCGCATGACGCATGACGTCACTTCCTGCTTCCGGCGGCAGGTAGAGGGTATATGGGGTGATGATTAATGATTGTGATAGCTATGTTTAGGAGATAGAGAGTATGTGTGTAGTATATATTATTATTATATTTTAAGCGTCTGACTGTGAACGCGGTGTCTATGAGTTCGATTTCCACCACGGGGAGATAAATTTCAGTTGATCTCTCCTTCCTGGCTTAGTGGTGATTTCCACCACTCTACTTGAGAAAGGAAAAATGAATTATACTATAATGAATTCATAGTATAATGCATTTTTCCTTTCTCAAGTAAATATCCCATAGTAATTTTGAAAAAAATTGAGGCAAGCCATACTTAGAAGGTATTAAAATTATTTTATCATATACATATGTGTATTTTTACACATATGTATACGTATACTATAATTTTAAGTTTATTTTTTTGTGAACAATTTCAACTTCGAAATGATTATGGTGTAGTTCTGTGTACACACCGTGTCTGATTATAGCCCGAACATTTACATTGCAATGACAATGAGTGGACAGAAGTGGTATAAAGTAAAATATCCAACAAAATATCTGGCATTCGGAATGAATTATTTTTATATTATGACAAAGCGCGGCGTTCAGTTCCGCCACACTACTGCTTAACGTATTATCCTGCATAGAGATCCTAATCTTAATACACTGTTAAAAATAATCATCGAAAATATTTTATTCTCCTGAGACGAGATCGAACCCATAACACTCGCACTTACAGACATACCATTGCGCCAAGATGGTGTTAAATAATTGACGCTTTAGAAAAAGACGTACGTACACGTACCTTCGGTACATATATATTTTTTATATATTCATAATAATCGAGGTCGACGACACTGTTCTAACAATTTTATAGCCTTAGTTATGGAGTAAGTAAATCACACCAGCGGCTAAAACTTAAAGAATGTCAACATACTATACTTGAGTAACGAGATGAATATATTATAAGATATATGTTTCTTTTTCTTTGTAACATTCGTGTTTTTGTATAGTTAAACTATTTTTTTTTGGTTTTATTAGCAACAATTTATATTAAAATATGTATGGATATCTCAATATTACAATTTTGAAATAGATTTTTTTTAAATATTGCCTTACTGGTATAGTGATGTATGTAATATATTTTATTTTTTCTATATTTATCTTGTTGTTTCTATATGCATATAGATCATTATGATCATTCAAAGAAATTTTCAAAAATCTCCCTACAAAGATGCTAACAATAAATAAGAATGTAGTTCGTTAATAACGTGAAGAACATAATGTCTTAATTGGCTAGAGCGCTTGGACGGCTACCAAGAGACCTGGGTTCGAGTACCACCCAGCTACGTCCAAATGGTTATACATATCTAAATAAAGGTGCTGCTTTCTTATTAAATTTTCAAGTTATTCTTTTTAATCTTTTTTATGGAAAACGAAGGAACCTATATTTTTAGTTATTTTTTTTAAGTGAGATGTACTTTTTGCATCTACAACTAATTCCTCTTCCCAACGTTATTACATAATTACGTTGCATATGCGCATGCGCATATCTATCGCAATCTACACACAACAAGGCGTGTTTGAATCATTAATTTAATTCTTTTCAACTTGAATTATTTTAAAGAAATATGACGTATGAGTATACAGTTTTGTAATTTATGTAGAGAATATTGAACTGTTTTTTGTATATATTTAACTATATGATATGCAGATATATATTTTTTTAATATAAATATTAAATCACGTTATAATTTCAACACCAAGGTCGTCCTGTAGGATTGCATCTGACTATAAGCGCGACGGTTGTAGGTTCAATTCCCACTCGGAGAATAAGGTATTTTTATTTTTTTAGCTCTGATAAAAAGACAAAGCGCGGCGTTGTGTGTGTAGGAATTCTTAGTAACGACTACTGCCCCTTTACCTACCCAGCTATATTTTTCTAAATATATATTTTAGATGAATTATAATAGAAAACGAATAATACAAACAGTTAGGATACTACCATCAAATTTGAACTGCCAACTATCAAATTGATTGATTTAGATTAATGTGATTTATACTTATTTAGAAAACGTATAAACAACAGGACTGGTAGGTTTACAGGCGCGGAGGAGGCGCGGGTTCGAGTCCACACAAATTTTATACGTTTTCTAAATAAATATGTTTCTTTCCTAAGTGTGGAATAACACTTTCAAAATGTTAAAAATTTGTTAGTTACTTTGTTATAATTTGAAAACTACTAGTATAAACGAATTATCTGAAAATCATTTGTATAAAAGGCGTTTACCTAAACGTTACACAAGCCAGCTCTAACTCTCTCCGACCTAAAGGTATTTAATTGTTAGTACCGTTGTTGCCTCAGGAATTAGCTCGGACAATACGTAAATTATTGCTACATGCAGATTATATCTCGTTGGATATCTTTTATCGAGAATTGTAGATTTAGTGCTGTATACAATTTAAAATGTAGATTTGTACCCACTACCACCCGTTGAGTCCTAGGTAACAAGAACTCTTAATTTGCTGTTTCTAGCCATCTATCTTATTATTTAGCAGGGTACGCAGGACATGCTAGTGCCGAAATATTACTTATTCAGTGACGGAATTATATTTTTTTTCAAATTTGCTAGACAAAGTACGGCATTGAGTTCCGCCATTCAATTAGTGACTCGAATTCAGTCGGTAAACGGTGTGTTTACCTTGCCTATCGTACTATAGAACGCGAAAATAATAAAAAAGAATGCACAGCATTACATTTAAATTAAAAAAAACTCTCATCGCAAAACAACCAAACAAACATTCAAAAATTAAATCTAATAATAAAAATATATTATTTTACATTTCTAAAAAGCTGTACATAAATGATATACTGGTATATATGTAGATATATTAATATTTATAAAACTCGATCATACTGATGACTATCTACTTTTTAGGCCAAGGCGACGTTGACAGTTACAAGTTTTTACATAGAACATTGGCATTTGTGTAAAGGTTAAAATTACATTCAGATCAACGAATAGTAGCAAAAGTCTATAGAAAATACTATTGTCAGCTTTGTACTGGAGTTAGACGTGCTAGCAACGCATTTGTCACTAAAGTAAAGAACTTTGTTATGCTTATAATTACATTAACAATATACTAAGTATAGAGGTACTGTAGTATATACTTATTAAGAAAACGTATAAAAATTTGAACGTAGCCGGATTTGAACTCACACCCCTTTGGAACCCATCCAAGCGCTCTGATCAACTAAGGCAATGAACGGAATTCGGCGGAAAATGGAAAACGGAGTGTCTAAGCACTAGGTTCCCTGCTGTGTGCGGGATACAGCGTGAAATAGGAGTGGAAATTGAACTCACAACTTTTTAGTAGTATGTAAACATAACCAAAAGCTTCTCAATGATGAAGCTTTAATGAATCTGACATTTGACAAGTTTAATTTGTGTTTTCTTTTGTTATGGCTAGTTACGTTGAAAACTTTGATATTATTTTTATTTTTAAACAATTTTAATTAAGCTCTGACTAGAAATCATAAATAAAAAATATTAATATTCTGTCTTTTAATACATTGTTGTTATTTTTACATAAAAAATAATAATACAAAATAACAATTTTTATTCTGTGTACGCGATGAAGTCTTTCTTCGTATAAACAATACAAAAATAATTAAGGAACATGCGACTACATTTTCATTGAAAGAATAAATAAAAACAAATCACAGTTATTTATAAAACTTTGACAATTTGAATGCAATTGAAATGTTTTAAGTTATTTTTAAGTTCCTTACTCTATATCAATATATTACGCAATATACACACCTATACTTTACAATATAGAGTTCAAAATGATTTGATAGTTAACTTTAACTTAACTATATTAAGACACAATAGAGTTCTATAGTTGAGGTTATTCAAATTAGTTTTCACTTGAGCGATTTAGAAAATTGTACACGGGAACTATGGCCATTAGATGTTGAGAAAATCGTCCGTTTCTCAAAACCGCAGGTGTAGCTGGATGCTATACAATAATGGCAATATAATAGAAAATTTTGGTTGTAATTATGTATTTGAGTGTTCAAATCGATTTATTTTTAACTGTTATTTTTAACTGGAGCACTATCTGGTTGAAATTAGAGAATAATATTAACGGTATATCTGTACTTATTTTATTTTTTGATAGCCTAGGTAAGTGAACATTCTCCATTTTCCATCCTATTATTACTTTGAAATATCAAAGTCAATTCTTTACATTGGCAAAAAGCAAAAGAATAAAATTTTTTTCATCAGTAATGATTTATATTAAACTATAATATATTTCACTTTTCCGCTATTTTGATATATTGCTTGTTGTATAGAGGAAGTTAAAGCCACACTTTATGTAGCGAGAGCAGAGAAACGCTTACAATATATATATATATATATATATATATATATATATATATATATATATATATATATATATATATATATATATACATATATATATATATACATATATATATATATATACATATATATATATATATATATATATATATATATATATAGACCACGCCACGTACACATGCAGTTATTATACAACATTACATTTTTTTTAGCTTCACGCTGTATCCCGCACACAGCAGGGGAAAGGGAACATAGTGAAAAGACACTCCGTTTCCGACTTCAGCCGGTTTTTTTCGAGGCATTGCGTGTTAAGTGGAGGATCTCAACGCCGGTCTTCGTGCCTGAGCGAAGAAATTAAAATATTAAGAAATAATAATTCATTCCTTAGAGTGGGGATCGAACCCATGACCGTCGCATTTCAGTCACACTCTTGTGCATCTGACGCACGACAGCCTTGAACATTTAAAACAACACAAAACGACAGTTGAGATATAAACATTATCATGAATTAAAAAAAAAATAACTACACTACCTAAAAAAGATATTCCCAGATATACAAAATTTATATAAAGTTAAGAAATTTTAAGCACTTTTTATGTAATAATAACTTTATAAAACAATAAAAAATAGAGGAAACACCAGTTGGCCGCAAATCTCATGGCCTCTGAAGCCATAATGTTCGCAATCAAACTGTTCACCCACCATAACATGGGAACATCCGTACACCTCAAACGAAGGATTCCAGGAGAAGTGATATATTATTATATTTTATTTGTATCTTCGTTTCCAGTAGTGTGCATTGTGGGAAGAAACAAGAACTTCAAGAATTCTTATAGATACGCAAAGGGAACTTAGTATTGAGATATTCAGTTTCCCATTTTGCTTATTTTGAAGATATTGAGCATTGAGTGATTATATAATTATTCATTCCTTTCCTTCGCGAATCGAATCCCAAGCCGTCGCGTTAACAGCCAGAGGTAGTGCCGCTACGCCATGAGTCACGACAATAAAATATGTTTTTCTTCTTATTTATATAATTTGGATTATCATAATGCTACATAATACAGTATAAAGCATATCCAATACAACATTAAAATAGATCTATAGGAATGATGTGGAACGGAGAAATGAGTCACTACTCTGCGAAGACCCCACAAATAGAAGTTATTATTCAAATATCTTTTGCTACTTTTAGTTTTTAGTTTAACGCTTATTCCTTTTATCTCTTATATAATACAAAGGTACATAGAGCCAATTGTTTACAACTCCGTTCCTTAACTTACTTTACACTCATTTAAAGTTGTCTCGATTATCTTATGAGGTTAGCAATACAAAAACAATGTCAACCAAACCCATTGGGGACATGAAATATTTAATATCTTCATTTACTGCAAAGCGCGGCGTTGAGTTCCGCCTCTCCGCACTCAAGACAAGACTTCAACAGAAAGTGTTCCCCACACAGCGTGAAGATAAAAACAAAAGAAATATTCAAATAATAACCAATTGCCCTGAGTGTAGAGTAAAATCTATCTATACTTATAATAAATCTGTAGAAAAGTCGTTTCTGTACATTGAAAATATTTAAAAAAAAAATTGCCAGGGTGTTAAAGGATAATTAACATAATACATTTCCAACATTTTTGGAATTTTTGTCTGTTTATCTGTTTATGTGAACACGTATCACGTAAAAAGTACACAATAAATTTAGGCAATTTTTATACATAAAAATTACAAATAAATCAAGGTAGGTTTTAGTGTTTATTTCATTGTAATCGCTTCACTCTATCAAAAGATATAAGTATTTAAGTTTTCAAGACGTTAATATTTGAGATAGTAAAAAATCGACACAAGTAACGCTATCTATTGACAAAAATAGTAGGTACTAACGAATCTTGATACTGTCTTTCATATATGTAACGCTAACACTAATTGCGATGGATTTAAATAGATGGCGATGTAAAATATATTATAAATATAAAAAACATAAAAAAATATAGTTTGGAAAGGTTACCGCTACACTCTATCAAAAAATAATGTACTTAAAGTTTTAAAGATATTTATATTTGAAAAAAAAAAAGAAACATACGCAATGATATCTATTGACTACATATCATAATGAATGTTATTATATTGTTGAGTTATTATCTGCTTAACGTTAATTACGTCATGTAAGTGTAATCTATACTTATAATAAATTTAACATAAACATAGTAGTATTTTTCTAACAATGTTCGAATGGTTACAGTTCAATTGTAAGTCCAAAAGAACGACTTTAGAAACGTCTTATTTATTTGACTGTTGATAAATTTACGTATTTTTAAAGTGCAATTGTTCATAGTACTAACTACAAAGTAAACTAAATTGAATTGTTGGTGAAGATTACCTTCGTAACAGTCTAGCTTAATTCTTAATTATTTAACATAGTGATAAAGAATGACTTAATATTCAAAGAAATATTTTGAATAGGTTCTTCAGTCCGTTCGTTCGTTTATGTTATTAATATTTTTTTAAGAAACGTATAAAATATTTAACTTTTGAGAACAACCTCTAAAAAATTGTGTCTCAAGAAAAAAATGCTCTGACACTGTTTATAAAAATATCCCGCAGTATTATTTCTTAACTTACAAGCGACACGTACCGACATTGCACTATTGCACTTGTATGTTGCATGTATGTATGTGCCAAGGGTATTTTAGGGTACATACCTCAAAATTCTTATAAGATAACTTTGTTGTTTGTCCGTCTGTCCGTCTGTCAAGACTATTTTGTACAAGATCGGTTAAAGGTTAGATACCTCAATGTTCAAGTCTATATTTCCTTAGAGCACAAAAAATCTAAATTCTAAATCATCGCAATCAAATGACGATGAAATATGAGGGTTTATGCTTCGTTTTTTGTCGCATTTTCTGTCATAACTATAAGGTACAATTACGAAATTTGTTAAGAAGTTAAAATTTACGGCACGTATAAAGGAAAATTCCAAAATTATTTTTCAAAAATTGAATATTTATTGTATTTGTGTCATAGAAAAAAACCATTAGGTACAAATTTTAATTTGTACCTAATTTAATACAAAATGACAACTTAATTAGTAATTCTTTTGGTGCTTTTGGTGTATATATTCATGAAACTGGTACGAAACTCTCGGGGCACGAGTACGACTTGAACTTGACCGAAAATGTTGATTATTTTATAGATTATATAAAAATGCCTAAAAACATGCTTTCTATGTATATTCTGTATACCAATTATATATTTAACTAATAATAAATGTTACCAATTTAAAAACTATACAGGAGCTAATATAAGTTATTTTACAAAGAATATCGTGAGTACTTATCCAAATCAATTAATTAATAATTAAGGCTGTTTGTAATATCTATATTTCTTAAATGAATAATCATGTAATTCAAGCGGGCAAAGCCGCGAGCATGCCGCTAGTATAAAATATTTGTGGACGCTGTAGTAATAAAAAAATCTAACGTTTTACTTTTTTTTAATACTGACTTTGCTTTTATGTAATAGACAGAACGCCGTGTATGGACTCCGAATGCGACATAATGCTGGTACCACACAACCTGGCCAAAAATATGCCATGAATAGTTTTATTGTTCACGAAATTAAGATTGTTAGTACGCTTACGGAATTCTAATGCGAACATAAAGCTTATTAGTCATGTTGTCTGTCTGTGGGTATACTTAGAATAATTTATATTGATATGTTTTTGTTAGCTTTACGCTCTATACCGCAAATAGCGAGTAAGCAGAGGGAACTTGGAAACCGTTCTCGAGATAAAGGCTTTTGACAAACAGACAGACGGACAACAAAGTGATCTTTTACGGGTTCCTATTTTCCTTAAAATGTACGGAACTCTAAAAAGAAAAAAATGTCTATAAATTTTCACTCAACAGTAAAAATATTAAAAAGCTGCTTTAGTGAAACAAAAAAAATAAAACAAAGCAAATTTTAATTAAAATCAAATCGAATCAACGGAATCGATTTATTTGCTTTTAAACAGTTAAATCGATTAATTTTGTTTTTCAAGTTAAATCGACTAAATGAGATTTGATGGAGTGTTCTTAAGTGTCTGTCAACAAAATCTGTTCAAACGTTAATACTCGTAGATTGAGGTTAGAATACTTAACATGGAATAACATTTACCTAATTGACCTGTTGTAGTACATTTTACATACATTTGTTAATTTTTTATCTTTTGAAAAAAAAAATGTACTATATTATCTATAGATAGATAAAGTACATACATTTATGTATGTAGATGATATACATTCAAAGTTAAATTTTTTTTACCATTGTCTTTTGCATTCGTTGTGTTTGAGAATCCCATTCCGAGAAATAAGTTATTTTAATTTCACTGCTTTGGTTTTAAGACAAAGTGCGGTGTTGTACTCAACCGCCAAGTGTCGCAAGTCGAATCAGTAATTAAACGGAAAGTCTAGATCGGAGTGTTCACGACTATCTGACAAACTTGCGTTATGTGATATTAAAAGTGGTAATAAAATAGAAGTAGCGATAAAATAAAAATATAGATGAATGTTTAATCATGATCTTGTTCAATTGATTATAGCTCTTGCACTACTCAAATTCGATATTAAATGCGCTAAAAGGTAAACAGTAAACTATTAATATTATAGCAATATTAAATATTTCATTTCCTCGAGTGGGAATCGAACCCACAGTCTGTCGCATTTGTGTTGTCTATTCATATTAAAATTGCAAGCAACGCCAGGTTAAGAGCGTAAAGTCGAAATCATAGCTAAATTCGCATCAATCTATTAAGTAAACTCTCAAGTGAGTGAAGTATGGTTTATAGCACGATCCATGTCATTCACCTTACTAGTGTTAATGTGAATGGAGTATTAAGTATTGGATCTTTGCAAATCCCGTCCTTGTTTAGAATTTATCAATTATTTAGTGTCTTGCGTAGTGTGTATGATATGTTAGCTGGTGGTTTTGGTATTCTTATCTAGATAAGAATATATTACTTCATCAGTCACCACCACCACCACCACCACCACAGCACCACCAATACAACGTCGCGAATGAAATGGGGCAGGAAGTGGAGAATGAAGCGCCTTGCACTCTGCTATGGGTTATGATCCCTCATATAAATACATTCGTTTTTATATGAATAATAAAAAAGCGAGATTGAAAAAGGAGAGATGATACACTTTCATCATTTTAGGTCATTGGCTATTTTTATTTATAAATCTTGTTTTTTTGTCTGGTTTTATATTTTTTCCCGACTGCTAAGGAAGGGTTATGTTTTTCGCGCGTATCTTGTATGTATGTAATATTCTTTATTACCTCGTATCTCCAGAACCGCTTAACGGATTTACATATTTGAGGTATCGTTAGATTCGTATTAGCAGCCCAAGTGTTCTTAGATAGGTCACAGGTAGGGAAAAAAATTTTTTTGGTTCGAATACTACAATATGGGTATCAAACTCAAGAACTCAATTTCAGGATTTCAAAAAGGTATATCATGATTATCATTACCATAATAAATTCTAACAAAAAAATGAAAAATAAAAAAATATTTGTAAAAACAAAAACCCCGACTGCATCAAACTAAAAAGAAAATAAACAAGCCCAATAGTTTATTAGGATTAACAGTCGGGACCTCTTTAAATTATGCGGCGTTCCTGGTAAAGATTTTTACCAAACTTAACGGTGCATATTGTGTAACAAGAAACGTGTGAATTAATATGTTTGCATTATTTATTTTTTTCAAGTATAAGTAACTCGAATCGGTAATCGAACTGATGACTATTTAATAACTTTTGCAAACTATTGGACAGACAGGCCATTCATATCAACTAAACACTAAGGCACCAACCTCAATTAGAGAAATCAAAAAGAATTTTTCACGCTAAAAAACTTACCGGAACTGTTGAAAATTTTCATCGCTTATTATTCGAATTAAACATATAGCTTACTAACAAAGGTATAAAAGTGTATGCGAGTTCCCACGATCGACGACACGACATATCATATGTGAGACGTACATTTAAATGAAAAATTACTTGTAAAATCTCAAATTTGGATTTTATTGTTTGCCGTTGCTTTATGTTGAATATATTTTATATGTTTGCTTTAAATAAATTACGTAGGTATACTAAATACGTTATTCTCAAATCGCAAAATTGCTTTTAAGATCGATCTCAGAGTTGAGAGCTATTTAAAGGTACGGCCTTAAGTTCCCTCTGCCTACTTTACTTTTAAAAAAAAAAAGGGTAGTTGATTTTTTAATCTCCCGAAATAATGTCCAATAAATACTCATACCATTTTACATTACGAGGACCTCGAGGCGCTTCGGCACAGTGTCTAAATGTAAACGCGACAGGTTCGAGTCCCACTATGGGGTATAAATTATTTTCATTTTCTCTCACACACAATGTCTCAAAAATTGGGTGGCAAATGGAGAACTGAGTGTCTTAACACTAGAGTCCAATTGTCTATTAGGTATATGCGGAATACGCAGTTAAACTGAAAGAATGCCATATTTCACACTCGTTTATTTTACACTTTGTATAAATTAAAATAAAATACAACTTTTACTGCAGTAATTAGCCAAGTTCTTATGAAAGCTATATATAAAGTAGCTTTAAAAGTTTTTTCTCAACTTGTCTTACCAATAAGAAAACGCAAGGTCGTTTAAAAATATTTTTAATTAACATAATTACTGTGCAACTGGGCTGGTTTGATTGACTACAGTTAACAAGTGAAATAAATATATATTATACATGTTTATTAAATAGTACATATGTATGTACGTACGTGATTTTTCTTTGGTAACGTTTTTAATCTTATTATTCTATTCTACCATATAATAAATCTGTTATTCTATTTTGTAAATCCAGGTATTTGATTTCTGCTTGTGATATATTCATTTAACATTTATTTTTATATGTATACTACTTCTTTCTTTTTTAGGTGGTAATGTTAAAGTGCTTTAAAAAAAACATTTTGTAGACATCTATTTCACAAAAAAACAATAATATCCAATAATAACGTTATAAAATACTTGTTTTTATTTGCGACTTTGCTAAATGGAGCTGTGTATAACACATTTCACGTTCTGACCTGTCCTCGCTGAAGGCACAGGGGGTTATATGGAAACGATTAACGTTATACAATATAGTAGGATATAGGCAACATTCCACAAGAAAAGTACAATTTAAAACAAAAATATTTTTAAATTCGGACCAGTAAGGTCTTGCATTTTGCGCAGTCATTCAAACAAATTTAGAATAATCATATTAGTAAAGAAGTGTAGACATTATAATATTTTTTTTTGCTGTTACAATCTCAATTTCTTATTTAAATTTTTAAGTTAAATATAATTATAATTTAAGTATTACTAAAAGCATGGAAACAAAACAAATAAATATCCATACTACTCCCACATATATTACATTAGGCCTGTTCATAATTACGTTATAAAGTACAGTATCCGTCTATATAATAATATAAATTAACAACTGTTTATATAATCAATCTTTCCCTCTATAATGTGTTATTAATAATGTACGACTTGTTTACAGGTGAGGGGACTCGTCATCAATCAAGCGGAGTGGAGTGTACCTAGAAGTGAGTGTTGAAATTTATAATACTTTTAAATATATACATACATACATACATATATATATATATATATATATATATATATATATATATATATATATATATATATATATATATATATATATATATATATATATATATATATATATATATATATATATATAATGAAATCAAGGAATATTTCTTGGTTTATTTGAAACTAGCTGCATTAAGTAAAGTATAAAATGTAAAAACTGTTTTTTTTTTGAGCCTGTAGCAATGTAGAGAAATTCTTCCTGCATATCCTTCCAGTAGGTAGAGGAAACATAGTGTTAAGATATTCCCTTTTCTACTTTTTGCCAAATTACGAGACATTTCAAATTGAATGGCGGATCTTAAATCTTATAACCAGAACGAGAAATAAAAATAATTTATTCCTTTTATTGGAAATCAGGCCACTGATCAGGCCAGAGTGAGTGAGGCCAGTTGTGGCGCAGAGACACAAAGTGTGGCTGTAAATGTGACTGGTTGTGGGATCGATCCCCAGTTGAGGAAGTTAAATATTTCGAGGCAAACCGCGGCGCATTAAATTCCGCCACTCAGTGGAAAGTAGTTAACAGAGTGCCTTAACACTAAGTATCCTGCTATATGAGGGATACAGCGTGAAGCTAAAAATAAAATATTTACAAACATATCTCAGTAGATGTGTGAATCAAATAATCACACACTCATCGTATTATAAAAATGTTAACAGTATAAACAAGTGTATAGTAGTTCTATACTAGTTCTTTAAATTACATCCAAATAGGTACTAAACAAAAACTTAAGCTTTGTAAACAATAATATGACTATTCTTGGGAAAGCCATATTAAATAAAGCCAATCAAGTGGGAGTCCGACTCTTCTACCGAGGGTTCTGTGCCGATTTCTTGCCAAATTTTCGTATTTTTACCTATATTTGTACTGTAAGTTCTAACTTCTTCCCAGATTTCTTAATTTTAGATCTACGGGAAGTACCCTGTTAGATATTAAATATTAAGTTCAGTTTGATACTATTACACAATTACGAGAAAAATATTATCACAGACGGACAACAAAGGGATCCTATAAAAGTTTCCGTTTTTTTCTTATGACGTACGAAACCTTAAAAAGCAAAAGCACATTACAATCGCATTATAATTTTACCATATCGGGATGTATGCTGTTCTACTCAGCTAGGGTTGAGTACTGGAAGGTAATATTTAAAAATTGGTGTAGATAAAAATCTCTTAATTATATATTCGATCGTAAAAATGAGAATACAGTTCTGACTTAGGGACGGAGGGTGGAGGTGAAGGGACTATATAATATTACTAGATATTGCCTCGATTTCCCTCGAGGGGTCAAATTTAAGTAACTAATAATTGTGTATGACAGATGACACAATCTCTCTCGAGGTAACTTTGACTGCGAATACAGCTATTTTGAAACAACTTAGACGATATAGCACAGTCTATAGCCCTCGTCTAGAAGGAAACCTCACAAAATCAAATCTTTCAATTCAAATCAGTAAACAAGATTTCAGTTATAAATCATTTTATTCCCCGCCTTCGTCAAATTTGAATTTGGACAAAATTGGATATTTTAACATCAAAAAAATCACAATACAAAATATTTAAGAAATATCAAATTCTTTATAAAATAATATTATATTTATTGATATTATTACTTGAGTTATAAGCGATGCTAGTATGATTCATTGACCAACCTAAGCCGAAGGTGCTATTATTACATAAAAAGTAGATCTATATGGGAGTACTAAACGCGTTACACGTGCTTTTTATTGGTAGTTACACTAGTCCTGTTGTTGGTTGACCTTATTATAAAAGACAGGTTGTACGAGGTTTAGGTACATTTAATTATTTTTTTTATTTAATTATATATGTTTGTATCTTTAGAGTTTGTGAATCGATTCACTTGTTTTTAATTTTCTACTTATTTTCAGCTGTATGGAAACAGTTCTAGGCTTTTTTCCCGCATAATAGGATAGGCAGAGGGAACCAAGTGTTAAGACACTTCGACCGCGCCCTTTTTGCCCAATTTTGGAGTCGTTGCCTATTGAAAAGCGGAGCTCAATACTGGTATTTTCTTCCAGGTTGGAAAAAAGAAAATAATATAAACATAATTATTCCTCCGAGTAATATTATAAAGGGTTAAAAACGGCTTACTAACAAACTTTACTGTTGGTCTAACGGTTCAAATCGCCATGCATTTATGGATGGAATGTGGAAAACATAGTGCCTTAATTATATTCTCTTAGTATGCCATAAAAAATAGAAATTATAAACTTCTCTCTCTATATTTTTTAGTCTAAGCATCCTGCATATAGCGAGGCACGTTGAATTAAACAACGTTTACACTAACGAATCAAAGAAGTATTACTTTTAATGTTTCAAGTAAAAATGTGAAAAATACAGTTTGGTCGGCAACCGTATTTCACACTTTTTTGTTAGCGACAGTTGTTCTGAGACGCTCTAATTTTTGTACAGGTTACAACAAGTTATTTTTTATCATGAAAATTTTAAATAGCTTAAAAATTATTTTCATTTTTAAATTAACGGCATATAAGTATATATAGGAGTTTTTTTATTTACCTTTTTTTACATCATTCAAACCCCCGTTCGGTTTCCTGGAGGAATAAGAGTGCCTTTTCATGTAACATGACGATAAAAAATTGTTTTAAATGGCTTAATTCAATTTTTCATTTTTTTATTTTAATAAAATTCTAATGAAATAAAAAAAACATATTGTCTTTTCGTTTACTATAGTGAAATTGGATGACTCATCTGACCGATTAAACTATTTTAAATGAAACTTAAACTTACCACTATCAGTGATGATTGGAGAGAGAAAGAGAGGCTGGGGGATACCTTAGTTGACCTTTGAAAAAAAATATCGATGATACTGAAGAAGGTTACGTAAAACCATGAGAATCCCATGAGAGGTATGCAGCGTGCTCTTGGCGCTCCTCTCCCTCTGGCTATCCTAGGCATAAAACTTGAAGTTAAAAAGAAACGTATCACATGCAATAAACGTCCGTAGGTTCGAAAAACGGTTGATTACAATCATTTTATAATTATATTGTAATTTAATATACATAATTTATTACTGGAACGAATGGCCAAAAAAGCCAACTGCCAAAATACATAAAATATTATTACTATCATATTAAAATCATTAAAAATAGCAATTAAAAGGGTGAAAAATTTAAATTAACGTGTTTCTCTATAAAAAGCTGTATCACTATAATCCTGTATTTTAATTATGGTTTTTACCTTACTTCATTATTATAGTACTACTTTTTCGAGTAACTAGCTCCATATAGGATCTACGTAAAAGTATTAAGAATAAGTGAAGACTGTCTCGACTGTTTTTTTTTTTATTTAAAAATAAAATAAAAAAAACACAGTTACAGCTATTTCTATAAATATTTAGATGTATATGGTGTAGACTACTTGTGGAGAAAACAAGTTAATAATTATATTTTATTGTATTAATATATTGGTATAAAGAAAATGATGACGACGTAGAAGGATTGTAATTGATTTATTTTTATAGAAAAATATTTTTTTCGCGCAACGTTAATAGCATTAGTTGCTTTAGATATCTTACGGAACTTCCTCGACGATAACAGTATTTTTTCACCTTTTTTAAAACTTCTTTGCCTTATCCTGTAATGTTGAATAATAGATAGTTTCGTGGGTATTGGTGATATTAACAGTATTATATTTTTGGTTTCACTATTCGCAATTCTCTTTAAAGTAGGCGAAAAATTCAAAACGGAGTAAACAGTCTCTTGGTCCTTTCTACTAGCCCATGCTTATACATGGTGTTACAAAATAATAATACAAAAAATCCATAACAAACTAAACAACACCATGTGTAGACGTTTGTATTTTCATTGTTTCTCGCTTATATTTTATTCATCGTATTAATACCTGCCAGGTAACAAAGGTATCGTCCGAAACATCTGAATGGATCAAACATTAATATATTCACTATATACGATACAGTGGAAACAAAACAATTCGGATTTTAAGCCATGTATGTGAATGAGAATATGTTTATAGTTCACAGATTAATAAATAGCATTAGATGTGTCGTCGTTTCCTTATTACTTTAATTTTTGTTAAAAAGTGATTGTATACAGCTATATACTTGTATATTATACGAATACTATTAGAGGCTTGCAACTTCGTATTCGTCAACTTTAAGATTTATATCTTAAAGAACCGGTATTTTTCTGTACTCATAGGAATTACGAAAAATCCTTTGTCTAGGGGACTCCCCAAATAACCTTATTACATACCATATTTCAGCGTCCTTCCCCGCATAGTTCCGCCACTCAACACGCATTGCCTTAAGAATTCAACGGAAAATTGGAAGCGGAGATGTCTGAATGCGGAACCGACTGTCTTAACGTTAGGTACCCAGGTTCCCTCTATCTACCCTGTTATGTACGAAATACAGCTTGAAGCTACACAAAAAAAAAACTTTTATCTATACTTATAGCCTTTCCAAGACTTTTTATTCTTAGGTGGCCCCCGTACAGACAGACATTCACGGAGCGTTTAAGACGTGTTGCTATGCCCGCGATTTTTACGTGATCAAATTCGTAACCTTATTTGTTATTTTAGTTTTATTATATAGTACTCTAGTGAAATCGTCTCTATACATTTCTTTAGTCATTCTTAAAAGTATAAAAGGAGCTATTTTATCATGTAATATTGTGTGGTGATATTGTTTTTTTTTTTTACAAAATATAGATACTGATAAAATATTTTTTCGTTAGCAGCACAGATTTTTTGTTGTAATGTAAAAATATAATTCTTTAAGTTACTTCCGACTAACGAAAATAAATAAAATATGATTTTGATTTTATATATGTTAATAGTTTTTAGGCATTTTAAAATCAAATCTACAGTGGAAAACGGAAGTTTCCGAATGGGGAACAGAATGGCTTAACACTAGGTTCCCAGGTTTCCTCTACCTACCCTGCTATATGCGGGCAGCGTAAAGAAAAAGAAAAAAAATATAATTTCTATTTTCTATTTTTAAGTAAAGCCACGCTCCAAATTCATTCAGTTACAATTTAAAGAATAATAAAAATATCTGCGGCTTTAATGCGCCTGAACGGTTTCATTTTGTAGTAAAAGGAAAACTTTTAGAGCACGCTAAGCTTCTTTAAATGGTTAGCAAAAACTGAATAAAAAACCTTAATCGACAAAGTAATATTTGAAATGAAGAAAAAACTACTGCAATTTTTTATTTTTTTCTAAATGTTTTTTGTAAATATTTTTTCATTTTTTAAAGTTTTTCAGGTATTTTCATATCGATTAAGTGCTACTCGGGGAATGATAATGTTTTAATTTTTATTTCCCTGTTCTGATAGACAAAGCGCGGTGTTTACTTCCGCCATAGTCTTATGTACACACACAATTGGGCGGAAAGAGGGCGACGAAGTATCTGAATATTAGATTTCTTCTGTTTGAAGCTGATAAAAATATATACGTATATACATACTTACAGGCACCTGGTGCTCAGTGACGAAGCTTGAAACTTTACTTAGTTTAACTATATTATTAAGCTTCAAAAAGGAAGAGTTTCTCAATGTGGTAGGTATGGCTGATTACGTCGAGTTTTCTGAACCGAGTTACGTGATTTTTTTTGTTCGATACGAATAATTTTTAGTAGATTTTTTTTGAAAATAATTATTATAAAAATGTCACCGATCCTCCGATTTTCATCCATTACCAAGTCATTTACAATTTTATCTCTTTAAAATATATTTTTAAAAAAATATATTATTGTAATAAACAAAATTACAAATTTATATCATTCATCTATTACTCCTTTTTCTCAGTATCCAACTGGCATTACTGCCATTCTTTTTATCGTGTACTCGCGTGCTCTGTTACATTTTGGACCATGTCTGGTATGCTAATCGGTAAATTTTCCACAGTCAAATCTTATAGACTATGGTATTTTTGATGGAGTTATTTATAAAATTGGGCTTATATTGTATAATTGTATTCAGTTAAAGATGCCGTCGTGATGCAGTAGGGCAGTGTCTGAGTGTAAACGAGCTGGTTGTGGGGTCCATCCCCACACGGGTGAATATATTTAAGTAATTTTAATTTCGACAAGACGAAACGAGATAAGGTGAGAAACAGTGTGTCTGGTGTCATTAGGTGGCCTTTATTGTACAGGGGAAAGCGAACGCAATTTTTTGTATTTAGTAAAAAAAGATTAAAGTTTCCGCTTCGATTTTCCATTTTCCATTACATTTTTAGACATATGCGAATAGAACTCGTAACCATCGCATCAACAGTCAAACACAGTTACACTGCGTCACTGTCGTCTTTTCTTAAATCGTAACTCAATCAAATTAAAAAAAAGTACTATATAACATAATATTACTTAATTACAACGTAACGAAAGTACTACTATATTTCTCAATCGGCCAAATCAAATATTGAACGCTTAACGGCCTTGGAAGACCGATACTATAGGTACAATGCTGGACAAATTTTACTACCAACATGGACTCTGGGAATAAGGTCTCCATTTGTCATACAGCACAATGGCCATTGAAATTCACCAAGAATATGCATACATTGTGAATGCCTTAATAGTTGCTAGTTTATTTGAGAAATTATGTATAAATATATATGTTTTATATATTGTATTTGTTTCTGTCTGTCTATTCGGATATAAATTGCTTGCCCTGGTTCCGACTTAATACTACTGTAGTCTGAAAGTCTAATAAGCGTCTACAGGAACTTTTAAAATTGCTTATTTTATAGGCAAATAATTCTCTTCATTATTCTTTTATAATACTTGTTATTTTGAATAATTTGTAATTTTTAACCAATTTTTGTGGAATATTTTCTTTACTATGATAAGCCATAAAAACGTATAATGGATGTTCTTAATTTTTTATTGTCAATAAAATGAGCACTGTATATTACTATATTTATAGGTAACCAACTATCAATAAACTACAAGATTCGGATTGGCGACACCAGTCGGCAACACCTTCGTTCGTGCACGTTCCCTATAAGCAGTATTTTATAAAAAAATCCTCCCTACAGATACGCTTACAATAAATATTAGCTGTAACAGGCGTATACGAATCCTGATTTAATAGCTTAATCAGATAGACCTAGAACACTCTAACAAGAACAGGAGTTCGATTCTCGCTTTGTGAGAAGTTTAAAAGTTTTTCAATCTGTGTTTCATTTCTACGTATTATACAATACAAATATTTGAACTCCTCGTATTTCTCCTTATTTCTATTCAAAACCTATTCTTCAGCGTTTGCTCAGAATAAATTATAATTATTAGAAAGTAACTAAGTAAGTTATTATTCCCACGCCTCGTCGTCGACGGTAAGGCGTGAAGACTGGATCTAATTACACTGACAAATAACCTTACTAAACGCTTGGAGTCTACTACTGAATGTTTATAGTACAAGATACAAATAGATAATATTTAATGTATGATAATAAAAGTAGATATATGTGTTTTCTGTACAGAAAAGTAAGCAGAGGAAATCTAGTGTCTAGACACTTCGTTCTCCGCTTTCAACCTGATTTTGAATGATCGTGTGTTGAGGAATGGAGCTCATTGCCGAACTTTAAATGTATAATATGACGAAATATCTTTTATTTTTATAACAGCTCATTAGAGTTATATAAAAGTTGTTGCTTATGAAATATTTCTATATATAAGAAAAATCGTAAGATTAGTAGTTAATAGGGATTATATAGAAAGTGAATTTTCTCGTTTAGAATTTGGACTTAACAAGCCATGAACCGTACTGGCCTCAATAGTCGCATAATGCGCATATCCGATACCTATAATTTAATTATATTATAGTACATTATTTTGGAAAACTAGCTTTCGCCTCCTAGCCTACATTACAAAGCGTCACCCATTCATAATTATGTAGGCAAAGTTACTAACAAAAGGTTTCCTATTTCATTGTTTCGAACTTTTTATCTAAAAAGCACTGTTAAAATAAACGATAATTGTTGAATTCTTTTAGTTTAATTTAGCTATTCCTTTTGTTTACATATAATTTTATACTTTATGCAAGTACATGTACCCACATGTTCTCCGCTTTCGACTTGTTTTAAAGATATTGTATGTTAACACTGATAGAGTTAGTTAGTTCTGGGCCGTGATCTTTTAACAAACTATATAGATTTAAATAAAAAAAAAATAAATCAGCTTCACGCTGTATCCCGCACACAGCAGGGTAGGCAGAGGGAACCTAGTGTTAAGACACTCCGTTCCCCACTTTCTGCCGATTTCTGGAGGCATTGCGTGTTGAGTGGCAGAAGTCAACGCCGCGCTTTACCTCGACACCAGAGCGAAGAAATGGAAATATAAATTTAAGTAAATATTTCAACTCCTCGAGTGCGGATCGAACCCACAACCAGTCGGTTTTACAGTCACACCTCGTGCCACTGCGCCACCACTGGCCTCAACTATATAGATTTCGTTGTTATATCTCTCGGACATACTTTCTTCCGCATCCCATCCTACTAATATTATAAATATGGAAGCTTGTGAGAATAAATTATTTTGTTCTACAGTAATACAGCGTATACATCAGAATGACACATAGGCTAAAATTTATGTAAAGAAAATCAAATAAATCGGCTTCACGCTGTAGCCAGAGGGAACCTAGTCTTATGACACTCCGTTCCCGACTTTCCGCCGAGTTCTGGAGGCATTGCGTGTAGAGTGGCGGAACTCGACGCCGCACTTTGCCTCGACACCAGAGCGAAGAAATGAAAATATAAATGTAAATAAATATTTCATATCCTCGTGTGGGGATCGAACCCACAACCAGTCTATTTTACAGTTACACTTTGTGCCTCTGCACTAATTTATGTAAAGATTTTGTATAATTTGGCTATAATATAATAATAAGTTTAAGCGGGCGAAGGTGAATTTACAAACCTAGTTAGTTTATTCCTAATACTAAGTACGAATAAATATGTAAAAGTAATAAATCCTATACGTGCAATACTCTACCACTTACAAACTTACAGAATCACTCTACGGTGTGATATACAGTTATATCATGGTGTATCACGATTAGAATGTAGGAGGTACGTACTACGAGAATTGGTTAATTTTCAATAGCAATAAGCTTTATGACTCATTGAGTATCTATTATATTACTATCTTTTAACAGCTGCTTAAGTTCCACCACTCAGCACGCAGTGCCCCGAGATTTCAGTGAAAATGGAAATCGGAAGTGTCTTAGTGGAAGAGGAGTATCAAGGTTCCGATGTTTCCTTTGCCTACACTGCTATATGCGTGATACAGAGTTTTCTCACTTTATTCTGTTTATTTTTGCTGTATCCTACTTGGATTATTGGATTAAAATTCTCGACATAGGTATATAAATATAACAAAAAAAAGTCGAATTGATAATCTCCTTTTCGTACAGAAGTCCGTTAAAAAATATCTATCCAACATCTTCCAAACGATGAGATAACTCTTATATTATTGCGTAACTACGGTCTACGGTGTGTTACGCGACCTATAAATACAAGTAACCGGCGAAAGGACCAAATTTGGTTTACATGAGTGTACTACAATTTACTAGAATAATCATTGATAGCTTTGGATTTGAGTGTGATTAACTAATTCCGATTAATATATATTACATGTATTAATCGGAATTAATTTATAAACAGTTAAAGATTTTTTATCTTTGCTTATAGTATGTGTTCCTGCATACATCAAGTTCTTAGTGATAAGACCCTATGCTCTCCACTTTCCGGTCATGAGTGACACTGCATCTTTAGAGATGGAACTTAGCGGCGTTTTTCATTTTTGAAATTAATCAATATTATTACGATTACGAACATAGAGTGCTAATATCACAAACACTTTTCGATGATTGATAATATTTGACGCTGTAAAATAACTAGATGGAAATATTATTTTACGCTTGAACGAATATATAAAAGAAAATATAGTGTAATTTGCCACTAACTTAACTTCGATATAGAGAATACACAATAAAAAATACATTAAAAAAAAACATTAACCAATTAACATCGCCATCTGTCTAACCAACCCTCATATTGACTTATTGTGGGATTTCCACGTTTCCATCCCTGTATTCGCAACAATGCTATATCGATTTATGTTAAAATACCAACCCCATGTGGGAGTGCTCGCAAGGGGTTCCCGGTTAAGTGTATTTTACTGTTGATAATAATTGGATGGGTTTAATTATAGAGTTAAAAAGTGAAACAAATGTTCTATGCAAATCCAAGACCCTATTGGGTGCAGGTAGTTGATTTTGAGTAAATGTAATGTTTGTCGATTTAAATTTCGGTAAGAGTTATAAAGGGGTAAATAATATTGTATTCCTTTTTTGCAGCTTCACGCTATATTCTGCACACTATGACAGACATGCAGATAGACAAATAGAGAGACAGACGGATAACAAAGTGAACCTTAAACACATCTTAATTTCAATAGAGAGGAGGGTTGGAAACTTTCTACCAATCTTAATTCAGTAAAAAATGTATTTTTCGCTAAATTCTGAAAGTATTGTGTTGTGATTTTTAAAGTTTTTAAATAAATAAATAAATAGCTGTTAAGTAAATTACTATTACGAGTCAGATGCCACTAAACTGCATTACGATAATACCAGATACTTTAATACAAATATAAAAAAAGTAATATACAAATATATAGTTTGTTGTATTCCTTTTATATGCAGTTAACTAAGTCTAGAGTTTAGATATAATTAACATTTGTTAGCTAATGTAAATTTATCTTTGGTAGTCGTGTTTTGTACACGGAAAGGTCGATAAATCGATCGGCGGTATAACCTTTGGAATATCTGTTTAATTACAAGGTAAATACAGTCACTGCCATCACGTTTATATATTTTTTTTCTTTATATTCGAAGTAAACTGTTTAAATTAAATAAATATTTAGTCTTTATAATTCGAGCAAAAAATTATTTGAGTTTTACGTTGTATTTCGCATATAGCAGCGTTTGCAGGAAACATAATGTTAAGACATTCTGATACTCATTTTTCGCCTAAATTTTTAAAGCATTACGTGTTGAGTGGCGGAACTCAACGCCACGCTTTTTCTCATTGCCAAAGAGCGAGAGGGAGAAAATCATTCATTACTCCGAATTCACAGTCAAACGCTGTACCGCTGCGCCGTGTCGACCTCTAATTATGTACATATTTTTTATTTAATTTTAAATTTTAATATCCTACCTCCAGTTATGGCTTGACTTCTATTCAATATATTCATAGAAAAATATTCTATTCGGTTGTTACTGATAAAAAAATATCGATTTCCAACTGACATGATAAAAAAAAGCATATACAAATAATTATTTTTCTATAGATAACACATAATGGAAACGTGATAACTTATCAGTGCTAGAAAGTATAAGTGCCTGGAGACGTTAAATGAATACTTGTGAAAGAACCACTAATAACTTTTCAAATTTAATGTGCTCTATATATTTTACTTCATTTTATTAATTGAAATGAGAATGAAAATGGCCAAGAGTTTTGTATAAAACATGATACACACAAAATGAGCACAGGTACAGTGGATCACATTGAAATGATTAACGTGATGTGAAGCCTATAGGTTTTCGCGATATTTTTATTTGGAACTTGAGCTAAATGCTGTTAGCCCTACTGGCTGTTATAGCGCCATGGGGTGGGTAGGAACGTAGATACTCTGTCCTTGAAAAATTTGCAAGCACTATGTGGCTGCTTGTGAGGATGTAGACGGCGGTAAGGACGTCTCAAATCCCGCTGTTTACAGGTTCTCTGTATAAATAGAGTGCCCAATACAAACATTCATTTTCATATAAACAATCAGTAATGGGAAACGGAGTGTCTTAACACTAGCTTCCCTCTGCCTACCCTGCTGCGTGCGAAATACAGCGTGAAGCTGATTGACAAGTAGTATCTGGGGCTCTATACTACAATGTGAAGTACATATTTGGGCCTAGTAAAGTAATTTCCAGCCATATAAGCTATAAGCCGACGCTTCTTAGTACTCGTTTCAGTTTTCTTCATCGTGCAACCTTAGCTATGGCTTGTCATTTACTCATTCACTGAGTAAAATGTGAATTTTATATTGATAAACTGTAGTTATTGTATTATAGTTTATGTATACTTAAACAATATATTATAACAACATTTTAAAGTTTATCATTATATAAACCTTTTATTTGGTTATAAATCAGTAAGTTACTAAGTTGAGGTAGGTTGTGGTCCTGGGGTACAAGTGTGCGACTGTAGACGTGACTGGCTATGGATCCGATTTCCACTCGAGGAAATGAAATATTTCATTTCTTTGCTCTGGTACGAGGCATAACGCGGCGTTAAGGTTCGCCACACAATACTCAACTATCCGAAGGACGGAACGGAAGTATCTTAATAAGAGCGAATGGGCCTACTAGGTTGCCAGAGCCCCATTGTCTATCCTACTAGGTGCTGGAAACTAAAAAAAAATTACGAGAGCGGAGACCAATAGCAATACTCTGTATTCTCTGTTTCCTATTACGAAATCGTCATTATTTAAACAATGCTAAGTTCATTTGTAACTTTACAATACAAGCATTGTATTGTAATGTTACAGTACAGGTAAGTACGTGACTATAGCACGCGAGTTGCGTCACGTGACACGCGCCGCCGCGTTTGAGATGAATCTTTGTTGTGACAGACAGGTCTTTAGTTCAGCTAACAACTGTTTTACGTTATCGTTTCATAGAAAAATCAGGTATAGAAAAGTGGTGCTTCAATTCATGAGGTAGCAATGTCTTTATTGAGTTATTGAAATTGGTGTGGAGAATGTTTTTTTTAGGTTCGCGCTGTATCCCGCATATAGTTCCGTTTCCCACTTTTCCGCGTTTTGTCTCGTAACCACAATTAGAAAATTAAAATATTAGGTATGGAAAAAATATAAAATAAAAGATAAATATAACATAAAACCATAAAAAAATCATAAATCTCAAAACTCTATAACATAATGTGCACTTATTTACATAATATATACACATAAGCTTCATAAATGAAAATTGGAGTTTTCAAATATTAATATTACACATAGACTATAATCTATATTTTTAAGCTTCACGCCGTATCTCACATATAGTATGATAGACAGAGAGAGAGAGAGAGTAAGCCTAATAATAAGACACTCCAGTTCACGATTCCAAATTCAAGACACGGTGAGTTCCGGCGTGGCGGAACTTTCAGATTACCGAAGCGGGAAATGGAAAATCCTTACTCCAAATGACAATCGAACTCAGAATCTCCACAACCAACGTTTACGGTCAGACTGCGCCACAATGGTCTCAATGTAATCTTGATAGTACTTATATTCTCTGTTGTCCTATATATACTCGTACTAAACGCTTTATGTCAGCCAAATTTCGCAAAGCTGTCACGCTTGTCAAGTAGAGCGACGTGGTTTCCGTCGATTGTATTGTAAATTGTAAAGAAAGTGAAAATACTTGTAACGCAAGATATTTACTACAATACTAATATATGCACGCGTCTTCGTTTACGTGTCCACGTTTATAAGCAACAACTTTTGAAATATAAGATTGAAATCAAATAATTTTGTTTTCATTTAGTTTTTGAAAGTTTTTTTTTTGGTATAGATATACATATATAAATGAGATTCTAGTGTCAAGATCCGTCCGTTGGATACACTTTCTACTAGAATTCGAAACTTCAAGCCGCAGTTTGTGTACAAGGAAAAATTTAATAAATCTTTCATAGTAGGATTCGATCCAACATCAATTACTTTTATAGTAAAACGGCGTACCACTTCGCCATGACCGCCTTAATATTATAATATTTAATTGTCATTTAAATATAGGGCAGTATCGAAAGATTTATGTCGTATAATTACTGTTTTAATGAATTCTAATTATTGTTTTGTTTTGAATAGCTGCTGATAAATTGCTATTTGTATATGTGCCTCTGTGCATTCGTGGCAGTTGTAGGTAAAAATATGAAAATTAAAAAGAATAGATTTCCATTAAAAAAATAACCGGTCAAGTGGGAATCAAACTTGCCCACTTAGAGTCCCGTACTAATTTCAGGATTACAGATCAATGGGAAGTATAACTTTTAAAAGTTGACAAGCTTAGTTTTTGTTTTTCGAAAATTTTCCTTTGTTGATATTTTTTCCTACAAGTTCTAACTTTGCATAGTGTTTAATACTCAACTGGTACGCTGGAAACGCCATAAGCTAAAAACTGAACTGAACTGAAATATAGTTTTTTAGCAATTAAACCACTGCGCTAACGGATAAATATTATAAGCAAAATAGTCTCAACTAAAATTTGAATTATTAAGCCTTCCATAGTTTTATCTTAACTTATTTTATTAGTTTACTAACTTAATAATAACAACACTATGAAAGACATTTGCGTTATCAACTCATTGAAATACATTATAGTCTCTGTTACCTGTCTTACCTTCAACTAATAGTCTTAATTGGCAGGTAATATAAACAAATTTTTGATTAAAACACCTCGTCTTACGCCAGGTTAACACGGTCTGTTGCGACACCGACTTCCAAAGATTTATGGCGATAAAGTTCAGAATAAATTGCCTTGGAGCAAAAAGTGTAAGTAATGTTCCTGTAAAAGCAAAGTTAAAGATGTAATTTACTTAATTTTTTTTTTAGTTTTACTCTGTGTCAGGCATATCAGAGAAGGCAGGTGGAATATAGTGTTAAAACTCTACGCGTCAAAAAAATTGGCCCGATTTTTATGGCTTTTGGTATTGGAAGAAATCAACGCCGCACTTTGTTTTGTTACCAGAGCGAGGAAATGAAAATAACTTTTTTTTTTTTTGGTGGAATTAAACCCACGACCAAATCAGAGTAAGTCAGTCACTGTGTCAATTAAGAACTTTAACTAAATATGAAATATATTTCATAGTGGTTATATTTAAATATGAAATAAAGAAAACTTGAAAGAATATAATTTGTTTTTTCGCTCATACTGTATTATTAATTTCTTTGATTGTACTCTTCTAGTAAAATGTTATTAATACAAATTGAAAACGTATTTGACTTATAATTCTTATCTTTTATAGTATTAAATATTATAGCTTATTTAGTGGTATGCAGAAATCAAGTCACGATTGTAAGATAATACTCCATGATAGTTATTTGCATTATAGTCATAATAATTTGTATATAATAATATTAGAAATATCTACAAATTATATGACTTTCTCTTATACCATGCAGTGTAGGGCAGTCGAAACCTAATTCTAAGACCTCCGTTACGTTTACGAGAACTGATTCATTCTCCCGAGTGAGACCCTACCACGTTACCTGCGGTATACAGCGTGAAACTAAATAAATACCAAAGCGGGAATCAAATCTGCAACCATTACTTACGATCCAGCACACAACAATTGCGCCACGATAGTTTTTGTGTAACTAAAATTCTAGAACGGAAACTGATATAATATGTACGACTATCAGGCACGTGAAGTGAAACACGAATTAATTAATAATAGTTAATAATTTATGATTTAACGAGTTACATTACATCGATGTGAAGTGCTACTTCTTCCTAATTCGGTTATGTCATACTAATTTAAAGCCGCGATTTCGTCTGCCTCAGAATTGAGTTTTAGATAAAAAATACGTATATTTATATACGTACAGATAACTTTCCACTTCTATATATATGTCAATCATATAATTCCGTAAAACAAAAGTGTTGTACCTAAAATATCCGCGACTATAAAAAGCTCTTCTTCTTCATACAGCGTTTGCCCAGTAAATTTTGAGGTCTCTAAATTTGAGGTCATTCTGAGGATATTATAGTAAAATTCACCATTAAAAACGCTATATCTTTAAACTGTAAAAAAAATCACCTTATGTATATAAAAGCTTCTCTTGTGAGCAGTTACATTCTAGAGACTGTAGCTTAGGAACTTTCTTAAATCAATCGAATTATAAAAATATGTCAAAAAAATATTTATTATCTATAATCATAATATAAAAAAAAAAAAATAATAATATCATAATAATCGAATTTCATCTAATTCATATTATAGTAACGTAGTCTATACGGAACGGAACGGAATCTTATACGGAACAACCATACAGACATACTGTTCTCAAATTAATATTAATAAAAAAAATCATATTTGCTAGCAAACAGTATAACAGCGTCAAATTATAAATATATTCATCGACAGTTGTCTGTACGTTCATGTATTTGTCGTAAGCGCGTTAAGTTATCGTTCCACTCATTTTATGAGACTGGTTTGGACGCGAAGATTGTTAGTTATTAGGTACACCTGTAATATTTTACACCCACAGTTATATTTGAAATTATTATGATGTATACTGATTAGTATTAATTGCTGATATCTATATATTTAAGTTCAAAAATACTATTAGTAAGTAGTTTCAATATTATGTACATTTTCTTTATTTACGCAAATATGTAAAGTTTAGTTGAAGCGTTGAGTTTCGCTACTTAAAACGGTTTGAAAATGGCCGAGAGGACGGAACGGAGTGTTTTAATATTAAGCTCGTCTCCCTTTCTGCTATATGTGAGACACTGACAAAAATCTTTAAGGTAATTGATATTCCCAGAAATAAAATCACAGTCCTAATCACAGATTTTTGATATTTATACTCAAAACGCGATATTCAGAGCACTTTGAACTATTTTTTTGATATTGTAGATTATTTTTGAATACATCAAAGTGTGGTAGGACCTTCGAAAACCACACCCAAACTCGAGAGGTAATCTAGTATGTATGTAAAATTTCATACGTACCGTTCCTAAGTGACTGAGAAAAGAGAATGATTACTCAAAACTGCTGGGCATAGAAAGCTGAAATTTGACACGTAGGTTTCTTTTTTTAAAGAAGGGAAACACTATGAGAAGATTTCTTCATATCCTTAGAAAGAGAAATGACTATATTGTACGTTTTGTTTTGTTTTTGTATTTAATACTGTGTGCTTACAACTCGCGTTTCATAATGATTTGGGGAAATGATTATTTGTATTAAAAACTACAAATTAATATAATCATTTCCTCGAAAGCTCGTAAATGTCGCCCTTCTGCCATACGCTGTCGTTTTTTAACATAACCATTCCTCTGTAATAGTTCGGCGCAAGGCAGGTTTCCTCTGTATACCTTGTTGTATGCTGGACACAGCGTGAAGCTGAAGCACTCTTCTGTAAAATGGAATCTTAAAATAACTCGCTACCATCTCTTACAGTAAAACCAAACATTCCATCTGAATGTCTATACGTATGTAGAACTAGCAATTACTTTCGATTTCGCATTGTGGTCAAATGAAAATAACTAAGAGGTGTCTAAATACTCGAAATAACTCTGACCGCTGGTTACAGCTTATGTAATATAGTCTTCGTTGATAAATGAACTATCCAATACAAAAAAGTTTCATTTCATTCAACCTAGTAGTTCCTGAGATTGATGAGTTCTTCAGCTTTATAACATTAGTAAAGAGTATAAATATATGAGAATATCATACAAGTAAGTACTTTAATAAGTACTTAATTTCAAAATTAATCGTATTATATACGAGGAGATAAAACGCAGGTTTTGGTTTCAATAAACTCACGCTTTGCATAATAAGTTCATTTGTTTCCACTTAAAGTAGGTTATTCAATATGTATGAAGAAACTTATCTTAAGCATTTACCAGAAAATATATGGACCATTCCCAGTAAGTGTACAAATAAATGAATTGTAATTAAACGGTCTTAAAGTTATATCGCGAAGTTTACTGGTTCGAATACTCTTAAATTTACATATAGAAAGCTTAGTATTGGATTTTGTAATAGTTTTTTTAAATATGTATTTTATATATTTTTTTTTATATTGATAACACTGTTTTCTTATTTTCTTACTCGGGACAGGCTTATAATATATAATATAGCGTTTCAATATCACTCTTTCTCTGATATCTTATCATATCAAAATTATATGGGAATAAATTATTTTAAAAAATATTAAACTTGCAGTCATATATTAGTTGTTATATTTAAAGGCCCCAAAGCACTTCAAACAAAGATTTTTAACATTTTTGTATCCTGCATATAGCAGAATAGGCAAAGAACCTAGTGAAGACACTCCGTTCCTTAAATTCAATCCAATCTCAATCGTAAATTTCATTTACAATTATTATTTCGTAAATTCAATTATTTCATTTGAGAATAAATTGATACAACTCAAACGCAGCCGATGTGTTACTTCGTATAAATTCAACACACTGATTTAATATCGGCATTCATAAAATCGGATTAAAAGGTTTTTTTCCTTAAACACGTATAATAAGACGATTTAAAATCGATTAATCGATAATTAAGTTTGCAACGATTCGATTAGTGTGCACTAAAATTCACCGAGTAATTTTTATAGCTATTGATTTATGGTTGTAAATAATTTGATATTTATTTAATGTCTTATATTTTCATGAAAAATGTATTTATTTCTGAAATACTGCCAGTATTTAAAAAATTAATTACTTTAGGAAACACACGTTTTAAAATATATTTTTTTTGCTTTCGAGTAATAATGAATGATATTTAAATTATATTTATTTAATCATCTCATGTAATGTTTGAAAATTGGGCGTAAAATTGAGATTTGGATTGAGAACACTGGGAAACACTTGGGAAAAGCAGGAAAAATCGTGTAGTTTGTTTTTTAAATCGAGTTAGATTACTCTCTTACAAAAGACTCGTATGTATACATATATATTTTTTAATCTGTTTAGTTCAAAATTTGCCTCTCATACATATGTACATATGTAAAGTAAAAAAATATTTAAAAATATATATATTAAGACATTTGTTTTAAAAATTATTACTGCAATCTTATCAGCTATAGCTACTTTCTTAAAATGTTGTGCATTTATAATGTAAATTATGTATCAATATTGCAAAATTTGTAACTGTATTATACAATTTGTAAATAAGAAATTGATTCTTTAGGAAATTTTATGGGCAGTTTCTTTCAGCTTTTGGAGAAATTTACTTTGCTTTAGTAATATTTACTTTATTTTTAACTAGGGAACGTATCTTTTTTTATTAACGTATAGAATGGCGGAACCTATTGTTAAGATACTCCGTTCCCCAGTGTCACCTGTCTGTATTTTGACATTGCGTCTTCATTTCAAATAGAATAGTGTCTGGGCGCAAAGTGGAACATATTATTTATTTTGTACACATCTAATCACACCACGCAGCAGGGTAGGTTATAAATAACGATAAAATATTCCAAAGGACAAATAATTTACAAAACTAGTATTAAATAAAATTTTATTTTTATATATTTTATATTTTTAACGTTGGGTATTATAAAATAACAATGTATTGTTCCAAACATATCATATATTTCATTCTAACAATCACAAATCAAAAATAACCTTAATTTAAATATGTACTATACCTGTAATATTGGTAGAAATAGCTTTATCTCTCTACCAATATTATAGGATACGATCACCTGCATCGGAATATTTAAGTTTTTTACTTTGTTGCATCAATAAAATCAATACATACCCGTTTGACATAATAAAATTGGACTAAATACATTTATCAAAGAAGACCATAAGCTATACAAATATTGCTGAGGTAAGAGATAATTCAGATCCTAAGAATGTGTCATGTGTTTTATTACTTTTATTTTTAATGATTTCTATTTCACAACGACTTAAAAGCTAGTTGATAACATAAAACTCTCTCGTCTCCTATATGGCTTGAATCCAAATTAAAAAAATCATTTTTTTTAGTTAAAAAAAAACGTACGTTTTAACGTTTACGTTAATTTCTTTTTACCTAAGTTTATACTACTATTACATTTTTTTATTCTTATATTTTATCCACAATTCTATGAAGTAGTCAGATTGAATATAAAACAGGAGCTCTTTTTTCGGTGTTTTAAATTTATAAGTAAATAAATAAACAGTCTAGAATGATGTTATTAATTTTATTTTACATTTCAAAGAGCGTGGTGTTGAGTCCAGTCACTCAACACGCAATGACTCAAAAAATGGGCAGTGCGTAGGGAATGAAGTATCAACAAAGAAGACTTTTCTAGGTTCTGTAAAGTAAAAAAAAAAAGTTTATTAAATAAAACAAACATTAATAAAATTAATCAAGTTAAAATTTCTTTAATCGTTTCCTTAAAAAAAAACATCAATCGCAACGAAATATCGATTTCTTATGAAAAAATATTTTACAGTAAAATTGAATACAATATAGTAACCTATATTTATACCTATAGCTAGCAAAGTTAGACCACCGCAATGCGCTTTTTCCTAGTCGAAATGCAAGTGACAAAGTTGCTGGCTTATCACGAACCACGGCTGTTTGTATTCCCTACACTATAATTTAAACTAGATTTTTATAATCGCACTCTAAAATTATTAAAACACACTGTTATAGAAAAACATAATATCATTTTGTTTTATGAAATTACTTTGTATATTATTACTTTTTAATTATTTTGTTTCTATTATTTTTTTATTATTATTGACTGGCAGCGCAGCGGTATTGCGACAGACTGAAAACGCGCCAGATGTGAGTTCAATCTCTATTCCGGGGAAATAAATTATCGTATATATATCATGAGTTAGGTGATTCAGTTAGAGCTGTCAACGCGACAGGTTGTGGGTTTGATTCCCACTTGAGGAAATGAAATAATTAATATTTTCATTTCCTCGCTGTGGTAACGAGGGAATGTGCGAGGTGTTATGTTCCGTCGGTAGAAGGCGGGGAACGGAAGTATCTTAACACTAAGTTTTCTCTGCTCACCCTGCAATGTTCGGGGTTGGGGTTCCAACAAACAAAGTCTCAAAACTTGGTTCATATACATATATGTCGAATCGCGGAACTCAACGTTGCACTTTGTCTTATTTGAACGGAAATATCAAAATAATTTATACCTCTGAGTCGGGATCTAACTCACAACTATCATCATCTATTCCGCTTACTGTCAGACTCTATCACTGCGCCACGATTTTTTGACTTTCAATTTTTTTTGACTTTCAATTAGGCTTTGAATCTACAATCTTTAAGCAAATCCTAGATAAACTAGCTATGAGGCTGTTTTTTACCACAATTTTGCCAGTCATTTTAAATCTCTATCGTTCCAACTCAATAATTCGTAACATGGCGGGTAGAATTAAGTAAGCGTTACGTCGTTAACCTACTTTGAGGACCATTGTATTTTGTTTAAAGGGGATTTTATTGTTTTACACATACGTTTGTGTATATGGTAAAATATTTTATATCTTCATATATTATTTGCATATTTTATTGTAAAAAGAAACTAGTTATTCTTTTTTTATATTCTCCTAAAATTTATTTTATTATTCTTATATCTTACATATATGAATTGCTCTAGGTCACAATTCAAAAATTTTATCATACATTACTGAGTACAATATAATTTATAGTGCAACCAGAAGTTTGTTTTGCCTTTAATAATCATATTTCTATTCATAACTATCTACGTAATTTAAAGATCTTTATATAAAGTTCGTAAGAAAATAAAGTATCAAATTGTCAGCTACATTTCTCTTTACAATGCGGCCTTGGAAAAAACAGTTTCACTCTGTAACCGGCATACAGCAAGTATGCAGAGGGAGCCAAGTGTTAAGACACTCTGTTCTCAATTTTCTGCCGAATATTTCGAGGCGTTGCGTGTTGAAACGTCAGGCTTTTGCCTTGGTGCCATAGCGAGGAAATGAAAATATTAAAAAATAATAATTAATTTCCTAGTGTGGCGATCGAACCCACAACCGTCGCGTTACAGTCACATTCTTTTGCCCCTGCGCCTCAAGCTGTCTAGCAAAATATAATTATTCCTGTCTTCAAAGTTTCTTACTAAAAGAAAGTTCGAAGAAACCATTAAGCTCACATACAATAGTGTTTTGTGCTCTTCCGTACCATTGGAACTGAAAAATCGATTTTCGTATATAATATAATAAAAATATACATACATTGTATCAAAATGTCGATATATAAAACTGTATTGAAAGCTGAAGTCCGATCAATCATTGTGGGATACATAATTAATACTTCGTTGGTCAAATCACCCCCGGTAATTTGTCCGTGAATAGTCTTATCAGTCTATCATGAAAATGGGGTAGGAAATAATCAATATTTTGCTACCCCACCCCACGCATGCGTGGTTCTGTTGGTGGTGGTGATACCATGGCGTCGTGGTGCAATCCCAAAGACCATTCTGGTGCGAAGGTCCGAGGTGGTACGACGCGATGAATACCTTGGGAACAAAGTGAGTATTGACTTGTTATACTTATATTATATATATGTATATTAATAATTCAATTTGGAATTAAGATTCAAACTATTTTAGAAATTTAAACTAATAGTATTAATGATATTTAGTACTTAGATATTTAATAGATCTTTTTACCATATATGGATAACTATGATCTAACAATTAACATTAATTCCGCAGACTCCAGCAGCTTCCGGCGATGGGTAAGGCAACCAGATTTTGAGCACACGCTTTTTTTTCGACACTGTTAATAATTAAAGTAAATACTTAGTATAAGTATAACGTTGATGTATACATAACATTTCTATATACACAAGTTGAATAAATATGCTTTTGTACACAATACGATATTTGTTTAATGCCTCACCTCCATATTACGTTAAGCGTTCGTTCTGTTGACGATTGCACCCTTTTAATAAATACACTTTTTTTATTTTATTTTTTTATTATTTTTTTATACAATAATTGGGGTATTTTTATGCGGAATTTAGTTTCATTAAGTATCAGTCAAAATATGGACAATAGATAGTAGATTCGTAAAAAAATGGATTCTGGAAAAATAAAAAAGTATCTATATAAAAAAAAGTTTCATATTAAACATTTTTTAAATATTTTTTTCGCATTTTACTATTACGATGTACATATAATACTATATCATATTATATATTATATTAACATCATTTACGTTTCAACCTCTTTTGTTTCTACAACTTATAATAACTAATTGAACAAATGCATAGAACTCGTCAGACTCGTTGAACTCGAACACAAACAAGGGTTGCTAATGTACTTTAATTAATTATGCCCTACCCGTGTTTCTTTTTATTTCCCACGCGGTTTCAAACGAATGTACTTAAATTAATTATTGAATAAAGAATATTTTGCAATTATTCCATAATAATAGTATCTTGATGATACATTGCTGTATTTGAAGCTGAACTGGTTTTTAAGCGTTTAAGCGTAAGCTGTAAGCTATTATGTTAGCTTCACGTCGAGAATCCGTTACGATTATTGAGTTCGGTAAGATTTTGGACGTTAGTGTTGGTAAAAAAATCGATCGAACCAAATCGATTTGTTTTTTTTTTAAGTAATTATGTTTTTTTTACATTTCTGGTATGATACAGAGTCAATTACAGATTATGTATAAAGTTAATTAGACAAATGTTAATAGACCTTACATAAACTTAAATTATTTAAAATTAAAAGAAATTTCTACTGATATAAGTTATAAAATTTCTAAATTCAAAAAAATGATTATCCCAGTGAAACGGAACCTTAACTAAAACAAACATGCGAACATGTATTTTCTATTGTAACGTAATACAAATTAGTAACGTAACTCCCTAATATTTTTCTTCTCATTTGATATCATCATATATTTATACAGAGTATCTAATTTCATAATGAACGGTGTATATAGATAGAACCTTATATTTTTATAATAGGTGAAGCAAAGTCAATAAAACATGAGTGAGTTTCTAGCTTCTTGAAATTGAATAGTCAACTTGATTGTGGACAGTAGTAGGTTGTAGTTCCAACTCGGAGGAATTATTTTAAGGAGAGGAGAAGAGGAGGAGTGGCGAAACTCCGCCACAAAATGTCTCAAAATCGCGCGCAAAGCGGAGATCGGATAAGCGGTGTTTTGATAGATTGATAGATTTTGTCTCCTTATCCTTTTTATTTTTTTGCGTGCGTGTTGAATTGTGGAACTTAACGCCGCGCTTAATAATATTGCCAAAACGAAGAAATGAAAATGATAAAATATTTTATTTCCTCGAATGAGAAAATTTATAGTCGCACGCTTGTGCTCCTGCGCCGCGATAAGTCTTAAATTATTTTATATGAAATTTTAAATCAAATCAAATCTGCTTCACGCTGTATCCCGCACACAGAGGGAACCTAGTGTTAAGACACTCCGTTCCCCACTTTCTGCCGAATTCTGGAGGCATTGCGTGTTGACTGGCAGAACTCAACGCCGCGCTTAACCTCGACACCAGAGCGAAGAAATGGAAATATAAATTTATGTAAATATTTCATCTCCTCGAGTGGGGATCGAACCCACAACCAGTCGGTTTTACAGTCACACCTCGTTCCACTGCGCCACGACTGGCCTCAATTTAAAAACGAATTTTTAATAATTTTGCTTATTATAGCCACATTTCGACAATTATTGCAATCATAAAGGAAAATTTACTTAAATTTAGAAATCAAATCACCTTAAACTTTTTGTCATTTTCAAAATATTGTAAGCGTCTGGTTGCTTCTGAAGCCGTCGGTCGTGTGTTCTATTCGAAGTCCAGGGAATAAATTATTTTCATTTCCATGCTCTGTTAACAAAACAAAGCAGTGCATTGAGTTCCATATCCCAACTCAAAATGTCGTAGGTATATCAATAAATATCCTTACCTATATAAAACAAAGAATTTGTGTCTATTAGGATATTATTAAATGAACAATTTTCTAATATGATACGACTCCACCACTATAGTATGAAGATAAACATCTCTTAACTGCATCACATCATCCTTACGTGTCTTCACTTTTTTTATTCTTTGTACTTCTTTAGTCTAGTTAGTTAGTAGTTAATTTCAAGCCTAGACCTAGTACGACTAAAAGAAAACTTATCCAGAAACGAGCTTTTAATAAAACACATTGTCTGGAAATTCAAAATGTAATAACTTAATAAAATCTCAATTACTTTTAACTCTACACGAGAATAAAACCCAGTATAACATGCCAGCCTCTAAAGTACTAAAACCTACCAAAAAAAAACCGGTGTCAACGGAGCAAAAAGCACTATACCTATACCATATTTGAGAAACGTCGGTTTATGAAAAAAATTAACAATATGTCAGATGCACTCTAATGAACGCGTAGGCGGGTGGTACCTTGAATTAGAATCTTTCGTAAATTAAATTGACAGACGTATATAAATATAAGAAGGTATATTTGTAGAGGCAAAGTATATTTGAAAAGGAAATGAAATAGTTAATGTTTTCATGGCCTTGCTCTGGTGCGGCAAAGTCAAAGATAAAATACGGGGTTGAGCTCCGCTACTCAACACGCAATGCCTCGAAAATTCGGCGTAATAGTGGGGAACGGAGTTTATTTACACTAGATGTCCTCTGGCTACAAAGATTATATGCGGAATACAGAGTGAAGCTGAAAAAAGATATTGTGAATTTTTACATTACACACCTAATATGGATATCAAATGAAATGGTTTGATTTGTATAATTTTAAGGAACTTAAAAAGCCACGCTACTTAACTTTTATTCTCGCATAACGGGGGAGGCAGAGGGAACCTAGTGTAAAGACACTGTCCATTCCCCACTGTTCGCATAATTTTGAGACTTTAAGTGTTGTTTTTCGGAATTCAATTCTATACTTAAAATGTTTTAGTTATTATTAATCAAGGAACAAACTTTTGTCTTTCATCATTTTTTTCTTGCTATATTTAAATTTAATTTTAAATGATTAGGTAAATGTAAATCATAAAATGCCATTTCATATTTTTATAAAGGCGCTTTATCGTGTTTCTTATCATTAATATGGTCGAAAATAACCTTAAATAATACTCTAACTTAAAATAATAAGACTTATTTTAAATAAAAAAAAAAATAATAATAATCCAAATTAAAGATAATATATTAATTAACTAATCTATTAAATTGAACTTATAAGTCCAAGAGCCTTATTTTATGCCACTTTAATAGGTACTATTACTATATACCATAATTGAAATTTATTAATCAAGTTTCCAAAACAATAGTTATCAAATAACACACAACACCTTTTATGTTTTATTTATTACTTAGGTTTACGAGTATTTTGTAATATAATATCTAAATGGAATGTAGCCATTTTCTTATTAAATTTTCGTTCTAATTTTGAGAGCTTTAAAGGAATATATTAATAAAACACGCGGTAAGAGCTTTGTCTGCCTCTCGTATCCCACTAAAATATAAAGCTGTCAAATTCATAGTATAACGTGTCACTTCGTTAAGCTTATTCGTGATCTTAATCTACTTTATGGAGACGTAAATCTGACTACTGTTTATGTCTTAATATTATGATAGAATTAATTAAATTGTAATAACGTGAGGCCAGTCGTGGCTCAGAGGCACAAAGTGTGACTGTAAGTGCCACTGGTTGTGGATTTGATTCCCACTCGAGGAAATGAAATATTTATTTAAATTCATATTTCCATTTCGTCGCTCTGGTATCGAGGTAAAAGCGCGATCGATCGAGTTCCGCCACTCAACTGGCAATGCCTCTAGAATTCGGCAGAAAGTGGGGAACGAAGTGTCATAACACTGGGTTCCTTCTGCCTACCCTATTGTGTGCGGGATACAGCGTGAAGCTCATAAAAAAATGAATTAGTTATCATTTTTATTTTTACTCGTGACTAATCCGACTTATATCAATTTTAAAAATATTTAAAAAGACTTACAGATTGAAAGACAAAACATATCTTAAGTAGTAATATAAAATGAAAAAAATAGTAAGTAAATAGTCTAAGTTATTTGTCATATATTATAATGTAATACATATTATAATTATTAAAAAATTGCAGCGTTGAGTTCTGCCACTCAACACGGAATGCCTCCAGAACTCGGCGGAAAGTGGGGAAAAGTGGGATGTGTCTTATCACTAGGTTCCCTCTGCCTACTGTGTGCGGGATACTGCGTGAAGCTAATAATAAAAATAATTAAAATATAGACATAATTAAAATATATATTATAGCTGATCTCTAAAAGAATGTTATAATTAGTGACACGGAGCGATAATATCTATCTCGATTTACAAATTCGCCGTCAGACCATAAATCATCTGTCCCTGACATAGATTATGAACAATGTTACATAAATTTTTACTGTGCTATTAATTATTGTTTTTTAGACGTCATTTTAATAATTAAATGGTTTCGTTGATGTAGGTCATGGAGTTCTAGAGGAAAGCTGTAGTTAGAAAGAAATAAAATGGATTTTAATTCAAAATCATAATAAAAAATATTGTATGGGAGTTTTAATAATTTAGTAATGACTTTTCTTTGACATTTCTATTGTAATGAAATTATAGCCTGGTACTACGAATTATAGACTGCTTTTAAATGATAAATCTATTTAAATTAAATATTTTATTTACTACAAAAATACGTTATATGTATATTCTTTTCTAAAACAGCTACGCCATACAAAAGACATCAACGAGCGCATAATATTCCGACAGGCGCTTATAATTGAAAGTTAAATTTTTTCATATATAATATTTTCGGGGATTTTACGTTTTATAGCTAACAAAGTTTTACAAAACGAAATCACTAGTTACAATTAGTTTTAGATATATATATTCTTTCGATTGGGATTTATACCTCTGGCCATATACCATTATCTATAAAATTAAAGACATCTCAATTGCGCAACGACGACGTCCATCTTTGATTCCACTACAAATATATCAATGTCATCGTTTTACCTTTATAAAGAAACTTGTAGAGCAACTAATTTACTACATACCTTTAATTATGTATACTGAGAAATCAATAAAAGTTCTATAATTATTTTCTTTTATAGAACAGATACATAATTGATTTAATTTTTATTTTTTGAGGCCAGTCGTGGCGCTGGTGCACAAAGTGTAACTATCAAATCGACTGTTCATGATTTATATTTTCATTTCTTTGCTCTGATATCGAGGCAAAGCGCGGCGTTGAGTTCCTCCACTCAACACGCAACACCTCCAGAACTCGGCGGAAAGTGGGGAACGGAGTGTCTTAACACTAGGTACCCTCTGCCTAACCTGCTGTGTGCGGGATACAGCGTGAAGCTGGTTTAAATTTAATTTCCATAATTTATGCTATGGCTTATAAATTTGCCCTTTTTTCAATTAACTTTTCATAATTTTTTGTAGTCATATATTAAGTTACCACATATACTAAGCAATGCTTAACCTACATAGTTAATGTTTAAAGATTTTCCTTTTCAACATAATGTTAATCTCATTCGGGTGTTTCTAATTTTTACTTAAAAAATATATGAATTAGGGCTTGTGTAATATAAAATTTATATATAAAATTTAGTTAATTCGCAATGATCGCGTGCCGGCATCGATTCAGCACGACTTTCGTAATCACGTTAATTACTTTAAATACGATAAAAAAAATAGCGAGCATGTGGTATTTCTAGTGCTAGTGGTACTGATGATGGTAGCGTTACCATAAAAAGTTAGATATAAAATCCTTTCACTCTAAATAAACGTTAAAATCTTTAGACGAAATAATATAAATATACATAATTAAATTTGCTGACGCTAATGTTTCTCAGATACTATAATGTTGCACCTTGAGTTTAGTTATTTCGTACTTTAAAATTAAATAATTACTAGTTATATTGTCTATTTATAATCTAATTTAAAATATTTTTTTATGTATATATTTTTATTTTTATTCCTCACATAGCAGGGTAGGCAGAGGGAAAAGGAACTAAGTGTTAAGACTCTCCGTTCTAAGTAAACCACTTCCGTTCCCCTCTTTTTGCCAAATTATATATGCATTATTATGTTACTAGAGCCGTAAAGCTAAAGAAATAAGTAATTATTGACATTATTTAAAATTTTAATTATATACTTTAACCATTAAATTTATAAACAAGTAATTTATTTCATTAAAACGATAGACAATATCTTTTTTGAACAAAACTGGAAACATCAAATGATTTTTAGCTATAACAAAAAATTTGTTTGCTAACTGTACGTTGTATCTTGATGTAGAATGTAGGTTATGTCCTAACAGAGCACGTTAACTGACGATACCTTAACGGATTATACTCATTCAAAATTACACCCATTCAACTGGACTCGGTATTTAAATATAATTTACTTTAGACGTCTACTAAAAATCTTCTACAATAATTTAAATGTCAAAATTATTGTACTTTTTCTCCATAATTATAGATTATTTAGGAATGCTCGTATTGTATATATGAATGGAATTGACTGTTGCTATTTCTATCTATAGTATAGACTATCTTCGATCAATATTTTGATTATAGAATCGAAATAAAAATATCGGTTTTCGGGAATATTTTTATTTATTTATATATCAAACAGATTTTCTTATTAACTAATTTAATCAATAGAAAGCACTAACGAATACTTTAATAAATAAATATTATATATATATATATATATATATATATATATATATATATATATATATATATATATATATATATATATAGTAATAATAATATATATAGTAATATATATATATTATTATTATTATTATTTCAACATTTATTATTGGATAATAAACCGTAATTATATCAAATTAACATAACATTTAAGCCCATTAGACGGGATAAGATCGTATTACCACATACCCTTCACCAGTCAACATCGACAGAGGACTGTCAATTATTAGTTGTCAACGAACTTCTTAAATATAAATGATATATTTAACCCATTTTTGTTTGTGTTTGTAATATGTAGTTATATCAATCAGATTTTTTTTTGTCAAATTTGCCGAATTTAAGCCAACAGGCTTAAATTCTATAAGAGTTAATTGATGCCTATAATTTAGTGGTATGTCAGTCAGTTTTTAAATTTCCACTTATGAAAAAAAAAATGATTTATTTAAAATATTTCTAATAACAGATAATTAAAATTTGTACGGAATTTTTGATTAATTAATGTTTTTTGAAATAATTTTAATATCTATTATTATTTAAAAATATGATATTATAAAGATTTTTTTTGTTGACAGAGTACTCCTACTGGAGTCATCTACGGGAGAACACTTGGAGATGTGTTCTTGACGTTGCAACTCAATTTAAAAAGGTAAGTTTATTTTAATTTTTTATGAATATTTTCATACATTATCGAAATAATAAGAAGGGGAAAACCTTGTAATAAATTATTCCTTTTTATTTTAACATTTTATATGAATGTAATGAATAACACTATTCATTCCTCCAAAAATTGAATTCCCTTATAACTAGGCTAGGCTAGAGCACTTGAGCCGTTTGGTTTTCGTTGCTTGGTGGAGCAGGTGCGGGTTCGAGTCTCGCCTCGTCATAATTTTGAATTGTCCAATCTATTTAAAAGTTTTAACGTGTGAGTATGCCTTATCATTACTCAAGACCGTATTGTGCCTAATCGGGACTAGTAAAGAAAAATATGGTAAACATTATTGTTAAATATTTTTATGACATTTTATTATTTATATATTTTGTATAAGTTTTGGTGGTTTTTGTTTGATTTAAATTTATGTTGATTATTTATCAGGATCCTATCCTGAATAATGACCTGTAGTCATGTATTATATTATTATGTAAATACAGAATATGATACCTAAATTTAAATACAGTACGTTACACCTAAAATATTTTAGTTACTATTGGTATCTTAAAGACGTATATTCGATTTTCGCTTCCTTAAATTTTTGTATCCTTTTTAAAATATTTTTCTCGCCTTACTGACGTATAGCATAGCTCTTTAAAAATAAATAAAATAATACTATCGAATAGAATATTTGTAACATAATTACAAAACAAATTAATAAGAAATGCTTTAAGCGGTATTAAATGTACGTAGAATGCAATTAGGAGAGCAAAGGCACAATTTATCATTAATTGCCCCATTCACGTGGTATCTGACGTATTGCGGTCCATCATTACTTTAACAAAAAGCGAGTGGATGTTTCACTAATGTGTTGATATTGATATTACGGTGGTCCAAGATATTATTAATTATTATATATTAATATGTTTTGGAGGCCGTCGTGGCACAGTGGCACAATCGTGTAGCTGAACAACGATGGTTGTATATGCTATTCCTAGTCGAAGATATAAATTATTTTAATTTAATATTTTCATTTCTTCGCTCTGGTAACAAAGCAAAACGCGACGTTGAGTTTTGCTACTCAAAACGCAATGCCTCGAAAATTCAGCAGGAAGTGAAGAAAAGCAGAGTGTCTTAACACTAAGTTCCATCTGCCTACCCTGCTGTATGCGGGATACAGCGTGAAGCTAAAAAATAAATTGGTTTTAGTTTCACCTGTATCATAGCATAGCATCATAGCAGTTTCTTTTTTAAATTTTCTTCTTCTGTCTATTTACACTGAAAAATTAAGGAGAAAAAAATATTATTAAAAATTGTCTTCTCAAATATACCACGATGTCATCATTCTTTGTTCATTCACATAAATATACCGAAAACTATAAAAACAACCATTATCTGTCCACAAATAATATTAAACTTTAAAATTTTAACGATTTTAAACGATTCGTGTGAACATAAAATGTTTAATCGATTATTTCGAAATCTATACTTTTATAATATTACAAAGCTTGTTCGGTTGAACGCACTAATCTTAGGAACTACTTATGTATTCTAAATGGAAAAATATGACTTTGTTTAGCTTCACACTGTATGCCACACTTAGCAGAGTAGGTACAGGAGAACCTGCTTTAGATACTCTGTTCCCATTAAGGCACTTCGTTTCCCGTTTTACCCCGAATTCAAAAGGCATTGCGTGTTGATTGAACTCTACGTCGCGCTTTGCTTCGTTACTAGTATACCCCTACTCATTACTAGCGAGGAAATAAAAATATTAAATACTTCATTTTTTTGAGTGAGAAATCGAACCTATATCCTATCGCATTTACCATAATAATTCGAATTGAATACTCGATTTATCGAGAAAGACTATAGTAGGCTAGATTACATTACGTTAAATGCTTAAATTTTTTTCACTATATTTGGAATAAGTTATTTCTGGCATATAAATTGATATACATTTTACTTGTATTTTTTTTGTACGTCTCATACACAATTCTCAAGTTATTTATATATAACTGTTCGGGCGAAGCCGCAGGTTAAGAATAGTGTTAAGATAATCGTAATTAAAACTAACTCCAGTCATTTTTGGGTGCATCATAAACTTATTTAATTTGCATTCATTATGAAGAATGAAGAAAAGACATAAATGCATTCATAACTTAAAATTTATTAGTAATTTTATTGTAATTCCATAAAATTTTAACCTTCAAAATAAATTGTTTTCTTAATTTAAATAAGCCGTAGTAATTTGTGTTAATTAAATATATTTTAATGTAGTGTATTATACTTTTATGTGAATGTTTATTTATATTGCATATATATGATTACTTTGACATTGAATACAATACATTCTATTCTAATTTTATTGTCTTTAACTAATTTTAATTTTATAATTTCTTTTACACTTTGTTTTTGGTGTAATTTATTAATTTAGATATGTCATTTAAAGACAGAGGCCAGTCGTGGCGCAGGCGCACAAAGTATGACTGTAAAACCGACTGGTTGTGAGTTCGATCCCCACTCGAGAAGATGAAATATTTACTTATATTTATATTTCCATTTCTTCGCTCTGGTGTCGAGGCAAAGCGCGGCGTTGAGTTCTGCCACTCAACACGCAATACCTCCAGAAAGTGGGGAAAGGAGTGCCTTAACATTAGGTTCCCTCTGTCTACCCTGCTGTGTGCGGGGTACAGCGTGAAGCTGATAAATAAAATTTAAGGATGTCAACACAAATGAAGCGGCTAATAAATCTAGTCAACTTATAAGAAGTCCCTAAACTTAGTCTAAAGTTTACTGCTAACTACCTACAAAATTGCTTTGTGCGTGCACTATATAATCTTTCAAATTATTTAAATGTCAAGGATAATGAAGATAATATTAGTGAATTACAGTGCAAATTGAAATTGGTATCGTTATTTCGCCCATTATTCATGTGTAGACATAACTAACTAGTAAATTGCAAAATAAGGTTTAAAGTAGTGGGTTTTTTATCTAAATTAACTCAGTAGCCCAAATAAGGCAGGCACAAGGGAACCTATTGTCTTAACACTAGGTTCCCTCTGCCTACCCTGCTGTATGTGAAATACAGCGTGAAGCTGATTTAATTTTATTCATTTTTTTAAATCAAAAACAAGAATAAAATAAAAAAAAACGAATTGTAACAATAATGGCCGATATATCTGAAGTAGATAAATAACAAAGAGAATAATAATCCACCGTTTTATTACAGCGAAGAAATGGAAATAATTCACTCCCTCGATGACAATCGAACCCAAAACACTTATATTCCGTCGGTGTACCGCTTCGCCACGACGACCTCCTACCTCCTCTTCCATTTTTACATATAATACATAAAAATAATGAAAATTATACAAAAATGTATTCTAAAAAAGACTCACAGAGGTTTCTAGAAACAAAATCAATATAACAGTCTACACGCGATCTGCATTGCTGTATAAAAATGTTAGTCGGCAGCTTTATTGCAATAGTCACGTAATATGAAAAATACCTGAAATAATACTACTTATACATAATTTCAGTCGAACATTCAAACAGTCCAAGTTTGAATGTTTTCAATATTAAAATATTTTATTGAAGTCCTCGTAGTGCAACAGCACAGCGTCTAGCTGTAGACGCGACGTGGTTGTGTTCGATTTCCTATGTGATTTAGATTTTTTTTTTCGCCCTGGTGTCGAGATAAAGCGCGGCGTTGAGTTCCACCACTCAACACGCAATGGAAATTGAGCTGCAGCGTGTATAACTTACGGCGTTGATAAAATTTTAACTATCTCAAACTAAAATAGTTATACTTTTGGGTTTGCGTTGGTACTAACTAGATTCTTTTTACAAATTACATTAATTCGTGCAATCACAATAGCGCTGTGCATGGATGATTTTCAAGAGGCACGGGTTCAAGTCCCACTACGTTAATTTTTTTATGTTTCTTAATATTTTTCTTTCTTTAGTGTGCAACGAATACTTAAGCAAAATAAAATATTCTTGTCTACGAGTAGTATGAGATAGTTCTAGGTATAAATAAGATTTAAAAAATGTGGAACGGAGTGTCTTAACACTAGTTTCCCTCTAGTCTGCCTCTCTGCTACAAGCGTGATACAGCATGAAACTGACAATATTTTATTATTTAAAAATATGTTTTATTTAAAATATAAATATGGATGACTAGCATTATTATATAAAAAAACGGTTTTAAATAACATATTTGTTTTTTTTTCAATGAGTAATGATGTATTAATAATAGGATAAGGTGTGTTGTTTTTACAGCGAGGGCGATAAAGGTCAGAACGTAATTTCATTAACTAGGGTTGGACGTGACGGGGAACGAAAACATCTGCTTTTGGAACAATATTTTCTTACAGATAATCATTACAACAATGTAAAGGCATACCTTGCTTAAAAATATTAAAGAATTGTAAGCATGTTAATTATTAAAAAAATCTAATTAAATCAGCTTCACGCTGTATCCCGCACACAGCAGGGTAGGCAGAGGGAACCTAGTGTTAAGACACTCCGTTCCCCACTTTCCGCCGAATTCTGGAGGCAGTGCGTGGTGGAACTCAAGGCCGCGCTTTGCCTCGACACCAGAGCAGAGCACAACCAGTCGATTTTACAGTCACACTTTGTGCCTCTGCTGCACGACCGGCCTCAATTATTAACTTATATATTTTTTACATGTGACGTATTTTATAGGGTTCACAAATTCATTTTTACTTCTAATTCAAGTGTCCGACGTATCCTAAGACGGCACTAGCGTTAGAATAGTGCATGCCAACCATATATTGTTTCTCCACTTTTCTTTTTCTTGATAATTTAACATATTGAATAACGGAGTCTAACGTCGTATAATGGTTTGCTAGGACTAGTGTACATTTGTCGTGTAAATATTCTTCAAAATTAAATATATACCCAGAACTTTTGTATGCAATAACATTTCAATAGAGTAGCGATAATAATAAAAAATAAATAAATAAATAAATCAGCTTCACGCTGTATCCCGCACACAGCAGGGTAGGCAGAGGGAACCTAGTGCTAAGACACTCCGTTCCCCACTTTCTGCCGAATTCTGGAGGCATTGCGTGTTGCGTGGCAGAACTCAACGCCGCGCTTAACCTGGACACCAGAGCGAAGAAATGGAAATATAAATTTAAGTAAATATTTCATCTCCTCGAGTGGGGATCGAACCCACAACCTTTTACAGTCACATCTCGTGCCGCTGCGCCACGACCGGCCTCTAATAATAATAATCAAAATTATATAAAATAGTTTTATATAAATTATAGGCAACAATACTAACAAATTGTATCTATTAAATGTTATTTCGATTATATTTAAATATTACATGTAAATATGAATATTTTTCAACCTTAATTACCATTTCGTCTATATTTGTAAGCATGACCCTACCATTATAAATGTTAACGCCATTAGCTACATAAAACAAATGACGGGAATAGATTGACCTAAAAAGGTATCAAATCAAAGATCAACTTAAGGGGTAGGATTGACCTAGTTTAGGGGTCGCACCCTGTAGGGTGTTAACCTATTGTAGGAAAAGGGGAGACTTTTATGTATTTTTCATGATTTTGAACACGCAATTCTCGCGTTAGCTGGATTTGTTTATTGTGTGACTAATGATAGACATGTCTATATAATAATTATTATTATTATTATAGAGTGGTTTCTAAAATAGTAAATTATTTTATATGGACCTTGGTGGCATGGCAGTACAGTATATGACTGTAAAGGGCTTTTGACTGTCGTTTGTTGGTTCAATTTCCACTAGGGAGAATTATTTAGTAAATTTCTCCTCTCTGGTAACAAAACAAAGCGCGGCGTTGACTTCCGCCACTCAACACGCAATATCTAAAAGAAGCGGAAAGAAGGCAATTTGGTGCCTTAATACTTGGTTCCCTCTAAATGGAATAGCGTGAAGCTAAAAAAAAATATGGACTACATTTTACACGTACTATATATCGATAATTTTACAACTTGTTAAGAGAATTTCATATGCTTAGATTGTGACATTTGTAGTAAGAATTTTATAATTATGTCATAAAGTCGTTGTAGCTATTTTAGGCACGTATGCTGGTTTAGACTAAGACTAAGATTTTTTATAAATAATCACCACCTTTGAGTCAAACTCTTATAGAAATAGTTTCACGATATATCCCGCATATAACGGGACCCTAGTGAACACTCTGATCCACGTACTGTCCAATTTTTCGAGACATTGCGCGTTCATTAACGATTTCAACGCCACATTTTGTCTTGTTATCAGAGCGAGGAAATGAAACCTTTACTCCGAGTGAGAATCGAATTCGACGACGGTATGTCGCTACACCACGACTGCGTCTATGCAACTTATATTTTCCTATAATTTTTATAACAAAGTTTTCTCAAACAATAAAAAAAGCTTAACATACTAAAAGCTTGTTAAATAATTACTAACAATTCAAACTAAAACACACATCCCACTTTTATCATCTAATCAAATTGGCAAGAATAATGAAATAGATTAAATTTCTCATGGCATAAGAACACAGAATGATCATGTGCTAGGTGTACGGTAATGAGCGTTATTAAGTTTGTCGTTGTTATCGTTTGATAGTGCACACGCGATGGGACGAGCTTTTAACAATCTGTTTTATAATTTTTATATTTTATAGAACTGTTTTTTTTTATTTTTACGCTGTATCACGCATATTGTAGGGTAGACAGAGGGAAACTAGTGTTAAGACACTCCATTTACCAAGTTCCGCTAAGTTCAAGCATGGCGTGTTGAGTTGTGGAACTGCTGCTTGCTGAGCAGCTTCTGATAACGTTATATCCCGATAACTTTACTAATAACAATCAGAATGTGAAAATGAAAATAATAAATAATTTATTCCCCCGGAAATCGAACCCATATTCATTATTTACAATCAAGTTGAGGCCGGTCGTGGCGCAGCGGCACGAGGTGTGACTGCAAAACCGACTGATTGTGGGTTCGATCCCCACTCGAGGAGATGAAATATTTACTTAAATTTATATTTCCATTTCTTCGCTCTGGTGTCGAGGTTAAGCGCGGCGTTGGGTTCTGCCACTCAACACGCAATGCCTCCAGAATTCGGCAGAAAGTGGGGAGCGGAGTGTCTTAACATTAGGTTGCCTCTGCCTACCCTGCTGTGTGCGGGATACAGCTTGAAGCTAATTTAATTTAGTTTTTTTAAGTTGAGTGTCAAAATTAGGTGCCTTAATTAGGTGAATAGTTAGTAATTCGACATCTTACACTGTGGTAATAGAAACCTGCACTTTACCTAGACAAGATCTCAAGTTTAAGTAAAAATATATTATTAAATGGTTTTTTTTTCCATAGTCATGCCATCACAAAGAGAAGAAAAAAAAATGCGATAGTAGCTATTATAGTATAGATAGATTTAAAAAATCGTTGTTAAACGTTTTAAAGATAATAATTAAAATTAAAAAATTAGGTTTTTAATTCATTACAATTTGGAAATAAAAATATAAATAATTTATAACTAAATTAATAGTAATTGCACGTACGAAATGAGATAAAAATACATTCTGCCCTAGATAGAGCGACTGACAGATTTACGCTATCTTAGTTAGGCAAGAGCCTAATATGGATCTCTCTTAAGTTTAATTTTTAACCCTTTAGAGATAATTAATTAGAGGTGTTAGCATACTAATTTATAGTTATAGTAACACGTAGAAATAAAATACATTTTTTTAATAATTTTTATTGATTTTTGGATTAGGCTCTAGGTGTTAATGATAACACCTATAAGATAATACGTACATACGATATAGTTGTATTGTACGTATATAGTTCTATTGAACAAATATATAAATTATATTCCAATTTATTTATGTGTTAATTATATGTTAACGCATCTTTAATTTTTCATACAATATTCTAAAGTAAAATATAATTATGATAACGCGATAGTTGCGAGTTCTATTGGAAAACGAATCATTATTTCAATTCTTTGTTTTTTCAATAATTTGGTAATGAGCCAAGGCTGCGTTCAGTTCATGTACGCAATATCTTGAAAATTAAGAGGTTCGTGGGAAACAAGGTGTCTTATCATTGAGTTCTCTGTGCCTATCTCATTGGACAAGCGCGAGTCGGGTTCGCTCATTGAAGGTTCCTTAGTATAAAAATTATGGGGCCATAGAGCTGAGTATATGGTTTAAATTTGAACTCTGTATCTCCAAGCGTTCCTGAGATAAAGACTCTTGACAGACAGACGGTTAGGTAACAAAGTGAGATCACTTATAAGATTATAAGGGTTCCTTTTTTCCTTAAAAGGTACCCTAAAAAAAATATTCTCATATCTTTTTTCTCATTGTCTGTAATTTCACATTGTCTATATAAAAATTATTTCCAATAAGGTTACATAATATCGACATAAAACAAACAATAATTATATAAAATATTCCTTTCATAATATTTACAAAAAATAAATACTGAAAGAAAAACCTAACTGAAAACTACCGTTTTGAGCGACACATACATATTAATGACATCCGGTTAAAACACGTCGCTATGGCAACGAAACTAACAACACAGCGTGTAAACTTTTATACGAAAATAGATTTTATGAGTTGTAAATAAAGTTTACTTTAGAAAGTACATAAATGGCCTTGCCGTAAAGGAATTTACAGAATAATTTACTTAAATATACGGACAATGTCAGCCCATTAGGATGACATGTTAACTTTTTTATTTTAACAATGGTTTGGGTTTTTACAATTTTTAGTTGGTTTAATTGATCGTTATTGTATATAAATATATATACATATAAATTCTTATAGGAAATCTAAATATTAACTAGGAGGCTTCGCTCCTTGCACACTTCGTTCACCAAATTTACCATCGCTATAATTATAAAAAAAAAAACAAACGATATTATATTGTTTTCTGTATAGTACTTACTTCAGGCAGCCACAATTACATCTTACTCAACGAGATTTGTTTATTTTTATTTAATAGATTAAGCATTTTACTCAATTTTCGATTTGAATCTACAACTACAATTTTAACTATGAAATCTATTTCGTGTACCGTATCTTTATTTCATTTAAAAAAATATCTTATGCGTATAATAAATAACATAAGGAGGCATGTTCGATTCTCAATTCGTGTAATTACTAGTTTTAATTAGTAATTGTTTGCAATATACTATGTATATTTTTCACATAGATTCTAGTTTCAGCGTGGCTGGGAAAATTAAAATAATTTAAAGTTATTCCCCCTGAGTGGAAATCGAAGAAACAATCTTTCGACGGACTAAACTTTAATAGTTATATTTAAATTAACGCTATGTTTTTATTTAAATGTAATTTATGTAAAGATTTTGCCAATTAAAAACGATTTAATGTAATTTTATCTCGTCCTACTATTTTACTGTTATTTTTAAAATTATAATTGCATGTTGTTGTTATTGTCTTTTAATTTAATATTTTTTGTATTGTACTATTGATTATGCTGGGTCTTGGCACTGGGAGAATTCACAGGAGTTATATAATCACCCGTGAGTTTCCTGATGCCTCAGCTCAGTGTAGTTGAAACCATCGGAAGAAGAACGTCACTCTATACGAAAAAAGAAGAATATCGGGAAACAGAAGTAAAAAATCAGAAAAAGAAGATATTCAAGCTGAAGCAAATACTATAATATACTTTTAGTTATACGCTTAATATTTATAAAACTACCTGTTGTAAAATATTGTTATTATTAATATTATGTTTGACTCCCACAAAGCACAGGCAGAAGCTTCTGAAAATAATATATACATTATATTCTATGTCTTCGCTCTGGCCATTCAACACGCCAATGCCTCCTAAACTTGGCGGAAGGTAGGGAACGGAGTGTCTTAACACTAAGTTCCCTCTGCCTACCCTGCTGTATGCGGGAAACAGCGTGAAGCTGATTTATTTACTTTTATTTATTATATTCATTTCATCACTCTGACAATGCTAAGTGCGACGTTAAGTTCACCACTCGGTGGAGTGTTGAGGCCTACTCTGCTAGCGGGATTATGCGGGATACGGCGTGAAATAGATAATATCATAGTATTTTGCTAATAACTAACCTAACATAAACTGAAGGATTATTTTAATAAGTAACAAAATCAATAAATATATGTAAATAGAGATATATTCTGTTTTATATGTATATAATTAAAGAGTTTAAACACCTTATAATGAGTTCGTTTCTAGCTAAAGCTATATATAATTAATGTTAGATATTACCTTATAAGAACAATAATTAAAAGTGACGGCGTTTAAACAATGCGTATTGTGCTGCTAGCTCGGAAGCTTGTCACCTTTGTCGTATTTAATTACGTATATCTTCGGATGCAATACACACGGCTAAGAAATTTTAATTTATAAATAAAATCAGCTTCACGCTGAGGGAAGGTAGAGGGAACCTGATATTAAGACTCTCCGTTTCCCACTTTTTTCCCCAATTCTGAAGGCATTGCGTGTTGAGTGACGGAATTCAACAGATATTAAAGAACATTTCATCCCCCGAGTGGGGATCGAACCCACAACCAGTCACGCTCACATTCACACTCTGCACCCCTGCGACACGCCTGGCCTGAATTGCCTGGAATTTTAATTTAGTAGATGTATTTTTTTGAGTTGCTATACGTCACAGACTTTGGACGTTTGTTGTTCCTGCGTTTTTCTTGGTTAAATTTTAGTGTTTCTTCAGTGTGAAAAGAACATTGATCAGCGTATCATTAAAGTTCACTAAATAGCCGTTCTTGAGGGCTAGTAGGGTACCCTTATTAGTGTCAATTAGATGAAATGTTGTTTCAAGGGCTAGAAGAGTAGAGAGTATACTTTTTCATATTATTTTTAATATTTTGATCCTCCTCTAATCTCTCCTTCTAATGCTATTGTCCAATTTTCACAAAAAGTAATTCAAAAAAATTATGTCAATTGTGGTAGAATGTTATGAAATGTATTTATTAATTTATTGTAATTTATTGAAATAATTTGAAATAGTCAATAAATGGACTTCGAATATTAAAATTATACCAAATTAGAGAAGATATATTTTAGAAAATACGTCCATATCCTGCGGAAAGCTTAAGACGCATTTTGTTCTAGTTGTAAAATAGTATTTTAAGTACAGTCTATTGGAAACATATATTAAAAGATTCCTAAACGATTGCTAGTTTGTTAGATCTGGAGCAATTTTAATTACGGAAATGTTGTTTCTGTGTATTGCAAGATATTTTAGAAAATACCACTTCTGGTATATTATGTACTTACATACTTTATTAACATTCTTTAAGTGTCTGATATTTTAAATTATGAACAATAAATATAATAATAACTAGCGACCCGTTCGCGGCTTCGTCCGCTTGCATTGCATATTTATAAATTTACTAATCTGCATTGCTTCCGTTTTCTAATAATAATATAATTTTAAAAACAATGTCTATACCTATACTGAGATGTGAAGTTTCATCCACACAGTTATTAAAAATAATTTTGTCGCAGATTCATTCACATAACATTCTTTAAAATGGTATAACTTTTTTATTTATGAATCGATTGAAATTAAATGAATACTAAATGTTAAAGAAAGTTTGCCAAAATACAATAGAGAAAATTGTAATGAAATTAGTTAAGCCATTTCTCAGATTAGCGTGAACAAACGCACAGACAAACAAACAAATAGACAAATACAACATATTAAAAATATTTTAAAAATTATCGTTCTATGTTCCATTATATTAAAAATTATTGTTTTATGTTCCATTATATTATTAATTGCCACCAATAAAATTTTATTCATATATTTTTCATGTACAGACACTGAACCTGTATGTTATTATATAGATATAGATAGAATGAAACCAGTAGTAACCGAAGCGATCGTGAGTATGAATCATCTGTATGGATGAAAGGTCTCTGTCTTCTTATAAGCGAGTAATTTTCAATGGTTGTAATCACGGTTGTCAAGTATTGAGCGAAAAGTGAGAACACATATCGCTTAAAATATATATTTTAACATTTTTTTAAAGTTATTATTCCCACACTGAGGAAAAACATGAACATATAAAAATAAAAAAAAAAAATAGAAACATGTAAAAAAAATTGGTGGTTGGAAGAAGCGCGTTCCTTAACTTTTTTTTACTTTTCGGAATATTTTTGCTTTAGTAAACAAAACTAAAGTAAAAATTTTTTTTAGTTATGCGCATTGAATTATAGTTATTATAAATATATTTATAATTATGCCTAACTGAGTAGTTGGGAAAATACTTTGCTTGCTATGATCTATTCGTTTGCCACTTCCCGCCGAATTCTGCAGGCATTGCGTATTGAGTGTTGGAACTCAACCCCGCGCTTCACCTCAATACCAGAGCAGGAAATAAAAATATTTTATTTAATCAAATAGAAATTCAAACCACAACCTGTCTCACTACAGCCTATATCAGCTTTTTCTTTCATATTTATAAAAAACGCTACCAGCTTATGTTATAAAATTATATGATTTAAGAAGACAGTTATCAGATGTATTGTTACTACAACAATCGACCTTTAATCCATATGTAATGAGTTTCAACCATTAAATAACCGTTAAGTAATAAGCTTTACGCTTTCTTTATAGATTTCGTGAGAATTTCTATACATTGACACATTGCGACGTTTCTTTTGGGGTCTTTTTAAAAACTATTAAAATCTTTTTGTTCAACAGCTAACATTTATTTGTATATTAGCAAGATACAAGATAGAGAACAAAATACCGTGGATAGACAAAGAGAATCTAATCGCGGAACTCAACGCTGCGCTTGCTCTACCAGAGTGATGAAATAAAAATATTTTAAACGTACCCAACTGAGACTCGTCCATTGCCTGCATTATCTCATTTACCAACTGCATCATATGGCGTCTACTTTATTTATTTCTTATATGTTGTATAAAAATAATAATTACTAAATATGAAATAGTAAGAAAAAAGAATAAAATTGCAAAATATTTAATTTAAATGTACTACGAATATATAAATCAAGTATTTTAATAAATATAAACGGTTTTCAAATTTCAAACCACGTAATTGATTGAATTAGGTAATTTTGAATAGTTTATGTAATTGCATAACAGTTTATTTTATTGTACATACTCTTCCATCACAATATATGTTCAGTAAATTTTGAGATTGTTATTTATGTATGTTAAATGAGAACAATTAGAAGACATATTTTTTGTAATATTTCCGGGATATGAACCTGCGCCTCTTGAAACGTGCTACGTTCTAATTTCTATACGCTTTTTTAACATTTTTAAAGTGTAAGTATTTTTCTTTCCTAAGTATGAAATATACTTAGGAAAAACTTATTAATAAAACGTATAAAATCCCGCTACTATCAAATTTTTATAACGTATAAAATGTTCTTAATAAGTATTATTCTATACGCTTACGTCATACATTTCTTACTAGTATATTTTCTTTATATATTCATAAGCGAGCAAGCTTCGCAACCTAGAGTCAAGTCTCTCTAGTCAAGTCAGTCTTATCATCGCTTTCCGTTCATTTTGTGACATGTTTCGTTGTACGTTAGGTAGTGGAACACAATGCCGTATTATAATATTTTTTTAGCTTCATATTCAGCATATACCAGAGGTAGGCAGAGGAAACCAGGGAACTCAGTGTTAAGATACCCCGGTCCTTTTGTTCTCCACTTTTCACCGAATTCTTGATTTTGCGTGTAGAGGGTCGGATCGCCAAGCATTGCCTCGGTACCAGAGCATTATATCATTCCCCCGAGTGGGAATAAAACCCATAACCTTCGCACTTTTGTCATCTTCGTTGCACTTCACTTCAGTCGTACTGCTCATGCGTCACATATGATTGTAGACAGCTTAGGTATATTTAAAATATAGAGATATCTCTGTTTTAAATAGCTTGATAACACCAAATTATTAAACATTTTTTTATATATCAAAACAATAGTCAGGAAAATAATAAATAATTGTAAGAAGAAAAAATATTAATTTATAATATAAAGAAGTAGTAAAGAATGCTATTATCTCAACGATGGTTGTATTATGATAACGCTATAGTATTATTTTTTTTTCGCTAGCCTGTTGTAGTTTTATTATGTTCGTATACAATGGTTAGTGTGTGAACGATTTAAATGATAGAATATGAGTACCTGGGGCTGTCAGCCTAGCAGTTAGTTATTCTGGACGCTGTAACTTAAGATGAGGCCTGAGGATGACTGAGGCCGGTCGTGGCGCAGCGGCACGAGGTGTGACTGCAAAACCGACTGGTTGTGGGTTCGATCCCCACTCGAGGAGATGAAATATTTACTTAAATTTATATTTTCATTTCTTCGCTCTGGTGTCGAGGTTAAGCGCGGCGTTGAGTTCTGCCACTCAACACGCAATGCCTCCAGAATCCGGCAGAAAGTGGGGAACGGAGTGTCTTAACACTAGGTTCCCTCTGCCTACCCTGCTGTGTGCGGGATACAGCGTGAAGCTAATTTTTTTTTTTTTTGTAACTTAAGATACAGGTTCGTTTCCTCAAGAAAATATTATTTTATACGTATTTCAACTCACAGTGAAACAAAATAATTATGACAAAATTGAGACGCACACAGCATCTGACTGAAAACATGGGGGTTGTGTTCGATTCTCATTTGAAGAAATACTCATTTACATTTACTCGCTCTGGTACAAGGTGCGGCGTTGAGTTCCGCCACTCTATATACAATGTCCCGAAAATTGGATGGAAATTGGGAAACGGATTGTCATGCTACGTACTCTCTGCCTATCCTGCTATACATATATGTACAAACACGCGGGCTATGCAGGTAATTAAATTATTCTTTACTTGGAAGACGTAAAAGGGAATAGATTTTTTATATATTTTATTTTTAATTGTTACGTTATATAATTATTATTATGTTTGTATGTATATATGCCTATATGTGTATGTTATATAAATTTTATGTATGTATTTATACCTGAGTAACCGACATAGCTCAAAGAATTTGTAAGCTGAAGTGGCAATGGGCGGGGCATATCTGTCGTAGAGCCGACGGCCGTTGGGGCAGACGGGTCTTAGAGTGGAGACCCCATACAAAACGTCCGGTGGGTCGACCCCCTGCTAGATGGACCGACGACCTAAGGAGAGTGGCAGGAAGCGGATGAATCCGAAGAGCTGAAGATCGAGTGTGGTGGCGAGAATTGGGAAAGGCCTATATCCAACAGTGGATGATTGACGGCTGTCGATGATGATGATGATGATGATTTATACCTGTATATATTTGTCTATTCGTGTATTTTTATATATTTAGATTTATTTAGTACATCCCTCCTAATTTAAATTTATTCTCTTCTCTATAAAAGGTTACCTGGAAGAGATCACCTTACACCTTAGCAATAAGGCCGCCTATTGTGCTATTTTATGTATCATTGTAAACAGTTTTGTAATTATTCGGTGTACAATAAAGAGTATTTTACTTTTTTTCTTTACTTCAATATTAATGATACCTACTACAAAAGAAAATATTAAATATTATGTATATTTTATAATAATAAGCTTCAAAAAAATAATTCTAAAGCACCTACATGCTTGCATCAACAATATATTTTTTTATAGATATATTAAGATTTCACATAGTTTGATTGCCTCATACAAAGCAACATTAATTTTAGCTGTTTCATATAATCGAATGTTCTCAGAATAACATAATTGCTCTAAAATATCGGCTCGTGCCACAAAATGTATAATTTCTTTAACGCCGATTTGGTTCTAAGAAATTTACTAAGAGATTGAGGTATAGGCTAGGAGATGGTTGGGAATTTTTAGCTTAGTTGTTAAATAGAATATGGAGAAATAATAAATTACAATAAACATTTTATTATTGAGTTATTTAACCTCACCTATATTGAAATTACAACGTAAAACTGATATTGGGAGTTAAGTAAAAACATTGACTATAAAGATATTAGGTTACATATAGAAATTAAAAGAATAAGATAATATATCTTATTTATTGTATTCTAACAATTATAATAAAATATTTTAGATAACAAAGGAACAAAGAGAAACTAGTGCCGTACGTGGTAAGCCATTCTGCATCTTTTTGGTGTATCTGAGTCAGAGATATGCGTATTCTTATATTTGTTTCAGCTTCATCTTTTTTCACGGTGCGTAGCAGGTACGCAGAGGGAACCTAGTACGAAACGTTAAGACACTATGTTCCCTAGTTTTTGTTCAATTTTCTACTCCTCCGAGTGGGAAACCCACCCACGACCCACGAAACGTACATATATGTATATATCAGTTCCACTATAACTTAAAAAAAAGCAATTCCACAAAGATCATCCCTTGGCCTATTAATGTTAAAAAAGTTAATTACTAAATACGTATTTTTTTATCTTTTTCAGTTATCCTTAAGGCCGGATGCAGTAGTAGAGAGCTCGTGATTAAAACTGTGTAACCTTTGTTTACAAACTGCATGTTTAATTTTTATGTGCTACACGTCACGTTGGAATGACGAACGTATCACGATTCTGACGTTTCATTGAAATTTATTGTTATTGTCTAAAAAATTAAATAAATAAATTAAATTAGCTTCACGCTGTATCCCGCACACAGCAGGGTAGGCAGAGGGAACCTAGTGTTAAGACACTCCGTTCCCCACTTTCTGCCGAATTCTGGAGGCATTGCGTGTTGAGTGGCAGAATTCAACGCCGCGCTTAACCTCGACACCAGAGCGAAGAAATGGAAATATAAATTTAAGTAAATATTTCATCTCCTCGAGTGGGGATCGAACCCACAACCAGTCGGTTTTGCAGTCACACCTCGTGCCGCTGCGCCACGACCGGCCTCTGTTATTGTCTAAAATATATATTTTTTATTTTGTGAAGAATTTTCCTAAAATTTTTTTTTTGTGCTTAAGTATAGTATACCAAAGATATTTTAAAAGTAAACATTTATACTTTTTGTGTAAAATTAAATTTTATATGGTAATGTTTTTTGTTTTAATAAAAATACTATGAAATAATTCTTTGTCATACATAATTATATAATTTATGTTATCATAAACATAATATTTTTTATCCTATTTCAATTGGTATATTACAAATGTAAATAATTTTTAAATACAAATTAAGCGTTAGACTTGATACGAAATAAAAAACCGATACACATACCCTAGAAAGCCTTCGAAATAATATTAAAATATGTAATAAAATCGACTTCCTGCTATATAATATATAATAACTGACAAGATATATGTATAATATACACATAATAACTAATAGCCACTTAGAAATATTCATTTCATCATTATGAAAATTCCTCTTCGCTCGTGACAACACCTCCTGAGGCTACGAAACTAAGACCTGGAATGTTTCTCAAGAAACACCTGTAATCGTTTAGTTCTAACATAATGTACAGTTATTTTAGACAAGAAAATATTGTGATTTTGCTTGCGTCTTTTAATAAAGTTATATTAGTAATTTGAAGCAATAAAATAAAAAAAATCATATCGACATTACCAGACAGTATTTCCGTCTCTTACTTAGGAGAGCAAAAATCTAATTTAGAGGAAACTGGGGAACTAGGAAAGGATCTTAGGTTCTCGTTGTCTACTCAACTCTGACGAAAGGGTTCAGAAAAAAGAAGAATAAAAATATCTATTAAGTAAGTCGAAAGAAGGATGTGAAAATAATGTTCTAAGCCTGAATGCGAGTAGGACAAAGACTCTGGTATTTGAAATATAAGAAAATATGGAGCGCAAAATCAGTGTAAATGGCAAGATATTAGAACAAGTGAATGAAGTGGTATATTGGGGAAGTATGTTCAGTAGAGATGGAAGATACGCTATGGATGTAACAGGGTTAACGGTGCCTTAGCTGCGCGTTTCGCAAAGATATAAAATATAAAGGACGTGAGGACCCTCCGGAGGGCATGTATGAAGAGGTTGATGACAGTGGACGAGGCAAAAGAGGTATGTAGAGACCGTAGCGTTTCGCTCTCCGTTCTCTCTGACTACCCTGCTATTTAGTTTATTTAGTAAGTTCATCAATCTTTTCGTCTGTGTATCACATGTAATTCTCCACGTCCTTGCGTGTCGAGTCGGCGTTGTTGCCTATAATTAGGCCTTCGAGCAAGGGCTACCGATAATTCGCTTGTTACGAATAGTGCTGCCTACAACCACAAGTGGAATATACGGAAACATATGTAATAAATATTTATAAGAATCGTGATTTAAACATTTTTGATTCACGCGTAATAAATCGTTAATTGATTTATTTATATTATAAATCAAATATTTTTCTTCGAAGATTTAAAGTTTTTATACCGATACAATTTAAGCGATTTCTTGTAGTTTCCTGTTAGCGGTCGTCGAAAGATGATTCATAACGGACGACTTCTTAACTAACTAAGTAAGTAACTACCGTGAAGTAAAAAAAAAAGAATTAATAAAACAAAAAAAATAACTTGTTACATGCATATTTTAAGTGATGATGATGATGAGTGAAGTTAGCTAGTATCACTGTCGTATAAAAAAAATGAAATATACTACAAAAACTATTACTGGAAAGTATTCTAATTTAGACTATCACTACCTAAATCTTTGTTTAATTAAACTCATCAATCTCAGGAACTACTTCGAATTGAAAAAAACATTTAATGTTGGATAGTCCATTCATCGATAAAACGGCTATATTATATCACGTCAATGATTCGATGTACTGTACTCGCGATTTCAGTTACGTCGGTGACAAAGAGCGTGTCATGTGTCATTGCCACGGAGGCAAAGCCATTGGTAAAACTAGTCACTATAATATAAAAAAAATAAAATACATTAGCTTCACGCTGTATCCCGCACACAGCGGGGTAGGCAGAGAGAACCTAGTGTTAAGACACTCCGTTCCCCACTTTCTGCCGAATTCTGGAGGCATTGCATGTGGAGTGGCAGAACGCCGCGCTTTGCCTCGACACCAGAGCGAAGAAATGGAAATATAAATTTAAGTAAATATTTCATCTCCTCGGGTGTTTACAGTCACACTTTGTGCCGCTGCGCCACGAATAATATACTATATTATCTAATTCAAAGTATAAGTCCAGCACTACGGCTACTATGAAGTAATTAGCCTGGAGGCGTCGCGTGTATCATTTCGCACGAACCACGCTAGTCCCACATCTGGACAGCTAATATTGAACGAAACATGGCCTTGTCTCAGTAATAAAATGATTTTATTTCTTTAAAAACCTCAGTTTACATACAATTTTAGGGTAAGTTCTGCTTATTTCTATTATTAATTCTCTAAATTAAATGGTTCATTAAAAATATTCACTTTCCATATAAAAAATATCCTCAATTAAAATATTAAATTAATGAACAACTGGCTTTAATTATTTTATTTGTTTGTTATGTTAGTGCTAATATTTTTTTAACTAAATATATTAATATTTTTATTTTCACGAATTTCGTAGTCGACGTCGAACCCACAAAGAGAGAAATTAGATCAAACGTATCGGAGTTGAATTCTATTGGAAGGAATATATATTATACAGATACTTTAATTACTGAGTTTTACCACTCAACATAATTATAGCAATCCTGTATATTCAGGGCGAAAAACTTTACTCTTCATATTATTCGTGTTCCCAAAGTATATATCTTCATATCGGTATCTACTTCTAAATAATATTTAAATAAATATTTACTATCATTTCCTTGCTCTAATAACAAGGCACAAGCGCGGAGGTGAATTCCGCCACTCAATACACAATATAGAATTCAGTGGACTGTGAGAAACGGAAGTGTCTTAATGCGAACGTAGAGTCATAATACGAGGTCCCCAGACGATACGAGCTCTCTCTGCCTACCCAGCTATGTGCGGAATATAGCGTAAAGCATAGTAAAAAGTAAAAATAAATAATATATATGTAATATGCTTAAGTTAGTTGCAATATAACATAGTTGACGCGCAGGATGCAGCTATTAAGATTTTGTTGAAACATTTATCTCGTTAAATATAGTAAATTAGAAAACTGCATGTTTCTACTGCAAAGTGGTATTTTCTTTAAAGCAGTTTACAAAATTAAGATCCATTCAATGTAACACTTTTACGCGTATAATAGGTGGCAATTTACAATTTTGTATTTGAAACTAAGAGCCGCACTCAGAGATGGTAATTATCCGTTTAAGCTATATTAAAAATCGGTAGTTACAAAGATATTTTAATTTTACCTTATCTGTTGAAGGAACTCGTATCGAGCACTTCTTTTTACAAAGTATGTAATTCCTAACAATGTATTCAGCGTTTACAGTTTTAATGTTATTGAAACTTAAATTTTTGAGTATTTTTCATATGACGGGCATATTAGGGAGCACCTAAAATTTACATAAAGGTATAAAATTCTTCTGTTACTGAGTCACTGACAGACAACGTAAAGACAAAACTACTGGAAACACTAAGTTGATATATTTGGTGCGCTTCATACAAAGGTTAGGAAGTGGAGGGAAGCATTAAAGAACAAGAAAAAAATGGATTTATATATTAAAGTTTACGCAGACAAAGTTCTAGGCGATATTATGCCAATGTATAAAATCATAGAGCAGCGAGAATCAGAGAACCTAGTGTAAAGACATTTCTGTGTTCTAGTTTCCGCGAATTCTGGAGACATTGCATTTTGACTCGGAACTCAACGCCGCGCAGTGAAATGAAAATAGTCAATATTTAATTCCCCGAGTGGGATTTAACACATAACCGTCGTGTTTACCGTCACACCCTTGTACGCGTGTCACGACGGCCTCACAGACTACATCCAATATAAAAATTTACCTGTAATTATCTACAGTGGGATTGTACGTACTTGCAAAAAAAACACAAAATGCCAGTACGTACCCAAGTTTACTATTATATTTACATACTTATATTATACCACTCTAACAAAAGTTCGTTCAAATTACATTAAAATGTTTGGGCGCGCCCCAAATGTCAAGGGGTGGTAGCGAAAGGGTGGCTTAATGGTATAAAGTCACGAATCTTTCGACTTACACCATAGCGGCGCCGTTGGTGACGTGCATTGGATTTATAATTTTACTAGTTTTATTGTTAGTCATTATAAAAAAATAGTTGTATGGCTTAATGGTAAATTTAATAGTAGGTAAAATTGTTGTTGTGTTAGTTCTGTTTTTGCTGTATTTTAGCTAATTAAACTGAAATTCTGTATACTAAGGTATATTATCTATTTATTTTAAAAAAATCTATGTGTATGCGAAACCTATATATATGAGTAAGCTGAAAGATGTTGTTTATTCATATTTACAATAATGTATCGCACGCATAGCAGGATAGGCAGAGGAAACCTAGTGTTAAGGTTCTGTTCCCTATTTACTCTTTCGTTCTTCACTTTTCGCTGAATTTTTAAGGCATTGCATGTTGAGTGGTGGAACTTAACGCCACGTCTTGGTACCAGAACGAAGAAATGGAAGTATAAAATATTTCATTACCCGAGTGGGAATCGAAGCCACAACCGTCGCGTTAACAGTCACACCCTTATGCCTCTGTGCCACAACGCCCCATCTTTACAATTGCTTTAAATTACTCCACCTGCATTGAATTTTGCAACTTCCTTTGAACCACCCCCGTGCCAGGCACGAGTCTATTATATAAAGGGGTTATCAGTATGTGGGGTTGGGGCACAGCTTTGTTTGCCACCGTTGCCATAGCACTGATTGTGGGGCGATCGCGATATGGAAACACCAAGTCACGTTAGTTTACCTTCCGTTTTGTTCTTTTTGTTATATTATTTTTATTTGTATGTTGAAACGTTGTATATATTTGAATACGGCGTTGGGTTCTGTTACTGAACACACAATGCCCCCAGAATTCGGTGGAAAGTGGGGAACGGATGTGCCTTAATGGTAACGCGATTGACTTAACACTAGGTTCCCAGGTTTCCTCTACCTATCCTTTTACAGCGTGAAGCTAAACCTAAGAAATATTTATTCAGAAATATCTTGTACGAAAACTATAATTTACATTCAATCATGTCACAATAAAGCCATTACGTAGGTGTCGTACGTTTGAAAAAAAAAAATAAAAAAATCAACTAATCAATACAACTTTTTGAGACATTGGCTGTTGAGAGGCGGAATTCAAGACTGCGCTTTGCATCCTAATCAATATGTAAATGCAATCATTTATATTTTTCCTTTATTAAACACTTTTCTTAATTCCAGGTGATATGGAAGCATCATCATCAGACTACAGCGACGAAGAAGTGGGCGTGTTAGCACGAGGTCAGAAGTTATGGGTGCGAGGTGTCCGCGCCCATACTACTTGTGCTGATATAGTTCGAGCTTTACAAGATGCGCCTGAAGGTAATTAAACAACAAGCGTAAAAAAACTATACTGTAAGGTCAGTCGTGGCGCAGGGGTACAAGGGTGTGACTGTAAACGCGACAAGTTCTGACTTCGATTCCCATTTGAAGAAATAAAATATTTAATATTTTCATTTACTTCGCTGGTTTCGAGGCAAAGCGCGGCGTTGCATTCCGAATTCCGTTCAATATTCGGCGGAAAGTGGGAAGTGGAGAATCTTAATATTAGGCTCCAAAACTCTGAAATACCTTTAAAATGGCCCCTCTTTCAAGTTAGTAAGTACGTATACAGTCTCAACAACATATTAGACTATTAATCCTTAAAATTTTAGCTTTGCTAAAATGACGTAGGTGTTTAGCCTCAGTCTATTAGTATATGGAACTAATCTACGTAGCTTATGATAACTATAAGGCCACGGCCATGGCCACGATTTTTGTACTCATAACTACTACTAAACTACTTTAAATTATCAATAATTAAGATCATACACATGATACATTTTTGGTGCTCTAAGTATTTTAAAACGCAAGCACGAGGGACTGTTTCGAAAGGATTTATATAACGTTATTATTATAATATAGCTATAACTGTCCTTCTATTCGGACTAATAGTTCCCGATATCAGCGCGTCCAACCAAACACTCTTCGGTTTTCTAATATTAGTATATGTATATCTATAGTAAATTAAATTTTAGCAGGTGGCTTAAGTGATCATGGAGAATGGGTGCTGGCTGAACGATGGCGTGGTGTGGAACGACCCCTGCCGCCAGATGTGCCAGTCCTACACGTACTAGCTGCTTGGGGCGATGCTAGACATGAGGTAAAATAATTATCTTTACTGTTGATGTATATATGCAGAATTAAGTAAACAATAAAATAAAAGGCCAGTCAGAAGTATCCCACAGTAAAATGATTATTAAATCGATTTGAACCGAACATCACTGACCGCAATCAAATAAATGCCATTGTAGTGTCAAGCATCTATAAGGTTTTTGTTAAGTTTATAAGTTGTAGGATAGGCAAAATCAAACTAGTGTCAAAATACTTCCTATCTCACTCTCCGCTTAATCTTCAAGACAATCGATGCTGAGTGGCGGAACTGAACAAAGCCCGGCGCTTTGTCTTGTTAACAGAGAACAAATAAAAATAATTCACCTTATGAAGTTATAATCGAACCCACAGTCATCGCGTTAAAAGTCGAGCCATATCCCACTGCGCCACGACAACACTATCATCTATCATATCTAATAAATATCCATAATTTAAATGTATTTAGGTCCGTCTTTCCCTCCGTCGGTTATCAAGTGGTGGAGAGGATGATTCAGGACGTGACAGCGATGGTGGTAGTCGGGCGAGGTCAAGGCGCAGGCGGAAAGGCGTTAGAGCCGCTACCCCTCCACCGAGATCGAAGAGTGAAGATCCGGCAGCCAGATTGGTATCCGTTATACAGCATCAAAGTAGAACAATACATCAGCAACTTGATAAATTGAGGTACCTTAAATTAATTCTAAATGAAATTAATAACTATCATCATCAGCTTCACGCTGTATCCTGCATACAACAGGGTTGGCAGGTGGAATCTAGTGTTAAGGTACTCCGTTCCCCACTTTCAGCCAAATTATGGAGGCATTGCGTCTTGAGTGGAAGAACTCAACGCCGCGCTTCGCCTCGACACTAGAGCGAAGAAATGAAAATATAAATTTAAATAAATATGTCATTTCCTTGAGTGGAGATCGAATGAATCCACAACCGATCGATTTTACAATCACACTTTGTGCCCCTGCGCCACGACTGGCCTCTAAATTAATAACTAATTTTAATAATAATTAAATAAAATATTGCGTGTAGAGAGTAGTTTTTATTCACAGAGCGAGAAAATGAAATTTTCATTCTCCTAAATAGGAATTGAACCCACGACCGTTGCGTTTATAGTAAGACACGATGTTGATGCGCAACATCCTCTTAAAAAGAATTCTGCCTTATAAGAAGAAATATAAGAAATTAAACCTTTATTACAGGGAACAAGAAAAACTTATCGACCATTTAGAAGACCAAACCCACAAGACTAGAATGGAGAAACACGGAACGAACTATCTCCTGGAATCCTATTTACGGGACTTAGGAAGATCTAGCGAACAAAATGACAGTCAAGCTGGCAATAGTGACAGTGGAGTTGGAGTAGGAAGCGGCACACCACCAAGAAGACACACAAAACACAAATCAAGAAGAGAAAGGCATCTAATGAGGGAACATTACTTCACAAAAGAACTAACAGACATATGCCAAGTAAATTCAGAAAGACTGATGCAGACATCAAACGACACTGATTCGGATGTATCTGCTGATGAACTTTCAAGAATACGCGAAGAAATTGAGTTACTGGAAAAACTTGCAATAATAAACAAGAGGTTGCATAGAGAAGAAGAGTTGGTTGTCAGATTAACAGCAAAAGTAAAGCGGTATATGGATGAAAACAAGGCAAATAGCTGCGAAAACGCGTCCCAAGTTACTTTACTAATGAATAAAATAGAGAAAGACCTAGAAGCAACTACAAAGGAAATGCAAGACAATACGGTCGAATTAGAAAAAGCTGATAAAGAAATAGAATTTAGAATGAAGTTATTAGATGAACTAACATTAGAATTTGAAAAAGAGGAATTACAAAACTCTATATTAGAAAAACAGTTAAACGAGGCATCTAATCGGCAGCCAATCATTTTGCAAGAAAGTTACATACCAGTCTTAGACCAGAACAATGTCAGCCAATCGGTGTTCGCATATAATAATGGCTACGTTTTAGACACTCTCGTATGACACACAATTGAATATTCGAAAATAAATCCAAAGAATCTTTGAAATTACCATAGAGTTCACTAAAAATGTTAAAGTGATGTCCTTCCAAACTAAAGGTTCCAAAATTTTAAGATAATTTAGCTTTAAGTTAGATTTAATAACAATGGTGCTAAATTGTATACTGTTAATTATATATCGTTACCAGCACTAAAGTGTCCTATCCAAGACTTTTATACAAAATATAAAACAGAAATTTAAAAAAATATAAACAGTCGTCCATTTTCCTTTATTTAAAGATTTTAAGAATCAGGAAACAAACATTAGAAATATAACTTTACTGCTAAGTAAATAGATAAGTAGATCTCTTGTCCACAGATCTAGAGACTACAAATTAATCATCAAACATATGTCAATAACAAAAAATCTATATAGTTTTAACATTGTTTTTCACTATTTTTTATTTAATATAATGTGATGTGCAAATGAAGTATAATAATATTATTTTTAGGCTTCTCTAGTGCTGGGAACTTGTCTAGTATATGTAGAAAATATATATCGATTCCGATACCAAAAATGTAAAACAAAACCACCAATCAATATGTAATTTGTTAATAATTTAACACTAGTCAATTGATGATTGTAAAATATGCTTCACAGACTAATTATAATTAATACTTATTCATTATTGTATTTTGAATGAAAATACCTTATAATAAATATATTTCTATAGTTATTTCTTTTTTAGCTTTACGCAATATCCCGAATATAGAAGGGAAGGCAGAGAGAACCTGAAAACACTCTCCATTCCCAACGCACCGTACAATAGTCTTGAATGACTTCGAGACTCGTGGAATTGCTGGAATAAGTTCCAGCAGTCTTTTTATCACAGCTATTAATTTTTTCCTCTGAGTGGCAATCTAACCCATAACTGTTCCATTAAACACAGTCTCTTCCATTCTTCACAGATTTTATATTTTTTACTGTAGTGAAATAAAAAAATTATATACTTATATGGTTTTTCTTTTCATTATTTATTCCTTCTTCATGCAATGATTAATATAAAATATTTTAAATCCATATGTAAATAAATCATTAAGGTAAACATACTAACAAACAATTATTAATATAAGAAAATAAATTATCTGTTGTCACAATAAATTTATATTATCTACCTAATCGATTTATTTATAAAATATTCTAATTTTAATTGATTATGTAAATATAAATGATAATATCAATTAAGCAATTTCCGTTTAAAATATATGAATTTTAACATAATTTTTTTATTTAGTAATATGTATATTTTTATATGAAATACAATTAAGGTGTACAGAATAAATAAATCGTTTAAAATATGCATGTGTTTAATTGAAAATAAAAAAAGAAATACAGATTATTGTTAGTATTTTAAGACATTCCTTGGCCAGTGCCTAGATTATCAAAATGCTGTAAACAGTATAAATTGTAAAAAACAACATTATTATTCTATTCTATTTTTATGACTAATATTATCCTTTGAGATTTTGATAAGTGCTGTAACCAAATAATTTGATTTTTGGACATAATTAAAAAATAAAGCAGACTGTTAAGATTTTAAAAAACAACTTATTTTTAAAGCCGTCAAGAATTGAATATATTGAATCGGTGTTTTCTTGCTTATGAAAAGGGTGTATTTTCTTCCTATTTAGATTAGTAATAAAGTATCAAGTTCAAACAAAATAAAAAAAATCTTGAGAACGGATATTTATAAGAAACAACTAGAACATTATACAGCAAATTCGACATACCCAAACACTGGCCAAGGCAAGTCTTTACAAACATACAAAAAGGTAGGTAAAATAGTGTATACCAAATTAAAGAAAACACAGACGTTTAGCGTTTTACTATAGATTTTCTCTTTACTTTTGCTTATAACGTCTGTATCCTGTTGCAAACGATCTGTTGTTACTCCGTGTCCATTGCCATCTGTAAAAGAAAAAGTATATATTAAATAAAGTATCAAAAATATTAAGAATTGGTCGGAAAGTGGGAAGCGAAAGTGTCTCAATGGGAATAGAGTGTCTTAGAACTAGGTTCCCTCTGCCTATTCTGTTATGTGCGGAATACTGTGTGAAGCAAAAAAGATCTTTTTTTTAAGGGAAACTAGTGCTTAAGACATTTGGTTTCTCACTTTCGTCCAATATTCAAGAAAGTGCTTGGTAAGATAGCGGACTGAGTGGAAGATGAAATAATTGGAATAAATAATAAACGTTTTCCTAAGTAAATGAATCGACCCTAGACGTAGCGTTAACTTAAAAACTTTCTGTTTCAAATCACTCAAAATAATTTAAAAAAGACGTAAACATTTTTAAAATTGGTTTCAGTACGTAAGTACGTAATTACACAATTCTGTACATCGACTCCGTGGCGCAACGGTAGCGCGTCTGACTCCAGATCAGAAGGTTGCGTGTTCAAATCACGTCGGGGTCATTTGTACTTTTAGCTTTTTATTTTCATTGTTATTTTCGTTCCATAATATATAAATTTATTTAACATAGTGGTTTTATATATTTTCTTATTAAAGTTAGTTATTGTGATATGCAGTGATATTTTTCAGTACCAATAATATTTTTTTTTCTTGTATATTCTATTGAATTATCCTAAAGGTTAATTCTTGATTTTTCCTTAAAAAAAAATAAACATTTCTCCTAAAGTAAACAATGGACACGCTGCTATGATGACTAAACAATCAGTAAGCATAGATATTTAATTAAATAGTCATTTCAAATAGATAAAAGAAATAGAAAACCGGAATAATTACATAATGTAATGACAAAAATATTTATCACTATATAAATAATAATATCAATAATTCTTTAAGAATTTCTGTTTTTTCATTTCATTCATATTCATTCATCATTTCCATTCATACATTATTATTTTTTATCTGTTTTAGCTTTATGATTGTTTAACTAAAAGTGTGGCACAGTGTCTGAAAGCAAAACTGCAACGGTTATAGGTTCGATTACCACTCGTTAGAATGAGTTATAGTGGTTTCTTCGCTCTGGTAATAAAACAAAGCGCCGCGTTGAGTTTCGCCCCTCAACACGCAATATCTTAAAATTACACGGAAAGTGGAATGTTTGTCTCGTTATCTGAACGAGTAAATATATTAAATATTTAATTTTCTATAGTGGGAATCGACCTACAACATGTCACATTTACAGTCGCATGCTAGTGCCACTGCGCATCAGAGGTCTCGATATCGATATTTAATTAAGTATTTACATGATTACACATATGGATAAACAATATTACAGATATGATTAAAGTTTACATTATTTATTTATATAAGAACTCGACTCAGTAATGTTCTTGAGTTCTCAGAATTGGATCGCCGGTAATTCTATTATCTCTCTATCAAGATCAGAGGTCAAAAGTCATTCGTCTACAAACATCCATTCAGAAGCCGTCCGGCGAGAGACCGCAATGGTCGTGTTAAATATAATTTTATTCTTGAATATTATTTCCATTTCACTAGCGACAAAGCTGGATTATTTAGATCCAGTTAAACTACAAACTAAAACTACGCCGGAACAACAAAAAGAAGCGGCACAACAGATAATACAAAGATATTATAGTTCTGTGAAAGTTGAAGTGAATCCTATATTGTTCAAAGATCATAAAGACGCGTTTGCGCTACGAACTGTCGATGGACAGCTTCAAATACGAGCCAGCACTGGAGTTGCTGCCTTGTGGGGTTTTAATTATTACCTGAAGAAATATTGCAAGAGTCAGATCGCGTGGCAAGTCCAGCGGGTGTCCATACCAAGCCCTCTGCCAGAGGTAGACGAAGTTGTTGTGGCAAATGACAGATTCCGTTATTACCAGAATGTTTGCACTGCCTCTTATAGTTTTGTTTGGTGGAAAGATGAAGATTGGAGTTCCCACGTCGAATGGATGGCCTTTAATGGAATCAATTTGGTACTGGCACCCGCTGCCCAGGAGGTGGCATGGGCGAAAGTGTACAAACAAATAGGAATGACACAAGATGAGATCGATGAGCATTTTACAGGGCCAGCTTTCTTAACTTGGCTTCGAATGGGCAACGTCCACGGCTGGGGTGGACCTATACCAAAATCGTGGCTTAAGAGGCAAAAGGACATCCAAGAATCAACCATTGATTACATGTATCAGCTTGGTATGGTGCCTGTGTTACCCGCATTTAACGGCCACGTACCACGTGCCTTTGAGAGAATCTTTCCAAATGTATCGCTGTACAATGTACAGCAATGGAATAAGTTCAGTGATGACTACTGTTGTAATTTCTTCATGGACCCTAAGGAACCTCTGTTCAAAGTCATTGGGAAAATGTTCTTAAATGAAATAACGGCTACCATCGGCACCGCTCACATTTACACGGCGGATCCCTTCAATGAGATCAAAGTAGAGCCTTGGTCAACGTCGTTGGTTCAGGAAACAGCTAAATCCATATACTCGACACTAACAGATTTCGACAAGGACGCGGTGTGGCTCATTCAAAATTGGATGTTTGTCCATAATCCTTTACTGTGGCCTGTGAAGAGGGTGCAGTCATTCATAACATCAGTGCCAAATGGGCGAATGCTTATACTTGATCTACAAGCAGAACAATGGCCCCAGTACGGTTTATATGAAATGTACTACGGTCAACCTTTCATTTGGTGTATGCTGCACAACTTCGGCGGCACCTTAGGAATGTTTGGAAACATGGAAACGATTAATAAAGACGTGTATGACGCGAGAAACACTGCGTACAGCACTATGATTGGCATAGGTCTTACACCTGAAGGTATTAATCAAAACTATGTAGTTTATGACTTGATGCTCGAATCAGCGTGGCGAAAGCGTCCTGTAGAAGACTTAGAACAGTGGGTCGGTGATTATGCAGAACGTCGATACGGATGCAACGCCACTTCAAGCGCATGGAGATACCTATTGAAGAGCGTATATAACTTCAAAGGTTTGAATAGAATAAGGGGTAAATACGTGGTGACGCGGCGGCCAAGTTTCAGCATACGTCCGTGGGCGTGGTACAAGAGCCACGATTTGTTTGAAGCGTTCAAAGTGTTCGCTTTCGTGGATGACAACGCCTGTAATACCGCGGGATTCCTCCACGACTTGGTGGATATTACAAGACAATCCTTACAATACAGAGCCGAACAATTATATTTGAGTCTACAAAAAGATCGTTACTCAAATAACATGGTGTTCAATTTCACGATAAATCGTTTTTTGGACGTAATGAACGACATGGAAAATGTATTGGCCACAAATGATGATTTTACTATAAAAAAATGGCGAAATGATGCGCGACAACTGGCATCGACGAACGAAGAAATATATTTATACGAATTAAACGCTCGAAATCAGATCACGTTATGGGGACCTAACGGCGAAATTACTGATTACGCTTGTAAACAATGGGCAGAGCTTTTCCACTATTATTACAAGCCAAGATGGGCGACTTTTTTGCAGATGGCGTTGGACGCAAAGTCAAGAAATGAAACGTTCGACGAAAGAAGCGTTCAACGTATAGTAAGATCTGTTATAGAGGAAGCCTTTCTTGTGACGGAGATAAATAATTTACCCAGTAACGATGCTAAAGTTGTAGCAGCGGCTTTATATGAAAAATGGGCATTCGTTTCCGATTTAGATGATTTACCCGAAACTGTTATTAAAAAAGATAAAAATAGGAGAACTACAATGGCTGACATACCCACAGATAGTGACGAATCAAATGATTTTTTACCGTCGGTTACATTATTGCAACCTACAACACCTAATAATTAAAAAATCACATTACAATTATATAATCAGAAGAGTATATTTTTTTTTTTACTACGTTTTAAGAAAAACAAGACTAAATATATTATTTATTATATATTATTGATTTGAATAAAGGATTTATTAGTGGCACATTTTTTTGAATTTATAAATGGACCTTACAAAATTTTATTGTATGAATTAAAACATTTTTTTTATTGATTTGTAAATTTGTTATAATTTTTATAAATTATATGTAAAACTTATTACAAGTTTTTACCTTATTAGAGATATCACAAATTAAATGGCAGAGCCAAATACTAGTGTAAACATAAAAAAACACTCCTGCCAAAGATAGTTTTAAAGTTAGCATATATTAATGTTTTATAATAATAAGCTTTTTGTTATGTATGCACAATTATTTATTCAATTGGTTTCTCTATGGAAGTCAATTGCAAAAACTGTGCCATAAACCCATATACATAAAAGTAAAATACTCATTGTAAAAAACTTTATGTACTTAAGGCATCCTTGATGTAGGGGAGAGAATAAATATCAATAAATAGCACAAAAGGTGGCTAAGCATGCCAGTTTCGGTTAGATTCTTACTCAGAAGAGAGAATTATTTATTTTTTTCATTCCTCATTCTGGTTACAAAACAAAGCGCAGCATTAAAGTCCACTAGTCAGCATGCAATATCTTATCTTATCTCTCTACAAAAGTAGGTGCTACGGAACAGAGTTTAGATTACTAATTTTAACATTCAGTCCATAGAGTATAAACTATGCCCTAGGTTCCCTCTGCTCACAATGTGAAGTTAAAAAAACACAGGTACCTGTGGATCTCTTTCGTCCCCCGGTTCGGCAGCATCACCTGTTGCTGTACCACCGCCACGTCTCTCTTCACCTTCAACCAGTGCTAAATAACGAGCAAGTTCAGCTTCTTCGGACACTTGGAGTGGTGTTTTAGGACCAACTATGGCGATTGATACATTCTGTTTGTAAAAGGAATTATGTATTTATTAATATTAGAGGTATTATATTATTTGATATTAGTTGCATTTATAATACTCTGATACAATAAGCATGTTTTATATATATTAAAAACTTTTCTTGTACAATGTGTTTTATAAACATTACATGATATAATTCCAAGCAAAAAAACCATACATAGTTTAAACAGTGACACAATATGCCACTGCACCTCAATCGCCTTGTATGGGCACTTCACTACACAAATTGACTAATGTCACTTACTTAAATGCAAATTGTTGCAATAATTTTAATTTTATTATATTTAATTTTAAACAACATTTTCAAACTCTATTATGTCGTCACCAAACAGATGACCTTTTAATATAAAGAAAATATTCAATTAAAATTATAAAGATAATAATCAACCTACCTTATTATTCAAATCAACTTCATTTGGTAAGGTATCTCTCAAAGCCCTAAGTCCATGTGCAACTAATTCATTTAGGTCACAATCTAAGAAAGTACTAAGATGTTTCTCCAAGTAAGTCCTGGCCGACTGAGACCTTGCACCAATTGCCATAGCTCGACAATCAAAGAAGTTAGCAGATGGACATGTTTGATAGATGTGAGGCCCTTGATCCTGAAAAATAAGGAAAAATATTCAAAAATTATATCTTTTTTACCTTCATACTGTCCACCCACCCATACTTGCTATGTGCGAGGCACTCTGTAGAAGACACTCTGTTCCAATTTAATTTACTTTAGCATTTTCTACTTTCTGCCAAATTCTCGAGGGATTGTGCATTGATTAGCAGAACTCAATGCTGTGCTTTGCCTTTTTAGCACAGTGAAGAATTGAAAATATTAAATATTTCTAAACTCCAATGGTATTCAATAATCAAACCTACAACCATAATTTACAGTATAGTGAATTGTCTTTACAGTTGACACTAGGTTCTCTATGCTTAACCTGCCATATACTCATATACATAATGCACAACAGCATGAGATTTATAAAAGAAATTTCATCAACATTTTAAATTAAAGTAATCTTAGGCAACCTTTATTTGCAATATAATTTTTATATAAAGTTAAATTACATGAAAATATAAATATAAAAAGAATTAAAACCCAACAATAAGTACATTTTTAGAAGAATGTAGCAGAATTTGAATTAATGTTTTCTAAAAAAAGTATTTTTCTTTTTTAAGTGTGCAACCAACAGTTTAAAATATTTTAAAATATCCAACAATAAAGTAGAAATATTTGGTTACTAAACTTATATAAAAATGTCTACTTACATCATAACCAGCCACCAATAGCCCAACACCAAGAGGTCTCTTATCATATCTCTGAGTACAGATTTGCATTTTGTTGCCAACCAAGGCAATGAGGCGGCCAACAGGCATTGGTGAGTCATGAGCATAACGATGGTTCAAACACTCTGTACGCATGAAACGGCTAAAAAGTTAAAAAATAGCATATAATAAGGATAAAGAAAACAATATATATTTTAAAAAATATATACTTTCATGTAATTTTATTTTATGTATGAAGTATATTGAAAATGAAGGTTGTTTTTGATTATATAGGGCCTGATAAACTGATTTATAACATTATAAAGTACATTAATTTAATATGTTGATGAATTTTGTTTTATTAGCCTCATGATGTATTACGTATATCTAGCAGATTAAGAAGAGATAATCTGGTGTAAGCTGTAAAGACTATTTGTTTTACTATAAATGATAAATTAGGTTGTGAGGAACAACAGCAATGTCTGACTGGCAGCATGATTGGTTATGGGTTTATGTCTCATTCACAGGAATTATTTTCATTTGACCCTCTAGACCTTTGTGAAGTGATTCTCAACCTTTTTTTTTGTTGCGGCACATATATAACGATTTCAAAATTTGGCGGCACACAAAGAGAAATTAATTACTACAACACACTGCATAAATAGTTTATGACAAAATTTTTAAATATAGGAATTAATTTTTTTGTGGATTTGAATATATATTCATGTTAAAAATATTTTTCTTTTTAAATGATGATGAATGAATTTAATTATATTAACATTATTATATATTTGCAAAATTTGGCGGCACACTTTTGAAATTTGGCGGCACACAAAAATGCCGCAGCACAGTGGTTGAGAATCACTGCTCTAGACAATAGTATTATAAGTTCTACCACTCAACACACAGTCTCAAAAATTGGGCGAAAAATGTATGAAAGTATTTTAACTCATTCGCTGCCAAGGACGAGTTTAATGCTTCAAATATATTATAACATGCAGGCATTTTTTCAGGTTTGCAGGCTTTTAAATTAACAATTTTTTTGTGGCCACAAAGGATATCGAGTCTGCCTATTGCCAATCACGAATATACCCGTCTTTGGTTTTCTGCTTCTAAATGATTATGTATGATAATATATGTGCTCTTACCAAGAAATAACAGGGTTTTGATAAACAATAGCACTCAAAATATAAATGGCAATAGGAATGACTTCATATAATTTAGGATTGGCAGCGAATGGGTTAACATTATCTATGCTGCTATATGCAATACTAAAGAAATATGATGCATAGTTTGAAGGTCAATAGTCTTAAAAGTTAAGATACAATGCTAAACTACAAAACAGGCAACCAGAACATATTGTCAAGATTCAATGCTGTATTTTACTTCATCAGAAAAGGGAAGTAAAAAGATTTACAACCTTCCAGTGGGGCTTGAATCAACTTCCATAATGTTTAAAGTCAGTTTTGCTTTTTTGACAATTAGATACAAAACAAAGACCAATTAAAATAGTTTACCTTAGCATTCTAGCATCAGCTGTTAAACCCGAAATTGAAATGCCAATATGTTCATCAATGGGTATAATTTTTTTCTGATACGCAGATAATTCACTGGCAGCCCTCTTAAGTGCTATTAAAACAGCAAATTGCTTATTCTTTAAGCCAACTGTTGCTGACCCTAATTTTACTGCTTCCATCGCATATTCTACCTGGTGAAGACGTCCTTGAGGACTCCATACTGTGACGTCACTGTCGTATTGGTTACGGAACTGAAAATTCATAAATGAAGTTAAAATATAAGATATTTTAGGTTATCAATTATATGGACTCTTTAATTAGCATATTATGCCATTTATAAGGTGCAAATAAATAAAGAGTATTTGGAGAGAATAGTAATAGGTTCTTTTATACGGCAGCAAATGTTGGCCAGCACTATCTCGGCACACTCAGGAGCTTCACGTCACGGAAATGAAGATGCTGAGGTGGATGTGCGGCGTAACGCGGTCTGACCGCATACGCAACACATTCATTCGAGGTAGTCTTGGAGTTCGTGACGTAGCGGATAAGCTCCAAGAGCGTCGCCTGAGATGGTTTGGTCACGTTACGCGCCGGCCTAGGAACTATGTCGGATGCAAGTGCCTTACTATGTCAGTCCCTGGAGTGAGACCTCTCGGGCGCCCAAGGAAGCGCTGGTTGAATGTCGTGATGCAGGATATGAGAGCCAATGGTCTAACCACCCAGGACGCTAAAGACCGTGCAAAGTGGAGTAGATTGAGCAGGAAGGCAGACCCTGGCAAATAGCCGGGATAATTGCCAGGAAGAAGTAATAGATTCTTACAAAGATATTTCGGATTATAATAGAAGTAAATTTATTGTATCACCAAAATGACACTGCATAATTCCAATTAAACTATTACTGTGGTAAATGATAATTTTCAATTTAAGCATTAAGTTACTAGTAATGTTTACTTTACTCACCATATTTCAAGTTTTCTAAATAGAGCTTTTATTTATTTTAAAAGCGGTCCGGCAGTTTTGTGAAACAGGGACGCGATGATTCTTCAAAGTTTAAATGTCAAATTGACAGTCACTTTTTAATGTGTCTATGGTACACCAACTATACACTGATACAGTACTATCTGTATTGCAGATAACATATTTTATTTTATTTTTAACTTGACAACTATAAAATATTTTTAGAAATGTAGTAAAAAATAACATTAATAAATTACTCTAGAAGACGTTGCTATTCTTTGATCGAAGAATACCAACATTAAGTGTGTACTTATAACTAGATAACAGATTGCATACAAATGCGGCTAAAAATATGGCACTAGTCATTTAAACAGAAATTCAAAATATTATTACAGACTTATGACATAAAATCATTTCAATAAAATCAAACCTTTTAACAGTGTATTAAGGCTTAGTTTCGTATTGCGCGTAATTGATATAAAATATTTTACTCCTAATCTTCAAATTTTTCTTTCAGTTGTTTTAATCTTCTGTGATTGCTGTGGTTTTCCCATAGATACCGCAAAATATAAAATTCGGCTTATTACCACTGATTTTCAAATTTAAGCACCATGGCTTACAGTACTAATAAGCTTACACGTCGGATAGTTTAGTGGATAGAGTGAGGAAAGTGTCCACGAGACTACTATGTCAACGTTAAGATACACTACCATCTCAGTAAAATGGTTATATGTAAATACTGTCTCCATTTTACATAATATGTGTTTTTTGTATTATATCCCATTAGTTTAGAATTTAATTTAATTTACATAAATAATATATATTTGTACTAATATTAAAAATAAAATGATAAGATTTTGCTTCTAAAGAATAGTCAAAACTTATAGACTTTTTTCTCATCATAATTGAAAAATGGAAAATGATACTACCACATCAGTATAATTATAAAAATTAAGCCACGTCAGTCGCAGAGTGTTAAATTCCTTGATATAAAATAGAACATAAAAGTCATGGTAGTAAATTAAATAAATATATTATACAGTTTAATATCAATGGGATGCAGCTTATTCACGTATTAAACGATTAAATTTATAATTAATATATATATTCTTTATTGCACAGATAAACAAAATTGTAAAATACAGTTGAAAAAATATGTTTACAACGGCGGGCTTATTTCTAAGAGAAATCTCTTCCAGCCAACCCATGGCAGTGGATGAGTGCAAACAGCGGAATAAGATCACAGTGCAATCATAAAAATATAAAAAAAAGGACTATCTACAATACATACATACTATATATACAACAACTACTACAATAAACATACATACAAATAAATACATATATAAGTATAGATATTATATATACAATGAAATAGACTACATATAAACACATATACACGCATAATATATAATATATACTAGAAACACTGATTAAAGCTATGTCAAATTACTTTCACTTTTGAGCAAATGCTCTTTAAGTTTGGATTTAAAGGTCTTTAGGGAAGAGCTTTTCTGAATAGGATTGGGAAGTTGGTTCCAAAGGGACGCGGCATATACAGTAAAGGATTTTTGAAGGAATTTGGTATTGCACTTCGGTACGTCCAACGTCGGAATGACACACGACCGCCTAGAGCGTGAGGGTCTGGGAAGCACATTAAAGCGGGAGCGAAGGTAAACAGGATAATTCAAGTAATTTAGAATTTTAAAAAGGAATAATTACCTTTGAATAAATTTAAGTTGTTATAAAATTGTCTTTTTGCGCTACTTTTTATTATTTTGTGAGTTTTATTTTTTACAGATGTAATGTAATCTTACATCTATAAACTTATCTTATATTAATTTATGTAAACTTATTTTATGGTTATGTTCAGAATGTTCAGGAAACACATCTTTTTCCATGTACATCTTCAATACTTCCGTATACCATTAATACCGTTTGCAAAGTATCCTCAGGTTGCTAGGAAATTTGTGTTAGCGTTTCATTTTTATTGGCCTTGAGAGTTTAAATATGTTTGAATAATGTTCAACACCTGTATACCACATCCACAAACCTTGTACGAATGTTACCAAAATGTAGAAGCTGAACTTGGATTTTGTGCTGAAACTTTAAATCGAAGAGAAAGCAAGATCCAGCAAACAAATTGTTGTGTGCTTCAGTGGCCAACGGAATGTCAATAAGAAGACAAAAGATATAGACTGGAAAATGCGTTGAGGGTCTAATATGATCTAGTTTAATATGAGCTTACGAGCATGTAGCAAGCATGTATGTAGCAAGCATGAGCAAAAATATCACAAAATTAATAGGTTCTTTGATTTTCACGATTATTACACATTTTAAATGAAACTATTTTAACCGGATTAATCGCGTATATTTTGTACTTTTATACATTTTTGGAAACCCGACGTTTCGAACACTTTCCAGTAGTCCGTGGTCACGGGTAGACTGAGGTGGCATTCATCTGTCAGTTGACATAATTATTATATCAAACTACCGCCAACGATTTCTTAATTGCCTCGCGTACTGCCCTGGATTCCTGCAGAATGAGCTGATAGTATCTTGCCCTCTGGTATGGTGGGTTTGAGACTTCAATGATTTTATGAGTGGGTCCCAGGTGGTAGAAAGCTTCCAGCCATCCTCTCTATTGAAATTAGGATGTTTTTGTATTTCAATAGCCTCGCGGATCATTCTAGGACTGTATCTGTTTTCCTTAGCGAGAATTTGGGGTTTATCAAACCTAATGTAGTGGCTGGGTTTATCCACAGTATGCTCACACACAGCTGACTTCGATACATGCCCATTCTTGATATCAGAGATGTGTTCTTTCACCCTAACACCGATGCTTCTCTTTGTTTGACCGATGTATGATAAGCCACAGTCACAGTCTAGTTTGTATACACCTGCACTCTGTAAAGGAATATTACTTTTAACTGGTCTCAAGAATTGGCTCACGTTCTTGTTAGGCTTGAATATGGTTTTTATGGAAGCTCTTCTTAAGATGTTGCCAATCCTGTCTGTAACCCCCTTCACATATGGAAGAAATGCTGGCTGTCTTTCTACTGTGGGTGGCTTGTTGGTCTTCTGACAACGCTGGCGGGGAACTGGCAGCTTGTTCTGATGAAGGCTATTCTTCACCTGGCGAAGCTCGTCCCCTAGGTGTTCAGCGTCGCAGAGGTGGTGGGCTCTCTGAAACAAAGATTTGCCAACGGTAGATAACTGTGTAGGGTGATGGTGAGATTCACCATTGAGGTATCTATTGGTGTGCGTGCGTTTCCTATATACTGTGTGGCCTATTGTGCCATTGGGATTTCTTATGACTAAAACATCAAGAAAAGCTAGGGAATTATTTGCCTGTAATTCTATTGTAAATTTAATATTGTCATTAATAGAATTGAGGTGGTTTAGGAATATATAAATACTATCCGTAGGTAAAATGGTAAAAGTATCATCTACGTACCGCTTATATATCCTAGGTAGATAGGGTGCAGAGCTAAGAGCCATCTCCTGAAAGTCCTCCATGTATATATCTGCTATTACCGGGGACACAGGCGAGCCCATAGCAATGCCATCTATTTGTAAATAGAATTCTTGATTGAACATAAGGTATCCAGATGTGAGGCAGTGTTCCAAAAGTTCAAGATATTCTATAGGCATATTGTTATCCTCTAGCTTCCTCTTGACAATCTTGATGCAGTCCTTGACGGGAATACTGGTGAACAGCGACTGGACATCAAAACTGACCATGGTTTCATTGTTAGCTAACTTAAGATCTTTCAGTCCGCTAACAAAATGGTAAGAGTCCCTGACATAAGATGTTGTGTGGCCACGCAGTGGAGAACGCACCCGACGAACGCACACGCAGCCGACGTATAAACTGGCTCAACATGTCGCCAAAGTACTTTCTCCATACCAGAGGGCAAGATACTATCAGCTCATTCTGCAGGAATCCAGGGCAGTACGCGAGGCAATTAAGAAATCGTTGGCGGTAGTTTTATATAATAATTATGTCAACTGACAGACGAATGCCACCTCAGTCTACCCGTGACCACGGACTACTGCAAAGTGTTCGAAACGTCGGGTTTCCAAAAATGTATAAAAGTACAAAATATACGCGATTAATCCGGTTAAAATAGTTTCATTTAAAATATCACAAAATTACTTATTTACTAGATCGAAATTTTTATACGCTTGTTTCAATTTATTTATCTTGTTAGCATCTCTATAGAGAGAAAGAGAGGGAATATTTCGACGTAGCTTGATGAGAACGTATGGCTTAGCGATCAGAGCGCTTGGTCAGTTTCCAGGAGGCGCGGGTTCGAGTCCCGCTACGTTCAAATTTTTATGTTTTCTAAATAAGTATTTTTCTTTTCTTAGTGTGGCAAATTCGTTCTGTCACATTCAATGGCTGCAAAAGCAAGATTGCGACGATTAAAAAATTTTGAATGTGTACTGTAAATTTTTCAAAATATTAAATCATATTTTAAGCACCCTAGTGCTGGTTATGATGTCGTTATATTTTATATGTCTTAATACTGAACGAAATGTCTTAACTACACTAGGCTCCTAGGTCCCCTCTGCCACCGCTATATATATCAAGTTTTAATATTCTAAATATTTATTTCTTGGGCGAATTTATTATGATTTATTGTATTCCACGGATACAGCGTGAAGCTGTAAAAAGTATATTGAGAAAATTTGAAGGTAACATTGCAGCATTGTAATAATGTTTACAAGGAAAATAGGGATTTTAAAACAGATCAGTCACCGTTAGTTAATACTGATTCTGTTAAGCTAATTAAACTCTCAATACGATTAGTTACTCACCAAGGCTGGTTATTCTATCAAAGAAATTCTTTTGTTAATAATTTAATTAAAAATAAATCCAAGATTAAATCCAATTGTGGCGCAGGAGCAAAAACGTGCGACTATAAACAAAATTGGTTGTGAGTTCGATTCCCACACAAGGAAATGAAGAAATAAAAGTATCGTTCAGGTATATAAGGCAGAGCGCGGCGTTGAATTTCGTCATTCGCTAAAATGTCTTAACGGAAACGGGGTGTTCTACTCTAGGTTCTCAGGTTTTTTCTGTCTACCCTACAATGTGCGTGAAGCTAACAATATAATTATGTCACATAACCCTCTCATATACATATATTAGAATGCATTTTCAAATTGCAGATTAATTTCAAAATACTATGTGTTGAACATAGGTATATCTAGAGACATTCTCTACGCAGAGCCGGGGCTCAACTTTGAACTTTCAGAACTAATTTGTTGTTAGTAAAATTTCTGCGGTAGGCACTCAATTTCTGATCTGGGATGGACAATGATCACCCGCCCTCCCTATTCCTACGTCAATAGTAGTGTCACAACGTCGCACATAATAATATAGTAGACTAGTGGGCGCACGCAGCTCCGCTTGCTTATCTGCAGCCTTAGGGGTGAATTTAAAAAAAAAACACAAACCACGTGTTCAATAAAATATTTTTAACAGTCTGAATTTATTTTTTTATAAAATCGGTGGCGATTTAAAGATTTGTCCATATAAACTTTCAACCCCTTATTTGAACCCTTAGGGGCTGAATTCTAAAAAAACCATGAAACATGTGTTCAATGAAATATTTTTAAGAGTCTGAATTTCAAATTTTATAAAAATCGGTGCCGATTTAATTTTTTTTCCATACAAACTTTAAACCCCTATTTCATCCCTTTAGGGTTAAAATTTTTCAAAATCCCTTCTCAGTGGATGTCCAAATTTCACGTTTCTTTCACTTTCACCATCAGCGGTTACGGCTGTGCGTGCGTCTTACCTCAGTCAGTCAGGTACACGTCCTTTTATGTATATAGATAGATACAGCGTGAAGCTAAAAAAATATCAAGAATACATCTTCCATCCAACATAATCTACATTTCTATACTATTCAACAAATCATAAGTCTCTTTATACAGCATCTTAGCTCCTGAGAAATGATCTTACGTGTGCTCAGCTACAACCAAGTCACGTAGCACCATGTACCTATATTGTGATACACGACATGACACACTACGTCTATACAACGTAGGTTTAATGTCAGTAGAATAGGGTTAGATGGATAATATTGACTAATTGCTTTATTATTCTAGTTTCTATTCTAGATTTTTGGAGAATTTCAAAATTAAAAAGGAATGGTTTAGGTACTTGTGATTCGGTAATAATAATTTTATATACGTAAGATTGTTTATTTTTAGGGTTAGGTTTGGTTAGGGTTTTAAGGAAAAAAGGAGCCTTTATAAGATCACTTTATTGTCCGTCCGTCCATCCGTCTGTCCGCATGTATGCCAAGAGCTTTTGTCTCAGGAATGCTTGAAGAAATCGAGTTGAAATTCACACCATGCACGCAGATCTACGGTCCCTTGATTTCCTGAAGCACTCATTACTATATTTATTTTAAAAAAAGATATGGCCGTTTATATATCGCAAAAAACGCGTATTTCGACACTGTAAAGGATATCAAAATAAATAGGATACTTCTGGTTGACCTAGATTTATTTAAAGGGGATATCGTTTTGTATGGACTCGTAACGGGAAAGTCTTTTTACGAAAATCTGTATCTAGTGATATAATATTAGTTAAGACCAAAGAACAATTAAAATCTTTGGAATAATAATATATAATTAAGGCATTTCTTCTTATATAATATATATATATAGGACAATATCTTTTTTTTATCGTTGTTTTTGTGTATTCTATTGTTTTACAAAATTTTAATTTGTTACTATGACCAGTGCCCTAAGATTATTCTATCAGAACGTGAGAGGTGTAAGAACAAAAACGTCTGCTAAATTCAAACTATGACGTATTAGTATTTACGGAAACGTGGCTGAATAATAGTATAGTTAGTAATGAGTTTGTTGACGGCAGATATAATGTGTTTCGCAGAGATCGTGAAACCACCAGTTCTTCTCGTTTGGATGGTGGCGGAGTTTTGATAGCGGTTTCCAAGCGATATAAATGCTATAGGGTAAACTCTTGGGAAACGAATAGCGAAGATCTTTGGATAAATATAATTTTAGGGACAAAAACTATAGCGATATGTGGTGTCTATTTACCACCACCATTAAAACAGAACACAATAGAGAATTTTATACAGAATACAGAAAAGTTTATGAGTAAGGAATCACTCACTGTGATAGTAGGAGATTTTAACTTACCGTCAATTAAATGGATTTCGGATGTTAAATGTAAGAATATTTTGATTCCTAGTGATTTTAACATAATTAGTTCGTTAATAAGCGATTTTTTGTGCGTGTCAGGATTAAAACAACATATTTGTATCACTAATTCTTTTGGTAAAACTTTGGATTTAGTCTTTAGTAATGTAAGTAATATTACAGTTGAGGACAGTGATTTTTCAGTATGTAAAGTTGATAAATATCATCCACCACTAACTGTGGAAATTTGTCAGGATAATGAGCCTGAAATATTATTAACACCCGAGTTAACAGTACGATTTAATTTTATGAAAGCAGATTATAATACCATCAATAAAAAACTAAATAATATAATTTGGATCGAATTGTTTAACAAATGCATTACTTTAAATCAAATGATAGATATATTCTACATAGAATTACGTAAGATTATAGAAGAATCTGTACCAAAATATACTTCAAAAATTAACAATAAATATCCAGTCTGGTATTCAAGGCAGTTAATTAAGAGATTAGCAGAGAAAAATAAATATCGAATTTGGTATAAAAAAGTATAAGAACCCTCTTGATAAAATAGAATTTGAGCTACTTCGGACTAGGTGTCAAACTATCATAAACTTAGATTATAATAACTATATACAGACAATGGAAGATAACATTAAAATAAATCCAAAGTATTTTCATTCATATTTAAAAAAGACCGAAATAACAAATGCGACTATCCTGCCTTAATGCAATTTAATGACTGTGAATTTCAATCAATCAATCAATTTGCCGTACACTTTGCTAATACCTAACAGACATATGACAATTCAACTTTAAATTCATATACAAATATAAATTCTAATTTTAATTTACAACTTGCTAATGTTTCTATTGACAAACAAGAAATCATAGACCAATTGGAGAAACTTAAAATATACAAGGGAGCAGGCCCTGATAATATTCTACCTATTTTTGCAAAAAAATGCGCGAAATCTTTGGCAAACCCACTAATTATTATTTTTCATAAGTCACTAGAAGACGGTATATTTCCAAGCTTATGGAAAAAGGCTAGAGTTGTACCTATTTTCAAAAGCGGAGACAAAAAAGATATAACTATATATAGACTCATTTGTATACTCTCCGTCTTCTCAAAGATCTTCGAAGTAATTATGTGCAGATCACTTAGTTGGTACGTAAAACCTTTTATGATTGAAAGTCAACATGGCTTTTTAAAGAATAGATCAACTATGACTAACTTAGTCTCATTTATTAACGATGTATCGGAAGTGCTGGACAGTAACGGGCAAGTAGACTGCATCTACACTGATCTCGCTAAGGCTTTTGACGTTGTTGATCACAGTATTCTAATACATAAGTTAAGGAATTACGGTATCTGTGGGAAAGTTATTGATTGGATTACATCATATTTGGACCATCGGGAATTGAACGTTGTAATTGGTGGACATCAGTCTGACAATTTTATTGCAACGTCTGGTGTGCCGCAAGGATCACACCTGGCCCTATATTATTCGGAATTTTCATAAACGACATAATAACTTGCTTTGATAATTGTAGAATATTTTTATATGCAGATGACTTAAAAATGTTTAAAAAAATTTCGTCAATAGACGATTCAATTAAAATGCAAGCAGGTTTAGAAAAACTTGTATCGTGGTGTAAACATAATAATCTTAATCTAAATCACCAAAAATGTTATAGTATCACAATTAGTCGTAAAACTCGAAACATTAAATATAATTATAAAATTGAAAATAACAATTTAACTTACTTGAATGAAATACAAGATCTAGGTTTTTTAATCGATTCAAAACTAACCTTTATTTCACATATAGAAAATATTATTAAAAAATCCTACAAAATGCTGGGTTTTATTTTAAGAAGTACAAAAGATTTCAAAAAATCATCCACAAAAATAATACTTTTTAATTCATATGTCCGAAATACATTAGAATACTGTTCCATTGTATGGAACCCTTTTTACCAAACTCACAAAAACAGACTGGAAAGAGTACAAAAAAAATGCTACGAATCTTATGCTATAAGGATAATTTGAATTATAATTACAATAATCTTTTAAAACACTATAAAATATCGTCACTATCTACAAGAAGAAATGTTTTAGATCTTTGTTTTTTGAATAAAATTATAAATGGTTATGGAGATATTGACTGCCCAGACTTAGTACAAAAAATAAGACTAGCAGTCCCTAGAAACCCGTTAAGGAGTTCTAAGCCAACTTTTATAAGTAAGACTCCTAGAACTAATTTAAGCCTCAATGCACCTTTAAATAGAATTTTATAATTATATAATCTCATTTCAAATGGTAAAGATGAGCTAGATGTATTTAAGTTCTCTGGAAAAATATTTAAAAAAAAAACTCAAATGTATTTTTGAAAATTAGCTATTTAGTGTTTGATTATTATTATTTTTTTTTTTATATTATACACATTTAATTAATTTAACTAGTATAGTATAATTAAAGATGTGAATTGCTTAAAGTTTTTAACAAGATTTATATATTATTATTTATTTTTTTAAACTGTTTTTGTTTTTAACTATTTAAATTTTTTTCTTTTTTTTTTATACTCAGTAAGTTATTTTTTATTAGTTTTAATATTTTATGCTATTTTAAAAACCTCGTTTTTACCTTTTTTTGTTTACTGTAACTAAGTTAATATTTTTTTTTTACAATAATATTTTTTACAGTAATATTGGTTTTAATTTTTTAATGTAGTTAAATATAGTATAATATAAGTAAAAGTTTACTCTCCTTAACATTTTTATTTTTACGCAATTGTTTATTGGGTTACCTTTTTTATTTTTTTGCTTTACTTTATTTTTCATAGAATAATGTAAATTTTGGAACAAATCTATATATTACATGTTAAGTTAGCCTTTAAGTGTAGTGTATAGTGTACAATAAAATGTTCTATACTAAGCTATGTACGAAGGATAAAATACACTGTATATTATGTTGGCTTCCTATTAAATAAATAAATAAATAAATTTAGTAACTAGCATTTATACTTATAATTAGTACTAGTTCGGGAAAAATATGAAAACTATATATTTGTGGTTAAATCCTAAAACATAGCATAATTTGCTATTAAAACCGCTACTAGCTAAGCTTCAATTTCAGATAAAAATCGAGACCTCCAATTTGTGTACGGAACCCTCGGAGGGCGACTCCGACGGAGAAATAAAAGTGATCTTATAAAGGTTCCGTTTATTTTTTTAAGGTGCAAAATCATAAATTAATACATTAATTAATATACTTACTCTATAAAAGTAGTATATATTAATTTTCGCCTGTACTATTGTGCCAACTGTAGTTCGTGGGTAGCGCTGTGAAGGGCGACGTGGAGTCCTTGCTCTTGTCCGGTTTTTTGTTTCTTCACTTCCTAGTGTCAAAATACAAAGGGTATTTTGATTTTGAAGTATCTTGACACATTTGAGATATTGTGTGGCGGTAGAATTAGCACTGTATTGTGTCATGCCAGACCGGGGAAATAAAATTATTAATATGATTGATAATAATTGTAAAATTATTTGAACCCGGTTAAAGTGTACTTTTAAATTAGGACATCGTAATTTTTTCTTCTGATTCTGAAGTTTCTTTAAATATTTTTTAGTAGTTTTTTAAATTAATTTAATTTTAGATTGTATTACTTCCTATTGATGAAAAAACTACGTCTTAAACATATTGAAATTATAAAGATGAACTTTATTCATGTTTCTTAAAATCTATATTGAGACTTTAAAATCTACAGTCGTGGCGCAAGCGTGGGTTCGATAACGACTCTAGAAAATAAAATATTTCATATTTTCATTTCAGGAAAATAAACGAATTCGGCAATAAGTGGGATACGGAAGTATTTTAAAGGGAATAGAGTGTCACAGTAGGTTCCAAGGTTCCCTCTGCCTATACTGTTATGTGGGGGATACGACATAAAACAAAAAAAAAAAACTACCAGCAATGATTTGGTATCCAAATATGGTGTTATTTTACTATGTTTGCTACAAAGGTTAATTAACTAATATTTCATTGTGTTGCTAGATCAAAGTGTAAACATTTTCATTAATTTGAAAGCAATTCAAAGCATCGTGAATGTTATCAATCAAAACACGTATACAGAGACTATTCTGTATGCAGCACTAGTGATGTACGTCATCTGTGTAGTAATAACCATTATTATCAATCTGCTGTTCAATATTTTTAATAGTCAGTAAAATTTATAATAAAGAGTTAAAAAGATATTACGACACTTTAAATTACTTTTAAATGAATACTAAATCAGCTTCACGCTGTATCCCGCACACAGCAGGGTAGGTAGAGGGAACCTAGTGTTAAGACACTCCGTTCCTCAAATGAATACTAAATCTCTTTTATTCCATTCTATGATAAAAAATCGATTAAATTGCCTTTGAATTAGATGCTATCATATTGTGTGATTATAAATGCGATGGTTATCGATTTGATATTTAAACGTCATCATTCTAATGATTCTTATTCAAATTCAAATTAAAGATCTAAAACATAAAAAAAACGATCCAGTGCGAGTCTTGAAGATTCGAAAAGTTCAATGGGAAGTACAATTTTTTAAAGTTGTTTTTAAAGTAAACAAACATAAGTTCCAGCCAGCATATGCGCTTATTTTGAATGAAATGAACTACAAATGTAAATTAATCATATTTTTTTTATAAATTTACATTTTTAGTTAATTTCATTAGTAGATACAAGTAGGAGTACTCTATAGATTTTGACTACGCGGCGAGTTTCATACATAAGGCAGCAAGATCGATGCATTGATGCTTGTATCTTCGTATGGTAAGAGAGTTAGTGGGACACTCAGGTTGCCCTTTAACAACTCAGTTTCGTTATTATTGGAGGAAGGTCGACGTGCCGACGAGCGTATGCAAAGATCGCAACTTTTGGGGTTCTATTCTCTCTGCTTATCCCACTAAAGACAAAGCGTGTAGCTGAACAAGAGTAAAAAAAATGATGAACAATTGTTCAAAATTTTTACTGCTTATAAAATTCAGAAAACGGAAAGATTATTTCTGCCTAAAAAAATACAATAAAATATCTATTATCTCCAAGTAACATCACTTAAGTAACAATGTGAATCTTAAAATAACAAACCAATTAACCGCCACGAGGCGTAATTACTATTGTAAGTAATAGTTGTGGAGATAAGTAATGGCGCCCGTCATATAACACTACCCTGTTACGGTGAAGAAATGGGGGTTTACGATATAATAACGTACAAGATTTATAATGAAATAAGAACTAGTCTTTGTGGCGGAAATGCTATGTACCAACTACGTAACGGTTATTAGTTCAAATCTTTGGATAGTATAGATTATACTTATAATACTAAAAAGACAAGCTATATGATTTTCTGTGCAAAAAAATAAAAAAATACCAAATTATACACCTTTAACTTTAAATAATATATCAATACATCGCTCACACCAGGAAAATTATTTAGGATTGCACCTAGACGACAAATTAGATTGGCGTGCACATATCGACCACGTCAAATCCAAAGTATCAATACAATTACAGGGGCTTTACGCAGGGCAGTAGGCTGTATACCTCGTGAAGTTCGAATGACCATCTACAACTCTTTAGTTAAATCTCATTTGGAATATCTTATAGAAATATGGGGAAGTGCCGCTGAAACAAATCTTAAACCGCTCCAGGCGGCTCAAAATAAATTAGTAAAAATCTTATTTCATTACGATTTCTTTACAAATAGGTACATTAGTTCTTTATAAAGAAACCAAGATATTTAATATAAAACAATTATATACGTATGCAACATGTAACTTAATAAACAAAATTATGTGCGATAATCTACATTCGAGCCTAAAATTTAAAATTCAAACTTATAAACATACAATGAGATATAAAAACAAAATTTAAACAAGAAAGCCAAGAACTACCTGCTACGGAATTAAAAATATTATGTATGAGGGTGTTCAACTATTTAATAACTTGCCAAATTGTATAAAAACGTGTACAACAGTAAAAGAATTTAAGAAAAATCTCAAATTATATGTATACTCCTTGCTCAATTAATATCTATTTATTTATTAAAGTAATACCTAACAACTTGCTAAACACGACCACTGGAAATTTGTTAATTTAAAATAACTTCGAGTAGTTATATATTAGTATTTAAGCTCAATATAAGCGAACATTGTTCTTTTTGAGTAAATAAAGTTTTCTATAACCTTAATAAAATTGTAACTGGTTTCTGTCTGTACATGGAAGATGTCGTCCATGTGTCATATATATGAGAAAATGTATTATTTATCAATGAAATAAACTCGAAATAATAATTATTACATTTTTTATCTTTTATAGTTTGTCGGCGCGTTTGTGAACGCTAATCTCCGACACGGCTTAAATGCAATTTTCACTATTTTATTTAAGCAAAGCATTTTATTGGATAAAATATCTTTAAAAAAAATAAATTTAAAAAATTGTAATTGTAACTATGGATATCATTTTTGAAAAACATAATTTTATTAGATCGCGTAAGTACCTAATTCAAATTAGTAACTTAACTTAACTTAACTTAGCTTCACGCTTTATCCCTTGCGGGGTAGTCAGAGAGAACGGAGCGCCAAACGCTACGGTCTCGGTTCAAATTAGTAAATAAATAATTATGTACTTTAAGCGGGCGAGCCGCGAGCAGATCACTAGTTATTAAAATGTAATCCTTCCCCCGAGTGTTGATTGAACCCACAACCATCACCTATACAGTCAGACGCTATCTCTATGCGAATCAAAAATTATTATTATTTTTTTACAGTTGCTATAGATTATGAAATACTAAGTTACTGTAAAATCTTTTACTTTGCATTTCTTGATTCGAATATGTGTATAGTGTAAAATAAAAAAATAAAAATAAAAGCTTTTTAGATTTAAGTCTACTAAAGGCTTTATTTATAGAAACTATCTAACTAGTTAAAAGTTTTGTTGTTCAACAATTGTGTCAGATTATTTTGTTGTGCGCACACTGTAGACTTAAAATTATTAGAAAAAATTGTATATTTGGATGTTTTGTATAGTTTTGTATAAAGTATTATAGCCATAACCAAGCGCGGCATTGCGCAACTCAACACACAATGCCTCCAGAACCTGGGAACCTAGTGTTAAGACCCTAAGTTCCCAGGTTCCCTCTGCCTAGCTTCTGTGTGCGGGATACAGCATGAAGGAAAAACAAATTCTCTAGTGTACGTACTGATACATAAATTTCGTCATCGACTTACGAAACGATGGAATGAGAAACCGCAGCTTAATTATTCTTGTAATAGGTAAACTTAGGTTACGTAGACATCTATATAGAACTTAGTGTCTCTGCCAAACTGTAAATACTCAAATACCACTTAATGAGCATTTGGAGAGATTTCAAGGAGTGGGTGGCTGTTAATTAAATTGTTAATATTACCTTAGAAAAAAGTAAAGTAAACATTATTTTTAGTCTTTGTCGTGTATTTAAGAAAATGTTTCGTTTCGTATGATCATAATATATGTTTTTTATAATAATATTTCAACATAATATTATAATGAGGCGCATCACAACGCAATAGTTGAAACATCGTTTGGCAAAACGCGGAGGTGGGAGGTTCTCTAAGAATAACTATCTCAAAGTTGTCTAGTCCCCTAGTGGGGATACGAATTATTTTCATTTACATGCAATGTCAAAATAAAATTGTAATGCTAAGACACGACACTCGATTCCCGTTCAATGAATAAATTTTCGAGACATTGCGTGTGAAGTGGAGAAACTCAACGCCGCGTTTTGTCTATATTGAAAAAGTTAACGCTTTGAAAGAATTTTTGTTCAAACAATAATTTTATTTGATTACACACTGATATTTTATATTAAATACAGATATACATTTGTATATAAAGAATATACTCACTTCTTTTTGTAATCGTCGTCTCTGTAGGCTTAACTTGCCAAAATATAATATATTTTATTATTTCCCAGCGCACGAGACAATTCATATCACATATGACGAATCCCAATCTATTTGCTCTCTTCTATACATATTTTTATTACAATAGTAATACTTCGAGTAGTATTACTATTGTAATAAAAATATGTATTAGTAGTAGTAGAATTATTCATATATTGGTCGTAATTCATAAATATTTTAGTTTCTATTATTAATTCATATATACGTTTATAGCTAGGTTTATTACATGAATTAAATGAAGACGTCATAACAGCGTAGATTCTCAAACGATAAGTAAACTGTCAGGTAGCCTAAAATACTTGTGATTTATTGTTTTATAATAGAAGATTTTCCATAATAAACATTTTTTTTGTGAAAACTAGAGTTATTTTCATTTAAGTTTAGAATTATTTTCATTTTCCCTCTCTAGTACATCTAGCAACAAAGAATATCAGAGAGAATGTGTGAAGAAGTTGATGTGAGTAGTGGGGAGATGTAAAAGAGGTATGTAGCGTTAGGCTATCCGTTTCTTCAGGTTGCCTCGCTAACGATATAGCGTGAAACTAAAAAAGCAGTCAGAAGCATCCCACTGCGCCAAGACGCTCTATTTTTTTCAGTTTCACGCTGCTTTCCGCATAAAGCAGGGTAGATAGAGGTTACCTAGTGTTAAGACACTCCGATCCCCATTATCTGCCGAAATTTTGAGACATTATGTGTTGAGTGGTGGAACTTAACAGCATGCTTTAACTTCCAGAGCGAAAAAATGTAAATATTAATAAATAAAAATGAATTCCTCCGATTGAGAATCGAACCAAAAAACGTAAAATTTACTGCGCCACGACGGCCTCTAACTAATTTACCTAATATACCTATTGTTTCCTATAAAAGACGGAAATCATAAGTACAAATCCAAAACGAAAACCAGATTAATATGCTAGATATATTATATTGACAACATTAATATACGTAAATTATCTATAACCTTTAAGTTAGTAAAGTTGGCCGCAGTCCAAAGCGTAGTTTGACATGAATGAATCTACCCACGCACTTGAGTCAGCGAGTTAAGTGTTCTTCATACTACCGAAGAAAATATCGCTGCGCTTATTCGAAATCAGTTTCAGGCTGTATCCCGCACGCAGCAGGGTAGGCAGAGGGAACCTAGTGTTAAGATACATCATTCCCGCCAAATTCTGGAGGCATTGCGTGTTGAGTGGCGGGAGTTCAATGCGGTGCTTTTCTCGACACCAGAGTGCAGAAATGGAAATATAAATTTGAATACATGCTCCATTTGCTCGAGTGGGGATCAAACCCACAACCAATCGCGTTACTAGTCACACTTTGCAGCCTACGATACATAATTATGGCCTCAATGGCGTTCAATAATAAAACAGTAATTTATGGCTTTATATTTTTCCCGTAGCAACTCCCTCCACTTCCCGCTACATTTCGAGATATTGCGTGTTGAGTAGCGGGACTCAATGCTGCCCTTTGTTTGACAGAATGGGGAATTAAAAATAATTTAAACATAATTAACTTAGTAGGAATTGAATCTGTAATTGTCACGCTTATAGCCCGATGCTGTCACGCTGCGATACGTCGTTAATTTCAAAGTTATGTATAAATGAGATTATTTTTAATTATAGTGAATAAATGAATGAACAATATACAAGAAAGAATATAATAAAGAAATTGTATATTAATTAAATAGTCTTAATCCATCATAAATTATTGAAATTCTTATCACTGTAACTAATTATAAGGTAAAATAAAATAATATTTCCAATTATTGATTTTTTTTTGTAAATAGATATAGATTTTCTGCTATCATCATTAGAAATATATATAAAATGTATGTTCTTAATAGTTTTTTTGGTTTATTGAAATACATCGTTAGTTTTTTAGTCAGTTATACTAATCAATGATAAAATTATATGAATAATGCGATACATATTATAACAAGGTAACCATATATTTATAGCTTGTTATAAATACCTAAGAGTATCGCACTATTTCTTGTTTCAGTGTGGCAGCGCTTTAATATTTTAGATGCGTAGCAAAGTATACAAAATGTCTACGTCATTCAAGCAAACAACTAAAGAAAAAAAAATTTACTACAGTCCATTGAAAATTAAATCTTATAAAAATTATATTATAATGTATGATTCATACAAACGACTATTAAGCTGTTATAAAAAGTAATATATAGAAGTTTTGACTCAAAGCTTTCTAACGTCATATAAAATCATATAAAATGAGCTTATTTAACATTGTAGCTTAAAATATTAGTAATAAAACTTCCATTCAGTCGAAATATACATTAAAATAGGATGAGTATGTAATAAACGTTTATGTGCTTGTAAATTTAACTTTCTATAGTTCTAAATGAAGATAATGGACAAAACTATTTTAGCTTAATACCTATTAAGAAAATAATAATAACCACTTTAGTATAAGATTCTCTGTACGTTTTTCGAACCTAATAAACATTGAGATTAGTTATTTATCATATATATATATATATATACATATATATAGATATATACATATATATAGATATATACATATATATAGATATATACATATATATAACGAGTTATAGTTATATCCACAACTATTTAGAACTCTTTTGCATGGTTTAAAACATAGTGTCTTAACACTAGGTTTCCCTGTCTACCCCGTTATATATGACATAGCTGCGAAGCTAAAAAAATACTCCATAAAATAAATATATAATCTAACGCTTGTTTACTATACATAGGTAAAGAATATGAGTGCAATCTAATTTCCTTAAACATAAAACCTAGCTAGTACTTTTATCACACACACTAAATATAAAAGTGTCTTGGAAATATCATATTTCAGTAATTTCTCCGTCGTCAGGTTTCCGTGCCAAATGTTCACTTCGGTGTCCTGCGTAACTTTTCAGGTCGGTGTACACTTTAAATATATTATTGTTTTATATATTTCTTATATTTCAAAAGGATTTAGAATATAGCGATGTTTTAATTGATTTATATTAATTTTGTAGTTTTCTATAGTTTCACATCATTTACTTACATCACAGAATATCACGTTAAATTTAATTATTTATATAAATATAGTTGTATATGTTTAAATTAGCTTATATGTATATCTAGCTTTTTGTTCATATTACATCACAATACACATCAAATCTTTATTAAGTGTAAAATGTTCATACCATTAATTTCCTATAATTAATATATTACACATTTCATCATTTTCTTTATTATCTTTGTCTTCTTTTACTGAGCGATTGACAAATAGCACTCCACTCCACTCCACACTGCATACGTAGTGGAGCAACCTGAAATTCGATTTGGGTCCTAGGGGAGTGTAAGATAATAATCCCGAAATTCTTGTGGAAACAGGACTTGAGTTCATTAATTGTAATATAAAGAGATACCGATATCACCAGGAAGTCAGAACTTTATCATATGCCATTTTTCAATTTTAATTGAAATACAAACTTTACTTTGTGTATCTAGCTTTATAACGTTATCCTTTTTTTACTTGACCTACTTCTATTAAGGTTTTATAATTTACTTAGAGTATTGTTAACATTATTTATAATACTTTTAAGCGTTTAATCGTGCTAATATGTATTTTCACTTAACAAAATGTACTAAAGTAGGCGACGGAGTGTGTCGACACTACTTCATCAGTACATCTCAATACAGGTTTTTTTGTTTAATGTCTTTAAGTCATGGTATACAAATATTCAATAATTATTTATTATATCATCTTGGAAATAAAAAAAAACCAAACAATTTCACGCTGTATTTGTATTGTGTAAGCAGCGGGAATCTAGTGTTAAGACACTCCGTTCTCCACTTTCCGCCGACTTGTTCGACGTATTGCGTGTTGAGTGGCTGCACAAAAATTCCCCAAATATAATTCCAATATTATATTCAATAAATATTTTCCCTTCAACTCTACTGGAAAAATTCTAACTTTAACTTTAATCTCAAACTCTAAATTTATATTACAAAGTGTTTAACTCCAGCAACACGTGTACACTGTACTGTTAACAGAAACCAGTGATATATACTCGTGGAATGAAGACTAGAATGTTAGCTACATTCTCGTTACGAAATGCCATAGAAATGTTTCTAAGTTGTGTAACAATTAAATGTAAATTATCTTTTAAACTAATAGATTTGTTACAATTGCTGAGGCTGGTTCATACCAGTAATTTTTTTTTCAACATAAAGATTAGAGAATTCCCCGTACAGGGGGAGAAAACTTATTGCTAACAAACATCGTTCTCCACTTTGCTATTTCTATTGTAACTTTCCTATTTCTATTGAATCATTTTTTTTTCATTTCTTCACTCTGATGTCGAGGTAAATGGCGGCGTTGAGTTCCGCTACTCAACACGCAACGACTCCAGAATTTGGCGAAGATTTGATTTTTTTACAGAAATAAGATATCATTTAATAATACGGTCTGCCAGAACATAGCTTAAAAACAAAAATATTTTCTAATATAGACTTTCCTTCGCGCAGGAGTCGAATTCTAAACCACAACCACAGTTCCACTTCGGATACCGTAATAATTCCAGTTTCAGTTTATTTAAAGAAATTAGTTCTTATAAGCAGGCGTGACTTTCTCCGTTATCGACGACTTATGGATGGGTTCGCTTAATGACATTAACAATTAAAATGGAAAGCAATTAATATGCCACTTTATACATTGTGAAATGTTTGTGGGTTGTAATTCATTATAGGGAATATTTGAGTATCTATATACATACTTGTAAGAAAGAAAAAAGCAACATTCTGCAGGTTTCTGTTAGCTGTTGTTAACAAGTTTTAAATATATTTCGATCAAGATTCGAAAATGGGGAACGAAGTGTCTTAACACTAGGTTCCCTCTGTCACTCATTTAAAAAAAATGTACAGATTTTTTCTGGATAAGAATCGCGTCCCAAAGCTTCATCTACATTTACAAAAAATACTACGACTGCAATTTACAAATGACTTACTCATTGTATCGACATTTATGAAAAGTATTAGAAAGAGCAGAGTACTTAGGGTATAAATAAATATTATGTATTATTTTAATAAGTAAATTTTCTTATTATAACAAAAAAGTATGTAAAGTATGAGCAGCATCATAAATTATTTGCGAGTTCAACCCCCAGCACTATGAAGAATGCATTATTTTCATTTTCACTTTCTGACCAATCGAAGTCTTGCATTAAATTCCACCACTCAACAAACAATATCCAAATGAAACGAAAATAAAAAGGCGTAGTGTTTTAACTCTTTGTTCGGCCTATCCTGAAAAGAATGTGAAGAAATAAAAAAATGTATATATTTCATAATAGACAAAATCCCAGGCAACAGTTAGAAATAAATCAGCAGCAGACAATATACGTCCTTATCGCTTCACCACAATGGTACATCTGAGGCCTGTGAGGCTCCTGTCATTACGTACAGATAAACATATGCTGGTGGATTTCATAGAAGCCGCCTTTGTGACCAATTTCATAATTCATATCTATGTAAATGCAAATGATTCTTTATTTCTGATATGTTCTCGTTGAATATTGACGTGAATGATATTAGAGACAATTGTTGATGGCAAAATATTTTTGTAAGTATTAATTGACACCAATTTTAAACTGTAAACGAGACAGGGTGTGGGTTTGATTCCAACTCGTGAAAATTATATATTTAATATTTCCTCGCTTTGGTATAACATATCAGCAATGTATAAAAGTTAAGAGATTACTTGCAACGCAAACATGTCAGTATGGTCAGTATAACTGATAACTTTTTGTTTACTTCAGATAATATTCTGGATGCATAGTATGATTTTTATGATCGTGTAAACAATATTGAAATATTATTATATTTATTGTTCTATACACTTATAAAAATATCACGGCGCAATCACCATCGACTGTCATACGAGATGGTAGTTTTATATACACCTGAGAGTATTATAATTTCCCTGCTCTGATAGGTAAAGTGTTGAGGTCCGCTCCTCAATACGCAATATCCTGGCGAAAAGTAGAGTAGTGGGAGTCTTAATTTTAGGACCTCTCTTATAGGTATATATAGGTAGGCACTTTTCAACGTGCAAGTTGTCTAAAATTGTTAATGCTATTTAAAATAATTTCAAAAACCACAAATAGTTAAATATTAATTAAAACTGTGTGAAAATATTATCTTTAAACGGGGCGGACACATACACGTCTTAAAAAAAATGAATGTTTGTGTCATATTTTTGGAAAATCAGAAGGTAAACTTGGTCATATTATCGTTGCAAAATTTTTTAGCATTTTTGAAATTGCATTTTCTTTTATTGATAGCTAGTCAGATACTTAAAAAGTTGTTAAAAAGTATACAACATAGTTTATTTTAAATAAGTAAAAATATTATGTTACAATAGTCCCAAAAAGTGGAAGCTGGCTGCTTATAACTTGCGTTATTGGGGGATATTAAAAAAACCGATCAAATGCGAGTCAGACTCGCATACCGAGATTTCAGTAATAATTTACGGGAAGTACAACTTATAAAAGTTGACGAAATTAACGAAATTAACTACAAACAAAGGCTTTTAAAGGCCGGCAATTCGCCTGTAGCGCCTCTGGTGTTGCAGGGGGCCGTGGGCGGCGGTAATCACTTACTATCAGGTGACCCGAACGCTCGTTTGCCTTGTCCTTTTCCATAAAAAAAAACAAAATTTGTATTTTTTTTTTGCAATACACATAAATTAGCATGTGATCTTGAGATATATTACTTTTTGGGATGGGGGGAACTCAAAAAAATTGACCCTGTCGTGGCGCAGTGGGATAGCTGTCACAGTCTGACTGTAAGAGAGACGATTGTGGGTTTGATGTTGCTCGGGGGATATTTAATTAAATTTCATTTCACCAGACGAAGCGCAGCGTCGAGTTCTGACACTTAAAACACAACTTAACACTGGCTTCTCTCTGCCTAACCTATGGCATACGTGAAAAAGCTTGCGGCTACAACATAATAAGCTTGTCTATCTAGAAGTAATTGGTGGTGTAAAATTACATTGTTTTTAACACAAACATAGAGTTAAAATGAAGCGCTCGTATTACACTTAAGTGCACTATAAGCCAAGCTTCATTACTTGTATATACTCGAGCAGATGAAATATTTACTTAAACTTATATTTTCCTTTCTGCGTTCTGGTGTCGAGGCAAAGCGTGGCGTTGAGTTCTGCCACTCAACACGCAATGCCTTCAGAATTCAGCAAAAAGTGTTGGAGTGTTTTAACACTAGGTTCTCTCTGTCTACCCTGCTGTGTGCAAAATACAGCGTGATGCTAAAAAAAATCTAAAAAAATGTAATAACTATATCGTGATACCAGTGGTATTGTTTGAAAGTGCTTATAATTTGCCTAACTATTACTGGTGCGGCAACCTAGGCACATCCCAATTGTGTCATTAATATTTGATTGTGCGTTCCTTTTTACATTTTTTTATAATAAAATCTTCAAAGTTTTTTACTTAGTTGTTCGTTGAACTCTTTTTCAAGATATTTTTATGCTAACTGTACTCATGATAAACATAGATCGATACATGCAATACTATTTGAAAATAATATTATAAATACTTGTATTTTCCTCGTTTGGTAAGGAATGGTGTGGCGTTGAGTGGCGCCACCCAACACGCGATTCTACCAAACGAAGAGAGAAAGTAAAGAATATAGCGACCACTACCACAAAGTGCCTCCGCTTACTTTATTTATCTAGTAAGATACAAAAAATGTGATAAAAAAACAAATGAAGCTTTAAAGTAAATAATTCATGAAATGAAATATATATTTTTTGGGTTTTAATAATTAAAACATAATTATTTTCATTAAATTATTTCACTTAGAGTGCATTAATTATAAAATTCTTTATATAATAAAACAAAATATTTTTTATTGAGCTACATGTAACCCCTTACCAACCATTACTCCTACAGAAAAATAAAGTAACCGAATAAATATTAAAATCTTGAATATTTTGCTACGTCTACGGTACTGCCTACAATGCTACGCAAAGCTACGAACCAACACCTATAAATATAAAACTAACTGACAGCCAACGCACAGACGAAACTACTGGACCAAAAAAGTTGAAACTGGATATGTACGTAGGTTATGGAGAAATAAGAGAGAATTTCTCGCAACATCTAAGGAATCGAGAAAAATCAGATTTTCATTTTTAAGTCTTGAGTCCACGCTGATAAAATTGCAGGTATGGATTAGTATGTCCTTTTCCTTTGTTTTAACTTCACTCTGGATCGCGCATCTAACAGGATAGACAGAGGGAACCTTGGAACCTTGTACCTAACCTTTAACTATGAAGTCGTTGATACCCCTGTAATTAATGGTTTTACTTTACATATTTTATTCAGGGCAATTAAGATCTGATTTTCAACATTTTCAAAGTGTTTTTCCACACTTAGAAAAGAAAACTACTTTTAAGAAAACTTGTAAAAATTTGAACGCAGCGAGATTTAAACCCGCGCCTCTCGGAAGGAGATTTTTACCTCTGTAGGGATATTTTTACAAATTGCAAAAAATGTTCATTTAGCGAAATAGAATGCTATTTATTAAATATTTTTATCATTTTTAAAGTGTTATTCGACACTTAGGAAAGAAATATAGATCGAACCCATAATCAACACGCTTACGGCAGACGTTGTCCTACTACTACACCACGACAGTCTCATTTAATTGTTAACATTTACTTATCTTATAAATTGGTATAATGCAATTAGTGGAATTCGTATGAAATATTTTTAAGGTGTAATTAAAATTTATTTTTGATATTAGTATTTTTTTTCCTTAAGATTAAATTCATCAAGTTTGTTGCTCGGTCGCTTTTAGGTTAATAAACAAAATAAAGTCGTCAGTGAATGTCTATGCAAAACTGTTATAATTTCCCATTTCCTTAACGATCATTTAGGAATTTATATTAGAATAAACAAAGAGAAAACACCTTAGTGCACAATTGGAATATATTTGCTTAAAAATATGAATGTTAGTACAAATATCATTTGAGGGAGTGCTTATGTTTTTAATTTAGATACTAACTTCACCTAAGATCTAACCAGCAAACATTGAAAATAATTTAAAATCGAAGTTACATTACACCATATTTTTCTTTAGAACAAGTAAAATAAAAAAAGCACAACCAGAAAAAGTGTTTAATATATAAAATTTAATAAATCTCAAATGACAATATAAAATAAGGTAATACTATCCACCCAATTAAATACTAAAGTAAACAACTTATAAATAATAGTTTCTTAAGCCATAATAACTAGATACCCTGTATTTAGCCCCATGAAACGGACTCTATGCATGGTGACGTCACGCCATGGTAGAGACATAAAAGCTCGGGACGAGCGTTGCAGCCTTCAAAACAGTGCTAGGCTTCAAAGTGTAAAGATCCTCATACACTGGTACGTAAAAGTTTATATGTATATTGAAAATTTGCTTTAAAATTTTAGTAAATAAATGAAAATTATTCGAATAGTAGATTTAAAGTGATATAACGGGGTACGTAAAATTTTATGTATATGTAGGTAGTATAGTATATAGAAAAATATTCTGTAATTAAATTAAATATTCTAATATAATCGGGAATTTTGTTTTTAAATATATTATTTCTTTATAGCTAAAAATATTGCTGATAGAAAATTTACGTTATTTTTATTACTATATTTTTTCTGGAATAACTATCAATTAACAAACATTTATTATTAATAACATTTTCTTATGTTGTTTTAATAGTTGTTTCTAAAAAAAAAACAAAGTGTGCGCAAAATATTATATGTAAATTTAAACAGTTAAAAAAAACTTAACTTTAACTAGAATTATTTTAAATTAAATGGCGTTTTAAGAAAAAAAATATTTATAAAGGAAAAAGTTACTTCCATACTTGTGTAAAACCATGTAATATAGACTGATCATTGACACCGAACGTGTTATTATAGTTAAATAGCGTAACCTTACGTTGAGTATTTATTTTTAAATTTTACATTCATTAGAAAATAAATGACCGGAATATATATATTTTTATTCTGACGGTAAATGGCATACGCTGTTATAATTTATAATGAATCAATATTTTTTCTTAAAAAGTAACAGTTTTACTCTATCTTTACTTTATAAGGTATTTGATTGTTTTGTTATAGTTCTTAGTTACTTAGTTCCTTTGTTTATAACATAATAGAATAAAATAAAATATTCTTGATTTATATAACATAAAAAATAAAAAGTTTATTTTTTATTTACAATTTAAAGTAAAAGGTAAATAAAAGTTAAACTTAACTCAATACACATGCTTATTTAGAAAACGTATAAAAACTTTAACGCCTCCTGGAAACCGAACTGGTCGGTTTCCAGGAGGCGCGGGTTCGAGTCTCGCTACGTTAAATTTTTGTACGTTTTCCAAATAAGTATTTTTCTTTCCTAAATATGGAACACTTTAAAATGTTAAAAATATGCAATACACATGCCTTTTTAAAAAAAGGACAACAATTATACCAGAATATTTAATTTAATACAGAGTTTTCATTTAAAGTGACATAAAAATATTATATATAGATAGATAGCTTCGTTAGTTTCACAATAAAACTATAATGCTAAATAATTTACTATGTAGAAATAAAAAAATGTAGTAGTAAATTCTACATTTGAAAAAAAAATCGTAACCAATAAATGAAATTATATTATAATATATAAATAGGCTAAATAATTAATCAAGTCCAATGGCTAATATTGGCTTAGCTATGTTGACTTACTAAAATTCAGTTTGTACTAACTAAACTGAATTAAATATATATACTATTCCCGATTTGAAGCAGTCAGTGGCTTTATGTTCATTTGACGATGGCAAAAGCTCCTTTCAAAAGAGAATATTTAAAATATAGATTTTTTTTATTTATCAATTACATAACAATTTGACATTTATAATTTAAATGTCAAATTATAATTATAAAAAATTTATAAACAAAAAACACATATATTCACTCGACAGGAGGACAGACAAACAATCGATATGAGATAACCATAGTGGTCGTCGTAAGTAGATTTCCTTCACATTGGAAATGTTCCAATTTTTCCAAACGCCATAATGCAATGGTTTTAATACAATTGTTAAAGTAAAATATAGCTCTCGATCTCTTGGATCTCTCTCTCTCTCTCTCGAATGTTTTTTCTAACTTCTTCGAGTATTTAGTTTAAAAAAATGAAGCGTCAAGTTCCCCCACCTTATATTGTGTAGTATGTGTGAAGATAATGTGTTCTTCACATATTATCTCTAAGTTCTCGTTGACTACTTTCTTATATATTAATTTAAATATAATAATTTTAAAATATTAATAATCATAAAAAAAATTAAAACATTATATGAAATTAGTCATCACCAGCAACTTTGTAATTGTGTATTTTGTATGTTAAAATTAGAATTTCGGATCCTTTCCCTTTCTATAGGAATTTCGAGAAATCCTCTCTCCGTGCCTTACACTATATGATCTACCTACATTCCAAATTTCAATAGTTTCCTGTATGCATTCTGTCAGTCACTCAGTAACGAGAACTATATACGTAGACAAATTTATAAAATGTTAATAAATATTGTTAGGTCAGTCGTGGCGCAGTGGCACAAAGTGTGGCTGTAAAACCGACTGGTTGTGGGTTCGATCCCCACTCGAGGAGATGAAATATTTACTTAAAATTATATTTCCATTTCTTTGCTTTGGTGTCGAGGCAAAGTGCGGCGTTGAGTTCTGCCACTCAACACTCAATGCCTCCAGAATTCGGCAGAAAGTGGGGAACGGAGTGTCGTAACACTAGATTCCCTCTGCCTACCCTGCTGTGTGCGGGATACTATCAGCGTGAAGCTGATTTATTTTTATTTTTAATATTGTTAACGATAACATTGCTCAAAGAAAAACATTTTAAGCTTCATTTACCAGCTTCTTTGAGCACTTAGTATTAAACGAGGAAGAGCAAAAAATAACTGCATAACTGCAAATTATGATGTAATTAGCTCAAATAACACATTTTTTAAAATTATGACCTTGTTAATTAAATTTAACAATGAAGATTATTTAAAAATAGCTTATATTTTTTATAACTAGTTTATGACCGCAACTTCGTTTGAGTACTTTTTTTCGGTCCCGCAATAATAGTGCTCTCGAAACTCTGTTATGTTATGAAAGAGTGTTATACATAGGTATAGATTTTAACGGCTATATCTATCTTCTTGATAAGTGTCTCAAAATTGATATAAAATAAAAATTAGATTGGTTTATCCCTGTTTTTTATAAAAATTTAGGAACATGAGTAAAATGTAAGAAAAAAATAAATTGTTTTTATAATATTATGCATATTTTTAAGTAATTTTCAAGTCTTTGTTCAGTTATAGAATGAGTTAAGAAGCTATAAAAGATTTTTCATTTTCTTAAAATAGTTGCCAACGTAACTCTGACCGCAAGTACAGTGGTCTACGTCGATCATTAACGTGATATAAAATTGCTTATAGCCCCTATAAAAGAATAATCCAATACAAAAATATTCTTTATATATTTTTGAACGAACAAGTAATTCCAGAGATTAGCGCGTTCAACCAAACAAACACTTCAGCTTTATAATATTAAGTATATATTCTAATAAAAATCAGCTACAGTAGCTTTAATGTTTTCTTATAAAAATATATTTCAAATACTATATACTATGTTCCATACTCAATAATTTAAACTATTAATAATATAACCAAAAATGAATAGAAAACAAAGTAGAAAGCTAATCCATCACTAAAAAATTATAAGACCATCATACGTTTGAAGCTTACTCAAAGGATAACATTTAAAATGAATAATTTTCTCTTTCAATAATAAAGTGAACTAATCCATATTGTTTAGCTTAGTTTAATATCTATTACGGACCTCTCGATCGATTTTCTACATAAATTCATCATTTATATGATGTAAAAATGCCTAAATTATATAATTATGTATTATGGAGGCCAGTCGTGGCGCAGAGGCACACAGTGTGGCTGTAAACGCGACAGGTTGTGGCTTCGATTCCCGCTTGAGGTAATGAAATATTTTATATTTCTATTTTCTTCGCTCTGGTATCGAGACGACGGCCTCATACGCCAAATTTCATATAAAAAAAGATGAAATTCAGTTTTTTTGATTTTATTTTGTACTTACAAATTACATAGATACAAATCAACCTTTAATTCAACGTTGTATTAAAAAAAATATGAAACAAAAGAAGCCCGTTCAAATCTATAGTTTTATATAAAAAAACTTTCATATTACACATGACTTCTTTTCGTATTTTGATTTTCATGGAAAAACTGAAGATCTCTAAGGAGCGCGTTAGTCAAACGGAATACATAGTCGGCTCTAAGTCTAAAACATTTCTTTCAATATTCGTGGTTACAAACAAAGTTTTTTGACCTGAAATAGAAATACATAAATATATAAGTCTAAAACTCAAATACTTACTACAAGCATTTGATAAAAAAATTGTTCATATAAAGTTTATATTTTTAATTTTGGGCAAAGAAAAAGGTTTAAGCAATGCTTCCAGTATCCGGCGGAAAGTGGGAAACGGGAGTGTTTAATCAGGAAAGAGTATCTTAACATTAGATTACTTTAATTTTAATATTTTAAAAAGTGTTAATCCACGTATATAAGTATTATTGATCATGATTCCAATATATTAATTAAATCATTGCCAATTTAAATTAAATTAACATAGCTAGCGTCAGTCAATTAGAAAAAAATATATTTATTCAGGAGGAGGAGGAGGAAGGAGAGTCTCTACTTTATATTTTTAAATCTTTCTTTATCTTGACTAAATATGACTAGTATATATTAATAGGATAACAACCCTCAAACATTTAAATATGCCTCTTAATTGTAATAAAAACAGAGTTATTTTCAGAAAATTGGGCTTTTCATTACTAAATAACTTATTATTTATATAGATAATTCAAGATTTGATTATAGGTAACTTTTACCCAAAATTACCAAAGGCTCTTTCTTTGCCTTGCCATCTTGTTTTTTGTTTTTTTTCTTATAAATATTTTTTTCCCTCTAAGAATAGCTTGTGGAGTAGAAAATAATTATGCGAATCCCACAATAGTAAAGGACAAACGTTAATTAAGACGATCCTGCTTTCGAGTGGAAATGTAAAGATCGCTTATTTTTAGATTTTCATTTGTAGTATTCAAATACTATTAATGAGAACCTAATGGGAACGTAGTGTCTTAACACTAGGTTTCCAGGTCCACTCTGCCTACCTTGCTATGTGCGGGAAACAGTAGGAAGTTAAAAAACTACAAAGCAAGTTAAGCAAAATCTTGCAAAATCTATTTAAAATACGGTGAAGAATTTAATAATAAACACGATATTTTCATCGCAATGTATTATTTCTGGTGTGATAGGAATAAACTGATGTGGCAAAAGCTACAGTAGTTTTTTACATCACTCCTATAGTATCGTTGATCTAATGTATATAAGCCCTCCTTTCTAAAACATGTTAAAAAGCTAAACGGCTTGCTTTACTTTTAGCGGAACATTTTATAGACATTTTTATACTAAGACGCAATATGAGGCCAGTGCGATGTCACAACTGGGGTTGTGGGTTCGATTCCCATTTTATAAGGATCATTTAATATCTTAATTTCTTCGCTCTGGCGTCAAGGCAAAGCGCGTCGTTAAATTCCACCAATCAACATGCAACGTCTTCACAAATCGGTGGCGAAAGTGGGGATCGGAAGTTCCTTAGCACTAGATTCCCAGGTTCCCTCACTCAGCTATGCTCGAGATACAGTGTGAAGCTACATGAAAAAAAAAGAATAAACAAATAACACAATACAAATATCAGTAAATGTAAATGGAGATTACCGCTACCTGATCAAAATAAGTAACTTGCCTAATTTTGTCATTAACTTAATAATTCACGCGCGTTGTCCAAAATAGTTTAAGGACAATATGAATTTATTTATTTTACGTAACAGACAAAATGGTGTTAGTGAAATATTACTATCTGGCTCTTTTATTTCTCGTCCATTTAAAAACAATGCAAAACCACCCCATACTGTGCCCAGCCATACGATAGAAATAAATAAAAAAAAATCAGCTTCACACGAACAAATGGAAATATAAATTTAAATAAATATTTCATCTCCTCGAGTGGGGATCGAACCCACAACCAGTCGGTTTTACAGTCACACTTTGTGCCCCTGCGCCACGACTGGCCTCAATATATAAAAATAAATGTTACGTTGAATCGAATATGAAGCTAGAACTATCGTGTAATTTGAAGAACTGCACCACAATGTAATATGTAGATAGATATGTAAATGTCAAATTTTGTTAAATATCATCATGCATATATGCGTAGGTTTATTGAGAATTTTACTTCCCTAAAGCTGTAATTTAACTATCTACTTTAAAATAAACGCTGGGTAAAACACAAAAATTATTAGTGACAAACCGTTTCCTTTTTTTTTCTTTGTTATTAAAATCTAGATAAAATAAATGAAAACATATAATAAAAAGATAATCTTTAAATGTACATTTCGATCTAACTAAATAAGTTAGTCTTAGATATTTTTTTCAAAACAAAATTATTATAAAAATCAGTACCATTAAAAATGAGTTTTGTAAAGCATGATTTAAACCTATTCTAAACATTCATGTATTCTATTCTAATAGCTCTACGAATTGTTCTCATTTGCTCGCTCTGGTAAAAAGACAAAGCGCGGCGTTGAGTTCCACCATTGAACACGCAATCTCTAAAAAATTAAGTGTTGTAAAAATAAATAATATAATGATAAGAATTTAAAGAAAATAAATAATTCATTAAATTAATGATTTGAATGAATGACTAGTAATACTTAAATAATAATTTACAAGGCAAGGAACATATCACGAGGATGTTTTTTAACATCTCAAGCAAAACCGTTCGTTCTCATTACGGAGATGTAAACATCAATTCATGTGTAATCGTTTCTGTAATTGAAATTTAATCAAATACCGAATGCTAAAATGTATGTATTTAAACCCTAACGGTGCTGTACCACGTTTAAAAAAATCGACTTATATATGAAGGTAGCCAGTTCGATTGCCACTTGGGAGAATTGTCAGTAAACGTTTTTATATAAATATTCTTATTTCGATAAAGCTGAAATTAATATCAAATAGTCTAATAAAAATAGTCTATAGTATCTCCAAGCACAGAAAAAAGCAAGCTTAATGGCCAATTTGATCAAAAGATACGTTATTGCTGCATATTGTATGAAAGTTGTACTTCGAGAGTACGGATGAGTGCAACTCTCACTTAACCGGTTTTTATTATATGTACTAAAAATATACCATTTTGTTTAAATATTATCTTTCCTATTTAAAATTTACAGCAGTTATTATATTTGTTAGTATTTTATATCTAGATTTGGTTCATTTTTTATTATTACTAGAAAAGTGCAATGTAATCATGTATTATGTTATTATTGTTTATCCTGTTACAATGATATATAATAATGACCTCCTATTATATTTATTCAATGTCCAAAATTATCGGACCTCAAACAAGTTTAAACTTAATTCAAGGCTGGGAATCGAACCCACAACAAAAGAAATTTACAACCTATTTTACTAGCCCAAACCGCCGCTTACAAGAAAAATACCATAAAAAAATATTATAATTATATCCTCATGATTTCAGGTACATGTATCTGTAAAATGAAACATGAGAATACAAAGAGACCTTTTTATTAATATAAAAGGATTTATAATAAAACAAAAGGAATTTACTGTGTGGCATTAAAAAACAATTATTATTATTATTAACATTCCTTTGTTTCAGCGATAATTAGGTACTTATAGCTCCCAGCGAAAAGGATTTTGAGATCTTAAATTATCCTTTATTAAGCTTACGATTATGACGTGTTTCTAATATGCTTAGAGTGTAAGTGACTTGTATGTGCTATGAGTATTTATCTCGAGATCGCGTGGAGGTAACAAGCTGAAATTAAGACCGCTGAAGCTGAAATATTCAAGTAAAAATTATTGATACTACTACCAAAAAAAAGTAAAAATTATTGATGTATACTTTTAAATGCAGATTTAGTACTAGCGTCTGACCCTGATTGTGCTGGCGTTAGTCCGTGTTTCTATTAAAAAAACTACCCCTTGTGAAATTAATAAAATTTACAAAATTAAAAATAAAACGATTGTACTTTTCTATATAGATTCTTTATTCAAGATGAAGAGACTAGAGACAATGATACTTTGCCTCAATTTACATTTTTAAATAATACAATAAACATGATGTTCGTATATATATTTTTACTAAAAAAAAATAACTTTCAAAGTGCATGAGCCCCATAGAGCACAGTACTAAGGTTTATAAGTTTACTTTCATACGGCAGTAGCTACTTACCTTTAACTGAATGGCTCTCTATTGTACACAAAGTGTTTTAATTTAGATTTTATCCTGTATATTCCGAATGATATTGTTTTAATTTACATATTGTCTTATAATAAGTAAAGCTGTGTAGCGCAGCGGCATAGCGTCTTACTGTAATCAAGACATTTATGGGTTTGATTGCCATTCGAGGGAATTAATAATTTCCTTTTTCATCAATTACTTTCAACCCCACGCATTACCTATGTGGCATGTTATAGATGTGAAAATTCTCCCGTGTGGGATTTGAATAGTGGAAAGTATTTAATGATATCTCAACAACGTCATAAAGTGATATCTTTAAAAATCTCTAGATATTTTCCATCTCAATGCATTTAGAAAGCTCCGATAATAATAGTAGGTTGTCATCAATTTTATAGGTTTTAAAAAACTTTTCTGAGAGGATTTCCATAAGTATTTAATCCATTTAATTTTATTTTTTATTACTTATTCAACTTTTCATTATTATAGGAGTCGTAAATAGATACGTTTGTGTCCTAAATCGCGGCGTAGAGTACCGCTACTCAACAAGTTCAGAATCACATTTGTGCGGAAAGTGTAAAACGAAGTGCCTTGATCTCTATCCTTACTTTGCAAACTGTGCTACATTCGGGATAAAGTGAAAAGTTGCAAATTTCTTAGTTTTAACTTTTAGGTACAATTTTCCGAAACAACAATGTTTATGGAGCCTTTAACCTATAACCATCTGTGGAGTCTTTTATGGAGGCTTTAACATACAAAAATCAATTTTATTTGAACGAACAACCATCAATGAAATCAAAGACACTACTATCAAATACTTTCATTCTTCGTCGTTCTTTTGACCGAATTTAGTAATACTAACGATCCAAACGCGGCTTCACTTTAACATATTATATTTAAGACTACTTATACATAACCTTTACATAAATTGTAGCCTATGTGTTATTCTGATATATAAGTTATATATGTGTATATATGTTATTCTGATATAAAGAGGCCAGTCGTAGCGCAGCGGCACGAAGTGTGACTGTAAAACCGACTGGTTGTGGGTTCGATCCCCACTCGAGGAGGTGAAATATTTATTTAAATTTATATTTCCATTTCTTCGCTCTGGTGTCGAGGCTAAGCGTGGCGTTGAGTTCTGCCACTCAACTCGCAATGGCTCCAGAATTCGGCAGAAAGTGGGGAACGGAGTGTCTTAACACTAGGTTCCTTCTGCCTACCCTGCTGTGTGCGGGACACAGCGTGAAGCTGATTTTATAAGTTATATTACAGTAATATTTCGTTTAAATCCATTCAATAATCTTTGCGTGAAGGTGGAACAAGCATCCATCCTCTCATACTTTTATATTTACAATAGAAGCTCGAATAAAATAATTTATTATTAGTAATATTATTATTTACTTTATTTTTACAAATACCCAAAGGTTACGTTTCATTCAGCCTTTGAGGTTCTTAGAGGATTACTTATCTTCATACAGATACTTACCACATTTACTTTCTACTAATCCTAATTCAAAAAATCATATTTGCAAGAGATCCCTTACGTTTTACAATATAATCCGCTATATTTGAATATTATCTTTTTGAAGAATTACAACAGAAATATTCTAGTTATTAAGATAGAATGTAATTTACGAACTTGAGACAGTCACGGTGCAGTGACACAACGTATGACTGACTATAAACCCGACCATTTTGGTTCCGATTTCCACTATGGGGAATGAATTATTTATTTTTTAAAATAATTGTCTGAGAAATTAGGTGTATGGATGGGAACAGAGTGTCTTAACACTACCCCCTGCCTAACCTACTAAATGCAAGATAAAGTGTGTAAGTTTTATTTAATTACACAACCCATACTTAGCATATTACAATTAAATAAGAAAAAGCTTCATACATCATCAGCACAGCAGCAAAAGGGGTTGATAACAAAATACATTTAAATATTTGAATCATCTAATAATATCAAAATTTTCCATAAATTGGAGTACCGCCAAAGAAAGTTATTTCGTACTGAGTCCCTCTTTGATTCCTATAGCGGAAACTTTGGCATTCCATACTTTTTACTAAAAAAAATTGTGCTTTTCTAATAAAACATGCTTGTTTTACGTCGAAATAATATTTTTGGCAGTTTTGTTGTGGCTTGTCTGGAAAATAGTATTTGATTTAAAAATTATTTATTTATTTTAAAATGTTTATCTATACATACAGATTTTTTATCTATAGCTTTACGCTGTACGCAGCATATAACACGGTACGCTAAGGGAACCTGAGAACCTGGTGTTAAAACGTATCATTTCCATTAAGACACTTCCATACCCCAATTTCCGCTGAATTCTTAAAGATAAAAAAATATTCTCGTATGCTCCTACGACATTGTTTCAATTTGAATTTCATTAAAGATTATCTTTAATGAAATTTGAACTTGTAACTTCTTCACTATTAACTATTATTTTAAAAGATAAATCAAAGATTAAAATTGAAATGCAAATCGATGTACTATCAGGGTAGGTCACGTTACAGTACCCGACGGCATCCGACAGCCCCCGATACAAAACAATAGATGTTCTAACATAATGTTATTCATATATTTCATTAGAGACAATAGGATTATAATATAAAATAATTTTATTTAATGTTTCTACTCTTTGAAGTAAGTATTTCTATTATTTGACTTACGTATGTGAAGTTTAACATTTTGAAACGCTAAATTTTTAAATAATTTTATTAAAATTGTGCCCTGGTAGATAGTTAGTAAAAAAACTTTTGACATGATAAATTTTATCATATTTTTTCTACACGCAATGCCTCAAAAATTCGGCGCAAAGTGGGAAACGCTCCAAAGCAAAGTCGACATGTCATAGCACTACGTTCCCAGGTGCCTCTCCCCTGCTACGTGCGGAATACAGCTTGATGTTTGTTACAAAAAAATTAAGAGCTTAATACTATAAGTTATAAATAATCTACTATTTATTGCCAAAATATGCTTAGAAATTAACAATCCAATTGAATATACTGCGTTTTCTTCATATTGGGCTAGATTAATTTTATAAAATGAAATTGTATTCACGCGATCTCCAAATTTGCAAATTAATTACAGAGAGATTTTGGCTTCACGCTGTATCCCGCATATGGCAGGGTGGGCTGAGGGAACTTGGGGATTTAGTGTTAAGACATTTCGTTCTCATTTAGACATTTCCGTTCCGCCGAATTATGGAAGCGTGTTTTGCTTCGATGCTGGAAAATATTAAATATTTAATTTCCTCGAATAGGAATCGAACACGTAACCTTTCGTAGTTAAGCCATTACTCTTTTCTTTTTACCCCCTACCGTATTAAGGTCTCTGAAATTACCTAGTAAATGTTAGACCAACATCCCACTCATAATTTAGTCAAAAAAGACAAAATATATTAAAGCCAGTAAATATAATAAATATTGGCCTGAAATTTATATATTTTATTTCAGTTTTATATTTTATATGAAGGTAATAAGTATATACTTAAAAGTTTTCAATAAAATAGTTATTGAACTGCAACCATTCATCTGTGGTTGATGTTAAAGTTTCTATTCGAAAACACAAAGTACTAATCCCTAGTAGTTTTAAACAACAGTATTTCAGTATGGGAATTATAAGTGCAAAGTTTAAAATATTATGTTTTTAGATATTTTATCTCTATTGCTATTAATAAGTTTTTAATTATTAAGAGAATAGTATAGGTAATATAAAGAGGCAGTTGTGACGGTAAGCGAGACGGTTGCAAGTTTGATTCCCACTCGGGGGAATAAAATATTTAATATTTCCATTTTCTCGCTCTGGTAACGAGGCGTTGAGTTCCACCACTCAACACGCCTCAAGCCTCAAAAGTTCGAAAGAAAGTGGAGAACGGAAGTATCTTAGCACTATGTTCCCAGGTTTCCTTTATCTACCCTACTATGTGCATGATACGCCATGAAGCTAAATAAAAAAAAACATAGTATACAGTGACGCAGTGGGATAGTTAGTATGTGTTAGTTGTGGTTTCGATTCTCACTCAGAGTAAAGATTTTCATTTACACTCTTTGATTATATAAAAAAATACCGGTGAGTTATGCCAACCAATGAACGAAATATTGTAGTTATAATAAAAGTAATTACACTTTTGGTTTATTTAATCCTTCTAAAATTTGGTTTGGATTGCCTACTTGTTGCGCTGTTGATTTATGTGGCCCTCGAAGTTCGACGAGCATATACATACATATTTATCGACTTGTGGTGCCATGAAATGTAACACTAGTTATTATCAAATTAAACTATTTTTAATTAAATAAAATAAATAAATCAGCTTCACGCTGTATCCCGCACACAGCAGGGTAGGCAGAGGGAACATAGTGATAAGATACCCCGTTCCCCTCTTTCTGTCAAAATTTTCGAGGTGTTGAGTGGCGGATATCAACTCCGGGAGTAACCGGGTAAGCAATATTTAGAATATTTTTATTACTGACAAAAGAACTATTTCAACGAGAGTATACAAAAATATATATATTTAAAATATAAATAATGAGAGCGCATATTCTAAATTATAAAAATTTGGACCTTAGCTTAAAATTGCCATTTAAATCTAAATTGACTAAGCATGTATGTAAAAATGTTATTATTACATTTCTCATTAAAAACTTTAAGAAAAGACTAACAGAGAAATTTACAATGTTTAAATGAATTACGCGATCCAAACATAATTATCATACAGTTTACGTTGACTTATAAAATTATAGTTCCACATCCTCAGGTGAAGTTGTCTTAGAAAATTACCAGTCAATCGTTACTTTGATTGAGTGAACAAACTTGTCTACACTCCAGAGCTTCCTAAGCAACTCTACATAACTTGGTTTTGGAGAAATTAGTGCACATACATACATGCATACATATGTATATATGAAGTCTAACAGTTTATCTATGTGTTAGTATTTAGATTTTGAATCTTTGGCATTAGACACGTCGTTCGTGTTAATTTTGTTTTGACGTTTATTAAATGTATTTATTCCTTTAAAATGGGCTTAATGAAGAGAATTTCAAAATGTATGAAAAGTAAGGAATGTAGTATTACTTGTAGTGGGACTATTAATTCAAATAAGAATAGATGTGCAACATAAAAAAAGATAAACAAAACACGTAGTTTATCAATTGTGGCCAAATAAATACTCGTATATGTATGAAGATCTTCGATAAATAATAGAGGCACAAAGTGTGACTGTAAACGAGACTGGTTGTGGGTTCGATCCCCACTCGAGGAGATGAAATATTTATTTAAATTTATATTTCCATTTCTTTGCTCTGGTGTCGAGGCAAAGCGCGGCGTTGAGTTGTGCCACTCAACACGCAATGTCTCCAGAATTCGGCAGAAAGTGGGGAACGGAGTATCTTAACGCTATCTCCCCTCTGTCTACTCTTTGTGTGGGATACAGCGTGAAGCTGATTGATTTTATTTAATATTCTTTATATGCAAACACGTACCTACTGAGTTACGTTAGTGGTAAAATTTCTATGGTTATAGTATGTGCGGGATCTTATCTGCTATATGTCGGAGCACATACAAGAAGCTCAACAATTTCAATATCTGGCTGCCTCTTAGCTTAATCAACATTACCAAAATCATTTAGTGCTGTTTCAGTCGTTATGCAAAACGGCTTAAGCTTAGGAATTACTATATAACATAGACTACTGCGTCTATAAATTATATTATAGAATCATGTTAAACAGTAAATTTATATTTATTATATAAATTATATATATATATAAATATCACTTGCTTTTGTTGAGGTTGTCGTGGCGCAAGGTCACAAGCGTGCGACGTACACGCGATGATTGTGGGTTCGTTTCCCACTCGATAGAATTAAATATTTAGTATTTTTATTTACTCGTTATCAATTCCGCTAAGACACATCCGTTTACCAATTCCTGCTGTATTCTCGACATATTGCGTGCTAAATAGCGGAACTCGACGCCGCGCTCTGCCTCTTTACCAGAGCGAGAAAATAAAACATTAAATATTTAATCGAACTCCCATCCATGGCGTTAACAGATGCACGCTTATGCCATAGTGCCACGATGGCCTCAATATAACTTATTATGTATCTTTCATATAGCTTAATAAAAAAATGTCACAATAAATTTTAAGTAATGTAAACAGAACAAGGTTACAGCCGTAGGGCAAATTTAATCCTTTTAGTTGTTTTTGGCACTCACTTATAGAATTTCCTACCAAAATTGGCTGCAAGTTAGTTTTCGAAGTTTGATTATATTTAACGTTTTTGAATGATCCTTGAATGATCAGTGAATATATCTTATTTTTACTTTGTAGGAGGCATTTTGTAATAATTAAATTTATTTTTTAATTTTATTATTATTTTTACTATTTGTAGAGGGATGATATCTAACTTTATATGAAATGGTCGAGTTTAAATAAAATTTATTTTAAATCATTCGAGGATTACTAGGTTCCCAGGTTCCCTCGTTAATTTTTCTATGTGCGGAATAATGCGTGAAGATAAAAAAATATATGTAAACTATTTTTTCTTTAAATTATTTGTAAAATGTATAGTGATGGTAAACCCCCTTGTATTGCCACCGACGTGTCGCGGCTCCATAGAATATTCAAATTAAAAAAAAAATATCACGAACAAGGACTTTTGGCTTAATAATAAAACAAAGACCTTTTACGGAAAAAATTGATAGCTTTATTTAAAAGAACTCTTATTATGAATACCAGTTGTTGCCAGCAACCTCGCTTGCGAGATGTAAAGAGGAAAATCTCGAATTTTTCCTGTTCCCCTTAAAAATTTTGAAATCTCAACCTACCTACTTACCATTCGTAGTTTCTAGACTTTCTTTTGTCTCTAAGTCCTGTGCTTTCGTCTGTCAATCACTAAATAACAGATTGTCATATATTTTGATTAGCGATATATTTTTTTTATTCTTCATCCCAATACAATGACGACAAACCTAGCTCCGCCATATTGTAATTTATGCATTATCCTGGCATTTCTATCCATTTTATGGGTATATTAATTAATTAAGACGTTGCACTTTGACTAATCTACCCTTAGAAATGTATTTAAATTTTAAATTTAAACAACAACCGAATTAAGCAACTAACTACAGCCATATTGCAAATAGGTACAATGTTTATAATTCACTTAAACTTTTATGTTAATTTAATGTAAATACTTGTTTATTTACGATTCTTTTTTTTTTCATTTTCACGCTCATCCCGCATAATGCAAGACAGGTTTCTCATTACGTCTCCGCTTTCCGCCCGAATGGAGTTGAGTAGCAGAACTCAACACTGTGTTTTAGTCAACCAGATACATAAATGGGAATCGAACTCTCAACTATAGCCAGTCAGACGCTGTAACGGCAAAGGTTATTTAATTACATCAAAATAAAAATTTCATTGATTAAAAATGAAGCTGGATCTGTAAAGTGTAATGGAGGGCAGTCGTGGCGCAGTGCTTAAACGTGTGACCGTAAAAGCTACAGATTGTACGTTCGACTCCCACTCGAAATCGAAATGAATATTTAATTTTTATTTTCCTCACTCTAGTGTCGTGGCATAGATCGGCATTGAGTTCCGCCACTCAACATGCATTGCCTTCAGAATTCGGCGGAAGGTGGAGAACGGAAATGTTTTAATACTAGGTTCCCAGATTCCCTCTGCCTACCTTGCTATGTGCGAGATACAGCTTAAAGCTGAAAAAAAGTTTGCTACCTAAAAAATTTTATTGAAAAGTGAATAATATTTGAAAGTGCTTCATCATTTTATAAACATTAACGTCATAAATAAAAGGCAACTGCGGCCATTCTCAATGTACGTATCTCGTAAACATGAGCACTAAAACTTTGAGTGTCAGTTATTTTATGATCCTTTTGTATGGACTAATTCGTTCTTTATATCCGTTTTATCTTTTAGTCGCTTACGACTGTGGATTCATTCACTGATCTCGTTTTGTTATAATAAAAATATGTATATTAAAAATTTACTTTAGATGAGTTGTGAATTATAATATACGAGGGCAAGGGTTTATAGGTATGTATTTTATCAACGGCGTTGAGTTCCGCCATTCAACGCGCAATGCAGAAATCAATCGGCAGAAAGTAGGGAATGGAGTGTCTTGACACTGGGTTTCATTTGCGTGCCCTACTATCTGCGGGATACATTGCCATAAGAAGCTGAGAAAAAATATGTATTCAACTCTGAATAATTTAATAGGCTGACTATTTTTTTAATAGAACTAACACTGTCTTGGCTTTACAGCTAGCTTTTACCAGCAGCTATACCTTCTAAATACTTTTGGAATATTTTAGTTACTCACAGTCATGAATTGAGAAATTGTTTTGTATACTCTTAAAAAAATCTATAAAAATCGATAGATTGGGGCAAAAACCCGGTGTGGGTTTTTGCCCCGAGTCAAACCGACAACCCTCGCGGTTACAGTTGCACGCTTGTGCCACTGCACAACGGCGGCCTCAACAACAAATATTTTACTAAAACAGGATAAGAGAAGCAAACGTTTACAGCAATTTGTAAATAACAATTTGTGAATCTTAATGGAATGTATGGAATTAGAATAATAAAGTTACTTCGCCAAGTTTAAGTTAACTGAATCAATATCTGTTAAGCACTATGCAAATGTACAGAAAGCGACGTCTAATACAATTTACTAAATGAAATGTAATTGCTCTATTACAGTGGCTTGGGGTGAAGTTTTACTGAGTAGTATTGAGAACAAATTGTCTTGGGTTCGAATATACATATATTGTTTGTATGGAGTTTATATCATTTAAACTTTTTAAACAAAAAAAAATGATTTAGGATTCTTTATAATTTAAATACATTTAAATACATTTAGTTAGTCCTAAAATATTTTTTTTTCTTGATTTTTATTTCATATTATATTCATTAATGAATATTACGGAACCTTACGTACAGCTCGACTCGCACTTGTTATATTGATTTAACTGTGAAACAAGGCAGTAGTATTTAATTTGTTCCGATTAGTTTGTGGTTCAGTTGTTGTCGTAGTTCTGTGAACAGTCTGTTATAATGTAAGTTTGTTTAAATTAAATTGATGCTATGACTATGGATCTTTTTAGGGCTCTGTAACTTTTAAGGAAAAAAGGAACCCTTATAAGATCACTATATTGTCCGTCTGTCTGTCTGTCTGTCTGTCAAAAATCTTTACCTCAGGAACACTTGAAGATATCGAAATGAAATTCAAATCATTCAACTCATATGCCCGATGATTTCTTGACAAAAAAAATATTTCTACATTTCACCGTAGCGTTTGGCACTCCGTTCTCTCTGATTACCCCACTGCGGATAAAGCGTGAAGCTAGTAGTAGAAGTAGCAGATACTAAAAAAAGATATGGCCGTTTATATCGTGAAAAACGTGTATTTCGATACTATCAAGGGAATCAAAATTCATAGAGTACTTCCGGTTGACCTTGGTTGAAAACTATACGTTTATGGTTAAATCCTAAAAAATAGTAGCCTTAAGGCTAAACTACTATACCATATATAACAAAAAACACGTATTTCGACGCTATATATAGAATCAAAATTAATAGGGTACTCTCAGTAATAGTTGTGGTTAAATCCAAAAAAAATATAGCCTTAAAAGGGGGAAAAATAGGTGTTAAAGCCGCTAGTTCAAGTGATCAGATGAAAAGGCTCTGGCTAAGCAAAGCCTTCTGGAGAACTTCAGGAAAAGCTCAAGAACTCCAATTTTTGATGAGACCCTCGGTGAGCGTGCCCGACTTGCGCTTGTCCGGTTTTTTTAAATATCGCAAGTAAGGCAGAGGGACCTAGTATTAAAACGCTTCGTCCCCCATTTTCTGTAATTTTTTGAGATTATTTCGAAACACGACCATTGTGGATTCGATTCACGCTCCGGGAATTATTTATTTTTATTTTCTTCCTCTTATACAAAAGACTAAGTTAGGCATTGAACCCCGCTACTAAACAAACAAAATCTCGAGAATTGGACGGCACGTGAGCACCTATATGATATATGTATGCTTGACATACTTTACCGTCCAATTTGCTTGTAAATTTCCACGCGTGTCCAAACCTGAGGAAACTATAACATCGGATTTATGACTATCGCCGAACAAGAAAAATATTTTAAACATAGCCTTATCTTTACTTTTTCCTTCTGCAAATAATGGCGGATAGATAGAAAAAAAATCTAGAAATAAATCTCTTTCATCTCTACTTTTTGCTAGCGATTTCAAATTTAAAAATATATTTAAATATATTAAAGATCTACGCAATGCGCTAATAAAGATTCCAATACAGTTCCAGATTAATAGTTGTAAAAGTAAGTCCCGACTATCGGCGCCGTCGTGTCTGTAGCGTCGACCTTCTGTCGGATGACGACCTTTCAGGAAATACCGCGTTCCTTGCAGTTTTCAAGGATATCGTGTTTTGCTAAACAATATTGGGGGTTATTGGAAAAATGTTATACCGAGTCATAGTGGCCCAGTTTATATTTGTTTGTTTAAATGGCTTTGGGCTCAAAATCTGCTTTATAGAAACGCTTGTATAATATAAGCAATGAATTCTACTATTACTACTATTACTATTACTGTAATAATATTATAAATAAAATATTATAGTATTTGTACAAAAATATGTGTTGGAATATACAAAACAAAATTTGTTATAAAACAAGAACTTTATAAATATTATTTAATACTAAAATAATAGTATCAAACACTAGCACTTTAGTTAAAAAAGACTGATAGATAGTCTTTGGGTGTAGTTTTGTAACAAGAAAAAATATTCTATATAATTTTATTTTTAGGATTTCAGTATCTTTTAAGGAAAAAGTAACAGAAAATAGCCTTAAAAGCGAGCAAGATTTGGTATTAAAGCTAGTTCAGGTGAGGTATCAGATGAAAGGGCTCTGGCTAAGCTAAGCCTGAATTTCAGAAAAAGCTCAAGACCTACAATTTCACGGAACCCTCAGTAGGCGGGCCCGACTTGCGCTTGTCTGATTTTTTATATTCCAAAGCCTTCCAAGAAATTAACTTTCAAAGTAGTTTGTGACGTGACATTTTAATGAACAGCTTCCTTGCATGGTGTTATATGAATAGGATTGAAATGAATATTAAAAAATATATAGCAGTAAACTTTTGCACTTGAAGAAAATTATGACCATTGGATGTTTCTAGAAAACAATACATTTTAATTGTACAGACTTATGTTCTTAAAAAACTTATAGGTATATTTAAACAATATCAACTAAAATACGGTTTTTCAATAGATTTTATTGATTTCTATATTAAAATGAGTTTTAAAAGATAGTCTGGTTTTATCGACTTCATCTCTTAAATCTCTTTTTGATATGCATTCTCCTATTGTGTAACATTATCTCTATTTTACCGTACCATCTCCTTCGTTTGCTCTTCATGCGTGACATTAGCGAAGTGATTAGTGCCCAACTGGCTCGCTCGGAATGCCATAAACTAAAAATTGAAGAATGCAATTTTGTTCTTCTTATAAATGTGTTGTATAATTTTTTTGTTTTTTTTACAGATCGAAAAAGAATCATGAATAGAAGTATGTTAGCAGTAGTCTTCATCTGCCTAATTTCAGATGTGTTGGGCAATCCAGTTCGTAGATCACCAGATCTGGAAGCTCGGCGCAGGAGTGCCATCGATAGGAGTATGATACGGTAAAAAAATGATTATATAATATAAATAAATAAATAAATCAGCTTTATGCTGTGTCCCACACACAGCACGGTAGGCAGTGGGAACCTAGAGTTAAGACGTTCCGTTCCCCACTTTCTGCCGAATTCTGGAGGCATTGCGTTTTGTTTGAGTGGCAGAACTTAATGCCGCGCTTTATCTCGACACCAGAGCCAAGAAATGGAAATATAAATGTAAGTAAACATTTTATCTCCTCGAGTGGGGATCAAACCCACAACCAGTTTTACCAGGTTTTAGAGTTACACTTTGTGCTCCTGCGCCACGACTGGCCTTGATACATATATACAATATAGAGTAAATATTTTTGCACAGACATATCTGATACTCTTGTTTCAAAAATATGCAATCTTTTGGCTTTGCAGTCTGAACTATTAAACATAAAAGATAAACCATTTGAGAACTAATATAAAGACTATTCAACAACTAATACACACACTGCTATTGAGCTTAATCTATTCTCAATATGCTCAGAATGTCAACTAACGTTAAGTATTCACCCACAGGTTTGGTAGATCATATCCACCAGAACCTTCTGCAGCTGACATTCGGGAAGCCTTACAGCGTCCAACTCGTAGGGGCAACAATTTCTTACGCTTTGGTCGATCTCAACCCATGACCTTCACTACCGATGATCTCATATCCTTGCTTAGAACTTATGAAGATGAATACGATGGCCCAGTATCTAAAAGAGTTTCAAACTTCGTAAGACTAGGACGTGATCCTAAATTTATCAGACTTGGCAGATCCACTGATGAGGATAAACCTGGCTATGAACAAAGTTCCGAACTGGTTGTAAGCGGCTTTCCCCAAAGAAAAAGCAGAGCAAGGGACCACTTTATAAGGCTTGGTAGGGACAGTGAGGAATTGAGGGACAATGACATGGAGGAAGTTGCCGAAAGGAAGAAGAGATCGACTGAATGCCACGACTGTGACGCGTAATTTTATTTGTGATCTAATCAAAGCCATACGTGATCCCTAATATTTTAGTGCCAAAGATTTACCGAAAATAGCCTAAGTACATGTAGTTAGATACAATTGTTTTTACTATTATAATATTATAATTATTTATGTGTTTTTAGATTTTATTCAATTTCCTTTTATGTTGTTTGATTGTATTCAGCGAATCTTTTTTATTTTGAGTTTAAAATTCGTCAATTATTTATTTCAAAAGTATTTAATGTTATATAAATGATATTGTTTAAATTTTAAAATTAAAAATACGATATGGAGAGAATATTTAGCAGAGTTGTATCCATGTTTATAAATTATTATAAGAGTTTTTAAATAAATATAAATATTATTATAATCGATGTTTCTTGTCTATAGACGTAAAGCAAAATACGCTTTTACCGTTTCAAAGATTTGCCACCAATTTTAAAGTGTGTAGCTCTATATGAAAAATTTCTTGTGTGAAACTTAACATTTTCAATTTAAAATTTAACATAGTCAAATTCACTACTGGACCCTGTCCTATAAGGCCTCTTGTATGTCAATTATCTATTCAGTTTAGTAGAATTTGTAACTAAATGACTACTTTAATAAGGCTTTTTAAGTTGAATTTTACATACAAGCTTACATTTATTTTGATTAAATTTTTACAACGCTGCAAAACAGAAGTTATTTAAAATTATTTTTGGCCTGATTACAAAATTATGAAACAGTAATCAGAAAAACGTTGTTAATCTAATAATATTTTGTTTAGAGTTTTAAATTTAATTTTAAGTTAAAACTTCTCATGCTATACGAATCTTAAGATTTTCTAAATAATATATTTTCAGTACATGTATCCAACAAGGCTGGGCTAAAGGGATACTCGTACTGAACTAGAATTATTATATAATATAATTTAATATAATAAAAAATGTTAAATTTGATGTCGCATATTAACTGTTGAAATATAGAATAAAAGGCATACATGTAACAGAAGTATTTTTCCTGGTTTTATTTATGTGGAAATAAAGTCGTGTTACATTGATCGTTGTTGAGTTTTAAAACCTTTTTCCTAGCCGAAAGTCATAAATAATAATAAAATAAAAAAATTACATATATTTATATTCATTTAAAAGAAAGAGCACTGTTGAGCTCCGACACGTAACTCGCAAAGGCTCAAAAATTGAGCAGTGCATGAAAAATGGAGGTTAACACTAGGTTCCCTCTGCCTACTCAGCTATATGTGGAATACAGTGTGAAACTAAAATAAATATTTAAATTATTATGATTATTACAACACAGAATTTTCCGCGTAAAATCATCAAAGAGAAAAACTAATGGCAAGTTACTCCTTTTTATAAATATGCTGTAAAGTAAAGAGTACTTTTAAAATCTAAAATAGAAAAAGATTGCTCAGTAATAAGAAAAACACATATCATTTAATAAGTATTTGAACTGCCAACTAACTTAACTAATAAACTCCCACGTAAGTATTTTAAACTAGTCGTCGCTGGCAAATTTACTTTAAATTTTCTAGTGCTATTTCTGTTTCTATCCTATTTTTTTTTAATATGAAATAAAAAGTATCGTGTTTTTTCATTGCTGAATTAATATTGGGAAATCCTCTCTTAGAGCAAAAGAGTTTGTTCGGTGGGACACGCTAATCTCAGAAACTAAGTACTTACTGGTTGAGGTCGATTGATCGGGAATGGCTATATTTCATTACATTAGTTGTTTCAATGTAACCCATTATATCTGTGGTCACAGTTACCGCGGGCACTATATATATAGACAGCTTTTTCACTTATTTATTAGACAAAACCCATTTCATTATTAAATATGAAATGTGTCCATATTTAGAAATTTATAAACAATTAAGAATATATCATAAATTTTTCTCTACTCACTTTACCAAATACGAGTGCTAAAGTAAATAGAAATAAGAACAATAAAATAATGAAACGCCTCTTTAGAACACTTCTGAATCACAACGAATGTAATGAAGTAATATGAAACATAATTCTTGACTTTAAGACAAAACACACAAGTGTTTAATTTCACTTCCCAAAAGGAAATGTACAAAAAGGAATAGAATTGGAAATACTCGAGACCTTAATTTGAAAGAAAAAAATTACAGCTTACCGCAGCTACCTTGTTGTACCATATTTGACGTTAAAGATTGTGGGATGGATACCCTTTCGAAGGAATTATTTTATTTAGCTTACGCTGTATCGTAGCTGGGCAGGGAGAAGGGACCTGGGAACCTAATATTAAGACATTCCGTTCCTGTTCAGACATTTCCAATCCGCACTTTCCGAAATTAATTTCAACACATTGCTTGTCGAGTGGGTACGGGATTAACGCCGCGCTTTAATTATTTTTATCTCCAAGCTCTGGTAACTCAAGATAGAATTCTCGATTACTAGGAGAATGTGGAGAACGGAGTATCTTAACAAGATCACATCATGATGAACTAGAAAAATGACATGATTTTTTCTAAACTTCATGCTGTATTCTGTATTCTATACGCTGTATGCTGTAATATGTAGCAGGGAAGTCTGCCCGGACATGAAATAATTAGAAAAATTACAACAAAATCAAGGACAAGATATAGTACATTACATTATCTTAGTAAATCACGATTAATATCTCCAAGCACCATAAAAATAACGTAATGGTTCATAAAGGACACAAACAGCGGAAGGTTCTCGTGACAGCGTTTCAGCTTGCTTTTAATTGGTGATTGCGCCTTTAGCGTTGTGTTACAATGCATTTTATAATGTAAAGCTTAATGTGAATTAAGCTTTTAATAACGTTTTTAATTTGATACATTTTTCATATGATGTAGGGTAGATAGAAAGAAAATAGTGGTATATCACTCTGTTTTACAAGTTTCGCCACATAAAAGGTGACAGGTCCCCCACTAATTCACCAGATTATTTGTCACGATCTCCATACGGATGCATAATGCTAGAGCGTCCCCAAAATTTCGCGTAACAATACGTACTAGTTTGTTTGATGAGTGGTAACGAATGCGGCGTTTTGAACCGCCGTGTGTTTCCACACAAAGAAACAGTGGAAACGGCGAGCACGAGCTAAGTAAAATTTTTTTTGCAAACAAAAATATCCATTCCAGTAAAATATAAACCAAAAGTCTTCGACATCAATTCTAATATAAAAGCTCCATCCTAACTAACTTCAAATGTGAACCAAAGTGAACTGCTAATACATATTTCTTTACATTAAAAAGTACTTCTTAACCGACTTCGGCTGTATTTTATCAATTCGACTGTATTTTTTTATGTTTGTTGTGAACCGATTTTGATGATTCTTTTTTTATTTGAAAGCTAGTGCTTCCCTCCCATGTGGTCCATTTCTGACAATTAGAAAATCACATAAGTCTTAAATTTGAATTAAGTATTAAATGGACGAATAATTCAATATCAACCCAACTCATTTTGACGAATCCTCTGTATTGGAAAGGGTAGGTACACATCAGGGTCCGAGGTCCCTTACCACTTATTTTTACTTCAACGTAGTGGGAACATAAGAAATAATATAATAAAATTTGTATTTACAATATGAATTTTAATAAATTTCAATATAAAGCCGCAACCTCTTTGCAACGTATTACTACATCCTCTATTTCCTTTCGATACAACTTCCTTTGTTGATGTTCCTGTTTTCCATTTAGTAATAAAAATTGACTTTAAAGTGGATGTTAGAATTTCGTCTGAACTATTTATTAAAGGGCACGAGGTAAATGAATATATTCTGTTGATTTTAATATTAATGAAGTATTGATTTGAAAGAATAGTTGTAATTGTAAATACTTTGTTTGACTTTAAATAACTTGAAAATATTTATTTGAACACGAAAGGTTGTGGGTTCGATTCCCCCATTCGAGTAAATGAATTATTTAATATTTTCATTTCTTCGCTCTGGTAACGAACGAGAGTTCCGCCACGCAATCTCGACTCAAATCTCGACACGCAATGCCTCCAGAATCCAAAATTATGAATTGGGCGGAAAGTGAGAAACAGAAGCGTCTTAGCAGGAACGGAATGTCTTAACACTAGATTTCACAGCGTGAAGCTAAAAAAATATAAATATTTTATTATAAGACCATATTTAAAAAAAAACATCTAATGATCTAGTGACTTATCACTTTGTCTTACACTTTTCCTATTTAGAAATATTAAACGTTGACCTATACTATTTTACTACTAACCGATTCTTAGTAAAAGTTATATTATAAATTTATAATATTCTTTGGGGAATTCAGAGTTAATCATTGCTTAAAGTCAGGCAAGGTCGCCCCAACAGCACATCATTAAGATATCTAAAATTAATTATAACAACAAAATTAATAAGTAAGGAATATTTTTTTAATATAATACATTTTATTTCTCGTATTGTAGGGTTGATACAAGGACCTAGTTTTCCACTATCAGCCCAATTTTCGAAACATTACGTTTGCAGTCGTGAAACTCAACGCCTAGTTTTGTCTTAATGCACTATGGAAATAAATAAACACATTTCCCGTATATAAAAGAAGTGACGGAAAATACATCGGGTATCGAATTCGCAACCCTACTCAATATTCAATGTTTTGAAATTGACTGAAAGTGGAGGAGTGTTATAACAACAAGATGTCTCTGCTATATGAGAGAAGCTAATATTTATATAAAATTCAGAGGGAACCTAGTGATAAGATACTCCGGCCCCCATTTTCCACCGAATTCTAAATGCGTTGCCGCATTTTGCCTTTTTGCCACCAGAACGAAGAAATGAAAATATTAAATATTTCATTTCCTTTAATTTGAGTGGGAATCGAACCCACAACTTGTCGGGCTTACATTCTCACATTTATGCCCTTACGGCCTCGAATTTCATAATTAATTAGAATATATCTACATATTCCTGATAAGCCCCATTTTATGGCAGTACAAAGACAATGTATGCCACAAAGCAACAATAGGACAGTGAAACTTTTTAAACTTTGCAAATGTATGTATATATTAGTAGTTTAAGAACTCATTACTAAAATAGAAATATATTTTATTTAAAATTGTTATTCACATTTAGGATTTCAATTTTAAATTCAGATTCTCAAGCGTATAACAAATAATAGGTATATTTAAAATAAAACAAAAACAAAACTCAATAGCATGTATTAGCATAAACCATTCGTATCTGTTTTCATCATCATCGTGGTTTCAATGATTAAAATATTATTGTGAGTTGGCTGCGGTCTAATCGCGGCAAATTACTATTTAAATATTTACATTATTGTATATAGGTACTTATATGTATGAATATATGTGCGTATTTATTTTCTTTTACACATCTCCTTATGTGCGAGGACTCAGGCGTGCGACTGTAAAACATGACAGGTTCTGGATTTGATTCTCATTCGAGGTAATGAAGTATTTAATATTTTCATTTCTTTGAACTTGTGCCGAGGCAAAATGCGTCGTTGAGTTCCACCACTCACCACGCTATGCCTCCAGAATTCGGCTAAATGTGGAGAACGAAAGACTCTTAATGGGAACAGAGTGTCTTAACACTGGGTCCCCAGTCCCCTGCTATGTGCTCCCGCATATCACGGATATAGCGTGAAGCTGAAAAAAATCTAAATACATATTATACATTTAGAAGTACACAAAAGTTTTAACGTACCGCCTCGAAACGAGCGAAAAAATGGAAATATAATTTTTTAAGCAAATATTTCATATCCCCGAGTGAGGATCGAAACCACAACAGTCGCGTCACACGGCCACGACGGCTTATTACTAAAAATGCTAGATGTTGTCGACATTATTTAAAGATAATATTAAAATATATGTTATAGTATTAATATATCAAACGCTAAATATTCTCAATGACGCTTTTACCATGTAAGCATTAAAGCTGTAATCAATCTCCAGATTTCCTCTATTTGTCACTCACTGTTCGGGTCGTTTCACTATTGGATTAGTATTTTTATGGACCTGGCATTCAAATAATGTCCACCCACTATTTACAGATATTTATAACGTTTAATAGATACGCTGAGACCATTGTGACGTTGTAGAACAGCATCTGACTGTAAATCGTTGGTTGTGGGTTCGTTTCTCACTTAAGGGATTTTTAAAGTTAAATCCTATATTTTTCTACCTATATGATTCCTCAATACAATTTCACAATATTTTGGTAGTATAGTGTTTAGTTTAGGAGTTATGGCTCAAAGTCGTGAGTGACTCTGGTGGACATGCACTCTTTTAAATCTCATATTAAAGAATGATGAAAATGAAAATCGGAAAACTTTTTGTACCTGTTTGCTTCGCGTGGAATGCCCTATATACATTCCTAAGCTCTAGGAAAACATATTGACGCGTTGAGTTTCGTCATTTATTTGAGCAGAAAGTGGAAAATAATGTGTCTTAATATTAGGTTCTTGGTTCATTAAGCGAGGCTGTCGTAACGCAGGGGCACAAGCATGCGACTGTAAATATGATAGGTTGCGATCGATTCCCAGTCGAAGAAGTGAAAAATTTTATATTTTCATTTATTGGCTCTGGTGAGTTGAGTTCCACCACACAATACGGTATACGGCGGAAAGAAGGGGACCGACATGTCTTAACGGGAAAATAGTGTATTAGTACTATGTTCCCCGGGTCCCACTGCCTACCCTATGCTATGTGCGGGATACAGCATAAAGCAAAAAAAGGGCATTAATGCCGTTTAGACACCATTGAGATCGCTAAGCACTGTGGGAACTAACATTTTAAGTAAAATAATAATAAATCTTCAAGTAAAAGTATTCAATTTAATTATCTTAACTATGTCAATGCGGATAGGTACTCTTAAATTTAAAGTGTCAAAGCTCCAGTAACGTGAAAAAAAGCTGTGCAAGTATTTAAATAGGGGTTGGGTTAATTAAAATTAGGTTTACCTAAACTCGGTTAGTCAATGTGTTACCTGCTGCTTTAAATAGTAAATCTTAGTTTTTTGTAGTTTCACGCTGTATCCCGCACATATAAGTGTAAATAGAGGGATTTTAGAAATCTAAAAGAACCACTCCATTCCCTTTAACACATTTTTGTTCTCTATTTTCCCTCGAATTCTGGATGCATTGCTTGTTGCGGCACTCAACGCCGCGTTTTGCCTTCTTACCAGAGCGTACTACTATTTAAGTTTATTTTATTCTTTGATTAAAGCAAGTAAATAAGATAACTTACAGTTTTTGTTGCAATATTCTTAAAATTCCTACAACAAATTTGTAAAAACGAGATACCTATTAAATTTTACTTCTTAAAGTACACGCAAAGAAAATTGCTGGCGACGACTAGTATATGTATACAGCTCTTTTAAAAACTATAACTTTTTATAGCTAATCGGAAACAAATGGGATAGTATAAACGTAGCTTTATACAAATCTATTAGTCAAATATCAATATCCAAACAATTCTAGTGTAAAGTGATTAATGAAAATATTCATTTTCTATGACGATTAATTTATTGAGCCTCGCATTTTACTATACATCATAGAAAGGTCATTTTTTCAATAAGGATAGGTCTAACAAATATGAATATTGCGGGTTCAAATCCAAATTTAAGTAATTTTTTAATAGTACTTGATAATTGAATTGACGTGTATTAAATGCGTTTCCATAGCATCGTGTACGTAAATGTATGTATACAAAAACTAAAATTAAATTAAATCAACTTCACGCTGTATCCCACATACAGCAGAGTAGGCAGAGGGAATCTTATCTTCCGTTCCCCGTAGACACTCCGTCACTCTGCCACTTTCCGCCGAATTCTGGAGACATTGCGTGCTGAGTGTTGGAACTCAACCGACATCAGAGGGAAGAAATGAAAATATAAATATAAATAAATATTTCCCTTCCTCGAGTAGGGTTCGAACCCACAACTAGTCTATTTTACGTTTCTGTGCATCTGAGCCACGACCGGCCTCAGCTATGTATACAAAAGTGTATATATTGCAAACATGCTTTAGTGTACTAGTTATATAGGAAATTATATTATTATTATAGTTATCGTTTTATTAATTTAATATTTTTTTGTGTTATTTTAAAAAAAACTATTAGCATACTGCTCTCCTTCTCTATATAAATTATAACTGTGCCAAATATCATACTTTGCCTCCTTCCGGACAATTTTCTTAAAAACAGAGAGCACAAAGTTTTTGATTTACATAGTAATATATGAAAATGTTTTTTTATTAAATTATCATTTGGTCTTGTTCCTCAAGTTACCTATAAACAGCGTCATTTAATGGTCTGAAACCCTGAATTTCTTATTTTTTTCTTACAAACGTTTCAGAAAACAAAACCAAGCCCAGCAGCGTGAAAAGTGGAGCGTATGATTTTTAACCCCTCACATATAGTTGACACGAATTCACAAAGTTATACTTATCCAAGTATAATAGGGTATAATGCTACAACGTGTATATGAAACTTTGTGCTGATTTGGCTTTTATTTCTACTTTATTGGTTCAAAACCAAATATCTAAAGAAATTCTAAGAAATATATCGATAAATACACGCTTGGTTTAACTCAATGCGTTATTACGTGTTATATTGGATTTGAAGTTTCGTCATAAAAATATTTGCTAAAAGTTAGGGACTTGCAAAAAAATGCGACACCCAAAGGATTGATTCATACACACTGATTTGGTCTATAAAAAACATATGGTCTAAATTAGTATATAATGAGTACTTATAAAATTCTTAATGTAGACACGTTACCACGTAAATATGTATAATATTTAATTATTTCCATCTTGCAATTTGCACTACGGCGTTGAATTACGCCACCACGACGTCTTAAAAATTTGAGCGGCACGTGGGGAACGGAGTGTTGAAACACTAGGTTTCCTCTACTTACTCTATTTTGTTATAAACATGATGCAATTAAAATGCCTGTCCAATAGAATTTTCTCCGTTAATTTATATATATACCTTTGTGTCTCTACCAATGAAAATACCCTTATTTTATTTTCTAATGCTGTACACATATTTATTTTTAAATAAAAATGGTCAAATAATCATATTGACAATTTACGCCAACATAATATTAAAAGACATCAAAATAAAATGTTATGATGATTATAAAATAAACAAAATTTTATTCATGTTATATTTGTGTTGCCCTTGAGGATTTTAGTTTTACAAATTTAATATACAAACGTTGATTTTAATTACTGTAGGTACTATAATTTATGGGACTTGATGGAAAAATAATATTTTCCATTGTAAAATTCCATTCAAAATGATAGTGCGTGTACAAAGGCTTTGTTTGGTTAGGGCGGCATCTATTGAGGGCGGTCCATTACGATGATTTCTATAAGTTTAGGATAACAGTTTTTTTTTAAGAAAATATCATTTACATACATCAATCATTACTGAATACATATTGTAGAAAAGTTTTATTTCGAATGATGTCTAATATATACTTTATGTCTGACTTAAGTAGATTTTGTTTTATATACATAGTGATGAGTCACTGGTGATTAAAAACTTTTCTATTTAGTATCACTTGTATTCATAATAATCATCTCGCAAGTTTCTATATTTATCAATATCCGATAGGCCAAAGTACCTCAATAACTACTAAATACCGTAAAATCTATGCTATTTTCAATGCAAATGTTTTTTTTAAAAACTTACAAGAAGAGAAAAGTGGAGCAAAAGTGGAACATGTTGCGTATTTGGTGGTAGAGGAAAGAATGTACTTTATCTTTTGACAGGTGAGATTAAATGTCTTATTAACTCACGTGAAATCCAAAGGAAATTCTTTTTTTTTTTCAGTTTCACGCTGTATCCCGCATGTAGTAGAGACACTCCTACGCCTAATGTTAAGGCACACCGCTCCTCACGTTCCGTCGAATTTTGGAGGCATTGCATATTGAGTGATGGAACTTAACGCCGCGTTTTGCCTCGACACCAGAGCGAAGAAATGGAAGTACTAAATACTTCATTTCCTCGAGTGTAAATCTGACCCGCTATCTGTCGCGTTTACAATCGCACTTTGTACCGCTGCGCTACGATGGCCTCTAAATTTATTATCCGCTATATCCCGCACACTAATTTATTTATTTTTATCTGTTTACTTTTCCTTTGGTCTGTTCCTTTCCTTAGTTAATACTTATTTTTTCTTATTTTAATAAAAACATCTGAATCGTGATTGAATCTGCAACCATCTATCTATCTATTTCTATCTACATATTTCTCGTATTTTCATGAACATCTGTTAAAGTTAAGTTAATCTCATTACAATCATTGCACTTATAAGGTCAGTTTATAAGCTAATTACATGTTATACTTCGCCAGCGCCCCTCAACCTATAGCAGATTAGAAATTATTATTGCAATCCTCTTTGCAGTTTTAATGCCGCAGCCTTATTTTTTCCTTTAAGAAAATGTTAATAAGGAAAACTAATTATTTAACTTGTATATTAAAAAGACGATTAAGAGGTTTCATTAGAAGTAGTTAGATTATTCTAGTATAAAACGTTTTTTATCTCAAAAAAGTTATATTTAAAAATCTAAATTAAATAGAATAAATAAATAAATCAGCTTCACGCTGTATCCCGCACACAGCAGGGTAGGCAGAGGGAACCTAGTGTTAAGAAGACACGACATTCCCAAAACCTATTTTTTTTAAATATTTTACTTTTTGTGTATTTTATACAAATAATCTTTTCATATATGTAGCGACCGTAATTATATGAAATGTTAAAAACTGTTGTTTCTTGTATGCATATATACTTTTAATTTAAAATAATGAACAATTTATAAAAATTTACAAAAATGTGTATTTTTCTTTATTTATATATCTTTACTCTTATTAGGGGATAGATACAGATAACACTCACAACGTTCTCTTTATTTTCTCAGAGCGCGTCATTCAGTTCAGCCTGCAGTTGCTTAACCTGCAATATCTCGAATTACGGCAGCAATTGGATAAATTTGAACTCCCTTAAAACTAAGTTTACCAGTCCACCCTGCTATATGCAGAATTCAGTATAAAGTTAAAAAAGCATAAATATACATTAATTATCAAACAGTAAGTACTACTTAATCATTTTAGTGAGAAAACTTTGAAAGTCACCGTACAACATCGGATGAAACGGGGAATCCCTCGCCTTGGCCCTGGATCTATAGTCTAGTAACGCTTGTAACATCCTAATATAGCTTTTACTCTGTTATAATTAAGTTCAATTTAGAATGATTTTTTACAAAATATATTGGATTATACAGCTAGCTTATGGTCAGTGGCAATGAATCTTAAATCTCACCACGTATGCAGCTTTCGCATTAAAATTAAATATGCGTGTTCATTTTTTTTTTGCAAGAGTGGATGATAACTAGGTAAAGACTTGAGGTAACTATCGAGGCTACAGATTCGATAATACTAGTGAAAGTTCACGTGAAAATTGTGACAAATAGGTACACGTCAATAATATTAACTTATAAAAGATCGAAAATACTTTTTTAGCACGTACATAAGAAGGGAAAACGAGGCGTTCAAACGTCATTCAACACGCAATGCTTCCAGAATTCGGTGGAAAGTGGAGAACGGAACTGTTTTAATGAGAACGGAGTGTCTTAACACTAGATTCCGAGGTTCCCTCTCCATTTCGGCTTTGTGCATGTAGCTAAAACTCCTAAATATCTTGTCAAAAAATACTACTTTTCTTTGTATGCTAAACGGCAGAACTTAACGCCGCTGACTGGACGGCAACTACTTAGATGAACTAAGCAGCTCAAAAAAAGAACATAATAAATTAGGACATTTCTTCAATTGCAATTTAACCTGTAACCATTGCGTGCAATCAGTCACCTACTAACTGCACTACAATGACGTTTGACCATGGACGGCAATGAAACACATACATGTGTTTATTGTGCCAATATTGTATTGATACAGAGATGTTAAGCATATCGACTGAAAGCGACGGACTTATAGTAATAGCATTAGCGAGATAGTGCTGCATAACGTCAATATCGATAAGTTTTTTTTTCTTAGTATAGATATTTTAAATTGATAATGAATATTTTCTTTTGAACACAAAAATGAATGTGATGAATATGAACATTATATTTATCGATATAAGTTATAGAGAATGAATCCACAAAGAGTGTTAGAAATGCCTTTATGAATTAAAGTCAATTATTATTCAGCTAAATAGCAGTAGCCGTTTTTGGAAATTTGTTCAGTTCATCGATGCAAAAAAATACTCTCAGCCTATCGCCGTCCACTGCTGAACGTAGGCCTTCCTCACTGAGCGCCAACTATCTCGGTTTGAACTCCTTGCATCTATCCGATGCCAGCCACCTCTTTAAATCGTCTGTCTATCATGCTGCAGGACGTCGTACACTACGCTTGCCTAAGCCTACGAATACCTACACCTTATTCACACTTAAAAATAATGTTTTTATCGTTTTTTTTGTCTCTATAGAAATTCTCTATAATTAGGAAGACGAAAATGTTTAAAAAAATCTTGTCACTTAATAATATTTCAATATACATATCGATATCCAGTCCCATTTTGTTAATTCTCACACCTCTATATAAAGGTTGCCTGGAAGAGATCGATCATTTAGAAATAAAGCCGCATATTTTAGATTTAAATTCTGAATACTGCTTTAAATACTCAGTACTATTTACCTGGTATTCAATAAGAACTATTTTGCTTCGCATTTTATTTTTTTAATATTCATCTTCATATCGATATACCGCCCATCCCTAAGCCTATGGCGAGCCCACTTTGAAAATTCGATTAACGTATTCACTTAGCATACCGTCCAGTGTCCCGCAGGACAAGTTGTAGTGTGGTATTATATTACTTACCATTGTGTATTGTGATCATGAGTATTAGTGAATAATAGGTAAGTAGAAAAAACATTTTTGATTTTTTTTAATTTTTTGGTTATGTTTTAAGAATTTAGTACTAAAGTTCTTAAAACGTAAGATAAGTCAAGAAGAACCAGGTGTTAAAACACTAAATTTTCGAAATCATTGTTTTGTTGAATTTTTTTTTAAATGAATAATAATGTATTGTACGGCTTAAGTAATAAAATTTAAGAAGTTGTAAGCATCTAGTGGAAAATTTTGTAATAATATTAATAATTATGCAACTTGATTTGCTTCTTTTTATTAAGAAAGCTTAACTTATTGTTTCTAAAAATATTTTTTTAAAATTATGAATGGTGTAATAACTTTACGTATTATCGTAACTCTATTGAGACGTGGCTGTCTGTTTTATACTAATAATGTAGGTGTTCCTCAGCGTAGTTAGACAAAGCGACTTTAGGTATCACAACCCAACATGTTAAATGTCTAAAAAGAATAATTAAGAGAGGACTCATTTTTAAATAGGTTATCTTAGTATATTTGTGAAAAATTTTGGAAATGCTGAAAAATGAAATTTACCTTATTTCATGTAAATAAAACTCTTGAAAAAACATTAGAATTAACTTTATACTTAAATTGATACCTGACATGAAGTATCTTATATAGTCTCTAGTAATATTTTAAACTTGAAGAGTTTCAATTTGAAAAAATATTTGTATATTTGATATTTCATTCATAGAGAAAAGTCATAAGCTATATTATTTAATTGATGCCAGTCGTGGCACAGGGGCTCAGAGTGGCTGTAAAATCGACTTGTTGTGGGTTCGATCCCCACTCCAGGAAATGAAATATTTATTTACATTTCGTATTTTCATTTCTTCGATCTGGTGTCGAGGCAAAACGCGGCGTTAAGTCCCACCAATCAACGCGCAATGTCTCGGGAATTCTGCGGAAAGTGGGGAACAGAGTGAGTCTACTAATTTGTCTGTCTGGTCTAATAGAAATAACTAAGATTTATACATGTATGACCCGTACACAGCAGGGTAGGCAGAGGGCCCTTGGCCTACCTTGCTGTACCCTAGCTGTACCTTGTGCTGTGGTATTACTAGGTTCCCTAGTACCTACCTACCTACCCTGCTGTGTACGGGATACAGTTTGAAGTTGATGTCATGTTAATCGTTTTAAATTAACCCACTGTACAAAGCTATTTTGGCTCTTAGAACTTATTATGTGTCATACATGTATAACTCTTAGTTATTTATATTTGACCAGACAGACGAAACCGCAGTTACAAACTAGTGAATTACATATAAAAGGCATCAAGTAGATATTAAGTCGCTGTCACAAAACAACTGGAAACGCTTATGGGCACGATATACTTTCCATAGTTACTTTGCTTTCCTTTTCCCATTGCTTTATCATAAAAAGCAAACTGAGGATATATTTACCATAAATATAGCCTCAACTAGGGATTGAGGCCAGTCATGACGCAGCGACACGAAGTGTGACTGTAAAACCGACTGGTTGTGGGTTCGATCCCCGCTCGAGGAGATGAAATATTTACTTAAACTTATATTTCCATTTCTTCGCTCTGGTGTCGAGGCTAAGCGCGGCGTTGAGTTCTGCCACTAAACACGCAATGCCTCCAGAATTCGGCAGAAAGTGGGGAACGGAGTGTCTTAACACTTCCTTCTGCCTACCCTGCTGTGTGCGGGATACAGCGTGAAGCTGACTTTTTTTTTAACTAGGGATTGAACTGATAACCATAAACCATATGTTCAGAATTCCAACTGAATCACAATAGTGTAATTTTGTTTTAATTTAATACTATTAGTAGTTTAGTATGTAGCGAATTATATTTACTCTCAAAATTGGTCTGGAAAAACAGAACCAAAGCAGCAAAAACACTCTGATTATCAACTACAACTATAAAAGTACAATAAATAATGGTCAATCTTATTAACCTACATAGAATGTCTCTGTTTGGAGGAGGTCAGTTTGACCGTTACTTAATAAGTACTAAGTAGTTAGTGTACGAAAGTATAATATATCATGTAAAAATATTGTGATTTATCACTGTTTTCTTTGTTTTCTCTTTCTCAACACTTACTGAAAGCAAAAATATGATATAAATCATTGAGTACACAGATCTTTCCAAAACTATACATTAACTTGTTTTTCAATAGCCATCTGATTGGCTTATTTTTTTTCTACTTTAAGGAAGTAGACGCAGACGAAGCGTAACGTTGAACTCTGCCATTTAACAGGCTATGTTTCAAAAATGTTGTCAGGAAATCGAATATTTTAAGTGTTCCCTCTGCCTACCGTGCTATGCGAGAGAAACGTGGAGCTGTTGATTTACAATATGTATTTCTAAACAAGTTGATCATTTATATCATACACTTTTTTTTTTAAAGTTTACCTTAACAAAGCACCACTCGTTTATATACTTTTCTTAATAAATTACTTAATATAAAGAGTTTGTTAGTAATGACAGTACTCCAAAGTCAGCAGAAAGTGGAGAGCGGGATCCCCCGGGGATAGAGGCTCCCTCTGCCTACCTCTACATGCGGGATACACAGCGTGAAGCTGAAAAAAGTACCTTAAATACTTTTGTAACAGCCCAAGCCAATCTACAACTTAACGTAATTTTAAACTGAACTACTAGAACATCACGTGAACCCAACACGTGCGTACATAAGTCGATCAATCTTTACCCTGTCTCCAATCCGCTACTCGTGCTCACCTTGAGCCCCAATCCCATTATACAAGTAAATCACTTACACAAATAACGCAAGTACTGACAATACTGACATACTTCTCAGTTTACTTTAAGAATGTGCAAGAACTTTTGGTTTAAAAAGGTTTTTTTTATCCTAAAGTTGATATTATGTGGAAATTGAACTCGTAACATCCTATGTATTAGCAGCCATTTTGTAATAGCCCTATGATAGCATTTTGTAAAACAAAAGTACAAAAATGTTACCTTTTTTAAATTTTTTGTCAAAAAGTTTAATATTTTAGACTCTAGAGTCCATCTGTTATATTATTCCGAATTTAAAAATAAATATTATATTAAAAATATTTTTAATATGATTTTTATTTTTAAAAGAAATTGATTTTGAAATATTAATAAAAAAATATAAATCAATAAAATATATTAGAAAAAAAATAGAATATAATTATAATGTTATGTTATATATATTATAATATTATAAATGTGAAAGTTTATAAGAATGGATGTTTCCTCTACTTTCACGCAAAAACTACTGAACAGATTGTAATGAAACTTTATAGTAATATAGCTTATATATCAGGAAAACACATAGCCTACAATTTATGTAAATATTTTGTAAAATTTTGATATAACATAATTATATGCCTAAGTGGGCAAAGCAGCGTATGGGCTGCTACTATTTTCATAATCTTGAGATAGATCACTTGGAAGCGACGATAAATGATTTATATTAGACACATGAATTTTCCAAGTTTTAATATAAATCCATTTATAAAAATTCTATATCATTAAAAAGTGTAGTCTAATAATATTAAATTTTTATTGGCAACTATGCTGATTCAGATTTCACAGATAATCAGTAACAATTACGTCCCGCCATTCATAAATCCCTTGTTTATGCATTTATCCGTTGATATTTTAATCGATTGCCAAAATAAAAATTAATGTTATTTTTATTCTACATTTTACAAACTAAAAAATAGATATCATTACATTGGTTATATTTAACTTTATAAGAATATTTTATTAGAAAAATGTTATATACTAAAAGTTATGAAAAAAATTGTGTCCCCAAAAAATTGCTCCCATTATACATTGATCTAGTTTGTTTTCTTCCCCACGCTTTACCTCACACATATCAAGGTGTCAAGTGTCAAGACATTGTGTTTTACGTTCACGATTGAAATTAAGACATTGTGTGTGTTGAATGACCGGAAAAATAAAAATAATTATGGAAATCGTATCTAGAACTACTGTGTTTATGCTCAAACTCTATACAGCGCCACGATGACCTCAAATCTAGAAGTAGGAGTCTAATTAAGCCGTGCAAAAAAACACTTTATTTGTAGACTAGGTATATCAAAATACAGATTTCGTACTCACACCCGCTGAATTCTAATTACCATTGCAATCTGGATTTCAAACATACTGACGTCATCTTTTGATGTCCTTGCAAAACATTTCTAGTTTCTACTTGGTATATCTTCTAGTATACAGCAGAATAAATCAGCTTCACGCTGTATCCCGCACACAGCAGGGTAGACAGAGGGAACCTAGTATTAAGACAATCCGTTCCACACTTTTTGCCGAATTCTGGAGGCATTGCGTGTTAAGTGGCAGAAATCAACGCCGCGCTTTGCCTCGACACCAGAGCGAAGAAATGGAAATATAAATTTAAGTAAATATTTCATCTCCTCAAGTGGGAATCGAACCCACAACCAATCGATTTACAGTCACACTTTGTGCCACTGCGCCACGACTGGCCTCCGAATAATTATATATATAATAGAGCAGAATAATTGTATATAATATTATACTTTAAGTAATTATTTACATTACCACCACAAAGCTGTAATGAACACCTTTAAATCCACAGTATTTATAAAATATATCAGCTTTTCTCGTTAATTGTAGATACATCTTTAGCTTTTGCACAGTAAGAAAGTACCTAAATAAGGATTCACGTACACCACGTCGATGGATTTGTCTTGACGACGCGAGTGTTACTGGATACAATAATTTAGATAATATAGGCGGGTTCAATGTTTTGTTGCGTAGAGGAACAAGCGTGCGACTGTACACACGACGGTAGTGGGTTCATTCCCACTCGGGGGCAGTGAAATATTTAATAAATAATAATACATTCCCTCGAGTGGGAATCGAAGCCACAACTGTCACGTTTCTGTTACACTTTTGTGCCTCTGCGCCACGACGGCCTCTGTAATAAATCTATATTTCCATATAATTGTTATCCATATTAGTAACGTATTTTCAGTTACTATGCGTCAGCTTTGGACTGATTTTCACTTCACTTTGAAATTTGATTCCGGGATGTACTTCAATTTAACTGTAATACGCTATAAACGATACTGTGTTAATCTTGCAACGACTGCCTATAACCTTGGCTTTATATCCAGCTCATATATTGTTATATATGTGAACTGTCTTAACAAGTTTATGAATATTGGAAATTTCATAAATGTACCAATTAAAAACGTACCAATATTTAAAATTAAATTCAAATCTGAGACTACACAAAGCTGGCTAAATATTCTTATCGTATAATAATAATAAGTCGTAAAATTATTTTCTTTATAATTTAAACATTTTTGGTATTTTTTTTAATAATTTTATTTATACTCAATTTTAATAGATTTTGAAGAGCGATTTCAATAACAGAGTATTCAATGTTTTTATAAAAATTTTAAAAATCGTTAAAACAGTGAGAACTTAGTATGTACTATTTGTTGCAAATAACTAAACACATATCTTAATGAATAAAATAAATTAATCGAATTTAATACATAACAAATAAACTTTACATTCATTGAATGGTTTTATGTGATCTACAAATATTTAAAAAAAAATTGTTTATAAGCTCTTCATTTTAATTGCTGGTACTTACTGCTATAATTCACCGTAAGTAGAAACAGTTAAATTCAACCCATAAATAAGTAAAAGCTTGAGTACTGAAGGAAAAGGTATGACAAGAGTGATGGCGATCAATTACATTATAATTATTTAGAATATCCATACCCAAAGCGTAAAACGGGAACCTATTAATAAAATTCCACTGTTGGAATGTCTGTCTGTCTGTCTGTCACCAGACTGTATTTCATGTACCCTGATAGTTAGAGAGTTGAAATTTTCATAAATGACACTATAAACTAAAAAAACATAATAAAATAGGTATATGGGGGGGATTACATACAAGAAGTGAGTTTTTGCTGTTTTTATACATAATAGTATGGAACCCTTCAAGTGTGCCAGTGTTTGCCAGTTTATTAATTATACACTTCGCTCGTGCTCTTTTCTACATTTTTGCCATCAAATGTCACTTACCTTTAGGACTTAAAAGACCATAACAGCAACAGCTATGTATTTGAATAGGAATTCGTGAAACTTCATTCAATTATTGTTTTTTAAAGTAACAAATTAGTACTTAGTAATCTTAATAATAATTTAATATGTATATAAAAAAAATATTTTAAAAATCATAAAAACTTTTAAACATTTTTAAAGTGATAATCCACGCTTAGGAAAGAAAAATACTTATTTAGAAAACGTACAAAAATTTGAACGTAGCGGGACTCGAACCCGTGCCTCCTGGAAACCGATCAGGTCCTCCTGGTTTCCATTAGGCGTGGGTACGAGTCCCGCTACGTTCAAAAATTTTTATACGTTTTCTAAATAAGTATGATAAAATAAAAAAATATTCTAGAAACCACTACATTATACAACACACGAATCCTATACACACGTATTCAATAATAACAATAAAAACCAAATTACATAAACTAAAGGACAAAACTATGATACTTTACTAATCTATCCTATTAAGAGATTATCCGCTTATAATTCGACCGCGCCATCGATCGGGGCCAGGTATTTTTACAATGTAAACAAAATCCTCGTTACTGCACATCAAAGAATAGAACGCCATATGGGAGAAATAAAATGACAGTTTTATTTTTCTATTATGTATTTATAAAGACGTGATGCTTTATTTACTTTTACTAATACTCTAATTTAAAATTCCAAAATGGTTAGATTCAATAAAAGCACATCGATAATTAGAATCTTGAGATAATAAAGAAGGACTATATGTTCAGGCCAAACGCCTGTTATAATTTTATGGCAATCATTTTTAAATTACACATATGCTCATAGGTGAGATAAATAATGTATTTTTGTCTTACAATTACCCTACCATAGCATTGTAATTTTTCCTTTCTTGTTCAACTCGAGAATTACACGCGTCCACGCCTAAATTTGCTGTTTTAATTATTATCACCAAGAAGTCAACCTGATAGAGAGAGAATTCCGCTACACTATACAATATTTTGTGTAAATTTACTACACAAAAAAATAATCCACTGGTCCCGTACCAATGTAGGGATTGTAGATAAACGGGATATACACATTTAATATGCAAAAGGCTAACAAAGAAAAAAAAATGAATGAATAAAAACTAACCTATAAAACTGGTGATCAATGAAAATCTTCATTTGATTTAAAGCTTCACTGAAGTGATTCGAGTGGAAATCAAAGCAGCGACCTTCAGCTATTTAGACAGATGTTATGATGAATCACATATCACATTTAATTTGTTGATGAAACGTTCGTATTAACGCCAGCGCTTTAAGACTTTCCGAATTTTTATTTAAATCACAACACTAGAGAATTTTGCCTTAACTTTGCAAATTCATTTTTATTTTACTTCTGTTTGTATCATTAGAAACATATGCACATCCGTATTTTCTCCACTTTCCACTGCACTTTTAGAAACATGGTGTGATTAAAGATTCAGTTGGGTTCCACTAAATCCCCGTATTTTATCAAAGTGTAATTAATGAAAATATAATATAAATATTTCCTTATTTAGATTGAGGAAAACATTATAATTAAAATCAAGACAGGAGGGGTCCTGTCGTCAGTGATAGTAAGAATACATGCAGAAAATAAAATAAAAACCAATAAAATATAAGATCGACATAAAGTTGAATTTTTATTTTTTTTTAAATAAAATGCAATTATTATTAACATAAAAGCCAAATCTGTACGTCATTTATTTCGATTAGGTATGCACCTAAATAATAAATATAATTTTCACCCATATACATTTTCTGGTAAAGTAAAAAAAAGCATCAAATCTTTTACTAACATTTATAATAAGGCAAAGTCATAAATCTATACTAGTTAAGCTAAAATGAAAGAACGTTAGCTGACGCTGTACAAGATAAGCTATTTCGGAATTAGTAATGCGCGGGAGTCGATCTGAAACGTACTCGTACAATTTATTTTTAATTTTACTACTTCCCTTTTTGATTAACGTTTAACGTTCACTAAATGATAAAAAATATTTTTAAAAGAGTGTCAAAAAAAGCCAAGAAAATGGATATAATTTAGTATTTTTTGTTAGTTTTATCTTTTATTTTGTATTTAAGTTTGTGGTGAGTGTATAAGTGTTTATATAGAATTTGTGAAAATGAAGAAACGAAAAAAGAGTAAGAAGCCTCGTGTCAGGTTCGACATGAATACTGCGGTAAACAAATAATGATATATATCTTTTTACATTGCCTTTTTGCATTTTACACATAGCGAATAAAATGATGCGTTTTTTTACTTCTTTGTTTGATTTACTGGATACTTCAAATATCTTAGATCAGATCTACGACCAGCGGTAGAAGCTGAATGACAACCAATTTTTCTATAATGTTCTTAAAATATGACGCTCGTGCTTAATTACAAAAGCTTGGTAGTATTGTTTTTTTTTTTTTCAATATTTCAAAAATATCAATAAAAATTAAAAAAAAAATTATAATCACTAATACAGCAGCTACATATGTATATTGACATAACTTCATATCATATCTTAAAAGTCTGAGAGGACTTGAGAAGTATCGTCCTATATTTTGACAAATGCATTTTTTTAACCGACTTCGCAAATTCAAATTCAAAATATTCATTATTCAAATAAACTCTTATAAGCACTTTTGAATCGTCGAATGAACATATAACAAAAAAAAAAGCTACCACCGGTTCAGAAGGCAGTTCTGCTGAGAAGAGCCGGCAAGAAACTCAACAGTTGCTTCTGTTAGAAAAGGAGGTTATCAATTCGACTAATTTTATTACATTTCTTACCTCAGAACATTTGACTGGGTGAACCTATTTTGATGATTTTTTTTTTATTTGAACGCTAATACTTCCCGTGTTTTTTTTGTTCATTTCTGACAATGGTACCTATGAGAAAATCACATAAGTCTTAAATTTGCATTAGGTATGTGCGCGACAAGTGGACGGATAACTCAATATCACGTCAACCGATTCTAATTTGATAGGATACACTTCAAGAATAGTTTGGTGAAAGTTTAGTTAAGTTCTGATTATGGGATCCGGTTGAAATTAAACAAGTTTGATTTTTGGTAAAAAATATAATTGTACTGTAATAGTTACAAGGCAAAACATTGTTAAAATTGGTGTCAGAAGAGAGATTCCTGATCGTTGTATTTCTTTTATACCAACTTAAAGAAAAAAAATGTTCTCATTTTCAACCGACTTCATAAAAGGGAGAGATTCCCTATTCGGCCGAATATTTTTAATGTAAGTTCTTATCAATATGCCAAAAAGTTAGTATAAATAATATAATATAATACCTAATTAACATTGAAATTTTAATGTTTTATCAGCTTCACGCTGTATCCTGCACATTGCAGGGTAAGCAGAGGAAAAATAGTGTTAAAAAAATCGATTCCCCTCTTTCCGCCAAATTCTTGAGACATTCCGTGTTGAAAAGCGTAACTCAACGCCGCGCTTCCCTCGACACCAGAGCGAAGAAATGAAAATATTAAATTTTTAATTTCTTTAAGTGGGAATCGATCTCACAACCTGTCAAGCTTAGACGCATGATTGTGCTATAGATGAATGAATGTGAAAAAGAGATCTAGATTAAATTGTGTATTGTCTTATAAAATTAAATTTATTTTATACATAACATAGATAAATTCAGCCAGCAAATGTGGATGAGGCTCACTTGTAAGACAGTAAAATAAAACAGAACAATATCAACTTTAGTTAATAAAAAGAATTTAGCAAAATTTTTAATTACAATTTCTGTATGAAGCTTACAATAACAACACTTCTAATTTTCCTTTGAGTTATTTTATTTAAAATTAAAAATTCTTAAGCATATATTTTTTAAAATAATGTTTTAGATACAATAGAAAATATTGTGTTCAAAATTTTAACAAAGAGACTTTTCTCTGATTAATATTCTTTTGTAAATAAGTAAAAAAATATAAAATATCGTAAGTCAAGTGTTCCGTACTAATTGCAAGACGCGTCATGGCGGAAGACGCGTCAACGGGAACGTGGTTTATAAAAGTTAACAAACATAAGCTTGCAAGTGTATACACTCATTTTGTATGAAATGAAATATAAATTTGAAATAGGTTCCTATAAATTTCTATTTTTCATTTTAACTTGGACTTTTCCTACTAGAGGTCAGTCGTGGCGCAGCGGTACAGAGTGTGACTGTAAAACCGACTGGTTCTGGGTTCGATCCCCACTCGAGGAGATGAAATATTTACTTAAATTTAAATTTCCATTTCTTCGTTCTGATGTCGAGGCAAAGTGCGGCGTTGAGTTCTGCCACTCAACACGTAATTCCTCCAGAAGATGGGGAACGGAGTATCTTTGAAACTGTGTTTTTGAAGGTCAACCGAGGTCTCCTCTTACCTCTCTTACCATGCATGAACTTTTAAATGTATAACGGAAAAGCAACTCTTTTACTGTCTCGTAATTGCAAAACATTGTCTATACCGTCTATTACTAGTTTCAGCTAATTCAACAAACCCGTTATTATTTAGGAATTCTGTCGGTCAAAATACTTTATACTGTCATAATTTTTTATTTATAAACCGATTTAAATAAAATAAACAATAACTATTAAGGAAAGTTCACCAAAATACAATAGTGAAGTCAATAAGTGCAATTAAATGGTTAAACCGTTTCTGAGATTAGCACAAGCAGAAGGACAAATCGACAAATAGAGAATAAATATATTTGTTCTATTACATTGATACATGCTCATATATCCATGTACAGACAGCGATCATTTACAATTTTGTTATATTATATAGTTTATACGAATATTATTACACTATATCAACCTTTTCCCTCTCCACCGATAACTTAAAGCTTATCTTATATTATATCGCACAATAGCTTCAGACTATCACATGTCACGACACTTGAGATATCCTAACCCTTAACATTATACATAAATTTTCAGCCTTGCGTACAAAAAATTGGTAGAGCATTGACTTTTTAACATGAAAAAATAAAATAAAAACTCTATTGTTAAAAATAGAAAGTCTATTTGAAAAATATATCTTAGAAGATATGTTAAGACTGTAATTTTTATTTTTTACTCTCTCTATTTTATAGAGACGAGGTTGACGACTTTGTATTTAGAAGAAAATAGAAAACGTAGAAGTGAGTCGCTATTTTACTATTTTTCAGTAAATATAGCAACAAAATGCAAGAAATTTGTAAATATAATGAATTTAGGCTCACTTCGATTATCACTGCAAAAGTAGCCGTCGTGGCACAGTGATAAGGCGTCTGGGTGTAAGCGAAACCAATTGTAGGTTTGATGTCCTCTCGGAGAAATGATTTAAAATAAATATAATTATTGATGTGCGATGTTAAGTTCCGTCACTAAATAGACAAAATCTCGAGAATTGGGTTGAAAGTGCGGAGTGGCTTAAAATAAGGATCCCTCTAGTGTGCGACAAGCAATGCAAAGCTAAAAAAAGTTTCAAATTTTTTTTTAATATTCTACAAAGAATATTTTATGCATATAATAAGCATATAAAACGTCTTTTCAAGTAATAAATACATCAGCAAAAGTCAATAAACAAAAGGATATATCTAACAATAAATCTAGCATACTAACAAACCTGCGAAGGTTTGTTAGTATACTACGTATTTGTTTCTCATTTGGTTGTTGACTTGCCTTTTGTGGACTAGAAAATACAGTACCAAAGTCACCTTGCTATTGGCGACACTACTTTGTAATTGGAAAAGCTTTAAGCTCGAATTTATAAGTGATTTTTTGTGTTAATATAAAGTTTTAGTGGAAAAAAATATAAAATGTAAGAAAATCTATATAATTAATTTATAACATTCTTTTGTATCTATAGTAGATGAGTGTTTCAGTTTGATTCGTAATTTTATTTCCTCGACTTGATTAGATAAATTCGGCGTTAAGTTCCGCTTGTGTGGTGGAAACGAGCGTACAACGTATATTAAAAAAAACAAAAGACGTAGAAGAAAATTGTAAGGTAAATTATTTATCAATCTTGTTAACTATAAAATAAAAATAAAGACAACTAATATATACATATATAAGTATGCCATCGCGGTGCAGTGTCTGTTGTGGGTTCAAACTCCATTCAGGAAAATGGTTATATTTTAATTAATTTCATTTCGCCACTCTGACAGACAAAACGCGGCAGTAGTCACGCCATTGAATACGCAATGTCTCGAAAATTGATTGGAAACTGGTTAACAAAATGTCTCAAGGTATCCCTTGCCTATCCTGTTATGGGAAAAACCAAAGATGCTTCATTATGTACATAGGTATACTAAATCAATAATTGTTTGATAACATATTGTGTTATAAATCATAAAGTCCGAATTAGAATAAACTAAATAGAATATGTTATTTACAACCTGTCGCTGAATTACCATAATAATTGGTTAATTTGCAAATAAATGATGATTTCTAAAATGTAATATTTCATTAATATCCTTCTGTTCATTGTAGTTAGTATATTTAAAAAAAAATTAAGAAGTGAGATATGACATACTAGTGTTCTGTTCTCGGCTTCGTCCGCATGAATCACACGATTTTGACTATTTTGTTACTCATGACGGCTGAGCACAAAAATATAGTCTTTGCGACATCAAATTTATACTAAATCTTTGATTTTCTTGGCTTAATACTTGTATTATATAAAAAATAGGAATAATATAATAAAGGGAATCGCCGATCATATATATATATATATATAGATAGATATAAATAGAGTTAGGACACTCTGTTCCCCACTTTCCGCCAATTTATATTCTTGAAAAACAACAAAAATAACCGTGTCTTTAAAATTTTTACCAAAAAAAGATAAAAATAAGTTTTCGAAGTCTAAACAGGTACAAACAGTCATTTATACTAAATATTAAGTAAAGGGCGTACTTAAAAACAAATGAAGAGTCATAAATAAAATTAATTATGATATAATTTCAACAATTCATCAACGACAATTAAAAAAAAGATATAAGCGTTAGGTCTTTTTTTTATATTCGTTTTGTTGCATTTCAGTCAATCAATATACATGGAGTTCTTTGTAGTTATGCTGTGCTAGAGCAGCGACAAAATTTATTATAAGCGACGGTCGCGGGCTCGATTCCAACTTAAGTTAAAATTATGAGTATAAATTATTTTCTCGCTCTGTTAGCGTGACAAAGCGCGGCATTAAGTTCCGCCGCCCTTTACACAGTTAACAGAGACACATTTCTACATTTTTGTCTATTTAAGATAAATTTAACATTATATCTTCCCATCTTTATTAAAGACAGCCAAGTCAGAGACAGACAGTCAAGTGCGAGTTAGATTCTCCCACTGACGGAATTTCAGGATTTCAAGGTAACCACTTATAATTTAATGAGTTAATAAACTTAACTTTGCGGTTGTATGCACTCATTTTGTATTAAACTATAAATATATTTTTTATAAAATACTTATAAATTTAAATTTTTTGTATATTTTTCTATATTTTTGCATTTTATAAATTTCAATTTTATCAGGTTTCATACAATATAAAAACAATGTAAATCCGACGCTACTGGTTCCAGAGATCTTAGCGTTAAAACAAACAAACAAACTATTCCTTTATTATATTATTGCTTTATTATATTAGTATAGATAAGACAATGTTGATACTTTTTAAAATTATTATTATGAAAAAATATTTTTTGAAATTTTTTAACTTTTTTTTTAAATTATAACGATTTGAAATTTTTTATGCATTTTTTCTAATAAGGTATATTTTTTGCTTTTTGATTGGAGAGCGGAGTGTTTAAGCACTAGGCTCCCTCTGCCTACCCTGCTATATACAGGATACAGCGGGAAGTTGAACGTGAACATTAAACTAATTGTAGAATTGACTGCTTAAATCGCTTTTATCATCTCAGTCAGAATATATTAAATTGGACATAAAAATACACTGAAACATAAACCCTTTTTAGTAATCCAATCTAAGAGTCGGTATATGAAGGAATTTTAAATTAAAGCCCGAGTGTATTTAATATGTACCGTCGCTATTTCTACTTCAATAAAAAAAAAATAAACAGTCCAGCTTTCTAAAAATAAGCTTCACACAAACAGCATTTTTAATAACTGGCAATGTTGAATAACTTTGCCATAATTTTATAAAATAATCTTATTGAGTATATATATTGATTTATATAGTATGAAAATTAATTATTATGTAAATATTTATTTAGCTTAGCTTATTTTCGCTTAGCTTATGAAGCGCAGCGTTGTGTTCCGCCACTCAACGCGGAGTGTCTCAAAAATTGACCGGGAAATGGGGAACGTAGTGTTTGTTTAATTGATGAATGTTGATCAAAAATACAAAAATTGTGGATGGCCTCAAGACTGCACTTCATCCTCGATTTATTTTTAGATTCATTCTGTAAGTAGCAGGGTAGGCCGATTTTCGAGACATAGCCGTGCATCGCCCAATTTTCGAGACATAGCCGGTGGGGCATAATTATAGTAAATCTCCCCCCGAGTGGATATCGAACCCACAACCGTAGCACTTACAGACTCTTTTTTTTTAATCTGCGCCATATGGGCCTCAATTTTATACCAATTTCATTTTATGCTTTAATTTCAGAGCAAAATGAATCGTGGATCGAGAGAAGAACTCCTGGGGAGTTCGCAAGAAGCGGTCCGGAATAGTCAAAATGAGTTGCACAGCTTTCAAGAGAAACCCCTTACTAAGGAGGAGAAGAATTTCCTACTGAACGCTGATAGAGGAGACTACAATACTGTTAAAAGGTACGTTTTTTTCTATTTTGTTGTTTTATAGGTGGAGAAGGTAGTGATAACTTATTTATTTACAAACAGCACACACAGCAGGGTAGGAAGGGAAAACAGTGTTAAGACACTTCGTTCTCCACTTTATACTGAATTTTTTAGAGGCATTTGCGTGAATGGCGGCAATCAACACCGGGCTTTAGTCTTGGCGTCAGGGCGAAGCAATGAAAATATTAATAAATAGTAATTCTTTCCCTCGAGTGGGATTTGAAGCCACAACCGTCGCGTTACAGTCACATACTTGTGCCCCTGTGCCACGACCATCTTAATTTTATTTTTTGTGTTCATAATTTACTTTTAACCGACCTCTCTTATTATTTTATAATATTATATTAGTTTGTTTATTGAATAAAATAAAAAAATTTTTGCGCCACAACTGGCTTCAACATTCATTAAAAATAAAGTCATGTAAATCAAAATTACTTATAATTGAATTAAATATTGAAAATCGAATTCAAATTGCAAAATAATTTTTTTTGGTCCATTTATCGAAGATGGCTATAGGCGACCCACTCACTCACACAGATACACAACTTTAGTTAAGTGTTTCTTTTAAAACACGCATGTGAAGCCGCAAGTAAAAGCTAGTATTCAATAAAATTACTTTCTAGTTATTTTGAGCTTTTAATTTAAATAAATACTGACCACTAAAGTAGGACAAAGTGTACGTCACGACTGTCGACACTCTGACATGTGAATCGTTATAATGATAAAAAGTATGCGACGTTAATGTGAGATTTAGTGCAGGTGTCACAAGAAATTATTTGCAGCCCACATATAAGACATTTATTATTATTTATAAAAATAGAAATACTTCTAAGGTTTACAAACTAAAATGGCAGCCAGAGGGAACCGAACGCCAAACGCTACAGTCTCCTCATACCTCTTTCACCAGGTTTAATGTCATTAATCTCTTTGACAGACATAAGAATAAATGCCCTTATATGATCATGCTTTACTATATATTATGGACACTATATTCTCAAAGATCAACCGAGGCTTTTTTTACCGCTCTCTCGCCATGTCAAAACCATATGAATATATTTTTCTCACTGTGACATATGTACTAGCATTTCCTTTTTAATTTTTTTTTACATTTTATATCATTATACCAAGCTGCTGCTACTAGATGATAAATAACATACTCGTACTAATCAAATAACTTTTTAATACCATCAAACACTAATAGCTTTACGTTGAACGGTCTAATTGTAATTCGGCAGTTGTCGCTAAGTCGTAGTGAAGGAATCACTATAAGAGCTAATCCAGTTTATTGGACTGGTACGCAGGTCAAATCGTTGAAAATTCCTTAAGCATATGTATATGGAAGAAAATAAAGCGTATAAAAATTACTATAAAAAATCGTATAATATAAAAAAAATCCTATATCAACATTTTAGCATTTGGAGGCCTTTGTGTCACAGGTGACTTCCCCTCAGGAACCCGTCCCTCTGGTAAGAAAGACAAAGAGCGCCGTTAGGTTCCGCCTCTCAAAAAGTGGGCGGAAATAAAGAAACAGATTGTCTTGACACGAGGCTCTCTCTGCCTACCATGTTATGTACGGGATATAGTATGAAACCTAAAAAGAAATTACCATAAGAGGCCGAAATTTAATAGAAAAATTATATTAGATAGCTTAGGTTGTTACTTTAAAAGTAATATGCATGCGTATCATTCATGTTCTAATAACAGGAATATATTGAAAAGATATTTATCAGAATTAACGTGTTGTTTGATAGTCTATACTGTTTTTCGTACTGTTTCTAACTAGGCCAGGGCGGTGAAAATATTTTTAATTTTGAGCATTGTAAAATCGAAAACATGGCTACACGATTAGTAGAGACAACTTAGTAAAGATACAGCATTTCCTAATTTTTGGGCCGTGGAAGTTGAGTGGCGGACCTCAACGCCGCGCTTATTTTTCACCAAAGCCAGGAAATGAAAATAATTAATTCATCCAAGTGGAAATCGAACCTACAATTGTCACGATTATAGATAGATATTAGATACTGCGCCACAACGACCATATCGTTATCATTTAACTAATAACCTGTTAAAAATATCTACGTGGTAAATGTTCATCTGTATTCAAGAATTCAATGGTATTCAAATATGAATGAATGCGAGGCCTATTCATAATATATACTTTTTTCATTTTATGTCTGATTTTCATTAAGACTCTTTTTAAATAATTTTAGATAGCTAGGCTTAATTACGAAGTTTTTCGTATAATAATTGTGTTTTGTGAGTCTATTTTGTATTCATATGTATATAAGTATATTTTACCTCACATAACAGTTATTCTATACTATATTAAAGCTCATTTGAGGCCAGTCGTGGCGCAGCGGCACGAGGTGTGACTGTAAAACCGACTGTTTGTGGATTCGATCCCCACTAGAGGAGATGCAATATTTAGTTGCATTTATATTTCCATTTCTTCGCTCTGACGTCGAGGTAAAGCGCGGCGTTGAGCCATGCCTAATGCCTCCAAAATTTGGCAGAAAGTGGGGAACGGAGTGTCTTAACACTAGGTTCCCTCTGCCTACCCTGCTGTGTGCAGAATACAGCGTGAAGCCGATTTAATTTTTTAATTTTAAATAAAGCTCATTTGGTTTAACGTGTTAACCTGAGGCAGTACTAGTTAGAATTAGAAAATTATTTATGTATTGGATAGTCCATTAATCGAAAAAGGCCATAACATTACGATTACTATTTGTATATAAACCACGTCAGAATTACCCCTATATATATAACATATATAACACTAGAAAATTCAGGAAATGGTGAACAGAGTGTCAGAATATTACGTTCTCTCTGTCTGTCTAATCTGTTATACCAGAAACAACGTGAAACTATTTTTATTTTATTATTAATAAACTTTATATTTTCTATTGTTATATAGGCTTATAGACCAATATGCGACGCAACCAGAAATCCTAGATATCAATTGCGTGGACCCTCTCAATCGGTCGGCGCTAATAGCCGCCATCGAAAATGAAAACATCGAGCTGATTAAGCTCCTTCTAAAAGCTGGGATCAAAGTTAAGGTAAGTTTATTTATGTTTCAATACTTCTATGTAGTTTTAGACTAATCTAGTCATATTTAAATGTTATCAACCCTAAAAAATATTGCATTTGAAGACCGTGGAATTTATACTGAAGATTTTCTTCGAGGCAATCATGGCGCAGCAGTCAAATGACGTCTGTAAACGCTATGGTTGAGGGTTCGATCTCCCTGGGGAGAAGTAAAGTTTTTTCATTTCCCCGCTATGGAAAAACAAAACGTGATGTCTCAATTTTTTGCAAAAAAACGGAGAACGGAGTGTCTTGTCATTAGATTCTCTCAGGTTCCTCTGCTATGCGGGATGAAGCGTAAAATGACTTTTCCTTTTCCAATTTGAATAATTTGATCTATTAATGACAAAACAATAAAGCTAGTCGTGGCGCGAAGGCACAACCGTGCGACGGTAAACGCGGCAGGTCGTGGGTTCGATTCCTACCTGAGGAAATAAAATGTTAAATATTTGCCACTTCCCTACTCAACACGCATTGCTTTGAAAATTCAGCGGAAATATCTTAATGAAAACACATTGTCTTAATATTAGGTTCCTAGATTCCCTCTGCCTAGCCTGCTATGTGCGCCAAGCTTAAGCGTAAAATATAAAAATCAATAAAAAAATAGACTAGAAAATCTTATAAATTTATAAATTACCGATTGACACAGATAGACAAAAATACGTTTTAAAAATATATGAGAAACCTTAATATCTAACAGCACGTGTAAAAGTTATGTTGGCTGAAGCGAAAGAGGTCGACTGACATGATAGTGACCGTATCGCGGCACGTGGCTGTGATCTGCCACATTATACTGTAGAGGAAGCGGGTTCGAATCTTAGAAAATCTTGGAGATAAGAAATGAAGAACGGAATATCTTCATAGTAGATGATTACAGTTTACCCTGCTATAAATTATACAGGTTAAAGCTATAAGAAAAAAAACAAGAAGTGGATACTTTAATGTAAATGGTTCAAATAGCTAATTATATTTGCCGATGTATTAAAATCAACATCTGAAAACTTTTAAGTGTAACTAAGAGATCTGTCAAAATGACATTAAGTGTGTGTGTGTGGCGGAATTCAACTCCGCACTTGCCTCATGCCACCACAACGATGAAATGAAAATGTTTCATTCACTCAAGTCGCAAATAAGCCCAAATGAAACGCCTGATCTCTAAGTATTTCCACGTAGTAGTGCAATTGAAATATGTCTGATTACATGCTATGGTTGTAAATTCAATTCTTATTTAAAGAAATGTTGATTTTTAAAAATATTTCGTTTACATATATTATATGAGATAAGCAGAACAAGATTTGTATTTAGTAAAAAATATATATTTTAAAGCACATTTTCGTTCAACCACAATAATAACTCAAATACACCTTACCACCTAAAATAAAATATAAATTTACTTCATAAAACTTGATTTTACTACGAAACCGAATCATATTTACTACCTATTGAGATTTGGTATCATAAGACGTCGGTTATCGGAATATATGGCGACGTATCGATGCAAACTACCGTAACAATGATTTCCCGAAGGGCGGAGATATGTTTCAATAAAAAAATACAATAGGCATATTCTTTCTTTTGTTTAGACTCTGAAACTGAAATAAACATTTCTTTTAGTGTGAATATTTGTATTAAGCTTCAGAGAGTTTGTCAAATTAATGTTAATTTATGTGTATTCGATGATGAATCGGTCTGGTTTTGTATCTTAAATGATTGTTTTGTTTCGATACACTTTTTTTAGCTTCTCGCTGTATCTCACATTAAGCAGGGTAGGCAGCGGGAACAAGGTTAAAAAAAAAATTGAGAAATTGCATGTTGAGAGCGAGGAAATGAAGATAATTCATTCCCCCGAGTAGTAATCGAGCCCACGATCGTCTCGTTTACAGTAAGATGCTGTGCCGCTGCGCTATGACAGCTTCAATTTATAAATACATATTATTGTCGGTGCCAAAATGGCTTATATTCTGTTGCCTAGAATTATAAATTAACTAATTCCCTCCACTTTTTCCTGTTAGACCGTACTATTAATGAAATACACCTAAATAGGACAAACCAGAAACAAAATAAGAGAATTACTCCGTTGTCAAAACCATGTTGCGTCATAATGTAATACACAAAAATATTATATTTTTATCAAAGTAATCATATTAAACTTTCTCATAACTTAATGTACTTACATTTCCTTGAAAAAAATCGTGCATTTTCCCAGAAAAACATTAATAATATAAATTATAATACGTCGATGCATTTCAAGCTGTCCTTGGGTTATGCATTAACGTGATGTAGAGACATGTTACGTTACCTTATTGGTCTATTATGAAAATTATATTAGCTTAGTTTTAGTATAAGTAGTGTAGAAGAATAATTTAGTAATGCTCTCATTGAATATGATGGTGCTCTAATGCCTTGTATTTTTATAGGTAAGAAATAAATATTTAAGTGTTAATTGCTAACTTAAAATAATGAAAATAATCTATATATTAATCTATCTATGAATCTATCTATCTAGTATTACCCTAAATACTATAATATCTCACACATTCCACCAAACGAGGCAGGCAGAGGGAACCTTGGAACCATGTGGAAATGTGTTAAGACATACCATTCTCATTAACACACATCCGTTCCCCACTTCCCGCCGAATTCTTAAGACATTGCGTATTGAGTGGCGGAAGTGAATGCCGCATATTCAAATGATTTAATATTTTTTCCCAAATACATTACTAAATCACATCATGCAAATGGTACTTGCAGATTATTTTTTTTATTGAAAATATATAAAAAAAGCTCAACCCGTAGTTTAGGTCACCGCCGGCCGCCAACGTATTTTTCTAACTTTAAACCTTGTGACAAGCACAGCGCATCAAAGCGTCGATGCATGTTTAATTTGATACCGTACATGAAACTGAGGGTAGTTTCACAAAATATGAAAATATAATATGAGAAATGGTCGCGTGCCTGAAATATGATCATTAAATACTATTCCATAACTGTTGTTTGCTTTCTTTTTATTTATTATTTTATCAATTATGTAAATGTGATATATTCCAATATATCTACGGTGTACATATAAATATAATTATTAATTAATTAATCAATCAATTTAATTTAACTTAATCAAAAATATTCAGTGCTTAATTAAAATATTTGCCAGAAAATAGCTGCAATACAGGAATAAATAACACAAATAAGGTATGTTTTACTGAGTAATTTTACCATTTTCAACCAATCTTTATTTTCGAAGAAATTGATCAGAGTAGGCAGCAATGAAAATATTTAAAAAACCTGGTAAAGTGCGAGTCGGGCTCGTCCACCGAGAACCAATATCAATTTAAGGATTCGGGAAGAGATCTTGGGAAGACAAACATAAGTGTACGAGCCTATGCAGTCATTTTGTATGAAATTAGCTATATATATAAGTTTTTAATGATTTATTTTTTCATGACATACCTACAAATTGTCACTTTTTGGATGTTTTCCTATATGTGTATTGTAATTCCTCATTTCGTATTCGATAATTCTAAATTATGAAATTTGGAACTATAGGTCCACGGAAGATACTTGATCTTATAGGTTTTGATTACGCAGCGATTTTGATACAAAATGTAATACAAAAAGTATCTTTTGATCGCGTTAACATAGAAGCTTGACTTTTTCTGTGCTTCAAGGGACAATAGACCTTATTTAATAACAATTTAAGCTCGATACTTCCACGCGATCTCGAGATAAATGGCCTTGATTGACGGACAACAAAGTTATACTATAAGGATCCCGTTTTTACCTTTTGAGGTACGGAACCATAACAATAAACAATTAATAAATTTAGAGCCTATCGTAGCAATGAGGCACAATGTTTGACTGTAAAAGTAACGATTGTGGGGTAGATTACACGAGAAGATGAATTATGTCATACAAGACAAAGTGCAGCGTTGAGTTGCTCTACTTGAAACGCAATGTCTCAAAAATTGACTAAAGAGTGCAAAATGGAGTATCTTAACACTAGGCCCCTTCTATCTATTCCTTAAATGACGTGAAGCTGCTTTCAATAATATAAATGTCTCGTGTACCATAACCATACTTCTCAACTTTACCTCAAGCTCCTAAGACCTGGAGACTCCATGTGATATGAAATACCATTACACAACCATCATATGTATACCTGTGCTTTTAAAGACATTTTATTAAAGCCTGCAGCTACCTATAATTGCGTTAGGGAGCGCCGGAGTCGGTTTAACCGTGTTTTCTTACATACTCATACATACGAGTATATTGCTCTACGCCTTTTAATTACGTTTGTAGAGATATATATATTTTTTAATATTATATTTATTTACCTGCAAATAAAAAGGAAAGGTTATTTTTTTTAATTATAAACCAGTAGTCTAGAAAATATTATATTATATTTTACTACTTGCGGCTTACTCGCGGCTTCGCCCGCATACCCTCCTATAATACTCGTATTAAGCTGCATTTGCCAATAGATTAATACATTCAATCATGAACACTACTCTTGTCGCTGTAAGACGTCATCGGCGAGAAGGGCGCCCCCCGCTGGATTCGAGCCCCGGCTTGCGGCCGTAAACAGAGTGTTGTATTATTTTAATTTTACATTTTCTCGAAACGTATTCGTCCAAATTACATGCTATAAATTCCAAAGATTATCTTCATTAAATTTCCTGGATGATTTTCTTTCTCTGGCTTTCGCTTGTAAGTTTCAATATGCATGTAAAATAAAAATCGATGAAATATCACTGTAGCACTTCTAATGCAGCTTTTATACTAAAGAAAAAGAAAGTTAATTTGATTAGTAGATCCACAGATCTTTGCGCTTAAACAAACAACACACTCTTCTGCTTAATTATATAAGTATAGATAGAGGCAGTCATGGAACAGGGGCACAAACTTGCGATTGAAATAAACGGTGCTAAGCGGTTCGGTTGTGAGTTCGATTCCCACTCGAGGGAATGAAATATTTAATATTTTCATTTCTTGATTCTGATATACAGGCAAAGGTGCGAGGCGTTGAGTTCCGCCACTCAACAGCTCAACGGAAACAGAAGTATCATAACACTAGCTTCCCAGGTTCCTTCTGCCTACTCTGCTATGTGCGTGATACACATAGCAAGTTAGGCAAAGGAAAGGGAGACAATCCAGAAAGAGAAAATCCTTTGTTTCAGATGAACAATGCTACACGACAAAGCGAAAAATTTTAAAAATTCCAGTATAAGACAGTAAATTGTCGAAACATTAATTTGGACATTTATAGCAATAGAAACGGATGCGATATTAAATCGTAAATCATACGCCGTTATAGTTTCCTGCTATTCGTTCGGATACCTAGAAAATTTATTTGATATTCGGTTACGTTTCCGTGACCGGCTAGTGCCAGAGCAGCTATTCAATTTTGAAATGTTTTAAAAATTAATTAGTCTAGACTTAAGTCTGACATCGATATCTAATTTTTATAATAACAAACATTGTTCATTTAAATTATGTTTCCGTACAAAGTAATTTCTTTTTTTGCTTCTCGCTGCATTCTAAATATAGCAGGGCATATAACAGGTTTATCTTGCTATCATAGAGAAAAAATTTAAATAATTTAATCCCCTTACTTGAAATAAAACCCTCAACCGCCATTACAGTGAGACGCTATACCACTGCGCCACGACGGTCTCATATTACAGCTCATCACATCACTTTGTGAAAACATTGTTAGAAAATAAAAATATTTTATGGAATTAAGATCATCTAAATACCATAAAAGCTCAATAGGTGCCGGCTATTGTATTAAATAATAACATTTCAACTTTTATATTGACTTCCGATTCCGTGGTAGGTTTACGTTTATGCGACAATTTAAAAGTACTTGCCGAAATTTATTTAAATAAATAATATTTTGAATTTGAATTTATACATGTCGTTGCTATGCGGGTGAAACGAGTCAAGCCACATGTTAAGTACATATACACAAACCATTCAGCCGGTTTGGGCACGTCGAACGAATGAGTGATGAAAGAATGGCCAAAAAGAGTTATAATGAAAAAGTGAGTGGTAAGAGAGGTAGGGGAAGACCTCGATTAACCTTCGAAAACACAATATCAAAGATACTGGTGGAATGTCACGTAAAAAGCGTGAGGACCCACCAGAGGGCATGTATGAAGAGGTTGATGACAGTGGACGAGGCGAAAGAGGCTTGTAGAGACCATAGCGTTTGTCGTTTTGTTCTCTCTGACTACCCTCCTAAGGATACAGCGTGAAGCTAAGTTAAGTTAAGAAATTTTGGGAAAAGTTGTGGCTGTCAAGCTACATCAAGAAAACAAACATATATTTTGTAGTGTTTATTTATACCTTTTGTGACATTTTATGTTCCTGGATTAGTTGAGATCAATATACCGCAGGGTGACAGCATCTGTCAGCGACGGTTGTAGATTCGATTACCTCTCGACGAGGACGAGACGACATTATAACTAATATTGCTGAACAAAATGAAATAAGTTTTATAAGATTAAAATGATGTTAGATTAATTACGTGCATATATAAATATATAGTAACTGTAACCCTTTAAATTAAAGGTTTTCATTTAGAAAACTTGTTAGCGATAATTTCGTATAATTTTATTGGGGTTAAAGCTCTTTAGATTGTCAGGGGAATACAGGGACTGTAATACTAATTAATAGATAGTAGCAGTCTTATGATTAGTAGTTTTATTTTACAAACAGTCGTTCTGGGTTCGGTGCCAATTCTGGGCAATGATTAAATTTTAAGTTGTTATTAACCTATTCCGCGTTTAGCGTCTAGCCTCTCAACGTGCAATGTAAAATCAACGAAAAAGACAATGTTATTGTGGCATTGCGTATTAATTGGTTGGACGCCGCGCTTTGTCTCATTACCAAAGCGACAAAATGATAATATTAAAATTTCATTATTCCGAATGGGAATCGAACTCACAACAGTCGTGATTATAGTCGTACGCTTGTACCCCTGAGCCACGACAGCCTAATTTAGAACTCTTAAATATATTTACTTAATAATACTTAAAAATATTAATCATTACAATATCTATTTAATTTTGCTTGCAGGATGCACTTTTACATGCAATTAAGGAAGAGTACGTGGAGGCCGTAGAACTGTTACTGCAGTGGGAAGAGGAACACCACGTTCCCGGAGAGCCTTACGTGAGATAAAATCAAAATTAAAATACTTTTTATCAATTAGGTCGTTACTATTACAACAAATAAATGTTAGTAATGTCAGTCCTTCTTGAAGGTACTACCGTCTTTCTAATATTGTCTAGCATAAAAACTGTCACCAGAAATTTTCTTTATCTTTAGTTATAAGTTATGCTCAATTAGAGCAAGCCCTGACTTTGAACCCGCAATCTTAGTAATATGAAGTCGGACAAATATAAATTGTGACATGAGGACATTTATATAATATATATTGTTTATTTCTTTAAATAAAATACATATCTACTATAATAATAGTTCCTTAGATTTAAAAAAAAATGTATTAGCACAACACACTTTTCAAATGGAATTTCGAAGAGCTTTCAGTTGATATCCCCAGTGAACTGTGACAGGCAGATGCCGAAGTGTTTTCATAAGTATAGCAATTTAAGTTATAAATAGCCATATCTGTTTTTAAAGTAAATATAGAAATATATTTTTTTCAGTAAATCTGAATCTGTGTATAGGTCTGAATTATATGGTTTGAATTTCAATTCGTTATCTTCATTTCCTGCGAATCCTGCATGTGTTCCTGAAATAAAGGCTCTTGACAGACAGACAAACGGACAACAGTGATCTCATAAGGGTTTCTTTTTTCCTTAAAAAGTACGGAACCCCGACAAAGACTTCCATTTAGTGAAAAATTCGGCGTAAGGTGAGAAACGAAGTGTCTCAACACTAGTTTCCCTCTGCCTACCCTGCTATACGCGTGATGCAGCGAGAACATAAAAAAAATGTTAATATCTATTCACTAACTTTTCTTAATTATCCTAGAGCTGGGAGTCCGTAGACCCATCAGCAGCAACGTTCACGTCGGACATCACGCCGCTTATACTGGCAGCTCACGTTAACCACTACGAGATATTGAAGCTGCTACTGGACCGCGGCGCCACGCTACCAGTGCCTCACGACGTCAAGTAGGTACAGAACTTCTGTGTATTCGTAATAAGTATTTTTTATGGCTTTTTTAAAATATTTTTTGTATTATTAATTTCAATATTGCCAAAGTGATGCTTAATATGAGGAATTAAATGTCGGTTTATGTAAAATGTTATAATGGATTTTTGTGTATAATTTAGTTCCGGAAAACCTTAATAAAGATCTTTAAAAATTGAAAGTACGGAATTATAAAGAAACAATTTAACATTAACTTTGGCCGCAATTCCATTATAGGTAAGATTCATTTAAAAAATGAAGTGAAGAAGTGAAGCTGCTATGGCACATTGTGCTCGACTTTTTTTCTTCTTTTAGCTTCTCACTGTATACTGCATATATAGCAATATAAAGCGTGGCGTAGAGTTCCGCCACTTAACGCAAATCAATGTTCAATTCAATTGCAAAAATTGGACGGAAAATAGAGTATCTAGGCAGATACTTCAACAGACACACTAAGCAGATATATACCCTTCTACAAGCGAGATAAAGCCTAAAGCTTATAAATATTATCATGAACAAGCAGCTAAACCTAATTGAAATTACTGGAGATATATAAGTACATCACAATAAAAGATAAATAATATTATTCTCCATAACCTTCTCCATAGGTGCGGTTGTGATGAATGTGTCAAATCGTCCTCCGACGACTCTCTGCGGCACTCGCAGGCGCGCATCAACGCGTACCGCGCCTTGAGCTCGCCGTCTCTTATAGCTCTGTCTTCAGCCGACCCCCTGCTGACCGCCTTCGAGCTGTCCTGGGAGCTGGGCAGGCTTAGTCGTATGGAGACTGAATTTAGAACTGAATATAAGGTCATTTCATTTTTTTATTGCAATTTTCTGTTCATTGCTTTTTAATTACAGTTTTCTGTTGATGTGATTAAGCTGCTTGTGTTTTGTAATTCTTACTACTTCCTAAAAAATATAGTAGCTAGAATAGATTAAATATGACGTTCAATTTATTTCGAATCGATCATGTCCTAGTGGAACAGCATCTGACTGTAAGCGTGATGGCTCTAGATACGATTAAACTACTCGCGATGACTAGTTATTTTCATTTTCCTGGTATGCAGGACCAAGCACGGCGTTGAGAGTCGTCACTCAATATGTAATATCTCGAATTCAAGCTAAAAAATTGGAGAACATATTTTCTCTGCCTACCCTTTTCGAGATAAACCGCGAACTTGAAAAAAAATAATTTCCAGTTTCTCCTCCCAATATAATGTCTTGGACGTAATTAAGATATATAATATGTTAAATAATTTATCCACGAAATGTATCCCGCACACAGCAGGGTAGGCACACCATTCATCAAAGTATTAAAAGAAAAATACTTATTTAGAAAACGTAGCGAGACTCGACCCCGCGCCTCCTGGAAACCGACCAGGACCTGGTTGTCTCGCTACTTTCAATTTTTTATACGTTTTCTTAATAAGTATTTTTCTTTCCTAAGTGTGGAATAACACTTTAAAAATATTAAAAGAAAGTTCATTTTATAGTGTGCTATTTATTAGATAACGAATTGTGTTAATCAAATTGACATTTCTTATTCTCAGGAAATTTAAGACATTGATATTTACAGTTTTCTATAAAACTTCTTACATTTTTTTCATAAAACCAGACCCTTCGTCAACAATGTCAAGAATTCGCGACGGCACTACTGGACCACACGAGAACTTCACAAGAGTTGGAAATCATGCTGAATTATAATCCTTGGGACTTAGACAGCTGGGAGCCAGGAGAGAGGCAGACGTTAGGAAGATTAAAGTTAGCTATCAAGTATAAGCAGAAAATGGTATGGGGTACTTCTATTATTACTTTAAACGATTTTAACAATATACCATTGAGATGGGTCTAAAAAAGTAGAAGATCTATATGCCACCTTGTACTTAAATATGGGATTCGGAAGTACGGCGTTTAGTTCCGCGAATGTCTCTTTAGGTAAATGTTGCGGTTCTTCGTGAAATATGGGCAACTCATTTTATTCATTCCTAATTTCTTCATAAACAGGTTGTACTTGCTGTCACATTGTATGACGTAGTGTTCTTTCTCTATAGAAACTTTATGCGACCGGAAAGTGGGTCACTGAGCTCTTTTCTAGTTATCGATTTAAGGCTTTAGATAAAATTAGAAATAATGTTTTTATTTTAAATTCTTAAACATAACAGTACATAATAACGAATAATACACTGATACTCACTTAGAACATAATTTCATATTTGACTTAAAAGCATTTCGGTTCAAATATGCGAGTTGAAAATAAAACTGTATTCATATTCATAAGTTTTAAGATTTTATGCTTATTATTTCTTTTACTAAAATTTCTATATATTGCAATATATACTAATAAATTCTTAATATATACGTGGTTATATTTTTTAAAATTTAATTTAAAAAAAGCAACTATTGCATTTTAGATATCAAACAGTGGTGAAAAGAGTCACCTAACGTATTCTAATAAAGTGTTAACTTAAATATAGCCTAGATTAAAAATATGTCACGAGGTAAAGACAACACTCGCACATAATCTCATTTAACAAACTAAGGATTCAGTAATACTCTTCGAATGGTTTTTAACCTTCAGCCATACTCAGGGACCCCAATTAACATACATTAATCATAGTTAAACGACTAAATACTTTTTAAATGAAACTATTTTAACCGGATTAATCGCGTATATTTGGTACTTTTATACATTTTTGGAAACCCGACGTTTCGAACACTTTGCAGTAGTCCGTGGTCACGGGTAGACTGAGGTGGCATTCGTCTGTCAGTTGACATAATTATTATATCAAACTACCGCCAACGATTTCTTAATTGCCTCGCGTACTGCCCTGGATTCCTGCAGAATGAGCTGATAGTATCTTGCCCTCTGGTATGGTGGGTTTGAGACTTCAATGATTTTATGAGTGGGTCCCAGGTGGTAGAAAGTTTCCAGCCATCCTCTCTATTGAAATTAGGATGTTTTTGTATTTCAATAGCCTCGCGGATCATTCTAGGAATGTATCTGTTTTCCTTAGCGAGGATTTGGGGTTTATCAAACCTAATGTAGTGGCTGGGTTTATCCACAGTATGCTCACACACAGCTGACTTCGATACATGCCCATTCTTGATATCAGAGATGTGTTCTTTCACCCTAACACCGATGCTTCTCTTTGTTTGACCGATGTATGATAAGCCACAGTCACAGTCTAGTTTGTATACACCTGCACTCTGTAAAGGAATATTACTTTTTACTGGTCTCAAGAATTGGCTCACTTTCTTGTTAGGCTTGAATATGGTTTTTATGGAAGCTCTTCTTAAGATGTTGCCAATCCTGTCTGTAACCCCCTTCACATATGGAAGAAATGCTGGCTGTCTCTCTACTGTGGGTGGCTTGTTGGTCTTCTGACAACGCTGGCGGGGAACTGGCAGCTTGTTCTGATGAAGGCTATTCTTCACCTGGCGAAGCTCGTCCCCTAGGTGTTCAGCGTCGCAGAGGTGGTGGGCTCTCTGAAACAAAGATTTGCCAACGGTAGATAACTGTGTAGGGTGATGGTGAGATTCACCATTGAGGTATCTATTGGTGTGCGTGGGTTTCCTATATACTGTGTGGCCTATTGTGCCATTGGGATTTCTTATGACTAAAACATCAAGAAAAGCTAGGGAATTATTTGCCTGTAATTCTATTGTAAATTTAATATTGTCATTAATAGAATTGAGGTGGTTTAGGAATATATAAATACTGTCCGTAGGTAAAATGGTAAAAGTGTCATCTACGTACCGCTTATATATCCTAGGTAGACAGGGTGCAGAGCTAAGAGCCATCTCCTCAAAGTCCTCCATGTATATATCTGCTATTACCGGGGACACGGGCGAACCCATAGCAATGCCATCTATTTGTAAATAGAATTCTTGATTGAACATAAGGTATCCAGATGTGAGGCAATGTTCTAAAAGTTCAAGATATTCTATAGGCATATTGTTATCCTCTAGCTTCCTCTTGACAATCTTGATGCAGTCCTTGACGGGAATACTGGTGAACAGCGACTGGACATCAAAACTGACCATGGTTTCATTGTTAGCTAACTTAAGATCTTTCAGTCCGCTAACAAAATGGTAAGAGTCCCTGACATAAGATGTTGTGTGGCCACGCAGTGGAGAAAGTACTTTGGCGACATGTTGAGCCAGTTTATACGTCGGCGTATCGATTTGGCTGACTATTGGTCGAAAAGGTACATCTTTTTTGTGTATTTTTGGTAACCCATACAACTTTGGAGGTTTTACACAGCTAGGCACGAGAGATTTAATGTCAAGATGTAATGTTTTCGCGTGTTTTTTGATCAAATCGGATGTATTTTTAAGTATTTTTGTTGTAGGGTCTTTATCAACAATTTTATAAGTTTTTTGATCCGATAGCAATTTTGACATTTTTTGTATATACTCGTCGGTGTCTAGTATAACCGTCGCGTTACCTTTATCGGCTTTGAGGACTGTTATATCCTCGTTTTTTCGTAGTTTACTAAGAGCTCGAGATTCATCACGAGAAAGATTTGATTTAGGTGGTTTACTACGGCGCAGTAAAGATGATATATCTTGGCGAATAACTTCAGAATCTTCCTTCAAAATCTGGTTTTTATATAAACAGTCCTCAACGTTAGTTATTATTTCCTCGATAGGTATTTTTCTAGGCGCCGGCGCAAAGTTAAAACCTTTATTTAGTACTTCAATAGTCGAATCATCTAAAGTTTGTTTTGACAGATTGACAACTGACGTTTGTGTTGTCTGTGTAGAGGTTACGGCGTTACCATAGACATTTTTCCGTTCGGATTTTAATTCGAGATTATGGTACTTTCGAATTTGTCTAATTTTATATTGATTATATTTATTTTGCGCGCGTTTATTAGTAAATTCTACACATTGATGGAAATCTGTCTTAGAAAAACACGTCTCGATATCATTGCTTAAGGCTTTTATTTGTTCGTCGAAACGATTTAAATCATAACGGTGTTCTTTAATGAGTTGACATAATAATTTTTTACTTGCCTGATTGAGTATCTTTTTGCAATATTTTATGTCTTTTTTCGGCGCGATTTGTACACAAGTTGGTATGAGATTATTATCGCGGCACCTTTTTAAGAAATTAATCGATGTTAAATATCTTGCACGTTTTGTTTTTAGATACTCAAATCGACGTATTTTATTCGCGTTTTCCAGTCCGTACTGGTTCACATAATAAGTTCTTTGATTTTCACGATTATTACACATTTTAAATGAAACTATTTTAACCGGATTAATCGCGTATATTTGGTACTTTTATACATTTTTGGAAACCCGACGTTTCGAACACTTTGCAGTAGTCCGTGGTCACGGGTAGACTGAGGTGGCATTCGTCTGTCAGTTGACATAATTATTATATCAAACTACCGCCAACGATTTCTTAATTGCCTCGCGTACTGCCCTGGATTCCTGCAGAATGAGCTGATAGTATCTTGCCCTCTGGTATGGTGGGTTTGAGACTTCAATGATTTTATGAGTGGGTCCCAGGTGGTAGAAAGTTTCCAGCCATCCTCTCTATTGAAATTAGGATGTTTTTGTATTTCAATAGCCTCGCGGATCATTCTAGGAATGTATCTGTTTTCCTTAGCGAGGATTTGGGGTTTATCAAACCTAATGTAGTGGCTGGGTTTATCCACAGTATGCTCACACACAGCTGACTTCGATACATGCCCATTCTTGATATCAGAGATGTGTTCTTTCACCCTAACACCGATGCTTCTCTTTGTTTGACCGATGTATGATAAGCCACAGTCACAGTCTAGTTTGTATACACCTGCACTCTGTAAAGGAATATTACTTTTTACTGGTCTCAAGAATTGGCTCACTTTCTTGTTAGGCTTGAATATGGTTTTTATGGAAGCTCTTCTTAAGATGTTGCCAATCCTGTCTGTAACCCCCTTCACATATGGAAGAAATGCTGGCTGTCTCTCTACTGTGGGTGGCTTGTTGGTCTTCTGACAACGCTGGCGGGGAACTGGCAGCTTGTTCTGATGAAGGCTATTCTTCACCTGGCGAAGCTCGTCCCCTAGGTGTTCAGCGTCGCAGAGGTGGTGGGCTCTCTGAAACAAAGATTTGCCAACGGTAGATAACTGTGTAGGGTGATGGTGAGATTCACCATTGAGGTATCTATTGGTGTGCGTGGGTTTCCTATATACTGTGTGGCCTATTGTGCCATTGGGATTTCTTATGACTAAAACATCAAGAAAAGCTAGGGAATTATTTGCCTGTAATTCTATTGTAAATTTAATATTGTCATTAATAGAATTGAGGTGGTTTAGGAATATATAAATACTGTCCGTAGGTAAAATGGTAAAAGTGTCATCTACGTACCGCTTATATATCCTAGGTAGACAGGGTGCAGAGCTAAGAGCCATCTCCTCAAAGTCCTCCATGTATATATCTTTTTGTTAGCGGACTGAAAGATCTTAAGTTAGCTAACAATGAAACCATGGTCAGTTTTGATGTCCAGTCGCTGTTCACCAGTATTCCCGTCAAGGACTGCATCAAGATTGTCAAGAGGAAGCTAGAGGATAACAATATGCCTATAGAATATCTTGAACTTTCAGAACATTGCCTCACATCTGGATACCTTATGTTCAATCAAGAATTCTATTTACAAATAGATGGCATTGCTATGGGTTCGCCCGTGTCCCCGGTAATAGCAGATATATACATGGAGGACTTTGAGGAGATGGCTCTTAGCTCTGCACCCTGTCTACCTAGGATATATAAGCGGTACGTAGATGACACTTTTACCATTTTACCTACGGACAGTATTTATATATTCCTAAACCACCTCAATTCTATTAATGACAATATTAAATTTACAATAGAATTACAGGCAAATAATTCCCTAGCTTTTCTTGATGTTTTAGTCATAAGAAATCCCAATGGCACAATAGGCCACACAGTATATAGGAAACCCACGCACACCAATAGATACCTCAATGGTGAATCTCACCATCACCCTACACAGTTATCTACCGTTGGCAAATCTTTGTTTCAGAGAGCCCACCACCTCTGCGACGCTGAACACCTAGGGGACGAGCTTCGCCAGGTGAAGAATAGCCTTCATCAGAACAAGCTGCCAGTTCCCCGCCAGCGTTGTCAGAAGACCAACAAGCCACCCACAGTAGAGAGACAGCCAGCATTTCTTCCATATGTGAAGGGGGTTACAGACAGGATTGGCAACATCTTAAGAAGAGCTTCCATAAAAACCATATTCAAGCCTAACAAGAAAGTGAGCCAATTCTTGAGACCAGTAAAAAGTAATATTCCTTTACAGAGTGCAGGTGTATACAAACTAGACTGTGACTGTGGCTTATCATACATCGGTCAAACAAAGAGAAGCATCGGTGTTAGGGTGAAAGAACACATCTCTGATATCAAGAATGGGCATGTATCGAAGTCAGCTGTGTGTGAGCATACTGTGGATAAACCCAGCCACTACATTAGGTTTGATAAACCCCAAATCCTCGCTAAGGAAAACAGATACATTCCTAGAATGATCCGCGAGGCTATTGAAATACAAAAACATCCTAATTTCAATAGAGAGGATGGCTGGAAACTTTCTACCACCTGGGACCCACTCATAAAATCATTGAAGTCTCAAACCCACCATACCAGAGGGCAAGATACTATCAGCTCATTCTGCAGGAATCCAGGGCAGTACGCGAGGCAATTAAGAAATCGTTGGCGGTAGTTTGATATAATAATTATGTCAACTGACAGACGAATGCCACCTCAGTCTACCCGTGACCACGGACTACTGCAAAGTGTTCGAAACGTCGGGTTTCCAAAAATGTATAAAAGTACCAAATATACGCGATTAATCCGGTTAAAATAGTTTCATTTAAAATGTGTAATAATCGTGAAAATCAAAGAACTTACGACTAAATACTGTTACATGTTTAGATATTTAATTAATTTTTTACAGTTTGTAGCACATCCTAACGTACAGCAATTGCTTGGTTCCATTTGGTATGACGGTTTACCAGGTTTCAAAAGAAAAAATATCGTCGGTCAATGTGTTCAGGTGAGCTTCATGCCATATATGTTTTATTAAATGCGTTAAATGACTCAAGGACTTCAATTAAAATTTAACATATATTAAATTTTCACTACGTAAATATACTGGGCATGTCAATCGGTTATCAATTAAACACTAATTAAAAAATCTCTTAGTTTAGTTAAAAAATTCTAAGCAATATCAATAATTATATTAAAAAGTAAAGTTTCAGCTAATTCAGAAAAACTGGTATTTATAGCAATTTTGTCGGACAACATTATATAAAAAGGTATAACTATTTTATTTTACAACAGATTGAAATAAAACAAACACTAAATGTTAACCAAAGCTTGCCAAAACGCAATAGTAAAAACTGCAATTAAATCGGTTAAGCCATTTCTGAGATTAGCGTGAACAAAAGCACAAATAAAATGTCATTTTTTTTTAAATAGTTCTTTTTTATTTAATTATAATTATAAATCTTTCTTTAATCGTAAATATTACTTATTTTTAACATTTTTTTAAAAGTGTTATTCACACTTAGGAAAGAAAAATACTTATTTTGAAAACGCTCGAACTCGAACCCGCGCCTCCTGGAAACCGACCAAATCAACCTGGTTCGAGTTCGAGGCGCGGGTTCGAGTCCCGTTACGTTCGAATTTTTATACGTCTTCTAAATAAGTATAGCTTATTTTTTCAATTTATATGTTCTCACTATTGATATTATTTGTGTAGGTCGCGAAAATGGGCGCGATGTTCCCTGTATACTGCACTATCTACATGCTCGCACCCGAATCAGAATACGGTCAATTCATGAAGAAACCATTCGTCAAGTTCATCTCTCACAGTTCCTCCTACATGATGTTTCTTAGTAAGTGTTTTATTAATAATTTGAGGATACCTTTGTCTTACTAAATCTAAGGTATATATTCCCCCAATAACATGTTTTCCATATGGCTCGACGACATGCGTGTGATTTTTTTAAACAAAAAAAGTTATATATTAGTGGTAATGTGGCAAAATGTTAACAAAACTAGGTTAACGGTTTTTTTTTCATATTTAAGCAGAGGAAACCTAGGATACAGCGTAAATACACTACGTTCCCCAATTCTCGCTCAACTTAGAGATGTAGATTTGCTTGTTGTAAATAATTTAAATATCATCACAATAGGTGAGATCGAACCCACAACCGTCACGTTTACAGCTACAGACACTGTCCCTTTGCACCACAATATTTCAATGTAAATGTCAGAATATTAACGTATAGCCTAATTAGCTGCAGCTATTGGACGACATAGTGGCACGGGAACAGTCTTAACACTAGGTTCCCAAGGTCACTCTGTTTTTTCTATTATAATCGAGATAAAGCGTGAAACTAGGACTTTACATAAGACACTCCGTTCCCTTTCCGCCGAATTCTGAAGGCATTACGGCATTACTGAGTGGCGGAACTCAACGCAGCGCTTTGCCTCGACATCAGAGCGCAGAAATGGAAATAAAAATTTAAATAAATATTCCATTTCTTCGGGTGGGAATCGAACCCACAACCAATCGCGTTTACAATCACACTTTGTGCCGCTGCGCCACGCCCGGTCTCATTAAAATTTTATAGACATTTAAATATTATTTCATATGTATAAAAGTACTAAAGTTATTGAGTGACTGACTGAAACTAATAGATTTAAAAGAATGTTAAAATTTGGCATGCGAGTGAATTAGGGAGGGAAAATCTTACCGGAACAAGAAAATGCGGGATTTTCATTTTTACTGCTTAAAAATTTATAACATCTGCTCTACGGTCTAGTATTTAGAACAGATAATTTATAAAAATAAATGATGTTTAAAAAATCTTCAAAAGAAAGATGAACTTCCAAACATCCTCCTATTATTGTTGATCGAAACAACAAAGCGGTCGGATCGTTACTTTTGATAATTGCCGATAAATCTGAAACATTGGATGCATTATGAAATGTATGAACTTTTTATACTAACTCTATTCCTTCGACTTTATATTGAGTGAATGTAGATATTTTTTAGAATCGTACCCATATCTATTCTACTTATTTTTATTGAATACTAGCGGCCGGCCTGCGGCTTCGCCCGCTTTCACTACATGATTATTGATTTAATAAACAGAATTAATTGACAATTATAATGACTTCTAATATGATTTTTTATTACTTTAATCTGTAATATTCTAATATGATTTTTTTACTACATTATCGTAATTTCCATAAGAATTTTTGATTGTTTTGATTTAAAAAATACGACCATTGTTGATATTTGATATTTATAAAATATACATAAAGCTAATTATTTATTACACGTATATATTTTTGTAACATTATGTTATTTTTACCTGTGTAATGTACGTCTCATCATAATTCTAAAACTATGTTTTACTCTTTCAGAAACAGCCTTAGATGTTAAATTATTGATTTGAAGGATTTATAATATTCTTTGTAAAATAACTGTAATGATTGCATATTAATTCCTGTACAGTTTATAAATTACTTACATATATTATTTATTAGCTAAATGTACAATTGGTAAATATGTAGGGGAGAGGGGGGCACATTCGAACGATTTTTAAACTTTGTGTCATATCTAAAAATTCTACAATTTTTAACTTCTTTACTATTTCACAAGGCTTAGTCCAACTATTGTGCCACACAATCGTAGCATCGTATGTAGAAAAATATATAAGGTAAAGGTGCAATATCAACTTTAGTAGCAGAAGTCAAATGTTCAAAGCTGCCCCCCTTGCGGGGTAGCTTTGAACATATATGGGGCAGTTTTGAACTATCATCGAATTCAATGAAATTAAAAAGCTTTTAAGTAATTTTATCAATAAACTTAACATTAGAAACGATGGAGATCAAACATCAGTACCATGTTAACTGAAAAAAATAATATACCTAGTTTAATATTGCGATTGTACTAGTACTAATGTTAAATAACTTTAATATTATTAATAGACTTTAAAAAAACAAAAAAGTAGCTTTGGCTTCGTAGAAGTAATTAACATTATGGGATCAATCATAGAATAAATCTAATATTATAAAAATAAAACATAATATTTTTTAAATAAACAGCTTACTACCTTAATTTGAACTTAGAAAAATTAAATTTAAAGGAAAACATGAATGTAGTACATGACGTAACCAGCAACTGAAATTGGGGGAAGTAGTCTATGTAAGAAATAAAAATTAGCTTCACGTTTCATCCCGCACACAGCACGCAGGCAGAGGGAACCACTTTCTGCCGAATTCTGGAGGCATTGCGTGTTGAGTGGCAGAACTCAACGCCGCGCTTAACCTCGACACCAAAGCGAAGAAATGGAAACATAAATTTAAGTAAATATTTCATCTCCTCGAGCGGGGATCGAACCCACAACCAGTCAGGATCAATCATAGAATAAACCTAATATTATTAAAAAAAACAAAATATTTTTTAATAAACAGCTTATTATTGTAATTTGAACTTAGAGAAATTAAATTTAAAGGAACATGGATATAGTATAGTGACGTAAGGAAAAAAATTGTACAAGCTACTTTTTTACTATTCATAGATGATGAAACATTCGCTAAAATGGAGTCTCCAATATTTATTAAGTGGTAGTCTAATTCCATTACGTAGTCTTCATACGTCAGTTTCTTGTAAAGAAAAGTTCAGTTTAGTTTTGTTTTTCTTTCGCGGTATTTTGTTATATATAATAATATTCAAAACTGCCCCCCTTATTTTGTTCAAAGCTGCCTCAGTGGTAGTTGAAAAATTAAAAACGTTTTTTTTTCAAGTAAAAGTTTAAAAATTGTATTAATTTCTAGTTTATTGCATGATATATGAAACATTCTAACTAAAAGAGGAAAAAATAAAACCATATACCATGAATTGGATCCCTGCGATCCTTACGCGTTTATTTAAAAATGTATAAAATTTTACTCAAAATCAAACACTCCTCGTAACTCAACCACGGGCTCTCATATATCAGCAGTGACAAGTGACACGTGTGCAGGTTAGTGCTGCCACTACTCAAAAAAAATTCTTTTTAAAATAGCTCTGTTAACACATATTTTCAAAGGTGCCCCTGTTCAAAGCTACCCCCCTCTCCCCTAGTTATTACAGAGTACACGTAGAAAGGCTGTTTGAAATAAATCTATATAAAAATGCCTAAAGCATTTTTATATAGATTTATTTTAAACGAACAAATGAACTAAAAAATCTATGTATTTGCTTGATATCTCTTTGAAGATCAAATCATTATTTGTCTCTGTGTTGAATTAATTACGATTTAAACTTAACTGTTATGATTTATGAAGGTAATCTCTATTAACAGGTCAATTTTGTTTTCTTCGTTGTATAAAATATTGTATAATAGTGCTTCAAAAATATATATTTTTATCAACAGTCATGTAACCAAGACGTTTCGAATGTCATTCTTTAGCCAGGAATCTTAGCAGCGCGATTGCTATATAACATTCGCAGGCAAACTAATGCCTTGAGTTCATTCAAATGACGATAACTTTTTTTTTAATTCTCAGTGTTACTATCTCTGGCGTCTCAAAGAGCGGAATATATAGTTTTGGAAATGTCTGGTATATCATGGCTGCAAGAGTTAGTGGAATTCTGGAAGGCACGTGAACGAGGCTCTTTACCCGGTCTGATCGAATCCACCGTCATCCTCTTCATAGCAAGTAAATTTGGATTTTAGCATGTTTCTTATTATTATTATTTTGTTCTAATTCTATTCAATTTTTTACTGTAGTAACCATTCTTATTTACTATCTTAATTTTTGTTTACTTTTCAAATGATTTTCATAGTAATTGTTAGTATGTATTCATTAGTTATTTTTCCTTTTAGGTTTAGTTTGGGGAGAGATACGATCACTTTGGGAAAACGGCCTCTTGGAATACATAAGCGATTTATGGAACATAGTAGATTTCATCACGAACGTGTTTTACATAGCTTGGATAAGCTTACGTTTCTCCTCTTGGTATATTGTACAGGTATTTTTTTATTTATTTAGAATGAAATAGAAACCTTCTTATTAATCTTATTGAACTTTAAAATTAATTTAAACTATTAATTTTGAAATTAAAAAACAAATCTAAATATTATTCTCTCTTTTATTTATCTAGCGAGACTACCACAGCGGCAAAGATCCATGGTACCCACGAGAACGTTGGGACTCATTCGATCCGATGCTGCTATCGGAAGGTGCGTTCGCGGCCGGCATGATCTTCTCCTTCCTCAAGCTGGTCCACATCTTCTCTATCAACCCTTACCTCGGACCGCTGCAAGTGTCACTCGGCAGAATGATCATCGACATTATAAAATTTTTCTTCGTCTATATGTTGGTGCTGTTTGCGTTTGCATGCGGTATGATTTTTTTTTAATTTGGTACTATAGTCATTAAAAAATGAGGCTTTTGCTTAGTAATAAAAATAAATTATTTAAAAATAAGGTATTTTAATAAAAATGCACTGTTACCCTGTGAAAAAAGTCAAGACCAAGGTTACATTGGTTATGGGTTCCATTTCCTCCTGGGAAAGATTTATAATATTATGGTTTGTCGAGCCGCAATATCTCAGAAATTTAGCGGAAAGTAGGGAACGAAGTGTTAATAATACTATGTTTCGTCTGCTCACCTTTTTGGTGGGAAAAGGAAATATATGCAGGTCTGAGTGGGAAGTTCAAAAAAATAACACAAAAAAGTTTGTTAAGTGTAATTTCTATCTATCACTAAACATTTTTTATAGATATATTTAATATAACAGAATACGTATTAATGTAAAATACAAAACCGAGCTGTAACTAGTAACTTTATTTTTAGGTCTAAATCAGCTGATGTGGTACTATGCTGAGTTGGAGAAGAATAAATGCTATCACCTTCCATCTGGCATACCTGATTTCGATACTCAAGAACGTGCTTGCAGCATTTGGAGACGATTTTCAAAGTAAAATATATTTAAGTGGTTATATTCTAACAACTTTAGGAAACTTTAATCGCGCTAGGTTGTGGGTTTGATTGCTACTCGAGGAAAGTTGTATAAAATATACTGAAATCTAGGATAGACTTCAGTATTTTTATAGATTTCAGTATTTTTACTATAGATTTGAAAATAATGATCGAACATATTTATTATAATGAGATATTTACATTAATAAAAAAAATTATCAGCTTCTCGCGCTATCCCGCACAAAGCAGGGTAGGAACTTAAAGTTAAGATACTCCGTTTTCCACTTTCACCGAATTCTGAAGACATATAAATTTAAAATAAATATTTCATTTCCTTGATTTGGGATCGAACCCACAACCAGTCGCGTTTACAGTCACACTTTGTGCCCCTGCGCCGCAACTAGCTTCATGTTTACATTATTGATATATTTTTTTTATTTTACAGCCTATTTGAAACATCTCAATCACTTTTCTGGGCTTCATTCGGCCTCGTCGACCTCACCACCTTCGAACTGACTGGCATCAAGAGTTTCACTAGATTTTGGGCCTTACTAACCTTCGGATCATACTCTGTGATCAATATTATTGTACTTCTGAACATGCTTATTGCTATGATGTCTAATTCTTATCAGATTATTTCGGTAAATAAGTTATGGATTTTTAATAAACAGTAAAAACGTGGTGTTATAAATTCCAGAACACATTCTTCGGGCGGAAGCTTAGAACGAACAATTCGTTCTAGACTTCCGGCCTTAACAATAGGTTTTCTCTTCCTATCCAGCTATGATGAGACGAGATGCAGAGTAAAGTTGAGATTTTTTAATATAGATTCACGCTGTATTCCACACATAGCGGAGTAGGCAGAGGGAACCTAAGAATCTAGTGTTTTGTTTGTTCCCATTAAGGCACGTTCGTTCTCTACTTGCCGTCGAATTCATATTGTTGATTGTATGTTGAGTGGCGGAACTCAACGCCACAACTATCCTCGTTCGCGAATGTTTTTTTTATTTATATTTCGCCATCTATAATTGTCACATTGGCTTACTTACATATTTAAATATTACACTATAATAATCAATCAAACTAAATATACATTAAACTTCTCACCTATATTAATGCTTAGGAGTTCATATGCCAAGAGAAATATTTATATTTGCAATGTAGCCGCCCTCTCTCTTGGTTGGCATTGAATATGTGCATGGTAATGAGTCTTCCTACAAAATACGCTATGTTATTAATGTGCATATAAATGGATATAACTATCTGGCCTAAGGTTACTGATGACAAATTTTAATTTTCAGGAAAGATCAGACGTTGAGTGGAAATTCGCTCGCAGTAACCTCTGGATGTCTTACTTCGAGGACGGCGACACTGTGCCTCCACCATTCAATATAATACCTACGCCAAAACACGTTAACGGTTGGGTACAGAAGCTCCTTAATAATAGACAACGAGGATCTATCATTGTGAGTATAATATGATTATATTATACTTTTTAAATATCTTTGACTATAAACGGGACGATTGCAGATTCAATTCCCGTTCGGAGGATTTAATTATTTTTATTTAACCGCTCTGGTAACAAGAGGTAAGACAAAACATGGTGTTGAGGTCCGCCACTCAACATACAAAGTCTTGAGAATTGAAAAGTGAAAATCAGAGTGTCTTAACACTGAGGTCGTACTATCGTGTTATATTCGGCATACAGCATGAAACATTTTTTTCTTTTAAATTAAAAAACAAAATCAAGCATTTATTATATTTTATTACTTCTTTACGGAGAATGGATATTAATCCTAGGTTTTCACTTCTTACTATAATGAAATACGTGACGCTAAAAACGTTTCTTTAATAAATCGTTTGTTTTATGAAATGTACCTTAAATTATACTTTTTATACGTAATAAAGTATAGTCCTTTTACTATTTTTAACTTTTATGGTTTTTTTTTTTTTAATTTAGAACAAATCCCGTGAAAAAGCTCGTCACCAGCACGAAGCGATAATGAGAATCCTAGTGCGAAGGTACGTGACAGCGGAACAGCGAGACAGGGATGACATAGGTGTCACTGAGGACGACGTGATGGAGATCAGACAGGATATTTCGACATTGCGATTCGAACTTATCGATATATTAGCAAACAATGGCATGAAAACACCGAGGATCAATCTACAAGATACTACAAGTAAGATAATTGTTTTGTTTTATTTAAATTTGAGTATTAGGGGCACGAGCGTGTAACTGTCGACTATGTATATTCGGAGGAATGATATATTCAATATTTGTATTTCTTGGCTCTGGTTACGAGGCAAAGCGCAGCGTTGAATTCCGCAACTCAACACGCAATGCCCTGAGATTTTCTTCTTTGGTAACGTGGTGTCTTAACACTAGGTTCCCAGGTTTTTATGTGCGTACAGCGTGAAACAAAAAAAAAATTCTTATTTCTTACACTCCAACGCGCGACTATAGGTGGCGCTTCTCTACCTTTTAAGTCTTATTGTATCGCCACCTAATCAGATCAAACGGATAGGATTATAAATTATTTTCATCCAAATCGGTCCGGTTTTCTAGGAGGAGTTAAATGATAGCACTAGCAGCTCCCGCGATTTTTTTTGCGTGAAATAAGATTCTTGTAGACACTAGGGTTTATCTGCTTACTCTTTTATAGGCGCTTTATACTTCTTGTTTTGTGGTGCAATTGAGTTGTGCCGGATTGACTGAAACCATAGATATGGGATCATATTACTCTTTAGAATGATAATATTTTCTGTTCCCTGATTTGTTTACTTATAGTAACAATATTACACAAACTGTTACTTTTAAATCTTTAAAAAAATGTTTATATCAAATATAAATCCAGTATGTGCAGACAATTTATTTCATTTATAACATTTTTTAGTATCTGGCAAGAAAGGAAAGGTCATGGAAAGGAGAATCCTCAAAGACTTCCAAATCGGTATAGTGGAGGGTATCATCAAGGATGTCATATCCAAAGAGAGCAAGCCTAAAGATGTCTTCAGTCAGATCGCCAAAGCTATTGTTAGACGTGGAAGTGAGAGCGAAAAGTGAGAACAAAAAATCATTATTAAATAAATATCTTTAAGTAGTACAATAAAGTGGCCATCTTAGCGCAGTGAGACAGTTTCTGACTCGATAATTGCCGGATCAAACCCCATCAGGAAAATTCTTGCATTAAATTATTTCATTATTTCAAAAATGGGACGCAAAATTAGGAAAACCAGTGTCTTAACACTATGTTTCTACCTACTCGCTATGGGGGAAAAGCCTAATACTGTTTATTAATCAGATTAAATAGGTAGCTTCTGCCTTTCAAAATAATGATATACATGATCACACCAAAAATATAGTAGATAAATTATACGGATATATAAAATAGCAAACTATTAAATTTCTAGTGTTTAAAATCTTTAGTATTTTTATACTAAGTTCTTAAAATAACAATTTAGCTATTCCTAATATTAAACTTGTCCATCCAGGAAAAAAGATTGGAACGCCCAAGTACGAAGAAGTACGATTAGAAAGGATCCAATCGGAACAAAAGCTGAAGCTGATACTAAGAAAAGCAGACAATCCCTCCGGGCACATATTCTGGATAATGTTCAAGCTAGGACAATTGATCCACAGAAACTATTGCGTAAGATTTATTATATTTGCATTTTCTCCAATAGTTGTATTTGTATCCATATTTTCTTTTTCTTAGGCTATTATTGTTCGTGGTTTAGACTGAGGGCTTAGTCGTTGTTGTTATAAAATATTTATTTAGTTTAGAAATTTGCGTTCAAGCTGATTCTATTAAACAAACTTAAGGTTAAACATTTCATAATAAATAGCATGATGTATATTTTTAAATTTTTCAAATAATCACTTATAAATTCGGACACAAGGGTCTTGATACTAGGTTCTCCGTGCCTATTCTATGTGATACCAAAAAAAAACATTTCAGAATATAATCCTAACCTATCCGCCGTGACGCCGACCGCAAGAGTGGCGTACGCCAAGTTCATGAGGAGCAAAATTAAATCGGACTTCACTGACAAAGACATGGATGCTCCTGAAGAAGTGGGCGAACTTACGGAGTCTATTATAAAGGACGGTAAGACATATTTTTTCTGCATACATATTGTTCACGTTTTATAAGTTTAGCTATTTAGTATGGATGTATATTTTAAAAATACTTCATCATCTAAATCACTAAAACATATTTTTAAAAGCACAGTCATTATGCTTACATAATTTATAAACATTCACTTCATTAAATTTGAATTAAAAAGACACACCATCTAGACCATTTTTTTTACATTTGAAAAAAAATCCGGTATTTGACTAGAAGTAGACTTTTCTAAAATCCTGTTTAAGAAATCGGTATAAAGATTATTTGATAATGATAATTTGAAAACTATTAAAATTATAAGAAAAATTATAAGGCATAGACTTTATCGGTGTGTTTTCAATTTTCTTAATATAATGATTATATTAGGAATAATAAATATAGGTAAAAAAACATAAAAAAATACAACAATTCTTTGGTGAAAAAAAAACTACGAGTAAAATTTTCAATATAAATGCAATATAAATTCATGTCATATAAAGTATTTACGATTTAAAGCACACTGAATAGGAAATTAAACTGTAAGTCGGAAATTCATAGTTTTCTTCGATCGCGAGATGCAATGTACTGCTCAAATATGCAATCTACATAATCGTTCAAGCGTTGTTTGCATACAAAATTTATGGAAAATGATAAAAACTGGCTTATCGAGTGTACTCGTATATGTTCTGATTTTTCTTTAAATTTGCGTATTATGGCGAAAGCACAAAATTTAACCAAAATTATAATTGATATATTTTTAGTTCGTCAAGCTTTCCGTCCAAAAACACCAATACAGGAGAAAACAGAAGATGACAATGCCCAGGCAAAGGAAATTAAAGTTGAAGCGGATATAGAAAATAAAGGTTCTACATCGTTGTATATAATAATCGTTAATAAATTTACGTATGTTGAACTTAATATAGTTTATCATTTAATATTATGATTACAGGTGCTGCCAGTACCTCTGAATCAGCGAAGCTTTCAGATGCAACTCAGGAAACTTCGCAGCCAAGTTCTTCGAAATCTCCTGAAAAATCTGATAAACAAAGTACTCCTCCAAAGAAACCTGAGTCTAAAGATCATGTGATCCAAATAGAACAACCGGAATCTCCATCAACTAGTCTATACATTACTAAAGAAGAAGATAAAAATTTGCAAAAGCCCTTATCGCCAACGCCTAGCGGACCATCTGAACAAATACTTTCTGCAGCCACTCTTGAAGCAGATCAAAAAGACGCCAAATCTAAAACAGTGACAATAAATATTGAAGAACCTAAGAAGGAAGAAAACAAAAAAGAGCAAAAAGAAGAAAAGAAGGAAGAACAAAAAGATGAAAAGAAAGAAGAAAAGAAGGAAGAAAAGAAGGAAGAAAAGAAAGAAGAGCCAAAAGAAACAAAACCAAAAGAACCAAAAACTCCTAAGCCTCCCAAAGACAACGCTGGACCCTCAAAACCGTCTCCATCTCCAGCACCACCACAGACAAAACAATTGCCAACTGACAAGGGAAAATCAAAAGTTACAGGCAAAATTGTCTCAGGATGGCTATAAAATACTATTAGCCTTTATTGTATAGAAGTATACTCGTATTTGTATATTAAATCGTTTAAAAATTAGTATTACCATCTTCCATTACGAGCTGTGCCTTAAAACCATTTCGATAATTACAAGCACTTGGTATATACATATCCATTATGTCCATTATTCAATACAATAAACTCGTCGAAACTATTAATATGTAGCTGTAGAAATAAAAATCATCTACAGATACAAAAATCAGTTAGAAAAGGATTAATGTATCGATTTAATGTCAGTTAAACGTAAATTACCACCTCTGAGTGCCATTAAGCTTGAATGTGTACAGCAAGTTTCTCAATACCATTGACGACGTATTAGTGAGATGTATACATAGCAATAATTATAATTGTTAATTGTTGTGATAGAGAATTCATTTTTGTTTATAGAAAAATGTTTGTAGATTTAGTGAGGATAGATTTATTTTAATAAAATACAAAATAGTTCTTATATTTAGATCACTTATTGTAATTATGTGTTATTAAGATGAGAGACCATCAACGACAACCATCTAAAGATCTAGGCTGAAATCGCTTGAAAATATCGTGTCGTATCGTGTATATTAATTATGATATCTTTGTATCACATAATTAATCACCACAACATATAATATACTTTTTTATTATCTTTATCGTCAGTTAAATTTGGCGACGGAGCATAGCGTTATAGTTTACCAGGAACTATTTAAATGGAAATTATGTATACACATAATAAAAGTATAAAGGGGCGCTGTCTGTTCATGGAAGACATATGGAAAAATCTATTATTGGGGACATTGATTAATGTAACAGAGCCTAAAACCATTATTTTTTTATTTTTGTCTTTGCATTTGTGCATATTTTGGCAAACTTTATTTGAATCGATTCATAAAAAAAATTAAATCAATATAAAATATATTATTCGAGAAAATTGCTACAAAATAACTGTTTTCTTTAATTGGCTGAAATTTCAGCTTAAAATGTTTTTATATTGTCCTTAATTTTAAATAATTTGATCATGTTATTAGAATATGAAAGTGATTCAGATTAGTAAATAAATGTTTGTGTAGTTCAAGAGAGGGAAGCCGCAGGCGTGTCGTTGTAAATATAAGCGTTATTCCCCGATTAAAATTAGAACCCACTGCTTTCACATTCATACAGATTTATCATTTACGCCACAATGCCACCTATTTTTGACATTAAATTATTTTTCCTAACTTATTAAGTAAAGTAGTATAATTATAGATTATTTCATCAAACATTTTAGTGAATGATTATTATTAATTCCATCATAATTAAGTTTTAAACGCTAATTGAATCTGATCTTCGTGAGAGGTTCAAAGTTAATAAAACGATTGTGACATTTTCTTTTACAATGAAGAACAGGAGTTCTCGAAGAATTAAGTAAATCTTTGGTCATATTTTTAAATAAGCCTCGGTAAAGGGATATAAGACAGGTATAAGAAAAAAATGAGCGAAAACCAAAAAAATATAATACAACAAGCTAGAGCTAGAAGCTTAAAAAAAAATGTATATAAATTTACAATTTCGATAAATTTTTGTTTATTATGATATGGATTTCCAATATTGTTGTTTTTTTGTCAATCTTTTATCATATTTACTATTAGTAACGAATGCTACTCTTACTATATTAAAAATGATTTAATAACAAAAAAAGGTATGACAAAATGAAATACCAATAATAACACATAATATGTACCTATATGCAATATCTAAAAAAACCCTTAAATTATTTCGTATTATTATCTTTTATTGAGAAAATTATATTAAATAATAGATTTATGTACAGAAAATAACAAAAAAATATACATTTTATATTATTTGCTTCATAAAAATTGATGTTGCTAGAGGCATATTGTTTGTATAATCTATGTTTATTATTTATGCTTTGGTCTAGTCAAAGTTGTATTTTTTTAAAAATAGCTTAAATATATTATTTAATTATTACTTATATTTTAATTGTGTCTTATACCTACTTAGAAAAAAACAAAACTGTTAGAAATTTATTTTCTATTTATAGATATACTTTTATTGTTTTACGTTTAACGTTAGATAAATTAAAGCTGTTTTTCAAATGTTCGTTGTTTGTTTTTTTTTTATTTATCAGGCGCATAAGCGTGTTACACGACAGTTGTGGTCGATTCCCACTTGAGAGAATGCAAAAGCTTGGCATAGAGTTCCGCCACTCTACAGTCAATACCTTGAAAATAAATAAAACAAATTCTTTATTTTCTTTCGGTTAATGTACTTTTCTTTATAACAGTTTTGTAACGTTGCTTTGCTCTCCCTATGTTATCTTTTACCATCTCAACGTGATTTGGAACCCAATTTTTAAAAAAACTTCAACTTATAGTTAAGTACTTGATTAAATTGTCAATCTCTATATAATTAATCGAATAATAACGATAACTAAAGTATTGGAATTTTCGAGACGAAGAGGCTGTTTTAAAATTATAATCGTTGCTACAATTCTAATGTAATTTGAATAATCTATGCATTACAAATATACATATTGTAATGATTCTTTTGAATAAAAAAACCCTACTTTACTATATTATGAAGTAGATGAGTTTGTTTGGAATAGAATACACTAATCTCAAGGAGCTATCAAACACAAAAACTTGTGTTTGATAGTTCGTCTATTGAGGAAGATTATATGTAAGTTATATTACAAGAAGATGACAATTTTGTTGTAACTCGCTGTACCTGTGCAATCGTGCCCATAATTATAAAAATTGTTTAAATCAACTATTTCTCGTGTCAAGTTTATTTTTTTCTTAGCTTTACAGAGTCACAGCAAGGTTGGCAGAAGACACTCCGGTTTTCCCATTTTCCGCCTAATTTAGGAGACATTGCGTGTTGAGTGGCGGAACTCAGCGCCTCTACACCAGAGCGAAAAAGTTAAAATATGAAATATTTCATTTCCTCGAGTTAGAATAGAACCCACAACCTGTCGTGTTTGTCAAACACATATGTCTCTGCGCCACGACTGGCCTCAAATATTAATTATTTCCAATTAACCATGAGGATATTGATGCAGCAAAAGCCCAGTAATCTTATATGATAACCCTTTTGAGAATTTTTAAGCGGTAAAACCAGGCCTTAATGTTCTTGTTCTAAGTGATGTAAGCGAACATTTTGGGAAAAGGAGTAAAATACAATATATATAATCAAAAAAATACTATTCGCATATGTTACAATATTAACTTATGATTTAAATTTAATTTATGATTTTTATATTTTATAAGTGCAAACCATTTTGTGTTCATTTTTATTTTTAAACTACGTGGCGTACGCGCGGCTTCGTCCGATTGAACTATATGAATAAAAAAATATTTATAAAAACAACCCCGACTGCATAAAACTGAAAAGAAAATAAACAAGCCCAATAGTTTATTAGGATTAACAGTCGGAATCTCTTTTAATTTAATTTTAATGCGGGGTTTCTAGTAAAGATTTTATTGATTGAAGAATTACTAATATCTGAATGAGGAAACTATTCATCGGTTTTCATTTATTTATTTGAAGAACTTTTGACTGATCTGTTACTTTATAGTGAGTATGTATTTACAGTGTACTAAGAGATCGTGGACTTAGTACCCACTCAAAAAAAATAAAGTTACGAACTTAAGTATATATATAGATAGATACTTTCGAATAGCTTTATGCTGATTTAGGTACATTATATTATAATAAATTATGGAACCTGACACACATTATTAAACAAAATTAAATGTAAATATTTCCATCTTGCATTAAAATGTTTGCCATAATTAAAATTGTGAAAATTCCTTTTAAGAAATCATAAAATTAAGAAACTTTTAAGTTTAATTTCGGGTTACCAAAAATAAACAACGATTTTTTAACTGCATTTTATTTGGATCAAATAGAAAAAGCATAAACAAAATAAAGTTAATAAACTCAATACTATGTTAAAAAGTAAATTTAAGAGCTTAAATAAAATAACAATATCTATAAAACATACAAACATTACTAATTTAACTTATCTACGTTCGTACGTAAATATAATACTTATTTAGAAAACGTATAAAAATTTGAACGTAGCGGGACTCGAACCCGCGACTCCTGGAAACCGATCAGTCCAAATTTTTATACGTTTACTAAATAAGTATTTTTCTTTCCTAAGTGTGGAACACTTTAAAAATGTTGAAAATGTAAATATATTTCTTATATGATCGTATATACTTGCATCTGTAGATAACACTTAAATAAATAAAGATAAGAATACCAAAAAAAAATAAAAAACAAACAATCAAGAACAATTTATAACAATCTATATTAAAAAAATAACTTATAATAAAAAAAATAATTTAATTACAATAATATTCTAAAATATTTAAATGACTTTCATAAATAAAACAAATAGTTTTAGAATCTATACTTATTATACAGGAAAAAAGCGAAATAAGAAATGATATGGAATAATGAGGGGTCGAGTAACCTAAAGACGTATGATGTACTCGTATAGAACCGGACACTGTGAAACACCTTCGCTATTTATTTCTGTCCAATTTGATCTTTATGTGGATAAAATGATAAATATAAATTTATTATGTATATCATACAAAAAACACTTATTTGTCTCCCATAAAATGTGTGGGTAAATAGAGACAACGTAGTGATGAGTCACTTTGTTCTTTTTGCCCATTCAATAGACACTGAGTTGCTTAAGGAAAAAATGAAGATATTTTTATTATAAACGTTTCCCCAAGAAGAAATTGAATCAACGACATAACCGTGCACAATCAAACATTTTCTTCTTCTTCCATCTGTCAATATTACTACGACTAGTTTTATTTTTTGGCATGGATATGAAGCAAGCAATTACAATAAAGCAAAGCTAAAAAAAATCATTGCTTTTAAATTTTATGTTAATTAAAGACATTTTTTATATAATACATGAAAAGCCAAAGAGTCTATACATGCACCATTCAAGCCGAAACTACTCTATTTGCTATTTCACTTAACTTCCTTATCCAACAAATAATATAAGTACTATATATTATATTACAATACTAAAAAAAATAATAAAAAAATTATATTTAAAAAATATAGGTAATTGAGCCATATATACCCATCGCATATAACTATTTACGTACATAATTATACTCGTTAAAGTTCATTGTAACACTACCATGGGCGTAAATGGGGGAAAGGGGAATGGCCTGTGCCTACCCCTGAACAGTGTTGTGCCCACTCCACTCATTTTGCCACACTTACAAAAGATTTGCCTTGGAAAAATTATCTTTACACGAACATATCTGTTGAAACCCCATAGAAAATGTATCTAGATACGCCCATAAACACTACTATTACTACTAATACTACTTATTAGTTATTATCTATAATAAGTAATATAAAAACATTTCAGGTAGTTTTCCATCATTTCACGTCTGCCATAATATGTTTTGTTAAGTATAAATTATGTAGTGACGAGGCACTTTGTTTTTTCATTAATAATAATAACATTACGATTTACGATATTTTTATATTACTTATTATATACTATATACTTCAAAGTGGACGGACAGACAAGGGTGTTGTAATAAATAACAAAAAACAACTAGTTTCTTAAGATAAGCAATATTGACTAGAAGTGTATCTTAAAATAAAATAATTATAGAGATTGTTTCAGCAAGCAAGTACATTTTTATTAACAAGGAAAATAATGTATATACTAATAACTAACTAATATAACATTACATATTATTTAGGACAATAATGTATTGAGAAGTTGAAAATATCAAGAAAAAAATGAAAAAAATGCTATGCTAATACTAAATAATATTGATATCTGTGAAAACGGCCCTCTAAATAACAATATTTTACTATATAAAATAAAAACAATCTATAAAATATTTAATAATCCATATTTTCATGCAAAAAAGTAATCATTTAAAGCCTCTATTTAAAAAAAAGTCATTTAAATATGATTTCAACTATTTATGACGTGATTTTTACTACTTATACAGGCTTACGCCCAGTATTAATAACCTATCTCCAACGTCAATCTTAGATTGTTTCATACATCTCTCCAATCTCGTAGATTGTATAGATATATGAAACAATCTAAGATTGACGTTGGAGATAGGTTATTAATATTGGGCGTTAAACTCCACAGATACAATACAAATATAAACTGTCATAAATCATCTATATTAAATTTCTTGTTTGGTTGTCTGACATATTGCGGGCTAATTATAATACACAATACTAGTACTCGTATAGATGAACAAATATTACAGCCATCCAGTTTTGGGGTGTCTTTTGATGGTGTTGACATCTTCAATTCTATTCCCCGGGGGAAGAACTTCGGGGGATGTTGGAGGTATTAGCAGGTCAGTACTGGATGACGACAACAGTTTAGATGAGTTTGCGTTTGTACTCTAGAAACGTGTAAAATTGTAATTATGTTTTGAGATGTGAAAGCGAACGTGGCATAACTTGTGTTTTATTAAATTTAATATAATATATGATTGAAGTAAGTGTGAAATTAATTGCAATAGTAACATAAAAAATAGATGTAAAAGTAGAGTAAAGTAATAAATGGTGATTAAACAGATAAAAATCTATAGTGATTATTTTTATTTACAAAAATAACTAATTAAAAAGGTTCATTCTAATAATAGAGTTCCTAAAAAATACTCAAGTTAAATATTATTACATTTTAAGTAAAGTATTTTATTATTAAAGAAGTTCTAAACTAATTAAATATTTTTTGTACAGAAACTAAAATACTATATGTAGAGTTATGCCACTTTTGCCTTGTCTTATTATGTGTTGGTCAATGGCTTGTAAAATATTTTTAATAACGTCTTGCAGCTTCACATTATATCCGACAAATAGCAGAGTAGGCAGGGTGCCTAGTGTTAAGACACTCCGCTACGCACTTTCCGCGGAATTATGGAAGTATTGCGTGTTGAATGGCGGAACTCAACGCAGGCATTGACTCGACACCAGAACGAAGAAATGGAAATATTACCTAATTATTTCACATCGCGAGTGGGAATCGAACCCACAACCTGTCATGTTTACAGTCACACGCTTTTGCCCCTGCGCCACGACTGGCCTATGGATATTATTTAAAAACATTATTTGAAACAAAATTTATATCAAAAAAATGTTTAAAACTAATAAATAACAAAGTGATAAATCATTATTTTTTATAAATTGTATAATTGTTTTAAGTTAAAAACTATGAAGTTGATAACTAAATGAAACAGATTAAATAAATACTATTTATTCATTACTTACAACACAAATAATTTAGGAATTCAAAAATATTACTTAAAGTAGGTTAAGGGAGGAGTGTCTGAGTAAATAAAATGATTATTTACATTTAGGCAAACGCGAGTATTGTCTTTACGACGCAATTCCTACCGTAGCGGTCAATAAAAACCAAATAAAAATGCCTAATCCCTAAATAAAAACCATTCTCTTACAAAAATTTTGTGTAACAAAAGAGATGTTAAGATGAATCATAAATATAAAGGGAAAGCTAAAATTTTTCATTCAAATAACAAGACATTTTTTTATACCGTGTAGTAGTATAGCATTGTCTAAACTAATGTTATTTTACAATAATGATACAAACATTATATATATATATATATATATATATATATATATATATAACTCTACTTCTGATATGGAGAAAAATAACTTTGAGAACAGTTTTTGTACTAGCTAAAACATTAGATTTAGAAAAAAACACTAAACTATATACATGTATTAAGAAATTCATTTCAAAGAATAAAAAAAATATAATAGACTCATATATGACACAGAGTCAATTAACTATAGGAAACAGAAGATATACAACAATTTCAATACAGATGTGTGTAATTTTTATTTTTCAAGTTAGGACCTTTTACATTGGAAAATGAGATATTTAAATAAACATTACCTGAACTGGTGCTGGCTTAGGAGATGGCGATCTGGATCTCGGCGCTGGAATCGGCTTTGAACCACTAGACCCGACTTCCAACGACGGCTATGATAAAAATATATAAATATTACGTAGAAACAAAGAATACAAACTTTTTTACAAACATTTTTAACATTACAATAAAAACATCAGCAATAACACTCCAACGAGGATTGCTTATTCTTTTATACATAGATCCAATATTTACGTTTTCCGTTTTTTTTTGGTTACACTCTAAAACACTCCGTTTTAAGACATTCCGTTCCCAATAAGACATTTACGTTCCCCACTTTCCGCCGAATTCTCATTGTGTGTGGAATGGCAGAGCTCCAGATCGCGCTTTGGAAATGGAATATTAATTTGGAATATTAAATATTTCATTCCTCTGTGTAGGAATAGAATCTACAACCGTCGCGTTAGCACTTGTGCTCTTGCACCACTACGGCCTCTATGAAAATATTTAACTTCCCGAAGTGGGCATTGAACTTACTAACACCTTATTAATAACCACATGCTATCACACCGCACCGCGTTGGCCTCTAAAAATATTATATAATTTATGGTAATATTGTATGTAATTTACCTTTGATTTAGTATACGGTGGCGGTGGAAGGCCGTCCTTAGACGCTTTAATGTCTAATGCGGTTGGACGAGCGACGGCGATCGTGTCTTTAGATTTGTCTTGAGATCGTACTTCTGTTGCCTAATAATATATACATATATATTAATAATTATAAGTACATATTGTAAGTGCCTTAATATATGCGAACCGAAAAATAAAATACAGAGTGATTAGACTTTCCACCTTCTTTCTACATCCTAATGCTGTAAGTATTTAGTGCAAGAAATACAAAAAAATGGTCGTTTTGTTTCACATGAAGAGGGTAATTTTAATATAATTAAAAAATAATAAATTAAATCAACTTCACGCTGTATCCCGCACACAGCAGGGTAGGCAGAGCGAGCCTAGTGTTAAGACACTCCGTTCCCCACTAATATAATTATTCCCCATTAATATAATTAAAATAACATAATATTAATCATTCCGCTAAATCGAAATCAACACCACAACAATGGCAAAAAATCGAATTATCTGAATTAAGCAATATATATCTGTTATATTTTGTATAAAAAATACACACATGCACATATTACACTTCTAAAGGTAGAGATTTATCAATTTGCAGCTGAATAGATTCTACAACATATATATGTTATTCATTGAAACATACGACAATGTTTAGAGTAAATGTCACATTCAACCATTTTCAAGTGAACGAGTATGAAATTTACGATCAATACGTAACCGACGCTTAGAGCTTTTGAAACTATCATTATAGAAAAAAATAGAAACGATGTATTGTACAATGTATTGAATCTAGAAAATAATTTTAAAAAATCAGCTTCACGCTGTATTGAGTATAGAGCAGGGTAGGCAAAGGGAGGCTAGTGTTAAAACACTCCGTTTCCCAAGCACACTGCGTTTTAACCGTTTTTCTTGTTAATGTAGTTTCCAGGTAACAAGAAAATCAAATTATTAAATATTTTATTACTCAGAGTGGGAATCGAATCCACAACCGTCGCGATTACAATCGGACGTTATGACGCTGCCTTCAGAAAATTATTCATTTGTCTCGTCGCCTGTTACATGTATGTAACAAAATCTTTTGAAAATTATGATGCATAGCGTTAATAAAGATTTTTATTTCCATCTTAAAAAGTTTATGATCATCTAAAAGCAAAAAAAATTAAATACATCTTATTAAAACAACGGATCGGTGGGGAACGGAGTGTCTTAACACTAGGTTCCCTCTCATATAAATATTTCGACTTAACCCGTAAAATTACTGCCATATGAGATGTCAATGCGACTATCATTGTGGCAACAGTGAACGGTTTAACAGCAAAAAGCCTCGGCTAATATCTTAAGAGGTTATCGCTTAGCCTTTGGATCAAGAACCGGATGCAGAAGGCAGTTTTACTTGAGATGTCGTGTATTGTGAGGAGGTTTCTCTCTCTTGAGCCCTAGCCATCGAGGGCTTGGACCTATGTCCCACTTTCGGAAGAGTAGAATACAGTATTTAGAAATGTAAAATTAATTTCTCTTATGTAATAAAAATTTAAACGAAAGTTATGTTTAATAGTCATGTGTCCCCGAGACCCGTGGTCGTAAGTGGCGCTACACTTGAGGTTGTGCAAGAATACGTATACCTTGGCCAAACCATCCAACTTGGCCGGCACAACTTCAAGAAGGAAGTGCAAAGAAGAATACGCCTTGGCTGGGCGGCATTTGGTAAGCTTCGTCACATTTTTGAATCGTCTGTCCCACAGTGCCTAAAGACAAAAGTCTTCAATCAGTGCGTCCTACCAGTCATGACCTACGGAGCTGAAACGTGGACACTCACCGTAGGGCTGGTCCACCAGTTCAAGGTCGCTCAGCGTGCGATGGAACGCGCAATGCTCAGAGTTTCTCTGGCAGATAGAATCCGCAATGAAGCGATTCGCCAGAGAACCAAAGTCACTGACGTTGCACGGAGAATTAGCACGCTGAAATGGAACTGGGCCGGCCATGTCTCCAGACGTACCGATGGTCGATGGAGCCGATACGTGCTAGACTGGAGACCGCGCTTAGGCAAGCGTAGGGTAGGACGCCCTGCAGCACGATGGACAGACGATTTAAAGAAGGTGGCTGGAAACGGATGGATGCGAGAAGCCCAAGACCGGGATGGTTGGCGTTCGATGAGGGAGGCCTACGTTCAGCAGTGGACGGCGATAGGCTGATTAAAAAAAAAAAAAAAAAAAAAAAAAAAAAAATAAAAATTTATATTGTGTTATAAAATTCTATATTTAAAAAAAAGCAAAAAAATAACATTTTTACCATGCATAAAAAAGTACAAAGATAGAATGAATGTGCTCGGCTCGAAATTATAAATTAAGATCGATGCTCGATGACAGATCAGACTAGACCAGATCGATGACACCATGTTGTTGTATTGTCACACTAATCTGTTTATAGCTGGCTAGTGGGATTCATGTAATTACAAGTCGACTTATAAAAATAAATAAATAATATTAAAAAAATATAACTTTAAGACACAGTGTAACGTGAACTTTTATCATTCTACATCTGACTAAATAAAAGCGGAGAAGCGAGTGACGTATGTACATTCTCTCCACAAAACGTCTAACATAATATGAAATATTTTTTACCTTCACACTAGCTGGGTAGCCAGAGAGGAAATAAAAAATAATAAATAAAATTTAAAAAAACTCACACTTTTTTCTCCTGGCGCAGGTGCTGCAGGAGGTTTCTTCTTTACCACTCTGGGAGGGGATCCCCCGCCGGGGACACGTTTTGCTTTTAGAGGACTCGGTTCTAAATATACACACACAAATAAAATTAAGATGTCGTCGTAGTGTCGTGGGACAATGTATGACTTTAAGAGCGGTGTTTGTGAGTACGAATCCTACTCCGAGGAATAAATTCTTTTCATTTTCCTCTGGCACGAAAATTGAAGTCTGCCATGCAACATCTCGAATATAGACAAACACTTAATTGCTTCTGCCTACTCTCCTATGTGCGGGAAAGAGCGTGAAACTATAATCTTTTAACTATAATATTTCTCAAATTATATTTTTCGAATAAACTATGAAGTTTAAAATTCATTATATGTAAAAATATTGACTAACCAGGTTGAAATCGATCACTTCCAGTTGGACTGATCGGTCGTTGGTAAGGACTTGGACTTCGATCTCTGATTGACACGCTTGTTGTAGAAACCTGTATGAAACAGAAATATTTAAATACTATTTCTATATATATCTAGTTTTAGAGGATTCGCGTCTTTGTTATAAACATCTTCATATTAACAAATATATTATATAGTAGGGAGTTTTTTCCAGCTTCACGCAGTATACCGCATAAGCAAGATAGACAGACAGAACCTAGTGTTAAGATACTCTGTTCGCCACTTTCGATTTAATTTAGATGAAGCTAATGGAGCAGTTATGAGTAAAATCATATTTTTAACTTCTAAGTAAGACTCGAGGAAAAATTAAATGAAAAGATTTCATTTCTTAATAAGAACTTTTACATGATAGTGATGACATGTTACGCAAGTACTATATATATAAAAAGGAATGGAAAGACTAACCTTCGATGGTGTTGGGCTCGACGACCTCGGAATAGGAGATATTGTTCTGCTTTGTAAACCATTAGGTGTTAACAATCTTACTACAGGCACTGACCCACTGGGACCTGTTCAATTAAAATACATATCTTATTATTATTACTTGTAAATTATTATATATCTAAGGTTTAATTAAGATAAATAAAATCAATAAATCACGTTCACGCCGTATCTTGCATATGGCAGGGTAGGCAGAGGGCACCTAACCTAATATTAAGACACTCCGTTTCCTACTTTAAGCTGTATTTTTCGAAGTATTGCGTGTTGAGTAGCGGAACTTATCGCCGGGCTTTGCCTTGGTGCCAGAGCGAAGAAATGAAACATTAGAAATAAGGATCGAACCTACAACCGTATACCCCTGCGGCTTCAATTTAATTTAATCATTTGAGTATATGTAGTCAATGTACCTGGTTCTCTCCAAGGAGATCTGGGAACGCTTAAGCAGTTGGGGTTCTGCTCCTTAATCTCCGATGAGATATCCTTGATGAGCTCCAGGATCGTGTGTCCGGAGGGCTGCGGCATTTCCACCGGAGATGATGCCCTTGATCCTTTGAAGAACGAACGAATATTTAAGATTTGATAGTGTATGAATGATATGTTTGTCTTTGCACCGTCGTAGTAACTGGGATGAACCCGACTAATTTACTTTATATAGCTTTCGATTATATTGTATCTTACTTTACGTAAAAAATGTTAATACTTATAATACGCTCATAATTAAATGTTAACAGGTATACCTTATAAACGAGCTGAATCATATTTAAATTGATAAATAAGGTAAAGTTAATAAAGTATTACAGGATTGGACTTTTTCTAAGAACATTGAATATAACCACTAATTTTAGTCCAGTCTCGCTTCGCACAAAATATAAACGTAAATAAATACTTCATTTCCTCGAGTGGGGATCGAACCCACAACCAGTCGACTTACAGTCACACTTTGTGTCACTGCGCCACGACTGGCCTCAGGAATAATTATAATAAATATTAAATACAATACATAGAACACACCAGGCATAGGTGAATGCATGACCAGCCTCCTCGCCTGCTCGATCGCTCGCTGCAAGTTCTGCTGGTTCTTGAACGACTGACGCGTACGACAGCGTCCGATTTGTGATCTGTTATAATAAAAATATATTTTATACAGTTGTTAAGTTTATTATATGTATTTTAGATGGGGTGACGACTAAGCAAAGTGGCTGGCAAGGGCTGGTTACGAAGTGGTGAAGATAGAGCAGTGGACGACGACAGGCTGAACTGAACATAATACCTTTAAAAATATAGTATATTAATCAACTGGCATGCGAAGGAGTCGTTATTACTTTTTTATTAGTTTCGATAACGCTTTAAAGAAGAAATTTCTTAAATTATAACTGTATAATAGGCAATATGTGAGAGAGGGGTAAATTAAAAAAAACGGTTAAGTGCGAGTCCTCGCCTATCGAGGGTTCCGGATCAATTTCAGGATTATAGGTTGACAGGAAGTAGAGCTTATAAAACTTGAAAATCTTAGGTTTGCGAGCATTAGCATATACACTCATTTTATATGAAATTAACGACAAATATAAGTTTGTAATGATTTTCTTCTATGAAATATCTGTAATAATTGTACAAAATTTTGTTTTAACATTAGGTCACCTCAACCTACCTGCGATATGCGAGAAAAAGTGTGGAGCAAACGCAAATTAATAAATCCTATTGACAGATTAAGTTATTTTGATATTAACGGTTAACGGTACAGAAGATTCTGTTTTATTAAGCAAAACTCACGATATTCCAGTCGCGGCCAGCGTTTGGTCCCACTTTGAGCCGGAAGCAGCAGCTGCAGCCATCTTTGCTATCCTTCTGAACCTGGAGAGGCTATCCTCGTGCACCGGGTGGCCATCCTCCTCCACCGACACAGGCGTCACTTGGAAGTCCTTCATGAGGCGACGCTCCCATATCTTCATGCGTTTGGCTAGAACGGCTATTGAAAAGTTTAATCGTTTTTTTAAATATATTTTTAAGTATTATTTATAGTTTGACGTTTGTATATATGTATAAATTGACATATAGTTTCATAGATATTTCGCGGTAATATACAACATATATCTTTTACTTAATTGTCACATACTGAATGCAAGTTAATGCATTGTTAAATGCATGCATAAATTTTATTAGTGAATCTCTTGTTTAAAAAATATATAAATCTTAGTTTTTATGTCTGTATTACAAAAGGCCATATAATGCCAAAACTGACAAAACCAAACAACTTACATATCAAACATACAATAAAATATACAAAATAACATACAACGGTATTAAATAAACTAACAAATACTTACTCTTTTCCTTTCTATCAGTGAACGACACATCCATGCCATTCTTCTCGAATACTTCTAGAAGTTCATATCTCAAGGATGACACATCTCCCTTCAGTTCATTTATATCGTCTTCTGTAACGGGGTCGTCGTCCATTCGTCTGTGCATGGCCGATACGTAACGCCATACCAACGCTCGCATGACCGCTGTGTATCTTACATCGTCAATTGCTTTTTGTTCCTAGATGAGAATTTGTATTTAAATTTGATTTTCCTTATAAAAATAGAGGAGGTTGTGGGTTCGATTGCCACTCGGGGAAATGTATAATTTACAGTTTTCATTTTCCTCGCTCTGATAACAAAGCCATGAGCGACGTTGAGTTCCGCCTCTCTACATGTAATGTCTTAGAAAGTCGTCGGAAAATGGAGAACGCTGTGTCTAAACTATAAGTGGAACAGTATAGCATTGATTATAGATTTAAATACCACACCGTGAACCGTACAGGATTTAAAATTTAAATAACTAGCCAGCCTAAATAGCCACAATAGGACCTCAATTTTTGTTCTATAAAAGCTATATTCAACAGAATGTTAAGGTCTGTTAATAAACTTCAAAAATTACTTGTTTAAAATTTTTTTATATCTAAAAAATATATGAAACTATGCTTATGAATAATAATGGTCTTCTAATATTCTTTCTGCTAAGAAACCACAAAGTTTATAAATCTATTTTTTAATATATCCAGATCATATATCAAAGATGTCATAGTAATATTATAAATTCAATATTAAATTATGAAGCCCTATGGGGTAGCTTTGTTATAGAGTCTATTACAAAACTTCATAATTAAGTTCAAATATCATGTTAAGTAAACGTATAAGCTAAAATTGAAATTTACTTGTATCGAGTCATTTATTTCAATTTCAAGCTAAATTCTACTTATATTAAAATTCAAATAAGCTAAATATAAAGATTAAATTATAAAATTATAAAACCAAAATAAGACACAGGCAAGGCAGAAGGCTAAAGCAAAGCGAGGCGTCGAGTTCACTAACACTAGGTTCTCAGAATCCCTCTGCCTGCCCTGCTACGTGTGGGTTACAGCGTGAAAACAAAAAAAAACAGCGTCAATTACCTTTATTTTGTCCGGTTGATTTTTCTTCCTCATGCCGAACAACTTCATCACGATTTTTGGAGTAGGAAAAATGTTGAAGGGAGGAGGCAACGTGGCGCTCTCTTCAAAGTAGCTCATCCATAGACGAGTGCGAGCGAATTTCCATTCTACGTCTGAATGTTCCTATGGATTTTTAAATAAAATAAAATAATTATCTTTCGTTTCCTCGCCAAATCAGGCCAGTCGTGGCGCAGGAGCACATGTGTGTGACTGTACACGACTGGTTGTTCGATTCGCTCATTTCTTCGCTCTGGTGTCAAGGCAAAGCGCGGCGTTGAGTTTCGCCACCCACAATGCCTCCAGAATTTTGTGAAAATATTTGGAGCGTCTGAACACTAGGTTCCCTGTGCCTACCCAGCTAAGTACGGGATACAGTGTAGTGTGAAGTTGTTAATTGAAGCTGTACATTAAAGACAAAAGCGCAGCGTTACGGTGCGCCACTCAGCACGCGAGCGTGAAAATTCGCCGAAAAAAGGAGAACGGACTATCTTAAGACTAGATGCTCTGCTTCGGATTTTAGAAATTATATATATGGCAATTATTTTCTTTCGAAATGTACTTGTATACGATAACCTTTAAATAGACAATTTAACAATCACTCTTACATAATTATTTTCTACGCTAATCAGAATTTAAGAATTGTGAAATTCCTTTTTCTTGAATATAACACTAAATCAAATTAAAGAACAAACCAATCCATACCTATATTATAAATTCGAAAGTAACTCTGTCTGTCTGTCTGTCTGTCTGTCTGTCTGTCTGTCTGTTACGCAATCAGGGTCAAACCGCTAATTCAATTGTGATAAAATACTCATATAGAGATACTTGAGGGTCTTCGGATGAACATAGGTTACTTTTTTTTCTCATATTTGTAATATTTTCGATATATATTAATATATTAAAATACTTTTTAATTTGACAGGCAATTTATTCTGCCATCTTAATAACAACGTACCGTTGCTAAGCAACGGTTTGCAAAGTTTGTTTGTTGGTTTAAGAAAACGTCACCCAAAATGAGCTTGCGTGCGCTGACTCAACCTTATGAGATACATAAAAACAATGTTCTAAAAATATTGTTCTTTAAATAATGTTTAAAAAAGTCCGTGATGGTATATGTTTATCTCTGAAGGTTAGGCAAAAGTAACCATTTTAATTAATTTACTTTATATTTATCGGGTTTTTGTTGTATGTATTTTCTATAATTTGATATTGATCCGTATGAAAATGAATATAATAGTCACTTTTAGCATTTTATCTAGATTGAAATTATATTTACTGTATAACATTCTAATAAATAATTAAGTAGATGTCACCGATTAGAAATGACCTAGCATACGACCGGCATAGTATGACCGACGCGAACGGGCAGATGAGTTTGACGGTTTTGTAAACTTTCATACATTTTCGAACTACTGTTGATTTTTATGTAATTATTTACTGTTTATAATTAATTTATACTTTCGTTTGGTTCCTCTGGTGGTCGGATGGTTATCTATACCGTTGTTAGACACTTAATAAATTGTAGTTTTAGTTTAATAGGAAAGGACTTTAGTCATTTCATATAGTATCTATGTACGCGCGCAAGGAAAACGTGTAAAAAAAAATTCCCGGGAAAATCAGTAAAATCGATCACTGAAAGTCCAATAAGAATCAGTTCAGTTATTCTGGACATTAGCTCGGGGAAATAGAAGGACAGACAGAGACAAAAAAATATATATATATATTATTGTATATGAGTATTATGTAAATATCCACATGCACTTGCAAAAACATAGCACAACACATTTAATTTTAATTCTTTTAAATGTTTATTTTACTTTTAAAATATTAATAATGTAGCTGGTTTTGTTTAGTTTTTTTATTATTATTTTACTTTGGTTACGTTTACTTATAATTTTTTTCATTTAAATTAGTTACATATTTTCAAAAACAATTTCATAAATATTCGTATAGTTTAAGCGGGCGAAGCCGCGTCCGGGTCCGCTAGTGTATAATAAAATTAAATTTAGAAAGAATATACAAAGGCAAAACAATACAAAACTTCAATGTGACAGGCATAAGTAAATCTTTCACGACATAATTAAGTTAAGTGAAGCCTACGAAAATACTATCCATATATTATAACTAGAAACGCAAGTTATAGATATAGATTTATTCTATTGTAATATTGTTAGTTACGCGCTAAGGAGTGAAAAAAATATGTGTCTGATCACATATCAACAAAATATATAATGAAATAGAAATAAAATTGTGAGTAATAATTTTCATTTCCCACTCTAGCAACGGCGTTGAGTTCCACCATTCAATACGCTATGTTTCGGAAATTGGGCGGAAAATGGAAACGGGTTTTTTAATGAAAAAAACTATACCCGTGATAGTGGTTCACATAAAAATAAGCCTTTTACAAAATCTGAATATAATATATTACTATCGATGTACATTGTTTCGTTGTATGAGTAGTAACAAAATATTGTTATTTTATGAACGTCAGAATTATTCGTAGAATAAAATATACAAATTCCTCCTATTATAAAATGTATGATGATACATTAAACCTTTATAGCCCAAAGAAACACAGTACAGAAAATTTCTTATTGTACGTTTCATTTGTGGATATCATGCTGAAAAATATTTATATGTCTGATCTGTCAAAATATTGTAATATTTCTATATAATTTTTATATTGAAATATTTCGTATATATTTTTTAAATAATTTTTAACTAATTATTTTCATTTTTGTATAAGAAAAGCTATGTACATATTGGCAAGTATACTTACATCAATCATGGCATACGAGTTGGACATCATAGCTATAAGGAGATTCAGTAGAACGATGACATTGATCACCGAGTATGATCCAAACATGAGTAATCCCCAGAACCGAGTGTAACTCTTGATGCCAGCGAGCTCGAAATTCTCCAAGCCAACCATTCCAAAAGACGCCCAGAATAGAGATTGTGATGCCTCAAATACACTAATAAAAAAGAGAAAAATACGTTAAAGTACAAAGCTATTTTTTAATTAGTAATAGTAAAGATAAAACTTACCTGTGAATAATAAAGGTTTTTACAATTTATACATGTTTAAAACGCCCATTCATTATGAGTGACTATTAATTTTAGTATAAAATTATAATATACATAAATGATTTAGTACAATATTTATTATGAAAAGTGTGTTTATCATTTTTAAATTAAAACTGCGCGTGTATGACAAATTTAATAAAAGCAAGCAAGTTAATCATGTTGTTACTACTAGTACAAAATAATAGAATAACTTTAATACGAATGAAAGTCCATAGTAGTTCGCAACGTCATACAATCAACTTCATCAATTTTTAAAGTGTTCATCTTAACATTTATATCTTCTTCCAACTGAATCTGCGTTTGAAGGAGATATCTTAAAGCTGCAGTGGCTTCGTGAAGCATTTGCTGTAGCTGTTCGGTACTGTGGCGAAGCATCTCGCATTCGTAGTACAAAGCCTGTCCAGGGGGATCTTTAACGAGTTCAGCTCCAACTCGTTGAGCTCGTCTCCCAAGCCTTGTATGAGCTAAAGCGATATTCCCTTCCTTAGCAGACAACGCCTTTTGCAATTCTAGGATATTATTCTGCATTTCAACTATCTTTTGAGTAGTTTCTCGATGCATATCTTCAAGTTTAGCTTTAGTTTTTTTCGTATCTTCAATACGTTCTTTAAATTCGTGGTTACACTTGTTATAAGCTGCCCAAAGGTCATCTATAACTTGTTTTAGTAAGGTGTCAATAATTATCTTTATAGGACGAGAGCTTGTTACTTCCCTAGCTGCTTGTTGGATGTTTTTTGCCGAATAAGCGTTATACTCCTCCGCAGATATATTAGCTGGATCGAGATTTGTATAACCTTCGTAAATAGACAAACACAAATCCGTCGGTTTCAAAGAAAGAGATCCCTTGTCTAAATCTATAGCTGCTTGCTTGTATTGTAAGTCTCTATCAAGAAGATAACGTGTTGACCGGAGACGCCGCATTTGTTCACATAATTGTTCCAAAGCGCGTTTCAGCAAACTTTGTCCTCCAAGTATCGTAGTAATTTCTCGTTGAAGAGCATGTTCCACTTCATCTACAACCAAGTCAATACCAATGCGCCCATCTCGCAGCATTAGGCATTTACGAGAAATACCCAAAGCATTCGTCTGAAGCGAAGCAAGGCAATCTTCCAACCGGGTTTTGTAAACACCTAAAGCTTCTAATTCAAGGCAGATCTCCTTTCTTTGTAACTGTAATTCCTGTTTATTAAACTCTACATCCCCTATTCGTTCTTCAATTCGTCTATCAGATGTAGCTTTCATAATGGCTGCTCTTTCAGCAGTCTCCTCCCGAACTCTCTCACATTCTCCCAAAACTCTATCCGCAAGTTGTTGCTGATCTTCTGTATTACGGCATCGTTGGTCATTGCTCAGTTTCCACTCTGGTAGAGTAAACTTGGGACCTCTAGGTGGCATACATACTAGGGCTTGTTCAGAAAGCCTCGTAGTCGCCACTGGAGCGCCGATTACATTACGAACCCCGAATTGGGCTTCACCCATTTTATTATTTAAGAATTTCAACTAACAATTTAATATTATTATACCTTGTTAAAGTAAAACAATCAAAACTAATATAAGATACTCGAACCTAATGTGAAAGAAGTCGAAATTATTTATTACCATGGAAACGTATTATGAATTTCGATCAAACATATTAAATTTTGTATGGTTTCTGATCAGTCTGACAAACTACAAAAAGTTATAAATTTTATGATGAAATATTATTATTTTGTATGTAAAATTAATGTTAAAATTATTTTACAATTTTCTCTATTATTATCAACTTTACATTTATATTTCTTAAAAAACTAAAACAGAAGGGGTTTTATTTGGTTTAAGTTTATAAAACTCCTCTGTTTTAATGTAGTGTAATAAATAATATTTATAGCAAACATGTATTTTTTTACTTTCAATGCGTATTAGGAGTATAAAACTAGCTGAGTGCACAAATATACACTTGTCTTCATTGTTAACTTTCCGTTTAACATGCCAGGATTTTTTTTTTATATTTACTTTAGTGAGAATCGATTTTACAACCATTATGTGTACAGATGGCACTATTTAATTTTTAAATTTATTTAAATATTCCTGTGAATATTTGACAAGATCGAAATGCCAGGAAAACTATGTAAAAGTGCAATAGCAGTTTATGACACTTTCAACTGGAAAAGTACTGTAAAATGTAATAAAATGGAAGTACCATTTTATTACATTTTACAGTACTTTTATTAAATATGTACTACTACATTACAAATTGTAATTTTTATAACTTTTGTGAACTGAATCCATATATGAATAATTTATTTACTAACAATTAAGTAAAGTTTAATTATTAAAAATAAATATGATTTATTAATAATTTAACTTTTTTATATGCATTTTTTTTTTATTTCTATAGAATAGACATATCGATATTTTCACTCTGCATACGTTAAGACCACTTATACGTTACAACTTTTATTCTCATTTCAATAATTAATAAAAAAAATCATCAAAATCGGTTCACCCAGTCAAAAATTCTGAGGTTATAATCATAAAAAATACAGCTGAATTGGTAACCTCCTCTTTACACAAGTCAGTTAAAAAAACTAGCGATTTCTAGCGAATTATAGCCCGTTTTTCAAAACTCACTTTCCAAAGCTACGCCACTTCGTGCACGAGTCGCCCGCGTTGTCCCAGTCGGGGAGGCCGCCGGGCAACACGTAGCATTTACGCTTTTCCAAATCGGCGAAGTACCAAAGTAATTGGTTCAAACCTATTTATATATTGGTAGACTGTATAGTTTGAAATTTAACACGAAAAAAAAGTTTGTTTTCTGTATATTTATATTCAATTGTTATTACAGCAATAAAGGAAATGGAAAATCGAAGGCCCTGTGAGCCCTGCAAAGAGTTGAAATATGGTCTAAAAAAAATTAATTTTTTTTCAATTGATTGAGCATTAACAATCAGGAAGCTGAGCAAAATAGTTTTAGATCGATAATCGATATAAATAATCGATTATATCACTACAAAACTTAAATATTTGTTAATGTTCAAGTATTTTAACGCACTTATTAGTGCATATAATAATAAATAAAGAAAATGTCAATTAATTACTGAAAAAATAAAAAAAAATCCATTTTGAATCAATTATGATCAATCATATTTTAAATGACAGACATGACAGCTGATTGAAATTGAAACCTTCTCTAATGATTTTTGCATGTTTTGCTTCACTCGTTTCGTCGTCGTTTCGCTGCGTTTTGAGTGTTTTCCCATTTGTTTGATATTTTTAGCTTTGTTTTTAACGGGTTTTTTTCTTGGTAACCTATTTTATAGAGGTTTTCTGCCACTCAACACGCAATGCCTCCAGAATTAGGCAGAAAGTGGGGAACGGAGTGTCTTAACACTAGGTTCCCTCTGCCTACCCTGCTGTGTGCAGGATACAGCGTGAACCTAATTTAATTTAATTTTATAAAGGTTTATTTTATATAAACTGTGCTGTGAACTTAATCTCACTTTTACCAAATGTCTAATAACTACGCTCTCAGATAGCTTAAACTGACAAAATTTTCTGGAAGGGAATGATGTATCTAAATCTATTAAACTATACCATTTTCATCTCTTTACATTCTGGGCTCAAAAATATATGCAATCGTCTCAGTCTCCTTTACAAGTTTGATGAATATAATATACCTACTATACTTTTATATCTACTATACTTTTCAATGAAATTTACATAATATGTTTCATTATAATTATTCTATTCAAAAGTTTAATAAATAAATTTAAATTACTTACATGAACTGAACAACATATCAGTCATGTAAAAGGTCACTAAACTCACCACATGCAAAAGCGAAGAGCACCAGAGTGTAAATGAAGAAGAACTTGACAATATCAATGACCATGCGCCCGAGGGAGATCTGCAGCGGACCCAAGTGAGGATTGATGGAGAATAAGTGGACTAGTTTTAGGGCACTGCAAAGAAAAAAAAATTAAAAAATATATATATTTTCATTTCCTCACTATGTTAACGAGGCAAACCGTAGCGTTGAGCTCCGTCATTACATACCCAATGCCTCAAGAATTTGGCGGAAAATGAGGAATGGAAATGGCATTATAAGGAATGAAGTGTCTTAACTCTAGGTTCCCAAGTTCTATTAGCCTTTTCTCCTATTTGCGGAATACAGTGTGCAGCAAAAAAAAAGCTATTTTATAGAGTACAATGTATGTAATAATAATGTGTACTTAGATACTTTTAAATTTATATTCTTTTCTTTTTTAAAATGTAATTAACATTTAAAATATATATATATATATATATATATATATATATATATAAGAATTCATATTACAAAATAACATTTTGATTTCAAAATATAATATTCAATACTTATCTTATTAACTTTAAATTTAACAAACAAAAAATATGTAAAACGATTTAGTACCCATCAAATACCAAAAACAACTGATTACCACTAGAAAATCATTAACAAACAATTTAATTGACCGGCCGTCGTGGCACAGTGACTCAAATCTGTAACTATAACTCGACGATTATGGGTTCGATTCCCACTCGGGGAAATGACTTATTATTTATTAATATTTTCATTATAGTATTTCCGCTTTGGTATCAAGGCAAAAGCCTGGCATTGAGTTCCGCCACACAACAAGTAATGCCTCGAAAAATTCGGAAAGTAGAGAATAGAGTATCACTAGGTTGCCTCTGCCTACCCTGCTATATACGGGATACAGCGTGAAGCTAAAGAATAACATATTAATAAATAAAAATATAGACAAACCTAAATATATTAGCCGCTGCGAACAGTCCTTCAGCTATCAACTGAGGATCAAAGTCATCCCATTTCTCCCTCGGAATGAATCTTGTCTCCGGATTCCTCCGTATTTCAGCACTCTGTTGCAAATACGCAGCAAATCGTAGTACAAAGACGGCCGCGTATAGTGAGTTACGCGTAAAGTCTATGAAATTCCACATGTTGCGGAGATAACAGCGTATGCCTTGGATGTAAATCTCGTGTGTTTCTTGCCATATGAAGCCTTAAATATAATGATATGGAGATTGTTACCTTTTTTTTTAGTTTCGCGCTGTATGTGTGTGTGTTTTTAGTTTGCACATAACACACAAAACGCGACAGGTTGTGCGTTCGATTACACACGAATAAATGATATATTTCATATTTTAATCTCTGGTAGCAAACAGCGGCGTTGAGTTCCGCCTCAACATCTGCTCAACAAGCAATGCTTTCTTAATTCGATGGAAAGTGGTGAACGGAATTGTATTAACATTTGGCTCTCAGGTTCCATCTGCCTACCCTGCTATGTGCGTGCGTAAATCTGTTGTGGATTAATCATTCTATAATTAATAATAATTTCTAAAAGAAGTGACAGAAAAATATTTTACTTAGCTTTAATTTAATTTTTATATAATTTCATATTAATTGCAAACACTATGCAGGTATTTACGTACGTATTTTTTGTGGTAAAAATGTACTATAATGACACTGCCATTTTTTCTTTATGATAAATAAAAATCATTGACAAAAAAGCCAGCATTTGCATTTTATATAACAATACAGATTTTTAATTTGTAAAAACCAGCTATAGAATTTCTCTTTAAGGGCAAGTACGACCATCTACAGACAGAAATCATCCCAAATATTTGAAACAAAAAGCAAAACTATTTTTTAGTCTTATGTCTGTCCTCATGGCGCAGTGATGGAGCGTGTAACATTTAATATTTTATCTGATAATAAAACAAAATGCAGCGTTGAATTAAAAGTGGGGAACGAAGTGCCTTAACACTACGTTCCCTCTGCCTAACGTGTCTGTTATACCTATGTGGGATACACTCACTTTTATTAGATATGAAAGTTGCATGGAATTAAATAAGTTATATTTTCTGTGTCACATCATTATCGTTACTTCCTTTCCACATAAGTAGAGCACATAAAGTATTTTATTTATTAGTTAAGAAAGGTTACGCACTGTGTTACATACTTTATGTAATAAGGGAGGAAAATAGGCAATTACATTACAAGTAAAATAAGGGGCTCCGCCCTCTGCTCTCTTCGCTCACCAACCCCTGGCTTGCAATGATCGAAAAATAAAATAAATAATAAATCGACGGCCGATGTTCGTTCGATTTTTATTTATATTTTTAAGAAATAAACGTTAATACAAAATTTAATACATATTACATACTATAAAAAGGTCATCCTCGACAACGAAACAAATATTTATATAATAGAAAAAGATAGATAAGTGAAAGAAGAAAAGAAAAATTATATCGTATAGTAGTTAAAAAAAGAAATAATTAGTATTATTACACAGACTTACACAGTACGCGCCTTTTTTTATCAATTTTGTTGATTATCATTTTGTGAAAATTGGAGTTTTATAGGTCACAGTAAATTGACTTACAAAAAACTCAAGGTTGATTCGATTTCCTTATGAGATAAATATTTGTGTGGGCAAATTATATCTATTGGATCTACTGAGGCCGTTAAGGCGCAGGGGCACAAACGTGTGACTGTAAACGTAACGGTTGGTAGTTCGAAATTCACTCCGGGGGAAGGAAATATTTAATATTTTCATTTCGTCGCTCTAGAGTTTTGCTCTGAGCTTTGCCCCGTTACTAGTAACGAGGCAAAGCTTGGGGTTCAGTTCCGCCTCTCAACGCCATGCCTCGAGAATTCAGCGAAAAGTGGGAAACGGAAGTGTCTTAACACTAAGTTTCCGGATTCCATTTGCCTAAGGGTACGATACAGCGTAAAGCTAAAAAAATGTCAAGTAATGGGATAGTGTCTGACATTATAAAACGTAGACTGGGTTCAATACTCATTATAAAAAAGAATTAAAATATCAGTTACACGCTGTATCCCGCCACATCAGGGTAGGCAAAAATTTAGTGTTAAGACACTCCGTTCCACACTATTATGATCTTGTTAAATAGACTGTTTTTTTTATTACCCATGTGGAGGGGCGGAACCCAATGCCGCGCTTTGCCCTATTATAAGAACGAGGAAATGAAAATATTAAATATATATTTCATTTATTCGAGTGGCAATCGAACCCACAACCTGTGCCCCTGCTCCACTATTGACCTAAATAATGGTTATACATATTGTCCACTTGAAATAAATATTTTTTACTTTCATTTTGTAATTAGAGATAGCTTTTCCAAATTCGATAGATAGCTTGAGCCACACTATAGATACGCTCTCAGTCCACACTCGATCTTGTAGAATATTTGTACAGCAGAAACAATAATCCTATTCACCTTTCAGTCTTATCACATTTTGATATCGATATATTTCAAAGAGTATTATGAAATCGATATCGTTGTAAAAAAAATAAATGACAATTTACATTGAATGACAAAAAAATAATGAATCGATATAGGAACTTAAACATTAATGTGAGAGGATCATAACAAACCAAGAGAGTATCAAAAGCGATTCTACTATAGAATAGTGTATAGAAAGCGAACAATCTCTAAGTTATTACTGTACCACCCGGCCCATTAGAAATATTTGGACCAAGAGATGGTCCCTTGACTTTATGAAAGCTAGGATATGAGAGAGCCTAAAGTCAAGACACTCTGTTCTCGACTCTCCTATTTTGGCGGAATTAAAATTTATTTACGAATTCGAGAAATATGTAGATATATAAAAGATGTGCTGTATAAATTTATGCAATAAAACTGTAAAAAGATAAAAAAAAATGAAAAGCCTAAAGTACTTACCCAGAACATAAACAACGACAACCATTTCTAAATAAGTGGGGCCATTTCCGCGTTGTTTACTCATCTCCTTCTCCAAGTCCTGCACCATCCAGTCCGGTCCGAACATTTGGACTATCTTGTATTCAGCCCTTTGTGATACTAGTATTAAAATCACTGGAATATTTTTATTTTATTAAGAAGTTATGTTACTTTTGTTATTGCTGCGGTGGGTGCGTAAATTAAAGTGCCTATCGTGGCGCACAAGCATGCGACTGTAAAAGTGACAGATTGTGAGTTCGATTCTCACTTGATGAAACTAAATATTTGATATTTTCATTTCCTCGCTCTGATAACGAGATAAAGCACGGCGTGATTTCCGCCACTTAGTACGCAATGCCTTCAGGATTCGGCGGAAAGTGGGGAACCCTAGGTTCCCTCTGCCTGAGCCCGGGCTTAATCATGAACAATAAGAAAATATTCGGCCTTCCGCAAATAAAAATTAAGATAATAACCGCAATGGTACAAGCGTGTGACTGTAAACGCGAAGATTTTGAGTTCGATTCCCACTCGGAGAAATGAATCATTATTTATGAATATTTTCAATTCTTCGCTCTGGTAACAGGACAAAGTACGGCGTTAATGAACTTGGCGGAGAGTGGAAAACGGAGTATTTTAAAACTAAGTTCCCTAGAGAAAAATGTCAGTACTTACACAAAAAGAACAAATAGCTAGAAGCGTGTATTAAAAATTTCATAAACGGCTTTCTCATCAACCTGCCAGTGGAACAATTGGGTGCTATCATATACATAGTACAATATAATGGAAAGAGTACGGCCACTCGACATATTATCATGATTTTCTCGAAAGTACTCTTTCTACGGAACCCGGGAACCCCTTCGTACCATATCGTCGCTAGCAACTGCTGTATATTAGGATGGGCGACGAACTGTTGAAGAAGATATAAAATCAAATTCAAATCATTGTTTATTATGAGCATTTTAGAATCGATTAATACAAAAAAGCCAATATTGTAATAATATTTTTTTCAATATTTTTAGAAAATCCAAATCTCAACGAATGTCGTTTTTCATTACTTTGTTTTTATATGACTACATCATTGAAGAATGTCTTAACATTTTTTAAATTTTTAGTTTAAAATATTTTAGAAACCATTTAACAATTTTTATATTTGAAATTTTTATTTAAACAAAATATATCGACGATCTACACTCAATCTCTATAAGTAACCATTAAAACATTAATTATTAACAATGAGGCCGTTGTGGCGCAGGCACAAGCGTGTAACGCGACAGTTGTGGGTTCGATGCTCACTCAGGGGAATTGATTATTATTTAATAATGTTTTAATTCTTTCTCTAGTGCCAAAACAAAAAGCACGGCGTTGAGTTCCGCACTCAATGTGCAATGCCTCGAAAATTCGGGGGTAAGTGGGAACCGGAGTGTCTTAACACTAGGTTCCCTCTGTCTACCCAGTAGGGTATGTGGATATGTGGGATACAACGTGAAGGACACACCCAACATCTATAACTAACAGCTATTAAAGTATCAATTAACAATAATACCTTTTTCTGCTTAAAATCGATGGCCAGTTCCAATCTAGCCAGTTTCATATGTTCACCTTCTTCAAACGGCGGTTCGTCCGGGTCGTGGTTCAATATAATGGCAAGTTCCTGAGAGCTACGAGACTGATCTAACAAGTCTACAGCGAATTTTTGCGCTTGACGACGTAGCTCTAGATATTCGGCTTTCGATTCCTTAAATATAATTTTAAAAACTTGAATACAATTTTAAAATTTTATTCTAATGTAATTATTTATATAGTTACTATTATTAAAAATTGTAATAAAGCATTATTTGAACCAACACAATTTTTTTTAATCTAAAGTAGTGCACATCAACATACATTAGTGGCGTACTGTGTAACTTAATGTTGAAAATAATTTACATTAAATTTAATAAAATTAAATCAGCTTCACGCTCTATCCTGCTCACAGCAGGGTAGGCAGATGGAATCTAGTATAAAGACACTCCGTTCCCTACTTTCCGCAATGTGAAGGCATTGCGTGTCGCGGCATTGAGTTAATACCGCGTTTAGTTTTGACACCAGAGCAAAGAAATGAAAATATAAATTTAAAGAAATATTTCCATTCCTCGAGTGGGGAACGAACCCACAACTAGTCGCGTTTACAGACACACTTTATAAGTTTGTACACCTGCACCACGAATGACCTCAATATTTTAATCGCTATAATTTTTTAACAATCACTTTAACTGTAATTTGTAAGTAGGAAATGGGTTAACTTAAAAATCTATAAAATTTTGTACGTCTTTTTTCAATATCGGGGACACGAACATCGACATAATCGAATAACTTTAGTTATAAGCCACGTTTCATTTTGAACTGAAATTGCAAACACTGAACTCATTCAATACAAAATGTTAGTTTTACCTTTTAAAATAAATTTCGGTCATCATTAAGACTTACTTGTTCAGCAAACGCTAAAGTCCGTAACTCCCACGACAATTGGAAGGCGGTTAATATAGGATCAGTGGCAGATAGAGCGATAAGAGAAGGAGAAGCTAGAGCCTTGTACGCGTTGAGACGCGCCCGGGAGTGTCTGAGGGAGTCGTCTGTAGATTCTCTTATACAATCGTCGCAACCACACCTTGAAATTGAAATGAAACATTTAATAACACAATTCTTTAAGAATATTAAAAGCATATTTATATATAAAAACACACAGCGATTCCCACTTGAAGAAATGAAATATTTAATATTTATAATGACAATTACGTTATAAAATAGACTGTATTTTTTCTATTATTTACCTTATATCATGAGGATCTGGTAACGTAGCACCTCGGTCTAATAAGATCTTTATTATTTCATAGTTATTCTTATGCGCTGCTAACATCAATGGCGTAATGTCTGGAGTAAATGTTGATGTATTAGCATCTACTATTTGCCAACTCTAAAATAGAAAAAAAAATACATTTTAAAAATATATATAAATTTCATTAAACAATATATAAATTGCTCTATCAATGAAACTGATATTATGCCTGTTATATTTTTTATCCATTTACTCATAAATAACAAAAAGAATTGTAGTTATTGAGTTTATTCATATTAAATAAGAATTAAAATATAAGATAAGCGGTAAGAGAGGTGACCTTGTTTGACCTTCAAAAACAAAGTATCAAAGATACTCTAGGAAGGCCACATAAAAAGCACAGGAAACGCCTGGAGGGCATGTATGAAGAGGTTGATGACAATGGATGAGGCGAAAGAGATATGTAGAGACCGTAGCGTTTCGCGCTCCGTTCTCTCTGACTACCCCCCTAGGGATAAAGCGTGATGCTAGATTAGATTAGATTAAAATATACACATTACAGCAAATAAAAAAATAATCTTATTTTGCTTTGTTAGCAAAACTTTTAAAGCACAAATTTACTACAGTTCAGAAAAAAAAAATGTCAAAAACTCTAAAATAATATTATCGTACGAAATGTTCACGAGCTATGAAACAAATCAAATCAAATTAACATTGTTGATACCTCACTTCGTTTTTCACTTTCCTCTACAATGAAAATCGGAACTTGCACTCATACATTTAACAAAAAATCCATTTATACAATTTTAAATAACTCACGTAAGGTTCAGGGTGTCTATGAATAAGTTCTTCATGTTCCAACAAAAGCTCGACAGCTTCTACAAATTCGGCGTTAATGGCTTGCAACAAGGCGTCTTTGGTCGCCACTCCCATGACCACCAGGAGCTCCACCATCTCTAGGTTCTCTGCTTCAATAGCCAAAGTCAAAGCACCACGGCCGAGGGCATCCATGCAGTTAACGTCGATATGCTTCTTGCGATGTGCTGTTTGTAGTATCCTAAAAGAAACATGTTAATATTATTATAATATAATAATTAGACAAAAAAGAGTTTATAAAAATGGAGATCCAACTAGGACCTATGCGAACTCCAATACTTAACACATTGTGCTAGTTTAAATGTATATGACGATGACTTACAGTTTATTAATCATAAACTCTATTTTGTAACATACATAAATTACAGATTACAAAAATAAAATTAATTATTAATTAAGATTTTTGGTAAACCATCTTACCTTCTAACATTAGCCATGTCTCCTCTTTCAACTGCTAGAAGAAATTTCTTCTCTTCAAGCGTCAAAGCTTTTGGTAGAGTCGGCAGGCTGACCGGTTGCCGTTGCATGATGCCAGGGTCACCCTATTGTAAAAAAAAGTATTCATCTGTGTATATACAGCACACTATGATTTTTTTTTTTATATTTACAATATCAAAAGTAGAATAAAGTGACGCCAACAAAGAATAATAAAAAAAATTAAAAGTGAAAAACGAATAGATCTTTAACAAGAGTGTCTCGACGATAGCAGACTCAAGTCTAACATTTAGATATTAATATTAAGATATACCATCATAAACTTAAGCTTAAAATATAACTGAACCCTTGGCTACTTGATGCCTTAAGATCTTTTTTTTAATTTCTCTTAAATGTTTAAAAATGCATTAAAAATTCTACGATTACAATACTGTTAGGAGGCCATTCTAGCAAAACTTATCAAAAAAATACCTCTTAAAAATAAGGCAAATATCGTTTAATTCCATTACTTTCCTTTATTCGATTACCGGGTGACGAGGTCGACTAAGGAGCACAAATCAGTTAACTTGTAGTCTAGATAGATCTAGTATAAACTTTTATGTTCAATGACCGTGAAACCACGTGAAGACACGTGAAGTCACATGAAGTCGGGGAAAGTCGGAGGAAGTCGCTACATGAGGATTATTTAAATGACAAGTTTCATCCTTATGTCTGGTTTGACTAAATGCATTATCTAAACCTAAGTAGGCATTATGTAGGTTTCCTTCGTGGTGTAAATTATATATCTGTTACATTTCACTTGTGCCAGTCGCGGCGCAGCGGCACAAAGTGTGACTGTAAAACCGACTAGTTAGGGGTTCGATCCACTCGAGGAGATGAAATATTTACTTAAATTTATATTTCCATTTCTTCGCTCTGGTGTTGAGGCAAAGCGCGGCGTTGAGTTCTGCCACTGAACACGCAATGCCTCCAGAATTCGGCAGAAAGAGGCGAACGGAGTGGCTTAACACTAGGTTCCCTCTACCTACCCTGCTGTGTGCGGGATGTAGCGTGAAGCTGATTTATTTATTCATTTTATTTTACTTGTATGTATGTAAATAAAAGCAGTTTCTATTTTTCACATTCGTCACATATCAGACGATTTTGTTGTTTTATATATTTTTTTTGAAATATATAGTCTATAAAAATATATATTTACAGCAAAAGTCGCGCAATTTGTATAAGTCATATATATTTTTTACACTCTGGTATAACAAACTAGCTACAATAGAGCTTTCCCCCGTTTTACTCAAGATCAAAAAAGGAGTGAAAATTTAAGTAGGAAAATTATAGAATTATAAAAAATAGTATGCATATTTTTAATATACAAAAGTTATAAAAAAAATGAGACCAGTCGTAGCGCAGGAGCACAAAATATGACTGGGCGAGGCGACTGTTTTGGGTTCAATCTCCACTCGAGGAAATGAAATAGTTATTTAAATTTATATTCCATTTCCTTGTTCTAGTGTCGAGGCAAAGCGCGGAGTTGAGTTCCGTCACTCTACACGCAATGCCTCCAGAATTCGACCGAAAATGGGGAACTGAGAGTCTTAACACTAAGTTCTCTCTGTCACCATGTTGTGTGCGGGATATAGCGTGAAGCTAAAAAAAAAATATCAGTATATTTTTTACTAGTACAGATTTTTTTCAGGGTCACAAAGAGTTAAAAATACTTACGCCTTCCAAGTCTTTTTTGTCCCCCATATTGACAGTGTGGTTGTCCGAGGTAATGTGTAACGTCCCCGCAGGCAAAACCTATATGGGCAATAACTAAAATTACAAAGTAAATAATATTTATTTCGTTGTAGTATATTAATAAAGAAAAGAAGAACTTAATTAATTTCGAACAATATATAACATTTATGAAAGACAAAAGCTATATTATATAGGGCAGTCGTGGCGCAGGGGCTCAAGCGTTTTGGGTTCAATTCCCACTCAAGGAATTAATAAATTAATATTTTCTTTTCTTCATAACTGGTAACGAGACAAAGCGCAGCATTCAGTTTCGCTACTCAACACGCAATGTCTCTTAATTCTACAATGTCACACAATTCTCCAGAATTTGGCAGAAAGTGGAGAACAGAAGTGACGGAGTGTCTTAGCACTAGGTTCCCAGGTTCCCTTTTTCAGTTCTTAATATATATACGGCATACAGCGTGAAGACAAAAAACTATTATAATTTTTCTGTTCTTCCTAATTCTTTCTATATAGAAATAAACAATTGTTTGTTGTTGTTGTATGAAATTTCATATGTCATGATTTATTTAAATGACTATATTGACGAAATCGTTATTTATAACTGATGAAAATGCATAATATCAACGAAATGAATTTATAATTTAGAAAAACACTGAAAGATTTCTGGTTTAAATCTCTTTCACACAGTGCATGTTTGTATTGACTATAGACGTAGTAGTAGATAATCCTCTATTCCACATGCATAATCTCAAAATAGAAGAGATAATAATGAATACAGTTCCTCTTTTCTAATCTACACAGGATAAAATAGTAAGTAGACAGTATTCAAAAAAATATATATTTTTTTATTAGGTTCACGCTGTATCCCGCAGGGTAAGCAGAGAGGCATAAACAGAAGCTGTAGGTATACGCGACAGGTTGTTGGTTCGATTCCCATTCGAGGAAATAAAATACTTAAAATAAGTTGAGTTTCGCTTTTCCGATATACATGCAACGTCTTCAGGATTAGTCGGAAAATGGGAAAAAGAAGTAATGTTATATTTTCTTCTTTCAAAAAGCAGTAGGTACCTAAAGGTTAGAAAAGTGTTTGAAATATTTTTCTATGAATATTATGATTCAATAAATAGTTATAATTATAGAAACACAAACAGAATAAAAGGAAGCCACATTTGTAATAACATTTGGCTAATTCCGGTCATAACCGCCCACTTTGTAATTGGATCGAAAATAATCGTCCGAAATGTCCACTACCGATGTACTAGTATTTCTAGATTTAGCGATAAAAGTGACACAGTATTGTTTTTTCAGAGAGAGAATTCAGAAATAAAACATTGTAATTTAGTATAATTGTCATTATGTAAAATTAAGATAAATGTGTGAGGCCAGTGAAGCAGAGGCTCAAAGTGTGACTGTAAAATTGACTGGTTGTGGGTTCGATCCCCAGTCGAGGAAGTTGAATATTTATTTACATTTATATTTTCATTTCTTCGCTCTGGTGTCGAGTCAAAGCGCAGCGGTGAGTTCCGCCACTCAATACGCAATGCCTCCAGAACTCGGCAGAAAGTGAGGGACCGAGTGTTTTAACACTAGGTTCCCTCTGCCTGCCCTGCTGTGTGCGGGATACAGCGTGAAGCTGAGTTAATTTAATTTACGATTAATGTATTAAGGCAAGTCGGGACGCAGGTGCACAAGCGTGCGACTGTAAACGCCACAAGTTGTCGTTAGATTCCCATTCGCGTAAAAGAAATATTCAATATTTTTATTTCCTCTGCGTTCAACACGTAATGCCTCCAGCTATAATAACGAATGCTATAATAACGAATATTTTTATTTTTTATTATAGCGGCATTGAAAAGATCAGAATAAAATAAATATTTTAAAGGTTCCCATACAAGAGAGATTTTGTAGCATATTTTTATAAAAACCATTTGATAAAACTCATGTATAATCTGCAATTCAGTATTTCTAGCAAAATATACTTATTTGAAAATTAAATATTTGTATTTTTGAAATTTGTGTTAAAATTTAATAATCAAAATTATTGTAATTTTATATTACTTTTCTTTCTTTTTGATTTAATTGAAATAAATAGGTGTTGAAACGTTTATATTTTTAAATTTAAGTCCACTTAAGTTAAACAACCACTTCATAAATAACTTTTCTGTGTAATATTTAAATTTTAACAATTTTATCACATTTATTTAAATGCAAAAAGAATGAATATTAATGCTGTTGCAAATAACTGGAAATAATTAAAAAATAAATAAAATAGCACATTTATAATCGATGAACTATGAAACTAGAGTCCGTCGTAGCAATCGTATAAGCGTGTGAGACTGCAAACGTGACGGTTGTGGGTTCGATCTTCACTAGCGATAATGAATTATAATTTTTTTTTTTTCATTTCTTAGCTCTGGTAATAAGGCAAAGCGCGGCGTTGAGTCCCGCCAATGAACCCAATACCTCAAAAATTCAGCAGACAGTGGGGAACGGAATGTCTAAACACTAGGTTCCCTCTGCCCACCATGCTATATCCGGCACGCAGCATGAAACTGAAAAAAAAATCTTTAAAACACACGTACTCACCCCTGTGGCTGACGATACAATCTAGCTTACAAGTCAGCCCCTCACATATATACTGTAGTTAATCTTATTAGAGACATTCAACTGTTACTTTATGTATCGTGAACGTGATACTAACACGTGTTTGTTGATTTAAAGCCTAACCATGTAAGGTATAATTGATTGATATACCTACTTATTTAGTTCTCCGTGAGAACGTGTGGCTTAGTGGACAGAGCGCCTGGTCGGTTTCCAGGAGGCGCGGGTTCCAGTACCGCTACGTTCAAATTTTTATACGTTTTCTAAATAAGTATTTTTCCTTCCTAAGTGTGGAATAACATTTTAAAAAAATGTTTAAAATGATTGAGATACCTACCTAACACTAGTAAATAATATTTACTAGCTGAAAAAATCCTATGAAATGTATTTACTAAATATATTTCATAGGATTTTTTCAACTTCAACCTGTATCCCGAATACAGCACAGTAAGCAGAACGAGCCTAGTGCTAGATGCTCCATTTCCAACGGTCCAATTTTAGAGACATTGCGTGTTCATTGACGTAAATCTACGCCGTGCTGTGTTTCCAGAGCGAAAAAATGAAAATAATTTATCTCCCGAATTGGGAGTCAAACTCACAATCCTCACGTTCACAAACACTGTCCCTTGGATACTACCGCTACAATCACAATAATAGTAGTTAGGTATAATTTAAAACAAGTTTACCGATGCTGTATTCTATACATCTATGCTCATATAATAAAGCTGAAGAATTTGCTTGTATTTTCAATTTAATCAAACTAAACGAGAAACATTACATTTCGTTAATCGTTTCCATATAACCCACTTTGGGACTTCTAATGTTACACACTACATTTAATTATTTCCATATACTCTTTTGGTATAAAAATTTGAACCTAGCAGAACCCGTAAGCCATATGTTCTCATCAAGCTACATCGAAATATTGCACCTTTAACATGCAACATTGCAACTTTTTTTATGTTGTTAGCATCTCTGTAGGGAGATGGACAAGGATAGATTTTTATTTTATTCGTTTTCTCTAATAGTATTTTTCTTTCCCAAGTGAAAATGTTAAAATCACCATGACTGTAATTACAAAGGATTAGGTAAAATAAAAAACAATATAAAAATGTAAAACTTTATTTCAACATAGTCCATATAAGGTACTGTACACACCAGGCTACTCGACTAACTTGACTAGTGTATAGATATGTTCACACGTGTCTAGATTATTTTTTAAACCCACAAGTAAATTCGCAGAGGAAAGTCGTATTTACGTAATTTTTTACTACATTACAAGACATTTTGTATATTTTAAAATTGAATATGTAACACAAAAGAAAAACTAATTTAAAAGTTTCAATACTCGCAAAATAATCGTCACAAAAACCACCAACTGTTCATCTCTTACGCACTAACCTGAACGCCGCATTTCATCTCAACAGAAGAAAAAAAAAAATTTATTTATTTAGAATACTAAATTAAGTGTTCATTGAAACTCATACTGTACGCAACTATATCGTCAATAATTTCTCAGAACACCACAATCACTCCGTAGAGCTACATTCGGCATATGTATTTTTTTTTATTCAATTTACGAAAAAAAATTAAAATCGAAGCATTTAAGACCCACGCTTTTTAAATTTAGCTTTAAAAAATATTTTTTTAATTACCGTACATGCGACTCTATCCTACAAATAATACCAATTATTCTATATAGAAGCTATATTAAGAACTAATCTCAATTAAATAGTTATATAATATATTTTACAAGTAATTTATCTTCACTATAACTAAATAAGCAACAATAACAGCAAAATTGGATGTTATTATTATAAAAAAAATCTATTCATACCTACTATAAAGTATTAAATATTACATAATTCATATTTTTATTCTGTTTACCACAAAATCTAAACTAATATACATTAACTTATTATAATATTTTTATATAAGTAATATTAAAAAATGCTATTCTACATAAAACTATTATTTTATTAAGAATTAGATATATCAAAAGCTACTAAAATCGTTGTTACTGAGGTAAATTAAATTTAAGCACAATCTACACTATGTCAATATGATCCCAAATCTCCATATAAGTTTTTTTTAATATACTTTATTCACTATATTCTATTTCTTATCATAATGAATTCCTTTATAATAAGCATATCCTTTTTTCAAAAGACTATGAGAAGAAGTTATAAGTAATAGAGTTAAAGCGAGATTAGATAAAGTATCGACATAATATGTAGATTGCAACTTATTGAATGCAACTATTTCAAAATTTGACACAAATTGATATTTGACTTCAAAATAATGGAAATAGGTAAATTACTTCAAAAAGACATAAAATATTGCCATTTACCATAACATAAGAAATAAGGAAAGCGTATGTATAATATATGTATGTATAATATCGTACTATTAAATATAAATATATTGTAAAAAATATATAAAACAAAAGTCCTGTTGGATTTCTGCACCACTTATCAAATTTCAAAATCAACGCCACCAAACAAATTATGAAATTAAATTAAATAATTTAAAAAATACAACATGTATTATGAAATTATAATAATTATACTATCTGTTACAGTTAGTTAAAAAATATACATTATTCATACAATTATTAAGTTTCATAGCTATGACATAACAAATTATTGAGAATAAATGCAAATAAATATCTGATTTTATATATTTATATTTTTTATGCAAAATATAAATGTATTTTATAGAATAAATAATCAATCAATGCTTTGCAAATAATAGGGACGGCCACAGCGTAAACGTTGTCTTACAACATTAAATTCAATTCCAATTCATAAAATAATTATGATAATAAGCATATTTATAAGATAATTTATATGTATTCTCAAAATAAAACATGAAAGGCCATTATTTTAAACACATTTTTGTTAATTAACAAAAGAACCAAATAGTAAAACTACATTATACTCTACATTACAATAAAAGCTGCTTCAAAACTATTCATAAATTATTTCTCATTATTTACCATTTATAATAAAAATAACTACACACATATTATTTATACTAAAACTTTTATAATCTGTACACACTATACACTTTGCCGCCATGCTAGTTCGTTGCGTCAAAATGGCAGCTGACAGTGACAGTGTGGAACCTAGCGTCTCGCATGAAATGTTATCGAGCGAGGATAACAAGTTTTTGATATTATATTTTTTTCTCCATACAACATGACATTGGCAATGGCGAAGTGAATAGGGCTCAATTGACACGCTCAAATAAAAACGCCATAAATATAAACTAACAACTGAATTGTATTAATGTATAAATTTTATGTGTTATATTTGTACTAATATAGAGTACCAAGTGAGAATTCTACGAGAGATGTTTTTATATACTAATTGAAATGAAATTATTGTTATCTTTGTGAAATAAGACATATAAATAATTTGTAGTTTATTATATTTACACTTTTATACTATAAAGTGAACTTTACAAAGTTGATATAGATTTCATTTTATTTGAAAACATATTTTTAACAAAAATTGTAAATATGAAGATGGATTTTTAAGTTATTAAAGTGTACAAGATTAGTTTCATGTTAACTATTGATTTATAAATATTAACTAGCGGTTTGTCAATCGACTAAATTTATTTATTTCAATATAAGAAGACATTATACAAAACAATACGTCAATATTATCTGACACGTTCAGAACGCCATAATCAAAGAACAGAACAGAATATTAATATTATTGTAATATGAATAAAACAGTACTAAAACTCGGATCTAGAGACGGTATAGAGTTCGTTAAAATATATCGAAAACATGAATGCTTATGGAACACCGAACATGCACTGTATAAAAACCGGGGAGCCCGTATTGCCGCGCTTGAAGAATTTTCAAGGGAATTTGGAGTAGAGGGCTATGGCCCTAAGGAGATAAAAAACAAAATAAAAAATTTACGATCACAATATCACGTAGAGAAGAAAAAGATTAAAGAGTCTATGGATGGTGAATGCAGTAGTTCAGATGTTTATATACCCAAACTAGCTTGGTTTCATTTAATAGATTCTTTTTTACTAAAAACATCTGAAGACAGGGAAATATTATCAAATTCGGTATGCAATCTGTTTTAACAAATTATATGAGAATTATAACCGACGTTCGTAGGTTCAATTCCCACATGGGGAAATAGATTATTTAATATTTTAATTTCTCCATTCTGGTAACAAGACAAAGCGCGGCTTTGTCCGGCGGCCGCCGTAAAACAGTATTTTTCATTTTAGATAACATTACTTTGTTTTAATGCTAAAAGTATGTAAATAGATCATGATCAGTAACATTTACATCTTCTATTTTATTTTACAAATATTACCTGTAGAGTGATGATTTCAATATTTCTGCAATTTTTATGACGCCGCACATTAACGAAATGATAAATCACAATTATGTTAAGCTAATTTTCTGCTACATACTTAATAAAAAATATGACTACATCTCATTTCAGAACGAAGATTCACTTTTAGCACACGACAACACACCATTAGAATACAACGTCGGCATTTCAGAAGACTTGGAAGAATTGGAAGATGTTAAAAAATTTCCTACGGAAATTCTAGAACTGTCAAACGTATCTCCGAAACTTCAAACGAGAAAACGACCATCTATAAGTTACACAACCCAACCAGTTTCAGATCCTTTACAGAGTATAGAAAAAAAGCCAAAATATGAAAATAAAGATGATTTAGATAGTTTCGGTAACTATATAGCCGCAGCACTTCGAACTCTAAGCGCCAAAAACTGTATTCAGGCTCAAGACGACATACAAAGAATATTGTCGAAATATAAATTGCGAAATTTGCAAGATTGCCGTATTTCATCTTTCCAACACACTAAGCAATATTCTTCACAAAGCGATGACGATCTATAATATTATAATATACATAAATTGTGTATCTACAATAATGTAGATATTAAAGTTCATCTTCTAAACTTCATCTTTATAATTTTTATAAGATGATGCCTCCATCATCTCTTTCATAATCACGGAAACAACTGGTTCTAATTGAACCATTATTCTTGTATTTTATATAGATATTATTACTTATAGAGCATCTTTATTAAAACACGTTATTTGCTTTGATATACATGATTTTATATAGATTCTGTACCTGCAGTGGGAAATACCTCGGTCACGTACAATGTGTCATATAGTCGCTTGGAGTGTAAACCATACATTTCTCTACCACTCCAAAGAGCAAAGAAAGACAAAATCAACCTTTATTTTTAACCGACTTCTGTAAAAGAAGGAAGTTATCAATTCCACTGTATTTTTTATGTTCCTAATATCCCTCAGAACCTTTTGACTGGGTGAACCAAATTTCCTATATCGATAGGATAAACGATAATCTTTCTTTATTTGAAAACTGGTGCTCCCCGTCTGGTCCCATTATAATTAAGTCCATTTCTGACAATGTCATCCGTCCGAAAATCACTTAATCTTAAACTGACATTAAGTATGTGCGCGACAAATAAACGAATAACTCAATATCACGCCAGCCGATTTCGATTATTAATTTTTTGTTGTAAAGAATACCTTAAGGATAGTTTGAGGAAACTAATCAAATTGATTAGGTTCTGATTATGAAATCCGGTTGAAGGAGGTGTTTTTTGTTAAAAATTACATTTATATAGTAGAAAATACAAATAGATTTTCGAAATTATAAGAACCTTCTTGTAATATACATATACTCATATTTTTTTAAAAACGAATTTTCATCTCTACTGAAAATTTGCTTAATTAGCTTAGTTAGCAGGTTTACACTTTAGATCGACGATATGTCACACCAAGACATTTAGGTATTTCTATTTAGCTACTAAGGCACAACTGTAACAAGTTGATACCCGACATATTACTTATTTTGTCAATATTGCTTCAACGTACCATTATTTGCACAGTCAAATATATTTATTAAAAAATAAAAATATAATGAATAAAATATAAAGCAATAATGTACAAAACTTACTTAATTACCCTCTAATTTATACTTCCAAAGGTGTTTGTTATCTATTTTATTTTATTCATTTAAAAAATCATAATAATCGTATCCTTACGATGTTAAAATTAAAGAAATTATATTTAGATATTTTTACACTTAATTTTTTTCCAATTTACACTATGTCCACATAACATAAGGTTTAATGCGTTTATAACATTAAATAAAGTAAATACGCGGTTACTATATTTAAAGAAATCTACATTTTTTATTTTGTACTCTCTTTTAAGATATATTTGTATATAAATAGCAAATTATAATTTATTTGAAATATGAAATATGTTACGTGCAAAATTAATTCACAAAAGCTTTTTTACATACTATATTATATTTAATCTTTTATCACGTAATTAGATTTCATATAACTAATAATTTTCAATGTCTATCTCAGCATAATATCTTTTATATATTATTTATTATTATTTTGATATTTTTAAAAATCAATCGCTGATAAATAAGTATTTTCCACATTAATATTGACATTGCAAGTTTTTATCAATGAAAAAATTAAAGACAAAAAAATATATATCTAAATTTCTATAATTTTAAAAGTCATAAATACGCAAATTGCAATTAAATATACATAAATATATGGTGAATCCTGCTAAAATTACCGTACAATTCCTGAATATGTACAGACACACCTATACATAATTTTTATATATATACAATTAATTTACAAACCTATATGGCTTTCACTTCAAATCCTCTTCCTCGTCTTCAACGTATAGCAAATCCTCCATTTTGGTCATAAATTTATTGTTCAACATTTGTTCCTCTGGTATCGGTTTCTGTTGAAGAAATTTATAAATAAGACATTAAAATTAAATAAATAAAATGTAACGTGAATTTATTTAATAATTAGTGATTTTGAATATAACAGATTAAAATTTGATAACTAAATGCTAAGTGCAGCTACATTTCAGAGCTATACTCCTAATAAAAAAGCAACCCTGAGATTGTATTGTTAACTATCATTGCTTTCTATCCTCTATTTAAATTCCTACACAAAAAAAAATATATTTCCATATTATATCTTTTATATATTTTTTCTTGAACACCTTACATCCCGTCGATATGCCAAAATGCCCGTTGGCTTTAGGTCTAACCTATTGTTTGTGTTCCGCATAAGTAATTGTTCCATACTAAAATGCCGAATGTCCGTTATACAAAATACTTACAGCATTCTAATGACGCGAAATTCGTGCTAATCTCAGGTACTACTGATTCCAATTGAAAAATTCCGTTCGTTGGATAGTCCGTTTACCTAGACTGTATTATGAAAATGTATCTAATATGTATATCATAAGTCATACACAACACTTTGTTATTACTAAATAGTATATATGTATACGGAGGTAAAGCCACAGGTAAAAGCTAGTGATATTTGGTACAATTGTGTAACTGCAAAGGTGCCGGTTGTAGGTTCGATTCTCACTTGGCGGGATAAATGTATATTAGTATATACCTGAACACTGAGCCACGGTAGCTCGAAAAAAATATAACAATATTATACAAAGTAGTGTCAAAGGCAAATAAAATTATTAATTTTATAGCAAATAAGAAATACGATAAGCAAAAACATTTTATACATTTATTTAACAAAATATGATCAAACAAAAACGTGAAAGCAACTATAAAAAAAATTCGTCGGCTTAGAGTGTAAACCTGCTAATAAGCAGCTTAAAATTTTTTTAAAAAATATATGTATATCAAAATATTAATGAATATATGTATTATCAAAATTTATATAATAGCAGGCTTACACTCTAAGCCGTCGATATTACATACAATATATAATCAGATAATATTAGAAAATACAATATTTAGGTAAAAAGAGAATAAAACAATTTCACATATACAACATTACATAAAAAAACGTATTACATATTAAACAAATAAAATGAGTAAAAGTTTAAATTTAACAAAAAAGACCATGCATTATTCATGAATAAAAAACTAGCAATTATAATGAATTAGGAATTCTAAATATCCACTATATTACAATTTATGTACAAGTATTATATAAATAAATGTAAGAAAATATACAAGCATCACATCATATTTATGGTAGAAATATAGTTCTGTCTAAGTCAAAGCAAAAAGTGTATATAATGAAAATTCGAATATGGGGATTTCAATTATACGGATTTGTTGTTATCCAAGCTAACAATAAAATAGTAACGTGTATATTAGACGCGAAACATTTTTTTTTTCAGCTTTACACTGTAACCCACCACACGATAGTGCTCAGACACTCCGTTACCCACTTTCTGAAAACATTGCGTGTTGAATAGCGGAACTCAACGCTGTACTTTTGCCTTGGCACCAAAGCGAAAAAATGAAAATATAAATTTAAATAAATATTTTATTCCCTCAAGTGAGGGTCGAAAACACAACCAGTCGGGTTACAGTTACACTTTGTGCCTCAAAAATTTTATAATGTTAATAATATAAAGGAACGTTTTGAATTTTTGGGCGGCTCACATCCTCGACGTCTGCGATCAGATAACAGTCTGATACTAAAAATTCCACAACATTCCTCGTCATTTTATAGTGACTCAGTTACAGTTACTGCGTGTCGGTTATGGAACGCCCTACCCCTGAATGTCAGGAATTCAAAAACGTTCCTTACTTTTAAAAAACGCTTAAAAACACACTTTCTTTCACTTTAAATCTTTTTAGTCTTGCCTATGTAATATAATTTTTAAGTAGTGTATATTTTTCTATATTCCTGTACTTTTAGTATGTATGGATATATTTACCTAATTTATAAAGTGTATATATGTATGTATGTATGTATGTATGTAAACATGTATGTATTTATTTATATATTTGTATGTATATATATATATGAATTTATCTGTGTTTGTTCATGTATTATTTATATATTTAGTATTGTTCATACCCTACCCACTATTTATTTATTTATTTATTTTGCGATTTCCAACGCCTTAAGGTTGCCTGGAAGAAATCGCTATTTCAGCGATAAGGCCGCCTATTGTACGTGCTTTTATACTTGTATTCTCTTACTTCTTTTTTGGGTGTACAATAAAGAGTTTATTATTATTATTATTATTAATATTTAAATATATATATATACATATTATATATTTTCTTCTTTTATAATTTAAGCTACATATTTTTTGAAACTTCATATATTCAATTATCTAATTAATCAGGTCTCTGCAATCTGATTGTACACTATCATGATGTTATACATCATGATAGTGTACAATTATATATAATAAAGGCACACAATATTATAAAAAGAATAAACATTGATAGCATACAATACAAAAAAAACTACAATAGCGTTTTAAAAAAAAAGCCAATCTATCAGTTTTTGAGAGTACCAACTTTACATTTTTGTAAAAAAAAAAAAACAATTTGTATTACATTATAACAATTATATCACAAAAAACTTCAAATCGAAATTCTTAATTCTTAGTACATTTTTAAAGCTTTTTTAAACAAATTGTTTAAATATAAAAAATCTAGTTATATCTTATTGGCGTTGTCCAATAGCTGTTTGAACGAGAAGCATTGATAGAATGATAGGGTGACTGTGGAAGAAACATAAAATTATGTGATGTTTCAACTAAATATATAATTTATAGCAAAAAAGAAACTTTCTAACTAATTTCATAAGAACAGAGCATATCCATATTATAATTTTACCAGATATATAAAGAATATATAAATTTTATAATAAAATATATATAAGTACAAGATACGATAGGTTATTTAAAAAATAAATAATATGAACAAACAAACATACACAAAATACATTGCGCAAAGCTAAAAAAATTCAAACAGATTAGTGAAGCAAAAAAAATCATTAAATCTAAGCCCATATTTTTTTATACATAATAAAAATTACATTATATCTAATGTAAACCATCATAGCATAATTAAGAAATCTCTGACAATACATGCAACAGTTGTGGATTCAAAATTTGCTATATTATAGTAATTTGCACTTACCACCATATCAGCCCTCGGGAAGGGTGATAAGCATATAATCAGCACAGTCATGTTGTCACACCCGAGGCCCCCCGTGGCACAGTTTGGCGCTAGGCACAGTTGCATGAGAGCCTCACAGACAGTCGCAGGTTCCCATCCGCTTAGCAGACGTACACGGCAGAACGACAGAACCTCCTGTAGAATCAATCATAAAATGATATAATTAATTTCTTAAAATTTCAATAAAAAAAATTCTCCCCTAAAAAATATGTGCAAAAATAAAAAAAATAAAATAAGCCCAATAGTTCAATAGAATTTACAGTTCAGATTTATTTAAATTTTACAGGGTTCCTTATTTTATTGGTTGAAGATTAAGTCCCATACACTGAAACGCAATAGAATTTACATTCATCCATTACGCAACACAACTGTGTTGCGTAATGGATGAATGTAAATTCTATTGCGGGTAGAAATAAATAAAAATCTATACTTACTTCATTAGACAAAACTTCCCATATTCCATCACAAGCAATCACTATAAACTCCCAGTCGTCATTCAACTGTCGCACTTGAACATCAGGATAGGCTGGAAAGAAGAAAAATATAGTTAGAAAGAGAGGTTCACGACAGCGTGATGCAGATCCAAACATAGTTAGACAGAGAATTGCACGCTGTATCCCTCACACAGCAGGGTAGACAGAGGGAACGAACCTACGTATCGCCTTACTTCTGAGATAGCGTGCACGTGTTGAGTAGCGGAACTGAACACCGCCAATCAATGAAGTTTATTTGTAGATTATTATATACAGAAATATCAGTGTACAAAACCAACTGGTATCACAGGAAAGCAACATAGCATCCAGTATTTCCGCCATTTGAAAATATTTAAAATTTCGGTATTTACAATACAAGTTTATAATGATTTTTGATATTGATTTCATTATTGTCTTGTAAGGTACAGAACCCTAATGACATAAAGAAAACAAACAAACATACCAGTAACAATTTGGTCCCTTGCTGACACTCTATAGTTCCTCTTAAATATATAATCCCCTAAAGCCCTGGACAGCGCTAGGTTACCATTGACCCTGTTTAGTTGCACCCACCCACCGCCTGCGGTGATCCTGCGTAGTTCTTCCTCGTTGTTGGGCTTGTGGTCATAGGAGAGAGTTTCTACCTGAAGGTGAAAAATATTTATAATTTATATAATATAATTTAATGTATATGTTGAGGCAAAGCGCGGCGTTGAGTTCCGCCACTCAACACGCAATGCCTCCAGAACTCGGCAGAAAGTAGGGAAAGGAGTGTCTTAACACTAGGTTCCCTCTGTATGGGGGATACAGCGTGGAGCTGTTTTTTTTTAATGTATGTGTATAATTGTTATGAAATATTTAATATTGAATGAAAGTATATAAGATTATTTTTAAAAGATTATGCTTATGATTACTATTATAAAACCTTTATTTTAATCTTCATGCTTAACACTGTATCCCGCATATAGCAGAGTTCAGACGGATCCTAGTACTAAGATCCTCCATTCTTTCTTTGAGGCATTGCATCTTGAGTGACGTAATTCAATGCCACGTTTTGCCTCGTCACCAGAGTGAGGAAAATCATTTAATATTTCAATCCCTCAAGTGAGAATCGAACCCACGACCACTTAGTCACTGCGCCATCGAGGGCCTCGATTTATATGTGTATAATATAAAAAATTGAATAATGAAAAAAAAAATTTACACTTACAGCACCCCTCACACTGGCTATAGCCCTGGAATCACCGACGTTAGCACAATAAAGCGTATTGTCTTTGACTAGGACAACTACGGCCGTGCTTCCTGCTACCTTTTCCTGCATTTCTTCTTCTAACATCGCCTGATCTAGATCTAGGAATCCCTATAATAATGATATTTTTTTAGAAAGTATATATTATTACAGTAGTACTGGCATTTTATTCTTTGTGTAGTTTTTGTTAATAGTTCAGTTATTATCACAAATAATTCACGATAAACGGCAAAATCAACACAAACACTAGAATCTTAATTCTGAGATGCCAGTGGTGGCATTTTCATTCAAGTTTACTATTTTCTGTTCACATTCTATTCATTCAACAGTATCCAATAATAAGACCCTCCTTACACCACTATTTTATCCGAATTCAACACATTGCGTGCTAAGCAAAGCAAAATATTTAACATTTTCATTTCTTCATTCTGGTGACAAACCAAAGCACAATGTTGGGTTCCATTTCAATTCAATACGCAATACCTTTAGAAATCGGCTAAAAGTGGGGAAGTGTCTTAATGGAAATATAGTATTTTAACACTAGGTTTCCAGGTTCCCTTTGTTATGTGCGGGATTCAGGGTGAGGAAAAAAAATGTTAAAAATATATGTTTACATATATGTATATGCTACCAACTTTTTGCTAATATTATATAATCATCAAAAATTTTATGCAGCATTGAGTCCGCCACTCAACATCCAATGCCTTCAGAATTCGGCAGAAAGTATAGAATGGAGTGTCTTAACAGTAGATTGTATAGCATGAAGCTAATCTGATCAAAAAAATTTTAATAATGTCACATATATTTTGAGAACAATCAATCAACCTGCTTTAGAGCTTCTTCAATGTTTCCAAGATGATATTCTGGCCTTGCTGTAATGAATTTGTGAAGATGTTTCCCAGCATATTCTGCCACATTAGAACCTTAAAACAAAACACCAGACAAATGTGAATAGGACTCTGCCACCTATGGTTCATCAATTCATAACTCGGGCACTTAGATGATAATACATGAAGATGTGTCATAAAGAGGCCGATCGTGGCGCAGCGGCACGAGGTGTGACTGCAAAACCGACTGGTTGTGGGTTCGATCCCCACTCGAGGAGATGAAATATTTACTTAAATTTATATTTCCATTTCTTCGCTCTGGTGTCGAGGTTAAGCGCGGCGTTGGGTTCTGCCACTCAACACGCAATGCCTCCAGAATTCGGCAGAAAGTGGGGAACGGAGTGTCTTAACACTAGGTTCCCTCTGCCTACCCTGCTGTGTGCGGGATACAGCGTGAAGCTAATAATTTTTAATTTTATGTGTCATAAAGAACTCTCAATTATTTCTACATGCAGGTGAAGATGTATACTGTTAGCTAAATAGTGTTAACATTAATAATTTATCAAACAAACCTCCATGTCCATCATATACCGCAAAGAATGCTGTTCCAGGGTCATCAGGTAAGGACAGAATCTGTGTATGAGAATCATCCATAGAGACCCTCCAGCCTTGCATACATGATGAGCCCACTAAATATCTTGAGTCTTGACATGTTGATGACTGCTTTTCTGTCACTGGCTCTGAGAGGGTTTGCCCCATTACTCTACTGCTTAAAGCAAATAAATACAATTGTATAATAATTATCTTAACTTTAAGCTGTATCCTGCCTATCATAGGGTAAGCAGACAGAACCTAATGTTAAAATACTCTGTTGCCTATGCACAGCCCAACTTAAGAATCATAGTATTGTCAGATAAAAGCTATCTACATAAAATACAATAAAACTTAGAATTTAGTCAGAACAGTCTTACTAATGCAAAATAAAACCTGATTTGATAATCTCACATATATAAGTCAAGGTTCTTTATACTTCAAATTAAAAGCAAAAAACACAAGATAGTATATCACTGGTAGCGTTTGTATATCAATGTTAGCTGGCACAATCTCAAGTCACTGATATAATAAACCTCTTGACAAGCTTTTCATGTAATTTTACACCAAGTTTTTACCGTCATCGATGAATAAGAACTGATGTCATTAACTGTTTTAGTAATCTAATGCATCATATTAGTAATTTATTTATATTTGAAAATTTACATATAAAAGAAAGTATTAATTACTTACTTATTTGTTGTAACGTTCAATAATAACTGAATACTTATTGATAATAACAACGAAAACAAAACAAGAGATAACTGGCACTTATCTATAGAAAAATAAAGTGATAAACGCTTGTCATTTCATTTATTCCTATAAACTTTCATAATATACTTACGATGAATCTAAGCTGTTCGCTTAACAACAATTATACTTTATAATAATATTATTATACAATAATGCACAAAATGAGAAAAATACATAAAAATGCGTAGGTAAATATCAACTATGGAAACGTCAATGTCAAAACCAATTTATCATAGATTATTGCTTTTTTTATAGGTTAAAAATGTATTCAAAAGTTATAAGGAGAATAAATAAATTAAAAAGTAGTAATCATTTATCACTATACAATATAAAATATAATTAAAATCACATATAAAAAAACTTTTAAATTCTAACCTCATTATTCGCGATGTTGCTAGCATTTTTGATAATCTTACTCTTATCTCATTTATTATTTATTTTATAATTCATTTATTAATTTGACACAATGATTTTTAACACGAAAAAAGTAAAATATTCACGAATAAAAAACTTACAAAAATTTCAGACGTTATCCACGTTACAAGTTGTCATTTTCTTTTCTTTCATTTTAAATATATATGCCAGTTACTAAAGATACACCGTATTTGTAATATAAAAACTCATCTGTACAATAAAAATATGTTTTACTTTTCACTACACAGTCAGTCCTAGTGTAATAAGAATATATACAAAAAATAAATTAAAGAAAAGGCCGTTGTTTTATTTGTATGAATCTTTTGTACATTTTTTTTATTGTTGTGTAAAGAAATTATATTAATAGGACTGAACCTTGGAGTGCTCCAGTATTAACGGGCTTGGTTTCCGAGCATACAATACTAAGCCCTTATGGTGCTACTTCTCAACTGCTACAGGTTGGAGTTACGGGAGCTAAGGGATTCTTCCATAACCCCGGAGGCGGGAGCCTGCTCGGCACGCCTAGGAGTCAAGGATGGTGGATCACCCTCGACGACCTGCTCAGAGTAACGCGCAGGAGCAACCTGCGCGCGCATACTCAGGCCAGGTATGTAGATGATCAGCTTCCCCAAGCTGAACGCCCTCTGGTCGATTAGAGAGGAAAGCGGCAAACGTGTGCTGCCTTCCGGCACCCCGGTCTCCGGCGGAAGACAATTATCGACATTCAAAACAACCAAGATTTACGCAACAAATTCAACGAAGGAGACTTGCTGAACTTTTACCGCTGCATCGATAAAAATATGTACAAAGAGTTCCGCATAAACGCTCTAGAATGTGCCAGCTTATTTGGTTCTTCCTATATATGTAAACAAACTTTTTCAATACTAAATATCTAATAATAAAACAAAAAATAAAAACCACCTTGCAAATGAAAGTTTGGAAGCAGTTTTACGTGTTGCTACAAGTAAATTTGGCCAAATATAAAAAAGATTGTAAGCACTATGCAGTGCCACGCTTCAAATTAATAAATTCTTTTTCAATTTTAATAAATTATTATCAATTCTTTATTCACTTTATAGTCTTTAATTACCTATACTTCTGGCGGCCGGCCCGCCATCAGTTCATGATTTACCAGAGTGGCCCCTAGTCTTAATAAGTCTGTGCAACCATGACATAAGTGAACGGACGCTCTTTTGCTTTAAATAATTATTCAATTGCTTTAGAGAGAATATGGGCTTCCAAAGCGCCATTTTATCTGCAAAGGAATTAGCTTAAGAACTACAAGTTGAAACTGAGTTTAGACCCATAAAAAGAATTCGATTTGTTAAGCGTCAAGCTGATGAAACTGCCCGCGACGAGCCTATTGTTTCTGCAGAAAAGAAATTTGAAGTAGAATTTTTCAACTCTCTCTTCATTAATTTCATTTAATGAAAGATTTGAACAGTTAAATGAATACTCGAATTCTTGGTCTTTTTTGTATAATATCAAACAAATTCCTGAAAAACCCAACCCTGTGATCTCCAATTAAAATTAATTCTTGATTCTAAATCAGATATAGATGGTTGCAGGTTGTGTGATGAACTCATTAACCTGATTTTTTTGGCTGATCAGAATCAGGTTGCCCTGTGTACTACCCTGTGGGAACCCCTACTTATGTTTAAAAAAATTATTAAAGATCGCAACTCGCAAGAGCTATATCCAAATGTATGGATAGCATTGCGAATATTATTAACTATACCTCTAACGGTTGCTAGTAGGGAAAGGAGTTTTTCTAAGCTGAAACTGATAAAAACATATCTGCGATCGACAATCTATCAATCTAGATTGACAAACTTGGCAACTTTGTCAATTGAAAATGAAATTGCTGAAAACTTAGATTTTGCTTGCCTCATAAAAGAATTCGTCGATAGAAAGTTAAATTTTATTAGAATATTTCCTCGTGTTAAGTCGCTCCGTTCGCCACTTTCCGCTAAATTTTCTTAACACTGCGCTGTGCTTCGACAAAAGAGGGAAAAATTAAATATAAATTTAAATAAATATTTCCCTTCCTAGAGTAGGGATCGAACCCAAAACCAGTCAATTTTGCAGCGCACTTATGCCCCTGCGCTACGACTAGTCTGTATTACATGACGTGACCATAGATTCCTAAGTATAATTAACAAATGCAATTATTATATACTAGAGGGCGCGAGCGGCTTCGCCCGCTTATTAGGAGGGAATCAAAAAAAAAAACCACGAAACACGTGTTCATTAAAATATTTTTAACAGTCTGAATTTAAATTTTTATAAAAATCAATGGCAATTTAAAGATTTTTCCATATAAACTTTCAACCCCTCATTTGAACCCTCAGGGGGTGAATTCTTAAAAACCATGAAACACGTGTTCAATAAAATATTTTTAAGAGTCTGAATTTCAAATTTTATAAAAATCGGTGCAGATTAAATTTTTTTTCCATACAAACTTTCAACCCCTATTTCATCCCTTTAGAGTTAAAATTTTTCAAATTCCCTTCTTAGTGGATGTCCAGAATATGAAAATAAACATCTGCCCAAATTTCACCTTTCTTCCATCAGCGGTTACGGCTCTGCGTGCGTCTTACCTCAGTCAGTCAGCACAAGTCCTTTTATATATATAGATTTTTTTACTCACATTTTTAAACATTTTTAAAGTGTTATTCCACACTTACGAAAGAAAAATACTTATTTAGAAAACGTATAAAAAATTATAAAAATCGTGAACCGTGAATCGTAAACCTGGTCGGTTTCCAGGGGGCGCAGGTTCGAGTCCCGCTGCGTTCAAATTTTTATACGTTTTCTAAATAAGTATTTAATTCATTATCTTCTCTACCACAAAGTTGCCTGGAAGAGCTTGCTCATTTAGCAATAAGGCCGCCTATTGTACTAACAATGTAATAATCGGTGTACAATAAAGAATATTTTACTTTTTACTTTTACTTTACTTTATATATATTTTTAATAGATGAGATATTTATTTCATTGTACCTATTTCCTTTTTTGTATGTAATTGCAGTTAGGGGGCGCCGAATAAATCTCGCCCAGGGCGCTGGTAACGCTAAAACCGGCACAGACTACGAAGCTTGATTTTTTGTGCTAAAAGGGACTAGTTTCATCTTAATAGCTCTATGCGATCTCAAAATAAATGATTTTGAAAAACGGACAGACAGACAACAAACTAATCCTATAAGGGTTTCCTTTTTTCCTTTTTAGGTAGGTACGAAACTTTAACAAGAATTATTTATACGTATGTAACACATTTTTAAAATCACTTACATTTTATTTAATCAATTATATAAATAAATTTTACGTAACGTAAATCATAAATTATGCATAGCAAAATTATGCTGATAAAAAGTTATAGCATCAGGTTTAAGGCTTAGGCAACTTATATGTTTATTTGCGTTAGACAAAAACATTACGTATGAAGACGACTAAAATAATTCAAATGGTAAGTGTATCAATTAATTTAAGACTTAGGGAGAGCGCGCATTGGTAACTTTTGTCACGGTGACAATAAATTCTTTGTCACTGTCATGTCACCATGCTTTTCGTTGCTGCGCGCACTTGCGGTGACAGTGACGAAATTTTTTACATTTGATAATATGGATCTCGAAGAGATGGTTGTCTGTGCACTTATGTTAAGAAATACAAAAAAAAGCAAACGTAGAAAAAATAATCGTTTAGGGATTTGTCATAGAGCTACGGCCTCAACTCAATTTAGTCAATCAGTATGTCGTTGTCTATTTCATCTTCATGAAAACACACGTTTAGCCTTGGAGATGAACTTGACGCCATTCTTGAAATTAAAATTCGGAGCTGCACGCTGCTGTTTCTTGTTTATGCGGAAGACGACTAGTATGGAAACCGCAAGGTGGAGGTGACATTTAGTTTCTAATGCGCGCACGGGCATACAAACCTATGGACGCGGTGGCAGTTGCGTCACGGGCGTGTCGCCATCCCCCGCGGACAAAAAGTCACCCAACTGTCACGTATCCAAATGCGCGCACCGTCATTTAGGATGATGTACACGGTGACAGTGACGCAACAGTCACGGTGACAAAAGTCACCAATGCGATGCGATGCAAAGGTATAGCGACCTTATACTTGTTTAGAGAACGTATAAAAATTTTAACGTAGCAGGATTCGAACCCGCACCTCCTTGAAACCGACCAGGAGGTTATAAATATTTAATTTAAGACTTATTAAATTCTAATGAATTCTAATACAACAACAAGTTTCTAAGTTAACAACGAATAACAAAAAATACTCTACAGTACATCTCTTGAAAGTTTTAAAACAAGAACGAATAAAGTAAACAACAACGGTTGGTTGTTTGGGTTGTGTTTGTGTTTTATGTTCGTTTGTATTATTTAAGCTCATCAAGTTTTTATATATAATTAGTTAAAATTGTAAAGTAAATGCATCCATTTACTTATTTACTAGGCATAAAACGAAAATATACTCAATCAATCATCTAGCAAATTTAAAAAATATGCTAAATCTAATTATAATACTCGTGGCCCATTTTACCCTGCTTCACATGTTAAAATCTAGCTATTAAAAATAATAATATCCGTTCTTGATGTGTTCAAATAATAAATAAGAATAGCATTGATCGTCAAAATAAGAGCCATGTAAAAAACAACCGCCAAGCATAATTTATAACAGTAAATAAATTCTTCACTGGCTGATGAAATCGACGTCGAAAGCACGTGTGATTAAAAAAGTATTCACTTCCGAAGATTTCAGTTTTACGCGTGCTAGCGACGTGTGTGCTTGTGTTTTGTGTTACGTATTTTTATTTTTGTGCCACTAATATTAATTCAATTTGCAATATTTAATTTGAAGTTATAAATATTTTATAAATAAAATGGCTTGTCCTATGAGGTAAATATAATTTTTATGTTATTATTTATATAAAAAAGTTGGTAAATTAATTTTGTACTTAACGTGAAATAAAAGATATTTGATAGGTTTTAAATTACCCTATCTTATATTAAATAACATACCTACGACTTATCGTTTCAGTATTTTTTTTGCAGAATCAAAAAACAAAAGCTGTGACACTTTGCTTAGGAATCGAATTTATTTATATATTCTAATCGTTTAAATGTTACATTTAATAACTTGAAGCACATACAAAAACAGAAAAGTAAAGTAAGCCATTAAGGATTTTTAACCGACTTCTGTAAGAAAAGAAGGTTATCAATTCTACTGTATTTTTTTAATGTTTGTTACCTCAGAACTTGTCTGGGTGAACCAATTTTGATGATTTTTTTTTTATTTGAAAGCTAGTGCTTCTCGTGTGTTCTCATTTTTTTTGGTCCATTTCTGACAATGGTATGTATGAGCAAATCACATAAGTCTTAAATTTGCATTAGGTATGTGCGCGTCAAAGAGACGAATAACTCAAAACCACGCCAACCGATTCCGATGATTCTTTTTTATTTAAAATGATACACTTCAATTATAGTTTCGTTCCGTTAGGATCCGTTTTTTTTTATTAAAAAATATAATTATACTGTAATAGTTACAAAGAAAATATTTGTTAAAATGGGTGTCAGACGTGAAATTCCTCATCGTTGCATATCTTTTCAACCGACTTCATTAAAGAGGATGTTCTCATTTTCAACCGACTTCAAAAAAGGAAGAGGTTTACAATTCGCCCGAATCTAGACACACGGCAGTGTTTCCGCCAAGTTCGAGCGACATACCGGCCGTGGGTTATATTACACGAACCATTTCGGGCCAATTTCGACCCCCCTATAACTTAAAATCTATTTTATTTACGCATATCAAATTTCTAGTATCTGTTGAGACCCCCAAACTTATCTAAAATACAAAATTTCATTAATATACCTATAGTAGATTTTGAGATATTGACGTCAGAAAATCGCTATTTTTACTATACACTCACCGACTGACTGACTCACTCATCGAAAACCTAGACCACTTCCAATGGTCGTATTGACTTGAAATTTGGCATGGAGGTAGGTCAAGGTAAAGGGAAAAATCTGAAAATGACCAAATGTGAGTTAGTTTTAAAAATAATGAAGGTGTAAATTTATACTTCTAAGGAACTAAAACGAACTAAATTTATCTATATTTATATAATATATCTTCGAATGGTCGTACCGACCTGGGGCCTTACTCTTGACGCCAATTTCCAATGATCAATCGTCAATAAATGTAATTTCGTACTCTTGAAAGCAATCAATTGCTAAGTCCACTACCGCCCGCTAGTTGACGGTTGCGTTAACTAAAAATTATTGTAAAATTCGTTAGAATTGTGATATTTGGTACTCTTGACGCGTTTTTGACAGCCAGCATTACAGCAATGCTGTAAGTGGAATTGGAATTTACGCAATAACTAAAGTGTACATTTTTAGAAATTGATTTGTTATTTTTCTCGTGAAAACGGCAATAAAATGGCACGTTTAGTGCTTATGTACTGTGTTTTGAGGAAAACATATAAATTAGACATTAAAAACAACGAAATATGCGTCGATTCGCGAATTTTAAAGAAAAGTGAAAACTATTGACTGTCTTAAAGAAAAATTCTGTTATAAAGGTGATACGAAGAAATAAGTAGAATTCGTCACATAAAGTGAAAAAATTTAAAACGAAATTAATGACTGTAACTTACATATACTAGATTAGTTAAGTATTAATCTAAGGAAATACATATGTAAGTGCTGATTAAAGTGCTAAGCAAAATCACGTAGTGTTTATATTTCAAATGTATTTAAATATATTATCAGTGGACTCATCTTTTGAAGAAGTTTTAATTGGAATGAGCATTTGCTTTGTAAAAATATATATTAAATAACTACCAATATATCATTCAGTACCAATATACCAATGTAATAGTTGGTACTTAAATATTTTATAAACTACAATAGTAAGAATAGGATTTATTACTATCATTTTATAGGTGACCATATGTTTGCCCAAAAGTGGATATTTGATGACCTCTAGATGTAGATACTTACAGGAACTTTACAAGAATATTTCACCAATATTCATTTCTACTCAATCTAAATAAACAAAAATGTTCACAAATGGAAACACAGGGTGCAGCAATTTAAATAAATAACACATATTGCAAGTGACAACATATGTGTTAAAGTATTATATTGGTAGGTAGGTAGAAAAAGTCTCCAAACATTACAACTGACTGACAGGTTCTAAAAACATATAATAGCTACAAAATTAAGGAAAGAAACAGAAAATAGGTTTATTTTAGTCCACAAGTTATATAAATATTCTTATAAATAAGTTTGTATTTTTTTATTTTAATATTAAGGTATTGTCTAACAATGTTTGTTGTAAAATAAAAATTACTTTTAAAGTTGAAAATAGTTAAGCAATACAATAAGACATTGAATTTTCTTATAAAGTTATTTAAAATATTATTATTATTTAATTAATTGATACAATTACCGAGTAAATATGTACTTATGTGTAACAAAATTATATTCTACTGTACTATATTGTTTAATTTAATGAAACAAATTAAATAATAATGAAATAAATTAGTTTTCCAAATAAATTATTTTGAATTTATCAAAATTTTACCAAAAATGCTCAAAAGTATGAGTGATTGGATATGTCATAATATTTTTTAAGTACTCAAGTATTTGTATATATGTGTATAATTGTATCTCTATATAAATGTATATATAATATCTATGTTTATATTTATGTATGGATAGTGTATGTATATATAAATGTTTGATATAATAAATAACAAAAATATCTTTATACAATCTTTATACTTTAAATAAGTACAAATTTTAATGAATGTATTATCTTTATGCAATAGTGTTTTTAGAATTTGATTTGTAATTAGATATACGAATCTCATGCTAAAGAGAAATGTTTCAGATGTAACAGTATGTAAATTATCTTATTAAACTTATTTTAAAAAGAATGATTTAATTATTTAGCGATAGTTTTGTGTTGTACTTGTATTTTTAAAATAACCAATAAAGATGTGTTTTAATTATTACTGTTTAATTACATAATTGGCATTTAAAACAAAATATTAAATATATGGCAAGAAAAAAATAAAAGCAAACCATTACACTATATTATTTTCAGTTTTTTTTTATAGTTAAAGAAAAAAGTTTGTCTTGGTCTTTCTTATACAATAAAAAATTATCAAATTTTACGTACTTATTGACACTAACGTATAGCTTTAAGTTTTATGATATTATACATTATATGATAATGGTACATATCAATATTCTTATTATATATAATAAAAAGACGTTCAGTAGTAAAGCATTTTTTTATTAATACTTTTATTTTAATCACTTTTATAAACATAATAGACTAATCATAATTCTTTCTTTAAATATGCACATTTAAGCGTTATCCATTAACATAAAAAAATATGTGTTTCTTTCAAATAAAAACAACCATTAGTTTTCGCGTGAACTTCAAAAGCATTTAACCTTTGTTATTTTGTTATACTTTACTTAATTATATACTTCAACTTTCTTTTTCATTTATATATAGGCTAAATGCAAATCGATTGTAGAAACATCTTTATTATAACTGATAACATAAACATTAATATAATAATACAAATACATATGTCAAATGTTTTTTTTGACAAATCATTCTAAATAATTAGACATACAGATAAAATATATCCATTTTTTAGAACGACTTCAAAGGTTTCATTGTTTTTTAAGTAAAACAAAATAAATGTGATTTATAATTATTGTTTTTGCGAAAAATGTGCATGTAAATAAATTATTTCAAGGACTAATGAATGTTAATTATGTATCGCAGATTTATCGGTATAAAGTGTACAACACTAACTGTCAGTTATAACGGCGTTAGAATTGGTCAAAAAAATAGTAATCCCACTTTGAGAGTATTGGTTTCAAGAGTACCAAAACAACGTCGCCGCAGGATTGCATTGAACAATGTTGGACGTCAAAATGGGATTGAAATTACTTTCAAGAGTAAGGCCCCTGAAATTCGTTACGAAGGTTTGTATTTAGTCAAAGTAAAGTAAAAATCTGAAAACGGCCAAGTGTGAGTCACTTTCGAAAATAACGAATGTGTAACTTTGATCCACTATAAGGGGCCGTTCAAGTATTACGTAAGCAGTTTTTTTGCAATTATTGACCCCCCCCTCCCCTATGTCATCAAAAATAAGCAATTCTCTTACCCCCTCCCCCAATGCTTACGTAAGCATTGGCATATAATTTTTTTTTAAGGTATTTTTTATTGATATTTTATTTGTATCTATATTTATATAAAAGGACATGTTCCCACTGACTGAGGTAAGACAAGACGCTCGCACAGCCGTAACCGCTGATAGTAGAAACGTGAAATTTGGACAGATTAATATTTTCAAATTCTGGAAATCCACAAAGTAATTTGAAAAATCTTAACCCTAAAGGGATGAAATAGGTGTTGAAAGTTTGTACCGAAAAAGTAATAAATCACCATGATTTTTATAAAATTTTAAATTTAGTCTTTTAAAATATTTCAATGAACACGTGTTTCGTGGTTTATTTTAATTCACCCCCATAAGGGTGCAAATAAGCATTCCCGCTAAGTAGATACAATGAACTTATATATTACTAGCGGCCCGCCCACGGCTTCGCCCGCTTAAAATAATGATTATTGATTTAATAAGCAGAATTGATTGACAACTATAATGACTTCTAATATGATTTTTTTACGACATTATCGTAATTTCTATAAGATCTTTTTTTTGGTTCGAACTAAAAAATACGACCAACGTTGATATTTGATATTCATAAAATATACATAAAGCTAATTATTTATTATATGTATATATTTTTGTAACATTCTTTTTACCTATGTTATGTTTTTTAAAGCTCTGTTAAATGTGCTGATGTCAGTTAATAATGTACTGCTTCAGTAACAGCCTTAAATGTTAAATTATTGATTTGGGTAATGATTCATAATATTCTGTGTAAAATAACTGTAATAATTGGCATATTAACTCCTGTACAATTTTTAAATTAGTTACATATATTATTAGCTAAATGTACAATTGGTAAATATGTAGTTATTACAGAGTACACATAGAAAGGATGTTTTAGGCATTTTTATATAGATTTATTACAAACGAACGAACGAATCAGAAAATCTATGTATTTGCTTGATATCTCTTTGAAGATCAAATTGTTCTTTATCTCTATGTTGAATTAATTACGATTTAAACTTAACTGTTATGATTAATTAAACTTAACTGTTATGATTAATGAAGGTAAACTCCACTAACAGTTCAATTTTGTTTACTTTGTTGTATAAAATATTCTATAATAGCGCTTCAAAAATATATATTTTTATCAACAGTTATATAACCAAGACGTTTGGAATGTCATTCTTTAGCTAGGAATCTTACCAGCGCGATTGCTATTAAAAATTCGCAGACATAGTAGTGCCCTGAGTTCATTCAAATGACGATAACTTTTTTTTTAATGAACCGATTTTGATGAACCAAATTTTAGTAGTTAAGTTGAGTTAAAACAAAGCAATTGGTGAAACTTTTAAGTAAATCGGTTCAGTACTTTTAGAGAAAAATGTGGACATACATATCGACAGACAGACAGACATGAAATTAAAAAAAAATATTTTTGCTTTCTATTATTATTTTTAAGTGTCCCTCTATCCATTTCAGCCAAAATTACTAAATGTACAGACAAAATATTTTTACTGTCATTATACAGGGTGGAAGAGGCAGCGCTCCATTTACGGAAACAGCATATAGGGTAAAATATTTCAAACCTATACCTAAAAAAATAAATCAAGATGCCTCAAGAGTTTGGACGTAGGATTTTTTTTTCATTTTACGATTTTTATCCATACCTGTATTTCGTGTAACGCGATTACGTATAGATCCCAATAACATAAACACTTACGACTACAAAAATACTACTAAAGGTTAAACAACTTTGAACTTTATCGCCAATACATACGACTCGATTTCGAAATGAGGCGCGTGCGGCGGTGTTCCTTTGATAGGTTTATGTGTGCGTGCGTCATCCTTACAAATGGCGTTTTGTTTTAAAATGACAATTTTATTATTTATTTTGTTTGAAAAAAAAAACTATTTCATTTTTGGGAATTTATTTTTTTCTTGAATTATATTAGGCTTTTATAGAGTAGTTAAAACTGTGGTTTCATTTAATGTGGTGCTGACACTTCCACCCTGTATATAGAGATTATATTATAAAACTAATAGTTATATCGTCTACGAAATATAGCCATAATATATATGAAAAAATAAATTACTTCTGCTTACGTAATTACTAGCTAGACCCCCCGCCCCCCATGTCATCAAAAATAAGCAAACCCAAGACCCCCCCGACCCCCTACAGTGCTTACGTAATACTTGAACGGCCCCTAAGTATGGAGTGAAATGAATACATAATAAGTAAGTACTTATTTAAGTTGGTACCTACATGTATACCCATATAGATTATTGATAAATGCGCCCGACACAAGACAAACCTCTGTGTTTGTCTGTCGCGGGAATCAAACCCGCGACGACATACGGCGTGCAAAGCAGTGTCACTACCAAGGCAATACCTATGCGCTAAATCCACGGTTAAAAATTCAAGAAAATAAAGGTGTCGGTGGGATTCGGATATTTTACTTAGCCACTCGTCAGCTCGGCAGACGTCCACTGCTGGACAGACGCGGCGGTTTCACGATCATAGTGTGGTCAAAGATTAGCTAATAGTGAAGATGCCACTGCACTGCACTGCCTATTCTAGGCTACACAATAGGCCACCAATTATAATGCTGGTAGGTAGCATACTTACTTAGGTAACAACTAAAGACGTTGTTGTTTTAACTATTTGTAAGTAGGTAAATTTTATAGGTGTACGGAGATTATTTATTGTATACGTATAAATTACTTAAAAATTAATTGTAAAATAGGATTATAATATCAACATCAAGATCATATTCGTGCTGCTCGATCGATCCCGAATAAAATAAGTATAGTGATACGAGTCCTTTCCCGCCTCGGTGCCTACACTCCTCATATTATATGATAACATGTCATGTCAGTCAGTTGGTTAATCTAGTCCATTTAGTTAATCTAGTTCATTTCTTTGTAAGAAGCATAGTGCATATTCAAAAATCTGAAAGATAGGATAAATGAGACATTTCCATAACTAACTTAATCATAAGAAAAAAATAAAATAAACAACCTTACAAAAATAAATGAAATCCCACCGAAAACAAAAATGTGAAAGGCTGCCAAGTTCGATAATATGGGAACGATATAATATGTTCGATAATATGATAATATGGGAATGCTTCACCTATAAAAGAAGTGAGATCTGAATAAGTACCAAATTCCATACACATACCTCAGTTCAAAATAGTTACAGGAATGCACACTTGATTTTCCGCAGTTTGGAAAGTAGATTCTGAATAAATATCATATCAAATACCTAAAATTCTAATACTTACAGGAACGCAAACCTGTTTTTCCAGCAGTTTCCTGATAACATTTTTTATTATTTTTCTGTACTTTTTAATGATGTTACTTGGCAAGTTTTCACACACCTTGTTTTAAACCTACTAAACGCAATGAGTCAAGTAAATAATTTTCTTTTAATAGGGCAAGTTTTAATAGACTTCAAAAAAGGAAGAGGTTTACAATTCGCCCGAATATTTTTTACGTATGTTCTTGTCAATATGTCAAAATGTTAATATGCACAATAATACCTATTTACTTAAATTTGAAATTTTACATAGGACAACCACTAACTTGAGAAGCATCCTTTTAAGGTCTACCTATCACTTAAAATCTTCAAATAATAAAAAAAAGTAAAAAATAATTTTACATATAGTAAAACGTACTTGATTTTGTTAAACAAAAATAATTAAAAAAGGTTTTATAATTTTGAAGTCTGTGCTTGACACCGACTGTATATATATTATTGCTACTATTACTACAATATCTAATGAGCCTGATTATTTTATTTGGCAATGTGTTCAACATTGGTGAAATATAATTAATTTCTAAACATAGTCAAAGAATGGGGAAAATGCAGTCCTAAATTTGTTAGAATGTCATATTTGTTTAAAACTATAAGGTATTTATATCAAGTATGAGCTTTATAAAACATCCTCTCCCCTTGTTTTATAAAATATCTTCTCCCTTATTTCTTTATTATATTCGCTGAAGACATTCAATATATGTTTTAACCGACTACAAAGAAAGGAGGGTCTCAGTTTGACCCGTATGTACAAATATAAGTTTGTCAATGATTATTACTTGGAACTTATGACTTGATAAGACACTCGGTTCTCCACTTTCCGCCGAATTTTTCGAGGCATTGCGTGTTGAGTGACGGAACTCGACGCCGAGTTTGCCTTGGTGCCAGAGCAAAGAAATGAAAATATTAAGAAATAAAGATTCATCATTCCCTCGAGTGGGAATCGAACCCACAACCGTCGCGTTTTTCAATCACACCCTTGTGCTCCTGGCCCACGACGCAAGTGGCCCGAGGCCGTAACGTATCTTAAGGACATAAGACTCATGTCCTGGGCAAACAACTAGTCTAATACTTTTTTCACACATCTTTTCAATCGAGTCTCAAATTAGCTTGTGCCCAAGGGCAGACATGTTCGAAAAAGGCACTGACATAGATATTTGAAAATAAATATGTTAATAATATTAATATTACATAAAAAAGATAACAACTTTTAAATAAAAAAAGCGAAATGAATTCTATAATAGTTACATGTTTTTCATTAAATAAAAACATTAATTATACTAAAAAGAATTTTAAAAAAAAATTACATATTACCTTTTTTTCCTCTTTTTTGCTTGTTAAATGTCAACACCGGGGCGTAGAAATGAAAATATTAAATATTTTATTTCCTCGAGTGGGAATCGAAAAAATAACTTTTCGCGCTTACAGTCATGCTGAAAAATTAGGCCGTCGTGGCGCAGTGGCATATGTGTGCGACTGTAAACCGTTGTCATTGTGGCTTCGATTCCCACTCGGGGCTATGAAATATTTAATAGTTTTATTTCCTCGTTCTGGTAACGAGGCAAAGCGCCGCGTTGAGTTCCGTCACGTAACACCCAATGTCTCAAGAATGAAGAAATTGGGGAACAGAAGTGTCTTAATGAGGGACGGAGTGCCTTAACACTAGGTTCCCAGCTAAAAGGACAAAAAATACTCTCAATATATCTGTTTTCTACACTCTAGGCTTCTATGAAAATATCTATAACTAATAATAATATTGAAGCTAATAGACCAGTCAATGTTAATAAATAAATTTCTAGTTTTGTACAAAAAAAGTGTGACCAGTCATGTGCATGTTGTAAACGCGACTGGTGGTGGGTTCGATCCCTACTCGAGGAAATGAAAATATTTATTTTATTTTAATTTATATTTTTATTTCTTCGTTCTGGCACCGAGGTGAAGCCCGACATTGAGATCCGCCACTCAACATGTAATGCAGAATTCGGCAGAAAGTAGATAACAGAGTGTCTTAACGCTAGGTTCCCTCTGCCTACCCTACTGTGTGCGGGATACAGCGTGAAACTGATTTTATCTCTTCTATTTTATTACTGCGTACATATTGCTATTGATGTATCGATCGAGTACAACAGATCTATTAACTGTACACCCGCTTGATATTGAGATCAATTAATACGACGCTTCGTCGATCGTTACTAAGCGAACTAAATAAATATTATCTATACTCTAGTCTAGAACAACATGTATGGACATTTTGGAAGATACTTAAATTGATAGATTTATTTAGAGTAGGGTCAGCAGTGCTTTATTCTCTTCATTTTAAGCTACTCGCAGCAAATAAATCAACAAGAAATTGTGTCGTGATTTTGCTTAAAAATCCTTAATAATCTTATCTAATGAGAACAAACTCTTTGTCGTTCACTGTTTGATTTTAATTCATGTATTGGCAGAGGTAAATCGTCCACTACATTCTACTTTACTACATTCAGCTTGGTGCTTTTTGCGAATTCTTTTCTGAGAAGCTCTTATTTTTACATAACCAAATTAGAAAATATCGGCGCCTTGGAAATACGTAAAAAATATCTTGTTATAATTGTGGACATACCGAAATCTATATATGTTGAATAGGGTACTTTCGGTTGACCTAGAATTACGAAATTTGGCAGCTAGCATCTACAGAGAGTACTAGTTTAGGGAAAAACTATACATTTGTTGTGGGTAAATCCTAAAAAAATAATAGGCTTAAAGGGGGAGGGGGAGGGGGAATTTGATATTAAGGAGATATCAGATGAAAGGGCTCTAGCCAAGCTAAGCTTCAATTTCAGATGCAGATGCTCGAGACCTCCAATGTTGTAGGAAACCCTCGGTGGGCTAACCCGACTCGCACTTATCCGGTTTTTTTACGTACGTAAGTACAAATGCAAATTACAAACACCCACGCTGCCATACTTACATGAGGCGTGCTAAGGAGGTCATCTAAGTCGTGTAGAAAAAATATATATCAGTTAGTAAGATCGTGTTGTTCAAACTACGGTACATCGTTTGAGATAATTATTAAATATCAACGAATCTTTTTATGAAGCCATCATGCCCGGCTTAGATAAACAAAGTATATTGTATGATACCGCCACCCAATTTTTTGTACAATATTTTTAAATTGGGCAATAAATGGACAATGTTAGACTACAACGAGTGAATTTTTTTGTGCTGTTACTGGGTGATATAGGAACACGAGAGAAAACAACATTAATATGCTTGTAGTGCTCTCTCCAGTATAATCTTGTGTCCAACTCAAAAATTTTACTTAAACATAAACCCTAAAAATTAAAAATAAACCTTTAGAAGATCATATCTGTTCAAAGCTTAAGTCCAGAAAAGAAAATATCTCTCCAAGGTATACGAGTCATCATATATATATATAGTTTTATAATAATAGTATAGATTTTAATTTTAACATAGATTTTTAACATTGGTAATACTATACTGACTGACAAAAAATAATGTAGATATATGAGGAAATGAATTAATTTATAATACATATCGCTTTAAACTACTTATCATTGTAAACCATTTTATTCTTAATAATTCCATTCGGTTCACGTTATTTGGCAAACTGGTTATATATACATACATATGAGGCAATCGAGTATCTGTATTTGAAACATGTTTAACTTTGAAACACTGTAAAAAAAGTATTTTTTTTTTATTTAAACCGGCTGATGGATAGAATAGTTAGGATGTTGAACTGGTGTAGGCCTAAGCTGCTCTAAATAATGAATATATCTATCTCTTTATAGTTAAGTAGTTTTAGGGTTCCGTACCTTTAAAAGAAAAACGGAATCCTAATAAGATCAATTTGTTGTCCGTCTGTCTGTCTGTTAACAGCCTTTATCTCAGGAACACTTGGAGATGTCGAGTTGAAATTCAAACCATATATTCAGATCTGCGCCACACGATTTCCAAAAAAAATATATTTCTATAATTACTTAAAAAAAAGATATGGCCGTTTATATCGCTAACGCGTATTTAGACAATCCAGGGAATCAATATTTTGATTGATTTTGATGACATACATACAGGGTACTTCCGGTTGGTAAATTTGGCAGCCAGCATTTACAGGTAGATGCCAGCTTAGAATAATATCTGAAAACTATACATTTGTGGTTAAATGCTAAAAAATAATATAGCCTTAATAGGGGGCAAAATTTGGTATTAAACTCGCTAGTTCAAGTGAGCCGGCCAGGTGAGTGGCGCAGCGGCACGAGGTGTGACTGCAAAACCGATTGGTTGTGGGTTCGATCCCCACTCGAGGAGATGAAATATTTACTTAAATTTATATTTCCATTTCTTCGCTCTGGTGTCGAGGTTAAGCGCGGCGTTGAGTTCTGCCACTCAACACGCAATGCCTCCAGAATTCGGCAGAAAGTGGGGAACGGAGTGTCATAACACTAGGTTCCCTCTGCCTACCCTGCTGTGTGCGGGATACAGCGTGAAGCTAATTTAATTTAATTCAAGTGAGATATCAGACGAAAGGGCTCTTTCTAAGCATAGCCTGAATTTCAGAAAAAGCTCGAGATATCTAATTTGTATGGCCCTCACGGCGGGCGAGCCCGACTCGCGCGTGTCCGGTTTTTTCCTAATTTGGCAGTATAGTCTCATATGATTCTGTTTCGCTCCATGACACAATGCTGTTTTCCCTTATTCACATGATAGACGTTAAAACTTTTGAGGTTTTGCCTAATACTAATTATATAATTTGAATGTCAAGTCTCTAAGACCTAGAATTAAAAATATATATATATTTTTCCCACAAAGCAGGGTGGGCAGAGGATAGAAGTTTCGAGACATTATTGACATCTATGTATTGAGCTGAGAGTGACGGAGCTTAACTCACACTTATTACATTATATTAATTTATAACTCAAAATGATTGATCGATCTTATATTAAACTGATTTCACCGTGACAGTTTAATGCGATACAACTTATATCTAAAATAAGAGACAAAAGGAAGAACAACATGACTTCTTCTTTATAAATTACGATAAAGTACCTTAATATGGCTGCATTATAACCGGTTAAAACTTATTTAAGAGTCATAACAAAAAATAAGAAATACATATCAACGATATATCTCTTTTTTGATGCAAATGGGGCAAAAAGACCTCACAAGTGTGTCTGTAAAGATAATATTTAATTTTTAACATTATAGATCAGGGATGGACGAGTTGTCAGGACAAGATGGCAGCTGCTTGGGTAATGAGGCGGGTATGCTCTACTCTGACTACCTGATGCTGGACAAACTGCTGGCCGCCCAACGAATGCTCAGCACTGAGTCGTCGAAACCAGTACACGATGAACACCTTTTCATTATCACACATCAAGGTATTTACAAACATCCTATTATATTATATTCCCGTTAAAACAATAGATATTATAAATAAATAATATAAAGCATAATTAGGTAAAAGTATAAAGCATTCGTACACATCAAATATGCACCCAAGTAAGAATCGAAGTGAGAATCGACCCTACAACATCGTCGTCGAGTCGTCGCGGGCAAAGTCTGACACACCACTGCGTTACAAAAATGACAATTTTACAGGCATAGAGATAAGAGAATTAAGTGTCAGGAGATATTCCGTTCTCCTCTTCGTGTTGAGTGGTAAACTCAACTACGAGCTGTGTCATTTCAGAGCGATAAAATAAATAATCACTTTTAATGTTTCACACTTGCGCTACGACTGAGGCCACGTCGGTGCAGGGGTACTAGCGTGCTACTGTATACAAGACAGGTTGTAGATTCGATTGCCACTCAAAGAAATGATATATTTCATCTCTCGTATTATATATAACTATGTAAATACGATATGAATTTTATTGTTAAGACGTCGATCTCAATCACTTATTTCTCTTTTCAGCTTACGAGCTTTGGTTCAAACAGATTATTTTCGAAGTGGACTCGGTGAGGTCATTACTCGATGTCGAGGGCCTGGACGAGAGTCATACTATGGAAATCCTAAAACGATTAAACAGAGTGGTCTTAATACTAAAGGTAACACGTAGGATATGTATAAAACTGTTTATTTGCCAATATTGTATAATGGCGCCATTGCAACGCTTGTTAAAATATTTTAATAAAAAAATATTTCCATTTTCATATTCTGATTAGAATAGGATATCTTTGATATTGGCTTTGAATCTCGCAAAGTTCCATAACAGACACTAGAGTAAACAAACGTATTTACATACACAGTGTTTATATTGCAATGTATCTATTAAATGTTGTTGTCTCGCTAGGACGTCACTTAGGAGTAATAAGAAACTAGTCAAGTGCGAGTCGCTCAGCTAGAATCTGTATAAATTATATTATTCATATTAATTTCATCTTGATACGTCCACGCGATCTTGAGATAAATGGTCTTGGCAGACGGACAGACGGACATACAGACAGACGAGCAACAAAGAAATCTTATAAGGATTCCGTTTTTTATTGTGTCTCTCTGTTTTTTCCTTAACTCAAAAGCAAACTTTTGAGTTACGGAACCCTAAAAAAAGAAAATAAGTTAACCAATGCCTTATTATTAAGGCTATTTGGTCAAAGATTACTAGTTTATATCTTGTAATACATAAATTATATTTTAACCAGGTTTCCTCTGGGCACACGGCTATGTGCAGGATACAGCGTGAAGCTAAAATTAAAAAAAAATGAAGAAAATTCTGTCTGTCTATCTTGTAACATGCAGAGCGTTTAGATCATTTTAAAATTAATTGTGTGGTTAATTAAAATAAATCATTTAAATATTTAAATATCAAGGACTGTTTGTTTATTCAGTAAATATCACTTGTATAACATTGTCATATTTTAAAGGATTATGACGTCATATAGTCGGGATTATATTTTTTAATAATTATTTTTAATAAGTATTTTAACAAAATCTTATATATTTTTACTTTACTGGCTACAATCTTACGTATTCATATCATGCGCAACTCTATCTATGAAATGTATACACTTTGTTTTGGTATAAAATTACGTCTGATAATACGACACTTAAAGGCGACACTTGACCCGGCACACCACTTTTTATTGATAAACATTACTCCGCTTTATACTAGTGACGTCCCGTTAATATTTTGAAATATATCATAAAATTTTAATGATAGCATTTTTTGTAAAGTTTTTTCTTTGATTAATAAATGTTATGATTACTTAATACATTCATTTACAATGTTTTAATATCTATATTTATTTTATATAAAATAATAAGTAAAAGACCTATTTACTAAAAAAGTATACTGATTTCACCTTTTCACTTTCCCGTCGATTACTTTGTCTCCCGCACATTTAAATTGGAAAGCGAGGAGAACTTAGTGAAATGTCACTCTTTTCTGGTTTCCGTCATATTACAGCACTGACATAAATACATAAAATTATGCTATATTATATCGATAGCCACAGCACAAAGACGAAAATTTTACATTTTTAAGACTTACATTACAGAGTATTACACGATATTTTTTAAACTATAATCATTAAAATATCGATACTTATATATAATTATACATATATATATAATCTTTATAAATTTACATTTATACATTTTTATATAATATATTATATACTTTATAAATCTCATTTATTTCAGCTATTAGTAGATCAAGTTATGATCCTGGAAACAATGACACCACTGGACTTTATGGATTTCCGAACTTACCTGCGACCCGCGTCTGGCTTCCAAAGCTTGCAATTTAGACTTTTAGAGAATAAGGTAAAGTTTTTAAGTTTTTTAGCCTACTCTCATACTATTATTCTTTATATAGGCACGTACCTACTATAAGAAGATAGTAGCTTATAAAAAAAAGGTCCACCGACGACCTTAGTAGTCATTTATAAGCCATGAAAAATAAAATTATTTTTATAACAATTACAGTTGGGACTAAAACAAGCTTTACGGGTGAAATACAATCAAAATTACCAAACTGTGTTCGGCGACGATCCGGAAGCGATGGAGGCTCTGAGAAAGTAAGATTCATTTGATTAAACCTATATAAATATAATAAAAACTGTAAGGTGATGATAATCGACTAACTGAATTAAATTCACACTAAAAAAGGAATTTTGCTAAGTCCACCCATTTTAAAGGAATAATTTAGAAGTTGAAAACTTGTTCAGCCTACCCCGTTATATGAGAAAATAATAGATAATCAATCTTCAATCTTCAACACGTACATATGTAAGGAGTCGTGGTGCAGGGGCACAAGTGTGGGACTGTAAACGCGACAGGTTTTGGATTCCATCCTCACTAGAGGAAATGAGATATTTGATATTTTCAAACATTATCCAAAATTGGAATTCTCTCCAAATAATGTCTCACTCTAAAATGATCCACAAATTAGATCAAAATCAAAAGCGGAATAGACACAGGGGTCGTTCAAGTATTACGTAAGCAGTTTTTTTGCAATTATTGACCCCCCCCCCCCTCCCCTATGTCATCAAAAATAAGTAATCCTCTTATAAATATTTCATTGAAAACGTCAAAAATAAGCGAACCCTAGACCCCCCCCGCCCCCCTACCGTGCTTACGTAATACTTGAACGGCCCCAAAATATAGAATTCAAATATAATGTATTTTTTTACATCATTCTTTTATTAAAAATACATAATTATTTTGAAGAATAGAATATATTTATTCGGTTGGTACTTCTACATACACATATATAAATAACTGGCACGCTCGAAACGCCATAATTTAAGAAATCAATCAATCATATATAAATAATATAATTTTGCTATATAGATCTGAAGAAGAACCTGCGCTTTTAGCCCTTATAGAACGTTGGTTAGAACGTACGCCGGGACTCAACACTCACGGGTTCAACTTTTGGGGGAAATTCCAAGAAGTCGTCAATAAGATGATTAAAGAAGATGTTGATGAAGCTATGGTATGATATTTAATATAGTAATTAATATTCTTTTAACATGTTAAAATTGTTATTCCATATTTAGGAAAGAAAAATATTTTTTTAATTAAATCGGCTTTACGCTGTAACCTGCACACAGCAGGCTAGTCAGAGGGAGCATAGTGTTAAGACACTCCGTCTGCGCAGAATTTTTCGAGGCATTGGGTGTTGAGTGGCAGAACTCAATGTCGCGCTTTTGCCTTGGTGCCAGGGTATATGCATATAAAGATATATGAATTTCAGAAAGAACCAAACGAGGAAGTCCGCAGCTACCGCCTCAAGGACGCGGAGAACCGCAGCGAGATCTACCGCTCTATATTCTCGGCGGAGGTGCACGCGGCGCTGCGCGCGCGCGGCGAGCGCCGCCTGTCGCACCGCGCGCTGCAGGGCGCCATCATGATCACCTTCTACCGCGACGAGCCGCGCTTCTCGCAGCCGCACCAGCTCCTCATGCTGCTCATGGACATCGACAGCCTCATCACCAAGTGGAGATGTACGACCTCGCTTCACTGTGCTCGACGGGTCGTGACTCGACTTTTGCTTATATTTTCCGCAGTGAACGATGCGCAAAATCAAAAATCTAACTTTAAGACCGCCACGGCTCGTCGACCATACTGTACGACGCGCGCCCCCATCTACCCCCACTCTTACTAAGTACATATGTATAAACTCTATCCATCCACTATATCCTTTCTTACTACTAACCCAAACTACCATCCTCTTACCCATTGCGATTCTCTTTCATACTCTGTTTACATAACGTTATAGAATAGGGAAATACGTATTTAAAAGAGATCGCGTTAAAATAATGCTTTCTTAATCTTAATAAACTTAATTCTTAATAAACTCTCCTTATTCTTCAACTGCACTATACTACATGACCATAGTATACTCCCGATTACACAAATATGTGACTGTAAATGTGACTGTTTGTGGTTCGATCCCCACTCAAGAAAATGAAATATTTGTTTAAATTTAAATTTCTTCGCTCTGATGTCGAGACAAAGCGCGGCGTTGAGTGCCTCCACTCAACACGCAATGCCTACAGAATTTGGCTGAAAATGGTAAATGGAGTGTCTTAACACTAGGTACCCTCTGCCTACCCCGCTGTGTGCGGGATACAGCGTGAAACTGAATTATTTTTATAATATACATTTTATTATATTTTTAAGAAATATAATATTTTTTATATTAAAAGAAAAAAACACAAAACATTTTTATATTCCAATTTCTCATTGTTGAGTTGTAATGCGCCACAGACTTACCGACCGTGCTTTTCTTGTTCTGAATAGGTTCTTAAAATTTTGGTTTATTTTCTAATGTCCTGCGCTCCTTTCAATATCCTTGTCAATATTTAGGTTTTGTGGTCGTCGAACATGTTAATTTTACATTTCAGATTTTATTTTGCATTTATATTTTAATTTTACATTTCAGATAATCACGTGATAATGGTACAGCGAATGATTGGTTCTCAACAACTCGGCACCGGCGGCTCCTCTGGATACCAATATCTTAGATCTACACTTAGGTTCGTATTTAACTATTTGTATTATATTACTTCTATACATTAGATATATAACCTAAAGGAAAAAGCCTTATTTTCTGCATATTGTAAACCTGACGGAGCCCTGAGCTTGAATATGACATTCCCTTAAATTTACTATTTTACTAATTTATTGACATTTTATTAATACACGTATTTATCTGAAATATTATTTCTTTTTTTTTACATAATATCTTAACATTTTGTTATGTAATTCCAAGTACAAATACTAAATTTCCTAGGCGTTGATTAAAAAGATTTACTTAAAAAAAATATTTTTTTCAATTTTTTTCCACATCTGTGTTTAATTGACCGAAAATAGAATAAGAAATGTCTTGATTGTGTTATTGTGGTACAGTGTCGGACACCAAAAGCAACGGTTGTGGGTTCGATTCCCACTTGTTTGAATAAATTACTTACATTTTCTCTGCTCTGATAACAAGAGGAAGTGCGGTATTGAGGTCCGCCACTCACAAGGGTAACGTTATGTCTTAACACTAGGTTCCCTCTGCTTACCCTACTATGTGTGGGATACAGATAAATATATATATTTTTATATAATTATTGTTTACAGTGACCGCTACAAAGTGTTCTTAGATCTGTTTAACCTATCCACGTTCCTTCTACCGCGGTCGCTCATACCACCACTCGACGAGGGCATGAAAAGAGACTTAAACCTCACTTGGGGAGACGTTAAGGAGAATGGAGAAACTGAAAACAAAGAAAATGGACTCAATGAGTCAATTTCAAAATTAAATATCAACGAGTCTTGATTTATTTTGTAATTATTATAAAAAAAATCTTACTAAATAAAATTGTACGATAGCGATTAATACATTTAAAACATTTAAATAAGTGAATATTATTTCTTCAATATTTTTTAAGACAATTTAAAGTGACTTGTGACTTAACCTGTAACTAAATAATTGGCGGACCATTTTTTTTTGTTTGTTTATTTTTAATAAATATAATATAGTTACTGAGGCCAGTCGTGACGCAGCGGCACGAAGTGTGACTGTAAAACCGACTGGTTGTGGCTTCGATCCCCACTCGAGGAGATGAAATATTTAGTTAAATTTATATTTCCATTTCTTCGTTCTGGTGTAGAGGCTAAAGCGCGGGGTTGAGTTCTGCCACTCAACACGCTATGCCTCCAGAATTCGGCAGAAAGTGGGGAACGAAGTGTCTTAACACACACTAGGTTCCCTCTACCTAACCTGCTGTGTGCGGGATACAGAGTGAAGCTAAAAAAAAATGCTTATATTGCCATACATAAACAATATATTCTCTTTGTTAATTCCTTTAGTGACTGCATTTATTATATATCATAAATTGTTTGTGATTCATAAATATCATATATTATTTGTGATTCAGAAGCTTCTAATGAATTCTTTTTAAAAATAGAATGTTTTAATGTGAATAATTTACATGCTAAGATTTCTCTTATGATCAGAAGATTACTCTATGAAGACGTGATGGCGCGGGGGCACGAGCGTGCGACTGTATACGCGACGGCTGTGGGTTCGATTCCCACCAATACTCTTTAACTCTTTTTTTTTAATATTTTATCAAAATGTTATAGAACATATATCGTTTTATAGAATATATTATTTGTATTTACGTATAATATGTTGCATTTATATTGTATGTCATTTTATATCTACACAGTTCCTCTTTATATTTTGATTATTTTAACGTTTAGTATTAATAAGGTATTTGTCTTACTGTTTTTATTCAATAAAATTTTAATTCTATAATATTGTTTTATTTTTACAAATATTTATAAACATAATGATTGAATGCCCTGCAAATAGATTTATTTCTATTTTATATGAATTAAAAACAAATAGTGTTAAGAGTCTTAACACTAGGTTCCCTGTGACAAAGGGCAACGGAGTGTCTCAACTTAAGACACTCTGTTGCCCTTTGTCAAAAATGATATCTATATATATAAAAGGACTTGTGCTGACTGACTGAGGTAAGACGCACGCAGAGCCGTAACCGCTGATGGTAGAAACGTGAAACTTGGGCAAATGTTTAATTTCATATTCTGGACATCCACTAAGAAGGGAATTTCAAAAATTTTAACCCTAAAGGGATGAAATAGGGGTTGAAAGTTTGTATGGAAATTTTTTTTTATCTGCACCGATTTTTATAAAATTTGAAATTCAGACTCTTTAAAATATTTCATTGAATACGTGTTTCATGGTTTTTGAGAATTCACCCCCTAAGTGTTCAAATAAGGGGTTGAAATTTTATATGGAAAAATCTTTAAATTGCCACCGATTTTTATAAAAATTTAAATTCAGACTGATAAAAATATTTTATTGAACACGTGTTTCGTGGTTTTTTTAGAATTCACTCCTAATAAGCGGGCGAAGCCGCGCGCGCCCTCTAGTCTTCGATAAATTACATTGAGATTGAACTTCCAGTAACCATTAAATAAATAATTCAAAAGTGTTATAATTCGATATATTTTATTATACAACAACACACAATAGAGTCGACCATTTATGTTAAATAAAAAATATATAGACAGATTTTTATCGATAAAATCAAGCAATAACAACATGAGGTTCATTATTTACAATTGTACCAAATCTGTAACTGACTTTGTGATTATAAATATCACCAGGCTTCAATATGGGAGAAGGAAAGTTCTGATGATTTACAGCATCTGGATAATTCTGAGTTTCTAAGCAGAAGGCGGCATGGCGCCTATATCCAGCCCCATTCTTGCCTAATAAAGCCTGGTCTCTTGGAGACGGGAGCCAGTTACTGGTGTAAAGCTGGACTCCTGGCTGGTTGCTGTAGACTTCGAGATATCTGCCAGATGATGGATGGCTTACTCGGGATACGAAGGTCAGAGCCTGAAAATCATAATGACGAAAACAATTTCATAAATTTGGAATTACACAGAGTGTTTTTGTCTGCACCACTTTAAATGAAACCACAGTTTTAACTACTCTATAAAAGCCTAATACAATTACAAAAAATTGTTGTTTCCCCAAAAATGAAAGTGTTTTTTTTTTTTAAATTATCGTTATAAAATAAAACGCTATTTGTCAAGAACGACGCGCACAAACATAAACCTATCAAAGGAAAACCGCCGCATACGCCTCATTCCGAAATCGAGTCGTATGTATTGGCGGCAAAGTTCAAAGTTGCTTAACCTTTAGTAGTATTTTATTTGTAGTAGTACGTATGTGGTTACGTTATTGGTATCTGAATTTGTGAAATTAAAAAAAATAAACTGTTGAGGTACGTTGATTAATTTCTTTAGGTATGGGTTTAAAATATCACCCCATATGCTGTTCCCGTAAAAGAAGCATTGATTCTTCCACCCTGTATAAAGTGCGGCCTAAGATTCCGCCATCTATTAGAATGTTCCCAAAATAGAAGAAAAATAAAAACGGAACGTTTTAAAATAATCGATGGGGTTGGCAGAGGAAATCTATCAAAAGGGTTTTCTGAAAATTACAAGGATATAAGCTCACCTTGTCATCATACAAATTCACGCAGTAGTTGTCATCGTACAGGCCGGTCGCGCGGCTCATGGCGTCACCTAAGCGGGTGGGGGCGCGGAGATCGAACGGCGTACCTCCGACCTTGATGAAGCGACCCGTTGGAATAGACTCAGACGTAGTTTCTGTTATCCTGTTAGATTTAAACGAAAAATTACATAAAATTTTTAACTGTTATAGAACAAATGTCTGAAGTAAAGTAAATTGTTTATGATGCAATTACACATAGGTACTTATTTTAATTAATGTGACATAAAAAGCTTAAATAGCTTTCCTCAGTAAATGGACTATTTTATTTAAAGTAGTTATTGAGATTACTGCGTTCAACCTAACAAACACATCAGCTTTATGGTAGTATAGATTTTAGTTTCAACTAACGAGACAAAGTTACAACAAGTTAGAGTTAAAAGGAATAAATGATTTACTTCAAGTTCTCTCCGTCGCAAATAATACTTAAATATTTAACTAAAGTTGCTTGAGGCCAGTCGTGGCGCAGCGGCACTAGGTGTGACTGTTGTCAGCGACTGGTTGTGGGTTCGATCCCCACACGAGGAGATGAAATATTTACTTAAATATATATTTCCATTTCTTCGCTCTCGTGTCGAGGTTAAGCGCGGCGTTGAGTTCTGCCACTCATCACGCAATGCTTCCAGAATTCGGCAGAAAGTGGGGAACGGAATGTCTTAACACTAGGTTCCCTCTCTCTTTCTGCTGTGGATACAGCATGAAGCTGATTTAATTACATTTTTTAAATTTAAGTAAAAAAAAATGTATTACTCACTTATCAGCGTTGATACAAATTACATGATTAAAAAGCTCATCCGACCCAGCGTTGTGACCCGCCAGGTTGAAATACGAGTGGTTGGTCAAATTGACTACAGTCTTCTTTGTAGTACTCGACATAAATTCTATATTTAAGACGTCGTCGTCAGTGACTTCGTAGATTACATTCGTAATTAGATCTCCTGGATAGTTTTCTTCGCCATCTTTCGATAAATAGCTTAATATAACTTTTTTATTGTCAACCGTGGACTGCCAGTTGAACTAAAAAATTGATGTGGTTAGTATTAATATTAGATGGAAATAAGTTTTTTATTATTTTAAATGAGTATCTGTATCCAAATTTTTTGAAAAAAAAATGACAACGCGTAATACGTGTTCAGTAAAGAGGATTGCTCAAAATCGTGCTTTTATCTATAACAGGGAGAAAATTAAAATTATTTAAATATGATCATTTCGTTGAGTGAGGATCAAAGACACAATCTTATACAGTTCGTTAATCTTATACGGCTATCCCGCGATGCAAAAATGACAAGTATTACTTTATTTCTCTAATACATAGGTATTAAAACGTAAACCCGAGTACCAATAAAATAAAATACCTTATCAAAACCAACCAAGCCGCCATGCAAATGGTCCTGGCCTACATTCTTAGCCAGATTGTAAGTAACTCCATCGATGGTAAACTTAGCTTTTCCAATTCTATTAGCACATCGTCCTATAGTGGAGCCGAGATGAGGTTCATTCCTTTTCACGTAGCTGTCGAGGTCTTCGAAGCCGAGGACCACGTCGCTAGATACACCGTATTTATCTGGAACCTGTCATTTTTTAATGTAGTCTTAGTGTTTTTCTTAAGGATCAGATAAAATACTGTTTAAAAATTTTTAGGGTCAGGTCTGTGATTATCTCTGTAGTGGTGTCAAGCATGGGCGTATCTAGAGATATTTCTTGGGGGCTACCTGAAGTGTAGTTTTGGACAGATATGTTCGTATAACGAAACGAGTTTTTTACCCGGCCTCGGCGAATCTAAAAGGAGGGTTATGATTTTGACCGGTGTGTTCATCAGTTCCCTTGTAGCTTCTAAAATATTTATCATAATTTATCAAATGAGGAATCGTTGGGAGCGTCGTCAATGTAAAACGGTTCTTTTAATACCGTATTACCAATTAAACCAGGACCCAATTCTAACAGGAGGAAGTAGTGCTCATGGTTTCAACTCAATCACAATTACTGTTATGGGGCCATTCAAGTATTACGTAAGCACTGTAGGGGGGCGGGGGGGGTCTTGGGTTTGCTTATTTTTGACGTTTTCAATGAAATATTTGTAAGAGGATTGCTTATTTTTGATGAAATAGGGGAGGGGGGGGGGGGGGGTCAATAATTGCAAAAAAACTGCTTATGTAATACTTGAACGGCCCCTATAGGTGTGTGGACTTCAAGGAAGACAACACAACAAAAACGTCAAGAATGTGTCTTGAAAATAATAAAATATCAAATTATAAATATAACAAACATATTAAATCTACTGGCTACTTTATCAATGTCGTCTCAATAATTCCAAGTCATATTATATTTTTTTTATGTATATTTAATATATTCTCTTGTTGGCATTTTATGGAAAAATCGCAGACAGCGAGTTTATTTTTGTTTACACTACCTAACCAATTTATCTTAATTTATCTATTTATTAATTACCTTAATTGATTGTACGATCGCGCCATATGATATAACTGCAACAGAAAAACCACTTTTAGTGGTCCAAATAAACTTTTTCACTGGCTGATTCTGAAACGTTCCAATCGTTTCTATGTCTAACTGCACCATTATCTGTATAAGAAAATATATTATATAAAAAAAATATTTATTTATCGATCAATTACATCCTGCCTGTGCTGTGTCTATTTAATAAGACCAAGCTTGACGTTCAGTACTGCCAGTCAACAAGCGATATCAAAAAGAGTGGGTCTAAGTTTTCTCTGCCTGTCTGTAACGTGAAGTTATTGAAAAATATATAAAAATGACGCATTAGATCTACCTAAAGCAAACTAAAATCATTACACCGCAGAATTATTATATTTAACATCTTACTATACTTATAAAGTATTATTCAGATATTTGATTTTTTTTATTTTAGACCGAGAGCGTATTAAGAACGGCACTATAGTGTGGACAGAGCCTTATTAATTATTTTACGTCTTTTTCGCAATTACCGGAGTCGACAAAGGAAGGGTATTTTAAAATTGCCAAATTTTACAATCAAACTAAACCAATTTAAAGAAATATACATTATAAATATTTGCTAAATTTTGTATTTTCTCTGAACCCTTATATTCGAAAAACTAGACCAGTCGCAGCTGTCACGAATCACTGAAGTAAATAAGTACCTAACGGTTTATTATTCACCAAAAATATTCTTAAAGCCTAAAATTAGATCTTTTATAGTAAAACAAACCATCCATTGTTATCTCTCTATTCATTCACCTGACGTACATTATGTCTTAATAACAAACACCGGCTTCTACAAATCGAATTACTTTACATTTTTTTCAATATTTCGAACGAAAATAACTTAGCTTATTTTACAATATTAAGAATCATTGTTATATAATAGTAATAAAAACATTTATATTTATATTAAATTTACAATTAATTTACTTACGATGTATAAAGAAACGCGCGACAGCTTTGGAGTGAAGTACTGACAGAACTGAGTTAAGCGGTTGTCGTTCTGTATATAAATGTCACTGTGCGTTATCCATATCACACCCACGATGAACTATTTATGTTTCATAACTTTGTTTCAATAATTAAATATTTCTATAAAATATTAAATAATTTTATAATGATTTAATATTTTATTCAATCGGTTAAGTGGCATAAAATGCATTTAAATTCCTGTATTTTCAAATTCTCTGATATTGGTTTGTCTACAAAACCTAATTACGTTATATAATGACAACAATTGTTTCGCCTTTTTAAAAATACAGATTATAAAATTGTTACACTTTCATATAAATTTTGTTAAGTAAAGAATATTTTCTGATTACCAAATACCAATTTATCCCAGCTTAGTTGCATTTTTTTTTATTTTAACTCAATTGCCAATTTATAATTTCGAGAGTGTAGTCACTAATAATAATAATTTAAATCATATATATTTAGAGACCCAAAAAAAATTGCGATATTATTATTTTATCATATTTGAAGTGCGGTCAATTACAGACTATTGAATGTTTATCTTATCAACACCAACCACTAAAGTTTTTGTTTTTACTCCTTATTATTGTCACTTTCTTCTATAAATGGCTATTACCAACATTTACTGGAGAAATAAAACTTATTTATGTAACTTCGAATGCTTAGCACAAATTTTATTCATATTTGTAAAGATATAAATAAAAAATATAATAAGAAATTAAGATAACTTAAGTGATTATAACCGATTTTACATTAATAATAATTATATGTCAAGCTAACATTACGTATGCATAATTTTTAGTAATAAAATTACTATTATTGCATGCTTTTTATTTTGTGAAAAATCACTAATTAATATACAATATTCTAATTATTTATTATTATTACTATTATTTTCCATTTTTTTTATTAACATTATTATTGCTATATGAATATATTGCTATTAGTTCAATAAACTTACATTTATAAATATAAATAATATCATATAGATATCATAAGGGCTCAGGGCCACAAAGTGTGACTATAAGCGCGACAGGTTGTGGGTTCAATCTCCACTCGAGGATCGATTTATTTAAATTTGTAAGTAGTAGTATAATGTAATATAATATAATTTGAACAAACAAACATACACACACCATGATAAAAACAACCTTAAATATGCTATGTATATATTTTTGAATCGATGTGGAATAAAATTCAATTTGATTAATCCATCTATGAAAAATCGTTCATATTTTACATACATTTCTAAGCTATCTGAAAACTGAAACTATCATATATTAACTCTAGATACGCAACGCACAACGATTTTATTATTTGTCTGATCAATACCCCAGATTGATGAGAAGATTGGTGCGATCTGGTAGCTAGGACTTACCGAATTATTTTTTAGCTTTTAGTACATTACCTACATTATTTTTATTGTAATAAAACTGTTTAACATAAAAATATTTTTTTATTTATTATATACAAAAATGCTAAAAAAATAAAAAAAAATAATCAAGTACATACAAATTTTAAATACCGTTGTTTTACCGTTACACAACGCTCAATATTTCAAAAAATAAACCTTTCACGCAGCTTCTCTTCGCCTACCTTACAAAATAGCAAAAAATATAGAGAAAAAAATATATATAAATTTCTCAATTTTAACACCCGTTGCGTTGACTTTCTTCTGACAAACTCCGTTTATAAGACGTAGCGGGTAAGCATTATCGTATTCCACTGTTGTGTCGGTCATCAGCAACCAGTCAAGTAACAGGCAGATATCGCCTCCAAGACACCCACTGTTGCTTAATCCGGCACAATCTATCACTTCCTGGAAATGGAAATAAAATAATAATATTATAAATTTAAATTTATAAACGTATTAAATAACAAAATAAACAATGACATTTTATAGAAGTAGTAAAAGCTCGTATATATTGCTAAACTAGTTTAACTACTTAATCTTAGTATTTGCCAATATAAGTAGTTCCCCTTGCCCATCCCAATTCCTTCGTCCCCACGGTCATGTCGCAGGGCCACAGGCGTGCGATCGAATTTACTACCGTCGCGCGACGATTTCCACTCGAGGAAATGAACGCTAGTAACAATTTAGCTGTTATCAATTTTTTCAGATACTGTGTGTTGAAAGAAACATAGTATTTAACAAACATCATTTTTTAAATCAACTGTTCAAATTGTTTTTTAAACAGTTGATAGTAAATACTTTTTAAGTTACACTTTAAAACTACTTAAAACTGGTTCACGGCGTATGTCCTCAGGCAAACTATTAAGTACGTAAGGTATACGTTTCTTCAGGGTTCTATCACCATAATAGTTATGCACTTTAGGTACTTCGAATTTTCCTGCAGACATAGACCGGGTGCCATGTTCATTATCGACTAATTTAAGGTCAAGCTCCCGATTGCTATGGTTGTTAACAGCCAAGAGATTTATATGTTTTAAACTAATTGGGAGTATGTTACAGATTTTAAATAATTTTGAATAATATCCTTTACAATTTTCTTTTGCTTTTTATTTACTAGGAGTTTTAAAAATTTAATTGCAACGCTTCAAGCTTAATTATATATGATTTAAATGCAAGACCATAGCTATCAAGAGCGTAGGCCAGTATTGAATCTACTGATGAAAATTACAAACATTTTAGTGTATCAGCTGGAACTTTAAAACTTAATTAACGATTGACCGCAGAAGACAAAACCAAAAGTCCAGAGACAAAACACTCAGCTGCGAAGGCCATATGCAGAGGCTTTAGTGCAATTCTAGGAAACGTATTTGGCAGAAGGAAACTTCGTGCGGATGACAGACAGGCGGTAGCACTGGAGGAGTTCACAAGGAAATCGACTGAAGTTCCAGCGATAACATCCCGGCCAAAACCTACGAAGGCGGCAATGGATATTGTACAACCACCAGACTTCTTACCAATTCGAGAGCACAAGGACCACTACAAGAACGCCATGCTGGAATTCCTTGCAGTTCTGAAAGCTACCAAACAAGTCAAGTTAAGAACGTGCAAGGAAATTATACTTGCTTTTCAAGGTGGATACTCAATTTTGGGAGTAAAACTCAAAGAGGCAGAAGGCGCGATTTATAATAGCGATAGCGGCCAGACCATCGCGGGAAGCATGAAAGGCAATTACATGGCAGCATACAATGCAACATCTGGATTTGTCGAGTTGAATGAAGAAGAGACCAGGAGAACTGGATACCTTAAATTCAACACGCCTGCCAATGATCCCATGGTGGTTACTGCAAAATGTACCAGGATTATGCTGGAGGAAAGAATGCTGGAAATGGCTCTACGCCTCGATAACACTCTGGAATTTACAGCATTTTCTACGTGGAAGGTGCCCAAGATGATATGGGTAAACGGTGTTCCCGGGTGTGGTAAGACAACGTGGATAGTAAAACAATTTGACATTGCTAGGGATACAGTCGTAACAAGTACGACGGAAGCAGCTAATGAACTTCGAGAGAGGCTCTCGGAACGTATAGGGAACTTGGTTAAAAATAAAATCCGCACTATGTCTTCAATGCTGGTAAACGGAGCACGACGAGAATCAGACAAGTGTAACCGCTTGATAGTCGACGAAGCTTTAATGAACCACTTTGGAGCGATAGTGATGGCAGGAAGAATCTCCAGAGCCGAGGAAATTCTTTTAATTGGAGATGTAAATCAGCTACCCTATATAGACCGAGAGAATCTTTTCGAAATGATTTACCGTAAACCGCCACAACTTTCCATGAACCAAAACTTAGTGTGTACTCACAGAAGTCCCATGGACGTCGCCTACGCCCTGCGAGAGATATATCCTGGTATATACTCGTCTAAGAGGGTAGTACGGTCCCTTTCTATGAAGGATATCAAAATGACACCAGTACCGGGAGATCTAAAATACACACTGTATCTCACATTTACGCAGGAGGAGAAAGAATCTCTGATCGCGCAGGGATGGGGAGGAGAAACAGGCTCGAAGGTGCTGACAATTCATGAGTCTCAGGGTCTGACCAGCGCGACCGTTATAGTGGTTAACACTAAATCCATTAGGCTACAGCTGCATGATAGCGTTTCGCACGCCGTCGTAGCAATATCTCGGCACACCGACACCTGCACATACTATAGTGAAGGTAAAGACGACGCGGTCAAAATGTTAATACGGAACGCGACGGAGGTAACGACAAAACGCATTGTGGAATATAATTTAAAGATGGCTTTGAAAGATAGGAACGCAGCGGTCATCTCTTCCACCATAGCGGTCATGCCATCACCCTTATCCTAGTGCAAAATTCCTCACATCTCACATCAAATCAATTATCAATTATTATAAAATTTTAGCATGTACTTATTTATAGTTATGTAATTTTATATATATTGTAATGTGAAAAATTGTTAAAATATACACATATAGACATTCGCTTAACCTTAGATCTAAGTAAAATTTTGTAAAATAATGTAAAGTTAAAAATATAATTTTCCTATTGTAGGTATTAATTGTATGTAAACGATAATGTAATTAATATATATGATAAGGAAATAAATACATTCAAAAAGGGTACGGACCAAGTGTCTGTAGTGTTAAGAAATAAAAAAAAAAAAAAAAAAAAAAAAACTTAAATTAAATTTAAGGTTTACATTGACAATTAATAAGGTTATTATGGAAGCATCGAAACTATGTGTATACATATTCGGAGCCGATTCCGGAGTACACAAGTATGGTGAATGAATGATAAGAAAATTAGTTTTTTCGGAATTTAGAATAATGCCATTGTCATGCGACCACTTAACAGCTGCGTCTATATCATTTTGAACTAAGTGACACGACTCAGTAAGATTGGTGCCCGCACGCAGAGTACATAAATCATCTGCAAACATGCAAGATGAACAATTTTTAATGACGTTGCATAAGCTATTTACATGCAGCAAGTAGCATACTGGTCCACACAGCGACCCCTGGGGCACACCGCACCCCACTTCTTTTGTCTTTTGTCTCACTAAGCGCGTCACCCTTCATACAAAAAGAGCGTACTGTGAGATAGTCGCGGAACTATAGGTTCAGTGGCCACCCCACACCACAATCGTCCATTCCATTCAAAAGAGTTTCCGTTTCCAAAGTATCGAAAGTTTTTTTGAAGTCGTAAAAACCGGCCACGACAAACTTTTTATCTTCTAAAAAGGTGTTAATTTCGTCTGTAAACCTTGTTAATAATGTATTTGTACTTTTACCTTTCTGAAAACCATGTTGACATTTACTAATTACATTATTTTTTTGTAGGAAATTCCCGAGTTGGTTTTCAATAACTTTAGAAGACAAAATCGCGATATGTCTATAATTGGCGATATTTTTACGGTCACCCTTTTTATGAATTGGACGTATAATAGCCTCCTTTAATTTATTAGGAAATCTATGATGACTAAGTGACAAATTTATTAAGTTTTAGTTAAAAACGACTAGCTTTAAATCTGACATTCGCACGACATCACTTTCAGGCGATTTATTTTTATTCATAATTAATAACACATTTAACATCTTTACTACTTACTGGCTGCCACCTCATGTTAACATCCGATTTATTTACATAACTATTTCTGTGTAAAAAAAAATCCTATCTTTTGTGTTTTATGAGGTCCATTTCGCTCGAAAAGTTCTCGGCGAATGTGTCACAGATCTCTTTTACACTGCCTAACTTCCCACATTAGCAAGTATTAAATTATCTAGCGATTGCTTATCGTTACCCAATAAATTATTTATTTTATCCCAAATTCTTCTAATATTTTTATTACAATCTTTAATACATTGTTTATCATATTTAATCTTACATTTAAATACAGCCTTTGTACATATATTTCTATATCTAGAATACTTTAGTCTTTTTATCATATTTTTTGGCTCATTACACCATATATTAGGTTGTATGTGTGTATTAGGTTGTAAACAACCTATCCCTTTCTAAAATCATCTTTTTTAAGTCCTCATTTATCCAGTTTTTATTATTTCTTTATTTCTATTACTTTTATTTATTTTAACAATTTGTATTTTATAACACTCGTTGTAGATATTAGTAAATATATTACAGAATTTTTTATATAATTCAATAGGGCACTGTATACTCAATAAATTAGAAAAGTTTACTAAAAATATTTTTTCTCTCACTAATCGATTATATAAAATGCATCGGGTCGTTGAAGCGCACCACTATTACATTGAACGACGCAGTGGTCTGACGGAGTGCGTTTCCATTGTATAGCCGCCGAAACATAATAGTGATCTGATACTTTATGTTTTAATACAGCTGAATTAATTAATACCGATGGTGCCCTAATATAGATATGATCCAAACACGATTCAATCACATTGCCCATATGAATTTTTCTTCGGATTACATCACATATGCACTTCGCTAAACCATATGCCATTATTTTTTCCTATAATATAACACGATTATCACGGTGCTTTCAACAGATCAATATTAATGCCCCCGCAGAAAATTACTTTTGATTGTGCAGATAAACTGCCCAATAAATTACGTAGTTCCACAAATAAGTCCAGGATTCTTTAGGAATTTCTATTTTGGTTGCAAAATTTTGGTGGTCTATACAATGCCATTAAATAATTTTTTTCGTTATTATGTTGAGCGTAATGGAAGCACACTCCGACGAGGACATAATACTAGCAGTCGCAGGCGCAGTCGTCTCGTTCACACTTACGGCCAGCCCCTCCCGCGAGTAAACCAATACCCCTCCCCCGCTACGTCCTTGTCTTGTGAATTTTTATGTGTATTAAAAACAAATTCACTTAGTTTATATATATAGGGCACCTAGTGTTAAGAGTCTTAACACAAGGTTCTCTGTGGCAAAGGACAACGGAGTGTTTTAACTTAAGACACTCCGATGCCCTTTGTCAAAAATGATATCTTCAATAAATTACATTGAGACTGCACTTCCAGTAACCATTAAATAAATAATTCAAAAGTGGTATAATTCGATATATTTTATTATTTGAAACATTCATACAACAACACAATAGAGTCGTTCATTTAAATTAAATAAAAATATATAGACAGATTTTTACCAATAAAATCAAGCAATAACAACATGAGGTTCATCATTTACAATTGTACCAAATCTATAACTGACTTTGTGATTATAAATATCACCAGCCTTCAATATGGGGGAAGGGAAATTCTCATGATTTACAGCATCTGGATAAATCTGTGTTTCTAAGCAGAAGGCGGCATGGCGCCTATATCCAGCCCCATTCTTGCCTAATAAAGCCTGTTCTCTTGGAGACGGGAGGCAGTTACTGGTGTAAAACTGAACTCCTGGCTGGTTGCTGTAGACTTCGAGATATCTGCCTGATGATGGATGGCTCACTCGGGATACGAAGGTTAGAGCCTGAAAATCATAGTGACGAAAACAATTTCATCAATTTGGAGTTACACAGAGTGTTTTTGTCAGCACAATTTTTAATGAAACCACAGTTTTAACTACTGTATAAAAGCCTAATACAATATTTTTTTTTCCCAAAAATTAAAAAGTGATTGTTTCAAACAAAATAATAAAATTATCTTTGTAAAATAAAACGACATTTGTCAAGAACGACACACGAAGATATGAACCTATCGAATATGAGGGAACCTACCGCCGCATACGCCTCATTCCGAAATCAAATAAAATCGAGGCAAACTTCAAAGTTGTTTAACCTTTAGCACAGTGTTTCCCAATCTTTTTGTGCCATGCCCCACCTTAACTTTTCTAAAATTTTGAATGCCCCCCCCTATATAAATTTGGCACCGATGACCGACTAGACCTATGCATTGCATATAATGGGCCGAAGCGAAAGGTTTAATGTTGTACCGAATTCATTTTGTATAGCCCCCCTTAACTATCAAAATGGTATCAGGTATGGATAAACATCGTGAAATGAAAAAAAATCCTACGACTACACTGTTGAGGTATCTTGATTCATTTCTTTAAGTATGGGTTTAAAATATTTTACTCTATATGCTGTTCCCGTAAGAGGAGCTTCCATCCTGTATTAAGTGCGGCTTAAGATTCCGCCATCCATTAGAATGTTCCCAAAATAGAAGAAAAATAAAAACGGAACGTTTTAAGATAATTGATGGGGTTGGCAAAAGAAACCTAAATTGACAATATTCTGAAAATCACAAGGATATAAGCTCACCTTGTCATCATACAAATTCACACAGTAGTTATCATCGTACAGGTCGTTCGCGCGGCTAATGGCGTCGCCGAGGCGGGTGGGCGCGCGGAGATCGAACGGCGTACCTCCGACCTTGATCAAGCGACCCGTTGGAATATACTCTGGCGTAGTTTCTGTTATCCTGTTAGATTTAAAAGAAAAATTACAGAACACTTTTATCTGTTATAGAACAAACTTCTGATATAAAGTAAATTGTTTATGACACAATTACACATAGGTACTTACTAATTTTAATTAATGTGACATAAAAAGCTTCAATAGCTTTCCTCAGTAAATGGACTATTTTATTTACAGTAGTTCCTGAGATTACTGCGTTCAACCTAACTAACCAACACATCAACTTTGTGATATTACCTAGTATAGATTTTAGTTTCAGCTAACGAGACAAAGTTACAACAAGTTAAAGTTAAAAGGAAATATATGATTTACTTTAAGTTCTCTCCGCCGCAAATAATGCTTAAATAATGAACTAAAAAAAAGTTGTATTACTCACTTATCAGCGTTTATACAGATTATATGATTGAAAAGCTCATCCGACCCAGCGTTGTGACCCGCCAGGTTAAAATACGAGTGGTTGGTCAAATTGACTACAGTCTTCTTTGTAGTACTCGATATAAATTCTATATTTAAGACGTCGTCGTCAGTGACTTCGTAAATTACATTCGTAATTAGATCTCCTGGATAGTTTTCTTCGCCATCTTTCGATAAATAGCTTAATATAACTTTTTTATTGTCAACCGTGGACTGCCAGTTGACCTAAAAAAATGATGTGGTTAGTATTAATATTCTAATAAGTTTTTTTTTATTATTTAAATTAGTATCTGTATCCAAATTTTTGAAAAAAAAGGACAACACGTAATACGTGTTCAGTAGAGAGAATTGCTCGAAATCATGCTTTTATCTATCACAGGGAGGAAATAAAAATTATCTAAATATACCTAATCATGTCATTGTGCGAGGATCAAAGACAATCTTATACAGTTGAGGCTATCCCGCGATATAAAATATGACAAGCATTACTTTATTTCTCTTGTCACTATACTAAAACGTAAACCTAAGTACCAATAAAATAAAATACCTTATCAAAACCAACCAAGCCGCCGTGCAAATGATCCGGGCCTAAATTCTTAGCCAGATTGTAAGTAACTCCATCGATTGTAAACTTAGCTTTTCCAATTCTATTAGCGCATCGTCCTATAGTCGCGCCGAAATAAGGTACATTCCTGTTCACGTAGCTGTCGAGGTCTTCAAAGCCGAGGACCACGTCGGTAGATACGCCGTATTTATCTGGAACCTGTTATTTTTTAACGTAGTCTTAGTGTTTTTCTTAAGGTTGAATAATGAAGATTACTCACAGATAAAATACTGTTTAAAAATTTTTAGGGTTAGGTCTGTGATTATCTCTGTAGTGGTGTCAAGCATGGGCGTATCTAGAGATATTTTCTTGGGGGCTACCTGAAGTGTAGTTTTGGACAGATATGTTCGTATAACGAAACGAGTTTTTTACCCGGCCTCGGCGAATCTAAAAGGAGGGTTATGATTTTGACCGATGTGTTCATCTGTTCCCTTGTAACTTCTAAAATATTTATCATAATTTATCAAATGAGGAATCGTTGGACGCGTCGTCGATGTAAAACGGTTCTATAAATACCGTATATATATATATAGAATTAGGACCCCAATTCTAACAGGAGGAAGTAGTGCTCATGGTTTCAACGCAATCACAATTACTGTTATAGGTGTGTGGACTTCAAGGTCAAGGACACAAAAAACAAAAACGTCAAGAATATGTCTTGAAAATGATAAAATATCAAATTACAAAACAATATAAAAACATATTTATTTATTTTATATTATGTTGTATGTACTTTATCAATGTCATCTCAATAATTCCAATTTTAAATTTTTTTATTAAAATTTTTATGTATATTTAATATATTCTCTTGTTGGCATTTTTTGGAAAATTTATCTAGATTGACCTAAATATTCATTTTTTTCAAAACATTTTATATTAATTGTTGTTTCTCCCAGAGAGCGAGTTTATTTTTGTTTACACTACCTAACCAATTTATCTTAATTTATCTATTTATTAATTACCTTAATTGATTGTACGATCGCGCCATATGATATAACTGCAACAGAAAAACCACTTTTAGTGGTCCAAATAAACTTTTTCACTGGCTGATTCTGAAACGTTCCAAACGTTTCTATGTTTAACTGCACCATTATCTGTTAAGGAAAATAAATAATATTATATTAAAAAAATATTTATTTATCGATCAATTACTGTATCTGTTTAATAATATTTAGAACTTATAGAATTTAAGGTCGTCGTCATAGCAAAACGGCACAGCGTCAAATTAAAGTTACGGTTGTAGGTTCGATTCCCATGCCTTATTTTCATTTGCTCGCTCTGGTAATAAGACCAAGCTCGACGTTCAGTTCTCAACAAATTATCAAAAAGAGGGCGATGCGTAGAGAAAGGAGCGATGAGGAGAGGTCTAAGTTTTCTCTGCCTGTCTGTCATGTAAAGGATACAACGTGAAGTTATTTAAAAAATATAAAAAAGACACATTACATCTACCTAAAGCAAACTAAAATCATTACACCGACAGAATTATTATAGTACGGGAGCCGAAGAGGGGCCTTTGGGGATTTGCTCGAGCGCGGCAGATTAATATACTGAGGATTACCAACCAACCCAATAGGTCTCTATGACGCTCGAGTAAATCCCGAAAGTCCCGTCTTCGGCTCCCATACTATTATATTTAACATCTTACTATACTTGTAAGGTATAATTCAGATATTTGTTTTTTTTATTGTTTTGGACCGAGGGCGTACCAAGAATGGCACTATAGTATGGACAGAGCGTTATTAATTATTTTCACGTTTTTTTCGCAATTACCGGAGCCGACAAAGATAGGGTAATTGTAAAATTGCCAAATTTTACAATCAAATTAAACCAATTTAAAGAAATATACATTATAAATAATTTTCTCCTTATGTTTGAAAAACTAGACCCGTCCTAGCTGTCACGAATCACTGAAGTAAAAAAGTTCCTAACGGTTTATTATTCACGAAAAATATTCTTGAAGCCTAAAATTAGATGTTTTATAATAAAACAAAACAGTATCATACATTGTTATCTCTCTATTCATTCACCTAACGTACATTACGTCTTAATAGCAAACACCGGGTTCTACGAATAACTTTACATTTATTTAATATTTCAAACGAAAATAAGCTACCTTATTTTACAATATAAGAAACTTATTTTACAAAATAAGAATCATTGTTTATAATAGAAATTACAACCGTTATATTTATATTAAATTTACAATTTATTTACTTACGATGAAAAAAACGTGCGACAGCCTTGGAGTGAAGTGCTGGAGTGAAGATTGAACTGAGTTAAGCGCTTTGAGTCGTTCTGTATTTAAATGTCACTGTGCGTTATCCATATCATACCCACGATGAACTGTGCGTGATCCATATCATACCCACGATGAACTATTTATTTTTCATAACTTTGTTTCAATAATTAAATATTTCTATAAAATATTAAATAATTTTATAATTTTGCGCGATTTAGAATTTTTTTTAATAAGAAGAAGAATTAAGTTTTTTTTTAAAAATGATAAGAAGTTTTCAGTTTCTCTTGTGTGTAAATTCACTGATATTAGTTTGTCTACAAGACCTAATTACGTTATGTAATGACAACAATTGTTTCGCCCCTTTAAAAATAAAGATTATAAAATTTTTACACTTTTTTACAAATTTTGTTAAGTAAAGAATATTTTCTGATTACCCATTCATCCAAGCTTAACTAAGCTTTTGCATTTTTTTTTATTTTAACTCAATTGCCAATTTATAATTTCGAGAGTGTAGTTACTATAATAATAATTTAAATCATTATTATAGTTACTACACTCTCGAAATTTTTTGCGACATTATTATTTTATCATATTTGAAGTGCGGTCAATTACTGACTATTGAATGTTTATCTTATCAACACCAACCACTAAAGTTTTTGTTTTTACTCCTTATTATTGTCATCTTCTTCTATAAATTACTGTTATCAACATTTACTGGAGTAATAAAATGTATTTATCTAACTTAAAAAAATTATATAATTATTATCATGTAGTTGATAAAATATTATTTAATAAAAAACAACAACATAGTAACAATCTATACATATATTATTAAATAGTGATTGTGGGTTGCAAGTCTGATATAATGTTTACATATTATAATGTAAAGGATTTATAAAGAAAGGTATATAAAATAAAACGAACAAAAAATACAAACAAAAATTTATTCGAGTGGCACAGCATTGGCACATTTTCTTTAACAAAAAAATATTAAAAAAAAATTAAAGTTAAACATAAAATAAAACAATTTTTTAATAGATGGAATGTTACAAAGTATATTCATAAATTCGAATGCTTAGCACAGTTTTTATTCATATTTGTAAAGATATAAATAAAAATTATAATAAGAAATTAAGATAACTTAAGTGACTATAACAGATTTTACATTAATAATAATTATATGTCATGGAAAGAATTATGATATTGCAATATTTAAAAAAATTATAACCACGTAGTAAATAGAAAATTATATTTTACCTATTTTTCAGTAAAAAAAACCATAAAAATGATGAAAAATTAAAGCTAACATTATGTATGCATATTTTTTTGTAATAAAATTATTGTTATTGCATGCTTTTTATTTTGTAAAAAATCACTAATTAATATACAATATTCTAATTATTTATTATTATTACTATCATTCTTCGATTTTTTTTATTAATATTATTATTGCTGTATGAATTATTGAACTTACATTTATAAATATAAATAATATCATATAGATATCATAAGGGCGCAGGGGCACAAAGTTAGACAGTAAGCGCGACAGGTTGTGGGTTCAATCCCCACGATTTAGGATCGATTTATTTAAATTTATATTTTCATTTCTTCGCTCTGGTGTCGAGGCAAAGTGGCGTTGAGTTCCACTACTCAACACGCAATGTCTCCAAAATGAGGCGGAAAATGGGAACAGTGTTAACACTAGGTTCCCTCTGCCTACCCTGCTGTGTGCGGAATACAGCGTGAAAGTGATATATATATATATATATATATATATATATATATATATATATATATATATATATATATATATTTATATATATATATATATATATATATATATATATATATATATATATTACAAAGGCAAGATTCTTAAAGGCACTCTTTAATATCACTATACATATGTTTATGCCAAAATATATTTAAAATAATAATGTAAATTTACTTCGACCATTTATATTTATGTAAGTAAGTAAATTCATTAGTAATTCGCTTAAAAAATGAGTCTTTTAGAAATTTTACTTATAATCTATATGTACCTAAATATATCAAAGTTGTACATTTATTTTAACCGATTTTTTTAAGTAACATTTGGAATATCTTTAACAAATAAAGTATGGTGTAAAATTTTAAAATGTGTATCAAATATTTGTATATGAATATTTTATATCCTAAAAGAGTTTTTAAGAAGCGCAACTTAGTTTTTTGTAAATTCGTTATTTCTATAATAAAATATGTTTACGTTCTAAAGGGGACGAATAATATTTTAAAATTATTTTCATTATATTGTACATTCAAGTGAATTATTATTAATTATATACTGTTATTATAATTCACGTTTAAATACGTTTTATATTTAATAATGTAAATAGCATGTAAGTTCAGCCTAAAATTTCAATATGCTTTTCTTCTATTACATTTAATATCATTGCTTTATTGAAATTGTTCAATTAATTAAATTTTAATTTTAAAACTTAAAAATACCTAGAAACAAATATATTTTTTATAAAATGGCACTCATTTGAGATTAATCTCTTAAAGTGCTACGTATTAAACAGCCAGAAAATACAAAATTCAATTTGTAAGTAGTAAAATGTAATATAATATCATTGGAACAAACATACACACACCATGATAAAAAAAAACCTTAAATATGCTATGTATACATATGTCTTTGAATCGATGTGGAATAAAATTCAACGTGATTAATCGACCTATGGAAAATAGATTTTACAAATCTTTTATTTTATATTTTACATACATTTCTCATAAAGAAAATTAATAAATAAATATCAACTTCCAAAAAAATTTATGGAGTATTTCATTTTTTTATATAAAAAAAACACTTTTACGGCTTAACATCAATACTGGCAACTTCGTTGGCAAGCCCGCATGTATTACTGCCAATTGCCAGTCGTATATAGCCTGAGCTGCCAAACATTTTGCCCCAGGAGTTTTTAGCTATATAATAAGGCACATCGGCTGATAAATCATAACCTACAAGTTCTACAGCGTGGTTGAGATCAATTGGGCTACCGCTAGAAAGAAAAAAAAATAAAAATAATATATATTTTTATACTACTGAAATAAAAAACACAGAAAAATAAATAAAATAAAAAAAATGTGGAAATATTTTATGGCTATCAAGTCTTCTTGGTATAGTATCTACTCATATGAATAGATTGTATGGCTGAACGGTGAACAAGAAGCGTGGATTCGGGTTTTGTTATGCACCAATTTTTATACTTTTTCTAGAATAACTATTCTATGATTAGTGTGAACACATATTACAAAATATCGTATTGTAATTGGATTGGACGATTGTGCAAATTTTCTAACAATTTTGAAGCCAAAATGTTGGTTATAATAGCGGTGGTGGTAGTGGTTAATTGATAATAAGTGAAATGTTTACAAAAAGGCAATCTAAAAATACCTCGACTTTCTTAGGAATTAAATATCTATAAAATTATCTCTAGTTATAAGCCTAGTTTAAGTGGCAGATAAATATACTGTTGATTAGCTGATAATAATAAAAAAGTTAAAAAAAAGTACGGACCACGTGTCTGTAGTGTTTAGGTAAAATTATATTAAAAAAAATAGCGGTGGTAGAATTTCTTGTATTGATTGAAAAATAAATGTCATATACCCTATCTTATTTTTAGATTTTCTGTGTTAAATGTAAATAATAGTAGGCACTTATGAAAATGCATTTAAATAGATAATAATGTACCATAATATAGAGCCATTTTATTTGGAAAAATATTAAGTCAAGTTTTTATTTTATGTTTTCGATTGCCAGGTTCAATATTTTATGGGTTTATAATATGATATTATATGATGGCTAAAGGTTAGTCGTTATATTGAATAAATGAATGGATGGATAGATACAAGTAAGGTCAAAAAAGGATAATTCAATCACATCTTAGCAGGGACTGTGTTGGATAAAATTTTTAACAGGAAGAGCATTGAAAATTTTAAAACAAATGTTGTCTCTGGTATAGTTAGGCATTACTACTAGGTATATCACCAATCAGTTAAGTCAGTAAATCAGGCAACAAATGAGGAATCTAGTAATAAAATCTAGATCCTAGATAAACCTAGATCTAGAATCATCACTAGGTTCCCGCCGCCTACTCTGCAATTTTTTTGTACATATGAATCGTCCATGAAGAGTTTGGTATGAATAGCATGTGTTCTTTTCGTGGAGGAAGTCCTTAACCAAATTAACCAAAGATTTTTATTATGTATCTTAGCATGATAAGTAATAGATGTAAAAAGTGACAGTACAACATTTTAATACATGAATGACAACAAAACTAGGTTTTCAAGATAATACTTTGAAATTATAGTACACAATTTATAGTAAATATATGATGTTTATATTACTTTAAGTATTTAATATGTTACCTGCAATGATACTGTATAACTCCGCCGAGGTAGTTCTGCCAGGTGAGCGCGTTGACCGCCACCGCCACCGGCCCGTGGGTCGCTATCAGTTGTAGAATCTTGTCTTCAGTGCCCACGTAGCTGAGAAACAAATACATATGTTATATATAAGATACTTATAAAATGAGAAAATATTATAAAATAACCTTAGTTCAATATGCTTATGTGTCTTTTTATTAAAAAATATGTTGAGTGTATACATGTGACAAAGCAGATTAATTTAACAGTAATATGATTTTTATATATAATATAAAAACGTATAAATTTTAATCAAGTATATAATTTTTTTTGAAGTTACCATTCTACTGATATTTACTTAGACGAGAATAAAACGAAGTGTTTTGTCACAAAGTTGCCCATATGTAGAGTGAAACGCGACGTGTAATAATAAAAATTAACAAAGTATTTGAATATGTGTATTCGATTCCCATTTGCGGGATGAAATGTACAAATCGTTCTTATAAAAAGATATAAATATTTCTTTTAAATACCGTTGTTTTACCGTTACACAACGCTCAATATTTCAAAAAATAAACCTTTCACGCAGCTTCCCTTCACCTACCTTACATAATACCAAAAAATATATATATAAACTTACTCCTCGCAAGTAAATTTCTCAATTTTAACGCCCGTTGCGTTGACTTTCTTCTGACAAACTCCGTTAATAAGACGTAGCGGGTAAGCATTATCGTATTCCACTGTTGTGTCGGTCATCAGCAACCAGTCAAGTAACAGGCAGATATCGCCTCCAAGACACCCACTGTTGCCTAATCCGGCACAATCTATCACTTCCTGGAAATGGAAATAAAATAACAATATTATAAACGTATTAAATAAAAAAACAAACAATTACGTTTTATAGAAGTAGTAAAAGCTCGTATATATTGCTAAACTAGTTTAACTATAATAGTTAATGTTAGTATTTGCCAATATAAGTAGTTGCACACCAGTGGCCCTTGCCCATCCCAATTCCTTCGCCCACGGTCGTGTCGCAGGGCCTCAGGCGTGCGATTGTAAACGCGACGGTTGTAAATTCGATTCCCACTCGAGGAAATAAAATGCTTAATATTTTCATCTCCTCCCTCTAGTAAGGTAGCGCAATCAATACCCAATAATGACCATTCGAAAATTTTCGACAGCGCACAAGTCCACCCCATAAATTTAAGTAATCAAAAATTTTTCATGAGGCCGGTCGTGGCGCAGCGGCACGAGGTGTGACTGCAAAACCGACTGGTTGTGGGTTCGATCCCCACTCGAGGAGATGAAATATTTACTTAAATTTATATTTCCATTTCTTCGCTCTGGTGTCGAGGTTAAGCGCGGCGTTGAGTTCTGCCACTCAACACGCAATGCCTCCAGAATTCGGCAGAAAGTGGGGAACGGAGTGTCTTAACACTAGGTTCCCTCTGCCTACCCTGCTGTGTGCGGGATACAGCGTGAAGCTAATTTAATTTAATTTTTTAAAAATTTTTCATCGAAAAATTAAGAAAAAAACAACGTTTACACTAACAAATGTAGTCAACTCTAAACTCCAGTTCCCCCACCCAAAAAAATATCTCTAGATACGCCCTTGGCCACGTCTGGCCTCAAAATTATATCCACAAGACAGCAAAGAATAGTAAAGACAGCACAAGGATAAGATATTTTATGGAAAATTTTCTACTTATTCATAGTTAAAACTATGTAAGTTAATAAATGTTTATTTTTTTTAATGAAATGTAAAATATTTAAATATAAAAATTTACTACAGGTGCAATATTAATCTTTTAAGAACTTTTTTATTTTAGGGTATCGAATACAGGTGATATAAAATTTCGTAATAAAAAACTCGTTAACAGTGCATAAAGTTATCGTCAGTATAAATTGAGAAGTATACAAAAACTTGTTTGCAACCGAATAAATCCCAACCCACTTTAGTGTAATTTTTAAAAAAATGGTAAAAATATCGAAGAATAAATAACAGCGACCGTCGTGGCGCTAGGTCACAAGCGTGAGACTGTGAGTTCGATTCCCACTCGATGGAATTAATTATTTAATATTTTCATTTCCTCGCTCTGGTATCGAGGCGAAGTGCGGCAAGGAATTCCGCCATTCAAAACGTAAACCCTCGAGAATTCGGCGAAAAATTATGAACGTCTTAATGGGCACAGTGTCTTAACAATAGTTTCCAAGGTACCCTCTGCCTACACTGCTACGTGCGGGATATCGCGTGAAGCTCGAAGAAAAACAAATTAAAAATTAAAAAGGAATTCGTAGATCGTTTCTTTTGAAAGACATTCTTAACTATTCACTATATTGTCAATGAACATTAATCGGTGTCAGTTTCACGCTGTATCCCGCACACTGCAGGGTAGGCAGAGGGAACCTAGTGTTAAGACACTCCGTTCCCCACTTTCTGCCGAATTCTGGAGGCATTGCGTGTTGAGTGGCAGAACTCAACATCGCGATTGTCCTCGACACCAGAGCGAAGAAATGGAAATATAAATTTAAGTAAATATTTCATCTCCTCGAGTGGGGATCGAATCCACAAACAGTTGGTTTTTACAGTCACACCTTGTGCCCCTGCGCCACGACTGGCCTCAATATCTAAGAGAAGAAATATTTTTTTAATAATTTTAATGAAAATCAAAAATGCCATGCCCTAGGGTTTTCATAATTTTTAAGTTTTAAGTACGTTGCAAGCATACACTATTTATTAAAATATGAACATAATTCCCTATATTTAAAAAAACAAATAATTCACAAATTTAAGCGGGCGAAGCCGCGAGCTGATCGCTAGTATCTAATATAAATGTACATATTTAAATTGGCTACATCGTTTCTACATTTTATATATAGAATACAATTTTTCAAAAAACTAATTAAACAGGTTTTATTCCTAATTCAAATTCTATACTTCTTCAACTTTAAAATCTTTACATTTCAATGTCGTTTAATAGTTTTATAATCATATTCATTATTTTTTTTAATGAAATTTTTGATACGTATCCTATAAAAAACCTGTATATTATATTTTTTAAAAAAACTGAGACGAGTATTTAAATATTTGCAACGTTATTGTCTGTCAATAAAAAGAAGATTTAAGATGTATCTTCGTTTTACAAAATAAAAAAAGAACTGTTGGTCGTTATTTTTTGCATCTTTGCACAACTGCCCCGCCATGTTTATCGACAAAATCAATTTTAATTTTGGGCTTCACAATAAAACATACGTACTATATGCATATTATGCAATTATGATCTTTTTGTCAGAGTGACCAAATATTTAAACGTAATGGTTAATAAGAATAGTAAAAGATTTTTTAGTTAAAAAAACCTATCACTTTGCTCACACCCATCACCAGTATTTGTTGACCAAATTAATCCATAGTATTAATTTCTTTTAAATAAATATATTTATATGTTTATTTAAGAAAAATTAAGAAAGTATGTGTATTTTTACGGTTCCGTACCTTTGAAAGAAAAAAGGAACCCTTATAAGATCACTTTGTTGCCCGTCTGTCTGTCTGTCTGTTTGTCAGCTTTATCTCAGAAACGCTTGGAAATATCGAGTTGAAATCCAAGCCATCAACTCGGATCTACGGTGATGTATGATTTTCTGAAAATTTCTGATGACATTTTTTCCTATAGTAAACAAAGCCCAGTGTTGAGCTCTGCACTCAATACTTAATTAATGTCTCGGAAATTGGATAACGGAGTATCATAACATTAGGTTCCCTCTGACTACCCTGCTATATGGAAAAACCGGGAAGTTGCTTATATATTAACTTTCAACGAAATCTAATCTACATGCCAACCTCTTTTAGTAAAACTTTTTGATAATAATTCTAGTGAGTCAACAACAAACCTGTACACTAAGTTGAGTCAATTTTCCAGATTGTATGGCAGCCATGGTCTCCATAGTACCTATTGTACTGAAAGCCCAACACGCACCACATAGACCTTGGTCTCTTACAGGACCTATGACGCCTTTTTCTCTCCTAAAAGAAAATAATAATATTTTTTCATTCTCTGTTTTCTATAACTTGTAAATAAATTATTATAATACAATGAAAAACAAGCGTATAAGAGCTATGATATAATTCTAAATAATAATACTGACATGATAATATTGGGAAATTGGGATGAGTTCCGGTGTTCAACGTTGTATAGACGTAGAATATAATTGAATTAGGATATTTATTTATAGATTAGGTACCTACGTATAGTAAGTATCTAGATAGTTTATTTAAAAAAAACGTATGCACTTAATTGTATTTTGGTTTCTTTAAATAAATAAATGTAAATTAAAACTGTAATTTGTTTTAAAAATTCGGATAATATCTACATATAAATGTATTCTACTTTTAAATTTATTAAGATAATTTAGAAAGTTGAAGTTTTTCATGTCTCTTACTCAAATATAATTTATTTAATTTTTTAACTTTAAATATTACCTTAACAGTATATTAAGTGTTTGTAGAACACGTTTTTATAAATATTTTACATGTGAAAAATATTTTTATAGGGTTCCATAGCCCAGTCGAAATAGAATCGAATCGAAAAATGTCACTATGTTGTCTGTCTGTGCGTCTGTCCAGAACTTAAATGCCCCTTTGCGGTAATAGGATTGCGTGGTGGTATTAAGCTGAAATCAATATAATAAATATTCAGATCTTCGATCCCTTCGAACATGCAATGGCTAGCGTGCATTGGAAAGCTCTTGATCGTATGAAATTCGCCGCGTAATCAAAAACTATAGGATACTTGCGGTGCACTTACAATTATGACATTTGGAACGTAGTGAGAAATACATACTTGTATGTGTACCTACTTCATTTCATACAAAGATAACGTTTATAATGAAGATATGGACTTTGTTTCAGTTAAAAAACTGAAAATATTATAACATTTATACTTTATATTTACCCATTTTCCCTAAATCGGATTCAAATTGTCGACCCTCGCTTGTCATTTTCCAATTAGTCTTATAAAAATATATACGGTAAAGAGTTAAAAGTAGAGCTTTCCTTAATGTCACATGACCAAAAACATAAAAAAAGAAAAATAAGCAGCTTTAATTTCGGCGTGCCATTTCAAGTTAAACTTGTTTTCAAAGTTTGCATATAATTTATTTATCATTATCATAAATTTGAAAAAAATCCTAATTTCGAAATTTTAAATTGTATATTTGAAAATGTCGTTCTAATTTTATAAATGTTGACTAGAATGAGATTGAAGTAAAACTGAGTATTGTTTTAATTTATTTTAGCTTCCCGTTGTATCTAACATATAACAGATAGGCGTAGAGAACCCAGTGTCAAGACACTCAGGATTCCGTTTTCCGGAGCTGATTTCGGAGCTATATGTTATAAACATAAATATTCCACCTGAATAAATCACGTGCCATACAAAAAAATAACAATTCTCTTATTTTTAAGTTTTAAATTTCACTGTGTTTTTATCTCCTATTACATCCTGCCACCAGTATTAAATCGCAACACAGTATTTACGACTAGTACCTACAATATATTGTAAGGTAGGATTATCCTAACAGGACACCGCGGCCATAGAAAACCCTAACCGCAAAAGTGCCTAGTCTAACTAGACATTAAATTTAGATATAAAAAAATAAAATAAAATACTCTTTATTGTACAATAGACAGACAAAACACACACATATATATATGCATTAATATTGAGAATAGTACAATAGACGGTCTTATCAAACTGAAATCGTTCTTTAAGATATAAAGGGAAATACGGAGAAAAGAGAACATTATATTAAAGACAAAGAACGTGACTATTGCAGCGAAGTCGAATTGTAAGCCACTTGAGTTTTACGAATACGTGGTCGTGCTTGCGAAGTCCAAAAATGAACCTTATACAATTTTGGAGACGTTTATTTAATAGCTCCCCTTTTAAGTCAAGCTAACAACAATCAGCATAATCAAGAATTGGTAATTGTGCCAGCGCAACCTTAGTAAGAATGATGATCAAAAATATTTCATAAATTTTTCACTATGTCAGTAAAAGGAACGTTTATTCCATCAAGCGATAATAATGGCAATTCATAAAAAGTAATTTTAGAGATTAGTCCTGGACTACCTATTATAACTGTTTGAGTCTTTTTTTACGTGTTGTAATAGTTCTCAGGTCTTCATTCAATGCTTTAATTAAAACGAACTTTGAAATTTTATTAAAATAAATCCATACACTATATTTTGGCAAAAAGCGAGGTTGTTTTAAAAATTAACCACAAAGGGAAAGTCAAAAAATTAAAAACCTGATATTTCTATAATGATAACTAATTTTGGTCGATATTAATTTATAAGTAAGTAATTGTAGAATAAGGATTTGTTTTAAGTTATAGAATTATTCTTTATTATTCTTACTTTAATTGCGTTACGTACTGTTTTAACTTTTAAGCGTTTATCAATTATCTAAATCGCGTGCGGTGGGTCACTTAAACGCGATTTTTATGGGTTCGATCACCACTTGTAACATCGAAATATTTATAGTCCCTGACCATAAAGAGTACGGTACGGTACAGTAAGATAAAGTGCGGCGTTCAGTTTCGCATCACATCATAGAAAATATCAAAAACTAGGAGGAAAATGGAAACTGAGATGCCCTATGATGTAAATAGAGCTATTTATTTGTAAAAAAATAATGAAATATATATATGAGGCCGCTCGTGGCGCAGCGGCACGAGGTGTGACTGCAAAACCGACTGGTTGTGGGTTCGATCCCCACTCGAGGAGAGAAATATTTACTTAAATTTATATTTCCATTTCTTCGCTCTGGTGTCGAGGCTAAGCGCGGCGTTGAATTCTGCCACTCAACACGCAATGCTTCCAGAATTCGGCAGAAAGTGGGGAACGGAGTGTCTTAACACTAGGTTCCCTCTGTGTGCGGGATACAGCGTGAAGCTAATTTAATTTAATTTAATTTTTATATATATATATATGAATCTGAAGCTGAAATACTGAATAAAGAAAACTTATTGGTGTTCTAATTAAAATGATGGGTAGATATGGGTCACTATAAAATATTAACATTGGCGTGGAAAAAAATAGATACCTACATAACATTTTATCTGAGTTTTTATTTGCTTACATTTGAATATTTATCACTTGTCTCGACTACGAAGACTATATTAAAACGGATAAGCGGGTTATGTAAAGAAAGAAGGCAAATATTATATATTTAAAGAAAGAAAGATTTTTACACTACAAAAACAGATATATATATATATATATATATATATATATATATATATATATATATATATATATATATATATATATATATATATATATATATATATATATTTATTTTTTATGGAAAAGACAAGGCAAACGAGAGCTCGGGTCACCTGATGTAACTGTTTACCGCCGCCCACGACCCCGTGCAACACCAGAGGAGCTACAGGTCCGTGGCCGGCCTTTAAAGTGCAGATAGATGCGCTTTTTGAAGGTACCCATGTCATATTGACCTGGAAACGCAGGAAGGCCATTCCACACTTCCGTGGCGCGTGGAAGGAAGTTCCTACAAAACCGCATAGTAGTGGAGTGCCACGTATCCAGATGGCGTGGATGATATTTAGGGTTGTGACGTAATGTGCGGTTAGAAATTTTAGCAAGTACAAGTCGACCTACTATACCTACTTTACCTGCATATATTTTAAACAATAATATACATATCATATGCTTTTTTACAGCATGCAAAAACTAAGTACGAGTATATCCTGTTTGTTTTTTTGCAGTTGCAGGACTAAATATATATACATATACAAGTACAAACACTAACGATATTTATTTATCATTGACAGTTAAATAGTTTTAAGAAAAAGTTTTTTTAATTTCTTATATAAAAAGGAGCGAACGGTATTCACTCTCTTTTTGGCTGTTCCAATACTGGTTTATGGTACAACGGCATTATTTATTTTTTTAATAATATGATAAACAACCAGTGGTGGTGTACCAAATTAAGTGAAGGTAAGTTAAACGTACAAAAATATATATTAAATAATATGTTAATATTCCAAAAATAGACTTGGCGATACACGTTTCACGCACATAGTAGTAAATAAATAGTAGGAAGAAACAGGCAAGGGTACCTAATGTTAAGGCAAACCGGTAAGATCATTAAGACACTTGCGACTTTCTGAAGAATATTGGCGGCATTGCATATTGAGTAACGGAATTCAACGCCGCGCTGTGCTTCGTTACCCGAGCGAGGAAATACAAATCTTAAATACTTCCTCGAGTGGGAATCGAACTCGCAACCTGTCCACCTCACTTCTACCTCCACGATTCACCTCATTTTTTATTGGTGTTAATTTTATATATTTAGTATTTCAGGATTATTTACTTAAAAATAGGTATAAAAAAGCTCTAAAAGTTCGTGTTCATTTTTTTCTCGATTTTATTTTTACATATAATTACAATCGGACCTTTTTTGTCAGCATACGACGATCTTGACAGTCGGGTTCAGTGTTACGTTGAGGTTATCGGGTTATTTGAGAATAAATGTTTAAGAAAAAAGGAATTGTTCAAGAATTCTAATAAAAGTAGTTTGCCGTACCTACGCACGTACCTAGACAGATGTGTAATAACTATAAAAAAATTGTACGCAATATGACAATTTTTGGAAGCAAAATCAAATAAAATACCAAAAGACATTACGATTAATTAAGTGTATAACCACAGTAAAGGTAGCCAAAATAAATAACCAACCATTTTTTCCTAAATACGTTAAAATAACATTAAATAAAAAAGGAAGCGAAGCCGCGTAGGGGCACTAGTATGTTATAATTGTTAAATATCTCGTTCATTTTTTGAGGTCAGTCGTGGCGCAGTGGCACAAAGTGAGACTGTAAAACCGACTGGTTGTGGATTCGATCCTACTCGAGGAGATGAATTATTTACTTAAATTTATATTTCCATTTCTTCGCTCTGGTGTCGAGGCAAAGCGTCGGCGGCGTTGAGTTCTGCCACTCAACACGCAATGCCTCCAGAATTCGGTAGAAGGTGGGGAACAGAGTGTCTTAACACTAGGTTCCCTCTGCCTACCCTGCTGTGTGCGGGATACAGCGTAAAGCTGATTTTATTTTATTTGTTGAAGTTTCCTTCGAAAAAATATTTGTTTACTTCCATAAATGAACATTTTGATACAGATTCTGTCGAATTCAAATTCAGTTAATGCAACGCCCGCAGCTTACCACAAGTAACTAAAAATACCATCGCCATATACCAACGTGGTATTTTACCTGCTTATGGTAATCAAAACAACATTTTGTTGTCTTTATTTTTATGTTCATATATGTGTTGTAGATGTTCATGGAGCATCAGCAAAAAAATTTGGTGACCAGTTTTTTTTTCACTTTGTGAGACGCTCTGTTCTAGACGTGGGTCGTAACGTCTTTTAGGCATAATCGGTTGCGACTAGTTTCAGGTACACGAGTAACTAGTTTTCAAAACTGCTTATTTTTGTATCTACAATAGTTACAAAGCATTTACTTACGTTTACTTTAATAGTCATGATTACAGAAAACGGTATATGTTTTCTGTAATCATGACGGTAAAAAGTGTTATGATTACGAAAATGCTTAAGCCTCTTATTGTCTTTGATACTAATATGAAACGTATTAATTGCTATATTCCTAGAAATTTTATACTTAAAAATATATATATTTTTCAAAATATCTAAACATGTGTGCAACGAAATTTCAAAGGGATCAAAAGTAAAAAATTGGAGATTTATTTATTATAATGTTGATTATTTGTTTTTTTTTAAATTTTACATTTATATATTATACAAAAATAGTCGAATTGCTGTATGCAATTCGATTATTGCTGTTTCTCTTTTCTTTCGGATTCTGGATTTCTGCCTAAGTGAAAAGTGGTGGAAATTAATGCCGCGTTTTGTTACCAGAGTGATGAAAATAAGAGATTTCCCCAAGAAATGGAACCCACAATCATTGCTGTGCCGCTATGTCGATATTCGTATACGCTTGTTACAACTTATTTATGTTGTTAGCATCTCTGTAGAGAGATATTCACAAATTTCGCTACCCAAAGATAATTGCTTAGAATTATCATTTCGCAAGAGAGAATATTATTTATTAAATATTTTGAAAACGTATTAAAAAAACCTTTTTACATTGATTTTTTTTTTATGTTTTCTAACTAAGTATTTTTGTTTCCTAAGCATTCTTATATAATATACTTACATAACTTTTATATAAAAACTGAGTATCTATTTAAAATGTTAGAAAAATAAAAAAAATCCATAGAATATAATAAAGCCGTAGAATCAATGTAAAATTTTTTCAGAATATAAAATTCTTTCTATGAAAATTCGTACATATGATGACGAAGAAATGACACGATAAACTTATATGGTAACTATATTTTTCCATATGAAAAAATATTGTAGTTATACACATATAACACAAATAAGGTATCCGTTTCAAAGTTTAATGAAGGTAAACGCTGAAATGGCAGTAACATAAAATCTTGGCTTTAGAGGACTTCCATTTGTACAAGCAAAAGAAGGATACTTTATACGAAAAACTGGCGAAATACGAGTTCGCACGAGGGGTTCCGTACCATTTTAAAGGCGACACGTTGAGTTCCGTAATATTTTATTATAAAAATGGTAAAAAAAATCACGTTTGATGTCTGTTATTTAGTATTTGTGATTATAGCAGCAACAGAAATAAATCATCTGTAACTAGCACGGTTCATGAGATGTAGCCTAATGACTGACGGACAGTTAGACAGATATCGAAGTGTACGGAACCCTAAAAATAGTAATTTAAGTGAGATGAGTATATCAAGAACGAAGCAATATCAAAAATATATATAACATAACATAATATTGTATATTAAACATAATAAGTATAGTAAATTTCCATTATATCCTTGACCTATCACACGGCCTAATAACAATAGTTGTAGAAACAATTTGTAAAATTTTAGTTATAAATTATCTTCACGCTGTACCCCGCACACAGCAGGGTGAACTTAGTGTTAATACACTCCGTTCCCCACTTTTGGAGGCATTGCGTGCTGAATTGCGGAACTCAACGCCGCGCTTCATTTGCCTCGACACTAGAGCGAAGAAAAGGAAATATAATTTAAATAAATATTTCATTTCCTCGAGTGGGGATCGAACCCACAACCAGTCGCATTTACAGTCACACTTTAAGTCCGCACCACGACCGGCCCCAAATTTTAATTATTAATATCAATATACAAATATACACAACTTTATAAATAGTATGCTATATCGGTTATCTCCACTCAGAGCATCCAAAGGACCGGGTTTTAAGTCGTTGACTGTTGAGAGACGGAAATTATAATAATTTAACATAGCAACCCAAACGTCGCGAGACGCGGATTATACTTAATTAATTATTCATTTATAAATCTGTTAAGCTTAATTCTGTAAAAAATATTAAATAAAACGAATGCTATCATATGAATAAAACATAATAAGCCTAGTTTTTAATTTAAAAATGTTTTTTTTTATCAGCTTCACGCTGTATTCCGCACACAGCAGGTTAGGGAGAAGGAACACACGGTTTCCCATTTTCCACTGAGTTCTGGAGGCATTGCGTGTTGAGTGGCGGAACTCAACGTCGCGCTTTGCTACGACACCAGAGCGAAGAAAAAAATATATAAATGTTAATAAATATTTCATTCCACGACTGGCCTCTATAAAATATAAGAAATGAGAGAAAATTATTAAATCATAATCAAAAAAAGCAGTAAACACGTAGGTTGTAAGTGCGAGCCATTCTGACTGTGGGTGCAATTCCCACAAAAAATACAACGAACAAAAAATATGTATCTTATTATATTATATGATTTCATCAGAATCAACATAATAGCTTGTTTAAGATTAAATGTTAATTTATTTTAATAAAAGTTAATAATTTTTCTCCTTTAAGATCTGAATCCGTTTAAGCAACGTTCGACAAAACTGTATTTTTTATTTTCATTCAAATCCTTTAATGTAATTATAGTGAATGTAATTGATTTAGTTATTTATTTGTATTGAACGTTGCGTTTGAATTACGTCCGCAGATCAATTGTGGTCAGAAGAGATACAGTCATATCTTATTTCTTAATTAATTACACATATAAGTTAAACGTGCGGTTTGTCAGGCTGTAAATAACGTAAAGTCTTCCGGCTGTTTTCTATGGGATGGGTGTACCACAAGGATCTATTTTAGGGTCTCTCTTATTTTTGTTTTATACTAACGATTTCCCCTTTTATGTAAAGAATTTATGCGATATTGTACTGTATGCTGATGACTGTTCTTTAGTTTTTAAAGTAGATTGTAATAGGGATAATTATGTCGAAGTAAATAGTGCACTATCGCAAATACTTTACTAAATGTATAGAATTTATTATGAACGTGAAGAGACAGAAGTTTAACTTAAGTGTCGATGTTGGAACTCTCAATTTTACTGATACCACGGTGTTTGTGAAACTAACACTAAATTCGAAACTTCAATGTGGCCCCCATCTATCTTCCTTTGCGGGTAGACTGAGCTCCATTGCTTACGATGTTAAAAAAGTAAAACAGCTTACGGACGTTAATAATGCCCAATCAAAATTAAGTTTTAATGCCTTAAATAGGTGAATACTAATACCACGGTGTTTTTGAAACTAACACTAAATTCGAAAGTTTCGAATCGAAACTTCAATGTGGCCCCCATCTATCTTCTTTTGCGGGTAGACTGAGCTCCATTGCTTACGATGTTAGAAAACTGACAGCTTAAGGATAATAATAATCAAAATTAAGTCTCAAGGCCTAGGTGAAGTTTGTTGAGGCAATAAGAATGTACATGGCTTAATGGTCTCGACTCAAGATGGTTTAGTCCATACATTATATTGCGTAAACATAATTATTATATATAATATATTATGCAATATTATATGCATACACAGTGCAACATTTATACAGAAGTTTATAATTAAATGTCTTTCAATGTTGTTGAGATTATATTACATAGGAAACAAGTATACATTTTTTGCGATTATATTATAGCTTAGTATTTTACTATTCAGTGAACTTTATATTACTATTCATCTAATAATATGTTTTGTATAATATGTTAATTTTTTTTAATCATGTAATATATGGCACAAGAATATATTGATAAATCGCTTCGTTCACAACTTATCGTCCATTCAGGGAGATATATATATCGATAATCTAATTAGCATACCATTAACTCCAACAGCTAAATTATGTCTATAACTTTTATTCACCATAATGATTTTTTGGTAGCGTCACACTGTCTAATGTTAAGAAACTGTTCCATATTTTTCGCCGAATTCTGGAGACAATTTTGAGTGGTGGAACTCAATGCAGGTTTTATCTCGACACCAGCACGAAGTGAGGAAAGAACCCACAACCTGTTGAGGCCGGTCGTGGCGTAGCGGCACGAGGTGTGACTGCAAAACCGACTGGTTGTGGGTTCGATCCCCACTCGAGGAGATGAAATATTTACTTAAATTTATATTTCCATTTCTTCGCTCTGGTGTCGAGGTTAAGCGCGGCGTTGAGTTCTGCCACTCAACACGCAATGCCTCCAGAATTCGGCAGAAAGTGGGGAACGGAGTGTCTTAACACTAGGTTCCCTCTGCCTACCCTGCTGTGTGCGGGATACAGCGTGAAGCTAATTTAATTTCATTTTTAATTTTAAAATAAAGTCTAAATTGACATTTCTAACTCATTGTTTCACTTTTTAATGGCTTTTTAATTGATCTAAGGTATGTTATTTAATATGATTCATTGTATTTAAAGCATGAAATTACTTTTAATCTATCTTCAATTAATAATAAAAATAAAATCACAAGTTTATATATTTTTTTGAAGTAGTTAGTGCTTTTAGCGCATTACGGAAAAAATATGAGAGTAAATTTTTAAGACGCGCGCGCACATAGTCACGCAAGACCACAAACAAATACCATGAAATTACACAAACGACATATGTCAACATTTTATTTTTTTAATTTTACACAAATATTTTATTTATTATAATCTATTTAAATAGACAATGTGCTATATAAAACTTTCAATGTTTCAATGTAATAAAATATACCATTCTTACCATTTACAAAAGAGAAAATTTTTAGAAAGATTTTTTCTTGTTACACAAAAGTATAACTTCTAATGTATGTACGTACACATGTAAGTACACACATAAACGTTTTTTTATCTTCATATAATATACCACATATAGCAGGGTAGGCAGAGGGCTTTTTATTAAGAGGCTAAATTGTTTAAGCAATGCCCAATTTTCGACACTTTTTATATTGAGCTGTACTTATCACACACTTTGACTTATTTCCAGAGTGAGATAAATGAAATAATTCATAAAAAATTAATTTATTGTAGGAAATGAACAAACAATTGTCATATTAAAATAGTATTAATAATTACTAGTCAGATGGTGTGCTACTATTTATACAACAATTACATTTGATCTATCTTGCATATTTATTTTTTACTTATAAAAAAACTTACCAATCAATACTCAGAGGTAGACTTGCCCTTTTCTTTCTCATGAATTTTTGAAGTCTATGATGATGACTTTCATCAGAATCTATATCATTTTCATATTTAATCCAGTTCTCTCTTATGCGTTTGTGGTGTGGTTTTTCATCAGACAAGTGAATGTCTTTGAATTCTGCCTTAGACATGTCCGAGAGTTTTGTTAGACCATACTTTGCTCTGTGCTGTTCTGGGCCTCTAGATGCTGCATTTAATTTTTCTATTTCTTGAACTGATGCCTATAGTAATAATATTTTTTTTGTATATTGTAGTTTCATGCTGTATCTCTATAGCTAGGTATGCTAGTGTCAAGACACTTTCTCTACTTTTCGCCGAATTTTTGAGACATTATGTGTTGAGTGGCGGAACTAGACGCCGCGCCTTGCCTTGACACCAGAGTGAACAAATGAATATATTAATAAATAAAAATAATAATTCATTCCTCCGAGTGGAAGTCGAACCCACAACTGCCGAGTTTACAGACACACGCTTGTGCCCCTGTGCCACGATGGACTTGAACTTTTTTGTATAGTTGTTGTTTTTGAATTAAGTATTAGAAGTTGTAATTAGATATGGTATTTTTTTGTAAATGAAAAGGGGGTAGCTTCATTTCAAAGTTAAATTTTGTAGCAAGTGATCATGTAATTATATTTATTTCACAATATTTTTTTTCATAAAAGAAGTTGACCTTAAAGGTCTATACTTTTGTTTATCATACTTTTATTTAAAAATAACAATTTATTTTATATTTTATTGTAAACTAGTAATGGATAAATAAATTATACTTACGACAAAATGTTCTAATCTCGTCTCATATTCTGCTGGATTATTTTTATAAGATTTATTAAACTGTTCTATGTATTTATCGAACATAGGTCGCAGTTGTTCTTTAGTACCACTCGGACTTGTATTATACGTTAGAGGCACAGCAATAAATAAAAAACACACTAAAGCTATTATAAGGATCCAATTCCACCATTTTTGCATTATATATATTTTTTATATAAAAACAAAACAACACACAAAGACGTCCTTCCCGCAAAACTTCTTATAAGTTTAATGACATTGACACTTTGACAGTTAACACTCCACAATGACTTTTGATAGAGGATAATACTTTGACATCTGTCCATAGATTTTTAAATATTTTACTGACCCAAGAGACGAAAAAATATATATTCACACAGTTTGGGAGTGCCGAGAAGATGTGATCTTATCCCATCGGGTAATCAGTCTTATTACTTTGGATTACTAGCCACTGGTATTACGGGAAATAAAGCTGCTAACTTATTAATGCTAATAATGTAATTGTATGTGGCCATTTAGAACATTACCACAATTCGGCCTGAGATTTATTGTCTCTTGTTCGACTCGTTTGGACTAGTCCAATAGAAGAAATAATCACTGGAAGGCATTGAAGTTTTATAAGGGTACATTTTATTCAACCATAGCGTCAAGGCCAATATACCAAGGGAACCTTCGTTTCTGAATAAAAAAAATACTGAATGAGGAATTATAACTACAATGTGTACAAGTGACAGCACTTGCACCTTGGGTTTTCGTGTAGAGTCAGAGACCATACACTTTTCGAAAGTGACTTGGATGAAGATTCTTTTTTATATTTACGTACGTACATTAATAGTACATTAAACAATAGTGTTTAAGTGGTACTTCCTTCCTATTTAACTGATCAACCTTTATCGTGTCTTCTCAATACCTCACAAAAGCGAAATAAACTATGCTAAACTAGGCGTGCCACCTAACAATAAAATAAGAAACAGAACAGAACAGTTTACCTTCTTTAAATCGATTGTGATCTCCTAGGCGAGGGTGCGATTTCGTAGACCGTCACAAAATCCAATATCAGGCTTGACATGGTCAATCTAGTTTATGCTCATTAAATATGAATAATCACATAAGTAAATTTAAATAAAAAATATTTTAACCTATTTATGCAAGTTTTAGTTATTTCATACAGGAACAAGACATTTATAAGAACAAGACAATAAGAACAAGCTTATTATTTATATACTAAATACAATGTAAATAACGACTATTGAGAGTGTAAATACAACAGGGAAATTTTTATTTATTTTATACTATACAATAAAACAACCTTTCATTATTCCAAGCAATTTATTATTTAATATTTATTATATTGTCTTATCTTATAAATAAAACAAGAGGCATCACTTTTTATTCAGCGGCTATTATCTTTGATTGTATCAAAAGTAACACAACTCCATCTATATTCTAGTGAAGCGCCATAGCGCTTTGTGGTATAATTGAATATATTTTTATATTTCTGTAAAGTTGATAATATAGCGGTTTGATTTGTATCTGGCAACATCGATCTTACGTAGGAGACAATGTAATCTATGGATACACCTAATGGATGCGCTAATAGGAATGCTGTTAATATACTGATGAGAATTGCTTCCGATGAAGATGGCGCCTCGGATGGTTTTGGGTAGATGTCCTGTGGTTTTTTAGTTGCTGGGGATGGTGGCAGCGGTGGGAAGATCTGTAATAAAGTGTTGAATACTTTTATAAAAAAGAATAAAAAAAAACTGGGTATTGTCGCGGGTTCAAATCTAGCAACGTTAATTTTTTTATACTAATATTGTGTATCATATTTAACCAAATTGAGTTTTTAAATGCAACAAGAGATGTGGGTTCTAGTTCCGCTGCGTTTAAAGAAAGATAAAAGAGTTCTCCATATAGATACCGTATGTAGCAAAAGGCTGTCTTTTATTTTACAAAACTAGTGAAACGAAAATATTTATCAAGCAAAGGTCCCTCTAATGAAATCAGAACGAATATGAAGTACTAAGAAATTCTTCGATTTCTTACATTCCTTATAGTTTATTTTAATTAAGCTTAACTGGGGAACCCAGCAATCAATACTTCCACTTCTTCTCCACTTGCCGCCTTTTTTTGAAACATTGCGTATTGAATGTTCAACTAAACGCCCGTTGAATTGTTTTTAGTGCGAGGAATAAACGCTACGGGACAGACAGATTCATATAAAAAAATTAAATACCTGAAATTAAATTACCTGATTATTTTGCAACGCTTGTTGAGCAATAAAATGTGCTTTGAATTTCTCGAACTTTCTCTCAGCTTCATCTGTGGCTAGATGTGCTTTATTCTTGTATTCTTCCAGCTCATGTGATAGAGATTGATTTTCTTTCTAAAATATTTATTAATTAACAAATTATATTTACAATTGTATACAAATTATATAACCTATTCTACTTTCTACTAATATTATAAATATGTTAAATTGTTTGTGAGGATGGATGTTTGTTGACAATTTATATAAAGATTTGGTATTTGATTTGACTAAAATATAACAATAAGTTTAAGCGGGCATAGCCGCGCTTCGGTCGCTACTTTGAAATTAAATATTTACCTTCAGATGTTCATACTTCTCCACTGGAACCATGTTTTTTCCTAATTTCAAATCAATGTCTTGATCATCGAAGTTCGCGACAAATTCCTCCTTTATGTTCTCGACCTCCTATAAATAATATATTATAATTCAAAAACATAATTTTATTTGGTGTCTATATAAAGATTGAATAAACACAATTTAAAAAAATATTTAAAAACTTCACGCTGCACTGCTATATATCTCGCGCTAAGCAAGGTAGGCAGAGGGACCCTTGGAACCCAGTGTTTTTTTTAATAATTTTAACTAAACACTACAGACACGTGGTCCGTACTTTTTTTTAACCCAGTGTTAAGACATTCCGTTCCCATTAGGACACAATATCACTTTTCGCCAAATTCTGAGGCGTGCGTGTTGAATTACGGAACTAAACGCCTCGCTTTGCCTCGTTGCCAGAGCGATGAAAAAAAATATTAAATATTTCTATTCCTCAAGTGAAAATCGGACCCACAACCTGTCGCGTTTAGAGTTGCACGCTTGCACCCCTGCCCAACGATTAACCTTAGGCCGGTGGCCTATATTACATTTCGTTACTATTTAAAATATTTCACTACTCTTCCTTACATTTAAGTAAGAGTAATATTTGTTCTTCATTTCTTACCTTCCCGTTGATTTATGACTATTGAAGTCTGATGTTTAATAATAATTAATTGTATAAATTATGTGCGGGCTCCAGTCCACCATTACCCATCCAGACACAACAAAAGTTAATTGAATTCTTTGAGTATGACTGTCAATCAGTTCTTTTTTAACATTACGCATTTCCCGCTTATAGCACCAGAAAAGAATCAGGATTTAACGAGTTATTCTTCAGTTACTGCCTTTTATAATACATTAGTAATACCACGCTTTGTCTTTCTGCGTATGACATCCAATGTCGAAATCACTTAACCCCAAATAGTCTTCAACCTTCAACGTACAGTGGACCTGACCTCCGATTGGCTTTTGAATGTCAATACCTGGACTCCATCCAACCAGCGAGGATTCGATTCCATTATAGTGGATTGACAATGTGATTAAAAATAGAGAGGATCTGCGAGTACATACCCAGTCCTACAAGGTATAAATACGTCCAAGCATGATTTACGCCAATCGAGCTTAGTATCACTAACATGACAGGTAGAAGATAAGAGCGCAGCGGAATCAAGTGAGAAACGGCAATGAATCATCCAGCTTTTTGCAAACTGGTTCTTGGCTAAAGTAGACCCTCCTCCCATCTCTGCATCGGGGATATTGTCCCTTGACGCCATTCAGATGTACCTTACCATCAGACATAGTCGCTGGTCGCGTAGCGGGGCTTACCAATATTATACCAGGCACGGTTGAGCGCCGTCCGACACCAACGTCGTACAAGCCGCAACAAACATTAAATCTCCGGGATACTTAAAAGTCATGGCAAGTGACAAAATTTAAAATTTCTATGTAGTGGCACAGTGTTTGACTACAAGCTCCACGGTTGTGAGTTCAGTTCCCACTCTAGGGAATGAATTATTTGTATTTCCCCGCTCTGGTAACACACAAAGTGCGGCATTCAATTCCGCCGCTGAACACACATGTTTTGAAGAAAACCCACCCTGCTAAAAGCTTACATCTTAGGTAACCTACCCCAATAGCCTATTTGCATACTGTACCTCAGTCATTTTGAGCCACATCTCAATATTTCTTCTCTGTTGTTTGGAGAAATGATCGAAGACGCGTTGTTTTTTCGCCGCTGATAGAATTCTCGCTACAAGCTCGACTGTTATAAAAAAAACATATGTTAGGAAAAAGTATTTTTATGCTATTCCATTTTGTTTAGGCCTCTTATGTATAAATATTATAATACATTACTCAAGTCACGTCCCACCTTTCTGCATTTACAACCAAAACGTTTCATTTGATCGAGTCCAAAGGTGAAAATCATATCCCAAATAAAGTTGTTCCCTCGAGCAGAATTCGAACCCATTAAGATAATATCCATACTGCATTTTGATAATACTTTATATTGGCAAGTAGAATGTAAAGACATTATGAGATATTGCGAGGGCCACAAATCCACACTATAAGCGGGAAGGTTTTGTGGGTTCAATTCCCACTCTGGGAAATAAATAATTTTACTTTTCTTGCTGCAGTAACAAGACATCGTTGAGTTCTCCCAATCAACACACAATGTCTCGAAATCTATATGTTGTCTTGTTTACTCTGCTTATGCGTAATACTCCGTTAAGTAAAAATAAAACATTTCGAGAATGAAATGATTTGTTGTTACTTACCATCTACAAATGTAGAAACGGTATACCCAAGATGTCGATAAATCCAGAAACAAAAATATTACTCCCACGAATGGGATTTAAACTCCCAATCATCATTATCGTATTTAGCTAAACAAGCCAACATCGCCACATAAGGTGTACTACTTACAATGTTGAATGTTGTAATACATGTGCAATATTTATTGTAGTCAGTTGAAATAAATACATTGCAGGTTGCAGAATATAACTTCTTCCATTTAAGGATATAAATGATGTAGTGTACAGTACGGTCTCGGAATCGTGGCAGCCCTGAAGTTAGCCTTAGATGGCTGCGCAGATTTGATTTTAGGTTTTTTTACTTTTCATTACTTTCTTACCAAGTGTACAATGTAAACTAACCCTTCATACATTCGATCATTCATTCTAACATTCACTAGTACAAACAAACAATCTCTTGCACATTACGTGACAGACTGTCACGTGGTGGGTCCAGTCCAGTCTACTGGGATGTTTACGGAAAGGAGAAGTACTAACTTACCTTACATAAAAACATTTATCTAAAAATGTTCACCACCAAGGATCGCTGATTAAAAGCGATTTTACTTAAACATTTCTATAGTAGTAAGGCCATCGTGGCACGTAGTGGTGCAGTGGCACAGCGTGTGTTTGTGGAGATTCAATATAATTTTCATCTCCTCTTTCTGGTAATTAGATAAATCGCAGCGTTGAGTGCCACCGCCCAATGAGCAATGTCACGAAAATGCAAGAGAATATTCATAACTTTGCATATTTAATGGGGGGAACGGAGTGTCTTAACCCTACGTTCTCACTGCCTAATCTGCTATATGCGGAATACAGTGTGAAGCTAAAAAAAAACTATAGCATAAGAAAAAATTCAATCGACTCACATTGCTTCACAACATCTGAGAATTTATCTTTAATAGAGGACTTCATATTCATCAATTCTTCATCGAGATGCATTTTCTCATTGAACAAACGTCTAACTTGATTATTACTGGATTGTATGAGCGAATAAAATGTATTCGCAAATTGTTTAGTACATTCCCCGCGTTCCAGCCATGAGGCTAAAATCTGGAAAGAAAATTGTATTTTTCATATAAATGACAAGACTTATGGGCGTTTGGGTCATTTGATTTGATTGTCTATTCAAAACAGAAATTGATTTTCATAATTTAAGACATTACTTTAATATTAAATTAAGTAGGAAGCTTATAGTAAAAAAAAAAAACAAAAATAAATCTATTATAAATGTGTATATTATGAAGAGCCAGGTTTGAACTCGCAACCAACATATGTGTATAAAAAAAAAACATTTTTGTAATAGCGTCTGACCGTAAGCACGACAATTGTGGGTCTGATCCTTCTTCAGAGGAATAAACAACACACAACATCTTGAAAATTCAACGATGAACAAGGAACGTAGTTAACTATAGGGTTCACCGCCTTACTATATACGGGATACAGCGTAAAGCTGAACAAAAAAAAACAATAACTTACAACTCCACCAGCCACAAACTCCGTGTCACTCTTGATCTTCTCACTGACGGACGACAAGGCGGTCGGTGTGAAAGGCTCCACGGGTATCGGTGACATTCCCGTACGATGCTGAGATTCGTATTCGTCTTGGTCTTCTGGGTTCTAAATATGAAAATACATCCTACTAATATTATAAATGCGAAAGTTTGTATGTATGTATGGATGTTTGTTACTCTTTCACGCAAATACTACTGAACCGATTACGATGAAATTTGGTATGCATGTAGCTGAAGACCCAGAATAACATATAGGCTACTTTTTATCCCAGAGTTCCCGCGGGATTGATACCTAATTGAAAAAAGATACATTCAAACTTTGAAGGTAGCAGACCTACATTTGGACACGCCATGTTTTTCTCATGGGCAGCTCTATGTGGCTTGCTCACATGTTTAAAAGCGAAAAATCTGCATGTTTATGCTAAAGGAAAAAAATCGTTAATAGTATAGGAGCATACTACAGTAGCTACCAATAGACTTATGAGTAGAGCTTTGCAATACTTAGTTACCATATTTCTTATGTTTATAATATTGTTACGTTATCATTGGGTTTCCACGCGGACGAAGTCGCGGGCGGCCTCTAGTAGTTAAATATTTCTTAGATAATGATTATTATTAGTAAATAAGAGTCTTTTACTATAAGCGCAACAGTTTTGGGTTCGATTCACACTCGGCGGATTCAGTTATTTTCATTTTCGAGCACGATAAGGCAAAATAAGACAGTGCGGCTTTCAGTTCTGCCACTGCACACGGCATATCTAAAATGGAGTGACACCCTCCCTCTCTCTAAATTTAAAATTTTAAAAAAATTGAGGCCGGTCGTGGCGCAGCGGCACGAGATGTGACTGCAAAACCGACTGGTTGTGGGTTCGATCCCCATTCGAGGAGATGAAATATTTACTTAAATTTATATTTCCATTTTTTCGCTCTGGTGTCGAGGTTAAGCGCGGCAGAAAGTGGGGAACGGAGTGTCTTAACACTAGGTTCCTTCTGCGTACCCTGCTGTGTGCGGGATACAGCGTGAAGCTCCCTCTCTCTACTCTACTATATACAGGATACAATATGAAACTACAAACAAATATATTTACAAAACTTACCGCAGCATAATCAAGGAACATTGTGGTAGCCTCATTATCATTCTGATCCAAAAACTTAAATCGATATCCCGTGAGATTGAATGAAAACTCCACACTTTCCTCACGATCAAAACGTACATAATACAAGCCATCTCTAGGTGACTTTATATCACAAATTGAACCAAATCTACCAAAAATTTCCTTTAAAAGTTCTAGAGAAATCGTAGGCATACCTCCTACAAAGACGGTACGACAACCGTTTGGCTTTTCCCTTCTTTGAGGGGTCTGTACCCCGGGAATAGGTGGTAAGAGGGTACAAGAGGACAGTGTAATAGGGTGGATAGCAGATGGAACAGAGCTTTGATTCATCATGTTCATCATCATATTTTGGTCAATCATATTGGTCATCATGGGATGGCTCATATTCATGTTCATGTTGGTCATCATCCCGTCCATGGGTTGCTGGCCCATCATGCCTTGCATCATTTGTGGGAAATGCATCATGGAATTCATGTCTGGAAGAAATGTAATTGAAATCTGTATAACAATATGAATATGAGGTCAGTCACGGCATAGGGGCACAAGCATGCATCTGAACGGGATAGGTTGTAGGTTCGATTTCTACTCAAGGAAATGGCTTCATGGGAGTGTCTTAACACTAGGTATTCAGGTTCCTTCAGCCCACCCTGCTATATGCTGGATGCAGGATGAAGATAAAATAAATTGTGGTGTTGGTTTAACTCTAAAAGGAACATGGACCTAAAATGGTTTATATGGTAACCCTAGCAAGGCCAGGAAGTAAATAATATTTTTTATGGGAAAAAGACAAGGTAAACGAGTATATGGGTCACCTGATGGTAAGTTGAGTTTACAAAGATGGACTTATCTAAGAAATTCAGCCAATCCTTGGAAGTAGATGAGTGACTCTGACAATCACTGGGTAACAACATTGTACAATTTAATTTTTTTAAAGAAAAAAAAAAAATTATAGAAAAATGTAAATATAAATACATATATTATTATAATATATGTATAAAGGTGGAGCTAAAATAAATGTTTATACAAAACTCAGCAAGTAAAAATAGTAATAAGCAATTCACTCACCAGGCATTATTCCCATATTAAATCCAGGGCCTGCAAATTGAGGTACACCCATGAATGATCCCCTCATTTGAGATTGACCTACAAATTGTTCTTCCGATGGAACAGAGGACCATCTGTTCCCAGTCCTTCCTTTATTATTATCTCCTTTCGCCCCTTTGACATAATTCCTATCATGATCCCTTTTACGATTATCATATCTATCATTTCTATTGGACCTGTGCCTATCTCTTGACCTTGATCTATGACTCCCTAAAAGATAAATTTGAAAATAAATAAGAGTTCATAATATAGCTATAACATAGTTTGTAACCTCAAAACATGAAAATTGTACAGTAAACAATTGAGCAGCTTACAAGAATAGCAATGCAAATCCTCTCATATCCTGGAAAACTTTTATTTACACATATAAGTAGGTCATAATTCAATTTACATAAGCATGTGCTTTCAAAATTAAAATTATTTTTTAAGTCAAACTCATACCCTTCTTTTTGTCAATGGACTATTTTATACTTTATAAATATTTTTGAAAATGTTATACAGTCAATTCAATATAAAGATTATATAACCATCTCTTACCTTTAGTTGATTCTCTATATTGGTTACTGTCTGGTTCAGTTGTTGTAATTTCAGAATCCATGTTCATATTATCAGTAATAACTTAGCTGTAAATATGTAATTAAGTTATAAAAGTATTTAAAAAAAAACAAAAAATTCAACTCGCAACTCTACCACTGCATCTGCAATGATGCATGTGACATATAAAATCATCTCACAAGTTAGTATATCTTTACACATAAACACCTGTACTTATAATAAAATTGTAATGTATCAGTATCTGTACATGGAAGATAAATCTAAAATAAAAAAATGTCATTGGTAGCATTCAATAATGTAAAAGAACTAAAAACAACGATTCTTATTTTTTTTGCCTTTTTTCAATGCATTTGCTTACTGATCTTTTAACCGATTTTATTATAGTTTTCATTATTGTATTTTGGCAAACTTCCCTTAACAAATGTGTTTTATTTCAATTGATTTGTATATCACAATGTTATATCATTTTAAAGAATGTGGTCGACAAAATTACGATAAATAATTGTTGTATTGAATTGGCTGAAACATTACAAGCAAGGAACCTTATACTCTATAAAATACCTGAATTCCGTCTTGTTATTTAATAACGCCGTGCGTGCCAGTTCAAAACAAGATACGTATACTAAATTACTAATATGACTTAAAGTATGAACTATTAAAGTATTATACAAAAAAGAATACAAGCTGGTAAGTCATTGTTCTGTTCTGTTTCTTATTTTATGGCATTTAGGCGTGCCAGTAGAGCACAGTTTATTTCGCCAATGTCACGTAGAATGGAGAAGACACGATGAAGATTGGTAAATTAAAAACAAAAGAAAATATCACTTAAAAGACTGAATAAAACGTATAAAAATAGAAGGTCTAATTAGATATACCATCACCTGAAAAAAAAAAAAAAAAAAAACATGACGTCACAAACTAAAATACAGTAAATCTACAACAAACAGTGTTAGTATAATCTATACCTAGGTTAGAGTAAGTCATTGATAAGATGTGTAATATTGACTTTGACATATTAAGCAATCACACAGATAACTTAAAGTAATAGCGGAACGGTATTGTACAAAGTTCTCATTTTGATAGGTGTTTGGGAATAAAATATTCTACAAAAGCTATAAATTTGATTTGCGATTAGTTTCATGTCTATGTAATGAGTTATAACAAATGCCGTTGACGTCGTTATTTGCCCATTATATATTTCAAAACATTATTACAAGAAAAAAAGTTAAAGGTAAACTATTAATATAATGTTTTAGGTGAATAGTCATTAATTAGTAAGATTTAAAATCATAATCATCATAAGAAATTTACATTTTATTGTACAGTTGTTTTAAAATACTATTTAATGTAAGGAAGCTATATTGTACTTTCTTAATAATTAAATGTAGAATTAAGATAATTCAGCGCTTATTTAAGTTTTTCTGTATATTTTCGTGTTGGTTACGTAAATTTCCTTAAATTAAATATTGTTCTTAATTTATAAGTAATGTTCTGTTCATAAAGTAGTGTATTTGATTACTCAATTTTCATTATGTTTAGATTCGCCCTAATTTCTCTAGTCTTTGGTCGTAACAAAGCCTTTTTGACAGTTTTGCTTTGTTTTGTGAAATAAATTGGTATAATTTATTATTATCGTATATTTAATTAAAAGCACTCTTTAATTAAATTGACTTACTTACTGACTTAATCTACTTGAGGAGAACTTTTAAAACTGTAATAGTTGTATTTCCTATGGATATTTATAGAGATAAATAAATACTTTTCGATATGTGGTAACTAATTTTAGTAAATCTTCATGTTTTCAATGCTTATTAGAATTTCCGCATAAACATGTTATGTTCTGCTTTTAGTTCTGAAATGCCCAAAGAATTTCAGAAAACAACAGAAGTGTTACCTTTTACGAAATATGGAATATCGACAGTGGAGGAATTTAAAAAGGTGGAGACAGACATTCAGCATTTAGAATGGTTGAAAAAGATAGGATTAACTAACGACGAGATAAAACTATATCAGGAAAATGAGGCTGGCCTCTTAGATCAACGCAAAAAGATTGAATCAAATGTATTAAAATCAAAATTGGAGGCACTGTATAATAAGATAAATGATTTCCAGAATGCTTCAGGAAGGTGTTTATTTTTTAATCAAATTCATATAAATATAATATAGTTTATATTATTTCTATAATATTTGAGGTAAAATTGTATTCATGAGGCTGTTGTGGTGCATATTATTTGACTGTAAATATAATGATTATGGGTTTAATTCCCATTGAGAGAAATAAGTTATTTTCATAGTCTCATTCTAGTAACAAGACAACACAATTAGTTTCTCACCTGCATAAGTATGAACCAAAAAAAAAACCATGTACTTATACTATTTATTCACATATTTTCAATAATTCCTATTTATTTTTATTCAGTTCTCAAGAAAGTAAAAGTGGCTCCGGTACATCAAGTGCATCATCAGAGGACAACATAATTAACAGAATACACAAACATCCATTAAAATTTTATCCAGAAGGTCATCCTATGAATGAGCTGAAGGAAATAGAGGATGATTTATTTGCACACTTAAAAAACGATAATCTGTTACCAATCACTAAAAGGAGAAAGATTTTACGTAGACTTGAAAGGAAAAAGGAAAAAATCATAGCGCAACAGAAGGATCCAGGTATTGAACCTGTTGCTGGTCCGTCACAATTGAGAGAAGGAAGTTTATGGGATGTTAAAGATAAATCACAAGTGAAGCCAATAATAGCTTCAGATGTAATTGGTCCCAAGAATCGAACCATGTATACAGTTAAAGATAGTAAAATTGTAAGGTTAGAGGCAAAGGGCCAAGAGGATGAAGGTAGTAGAGAATATCGAGCTGTGGACATAGTAGTACCAATAAATGCTGCTGAGGAACAACTGCTTGAAGGTACGAAGATGTGCCTAGATGATATTAAGAAAATTGACAGGTTTAAGGATTATGAACCAGGCATACCATCAAAAGTAAGTATTTTAAATGACACAATTTTTTATATTTGGCTTTTTATAAATTTAAGAAATTTATTTATATATCATTTTACTCTAATAGGATTCTTACAAGAACATTTAAACATTTTATATATAAGAAAAGTAAAATTGTGTTCTTGTCTTTTGACCATGTACCATTTTTAGATGTTTATTAATAATTTAGTCAAAGACGTTTATTATTTCAGTCACATTTATTATATTTTCCAGAATCATTTTAATAATAACTATAATAAAAAATTCTAGGTGCTTTACCTCAAGAACATAGCCCCATCAGTTCCACAAGAGCAACTTTCCTTGCTGTTTAATCAATTCCACTTGGAAAATGGAGGTCCAGTTGACCTTAGAGTGATGACCGGAAGGTTGAGGGGACAAGCCTTTGTTACATTTCAAAGTAAGTTCGCTCATAGAATATTTTATTTCAGTTTCAGCAGGAAATCTGGTGCAAACACTTAGTTTTCAGCTTTCTGTCCAATTCTTAAGATGGTGTATTTGTAGATGAGCTGGGTTGGCTTCACAACACAGTCCCTATACCAGCTTGGTAAAATGAAAATAATACAATCACCAGATTGTACCCACCACCATCGCATTTGTGATATCATATTATTTATAAAGAAAAAATATATATGACTACTTAATAAGTTATTTTACTTAAGCAAATATTAACAGATTTAAAACTAGTTTGCCCAAAAAAAAGGTTGTTAAGTATAGTTTACAAGAATAAGAAATATATTTCTATATTAATATAAAATAAAACAAATATCTAATAATACATGTTTATTTTATTTACAGCTGAAGACCTGGCCATACAAGCATTGGATGAAGTTAATGGAACTATAATGGGTGGTCGTCCCATTATAGCACAATTTGGGAGAAATACCAATCGAATACAAGAGGAGAACAGATAAAAAAACGATGTTTATATGAGTTTTATTTAAGTTTACACTAAGTAACTAAATATTTATTAATATATATTTAAATCTAAACTTGTAAATAATATATTGAACTTATCATATTACAGTACATTAAAAAACATTTTAACTATCATTATTTAAGTGCTTAATTTAATATATATATGATTTATTTAGTAGAAAGAAGTTTATGATCAACATCTAAGTGTATCAAACATAGGTTATAATATATGTTAGCTAAATGACAAGCTTTTTGTAGTTTTCTTATAAGAATATGGAAATAAATAAAACTACCCTTACATCCTATTCCCACTTAACACTACTAAGTTACAGTCAACATACAAACTAAGCATAATACAAATTTAAATATATTTATTTTTTAATTACTATATTCTGATTTTTTGTCACTGTTCTTTTAATTTTAATCACTCACATTATAATGTCCATTTAATCACACAAACACATAGAGAACACATTTGCATAAAAATAAGACTGAAAAATATTTTTTAAAGCATATAAAACTTTGAAGGTAATAGGACTCAAACCAGCACCTCTTGTTCACCGCCAGGGATTCTAAAGCCATATGTTCTTATCAAGCTAAGTTGAAATTAATTTCCGAGTGTATACAACGTAATTTTGTTGTAAGCATATTGGCACCGTGCACGACTACAGCGCCACCCAGCGTACGCAAATTTGTGGGCTCTGACGCTTTGACATATGATGGCGGGATTGTTTGAAAATATTCGTAAAATACTTTCAAATTCATTTATATTACTTAATTACTGTGATTTGGGTGGAAAAAGTGTCGATAAATCATTTCTGGTTATTCAAATTGAAAAAGGTAAGTAATCTCTATTCAAAATTGTGTTTTATTTTGGTTATAGCAGAATTTGTTTCAGAACTTTTTTAGTTGTAGTTTTACTGAAAAACAAGGAAACAAAGCAAATTTAATGGTAGTTAGTATAGTAGTTACCTAGTTTTGACATTATTATAATAATTTATTTTCTAAATAAATGATTATTATAATATCAAAACGTGAAACGAAACGAAATGTGATTTAAGAAAAAAAAGTAATTAAAATAAAAAAAACTATTATTACTGTATTTGTGATTGGTTGCTAATGTTTTTAATAATAATTGGAAATTGTTGAATGTTACACCTGCAAGATCTATAAGTTGCTCATCATTACAGATAGATGAAAACCCAGTAAAATATTTTTTTTTGTTGAAGTTGCCACATCTGTGTATGTTTTTTAGGGATATTACATATTTTGTACTTTATTTTATTATAATTTTTTATATAAATAGTTGAGTTGTCTATTTCTGTTTGTATTTCTGCATCACATACTTCGCTATAAATATATCTATTACATGTAAATGTATTTGTTGCATTATAGAACAACTGCTGTGACTCATTTTTAATAACTTACTAAAACGATAAGTCAAACATATTGCTTTGACATTAATAAGTGACAAAGCCTACATTTTTTATACTTTTGGCCACCATGAGCGCTGCGAGCGTTTATGATACCGTCACCTAGTACTACGCACCCTGCCAATAGACATGACATGACTTGTGACATTTACTGTTCACAAATTGACTTGCATAAGCTATTAAATGTAAAATATAATTCTTTTTCCGTTTCTGTACGAATCTGGAAAATTCAATCTACTTGCTTCCCTACACGCCGTAAACTCGCGTTAATTTAAATACGAAACGTTGAGTTTATAAAAATATAGAAAACTATATATACATAATTATTCCGGTTTATGAGTTTATTTTAAGGAATAGTTTTACATTTATTATATAGAATAGATTTCTTGGACAGTTTCAAGAGGAGTGGGTTCGTGTATCATATAAAACTTATTCATTTGACGACGCGGTCGAGACCGCGGACAAACGCTAGTGTTCTATATGTGTTTAATGTCGAAAGTCCCTTTACTGTGGTTCTTTTGGTGAGGACTTTCTGCGCCGTTTAACGACGCGTTTCGGTGACAATCATTCGGCCTCCTTTTTTGCTGGTGGCTCCTCAGCTGTGAAAATAATAATAACATTTATAAAATTATTTTTCTTTTTTAAGTGCATTATACTTCTGTATGTATCAATATCAGAGTAGGCTGAGTTAAGGCACCCTGCTTCCTACGCATGATGTGTTCAGTGGCAGTAATTAACACCACAATTTGTCTATTTACCAAAGTGAAGAAAATGGAACTAATTAATTCGTCTTAATAGGAACAGAATTACAGTCAGATGCTGCGATCCACTGATCCACAACGGCCTGAAGATGAGAATGTTTTTCATTGTATTTGTATGTTTTTTTTTGCTTCATGATGTACCCCGTAGACAAAAAGAGTATATATGCAGGCAAATTTAAGTTTCTCAAACTTTATAAGTCACATTTCCATAGACCTACAATCGCACTTGGCCGGTTTATATAAATATAACTCACGCTTGACATCATGATGGTGTGCCGGCGGCGTGTGGTGCGGAGCGTGCGCGTAGTGCTCCGGGTAGTAGTGGGGGTAGGGGGGGAATCCGCCTGCGTAACCGCCGTAGTAGCGGCCGCCGTAGCCCGGAGCGTTGTAGCCGCCTAGTGGGTACAATAAGTAGTTTTCACAGTTTTAAGATTTTATTTCACACTTAGGAAAGAAAAATACTTTTCTTATAAAACATATACAAAATTGAATGTAGTGTAGTGAATTTCCTCGTCCTGGTAGATGATAGACGAAAGCAGTGTTTTATTGTTAACTTCTTCCTGACCGACCTGCTATACGCGAGACAAAGCGTAAACATAAAGAAAAGCTTACCGGGTGGTGGTGGAGGTCCACCGTGAGGCGGTGCTGGATGAGCTGGAGGTGCATTCGGATTTGGTGGCATCATCATCGTCACTGGAATCAAAATAACACCATATTGGTAATTATAACCTATGTACGAGGTCGTCATATTATGGCGGCTGTGGTTCCTTGCAACTGTAAAGTTGGTCCTTTACTATAAATATGCTCTAGGCTGCAGTCAATAGACAGACTAAAAATAAGTCTACTCTTTTTTTTATGGAAAAGGACAAGGCGAACGAGCGTTCGGGTCACCCGTGGGTCGAGCACGAAAAATATTCGAGTCCGTATTGTAAACGTTTCGAGGTGACGATACGATTACAAAGTTCGAAGCACGAACCATAGTGTATCGACTATCGAGGACTCGATAGGATTAAGTAGGTGACGTCATGCTAACGAGACTTAGAGATGTCACTGAGCGAATGAAATGGACGTTCAAAAACCAAATAAAATGGTGAATGTTAAAACATTCAATCAAAATATTTATTTATCTTAATTTACATTACAATTTACTTTGAAAATGAAGAAAAATCTATAAAAATATTACAAAATATATAAGTAAGGTATCAAGATTGGAAGAAATTCAATCTTTTTGTAGATTTAAAACAATATATATCTTGCGGTTTTTAAACGAATCCACTTGACGCCCCGCCAATCATAGCTAAGTTTGTATTTGTCACTCGTGGCGCAGCGGCACAAGGTGTGACTGTAAAACCGACTGGTTGTGGGTTCGATTCTCACTTGAGGAAAAGAAATATTTATTTACATTTATATTTTAATTAATTTTTTGTTTATTTTTTTGATTTTTTAATTAATTTTTTGAAGTTATTTTTTTTTTTTTTAAGTACAACTTATTTAAATATAAAATTAATTCAGTGTGACTGTAAAACCGACTGGTTGTGGGTTCGATTCTCACTTGAGGAAAAGAAATATTTATTAACATTTATATTTTAATTAATTTTTTGTTTAATTTTTTGATTTTTTAATTAATTTTTCGAAGCTATTTTTTTTTTAAGTACAACTTATTTAAATATAAAATTAATTCATACTAAATCTATACTCACGCTTCCATGAATTCCACCATCGTTAAATATTGTAGGTAGCTCGTTTTCATTATTATTTTTTAATAATCAGCTTCACGCTGTATCCCGCACACAGCAGGGTAGGCCTCTGCCTACAATAGAGGGGAACGGAGTGTCTTAACACTACGTTCCCTCTGGAACGTAGTGTTAAGACACTCCGTTCCCCACTTTCCACCAAGCTCTGGAGGCATTGTGTGTTGAGTGGCGGAACTCAACGCCGCGCTTTGCCTCGACACTAGAGCGAAGAAATGGAAATATAAATTTAAGTAAATATTTCATCTCCTCGAGTGGGGATCGAACCCACAACCAGTCGGTTTTGCAGTCACTCCTCGTGCCGCTGCAAGTTGTACTTAGTCTTAAAAATAAAAACATCTAATAATATAAGTAAGGTATTATGAAATTCGTATTTTAGGAATGGCGATTTATCTAAGCCCTCAGGAGGTCCACGAGGTCGCCATTTTATTCAAAGGAAGTGGAAAGAATTAATGAATAAATGTAATAGTGGTGATTCGTATAGCGGCTGTCTTTGCATAGTGGACGTTATTTAATTATTGCTAAAATTACTAAATAATATTCTAAAAACATGTACAAGTAAAAAAAATCAAAAAGAATTCCCAATAACATTACAAATATTTTTAAAACGGTGATTTACTATGTAACGAAAGTGTTCTCACTGACAAATATTAGCCGAATAAAGTCCCGACGCAGTCGATGACCAATCTTCGACGTCTTCGATACCGTACGTCAAAACGGGCCTTCGTGCTACCAATTTTGTTTACTGCGTTCGAGTATCTCGATAGTCGAACGTAACACGATACAAAAAATGATTCGTGCTGGCATGAGCTAGTTCCCTTTACGCACGGTAGGGGCGCTGTTCAATTCCTATACAAATTGCTCTCGATGACGATACGAATACTTTTTCGATAGTTTTTCGTGCTTGAGCTACTGATGGTAAGTGATCACCGCCGCCCACGACCCCGTGCAACACCAGAGGAGCTACAGGTGCGTTGCCGGCCGACAAGGTGGTGGGAGCCCAGCATTACCTGATGCGGAACGTAGTGGCATAAAGCCATTACTTAACGCTGGTTTTAAATGCCGGGAGTGGTAATGGTGGCGGTCGAGTCTGCCCATGCGTGTTGCCATTGCTGGCGACATGACTCTACCACACTAAATAAAAATGATCTAAAGTAAGAAAATACATAAAATCAATTCTGTGCTGCCATCTACAGCTAACTTCAGGGCAGCCGCAACTTGGCGAATGTATTGTATTAGTGGATGAGTGTATGAATGAGTGACCGTATGTAGCATGAGTGTGTAAATGTATACACTATACCTGGTGGAGCAGGTGAATTAATCTGTGGTTGTGGTGGAACGGGGGCTGCGGGCAATTCCCTATTTTCTGGTTTCACTTCAGGTGGCTTGTCATCTTTGCGTTCTCCTATGAAATAGTAAAAGATTTTAATTAGATTTTTGTAGTTCATTTTTTTATTTTAATTAATTAGCCTATTATTAATTATGTTTATTTCTTAAAAATAAATTGTACAGATGAAAATTTTAGTTCAGTTCTCAGTGTTTTGAGCATTTGACACAAAAATGAGTGACAATAACTGTAAGCGGTCAAACCTGCATTTAAGCCGCTAGTATACAGTGTTTTTTGTGTGTTAGTTTTAACTACTCTATAAAAGACTAATACAATTAAAAGAAAAGAGATTTTGCCAAAAATGAAAGTGATTTTTTTATAAACCTATCAAGCGATAGCGCCGCACACGCCTCATTCACGAAATCGCTTTGGCGGAAATTGAACGTAGTTAAGGTTTATTATAGAAAATTGCGTAAAATAGTACGCGAAATCCTTTTCTCGATCTGGTATGTTTTTAAGGAACGAAAAGTGGCAGATCGGCAATGTTTAGTAGTATTTTTGTAGTAGTAGGTAGGTTTATGTTATAGGTATCTATTCGTAACTGCGTCACACGCAATTAACGTATAGTATTAACATGCAATTATAGCCCATAAAAAGCCTTCCCCAACAAATAGATTTTCCAATACAATATTTTTTTTATTCATACCAATAGTTCCTGAGATTGAGTTGTTTAATCAAAAAAGTATAAGTATATTTACCTTCATTCTCCTGATTTCCACTGGTCTCAGGGACACATTCTTTAGCTTCTACAGCAGCAGGTTTGTTAAGTTCAGTAGTGTTGTTAGTATCAGGTTTAACTTCAGTTGTGGATACTTTGTCCACTTGAGTGGGAGCGTTGGGACCGGACTCAGTTTTAATTGAATTGTTTTGATCTTGTTCCATTGGCTGCAAATTTTATGAAAAAAAATGAGATTAATACTAAAAAAAAAGAACTTTTCAATAAACAAGTGCTCAAAGGCAATTTTACGTTTTTTCTAACATAGCAGGATAGGCAGAGGGGACCTAGTGTTGCACTCTGCGGGAATCGAACCAACCACCGTCGCATTTGCAGTCAGATCACAGTCACTAATAAATAACCCACTATCAGATAATAGCTAAAACAAAGAGCCACCTTGGCACAGCGTTTGATTGTAAACGCGGCGCGATAATTGGAGGAATGTATTATATTCAATTATTTCCTTCTAGTAACATGCGATGCGCGGCGCCGAGTCACCGCCACTTAATACCCAATGTCTCGAATACGTGTGGGCAACGTAATGTCTTAACACTAAAATTCCTCTGTCTACTCTGCTAAATGGCAAGAAACCGTAAATAAAAAAAAAACAACAAAAATGTTAAATAAATAGTAATATTATGATAACATAATTCAATACCTCATTTGGTCTATCCCTATGTGGCTGCGAGGCCACACCCCGTCTCAGCTGCTCTAAGGCGCGCTCCACCATACGAGAAAACGTGTCATCGTCCACCGCTGGTTTACAGTGCTGAAATTAGTAACAAATATTGTAGTTTTTTAGAAAACGTAGAAAAATTTTAATGCCTAGGTTGACATCGTGTCTCTTGTTCGTCATCTAAGCTACATCGAAATTCTATTAGGCTTGTTACAGTTTATTTATGTTATTAGCATCTGTGTATGTAGTTTTTAATTTTTAACTTTATAATACTAAAAAATATTTAATATTTTTCATTCTCCCTCGCCAAATGATTACTCTAAGTAAGAGGGTTATTCTTTGGGACACGCACGCAGGCACGCACGAATAATGTTTACCTTCTTTAATTCTTCCTGGAATGCCTCACTGCTTTCTATAAACTTGCGTTTCTTTGCTTCGAACTTCTCTTCGATTTGCTGCAACTCATCTTCTAATTTCTTTTGGTGCATTGTAAGTGATTGTACTTGTTTCTTCAAAATCTAAATAGAGAAAATATTCATTTTTACAAATTATAATCAATCCAGACCACCTTGTTAGCATATCTTGACAGTGGGTTCGAGAGAATATTTAGGTTAGTTCTCGGTCCGATCTCTCATATTCTTGTATCAAAAATATTCTTATATGCGTTCTTGTTAAATTTAGGCCCTAAATTTAACAAGAACGGTGGTGAATGCTCTCATTATTTCTCGCATAAGAATATTTTTGACAGATTAAATCCGGACCGAGAACATACCGTGACTGGCACTATAGTGCGACTCCTTCCTTAAGAGCAAAGAAAATGTACAAGAAAATATATGTAAATAATAGTTAATTATCAGTTGAACATTTATTGAAGTTCTCTTCGGAGCATGATAAATATATAAAAAAACAATTGTGTTGTGTTTATTTAATTTGTTTATTGTGCAAATGTCTTATTGTGTTATATGAATACAATAAAAAAAATATTTCATATTAAATCAAATTCAGATTAGTTAAATATAAAAATGGAGGTGAAGTCAAGTTTTCTATACTTTTCAGCAAAGGCATTTTTTGTATACATTTTGTACTACTCTTATACATTTTTTTTACAACGCTGATTCATTGAAATTGAAATTAATAATTAATACATAAAACAAAACATCCACTAAAATTTAAATCTCACCTGCATCCTAGCAGTAGTAACAACAGATCGAACATCAGGCACTACTGTGTCCGAGAATATTTCGTTGATAAGCCGATGGTTGCGCAGATAACGCGCGTAGGCCACGTGCTTCACTGATAGACCCTCGTCTTGGTCTGGAATAGAAAATAAAGTTATATGAAAAAAGAGTGTAATGTGCTATTTTATATAACGTATAAATATTACCTATTGGGAACTGGCTAGCTCTAATTACTAAGCTAATAAAATCTATTCTTTTCATTCTATGTGGAAAAACACTTTAAAATTGTTAAAAAAGAATCTATCAGTTGTTGTTGTGCCAGTGGTTTCCAAGAGGTACGGGTATAAAATTATTTTAAAAAGTATTTTTCTTTTCTAATTGTAAAATAACGAAAATCTTAATGCCTTAGTTTTCAAAATGGTCTAGCGGACCCCCAGTGGTCCTCCATGGAAAGCACGATAGGAATTAACTAAATTTCGAAAAGGGATCAATTTTTTTTCCTCAGAGAGGAAAAAAGTTTAGGAATCCCTGTACTAAGTATTTTAAAATTTTTATGAGACAAATTGTCCTTTTCCTCATGTTGTGTTTTTGTGTGGTAGATATAACCTAAGGTTAAGACAACCTGTTCTAAGCCGTTTCATTTTACGAATTGTTTTCTATTAAGTGATATTTCCCATTATTTTCAGATTTTTTTAAAAATATTTCTATAAACAGAACTCGCCTGTGAGATAGATAATTATAATTAATAAACATGAAACACTAACCTTCTTCATCTTCAGCGGGCTGTATATCAATTCTTCTGTCTTGCTGTTGTTGCTCCTTTTGAGAACTACCCTTTTTACTTGAGCTTTCTTCTTCCAAGTTACCGACTGTCATAAAAAAAAATGTCTTGGACATGTTTCATAAATTTATATGTCATGCAATTTTATATTTTAAAAAATATTAAAATATTTCATTTTTAATCTGTTAGATTTAAATTGTAATGTAAAATCGATATTTAATAATTGAATCAGAAAATTGATAACAATTGGAAAATAATTCATGTCAGACAATTCGTATATTTACTATTAAAGTGATATAATTCTAAAAATACATCTTCAGCAGTACAAAGTAATTTTTATTATGTAAAGTATCAAAACATTTTTTTTATCAGCTTCACGCTGTATCCCGGACACTGCAGGGTGGGTAGGCAGAGGGAACGTAGTGTTAAGACACTCTATTCCCCACTTTTTGCCGAATTCTGGAGGCATTGCGTGTTGAGTGGCAGAACTCAACGCCCAGCTTTTGCTTCGCTCTGGTAATGGGGCAAAGCGTGGCGTTGAGTCTGGCCATTCAATGCCTCTAGAATTCGACGGAAAGTATGGAACGGAAGTGTCCTTAACGGAGCAGAGTCTCTTAACATTATGTTCCCAGGTTCCCTTTGCTATGTGCGGGATACAAGGTGAAGCTAAAAATAATAATATTGTTAATGTTCAAAATAAGTTTTAAGTACACATAAGAATTTTGAGTGGCGGAACTCAACGATGCGCTTTGCCTTAAATCAACATTCTAAACATCACTTTAATACCAAACATAAGAATATTACCAACAAAACTTAAATGTACACATAATAAAAAAAAATACATGCAAATATAATAATCCATACCCTTACCAACTGCCTTGTTCTTGGCCGCGACGTACGCCAGATAAGCGGGCGAGTTGTGATAGGTTTTCAAACTTTTCTCATATTCCGACTACAACCCGTGCATGTATTATATTGTATTGAATGATTGATTGTGCGTGCATGTGGACGAAAATTAGCAATTTAGATGTGCTCGTTAGTCACATTGTGTATATAAACATATTCGGGGATTCCTATGCAACATGGATGTATGTACTAGGGCTGCCATAAAATAATTCATCCCGATTAATTATCATAATTAAAAACTCATCCCGGAAAGCTACTAGACCCCCCTTAGCTTAGATAAATCCGGGGAATCCCGGATGGATGGGAGCCCAAATATATAACATTCATGTTTAGTTTTTTTAATATTAATAGATTTATTTTTGTATTCACCCATGATCGTTTGATGACATTTTGTTTATGATAAGTGCCCATAAATAATAAATGTAGGTTAAGCAACAGACTATATATTAAAACAATAAAAGAGGACAACCAATTTTATATGTGATTTTTTTTTGTAACAAATAACTTTAAAAAAGTATATAAACCTTAGCAAGTATATTTTTAATGTATTTTTAATATTCTGTTTATTTTAAATATTTCTTAATTTCATTTATACATCTTGTTTTTAATGAATGATTATGACAATGATTCTGGTTTTAACAATAATTTACCAATTTTAGTGCTATATATTGTGCATTTTTTTTACAGTGTTTGTAAAAAATCCTAGCATTTACTACCTGGTGTGTGAACATTGTCTTGTGATGATTACCAATATTAATGGAAAAAAAATATCGTTATCTGTTTCATTAAAATATATCGGCGAGACGTTTTTATTTCGTTTAGTCATAAATTTGTAGTTTTAAATTTAGAAATGTATATTTTATATTTTAATATTTTTAATACAATATATTAACTAAACCTATTTTCAAAGATAATATTTACATATGATTTATTTGTTTTTTTTTTAATTCTCGCCGATATGAAATAATCAACAGTCCGACACCTAAGCCCACAATAAGACAAGCGTTACACAAAATGTATTTGAACCCGGCATAATGTACCTCGATTCTTGTGGGCCAGCCATTGTAAATACGCGGGGGAAGATTGATACGCTTTCAACATTTCTGTGTACTGCGCCTATATAATTTTTTACTATTATTTTATTATAAGTTAGTTTTATGATTGTTAAGTTAAGTCTTTTTTGTTGTACAATATGTGATATCAACTATTATACTTGTTGGTTAGAAGGGCGCGTAGAAGACATATATAAGAATTAACTAAATAAAATATAACTGAGTATAAAGAAGTAACTCTGTGTCTATGTCATCTATAATATGCAAAATTTTTTTTAATAACAAACATTTTAATACAGCCTAACAAAGAAGTAGAATAATAATTAAATTAGTTAAAGCTAGGAGATTGAGGAGATGTACATATCAAATATTTCATTCCCCGAGTGGTAATCGACAACCATCACATTTACAGTTACACGCTTGTGCCCCTGCGTCACAATGGCCTTTGATATAACAACAAAGAAAAACTTAAATAGACAGGTTTTTCAAATAAATGTAAGTAGTACTGAAATCTTTTTTATAGTAACAAAATATGAATCTTAAACTAATATCTCAGTCTAAGGGGGAACATATTTTTCCTAGAGAACATTAATTTATTTTAAAAAGACATTATAATAAGAATAAAACATACCTTCTCAGCCTCATATTCATCAACAAATGCATATTTTTCAGTTTGTGGCAAGTCTCTCCACATGCCACCTATGATACGTCCAATTTCCCATAATTTTAGATCAGGATTTGCTGCCTTCACACTGTCCCATACTCTGCGGGAGTACCGCATGTATGGCATGAGTGGCTTTTCTGGGGGCTTTGGTGGCTTTGGAAGCCCTGCACCCTGTGTACAAACAAAAAAAGCAATAATCTACTTATTATTATTGAGGCTGATGTGGCACAGCAGTATTGATGAGTGTAATGATTTTGGATTTGATTCCCACTTTGAGGAATGAAATATTTAATATTTTTATTTCCTCGCTCTGATAACGAGGTAAAACAGCATTAAGTTCCAGCACTCTACACACATTGCCTCAAGAATTCGGCGGAAAGCAGAGAACAAAAATGTCTTAATGGAGGGCAGCGGCACTAGGCCGTAATTTTTTTCTGCTTACTCTACTTATAGGTAGGGTACAGCATGATACTAAAAAAATATAATGTTTTAAAAAGATAACTCACACCACCAGATCCTTTCCCAATCTTCTGCGGTTGGAAGCCCGGATGCGAGTGTATAGTAGAAACGAAGGGGCTCGTCTTATCATCTTTGGACTGCGCGCCCTGCGTCGACCCGCCCGATCTCCTCGCACTTTCTGCAGCGAAACGCCCCTGATGTTGCCACCCGTACCCCGGCGGGCCCATGCTTGACCCGCCCTGGTATTGCGGGTGGTACTGGTATTGGTTATGCGGTGCATTCATACCGCCTTCAAGCCAAGCGCGCGGCAATACAATGAAAGAAAAAACAAAAAGCGTAACGGATGGGAACGGGAACGGATCGCGCAAATAATATTAAAGAAAAATAAAAACAACAATTAGTAGGCCAGCGAGTTTAGTAAGCAACTAACAAACATGTGATTGCGAGATATATTCTCTTAGACAAAAAAATAAACCCCAAAACCTATTTGTAATTTTGAAAATTGAATATAATAAACAACATATTTATTATTACCTTTCATCATACCGAAACTCATTGGGGGCCCCGCAATCATGTAGTCTGTTTCAACATAACAAAACATGAAACAAATCCAACATAAGAATGTAAGTCTAATGCATAAAGAATAAAAGAGAAAATAAAGTACTGTTGCAGATGCATATTTGTTTGGAACGAAAGCGGAGAGAATGCGCCATGCTTGTCTGTACGACAGCGGTTAGATACCAGCATTACCGAGTACTTCAACCAAGCTTGCTGCAGGTTTTGTACTTTAAATATTAAGTATGTTAGTATCTAACATTCTAAACATTAATCATAACTCATAAATAAATAAATCAACTTGCAATACAGGCAATCCTAGTGCCTTTAAATCTAATTAATCTAGTTCTAGGACAGTTTATATGGTATACAATCTAGTGATTAACATATTGTAGTGAGATATGGGAATACAAACGCGGATTGTTCTGAGGGCTTGGCATCGACATTGATGTGTTTTGTTTATAGTTGTTTGGTGTAGCCATACCACGCTGAAAACTGAAACAATTTTGGTAAATCAAAATTGTTATTTCGTTATAGGATTTAATATCTAGGTTAGGAATAATATTAATTCTCAAAATGCTAATTACAATATTAACGGTGAATTCAATATACATAATTATTATTAGTATTAGAGATTATAATTATTGTTAAAAGTTTACGTGGTAAGCCGGTTAGTAGCATGAAAAGTTGTATTGAAAACAATATGCTGAGATGCAGCAAAAATATTTGTATATCTATTCTAACTATATTATAGATTACCTAAAGTTAAACTATGCCTTGAATACTTTTGTAAATTTGTAAATAAGAACTATTTATCAATTATCGACTGAATAAAACCACAAATCACGTACACTCACAGCGTCACTTGCAAGACGCCATGTTTCCCGACATTTTGTTATTACAGATAAAGAAATATAATTGACATTGACATTTTGGATGGATCTCTGTATGTGTATCATTTTAAATTAACCATTATAGCCACATGGCAGTTCTCCAAAACGCTCAAATTTTAATTTCCTTGTGATTACTCATTAATAGTAAATAATTTTAATAAGATGAATATCGTATTAAATACTTAACTAAATAATAAACAAGGCGTCTAGACAAATTTGATGATTTAGTATATACAAAAATATATTTTAAGAAAAAACCTTCAAAAAATTGAATATTTTACGTGGAGATTTGGTGTGTTCTTAGCTTATTTCTTTTCAAAAATATTCGTGAATAAACTATATTAATTTTATTTGCTATTTTTAATGAAATAAGTACATACTTAAAGTTTTTAATAATAAAACGTGCTTATAATTTAGGTGTAGCTACACAACAATCGATCGCAAAAAAAGTTCATAAAAATAGCGTCATTGATCGAGCGAGCTTTTGTTTTAAATATTGCCACGAAAATACGTTATCTAACGTAGTGTTTATTTTAGCTTTTAATAATGTTAGCATGCAGAGCTTTAATTTCCGACGGTGCAACTGCCGCCACGGATGCTTTAACAATTTATAAATAAGTCGTAAATTGGATTCTCCTAATTTTAGCACATGAATCGTCATTGATATCTTTATTTACTACTTTTAGATTAAAAATGTTTCGGCAATCGTTAATATATACTTATATTGTCATTTTGAACAAATCTGTAACCAGCAAATTTCACGTACTATGAATGAGTTTTTCATAAAATTCCAACGTGTTTTATGTAAAAACATCATTGGTTGCGACGTCATTGCTAGTACAATTGTAAAAGATGGCAATGACGCTGGAAGAAAAGTAGGCGAAGACAATGATTATTAGCTTTTAGAGTAGACGAATTGGTCTGATTTCAGGCTGTAGTCCTGAATCTTAGACATATTTCTAATAGTACTAGTACTCACTGATGGGTCGTGTGAAGAATTTTTAATGTTTAAACCAGCTATGACTAAAAATTTACGTAATACCTAAATTTTGTTCGTGAATTTTTCTAAGATTTTATTCTTCTGAATCTTCTTGCTATATCACTTACATGGCATTTAGTTTCAGTGTAATGGAAACGTTATAAATAATATTACTGTTTTTAGCATATAGAACAGTACAAAAATAAGCTACTTCAACTTAAATTTTATATTTAGAGTTAATAAAATATATCTAAAATTTAACGATTTCTATTAATATTCTTTAGTTGTTTTTATTTATTTTTTTTCATTATTCTTTATTTTTTACATCTCACTTTATCCCTAGCGGGGTAGTCAGAGAGAACGGAGCGCCAACAGCCCTACTCTCTGTATGTTTTACTTCTTCTTTACTTCTTCTATCTATTTACAAATGCCATGTTTTTTCGTGACCTCTGTATATATCTTTTCTCCCGAGCGAGGGTTTGGGAGTTATAAGACCCGATATTATGGTTAGGTTTATCCGCTCTTTACTCAGACGCAGCTGACTTCGATGCATGTCCATTCATGACATCGAGCATTCCCCCAATATCGATGCTTCCCCCTTTTTGAACAGTTTATTTTAAATCTCAGTTACTATCTAGTTTTTATAGCTCTACACACTGCAGAGATAAATTACGTTTCACTGGTCTTAAGAATTGGATTTACTTTCTTGTTAGACTTAAATATAGTTTTAATGGAAGCTTTCTGTCTGTTTCAAAAGTTGTTTTTCGTATGATATAAGCCCCGGTTGTCTTTCTACTGAGGGTCTTCTGATAACGCTGGAGGGGAGTAGGCATCTTGCTCTGATGAAAGGCATTCTTCACCCATCAAAGCTCGTCCCCTAGGTGTACAGCGTCGCAGAATTGGTAGGCTCTTTGAAATAAAAATTTGCCAATGGTAGATAAACGTGGGTAAGATTCACTATTGAAGTATGTGAGTATGGTTTCTTTGTTAGCTAACTTAAGATCTTTCAGCCCACAAACAAAATGGTAAGAGTCCATGGCATGTTGAGTTTATACCTCGGCGTACTGATTTGGCTAACTATTGAAGATACAGTCAGTTTAGTCTTATTGTGTATTTTCGACAACCTATACAATTTAGGATATTTTACATAACTAGTTACGAGGGATTTAATGTTACATATCTTACGTTTCTTTCATTCTTCTTTTGCAACACCTACGTTTCGCTGCCGTATATCAGCGTCGTTCGTCAGCATTGCACAGTGTTACTAAACGTGCAACTATTCTGTTATTTCACGGTCTCACCAATGCTAGATGCATTGGTAAGACAGTGAAAGCGCGCGTGAAGGCACCGCTAATTCTGTTATCGGCAGCAATAAGCTTGTGCGTCTTTTCTTCATTTCTTTCAAATGTAAGAATAGGCTCTGGTCTTTCTTTCCTTGGGAAGGAAATTTTCCCTCGCACGGCAATTTGTGTCACAGACTTTACAACAAGAGAAGCCATTAAAGTATTGTACCGAGGTAGTCTCCCAAAACATCTTATACTTTTGTCAAATATCTAAAAAAAAATTCTTGGTTTAGGACCTCCTGCGACCTGCTCACTGCTGTAAAATGTGTGGTAAATTAATAAACAACCTTAGGAATTACTAAAATTGCTCGTTAACATTTTATTTCTTTCTTTCTCAGAACTTTCACGCTTCATCTTTATCAGTACTTTCGTTTGGTGCCTTTGTAGCATATCCTTTTTCTTTTTTAAAGAGATTTATCTGGGGCCTTATGATCCAAACGGCCTTTTTTTCTCTACAGTGTCTTTTACTTTATCAACACATTTATCGTGCTTTTTACTATACCTCCTTATCATTTACCACATATTTCTGTCGCTGCTTTTCTTATAGAATTTCCGTTTTCTGTTTCAAAGATGTCTCATATTTTGGAAGTACTTATTCCTCTTTGATCGATGGATCTTAAAACTTCCAGCTTCTTATGCGATAATTCGACTCCAAGTTTGGACGTCTCGTACCTCAAAATGAAACAGACTCCTTATTATAGCAACGATTACATATTGGTCTGTTCCCAAGATAGCATCCTAGGCACTCGTGTGTCCACAACTTAACCTTAAATATACTGATCCGCTAGGAATAAGTCAATCATACTTTTCACGGTGAGAATATAATAGAACGTGAAAATGGATTGATGATGAAGGAAAAGCAAAAAAGATTAATGAAGAAAAAGTGAGCGGTAATAAAGATAGATCTTCGAAAATACAGCATCAAAGATAAGGAAGGAGAAAAATCACGTAAAAAGCATGAGGACGCCCCAGATGGCATGTATGAAAAGTTGATGATAGAGGACGAGGTGAAAGAGGTATATAGAGACCGTAGCGTTTGGGGTTCCGTTCTCTCTGACTTTCCCACTAGTATTACAGCGTGAAGCTAAATAAGTAAGTATTTAATTTCAATTATGTTGTAAAGAATCATTATTGGTACCAGCGCTGGAGAAAAATGATTTTTCTCCAGTTGCTTAACCATTATTCTACACTAATCGTCATTGTCCGATTTAACACATTTTTTAAAAATTCCATTTATAAAATAAATAGGGGTTGTTCATAGATGCCACTTCAATAAACGTGTATTATAATGTCCAAGCTTACATCTCACAGCAAAATTACGGCTTTACACGCTGGTTTTAAAAATTACACTTTTTTTGGTTAAAAATAACATTTTTAGGAGAACAGCCCCACATCACATACATTTTTATATAAATAATTTATAATAACTTATATTATTAGTAGTATATGTTACAAAAGAAAATATAATCTTCTTTATAATTTAAAAGTGTTTGCGTTCATTTTAAGACAGATGGCGGTGGTAGTTACAATAATTAAAAAATTTAGGTAGGGTTAGACTTTGGCGGGCGCATGTTCTATTATTTAATTTTGTTTTATGAAGATCTTAAAACCAGTGAGGTCAAATAAAAAAAAATCACTTAAAATCATAAAGATTATTTGAATTTAAATTAAAATTTACTAGAATCTTGTAAAACTCTATTCCCATTACCGACTTAATGCTTTTCCTTGTTATATTTCATCGTATTAGATTTTTTAAAATATTTGAATATATTGTATAAGGTGACATTATTCTATAACTGTATTGCTAAATTTCTTAATTAAATGTTTGTAAATTAATGTTAGTAATTAACAACTTACAAAAGTCTACAAACTGTTTTGTACAAATTGAACTATAGAATTATAACTTTGTAATGTTTTTTTGTTCTAGGTCAATGAGATCTATAGGTTTTGATTACGCTTGGAACGTCAAAATATGCGTGCGGCATATCTTTTGATTAGAGACGACTTGTAAGTTAGTTGTGTTTTGTGTTCCAAGTTGTTGAGAAAAAGATTTTTGACTGACGAGCCGACTTGCACATGGGCACGATTGCTGTATTTTCTTTTAACGAACTCTAAAAACATGGAAAATAAATGATTATTTATTATTATAAGCTCAAAAATTAATTTATTTTTATTTGGTAATAAAATAAGTAAAATAATTAAAATCATAAATTTGTAGTTTTCTAAATTTATCCATCCAAAATTATTATATGAAACATCAAGAACGATCTGCTTTTAGTCATAGTTTAGAGCAGTATTTAAACTATCTCAGCCAAAGTAAACTGGACGAATATATAGAAACTGAAGGTTAGCTATAAATTTTACTCCACTTAATCTTTACACATTAATTGTGCTGGGAGAATTAATAAAGGCTTCTTATGACGTCCCTTTATATTTTAGATTAATGTAATAATTTGTCAAAATCTCGATCAAGGCGTGTAGTTATAGTAATTAGATAGATTGGCATAAAATATACGGAACTTGGCTGTTGGTAGAATATCATCGCCCGCCAAATTGGCAAATGCGTGAACTAGTTGAACGTCACAAATGTCAATTTCAGTGTTGCAAGAATAATTACAAGTAAAAAAAACAGCTTCACTTTGTATCCTGCATACGGTAGGTAGGCAGAGGGAACCCAGTGTTAAGACACTCCGTTCCCCACTTTTTTTGATAGAAAAAAACAAGACTCAATATATAAAATAAAATGTAACATGGTAATGGATTTTATTTTTGTTGCTTTTTGTGACAAAAAATAATTGAAAATTGCAAGATGAAATTGCAACTTTTATTATTTGATAAAGATATTGAAACTTACGAGTGATAGTACGAGTTATTCCATCATCAAGAAAATTATGAAGATATGCTTTATCTTTTACAGCATTAATTTGAGCGTATACTTTTGGAGAAAAAGTAAATTGAAAATAATTCAACGCTCCGTTTACGGCCGCGAGCATAGACACGAGTCTTGCGGGGGCGCCATGTCAGCCGTTTAGTTCTTGTACATTTTCAAAATCATTGAATGTATGAATTGTATTGATTATATAATTTATATAGATTATCTTATGACAAATGCAGCATAATAAAACAATTATAAGCGGTATGCGGGCGAAGCCGCGAGTGGGCCGCTAGTGATGTATAAATTGTATTGTACCAAGTATTGTATGAAACATTGTATTGTACAAGATTTTTTTCCTTATGTCACGCTTATTTTTAATTTCTGTTATGAAAAAATACATGTTGAGGGTGAACCACAATTCTGCGTCTGCACTTTGTCTAATTAAATTAAGGGTAAACTGAATACAGTCTTTTTATAAGATACCTCTATACGATGAGTTTGTTTTAGTGATTTATTTGTTTTGGTTCGAATTAATGAAAAATATCTAGTTCATTTACCGGCTACATGGCATTAATTAATAAACTTCACGATCAGTCGTGTGTCATAAACAATTCTTAATTCTTTCCATTGGATCAGGGAGAAAGCCACAGGTGAATGCGAGTTAAGTATATTGTGTGCTAATAATTATTATATTATTTCTTTTTATTTTTGTCCGAATCAAACCAATTTTCACATGCTGGCATCACAAATTACTGTTAGCCAGGCAGCCAGGCTACGCACGCGTGACGGTAGATTTGACCGACTAACATTTGACACGGCTGAGAGAAATGAGATCAAAACCCAGGTCACTGCTCTGACACAAACACGAAGGTGTATTGTTTATAGTTTGAGCGCTAATTTATTTATAACATGGGTGGTCTGACCGTATTGCAATTTAATACGCCTAACGGCTGTTCGCAGCTGTAGTTAAATTTGGACCTATGTACCTATGTTATACAATTATTTTTAATATTTTTTATGTTAAAAAATAGGTAAATAAAGTGAAGTTAATACGTCGTAATGACACATATATATATTTGGTCGAGTATGCACGGTAGTTGTGGTTTCCACCTAATTATATCTCTGTTTTATTATATGTGAAAAAAGCTAAAAAACCTTTGAAAATAACGCAAAACCTAATAATACCCAACTAACAATTCATACTTACCTAGAAGATTAAATATATACTTAAACTTTATGAGCAATTCCTTTATTAATTAGTTGGGTCGTATTCTTTTGTTTTCAAGACTGATTATAGCTAAGTAGAAGGGTAATGTTTTAACAAGCGGAAGAACTCCTGGTATAGCAATTGGAAGAGATAGGAACAATGAAGTATCATACATTGAACTGAAAACTGAAAAGAACCGGTTGAAATTGGATTTGTTAGGTTATTCTAGATTTTTTCAGTTTTTTTATTTATGTATTGGTAAATAAGAATTCATTAGGAGTTAGCTAATGGATATAATATGGTATGGTCTACTTTAGCTGCTTATAGGTAGTTACACTTTTATGCATCTCCACACATCCTGGTTTATTATTAAACACTTTACTTTTGATACTATAAAACGACCAAATATTCATGACGGTGTTTTTTTTTTATTATTTCGTTAAATTTAAATATTTCTATTAATATCAATCGAACCTACGCCAATCGCGTGTACAAATCCGGGGTACAAACGTGTGACTGTAACACGATGGTTGTGGATTCGATGCCAAATCGAGGGAATTCATTATTATTTATTAATATTTTTATTACTTCGTTCTGGTACCAAAAGCGCGGCGTTGAGTTTCACCATTCAACACGCAATGACTGGAAAATTCGGCGGAAAGTAGGGAACGGAGTGTCTCAACACTAGACTCATTACTCTCGGCCTACCCTACTACGTATGTGCGGGATACAGCGTGAAGCTGAAAAAAAATGTTACTTATATAGTTAGTCATTGTTTAATACTTTCGTATTATTTAGATAATATCTATCAGCAGTTGATTGTGTGATAATCACGTCGATTTTTTTTACAGTCCTGTCCATTGTTCTCTAATAAAGTTTAGTAACATGTACGTTAAAGCTAGCCTTTAAGTATACAATTTATATTATTTTCTTTTATTGGTTATTTTTGTTAAGAGTAAGAAAATTGTTGTATACAAAGTTGGCTTCCTATTAAATAAAAAACAATGATCTCGAGTGAACAAAGCACAAAAAAAATCATCAGCTTCACGTTGTATCCCACACACAGGAGGATAGGCAGAGGGAACCTAGTGCTAAGACACTCCGTTCCCCATTTGCCAACAATGCGCAAAATTTAAGAAAATCTTCCTTTGGGCGGCCACCACTTGTTACAGATACAATAAGCTTTGCTGTAACAACGTGTATGTCACTTTATATAAACTACATACATATTATATACACTGTTCACATATATGTCACTTAAAAAACTGCCAAATTTAATATCTAGTACATAGGCAGTGTGCAGAATGCAATACAATTTGACAAAGCATTGAGTGGAAACGAATATTATTATTATGTTTTGTAATTACTTTTTCGGGAAGTTAAGTTAATATTTTAAATTTTATATATTGTGTTCAAAGCTTGTAATTATATTTTCTTCAGACAATAATCGTTGCATAATTATCGGCCCATTGTATGTATCTTCATATATCTTCTATAAGGGCACACAAGTGTGTGATTTAGACGCGTCAGGTACTACTGAGTTCGATTTTCTCTCGAGGAAATTAAAATTTAATATTTTAATTCTGGTGTAAATCGCGGCATTTAGTTCCACCACACGCAATGCCTGAATTCAGAGGAAAGTGGGGAATGGTCTTAACACTAGGTTCCCTCTGCCTACCCTGCTGTGTGTGGGATACAGCGTGAAGCTGATAAAAAAATACTTTTATGAGTAACTATGGGTGTCATTATCAAGTTTTGAACCTATGACCTCTCCACTTCTTGTCTGTTTTTGAACAGACTTACATAATTATATTGAGGTTGTTTTTGTTATTGTATTGTATGTTGTTCTTATTGAAATTATCCTCTAACTGACCTACTAACGATTGTAAAATATATTTTTGCCAGTTGTTTATACTATAACCTGCATATGTTAGTAGTATGGATTCGTTGGGTCTGGCGCAAGCGCCAGACCCAACGAATGCCAGTGTGCCAGACCCCGCGAGTCGATGCGTCGGAACTAAAAAAAAAAAAAAAAAAAAAAAAAAAAAAAAAAAAAAAAAAAATAAGGTTTAGCCCCCCATTTGAATCGATTGCGCTGGGTCCCAGAGCTCTATCTCTAACCATTCCAAAGATAGCTTTTCGATTAATTAAATCCCACTAGTCGCTTATTAGTCACCCTCATTAAGCTCACGCACAGCCTAATCACTCACTTCCCCGAATTGCTAACGAAGAACCTACGTCACAGTGCAGTGTTGCTGTCTCTTTCTTGCATTACTCATCACCTAACGACGTCACAGTGCCTGTCTCTTTGTCGCTATGTTAAAAAATAAATACTTGCAATTTCTCTCATTTTAATGTGAAACAATATTTTGTTTATTAAAAACTTCCCATTTAATATATATATATTCTTATGAAATCTAAATAGTTCTATTGTATTTTTTATTATACAATGTTTGAAATAATGGCGCGCCGGTGAAACAATATTTTGTTTATTAAAAACTTCCCATTTAATATATATATATATTCTTATGAAATCTAAATAGTTCTATTGTATTTTTTATTATACAATGTTTGAAATAATGGCGCGCCGGTTAAACAATATTTTGTTTATTAAAAACTTTAGTTGTTATTGTGAAATTTTAAACCTGTTCAAACTTCTAACAGATTTTGTCATTATTACTAATGGCATTGTTTCTTTATTACTCATAAGTCATAAGCATTAGTTTGAATATTATCGTTATCATTTGCGGTAGTTTAATAGGTTTGTTCATTTACATTGTCTAAGTTAGTATAAAACGACTGTGTATCTTTTTTGGATTCATCACTAAGTTGTTCAGTGTCTTCTTGTTAAGAACTGCTGTGCGAGTGTTGTCTAGTAAGTGCTAACCACATGGAAACCATTATGGATGTGAGTATTACTTTTTATTCATGTTATTTTGTATTTTACTGTGATTATTTACAACGTGTGTTTTTTACCACTCTCTAACGTTTTTTAGATAGCATAGAAATTTATTTTATTTTTATACTCATTTTCCTTTGTATTCATTGTTGTAGCTTACGCGCTGCGTGGATGGGAATAATGCAGAATACGAAGAAAACACGTATAAACAGTATTACTTCTCAACATCTGACGATGAACCTACCTCGCCATACCCTATCAAGATACGAGAGAGATCAAAGAGCAGTGACTCTCTAAACGAGTTCTTTCAAGAACCTCCGAAGATAAAAAAGACAAAACTACATTCTTCATCGGTGGGGCGAGCGACGAACGATGGTACCTCATATCTTACTACCAACGAAGATGACGGATCCAATGCAACACATCTCATAAAAATTGAGATATTTGAACTGAAAAAACTGGTTGATATACCACCGGAGGAGCACTGGAAATATGCAGATGTGAGAGTCAAATATTATAACAAGAAAAATAGCAAAAATAGCCACCACCAAATTACACGAAAGTTGGTACATAGTATCACCAAAGAAATTTCTAGTGCACCAAACCTAAAAAAATATCACTTTAAAAAAAAGACTAAATAAATTATTATACTAAAATTTTACTTTGTTTTATTTTCATTTTAAAGGCATTTTAATAAAACCAAATAATATTTTTTACATTAGCATTTATTACATAATAAATAATGTTTCATACATATTTTTTTACATAATGCTATCCTTATTTAAAATATTATAAAAGATTTGAACATATCGTTTAATAGAAGATCATTATTATTATTTGTATCTTGATTAAACATTTCAACAAAGTTAGTGAGAGACATACCTCTACGCTTAAGATATATATATACAAGACAGTATTCACCACAAAAAGAAGAAAAAACATTTTGAATTATCTTATTGCTATATATTCATCTACTTGTATTTCGCTTTAAAAATGATAAATGATAACTATTTGGTTTTCGACCAAAAGTATCGAAATATTCTCCAATTCCATTTGTACCTATGTAAATTGCTATCCAATGTGAGCCTGGTTTTGTATCAGGATCTAAATTACTGATCAAATAAACAGGAGTTGACATATGAACCGGCAATCGATTAGCAACAAAAACATTTGACGTTAAGGTGGGATGTATTGCTTTTAAACATTTACTTATCTCTAAAGTATTCATGATATTTACGTTTATTAAATAGGTCTCGATTTGATATATATTTTTTTTTTTATTTTTTAGTCGTTATTGTGAAATTTTAAACCTGTTCAAACTTCTAACAGATTTTGTCATTATTACTAATGGCATTGTTTCTTTATTACTCATAAGTCATAAGCATTAGTTTGAATATTATCGTTATCATTTGCGGTAGTTTAATAGGTTTGTTCATTTATAAAGAATCTATATAAGCCAAAAACGTTTCTAACATACTCACTTTTAAACCGTCTTGCGGTACATTAATTCGTGTTGAGTTAAATAGTAGTTGAAAATGTCGAACTGTGATCATGTTACTAGTGTGTTTTTTACTAAAGAACAGGAGATTGAAAGTAATTGCTGGACTGACAAGGAATTGGATGAAATTTGCGAGATTGTTGAATCAGCAGAATGTGCTATGGAAGTTTTCAATGATAAATTCACAAGTATTGAGTCAAAGACTTTTGATTCACAATTTGATGAAGCTTTGTTCAACATAAGTGAAAGTGTGGAAAAGCAGTAAGTAATAATGATTATTAATGTTTTTTTTTTTTTTATTTATTTCTTCTTTTTCCTGTTTAAATTTATGAGATATTGAATTTAAAACTTATTTTTTCTTTGTTAACCAGCTTACAAGTTGGCAGAGGCTTGAAACGCGTAGCTCAAGATAACAATAAAAAAGTTGTGAAAATGAGACGTCCAAGCGAACCTTCAACTTCGAGGGATTCAGAATCATCAGTTCAACCATTAAACATTGACATGATCAAGTGTGAGGTATGCAAAATACTTGTTAAAAGGAGATATTTAGCAAATCATTACCGAAGCAATACTCATAAAAATAATGCATTACGCATTCATCACAGTTTTCCTAATGTAACATTAATCGAAAAAGCATTTGGAAAACGTGTTTATACTTACAGAATAACTCCACTCTCCGTTAGTGATGAGCTTTTAGATTTTAATTTGTTTTTAAATTCCGTCAGAGATACTCTTTTTACTTTAGTTAGTGAGAGTATAGTAGCTTTGAAAACCTTTAAAGTTAATTTTATACTCCAAGCTAATTTTATTCAACAATGTAAAGAATTGACAAATACTTTTGATTTTCAAACTCCGAATGTCGTCATTAACGAATCTGTTAATCTAAATGAATTTCTCGATTCTTTAAATGAAACATTTGCAAACAAAATAACTGAATTTGAAAAGAAAGACAGCGGTTGGTCTATTCAGAAAATATTAAGTTTGGATATGAATGTGAATAAATTTAATCCACTTCGCGGATCTTCATACATTGATTTGCCTCACGACATACGAAACAAAAAGGCAGTAATAAATGTAAAAAATAGCGATGTTCAGTGCTTTAAGTGGGCTTTACTCTCAGCATTGTACCCAGCAAATAAAAGTTCAGATCGAGTCTCTTCATATTCAAAATATGAAAACAAGTTAAATTTTGTTGGTGTTCCTTTTCCTGTGAAGTTAACAGACATTCATAAAATCGAAAAGTTGAATAATTTGAGTGTTAACGTTTATGGACTGGAATACAATGGTTTGAGTAAGTCTAACTCTGTGGTTGGTCCATTATATTTTACAAAGTGTCTCAAACCTATTCATATTAATTTACTTTACATAACAAGTGGAAGTAATGGCCATTATTGCTATATAAAAAACTTATCTCGTTTAGTGAGTCATCAGGTTACATCAAGAAATAATGCCATTTACATTTGTGACGGCTGCCTTATTTATTTTAACAGTCAGGAAGCTCTCGATAGACATAGATTGAATGATTGCACACATGTCAGAACCGATCTTCCAAATAAAAATATAAGTAAAAAAAACTGGCGTGGTGAAAATGTACCAAGTGATAAGATAAAATTCGAAGGTTATGAAAAGAAAAAGAGAGTACCCTTTGTGATTTACGCAGATTTTGAATCTTTTCTCAATCCAATCGATTCATGTTCCAATGATCCTTTTAAATCTTTCACTACCAACGTTCAAAGACATGATGAGTACAGCTTTGGTTATTACGTCAAATGTTCATATGATAATAAGCTTTCTAAATATGTTACTTATACCGGCGAAAATTGTGCTAACGTATTTTTGACAAGTTTACGTAAAGATATAGAAATTATTTGTAGAGCTAATTCGTTTCAAAAATGTCCTCTTCCTCTATCAGAAATAGACAACAAAACAATACAAGAAGCTTCTATATGTTACATATGTGAGAGTGAATTAAAGGACGAACGATATATCGATCACGACTGGCATTTAGGTACTTTTATAGGTGTATGCCATGAGAATTGTAGCAAAAAAATTCATAACACCTCATTTATTCCTATAATATTACATAATCTGAGCAATTACGATGCTCATTTTATTGTACATGCATTAAATTTTGTCGAAGGTGAGGTACAAATCATTCCACAAAATAAAGAAAAGTATATTTCTTTCTCAAAAATTCTGAATGTAAATGGTAAAAAGGTTAGTTTGAGGTTTATTGACTCTTTTAAATTTTTATCGAGTAGTTTAGATTCACTAGCTAAGAATCTTAATGACGATGAGTTCCGAGAAACGAAAAAACAATATCCCTCCGATAAAGACTTTCAGTTGTTAAAGCGGAAAGGTGTTTATCCATATGAACATATGACTTCGTTCAAATCATTAGAATTATCATCTTTGCCATCAATTGAGTGTTTCGCTAGTACATTGACTGGTGAAAGCATTTCAGTTGATGATTATAATCATGCTCAAAAAGTATGGTCTCATTTCCACTGTCAAAATATGGCTGACTATTCTAATCTTTATTTAAAAACTGATGTAATACTTTTATGTGATATTTTCGAAAATTTTAGAAATGTTTGCATGAAGACTTACGATTTAGATCCTGCTCATTACTATACCGCTCCAGGGTTAAGTTGGGATGCTATGTTAAAATATACCAAAGTTGAGCTAGAATTATTAACAGATTTTGATAAAATTGCTTTTGTCAAATCCAGTATTAGAGGAGGCATATCGCAATGCAGTAATCGCTATGCAAAAGCAAATAATCCACACATGAAAACTTTTGATAGTAATGATCTTATTTCATATTTAATTTATCTTGATGCAAACAATTTATATGGGTGGGCTATGTCTCAATATTTGCCTTTGTCTAATTTTGAATGGGAAGATCCCTATGTAAATTATAATGTACCAATCACCTCTGATATAGGATATATTTTAGAAGTAGATCTAGAATACCCCGATAGCTTACATGATGCTCATTCCGACTTTCCATTGTGTCCAGAAAATATTTGTGTAGGTAATTCGAAAGAATCTAAATTAGTTACTAATTTATATAACAAAAAAAAATATGTTATACATTATAGAAATCTTTTGCAATGTGAGAAATATGGTTTGCGAGTACAAAAGTTCATAGAGTATTAAAATTCAAGCAAAAACCTTGGTTAAAAAAATATATTGAATTAAACACCCAATTACGAACTTTAGCAACATCCGACTTTGAAAAAGATTTTTATAAGCTGATGAATAATTCTGTATTTGGAAAGACAATGGAAAATATCGAAAAAAGAGTAAACGTAAAGTTATTAACACATTGGAAAAATCATGGAAAAATCAAAGGTGTTCAGAGTCTCATTGCTCGCCCCGAATTCCACAGTCTTTCCATTTTTTCTGAAAATTTGGTCGCAGTCCAACTTCGCAAAACTAAATTGTTTTATAATAAGCCCATATATTTAGGTTTTAGCATATTAGAGATATCCAAGACTTTAATGTATGACTTTCACTATCAGTACATGAAAAATAAATTTACCAACATAAAATTGTTATATACTGATACTGATAGTCTGATATACCAAATATTTTGCGATGATTTTTACAAAGAAATTAAGGGAGATTTAAATTCATATTTCGATACTTCTGATTATCCTTCAAATAATCAGTTTCACTTTCCTCAAGTAAATAAAAAGAAATTAGGATTTTTTAAAGACGAGAACAACGGTAAAATTCTTACTGAATTTGTTGGATTGCGATCAAAAATGTATGCAATGAGTGTTGAAGATCGTACTATCACCAAAGCTAAAGGGGTTAATAGAAGTGTAACCAAGAAACTAAATGTTAGTGACTATAAATCATGTTTATTTAATAAAAAAATACAACTCGCTGAAATGTATAGATTTAGAAGCATCAAACATATTATATTTACACAAAAAAATAATAAAATTTGTTTGTCATACAACGACACCAAGCGACATATTTTGCATAACTCAATGGATACATTAGCTTGGGGTCATTATAAGTTAAGATAGTATTAAGATATCATTTTTATTGTATTAGTTAAGAAAATATAATAAAATGTTATGTATTTTTTTATATGTACATATTTAGTTTTACCTTTTAACTGAATAGACGTATCCTACTACATTTAACATGTTTCATTTTGAACACCCTTTCACTGCTATTATAGCGGGTCCTAGTGGCTGCGGAAAATCAAAGTTCGTATGTGATTTTTTGAAAAACATAAATCATGTTTGTAATCAAGAATTTAACACTATCTTATGGTGTTACGATGAAATGCAACCATTATACAATTTAAATGGAGTTAATTACTATCAAGGAATTCCTGACTTGAACATGTTTGATGGGAAGTATCCTCAATTGATTATAATCGACGACCTTATGAGAGAATCTGATGGGCGCATAGTTGATATTTTTACTAAAGGGAGTCATCATAGAAACTTGAGTGTATTCTATATAACGCAAAACTTGTTTCATCAAGGGAAAGGACAACGTGATATATCGTTAAATTCTAGCTACATCATTTACTTTAAAAATCCTAGAGACAAAACTCAAATACGTTTTCTTGCTCGTCAAATAGTACCTGAGAATCCTAAATATGTTGAAGAAGCATACAAAGATGCCACTAGTAAACCACATGGATACTTAATGATAGATTTAAAACAAAATACAGATGATATTTACCGAATGAAAACTAACATATTTCCTGATGAATATACTATTTGTTACATTCCTAAGAAGGGATATAAATACAATAACTCTAAAGACAATTCCATCATTATTAAACAATGACGCATAGAGTAAAGGCACATAAAGAGTTTTTAAGAGCGTTACATTGCTTAAAACCAAAATATAGAAAAGTTTTACTTGGCGCTTGTAATAAAGAAGAAATCGATTGTATTTGTGAGTGCATATACAATGTTTTGAAAGGGAAAATTCCACTGCAAGACGAACACAAAAATAAATTAGATAAGTATAAGAATGTTTTAAGAAAGCTTGTTTCAAAGACAAAGAACAAAGCTAGAAAAAATATTATAATACAAAAAGGTGGAACTTTCTTACCAATTATCTTGAGTACAGTTTTGGGTGCACTATTTAATTCATTGATTTAGAATAAAAATGGAGAACGCAAAGAAAATGATATTAATTGAACCTGAAGCAATAGAGAGACTTAAGAAAGATAATGCTAATACTACCGTTAACAATTTATCACAACTTGATGAAGAAATGAGTAAAGTTTTAAAAACTAAATTAGACGACAGAGAGAAATGGTCACTTTATCAACAAACTCTTCAGAGATATTTGTATTTTATTGCTAAAGATCGAAAACCAATAGAAATACCCTTAGTAAATTTTGGTGAGTCGGGAAATTATATAAAAGAAGATGTAACAACAAAGAAAACTGCAGACATTAAAGAAGAGCCTATGAAAACACACGAAAGACCGATTAATGAGAATATTCCACACAAAAGTAATGACTATTACACTAAATCTCAACTGCTTCAACTCATACCAAAGACATATAAAATAAAAGGTGAGCTGTTAATTGATATTTTATTGAAAAATAAAAATAAGATTAATTGGAACGATGACGGTACAATTTTTATAGACAACAAGAAAGTTTATAAAAGTAATATTGTTGACTTAATCAATGATGTTGTAAGACCACTCAAAAACAGTTCGCCACATGGTTGGGTAGAATTTTCGCAAGTTTTGAAGGATTTAAAAGTACCATTGAGTTATATAGGAAATCCAAAACGAGCGACTTTCATAAATGTCATGTCAAAGACACCTGATTTTGGGAAAACATCACAAGCTGTGACAGAATCTTCAAGCACCGCAAATCAATTAACTCCCCAAACATATCCAAAATCGAACGAAGAAAAAGTAAAACGAAAAATTGCTTGGGAAAGATGGACCCCTTATTAGAAATCAAAAATATTTATTATGATGTTTCTAATCCTGCTGGTTATAGTAGTTTAAATAAATTATCTGAAGCAATGAAAAGTAAAATGACTAAAGAAGATACAAAAAAATGGTTGGAGTCTCAAGAAACTTATACCCTACATAAACCTGTTCAGCGACGATTTTCGAGAAATAAATATGTTTTATCTAATATTAGCGATCTTTGGCAAGCTGATTTAAGTGACATGAGAAATTACAGTGAATGTAATGATGGAAATAAATATATTTTATGTGTTATCGATGTTTTTAGTAAATACGCATTTGCTAGACCTTTGCAAAAAAAGAACTCTGAATCTATAAAAAAATGTTTTTCAAGTATATTTTTAGAAGCTAACACTATTCCCAGACACTTACAATCTGATAAAGGTACTGAATTTATATCGAAAGATGTACAACAGTTTTTAAAAATGCGAAATATTAATTACTATACGACGAACAATCCTGATATCAAAGCCAGTATTGTTGAGAGATTTCAGAGAACATTGAAAATGAAAATGTGGCGATATTTTACACATAAAAATACTTATCGATATGTTGACATTTTACAAGATTTGCTTTATTCATATAACCATAGCATTCATCGAAGTATTAAGATGCGTCCTTGTGATGTTAATCAAAATAATATAATGACAGTTTGGCGTAATTTGTATGGTAACACAAATAGTCAGTATAAAACCATTCCTAAATTTCAAATTGGTGATCATGTTAGAATAACAAAATATAAACACATATTTCAAAAAGGATATGAAACAAATTGGAGTGATGAAATATTTATAATTACATCAGTCATAGAGAGATCACCGTGGTTAGTGTATACTTTAAAAGATTTAAAAGATGAACCTATAATAGGAACATTCTATGAAAAAGAGTTACAAAAAGTAACATATGATCCCACTACAAAACACAAAATAGATAAAATTATACGTACTCGGTATTCAGGTCTCACAAAGGAGTTGTTCGTGAAGTGGAAAGGTTATCCGAATAAATTTAACAGTTGGATATTAGCATCGAGCTTAGAGTCATGAATAACGAAGATTTTTATTTAACGCTACTTAGTAACAGCTCATTTTTATACTTTCCTGATAATAAGACAACACACTTTTCAACAAAACTTCCAAAATCTATCAAACTAGAAGGAGAATGGTCGGTAGGAATTGTTGAATTTCAGTATCCGTGTACTATGTTTACTGTTCAAAGTAAACAAAATATAATGTACATAAGTAAAAAAGCGCAGGTTCCCAATGAAGCTGAACCACAGATTGTTACTTATAAAAATCATATCCCAGCATCTAGTTATGAAAATATAGATGATGTTCTATCAGCACTGAATTCTAGAGAATCATTTAAACTACGCTACGATAAAATTTCAAAATACATCACTTTAACCGGAAATATCGATGACCTCATTTCTCTTAAGTTTTCTTCAAAATTAAGTCTTCAGCTTGGTTTTGATCCTAATACTGATGTAAGAACTAAAACTACAGGTAAATTTCCAGCTAACCTTTACTTAGGTTTACCATCACAACTATTAATTTACTGTGATATCGTAGAACCTCAAATAGTGGGAGACGTAATGTGTTCATTGTTACGGATTATTTCCTTGGATCCAGTTAAATATGCATATGGATCGAACAAAATGCACGTTTTTTCGCCACCGCACTATATTCCAGTAATGCGTAGAGAGTTTGATACAATTGAAATAGATATAAGGTCTAACACCGGAGAAAATATACCATTTGAATTTGGAACGAGCTGTGTTAAGTTACATTTCAAACGCAACTAATTTAAATAAAATGATGTATGAGAAACGTAGTGATAATATTTGTCCATATCAACAATATTACATGCATCAAGCTGGAACTGGAATTGGGGTTATCTATAAAGGTACAACACATCAGCGTGGTCATGGTATTGGAAGTTTTTTGGGTGGATTGTTTAGATCAATTCTACCTCTATTGTCAAATGGAACAAGAGTGGTTGCAAAAGAGGCATTGAATGCTGGTGTAGGACTTTTATCAGACATGGTACAGGCAAAACCATTAAATGAATCAGTGCAAGAACGTTTTAAGAAAGCTACTTCAAATTTAAAAAGAAAAGCTGACGATAAAATAGATCGAGTGATGACAGGATCAGGTAACAAAAACAGTAGACGTCGCCTACAAAGTCTCATTCAGTCGGAGAATCTAAAAGGAAGAACATTAAAAAGAGCTAAAAGAAATTTTAAATTAAATTACAACGATATATTTTCAACAAATAAAAATAATGTCGTTTTTACATAATCATTCTTGTGAATGTGCCAAATCCGAACTGGATTTATTCGCTTTACCATCAACTCAAACAAGCATAGAAAATGGACAATGGATTCACTACAAACCAATTTCATCACTCAGCGACGATGGACCATTAGAATTTCAAATTCCTGGATCTGGTGATGATTACATTGATTTGTCACATACATTAATTCATGTCAAAGCAAAAATAGTAAATCAAGATTTAACACCTCTTGAGGATACAACTGTTGTAGCTCCAGTCAATTATTGGCTTCACTCTCTTTTTAGTCAATTAGATGTCTATTTAAATCAAAAACTTATGTCTCCACCAAATAATACATATGGATATCGTGCTTACATAGAAACTCTATTAAATTATGCTCCACATGCGAAACAATCACATCTTACATGTGGATTGTGGTACGAAGACACTGCTGGGAAAATGAACAATACTGATGAAGCAAATAAAGGATTCACAGAAAGACAAAAATATGTAAAGGAAAGTAAAGAAGTGGAAATGATTGGACATTTACATGGAGATATTTTTAATCAAGAAAAGTTTTTGATAAACGGTGTTGAAATGTGTGTAAAACTAGTTAGATCAAGAGATTCTTTTAACCTCATGGCTTCAACAAATGATATAAAAGTAAAAGTATCAATCACTGATGCTACTCTTATGATTCGTAAAGCTCGAATAAATCCGAGTGTACTGCTTGCTCATCAAAAAGTTTTAGCATCTACAACTGCAAAATATCCAATCACAAGAGCTGAAGTAAAAGTCTTAACAATTCCATCTGGTGTTCAGGGTAAAACACTTGACAATGTTTTCCTTGGACAGATACCTAAACGGTGTATTATTGGATTTGTTAATAACACAGCTTTTAACGGTAGTTATACTAAAAACCCATACGATTTTGATAACTTTGGTATTAATACGTTTAGTTTATATATCGATGGTATGCAAATACCATCAAAAACTTTACAACCAGCGTTTAGTAATGGAGTTCATACTCTTATGTATCATACACTATTTACGGGAACTGGTATTCACTTCTTGAATGAGGGTAATGGCATCAACAGAGATAGATATCCAAAAGGATATTGTCTGATGGCTTTTGATCTAACTCCTGATTTAGCTGCAAACACCTCTTCACATTGGAATTTAATCAAACATGGGAGTGTTAGGTTAGAAGTAAGGTTTGAAAATGCTCTCACTCAAACAATAAATTGTATTGTTTATGCTGAGTTTGATAATTTAATTGAAATAGACAAGAACAGAAACGTTAGTGTAGATTTTAGTAGTTAATAGATTGTAGGTCTTCTTATAAAATAACATTCTCCATTTCATATGTTATATATATTTGATAACTTTTGTGTGCTGTAGACGTAAATATCATGAATACTTTAGAGATAAGTAAATGTTTAAAAGCAATACATCCCACCTTAACGTCAAATGTTTTTGCTGCTAATCGATTGCCGGTTCATATGTCAACTCCTGCTTATTTGATCAGTAATTTAGATCCTGATACAAAACCAGGCTCACATTGGATAGCAATTTACATAGGTACAAATGGAATTGGAGAATATTTCGATACTTTTGGTCGAAAACCAAATAGTTATCATTTATCATTTTTAAAGCGAAATACAAGTAGATGGATATATAGCAATAAGATAATTCAAAATGTTTTTTCTTCTTTTTGTGGTGAATACTGTCTTGTATATATATATCTTAAGCGTAGAGGTATGTCTCTCACTAACTTTGTTGAAATGTTTAATCAAGATACAAATAATAATAATGATCTTCTATTAAACGATATGTTCAAATCTTTTATAATATTTTAAATAAGAATAGCATTATGTAAAAAAATATGTATGAAACATTATTTATTATGTAATAAATGCTAATGTAAAAAATATTATTTGGTTTTATTAAAATGCCTTTAAAATGAAAATAAAACAAAGTAAAATTTTAGCATAATAATTTATTTAGTCTTTTTTTTAAAGTGATATTTTTTTAGGTTTGGTGCACTAGAAATTTCTTTGGTGATACTATGTACCAACTTTCGTGTAATTTGGTGGTGGCTATTTTTGCTATTTTTCTTGTTATAATATTTGACTCTCACATCTGCATATTTCCAGTGCTCCTCCGGTGGTATATCAACCAGTTTTTTCAGTTCAAATATCTCAATTTTTATGAGATGTGTTGCATTGGATCCGTCATCTTCGTTGGTAGTAAGATATGAGGTACCATCGTTCGTCGCTCGCCCCACCGATGAAGAATGTAGTTTTGTCTTTTTTATCTTCGGAGGTTCTTGAAAGAACTCGTTTAGAGAGTCACTGCTCTTTGATCTCTCTCGTATCTTGATAGGGTATGGCGAGGTAGGTTCATCGTCAGATGTTGAGAAGTAATACTGTTTATACGTGTTTTCTTCGTATTCTGCATTATTCCCATCCACGCAGCGCGTAAGCTACAACAATGAATACAAAGGAAAATGAGTATAAAAATAAAATAAATTTCTATGCTATCTAAAAAACGTTAGAGAGTGGTAAAAAACACACGTTGTAAATAATCACAGTAAAATACAAAATAACATGAATAAAAAGTAATACTCACATCCATAATGGTTTCCATGTGGTTAGCACTTACTAGACAACACTCGCACAGCAGTTCTTAACAAGAAGACACTGAACAACTTAGTGATGAATCCAAAAAAGATACACAGTCGTTTTATACTAACTTAGACAATGTAAATGAACAAACCTATTAAACTACCGCAAATGATAACGATAATATTCAAACTAATGCTTATGACTTATGAGTAATAAAGAAACAATGCCATTAGTAATAATGACAAAATCTGTTAGAAGTTTGAACAGGTTTAAAATTTCACAATAACAACTAAAGTTTTTAATAAACAAAATATTGTTTAACCGGCGCGCCATTATTTCAAACATTGTATAATAAAAAATACAATAGAACTATTTAGATTTCATAAGAATATATATATATATTAAATGGGAAGTTTTTAATAAACAAAATATTGTTTCACCGGCGCGCCATTATTTCAAACATTGTATAATAAAAAATACAATAGAACTATTTAGATTTCATAAGAATATATATATATTAAATGGGAAGTTTTTAATAAACAAAATATTGTTTCACATTAAAATGAGAGAAATTGCAAGTATTTATTTTTTAACATAGCGACAAAGAGACAGGCACTGTGACGTCGTTAGGTGATGAGTAATGCAAGAAAGAGACAGCAACACTGCACTGTGACGTAGGTTCTTCGTTAGCAATTCGGGGAAGTGAGTGATTAGGCTGTGCGTGAGCTTAATGAGGGTGACTAATAAGCGACTAGTGGGATTTAATTAATCGAAAAGCTATCTTTGGAATGGTTAGAGATAGAGCTCTGGGACCCAGCGCAATCGATTCAAATGGGGGGCTAAACCTTTTTTTTTTTTAGTTCCGACGCATCGACTCGCGGGGTCTGGCACACTGGCATTCGTTGGGTCTGGCGCTTGCGCCAGACCCAACGAATCCATACTACTTATGTTCAATATTTTTGCGCTGAATTTTGGAGGTATTGCGTGTTGAGTGCCGGAACTCAACGCCTCGCTTTACCTCGACATCAGGGCGAAGAAATGAAAATATAAATTTATATAAATATTTCATTTCCTCGAATGGGAATCGAACCCACAACCATCGAATTACAGTCACATCCTTGGGCCACGACGGCCTGAAGTAATTAAATCTATTTTATTTTACATAGGCATACCTCGCAATTGACAGTACACGCTGTTGTAGCCCAGTAGAATGATGTTTGACTATAATCACAGTGGTTGTGGTTTCTCTATTTGGGTAAAGATCGTATTTACATAAAGAGAACTTGCTCTTGCGGTCTTCCAACTAATTTCAAACTAATAACTATATTTTTTTAGAACACGTATATAAATTTTAAAGCAGTGGGATTTAAACCCGCCCCTCTTGAAAACCGTGTAAATTGCAGATTCGGTTTAAGAGAGTTCGAATCCGATTATAAGTTTTCTAAAAAAGCTATCAATCTTAAATGTGTGTAATTTTAAAAATAATAACTAAGTACATCGTATTTAGTCAAGCTCATCAAGTGTGCTGTGATGCCGTAATAATATTGTAAAGTCGATGAAAATAACATAAAAAGTGAATTTTCATTTAGATATTTCATACAACATGGAAAATGTTTACTTTGATTATCCCACAGTAACAAAAATACCTAGACTGAGCTAGCATCGCAATGTAGGATAGTGATTTCATATATTAGACAAAGTGTGTCACATGTATGCCACGTTGGCGAGATCACAGGCCACTGCGTAGTATAGTGGCAGCTAGAAATAATTAATTGTAATTGATGATAATTAGTTAATTTAACTTGCTCTTTAAATATTTGTAATGAGAATTAAAAATATGTACGAGTATGTACTAATTGACTCTAATAATGCCTTGTTGTGTATTCTATAAATAATATTATATTCTATATTATATAATATTGTGGCGTCTTGATGCAACAGCACAGCAGTCAGCATCTGACTGTAAACGAGACGGTTATTGGTTCGATTCCTACGGAATGAAAGAAGATTTATTTAAGTGATTGTATTGAAAGAAGATTTGTTTAGTTGTTCTTTAAAAAAAATTTTGTAAGTACTATATTTTTTTAATAACAATACCTACATATATATAAGTACCTACTTGTATGACGACATTGAAAGAATCTAAATGTTTATATCAATATGTAATTAGTGTATAATATTTATATTGTTCTCAACACATTAGCAAATACAAACGAATCGTTAGTCGTGTATTATGAAAGTCGTTTGAAACAAGTTGAATAATTACAGTGACTCATTGTATTGCTTTATTACTGAATTTTCAGCAGTCGAGAGGAACGTTCAGTGATTCACACTTGAAATAGAGCAGACTAACCGTTATTTTGATTATATAAATAAGATAAAAGGGTTTTCTTCGCCTTAATAATTTAAGTTTTCAATAATAATATACTATTGCATTAAAATAACATACATAAATATATCAATTTAGTAAATATTTATCTCGTTTAATACCAAAAGCAAAATATTTTGTTCTACTACGCTTTTAGAATTGTTAATTAAGTTAAAAAAATATATAAGTCATTTATTTATTATTTATTATTTTTTTTGTTCAAATAAAAGAGGCCAGGCTTGGCGCATGGTCACAAGCGTGGCTGTAAACGCGACAGGTTGTGGGTTCGATCTCCAATCGAGGAAATTAAATATTTATTTAAATTTATATTTTTATTTCTTCGTTCTAGTCAAGTTGAGGTAAAGCGCGGCGTGGAGTTCTCTCTCAAGATGCACTGCCACCAGAATTCTGCAGGAAGTGGAAAGCGGAGTGTCTTAATTTAATCTGCCTACCTGGCTGCGGGATACAGTGTGATGCTGGTTTTTATTTAATGTTCAAGTATCGTCGTATAGGTAGTAATTAAAATGTAATTCACATCCTTAGTACCTATTATAAAATATAAAAAGTATGGAGATTTAAATATACATGTATAGAAGCTAGCGCACCCGCGCTGCTTTGTCCCGTATACGAATATTTATTAAATATCTTTATGAAATAATTTCCAATAGTGAGCCTAAGTGATCAAAATAAATCCAAAAAGAATAATAAGTAGACTTAAGTAAGGGAAATAAAATTCTTAATATTATAAAAAACGATGACTCTTTACTAGGTAAAACAAACATAATAATTCTCTAGGTAGTGGCAATTTGTAAAAATCTCCCTACAGAAATGCTAATAACATAAATAAGTAGTAATAAGTAACTAATTGATATGAACAAAAAATAACAAACTCGAATAAGCAAAGGGAAGCGAAGAAAAATATGAATTAATAATATGTTTATTATTAATTCATATTTGTCTTAGCCTATGTTCATCATAAGGCCTTCAAATATCTTTTATTTGAAATTTTATCACAATAGCATCTGCAGTTTGGCCGTGATTGCGTCACAGACAGAGAGACAGACAGACAGAGTTACTTTCGAATTTATAATATAAGTATGGATATTAAATAATAAGTTTTATACGAAATCCAAAGCCAAAGATATGCTGTCCTCCCACAAAATATACAATATATAACTATACTATACTACTTTACGTGTCCCATATTTCAGTACTCCAAACTCCCTAGTTTTACGAGAGTGATGTGATCTCAGATCTCAAGCGAGGCTGACGTCATTGGTTTTGTAAGAACATCAGACATTTCATATGTTCATTTTGACATTTATTGCTATGTTGAGATACACCTAAAAATATTCTACCATTCAATAAGTATGTACTTTATACAACAATATATTGCGAATATAACTTTGAAATGTTATACTGGCATTTGTGTGACATTTGCAATATCCGCCCCCACTGCTCTGACAAGTGTTAAGTTATTGATGGATTTTGGGAACGAATTTAATTTTTCGACGCCATATTAGCTATGAGCTAGATAAATATAATTTTTTCCAAGGATATATTATTTTAACTATTAATATCTAAAGCTAGATGAGCTTTGAAAATATTTCAATAAAACGGGTAAAAGATGCACGTTGATTGATTTCATAATTTTTTAAAGTATTCTTTAATACTTAATCCTTTGAAAACATTGTTATCACTTAGCAAGCCAAGCTTTTTCAAAGAATAATCTATACAGATAAAAATGTGACTGTGGTCTGTTGATGGAAGATATATGAGGAAAACTATTATGAGGAACATTTATTAAGACAATAGAACCTAAAACAATCATTTTTAAAAATGTTGTCTCTTCTCCTGAGTTAACCGATTTAAATACAGTTTTCATTATCGTATTTTGGAAAACTTCCTTTAACATTTTAAAATTAAATAGTCATATCAATTTACATTCCCACGCAGGGAAATCCGCAGGCATAGCTAGTATAATATAAAAAAATCGAAATTTGAGAAAAGAGTATTAGAGATAATTAAAAATTCTTTACTTTTCAAACTCATATATTTTTTGTAGGCAGACTCCATACCCTCCTGATTTTTTAAACCGTATATGTATGGTGTAATAATTCGAAACAACATGCATCTCCATACAAAATCATATTGGCGAAGTGTTTAGTGCTTAGCTGGCATATTTGGAACACCTTCTCCGAAGAACATAAAAAAACAGCATGACTTTATATCTATCTGTAGTTTATTACCTATAAATAAATTATTACCTATAGATAGATATGGAGTCAAAAAAAAAGGAAATACGCGACCCCACTCGCCATTCTCACTCGAGGGAGTGACTTATTATTTATTAATATTTTTATTCCTTTGTTCTGGCATCAAGCCCGGCGTTGAGTTCCGTGGCTCAACAATACCTCGAAAAATTCAGCGGAAAGTGGGGAACAAATTGTCTTAACAAAAGGTTACCTCTGCTACCCTGCTGTGTGCGAGATACAGCGTGAAACTGATTTAAATTAATTTAAAAATAAATAAATAATTGGTGCGTCACTAACAACATAAACAAACAAAATTAACCTAAATTCCTTAAAAAAAAACCATAATTAAAAAAAATAATTAACCTTCAAAATGGACAACGCATTTGGCGTCGCTCCCTCAGCCTCAGTTGGTAGTCAGTAGTTACTACAGAACTATACAAACTACATCGATCTAAAAATAATTGAGCTATAACGTTCACGTATGCATCGCCATCAGACGCAGTCGACTTCCTATCGTAGAATTGAACGGCCGTCGCGATGCTCGTCAAGCAAATATACCCAGATGTGGACAATTTAAGGTGTAGAGACCTTAATTTTACCATGGATTGTATAATACCGAAGCGTCCGAAACGTAATTTACCAACTTTACCTGAAGATAAGGAATATAAAGAGAGTATTGACATCAGGACGAAGGTTGTTATCAAGAAAAGGCGGCAACGGCGTCATATCAGACTGCCGGTACTGCCAGAAAGTGATGAAAATTGATGCTTTTATTAAAATTTGTGTGGAAAAGTTTTAGCCTTCGGAGGTTCCAATTTCACAATGTAAAGTGTTTGCGGTGAAGTCACTCTTGCGTCTTCGTTAGTTCAGATGTTGCAGCGGGTTCGACGATAGTTTGAAGAAATGAAGAACACCGTTGATTTAGTTTGTTGAATGTTTGTAGTAATAATCGTTTTCTATGATACTTAGGTGTTGTGATAAGTGTTAAAGCGTATTCTTGTAAACTTATGTATATGTAATTGTGTACGCAATAACAATTTATTATTAGCTATGGTTGTGGGTTCGATTCCCGCTGGGGAAGTATATTTACTTGAAATATTTTCATTTATGTTTGGAAGAAAAGTGATAAATTGGTTAATATTTCACTCGGTTAATATCCACCGGAATACAGAAGAAAATATTTACCAGTTCACTTAACTTATGAGGCTCTTTACAAATTTTCTTAAGTACCTACAATAAATTAATAATTTTAAATGTAATTGACATATTATAGATTTAAGTTCTATTTATAATTCTTGTGTTTAAACACTTTATCTAATGAATATAGTACAAAATATATACCACACTAATCATTGTGTCAACATATTCTTGTTATTGTAAATGTATTCTGTTCATTTAACAATTTCTCATTATGATTTATCAATAATTTTTCATTTAAAGATAAAGTATATCAATTTTTTTAATCACTTCTGAGAAATGTTATTAAAAATACTAAGTGATTATTATATCGATTGAAAACATTATTGTTTTTAATGTAATATGCTAAGATATTCTTAAAATTTATCATTCTTGAATAGAATATTGAATTAGGCAATTATAATTTAATTTACAGGCCATGGTGACACAGTAGTTCATTGTCTGTTACGATATTTGTGGGTTCGATCTCATTTGGAGGAATGCGTTATTTTAGTTTCCCGGCTCTTGTAGACAAAAGCGTTGAGTTCCGCCATTGCACTCAATGTCGATAATGTCAAATAATGTTTTTTTTTAAATATTTAAAGCACACAGTACGTATATACAAATATATTTAATATTATTACACTAGTACCTACAAATGTAAAATAGTTAAGTAAGTTTAGTTTATAAGTTGAAACGTACATACCTATATCTTTATCTCTTTAAAATTTAAATTATAATCTTTTCGTAGCCAAGATCTTATGTGGTTAATCAGCGTTACAATTTCCCGGAAGATCTGAAAGTCGATTTCTTAAAACAAGTAAAGAATTATTATTGAATTTTCTGTGGCGTAATTGATATTATATTTTATTAATAAATTTACGTACTATGAAATATGTGTAAAAATCTAAAAAAGATAAATAAATGTACCGAAGTTAGTAGTTTGACTATTCTGGCAAACCTATATTGTTATATTTTATAATTTAGTTTCAAATTTATTATCATTATTAATCTATTTTTTATTTTGAACTGTGATATCAATACTGTAGATGTAAAATGTAATTAAATATTTTTTTTATAATAAAATTAAATGAGTGTAAACAATCTTTTTTTATGATTTGAACCCTCTTGTCATTGAATAGATGAATGACGATATTAATTTCTATTTTAATCAAATAGACACGTGGATAGGGAATTTTATTTTTATATTGAAAATAATGGGAGCAAATGGACATTAGAATGAATCTCCCTATTTTTTGATCCATGGTAAAAAAAAACAAATACTATTCACAGATAAAGCAAAATGCTTAAAATACTATAAAAAAAAATAAGAGAATGACGTACATTCTGAAATATATCGATATAACAAAATTTAATTAGGTATTCGGGCGAATCGGATTTATTACCTGCAACATTACGTACAGTACGTAGTTATGTACTGTATATATGTATTTCTAATTATAAGAGATCAATATTATTATATAACAATATTATGAAACAAACTTTTACTTTAGTAATCCATGGTACAGGCGTGAAGTGTAGCGTTATGATGATTACGAGTTCGATTTTCTATGGAGGTTATGTTTTTTAGCTTCACCTGTATGGAAAACCTAGTGTTCCGACACTCTGTTTTTGCATTTCTGTCCCAATTGTCTAAGAAATAAGATATCACTGCACTACAATAGACTTAAATAATTAAAAATAATTATTTAAGTCTATTGTAGTGCAGTGATAATTTTGAAAGTGACATTGTTATTAATAAATAATTATTCAAAGATTAAATAAATGATTTTGGTAATTCCCTATTTACTGATAAAAATTGAGCTTATTCTAGATTATGACGGAAGATGTATATGATATCAATACATTTATTTTAGGTAAATTGAAATTTTATTTCATAAAAATAATAATTTTGTAATTTATTTTTTAATTTACTATACTTTGTCTGTAGGAATGTCATAAAAATGTTACTTTGACACTACGTAGGTTCAACTACGTACATTTTTAAAATGATTGGGGACGGATATGTAGGTTGGTTGTATTTAAAAAGAAGTGAAGTTTAGTAAAGTTTAGTCAAATCTTTTCTGATAAAATCTTAATTATAAACCAGACTATAAATTATCCAGACTATAGAGGCCAGTCGTGGCGCAGCGGCACAAGGTGTCACTGTAAAACCGACTGGTTGTGGGTTCGATCTCCACTCGAGGAGATGAAATATTTACTTAAATTTGTATTTCCATTTCTTCGCTCTCGTGTCCAGGTTAAGCGCGGCGTTGAGTTCTGTCACTCAACACGCAATGCCTCCAGAATTCGGCAGAAATCGACGAACGGAGTGTTTTAACACTAGGTTCCCTCTGCCTACCCTGCTGTGTGCGGGATACAGCGTGAAGCTGATTTAATTAAATTTTTTACTATAAATTATATTATCTTTAAATCTGTCTTTTAGAAATTTTGGCGTAAAATGTATTGTTTTTTCATATCTAACATTAGCAGCATTAATCTAGTATGTTTGCGTATGACATAAAAACATTGAACCGATGACGTTGTTTCTTATGAAATCCATTCGAAATATCCCAAATAAAATTAGTACGAGAGATAACCCACATTCTGTGGCCGATTTTACGTGTAACGTAAACAATGTATAAAACTCCCACAGATTCGTTCGGCGAAATTGCGTAAAATCAATAAAATCGATGTTTATTGCAAAATATATTTGAATATAGGTTATACATTTTTTTTTAATATCTTGATATCATAGACTACAAAAAAAATTGTTTACGTCTATTTTATAGGATAATAGTATCTGCCATTGAGTTCATATACTTATAGATACTAAACGCAGGGGCAACCTATGACAGTTTTAAGGCTTATAATCTCCTTTATATGTTCTTCATACAACGTGACATTGGTCAAGTGATTAGTGCTCAACTGGCACGCCATAAACTAAGAACCAACCCAAATTGTACTCCAGAAAGTGGCTTCATTGTTTTTTCTTTCTTTCTTCAAAAAAAAATCAAAAGACTGAAGCCTCAACAAAAAATTGCTTATAATATAATAATAAATAATATTGTAAACCTGTCGCAAATATAATCTATATGTATAAATGGCGCCAGATATAACAGCGTTATCACATACGTGTTGATATATCACTGTTTTATTTATATCGATTGATAAGAAATTATGATAATTGATAATGAGTAGTGAGAATAGGTGTTGTCTAATAATAACGAAACGGAAAAGATTAATTTATAACACGAACTATTGTAGGTAATGTTCGCAAAAAAATAATTTAAACGTACGTTTTATATCTATAAGCCATCCCTTGAATATATTAGTAAAAGCCGTAATAAATCCTTTGTGTAGTTTAAAGATGTAAGCGTAAACCTTTTGGAAGTTAATTTGTTTTATACTGACTAAGTGTGTACAGATGCTGAAATAGATTTTATTTGATAAAACGTTATTAGTTGGGATTCAAAATTATTTATGAGAAAGAAAGATTCTTTTATTTATATTTAATTTTCTTGCATTTTATTTTTTCTTAGTTTCCTACTCAAATAATTAAAAAAAAATAGTAATGGGTGCCGGGTGGGGACTTACAAAATACGTAGAAACTAAAAAACAACTGGGCAGCTAATTAAATCCAATGTTCTACACATCATATTTTTTGTCATTTCTATGTGCTAAAATGTCAAATCATATTTCTTCATCTTCATAGTTCAAATCCTATCTCACGTATAGCAGGGTAGGCAAAACATAGCAAGACGTAGTGTCAGTACAATGTATTCTTAACTTTTCAACTGAATTCAAGACATTGTGTTTAGAAAACTCAATGCTTTGCTTTTTATATCAGAGCGACAAAAAGGAAAATTCTCTCCGTGGTTGAACCCAGAACTATAGTGTTTGTATTGGACACCGTCACGCAAAGATGACCTCATCAATTTGTCTAAAATATACTTATTAGCTTCACGCTGTATCCCGCACACAGCAGGGTAGGCAGAGGGAACCTAGTGTTAAGACACTCCGTTCCCCACTTTCTGCCGAATTCTGGAGGCATTGCGTGTTGAGTGGCAGAACTCAACGCCGCGCTTAACCTCGATACCAGAGCGAAGAAAATGGAAATATAAATTTAAGTAAATATTTCATCTCCTCGAGTGGGGATCGAACCCACAACCAGTCGGTTTTGCAGTCACACCTCGTGCCGCTGCGCCACGACCGGCCTAAAATATACTTAATATTTATTTATCTAAAAAGCTATTTAGCGATGATTAATACAGGAAAAAAGGTATGAACATTGATAGCTCAGTAATTTGTTTTACTTTGACTAGAATATTATCTGGATGTTCATGTTTATTTTTACACTTTACTTCATATGATGAGTATATACTTAGTGATTCATATTGCAACGTTCGTATTGCGAATCTCATAAAATCAACAAGATAATAATTATGTCAGTTACAATAATAGTGTCTAAGTCTGTAGGAAGTTCCAATCGTTGTGGTTCCTTGAAATAATCTAATGTTAGAATATTGGTTTTGATTTTAATAGAAAAAGATATATATAATAATCGAGGACAGTCGTAGCGCAGAGGCGCAGAGTGTGACTGTAAAATCGACTGGTTGTGGGTTCGATCCCCATTCGAGGTGCTAAAATATTTAATTACATTTATATTTTCATTTCTTCGCTCTGGTGTCGAGGCAAAGCGTTGAGTTTCCCCACTCAATACGCAACGCCTCCTGAAATCGGCGTAAAGTGGGCAACGGTGTATCTTAACACACCTGCTGTGTGCGGAATACAACGTAAAGCTGATTATTAGATTTTTATATAATAAATATATGTGAGGTCGCCCCAGAGCCATACTACACAAAATGAATTTAAAATTATGTGTATATTTCCATCAATTTCACATTTCGATTATATTTGGGCTTAAGGCTTTAGGAATATATTGGGGCTTAGTAGAGCGAAGTGTCATATCTCTTGTTTTTATTGACAACGCTCAGTCAAATTCTTCACTCAACCCGCAATGTTTCGAAGATTGAGCGAAAAATAGGGAACGGAGTGTTAACATTGAAGCCTGCTAGCCTGCTCATGTGGGATACAGCGTGATTCTAAAAGAAAGTCCTTAATTTTCAAACTAATATATTTAAAACCCTTTCATTGTAAGTGAAATGTTTTCATCTTAAATAGCACAGTACGTGGGAACGAGCTAACAAAACATTCTCGGTTTACAAAACACACGACCGTTGCGGGGCACGTGGTTAGATTGATGTGAATAACACACGTGACGGATAGGTGCTGTATTTGTAGCGTTTACTTTTAATTTTTTTGTACAGGTTTTTCTGTGAAAATCTATGGTGTTTTTTTTCCGTAAAATAGATATATATATATATATATATATATATATATATATATATATATATATATATATATATATATATATATATATAAAAATTCGAGATATTGTGTGTAATATTGTTGATAAGTGGCGGAACTCCATGCCTTGCTTCGTCTGCCAAAGCTAAGAAATATATATAATAAGAAAAGAAAAGAAATAAATATAATCTTTCCCATGAGTAAAATGCTAAAAAAGTAAATAGGACCTAGTTATAAGCCACTACATGCCATGTTTTGTCAATTCAGAAACATTTTGAGAAAGCTACAGATATCAATTCTTGCTCAAATCAGATTAGAAAGAAATCTTTTTAAGTTATTATAGTTAAATATCTATATGAAAATTACATGTATAACATCATCATGATCATCATGTTACTTGAGTAGGTAATTTTTATTAAAGGAGTCATCCCATCATCCTCATTACTGCACTCTATATCTAAAAAAAAAACAAATAAAAATGAGCTTTCACGCTGTATTCTGCACACAGTGGGGTAGGCAGAGGCAAACGAGTGTTAAGACACTCCCTTCTCCATTGCCTAGGCCATTCATGGTGCAGGGGCACAAGATGTGACTGTTAAAGCGAATCCCCACTCGAGAAAATGAAATATTTATTATAATTTATATTTTCATTTCTTTCCTCTGGTGTCGAGACGAAAGCGCGGACTTGAGTTCCGGCACTCAACGCGCAATGTCTCCAGAATTCTGCGGAAAGTCGGGAACGGAGTGTCTCTGTATATCTAATAAACAAAATAGACAAATCTTACGAAAAGAGTCGCGTTCTTTTTGTCCTTTCTTCTTTTCTACAAGGTAAATGGACGGAGGTGAAATGAAAACAAAAAAATATATGAATATTCATATTTAGAGCTATGCTTTAACCAACGTCATTGGAATAATTTGACCATTCAAACAATAACAAAAGGTAAAATATTACAAAGCTGGTTCTGACCTCATATTACGTGGAGAGTGATTATATTAAATAACGTGATTAACGTCATATGGAGGCCGTCGTGATGTATGACTGTAAATCGCGACAGTTGTTGGTTCGACTCCGAGTCGGGGAATGATACATATAATATATGTATATTTAAAAAATTAATTTCTTCGCTCTGGTATCAAAGTGCGGCGTTGAGTTCCGTTACGTCAAAACGTAATGTCTCAAGAATTCAGCGGAAAGTGGAATGTTAATAGGGAACGGGCTGCGTTAACACTAGGTTTCCAATTTCCGCTGCCCACCCTGCTATGACGTATGATGCATAAATAAATAATAACTACATATATTCGATATAGTTAATCTATCAAATATTAAATATACTTGATTAAAAATTAAGGACTTTCTTTTATAGGTAAGTGGAACTAACGTAACGTTAACGTCAACGTTAAACGATGCGTGCAGTGGGCATGAACGTAATCTTGTTCTGTTTTTTTAGCTAGTGTAGGCAGAGGGAACCAGGGAAACTAGAGTAAAGACACTGCGTTTCCCGTTGACACTTCCGTTTCCCACTTCTCGTTGAATTAAGGAAGCATTGCGTGTTTAGTGGCGGAACTATATACAATAGTATCTACTTACTTTTATAATATGTTATCCTAGTTATCTTAACACATGATCTTCTTGACTGTGGGACATTAGAAGTTGAAAATATATTTTTTTTATTTTTTCATTTTAAAAAAAATGTATTACCTACGTTTTTTAATGATCGTTTTCACGATGTTTCTATGTACTCAAGCACTATTTAAATTATTTTTAAATAATATTCAACTACCATAGCAACGCTTATTTCTAAAGAATTTTTAATCTCTTCTTATTTTTTCGCTAATGTTGACTAATTAGATAATTTTGAATACATACCTGCGTCATTCTATGTCATACGTACGTAACTATACAAAGTTCGATAGCACTAAAAAGCAAAAAAGGCATTAAAGTCTTATTCTTTTTCTTTTTTTAGCTTCACACTGAATAATTGTACAACTTAACAGGGTAGGCAAGGGGAACCTGGGGAACTTGTGTTAAGACACTCCGTTCCCCACTGTCTGCTGAATTCTAAAAGCATTGCGCTTTGATTGGCGGAACTCAACGTGCGAAGAAATGAAAATATTAAATATTTAATTTCATCGAGAGGGAATTGTACTTAGAACCTGCCGCGTTTACAGCTGCATGCTTGTTCTTCTGTACTGCGCCACGACTGGCCTCTTCTCTTAATATTTTTTTTTCAGCTTCACGCTGTATCTCGCTCACAGCAGGGTAGGCAGAGGGAACCTAGTGTTAAGACACTCAGTTCCCCACTTTCTGCCGAATTCTGGAGGCATTGCGTATTGAGTGGCAGAACTCAACGCCGCGCTTAACCTCGACACCAGAGCGAAGAAATGGAAATATAAATTTGAGTAAATATTTCATCTCCTCGAGTGGGGATCGAACCCACAGCCAGTCGACTTTACAGTCACACCTCGTGCCGCTGCGCCACGACTGGATTACATGAGTCTCGCATAACATAGCAGATCGAAAAGTCGTTCAATTTCTAATCATATACAAATTCAGATATTTTAATACACGCGTACGTCATTTAAATATCAGATTTTATTATTTTAATAATCTTTGTGTGTTATATAAGGGGATTTTAATGATTGATTGAATTTCTAAGATTTGAATATCTTTGATTGAACTCAAATGCATCAAGAAATGAGGATTCAAGAAGAATATATTATGAATGCGAAATCGCAGAAAGAGCGAAATATATGTTGTGGTTGTTATTAATAACATATTATAGTGTTGGCGTTGAGTTCCGCCGCTCAATACAACTGCTGCTTCAAGAAATTATCTTAAGTAAAAACACTCTAAGGGCACTTTTTCACATTTTAAACGCAGTTTAACACTAATAAATTATAGAGCACAAATACTGCGAACATTCTGCACTAAAATGTATAATTAATGTAAATGTATTGAGTAATGTGAATGTATTGATTTCCTAGGGCGGCGGAAAGTGAGAAATGGGATGTGGGTCCAACCTACACCATGTCAGTCGCTTACAGTCACACGCTTGTGCCACTGCGCCACGACGGCATCAGATCTCAATTTTTAATACGTATGATTTATTTAGCAAATACATGCAAGATACATAATATGCTAAGTGATCAGATAAACAATATTATTTTTATAAATTTAATCTGGCTCAGTTTGGTTAAATTATTTATCATTTGTTACGTTTCTTCGTATTTCATGACTACACAACTAAAAAAAATATATTTACATACACAAATTAAAAGGCAAATTTATTTGTTTTTGTTCAAACAGTCACGTAGTTTCAATATTGTTAAAGCATTACGTTTTTATTTTATATACCTAGTACCGAAAGCGTCGTAGAATCATTGTTTTTCAGAACTTTCTGGTCCTTTAAGGGTTAACTTTATTTGCGACGTTAAACCACTGCGCCATCACGGCCTCAATATTTTTGAATACAATAAAGTATTTTAAATTCACTCTATGACCCGCACATCGCAGGATAAGCAGTGAGAACCTGGCAACCTACTCTTAAGACACTCCGTGTCTTTTGAGACACCTTAGTTCCCCACTTGCCGCATTCTGGAGGCATTGCGAATTGAGTGGCGGAGTTTAAGTTTGCCTCAAAAATATTAAATATTTCGTTTCATCGAGTAGGAATTGAACCCACAAATGTCGCGTTTACAGTGGCACGCTTTCCTGTCTATGCGCCAAGACTGGCTTCTTTCTTGAATAAATGATTTTAATTTCAAATAAAAGGTTGTATGTTTTACAATCAGTTTCCGCATTAGGAGATGAAACAGGAAACAACATAAACATAAAATCACTTTAGGTACTCACTTGATAATACTGTTACATGTAAACAACGGCATATTACATGTAATATAAATATTATTATTTATCACAATGGAACAATTTCGTATTATTTAATTGTAGTATCATTTTGCAATAACAAAATGTATAAACAATATTATTAGTAGCTTTGTATAAAAAGCTAAGTTTTAAACATTCTAGATCTAGAAAGATGATTCTAGAAACGTCTTTCGTTGGTAATAAGGTTTCATAAGGTTATCATCCGTGGGCGTAGAAGTTAGTAGATTGCTTCAAACTACTTTAAGTCCGTGCGGATCACATTTATTACTAAACTTTCAACCCCTTGTGAAACTTTATCCTTATCTAAGCGGCTTTAGAAATATTTATATTGAGACTTGTATATAAGTACTTAACGTGACTATTTTTTGTTCAGCTCAAAACGGGACATCGATTTTTTACTTTGAATTTTTAGCCATTGTATTAAAAAAGTAACATTAGACTTTGTCATGTAAATTTTTTTTAATGTTTTTGTGTAAAATTCTTTAGGCTTTTTGGTGCGTTTTTTAAGGTGTATTTCGTCTTGCTTCGATTCGGTTGATTTACACCACTTAACACGCTGTGGCTCCAGAATCTAGCGGGAAGTAGGGAACGGAAGTGTCTTAGCACTTGGTTCTCAGGTTCTTTCTGCCTACCCAGCTAATTGCGGAATACAGAATGAAGTTAATTTTTTTTTTGCATTGTTTTTAAATAGGTACTCTGTTATATATATATTTCGATTCAATTACATTTCGCGTGACAATATGTATGTAAATAAACGTCAAAACGTCGTCATGTATGTAAATTTGCAAATATACATATCTTTTTAAATATTTCTATTAAATTTATATCAATTTAATTATCACTGTTCTAAAAATAGTCCGCAATCGTGTTCAAAATAAATTTGATATACCTATTTAGTATTTATATTATACCAGTACAATATGCACTCATAAAATTAGTACCTATTATTGAATATTTTAGATGTAACTATGCAATAACATTACTGGTCAGTTAAAAATTAAATTAAATCAGCTTCACGCTGTATCCCGCATACAGCAGGGTAGGCAGAGGGAACCGTGCTAGTGTGTTAAGACACTCCATTGCCCACTTTCCGCCGAATTTGGGTGGCAGGTTCTGGTCAGTTCTTTTTAGAAATATATATAAAAATATAATATGTTTATATGCATATGTTTGTTAATAGATTAATCTTAAAGGGTCATCTAACAAATCATTTTTTACCTACTGTTCACAATTATGTGTTAAATGACGGAATCCAAACGAATGTTTTAAATACAACCAAATTTGTATTTCATGTATTATAGAGAAAGAAAAGAAGATATCTTTTTTTGAAGAAATAAAAAAAAGGATATCTTCTCTCACTATTTGTGGTAAGAGTTACCCTGGGCACTTTAAATGGGTCATATATGTACATCTGTATAAAAATGTCAATGTAAATAACTTTATATACATTTAAAAATTTTCCAGGACGTTATTTGTGGTGCAGGGGCACAAACGGGTGACTGAAATGCGACATCTTGATCGATTCGATACCAACTAAAAACATTTAACATTATTATATAATTTTAACATTATTTGATTAAGGAAATGAGATATTTAATATTCTCATTTCTCTACCCTGGTGTCGAGGCAAAGCGCATCGTTGAATTCCACACTTAACACGCAATGCCACCAGAATTTGGCAGAAATTGGGGAACGGAGTTTCTTGACACTAGTTTCCCTCTACCTATCCTGTTGCGTGCGGGACACAGCGTGAAGCTGTGAAAATAATAATCTATTTTTTTATTATCTCAACGTTGGAACGTTCGGAGCGCCAAAAACAAAGAATAATAAAAACAACAACACATCTCAGCTATACCCACCCATCAATGACATCACGTTTCAGTGCAATTCAATGTATCAACTGTAAACGATCCACTTCAGCTGAAATTACTATGACACACGTTTTTCGGAAATAATTAATGTTTGTTAGATCGACTACAATCATGTAGTTACCTCGCTTGTACCGGACTGTACTGGTCCAGTATAGAATTCATTACATCTGTTCTATGATTAATTTTTCTCACATATATCTCTTTTTTTAGTAACCTCACGCTGAATCTCGCTAATAGGTGAGTTAACAGAGAACCTAAAATCAGCTTCACGCTTCCCGCACACAGCAGGGTAGGCAGAGGAAACCTAGTATTAAGACACTCCAACCCCACTTTCTTCCGCATTCTGGAAGAATTGCGTTTTGAGTGGCAGAACTCAACCTAGTCTTAAGAAACTCCGTTTCCCATTTTCTGCCGAATCCTTCAGGCATTGCGTGTTGAGTGGCAGAACTAAACTCCGCGCCTTATCTCGAAACCAGAATGTACACATCGAAACCGATCTGAATATTTATTATTTGAGCTAAAAATTGGGGTGTTCCGCCAAAATCGGGAAATCTGTCAACGCTGTTTGATACCAAAGTTGGGATTGGGATTGTGCACAAATCTGTAATCCGACATTTTGTGGCGGCGGCCATTTTGGATTAACAACAATATTGATTATATGTAATTATGTCGTAATCCAAATGTCAGGTCAATACTGAGAAGTGGTTTAAATTAACCTTGGAACATTTCACACGGACTTACACACATACTAACACAAAGCTTGTAATAAGATGTTCTGGAAGCATAGCTAAAGGAGGAAACCAAAGATCTCAAGGATTGATAAAATAATATGTAATTCTTGATAATACTAGCCAGCACCAGAATATAAAGCGTTATCACACTGAAGAAGTTCTAAACGTTTATACTTAGAAAATCGCTTTAAAAAACCATTAAGAAAAATGATTTTTAGAAAACATATAAAATTTGAATGTAGCGGGATTTTTATGTTTTCTAAATAATATTTTTCTTCCCTAAATGAGAAATAGCACATTAAAAATGAATAATTTAAAATAACTCTTGGCTATTTAAATACACACTGACTAGCTACGCACAATAGTCCAATTTTAATACATCTTGAGGCTAGTCGTGGCGCAGTGGCACAAAGTGTGACTGTAAAACCGACTGGTTGTGAGTTCGATCCCCACTCGAGGAGATGAAATATTTACTTAAATTTATATTTCCATTTCTTTTCTCTTCTTCGTGTCGAGGACAAGCGCGGCGTTGAGTTCTACCACTCAACACGCAGAAAGTGGGGAACGGAGTTTTAACACTAGGTTCCCTCTGCCTACCCTGCAGTGTGCGGGATACAGCGATGAAGCTAATTTATTTTTTACTCTAAAAAGTATTTTTCTTCCTTAAGTGAGAAATAACACTTTAAAAATGTATAATATAAAATAACTTGTCTATTTAAAGATACTGACTAGCCTACGCACAGTAATCCAATTTTAATACTTCTTCTTCTCTTATACTAATAAATAAACAAAAACCGCCGTTCGTCTGAAACGCCCTACAAATGACAGCGCGTCACGAGTCGAACTCGTGTAATTCATTCGAGGATAATTTGTGAATTAAATGATAGGTAGGTATTGTTTTCATCTGTTGATAAACAATAATTTAGAAACATTGTTACATACAACATGTTTACAGCTTTTTGTTTCTGGAAACCGACTATTAAGTACTAACTAAGTAGGTTATTTTAACCTTGAATTCGCAAATTGTTATTTTACGCTCAAAAATGGCGATAATATTTTTTAATAGATATCTAAATATTATGGCACGGTCGTGGCACATTGTCTAACTGTACTACACTGTAACACAATGGTTGTAGCTCTCTGCCTGAGTTTTCTTGCCTTGAGTTCCGCTACTCAACACGCAATGTCTGGGCGTAATTGGGCGGAAATTGGGAAAATGAGTGTCTTGACACTAGGTTCCCTCTGCCTACGTACTTTATGTGGGGATACAACGAGATGTTAGACAATTCTAATACCATAGCGAGAGAATGAAAGTCATTTCACCCGAGTGGAAAACGAACCCGCAGTTATCGCGTTTACAATCAAAATGAGATGCGTGTCGCAGCATTTAGTAGCTAGGCTAGCTAAATTATATATCTAAAAATCAGCTTCACGCTCTATCCCGCACACAACAGGGTAGGCAGAGGGAACCTAGTGTTAAGACACTCCGTTCCCCACTTTTTGCCGAATTCTGGAGGCATTGCGTGTTGAGTGGCAGAACTCAACGCCGCGCTTAGCCTCGACACCAGCGAAGAAATGGAAATATAAATTTAAGTAAATATTTCATCTCCTCGAGTGGGGATCGAACCCACAACCAGTCGATTTTACATTCACACTTCGTGCCCCTGCGCCACGACTGGCCTCTATATATCTAACATTCTTATATATTGAACATATGATGAAATGGTATGTATTACTTAACAATAACTAACGGTTTTAACCCTAAGATCAAACGAATGGACATATGGACCATTACTTGCTATTAAAATGTGATGCAATAGGTGGCGATTCGATTGTATATCAATTTAGTTGAAAAGTTTCCATACATTTATTGATTTTATTGCAAGTACTATAAAACAGTTTTTATAATGTCTATTCTAATCTAAAGCAGAATATATATGATATTGTCTACTGATTGGTAATTTTCCTATGAGTTCCTTTGGGTTTATTTATTATTCAGTATCTTTATTGGAACCATCATAAAGCTGTTAGAGGCCAGTCTCAAGAGTGCGACTGTGAACGGGACAGGTTGTGGGTTCGATTTCAGTTCGAGAAAATTTAATATTTATTACTTTCATTTCTTCGCTCTTGTGTAAAGGCAAAGCGTGGTGTGAAGTTCCGCCACTCAACACGCAATGCCTTTAAAATTTTGAGGAAAGTGGATAGTGCACTGTTTTACCCTGCTACATGGGATGGGATATCCGGGGTAAAGCGTAAATTTGCAAAAAAATAAAACTGTTGAGAAATATCCGAGACTACAATTTCATACAACACCTATAGGTATAAAATAATTACCTATTTTATAGATCTCTCCTTCTTTTTATTAATTGTTCTTATCTAAACTATTCACCTATCCTAATATAATGTGGACTAATTAAGCCTCAATTTAAAACTCAGGAGTATTATAAGAAAAATATATGTTGCGCAGTATTCAATCGATTGCACAATATTATGTGTACTTAGGTAAATATTAAGGTAGAGTTAAGAATAAATCGTTTTTATGGTTATGGACGTAGGTCACTCCTAAGTCTAGATAGAGTCAATTTCTTTCCGGTTTTCATTGCATTTGCCAATAACTATAGGATTCATTGAGATTAAACACAAGAATTGATGTCTGCCTGCAAAAATATTTCTTATTTAATATATTTTTATTTTTCCTTTCCTCTATAAAATAAGATAAAATATATTAACTCGTTATTAGCAATGTACCGAATAATCCAGCAGATGTGAATATAAAACATGTTTAAAATTAACATGATAAATAAAAAATCTTTAAAATTTATTAAAAATAGCATAATTATGTTGAAATAACAATTAAAATTTCGTAAGCGTGTATTGCAGTAATGTTGTACACAAAGGATATTATGTGGGTATACCTTAAGAAATCTATCTATATTGGTGTATGAACAGCTGGTGTATCAATGTCATTTATTAAATTAAATTAATATTATAAAGAATTGATCATATATATTGAGGCCAGTCATGGTACAGTGGCACAAGCGTGCAGCTGCAAACTATGGGTTCGACTCCCACTCAAGGAAATCAAATTGCCTATTCAGGGATTTTTCGGAATGACATGTAAAATTGGTCGGTTGAAACAAGTTTTACCGCGATTATCGTAGTAAAACTACTATCAGATATCGAAAAAAATAAAGCTATCCTAAGAACTATCCTAAAAACAAACGCCACCCTACAATGTCCCGTTTTCAGGCGACCGAAGAATGGTCCCATTAGATACAGGTGAAGACTTCGTTTTGGGCACAAAGTACCGATGATACTAGAGTACAGTCACGTATAAAGCGTGAGTATCTGGGAGATATGTATAATGAGATTGATGACAGTGAAGGCTTCAAAAGAGATATAAAGTTCGTTCTCTCCATTGTCACTAGCTACCCCGTTCGGGATAAGCCATATAGTTAAAAAAAAAAAAGAAAAAAATTATTTGTAAGAAGCAAAAATATGTTACAAAATTTTAGCACGTCTTGTATTTTGTTGTTGCTGTCCAATAAATCCAGCCAATATAGCTATAATATGTTCACATTTCTATTACACGTTTTAAATGTGTAAATAATATTTTCAAATATTACAAAAGAAGTTTTTTTTATTCATTTAAAAACCTACATAATTTATAAAGTAATAACTATAAAATACTAAATACATATATGTTTATGTATGAGTATATACAACTGTATAAACATTTTTAATGGCGCTGTTAGCTTTAATGTGGTGTATTATTTAACTATTGTTTTCTAACTCTTTAGTTTCCTTCCTCAATTGAGCAGTCGTTTAGAAACATAGAATCATAATTACAGCATATTTACTAAAGTATTATGTTGGAACATTGATAATGGTGACGAAATAATGAAAAAAAAAATAAAAAAATAGCTTCACGCTGTATCCCGCACACAGCAGGGTAGGCAGAGGGAACCTAGTGTTAAGACACTCCGTTCCCCACTTTCTGCCGAAATCTGGAGGCATTGCGTGTTGAGTGGCAGAACTCAACGCCGCGCTTAACCTCGACACCAGAGCGAAGAAATGGAAATATACATTTAAGTAAATAATGAATAATTTAAATATTGATAGTATTTACTCTTTATGTTTATTTACAGAGGCCAGGCGCTGGGGTGGGCGCAAGCGTGTGACTGAGAGATGAGAAAAGTCGAGAAAATTAAATATATATATTTTAGTTTTTTGTTACCAAATCGAGAAAATTATATTATTAATTATTTAATTTCAAATTAAATAATTAATATTTTAATTTCCTCGAGTGGGAATCGAACCCACAAACTGTCGCTTTTATTTTAGAAGGAGAGCGCATTTAGCGCAGAAGAGTTTAATATATAGATAGATTTAGGTGAGCACGAGAACGCCTTATTGGTAGTTCAGAACAAAAAAAAACACATTTTGTCTTCAAATATTGCGTATATAAAGAAAAATATACGCCACTGAAAAAAGAAGCGGCCGTGGCGATTAATTTACATAATGCGATGGAATTTCAGATACAATACCTACTAGTGTTGGTCCCATTTGCTTTCTGGGGCAGACCTTGACCTGGTGGTGTGGGGCTTAGCTATGGGAACATGGCAACTACATGTTTATACTTGTGTTTCCATATAATCATATTACATTCTTGTATTTGTTGATGTACGGTGATTTATTTATTTGTTTTATTTTTAGCTTCACGCTGTATCCCGCATAGAGCAGGTTTGGCAGAGGGTATATAGTTTTAAAACACTCCGTTTATCTCCTTTCGGCCATTTTTCGAGAACTCGCGAGAACAGAGTGAGGAAAAGAAAATAATTCATTCTCTAGAATGGGAATTAAACCTAAAACTATCGTGTTTACAGACAGACGCTGTGCCACTGCACCACGACGGCTTCATCTATACATTTGTATTTTACATATTTTATAAAGTAGGCCAAACGAACTTAGTAACATATTATTTAATTTTTTACTTTTAGAACGAAAACATGAGCTTAGACTGGTAATACTTATACGCATACAATATTCTATTTTTGTTAAGAGACAAAAAAGTAGTAATTGGATTAAATAAGTACAAAAAAAGAGAGATAGGGGGAGACCTCGGTTGACCTTCGAAAACACAGTATCAAAGATACTGGAGGAAGGTCACGTAAAAAGCATGAGGACCCCCCGAAGGGCATGTATGAAGAGGTTGATGAGAGTGGACGAGGCGAAAGAGGTATGTAGAGACCGTAGCGTTTGGCGCTCCGTTCTCTCTGACTACCCCGCAAGGGATTTATGAAGCTAAGTTAAGTTAAGTTTATGTACAAAAAAAAATTGTGGCCCAAAAATATATATGGGGCCGTTATCGTGTAGAACAGCGTGGACTCTAGCCATGATGATGCTGTTGAGTACTGCCTACTAGGTTATAAATACACAAACCACGCACTTCACGCGGAAGAAACGGATAGGCGGAAAACCTGAGAGCATAGTGTTGAGACACTTACCTAAGATACTTACTTTTCCGTTTTTCACTGAACACCACACCCCTGTTATTCGAGAAAAAGAGTGAAGTTGCTTGTTACATTACCTTATAATTTAATATTTGAAATTAAAATACAATATAATTATCCTAAAATAATTAACCCATAGTTCGACATTGACATATAATCCCCATTTTGTTAGTGGGGCAGTCCTTGGCCCGCGGTACTTACTCTTACCTCAGTAGCCATAGACACTACGGCGTAAACAATTACTGCCAGGTATTATTGATGTAAATGTTAGAAATTATTCTTTTTTTACAAAGTTTGGTACTATATATTTTTTTAGATTCACATTGTATACAACAGCAGCAGCAGCGTATGCAGATAGAAGCACGTAAAGACCCTTCTTCTTCTTTAGCTTCACGCTGTATCCCGCACACAGCAGGATAGGCAGAGGGAACCTAGTGTTAAGACACTCCGTTCCCCACTTTCCGCCGAATTCTGGAGGCATTGCGTACTGAGTGGCGGAACTAAACGCCGCGCTTTGCCCCGACACCAGAGCGAAGAAATGAAAATATAAATGTAAATAAATATTTCATTTCCTCGAGTGGGGATCGAACCCACAACCAGTCGATTTTGTAGTCACAGTTTGTGCTCCTGCGCCACGACTGGCCTCAATAAGACTCTTCGTTTCACTATTTTCATTGTGTATTGAATGGTGGAGCTCAACGCCGCGCTTTGGTTTTGCTATCAGAGCGAGGAAGTGAAATTAATTAATTTTCCTAAGTGCAAATCGAACACATAATCGTCGCGTTTACGGTAAGGCGACCTCAAAATTTTGTATTTTTCTTATTTCTTGTTTATTTATTAAATGGAATTTGGGCCAGGATCATTGACCTGGTCACCAGACCGATATTTCCATCTTCACGCTATACCCCGCATATAGCAGGGTAGACAGGGGGAACCTAGTGCTAAAACACCCCAATCCCCATTTTCCGCCGAATTCTTTACAAATTGCGTGTTGAGTAGCGGAACTTAACGCCGATCTTTTAAATGAATCTGAAAAATAAACTTACCTATCAAAGACTTTGTTAGTGTAGCTCATAAATTACAAATTTCAAACAGGTCATGGCTGTTTTGACACACATAATAGGTCAATCTTTTGCGCAATTCATGACAAGATAAATGGTGGAATCTGTTTAACATAATAGAGCGGGTTTTTTAAAAATATCGGAAAAAATGGCGACAGAGATTTTTTTTTTGTTTTTGTTGTTCTATCAGGAGCACTTACTTGCCTATCGCGTGGAGGTATCAAATTAAAATTAACATCAAATATTCAAGTCTAAGGTCCCTTGGAGCACAGAAGAAAATAAAGCTTGCAAATCACCGCCATCAATGGATACGAGTATTTATGTATGGTTTTTACTGCATTCCTTATAAAATTCACCGTGTTTATCTATACTGTTTTAATACTAGGTCCGAATAAAATTGCGAATGAGTGTCATTGAATTTAATTTTTTGGAGTACCTTACGAAAAATATAAGCAGTCTATAATAAGGTATATCCACTTTAATTTTTTTTTAAAAATCAATTTCATTCAATTCAAGCGATGAAACCCAACACGGACTGTCTACTGACTTAACGAACTATTTAATATTTAGCAATAGATATTGAAATTTATATTAATAATCCCATTAATGAAATACAAGAGTTTGAATACAGGAGACCTTTGCGGCGGGGCCTCACAGTGTCTTTAAACGCGGAGGTTGTGGGCTCGATGAGCGAGAACTTAAGGAAATTAATAATATCCATTTCCGTACTCTAGTAACAAAACAAACCACGGCGTTGAGTTCCTCCACTCAACATGAAATGTCTCAAAAAGTACAACGTTCCCTTGCTTATTGTAATGCGATACAGCGGAATATAGGATGTCTAATAAAAATAAAAGTCTAAATACATATCTCATCTAATCGTAGAAAGAGCAAAATCTGAGTAATTACAGTCATAAACATCAGTTCCAAGGAAATATTACCGGCGCACACAAAATCAATACTCTCAGGAAAATGCATTACCACCCTCTCGTCTCGGGAAGGGTGGAAAACTGAGATGGGGTAGTGAGGGGATCAGCACAAATACTTGAAGTAAACAGAGGGGATGGTGGCTGCAGAAACTATTTACGTCCCGCACTTTTACTTCTAATAATATAGAAAGCTTTGCAATGTTGTTTTAAACTGATAAATCTTATTTTGAAATTCTAACATAGAAAATGTTATCATGACAAAGTATATTTAATAAACTTTTATGTTTTATTATTTTGTAAGATTTCACTTTTTGCCTAGGCTAGATAGATTACATGAACCGAATATATTAATTACTTTGTTTCTTTTTTTTTATTTCACGCTGCATCCCGCACAACGCAGAGTAGGCATAGGAAATCCCATTAAAATACTTCCGTTCACCAGATTTTGAAGGCATTGCGTTTCGAGTGGCGGTTTTCCTCGTTCAAAGCGAGAGAAATTAATATATTCAATATTTTATTCCCTCTAGTGGGAATCGAACCAAATCATTATAGCCAAACAAGACTTAGTAATTCAATCGCAAACTAAGATACATTTTGGGGTTATGGGCTAAATAAAATAAAATATTGATATCTGTCACCCATTAAAAATTACAAGATTACAGAGAATACGGAAAAAAACCAACTAGACGCTTCAAAATTGTGTTTAGCCACTTCATTAACACCGTTACTTAAATGATCAAAGAAGGGAATAATGCATAGTAAATATATAGGAAATGATCGATTCGGTTCAATGAACTGAAAGGGGGTGCATAATGCATACGTAACACACATTGTAGAGGAAAATATGCAGGGTTGCACCGTAAACGAGGGTGGAGGGTGCTCTGGGATCTGGTGCACTGTAATTAAAATAAGGGTTGAATTGTTGTAGGGGAGAAAAATAACACTTTAATATTCAACGTGTCCTCTGAGAGTATGTAGGTATTATATTTTTACCCACAATATACTAGAAATTTTGTTTGAAGTTTTATCTTAATTTTGATGGTGGTTGCGTTGAGTGTTATTAAAGAGCTCTTTTTAATTTCATAATGTGTTAGAAGCATTACATTATTATATAATTTTTTCTGTTGTTCGTGTGGTGTATTTTACGCAAAAATATTTTTTTCAATTTTGAATATTTCTTTATATATACGGATTATTGTTTATAATTTTAGCACCCAACTGTATACGCGACGGTTGTGGGTCCATATCCACTCGAATATTTAAATTATTTTAATTTCGCCGCTCTAACAGACAAATAGGCACAGATTTCTCTAATTCAACACTAAACAAGAAGCCTTAAGAAAATTGTACGGAAAGTAGGGAAAAAGGGTGTTTCAATAGGTTCTCTCTGCCATCTATAAAAAAGGTTCCTTCTGTATATAAGCAAACAACATAATAAATAAACTTCTAATTAATTTAGAAATAACACACACTTCCATCTGAAATCAATATTTTTACGTCGCACTTCTGAAGTGCCGCACTCGAGTGCTTTAAATCAAAACAAATTCATCAATCACAAGAACAAATAAATCTTCATTACGCTGAAAGGGGAACGAACTGATAGTTGCCCAAGGATGAGCTTTGTGGACGTGATTACCTTTTTATCTTAAGCTCAATTTTCTTGAAAGCTTTTACTGAAGATTATATTATAAATGTGCTATAAATGAAATATATTTTCTATATTAGAAAGAACATAAATAGCACGTTAAAAGAATATGAAGAGAGGCCTGTCATGGTGCAGGACTGGTTATGGGTTCGATTTTCAATAGAGGAAATGAAATATTTATTATTTTCATTTCATCGTTCTTACAACAAGGTAAAGTGTAGAGTTGAGTTCCACCACTCAACACTCAATGCCTCAAAAATTCTTTGAAATCAGGGGGATGAAAGTGTTTTGACACTATATTCTCTGCCTACACTGCAAAGTAGCAGGATACAACGTAAAACATGAGTAATCACATTATCGATAAAAGAGTGATACACAATAAAGAAGATATAAATTATCCAAATATTAATACGATAAATAGTTGTAGTTTTGTATTACAATAAATATCAGGTTTATTTATTCAAAGCAAAGCGAAACTATCAAGGATGTAGGTTAAAAAAATTAAAAATCGATTTTATGTGGGAGTTTAGTGAATATATCGATCCACTCCACTCGCCGATTGCGTCAATCTCTTATTTCTGTTTGTAATTCGCGTAATATAACCTACATACTCTTGTTCCAACCGGGTTATTGTTGCTATAAAGTAGGGTTTCCAAGCACTTGCAAGATCTTGGATTTGAAAGAAAATCTAGGACCCTTCCTCAGTTTAAAAAAAACTCTTTGGCAATAGCAATGGATAACTAGTCGTTATAAGCAAATATTTAAATAACAAACCCCTATTATACCGTATTCTTCATAATGGTGATATAGGTAATAATTCATATTTAGAAAAAAACACTCTTTTCATTTAATTTTAAAGTATAGTGCAGGACAAGTCAAAAAATTAGGACAAATTTGGGAAAACAGAATGTTTGGCAACTCTACTACGAAATGTACTAAGTCGATGGTCATTGCGAGTGACGTAGAACACCCCATTGACGTCCATGCAAATTATTACGGCGGCGTTTTGATAAAAACTATGAATATGTGTATTATTTTTCGATATTATAAAAACTTGTATTTTCTTTTTGCTTCACGTTTATCACATCTTACATATAAAGGATAATGACATGACAGGCAAAGATAATCTAGTGTTAAGACACTCTACCTTCCGCTTTCCACTAAAATTTAAGACTCAGACTAGTAAGGCGAAATTTAATGACGTGTTTTGTCTTGTTAGAGCGGGAAAAAGAAATTAATAACTCATTCCCACGAATGGCAATCGAACTCGCAATCACAGCTTGTACAGTACGATGGCCTCGCGGTATAAGTCGTTTAGTAAATGGTATAATTAATTACATCTGTAGCGCAATTGAGAAATGCCTATATGTGATTGTAGGTTCGAATTCTACGTGCGGGGCTTTTCTAAATTCTGTCTCTCACATTTTGTGAGGTAAACATGACTTAATATTAAAATATTTATTATCTACTTATTAACTGTCATAGACAGAGATTCTGCATGTTGGGCGACGGAACCCAACGTATCATGTTATTTTACCAGGCCGAGAAAAGGTAAAACTGTTTTATACTTAAAATGTATAAAACAATATTACGTTTCCTGTTTATATTTCAGATATTTACGTTTTATTTCGATAAAGCAGTGTAACGAAACCACTAAAGAGTATTGTTAGACGTCCTAGTTCCTGGTCCAGCATGTTTTCATAGACGTAGCTATGTCTTGTCGTCGTCTGCTCGTGTATCTATATAAAAAGGATTTGTGCTCTTGACGAATAACTATTACTAAAACTAATTTTCAAAATATTTGTACGTAGGCTATACATATAACATACGCATGTCTATTGTTAATATATTATTATTTATATAATAGAATCTATTTAATTTTCTTTTGTATGTTCATTCATACTCAGTACTTCAATGGAACTAAGAAACACACAAGCGATAAAATCTTTTTAAACATATCGGAAACAACTGATAAGGCGGCGCAGTGACAATGAGTGTTTGTCCTCCACTGTATGTAAATAGATTCATATTGTGATACTTAAATAGATATGTAGGAAAAGTCGTGCTATATTAAGAAATCCATTGAGAATTCGTAGTGCTTATATAAAATATAGTTGGCAACTTCTTAAGATTAAATCGAATGAAATAATAAAATTATAAAATGAATTTATGGCTATAAAATATTGGCAAAGCAGAGTAAGTAGATGGAACCAAATGTTTAAGACATTACGTACCCCACTTTTCGTTGAGTTTTTGAGATATTACGTGCTGAATGCAGAATTCGACGACGGGATTTTTTTGACGACGGCCGTAAGTATAATTCATTGTCATGAGTGGGAATCGAACCCAAAAACTTGATTACACTCACTATCCAAATATAAAAAGTGACGATAATCAAATAAAAACAGTAACAAATTAGAAATATTCGCTATTCCCAGTACGCTATTCTACAGAGACCGAGCTGGAACTGTACGCGAATATTACATTCTAGAATTTTTTCACAATAAAGCTAAGTGATTAATACAATTGCATGTTGTCACAGTTTCTCAGTAAGGAAAATTCAGGAAAACACTCATTAAATTGTCTTTATAGTTTATTGTACACGAAATAATTAACATGGGCGTATCAGCAGATATTTTTCCATGTGGGGCCTGAACTATCTTTTAAACAAATATTCACACACTACAAATATTAACACGCTGTATCCCGCACACAGCAGGGTAGGCAGAGGAAACCTAGTGTTAAGACACTCCGTTTCCCACTTTCCGTCGAGTTCTGGGGGCATTGCGTGTTGAGTGGTGGGCCTTCGACACGAGAGCGGATAAATTAAAAAATATAAATGTACATACATATTTTGTTTTTACTCGAGTGGGGATCGAATCCAAAACCAGTCGATTATGCAGTCATACTTTGTGCCCTTACATCACGACTGGCCTCAGTAGTCAAAAGTAATAAAAAATCAAATTTACAGGTTTTTTATTAGTATTTAAGATTTTTTTTTAAGAACATTTTTGAGGTAGGAGTGGCCCCATAACTTATTATGGTGGTATCTATGAGCTATAGAATTTACTCTAGAAGTATATAAGTAATAAAGATAAAATTTATAGAAACATAATGTAATCTTTATAATCAGCACATTATTGAACATCGTAGATAATCTTTAGGGTATTTCCTGATTTCAGTAAATTTTCCCACTGATATCGCTCAATCTTATCAATTTAAGATTTACAATTTATTAACAATATTCTAAACCTTGGTTTCTAAACTAGTCAACGTAATAATAGTATAATAATAACAATATATAAATAATGATGTAAATATGCATATTATGTATATATAGAAATTTAAATATTTGCATATTACTTGTATTTGAATAGAAGTTGCTAATTTAATATCGAACGTATATGGAGACGCTCGTTTGGTTATATAATAGTAAAACAGAAGTTTTTTTTATAGTAAAATATGATGTTACTTATGCTGATTCCGAACTAAAATTATAAAGGTAATAAAAAAATACAACGACCAAAGAGAGCAAAAGGCACAAAAGGCTGTGTTATTAACTATTAGAGATTTCTCATCCCCTTATATACCCGGCCAATATATAACATGAGAGGATGAAAAAGCTCAACACTGAATGTAATCTATGAATTGGAAAAGAATTTTCGTTAACTAAAGTGCGAAAGAACTTCCTTTTGCGGGAGATGCGTGGGGATATCGACGAATTTTCTGTTTTTGAGGATTAGGCCAAGAGATACCGTTCATCTGGTTTCGTTCACCAAAAAAAAGCATCTAAAGTGGATGGACCACTTTAGAAGCTTTTTTTTGTCTAAACAAATTAGAGAATTGAAAATAAATCTTTCTCTAAGCGATGTAATTACAATCGACTATCACATGCAAACCGTTTTAATTTTTGTTTCAGCTTCCCGTATTTCTATCTTTTTCCTGCTTAGCAGCATAGACAGACAAAACCTAATATGTTAAGACACGTTTTCCATTTCCACCCTGAATTCGAGAATGTGCCCAAATGGTGAAATTTAACACTTTGATTTGTTTATCAGAGCGGGGAATTTAAATAATTTAAATGTAATCCTTCCCCTGAGTGGGAATTGAACATGCCACCGTCGCGGTTACTTACCCTTTGCGCCACGACGTCCTCTCCCACGTACTTATCTAAATAATATATGTATAGTCAGGCACTTCCCAAAAATAGTTTCCCAGAAACGCGTGAAGTGTGAGTTCTAATTAGCGTATTAGGGCGTAAAAGCGAATTACGGTTAATACAATAAATGAATTAAGCGGCGTCGAGGGTGTGAACCATTTGCCAGACAAATGAATGCAAAAAAAAACGTTTCCCCGAAAACCATGCCTTCGAGCCTTACGAGTTCCGAGTAATGAATTATTAATTAGAACACTATGTGGGCTCGTCAGATGACTGTATTAGTATGAAATATGAGTTTTTGACATATTCTATTGTATTTAGTAATGGTAAATAAGAATAAAGCAATTTTGCATAATAAATATGTAATGCAGAGGAAATTATTTTAATTGTATTTTTATGTAAGTTCAAAGGATTTATGTTAGCTTATCTAATAAAAATAAAATTGAGGCCGTCGTGGGGCAAGGGCACAAAAGTGCGACAGTAAACTGCATGGTTATAGGCTTTATCCCACTCGAGGGATTGTAATATTTAATATTTTCGTTTCCTCGCTCTGGCAACAAGGCACAACGTGGAGTTCCGCCAATCAATATACAACGCCTTGATGATTTGACGGAAAGTGGGGAACGGATGTATCTTAATGGGAACGGAGTGTTTATTACTAGGTTCCCTCTATCTATAGGTAGATAGACGAAATCTATGAGCGAGATATAGCATGGAGCTAAGCTAAAAATTTGCAATAAATAAAATTTTTGCCAATTAAGTTATTAACTTTAAAAAAATGTTAAAATACTAACAATAAAGTTTCAAGTGCGTTGTACATAATCTATTCCTCGAGATATTTGTGGGATAATTTGAAAAACAATGTAAATAATAAATGTTACTAATTTGTATAAAATATTATCTGTAAGTCCGTATGTTTACACGGAATAAACGAAAGTATGCCATAGATAAAAAATATCTAAAATTAAAAACACGTCTGTAACAGATACGCAATTAAAATGTACTAATAATACCCTACTTAATTACAATTAACAAACGACCTTGCACTGATGGACCCGATACCTTGACACACATTGATTTAATTACTAAAATATGAAAACTGTCATCTACGAGTATGAAACTGAAGAAAATTAAATTTAATGACAAATGTCGACCCTGTCACTTTGGCCGATGAAAATAGATGAGTTTTATTAAAAATATTTATATTTATATTCAGAGGAGCCTAAGGGAACCTAATGTTAAGGCACTCAGATTTTCATGCATCATATGATTTTCGGGACATTGCGTCCTGAGTGGTGAAACAAAAATGATCAATATTTGGAAATAAAATGAACTTTTTATATTGTAAAATACTTCTCAGTTGCGCCAAAGTACACACATATGATAAAATACCATTAAAAATGTATTAATGAAAATAAAAACATATCTTTGTCAAATTGTATACCAGAACATTAACATTTTTTAATATATTTTTTTTTAATTTAACTTTTTTAAATATAGTCCTTGAGTACATACCTATATTATTTAGCTTTACCACTACCGCCAAATTTTCAAGACATGCGTATTAAGTTACGGAACTCATCGCCATGCTTTGTTTTACTATATCTAATCTAATTTTAATAAATGTACTATAAGAAGAAGAACATATAGAATGCGCTTCTAACTCGCTTTCGAATTTACAACATTAAGGATAGCACTTACAATACAGAATAAATATATCAATGCAATTTCTAAAATACATTCCCATAATGTTGATATGAATGACTAATGAACTAAAAGGGTAGTGCAGTTCATTTTATTTTTTAAGCCAATTTACATCTGGCTCTCGGCCAGCGGCTTCTGCGTACTGTTACTATGTTTTCATGTATTAATAGCTATTGCACTTGTAAATATATATATTTTGTTGAACCACACCAATATTATTGTGTGTTAAGTGGTGTTGTTTGTTTATATACCTATTTGAACTACCTATACCTACTTAATGTATGGAGTAGGTACGTACATACATATATTGATTTTAATTATGTGAATCTAAAATAAAGTTTATGGATATGAAAAAAAAACCCGTATAATTTCTTGCGGACTTTCTTTCCAGGTCTGATGTTTTACGTTGAGTGCACAGTTCTTATTTTAAATAATATTATTTGTTTCTATATCTTTTTATTTATATTTTCACTTTTGTAACATCTCTATGTGTACACCAAGGCAGGCAAAGGCAAGGTAGGTAAAGAAAGTCTAGTGCTTGAAACTACGTTTTCCTCTTTTTGCCCAATTTTAAGACGTTCGCGTATGCATGGCGAAACTGCTGAATATAATCTATCATTCGAGAAAGGATCGAGCCCAAAACTTTTGCATTTGCAGCTCCCATGGCGTCTTAAGATAATTTAACATCTAGTTATTACTTTTGTTCTAAAAATTAGAACTGATTTCAGTTAGCGATCTGACGTAGCCGTCAGTCATAAATATTGTTAAAGAAATTTATTAAGTTCATTTAAAACTTGTACTTTTGCTATGTTTATTTGCATATTGAGTTATTATAGGGAAATCAATGCCATATTATGAGACCAGGAAAATACAAAAAAAAATCTAATCAAAATTTCCCAGTGATGTTTGAAACTTGTTGGCTATCACTCATCAGAACAGTGAATAAAGGAAAGTGAATATATTTCTTTAAGGTAAGCAGAGAGCCTAGCGTTAAGAAACTCCGTTATCCACTTCAGCCCGTATTTAAGCCACTGTATGTTGAATACTAGAGCTTAGCGCCGCACTCTTCTATATAAGACGCATTCCCACTGCACTACGACGGCCTCTTACTAAGATATGGTTGCCAAAACAGATTTATTAGTATATATTCGTCAAATACACTAACGGCTAGAATGTTATTATATTCTCTTGGAAATGGATGGAAATGAGTAAATTCTGAAAATAGAAGCAATAAATAGAGCAAGGCTGGTGTAGAGCTCGGCTAACAACTGTAAACGTCACCTATTGTTTGTGCCGACAATATTTTGATATTCCTGAATAATCGAGGTTTCAGGAAAAATGTAGCGTTCATATTTCATCGCATAGTAGGATGCCCATTTATCAATATAACAAAAATAATAACTATTAATTTTTTTTCTGTTTGTCTGTGCATTTGTGCATAGCAATCTCAGAAACGACTAAAATTTAGTGTTTGTTTTCTTTCAATCAGTTCATAAATAAAAAAAATTATATCATTTCAAAATATTTTAAATCATAAAAATAAACCAAAATATTTTGTGCGACGAAATTCTATAAGCAAATATTGAATCTGTAGAAAATAGTCTTTATAGAAATAATGTTTAAATTTTTAGAACACGAAAGTAATGCACATTGGTAAATAAATAATAGTGTAGTTCAAGCGGGCGAAGCTGCGGGCGAGTCGATAATTTATAATAATAAATTAGTCGTCGCACGCTACTTAGTTTGAGTAGACTTTAAAGTGCAATATGAAAAATCGTAACTTTCCTGGTCTTTTAGAAATTTTGAGAAATTCTCTCCTAGTGTTTTCCTACAATCGCTATTTTTATGCCAAATTACAACTTTCCAAGTCGATCATTAACTTCGTCTGTGCGTTGTCTATGAGTCACTCAATCGGAAGGGTTTTGTATAGATATATAGATTTTAATATACAAATAGTCAATAGACTTTAACATAAAATATTTTTATATGTTTGCACTTTTTTTTACATACAAATGACGTATATCATAAGACAGTATCATAAAGTTTGAGATATTGTATTATAAAATCATGAATCTATAAAATTTTCTAACTCAATATCAAAAGACTATATTTTATAGCAAAAAATATAATAAAAACTATACAAATGATTAGTTTTCGGAATGAATAAGGAGGCCATACGAATAATCCTTGATATTTATATGAGTTAGTATGTTCTTTTTAAGAATATACAAATTTATTATATTCATAATCCATCCTGGATCTGATATATTGTAAAAGAATATTTAAATAGATTTTATAAACATTTTTTTTGTGCTATTGTACTAGAACATTTCTAAATGGTGGAAATGATTATAGTGTATTTGTATTCTCTGGAGAGAAAAGTTAAAATATTTTCAATATTTCACTTGTCAAATTGTGTAAAGGAAAATAGAATTATATACGTAGGTATACGCTGTATTTCACATATATTAGGGTAGGACAAATGGAATCTGATGCTAAGACATTCCACTGTCTACTTTCCGTCCACTGTCTAATTTTCGAGACTTTGCTTATGAGTGTTGGAAGTCAATGCCGCGGTTATACACAAATATATTTATAGCAAATGGCATAATTATATACTCAAAATTTAAATCAATTTACAATATAGACTTTTCTACAAATATCTCTATATATAATAAGACAGTAAAAATATTTTATCTGTACAATTGAGTATATTATATAGGTAAAAAGAACATAAAGTTACAAAAATATATACGTGTAATAAATAATTAGCTTTATGTATATTTTATAAATATCAAATATCAACAATGGTCGTATTTTTTTATTTAAAACAATCAAAAATTCTTTGACGATAATGTCGTACAAAATCATATTAGAAGTCATTATAGTTGTCAATCAATTCTGCTTATTAAATCAATAATCCTGTATTTTAAGCGGACGAAGCCGTGGGCGAGCCGCTAGTTAGCAATAAAAAAGTTCCAACATACTTAACTAAAGTAAATGATGTTAATAATAATGCTTAGAGCAGGTTCCTTGAACTGTTTAGTCTTTAACTGTAATTGTAAACTGTGGAGTAATAAATTAACTGACGACGTTTATAAATCGATGCTTCTCGGAAAATCTGGTATATTTTCCTTGTTCTAACGGGAAAGTTGCTGAAGGGGCTATCTGATTTGGAATTGATCCATATCTTTTGATTTATATCGCTTATACGTTTATATGTTCATATATTTCTATGTTGCAGAAAAACTTTTCGTCGGTCAAAAGTGGTTACTTTTTTTATAAATTAATGCAGGCAAGCAAGATTTGACTGATAAGACTTAGGCTACTTGTAAAAATGTTAATTAATATGGTTATTTGTGGCGAAGTTATTTGTGTAAGATCTTCACGCTTTTTCTTTCTTTTTTTTTAAAAAACTAGTATTAAGTCACTAAGTTCTCTCCTTTCAATATGGTCCTTTGTCTACTATTAGAATGGGTAAATGAAAATAATTTTAATGTATCATTTCCCGATTGAAGATCACAACAGTCGCGCTTACAGTCAATTGCTGTTCCACTGCACCCCGACGACCTCAAAACTACGAGTCTGTAAATTAATTTCATTACTGTTATAAAATCAAACATATAACAAGTCTTTAAAAGAGCACAGAGCAAAGCAGATAGAGATAGTAGAGAACATAAAGACAAATATTAAATATTAATATTTCTTTATCTTCACGCTGTATCCCGCACACAGCAGGGTAAATAGAGCAAACATAATGCTTAGACACTCTTTTTTCCAATTTTCGCCGAATTCTAGAGGCATTGTGTATTGAGTGGGGAACTCAACGCTGCGCTATTGCCTCGACGCCAGAACGAAGAAATGGAAATATAAATTTAAGTAAATATTTTATGTCCTCGAGTGGGGATCGAACGCACATCCAGTCGGTTTTACAATCACACCTAGTGCCGCTGCGCCACGACTGACCTCTTAATATGTATGGAACAATAAGATCAATAATCATAGTTAAACCTTTTTTTCATCTCTCCGTCTGTTTAGACTAATTTTGAAAAACATCACGGAAATAATCATCAACAGCCAATGTTTACATTCTAATTTCAATGAACTATTATATGTAACAACATAAAAAGCCGACATAACCTGTTGGCAGCAATAAGATAAATTATAGGAGTCGCCGCTGAAAGATGTCTACGCTTCACTGCCAAGAAGTTTGAATAACAGAAATCACGTTGTGCGTACTGCGTACTCCGTCTCGGCTGGTGGTTTTGGCACCACTGCCGGATTATATCACCATCTTGAGACTTAAATTGCATTTCTTTGAGTGTTCGCAATGATTTATAATAAAATTCTGTATAAAAAATACGAGAATAAGTTTTGTTTCAGCCAAAAGTCATATTATTTTTCAGCTAGACGCTGTATCTCATGTAAATGTAATAGGTTAAGATACTCCGCTTCTCACTTTACGTCGAATTCTGGAGGCATTGCGTGCTGAATAGCGAAACTCAACGCCGTACTTTGCCTCGACAGCAGAGCGAAGATATAATAATATGAAATATTTCATTTCCTCGAGTGGGTATTGGACCCACGACCTGTCGCGTTTAGCACTCGCACGTTTACGCCCTTGCGTAATGACTGGCATTAGGTATATTTTCATAATCTGCCTTTATTTTGTATTAGACAGTGATCAAATAAAACATTATAAAACGTTACGGCCACAGCATATTTCTTTTAATTTAACTACAATAGTACCTTTTAATTTAACTACAATAGTAGTAGTATTCAACTACTACAGTAGAGTGTAGGTGTGAAGAGACTGTAAGTTACGGCCACAGCATATTTCTTTTAATTTAACTACAATAGTAGTAGTATTCAACTACAGTAGAGTGTAGGTGTGAAGAGACTGTAAGTTACGGCCACAGCATATTTCTTTTAATTTAACTACAATAGTAGTAGTATTCAACTACAGTAGAGTGTAGGTGTGAAGAGACTGTAAGTTACGGCCACAGCATATTTCTTTTAATTTAACTACAATAGTAGTAGTATTTAACTACAGTAGAGTGTAGGTGTGAAGAGATTCACTCCTGCACTCTCATTCCTAGTATCATTGACATTTCAGTTTTCGTTAACCAAAGTCAATCCTCTCTTCCTAGAAATAGAGCAAATTGGCATCATATTTACAAATAGTTTTTTCCTCTTCTTTTCTTTTCTCACCAACTATTTTGTATAGAAATTAAGTCACATTAAAATTACGCCAAAATACTGTCACAAAAAAAGTTATGCTCATAAAAATATAAAAAAAAATATAAATAAAATAGATTAACAATTATCATCTCTCTACTAAAATTAAATATTTATGAAAAAAAAAATATTGATAGTATATCACTATAATATACAGACGTGGAACACGCGTATTACATTTATATTAGCCAAAAATAAACCAGTTTAATAATAGAGAGGCAAGAGGTTTCCCATATAACTGCTTGACTTATGAGTTAGCCAGGCTATTTGTTGCTTACGACCAGACCGGGGCCGAGATCAAAGAACTTCGGTGTCCTATCCGCGTCGCAATGCGCCGCTGATACAAAACAAACGTGTGAGAAACATCGATACTCATTACCTATAATGAAATGGCCGCTAAAAATAAACAGTGAAAGGTATTCTCCATGACATTTAAGTATTTATTATCTGTTTTTTTTATCTATACTTATAATAAAGTCTGTATGTGGAAGATAAATCAAAAAACTGCTATTGGGGGTATTTACCAAGTACCCAAAACAATGATTTTTATTTTTTTTGTCTGTTTGTCTGTACGTTTGTGCACGCTTATCTCAGAAACGGCTTAACCGATTCAAATGCTTGTTATTTGAGTTTTTGTATGTTTGTTTTTTTTACCATCGGTTCATAAATAGCCAGAAAGGCCAGTCGTGGCGCAGAGGCACAAAGTGTGACTGTAAATCGACTGGTTGTGGGTTCGATCCCCACTCGAGGAGATGAAATATTTACTTAAATTTATATTTCTTAACCCTAGGAGTATCTTAACACTAGGTTCCCTCTGTCTACCCTGCTGTGTGCGGGATACGACGTAAAGCTGATTTTGATTTAATTTTGATTTAATAAATTACCAAATACTACAATTTACTAAGTTCATTACAAAAAATCATTACAATAAAATAAATACTAAAATAAATAATAATTTTTCTTAAATGTAATTAAATAATATTAGTATAGTTCAAGCAGACAACTTCACGCGGGTGATAAATGTTTGTACACAGTTGCACCAGGATGTGGCTTAAAAATGTTTAGTTTGTGGTTTTTTTAATTAATTGTAAATAGATATATATTTCTAATAATTGATTAACATTATAAGTGCCATTTTTAAGTTATATACATGTATATGTATATATATGGAGATTCTGTTTTAACTCTCTTTAAGTGGAAAAATAGTGCCTGTTCACATTAGGTTCTCCCTGGCTACCCTGTTACCCTGTTAAGTAATCTTCAATAATTCATTAAGTTATTGAAGAAACGTAGGAGACATTTTCTTTTCAATTTTTAATTTTTTTTCCACAAAACACGTGCATTAACTTTAAAAATAAGCATTTCCTTAGTACAATTTGAACGTAAAACCATCAAGTCAAAGTCACATTCCGATCCCACCCAATTACATCACTAAAGTTTTACTGTTACAAAAAAGATATATTTATTTAAATATATTTTATTTATTTATTTTTTATGTGAATTAAAAGCTGTATCAGTTAATAACTTCATTAATATAAAGATTGTTCTAGATTTCAACATCTTTCATCGTCTTCTCATATAAACAACTCGCTGGAAATCGTCCGAGGCTCATAAAAAATATTTGCTACTCTGCATGTTTTTACAAAATTCACGATTCATTATTATATATAACATTTATCACTTCAAAGAATCAAACGTGACAAAGATATTTTTTTCAAAATTTTAATTTTGTTGTTTATTTCTGTGTTTTTTATGTTTCTTTTAATTAACTTGAAACGAAATGTCATCTAAAATATTATAAGGAAGTACAGGTTTGATTCCCACTCGAAGTAATAATTTACTTTTAAAGAGCGGTATTGGATTTCGTCACTCAATGTGCAATATCTCAAAAAGTGGTGGATGCAGATGATACAAACAAGTGCATGACACAAAATTTAACAAAATTAAATAACAAAAAATAATTAATTAATAATTCATTAATAATAATTAATAATTCATTAATTTAATTTTTGTTTTGATTTGATTGCGGAAATCAGAGAGCGGAGGCTTGACTTGGCTTGATAAGGGAGGAGTTACACTATAGTGCCGGTTCGTTCTCGGTCCGATCTCATATTCTTGTATGAAAAATGCGCGATTGAACCGGAACTATAGAATGAATGCAGTCTTATAGGAATATTTTAACTTAGCATTCTACAGTGAAACTTCCCTTAGTTCTCTACCTATCCCGCCATAAGTGTAGCATAGAGTGGAATTGAAAAAAATAAAATAAAAGAAAACAACACATCAATTTCCCTAGTTTCAAATTACTGTGTTATGCATATAAGAGTATACATTAAATTAAATTTTCAGAATGAAAAAAAAAAACAATTATCTATTCTTTATTTCATTTGAATATATTGAAAAGACATCTAATGTGGGGTATTTGTAGAATGATTTGTGTCTTCTCCAATCAGGATATCAATACCACTACCACCACCTTTCCTAAAAACACTTATATGCTGATGATATGAAAGATAAAGCAACAGCTGCTTACAAAGGCCATAGACACATGGATAGGTACCAGTCAAAATCAAATTCATCTCATCCGGTTTTCTGTTAACCTCGAATAAACAGACAAACATACATTTTTATATTTCATTTATATTTGGCATCGCGCACTCATTAATTTAAAGATTTCAAATAAACATGTAAACATTATTTATATTTTAAATATACGAACGACAAATTTAAAAAATAATTCTTATAATTTTTTTTTTGGTAAATGTATGAAGTGATTTGTAATTCAATCTCGGAAAATATATTGTACAAAATAAAAATCTTTATTACAAATTTCTTGAAACTTAACTTGTTGAACTTTCTTGAATACTTTTTATATAGTTTTGTTCTTTATCCATTCCCCTCTCCCCTTTGTTTGGCTTTGGTGCAATTTTTAATCTACGTGTTTAAAATTATACATCATCATATCTAAGAAAAAAAAAATAAACAAATAGTGTAACAGTGTAGGTAATAATTACTCTAAAATTAAAAGTAGAAAAGCAGTTTGAGGCACTTATTGTTATTCATAAAATACATACACAATATATGTATATAAATACAATATACATATGTCTTGTTTTTTCTTCAGTCAAGTCAAATAAAAGTCTCAAAAAATGATATCCCTAGTTTTCTTGTCTTCTACGTATAACATTAGAGAATACAAAAATATACCTTAATATGTAATTTTTTGAGGCCGTCGTGGCGCTGGTACACAAGGGTGGGTAGGGTTCGATCCCTATTTGAGGTAATGAATTTTTTTTTCTAGCCTGTAGGCTGCAAAGGCCTCTCTCCATTTCTTTCACTTTGGTCTATTTTGTGCTATTGAACAGTAGTCAGGCTTGTAATGGTCCAGCTCGTCTCGCCATCTCCGTTTCAGTCTGCCAATTCTCCTTTTGGAGTTTGAAATCCAGCTGGTACAGCACTCAACATGCAATGCCTCAAAAAATTCGGTTGAAAGTGGGAAAACAGAGTGAATTAACACTAGGTTCCCTCTGACTACCCTGCTGTGCGGGATATACCGTGAAGCTGATTGTGTTGTTGTTTTTAGATTTTATTTTTACCTCATCAACAAATTGTCCAGGGACACTTATTGGAAAACATAAATAAATACAAACCAGATGAGACCGCGCGGCGACGGAGCGGCCTCAGTTTATTATAGCCGTGACGCAAATCGGACCGGGATTCATATAAATACAAGTGTTTCAGATGCATTTGGGTCGCCTTATTCGCTTTACGAGGAATATGTGGGGTGGGAGTAGATTGAACGGAAATGGGCTCTAAACTCTAATATTATGATAGCTTTCAATTTCTGAGAAAGCTCTTGTGTTGTTTTTTTTATTTAAAAAGATGAATATCATAGTTTTTTTTGTTTATAATTATTTCAAAATCTTGCGGGACAGGCAGAAATACTTAATATACTTAATCTTTACCACTAGAGTGGGAAAAATTATCTCTATTTTCCATGTATTTATTGAATTGAGCAGCAGCAGCTTCAAGCTTCAAGCAGTCTTCCAGGGTCCTTTTCAGGGTTGCGCTTGCAACACTGAAAAGAGGCGTCGGGAATTGACGACCCCGCCGCCCACTGGTCTAGACCAGTGCAATCAGTCAATGGAAAGCCCACCATCATGAACAAAAGCCCTAGCCGGTGTAAGAAGCGAGCAATGTCGATAGGCAGATGCATCCGGTTACTACAGCGGTTCGGCAAGGTATTTGGTGATATGCCTTAAAGGGCGCACGTCAGGGCTCTCCTAGTGACGTGTGGCCAATCTCCTGCAACCTCTATCTCCTGCCAGTCGTACCGGTCACCCGGTCCATTGGCATTCGGATATGGAGGATGAGAGAGTGGATTTGCACCTGCGCAACTGTTTATCCACTTAAATATATTCACGCGTAAATGACTTCGGCATGTTAACCTGGATTACGATGCTAAGCCCTACGGCGATGGAGAGCTGATGGTGAGGAGAGGATATGGTGTATCCAAACCTTAGTCGGCATCTGCACGTAGGCGGTCTTCTGGTGATGGTCGCTCTGTATTCCGATTGAGACAGGGAATCCGTTCGGCAGCTCAGTTGACGACAAAGCAGCCCTATTTAGGGATCGCTCTGCTTTCCCCAATCCGGGGAGGGGCCTAGAAAAGGTGGCCTAAAAATTGTCTGTCTCGTTTCTTAAGCAGTTGGCTAACCGCGGTCACCTGTTCACCACCTTAATGCGGTCGAAACAGAAAACAGTACATATCAACAGTAACACTAAATATTGCGACATGGAACGTCCGAACTCTTTTGGATAGCGATCAGAGCTCGTGTCCTGAGAGAAAAACTGCTTTAATTGCGAGAGAGTTGGCTAGATACAACATTGACATTGCTGCCATTAGTGAGACGCATCTCAGTGACGCCGGTGAGTTATGTGAGCACCTTGGAGGCTACACTTACTATTGGAACGGGAAACCCAGCACTGAAAGAGCTGCTAGTGGAGTGGGTTTTGCTGTACGTAACGAACTTGCACGTAAATTACAAGAGCTACCGAAAGGTATCAATGACAGAATAATTACACTAAGACTTCAACTGACATCTAAGAGGTACATCCATCTGATAAGTGTTTATGCTCCCACCCTACCAGCTCCAGAAGAAGAAAAACTGAATTTTTATTTAGAACTTGGGGAAGTCCTTTCTAGAATACCTTCATCTGACAGGATTCTGCTCTTGGGCGATTTTAACGCACGTGTCGGAAATGATCACGTTGCTTGGGACGGTGTTCTCGGTCGTCATGGAATTGGAAAATGTAACGCTAATGGGTTTGCTCTTCTTACCTTATGCGCAAAATTTGGCTTGTCGATTACGAACACTTATTTTCGTTTGCCTGAAAAATTTAAGACCACGTGGATGCATCCAAGATCGAAGCATTGGCATCTTTTGGATTACGTGATAGTACGTAAGAGAGACCTTAGCGAGATTAACATCACTCGCGTACTGAGGGGTGCCCAGGGATGGACTGATCATCGACTTGTTCGGTCCAAACTTAGGTTACAATTAAAAGCACCACGTCGATGCTCTCGTAAGATCCCAACGAAGCTAAATTATGCAAAGCTGGTCGGCAATAAGGAACTTGGAATGGAATTAGACAATGCTTTCAGTTCCAGTATGCCAGCGATGGAAAATACTGTGTCTGTTGAAGAGAAGTGGCGGTCATATGCTGACAATCTCTACAGATGTGCTTCTCGAGTTATAGGGAAACCCGAACGGCAAAACCAAGATTGGTTCGATGATTCCGAAGGTACCATTAAGAAACTCATTGAGGACCACAGACGTAGTCTCCTTTCATGTAACATCTCGGAACGGAGGAAAGCTAGTCACAGCCTAAAATTACAGGTGCGTGCTCTCAGGGACAAATGGTGGGTGGATAAAGCAACAGAGATGCAGTTATATGCTGATACAAATCAATCCAGTAGATTCTTTGAATGCTTAAAAACTGTTTTCGGGCCCCGTATTCAAAAGATTGCCCCAATCTACAACAAGGAGAAGACCCAACGATTAATTGATCAGCGTGACATAGTGGCCCGGTGGGCGGAACATTTTTATGATGTTCTAAATCCTACTGCTCAACTCGCTGACTTGTTGTATATCGACTCCTTAGAAATCCTGCCAACTGTGGAGACCTTAGCGGAGCCACCAACTTTTGATGACTTTGTTGCCGCGCTCAGTAAGATGAAGAATGCCAAGGCCCCTGGGATGGATGGTTTGCCATCTGAGATATATAAATATAGCGGACCAAGTATTAGGTACAGGCTATATCAACTCATCCTAGAGATATGGGAGTGTGAAATTATACCACAGGACTGGAAAGATGCTTCTATCTGTAAATTATATAAGGGTAAAGGAGACATTGCTGATTGCAGCTCGTACAGAGGTATCTCTCTTCTCTCAGTAGCTGGTAAGATTCTGGCTTGCATTATTAGCAATCGACTGTCCCAACACGCCGAAACGATTCTCCCAGAAACCCAATGTGGCTTCCGTCGAGGTAGAGGTACAGTTGATGCAATCTTTGTCGTGAGACAAGTCCAGGAAAAAAGTCTGGAGCAATACCGTCCGCTTTACATGTGCTTTGTCGATTTAGAAAAAGCCTTCGACAGGATACCTCGTGACGCCCTTTGGATTGTTCTAGAAAAGGCAGGTTGTCCAGTGAAGCTTTTAAATTTAATACGCCAGTTTCATGACAATATGAAGGCAAGAGTCCAGCACGGAGATGGTTTTTCGGACCAATTTCGAGTTTCTAGTGGTGTAAAGCAGGGCTGCGTTTTGGCCCCCTCTTTATTTTCTTTATACTTTGCTGCAGTAATGAGGGATGCAATGAGATCTTGTAATGACAAAATTCAGATAAACTCTCGAACGGACAGAAGCGTTTTTGATCTCTCTCGATTCAGAGCCAAACGTCTAGTCACCAACTTATCAATTTTGGACATCTTATATGCCGATGACGTTTGTCTCATGGCCGATTCAGTCGAGTCGCTTCAAGACTATGTAGACTCGTTACAGGCCTCATGTCAACGATTCGGCTTGGTTATAAGCACTAGTAAGACCCAAGTTTTAAAACAACATCCCCGTGGTGGCTGTAAGGATGATTATGACATTTCACTACATGGCACTGCGTTAGAGGAGGTCTCAAACTTTAAATATCTAGGTAGCCGAATAAGAAACGACAACACCCTGGCATCAGAGATACCTGCCCGAATAGCGTGCGCTGCAGCAGCTTTTGGTAAACTGTGGATGCGTGTTTGGAACTCCCACGACCTTAAATTGCAAACTAAAATATTAGTTTACAAAGCAATAGTTCTGCCTACCTTATTGTACGCTGCTGAGACGTGGTGCTGCTATAAAGCGGACATTAAGCGGCTGGACACATTTCACCTTAAGTGTTTAAGGTCAATTTTAGGAATAAAATGGCAGGACCGTGTTACAAACACTGAAGTTCTGCGTCGATGTGGTTTGTCGGGTATAGAAGCAATTATTATGAAACAGCAGCTAAGATGGTGTGGTCACGTGTTGCGGATGGATGACGACAGATTGCCTAAAGCAGTCTTTTTCTCAGAGCTTGCCCATGGAAAACGAAAACAAGGCGGACAATATTTACGTTATAAGGATGTACTCAAGCGTAACCTTGTGGCATGCAACATACAGGCAGAGTGCTGGGAGGAGCGAGCACGTCTCAGACCGGAATGGCGACGCATCGTTCATAAAAATGTGGACGAGTACGAAAAAAAGCGCTTAGAAGATCACGATGCCAAACGCCAATTACGGAAGACTCAACTCAAACCCTCCTACACCTATACATATAACGATGCTGGCCAACTGTACTGTGCGTCCTGTAAACGGATTTTCAAAACCAAATTCGGCTTAGCGAGTCACATAAGAGCCCATCAAAATAAAGTAAAATAAAGTGTCACATGCAAGGAGTCGCCATCGCCGAAATCGGTGTGGATATATATATATAAATAAACCGGCCAAGTGCGAGTTGGACTCACTCATGAAGGGTACCGATCCGAGTCCGTACCGTTCCATAGGGTCCAGTTTTACCATTTGGGTACGGAACCCTAAGAATGCAAAGGTTTTTAAAATATTCTAAGTTCAATGGTACAAGTACTACATTTCGCTTAGTCACAGAATCTATAATTAATAAAATTTAAAGAATATAATGATCTATTTACTAAAATGAAAAAAAATAAATTCTCACTTGAGAATTTATTTTTTTTCATTTTAGTAAATAGACATTCATACTATTCTTCACCCTGGAAAAATACAAAGAGGGGCGTTGTGATCCACCACACAACACGCCGTGTCTTGAAAATTGAGTGGAAGAGGGAAACGAGGTACCTTAACACTAGGTTTCCCCTGCCTACCTTGAAATAAACGAAATACAGCACAAAGCTAAAAAATAAATAAAATTATACCTTACTGTACAAATGTAACAAACAAAAAAATTTCGCAACTAAAACATACATTTTCCATCAACATAAAGTATTTTTAGATACATACGTTATATTACGATAGAGTAATTTACATAGTGTGTCAATATCGTAGAGAAAATACATGAATGCAACAATCAATGTTTTCAGGTTTCAGCATAATGCGCCGGTACCGTTATACCGTTACAGTGTTTACATAACAACGGGATTCGCTCATTTGTAAGCGTTACATTTGATATGTAACGGATTTCGATCTAACATTTCGTTTGAGTGCAAGTTATATAAGGTTTTTTTATTTTTTAGGACAGTATTTTTAGCAAGGTAGGCAGAGGCCTACGCAAGGTATAGCATAGACATAACCCTAGGGATATTAAGACATTTCGCCTTAATTTTCTGGTCGGTTTTTGAGGCATAGTGTGTTGAGTGGCGGAACTTAACGCCGTAATTTTTCTTGTTAGCAGAGTGAGAAAATGAAAAATAAACACCATCTATAATTAGCTTCAGGACAGCCACCACCCATCGACCATACCGTACCTTTTTTACTGTAAAAAAAAGAGTTAATCTAGATACAGCGAAAATAACACTATAATATTAATTCTCTGTCACGTTGAAAACACGGCAATATTGGCACGCATTAACAGTAGTTATCGTATTGCGTGACACCGCCTCCGCCTATACGAGATGAACGACTTTCTTTTGCGTGACGCATGTTTTTGCAATATTCCACCAGACTTAGTAATTAGTTTGACCCCGATTCATATTGTAACTGGAATATTTGGTATTTAGTTAACATGCGATAGTTACAGTTATCGAATATATTTTTTCTTAGAACGCGAAATTTATAGTCAAATCAAATGAAAATACCTATTTTTGCGTAGATAGTAAGACTTGAAGAATCAAAACGTGGTTGAGAATCTATACAATAAGTGAACGTAGTGTCAAGACCCTCTGTGTCTTTTTCACCTTATAAGTGGTGGAAGTCAACATCAAAGGTGAAAGTTCATATTCTTGAGTAAAAATAAAAATCACAAACATCGCGTATACAGTCAGAATATAATAATTTTCATTTTGGAGTGGGAATGAACCCACGACCGGCGTTTACATTCAGATAATTAATTTAAATATTTATTTCAAGGGAATTTTAACATAAAAGCTTCTGTGCATTTTAGTAAGTCGTAACTGTGAAATGATGAGGTCGCATCAAAACAATTAATCTTATAGAATAAATATGCCTATATACTTCCTCGATGAGACTGGATGGAATATACAATACTTAAAGAGATTTTCAATTCTAACCAGCAGTTTCTGAGATTAGGTCGTTTAACCACACAGGCTCTTTAGGTTAACAATTTTAAGTTTAGATATTATAAATAGATAATGATAATATATAATTAGTGTAGTACCTATATCAAGTTTATTCATTGATAGAAGAAGCAACAAATACTTTTTGAAGTAGAGTTTCAAATATCCATTATACGATGTAGAGCAAATTAGATCTTCATTTTTACACTATAGTAAAGACTTTTTTGCGCGTTATGCCTCGATAGAGAGAAGAAATAAAAATATTAAATATCTTGTCGCGTTAACAGTTCCGCGCGATTATATTTGTCTTTGAATATATTAGTATTAAAATAGCGGTGTTAAATACTACTGCTACTATAGAAATGCACGTCAATTTTTAAATATTGTTTATAAATATTATTTTAATAACTTCTGAGGCCGTCGTGAAGCAGCGGCTCAGAGGCACAGCGTTTAATTGTAATCGCCAAGGTGGCGGGTTCGATTCATCCTTGGGGCAATGGTAACAAAAATAGATACCTTGTGCCTACTCTATTATATGCGGAATACAGCGTTAAGCTTACGTGGAAGCCTAAAAAACCTTCACCTTCTAGAATTTTACTATCTATATATATTCATATAGAAACGTGTCGTGTCAAATATTATATAATTATATATATTTTATAAATACAAACGTGGACCAAATCTATTTGTTTGTTTATATTATAGTTTTCAGTCGTGCTGGCTGAGCGCAATTCAATTTAAAAAGTCACGTAGGAATTGCAATGTTTACAGTTTTTAATGACAATAGCCTATGATAGTTTCATTTGTGATTATGTAATATGTATAAATCTTTAAATTTATTTAAATTTATATTTTCATTTTTTCGTTCTAGTGTTGAGGCAATGCGCGGCGTTGAGTTCCGCCATTCCACACGCAATGCCTCCAGAATTCAGCGGAAAGTGGAGAACGGAGTGTCTTGACACTAGGTTCAATCTGCTGTGTGCAAGATACGGCATGAAGCTGATGTTATGATTTTTTCCTATGAATTTTCTCTTTTCGGATTTTTTCTTTTATTTGTATTCTTTTTATTGTACATGAAGAGATGCCTTGGGGAAGTACCTTATAGGTTTCGAATATTTTGCGAATTTCATACAAAATACAGCAAATACGACGCATACTTGCTCGTATCTTTTGATTCCATTGACTTAGAAGTTTGTTTTTTTTCTGTGATCCAAGAGATAGTAAACCTAAATTAATTTGAGCTTGATAACTCCACGTAAACCTCTTCGCTGTAATTTTTAGCATACAGTTCTCATATTTAAGATTTATAAAAGTTTGAACTGAAGTTAAATATTAACGTTGCAGTTTATCTAACTACAATATAAAAATAATAAATTAGCTTCTACTTTACTAAAACTACTACTACTTTAGTAAAAAATGAATCGAATCCGGGAGTCGAACCCACAAACGTTTCGCTTACACGGCACACAATTGAGCCGCTGCGTCACAACGACCTCATGTTATTTTAATAAGATTGGCGACATTTTTTTTGAATGTATGTATACTTAAATTAAATATTTAAAAAAAATACTTTTATGTATGTATGTAAAGTTGCAACATCAAAAAGTAAGAGTAGCAGCAACTGTTGATTATGACGTATTTACCGTGTTTGAATAGCAAAGTGGGTATTTGTGTGTGTTACCACATATTGCGTATTTTGTTTTCACTTTATAATATTATGTAAATTTTATATTTATACAGCTTTTTAATACTAACCGGTGCTAAATATTGGAGGACCCCCTTTCAATTTTTAAATTATGGTTAAAAGTTATTGTAATCGAGGATATATTACTAGTGTTCTGGTAAACCAACAGGCAACGTTTCGCAAATTGGAAGAAAAGCTGCGAGCGCAGTGTCTTAACACTTTTAACAATTTTTATCTGCGTACTCTGCCTGCCCCATATTCGGATGACTACGTGAAGCAAAAAATAAAAAAAAACATATTTTAAGAAATCTGCAATAATGTCATCTGAAGCTTACTTATTCTCATCGTTTCCAAATAAAATAAAATGAGAAAGAATCAAATGACTGATAAAAAAATGTTTTTAAATAAGACAAAAAAACTTCAGTCAAAAAAAACTTCAAAAAAAGTCTAGAAAAGATATTTTTTAATTAACATATCAAAACACTTTCAAATCAAATCACAATTGCGCAACACCTACGAATACGAAACAACTAAACACATTGCAATGTACTGTAACATTCTCAATATTTGCCGTATAATTGGTTTTCACGTAATACATTACATCCAACCGCCGGTCCACGTGTGGCCGGTGACTCGGTGACTCACTGCGCTCGTTTTAGAATACAGGTCGCACGTTCAGTTCCGATTTGCTTCGTTGACTATACTGATACTGATATTGGAAACGATATTATGTTATACGTTGCGTAAGTAGTCTAGATCGAATGCTTGAATAGTTTTCGCACTTATATATTTCTTTTGCATTCCGCATATGGTAGGGTAGGCAGGAGGAACCTAATGTTAAGACGTTCTGTTCCCTACTATTTATTTTTTTCGAAACCCTGCGTGTTGGGAGGCGGAGCTCAACGCCGTGGGCTTTACCTTGTTACCAGAGCGAGGAAATGAAAAAATTGAATAATTAATTTCTCCGAGTAAGAATTGAACCCATAATCGTTACGATTACAGTCGCAAGTTGTATTACTGCGCCACGACGACCTCACTTAGATGCTAGTTGAAATCGGGATTTCTTCCCGCATATAGTAGAATAGGCAGAGAAAACGTAGAATTATGACAATGTTCTCCATTATTCTCCTTAGAAGTAATATAATACGATAACATTAGTTATCGAAATAATTGTTGAAGCATATTCCAGATTTTATTCCTTATCATCGTTTTCATCACCGTTCGTCATCATTTTGGGCTTAATTTTTTTTATATATGTTAAATTTTAAAATGAGAATCTCAAATTTGATTAATACAAAATGTGTAAAAATATTATAAAGTGTAGACGTTATAGTACCGTAATGATAGTATGGTCTTAATGTAGAACTATATTTATTTTGTAAGCGGTTTCACCTGTTCTCACTCGATATCTAGGCCAAACCACTAAATCGATTTTATTGATGTTTAGCACCTAATAAAATTTGTTAACTTGAATATATTATAAGTAATTTAGTAAATAGTAATTTCATACAATAAAATATTATTATTTTGCCATGAATTTAAAGCAATGTTGAAAACCCCTACACAATAAAATACTGTAACAAAATATAAATATAGATATCATTAATACTAAAATAAAATATAGCCAAATATATATATAGTATATTGCAGGAAAACATAAACATAAACATAAATTAGTTTTCAATGGTCTATCTGTACGTGTTGCTGTTAAAGTAGGAGCCGCTCTGGATTGATAAACTGCGGCCGTGGACAAGAAACTGTCTTTGAATAGGCTGAAAATAGAGAAAAAGAAAGGACTCCCTACTATATATCTATATCACACATAATCAAAAAAAACTAAAACAATAATTTTATAGTTATAGAAATAAATACACAAGGCTCGACTATTAGTGCGATGCTTGTTCGAACCCCTCTAGAGAAAATTAGATTTAAATTAATTTCATTTCTCCTCTCTCCGTAGAGTCCTGTAAAATTAAATGGAAAACAAAGTGTTTTAACACTAAGTTGCCGTGTTCTGCCATGTTAAGTATTAAAAAGCATCAAGTTGGTTCTAGAAAAGAATAACAATCGTGGAAAAATATAGGAAGTCTATTTATATTCGTTATCGAATCGTAGTTTTATTTCGTTACGGCCACTCTTATCGTTTCTTCTTACACGTGGCTGTATCGTAAACTATAGACTCAAGGACTCCATTGCGATATTTCTTTAATAGCTGTAGTACGCAAATACGTCACAGTCGTATGTAATATTGACACATGTTCGTGGATTTATAATTTATATTGTAATTTTATTACGTAAATACGTTTTTATGTATATTAAATGACTATATTGTGATGTAAATAATAATATTATTTTTATATATTTTTTGTTTTAATTGCACACGTATAACGTATTTTTTTTAATTAGAACTTTTATATTTAACTTTTATATTATAATATATAAAATTTTGTGGATATGATTTTGCTTCTTTTGAATTTAGAGATACAGAGAATGGTAGGCACTACTGAGAATGTCACATTGTCACAGTTAGTATGAAGAAGAAGAAGATGAAAGAATTTCAAAAAAGTTTTATGAAATAAGAATGACTTGCTATAGAAGAATAATAGAAGAATTAACTTAAAATATAGTTGTCCTATAGTTGTCTAAATTTAATCTTCTAATTTCTGTTGAAGATTAAATATCAATATTTTTTTCGTCTGACATTTGAACTCACGACCAACCGTGTCGTTTGCTGTAAAGAGTCATAACACATCCTATGCCGATACGATGGCATACTTTCCAAAAGTTTTTGCAACCTTTTATTCCATATATAATTTTGTTAGTTATGTAAAGGTATACGTACGTAGGACATATTATTAAAACTGAGTTTTAAACCAGTTATTCTCAACCGATTATGCTGCAATGTGTATAAAATATGCGTATGTACAATATTTTTTTTACGTTTTACTGCTCCATCCTATTTCTAGACCGTCGTGGCTCAGATACACAGCGTTTGGCTGGCTGGCTGGTACACGTTCGATTCATAGGAACTTCCTTCCATGCGCCACTCAACTGTGAAATGCCTTACCTGCAGCAGTATTTCCAGGACACGGGTACACCTTAAAAGCCGGCACCTGTAACTCCTCTGGTGTTAAATGAGGTCGTGGGCGGCGGTGAAACGAGACGGTTTGAGTTAGATTTTAATTCATAGTTGGTAATGACACGTACAAAATAATTTTATTTTCTCGGTCAGGTAACAAGACAAAGTGCAGAGTTGTGTTCCACCATCCATAGAGCAATGTCTCGAAAATTGGATGGAAAGTGGAGGCCGGAGTATCTTGACTTAAAGTCCGCTGCTGTAATTTTTAGTCATTCAATAATTCAAAAGTACAAAATTTTATTTAAATAAAGAATATAATTTTTATTTTTTTTACAAATACAAAAAAGTAAAATGAGTTGGGTTCGAACCCATAACAAATAACTCGTTCACAATATTTCCACACTCACTTGCTATCAAACAAGTAGTAACAAACTAAATATAAGCTCTCACTAACAAGAACAAAGGTCAACGCATTAAAATATTGTTTAAAATAAATAAAATAATCGTGGGATAATATTTATAAAAGTGTTGCTATGGCGCTATCAAATGTGTGCGAAACTCGATAGCAGCGAGTGGAAAATAACCACTTGTACTAAAAAAACACACTATTATTATTTTAATTGGCATAAATAAATATAAAATATATATAGACAGTTGACATTTTCACAGATTATATATTTCTGTTGGCGCTATAACACACATAGTATACAATAAATACTTAAGTTGCTGCCATACAATAAACGTGATTTTTTTATAGATGACTGTAAGGAACCATTCAAACTTGAGCGGTTTTTAGAACATATTTCATTTTATTTAGGTATAGTTTAATAAGCTTGAGGTCCTCATGGTGCAATGTGACAACGGGATTGTAATCGCAATCGTTATTGGTTTCAATCTCCACTTGGAAGACTTAATTATTTTCATTTGATCAAATGGCGGCGTTGTGTTCCGTCGCTGAACATGCGATATATCAAGTTCGGTGGAAAAGTGGAGAACAGAGTGTATTGATCCTAAGTTCTTTCTATCTAGCTTACCTGGATGAATATATTTGGATAAAAAAGAACTCCAGACCAGCTTATAATTCGGATTTTACATTTATCACATTTATACTAACTAGTATAGGTGTGATAAATGTAGAGCGTGTCCTATATAGATATGCATATTTTATCTAATTCATTGATATGGCAACGATTGGCATAATTTTCCGTTAAGTAAGGTTTTTTCTAAATTCTATTTCTTTTTTCTAATTTGGGAAGTGCCTGATTACCGTATAATAGTAATGCAAAATAGAAATAATAGTAGTAGAAATATAAATTTCAGTCCCAACAAGCTTACACTCAGAAATTTAGGAATGTTTTCTGAGTGTTAACAGAATTAGGTGAAAATAAAATTCATATAAAAAGAGAGAAAGGAAATTTCACTTTAACGTTTTATCCTGCATAGAACGGTAAGCAGAGAGAGCCTAGGGCCAAGAGATTCCGTTTCCAGTAGCCAGATGTTACCTGGGAGCTTAGTGTTAAGATTTTCCGTTCTCACAAAGACACTTTTGTTCCCCTTCTATATGTCGAAATCTTGAGCTTTGCTTCTTTACCACAGGAAGTAAGTGAAAATATTAAATATTGTATTTCATCGAATGAGAATCGAACCCACAACTACCGTGCTTGCAGTCGCACGCTTGTAGCCTTACTCCTGCGCCATGACGGCCTCAATATTACGTTTTCAACGATGTAAATATTTGTGCATCACCTACATTATCTCTTCTTGACTACAAGAAACAACCGTATTATTAAGATAAAAAAGATATAATTATTGCAACACAAGACAATTTTGCTTAAACTTTAAATCTATTGCCATGTTGGTATGATACTAAGTTTTATAAATAGCATTTTAAACCTTGGCCAAATTTTTCTCATTGCACACTGCAGTACCTACTATATGAAAGATCTTGAATTATATAAGGTCATATATTAAAGAAGCGCAATATATTGTAATGTAGCTCTAATGTTTTTCACTGTATGAAATGGTAGTAGTGGGTGCAAATCCAATTTTCTTTTATAGGTTAGACAAAGAAAACCATGTTCTACCACCAAAGGTTCTACAGGTATTATTTTTTAAAGGATTGAAATATATATATATATTTTCTAATCTTTTTCGCATTGTTTCAGAATGAGTAATGACAAAAAATATTTTTTAAACTAAATTACAAAGTAAAAACAATAATATACTGTAAAAATATCACGTGGTACATCACATGACCCATTATTTACCACTTTTTAATAATTATTTTTGGCAAATCGCCCATCAATTGGTGTATATCGGCGCGAGAGTTCTTAAAGTTCAAATTCGTATATATCTACTCAACTCTACATGTTACATTCATTATAAACTCTATCTTACAATGTTTAAATACATTATCGAGTGTTGTCTGTAAAATGTCACAGTATAGCACTCAGTCACGAGTGCGGAGTAAACAGAGAATCGTTTAAAAATAAAAATGAAGTATATATACTACATACCTATATTGTATATTTTAAGGTTATTTTTAAAGTCAATATCTTTCTTTTGTCTCTATATGTTTTGGCAGAGGGAAAATCCGCGCTTGCACGAATTTGTGGGCGTGGTTCCTTGAAATACTTGTATGTTAATGATAGAGATAAATTTTGTTTAGTGCTAACAAGTGTTATGTTACAGTATATTAGGATTTTGTTCATATTCGCGATTCGATAATTTTGCATGGCATGGTCATGGCATTGCGTGTTGTGTGCCGGAACTCAACGCTGAAAACAAACGCCAATTGAAAATATTAAATATTTCTTTTCCCCGAGATCCATCCCACAACTTGTCGCATCCTGAACAGTCACATATTTGTGAACCTGCGCCACAACTGGTCTTCATCATTTTGTTTTGTGTTTTTCTCCTAATTTATCGACAGTGGGTGTATAAAGGTACAATCTGCCAAAAAAATGTTTAAAGCCCTGTTAGAACTACCATTACAAGAATTGAAAATGATATGATTGACCACAGCAAGTCGACAACTATATTGTCTTTTACTAATACGTCTAAAGAATAGAAAAAAAAAAAATTAACTGAAGAACAAATCTTTATTCCTTTATCTACTAAAACGATGTAATATTATAAGGCCTAAGAGTGTGTTTGTGTAAGAAAGAACAATAATACAAAGAAAAGAAGAAAAGTAAAGCCTAAGAGTGTATTTGTTTAGTTAGATGCCCTAATCCCAGGAATTACTGGCTTGAAATATTTTTTTGTGCTGTGATCTACTACTTATCCAAGAAACCTGTAGGATATATCACGTTTCGTTTATCGTTTCGATATAACTCACTTTTAATAAAACTCAGTTGTTTCGGGCACTTAGGCCCTTATTTATAAATCGCTCTCAGATCTGAGATCGATTCATAAATGTTATATTTATAAATGAAAGCGGCACTTCAAGATCTTATATATAAGTTTATAAATACGAGCCATGGAATGTGTAATGTCAATCCTTAGTTACTTCTATGAGGGCGAAGATAGTGTACCTATATACATATATGAAAAAAAATAAAAAATATACTATTTTTGCGGTCATCGATCCTCTTTTATATACTTTAGCGTATGCGCTGAAAACCCCGTTAACATGTTTCAATTTTGAGTAACGGTCTAAGAACAGTTTTTGTTTAAATATTCCCAAGGCGAGGAAAATAATCCAATTTCACAAAGAAGCTTCAGAGAACGTTGAATAAACGATAAGTAGATAAGGTGATTCGAGTTATAAAATGCTACTTTTTATAGGAAATAGGTTATAGTTAAGGAGCGACTAGAAGTTAATTTTTTTATGTGAATTATATAAAAAGGACCTTTTCCCGTATATTATATCCCGGGTAGGCGTTACCAGGCCAATGCTATCCCACTTTACAATGGCCGATTTACGTATTGTTGGTTACAGAAAGCGAAATTATTTATGGTAAATATAAGGTCAACAAGTGTAGGGGTTGCCGTGGAGTGTATGCCTCGGTACTACGCCCTCCCCAGCTTTTGACAAGGGTTGCTATGTCTTCACTGTCTATTCGCGTGGGCCATTTAAGGGTATTTAAATTGTTGTAGTAATTACGTTAATAATTTAGCAACATTACACAAGTTGAGGCCGTCATGGCGCTATACAACGACTCAGCTTGGCTGATGATATACGAAACAGTTTCACGCTTTGGTAATAAAACAAAACGCGGCGTTGAGTTCCGCTATACACCACGCATCATCTCGAAATGTTTTTATACTAAGTTCTCCTTGCCCACCATTGCTACACAAGTTTTTTTTTTAATTATCAAAAATATGTGAATTATTTTCTGCCTGACCTACAAGACAGCGTTGCATGTGACTATATAATAACTATACTTCCTCACTAATTAAGAGGCTATGATAGTGTTGAGTAGTATAATATATAATAAATCTTATCTATTATAAACATTAAACGTCTAACTACACTTTGTCTTTATCGTACCGGAAGTTCATGTAAATATTAACATAACTAAAATAGGCATCAAAGTCACAATTGGCGAAGCGGATGCATGGATTTAAAAACAATATTTTATTATTATTTACCGTGAGAATGAAGAAGGACGTGCTCATCTGGTTTGGACACGTCGATGGAATGAATGATGAAAAAATGGCAAAAAAAAAATATGGTGGAAAAGTGAGTAGTAAGAGAGATAGGGGGAGACCTAGATTGACCTCCGAAAACACAGTATCAAAGATACTGGAGGAATGTCGTGTTAAAAGCATGAGGACCCCCTGAAGGGTATGTTTGAATAGGTTGATGACAGTGGACGAGGCGAAAGAGGTATGTAAAGACCATAGCGTTTGGCGCTCCTTTCTTTCTGACTACCCCGCTAGGGATAAAGCGTGAAGTTAGTTAAGTTATTTTATATTTACAGGTTGTTTCCTGTTAAAGCAAAAAAAAAAAAAAAATAGAACCATCCACGTGGCCACGACGGATGGCAACAATATTTTAAAAATATGATATTATAATCACATTTGTAATACAAATTCAAAAGAAAGTTATATACGAGTATAACGTTATAACCACATATATATTATATTGTAGTTTGTCCTGTCGTTCCTTACCCAATATTAAAAACAACTACTACTTACTTTTTTTACTTATTTTTTATTTTGTTTTTGCCTAACACCAAAAATATAAACTACGATCAATCCTTGTTTTATTGAGGAAAATTTTCTTAGCTTTTTGTATAAAAGGAAAATAATAATAATTCAATAAATTCTTGTTAAGCGAACCATCGGATAAGGCTGGTTAATTAAAACGCTAGACTCGATGCTTTCCAAACTAGGCATCGAGGACAACTGACTCATCGAGTGCCGTCGCATGGAAACCACAGGTTTTTCCTCAAATTTCTTCATACGAAAATGTTTTTTGTATAAACAAGGATAAATAAATTCGTTTTGCATGTTATGTTAGTTAATTGCATAAGTTTTTTTTAGGATATTAGGTACGCGTTAGGCTTTTGAGAATAATAAATAAATTGATCGAAAGTATTATCTTATTTATATCCCGAGAAGATTATTTTTTACAACATCAATTTTGCAATTTTACATTTATGTATAAATTATTGAAATTATTGAAATATTAAATAAATAAATTTTAGCTTCATATGTATATAACAGAGTAGGCAGAAAGAACTTAGTGTCATAACAGTCCGTTGATCACCTTCAATTTTTCAATTTTTAAGACACGAGGTGAAAATCAACATCAGGCTTTTAATTTAAGGAAGTCAAATATCTAAAAAGGTTTAAAATACGTTTTTTAGACTACTCAGCAGTCAGAATCATTAATCATACGATCAATAATATATGAATATTATATTATTTACTTATGTCATTATATTATCTATTTCCCGCGAAATATATATTACTTATTAATTTTCATTGCTCATATAATGATTAGGTTATTTTTAGTTGATAGTTACCAAGAAGAAATTTGAAAAATAGACATTTAAGTAAATTAAGTGACCTATTATTAATATAGCAATTTAAAATTCCTGCAAATTTTGTTACAATTTTGTTGAATACATATAATATGACATTCTTGTAAAAACCGGCATCTCAAATCGTTACCATTTATTAACCTGAGCAAAAGCTTTAATAGTTTATTAAATTAAGTTATGATTTGATATCTTTTATTTATATGTATATATAAATAAAACTGAAATGTCTATGTGTTATTTCCAAATAGATAGATTTTTTTAGTGCATACAGTTATTTACAGGATACTAAAACACAAACCAACATTTTTTTAATTTTTTTGTTTCACTGTCTGTCTTGATTTAGATTTAATGCCACTTTAGAATGTTGGATCAATATACGTGCTATTTTTTATCCCGGAATTCCTTCAGGATCGGGATTTACTCGGGAAAAACCGCAATTGCGGAACGCGCTTACTTATGGCCTACCCAGACAGATGTCAAATAACTAAACATTTTTCTACGACGAATTATTGCGAGCAAAATCAAACATAATCCCAAAATATTTAAATTAATATTTATCTTTATCTATTTACACATACCTATACTATATAAAAAATACCAATAATGGCGTCAAAATAATTAATGAATACGTATACAAAAAAATATATCTATTGTCACTTAATATACAAAAAAAAAACATTATAATAATTACAAGACAAAACTAGAATATTTTGGTTATCAGTAGTTTAAAAAGTTAATTAGAATCGCAATTTAAATGCGCATCAACATATCTATTGTAATTAATAGTAGCATTTTTTTAATTAATAAAATGTACTGCGATCTGATTTAGAGGTCGTCATTTCCTCCTCACCGACCTTCGATAAGCAGCGCCTGTCGCCTTGAACTGCGCGTCGAGACTAAGTGTCTAATTAAAATGTATTTTTCCATCGTTACACCTTGTATTTACTTATAGGGACACTGAGTGATAAATGAATCAAATTATGTATAAATTTTAATAGGAAAACTATGCCACAATATGCAATGATAAAACTAAATATAGGGTGACTTTTATGGTCGAAACCAAAAAATATTAGTAAATATAATAGACATTCGATATTAACCAAAAAGAATTAACTTAAAAGTCCTTAATTTAGATAAAACTATTCAGCTTAAAAGTCTTTAATTTATATTTTATTATTCAGGATTGTTGTAATGATTGTGCCATTATAATGAGTTACATCAAAGTTACCATGTGAAGGCAAAATTGTTAAAGTGACAGAATATAAAATATCAAAACGACCCGTGCTTATACAAGATTAAACATCTTGAATAAATACTGTACTGCATAATCCTTTCATTGACAAGAACACAGGTTCAAAGATGATCGTGGTTGGTGGTGAACACACTCTATTAAGTTTACTTTCAAGCAAAAAAAATGCATCACAATAAGTTAATCCCATCCATTCAGGAGATACAAAGTCACTGACAGACATACAGATTCACTGAAGTTTAGACTTCCACACTTAATAAATAACCAATTTTATTTTAGTAGGGAATTTAATAATATTTACCTAAATTATTACAGGTAATTTTAAATAAGTTCATTAATAAATAATAATTAGAAAATCCTTGATTAAGATGCATATTTACTTTTCTAAGACGAAGACCATTGTCACTATCTATCTACCCTTGCTCTCTGTTGATTTAGTGCGTGTCAATATTTATACCACTGGCGTCCTGATTGAGGAAGATAGCAGCGATTCGATTCCCACGTCCGTTAAATATTATGTGTGTATAATATTAGGTAAATATAAGAAATGGATGTTTAAATTACTTAGTAATATTTTATTTATTTTACTTTCTAATATTTTGGTAGTTTTTACTTTAACTGAACTTTTACTTTTAGCCATTTTAATTTAATTACAAAACATTATACAATTTTTTACATATAATTTTAACACTCGAGAAAATTATTTTTGGTAACGGAGAAGACGAAAAGCGCGACATTGAGCAAAACTAAAGTGTCTCAATGAGAACGGAAGAACTTAACATTTTTCGGTTCCCAGGTTCCATCTGCCTACCCTGTTATATGCGATATATAGTGTGAAGCTAAAAAAAAAGCCTAGATAATATGCCTTTTATAGAACGCTTAGCTTAAACTACGGCCTGATTCACTAATCGGGATATGATAGTATGATAAGTTTATTTCGCACTTCCTCAGGTTTGTCAGGAGTGGTCAAGTCTATTTATGTTCTTCACATCTTTGGAGTCAAAGTTTTGAGTTTTGAGATTCAAAGTTTTGAGATTATACTTTCTACCTATCTATAAATTAGATGTAATAAACATTTCGTGAATATTAGATATTTATATATTTTTTATGAGACCGTGGTGACACTAAGACACAGCGTGCGGCCGTAAACGCGAGGATTGTTGATTCGATTCCCACATTCCTCCAAAATGAAATATTTAATATTTTCATTTTGTCGCTTTGGCGATGTTCTTTACCTTCTCTACTGTTTGCAAGGTACAGCGTGAAGCTATAAAAGAAATATTAAGCTAGCTATAGTAAAAAGAACTCAACTTTAAGTATCGTTAGCAATGTTTCTAAAGATATTATGATGTTTGTAAATTATCGTCACAAAAATGTTTAAATATTTTTTTACCTTATTTGCGTTTTTCTGTTCAATGTATAACTTAAAGCGTATAAAGACTCTTATCATATTCATAGGCAGAAAATATTGTTTTACATATATTTTTCTCCTAATTTTTTATTGCCTGTTCTGTAGCAGAACCTAACTTCGTCCTTGTATACCGAAATAATCTTTAAAAAACGACTAGAAATTATGGAAAGATCAACAAAGTACTGAAACATGTCCATAACAAGACAATGGCGTCAATATGGAACCGAACAGAAGAATATCTTATATAATTTTTTTTCCGCAGTAATATTTGAAAAGCCCTGTATCAAACAGTGTAACGCGTACATGGCACATGACCCCATGTTGTACACTATTTTTAGAGCATCCTATTTTTATATTAATAGGATGATCGCTGAGTAATACTCGATGGTATTGACGTCACGTCCCGCCCCCTACAGCTTCCAGTTACCTGGAATTAGGGCTGTGACGTTCAATTCGCAGAATATTCGGCTATAAATCGATTTTAGCAAAGTTTTCGATTAACTTTCCGGGAATTTGGTAGAGATTGTGCGACTGAAAGTGTGTTTACGTAAGAGATTTTTGTTGGAAAAACATTCACAGATACATACTTTTACTAAAATGTTTTAGGTGTATATTTATTGCATTTATAATTTAAATAATCTCCATAATTTGACAAACGTGGCGCTGTTTAATCTACCTGGCTGTTACTAATCTTTCTCGAAACAGTGTCGACTTTTATTTAATGAGTTCAACCACCCAACACGCCGTGAATAGATGAAAAATGGAAAACTAAAGAGCGAATTGACACTATATTTTATTTTTCTGGCACCAGAAATATGATCAAGGATAAAAGTATATTGTATACTGTATTACTTGCTGTTGCCTACAACTTCATTAACGTGGACTTTATGGCGTAACACGTAAAATTCTGCCTTTTCTTGTTTCCATATTGAAAAATCCAATAAACCTATATAGCAAATCTAAGCTTTCTAAATGTTCAATCTTTAACAGAATTCCAGAGGAATATTTAGAAGCAACAAATGTTGGCACAAATCATTATACATTTTTCGAGAAACTCATAAATGAAGGTACCTGGAACTTTTAATTTTTATTTAAATATTATTGAATGAAGCAACAAGGAAAAGGACGTTAGCGATTTCCTTAAGTCTCTATCAATATAATAATTAGTTGTCAATAGAAGGCAGTACTAGGAAGATTATTTAATAAGTAGAGTAGATTTTATGTTATAAAATGATTTATTTACCTATTTTATTTTTACACTGTATCACGCACTTAGCAAGGCAGGCAGAGGGAATCTGCAAAACTTGTGCTAATGCATTCCGTTCCCGTTGAAACCCTCGCGTTCCCCACTTTACGACAAATTCTATAGTGTTGAGTGGCAGAACTCAACACCGCGCTTTGCCTCTACTTTACTAGAGCGAGTGGGAACCGTACCCACAACCTGCGGCGTTTAGTCACACGCTTGTGTCTCTGCGCAAAGACTGACAAATGAAAAAAAAAATGTAATAAACAAATGATAACAACCATAGATATCTCAAAAATACTATCTTAGCAGATTTTAATAGAAGCTTATTATAAAAGTTCTTTGGCATATTTTCAGTATTTCGGGCGGCTTAAAATCTTACAAACTTTTTTCAGTTAATTTGTTATATTTAGCGATAGTAAAGAGTATCTCTTTAGTAGAACTTTATTATTATTTGACTATGAAAGGCGTTATTTATTTTATTAACCATATTGATCTCAAGCTGTCAAGATGAATGTTAATAAGTTGTAAAATGGGGAGCACTTTTAGACGACGGTCGTCGTCTTCCGCCACTCAGGCAGAAAGTGGATAACATAGTGTCTTAACACTATCTGTCCTATGTGAAAAAAAGCGTGCATTTGCATTTATTTGTTCAACATAGATTTAGTTTTATTGACGCAAACGTAAATAAAATATGAATATTTGAAAATAACAAGCATTTTTATTATTTCTTATAAACACTTCTACGTAATACTGTACAATATTTACCGTTGGCATACGGTTAATCTGCAATATTTCAAAAATCCTCGTTTTTTAGACGTCCCCACACATTCCAACTCCTACTTGTTTCCTGGCATTATCATCTTAAAAATAGTGTGAATGCATTTATTTTTATTGTCACAACAAATAAAATAATTTATTTTTATTGTCAACGATAAATGATTGACTGACGATTGATATTTATATAGTATAATTGGTACATAGATTATGCAGAGGTGGTTTTGGTCATTTTCAATTATTTTAATTCATATACTATATACTCCTTAAATATGTAAGTTCCTACTATATAAGCATAATAAAAATTTTCGAAAAAAAAATTGCTGGTTTTTCACCGAGAATTGTTCTTTTTCTATTCTTAAATTTTTAACACATCGTAAAAAAAATTAATCTCTATATATAATACTAGCGGCTCGCCCACGGCTTCGCCCGTTTAAAATACATGATTATTGATTTAATAAGCAGAATTGATTGACAACTATAATGACTTCTAATATGATTTTTTTACGACATTGTTGTCAAAGATTTTTTGATTGTTTTAAATAAAAAAATACGACCATTGTTGATATTTGATATTTATAAGATATACATAAAGCTAATTATTTATTACACGTATATATTTTTGTAACTTTATGTTCTTTTTACCTATATAATATACTCTGTTAAATGTGCTGATGTCAGTGAATAATTTAATTTACTCATTCAGAAACAGCCTTAAATGTTAAATTATTGATTTGAAGGATTCATAATATTCTTTATAAAATAACTGTAATAATTGCATATTAACTCCTGTACAGTTTTTAAATTAGTTACATATATTATATGAACGAACCAACCAAAAAATCTTTGTATTTACTTGATATTTCTTTCAAGATCGTTCTTTATCTCTGTGTTGAATTAATTACGACTTAAACTTAACTGTTATGATTAATGAAGGTAATCTCCACTAACAATTCAATTTTGTTTACTTTATTGTATAAAATATTATATAATAGTGCTTCAAAAATATATATTTTTATCAACAATCATATAATCCAGACGTTTCGAACGTCATTCTTTAGCCATGGTCATACCAGCGCGATTTCTATATAACATTCGCTGGCAAGCTAATGCCTTGAGTTCATTCAAATGACGATAACTTTTTTTTTAATGAACTGATTTTGATGAACCAAACTTTAGAACCTAAATTGAGTTAAAACAAAGCAATTGGTGAAATTTTCAAGTAAATCGGTTCAGTAGTTTCAGAGAAAAATGCGGACAACAATATGTCGACAGACAGACAGACAGACAGACAGACAGACAGACAAGAAATTCAAAAAAAATCTTTTTGGTTTCTATTATTCTTTTTAAGTGTCCCTCTATCCATTTCAGTCAAAATTACTAAATGTACAGACAAAATATTTTTACTGTCTTATTATATATAGAGAAGACAGTAAAAATATTTTGTCTGTACATTTAGTAATTTTGACTGAAATGGATAGAGGGACACTTAAAAAGAATAATAGTAAGCAAAAATATTTTTTTTGAATTTCTTGTCTGTCTGTCTGTCTGTCTGTCTGTCGACATATTTTTGTCCGTATTTTTCTCTGAAAGTACTGAACCGATTTCACCAATTGCTTTGTTTTAACTCAACTTGAGTACTAAAGTTTAGTTCATCAAAATCGGTTCATTAAAAAAAAAGTTATCGTCATTTGAAAGAAGTCGTAATTAATTCAACACAGAGATAAAGAACGATCTTGAAAGAAATATCAAGTAAATACAAAGATTTTTTAGTTGGTTCGTTCATATAATGTATGTAACTAATTTAAAAACTGTACAGGAGTTAATATGCAATTATTACAGTTATTTTACAAAGAATATTATGAATCCTTCAAATCAATAATTTAACATTTAAGGTTGTTTCTGAATGAGTAAATTAAATTATTCACTGACATCAACACATTTAACAGAGTATATTATATAGGTAAAAAGAACATCAAGTTACAAAAACATATACATATAATAAATAATTAGCTTTATGTATATTTTATAAATATCAAATATCAACAATGGTCGTATTTTTTTATTTAAAACAATCAAAAATTCTTTGACGATAATGTCGTAAAAAAATCATATTAGAAGTCATTATAGTTGTCAATCAATTCTGCTTATTAAATCAATATTCATGTATTTTAAGCGGGCGAAGCCGTGGGCTAGCCGCTAGTATCAAATATATATGTAAGATTGACATTTGACATTTTGTATAACTTAGACAGAGTTCAAACTGCATTGGTTACGAGTTCAAATCCGAGAAATAATTATATACATAATATTTCATTTAAAATAACTATTTTTTATGGAGGAGTTCAGGACTCTTTCATAAAGTACAACAGCGGCGTATATGAGAATTATCTAGCTTAGGCATAATGCTAGAGGCCTCATTCCCACACGATGGATTATTCATATTTGTATAAAAACTGTAATGGTGTCATGAGGCAGCCTTCTGACTCAATGTTGCCAGATTTTCTTTAGGTGAAAGCAGGATTTTTGAACATTTCAAGTAAAAAAGCGGGATGCTTTCCTAAACCGGAACAAAAAAAAACAATAATGAGGATTTAATTTGTCCATTTATATGAGTTTTAAATAAAGCATTTAATGTTGATAGAAATCGATATTTATCTTACGAATTTGAAAAAAGACTAAGGCCAGCTCAACAAGCAATTCCTTCAGAAATATGCGGAAAATGAGTAAGGAGTGTCGTGCGGGATTCAGCGTGAAGCTGATTTTTTTATCTGAAAAAATATATAAAATAGATATGCTTACTAAACGTACTAAAATGTTATGTCAATAGATTATCTTCTGTCTACCTAAACTGAATGAAAAACTGTATCATATTTTATTTATGAACTTTATAAAAATCACAATTCTGTAAACAAGATAAAGAGATACAATTTGAAAACGGTGCATTATTCATCCGTTATTTTGGAGGGCGATTGAATTACAAATGTTGAGGTACAGACCACCCCCACCACCACCACCACCACCGCCACCAGGTAGGCGGGTACACACTACAGACTACAGATGGCGACAATTCGGCCAAAACAATGAAAAACATCATCCATATTTGATTTTATGTAAACGAACAACTTTCAGAAGTTTTCGCTTCGGATCATGGAATATGGAAATTGTGGGGAATTTATAATTTTTATGCATTTTATTGTTTTTTTGTAAATGGGGATAGAAAAAATGTCTCGAAATATTTTTTTATAGTGTACTTAATATGTTATTTATTTGAAAGATGTTTTTTTTTACTTTATGTATATATCAAGTTACCGCGGAGTGGGGGATGAGGGAGTTTAATCAAATATATTGTGACGTAAATGTTAATACAATCATATGTTCAACGTACATAAATATATTATAGAATGCTGAAAAGGCAATAATTCATATAAAAAGTCATTTGACTCACAAAGTAGACGAATGTATTTTTATGAAACTCGCTTAAAACTAGTATCGATAAAATAAATGTAGAATGGCAAAACAGGTCTTATTTTGTTATCGATTAAATATTTCATTTTATTTTTTTTAACGCATTTCCTGCGTTTTATCACTTTGTTTTATTCTGGACATTCTATTTCTGTAGTGTTTTTTTTCAGTTCTTTTATTAGGGTATAGCGTTCCGAACGTGCCAGTTGAGCAGTAATCAATGTCTCATCAATGGTTTGGAGAAGAAATTATATAGTAAAAAGAGATAATACTACATAACAAGAGAATGCATGTTGAAAAAAGAAAACTATTTTTATCTAATTTTAGAGACGTTGCTTGCTAGTTTGTACCTACCTAAAATTTTATGTTGAATTTGTACAAAACGGATCGGAAAAAACAAAATTATTTCAACTATGAAATTTTCCCTGACTGGAAATCGAATGCATAACCACCATTCATAAAACAGCAATTGCTAAGAGCGCCATGAGGGTATTTTAGATCTATAAAAGATTATTCACATTATTTTTTGTTGCTGCCAGGTGTCATCTCTGTATGGATAAACGTTTGTTTGTATTGGTTGACTATATAAGTATCTATTTGTGAGTTGTTGCCCGTATTGTTTAGGCTGTAATTTTTTTTTGCGTTTTGTGTTGTTATTATTGTTTTATTTTTAGTACTTTTATCAGATAAACTTCAGAAACAAATTTAAAAAAAAACATAGGATTTGTCTTGCAACAAGATGCTATAAATCTATATAACTATTAGTGCTTTTCTTAGGTATTTAGAGATCAATAGAAGATGATATACGTGAAATGATTTTTCTTATGATACTTCTATAAATGCTATTCACAATGTAAATAGACATTTTATAATTTAACAATTTTTTTGGACTTTTAAATGGAATTTTGGACTAAAATATTTTTATTGTTAAGAAAACTCATCGAAGCGGTTAAACCAACTAAGCTACTAGTTCCCATCCCACGGTTCTGGAATTTTGATGTAATTGTTACATTTTTTACGCAGCATCCGCTCAAGCCCCTTTGTATGATGTCCGAGTCCCCTGGTTCAACGTTGATACAGCTGTTATATTTATAATTTTCGTTTAGTACATTTTAATTGTTTTTTTGGATATAGAATATAATTATATAATTCAGACAAATTAATCAATAGAAATAACATAAAAAAGAAAATGAAAATTCCTATTGTTTATATTATAGTCTTGTTTAAAGCAAGCTCACACAGAACCTTCAAAATTAAAAAAAAATACTACTAATAAAAAAAGGGAAAAGAAACATGGCGTTACAGTGCACAAAAACAAACAAAAAAAGCTGAAGAGTTTGTTTAATTGAACGAAACTACTGGTTTAAATTGAAAATTTCTTTATATGTTTTGAACAATAAATTTTATTTACAATATAAATAAAATAATTTATAACAAAGAATAATATTCTGAATATTACTTAACATACAAGTCTATTTTGTTCCCTATAAAGATGTCAACGTTTTTTCCCCTCATTTTATAAACAGGTACGTGCGGTGAGACGGCGACGGCTCTCACGCTCGATAGTGTGTCAAGTTTTTTTTTAAATTGGAATAATTACTTTTTGGTAACCCTGAGAAACTATTTAGCACCGTTTTAATTGTTTAAATTTTTGCTCAAATTTGGTTCGTCTGTAAACATTAATAGTAATTAAAATATTTGCTTTGTTTATAACATTTTTATAGTTATCATATGAATTTAATTTATTTTAATCTCCGAAAATATATTAAATTCATATGATAACTATAATCTTTTCTTCTATCCACTATTAACTATTCATTAACTTCTCAGAGATTCTCATGATTTATAGACTAACATCCAATAATACTGGCTATGAGGAGAAAACACCTTTTAGCTATATATTACGATAAATTACAGCATTATCAATTTTTCATTAACATGCTGCCTAATTTGCCTTTTGTATACGTGTAATTATTAAAAGGTTTTCTTCATGTTTATTATTACACTCTTACTGGGCTGGTACTCGGCGGAAAGCGGGGAAAGGGGTGTCTTAACACTAGGTTCCTTCTGCCTGCCATGCGGTGTGCGATATACAGCGTGAAGCTATTTTTTTTTTTGATTAAAAAAAAGACATTGATGAAACATAGAATTCCTTTTTAAAAATTTTTTGTGTTATATCTTTTGGTTAAATGCTGTGATATGTTATTTTAAATGTTAATATTATTATAAATTATACAATGTGTTGGCTAAAGTCTACTTTAGAGCAATGCTTCTACGATACTAAGATATAATTACATATTGCTTATTATTTATTATACTTTATCGATCTGCAGTCAATCGAAGATCTGGTGAAGGTCGTCGGGAGCTGCTGGAAGAGATATGTTCAACTGTGGCTGTCAAAAGGCTGATATGATAATGATAATAATGACGATGATCCTTAACTTATATTATGATAATAATATTACATCTTATGCATATATTTACAATAAAAATAATTTTGCTATATTTCCATTTCGTGAAAAAACAAAAGAGTGCTCCACCACCATTATATCAACGTAAAGACTGTTAAAATAACATAAATCAATGAAACCCTCAGTGTTCGTTCATTGAATCATTTCAGTGGTTCGATGATTCAACAATTTTGAACAAGTTGTTGTATTGACGTCGGACCTTTGCTGGGAGTTCCCAATTTTTTATTATGAATCATATTTTTGCTTTACTTAATGTGGGGTTAAGGTCATTCTTTTAAGGTAATGTTCTGTTAATTATAATACTTTAATTTACTTAAAAATATGAGCAAATATTGTATGATCAAACTATTTAAAATAATATTGTGATTATACAATACGACGAAGCGACTAGGGGTAAATCACTGTTTTCGTCTTTTAAAAGAAACTTTCAAATTTCCAAATTTTCGAAACATTGCGTGTTAAGTGGCGGATCTCAACGCCGCGATTTGTCTTGTTACCAGTGCCAGGAAATCAAAATATTAATTTATTAATCATTTTTTATTTAATTATTAAATTAATTCGTCTGAATAGTAGTCGAACCCACGATCGCCGCGTTTTCAGTCACACGCTGCGCCAGTACACCACGACACGACAACCTAAATTAAAGTTAAATAATCAAAGTAAACGTAATACAGGTAAAATGACTTATCTCCTTCAGTAAATAATACAGAGGACTATATCAACTTAGAAAGAGCAATCTGACATATGTAAATACTAAGGGTTGTTTACTACGACCCCCGCTCGAGTTGATTTAGGAGCTTCATTTTGAATGAATCTCTAGCTATATATTGACTATATTGTAACTATACCAGTGAATTAACCTGACTTTACCTGTTAACTCCTGGTGTTTGTTGCTGGGGTCGGTGTCCTTACAGAACCTTCTATAAAATGCACGGTGTTTAACGCTCTCGGTGATTAGTTTATTCATTTTCTCAAGTCCTGTATCATAACATCTAGCCATCGCTTCCTTGGGTATCCGGGAGATATACGGGAAATATAGAATAAATTACTCCGATTATGCTCAGGTTTTTTTAACTTCACACTGTATCCGTGCCCCTTTCTAGCGAATTCTTGAGGCGAAACTTGAGTGGCGGAACTCAACGCCGCGCCTTGTTTCGTTACCAGAGCAAGGAAATAAAAATATTAAATATTTTGTTCCCTCAAATGGGAATCGAACTGCAACCGCCTTTGCTAAAACAGTCGCACGCTGGTGCCCCCGCGTCACAGAACTTGATTGAAAAAATTATATGTATGAAATTAAACATGACAAATTTGGCTTTTCCGTTTACTTTCATTACGTAATAAAGTAAAGATTGACACATCGTGTGATTTTTTTGTCTATATGAGCGATAGTTCTAGGTTGAATTCCAATTAGAAAGCTTCACACTCTATATGCAGAATACAGCAGAGAGAATTTATTGTCAAACATTCCGCTTTCCACTTGGCGCCAGAATACGAGATATTTCGAATAGCGATCTCTACGCTTTATCTTGCCACAGTGGGGAAGTGAAATTAATTCTAATTTTCCGATTCGAATCCCAAATAATCGCGTACACAGTCATATATTGTCTCACTGTACCACGATGGTATTTCTATTTAAAAAAATATAATACTACTTATACTTTTTTTTGCTACATCCTACAGTCCAAGAAATATCCGAGAATAATTAAATGACTACCTATCATTAGTTTCTTTCAGCCGCAAAACACGGAAAATACGTTAAATAAAATTTAAAAAAAATCAAAGAAACATTGTTTATATCTATTCAAATATAAGAACACATTAGCAAATTAAACAAAACAGAGCGGATAAAGCGCAGATATTATTCGACTTCCTTAATCTGACAGAGACCGACCTGTACAGATTAGAGTGTGCAGGTGCGAGCAAGGTCAGGGAACTCTTACATAAATTATGTTATTTAACACTCACCGTACATTTAAAATTTATTGTGCTATATTAAATATATAAGTTATTACGTATTACATATAAAATTTATAATAGTGGAATAGTCACTTATATGGCGAGATAAGTCAGTGTCTGCCTGTAGAGGGAAGAGACATGGATTCGATTTTCAGATTAAGGTTATTTTAAATAATGGTTATTTTCAAAACATTTTTTTAGAAAGTGGAGAGGACACAGCTATTTAGAGTAAAAAAAATACAAAAAATATAGATAACAAAGATTCGTCCTGGGAAAGTAAATAATTAACGGTACCTAGCATGTTGTAGAAACATTACATTTAAATTATAATATATCCTTAAGATATATGTATAATATAATTATTTACGGACAGATTTGTCTCATTTTGAATAAATTTTAATTGATTATGTGTTGAACTATGACACAGGCGTCTTACAGTAAACACCACTCGAGGGAATTAATATTTTTTTTATTTTCCTGCTCTGGGTAAGACAAAGCGTGGCGTTGGGTTTCGCTACGCAACGAAATGCGTTGTCACTGTGTTCTCTCTGCCTACCTTGCATACGGGATAAAACGTATAGTTGTAAAAAAAACAGCTGTTCCTACTTACCTGCTACTTCCTATTCCCACAAGACACTCTGCCAGCAGTGTACCAAATAGATTAATTAATATTTTATTAGAACAAAAGAGCCTTTTTATGTAGAGTAAAATTGTATTCATTTTTAAGAAAATATTATTATATAATAATATATTTTTAAGATTGTCGCAATCTATTGTATTTGATTTATTACCTAGCAACGCAGTCACAGTCATGTTCTTGAATCAATCAAAATATTACAACTTAGAACTAACACCTGTAACCAGATTCCTTTTATTGGGTTTTCTCTATTACTTAGTAAGATCTTTCATTTTTACGGTTAAATGAAACTATTCATTTAAAAACATTCTCTATCACTTTTTTATTCTTATCTTACTGTATCTGGCGCTACGAACTTATCAAATATACTGCCTAATTTTAAAATATTGCGTGTTGTTGGGAGGGGTCGAGACCGGGGTCGAGACCCCGCGCTTTGTCTTGTAACGTAAACGAGAAAACGAAAAATTGATAGATTCCCTCGAGTTGGAATCGAATCCACAACCTTCGCGTCTACAATCACTCACTGTGCCGCTGCACTACAACAACCAAAAAAATATAATACGCAATAAATCAAGGATATTATCACATTTAAATAACATCCGTAGTATTTTCCAACGAGTCAGTAAGCAGGTTCAAGTTCCTTAAACAGTTACCTACGTTCGCATTGTACGACCTTCACGTTTCTTAGAAGAGTTTCGCCAGATCCTGGACACTGTAAATATAGACGACAAATAGTCAAAAGGGCGTGGCCGATTTGTTTGTAGTGGTGCGTTAAGTGATTTTAATTCAGCTCTATAAATAGATGGGTGACCGTAATTTGTGTTTCAAGAGTCTAGAAACTAGTGTGATAATTGATTTAAGCATTTACAAAACTTTCAGGGATTACATTTTGTAAGAATATCCTGAGGTTGTGTGAAATGTAAACTTTTCTGCGAATGGGATGAAAACTGACGACAGTATATCGTCGTCGTCTCTCTCGTCTCAATTATATAGCTAGAATTAATCATGTTTTTGTTTTAAGACTAGTTTAAGTAGGAGAAAAAGGAAAATATATATAGCTAAAAATTTAGGAAATTATCACAAAAGATACGAACATTTTTAAGAATCTGTTAGTTAAATTCGAATTTCTTTGTATTTTTTTAAATGGATAAGGCAAGGATAACTTACCTGTTACCTGATGATATGTGATGACCTCTGCCCACGACCCCGTGTAACACCAGAAAAGTTGTCAGTCTTTTATATGTATGTATACCATGTATAACTAACCTAAAGAATAATAAAATTAAATAAACAACGAAACGAAATAAACTTGAAAATTTGACAAATCAAATAATTCTTTCTTTAATTGTATAAATTAGAAATAAATAATGATAATTTTTCTTCGTGATATTTCATCATTATTTAACAAGCGTTGTAGACGGCGGCCTTTAAATGTTATCTATAGGTCAGTTGTATTGTTTAAAAGCCGTTTTCTTTTTTATATTAAAAGATTAAAGACACAATAAATTATCATGATGCTACTATAATGCTATGAGGCCAGTCGTGGAGCAGGGGCACAAAGTGTGACTGTAAAACCGACTGGTTGTGGGTTCGGTCCCCAGTCGAGGAGACGAAATATTTACTTAAATTTATATTTCCATTTCTTCGCTCTGATGTAGAGGCAAAGTGAGGCGCTGAGTTCTGCCACTCAACACGCAATACCTCCAGATTTCGGCAGAAAGTGGGGAACGGAGTGTCTTCACAGTAGCTTCCCTCTGCCTACCCTGTTGTGTGCGGAATACAGCGTGAAGCTGATTTGATTTGAATTATATTGATATAATAGAATTGATAGGAATAAACGTTTAATGAATATGTACATTTGAGGCCAGTCGTGGCGCAGTGAGCTCGATTCCCACTAGAGGAAAAATGTTTTGGCACGCCACTCAAGTTCTGCCTCAAGAATAAGGCAGATAGCGGTATCTTAATCGGAAACGGAGTGTCTTAACACCGGGTTCCCAGAATCCAACTACAATATCAGCGTGTCTAAGTCAACTTCTTGACATATGCCTCGCTCAGGCGTGAGCTCGATCACCAGCTCTTCGCTTCCAACCGTTATCATACCGTAGCCATATATTATATTCAATTATTAATATAACATAGTTAATTGATATCATAGTTATTATAAAATATAAACTTCATAAATTAAAGTTATCTAAAAGATGTTTATCCTTCATCCAGTCCATTTACCTAATAGTTTTTTCTCATACACTAGTAATGACAAAAGAACACTGTTGACATATAGCTGTTCTTCTCTATCGTGGGAAATGTTATTTGCAATGGTCGTTGCACGCGCTGTATTTACCGTTGCAATAGTAAAAAAAATATTGAATGAAAAATTTTAATAAAATTCTTGAATGTTTACAAGGTTGAATGTTCTTATGGTTATGAACTAATTTATATTAGTTGTAGTTATTCTCATAATATATAACTATTTTTTTTTTTCAAATTTCAGGATTATAACCTGAGTTGTCTCGAAAAGCTAGGGAATTTAATGTTTGTACATATATTACTGTACATGTATACTTAAAAAGTTTATTTAAAAGAAATGAAACGCGAATTTTAAACTAATGTACATAATATGCACAAACTTAAACAAAAACTACAATCTACAAAATAACATTTATTAAGAAAAAATAAAATAAAAATAAAATTTGCAGCGTTGAATTCTGCCACTCAACACGCAATGCCTCCAGAATTCGGCAGAAAGTGGGGAACGGAGTGTCTTAACACTAGGTTCCCTCTGCCTACCCTGCTGTGTGCGAGATACAGCGTGAAGCTAATTTAATTTTTTAATTTCACGCTGTATCCCGCACACACCAGGGTAGGCAGAGGAAACCTAGTGTTAAGACAGTTTGTTCCTACACTTTCTGCCGAATTCTGGAGGCATTGCATGTTGAGTGGTACAGCGTGAAGCTGAAAAAAAAACTATATATTTAAGCTTCACGCTTTCGCCCAAAACTTACTACATAATAACTATTATTTACAATTCAAAACTAAGGTAATACTTGTAATGTACTAAATTCACACGACAGATAGCCCCAATTGTTAATTTCACTTCCATACGATACCTACTTGTAAGGTACAATAATACACTACAATCAAGCAAACGTTTCCTTTATTACAATGAATAGGAGATAACGTTGCGCAATATACGAGTACGAGTGTTGAATGAATCGTTGTTGATCGCTTTCTATGGGAAAACACCTTGGGTTAAGTGTGAGAATGTATCTGTAGTGTAAAAACCACAAATATGTTTTGTTTTGAGAAGGGTTTTTGTAGAATTGCATATCTTTATTTTGTTTTAGCTTCTCGTTCTATTTTTTTAGCTTTATAATGTATCCAGCACGTAGCAAGGTAGGCAGAGGGAACCTGGAAACCTAGCACTAAGATGCTTCGATCCCATTGAAACACTTCCATTCCAAACATTCCGCCATATTCTGGAGGCATTGCGTATTCAATAGCAGCACTCCACGTAGGGACAACCTACTATTAAGTCACTCCATTCTCCACACAAGGCCCAAACTTCAAGACATTAGATGGTCTTGGTAATAAAAAAAATAATTAATTAATTAAATTTTAATTAGCTTCACGCTGTATCCCGCACACAGCAGGGTAGGCAGAGGGAACCTAGTGTTAAGACACTCCGTTCCCCACTTTCTGCCGAATTCTGGAGGCATTGCGTGTTGAGTGGCAGAACTCAACGCCGCGCTTAACCTCGACACCAGAGCGAAGAAATGGAAATATAAATTTAAGTAAATATTTCATCTTCTCGAGTGGGATTCGAACCCACAACCAGTCGATTTTTGCAGTCAAACCTCGTGCCGCTGCGCCACGACCGGCCTCATAATAAAAAAAATGATTTTAAATATTGCGTAACAATTTAACCATTTTACGTGGAAGAATTTATGTGAAAGGAACAAAAAAGTACATTCAATTAAAAAATATTTCATATTTCATATACTTAAAATATTTGTAAACCTAGTTTTTGTCCCATTATTCAATTCCCATGGTAATGGCCGAACATGAGAACAAGTGACATTGCTTTCCAAAGCCGAGTAATGTTGACCTTTCGTGACTGTAGAACTCGCCAGTATAATATGTGTTCAATAATATAACCTAGCACTAAATAATAACGGAAATCATGTAATAATCATAGGATTAACTTTTATTAAATTTTTCTTACACGCAAAGTAGTGGACATCCACTATTAAGACTTGATTTTCTCCATTTTCCACCTCTTCAAAGTGTGCGTAGGATATGATTTTTTTTTAAATAAATTGCTCGCCAGAGTGGAAATTTAATTCACAACCTTTGCCTGTTTATTAATATACTTAAAAAATAATACAAAAAATATATATATTATTTGACTGTAAAATAGATGCAATAATAAATATTATTTTTCATCTCTTCCTCATATTATCAATACAATAGTATCTTTAAAAGATGTAAATTTAATCAAATTCATTTATTAGATAAGAACCAATTTTGCAGATCAGTCACTGTCCTGTCTCGGTGTCAGTACTAACCTAGCATAAACATGGCTGATAACAGCAGTATGACTATCACTCAAGTTATGCCTGATTTTCGATATTATGTAAGGATTTGTGTTTTGTAGATTGTATTGTTTATCTCTAGGTGACATTTTATCTCTATCTATAAATAGGTTTTTTAGTTTAACGCTGTATCCCACACCTAGCAGGGAAGCCACAGGGAACCTGGAACCTAGTGTTAAGACACTCAGTCCCTATTAAGATACTTTCCCCTGAATTCTCGAAGAATTGCATGTTAAGTAGCAGAACTTAACCGAGTTTTACCAGAGTGGGGGAACAAAAATATTAAATAATTTATCACCCCCAGTGAGAATCGAACCTACAAGTGTTGCGTTTCAACTGTAAACGCGACAGTTCACTCTTGTGTCCATGTGTAGTACATGGACACAAGAGTCGGCCTCAAGTTTGAAAATCTTTATTGATAATTCTTTTTATCTTTAAGGAAGCTGCATATATTTTTATTGATTGTATAGAAAGAGGAAATGAAAATATCACTTAGAGGAAATCAATTTCAGAACCAATACAATAATACGAAAAATAATAAATAATTTAAAAAATTATAAGTTAAACCGGTCATATTAACTAAAATAATTTAAATGTTATAATATAAAAAAAACAATTGTAATAAAAATATATTATTCATATGGAAAAAACAAAACAACGTAAGGTGAAAACACCGAGGCATATCGGCAGTAGGAAACACACGTCGACCTAGAATCGAATACAATACCTTTTAAGTACCGCGTCGAGTGATAGCAGACTATCTACATATAAGGACACACATACAAACTGCGCAGTTTACAAAATTTATCAATTTTCAATAATAATTTATTGCGTATTCAACAAATAACATTTGCAATCATTTATATATTAATTATAATTATTTAGGAGGCCAGTTGTGGCTCAGGGGCACAAGCGTGTGCAAGTAAACGCGACAGGTTGTGGGTTCTATTCCCACTCGAGGAAATGAAATATTTAATATTTTTATTTTTTCACAATACCTAGAGGTATTTCAAATTCGTCGGAAAATGGGGAATGGAAATATGTTATTGGAGAAAGAGTGTTGCTCTCTGTCTACCCTGCTATGTGCAGGATAAAGCGTAAAGCTAATACAAAATAAAATTAAAGTCGAGGTCGAAGAGTGTCGAGGCAAAGGACGGCGTTGAATTCCGCCATTCAACACGCATTGCCTCCAAAATTCGGCGGAAAGTGGGTAACAGTGTGTCTTAACACTGGGTTCCCTCTGCCTACCCTGTTGTGTGCGGGATACAGCGTGAAGCTGACTTAATGTATTTTAATTTTAAAGCAAAATATAATAAATAATTACTTAGCTTTTTTCATCAACAGCATGTAATAGGGTGTAACGATAGGATACTCACATTACATTTCACACAGTTTCAACATATTACATAATTGCAATAGTCCCACCACATTAATATGTGGTGGAACTCAACGCCGCTCATCGTCTATCATCTATATCGAATATGGAATTGAACCTACAACCTCCACAATCAGACACTGTGTGATATACATACGTACTCATTATTTAAGTGGTGAAAGATCATATCGTTAAAGAATGTTTACAAACAAACGCTTATATTGACTTTGGTACCTTTTAACAATATATAGGTTGATCTTAATTCATATGAATGTCACTGCAGAGGATGCAGATCCTTCCATTGAATCCATTTGCGAGTAAAATAGACAAATGAATAATTAATCTGAATTAATTGTTTCCTTTAAAGTGTATCGTGTATACAACACGCATATTCCTAAAAAGGAAAATGTTGACTTCTGACAGCAAATGCAAATTATAGAGCAACATCTAACATTCAATAAGAACTACTCGTACTTACATATTTTGTTAGCTTCACGCTGTATCCCAGCTTATAGTAGGGTAGGCAGAGGAAAGACCTTTTATTCCCCGCTTTCATTAAAATTTAACTTTCCCGAGTGGAAATCGAACCCACAACCGTCACACGGTTATGCCACTGCGTCACGAAGGTCGAAGTCCAATTTAATTGCTAAAAATAAACTTATTTATTTATTAGATAATAAATATAGTTATTTGGCTAAAGAAAAATATATTTTGGTAATCGAACCTGCAACCTACCAATCTTTTAGCTGTACCTACTACAAATAACAAGATATATTTTGAACAAACTTTATTATAAGGGTACGTACGTATTTTATGTATTCTATACTTAAATTTATATTTATAATTTTAAAAGCATTTGCATTGCCTAATAAATGTATTGTATTTCGGGCTTATGGTAGTGTAGTGACCGTTCGTTAACCCTTATTTCAATATTTTGAAACGCAATATTAATATTTAAAATTGATTTTATTAGTCCTTATTTACATATATATATTAAAAATATTTATAAACTTGTAGCGACATATTCTGCTTACCTAAACAATTAACTGAAAGAGGCCGATGGCACAAGCGCACTAGCGTGTGACTGTAAACGCGTGTAAACGCGACTGTTGCGGTTCGATTCTCACTCAGACTCAGGACATGAAATATTTAATATTTTAATTTCTTCGCTCTGGTAACTAGACAAAGCGTGGCATTGAGTCCAACTCGCGATGTCTCAAGAATTTAGCGGCAAGTGGTTCTATGTTTTTCTCTCCCTACTCTGTCTATGTAATATTATTCTGTATATAGCTTATTTGTTTTTAAATAAGGCAATTACAGCAATTTTATTCGTAACCACTATCATTTATTCTTACTACATGTCTGGATTTGAATCCACGACCATTTCAAAAAGACAGACAGACAGACAGGTAAAAGCAATGTTGTCAAGTATGTATTTATGTGTACTACTTCAAAAACTTTCTTGACTGTAGGTCCATTGTATAACTTAGATGTTAGAATTCCGGTCAATACGTATGCTATAACCGAGCCGCTTACTACGTGTACAGAGTTAATTTAATAAAATCACACAAATTTTAGATGCTAGTCGCGGTGAAAGGGTACAAGTGGGTTCGATTCCCATTCGAGGAAATGAAATATTTAATATTTTCATTTCCTAGCTCTGGTAAAGAGGAAACGGATTGGAGAGTCTTAAAAGTCAGTGTCCAAGTTCACACTGGCTGAAGTTAAATAAATGCATAAGTTTTGTGCCCCAAGAAAGAAGATGTAAAAAATGTTATTAAGAAAACCGAGTTATAGCATATAGTTATTAAAGTGACTATAAAAATTTTACAATTCTAGAACTTTTCCACCCGGAGCTCTATAAAATAAAAAAATATATAATGTATCAATAAAAAAAAATAAACATACCTAATGACTAACCCGCTCGCTACTTTGGCCACTTAAATATCTTAATTATTTATTTAGTAATCTAAATTATTTTAGTATCTTAATGGCATTATCATTTTAAAGACATATATTGGAAACTACAGTATCAGCCAATTAAAAAAAACAATTATTACGTAGCAAATTTGTCAAACTTTATAAATAAATATATTGATATAACTTTTTTATTTATAAACAGACATTTATAAAACAAAAACACTAAATGTTAAGGGAAGTTTGCCAAAATACTATAGTGAAAACTGTATTTGAATTGGTTAAATAGTTCCTGAGATTAGGGTGCACAGACGCACAGATAAATAGGTGTACAGACAGCGATCAATGATAATTTTATTATAAACATATATGTATAGATGCTACGCCAGTAAAATTAAAATCTTAGACTTACTACTTTAACTACACTGCCTATAGTAAAGTTTACGCTTATAAGTACTACATACTCGAAATGAAAATTGGCTACTTTTTTTTTTAAACATATTTTTTCTAGCTTATAATCTAAATCGTGCGTATTAAATGAATCGAGTGTTAAGACACTCCGTTTCCCACGCGACAATTTAAGCAACATTACGTGTTAAGTGGCAAAATAATAATAATTCATACCCCATAATGGGAATCGAACGCACGACCGCCGCAGTCACACGTTGCGCCACGACACCGTGACAGAAGCATATAATTTTAGCAATAAAAATAAATGTGTTCCTCTTTTTAAATCTGACCCGTCATTCGCTAGATCTATAAATACTTGTCATAATTTAAACTCGCGTCACGCTACAAATGTCCATGCAATAAATAATGACAGAATTTTAAAAAAAAATTTTTTTTTTCTTAGTATTGACGCTATAAATGCTAGTTTCGTCCACCGTATATAATTGGTTTCTGGCAGACACGCTGGCACCTTTAGTCTGCTCCACTTACTCCTACCATTTAACATTTTATGAGCCATTGTTGTCCCAAAAATGGTATTGTAGCTTCACTTACATTGTTTCAAATATGAAAAATGTATAGATGATACCCATTGTGTTTTGAATTAGTATCTCATTTTTGTAATTTTTAATTAAATTGTGAATTTCAGTTAATTTAGATTTATTGTAAATAATATATTGATTAAAAACATAATACCTGAATGTAGTGATGTCAGTATATTCAACGTAGGTTCGATTCAGACTCGAAGAAATGAAATATTTAATATTTCTCTCTCTCTCTCTCTGATAACGAGGCAAAGTGTGGCGTTGAGTTCCGCCACCTAAAACGCAATGCCTCCAGAATACGGCGAAGAGTTGGGAATAGAAGTTTCACGATGAGAAGGAATTGTCTTAACACTAGGTTCCCATTTTGCATCTTCCTATCCTGCTATGTGCAAGATATAGTGTGAAGAAAAAAACAATATTTTTTTTTTTTAGAATATCTTTAGCCTGTGCATACAAACTTTAAGAACCCGTAATAATTTTAACCATAGGTACAGTGGCCAAAACGAATAAGGTAATGTAATATAACGTTTAGCCTTTCTCGATTATCCAATACAAAAATAAGTTTTCAGTTCGGAATTTTCTCAAGAACTCCTGGTTAGTAGTTCGTTTAATGAAACAATTCTTTTAGTTTATAATACAGATTAAATTATCAATCGAAGTAAAAACCGTGACAAAACCAACGCAACTAAAGATTAATAAATTCCTTAAATATTTGAAAAAAAATTAAACATCACGTAGCATTAGGCGTTAAAAGAAAATTAATAATTGTCACAATCGAACAGTCATGAAATTATTTTTTTTATTGTTTTTTTTTTCTTTATTATTAAATGATTTTGATTGTCAATTAAAAGGCATTTATTTTAATTGCAAGAAATTAGCAATTTATTGCAAGAATCAATAATTTATTATTTTAAAATAAATAAGATTTTTTTTACAATAATAATAATATAATTCTTGTATAAGAAATATTTTTTTTTCATCAAGTAAGAAGAAGTAAGATGAAAAAAATCTTAAGCGGATTTGAATCCAAAACCATTTCATTCGATACCATTATTGAGCAAACTAAATTTCATAAATAATATATAATTAGTAATTTCAATTACGAACGAGGCAGACATTCCGTGTGGCGGCTGACTGTAAACGCGACCATGGTGTGTGCGATTTCCATGGACTCATTTCCTATTTTCTTGTCATCACGACAAAACGTAGCGTAGAGTTACGCCACACAATATCTACAATTGATCTAGAGTCGGTGCGTGGCCAGCTAAGTGTCCTAACATAAAAAAAATCGCTCAATTTACTCTGTAAATAACTCCAACAACTCATTAGGTACCCTGGTACCCACACTGATATTGGACAAGTGGATCGTATTAATTAATCAATATTTGCTTATATCCAGTTTTGTTTGTCGTTGTTTGGTAAAGATATGTAATTGGATCACACGCTTTATTATAGTGACGTCAATTTGGTCAAGTTTGCGTTTCTGGCGTTACTGTTGTAGATCGAAAACTATATACCGTAGTGAATTTTACATATTCATCACTTTTTTCTGGATTTTTTTTCTTTTAATCTTTATGAGAATATTGCAATATCATAATACTAGGGCCGTAGTACTGTACTAGGAGAAATTAACAGATTTATTTTCATTTACTCGCTCTGGAAGACAAGTTCGATAACGACATTGATTTCCACTACTCGAAAACGTCTCAAATGTTGTTAAAAGTGGGGAAAGGATTGTCTTAGTAATAAACACTCTCTGCCTCATACTTACCTTTCTATGTGAAGCTTCTTTTTTGTATTCATATTTATATATAATTGTTACGTATAAGTAATTTATTATAATAATACTTTAGAACCAGTCTATCGTTCTAATCGTGACATAAATCTAGATAAATGTCTAAATGTCATTGCTTATCTTAACCCTCACTTGTGATAATCTGTGACATAATGTTGATATACTTATTTTGTTGAAAAAAAAAACCTTGATTATCTATGTTTATGTGTCACACAAATATGCAAAATATTTAAAGGTTGTTTTAAAGAGCCTAAATTCTTCTTCCCCTATTACCTGTATAAAAATATATATAATATATAATATTATATAAACACTTGTAATAATTATTTTCAAATGTCGATTTTTCATTATATTTTTTTATTTAAGATGTATATTTACATTTAAAATATAAATTTTAAATTTATCAATTAAAATCGAATGAACTTTTTCAAAGAAACACGTATAATATACGCATCTTAAGTAACTTTATCTCAAAGATCAAACTGAATGTGTACAAATAGAGGTCATTACCACCCGTTATTATTATTGTGGTTGCAAAAGGTTAAAAAGTTCAAGTTTCAGTTATTATAGATAATAGTATATTAAATAAAATGAAATTATTTACTACGGAAAAGCTCTGACACTATTTCAAGGTCGTCTCAAAAAATATCATCCTTTTGACTCTACATTCTTAAAATATAAATTACATAATTCCATGTGAAAAACAAATATCGATAGATTTTTTCTTAGAAATAATTGGCACGGACCTCCAACACAAAAATATTTTTATATTGAAACTTATATATATTTCTTGAAATTAACGCGTTTAAACAAACATACTCATCATTTTTAAAATATTAGCAAAGATATAACATATTATGGCCTTGGATATTGCATACATTGTATTGCTAGTTCATGTCAATACAAGGCCTAAGACCGAGTTGCATCGTAATATCGCGATGAGTTCATCCTCTCGCCTCAAACAGAAATTAGGTTATGTTGCTGGCTGTAATATTTATATTACTGCTATGTTTTGTTTCAGATTCACGCTGTATCCCACATAAAGCAAGGTAGGTATAGAGAAGCTAGTGTCAAGACACTGCGTTTTACACTGCGAAATATTGCATATTTGGTGGTGAAACCGAATACTTAACAGTGAAACTACTTCTGCTTGATTACCTGAGGGTGCATGATGTAGCATTTCATTTTCATGGCAAATTATATGAGAGCTAAGCTCAAGTGACTTAGTTACTTACTTAGTAACTTCTGAAGATTTTCAAAGTTCAGGTCCTACCCCCATCATCAGACCAGCGCGATGATACCAGATTATTATATTATCACCTAAGCTACTTATAAGTGCTGAGTTTCAAGAATTATAATTGCGGGTCAAATTCAGTTTCTTAATATTTGTTACACAGTTACAAAATCATCTGCTAAATTATTATTTATATTAAGTCCTTGAATTTTCAATATAAAAATTTAAGTGTCATATAGGTACGTATGAATATTAGCATTTAGTAGATAAGATTCGATCGTATCCTTGCTCCAATTTTTTTAATTACAATTTTCAACTTTTTGGGTTATTAGTAAATGTCGTTTGTTTAATTTTTGATAAGTGTTTTAGCATTGAAAGTTGGTTATTGCTCATCAAGTCAAGTTTTTAAATATTTTATTTTAATATTTTAACTGGTCGTCGCCTTACTTTGCTTATTTTTAATTAAATAGGGTACATACCAATTGCTGGAGTAAAATAATAAAGACAATGTACAGAACACAAATTTATTATGATCCTTACATTTATATACACATACATTCTAATAAAAAATGTTTGGTAACAATATCTTAATATCACTTCACAGTTTTTAATATCATCACCTGTGACCGCACAGGCACACTGTAGCAAGTTCCGTCACTAATATTCACTTTGCGACTGCAGATCCGCTGGGTAATTCTGAACGTCTGGTCCACCAGGCTTCGAGAATCACTGCCTGCGATCTGCGTGAACAGGACCGGCTGAGCTTCAGCTTCTAAACTCCATCCCGTACAGCTTATATCAAAAGCTCAGGGTTCCTCATCTTCTGATAGAGATGGTAGCGCTAGAGTTCGTCGCATTCTTTCTCTTCGTTGCGGAGAAACCGACTTCTGCCTGATTAGCTGAGGGTGCATGATGTAGGGTTTCTCATTTTCAGGTTCATAGGTTTCCGATTCGGAGTCATCTTCAACTAACGCTGGTAAAGCGTTCAGTTTCTGACGCTTCTCAGCAGCGCAGTCCATCTGTCTTCCACGACATTTGGGCAACGCCGGGTAGACGTCCGCGTACAAAGCAGCGTGGGCTAGTTTCACGACCATTTTGATTTGTTTAGTTTATGTATGTTCTCAACGAGAGCTGATTGTAGAGTGCGGGGCGGAGGTGAATGTAGCGCATTTATAGCCTCGCGGTTTGCGCTTGTGTGCGGTTGCACGTCACAGGGCGCACACTCGCGCGTGTTGAGAGTAAACAACGCACAATGCTGACGGTACGTATGTGTATGTTTCATGTCACAATTAAGATCATGCGCTTAGATACGCATTCAAACAATTAGATACACCTGTGACGTAGCTCGGCTGAAGTTTGTCACACTTATTTGAAAATAGTAATATAGAGTCTCTAATGTATTTTTCGTGTTGGCATCCAATAGTTGTCTATATGTGGTTGGCGAGGTGTTAACAAACCGCAACATCATTTTGTAAACAAAGTAATGGCGGCTTGCTTGTAAATTGTATATAAAACAATATATTGCGTAAAATATTAATGTTCATCGTGACTCAGATAATTATAAAATATATTACATCGTATAGGTAGCTTAAGCAAAAAAAATCTCATCCGTGCAAATGATAGGCAATATAGGTAGGTTATATAGGAAAATGATCATCATAATATCACAAATATTTTTTTTCACATTTTCATACAACATCAGCATTTTATTGAGTATTAGAGAGTATTTAATGTCATGTCACTCTATTACCACCTCTCAATCAAATACGAAATGCTAAATTCTCTATTTTTTTCCTTATTAACAATGTTTTTCATTAATAGGCTTTGATATAAACACAAGTAGCTAACAACGCTGCACTCAGCAGAGTCGAGTGTTTACACGAAGTTGCCCAGTTACTAGGATATTTTAGTGACCGTTCAATAACACCGCTCTACACACACGTGCCCCAACTCTACATGCAATAGAGATAACGTGGCAACAGAATATTAATAATACTCATTGAGGCAATTGACTCTATATTATATAGAGAAAGGAATCTTGCTTCTGCAAAGATATTATGAATCATGCTTTGGGTTACCTTTTGGATTTTTAATCTTATTTAGTAAATGAAAAAATTATAGAGTTAATAAAAAAATAATAAATAATTTTATTATGTTATAACTTTAGTATACTATAATTATAGTAATAGTTAGAAACATTTACAACTTTTTTATTCGTCTAGACTATTCGTGTGATAAAAAAGAAATTAATATTTAACTTTAATATTTTAATTTAATAATTGTGACCTCATATTTAAGGATTAAATTTGTGTTTTCTTGACTAATTAACAGACTAGGGGCCCACCCGCTGCTTTACAAGCTTAAACTTATTGCTATATTATGTATTCCTGAACTAATTATAATAAATATAGTCAAACATTCAAATTTATTGAAAAATACGTGAAGCTTCACTGATTTGCGAGTTCCTACTATCAAAACTTAACATGGAAAATTTTGTAGGCCTAACTTAACATGAAAATATTTAAAAGAAATCTGTGCATATTTATGCTCATTTGAACAGTTTTAAGCCGTCGTGGCGTATGAACGGGATCTTGTAAGCGTGATGGTTGTGGGTTCAATCCCCTCTCGGAAGAATCAATGATTGACCTTCCCATCCATTTAAACAAAATATAGCGTTGAGTTTCGTTACTAAATGTTAAGAATTCTCACAGCAATCGGAGTGTTATGTTACATTTTAGATGCAACAAATACAACAAATTTATTTAGACATATATAACAAAGATATTTATGAGTAAAAAGCAATTGTATCAAAGAAAGTAACGAAGTAAACCAAAGTGAGGACAGTATTTAGTCATCAGTCTTGATTGCTTCAGCGCGGTGTCGGCCGGACTGACGCGCGTCGCCAAGCCGTGACCCAATTTGAAAATCTCTTCGGTGAAATGTCAAAGGCCATAACGGATGATCGGTTTATTTCTATATTTTATGGTGTAAATTTGTATTGACGTCCTCAAGTGGGTGAGATATATACATACATACATTTATATACAGGGTGGGACTGGTTGTCAGTTGGATTATCACTGTTACTGCTGTTATCTGCACATAGCGGAGTAGGAAAGGAAACCTAGTGTTAAGACACTTTTTCCGCACGCACCGCCCAATTGTTGGAACATTCCGTGAAGAGCGGCGGAGCTCAACGCCGCACTTTTGTCTTGTTACTAAAGTGAGTAAATTATAGTCTTCCCGAGTGGGAATCGAACCCAAAACCGTCACATTTAAAGTGTCAGGTAGTGGTGCCACAGTGACTTATATACCTATGTGTTAGAAATATTTACATTTTGATAGATTTATTAAAAATAGATTTTGTTTTATATATTTTAACTAAACACTACAAACACGTGGTCCGTACTTTTTTTACTTTTTCATAATTATCAGCTAATCAACAGTTTTATATTTATCTGCTACTTCAACTAGGCTTATAACTAGAGATAATTATCTAGATGTTTAATTGCTAAGAAAGTCCAGGTATTTTTAGATTATCTTTTTGTAAACAAAACATATATATTTATACTTTATTATTTCGGTTTAAATTTAAAATTTATCTTTGCCTTTTATGCTTTTATAGCTTATAATAAAAAAATGATTGATTCACTGAAATAAACTGCAGCAAGTTGTCACATTATTTTACTTAAATTTGTTTCTTATTAAATTTAACAGTAAAAATATCGCGCCGTACTTGCCTATTAGTAATTTGGTCATTTACTTAGTAATATTATGATATCATTAAATCACTCCTTCAATATCAAATCATAACACATTATGATAGACTTATTTAAACAATAGTCTTAGCACTAAACTAACTGTAATATTAGGGGTCGTTCAGCGACACAGTGTGGGATTGCAAGCACGACGGTTGTGGCGTCAGTTCCCACTCAGGTGAATTATTTTCGTTTCCTTCCTCTGGTAACAAGACAATTCGCGGCGTTGAGTTTCGCCGCTCAACACGTAACATTTCGAAAATTGAATTGACAGTCCGAGGCCAGTCGTGGCAGGGGCGCAAAGTGTAATTGTGAAATCGACTGGTTGTGAGTTCAATCTCCACTCGAGAAAATGAAATATTTATTTACAATTATATTTTCATTCCGCCACTCAACACGCATTGCCTCCAGAACTTGGCGGGAAGTAGGGAACGGGATGTCTTAACACTAGGTTCCTACCCTGCTGTGTGTAGGATACAGCGTGAAGCTTATTTAATAGGTAATGTGATATTTTGGGTCATCATATTTCACTATTCGAGGTTGAAAACCGAGTAAAACCTTTTTCAATTTCATACATTTTTCTTTATTAAATCAATATATTTTTTATAACGCGTACAATAATGTCATGGTGCCAAAAATAGAAAAGGAAAAAACCACTCTTACCAGTTTTGAAATTTTAAAAACTTTTAGTGGAAAATACTTTGTTTCAAAGTATTTTCCGCTAAGCTTTTTAGCGTTGTGTCTTCATTCAATTGAAATTATTAAATGTTCTTCATATTACTGTTCATGAGAATTATGAATTCATTACACGGAACCCAACGCCGCACTTTGTCTCAGACCAAGTGCGGCGTTGGGTTCAGTTCTTTAATGTTGTTGTTTCGAACGTGCCAGTTGAGCACCAATCACTTCGTCAATGACACGTTGTTTGGTAAACACGCGAAAGAGGTTGTACAGTAGAAAAAAGAAATAAAGTTATACAATAGAAGAATGCATATTTAAAAGAAATTTGTTTCGCCAGAACAGAGAATGATATTATTGAAAATATGACACATTAAAAGTCAAAGAGGTTACCATGAGAGACAACAAGGCTTAAAACAATAATAATAATAATTAAATACTAAAAAAAAGTATATTATTAGTTTAAACTTTCATATTGTAAGTAACGGTGAGGATAATTTTAAATATCTCAACAAAAAAAGCTGAACTATATTACATAAATCTGCGTTAAATTATTTTAAATTTTGTAATATCATAATAAAATTTTAATATAATTAAAATTACGAAAAAACAATTAAGTAATAGTCTTTTTCTTATTGTAATCTCCTTTTTTGATTTTTTATTTGTAATTATTTTAAGACATAATGTTGATTAAAGATAATGAAATAATTTTGTCGACGTCGTTCATTATTTAATTTATTAAAATTATTTTTGCACGCATTGGACTTTTTAAGAATATTGATTATGTCTAATTAATTTTATGAGAATAAAAAAAACTTTGAAAGAATATTTTAAATAGTTGCTTCGATAGCAAAATTTTAAACATTTAAAGTGACGTACATTTTTGGATTTCCTTTACGTATAAGTATGTCACGATAGAGAGAGAGCTATTTTTCTTTTTGTATTATAATTTAAAAAATTAAATGCTTTTTACTTACTAGATAAAAAAATAGATATAGGCATATAATATTTTTTGCCGAATCGCGATCGAACCTGCAACTACCGCATTAAATGCCAGATACTGTCAATAACTAAGCGACAATGGCACAAAATAAATTTGTAGAATAATATTTTTCAATATGTCTAAAAATAGAAAATATTTATTGATTTTCGTCCGCCTAATTTCCATGCACCGTGACTGATCGTTTCATGTGAAAAACATGTAAATTACGTAAACAGTGAAAAAACACTTGTTTCGTAGAGTAGTAAGTACTCTATGCTAATGAGGTAAACTGTACTGCTATTAATTGCATTGTTTTATTTAAATATTTCGGCCTTTAAATGTCTAGACTGTGAAAAATTAACTTCTGAAAGATGCAGATTTGTAAAGATCTACACATAAAGAAATATACAAAAGTAAGTTTTTTAGGTTCCTTCGTTCTCCACGACGCCTCATGATTCAAAACATTGCGTATTGAAAGGCGGAACTCAACACAGCACTTTGTCTTATTACTAGAGCGAAAAAATAAAAATATTTCTTTTCCCCGAGTAGAAAACGAATCAGCAAACGTCACATTTAGAGTCAGTCGTTCAGATTTCTTAAAATTGCTGTTTCAAATTTGTTACTGTATGTTGTCATAGTGGTACAAGCTTTGAATCGGTATAATTAATCAGAAACCGTAGGCGTTGTGAACTGTAGATCCATTACAAAACAATACTTTTTCTTACAAAACTGTAAACTTACTTAGTAAATGATTACAAGAAGCCGTCGCGTGGCGCAGCAGCACAGAGTCATTACATACGCGACGGTTGTGGGTTTGGTTTTCATTCGGAGAATGAAATTTAATTTCCTTGCAATGGCTACACGACAAAACGTGGCTTTGAGTTTCACCACTTAATACAAAATATCTCACCCATTGGCTGGAAAGTAGGGAACAGATTCTTAATTCAAGCTACTGCCCCTCAGACGCAAGTTCTCTATTCGGCCTAAATAGCTAATAATCGAACCCACAATTACCGAGTACACACATTTTGCAAACGCCACAACACCGTAAAATTTTCCTCAATACCAAAATAGAATTTTCTTTATAAAAGCATAAAATATTGAGATAAAACTGTAAAATCCAAGAAATATAAATTACATCTAACAGCGGGAAATAAAAACGTGGAAAAACAAGATGAATGTACGTCGTCTATAGTAAAGTATAGGTCACTAGCATTATTTAGAAGCGGTCATGCGGAACGGCGCCAAGAAAATTTGTATACAAATCTGTAATGGAGTAATGATTTCGCTAAAATGTTTGTGAATGGTTGTTTTCAATTTATTTTCAATTTTTTTAAAGTATGGTTTATATTAAAACTTTTCGTATATTATTCCTTAATTATGCCTAAATATTTAAAGTTTTTTATGACTTATGAGGCCGTAGAGACGCTGAGCTAGAGTGTGTGACTATAAACGCGACTATTGAAGACTAAACAAAAAAAGTACCACTCGAGGAGATAAATTATATTTATATCACCTCTCTGTTAAGCATGACTTTGACTTGCTATTAGCGGGATATGTACGTGAAACAAAAAAAAACATTTTTTGATGTGTGCTAAGAAAAGAAAAATATTTAGAAAAATATTATAGGAGAAAACCCCCGCAGTATTGCCGCTAAAGATGGCCACTATACCTGCTGCTCACGCTATCCAGTGGAGATTTTTTTTTAAACGGAACGTTAATATGACAATATTAAAATTATTCAAAAAATCTGAGAGAAGGCGGCTCATTGCCGCATTTTACGAAGCATTTTAAAACTGCACTTGTGAAAAGTTTTTAATGTGCTGCAATTATTTCAATAATTTTATAAATATCGCGTCATGACTGCAGAGTTCGATATTATGTTTAGTCAACGATGTTCTACAGGATTTTTAAATATACATAATATGCATTTTATATGCAATGAGGCTTGTTAATAGAGTCTATGCTGTTGGAATTTTGCCCCCTTCAGAAGATTCTCAAAAGATTCTCTTATCAGAAGAAAATCGTGAAAGCGTAATGCCACTGGCTGTGGATTCGATTTTCACTCGAGGAAACGAAATATTTATTTAAAATTTATCATATTACCATTTCTTCGCTCTGATGTCGAGGCAAAGGGCGCTGAGTTCCGCCATTCAACACGCAATGCCCCCAGAATTCGGCGGAAAGTGAGGAACGGAGTGTCTTAACACAAGTTTCCCCCTTTCTACCCTGCTGTGTGTGGGGTACAACGTGATAAATTATCTAAAAATATTAAATAAAGAATATGTAAGAGTTTCATTCGATATGAACATATAGGCTATTTGGTTGAGTCTAGACTAATCAAACAGCTTATAAGTCTCGCTACTTTAAACTTTTTAAATATTCATTATAAAATGTTTGTTACTTTTTTAGATGATTTTTCAAGAAATCATCTTTCTATAGGTCATTTAAGAACCTAGTTTTGACGGAACTTCGAATAAACAAAACCTACTCTACAAAAAGTCAAAAAAATTGCATATTATCACTTAAAGCATAAGAGTATCCATTAGAAAATCACTTTTCAAAGGAAAACATCTTATTTTGGCCACTACCCAAAGCGTTTGGGAAATCGCGCAATTGTAATAACGTATCGTACACACTTCCTGCATCCTTTGTTGAAGTTCGAGTGTAAATACAGTACCACGTTGTTTGCTTACACTGTCGGATACGAACAGACGTACGAGTGCGTACAAGAGTATGACGTTTATTGTAATGTACGCCGTACGCGTGAACGTATAATAAGGTACTTTGGTAATTGCGCGTTAGTATTTAAATAAACATTGTATTTATAGTATACAGAGTATACAGAGGGAACTTGGGAACCCAGTGTTAAGGCAACGTACGTTCTCTACTTTCCACCGAATTCTGGTGGGATTGAGTGGCTGAACTCAACGCCTCGTTACCGAAGCGAGGAAATGAAAATATTAAATATTTCATTTCCTTGAGTGGGAATCAAACCCACAACCTGTCGCATTTACAGTCCCCCTATCCCACGTCACAACTGGCTTCAGTAGATACACAGGGTGGAAGAGGCAGCGCTCCATTTACGGAAACAGCATATAGGGTAAAATATTTCAAACCTATACCTAAAGAAATTAATCAAGATACCTCAACAGTTGGACGTAGGATTTTTTTTTCATTTCTCGATTTTTATCCCTACCTGTATTTCGTGTGACGCGATTACGTATAGATCCCAATGACATAAACACTTACTACTACAAAAATACTACTAAAGGTTAAACAACTTTGAACTTTATCGCCAATACATACGACTCGATTTCGAAATGAGGCGTGTGCGGCGGTGTTCCTTTGATAGGTTTATGTGTGCGTGCGTCATCCTTACAAATGGCGTTTTGTTTTAAAATGACAATTTTATTAATTATTTTGTTTGAAAAAAAAACTTTTTCATTTTTGGGAATTTATTTTTTTCTGAATTATATTAGGCTTTTATAGAGTAGTTAAAACTGTGGTTTCATTTAATGTGGTGCTGACACTTCCATCCTGTATATAAAAAATAAAAATTATAAAAACTATGAAAATTTATATATTTAATTCCGAATTTTACTTTTATAATTGTACATTGTATTTCTAAAAAAATAGTAAAACAAAGTTCGGCGTTGAGTTCCACTTTCCGCCTGAATTTGAGATACCTACTACGTGTTGAGTGGCGAAAAATGAAAAGAAGTCATTCCTCCGAGTAGTCGATTCCGATATTTTAGTTTTAAAACTTCTAAATTCAACAAATACTATGTAAACAAACTTTTACTCAATATTTATCTAATACTCTAGTCTCTAATTACCCGCATTACTAGCAGTAGCACACGAACACGAGGAACAAGGGATAGAGTCGTTCGCCTACATCACGTGCTCTGTTGCAGCACCTGTCGCGGGACCACGTGGCCACGTACACGCTACAACGTGAGATCTTTATACGCCAGTTCATTTGTTCATTTGTATTTCAATTTAGGAAGTTCAATACATTGGGATATTTAAATATTATATATTTTGTTTTATTTTTAATTTTGTCTATTTTCTCAATTTTGTCAAACTTACAAAATATTTGGGAAACTTAAAAATGTTCTTAAAATAAGTTGTGTATAAGAATAATTTGATTAAATATATTTCAGCAGGATAGGCAGAGGTAAAAATGTTATTAAGGGTTCTTAACAAAACTATATGGCTATTTTTACCATCATGCTGTATCCCGCAAAGGCAGGGTATGCAAAAGGAACATGAGAAACTAGTGTCAACTCATTCCATTTACATTAAGACACTTCCTTTCCCACACTCCGCCTAATTCTGGAGGCATTGCGAATTGCTATTGCATTGGTTTTATTTCCAGAATATGGAAAATAAGAATATTAAATATTTCGTTTCCTCACTTGGGAATCGAACCCACAAGCTGTCGCTCTTACAGTCGCACGTTTGTGCCCGTGCGCCACAACCAGGCCTCACGTCTTATATAGATAGACAAATATCTCATATTTGACACCAAACTATTTTTTGTGATAAAAAACAACTCTACGCACAAAGAGTCGCGTAGTCGATGCCACATTCAGACTCCTTAATTACTTTGAACATTACTGGCTCTGTGATACCTCTAATACTTTAATTCATAGAGACAGTCGTGAGTCAGGATAAAACTAACGTACGGATAAGAAAAGTTAAGACAAATCATATTCATAATTTATTAGATAAAGAAGGAAAGAGCTTAGTGTCAAGTCACTCCATGAAATGGAGATATGGACTACTCAGACTGGGCCTATCCAACTTTGCAATATAGAATGTCAAATTAAAAAATGAAAGTACGCAGACGTACTAAAAACGAGTAATTGTTAAAACTTATTAAAACTGTTGTATATTGTATTGTAGTTTATCGAAAAGTGTTAATGAGATTAGTTTTTATTGCTAAGTCAAGTAATTTATTGTTAAGGTCAAAGAACCTATCTCCGCGATGAAGGACGCTGGTTTATTGTCGATTTACATTTGGAGCTATCACTTGCTTGGTGGAGAAACCCTTACAAGATTGAAACGAATAAGTTATTGTTTGAATATTTTTCAATATTGAAAATAGTATTTTTTTTAGTTTCACGCTTTATCACTTAAAGGTGTAGCCAGAAAGAATGGAGTGCTAAAAGCTAAGGTCTCTGAATACCTCTTTCGCCTCGTTCACTGCCATCAAACTCTACATGCATGCCTTCATTTTACGTGACCTTCCTCCTTCTGTATCACGCATACCACTCACTTTTGCTACATAGATATTTTAAAGCAAATAGGAAAATTATAATTATATTCATAATCTATTTGACGTTTTCCTTTTTATTTAACACATTATACCCGTATAATAAGGAAAGCAGAGAGAGTCTAGTTTTCCACTTTCCGCTCGAATTCAATTCAATATGTACACATATTGAACCGTAGACCGTATCTTCACCGATGTAACTGAGAATAATTTATTGCCCTGAGTGGGGTTCAAACCCAGAATTAACACGTTTGCAGTCACACAACATATACATACATATACAGTACAAAAAAGTACTTAAACCTCCCGATTATGTTTGGAATTTCTCAAGGACAGATATCTTCTTCCTTATACAACCGATGTGGCCGTAAAAGCCTATAGGACTAATAGCATTAGCCTCAACTTTTAAAAAGAAAATAACTTAAGCTAGATTTATTTAAAAATATCCAAAGTTAGAATTAGAAAGTTATATCACCTTTTACAAAGTTTCTACAATACGGAAAAGTAGGTGTTTAGCAATATTTTGTAAAGAAATCCTGCAGATTTATTTTCCTCTACGTAAAACGTTGTTACAGTACTTTAATTATATTTATTGTAAAATATTAATGATAAGGCAGCAGACTTACAGAAGTCGTCAATATTCGCGACAGTTCGATTCCCACTTGGGGGAATAAATTCCATTCCACAGTTTCTCGCTCTGGTAACAAGACGAAGCGCGGCGTTGAGTTCCGCCACTCATTATACAATATTTGACACATTGTGTAACGAGTGGCGGTATTCGGGAGAAAAATAAAGCCAGAGTGTCTTGACATTTGGTTCTCTCCGCCAAAGCAGATTTGCTTGATGGAGTGTGAATCTAAACAAATACAAGTAGAACTACATAGACGTATTATTAAAATGAATAGATATTGAAACTTACAAAAACTGTTTAATATTCTATTGTAGTTTATCAAAAAATGTTAAAGAATTTAGTTTTTGTTGCTTACTCAAGTTAATTTGCTGTTAGGTCAAAGAACCTATTTCTGCGATGAAGGACGCGGTTTTATTTACGTTTGGAGAATTACTAACTCGGTCAGATAGTTGGTCCCGCCAACATATTGTCTCTAAAATTGAGCCTGAAGTGGTCAACGCTGATAGCTATACTAAGTTAGAATGTATTCTAAATTCATAACAGATTTTTTAAAATCCTAAATTTAGAAGTTGGACCATTTACTTATCCATCATGTTTTTACAGTAAAACATCTATTGTAAAAACATTAAGATATCTAATAAACATATTGCTAGATAGCTGATGGAGATTATTATGGAAAAAACCTTTTCTTTACCAGTCTTACTAAGTCAATCTGATAACGTATTTAGTGCATTTGAATCGTACCCCTGTTACAAGAGCGAAAACAACATTTTATTCCCCTGAGTGGAAATCGAACCCACAACCGTCGCGTTTACATTCAGACGCGATGTCGCTATGCCAAGTCGGCTTTGATATTTTCCATTTCACCTATTATCTATTGCAATTAACAAAGTACGCAAATAAGTACTTCATCGAGTTCGACAACAACATCCCTTTTATCAGTATGTGATAACGGTCAAACATTATTGTTATCAGTTTTAATCCCAGACGGCCGTCTAGCGTAGTAATCATAAAAGCAATATCTTATACCACAAAGTTGCTAATGATTTTAATATCTAAAGTAATGTATCTAAAGTAAGTTTTATGAACACTTAGAAGATGTCAATTTCTACTAATATATCGTTTTTTTCAGCTTCACACTGTACAACGCACACGAAACGTAGTGTCAAAATACTTCGTTCCCCACAATGCCGAATACTTGAGGCATTGTGTGTTGAGTGGCGGAACTCGTTTCTAGAGTGAGAAAATGAAAACAAAAAATATTTTATTTACACGAGTGGAAATCAAACTCACAACAGTCGGTTTTTCAGTTGCACACTTGTGCTCCTGCGCCACAACAGTTTCTATTCTTGCAAATTGGATATGGTATTTTATCGGTATTGGAAATTAGACAGCTGAACATTTAACATTATTAATAACTTTATTCTCTTAGTACATTGCTAAATAGAAGAGTCACAAAAAGAATTAATTATTAAAATGTAACATGGCTGTTTTAGTGCAACAATGACAATTCATGAAATAATACAGGAGACTCTATCTAAGTTATTAAAAAGTTGAGATTTTAAAAAGGAGCGATATATAATAAAATCATTTGTAATGCACTTGCATGTACATACTTATTTGTTATTAAGTTTTGTATGCTAAATCTGACCTGCCCTTTAATTTCCGTTTGAATTGAAATGTTGTAAAATGAATATGGCTTCCGTAACTAAAATATGGATAACATATTTTTACACAATTTGAGCATTCAATGAAAAAACAGCTTGAAATGTATAACGCAGTATTAGGTGAATATAGTATGAAATCCAAGTTGACCTCCGTCACAAGATGGCTGATTTAACATGCTTTAAAAATACACTTTAGAACTCAATAAACAAAACCCAGAAATATCACGTGCGAGCAAACTCGTCACGGTAATTATATCACAATAAATTGCATCAATTTCCTAATCACCGTCCACAGCGTCACGCTGTATCGTTCTATCGTAAAACTTTTACGAATGACGTCTTCAAGATGTGATCATAGTAAACCTTACGTCAATCAGCTCTATTGACGTAAGGTTCTGTTCTGTTCTTTTCTTAATTTCTGGCGTTCCGAGTTAAAATTGTTCCGGTTTAGCACCAAACACTTCGTCAATATCTACGTCAATAGTATTTCAGGTATCAAAGTAATGATGTCATGACATTTATGTAGCTTTTATACCTACCCACGTTTATTTAGCACACGTCTCGTTACTCCGGTACTGCACTTAGCAGGAAGTCAAAGGGAACCTAGTGTTAGGACAATCTGTTACCAAGTCATTTCCGTTCACCACTTTCCGTCCAATTCTGAAAGCATTGGATGACTGTTGAATGGCGGAATCCAATATCATATTTTGAATCTTTACCATAGCGAGGAAACGAAAATATTAAATGTATCATTTCCTCGAGTGAGAATTGAACTGCAATCTGTCGCTGCGTCATGACATTAGACACATATAAATATAAATTAAACGAAATGTAGACTGTAACTTCGTTTGTACGAGCTGTCAAACTTAAGAAAGAACCCTTGATAGCTCACACAAACAAAATTTTACCTTAGAAAACCTTACGTCCAAAATATATAGATATTCAGCCCAGTTCAATTCATTAATAATAGTGCTTCAAATATGTCAATTTTAGATAAGGCTATGACGTTAATCGAGCTTTTAGTCCTACCCACGTTTTTACAGCACGTGTCTTGTTACTAACTACACGGATCGAATAGATAGACAAATTAGAAGTACTTGTATATAAAATAGTAATGCTTGTCTCGAAAAATATTATTATTAAAATCAGTTTCACGCTGTATCCCGCACACTGCAGGGTAAGCAAAGGGACTCTACTTTTAAGATACTCCGTTCCCCACTTTCTGCAGACTTATAGAGGCATTGCGTGTTGAGTGGCGGAACTCAACGCCGCACTTGTCGTCAACACCAGAGCGAAGAAATGGAAATATAAATTTAAGTAAATATTTCATCTCCTCGAGTGGGGATCGAACCCACGACCAGTCGGTTTTACAGTCACACTTTGTGCCCCTGCGCCACGACTGGCCTCATATTATTAGTGATTACAATTAATGATCATCTTAAAAAAATATAACTAGAACTGCGGCTTTGTCCGCGTAGTTAACTGGAAATAACTAAAAGTTGTATATGATAAACGATGCTAATTATAACGTGGACTATGAACGTCCTCCATAAACAGACTGCCACACGAACAAAAACCACAAAAATATCATATCAAAATAAATTAATCGTATATAGCAGGGTAGGATGAGGGAACCTAGTGTTAAAACACTCAATTCCTCACTTTCTGTCCAATTCTGGAAGCATTGCGTGTTAAGTGGCGGAACTCAACGCCACACTTTGCCTCGACACCAAAGCGAAGAACTGAAAATATACATTTAAATAAATATTTCGTTTCCTCGAGTGGGGATTGAATGCACAACCAGCCACGTTTATAGTCACACTTTGAGCGCTACAACTGTCCTCTCAAAAATCATATCACTTTTTTTTATTTAGACAATTAATGAAATAAAAAAAATGTTTTGTATTATTAGTATAACTAGAATATCAATGAGGATAATATAATGACAGATACAGAGTTATGTTTTATTTAAATTTTTTATATCACTAGAAAAAGAGAAAAAACGGTGAGGCCAGTTGTGGTGCAGGTGTGAGTTCAATTCCAATTCGAGGTAACGAAATATTTAATAATAAAAAAAAACATTTTCTCACTCTGGTAACGAAGCAAAGCGCGGCGTTGAGTTCAATTATTCAACACACAATACCTCTAGAATTCGGCGGAAAGCGGGGAACGGAAGTGTTTTAATGGGAACAAAGTATCTTAACACTATGGTTCCTTTGTCAAAAAAAGAATAACAATTTAAACCGTAACTAAGTTATGACGACAGAGTTACGCACGCGGTGTCGTAGAAAAAACTGTAATCATTGTTCGATACCGACGTATTGTTATCAACGTCGCTTTGCGTTGAATGGAAATGTACTGACTTCATGTAGGTAAATTAAGTTCGTATTGTTTATAATTTATTGCTCGAGATAATTTTTGCGTGATTCTGACGTAAGCCAAATAATACTTTGCAAATTTATAGTTTTGGATAAGGTTAAAAATAGTTATAAGACTATATATGTAGTTATTTAATATTAGAATAACAATTTAAGTAAATTCAAAGTAACGGCAAACGCCTTTAGGCAGATGTATAAAATTCGTGAAAATAGCCATAAATATGTTACTCTGTAGGTAGCCAAAAGGAAACAAAAGTAATTTATTCTTACGAAAGACCGAATCCCCGATCATAGCGTTCAGTCAAGTGCTGCCCCACAACGCTACATATATTTTTAAAACAGATATTGAAAGTTGTAATTTATGTGTAAACTTACTACTATACGTATATACTACGTATATTTAGACATTACTACTATTATTATATTCACTAATATAATCAATAAACTATGGTGTAAAATCGCAGGCGCACTCTATTATATCTCTCTTGCCAAACGATAATTCTTAGTAATTATCTTTGGGTAGCGGAAATTTGTAAAAATCTCCCTACAGAGATGCTAACAACATAAATAAGTTGTAACAAGCGTATTAAAATTTCGACGTAGCTTGGCGAGAACGCATGGCTTAGTGGTCAGAGCGCCTGGTCGGTTTCCAGGAGGCGCGGGTTCGAGTCCCGCTGCGTTCAAATTTTTATACGTTTTCTAAATAAGTATTTTTCTTTCCTAAGTGTGGAATAACACTTTAAAAATGTTTAAAAATCTATTATATCTTTCTATACAAATGATGCCCTCTGCCTACCCGTACCCTTCTTTTCCTCGTTCTATTAGATAGTTATTTGTAATTTTTTTCTAGTTCGCCAATGGCGATTTGAATTCTTGGTCACTATGATCATCATAGTTTTACTTCATTTAGTAAAAATAAAATTTAGTTCAGTTCCACACGTAGTTTATGGCGTTCCGAGCGTGACAGTTAAGCACTGATCACATCTCACGTTGTATGGAGAACACACGAAGAAGTTTGTAATGTATAAAAAGATAATGTTACACAATAGGAGAACACATATGAAATACAAATAAAAAAAATCACGTAATATTTGCGTCATTAGATATAACAATTGAAGCCAAACAGTTAAATCCTATGCATGCATTGATAAATGAGGACTTTATAAATGATTAAAATTTATTTCAAGCAATTAATCTAATCTTAGTTCTTACGTATTTAATCCAAATGACAACATACATAAGAGGACGTCGTTTTTATTAGAGTATACGTAGATATTTTTTTTAGAATGGACCAAATCAAGATTGATTTGTTAAATTTTTTACCAAAAATTAGCATTTCAAATTAGCCTGTTATAGGTGAACAATTAAGTGTTCGCCGCAATTATAGGTATTGTATTGCGTGTTGAGTAGAGAAACGTTACCAGAGCTACGAAATTAAAATATTAAATATTTCATTCTCCTAAGTGGGAATCGAGCCCACAACCGTCGCGTTTACAGTTGCACCTTTGCTCCTCTACGCCACGACGCCTCGAATCACAAGTTTATAAAATATTATTTACTTTAAAACAATTAAGCTAAAAATGTTCTTAAAATAATAATTTTACATATCTATACTATTCTGGAATATGTACTATGAATTTTAACTAAATCCTGTGCAGCACTATGGCGCCAGACAGCTTAATGCATAGCTAATAAGGTTAATGTTAAGAGGTGAGCTAAGAAAAATCTATTTTGACGTTATTTCGGTTCTACACAGCTTTAAACAATCGTTTACGACCGCAACATCGTAAAATGATATGAAATACACTTTAAAAGCTCACATAAAATTAAAAACTAATATAAATTATATTTTTTTATTTGTTCTAAATAGATTTTGTTTAATGATGTTAATATATCTTGTTGGAAAACCTCTTCTTTTTTTTCAGCTTCACGCTGTATCCCATACACAGCAGGGTAGGCAAAAGGAACCTAGTGTTGAGACACTCCGTTCCCCACTTTCCGCCAATTCGTGTTAAATTTCTTAATTTGCGATTTCCACTCACTTATCGAGACATGCCACGTTGAGTGACGGAAATTAACGCCTTTGCCATGTTACCAGAGCAAAATAATAAAAATTACTCATTTCACTGAATGGGAATCGAATCCACAATCGTCGCGTTTACTGTCGATGTCGAAGTACATAATCACAACTCGACCTAATAAAAGCTTGTATTAACATAATACAAATACATCTTATAAATATGGACAAAAATCCACAACAACATTGATCTTATTTTTAAATTTCATAGAAACTTTAATAATAAGTATATTTACTTCAATATTAACAAACAAACAACTTTAAGCGATATATAATATACAACTCGAACTGCGTACATCAAAACAAGTCATTATGCATATCTAATTATTATTCACTAGAAGGCCTCTTAACGCGTAAAATACGCCTTGGCAATGTTATAAAAAAAATACTTTAATTGTAAACACGACGGTTATAGATTCCATTCCAAGTGGGGGGAATTAATTGTTTTCATTTTTATTTCTCATAAGAAGTCAAAGCTCGGCGTTGGGTTCCGTCAATAGACATTCAATATCTCGAAAATTGTGCCGAGTGTGGTCTCTTAAGGGAGGATTTACACTGTAGTATTGTAGTTATCGATGTGTTTGGGCGTTAAATGTAATTTGCTTACTTTGAAACGTATTAAAAAAAAACCCAAAAAATATTAAATATTGTATTTAATTTATAAGATGGCTTAAATAATGCAATATTGAAATCAATAATATTATCTCGACCGTGATAAAGGCTAGCTCATATATTAATTAACATGATACTGGCGCTTGTGTGGTCAATTAGGTGATTATGACGCATTATAGCGGAGGTCACGGGTTCAATTCTCATACGAGGCTATAATTATTTGCCAACAACACATATTTACTCCCTTTGTTGAGTGGGAAGTGTAATACGAGGTGATTTATCGTTAAGCAAAGCCTTTTAAAGGAAAAACAAAATTATTATTTATTTTATAGTTATACAAAGCCGTACTTTTTTTTATAGCTTCACGCTGTACGCCGCAAAAGTAGGGTAGACAGTTTAAACCAGGTATTAATTATTTTCGAAAGATTACGCGTGGCGGAATTTAACGCTGCTTAATCATAAGGACTTGATGAAGATGTTTAATTGCATTCAATGGTTGTGGATTTCAATTTCATACCAGAGATTATTCTAAATCGAGTAAAACAAAGAATCTGGCTTAAATTTCCCTCTCGGGGCAATGAAACATTTAATATTTTCATTTCTTTGTGTGGTAACTAAGCAAATGGCGGCGTTGAGTTCCACCATTCAACACATAATGTGTCAAGAATTCGGCAGAAAGTAGGGAACGGGTGGTTTAACACTAGGTTTCTGTCATTTGCGGGAAACAGCGTGAAGCTAAAAAATCAAGCTATGCAGGCCGAAGCCAGAAACTATAAAACATAACTATAACAAAATTAGATTTGACAACTTTTGCAAGCAAAAATGTCCAACAACACGGTATTAATAATTTATTATTATTTTATTAATTTTAATATATGTCAGTATTTATAGCATTCTCATATACTTATACCTAAGAGAAGGACAATCAATGTTAATTAAGGCACATGCCTAATTAATTCGATAACGGTAATATAAACAAACATTATCCTTAGACCTCAGCACATATCAAATGGAAATCCCGCGGATTAGCAATAAGGAAAAAAATATTATTCGATCTGTTTTGTTCAAATATGTTATTTTTTATAGCGCTTTGAGAAGATTACACGTGATGCATTACATGTTATCTATTTTCCGCCTTTTTTATATACTCTATACATATTTCGCGTGTTTCTGTTAAGTAAAGGAGTTTAACGCTGCGCTTTTAACACAATAAAACGTTAAATATTAGCGGATAGAAATTTAAATATTAAAAATTGTCGGTAATAAAACTAAACAACATTTATAATGGCATAAGAAATTCCCTAAAAGATACTGAAATTACCCTGAATATACCTCATCAGTTTGGACCATTTTCTGAAAATAAATATAGGATAAGCATATATTTTGTAAATATTATTTGTATCCTCATACATAAACAAAGAGAATATAAAATCTTTGAAAATATATAAATTACTGTTTTACTACTTTAATTCAACGACTTTGTCTGTGTGCGAAGAATTCGGAGTTGGATCCATAAACAAACAAAAGCCTATCCTATCATAAATTTATTACAGTTATTTAATCATGTGACTTCCTGGTATAAAAAAATATCCTGTTAGTTAATCCGGGTTAATCAGCTTCACGCTTTTCCCCAGCTAGGTAGAGGACATATTGTATTAAGACACTTCGTTCCGCACTTTCCATCCAATTCTTCTTCGCGTCTTGATTGGCGAAATTCAATGTGGCAATTCGTGTATATTATATCAAATTATATGTTTAATATTACTATTTTACATACAAACACAAACATTCCCTTAACTGTATATCGAACCTACAACCATTGCGTTTACAGTCGGACACTGATCCACTTACGCATGCCCCTTCGATATCGTTTCTTAGTAGTCACCGTATAAACTTGTATAGGTACCTAATACATATTAATATACCTACAATAAAATAGGGCATCATAAAATAAAGCTGATTGTAAAACAACCGAAATCTTTGAATAAAAAAAAACGGTAGAACACTCCATCAGTGAATGATGGAAACATACATAAGTAATTGCGCACTTACAATAAAAGATTATTATAAAAATGTCTCTAGATAAATTTTAACGAATTATTTACAAAACATTTATCGATAATAATGAAACAAAAATGACAAAGCTGATAATTTTATAATTTATCAAGTTGTCGTATCAATATTACGCCTTACCTAATTTTTGTCTATTGTTATAATCAATATATCTGAATCTAAATATATAAATATTTGTTAATTCTTTTAGGAAATAATAAAAATTACTCCAGGTTTAATCACTGCGTATATAAGAAATTGTAAATACTTCTTTGACTGGTCATATCGTGGAATCAACACCGCGTTTTATTTGTTACTAGCGGCTCGCCCACGGCTTCGCCCGTTTAAAATACATGATTATTGATTTAATAACTTTATGTTTTTTAACCTATATAATATACTCTGTTAAATGTGCTGATGTCAGTGAATAATTTAATTTACTCATTCAGAAACAGCCTTAAATGTTAAATTATTGATTTGAAGGATTCATAATATTCTTTATGAAATAACTGTAATAATTGCATATTAACTCCTGTACAGTTTTTAAATTAGTTACATATATTATATGAACGAACCAACCAAAAAATTTTTGTATTTACTTGATATTTCCTTCAAGATCGTTCTTTATCTCTGTGTTGAATTAATTACGACTTAAACTTAACTGTTATGATTTATGAAGGTAATCTCCACTAACAATTCAATTTTGTTTACTTTATTGTATAAAATATTATATAATAGTGCTTCAAAAATATATATTTTTATCAACAGTCATATAACCCAGACGTTTCGAACGTCATTCTTTAGCCAGGGTCATACCAGCGCGATTGCTATATAATATTCGCAGGCAAGCTAATGCTTTGAGTTCATTCAAATGACGATAACTTTTTTTTTAATGAACCGATTTTGATGAACCAAACTTTAGTACTTAAGTTGAGTTAAAACAAAGCAATTGGTGAAATTTTCAAGTAAATCGGTTCAGTACTTTCAGAGAAAAATGCGGACAGAAATATGTCGACAGACAGACAGACAAGAAATTAAAAAAAAATATTTTTGCTTTCTATTATACTTTTTAAATGTCCCTCTATCCATTTCAGTCAAAATTACTAAATGTACAGATAAAATATTTTTACTGTCTTATTATATATAGAGACTAGCGCAAGGAAAATGTTAATAAATCAATCTTTCGAGTCGAGCATCGAAATCACAACCGCGTCAACAAGCAGCCGCGGTGCCGACGAACAATAATGGCACATATTTGCATATGAGGGATAGAATATTGAAATAAAAATATATTTCTAACTGATGTAAATATTTGCTAAATATACGTACAACAACTTACATACTATATAATACATATAAATACCTACTTACATCTAAAATTTCAGAATTCAATATCAGGAGTCGATCAACTTTACCTTCAAACAGAAAATACTTAAACTATTATATCGGATACTGAAACACCTGAGTAGAAAAAATTAAATCATTTTTACAAGAAAAATGCTTATCAAAGTATATTTTTCGAGTACAATCATTAAAATAAACTTATAATCTAAATAATAAGCATGTTATATCTTTATTGATAATCAGTGATGGGATTACAGGTAGGTAATGAACGAGCTGTGACTAATGTTTTAAAAGTTGACGCTTTTTTAATGCTATCACTTTCAATTATGTCCATGGATACAGAAATAATTAACATTTTATAATTTTAAATATTGTGCAATATTTTAAAATTATTTAATAGGTATGTTTATTTGATAGATCTATTTTTTACAAGAACGTTAAAGGTATAACACCATAATAAAAGAAAGAAGCGAGCATAACAAAAAAAATATATTATTATTTATTTTTTAAATATCATGTGATTGCTATTATCCCTTACTCTTGCACGTTTCTGTAAAACAACAACTAATTATGTAAAAAAAATATTCTTAAAACGCAATTAAGCAAGTGTATTTTATAATAATATCATCATCATTTCCTTATAATGTAATAGAAATTTATTTTATAGTATTATTTTATATGTAGGTACTTAAGTAGATAGCTCTGAATTCTGTAAATAAATTTAGCTATAAATAATAAAATAATGAAAAAAAAAAACAATTATATCTAAGCAGACTATCAGCCTTTAACAACAACAGTCCATAAATTACACTTCGATATCTGCTAAAGGTATTTTAAATATTGTCATAATAATACAGCTATCAGTAAACACATTGTATCTAAACACATAAATAATTTCTATGCAGTTGTCATATAGATAATAATTGTAATTGTAAATCAAATTTCATTGTATAATTATAAAATGAAAATACTGTCTTATAATGTCTATTCCTAATGGAAACTTTTTTTTTTCAGATTACTTTTTAAGTTTCTTCTTATTACAATTCAAATTACTACATCTATTTTTATATATAATCTATTTTTACATGAATAAATGAATACAATGATTACAATAAAATAAAAAATATGTCTGTGGTTGTTTTAAAGCGCCTTTTGTCTGTGGTTGTTTTACTAAATTCTAGCATGGTGAATATATTCGTTATTTTTTGCTGATAAAGAATGGAGATTAACGGCTTATCGACATAAAAAATGTTTAAATTTTAGTATCTGAATGCTAAAACATCACCATTTATAAATCAATTCTTTTTGCCAAAACATACATTGACTATTAAGATATGAATATATTAATATTTTTGTTTTGACTACAATAAGAATTGAATTTAAGATAACGTGCGATTAATACCCTAGATTTTATTACATATGCGTTGGAAATTTTTAATTATTCAATAATATAATAATTCAACGTAATCGGAAACACATTTTACAAAACCCGACGTTTCAAACCCTACAATGGTCCGTGATCAGATAGAAACTATGTCTATACTTCTTGTGTTAGATATTCAATTTATCACGGAATAAAATAACATCATATTATATTTTTATATAACCTTCTAGCAATGGAATTCACTTTAATAGTGTTTACAACCATACGCTCGTGCTACAGCGCTACGAGGTCCTCGGAAAAAATAATTAATTTAAAATTAAATCTTATACAATAGTCACTGCACCTGCAACTTCTCTCGAAGTCTACCTTTTACGTAGTGTAAAAACCGGTTAAGGATAAAGTAGAATACATTTACCAGCTATTACTGGGAAAAACGTCTTACATGAAATAAAACAATTATCATTTTATTATTTATCGCTTATTTGATATTTCTTGAAGGTAAATACCCTGTCGATAAAGACGGAAATATCATATAATTAATTCTTATTAATATTGTTGACTAAAATACGATAAACTAGCAAAATTATAAAGATATTGTGTAAGCATATATGCCCCATAACTTCGTATATGGAGCATTCCATGCGAAGCGGACATGTAAAAAATAGCCGAAGTCTCCGATTTTGGTTTTTTTTTTCAATATTTAGTTAGACGTTTATGGGTCCTCAACACAACTGCACAATATTTTGGTAGTAGGTAGGTAGGGTTTAGGTTTAAGAGTTGTCTATACTCTAAATCTCATACTTGTACTCTAAATCTCATCATCCATTATCAATAAGTGACAAATAAATAAATAAAGTAATGGCTCATTAAATGAGCTTTCTAATGATATTCTAATGATATTAGTTAATTAAAATTATTTTATTTTTCATGAAATTTCAGTTACACGAGTATAGCATTCATCTTTTTTTTCATTGTTCTAAAAACAACTAATAGCCCCAGTAGGTCCCCAGGTACGAGTGAAATGAACACATCTCATCCCTATCTGCTGACTTATGGTACACTACATGGTTTTAATGGGCACGACACTCCGCTATAATCAGGGTAGGTAGAGGAATATGAAAACGTAATGTTGATTGTTAAGCACTCCGCTCCTGTGAAGACACTTCTCCACTTTCCACTTTCTCGGGGCATTGCGTGTTGACTGGCGAAACTCACCGTGGTTACCAGACCGAGAAAATTAAAATATTTACTGCCCCGACTGGAAAACGAACCCACAACTGTGCCCCAAGGGTCCGTAAACCTGGATATTTGATATTAAATTCAGCCTGATATCTCCACTCGATCCAGAGAAATGGTCTTGACAAGCGATCAGTAATGTGATCCTATAAGAGTTCTCTTTTTTTCTTTTGGGGTACAGGACCCTACAAAGGAATAGTAATACACTCCATCCTGAAAGACAAAGGTAAATAAAACTCCAGACATAAAACATGTATATAAAATATATTGCAATAAGAAAGCCGCGCCCGTACTCGGACGCGTCTTACGTATCAACGACGGATGCTGCACGCTGATGATTTGGCTCGTTGGATCTTCTTTAGAAGGATCTATAAAAAAAACGTATATGAGATATTACCATTTTTCCTTTATAATTTAATGTATCTCCCGCATTTTGGAAAATAAGTAACGAAAAGGTAGCGTAATATGTTATGATTGTTTTTATAAAAAATCATTGTATTTGAAAATCAGCGAGACTCAAACTCGCAACCATCACGTAAGGCCGATTGCGACATCTTGAAGCCATCAAAATATGATTTTGCCATTTTAATACCTAAAGATTTATAATACTTTCATTCCTTTTATAATATAAGAAGGCCGTATTGAGTGTAAGAAGGGAAAACAACCTACAAATTAAAAAAACGATTTCTATTTTTTTCTTTGTCCTGATTAATGAATTGTGTGAGCTAAATAATTAAGTTAACACCAGAGGTTGTTGTTGTGAGATTTTGCTATATTTTTTCATTAGGCATTATTAACTTTCTTTGAAGAATATTCGAAAATATGGCAATATAAAAGGAAAAAAACATCAAGTTTACACTCAGACACCACTTCGGGCATCTATTTTGTTACTTACCATATTATCATGTTCAATTTTCCTCTGCTGCATTTTTCTATGCACAGCTGCGGCCGGTAATGGCCGCTTTGGCTCATCTCTCGTGGGTAAAGAGGACTTCTTATTGTTTCTAGCACTTAAGATTTTGTTTAACAATATATGATTATGCCTCTCTATTTCACGCAGCCTCTCATTCGTGAAGGACATGTTGATACGACGTGTTGGTGGTACTGATACTGATCTGGAATAATCAGGTAGGAGATTCTTAATGATTAAATTATAATAAAATATTATGTTAGAAAGAATTGATTAAAGTTTCTAAGTTTACCACTCTCAATATAATAAGTTGAAAAAATAATTGTGTTTCCTTTACTTTAAGTTTATAGGACAATTTCAGTTCTCTTTTTTACATTTATATTAAAATATTCATATTCATATTTTAGGCAGGAATACTTTTCTATAATAAAAAATAATATAGGTATGTGAACATAAAATTGGAAATACAGTCTAATAAACACATTACCCTCCTTTATGATGCACAGTTGAATAAGAATATAAAAAAACATATACATAGTAAAGTATAATAAACAATAAAATTTATTTATATATTCCTTCTAAAATTTTATCATATATGTCTCTATAAATAGGTCTCAATGAAAAACATCAATCTATGCTCCCTTACCCATAATCTGAAGATCTACCAGATACTGATGGTGGTTTCTGACTAGATATTGATGACTGACTCTTTGTTAGCTTTGCTGGGGCTTTAACTTGTATTTTACTTGTGCCATTACTTAAAGAAACTTGGTTTTTATTGTCTTCTAACTCTATCTCACTTACATCTTCCTCTTCAAACTCATCAGAATAATGAGCTTCATCATCATTATCATCATCATCATTATGTGTACTATCATTATCAGACTCTGGTTCTTCATATACACATGTCTCAACACATATATTTGGAGGTTTTTTTACAGCATCAACTATGCATCCCATTTCGGAAAACTCCTTTGATAGTTCATTTATTTCATTATTATTCTCCTCCTGATAAAACTGTTTACATTTCATTTTATTAGAGTCACCGGATGAATATTCTGTGTCTATATATCCCATTTTTTCTACATGGCTTTCCGTTAGTGACATTGTGTAAGCGTGCAGCTAATACTAATATGGCAGCAGCTATAATAAAAGAAGTTTAATTAAATTGTGCCAATAGTTTGTTGGTTGGTGATTTCTAATGTGTTTTAATATTAGTAAAAATAATTTAGTTGTCTTTATCTCTTACTATAATTATATTCATACGGCTGGCTACGTTTTAAGAATATTACAAAAGTATATCTTATCTTATTTTTTACATAAAAGTACAGTGTTAAATTAATACATACCACAATAAGTTAATAAAACTCCTTCTAAACTATTTCTAAAATAAATTTACAAATCCTTTTGCACTACTGCCTACAGCAAATAAATTATTTAAGCGCAATTATGAAACTATTGATAAGTAGAACAAAAGAAAATTCTTATAAAATACATAAAAGACACAGTATTTTGTCATAATTATTTTATTTTTGGAATCTTACAATTCGTACGCTCTTCTTACAGTCAGCCAGATTTAATATTGTTTAATAAATGCACCTTTTTGGTAAAATATATATTTTAGTAAAATAATATTGAGCAAATACATAGTTATTGACGAAAATCAATAATTATCATAACAACAAGCAAACAAATATCGCGCCACTCGCCACTCACTTGTCATTTTTTATTTAAAATATTGCCATTTGAACGTTTAGATATAAATGTACAAAATGAAATAATTTAAGAAATCGAACCAAACTATATTTGTAATGAACATAATATATTTTTTTGATAGAAATTGATAGGACCGTCTTTATAATTTACTTTATTCATTATTATCATTTTTCCCTTTAATGAGGGAACTTTACAAACTTGGGAAACACTTAAATATATTATTTAACATTACCAATTAAAGTTTCGTTGTACGTAGCGTAGAGTGAGTGGAAATTGTTTACAATATAAAAAGTATCAAGTAATAAAAGTAAAAATTTCTTTTGATTAGATTTATAATATTTTTTTATCATAGGTTAAATGTATAATAAATATTATTTTTATGTATCTATTCATCATTAGAAATTTCAATATTATGATTATAGCACTGTAATTTTTACGTTCGACCAGCTGGTAGTATGTCATATTGACATTTAATTCATTCGCCAATCATTCATAAACGTAGAAGAAAGAAAATACCTTTGAATAGGCCAACAAATTAACGAAGTGAAATAATGATTTCTCGTTAAAATTTACGTTTATCAATCATTTTTTTACAATATCTTCAAAATGGTGACGATAATAAAGAACCAGTTATTAAAACATCTATCGAGGTGCGTTCTCTATAATTATATTTGTATATGAGGAGAAAGATAAGAGATATACTTGCTAATTTAATAAAATAACAATGTATATGTGTTTTATACTAATAATCTGCTTATATATTTAAACCATATTAGCTGTAACCTTCATCTACCCTTCGGTTAATTTTACGAGATTTTTTCCTAATGTAATGCCCTTAAAATAGCCTATGTTACATTAATTTTATAATTAAAATTTATTATTAATTTTACATTTTAAATAATGATGATTAATGAATGATTTAATATGTGAACAAGTAAAGGGAACATCCTATATAATATGTTAACATTTCTTTTTCTCAGGTTTACAAAAAATCTGTCACCAGAACAGATCTCTCTTTCCGCTCTTAGAGGATCCGGTGAACTGCAAGACTTGACTTTAGATGAAGATCTTCTGACTGACCTACTGGAACTGCCTGGATGGGTGCGCCTGACATCAGCTAAATGCAACCGTGCCTCATTCAGGATTCAGTGGACCAAACTTAAAACAGTTCCTATTGTATTGGTAAGTTTTTTGGATATAGCGTGATAGGCAGATGGAACATAATACCTAGTTTTAAGACAGTGAGATATTGTATATTGAAAGATGAAACTACCACCATGTTTTGTCTCCTTCGAAAGTTATAAAATAAAAATAATTCACTTCCCCAAGTAGAAATTAAGCCTACATCAGTTGTATTACTCATTACATCTGACCAGATATTTTAAAATAAATGTTTTATGTAAAATATACATCATTTCACCATACTTTAGGCATATATATATCATAAATAAAGTATTCATTATATTTTTATTATTAACTATGTTAGTTTTATCTGAATGTGTTTATGGTCATCAGGGAGAGGGAGTAGTGGGCCCACATCTGACTTTAATAGTATTGATTATGGGTTTGGTTCCCCTTGGGAAAATATTTTTTTTCATATCTCTGTTCAGGCAAGATAAAGTGTTGTGATGAACTCCAGTACTATTTTTTTTATTTTAAAAAAAATATTTTATTTGTATATCTAGTACTGAAATTTATTTAAAGTGTTTTGCTAATAAGGCAAACAAATTACTGAGATACTTTCATTTTAAATACATAATTAAAGAAATGAACTTTAGGAGCGTTGTGGTGCAGAGGCAAATTTATAGTTGTGGGTTTGATACCCACTCAAGGAAATAAAAAGTTTAATATTTTCATTCCTCTGGTATTTGGCAGATAATAAGGAACAGAACTTACAAACTCTTAACATTAGGTTCCCTCTGCCTACCCTACTGTGTCCCGCAATATAGATAAAGATGTGTATTCCTCAATACTAGGTTCACTCTGTCTATCACCCAATTTGCAGGGGTAGCTTCGAAAGAATAAAATAATAAAAAATAACAAAATTATAGTAGATGGGTATTATGGAAATTGGTAGAATAGACATAATGGTAGAATTATTGTATACCAAATTAATGAAGCCCCGGCTCCATATCAATATTTAATTAATTCCATACTGATACATTAAAATCAAATACATTATTGTAACATAGACATGGCTGAACAATGTACCGAATTAGCAATGCTTCGTTGAAAATACGGCCTTGATCTTCATTCGCTCTTATTGGTTTGCTTCTAAGATTTTATATCTTATAATTAGACACGCCGATTGCACTTAAATTTTGTTTATGTTGATTATTTTTTGTTTCTTTATTTATTTTATTTTATATTTTTAATATCTAGTGATTATGAACAGACTGTGTGTTCAATTATTTATTCACTTTAATCATTAAAAATGTTTTTAAGTATTAATTGTTTGCTATGGTATGCAAACGACGCATATTGAGCATGTCTAAGTAACAATCTGCACGCGACAAACTCAAGTTAACATAGTTTCTCATTATTATTTTTAATTATAATTTTTAGAAACGTGAAACGTGTAAAAATAACAATACACTGTATTCTTATAAATGTTGTTTGGTAAAGAGAAGTAATATTTTAAGTAAATTGTTTGTTTTAAAGTACGTATGTTGCTAAACCGTTTCAATAACAAGACCTATTTACGATAATGATGTAAGTGTACCTAGTTATTTAAAATCAATTCATTTGCGAGGCCGTCGTGGCGCAGTGGCAACACAAGGATGTGACTGTAACGCGACGGTTGTGAGTTTAATCCCCACTCGAAATGGAGGCTTTCCGATTAAACAAAAGATTAAGTTATACGGCCGGTCCCCCAGTAGTAAAAATGATTGTATTTTGAGATAAACACAATTTTCAGGTTTAATTACACAAAGCAGTGTTGTGTTCTGCTACAAAAAATGTAAATGAGCGGGCCAGAATGTGGTAAACAGAATACGATAAAGTTTGTCAACCGTACTGGTCGACAAATCGAGGCCGCCCAGTTTCAGTAAAATCTTAACTTCAGCTCGGCCGCGACTTGTCGACCGTACTATTCAAATAGCATGCGAGATACGTTAAATAAACAAAAGTCTATTAAAATAATATGTAATATTCTCTTTTTAAATCTATTAAAAAGTTTTACGTTTTTAGGACACGCAGATAAACTAATAACATGTCTAAATCTAGTTTTTGTATAAATTTTTGTTATATTTACAAAGACGGCGTCTTGACGCAAAGGCACAAGCGTCAATGTGACGCTTGTGGGTTCGATTTCCACTGAGTTGAATGAAATATTTAATATTTTCATTTTCTTGCTCTGGTAACGAGGCCAAGTGCGGCGTTGAGCTCCGCCACCCACAATGTATACATGCAATGCCTCCAGAATTCGGTAGAAAGTGGAGAACGGAAGTGTCCTAATAATGAACGGAGTGTCTTAACATTAGGTTCCCACGTTCCCTCTACTTACTCTCCTATGTAAAAAATACAGTGTGAAGGTAAAAAAGTATAACAAACTATTATTGTTTCAGAATCTAGACGAAGTGCATATAGCGTTGGAAGTATGTGCTGAGCCGCGGGCTATGAACCCGGGTGCTACGGACTCTATGCCCGTGCCGGGGAAGTACAGCTATATACATAAGGTGACTTACATTAATGTAGAGTACTGCCTAGTTGTTTACTATAGTGTTACATGATTAGCACTTGCTATATTAATCTGATTAGTCGATTAGCGCTGTGTTTTAGTATTAATCATATTTTTAGAGGAAGATAGTTAGTAATATACATTATTTTAACAGAAACTTTTTCATTATCATATCATATCATTATCCAAAATTTAATCTGTCTTACTTCCAAATTTGTAGTCAAATTTGTTTACCTTTAAAGGATTTCATTTCAATTTATATTCGAAATAAATGCATAAATATTGTGTTGTGTGCATCTATTAGAACAGTAAGGCTCTAAATAATAAATCTACAGGTTTCTAAGCGCTATTATTGTCTTATGTATTACGAAATGCAGTAGTAGCGCTTGGCAATTTTTTTTAAATATATATATATTTTTTTTCTAAATTTAATTATAACTAAATAATCCTTTTTTACCAGGTAATAGACGGGATATCAGTGGCTGTGAACCTAGTGCAAATAGACTTCAAATGTGATTCTTTCACCAGTAGTGTTCAGGTAAGATCTGTTTGTTATTATTAAAACAAAAAGGAGTTGAATATATAAAAGACTTGGCATCTGCCAAAACACTTTTATCTTTAAAAAGCCGCGTTGTTTTACATATTGTTTTTTGTATATATGTATTAAATTTGAATTAGAATTAAATTCATTCTCCACTTTCTGCCGAATCCTCGAGGCATTGACCAAGTGAGTTGAAATCGAACCCATAACCGCCGCATTCATAGTCACATGCTTGTGCCATTACGCTATGACGGCCTCAGCGCGCGTATGCAATACAAAAAAAATTAAATCCGCGCGCTCAGTCTGTTCGACGTCACTATGATCGTATTTGTTTATAATTTATTTTGTTATTTTCATTTTCCTCATGTTATCAATAAATCGAGTGAACCTACCTACATTTATAACTTGAATAAGGAAAATTCAGCATTTAGTTGTTTTAAAAATGCTCTCTTATCCGACTTCTGTAAAAGAAGGAGACTATCAATTCGACTGTATTTTTTTATGTTTGTTACCTCAGAACTTTTGACTGGATGAACCGAATTTTATGTTTTTTTTATTGAATGCTTGTGCTTTTTAATTTGAAAGGGTTACACTTCAAGGGTAGTTTGGTAAAAGCTTGGTTAGGTTCTGATTATGAGATCCAACCCAATTCAAATTTAAGAAGTCAGTTTTTTTTTGTTGAAAATTATAATTATTTTAAGAGAAATATATATGGGGGTTATTTTTTTTTCTTGGTAACAATATTTTTTTTATTGTGTCATTTTCTTCTAAGCAATATTATTTATATTAATCTATTTATATATATTTTTCAGATATCACGAGTGACAGTGGAGTCCCGAACGCCTGAAGGACGAAAGGGCGACCTGAGACTGACCAGGATCAAATCTCCTGACACTGGCCAACTTCTTATATTTAAGGTTAATTTAATTCTATTTATCATTTGCTATTGAATAGCATAGCAATAGCAAATAATTTAATACTTCTTAAGGACTATATATATACTTGTTAAGAAGTATTAAAGATAAATATTTCAAATAATTAGGAAGTAAGTGTAAGCGTGTACCTGCGGCTTCGCCCTCGTAGTCGAGATGGATTCAACTGAGAGCATGGGTGTATCTAGACATATTTTCCAGGGCCATCCCGGGCCTGGATTTTAGCTTTGAATAGATTTGTTCGCGTGTCCACCCTGGACACGGGCCACCGAGCTCCAGTGTATGACACGTATTTCATTGATTCCCTCTGCCGCCGACCCTGCTGTGTGCGGGATAAAGCTTGAAGCTAAAAGAAATAATTAAAAAAGCATATTCAGAAACGATTACATTTTTTGCTTAGATGTAATTCATACAAAAACAATCTTCTAAAATTTTTGGTTTTTATCAAAGCAGCTGGCCTCATTAAAATGATAAATAACTTCATAACTAACTGTAGTTGTGTGTGTGTTAGTTTAATTTCACTTAAGGTTATTTGAATGTATGTATATCAGACTAGTGGGCGCGCGCGGCTTCGCACGCTTATTAGGAGGGAATCCAAAAAAAACCACGAAACACGTGTTCAATAAATTATTTTTAACAGACAGAAACTGAATTTAATTTTTTATAAAAATCGGTGGCAATTTAAAGATTTTTCCATATAAACTTTCAACCCCTTATTTGAACCCTTAGGGGGTGAATTCTTAAAAACCATGAAACACGTGTTCAATGAAATATTTTTAAGAGTCTGAATTTCAAATTTTATAAAAGTCGGTGCAGATAATTTTTTTTTTTCCATACAAACTTTCAACCCCTATTTCGTCCCTTTAGGGTTAAAATTTTTTAAGTTCCCTTCTTAGTGCGTGTCCAGAATATGAAAATAAACATCTGCCCAAATTTGACTTTTCTACCATCAGCGGTTACGGCTCTGCGTGCGTCTTACCTCAGTCAGTCAGCACAAGTCCTTTTATATATATAGATTGGCACTACCTCTTTTGTGGTGTTATATTTTTTCAGAGTCTAGTGTTTTTTAAAATACAAATTAAATAAAATTGCTCAATTAAATATCAAAACTCAATCTAATTTATCCAAAAAATAGCCTCAGCGCCAACCCTCAAGTCTTGAAGTTTGTCACATTGTAAGTGCCGAGCAGATACAGTGGGTTACATTGAAATGATTAATAAGATGTTAATATAGATATGTACTTAGCTTTTGTTGATAAATAGACTATTGAACCAGTAGTTCCTGAGATTATTGCTTTACAGTATTAGTAACGGTTAACCTACTACAGTACAGCAAGTCGAAGGGAAATTTTGGACACCTAGGTCTTATGTGTCCTACATGTAACTAAAAAAAAAAATTAAATCAGCTTCACGCTGTATCCCGCACACAGCAGGGTAAGCAGAGGGTACCTAGTGTTAAGACACTCCGTTCCCCACTTTTTACCGAATTCTGGAGGCATTGTGTTGAGTGGCAAAACTCAACTCCGCGCTTAGCCTCGACACCAGAGTAAAGAAATGGAAATATAAATTTAAGTAAATATTTCATCTCCTCGAGTGGAATCGAACCCACCACCAGTCGGTTTTACAGTCACACTTTGTGCCGCTGCGCCACGACTGGCGTCAGGTACATAAATCTCAATTTCTATTTTAACAAGAGAACGACGCCGCAGGTCAAAACTAGTTTATACTAAATATTATTTTTATATCAGGAATTAGAATGGCAAAGCGCTCGTATAGAAGCCAAGGCACATGGTGCTGCAGCGGCCAACTTGCCGCCATTGAGACTACTGTTGGGGAATACACATTGTCGTATAGTTATCAAGAAACGACTGTCAGGTTAGTTATCGTTTGGATGTGTATTATTAAGTGTAAACAAACGTTGACGGTTTACTGTTTAACAATTATTTGGTGAATTACCAGCAGATGCTGAAGCAAAGGAACATATAAGTGCATTGAGTTCACCGAGTGTGTGTGCATTAGTACTAGTGTGTTCTTAAGTACTCTGAGTGCGGCATGTGCACTAGGTTCTCTGTGAGTGCGTGTATACTGATACACCGTGTATCAAACTATAGAATATTCATTTCCTCAATATTATTTTTTTTATTCATTATTAATGTAATTATTAATAGTTAATGTTATTCCACAGATTGTGCAGTCCTAGGTTCTCGCCTGGTTCTCCGACCGGAACCTCTGGCGTGGGCGTTGACTGATGGACAATTGCGAGCGGCTTTGGCTTGCGCCGCTGCCTTGGCTGATCCTGTCAGGAAGGCCACGCAAATGGCGACTAGGGCTAAGGCTGCTCATAAGGTACGATTAATAAAGGCATTTTATTATAAGCTACGTTAGATGGTGGCGTGGAGAACGGGATATATTAACACTAAGTTCCCTCTGCCTCCCCTGTTGTATGTAGGATGCAGCATGACGCTGAAAAAAATACTTAGATTATTTTTTGATAATTTTATGACCTACACAGATAAAAGAAGAACCGAAAGAGCAAATACATAGTAGACCGACATCAGGTGAAAAAGATATCTTAGCTCGAATGTTCGCGAAACATGATGTTCGAGAAACTTCCTACCATCTGCTCGCGCCCAGAATAGACTTGCATCTGTGTGATGATCCTGGATGTAAGTAACACTAACTTCTTTATAATATTCTTTAAGGTGTTATTCCACATTTAGAAAATAAAATTATTTTTATAGAAAACATGGGGAATATATTAGAATCCTTTATAAATACTTCAAACGAAGCGACATGTGAACTCATGTCCTTTTGGATAACACACAAACGAAATTATACAATGTGGTGAAATATATTGTTCTAATAATGTGATGGTGCAATATTGTGTAACAAGATCAATATAATCTTATGTAATATAATATTTACTCAATTTATCTACACAACATTAATGTATTTTCCAGTGGGTAGATCAGAAATGCCACAACTCGCCAACGGTGGTGCGCTACAAGTGACCCTAGTCAGTATGCAAGCGGACTTGTTTCCCTATCACAAAGCTTCCAATGATAGAAGGCACTGGCGAGGATATAGGTGAGCAGTAACTCTTTTTATTTTTATAGCTGCATCCTGCTTATAGCAGGGTATTCAGAGGGAATCTACTATTAAGATAATCCATTATATACTTATAGTGTACGTCTATAAGCTCATCTTTTATACATTATCTCATTCCATACATTCCCTCATTCATACATACATACATTTATTCACCGGTACAAACTTAAAAATACAAATTTGTGCTCACCACGTCATTATTACTAAATACCGACGATAAAGGTACGGTGAAGGACCGACTTGTATTCATTTTTTCAATGGCAATCATAGTCAAGCTAAATAATTCTTAAAATTAAAAAAAATGTATTTTTTATTTAATTTGTCAACGAACAGGGAAGCAGCTACACCGCACAGTCAGTGGCTGTCGCAGGCGTTGTCGTCATTTTGTACCACGCTGCTAGACACGTTGGACCCTAGACCCTTAACGCCTGCGAATAAGGTATAAAATTGATTAAATTTATGTATATAATGCTAATCAAGTACAGTAGGTTTATCGTGGCCGCCCTAAAGTTAAATGAAGATGGCTGTGCAGTTTCGATTTTAAGATTTTTCTTACTTTTTATTATTGTTTTCCGGAGTCAACTAATGAAAAAAAAAAGGAAATGGGCAATACTTCAGAGAGCCCAACTACAAGGCGGCCACGGTTCGTCGGTGGGACTTTAACAATAATTATTTATAAACAGAATAAATAAATAATAAGGCCAATCGTTGCGCAGGGGCACAAGCTATAAACGTGACAGGTTGTGGGTTCAAGTCCCACTCGATGAAATAAAATGTTCAACATTTTTATTTCTTCGCTCTGGTGTCGAGGTGTCTGGTGTCAAAGTGCGTTGTTGAGTTCAACCACTCAACACGCAATGCCTCAAAAATTCAGTAGAAAGTGGGGGACCGAGTGTCTTAACACTGCACACCCTTTGCCTACTTTGCTGCATACAAAATACAGCGTGAAGCTGTATTTATAAATAATCCCAGTTTTGTTACATCAAAATCTAATGTTATTTCCCTTCCAGCCACAAACAACAGAACAAATAGAAGAACCAGTGTCCAACGGTATAAATCACTGCGCATCTGCGCCTGCGCAGAGCAATCCTGCGCCCGCTCCGTCCAATACCACTACCTCACAAGGTTTTTATATTTTTTTGTATTTGTAAGTTTTAGTAATTTTGAATGTATAATATGATTAATATAATTTTATAAATGCACTTGATATCCGTTCGCGGCTTGTTTTTAGGAAGTAGTGTTTATAGGAAATTTTTACATGAAATTTGGTCTTGGTCGTGTATAAATATTACTTAAATAACAGGCATCAGTTCACAAAAAGAAAGGAAAGAATATAATTTATATTTATATATTTTTATTTAATTTCTTCAAAGTAATTAAAATATTATTTTCTACAATTTCGACTTCGCTCAGTCAATATTTGTGGGTCTGAATAGCGGGTTTTTAAATTAATTTTTTACATTATGATTATTGACATTGAAATTTAAATTTGAATTTCATTTAGTAAAAAAAATATATTGATTAATCTGCGATATTATTAAAATAATATTATATATTATTATTACATTATCTGCAATATTTTTATTATATAATACTTGCTTACTATTTTTTCAGCTTCACCCACTAGAACGAGAATACTTCAGCAACTCGGGAAATTGATGACCACTTGTCTTGTACTTAGGATAGATGATTTTACAGTGTATAAGGTAATTTTTTTTTTTTTTAGCTTCACATTTTATCCCTACCGGGGTAGCCAGACAAAAAGCAGTGCCAGTATTTGCCTTTTCCCAATTCTTGAGGCATTGCGTGCTAAGTGGCGGAACTGAACTGTAAACGCGACGATTGTAGGTTTCCAGACGGGGGAACGAAATATTAAATATTTTTATTACATGGCTTTGGTAATGACACAAACATCGTAGAGTGGCGTGAGTTTGGCTACTTAACATGTTATGTTTTGAAAGTTTGGTAGTGCTTGAGGAGCGGAGTGTCTCATAACTAGGTTCCCTTTGCCTACTCTGCTGTATGCGGTATACGGCGTGAAGTAAAAATAAATATTTATTTTATTCAGGTATCTACAGGTTCAAAGTCCAGAGAAGCACCCCGACCTTTAGTTAGTGCAGAAAAAGCCACTTTACCCGGCGATGCAGGACTTTTACACGCTGAACTGACCTTCTTTTATTATCCTGGAGATGTATGCTTCCCTGGTAAGAAATGTTTTTTTAGAAATGTTTAAATCGTGGCCTCTCTGGTTTTGATCTTCCCGAAAGTCTAATGCGCGAAAGTTCAGGAAGCCTAAGTTCTGGGTGGAGGCTATATAACAATAGTATAGATAACCATAGAATATCAAAATACACCATATCTACCAAGAGAGTAATTTCTTGATACAATTTTGGCATTTTTCCATTCCACAGTGCCTTCTCCGAAGCTGTACGTGCAGCTGAGCCCCGTGCGCGTGTCGGTGGACGTGCCCAGCGTGCTGTGGCTGGCCGCCTTCCTGCCGCACGTGGGCGCCGCGGCCGTCCACAGCGCGCCCCGGGACGACACCTCGGCTTATATTGATATACGAGCCGAGGCTATCATGCCTAAGGTTCATATTAATATATAATTATTTAATTTTTTTTCTTATGCTTAACGGAGATAGAAATTATGAAGTGATAATTTTCTATGTCTTCTTTCAATAAAATAGTAAATGGATGGATACTTTCTAAATCAACGTTGTTTTCAGATTGTTCTAGAAGCTGGGCCCGAACATGTTTCCCAGCAACGCGACAGACCTAAAGAGTTACATATGTGTACGGCGAGAGCTACTTTTACTAATGTACGGGAGTCGCCGCGAGCCAGTAAGTTTATATTTTTGACAATAATATCTATATTTTTGATGTCAATATGTCTTCCATATACCTTAATTCCGGATCGGATTTGTCACTCGATTCTATAATATATAAAGGTTTAGCACAATAAATGTTACAATTTAATGTTAAAAGGAATAAATAAAAAAATATAGGAATAATTATGAAATATTTATTAATTATATAATATTTATTGATTCCAGTTTCAGTTCCACTATACATAAACAAGAACCAAAAAAATGAAGCAAGTTATTAAAACTATAATAAATTTCATACATATACATATAAAACTATAACTATACTTTTTCGTCACAGCCACAGCAGGCAACAGAGCAGATTTAGCATCAATAATATCGGCGTTAAGAAAAGCAGCGCCGCCTAGAGGACAGTTCCCAACTTCATCTGATGACATGGATCCAATACACGAACAATTTTTATTACATGCTGATTGTAAGTTAATTTTACTTCCTATTAAATATTATAAATCTGTAAGTTTGTAACGATGAATATTTCACGCAAAAATTACTGAACGGATTTAGATGAAACAATAATACAGCATATACTATATTACTGTTAAAGATTGTATTAATCTGGTTTGAAATATTATATTCAGACTAAAAATTATTAAAATCGTCTTGTGAATATATATATATATATATAGAATAAAAATGACATAAGTATTCCATGGTTTTATAATTCTAGAGGGAGGGATGGGTTCTTAAGCCTGTAAAATTTAAGGTACAGTATGGTCGACGCAACCATTTGTAGTTATCTTCAGGGTGACCACGATTCGTCACCGTACTGTCTAATATATCAATTAGTATGGTTAAGGGACCAATTTTTTTTAACATTGTAAATGTTTTATTTGTAGACCTAGACGACATAGACCGCGGCACAGCAATAACACCGGAGTTACTGTGGACAGAGAACAGGTCGGTGTGGTGCGCGCGAGTAGAGCCCGTTTGGGCAGACTTTTGTGGGGCGAGAGCTACTAACTATAAACCATCACCACTTTTGGACGCTACGCCTTTGACTGCTTGGGTAAGTGAGGGAGATATTTAGAAACGTATAAAAATTTCAGCGTAGCGGAATTCGAACTCGCGTCGATTGGAAAGCGTTCAAGCAAAAATAGTAATCATAAGTTCTTATCCCTGAACGTTAACATTTGTTGTTAGCCTGTAAAGTCGGTCATAGACAGACCACCAATGCGTCTACTCTTAATGGTGGTTCTAGTGCTAATAACTTGTTTGCCCTAATCAATGTGTGTATGAATGAGTGACTATGGGACAACTTAATGTATGAAGGAGGTCGTTCACACTCATAAATGAGTATGTTCCATCTATTCTCTATAGTTTTTTTTTATATTTTTCGGCTACCTACAATTTGTTCGCTCTCACGGCTACTAACAGGTCTAGGCACTAGGTTCCGCCACGTTCAAATTCTATTACGATTCTAAACCTTTTTATTTCTTTACTCTGTGAATAACACTAATGTTACCAAAATGTTAAAATAGAAAATGAAATGAAATATCAGATTTTTTATATTAATAATACTATAACTATACAGACACACCTCTCTACAGCCATTTAAAATAAAAGGGAAAACTCTAACAATGTATTTTTATATATTTTTTTTTAATTTCAATATTTTTTTTATAAATTTTGTTTACAATTTAGTTATAATTTTTACATCTTATTTAACTACCAGGTCTGTTTCGAAGACGGTTTCAACAAGATTTGGGTGATCGGTCGGACCTGCGGCCTCAGTGGCTTACAGCTAAACCACTATCAGTTGTTATTCCTGCTACGCCAATTGGAACGTATCAGTGAGTTGGCTGCGTGGCTCGCACATCAGGCGAGTAGAATGCCGGAGGAAGATCAGGGGTGAGATGATGGAAATCTTTTGTTTTTGAATTTCGTGACAGCGTTAAACTACAGATTCCGCAGAGGAGTTAGTCAATAAAACTAGTGTCAAAATACTCGCTTTTCTCCTTTATGTACCTTTCGCCTTTTGTCCGGACTCGAGAGGCTACGTTAAGAATGATACGCTTTAGTGTTATTTCATATATCTAGTTAAATTGTTAATTTTAACATATATATCTGACTTAATATTTAATTTAATATTAAAGGTAAAAAATTCTTGATGAATTATTCTTATATTTTCAAATAGTTTTAAATTTTTTATTCATTATTTTTTCTCCAATTAATATAAATGTTACTGTAATTTTTTATTGGTATATGATAAAAAAAGAAATTATAAAGAAAATCTTCACTCAGCTTATTGAAGTTGGAAGTTTTTTCTGTAATTAATAACCAATATTGCACATAACAATAACTAATATTATAAGAAATGTATTCATATAATTAATGTAACCTATATTTTTTAGGTCATTAGTAGTAGGTCTAGTGGTACCAGCAGTAGAAATGACACTAGTGCTTCCAACTAACTGCCCCGGGCTAGAGTCTTCCAGAGATTTGGACAGCGTTCCTCTTGATTCGTCCAGTCTAAATGACTTAAAGTTAGGTAAGACAAAAAATAAACTTTATATTATGAAAGATTTAGTTTAATTTCAACCCCCACCGGAGCTCTGCCCCTGGACTCCATTGAAAATATTTTATATTTTTAATTATATTGTAGGGGTATTAGTATTCCACAAGAATTAATATTGTTTGAAAATAACATTTGCTAACACGCTATGTCAACGTCCTAAATTTATTCGCTACAAATACAATTGTGAAATTATTTCCCGCTATTGTATTTTAGCGTATAAATAACCAAACTAAATATATAATAAATGAATCGAATAGTAGGTCTCGTCTCATTAGCACCGTCCTGCTGCCATAGCCCACAATATCATAATAAAGTAATAAAAAATATATGATTAAAAATATTTACCATGTTTAACATTATTTGCCTCAATAAAAACATACTATATTAGAATTAAAACTTACTTCTCAGGATCTGAAGCAACAATGGCGCCGTCAATGCTAGATCGCGATAGTGGTGTGTTAGCTACCCACGGTTCAATAGAAGTGTGTACAGCATTGCCCCTACCTGCTGAGGAGATGGCTCCTCCCAGTCCTGGGTTAGGGTTTGGTGGTAAGTTTTGTGGATTATTTCTAGATCTATATTTTTTTTAAATATTTCTTCTGCATTTTTTTTAAACATTGCAGGATTATTGTTAAATATAATATTCATAAATATTAATTTGTCACATTGATTTTTATTCGGCGTGATGATGTCTTTAAAATAACTTTTTTACTACATTGTATGTAATATACAATGTAAATGTGAAAATACATTTTTATTTTTAATATTATTGTATTGAAGTCCTTATCAATATATCCGAGCCCATTTAAATTGTAACAGTAACATATAAGTGTTTATAGGATCGTATCCCATTCTACCTGCTGAGGATATACCAACTATGACCACCTCAATAAGTTTTGGAGGTAATTTAGTGCTTGGAATTTTAGTGCTAGATACAGTGTGTGGATATTTAAGGAGAATCGTTAGTAAATATATATATTAACATAACGTTTATATACATTAATATACTAAAAATCTTGACTATAGTTTTAGTGAGTTAAGGCATCTTTGTATGTTATTTTTAACTGCACTTTTACAAACAGTAATTTTAACCACGTGACTTCACACATATACTAAATTAGAAATAGCTGATAATCGCTACGTCTCAATAACCTAGTAAATACGCATTCTAAAAAGATATATAAAAAAATACTTTATAAATCTTACAAAAAAACTAGCCAAGCACTCTCATTAAGACCTTCATCTACACGCCCATACATTTACAAATTTCCTGCTAAGTATATCTAGTGCGTAAAAGGTTAAAATCGCTAATGGCAGTGCTACGACGATGAAGCATCTACAGCCAGTTCTGATAGCGATTGTCACTTGGAGCTTGAAATGCTTTTTGCAGATGTTTCTAGTATCAAATCTAAGCTGACGTGACATGATCACGTGATATTTATCGTATTTTAGCTCATTTATTATATATAAAAATATTTTTAAAAAACTTTTAAGAAAATTTTTAAGACACTATACAATAGACAGCTCTAGCCAAGCACTTTCAAAGAGGTCATCCACATACATACAATTGTATTCACGTACATTTTTCCACCAGGTTTCTCGTCCATGCGTCGCGGGTTCACGTCGCTGGTGACGTCAATAGACAGTGCTCTCACGAGAGATGAGTGCCGGAGCGACGCGGCCTCCACGGCCAGCTCCGATAGCGACCGATACGTGGTCGTTGGCTTGGCTGCTGAGTCGCCTGATGACGCTGATGTCGCTTTTAGGTGAGGCAATTGTTTTTTCTTGATTATTAAGATTGTTTTATTTATAAGGCCATCGTTGGTGGGCCAGCGCTTGACTTTGAATGCAATGGTTGTGTCCATAGACAAAATAAATAAATTATTTTCAATATCTCGCTCTGGTAACGTGAAGCATCTCAAATACAAGAAGTGACGAGATGGAGTGTCTTGATACTAAGTTCTCTCTGTATACTTTGCTATTGCTATTTTTTTTCAATGTATTAAGAAATAGATTTAGGGAATACGTAATACGGACTGTATATAATAATCACATTCTCAGACTTGCTTCTGACTTTCATCATGAAATTACTAAACTATAAATTATTATCAGTAACTATTACTCGAAATTATAAAATTCAGAATATTGAAAAATAATTTTATGTTTGTAATTAAGTGCAAAAATGTTTATATTATAGGGAATTCGAACACGGTCGTCTGTCAAGTGGTGTAGAAGTTGCAGCGGAAGTGGTAGAACGCTCGTCCTCCCCCAGCGACCATTCCATTACTAGTTCTTGTAAACGACGTGATATGGTGAGTAATAAATGTATTAAAAGTCATTTATAACTTCGCGCTGTATCCCGTATATAGCAAAGCAGGGAGAGGGAACCTAATATTAAGATTCTATTAACTTAATAATAAAAAATAATAAAAAAGCCATCATCATATTTTAAAAATATATACTTTAAAATGATACTATACAAAAATAAACAGATATCAACCTGCACGCTACGTTTGAACAACATACACCTAGTCCAACAAAGTGCCAACGGGAAGTCCTGCATGAGATTTGTGGCAGACAACCTGAAAACTGATGAATGTTCCTCTATACCCTGGGATGAGTTCCAGGTAAGATTTATATAGCTTAGTCAAAGTAAAAAATTTAATATATTTCAATTTACATACAAACACATTTTCGTTTAGATGTTCAAAAAATTCTTAATTAATTGTCTCAATAATTGAAATCTTATTGTTATTTTTGTAAAAATTAACAAAAATCTCATAATATTTACGTATTATGAAAAAAATTACACATCATTATCTAAAAACCATTATGTCAAACACGACCCATTTGTAAATTCTAACACTCCTTGAAACATACTCGCCACATTCCACATATTAAATATTATTTTATAAGTTTTCCTAACTTATTTCCTGAACAGCAAATAATATGTTGTAGCATGTTTACAGATCACTTTTTTTAAAATCTTCTTTATTATTCATCAATTTCTATTGGGCTTTTAACATTTTTTACATAAAAAATAATTTAAGGTAATAATTACATACTTATCTATATTGTATTGTTGATATATTGTATCTGTATTTCATAATTTTATTCTGTATTTAAACGACTACATTCTTAAGCGAGCAATATTATTAGAAGAAAAGAACAACAAAAAATATTTCTTAAATATCAAGTAATTCTTAAGTAATAATGTCTATTATTACTTAATAAGTAAACAACCAGAAATAAACTAAATTAAATTTAACTTTTTTCTCAACATTCTGAAATAAAGATGCAATATATATTTTAAATAAACAGTGCTAAAAGCTCATAAATTGCATGACCCACCCATCACGTGACCATTGTACCGTACCCCATGATCAATATTCGCTAATCCAACTACAATTCAAGTATACGTATATAAGGAATGCATCCTCTAACTTTGTCGTTTATGTGTTTTTATGGCAACTCCCGCCCGCTCGGCTATCGTGCGAAAGATCCGACTCAAGGTATTTAACCATTTATAGAAAGGCGTTAAATTTAAATTTTTAAAACAAAAATCCCTGGACTTGCAAGAAATTATTGCTTTACAATGTTTCGTGTGGGAAATGATTTTAGTTATCTATATTTTAAATGATTATGACTAAATTTTATGACAAAATTACTTAAGTAAATTATTAAATTAAATTACACTCAAATAAAATTGTCAGCCATTTTGTTTATATAGATTATATAAATGTTGCCTTGCCACCTCTTGTTATTATACCTAACATTACATTTCCTTAACTTGTATAACATTTAAAAAATACATTTTGATTGCTAGAAAAGATTCATTGCATATAAATACATACATTATTTATATTTAATAACTTATGACACATTACGGAATTAATCATTAACATAAAAAAATAAAACAGAATTAAATTCCGACATTGAATTAATCATTTTATTTTAAAAAAAATCTTATAAACTAATAAAAAAAAACATCATTGATCTCGCGGACCGTTGTAAAGTAATATTCCCCGCATGTCAAGGTATTCGAGCGTCTTACATAATATGTAATAACATAGTGTTGATGACACCGTAGTGGTATCACATGCCAATTAGTTTGTAGACGTTTTGTGTCGTAGCCAAGGGGGTCCTGTATGTGTTGAATGAATGTGATATGAGTGTTGCCATGTCGAATTTTTTAGATATTTGTGTGCCAGTCGAAAAAATATATTTTTTTTCAATTTGTATCAATTTTGTGAAATGGCAACACTACAATGCTTATCTTTTCATATGGGTAGTGCATGTAATGAAGTTTATAAATTATTACACTGCATAATACAAAGTGAAGTTGTGTATACAAATTGAAAGCAATTTTATACAGTTTCTTCTGGTATAAAATAAAGATAATCAGCTTCACGCTGTATTCTGCACACAGCAGGGTAGGCAGAGGGAACCTAGTGTTAAAACACTCCGTTCCCCACTTTCCGCCGAATTTTGGAGGCATTGCGTGTTGAGTAGCGAAACTCAACGCCGCTCTTTGACGCGACACCAGAGCGAAGAAATGGAATTATAAATTTAAATAAATATTTGATTTCCTTGCGTGGGGATCAAACTCACAACCGCGTTACAGTCACACCCTTGTGCCCCTGGGCCACGACGGCCTCATTCAGGCAGACGGGAATTCAGAAATTATTTATTACATATGTTGTGAATGATGATAACGTAAATTACTTTGTTTTTTTGTACTTACAAACCTACCTCTATAGAAATTATGCAGAAAATTATATTAAAAGTGTTTTTAGATAAATTTTACTTGCTTATCGTCATGTATTCGCTACGATGTAATTGAACTTGCATGTCCCGTTCATCTCATCTCATTATTAACTTTGTATCTATTGTTGTATTTTGTTTCGCTCTTGTCAAGGTCTATAATATAAGGCAATTTATAGAAATCATACTAAATCTAGTTACTATTAAATTCCTTTTTAGTTTGATATTTACAAACTACTAGTTGTAACCATAACTGAGTTTAGGATGTATATTCTTAAAAAAAATATAAAGCTATCAAATTTTACAAATAGAACCTTGAATAGAGCAAACAAAAATTATAAAAATAAATATTAGTAATATGCTTTTAATTACTTAGCGATTTCTTTTTCTCAATAAACGATTATCTTTCTGCTTTTGATGTTAGACTCTTCAAGTATTAAAAATAACATTTCACACACAAACCAACCAACTTTTTCTTTAAAATCAAATATGTTACACTGTTTCATACTTTTTATTTTATAAATTTATGGAATAAGACATAAGTATCTTATATATAATTGCATATGCTTTTTGCATGTTATATTTATTTAATCTGTTCATATGCCTGTATAAACGAAATGTATATTTAATACATTTTGGATATGCCTGTGTAAGGTAGTTTTATTAAATTTATAATAAATATTGTTTTTTTTAAAAAAAAACAAGTCTTATTTAAAATTATTTGTAAAAAAAATATTTTAAATATTTTGTTAAATACATTTTTTATAATGTTTAAATACAAAAAAAACAAAAAAAATAAATAATGAATTTGCCTTTTATACAGCATATCCTAGCCATTTGAGTAATATATATTTCTTTCTTATTTATAATTGTTAATTTACTTTATTTTTATTTTTAAACTATATTTAGGCATGATTACTATTATTATTACCTACATTATATAATTATATTATCTATTATTATTAACAAAATATATCTACAGAACAAGTTTTCAATGCGTGCTCGAGCGTGGTCAGAGCCAACTAACGATGATGATGACTTTAAACCACGAGAAATACCGCGGGTCGCAGCTAGGCTAATGAGAACTGAATTACCAAGGATTTTAAATAGCCAGGTTAGTTTTAGCTTCATTTTATATGTACTATGGACACGTATGGTACGGTCGACGTATCGTGGCCTCGAAGCTGGCTATAGAATAGTAGGTGGGTGCTTATTTTTTATTTTAGAGGATTTCTTAGTTTTTTTAGCTCCATACCGTTCCGCTCCATTTTTTAGATCCGTTGTACTTCAGCACTTGCCAGGGTAGGCAGAGGGAACCTAGTGTTAAGACCTTCCGTTCTCATTATTTTATTTTCTTCCCGAGTGAACAATACGCAAAAGTTCAGAAGGCCTAACTTCATGGCGACCACGACTTGTCGATTGTAGTGTATACACATACAGGGTGGAAGTGTAAGCACTACTTTAAATGAAACCACAGTTGTAACTACTCTATAAAAGCCTAATATAAATCAGAAAAAAATAAATTCCCAAAAATGAAAAAAATATTTTTTCAAAGAAAATAAGAAATAAAATTGTCGTTTTAAAATAAAACGCTATTTGTAAGGACGACGCACGCACACATGAACCAATCAAAGGAACACCGCCGCACACGCCTCATTCCGAAATCGAGTCGTAGGTATTGGCGATAAAGTTCAAAGTTGTTTAACCTTAGTAGTATTTTTGTAGTAGAAAGTGTTTATGTTATTGAGATCTATGCGTAATCGCGTCACACGAAATACAGGTATGGACAAAGGTCGTGAAATGAAAAAAAAATCCTGCGTCCAAACTGTTGAGGCATCTTGATTAATTTCTTTAGGTAAAGGTTTGAAATATTTTACCATATATGCTGTTTCCGTAAAAGTAGCGCTGCCTCTTCCACCATGTATATTTAAAGGATAGAAATAAGTGGCGCAGTTGGAATTGGTCAGGAAGTCTAATTAAATGCTGTAGTTTTAAGTTTAAATCCTACTGGAGAAAAATAATATTTTGGATTTTTCGGATCTGGTTCAATTTAGGTTAAACATTGGGTTCCATAATTCAGCGCGTTATTTTTGTTTAAGGTACGGAAAGTGGAGAAATGTAAGAAATATTTTCTTTTTTTTAATCAGTTTTAATTAAGCTTCTATTACTTTTTCAGGGAGAACCAACAGGGTTGGCACCATACGAAGAAATATTAGAAGCTCGTATAAGGGAGCTAAATATCGCTCTTAACATGAGTACAGCGCTGGCTTTGTCTGAGTTTATTGAAGACGAGGTTGTTATACCACCGATGCCTTTAGAGGTATGTGTATGCCTTTAGAAATATAGTACAAAAAAACAACAAGTTTTTTTAAGGTAAAATCTCTATTAAATTTAAACAAAGTGGGATTTAAACTCTTTTATCAAATATTTTAATAAATTTTAAATATTTTTTTTAACCATTATTATTGTATTTACTATCTTCTAAAAGACAGTCTTGTAAAATTAACCATATAACAATTCCAGGTGTTAATAGAAAACGTGAAACTTCACCTAATAGAAGATAGGCCGACCAGATCTATATCTTCCCCTCCACCACAACCGTTAGATCTAGATCTAACTACCCTCCGTCTAAACAGAGATTCTTCTGGAATTGTCCATTTAGGCCCCACTATACCCTCCCGTACAGTCTCACCTAGCAGTCCTCCGCCAGAGTTGAAGGAAGCGAAGGAAGAGATACAAAGACTTTGGGAGGAAAATGAGGAATTGAAGAAAAGGTTGGCCACTCTGAATAGGATAGCGGAAGATAATAGGGAGTTGAGGGCGTGAGTTTTTTTTTGTGTTGTTTGTTTAGATTTACGTTTTATCTTGTATGTAGTAGGAGAGATAGAGAGAATTAAATGTTTAGATACTTAGTTCTCGGATTTTCACCAGAATTTAAGACCCATTAGCCCATTCGTGAATCAATCAAAAAAACTATTAACCTCAAACATATTTTTTCCCCTCAAATTGTAACTTTAATATTCAGTATAACTAATTTCAGGATTAAGAATATACATATATACATCACTTTGGACTTATCAACGAAGATACGAAGAATTGATTTAGAGTTAATCATCTATTAATGTTCGCCATATTTCCAGTTTTATTTACATATCGAATGTTTTTATTAAAATAAATATACATTTTGAACAGTAAAGCAGAAGAAGCGTCAGTTCTCCGTCAGTGCGCGCACGCGGCGCAACAAGAAGCAGCTGGCTTACTCGCTGATAAACACGAGCTGTTGGAGGCTGTTAGGTTGTTACAGGTTAGTATTACTTTTTTTTCACCTTCACGCTGTATAGCGTAACATAATACTAAAGAATTCATTAAACACAAGGCTCCCTCTGGCTACCCCGCATGTATTTGGGTAGCCAGAGGGAGCCTTGTGTTAAGACACTGCTCCCCGATTTTAGCCGAATTCTGGGGCATTGCATGGTAAGTGGCGGAATGCAACGCCACGATTTGCCTCTACACCAGAATGAAGAAATAAAAATAATAAATATTTTATTTCTTCGAATGGAAATAAAACCCACAACTGTGGATGTGAGATTACATGTGTGGTTGTGAGGTCACTGATTTGCTTCTATGATGCATCTGCCGGGATCAATCTTTGAACGATGTCGTGCCTCTCACGAGTTGTGTCCCGTGCTCAAATCAGCATGATACGCTGCGTATTGGGAGGTAGTCACCGATTTCATTATAAGGAACCTATGAGATTTTCTCGCTATAACGTAAAATCAACACTCCTATCTTTGTGTATATGTATTATATGTTTGCTGAACGCCAATAAGTGAAAGCTTAAATTAAATATTTAATATATATTTATAATGTACTTGTATCTATAAAGACGCTATAATATTTATTAGTTGGTATTAAATAAACAAAAAGCAGCGTTAAAGACATAACTCATATGATATTCTTTGAAAACTTGGGGCAAAAATCCTTTTAGCTATGGATGGATTTGAGTAATATAAATGAAAATACAGTGAGTATCTCTCAAATGTGTTCATAAGCTTCTACTCAATTGTGATTTAAATAAAATCTATATATATAGAAGGACATGTACCTGACTGACTGAGGTAAGACGCACGCACAGCCGTAACCGGTGTGTGTAGAAACGTGAAATTTGGACAGATGTTTATTTTTATAATCACTAAGAAGGGATTTTGAAAAATTTTAACGCTAAAGAGATGAAATAGGATTTGTAAGTTTGTATGAAAAAAAATAATAATCGGCACCGATTTTTATAAAATTTGAAATTCAAACTCTTAAAAATATTTCATTGAACACGTGTTTCATGGTTTTCTAGAATTCACCCCCTAAGGGTGCAAATAAGGGGTTGAAAGTTTATATGGAAAAATCTTTAAATAGCCACCGATTTTTATAAAAAATTAAATTCAGACTGTTAAATTTTTTTTATTGAACACGTGTTTCATTGTTTTGTTTACAATTCACCCCTAAGGGTGCAAATAAGCGGGCGAAGCAGCGCGCGCCCACTAGTATATTAATATACCATTACCACTAATGAAGATATGAAAATTACTAATTAAAATCAAAATTAAAAGGAATAAATAAATTACTTTACTTCATGGCTCTGGTAACAAGACAGTATCTTGTATTGAATATGTATTGAGTCTTGAAAATTGGACTGAAAGTAAGGAATGATTTGTTTTGACTACCGCTAGGTTTCACGTAAGCCTTAAAAAATCTAATTTTTGACTTCTCATTCCAGGAACAATTATCAGGAACGTGTCGGGGCAAAAGATAGCGTTCCCGAAGCGGGGCGCAGGGCTGCCTCGACTGCACCGCCTGTTGCGGCGATCACAAACTATAGAACTCACTAACGTACCTTCATTCAACATCACACCCTTCATAGAATCTATAGTGAGAATACCCTGCTATATAAAATGTTGACTAAAAATAGATCCTGTTGGCACCCTGCCATACCACATCTATATACCTTATGTAGTTAAGCCCAGCATAGAACGTGAACAAACTCCAATACAAATTATAGGTGAAAGATCAGATAAAACATGCTGCTGCTGCTGCTGTGGAGATCACTAACTATAGAACCAAGTACCCCCTTAGTCGAACCGCCGACTGTAGCATTGTACTAAGTCGTTATAGAAGTAGTAAGGTAAACCTCAAAATTTGTCACGTTCCTTTAACCAACAGCCATTGCCTCCATATAATCTACACTCGTACACGACCCTACATGAACATTGGAATTAAATCTGTAATGTAAACGTTTTTATACACATACCAGATTTGAAAAGTCAAGGCGAGGATTTGGAATAGGTAAGACAGGAAGTATAAGAAGTTGAAAAGAAATGAATTGACTTGAAAAGTACATAAAATTGTCATAAAAAACATAAAAGATGTGACCTTTAAAAGCTATTTTTATTCACAGTATAAATTTATTGTAATACTATAGTTAGAGTGATTTTTTTTCTTAAATTTGTAAAATTTAAAAAGAGTGTTTAAAATAATATTTCAAAACAAAAGCTGGCGTTCCGCAAATTAAATTTAGCAATTATAATTTTTCATTCAAAATTTTTTTAAAAATGCTACATTTATTTCAATTGAGAATTGAAACAAATTAAAAGACTAAAAAAATGTATAAACCCTGAAAATACTATGACTCGGGTTTACTAGAAATGATAAAGTAATATTAAAATTAGATTCGTGTTTTATTCGTACATAACAAAAAACACAAAAAAAGCGTGGTCCGGCAAAAACAGCAAATTTTAAATCTTTTGATGCAAAAAAAATATTAAATTTACAAAATTATTTAACAGAAAAACAATAATCCTTATTATATATTTTTATCACACATATTTTTTGTTATAAATCGTCCATTCACTTTTTAAGAAAGTAGAATAGTTGTATAAAAATTATTGTCCATGAGAATTTCAGTACTTAAATATGCATTTATTTTTGTATTAGCTAGTTATATTATGTTGACAAAAAAATTACATAACGTATTTATATTACTTTCCAAGGTCTGATTATTATTCTTATTTATTAATTATATGTTCACACAATCGGCATTATCTTTTAAAAATTATATGGAATTAATGGAACTTTATTTAGTTTTCCACAAAGAAGGTAAAATCAATTTTTTTTCTAATGAGGGAAAAATATTTCTATTTAAATATATTTTTTTATAAATATCAGTCATCGTATTGCATATAATTACAATTATTTCATCACAATTGTATATATTTACTTTTAAAATTAGAAACAAATCCATACAAAATTGCCTTACTTATTAAACACAAGCACATACATCAAATTAGTGTAATAAAATATATTTATATTTAAAATACCCCCGTTGTAAAAGTGTTGCCATTGTTGAACATGAAAGAGTACCCAAGCAGGCTGTATCCACCATAATATTTGCAATATATACGGTATGGCGCTAGGGCACAGGCGTGCGACTATAAATGCGACGGTTGCCTTTTCGATTCCCACTCAGCGGAATGAAATATTTAATCTCTCTCTCTCATTATGTCAACAAGGCAAAGCGCGGCGTTAAGTTCTGCCACTTGACACGCAATACTTCAAGTTTAGTACTCAATTCGGCGGAAAGTGGAGAATGGAAATGTGATTAATGGAGTGCTGTCTTAAAACGGGGTTTCCTAGTTTTCCCCATATCTTACGTTTGTATCTTTATATGAACTATCTTCATCGGAAAATCTTGATCTTACTATAAAAAAATATATTAAAATAATATTATTGATGACAAACACTAATTATTGCTTATCGAAACAAAGACAGAAAGTAGTGAAATGATAGTTGAAACTCTTATTAAGTCAAGATATTTGTAAAATTTAAATTTGATGCGAACTAAATATACGTTTTACTAACATGTCACCATTTAGGTTCATCAAGATTTTTTTCTCAAGCGAAACTCAAAAAATGAGTTATTTTAACTATATTCTCCTTTTATCGTGTAAAGGATAAGAGCGTGAAGAGGCTTGGCATATAAATTAATGTATTTATTATTCTATCAATATATAAGTTAAAATTTGATAATTGTATAAACTTAAATCATTTTTTGTAGTATTTAGGACATTTTAGAAGTTTTTATTAATAAAAAAGTGCCACTCGTTAATATTTAAAATTGCATGTATTTATAATTCCCTGGAATTAGAATGTCTTTGGTTTTATCAAATTTAGTAGATGCGGTTCAAATGTAGATCATTTAGGTGTTGACTGATAATCACTGCCCATTGTAATGTTAATTTTGATGTGAGCTTCATTTTTCTCCATTTTAATCTAAATTATTAGTAAGTGGCAACATTTTAACTATTTGAATTAAATTGTATATATATTTTTAGAAGTATATAAATTGTGCCTGTGTATCATTATTAAAATCGCTTGTCATGTGTTACCTGTGAAATAAAAGAATACATACAAATAAATTTCATACATATATTAATCATAATTTTAGAATAGTGAATAGAGTCAACCCATATTACAAATTTTAAGACAATGTAAAATAAAGCGAAATACTTAAACAAAAAAAATATAATTTGTTAAATTAATAAATTTCTGAACTATAGGTTATTGTTTTTTTTGTATTAATCTAATTTTAATAAGATTTTTGTTATTTTTGTTTTCTTTTTAAATATATATATTGTTAAACCAGTTTTACTTTACTGTTCATCGTCTCGAGACGTGTAATATGTAGATTGACCCTTCAGTATCCAAGCGACGGTATAATAATTTTATACTTCAGTTGTACTGGAATAAAGTAAAAAACATGTTTTCTACAAAATTTTATTACTTACATAAAATATTTCTCTTCTATAACTTTTTTTAAATGTTATTTAAATATATGTTTTTATGTAGTAGTATGTACTTGTAAAACACTGTGTGCTATAACTAAGTCCATTGATGTATTTTTTAACAAGAAAAATCTATTTTATAACATTAACTTTTATTTTATACATAACTTGACTAACTTTAAATGAACTTGATGATTATACTTTCAACTTCGTTATTTATAAATAATACCTTAAAAACTTAATTGGTTTGTTGATAAGAAAAAAAAATTGAATTGTTATATACATATATTTATATATGTAAGTTACATACATATATTTATATATGTATATACATGAGTTAGATATCCAAAGTAAATGACCACTTCAAATATAGATTAGTAGGTAAAAAATGTCGTCCTACTCATTCTATTCATTCTTTGATTTAATTCTTGACAATGCAGCTAAGTTTAAACTAAACATAGATATTGTCTCCATTAGACGCGCATATTTAAATGGTACGAACGGTTTGAAGTATAGGGTTACGAAATTCGCAATATTAATTATAAACAAAATCAAATCATTATTAATCATCTTAATTTTAACTATTATAATATAAAGTGATAAATGTATTTCTTAGCTATATATCGTCTGTATAAGTCCTTGTCTCCATATATCGATTCTATATCAATATTGTATGAATTGTGATGTAATTTTTATATTTACAAATATTTAGCTTTTCGATTTGAAAGTGTCGCTAGCGGTTTTTACCTAGAACATTATAGATTTTATATGAACTTGGTTTTTTGTCTACTTTTTGTTACAAGTTTGTCAATCATATCATTTTATTAATAGAATAACAAACTAATGTATGTGTGCTTTAAATTTTATTTCAATGTATTTCTTCCAGTTAATAATAATAGACAGATTTTTTATTTATGTGTTTAAATTGATATTTTTATTAATATATATAAACATATTAGCTTAAATCATATCCGCGAAAATCTATAATTAATTCTTCTATTAGGCTTAAGTAAAAGGCAGCAATTGTATTTTTGTATTAAAAAAAACTCACGTTGAACATCCTGTGCAGGCTGGTAAGGTGTTAAAGTATTTATATAATAATCATGAAAAATCTCATATATACGCCTACTAAAGTGTTAAACAATACAATATATAAGAAAATGGTTGTTGCAATGTGTTTAGTTATAAAAGGAATTGTTAAAATTACATTTAATATTCTATTTGATCGTATTTTTATTTGCCTTCACGTATAGTATAGATTTTGAAAGATTTATTTTAATATATATGTATCAGCTTCACACTGTATCTCGCACACAGCAGGGTAAGCAGAGGGAACCTAGTATTAGGACACTCCATTCCCCATTTTCCGCCGAAATCTGGAGACATTGCGTGTTGAGTGACGGAACTCAACGCCGCGCTTTGCCTCAACACCAGCGCGAAGAAATGAAAATATTAATTTCATGTCGAGTGGGGATCGAACCCATAATTTAACAGTCGATTCCAGTCGGCTGGCTAGTTTAATATATTCCCTAATCATTTTATATTCCTTAATTTTACTTTAACTGCTGACAATATTTTGTATTAGGAACATAAATTGCTCTTCATTAATGTCATTATATTTGCTTATTTTGTGGATGTAAGTATTTGATATTTACAAATATTAATACTACTTTATTCATACGACATTTTGTTAATATACAAAATACAGATTGCCTAAAATTATTTTAATAATAATAAATAATTAATATTATTTATTTCCTGTTTGAACTGTATTTTTGAAGTGCCATTATCGCTAGTAAGATGTGATAAAATGAATGATGTTTATATAAATTAAACTTTCATTGATCAATTTATTCCAAAAATAGTAAAACACTAATGTCAATGAGTGTTTTATCAAACTCCCTCATTTCATTCAATATAATTATTTTGGGTAATTTTCTTCTAGAACTGGCAACTCCAACACGTGAGAGCAGCAATAACGTGACCCGCGCTAGTGGCAACATTCTTAGTGATGGCCGTCAGTCAGTTGGAATGGAGGCGAGCGATAGTTACCGAATTTTTGTGCTGATATTATCAAGTTGCTTGTAAATCGTGATTGAGTGTCAATTCAATTCCACAACTATTACGCGTCTGTTTGTGAATTTTATTGTGACTTAATATCTCGTGCGTTTCCTTAAAGAATGTTTATTGTGTCCTCAAAGTAATAGGATCGGATCAGTGATCATTTATATTATTGGATTACAGTTACCAGTTCATACGACGAATAAACTAGACAGGTGAGCCCTTTAATTAGTACGTGTTGTTTATAAATATAGTATTCAGATTTACTGTTAACCAGTGCCACGAATACGAGACGCGTGATGTGTCTTTGGTTGCAGCCGGGAGATAACGGGCAGTTTAGTAGATTGCGTAGATTCTGATAAGATTCCATTTCTAATGGCACTTCAACATTAAAATATAACAGTTATATAATTACTACTACTGTACTCTTAATGTGAATCATTTCTCTCATCCTCAGAACAAAGTTCGGTAATTTTTATGCTCTATTTCCCGCTGAAAGTTTAATTTTATTTAGAATTTTAAAAGTGAGCGGTGTATCCGCATTAGTCATTTTGCACAGCATATTTACAAATGTACCTACCTACCTACTTGCTATAAAATATTAAAAACAATGTTAGTTATTTTAATAATGTACCAAATTGTTTGCCTCTAATGAACATTTTTTTAATTGAATGATGATGTAGATACCAGATAACGATAGTAGTTTGTATGAAAATTTGAGTGTAATTATTAATAAAGTGTAAAAACTAAATTAGAAAAAGGAATCTTATGTCCCATATTTCATTAACAATAATGAATATAAACATTTTTATCAAAACCACATTCAAATCTAACATTATATTTATTATCTATTTCAATTAAAAGACCATTAAGTATACATTTTCATATTTATTTATGGATTATATAGTTGATATGTTATTATGTAAATCATAAATGTATAAAGCTAGCTATCTTTACTAATTGCTATTTGTTCATTTAAAACAACATTATCTAAAACTATCTATAAAAAAAAATCTAAAATAATAAAATAAAAATTATTTTTTTTATAAAATTATATTGTGTACTATATATATTATTAAAAAGAGAGAGCTTCAAAGAAAGATCCAAATATGAAAGTGAAAATAAAAAAATCTTTAAATCTTAAGATAAATTTAATATTTTTTTAAAAGAGATAAACTTATTAAAATAGAAAAGTGAATAAATAATATAAGAATAAAAGTGAAAGAAATAAACCAAAAGTATATTAAAGTTATTTAATTTAAAATTATATATGTACATAAAAAATTGTGTTAAAAACTAACTTTTAAGAATACTTAATATATACCATACACTATGTACAAATACTTGTATAAGTAGTTAATAACTTATTGTTGAGACCAATGTAGCACAGTGACACAGCATCCAACTGTAAATATGACTAATGTGGGTTTGATTTCTGTAAATTTCACTTGTGTCACAGTATAAAGGGTGGTATCAATTTTCCAAATCCTGCTAGAAAAGGTAAATCGGCAAAAAAGGTTTTTTATACAGTTTTAAATTTCAGACATGTTTGAACTGTTTGAAAGAAAGATTCATATACATGTTGTCAGTCTAATATGAATCTTTCCTATGAATACTTGCAGATTTAATAATATAATAAACGTAAAGGACATATAATTTAATGTTTATATTACGATGTACATAATATTCCTATCCTTTAAGTATGTAGTATCATCATTGTTAAGATCAATATTTATAATTATTTCTGGATCTGGATTGTATTTAATAAATAAATTAGCTTCATGCTGTATCCTACCTAGTGTTAACATTCGTTTTAACGTTAGTTTTAGTGTTAATAAATCTACAACCAGTCGGTATTACAGTCACAATTTCTGTCCCTGCGCCACAAGTGGCCTATTTAATAAATAATTTAATTTAAACATTTTTAATTTTAACATGTTTGATTTTAATTTAATTTTAACATGTTCGGTAAAAGGAAACTTGTGTTAAAATATAGTAAACATTTTTCACTTATTTGCAAGACATTCTTTTTGATACCTAAAATTTTTCCAGAAGATTTTATTAACACTTTTATAAACTAAATCCCCCTATATGGAGATTAAACCGACAGCCGCCACGTGTACAGTCCCACTGCGTTAGAATGGCGTCGAAATCTAGTAACATTAAAAATTCAATTTAATATAAATAAAAGAGAATAAGATTTTCCAAAAAATAACTATCCTTGGCATTTAAGTAATTCTACATTCAACACAATTAAATTCGTCTATATCTACAGCCAACACTATGTAGATAATATCGCTAAGCCGTGGTCAAGGCGCGAGGCGGCAACAACGGAATGCCCTAGATTACTACGGTATTAGGGTATTACCGGCAAGGCCGGACTGCGCCCCGTTTCGGACTGAATGGCCGACGCCGAATTATTTATTAAGATTTTTTGATTTTTTTTGTTGTTGGGTTATTTATATGATGTATTGAAAGACAGTGGATGCCGCAGTGAAAGATTCGGAAATATCACTTTGTTTTTGTTACTGTTTTAATACCCAACATTTAAATGTTAGAGGTATCCTACTTAATTATTTTTTTTTCTTCAATTAAATGACAAGGATGCATTTGTCTATAAGCTCATCCTCATCAAATGGTTGTAAATATTTTATCATTTTTAGTCAGTCGTGGCCTTACGCCACGGCAGGTTGTGGGAGTCCAAACTCCCACTAGGGGCAGCAGGGTAGACATAGGGAACCTAGTGTTAAACCACTCCTTTCCTATTACGACACTTCCGTTCCTCACTTTTCCCCGGATTCTGTAGGTAGGGCTTATTGAATGGCGGAACTCAACGCCGCGTTTTGTCTCGTTAGCAGAGCTAATCAAATTACGTTTCCCCGAATGGGTATCGAACTCATAACCTGTCGCGCTTACAGTCACACGCTTCTGCGCCACAACTGGCCTCCACATTAAAAAAAGGATAATTAAATATTTTACAAGCGTCTCTTATCTCGATATAATCCGCTAGTCAATCATAATTCGCCCCTCACATCACTCGGTACAGGTTTTAAGCTGTCACGTCTTTATATCACTTTAAAACAGTGGTTCCCAACCAGTGGTCCGCGGACCACTAGTGGTCCGCAGAAGCCTGAATATGGTCCGCGAACGATTTTAATTTTATGACTGGAGATGGTGAGGCGAAATTTCTGTTTAATAGTCACAGTTAATTTTTATTATACCTACATGCATAGTGGTCCCTGCTACCAAGAGTGATATAAAAGTGGTCCTTGATCAATAAAAGGTTGGGAACCTCTGCTTTAAAGCCTCAATGACTTCATTCATCAAATATTTGCTTGAAAATTTTTAATTACTGATATTACGTGATATTATTTTTAATAATTCTAGGGAAATATGTCATCACAACGCAGTTAGTGTGGCTCTAATTGGAGTAATGTAAAATTAGGTATAATTTTGTAATTGGGTGATCCTTAACTAATTTATTTCTTAACTAAGTATATCTATGTATTTAGCTTCTTCCAAGTAAACTATAATTTAGTAAATTGTGACAAATGACGTTTAATTGCAATTTTAGAACTAGTTAGAGTTGATAGATTACTATTGTTTTAAAATTGGAGTTTCTGTTATGCTGGAATAAATATATATATTTTAAGACGAATAAACGCTATGATTACAAAACACAAGCCTCTTTTCCTTTCGTCTCTATTCCTAAGCTATAACCAAAATTGCTCGATAGAATAAAAATAGGACATCCATCCAAATAAAGTCATTCAAAATATATATGACCTAGTGTCAAAACACTATTTTCTCCATTTGCATGTTGAGTGACTGATCAAAGAGCCCCCGCACGCAGTATTGCCTCAGTGAGGATCGACCTCACAACCATTGCGTTCATAGCCTCAACAATAACAAAACAATATAAATATTACAAAAAAAATATATGCATCAACATTAGAAATCTAACGCATATTACAGCCAATTGCGAATTACAAGCCGCTCCTAAGAGGATAGGAGCGCGATGGCCCCGACGATAATTTGCCACTAATCCAAATGATATTCCATTCCTGACTAACAAAGTGTGGATGTGCGCTCCGTTGCCGATGCTGATGCAAGATTCCGGATACGGATAGAAATCATATTGAACGCCATTTCCCGTACAAAATATGCAGATTTAAGGAAATTCTCAATTAATTATTATTTGCTAATATGTTGTAATTGTCTAAGTTGTTTGTCGATTTGGTAATTGATTGTATGAAGAATTTTTTTAATAATTTATTTTTATAGTATACTTATTTGAAATGTTTTATACTGTAGGATTATAATACATAATAGCAATATAGCATATTTTATAGTTACTGTTACTTTTATTTTTCCGATAAAATGCTTCTCCGTGTCGGTTGAAAAATAATTCAATGTCCCAATGCTGTACGGAATAATACGTCTATAAGTTAGTTTGGAAAGACGGCCTATTCCGCGAGGTGCTGGATATGTCTACAAATATACAAATAAAAAATCTATTAATTAATAAGTTATTGCGTATAATATAAACTACACGCATGACAGGCAGAGTGAGCCTTGTGTCGTGGCACTCCGTCCTCAATCAATTTTTTGGGATAAAATGTAAACTGAAAAAAAAAAAGAATTTTAATGCAATTTTTAACGCAACCAACAAGTAACAATCGCATTTTATAATGTAAAACCAACAATTCTGTGCAAGTAGGTGCACCTAGCACCGCGTGCAACAGTCGTAAACGACCTCGTTTTACTGATGACTAATGATGCGATTACAGTGAATTTACTTGCATTTTTCTACAAAATCACTTAAATGCATAATTTGAGACATGTATGCAGTCGTTAAATACTTCGTAGCTACGTAAAATTGCGTTTTAAGTTGTTATCGATGTTGCATAAATAAATTTATTGTATGAACGCACGCGCAAAATTAATGAAAGAATTATGATTGCTGCAGGTTCACTCGGGTGAATAACTATGTTTTGTCACGAAGATATTAGATAAAGATATAAGAAGCTAACAAAATATGTAATACAATTTGTTTTTTAAGGCCGTGGCCGCCCATCGACTATCGTGTGATTGTAACCGCGTCGGTACTGAGTTCGATTCTCACTTGGGGAATGAATATTACAATTTCCTCGCCCTGGTAACAAGACAAAACGCGATTTTGGGGTCGAAACGCAGCGTCTAAAAAAATGGGTGGGATGGGGTGTCTGAATACTAGGTTCCTCTACCTGCACTGCCATATGCCGAATACAGCGTAAAGCTACAAAAAAAATAAAAATCTCTTCATGATGTCAAATAAAACCTTTATAACAAATAAATTCACAAAGTAAATATTAGAACATCAGCGGTGTACAATATTTTAAATTTAAACATCCGAAATTAATTATACTACCGTTTTAAACCTCACTCTGTGAATGTATTTTCATCATGATGACACTTTTAATTTCATTATTGATCACCTGCCATCGTAACTGATGTCTTCAATATATTCATTTTAAATAACTAATATATTAATATTGAACGAACTAGTTTTATTTCGTATTAAAATAACATGTTTTGCATTTACTTAGAACTGGTTCAGGATGCTTAATACATCAGTAACTGTGTGTGTTAGACTAGTCTTCCACTAATATATAGCGATGTTACTGATTTCATTTCCTAAGGTTTATTTTTTATATGTTTTTTTTATATGTTTGTTATATATGATCATAAAAGAAGGAACTAACTAACGATCCATGGATTAATCTCGTGTGAGCTGTTTACAGTTAGTAAACGAGTACATTTGCAAAACACACTGCGATGACATCCATGAAAAGTACACAATAAAAAAGGCTTTTCTTATTTTTGAGCATATTTATAATGTAGTTCTTCGTTAACAACTTTAGAGTTTATGTATATTTTACGCTGACTAAGACCAAGAAATAGTCATAGGAAAAACAGACACAAACAAATTAATAGATTACTGTCAAAAAAAAAATGAATATGTGAAGATGATAATATGTTATTGAAAAAAATATAATTAAAATACTCCTTAGACACTAGCTAGCTTTGAATAATAGTTTATTTTTAGCATTTTTTTATACATGGATCCTCCTACATTTTAGTGTAAAATAAAAATAACCTATACGGACCTTGCAAAATGGAAATTTCTCTATTCTCAAAGCACCAGACGCTAGAGCGCCAGGGTGGACGTTCAACTTTATTATCATAATCTCGTAGGCAAATGATTTGCCACGCCCTGTGTGATGTGATATGCACAGCGATAAGTCAAATGTGTTTTGAGGAGTTTGTGTCGCGACCTCCGCCATTGTTTGCTAATCAAGCTGAATAAGAGATATATTTTTTGGTTAAATAATTCTAAATATAATATTTTGTTTTGTTCTATCTATTAGTTAAACATATATATCTTTAAATGATGGTTGTGAGTTTATATTCCATTTGGGAGAATGCTTACAAAATTTTTGTTTCTATATATTTAATTACTGATTTGACAAAGAGAAACTGGGGTTTCTGCAACCCAGTGTGCAATTTCGTTGAATGAGTAAAAAATTGAAAATTGAGTGACTTGTCACTACGTTATTCCTGTCTACTCCACCATATTAAAAAAATTACAATTAAAATTAAACGTCAAAGTAGTAACTAAATAGCCATTACGTCTTAAAGAATAAAAAAAAATACATATTTTAAATATTAAATACTTAACGATGATGATACAGCACTTAGATGAAGTTTTCAAGTGCTCTTGGAAGTGAGTGCGAATTATAAAGCGAATAACTCCGGTGGCCGGAAGCGAGTGTGTTACGATCGTGGCTTTTAAGAGTTTCGCAGTAACGTAAACCGTAAATACGGGTTCTGCGTAGTTGTGAGTTTGAATCTTAGAAAGTTTGTTTTTTAAAGTAAATATTGCGTTCGTATCTTGGATATTTAATACTTATTTTTTTTTTGTTATTGGTTCTCGCTGTATCCTACATTTAACCGGGTAGGCAAAAGTTACTGTTAAAAAACTCGCATCGCTCAATTTTTGAGACATTGCATGTTGTATGGCGGAACTCATTACTTCGCTTTACCTTGTTATAAAAATAATTCATTTCCCTCGAGTTGGAATATGACAACTAAAAATTAATCAATTTTACTACTATCGCACTTACAGTCAGATGATGTCCCACTATAGCAAGACGGCCTAGAAAATTATGAAACGGAGTGTTTTGACACTAAGTTCCTTCCGCCTACCCTGTTATAACTGCATAAAAAATATAAATTTTTTTAGCTTCACGCTGTATCACGCACGTGGTGGGGTTGGGCAGTGGGAATCTGGTAACCTAATGTTAAGACATACATCCCACATCCTCACGCCTCATTTTATCTCGTTACCAGAGCAAGAAAATGAAAATTAAATATTTAATTATCAAATCGTCGAGTGGGAATCGAACCCATAACCTGTCGTGCTTACGGTCGCACGTTTGTGCCCCTGCGCCGAGACTAGCCTCGTATATTAATAAGTTATTGCGTATTATATATTTGTAATTTTAAACTTATTTGTTTTTTTCGATTATTAATATTGTTTAACAAATTGAATTAAGTAAGTTGAAATCGAATTGAGGAAACCGTACAAACGAATATCCTTGTTTTCGAAACAAAATTAAACCATTTCCTCTCAAATGATATTCGATATAAAACAAATAAATATACCTATTTAGAATAGTAAAAAAATTACCGGTGCATGTCGAAACATGTTATCGTTGTAACGAAACATCGGTGCAATAGCCTCGCCCATAATCCGGTAGGCGAAGCGAATCCGTTCCAAGTTAATGTAATTGCGAAAAAATTGAAATAATCAAAATTTTAAGTTTCAAACCTTGACAGTGTCCTTAATTTGGGTAGTGTGATTAATTTAGATTTTGGTTTAATTAATAATTTATACTTCTATATCTTAGTATTATAAAGCTGAACAATTGGTTTGGTTGAACGCGCTTATCTCAGGAACTGCTAGTACTAATTGTAACCATATTTTCGTGTTGAATAGTCGATTAATAGGGGAAGGCTATAGGCTATAGTACATTACGTTAATCGTTTCTATGTAACCTCTTCGGTCAGAGTTACTGTTCGAATTAATGTCATACACGTAGGGAAGTTATGTCTATACGGGAGAAGCCGTAAATAAAAGCTAGTATTAGATTTACCTACTTTTAATAGATAAATAAAAGATGTATATATGCTAATAGGTAGTGACCAAAAATGATTAAAAATGAAGAACTGAGTGTCTTGACACCAGGTTCTCTGTATACCCGGTTATACTGGGATGGTGAAGACGAATAAAATATATTTGTATGGTTTTATACTTTAGAGTTTGATGCGTAATTATTTATATTAGTAGCTTCAACGTAAATTATGTAAGTAACAAACAACCGCCAGACGCCAGACTCCAGCCCGCCTTGCACATAGATCTAATCGCATCCAATAATAACATAGAAAATGTAGATACCAATTTACAGATTGCATTTTAAATTTTATGAAGGTAATAAATTATTTTCTTTAATTAAAAATAATATACTTTGCACGTTCATATAATTAAAAAATAATCAAAAAAACCCGATGGTTGTCAGTTCGATTTTCATTTGGGTATATGAATTTTCATTTTCTCACTCTGGCAAGAATACAAAACGCGGCGTTGAGTCCCGGCACTGGTGCGTGGGGACGGAGTGCCTTAACACTGTCTATTCTGATCTATGCGAGACATAACGTGGGGCATTAAATAAAAAATAAATCATTACACTTCTAGAAACATCTACCTACAGCAATAAATTATAAAAAAAAGTCATTTAAAACAACGAAAACCAGCTAGTCTTTTATAAACAACGAGCTCCACAATAGTTCAGCTTGAATTCGAAACAGCTATTTGTTGAGACCTCTCCGCGCGCTCGCAAAACCAATCCGACTAGCTCGGCGGGAATGTGGTCTGGAGGAAAAGCCGCATTCATAATGAATATTTTGCTAGTTTCTTGCTTTCTATAGGTATACGTAGGTACTTTACATTGATACTTTGTAGTGAACCTTTTTTTTGTATTAAAGTAAGATATCTTTAGTTTCTTTCTTAATATTTAATTCTGAATAATTCTGAATAATTAAAGTGTATGTATTATTTTAATACCAAATTTGTAGAATATATATTTCTTGTTTAATGTGATGATTTCTTCAATAAGTTAGGTATACATTATCTATGATATTTTTCATCTTTTTATTTTTCTAAGCATAAAGCTTCAGATTCTGTATATATATCTCTTTTGCCTCGTAAATTATAATCTTCTCGATTAGAATGAAAAAGTAAGTTCTCCAAGATCAGCTGAGGTCTTGCTACTCTCTCGTCGTTCATAAATCATTTTTCCCATTCTTTCGTCGCTCATTCTCTCCACGTATCCGAACTACCTAAGTTGGTTAAATTTGTTAATGAAATTGTCAGTCTTCCTGTGGCTCAGTCAAAATATTTTAATAATTGCTAATTTATAAATAGTACTGGATTTGATTTCTACAAAAAAAATAAATAAAAACATACACATAATATAATATAATCGTTACAGAACATTACGTACAGTGTGATTAATATAATGATGAGTTAGGTTCCGCCACTTAACCCGCAACACGCATGCGATGCTTTTTGCCTACATACATGTAGTACAACTAAATTACATATTGAAATTACATTATAAATTTAGGATTTGGTATTCAATATGAATTCTGTTGATTTAAACAAAACGACTAGTTTTGATAGTTATAAAGACCTTAAAACATTATTAAATAAAAAATTACTTAAATATAGTCCTTATATCTTTTATTTACCTCATATAAATTAAACAAATTATATCTTGAACAAGTCTCCTATGTAATGTATGCAGCGAATTTTCCAATATTAAGTAGATTGGAACGTGGGTGGTTTACAATGCTGCTAATTATTATCGTTATTTATTAGAAATAAATTCTTCATTCGTTGTTCTTTCACATTCAAGAAAAGTTTGGTAGGTGTTTTATTAAAAACATATTTACTCTACATATTTAGAAAACAAACGCCTCTTGGAAATCGTCCATAGATTGTACGGTTACGGTTAGAGGCGCGGGTTTCAATCCCGCTGTGTAAAAATTTTTATACGTTTTTTAAATAAATATTTTTCTTTCCTAAGCGTGGAATAACATTTTTTTTGTTACGAGAGCAAAAAAGGAAAATAGTTAATTCTATCAAGAATCAAACCCACAACCGTCTCGTTTACAGTCACGATACAATGTGCCCCTTTGCCCCACGACGGTCTCAACATAAATTTATAGTAATATTTTTAACCAATTTCGATATTTCATATCAAAATGTAATCTTTACAAGAAGGATGCAACATTACCACCCAAGTACAACAAAAAATATTTTTAAAAGTTACCAAAACAATAACAACCAACAATTGTAAATCGCTTGTTTCATTTTTTCACAGGAAGACGGACGATGTGTTAACATTTATTATTATTAGATGTATGTAATTTAGGAAGAGAAATCTCGCTCAGTATTCATTGAACGTTACACAAATTGCCAAAGTGAATCGTTGTAACCGGCGTCGGCCAGTGTACCGGAAACACAGTCTAATTCTCTTTCCACTTGATCGCTAGCGCTCTAACGTCGATATAGTCGTAGCTACAACCACCAGCTACTATAACAAGTTTGTACGGACCGCGGGCCCATTAAAATACCACCGGCCCACGCGCAGTGACACAACCTGTTGTAACATCTATATATATAAGCTGAAAGACTACTTTCCCCCATCACCTGTTCCACCAGTTCGCGTATCGAGGTATGGTTTTGTACACATAAGATGTATGTATGGACTTTTAGTTAACTTGTCAGTCTTTGAGACCTTGCGCATCCTTGGACAGGTTAGATATGAGTAATATTTTATGTTGTTTTTTTTATAGTTTTATGTAATGATTGCGTTGTAAAAATGGTTCTTTTTATATGCTATTATGGGTTATTTAAGTTTTATTGATATATGTGAATAATTATATGTTGAAATAAATCTTAGTCTTTAATTCAGATAAAGTAAATTACATATTGAAAATAATTGCCTTTAAAGTTTCTCAACATATAAAGTCAGTTTGAGATGTTGATATGCAGTTATTAGATATTGATATTCTATTTCATACAAAATTAATGCAAATATTTTTAATATTATATTTTTTATTATCTATATATTTTCTTTATTTTTTTTACATTTTTGTGATAGAAAAGATAAATGTATACAGTTTGTAAAAATGTATTAAAGTAAAGTTGTTCTATACAATTCTAGTTAAAGCTAGGATCAATTATGTATATGTATATATAATAAGAATCTATGAATAAGTTTTGTATTAACATAATCCTATCACAGCCGTTATACGTAGAATCGGCCACCGGAAGCGTAAACTTAACTCTGTCAATACATCTTCAATAAGTTTAAACAGCTGGCCAGTTTGACCTTAATCCACTAATCACTTATGTAAATAGACGACACCTCATAAATTATGCATTAATCTTTTGAAACATTAATGTATGCAGTATTTAGTAATTTTAGTTGTTAAATTTATAAGAAAGACAAAGCGCAGCCTTAAGTTCCGCCGCTTAAGACGCAATGTTTTGAAAATTGGGAAAGTGGGGGTGGAGTGTCTTAACACCAGGTTCCCTCTGTTTACCCTGCTATATGCGGGATACAGCATGAAGCAATAAAAAAAAAATATTTTTAGGGTTCCGTACCGTTTAGGAAAAAAAAATCCTTATGAGATCACTTTGTTGTTCGTCCGTCTGTCTGTCTGTGTGTTGAGAGCCTTATCTCAGGAACGCTTGGAGATATCGAGTTGAAATTCGGACAGTTCAAATCTCTCAGTTTTTGAGATTAGAATTTTTTTTATTAGATTGATCAATCTAATTTTAGAGTTTTTTAACAAATCATGGGACCGTATCCCGTGATTTCCTGAAAAACTCTAACTCTGTCTCAAAAGTTGAGCGGTGCGTGGAGCCCTTCTCCACGCACCTCTTAACACTAGATTTCCTCTGCCTATAGCAATATGCTTCTAGCTTTATCCCGGACACCGTGATAGAGCGTGAGGCGCATTACTGTAAGCTAGTGATTAATAAAAAATATTATAATTATCTTTATATATGTGCTTAAATTTTGTTCAATACAATTTCATATGTATACATATTTCGGCCCTGATTGGATTGCTTAATATTCATAACTTTGTTAGATCGGTTATCCCCTTCGTTTACTCTATTAAACTTTCAAGCAATTTTACTAAGGAATTATGTGATAGAAATTTGCTTATATATTTTATTATACATATACGATGATGATGATAACTTAAGTTTTAAACCCAGGATCCAAGATCCCAGGGCCAAATTTCAGCTTTGCTAAATTGACGTAGGTCGGGGGCCCTGGGATCCAGTCTATTATAATATTTAATGAATTATCAAATTAAATCGCAAAGCAGAGAAAACCTTGTATTATGACGCAAAGTTCCACTTTTTTTCAAGTATCGTTTTGTCTACTAGAGTGGGAAAATGAAAATAATTTTAATTATTATGATCCCCAAGTGCGAATTGAATCCACAACCATCCATATAATGCATGAATAAATTGGCCAATATTATATAAAAAAGCAGTAATATTAAATGAAACTAACTAACAAGCACATTAGTAGTTATATTATACCTACAGTCTACACTCTTCACAGTAAAAAATCCAAATAAAGGAAAGAATAATGTGTTTTTTGACGACATTGGGATGATAAATGTTCTGGCGGTTTCTTTTAAAAGCGTCAGTTCTATTTCATGGTTAGTTTAGTGTCAGATTAAGATAAAATTTGACTGAATCTAGATCTAAAAATTGTATTCTGTAGAATAAAATTTAATAATACCAACTTCTTTTTGTTTATCGCCTTAGCCCGCATACATCAGGTTAGCAGAGGGAACCTAGTGTTAGGGCACTGCTTTCCCCACACACCACCTAGTTTTCAAGACGTTGCGTGTTGAGTGGCAAAACTTAAGCTACCTCTCACTGAAATGAAAATTCTTTCCCCAAATGGGAATCGGAACCACAACCGTCGTATGTATTGCCAAACACCGTGTCACTGCACCACTACGTCATAGGATCTAAAAGTAAACGTCAATTATTATCATTTCAAGTAAAAGTAAGCTAAACGTAACTGTAATAAGCTTAACAAACCCTTTCTCTCGGAGCTCGCTCATCGTCGCTAATGATCATTGTGACTGGACACGCGAACTTGTATTAAAATAAGAATTTTAGATAATAGATCTCTAATGTTTTTTTTTGTTTACGTTGTTTATTAGAATAGAAATTAAAAATAAGATATTAAATAAACCACCTCTAGTGATTAGACCGTCAGCGCGGCGTTGAGTTCCGTCACTAGAGACTCTCGAAAATCGTGCGAAATGTTGGAATCGGAGTGTTTTGACAGTAGGTACCCTCTGCTTATCCTGCTTTATCTGCCTTTACAGCTTCTTTTCCATGAAGCTGTTTTTTTCTTAGGTGTAGGTTAGTTTTAGGTTCGATCCCAAAAGCAGGTATTTTGATGATGTGCTAGTTTAGCTACCTTTTCTGCATATATGCATAGAAATTTTTAATGAAATTATTTAACCGGATTAATGTACATTTAGTATTATACACTTTTGGAAACTCGATGTTTCGAACACTTTGCAGTAGTCCGTGGTGACGGGTAGACTGAGGTGGCATTCGTCTGTCAATTTTGATATGTAATATGTACTAAATATACGTCATTAAACCGGTTAAATAGTTTCATTTAAAATGTGTAATAATCGTGAAAATCAAAGAACTTGTTATATAGAAGTTATTACTCAGAAGTATCTTCGTAAGTTGTTTAATAACTATAGTAGGTACAGATTTTGCTAGCTTGGGAATTGAACTAAGTCACGATAAGAATATTTAGTATTTTATTAAATGCTTTTATGGCTGCCTTTCGGAGAATAAAAGTTAAAATTAACTTTACAAAAATGTTAATACCTACTTAGACATAATCTGAATTTGTTTCCCTTATAAATATTATATTACTGATTTCATATCTATTGCGCATTGCCTAAGCGACGCTTCTGTACAAATAAACCACTTACAACACGAGTATTATTTAAACGAACAAGATAAGGGTACTTAATAAAAGGTAAATGACAATATTTAATTTCACGATAAATATGAATTAGTTTACCATATCAGGGAGTGCTACGTTTTGTAAAACTTTTTATGTAGAATATATTAAGCTATTATTATTTCCAGCTTTACGGTTTTTCCCGCATATATCATTGATATATGATAATAATTTCCTTGAGTGGAATCGAACCCTAAACTTTTGCACTTACAGTCAGAGACTATCTTATAACCTCAAATTATATAGTTACAGATTAGTTATTTCAAATAAGTCCAGATGATTTCATTGGCCGTAAAGTGATGAAGCGTTCGTCTGCTATTCCATAGGGAATGGCCCCAAGTGTAATTGGGTTAATTTTATTGGTATTGGAAACAATAGCCAAGATAGTTTCGGAATTACTTACAGATGATTTATTTTATTTCTTATCTTTATCCTATACAGGTTTTTATAAAAATATAACAAATTGTGTTTGATACACGCAACCAAAAATTAACCAGCAAGTAACAAATATGTACACTCAAATTTAACCTCAATTATATTTAAAATTCATATATTATATTAAAATTTCAATTCCACAATTTCACATTACATCAAGTAGCCTCGAGTCACAATTGCCAAAACATCTTATAACCACTCAGTTACTAAATAGCAATTTCTGCTGAGCCGCGCGGAGTAATCCACGAAATGAGACGGGCGTCACTCGTTCCCCTAATCAGAGAAACCGGTGTACTTAATCGTGAACCATGCCCATTTGATAATGTACCCTATTGCTCTACTTTTAAAATGTCAGTTTGTATATTGAGATTCAGATGGAATGCTTAGTTTCGTCGAGAATTAACTGCACAGATGAGGGTAGACCAAGGTCGTCCGTTGAGATCCGCCGGTGAGCCCCGCTGAATGTTTGTTTTGTAAGCCGTCCCGTGTCCATTGAACGTTCAATTAGTGTTATATAGAGATTGTAATCTATACCTACTTCTATGCTTGATGTTATAAAGGTGAAGAGTTTGTTGTTTTGAGCGCGCTGATCTCAGAAACTAAGGGTATATTTGTGACAGAAAGCAGTTTTGCTGCTTTCATAATTATCTTAGTAAGCATATTTGAGTTTAGCCACAGTGTACGAGTAGAAGCCGTAGTTAAATGATAATATTAAATATTCTTTTTAACAGAATTATTACCCTTTATAGAGGTCTTAACAACAAAAATTAATTATAATAGGCTCATAAGAAATTAATGAATATCTGGATAAGAACGTTATGGCTTACTTGGCGACGAGCGTTTAAGCCGAAAGCTTCGGGTTCGAGTCTTGCAACGTTAAAATTTTTATACGTCTGTAGAAGTTCTTAATGTGTAGATAACATCTAAAAAATTAAGAGTTTTATATCTAATCTCAAATTAATTGTGAATTTCTTGTCATCAGAATAACACCGGAAAGTGCATCGATGAGACGCCGCTAGATCTGGCTGAGGCGTCGCCACGCTGCGTGCTTTACTTACTTGTAAGTTCACTGGTTATTATAATTAATAAGTATATAATAGTAATAAGCTTTAGCTGCTTTTTTGATTTATAAATAAACTTAATTTTTCCATGAAAAAAGCTGTTCACATGATACACAAACATACATTATAAACTTTAATTTATGACAATATTCTATTTCCCTATTGAGGCCGGTCGTGGCGCAGCGGCACGAGGTGTGACTGCAAAACCGACTGGTTCTGGGTTCGATTCCCACTCGAGGAGATGAAATATTTACTTAAATTTATATTTCCATTTCTTCGCTCTGGTGTCGAGGTTAAGCGCGGCGTTGAGTTCTGCCCCTCAACACGCAAATGCCTCCAGAATTCGGCAGAAAGTGGGGAACGGAGTGTCTTAACTCTAGGTTCCCTCTGCCTACCCTGCTGTGTGCGGGATACAGCGTGAAGCTAATTTAATTTTTTTTTTTTTAATTCTATTTCCTAATGATCCCTGAGGTTCGAGCTTAAATCAGAACTGTTTCTCGCAATCATCTCGGCTTACAGCGGTCATAAATAACTTTCTTCGACATCTAAATTATTTTTATCTAGAATGTTCAACATTATCTAGAGCCTATATGAATGCAATGTCACTTTGCTTCAATCTAACTAAAAGTCAATACATCTCTGTTAATTGAAAAGCGTTATAAAATATACGGCAATGACATTTATTGTTGAGAGCTCTGTGACCTCTCTTATCTATTCGATACATTTCAATCTTTTTAATTAACTTTATTGAAAATTGGCCCATAATTTTGTAAGGCACGTTTTTCTTTGATTGATTAAAGGATTGTTTTTTTTTTTGTTAATTGGATCTGAACGCTACGCTTTGTCTTGCTGTCTAGAGCAATAGGAAATGAAAACAAATCATTTACCGCAATGGAAATAGAACCTACAACCGTTGCTGTGCTGCTACACCACGACGGCCTAATAATGCACGTAGACAATAAAGACAATATATCCATATTTAACAGATATAATAATTTACATTTACAATATTTTTCTATTATTTTAATCGAATGCGATATACAACACAAAATGTGAAGATCTTATTTCGCTCCAGCGCAAATTGCAACTTCAGCACGTTTCATAACTACTTCCAAAGAGTGGTCGACACACGTCCCTAGCTTACATCTAGTCGACTATAAAGTTAAGAAACTACCAAGTTCTCGGATGGAATCCAGTCAAGTATTTCTAAAGTTTCATTCCCCACATACTATAGGTACTATACGATAACTTTAAACAATGCCCGGAAACAATGTTAGTTAGGAAATAGGCACTTCAATTCTCGCAGTGCGCTATGGGCATGACCTAAATACTTCTGTTAAGCGAATTTTCTTAAGCTATAAATATGTATGACATTCCTTCCATTTGAGTCACTGTTCACAGTTTTATCATATCGATCGACATGTAAATGATTGATATATATGTATTTGGGTATAATTGATTTTGCTGTCTAGTTAAAACGATCGATCAAATATGTTCATCAAAAATATTTCTCAACAAATTTGCACCGATCTTCACCTTGTCAATTCAAATGTTTGAATGGCGAAACTTAACGCCGTAATCATATCATCTACAACGCCCAAATTTGGAAAAAAAAAAATTATGCACCTAGGCACATATAAAGCATTATTCGCTTACTCCTTTTTCGAGATGAAAGCCGTACTTAAAAGAAGCAATGGCAGTAAAATGTAATGTATAAGAATGATAATGTAACATATACATATATGTGAAATATATGTATTACAAGTATTATTACAAGTAGTTACGTAGACGTGAAATAAACGAATCGCTTCCCACTGGACGCCGGCGCGCCGTCAGCGCGGTGATAAATAGCAAACTTGTCAGTTGCAGGCGCAACATCATTAGGTAACGCAATTAACTCGTTACATATTACGATACGCCTCGCGTTCGGCTGCGTTACTACTGTACGCAACAGCTGACTCCGATAGAGGGTACTTGTGGCATTCTAGTTTAGTAGGAAAAAATGTTTCACGCTCTATCCCGCATATAGCAGGGGGAAAAGAGTAGGTATCTAGGGTTAAGACTCTTCGTTCCCCTAGCACCACACAACTTTTTGATCATTACGTGTTGAGTGGCGGAACTCAACGCCGTGCTTTGTCTTGCGACCAGAGCGACCAAAAGAAAATAATTTGTTCTCCCTTGTGAGAATCGAACCCACAGCCGTCGCGTTTACGTCGCGCCACGATGGCCTTAATTAGTCCTAGTTTATTAAAGCTTATTGTTAATTTGCACAATGCGAACCCCATATTGTTTTAACTGTATATATGAAGTGCTTTGTAATTGGATACTATTTTGTTGTTCATTGTGAAATAACTTGAGATACTATAGATTTAGAAATGTAATGTTCTTCAGCAAACTTTATTATTATTTTTTTATTTCCTTTTAAGGTCATTCACAAAAAGATTTATTAAATTTCTCATAGAATACATTTTCTATGAGAAATTTAATTAATATTTTTATATTTAAATATCTTTATTTATATTAAAAAATGTAAATCCATAACTGTAAAATAAAATATAAACAAATTTGATTTACTAAAGTAATGCTTAAATAGAAATTACTTACTTCCTATCTTAAGTCATACGAGGCCCAATTTGTCACGAATCCGTTACATCATTTTGTTGATCATACCCGACAACTAACCGTCTGTCAGTTGCCTGTGAATTGAACGACCACGTCCAAGAATAAGCTCGATTATCTAATAAAAGGGGTCGATGTACCGCCATAACGACTAAATGTATATTGTGTATGACTTACGAGACGGTTTTTTATAAGGACTAAACAAATATCTTAGGAATTTAAGATTTTATTGGTGTTTTTCTTGAGCAACCAGAACGGTTATAAGATCTTTATTGTTAATAAATTATTTTTGTAATTGTATGTCCCAAAGTAAGCTTCAAATGTTCTCACCCAAATCCAAAATCATCGACTAGAATTTAATTCATACATAACATAAACGTACGTTTTGAATTTTTAGTTTTTAGTGTCTACAGATCTACCATCCGCTTCTAATTCAAAGCAATCAAAAGATTCGAGCGTTTATGCATAAAATTTTTGTAAAATCTAAACCTATAACAGGAACAAGGAACTCTCCATCTACGATCTTAAAATTTCACAAAGTGAAAGTTTACAATACAAATAAAGGAAAATTTCCGAAAAATTCATTACAAACTTATAATTGTAATTAATTTCGTACACAAAGCTTGCGAACTTAAGTTTGTTAAACTTTATTCGCCTCGTAATTAAGACCTATAGAGTACGGAGTGTTTCCCGGAAACCGATAATTATGAAAGCAAGAGTGAAAACTTGCAGTCTAAAAAATGAAAAAAAAAACGAAAAATGAAAATTTATTTTTATACTACAGATTAAAAGGATTACAAACTTTTAATTGCAGTTCATTTCATACAAAATGAATGCATATTGCAAACTTTTACTAAGTCGTACTTCCCGTTGACTTACAACCCTGAAGTTGGTACGGATCCCTCCGAGGACGAGTTTGACTAGCACTTGACCAGTTTTTATCTCCTAAAGCGAATGACTAAGTAACATGAGAATAGACTAGAAGTTGAATTGAGCCGCACCGTACGTCCGTTTCGGATGGTCGGAGATGAATAAGCGCCGGATGTCTGCCTTTTAGACAAAGATGCGTGATAGGTGAACAAGGTCTCGGAACTTAGACGCTCTATACTTTTTGTGTTGTTATATTGCATGTTGTAGGTATGTTTATGTTGTGTGATTTTTCTTCTATTAAATTGATATTATTTTATTTACATTCGGAATTTACAAGAGTGAGAAGAATCATCAGAATGATCAGAAATGTTTGATGCAACTTCTGTACTTCGCTATACGTTTATACTGACTAGTTACCGCCTGCGACTTCGATTGAAATTTTATTCAGTAAAGGAATTTCTGTATAAAAAGACATTTGTTAGCTGAGTTACATCATTATGTTTCATGTAACAAGCATGTGGATATGTACCTTATATATATTGTTTCCCAATCGGATCCACAAACGTAATTGACATCACATTCACATTCCTATTACGCCGCAGACCACTTCATCCACATAGCAGCAACATAATTATTACTTGCCCTCAGTTAAGACGACACAATTCAAAGCTATTCCTTGTGGTATACGACACGTCAATTAGTATGAGTCCCGCGTCCATTAGATAGGAATCCTAGATACTGTCCCGGTGCTAAGACGGTGTTAGCCGTACGTGTATAATTAAATACGTGATCTCTATATATAAACGTTTAAATGTTTAATTGAAACACTCTTGTATTTGCAACTGATTGTATAATAGTTTAATTATTTGGTTTGTTTGTTTATTTCAGTTCGCTGGTACTGACTTCGGTTCCGTTCCTAGTAAATTGTTACAATGAACGTATGACAGATTTTATTTGTGAATTTGGAAGACTGAACAAAATAAATATCCTTACGTTCATTTATTCTGGAACGTTATAGTTATAGCTCTAGAAATTTAATTGGCATATGTTATAATATTTAATAGTATTATTTACTTCTTATTATAAATATATGTGTTTGTATAATAGAGGTTTGAGGTTGAGGGTCTGGGTGGATCATCCCCACCCCAGAATAGTCTGTTACCTGCTGTACATTTTTTCTAACCAAAAATTGAGGCTGAAATATTAAGAAAAAAACCTATGATCTAAAGAGTTTTTCAATCTTTTTATTCAATTGCCAAACTTATATTTCCATTTTTTATTTTAAAATAAATTAATCTCCAAATCACTAGAGGTCTCAGATATTTTACAGAAAAATATCTCTAGATACGGTCAAGGTACTTCCGTTGAATTAACTACAACATACTGAAGAAACACAAATATTTCAATATTTCATATTATCATCACATTACGTCATATAGATCTAAAGTGTTTCATCGCGCCTGTGCCCCATTAGCGACAAGCTACACCATAATCACAGTGTGACGAACATCGCGCGCCTCCGGTCACGATCGCACCTGTCGTGAGATTCCTTATTGTTTCACCGTTCACACTAATATAATGACACTTGAAGCCTATATTTGTTATAATATATACGAGTATGTGTGTCGATCTGTTGGTATTGATGAACCAAGGATTTGTAATAGATATATAGAAAGGAATAAATTAGTATCTATTCATTTGTTTGCCATGTAACCTATATACACACGTAAATTGAATATATTAACAAAACGTTTAAGTGCTTTTCGTTCATGCTAATAGAGTACGGGCAATTTCACGCTATCCATTTTTATTTTTAACATTTTTAAAGTGTTATTCCACACTAAGAAGGAAAAATACTTTCCAAGGTTTCCAAGAGGCGTGGTTTCAAATTCCGCTACGTCCAAATTTTTGTACGTTTTTTAAACAAGTAGGGGAGAGGGGGGCACATTTGAACGATTTTTAAACTTTGTGTCATATCTAAAAATTCTACAGTTTTTAACTTCTTTACTATTTCACAATGCTTAGTCCAACTATTGTGCCATACAATCGTAGCATCATATGTAGAAAAATATATAAGGTAAAGGTGCAATATCAACTTCAGTAGCAGTAGTCAAATGTTCAAAGCTGCCCCCCTTCCGGGGTAGCTTTGAACATATACGGGGCAGTTTTGAACTATCATCGAATTCAATGAAATTAAAAGGCTTATCAAACTTTTAAGTAACTTTATTAATAAACTTAACAATAGAAACGATGGAGATCAAATTGATATTTGATCTGATGTACCATGTTAACTTAAAAAAATAATACACCTAGTTTAATATTGCGGCCGGTCGTGGCGCAGCGGCACGAGGTGTGACTGCAAAACCGACTGGTTGTGGGTTCGATCCCCACTCGAGGAGATGAAATATTTACTTAAATTTATATTTCCATTTTTTCGCTCTGGTGTCGAGGTTAAGCGCGGCGTTAAGTTCTGCCACTTAACACGCAATGCCTCCAGAATTCGGCAGAAAGTGGGGAACGGAGTGTCTTAACACTAGGTTCCCTCTGCCTACCTTGCTGTGTGCGGGATACAGCGTGAAGCAAATTTTTTTTTTTAATATTGCGATTGTTCTAGTACTAGTGTTAAATAACTTTAATATTATTAATAGACTTTAAAAAACGTACAAACAAAAAGGTAGCTTTGGCTTCCTAGAAGTAATGAACATTATGGGATTAATCATAGAATAAATCTAATATTATGAAAATAAAACAAAATATTTTTGTAAATAAACAGCTTACTACCCTAATTTAAACTTAGAAAAATTAAATTTAAAGGAAAACATAGATGTAGCATGTGACGTAACCAACAACTGAAATTGGGGGAAGTAGTCTACGTAAGAAATAAAAATCAGCTTCACCTTTTATACCGCACACAGCACGGTATGCAGAGGGAACCTAGTGTTAAGACATTTATTGGCAGAACTCAACTAAATAAATATAAATATATAATAAATTTAAGTAAATATTTCATCTCTTTGAGTGGAGATCGAACCCACAACCAGTCGGTTGTACAGTCACACTTCGTGCCGCTGCGCCGTGACTGGCCTCAAGTCTAGTCTTCGTAAGACTTTTGAAAAACTAACGTAGTACTTGTCCTCTTTCTCAAGAAAGAAAAAAAAATACAAGCTACTTTTTTATTATTCACAGATGATGAGACATTCGCTAAAACGAAGTCTCCAATATTTATTAAGTTGTAGTCTAATTCCATTTCGTAGTCTTCATATGCACAGATTTCAGTATCTTCATTCTCTTCACAGTAAATTGTCACTTTTTATTTTGATTCCAAATGCATTTTTGAGTCAGTTTCTTGTGAAGAAAAGTTAATTATAGTTTTGTTTTTCTTTCGCGGTATTTTTTTACATATAATAATATTCAAAAGTGCCCCCTTTATTTTGTTCAAAGCTGCCTCAGTGGTAATTAAAAAATTACAAACGTTTGTTTTTCAAGTAAATGTTTAAAAATTATAGTGATTTCTAGTTTATTGCATAATATATGAAACATTCTAACTAAAAGAGGAAAAAATAAAACCATATACCTTGAATTGGATCCCTGCGATCCTTACGCGCTTATTTAAAAATGCATAAAATTTTACTCAAAATCAAACACTCCTCGTAACTCAACAACTGGTTCTCATACATCAGCGGTGACAAGTGACACGTGTGCAGATTAGTGCTGCCACTACTCAAAAAAAATCTACCAAAATTTCTTTTTAAAATAGCTCTGTTAACACATATTTTCAAAGGTGCCCCTGTTCAAAGCTACCCCCCTCTCCCCTATACCCCTCACTTAGTGTTTCCAGAGCGGGAAAATAAGAATAATTAATTCCCCCGAGTAAGAATCGAACCCATAACGATATCACATTCCGCCACGATGTCCTAATTGACTTTCTAGAATGCTAATATGCACATCGTGCCTCAATAATTTCAACGTCTCAACCAGCATACCTAAATTTAGATACATCTAAATAAACTATGCTACAAACTACGATACTAGACTTCGGATACCGTCTGCAGTCACGACGGGCGCTGTCGTGAGAGACTCTTCATTGTTCAACAGTTCACTGTTTGATAATGATTGTCGTTTATTTGCGCTAATGTGCTCACATTCTGTCGACTCTTTCTCTTACTTACGTACAAAAGTAAATGTAATTATTACTGCGATTTCAGTAAAAAGTCTCATTAAATCTTCTTTCTCTGAGTAATAATGATACCTTTAACATCCTTGACGTAAATAGCATCTGACTGACCCATACGGAAAATTTTTAATGTTTTCTTTTACCGGCTTGAAGTAATTGTAATATTTAGATCCAACAATGTCTTTATTATCAAATATTCTGTACAAATTCTAATTATCCATTGATCCTGGACCGGACATGTCTGTTTAACAGCTCCTTTGTATACCTATACCACATAATGCAGGACATCAATGCGTGAACACAAAAAATTGTATACATAATTTTGTATAAATAATTTTGTCGTGTTGCGTGTAATAGATATTATTTATATACCAAATACAAAAATACATTTAAAGAATTAATCATTTAATTTCGTTGCGAATAAAAAATTCATTACACCGTCCTCCTTACAACCATTACGGGCGTCGAGCTGTAACATAAACATTGTTATTTATAACCCATCAACCGGGATCTCTAATTTATGGAAGGAGCTTGCGTTACTTACGCCTAAAATATAGCTTGTTTTTCGTTTCCAAACAAATACCGACCACCATTTTTGTTTTTTATGTTCTTACATATAAATATAAGAAAAAAACATACGTAAAAACATGGCCTGAATCGTTTCTTTTTGAAGCTCATCCAAATTTTATATTTTTTTTATCGAAAAATGAATGTTATGACATTTGATTACTTTGGAAATGCCTCAAAAAGTTTTATACTTTAACCCTCTTTAGAACTAAGTTTAATATTAATACAATATCTAAAAATAATTAACGCCAGAAACAAACATAAGCTAAAACAAAAATTCTACCAGTCCCGCAATACCTCGTTTTCGTGAACGAGGCGTTTCAAACACTAAACAGACTAAAATAGACATCTTCCGCCGCATCATTGCTGCTTAATTGAATGTGCGAACTGGGAACCTGAGTCTGACGGATGGCGGGTGAGGTTTCAGCAAATTACTCTCTACAAGGTTCAGGTTCTTCTTTCCAGGAGGCGCGGGTTCGAGTCCGGCTATGTTCAAATTTGTATACTTTTTTTTAAAATAAGTATTACTCTCTTCCTTCCTTGTAACAAATGTTTGGTCAAAATTTCTTGGTTTGACTGGTTGGTTGGTTGTATTCAGTTCATTCAGTGATGTTAGTGTAATTGATTCTTATAATGTAAGACATTTTAGTTTCGTTATTACTATAATAAGTAGTTTTTGTCACTTTGACATTTTTTTCTGTTATGAATGAATGAATAAAATTATGAATGAAACACACGATCTTTCTTATATATGAATTCACAAATATTATCTAAACATAATAAATGACAACTATCACGTAAATATTATCTGAACCGTGCAAGTTTAAATATTATTTAGAATAAATGTATTTTAAATAGCGCAGAAGTTGTAAAGCAATTGAATTTATATTATTAATTCAATTAATTATTTAATTAAAAGTTATATAGTTTTTATCATTATAATATTATGAATTATAAAATTTAAAAAAAGACTCGATGCAATAATTATTAATAGTTCTTTAAAGATACTTATTATAGCCAACAAATTAATTTTAATTACATTCCAGTCGAGTGTTTTGCCATAGTTTCAATATCTATCGGCGCCCATTGTCCGCGCGGCTACCGACATACGAGTATATGACTCGTACAATAAACGCTTCGTGCTCCCATTATCGCGCGATCGTGTACACAGTGTTACGCATGCACCGTGATTACGTGAACCCGATGAAACGCTACTAGCTACAGTACGGTTCACGAGTCGTGGCCGCCTTGAAGTTAACTATAGATAGGTGGTTGGCACAAATTACATTTTTTTTCTAATTTTGATTATTATTTACAATGCCCAAAAGTTTAGAAACCCTAACTTTAGCGTGGTCACGACTCGTCGACCGTACTGTACGTACATGCTATATACATATATATACATGATGTGCGTTATGCGACGACACGATTTACTATTGTAGGAGTGTCCTGGTTTTATATTGTTTATGTCGTATAGTACTACTTAATATTCGAATTTGAATATAGCGTGACGCCATTGTTGTGTAGTTGGGTTGTGTTTGATTGAACAAAAATGGTTTTAGATTCGAGTCTTGTTTGGGTAGTGTGGAATGTTTATAGTTTAGTTGATTTTGCAGTTTAGTTGCACAGAGTGGGAGAGAGTTTTAGTAAAGTAACTCTTATGTCCGTCTGCAAATTCAAATTAATCTAGTTATACTATTCACATATAAAAATGTACAATAATCTAACATTCTTATTTTATATCGAAATATTTCAGCTATTTTTTGTTTCCGACTGCGGGTTACTATTGAGTTTTACGATCTTTCGGTTTGACTTAAGATGCTTAAATAAATGAAGAAATAACGAGATGCGCTAGCGCATCTTTTCTTGTAAATATAGATTTATTAGACACGGTTTTTGTTAAATCATATCTACATAGAATTCTGTAGTAGCATGATTTGAAAGAGATTTTGCCATTGCGTAGAATATTTTATATATGTCAATTAAATCAAAAATATAATATCTTATACTCAAATACTAAAACTATATTTTCAAGATAACGACGCTGTTGTAAATCTACCGGAATGGTTAAGAGAATTGAGCTATAAGTCGTTCTCCTATTCGTTTTCCCATCTTATTTAGATCCCTTAAATACGGGATGGCAAAACCAAATATTTTATTGAATATCGTAAGCATTTGTTTACGGTTAATAAATAAATATCTGTGAATAAAGTATATTTAGATAACTATTATTAGGCACACTCAACACGCAATGCCTCCAGAATTCGGCAGAAAGTGGGGAACGGAGTGTCTTAACACTAGGTTCCCTCTGCCTACCCTGCTGTGTGCGGGATACAGCGTGAAGCTAATTTAATTTTTAATTATTAGGCACTCAATTATAGTGGCCCTAGCGTCCAAACAGCGGAGTACCAGTAAAGAGCACCGTCGTAAACTTCTACATCATTTATAAGCTCGCGATGTTCACGCAAATTACAGCACCAATAAATGTTTTACGGCGTAATTTGCACCAACAGACGTAATTACGACTTGCGATATAGTGATTTAATGGCATGTGAAGTGAAAGTGATGTAATGTATTGTTTTAGTTAGGTATAGTATTCATTTTTTTTAATAAAATAACCTAATGACTGACTTGTCATGATTTATTTCTAAGAGTTTTGTACAGTTGGTAAATTAAAATAGAAGATGAAAGTGATGTAAATGATACAACATTCATACAAAGACTATTTTCTAAACTGCCAATGACAAATGTGAATTATTATTAGATTTGCAACGAACACATTCAGCCAATGGAGATGAAAAAAAATGGAGCAAACTAGGTAGTACAAGTTGTTTACTGCTTTTTTTTTAATTCAAAAGAAATAGTCTACATAAGCTATAACCTTGACCTTTTAAAGTTTAATTACTGTCACAATTTAAACGTGTAGAAAAATCGTTCAGTTTTATAATTTAGAAATGCCCTTTGTAATACCAATATATAAAACTTTTAATATATATTTTTTTAAATAATGAATTAACAGTTATATTCACGTCTTCATTATATATTATAATGAAGATGTAAAATGACATTGAACCTCACTATTTGCCTATCCGAAAAGCAAGCTGAGCTAACCACGTACCGTTACCGCACGGCGCACGCCCACCGCGCCTATGGTTACTTTTTTACGCATTTACCAGATGGATTAACTGTTTTTATATTATATATATATTTTTTTTGTTTAATCGGGACGAAAATGTCTTAATGGTAACGGAATGTATTAACACTAGATTCCCAGGTTTCCTCTGCTTACCCTATCTGGGATTCTGATATTTGGATAGATACACTGTTCCTTACAAGCTATTGCAGTTACAGTAAAAAAAGTGTAACAAACACATTCAGGTTATTAATTTTTTATTATACTATGGCGTTAAAGTTTCTTTTTCTTTTTCAAAATTCTATATAGAAATATTTTTTTGATGTCTTTAACTTCAAGCACATTTTGCATATTACGTGATTCTCATAGATTAATCGAAAAGATGATAAATCGAACCCAAAACCATAGCAACGCAGTCAGAGAGTTACCAATTATAACGTCATAATAACGTCAAATATCTCTATCAAATCATTACAATTGTTAATAATGTGAATTCGTAATACCAACCAATAACCAATAAACAACAAGTGTTGTTGTCGTAACGTATCCATTACCAGTGCGATTGTTGTTGTGTGTTCAGCTGAATCGCTCAATGTCGTTCACATAATAATTCCGTTGTAACGGAACGGACTCTATGGATGGCCGCTGTGGTTCTGTGGCTTATCCAATTTGGTATCTATTCTTGTTAAGGTCAAAGGTCGCAGGTTGTGGTTCCGTAAGTCGGCCTTCGATTGAACCATCATGAATGTATAATCGTGGATTTTATTTTTAATATTTTATATTTTAAGATTATTATTACAATTAGGCCGGTCGTGGCGCAGTGGCACGAGGTGTGACTGTAAAACTGACTGGTTGTGGGTTCGATCCCCACTCGAGAAGATGAAATATTTACTTAAGTTTATATTTCCATATCTTCGCTCTGGTGTCGAGGTTAAGCGCGGCGTTGAATTCTGCCACTCAACACGCAATGCCTCCAGAATTCGACAGAAAGTGGGGAACGAGAGTGTCTTAACACTGGGTTCCCTCTGTCTACCCTGCTGTGTGTGGGATACAGCGTGACGCTGATTATTATTATTATTATTACAATTAGACATTTTACTAATATAAATAGGCCGTCACAGCGCTCTTGGACATTTTATGACCGTAAACGAAATATTTGTGGGTTCATTATCCGCTGGGAAGTTATTTATTACATTTAAATTATTTTAAAGGCGTTGTTAACGCTTTCAATTAAACACGCAAAGTACTAAAAATTTGACGGAAGTAGGGAACAGAGTGTCTCGACACTTGGTTATCTTTACCTATTTTGCTGTAGGTATGCAGTAAAATACATTCATAAGTAAAAAATAAAATAAAACAACAATTTAAAAATATACAATTAAATTGTATAACTACATAATATATAATGTTTCTAATTCCCCATTGTACTACGTTATATAACTTAAAGCAGCGAAGGTCATTCTCGAACAAAACAATAAGCTCATTGTCTCGGCTCGTTGAAGATTTTCCATTTTTGCGATGTCAAAGGGCCATGTAATTTTTCACGCGCACAAAATAATTAGCTTTTGTCCCATTAGAGTTAAAAACTACCTTTTATATAATCTCTGTTCACTAAAGCTATTAATTATGGATTGTGTGGAGTGAGCGAACTTGATCCACGAGGGTCACCAGTTCAAATCCATTGTTATTGTAGTATAATGGTTTTAAGTGTATTGGCTCAAAAGAAACGCATATATACTATGGTTTATGAGTTAAATAGTTATAAAAGCTTTAGAAATACAGGTATTGTTAAGTAAACGCTTTGATAGTTTGAATGCTTAATTCTAAGAATTCTTAACTGTTTGTGTCGAGACTTAAAATGAAAAAAAGCACACCACAAAAAATATAAGTTCTATTTTAAATATACATAAAATATGTGTTATATTTCAAAGTGTGGCATCTAGTTCTGTCACATATAACGTAATCTCCCGAATACTTGCGAAGAGCGGAGAGAGCTAAATGTCTTGAAACTAGATTTAGAACTTTTATTATTCACTTTCTGTGCACTCATATTGATTCCATGCTACAGGAGCTTAACTAAAGTGTAACTACAGCAGTAATCTATATGTATTTAAAGTATAATCGTTGTCACATAGCTGGGTAGGCAGATGGACTTGGGAACTCCTGTGTTCCGCCTGTGGCAGAAAGGGTACAGTGTTTGTTTTAATTAGTGTGATAACTCACTATATTTTTTAAATAATATTAGTAAAATATGATATTAGTAGGATGTATATGTACCTATGTATATGAAATACAATATGATTTATGTTTTATTTCTCTAATAATTTTGCTTACTGCTTTGAAAATCTTGTAATTTAGATTGCATACATTTCTTTTCTCTTATGAGTATAGAAGTCTACTATACATTTGCAATTCTAAAGTAAATCTTTTATACAGAAAGTAAATAGATTTTTATTTATATTACTTGAGCACAATGTCCAAGGCAACATATATACTCTTTGATATCTTAACGGTATTTGTTCTTTTGTTGTATTCACATATAAGATGGTTTATATTAGAATAAATATTTACATACTATATATAAGGAATGTCTGAAGCTATTGTGAGGACAACTTCAAAGTATTTTCTTTAAATGAATAAATTTAAATTTAAAGTAATAAGCACTTTGGTTTACACGATATCACTTTTATACCTTAGTAGCTTCACGCAGTTTCTGAGACAGCAGAGGCAGGAGGAACCTGGAAACCTACTACTCCATTCCCGCACCCATCTCACAACCTCTCATATAGTCAAAACACATTCCAGCAGTCCACATTCCACCTTCCAACAGCAGAACAAAAAAACGTCTTAATAATTCCATGTGTTCCCATTACACAAACAAACTATTTCCTTCGACAGAAATGATCTTACAGATGCCATTATAGCTCGTGCTCGTAAATCGTAAGACGCTTGTTGTCTCCGGGATGTACGTAATAAATTGTTCATATAAAACACCAAGATGTGTGTTTTTTTTAATTTATCTAATAAGTTAATGCATAAAGATTACAAAATATATTTCTTCGTGCTCTTTTTTTCATTTCTTCCTTTTTAACGCTTTAATCGATGTATAAGAAGTATTATAAAGCTAAATTTACTTGGTTGTTGTACGTACTATTCTCAGGAATCTCGAATTAAGAAAAAATATTTTTTGGTGGAAAATATTACATACATCATCTCAATCGATGATTTTTAACTTACTTCTTCCATTTGAATACGGGAGCGAAGCCGGAGCAAGTTGCTAGTAAGTAAATAAAAAAAAACATTTATGTCAACATATGTACCTACAAGTATACTTTAATGTATTTTATATTCTAAAGACTATTCTAACCTTATTTATTTATACCGCTCAACTCTGAGATCGATCTTGAGATGCGCTTTCATTCATAGATTATAATTTATGAATAGACACATTATCTCAAGATAGATTTCAGAGTTCAGAGCGGTTTATAAATACGGGCCCTAGTCTTGTAGCGCGGCTAGTAAAATGAAATCGCGTCGCCTATAATTTACTTTTAACTCTCTGTCCCTCGCGTTACCCGTAACGTTTCCTCCATTAAGCGGTTAACGGCGACACTCCTACGATCATTGAGTAAGAAATCAATTACGCGAAGTGACTATACCTACACGATAACCCTTGAGAACTTGATTATATGGAACAATTGTAAGTTCGAATCTGGCAGAAATTATGTGTGAAAATTTACGAGCCAATTTGTTTAATATTTTCGATTATATATATACATATATATTTATAATTTTTTCTGTAATTTCGAAATGTTCCTATTTATAAACAGACCTACATACATGAATGCAACGCCATAGTGATTCGATGCTCTTAGGGAAGTGAATTATTTTCATTTACCATATCTTGCAAGTGCAGCATTGAAGCCTTACACTCAACATCGCAAATATCTTGAATTCAGTCATAAACTAGAGAACGGAGTGTCCTGACACTAGATTCTAGATAGAATAAGACATTAAGAATAAAAAAAACATATTTATTCGATATGTAATTGTAATAAATAAGAGCCTAACTTAACTACAGGTAGTGTTAAGTTTCCACCACCAATTATGTACAGTTATTTTGGAGAAAACATAAAAAGTATCATAACCAACTGTATTATTATGTTATAATAACCCTAATATAAATTTAACGAGCATATGTTTTATGGTAATTTCACATGGGCGGCGGTGATTTCGCGACTATCTATACGTACCTACTGATATTATAAAGCTGGACTGTATGTTTGATTGTTTGCGCTAACTATACTACTGGTTCAAATTTTTTCTTTTGTTTTATAGTTTATTTATAGAGGAATGTAAGGGCTATATTCCATCATCTTAGTAGTTCGATATAACTTTTATATATTCTTATTCTTCAATGTGTTTAACATGTTATACACCTCACTCAACTCTTAGGCTCGTATTTGTCAACCACTCTCAACTGTGAGATCGATCTTGAGAGCAATCGCGTTTTCATTCATAAATTATAATGGCAACGGTATCTCAGGATCGCTCTTAAAATCGGTCGCAGAGTTGAGACCGATTTATAAATATGGACCTTAGTTACTTTGATTTGACCACGCAGGCGAAGCCGCGGGCATAAGCTAGTGCAATATTCGAGTACAACTGATTTACGGAAGCTGCCTGTAAATGCTTTTAGGTTAATTGCCGCCCGTGGTCGGACACATTAAAATTTGCCTCTATTACATTAATTAAAGTGCCCCAGCGGGTACGTTTTAATCTCATTGCCGTATTTGAGTTTGATTTTTATGCTGCTAGATAAGTTGTAGTAGTTGGTTTCCGTATTGAGAAATGTCTGGCCTGTGCCGCGATATGTTTGGATGATTCATTCATATAAATAGATAATATATAGATAATAGAGAACAAATAATATAGGTAATCGAGGCCAGTCGTTGCGCAGGGGCACAAAATATGACTGTAAAATCGAGTGGTTGTGGGTTCGCTAAAATATTTATTTCCTTGAGTGGGGACTTATTTACATTTATATTTTCTTTTCCTCGCTCTGGTGTTGAAGCAAAGCGCGGCGTTGAGTTCCGCCACTCATCACGCAATGCCTCCAGAACTTGGCGGAAAGTGGGGAACGGAGTGTCTTAATTCTAGATTTTCTCTGCCTATCCTGCTGTGTGCGGGAAATGGAAATATAAATTTAAGTAAATATTTCATCTCCTCGAGTGGGAATCGAACCCACAACCAGTCGGTTTTACACACGTCACAGTCACACTTCGTGCCGCTGCGCCACGACTGGCCTCACAGAAATATCAAATGTTAATAAATTCTTATGTATGTAATTTTTTTATTTGAATGTTTTTAATAGATTCTAATTCATATACATGTATGTACGTACTTGCTCTCTTCACATTACCTCGGTCTATGTGTTCTCTAAAGTATTACTAGACTCATTTTTCATTTCTGTATTAGTCTTATTAGTAGTCTAGAAAAACTAGAAAACGTTGAGATTAAAATATATTTTATTTTAAATGTACTCGTATTTCTTCATATAAATTTCTAAATAGTTCTAGGAACTACATGTAATGCATGTTTGGAAAGCTATGTAATTTTATTGCAGTACTTTTTTTAATAAAATAATTGTAGTAGTGCTTAGAAATGAGTAAAAACTTTGACGTAAAAGATTCGAAGTCGTGCCTTTGATATTATTATTATGATATATATTTTTATTTCTTCGCTCCTGGGATGAGAGGGTGGTGTTGAGTTCCACCACTTAACACGCCATGCCTCTAGAATTAGGTGGAGAAAGTGGAGAACGGAAATGTCTTAATGGGAACGGATATCTCGTCTACTCGGGATACAATGTGGGACGTACCGTCTCTCTATTCTTCTTAAAATTGACCACGATATTAAACTCAATGGAAACACTTTAAAGCCATAAAAAGACTAGTACTCAGTAAAACAATACTACCACGTACGTAGAAAACAAATCAAATTAGTAATTTTAAACGAAAGCCACTTCGTTTGCGTTTGTAAGCCAAATATTAAACCGCAACGTTGCAGCGGTTGCGTGCACAACGGGTGTTATCACAATTGCTGTTGGCTTCCCCCTGACCTTAAATACTTGTGGTGCAGCTTACCGCACATAATCTTGGTACATACGTGCATACAGCGGGTTTGATGGAGAATTTTATTTAATTAAATTTTTAAAGATCAAATAAAAAAATATTCTTGCATGAATTTTCGTTATTCAAGTACGTACCCTACGCTAAGCTATTACAAGCACTTTTGAATTTTCAATAAAAGTAAGCGAAATACCTAATGCTGTTTAAATTCTGATAAAGTGAAGAGAATTTTTGAATTCTTTCAAAGAATATTCGAGGCAAAGCGCGGCGTTGAGTTCTGCCTTACAACACGCAATGCCTCCAGATTTCGGCAGAGAGTGGGGAGCGGAGCGTGAAAAAACAATATTCAAGTAAACAAGGATCTATGGAAAAGTGTCATCTGTTTTTATGACTTATTGATTATTTACAATAAAATGCCTGTTTTTACTGTTTCTGCTATTATAATAAACGCTCATCAATCATTGTTAATCATTAGATATAAAAGTTATGTTTTTTATTTCTTTTATTTTATTAAAATTACGTACCTATGAGGTGCGTAATTTTCTATTATTATATAATTTTATATAATTAAACACAAACTTTTTTCAAAGTGAAGTATTACAGTTGTGTTAAATCTATTTGGCTAAGCATTTGTTATCAGTTTTATCTTAATTTCCAACAAATATCTTCTACCTCATATGCTATCTCTGATAAGGAGCTATACGCGAGCGTACAGTCGCGAACAATGCGCCTGCGTCACGGTCACGACCGCGATGATTGTGTCTCCCCTTAACCACCTCGTCTATACTTGCTTGATGGTTTTCATATACTTTTTTTCTTTTATATATTTTTTTTATTGTCAAGTATTTTCCGTAATTTATTTTGCAGAAACTAGTGAATTCTTCGCTTCTTTCTCTAGAACTTTACGTTAAAACACTGTCGGGTCAGAGGAGGTTGTGTTGTTAAAATGAGGATCTCGTCACCTTAAAAAAGCACATCTATACACGTCCGTTATAGTGTGTAGTAGTTTGTCCGATCCCGAATATTGTAAACAGAGGATGAATAAAAAATATATATTATTATTTAATTTCAATTTCTATCTGTGACTTTTTCAGAAATAACATATTGTGTGCTGAAAAATATAGAGTAGGTACTTGTGCTTCATGTCTTCACATGTTGGTTACAAGTTACAACTATCACATTAAAAAAAATGTTTTAATGACTTATAATGATTAAATACTGTTCAAAAAATTATCAACAGTATATAGAATTTTGTAATTTTAAATTAATTAACAAATTGTAAAGTTTTTATTTCTTATTTCGTCAATATTCTTCATTCCATTCTTGTATACTATTTTTTCCCTTAGCAAATGCATGGCCCAGCGGTAATGCAGCGTTTAGTTTTCTCATTACGAGCTGTATCTGCGAGCCCACGGCTGCGAACAATACGCCACCGTCACGGTCATGGTTCCAATGATTGTTGTTCAATCCTCTCTCTGGTGCTCCTATTGAAACCGGTGTCCTATATTGTATATTATAACAAAAAAAAACAGCTTCTTTTGCTAAGCAGTGTAGGCAGATGGAACCTAGTGTTTAGACACTACGTGCGCGAATTTGTGAGATATTGCATGTTGAGGGAAGAATTTAACACGTCGCTTGGTCGCAGACCGGAGCAGGAGAATAATTTCAATAAATGAATAAAATAAAACGTTAACTTTAGTAACATATGATTCTTTTTTTCATCTATACGTAACATTCTTGGCGATCCGATATTAAAAAACGGCTTGCATTTCCAGAGTATATTATTGTTATCCCTCTACATTGTGGTCGACATTGTGCTTTTGAAGTTCAATGAAGGTTCTATATTTACTTTTTTACATACCTTGTAACTTTAATTCAATATATGAGATGCTCTTTTTATAAACATAATTCCGAAATTAATCATTATTAAACTATAACAAAAGCAGTAAGTACTGACCATATGTTGGTGTTTATTGATCTTTATTATCATCATCATCATCATAAGATTGCTTTCATATGCTTACTTCCGTTTGAGTTATATTAATTCTTTGCATATTAGCATATTTATCAATATCTAACGTTATTCTATCAATTAAAGGGTCAATGACATGTCTTACACATTCATAATATATATATCGTATAGTATATACGTTATAAATATAAATCACTTAACAGGTGAAACGAAAAATCCCGATACGGCGATACAAAAGCTAACACGCGAACAAAATTGACTCGATGGTGATTCATCACCCGTACAAGGCCGCTTGCATATTCGAGACGATTTTTATCATTCGGAAGGAACAGAGTTGAATATTGTGTGACTCGATTTACTCGATTTTTTTTATCGGTTTGCGGTTTGTATCGAGAATTTAGAACAGTGTAGTGTAGTTTTTGGCTCTGAAGACTGCAGGGTAGCAGTGTGTACGCAAAAAAGATTTTTTTTGTTCTTAATAATCGTCTTTCTTAAGCGTTAATATCCTTGAGGTTATAATAAATGTGTTTTGTCTTCTTCTGTGTAGTGTCGCGGAGTTGTGTGTGTTTGTGTGATGACGATGACTATTTTGATTTTGAATTATATCGTCACGTGCTAAAAATATTCTGTTACATACTAAGTCTAGGTTATTAATCGCGTCGCTTGTGTTCTTTCGTAATATTTTAATATATTTCTTGTCAAATGTTACTGTATTGTCTTTATTGTAGCATAAAATTAACACTAGGTAGTTTATTTTTTTGTTATTTAGTTACAATCTTTTTATTTATTATTTATATTCGTTTTTTTAAATAAAAAGAGATTTAAACATTTTTTTAAATTAAAGGACACTATCAAAGTCAAATTATTTTAATAATAATAAAGAAACATTTTATATGCCTTATATCCAATAATAATTTAAAGTGCACCACGAGAATATTGAATCCATATAACTTTTTTACTTGTCAGTTATTTTTTGTCAATACAAAGGTCCAGAATGTCCATTTATACACCATTCCGGTTTCCGAGATCCAAGCCCAATGGAAATGATACTTAGACAAGTAGAACCGGTTCCTTGAGTCTCTTTACGTCTTCACATGCTCTATACAGTACGGTCGACAAGTCGTGGCCGCCCTGACGTTATTTGAAGACGGCTACGTAGATTTCATTTTAGTATTTTTCTTACTTTTGATTATTATCTTCCCAAGTACATTACGTGCAAAAGTTCAGAATACCTCATTTCGAAGCGGCACCAGCTCGTCGACCGTACTATAGGTACTCTATACGTAGGTGCGTGCCACGATCGTGGGACCACCTGTGTCTCTGTTTATTTTATACAGTATATATATTTAAATTAATTGCGTTATACGTTTTTTACCCGACCTTACCACATAATTGAGTCGTATAATGTTTTTTCCCAGATTCTAGAATCCATTAATATGTTTTTGTATGTAAGTTAATAGTATATTATATGTTTTATTATATGATAAATAATATAATTTTAATTTATATTTTTCCTTAAAGTTTAATACCTAGGAATATTTAAAGTATTTCTCTCATTATCAAATTCCTTGGATTAGTATATACTGTTAGTCCAAATCGTATAAGTTTCACACAAAAACTTGTTTTATTAATTACAAATTCAATCAATGTAATGTATGTAATATGGATCAAATATTTTAGAGTTGTGCCAGCGTTTAAAATTATTTACATTAAGACCAGAAAATATTAAATTTAATTAATAATATGTATATTTATGTATACTAAGATATTCTTTATATATACATGTCTTAAACACCATACTGTAGTATAATACTAAGATGCATATTGCTAGTATGTGATTAGAATGCGAGTTACTGTAAACTACTTGTCGTCAAAGAGATGTCGCGTCTTCCGCACAGCGCGTGACTCATCATGCTCTACTACTAGATACATACTTCTTAATTAGATCGTCTGCAATTTTCATACTACTAGGTAGTTACCTACTGGTTACCTACTGGTTACCTACTAGTTACCTGCTAGTTTTACCTAAGTTACCTGCTAGTTTTACCTAGGTTACCTGTATATTTTTTCAAAAGAAAATTAGTTTACTAGCTGCAGTTAGTTCAAACTAAGTGATCGTGTTGAATAGTGCAATATGGCTAAAGTAAAAAGTCGAAGGCGAGCTCAACGATGTACAGGAAAAGTGCATCATGTGTTGCAATTTTTTGGGTAAGAACCTTTGTTTTTTTAAATATTTTATTTTAATATTTTCAACTACTTCGTTCGTTCGTTAATAAAATTTTAACTTCCCATGGTTAAAATGTGTTAGTAGGCTATGTTAAAATTTTGTTGTAGTTTGTATAATTTTATTACAAATTCCAATCTACATATTTACATATTAACTTATTTGAGTGATGCAATGTTCGTATCCGTAAATTACGTACTCTTGAAGATGACGCGTGAGAATGATGTATGCCTACTCTTATCGGAATGTACCTTACATTTTTTGCTTTAGGTTTTATATTTAAGGTGGAATTTAATTTTTTTTACAAAAGGACTGTCATTTATCTTTATTTTGTTTATAAATACTAATAATATCCAAAATGTGAGTAAGCGTGTTGTAGATAAAAGATACTAAAATCCTGAAATTAAATTTACGTAAATCAGTAGAAAAATTATATATAAATTTATATACATCTCTTATATGTTAATATTAATATCTTAATGCTACTTTATCTTTGTTTAATGGTTGTAAATATGAGTAGTATTAAGATTCTATGAACAAGGTCATCATAGATGCTATCTTGCCTGATCACATTTTTATATATTTTATAACGATTATTATGGAAAACTTCAAAAAGTAAAGATGTAAAGTGATCAAATGAGATATAGCAAAAAACTTTATTATTTATTTAAATCTTAAATATCAAAGTTCCACTACTATAAAGGAACCAGTCACTGTTTTTTTAGAGTACGAGAATCTTTTGCCTTATCTTGCCCAGCTTTTAAGAAGTTCAATCGTCACAAAATAAAAATCGTTTCTTTTCAACCGTTTCAATGGCAATAATAATCACGCAAATGACCCTTACGCCATATTATTTAAAAAGTTTCATCAGCCTTGACACGTGTAAACCCATTTTTACTTGGCCGATAAAAAATAATAGTATATATATACAAACGGTTTGTCAATACAACATATAAGAAAGAAATGTTCATTCATTCGCAGATGAAGGCCGTCGTTGTAATGAGTCTGTAGCGGCTCTAGCTATTACGTTACTATGTTTGCTAATAATAATAATAATTTTTGTAGTACGGTTTTTTTATAATGTGATATGCATCACTAGATTTATTATTAATGTTAATATTGATATATAATTAAATACAGAGCGCGGCGTTAAGTTCCGTCAGTCAACAAGCAATGTCCAGACGAAAAATGAGAGTGTCTTTGCAATAGACTCCCTCTGACTAACTCGCTATAATAGGAAAAAGCGCGGAGCTGCCGTGTTATGTAATTACTTAATTAGATATGACTGATACTCTTATATTTATTTTTAAAGTATTGCTCTAAGTAAATCGTAAATTTTTTGTATAGGTGAAGACGAAAAACCTCAATTTTCTTCACGTTTTCTCTGGTTGTGGGCCACAAATGAAACGGTCACATATTTTTTCTTTTGCTTTTTTTACGTTTACGGTCCTACGTTTTAGCATATAGATATGGTTTACTTGGTACAACAGTGGAGAATCTTCACAATTTGTACATGTTCAACAATTGATCTGTCCCTTTTTTAATAATAAAAATTACTACTACTATTTAGTTCAAAAAAGCATCTTCTCACTTTTCCACATATAGTACAGTAGACAAAGAGAATCTAATGATACGACACTCACAGCTCAGATTTTGAGACATTTAGTGTCGAGTAGCAAAACTCAACAACACACTTTGTCTTGATTATAAAAAGAAAGATCTATCGATAATCTTAACAGTTTCTAGTGATTTCTAGCATCTAGTAATTAGTATGCAATGTTTACGTTCTTACGTAAATCCATGCAAAAACTATAAAAATACCACACAATAGAACACTGCTCACTGTAATGACTTGAGTGTTGATAAATTGTTAAATAATTATCATTATTTCCTCCGTTCGAGTGGAAATAGCCTTACGTCACGGCTTACACCGCCTGTGTTAAATCATTCGGTGACCAGAAGGTTTGTTTTAGCGTTAATGTATGTTTAAAATTAATTTAAATTTCGGTTTAAAAAACTACAATAAATGATTTATATTATTATCTTATACTCTAGAATCGTTTAGATTCATATTAAAAAAAAATTAAATTAAATTAGCTTCACGCTATATCCCGCACACAGCAGGGTAGGCAGAGGGAACCTAGAGTTAAGACACTCCGTTCCCCACTTTCTGCCGAATAAAGATTAGATTCATATATTATATATAATAAATATTCTGTATTTTAGAAGTTTGCGGATCTATGTGAGATATTTAATTATTTTTAGCTTGATATATTTTACGACTATAAAAATTTTACATGTAAAATACTACACTACGGTACTTTTATATTTCTTGGCGATTCAAAAGTGCTGATGCTTGCCAAAAAATCTAAATGAACAAAGATTGTTTTTTGTTTACTTATAATACAATGGTATTATAACTTACTCAAAACCCCTATCCTTGTCAACAGAGGGGCGGTGTGTGAGTGTCGCACCGCCATGTCGCACCACAGCGACGAGCAGGCGCTGCTCACGGTCACGTCGGACTCGTTCTGGGAGCCCGGCAACTACAAGCGCACCACGCGCCGCGTCGACGACGGCCACCGGCTGTGCAGCGAGCTGCAGGCGCTGGTCCAGGAGCGCGCCGATATCGAGAAGACCTACGCTAAGAGTTTGAGAGGATGGGCGAAGAAATGGAATGATCTTATTGAAAAAGGTGAGTGCACAAATAGTTCTACCCATTATTGATGGAGATATCGCTTATAAATTACTCTCGAATCTACGATCGATCTTAAGATGCCGTTCTTGCTCATAAATTTAAATATCTATAAATGTAAACGTAACGTTTATAAGTACGGGTTTATGTATGCTAATATATTACGGCTAACCTTTTATAATGAGATAGGATTTGCTTAAATGTCATCTATGATCCTGCATTCGCCACCTACCTGACCCACGCGACCACAGCGGCCGCGCATCACAGTAGCAGCATCAACCTTCACAAAGCATTACTCACTGTCAAGAGTACACAATAGATTAGTGTAACTTGATAAACTGACATTTACTAATAATTGGATTACTTCACTTTAGCATTGCAATAATTTCTAGTTAAGGTTACAGGTTTTTTATCTTCACGCGTTTTCTCATTAGACACCTATTGGGTACTTTATTTTCCACTTTTAATCTATTTTTAGAACAATGAGCTTCATCTATATGTTAGCAAATAAAAAAATATATAACTCATGAAGAAAAATGCACTGATCTCGCGTCAGCTTGCTTTTGCTTATTTGACACATATATCGTTTTTTTTTTGAGTTATTTTTTAATGGCAGTATGTAAATGAACTAAAAGCTATCAAACAGTTCCAATGCAAATCGGAAGGTTAATTTAATCCTTACAAATTGCAAGCAATAGAAAGGAATGCACATTGGTAATGATGCGCATCGGATAGCGGTCTTTATCTAGATTGGCATTTAAATAACCGGCGATCGCTGAATTTGCTACTACGGCAAAGGTCAAGTCGTCATTAATATGGACATGCGTTGCAAATCAAGACGATTCGCGTTTGGAATGGTGTAATGTCTTCTTTTTGTTTTTACCTAAATTATAAAAAATATAATGCTGCTCTTGTAGATTGTCTGTTGAATTACTACTGTCTGTTGAATCACTTGGTGAACTGTATTTTATTGGAAAAATTTCTTTGCGTTTCGTTCACTGTGCGCTCAAAGCAGACTGGGACTTGCGGCATTAAATCCAGCATGCAGTGTCTAAGCTCCACTCATTCTAAAAAATAATTTTACTATGAAAACTGTGTTACATCGAATTTTAGGATATTGTCTAGTGTTTCTCGATATACATCGTTTTGTGCCGTGTGATTCCGGCCTAGAATAGGATCATCCTGGTACTGGTGGTGTCGTAAGAGGCGACTAAAGTACGTGTGGTAGAGTCACGACGTCAGCAATGGCAACACGCATGGGCAGACTCGACCGGATCATTACCACCCCCGGCATTTAAAACCGGCGTGAAGTAGTGGCTTTATGTCACTGCGTTTCGCATCAGGTAATGCCGGGCTCCGGTGCCCAACCCACCTTACAGGCAGGCAACGCACCTGTAGCTCCTCTGGTGCTGCACGGGGTCGTGGGCGGCGGTAGTCACTTACCATCAGGTGACCCGAACGCTCGTTTGCCTTGTCTTTTCCATAAAAAAAAAAATAAAAAAATACACCAGAAAGACAATAGTACCGCATTACCAAAACTAACTTAAAGAACAGAAGTATAAATTATTCCAAGTAAATCAACAAAAGGTACTTAACCTTACTTGCGACGACGTATGTGTATTTATTTGAATACCGGATATCTATTCACTGGCAAGTTCATTGATGGATGGACGGCGCCCCTTCCAGCTGTCCGCGCTCGTTGAGAGCGAGGACCGCGCTGGAACACTGCGCCCGCATCGGGTGTCACCTTCGTACCGCTCCGGTGGACTCACAAAACTGTCCATACGTTCATATAATAGATGAATTAAATTTTAAGCACTCGACTCCTTCTAAAGATATATGTACATTTAATGAAGATATTGCTTTAACAAGTATTTTTAAGGCAGTCGTGGCGCAGTGGCATAAGTCTGCGATTGTACATGCGATGGTTTTAGTTTCGATTCCTACTCGAGGTAATAAAATATTTAATATTTTCATTTTCTCGTTAGGCAAAACTATCTTCATTACAATACTATTAATGGATTTTAAAAAAATATAAGCTTCCATTTTTACATGCATGCGCTCATATTCTGTTGCGTATTCCCTATAGGAAAAAAAAGAAGTAAAACTTAAGATATAAAAGAATATAAACAATGATTAAATGAAAGTAAACTTGCTACTAAAATGCTTACGTTATCATTTAAAGTATTTCCATAAGTCGGGGGAGCGCTTATTGGAGGCGGCGCACTATGGGCAATTGAGGTCTGTATCAGATCAAAAATCGATAACTTTTTTATTTGTTAAGATAAACAATTGAATTTTTGCACAAGCATAAAGTATAAAATAGCGCTTTAGGTAACGTTCAGATATTATACTTTTATTGGAGTATATATATATTAAAAAAATAAAGAAAAGAATAAAATAATAATTTCCTTAGTCTACACTACTTATAGTAGTAATAAAAATGTATTATTAAATTAGTTTATTAAAAAACAATGTTTCTTAAGCTGTTATCTATTTAAGTAAGAAATTACGCGCACACATATACTTATTTAATAAAATATAAAATTTACAAAAACTGATTTACAAGTAGAATAATATTAAAAATGAATGTATATTATATGATGAGTATATTATATTTAATTATACTTGGTGAACGTCGGGATCCATAATAAGTTCATTCAATTTTAAAAGATCTAGGGTATCTTCATCAAGTGCCTTCACACTTTTGCTATACTCGTGTGTTTTACTATGACTGGAAATGTACGGATCTGATGTGTAGAGAAGAGTATGAAATACATCCTCATTTGTAGTTGATCGAGAGCACTTTCTGGCATGAGATAGGCGAAATTTTTGATAATCCTTATTATGGGATTCTTGTGCACCTTGTGCATTCTTGGGATCTCATTCGTTTGTTAAATTCCTTAAATATATGTATTGCGCTTTTGTTAAATCAAAATAAATAAAAACATTTAATGCCTCTTGATCCGATAGCATTTTGCTCTGGCTTGCGTTTTCTATGAGATTCAAATATAGAGACATTGTATTTCGATCAGCAAGCCTTAATTTTTCCACGAGTTTTGCTTCTATTTCTCCTCCTAAAAGACGTAAGCCCTGGACGTAGGCATTGCAAATGTGTGTGTTCAAAGCCATATTCACTAAATTTAGCGGTATTTTTTCGCCTCTTCATTGATTCTGATGGGTCCCCATAGGGACACAGGGTCTTCCGCATTTTCCAGAAGATGTCGATGGTGAGTTCTCAGATGCTACTTCTTTAATGATTGGTAAGGTTAACAAATATTCAGGATCCAACTAATTTTCGTAGTTTTTTTAAAAAAACTAATCTTTTTACCGGGACGCTTCTGTCCATTGTTTATTAAAGGAACGAATACGATTCCTTTGAATGTCGCTGATAATAAAACATATGTTGTCTACAGAAACATGATACTTTTCTTTAAGAAATATTAATAGCTAATATTGATTGCTTCAAGTTTTTTTCCTCCTTCAATGTATGGGTATAATTCACGCTTGGAACACTTGAAAGTATTAGCCATTTTAAAATTTAGTGAAGTTACTTAACAATCAAACGTCTGTTAGTAATTTTATTACTAATTTGTAAGAGTTTTATTAAATTAATTCACTCTATTTATATAATTTCATAAATGAGGGTAGTGTGCATTTTATTAATTAGTTATACCGCAAAATGTGTGCAAAATGAAAATAAAACGTTCTTTTATTAATAAATAACAATAATTTAATTGAAATTTACTGCAATCTAATTAATAAAATAGTACAACATTAGAAATTTCAATAGATAGAGTTTTCTCGTTCCCTGACTTGTATCGTAGTTTTCGTGATAACTTCCAAAACCGCACGAGTCCGCAGCTGATTTTTATAAATGTTATTTATGAATATCTGGACTATAAAACAACATCAAATGTAACGCGTCGGTAGACGTCGGTAACTACTAAAAGTCTCGATGAATTTTAAATACGTACCTTTTATCTTCACTTATTGTTAATATTTTTTTTATAGGAATATAGTCACAAAATCCACAATATAATAATTGTTTTAAAATCTACATACTATAGGCTTTTTAAAAATATATAACACTTTATACCTATTTGCACATTTTTTTAAGGAAATTAAGTTTAAAATATCGATGCGAACAACCTGAAATAGACATTCTTACGTATTACAATTTCTCACAATAAAAAAAATATATTCCAAATGTAATTCACGAAAAAATAATTCATTATATTAAAGTTCCACTATTATACTATTTAAAGAAAAATAAAAAATGCGTCAGGGACGACTTTAGTAAAAATGAATTTTGATCTGCCGTTGTTCTACCATTATCCATAGTGCGGCGCCGCGCCGGGTAACATAAACCCCCTGTTATTGCGTTCCGGAGGCGCACCGCATAGTTTGTTCCAGAAATAGAATTATTGTGGGAGAAAGGCTACCTATCTACCAGGTTATGGCTACTCGTGTTTGCTAAATTATTATTTTGTTTCTTTTATAGTTTTGATACTGCAATATTATAGTTTTTGATATGGGGCCGTTCAAGTATTACGTAAGCAATGTAGGGGGGCGGGGGGTCTTGGGTTTGCTTATTTTTGACGTTTTCAATGAAATATTTGTAAGAGGATTGCTTATTTTTGATGACATAGGGGAGGGGGGGTCAATAATTGCAAAAAAACTGCTTACGTAATACTTGAACGGCCCCTATGGTGAAATATATTATATCTTTATTTATAAAAACTTTGTAAATGATTACAAATATTTTGACAGATATCAGGACACTAGCAACGTAGGCAGGGGTACCCAGTATTAAGACACCCCGTTTTCCCCTTTTCACCGATTTGTTCGAAGCACTGCGTGTAGAATGGCGGGACTCAACGCTGATCTTTTAATTTGGTGCCAGGGAGAAAAAATTAAAATATTAATAAATAATGATTTATTCCCCCGAGTGGTGGGTATCGAACCCACAACCGTCGTGTTACAGTCACATTCCTGCACCACGACGGCCTCAGAGAATCCACTCAATAATTACAATACTGTGGATTGTATTTTATTCTTCGTTATCAACGTCTCAGGTACGTTATAATAACATTTCTAGTGAGGCCATTTCTTAGCAATTGCGCTTGTTAAATAACCGTTGGTTAGCCGATAACGCAATTATATACACTTAGATCGACAGTGATTTGTGAGCACGCAAATATATATATATGTTTTCACCTGTAAAATAATATATTTTGTAAATTTTAAAAGCTATAATTTCAATCGAATATAAATATTGTAGATATTTGCAAGTCCTTATTAATTTATCAATTTTATCATGTTAGACAGTTGTGGCGCAGTGGCGCAGTGTGTGCCTGAAAACGCGACGGTAAACGAAGCGTCGCCTTGAGTCCTACCACTCCACGTCCTAATTTCTATGTTAGGAAAGTGGTGAAAAGAGTGTCTTTACATTATATTCCCTCTGTTTATCTTGCCACGTGAAAATAAAAAAAGCGCAAATCTAAATTGTAGTAATATAGACATAAACAGAGAAAACTCTGCGATACGATATTCCGTTTTCCGCTTAAGTCTGTAGTCATGTCGCAAAAAAAGTTAAATATTTTACTGATATATATATTTTTTTCAAATATTTTTATAGATCCGTTTCGAGAATTTTGCTATATTCCAAAAATGTAATGATACTCCTTCATCAAACCACTTTATAGTTTCTATATACAGTCGTTATATAATAGTATGCGATGTTAAAATGATCTGCGCTCACTCCGTCAGCGATTAGCGATCACGCGCCGACGTGGGCTACTTCACCTATTAAATGTAGTGGGATATGTTAAACATTGCGCACGGCACAAAATCAAATGGTTCATTTAGTTTTTCTTTTTGAAAGTGATTCATTTTCTTTATTAAGTTATTAGCACGTAGGAGGAGTTGGTCCTGATTCACTGTCTTTTTTCTTTCTCTGAGCTGCATGCTGTACCTTGTCCAAATATAACACATTACGTGTGGATGGCGGAACTCTACGCTGCAGTCAGTCTACCATACCGTGGAAATGAAAATAAAATATTTCCCGAGTGTTACAGCTATATTTTGACATTTATTGTAAGTTCAAATCTCATTTGGAAGAAATTTGGTAATGCAAAGATAAAACAGATTAAATGCCATGAATATATCTGTTATTTAACACTCTTCAGTTCTAAACTATACTAAAGTCTCTCTGTGTCTATCAAAGTGCCCATAACTTTATTAAAGTTTAGATTAGATACATAAGTAGAAGCGGAACTAAAAGCGAGACTCCTAGTGTCCGAAAAGCACCTTTTTGAATTCTACGTTATAATTTCTATTAATTGTTTAAAATAATAAAATCAATACAAACTACGCTGATCTTGCAAAATACACTATATGTTCCAGGAAAAAGTAACTCATTAACACACTTATTTTCTCCGATATAAAATTATATAACATTTAATTCCACTCTTATAATTCAACGGCGATACACATTTTCTCGTCGCCATTTTTCACAACAGCTTGCATAAACTGCTGTGGCGCGAATAAAACATTAAAAACCGAAATGGAAAGTCATTTGGCACTTAGGGTGGCTGCACACGGCGACTTGCGTGACGGCCATGTAATGATGTGGCGAATTATGTAGGTATAATTCACAAAAGTATCTCGTGATTTTTTTATTTATGCGAGCGAGGTTATTTTATGTGTATGTCAAAAAGTTGTTTATTTTTTTTATGTTACCCGTGATTAAGCAAATTTCTTTTATTTTTTGTGACTGAGAAATCTGAATGTCACAGGACTCTTACTTTTTATAGCGTCACACTGCATCCCACACACAGCAGGGTAGGCAGAAGGAACCATATGTTAAGATACTCTGTTAAAATTAACACATTTCTTTTTCCTACATTCTGCCAAGTTTTGCAGGCATGGCGCGTTGAATGTCGAAACTCAACGCGGCAATAAATTATTAGCTATGTTCGTATCTCACTAATTGATTTTTTTTAGATGCCTATACAGGTAGTTGAAACAATTTAGTATATTTACAGTGCTTAGCATGTTAATAGACTTTAAAAATGTATTAAATATTGAAATTAGATATAAAAAGTGTTGTAATATTGCTTTTAAAACAATTCAATGCGTAGTCAGCCTTAGGTCACTTACTACGCTGCGCACGCGCTGCATTTGATGTGATTCAGATCGGGTCGCGGTACGGACGTGCCGAAAGTACTGTTGTAATACATGCATTATTGAAAATCGAAAGTCAATTACATGGCGCGTTTAATAACTTTCGGTGACATCGTTTACTTATGTAACTATCTATAGTGAGGCAAATAAGTATATGAAATACATATTTTTTTTGAAGAAAACTTCACTATTATTTAATTTAATTTATTGTGTTTTAGTATGTCTTGTTTTCTTAATTTCAAAAACATTGTATAGAAAGTTATAGATTAAAATTTCCCCAATAAGAATTATATATGTAGGTGCAGCTTGCTGCATGAATAGATATTTGGTTTTTATTCAGATATAAAACAGATACTCCAAAACTGTTGTATAGATTTAATAACAGCTAAAATACAGGCCATACCATATAAAAGTCTTTTCCTAACCATGGCTGTTAACATTTTATCAACCATTTAAAACAAAAACTTTTCTCTGAATTGAATTGATATCTACGGCTCATAAAAATTCCACTTACTCAATAAATTTCTGATTAATCGTCTATAATTTGGGTGATTCGCCGAATGATATGTGAGTCAATACGGCACCTTACATCAGCTGGCACGAAGGGAAAGTTACGAAATCAACGTCGACTGGTCAAAGACCAGTTTTTACAGATGAAATGAACAATTGTTACGTAACCGGGAACTTTGCTAGTGGGTCACGCGGAACCCGTTTGTGATTTTCATTAATAATAAATTCATACAAAAAAATGTATGGACATAATACATTTATTACCAGTGTGTTGGTTAATTTTTAAAGTAGTTTTTTTTCTTATATAGCGTATAATTGTATTTAAATATTGCAACTTTCGTTAATTGCGAAATGCTTGTTGTATCACAATTTAAAATCTCACTTTCCTCATTTACATTTTCCAGTTAAAAATCATTTAAAAGTGAAAAGTAAGTAGGATTTATGTGTTGTTGTTGAATTAAGTAGGTAATAAGATGGTGATTGCAATTAATAAGTTAAGATTATAATTATTAATTATCGTATTTAGGTATTTCATTGCTTTCCTACTTACTATTTTATTAACTTACTAGAGGGCGCGCGCGGCTTCGCCCGCTTATTAGGAGTGAATTCTAAAAAAATCACGAAACACGTGTTCAATAAAATATTTTTAACAGTCTGAATTTATTTTTTTATAAAAATCGGTGGCAATTTAAAGATTTTTCCATATGAACTTTCAACCCCTTATTTGAACCCTTAGGGGGTGAATTCTTAAAAACCATGAAACACGTGTTCAATGAAATATTTTTAAGAGTCTGGATTTAAAATTTTATAAGAATCAGTGCCAATTTAAAAAAAAATCCATACAAACTTTCAACCCCTATTTCATCCCTTTAGGGTTAAAATTTTTCAAAATCCCTTCTTATTGGATCTCCAGAATATGAAAATAAACATCTGCCCAAATTTCACGTTTCTACCATCAGCGGTTACGGCTCTGCGTGCGTCTTACCTCAGTCAGTCAGCACAAGTCCTTTTATATATATATATATAGATTATGTTATTAAATTATAATCATTTATAAAAATAATCCTTATGAACAATTTTAAAGTTTGTTTGTTTATAAAAATGTCACTAACTTAATAGGTAAATAATCAAATGAATTAAATTTTTGCGCCCAGACCTTATAGCACAAGACACTAAGTCCTAGTAAAAGGCATGACCAAAACAATTGTTATCAATCTTTAATTATGATGGACAGTGGGCATCTTATTACGGAGTTAATTCCAATAATTGCGCAGATTAAATAGTTATATAATAAGAAAAAACCTGCTTAGAAAGCGTGCTTTTGTACGTATGTGATTAAAATAAAAATTTTATATGACAAAAAATATGACGAAAGAAAGTCAAGATTCACGCCCCGCGTACGCACCATTAATTAAGTAAATTTGCCAGTCGGGGGCAACGTCTCACGCTGAATTGTAATTTATTCAAAGAATTTAACTGCCATCGGCGACTTTGTACCCTAAACTCTTAAATACTGAGTTCAAAGCTGTTCACGCAGTTGTGATTAATTTTAAGGCAATTAAGTTACAGCTATTAAAAGTTGGATTCAAGAATGGAGAAATCTAACAGGTCCCCTACACCTACTAACAGAGTAGTAAGAAGCTCGCTTAAAAAGTTTGACAGTGTATTTCTTGGAAAGTATCAATGGAAATTTAGGTTAAAAGATATTTTTGGAATTCCGTCATGCTGTCATTGATTCATTGGGTTTCTTGAGCAAAACACGTAAGAATATAATAAGTACCTAACATATCATTTCGCATTTTCTTTACATCATTTCAAGACAAGAAAATGGTAATAACTAACTGTAGCTTTTTAAATATTTCAGAAAAATGTTTTTATAAGTCTATTATAAAATTTCCTACGGGAAAAATTATGATACATGAGTAAAGATATAAAACCATAATGCATTAGACTGTTGATGGGATGATTAACGAGTCTTGTTGCAAAGTTGGTACGGGCTTAATTCAATCTCCGCCCGGAGCAGAGAATGTGTTATAAGCATGACTGTCTTTTACTTTACAGTACGTTCCTGAATGATAATATTTATGAATGGATTTTATATATTTAAAGGATATGAGGAAAGTGACAGTTATCAATTCTGCAATTTGCAGCAAATAGAAATACTCATATATTTGAGCTCGAAATACTTATTCGGAACAGTGTCCAGGGAAAGACTCAAGTGTAGGCTCTGTTCAGGCCAAACGCCTGTTATATTTTTATGGCAATCCTTTCTTAATTACACATATGCTCATATGTGATAAATAATGTATTTTTATCTTACAATTACCCTACTATAGCATTGTATTACTTTTTGGTTCTACTCGAGAATTACACGTGTCCACCAGATAAAATTTGCTGTTTTAATTACTACTCTAAGAAGTAAACCTGATAGAGGGAGAATTCCACTACATGGTCCAGCGAGCCGCATTGCCCAAAAATAAGGGAAGTGATCAGTGTTTAATTATAGGAATATTATTAATATTAACCCATTACTCTTTTCTATTCAGGTTACTAGTATTTGCCTATTGCATTAATTTGTGATTTTAAAGTAAAACTATGTATATTTGGTGAATTGTTTATTGCCAATTATATTTAATTGTTATTATTTTAACAATATTTCATAGTTTTAACAGGTATGTACTAGATTATTCTTATAAAACAGTAAAAGTTAATTTCTCATATAATCATCATTTATTTTTAAATTATATAACTTTAAATGTTTAGTACTTCATTATTTAAACACTATTAAATAAAAATGATTTGCCTATTGTGTAATAAGTAATTTGATAAATGTTAGCTAGTTTTGTTACTGTATTAATTCAATAATTATATTGTTTTACAACTTAATAAAGGCATATGACTAGTTTACATCTTTATAAAATATATTAACTGAATTTTGTAAAAAATATTAATTCTTTAATTTTGTTTTAATTGGTAATTGAAAATAAATAAAAATAAAATAAAAACTTACAAAATATTAAGACAAAATTTAAATAGTTAAATAGATATTTTAATAATAAAAAATATTTGTGTATTAAAATTAAACAAATTTATTTACATGCTTGTAAGTACACATATATATAAAAAATCTTAAATCAGTTATACATTGTATACAATTTCAATTTCAGGCTTGTTCACTCCCGAGATTCCAAACATGTCGGAGAGAGAGGAAAAAGAACTTATTAAAAAAAGAGCTAGTTATAAAGGCCGGTTGACTTATTTTACTAAGTACATAAATGAATTATCTGGTTCATTGAGTCTACAACAGGTAAATGAATTGCAGTTACGAATAGGTAAGATCGAATGTTTATATGATCATTATGATGAAGTACAATTAAAAATTGAGTGTTTAGTCGATGACATTGATGCCCAGTCAAGCGAAAGAAATGATTTTGAATCTTTATATTATCAATCACTTTCAAAGGCTCAAGAATTAATATGTTCTAATACTAAAATATTACGATGTGATTATGTGGATAACTCTCGTTTAAGTAATCATAATCTAGTTAAGTTGCCTACTATTGATTTGCCAAAATTTCATGGTTCTTATGACAATTGGCTTGAGTTTCATGATATGTTCACCAGTCTCATACATTCGAACGATGCAATGGATGAAATAAATAAGTTTCATTATCTTAGGTCATCTCTGGAGGGGTCTGCGGCTTTGATCATTCAATCCATGGAGTTTTCGGCTAGCAACTATGCTATTGCATGGGAATTATTATGTAATAGATTTAACAATAAACGTTTGCTAGTACAAAATCATGTTAATAATTTATTTAATGTTGATTTGATTAAAAGTGAATCTTCTATTAATATAAAACGATTGATTGATCAATTTAATAAAAACTTACGTGCTTTGGAAATGTTAGGTGAGCCGACTCAACATTGGGATACACTCCTCATTCACATTATGACTAGGAAACTCGATCAGAAAACTTTTCGTGAGTGGGAAGAGTGTAAAGGTAGAATAAATAAAAATGACCCTATTTCGATGTCTGTGTTTCTGGAATTTCTTCGTAACCGTGCTGATCTATTAGAAACTATGGAGCTATCTCGTAATAACGGCATGATAAATCCTAATAGAAACGCGCATAAGCTTAGGGCAATGATTTCTTTAGGTAATAATGTTTCTAGACCAGTATGCGAAGATCATAATTGCAACTCATCTATAAAGCCATGTCCTAAATGTAAAGGCGATCATAGTTTACATAATTGTTCTCTGTTTCTTAATTTAACCAATGAACAAAGATTTGAATTAGTTTCCCAGTATAAAATATGTTATAATTGCCTTCGCCCCGGTCATTATTCAAATAATTGTAAGAAACCAGGCTGCAAGGTGTGTAAGCGCAAACATAATACGTTGATTCATATATCTAATATTAAAAAGCCCAATCCAAACATTTCAGTAAGAGCAAGTGATCATGATTTTAAATCACCATCGCAATCTTCATCCAACAATCAAGCGGAACAAACACTCACGACGCTGACAACCTATTCCGATGATGTGCATTTAAAACAGGAACAAGATGTTCTATTGTCCACAGCTTTAGTTAAAGTATTTGATGTTAATGGATGTGAACGCGTTATACGTGTTTTATTAGATTGCGCAAGTTCATCGTGTATTATTACCGAAAGCTTACGTCAGTCACTGAAATTAAAATATATAAATGTAGATAAGCCTATATATGGAATAAATAAGACAAAGGTAAGCACAACTAAAATGTGTCGCGTTAAAATTTATTCCATAACTGAGAATTATTCTAAAGATTTAAGTTGCTACGTTTTGTCAACTATAACAGATAGCATACCATCGCGTTCAATTAATATTTCACATTTAAATATACCGCACAATATTACTTTGGCAGATCCATATTTCTTTAAGGCTGGTGATATTGATATGATTATTGGCACAAACATATTTTGGGAATTGCTTGGTTCGGAGAAAATTAGTTTAGGCACAAATCAACCCATTCTTTGGGAAACCAGACTTGGATGGCTGGTCTCAGGTCCTATTAATGGAGGATGTACGTCGTCCCCCATAATATGTAATTACAGTAAGATGGTAGATAATAATTTTAATAATGAACCCGTTTTATCTGCCTCTGAGAATGACGACATTTATAAAATGATATCACGTTTTTGGCAACTCGAAGAGGTTAGTCACAAGTCATCGTATTCTTTAGAAGAGCGAATGTGCGAAGAACATTTTATTAAACATACTTTTCGTTTACAAGATGGTCGTTTTTGCGTTAGAATTCCGTTGAAAGAATCGCCTGAGGTACTAGGAGACTCATTACAACGAGCAAAACGATGTCTTTTATCTCTGGAACGGAGACTTATCAATCAGCCTACTTTGAAGCGTATGTACGTTGATTTTTTATCGGAATATGAAGCTCTTGGGCACATGTCTAAGTGCGAAGCTAATTATAATTTAACTCCGTATTTTATTCCTCATCACGGTATATTGCGTGAAGATAGCAGTACTACTAAATTGAGGGTCCCTAAACGAAATTCAGATGATAGGTCCTAAGGTACAAGACGATTTGCTTTCAATATTGCTTAGATTTAGATTTTATAAATTTGTACTGGCTGCTGACGTAGAAAAGATGTATCGGCAAATAATGATTAATGCATCTGACCGACATCTTCAGCAAATAATTTGGCGTAGCCATCCATCAGATCATTTTAATGTATATCAACTTAACACGGTTACATACGGGTGTGCGAGCTCTAGTTTTCTTGCTACCAGATGCCTCAAGCAAATTGGCCTTGAATGCAGGGATGAGTTGATATCCAACATAATAAAACATGATTTTTATGTCGATGATCTGCTGACTGGTGCTGATTCCATACTAGAATCTTTTAATATAAAAAATAAAGTCACTGCTGAGCTTGCTTCAGCTGGTATGCCTTTACGTAAATGGAAATCCAATCATGCTTCACTTGTAACTTCTTCTACAGTTGGTTCGTCTTTGGATTTAAATATAGGGGCTATTGAAAACGCAAAAACTTTAGGACTAGGATGGCAAACAGAATCTGATGAAATTTGTTTTTATATTAATCCTTCAACTCAAAAGAAAGAGCTTACAAAACGAATTGTATTATCAATAATTGCACAAATTTTTGATCCCATGGGGCTAGTTAGCCCATGTGTTATTATAATGAAAATTTTATTGCAAAAATTATGGCTTATTAAATTAGCATGGGATGAACCATTGCCCACGGAGACTTTAAGAAATTGGTACGATGTCTTGAAAAATCTTCCTTTATTAAGTAAATTACGCGTACCTCGTCTCGTGGTCTGTGATTCATACTCTTTATTGGAATTTCATATTTTTTCTGACGCATCAGAAAATGCTTATGGTGCCTGTATTTATGTTAAAAGTGTAAATAATCGTGGTGAAACTTCGGTACAGTTATTATTGGCCAAAAGTAAGGTTGCACCTTTAAAGCCAACAACAATACCCAGATTAGAACTTTGCGGTGCGTTGCTGGGTGTACGGTTATATGAAAAAGCTATTTCGTCACTTCGTGTTAAGATTAGGCATACAACATTTTGGACAGACTCTACTATCGTGCTAGGTTGGCTTCAAATGTTACCAGCTAATCTGCAGCCGTTTGTTCGTAATCGTACTGTTGAAATATTAGAAAAAACCGTAAGTTGTTCTTGGAGACATGTCCCCTCTGAACAAAACCCTGCCGATTACGTATCACGTGGAGTTGACGTTAATGACTTGCCAACTCTTAACCAGTGGTGGTACGGTCCTAACTATCTTCAGCAAGATAGCTCGTGTTGGCCAGATAATTTTGCAAATATTGAAGAACTTCCAGAAACGCGAACTGAAGTTTCGTTTTACGCCATGTCTAAACAGGATACATTAATAAATTTTAATCGCTTTTCTAATCTTCTTAGAATGCAGCGTACTATTGCTTATGTTTTTAGATTTATAGCTTTATGTAAGGGTAATTCTTTAAAAACTACTTATTTAAACACTTCTGAATTACAACGCGCATTAAACTTAATAATAAAACTTTCTCAATTAGAATGTTTCCCTGAATATAAGATATTACTTAAAAATAAACCTATACCGTTAAATAGTAAATTAAGCAAGTTAAATGTTTTTATGGATGGAAATAATATAATGCGTGTTGGGGGTCGGTTAGAAAATGCCTCCATGTTTTCGTATGATAAAAAACATCCTATTATTTTACAGTCCACTCATATTTTTACAAAACTTGTCTTTAAGTCGGAACATCTTAAATTATTGCATGCGGGTCCTCAATTATTATTAACTTCGATAAGAGAAAGATATTGGCCTCTTGGTGGTCGTAATTTAGCTAGACTGAGTTATTATTTTTGTTTGTTTTAAAACTAAGGCAATTCATATAGAACTAGTAGGCGACTTAACTAGTAACAGCTTTATGTCTGCTTTACGTAGGTTTATATCACGGAGAGGAAAGCCAACAGATATTTATTCTGATAATGGAACAGCGTTTGTGGGCGCTTATAATGATATATGTAAATTTTTAAAGACTAACTGCAATTCATTATCTGAAAGTTTGGCCAATGAAGGTATAAATTTTCACTTTTGTCCACCTTACTCTCCTCATTTTGGGGGTCTCTGGGAGGCTGGTGTAAAAGCTGTAAAATTTCACTTAAATAGAGTATTGGGAAATTGTCATTTAGTTTACGAGGAACTGATCACTGTCCTAACACAAATAGAAGCTATTCTTAACTCTCGACCGCTCACCCCTCTTTCTAGTGACTCAAATGACCTCATGCCGCTTACACCAGGACACTTTCTTATTGGGAAGCCTTTAACAGCCCTGCCAACACCTGATTATAAAGACAGCCCTGCCAGCTGTTTGAACAGATTCCAAAGATTGGAGCAACTACGTCAACATTTTTGGATCAGGTGGTCCAAAGAGTATATTAGTGAGATGCAACAACGAGTAAAATGGCGCTCAAGGAATTCAACGTTGGAACTTGATACTTTAGTTGTCATTAAGGATGACAATCTTCCACCATTGAAATGGAAAATGGGCCGAATTGTGAATGTTCATCCTGGAGCTGATGGCATTAACCGTGTGGCTGACGTCAAAACCGCAAACGGTATCATCCGAAGGTCATTTAGCAAAATATGTCCCTTGGTTAACCAAATTGGTTGAAAGGCATGCTTTCAACGTCCGGGGGCATGTTCAGGCCAAACGCCTGTTATATTTTTATGGCAATCCTTTCTTAATTACACATATGCTCATATGTGATAAATAATGTATTTTTATCTTACAATTACCCTACTATAGCATTGTATTACTTTTTGGTTCTACTCGAGAATTACACGTGTCCACCAGATAAAATTTGCTGTTTTAATTACTACTCTAAGAAGTAAACCTGATAGAGGGAGAATTCCACTACAGGCTCCAGAGGCTGTTTTTGTTACAATATACTAAAAATAGTCTTCATTGCACAGATCATGTGATTGACTACATTTTAATCAAATACTGCTATATTAATAATTGAAATACCAACGACGCGACTATTAGTCACATGTACAATGTACAGTGTTGCCATAGCAAGATAATATATATTTATTACCGGTACATACTACAAACATTTATATATATTTATTAGTTATCCACGGGACAGGCTGTCACCAGTATTGGGCATTACAGAAAGTTGTATTTGTACAGTCTAAAGACATTTATATATATATTACAAGACAACATGTAAATAGCAATTCAAATTAACATAAAATAGCGCTAACACTAAGCCTCAGGCATAATCTAATATTATATAAATAACGAATACATGTGCAATAACCGTTCACAAGTTTCAGTGAAAGGTGGAATGTCAGAATACTAATAGCTTCGTCCACGTGGTCAAACGGAAATTAATACTCGTTGTGTACAGTGAAACGATCAACGTGATGTAATATATCCTTTCCGATAAATGGACTATCCAAAACAAAAATATTTGTTTTATATGTATCAGTAGTTCTCGAGATAAGCGCGCTCAACGAAACAAACTCTTCTACTCTATAATACTATAGAGTATATAGTATAGATGAAGTACGTACTCGATATATCTCGGTATTACTGTTAATGACGACCTTAATCCATTTAGGTCAGTAGGCCACAAGTAGCCTACCTGGGTGTTATAGCTTAGATATTATTGGTTTACCTGGATTGGTATGGGAGGTCAGAGAGTCGGTGTCAGTTTTACCTTCAAATAATTTGTTTATTACCATATTGATAGATTTCTTTTACATTTTTTTGTCTATGCAAATTATCTTTGACTTCTAATTTGATTGATTTGAATTTATTACATATATCCATGATATTTTTGAAAAATAAAAGTCTATGAATATAACATACCATAATTATAAGTTAAAGGAGATTCACGCTGTCCCGAAAATAGCAGGGTAAGTGGAATGGACAAGTGTTAAATAAAGATGCAGAAATCGAACCCACAACTGTCGCATTTACAGTCCGACATTTTTAATCTCTTACACGACGGCTTCTAAGATTTGTTAAATTTACCATAATAACATAATACGAGTATATATGTTTAATATAAATTTATTTATCTGCTATTTTTTGTTGTCCTAGGCCCCGAATATGGTACAATGGAGGCGGCGTGGAAAGGCGGTATGGTGGAGGCTGAGCGGCTCTCCGACCTGCACCTGAGCGTGCGCGACCGTCTCGTCAACGACGTCATAGCTCAGATCAAGAACTGGCAGAAGGACACTTATCACAAGGTTAGTTTAGTTTTTAATTAAATCATTACTAATTCATCATATATTTTAAGAAAGAAACGAATGTTGGAACTTGTTTATTAGAATAATATCATCTGCTTTGCGTAACAGATTCGATTGCAACATAATGATTTGTGATATTTCTTGCATGGTTTACATATAATTATTTCAATCTCATAGTATAATTCGTTTTTTGGGACCATCGTGGGGCAGTGGTACGATCTATGTGAACGGGACGGTTTTGGGTTCAATTCCTATTCAGGGAATTGATTAATTTTCGTTTTCTCGCTCTGGTATCAAGGCAAAGCTTGGCGTTGAGTTCCGTCTCAACTAAATATGCAATATTTTTAAATTTGTCGAGACGAGGGACAGAACACCTCAATACTGGTGGTTTTTAACAAAATTACACAATAATAATCAAAACATTAAAAACTATATTTTTATTGCATAAAATGTCGTTTATTTGATGCAAACATAAAAAAGAAACCATTTCCTTTTAAGTTTCCCATTCAAAATCTCTTCACGTACATTTACGTTTTTAGCAAATATCATGCATATTTCAAGAGTCACTTCAAATGTAAATCTGCATTAGAGAAGTCATTTTTAACGTAAACATCAGTCCGTGGCTTGTGTGAATACAGCTTTGTGTAGGTAATCCGGCGTAACTGCGAGCTAGCCGCGACGGTGACAGGACTAGATACATCGCTTGCCAGTTTCGAATTAGTTCTTAGTTTTCTTTTGAGTTGCATATGCAGCTTACCTCAGTCTTTTCAAATTTTTTGTAAAAGTATGGACTGTTGTATTTTGATTCTTGTTATTGTGATTAAAATTCTATTCGAAAGACTAAATATATAGATAATTTAAATATATTGAGTTTAGTTTGGACGTTGATTTTCCTTACCTAGTAATCTACCTTATCTATAGTAGCTATATGTTTTTTTCCGCATGATTGGGTAGACAGTCGTAGGTAGAAAATGAAAATATTAAATATATCATTTTATTAATCTATTTCTTATACTTATAATATTACCAGTAATATTACTATTGGAGACTAGTCGTGGCATAGCGTACATAAGAGTGCAACTGTAAACGAGACAGAGATGCGATTCTTGCTGTGATAACGAGGCGAAGTGCGGTGTTGAGTTTCAGCTTTACGTGGAAGAGTCTTAATGGGAACGGAGTGTTTCAACGCTAGATTCCTAGGTTCCCTCTGCCTGTGTGAGATACAACATGAAGCTATAAAAAAGATATAATACGAATATTAGTAGATTGTTTTAGATTAACTTAGTATTATTTATTAAAGTAAAGTAAATAACAAACACACTTTGTGATGTTAATCCAGCGCGAACTACTCACAAAACCGACGCGCCATAGCCTGTCATACGCATTACTGTTGTTAGCTATTATGTGACTTTTACACATCACTTTATACGTGTAAACTTTGTTGTTTGTGTTTTTTTCTTTTATTTATTTTATTGTTGGTATTGTTGTATTAATAAGTTTCTTAAGGCCGGTAAATATTTAACATTATCATTCCCTCGCTCTGGTAACGAGACATAATGCGGCTTTGAGTTCCACTACTCAACGCGCTGTCGAATTCGGCGGAAGGTAAAGGATGGATGTATCCTAAAGGGAACGGAGTGTATTAACTCTAAGTTCCCCGGTTCTTTGTACCTATTCTACTATGTGTAGGATACGGCGTGAAACTAAAGCAAAATTAAAACTTCATTATCAATTACTTGAGATTTTCTTTTGTGTTTTTCCCAATTACTTTGCAATGTAAATATTTTTAAAGTACACTTAAGAGCATTAAACAAAACACTGAAATGAACATTTACTACGTATGTTTAGTAGTTAGTATTTATCTGAAGACTGACAACTGAGTACCCTTCGTGATAATAACTTGACAGTTGGCAGTTGGCACTGAACTTTCTTACGATACACGATGAGAGTAAATAACTTGAAATCTATATCTAGAATATAGTAGACATAAATATAGTTTTTTCTTCTATATTATGACATACAAAGCATAGGGGAAAATACTGGGCCTAGTAAATTGAACTTTTGTAGGTTCCTTTGGATATGTAAGTGAACACTTTTGTATGTTCACGCTGTATCCCACACAAAGCAGGGTAGAATATTAAATATTTAATTTACTACGAATACTCACGAATAGGAATCGAACCCAAAACCCGTCGCGTTAACAATCGCATGCTCATGCCCCTTCCCACGACTGCCCCTGAGAGAACACTTAGAAAGGATTTCTTAAAATTATTATAAGATGGAAAGAAATATTATAAAATTATTATTAAATAATAAAAACGTGAAAAATGGTTTTACATCACAAAAACCACGTAAACTTACTCGTGCAGCCGTTAGATCATTAGATGGGTAATTGACTTTTTCTCAAAGGTAAAGGGGAAAAACAGACGTGGTAAGTGTACATTCAGCGATAAATTAAAACGATTTATACTACAAGGAAAATCTCACGGTATAATATAGTATAGTCAATCAAAAACATTGCATTATTTATAATATGTTTAGTGTCCGTATCCTATTTGCTTAGAACTTTATTTTTATGATTTTGTATGAATTTGGCCATTTGATAAGATAAAATTTAAAAAAACTGAGGCCAGTCGTGGCGCAGGGACACAAAGTGTGACTGTAATCGCGACTGTCACGCAATGCCTGCTGAATTCCGTGGAAAGTGGGAAACGGAGTGACTTAACACTATGTTCCCTCCCTGATAAGATAAAATATCCCCTGGATTCGAACCCGCAATTGCCAATGTATGCCAGAATACACTGTTATTGTGATATAGTCTCTTTTTTTACATTTTCTAATATCACAACATTAGTTGCAAGTTATCTTGGATATAATATAAAATAATGTAGAAAAAGTATCTAAAGGAAAGGCATTGTCATTGTCATTTTCTCCAATGGCCATTTTAAATACGTTTCTCTAGGCATGCATAATACTCTCGAAATTAGAGATAGTCTGGAAAAGTAAAAGTTGTCGCGTCGCGCATTTATACTGCAATGATTTTTGTTTCTGTTTTTTTTTATTTAATTTTTTTTGGTGCTTTAAACCGTATATGACAGGATAGGTAGGTTGGTATTTCAACAGGAAAAATGCTTGTACACATTACGCGTACGTACGCGTACTTGTACGCGTTAAAAATGTTGTATAGTTCATTACCTTCTTTTTGAGGTCCAGAGTCCTGGTGCTGCGGCACAAGCGTGAGACTGAGAAGGCGACAGATTGTGGGTTCGACTCCCACTTAGGAAATGAAATCATTAATATTTTCATTTCCTCGGTGTAGTAACGGGGCAAAGCGCGGTGTTAAGTTCCAAAGTAAATTTCCCCTTTCCGGTCAATTTGCTTTTAAAAATGAGTAGTTGCTTTTATTCTCCAATGCAAAATGTCCCCTTTGAATGAAAATCGATCATAAGAGAAGCGAGTCACCATTATTTTGCTAAAAATAGTTGATTTAGTGCAACAGTGATTTCTGCACTTTGCACTTTTTTAAACAATGAAGGAGGCGAGGCGCAAGCAAAATTTGTATATATCTTTCTCTATGTTGATCTACTTATAAACTTGTGTGACTATAAAATAGATAATACTACAATGCAAGCTATGCAACAATTAAAGTGCACAGAGAATATAAATTAAAATAAAATAGAAAACCACTTTCGGAAGTTTCAAATTGGTAATATACTATGCAGAGGTGATTATGCAGGACGCGACGTGGTTGCGGCGTAATGGTTGTTTATCTTCAAACACACTATTATCATACATTAAAATACATTGACAAGAAAGCTGTTTTACGGTTTTGCTTGTTTTATTTTGATTGGTTTCTTTTTAAATTTGTAATAAATGTTCAGGTCGTCGTGGCGTAGTGGGCAGTGTCCGGCTGTGAATGCGATGGTTGTAGGTTCCCCACTTGGGAGAATGATTATATATAAGTGACTTTCATATTACCACTCTGGCAATCGTATCATGGTGTTGAGTTCCGCAACTCAACACACATCTCGAAATGAAATGTAGAGAAGGGAATGTTTAAGACATAGGTACTTAAGGTTGTGGACAATTTTACCATGTAGTGCTCCATTTTTTATGTTTTTACTGATTCCGTCGCAACGTATTTTGATAAGTTGACATGCCTAAAAATACCCTTAATAATCTACTCGTTTCGGGGAATGGTTATGTATAAAATATCATCCTTATTGGATCTAGTTAGAGAAAACACGGCATTCGTAATTTATAAAAAATTAAAGACAAAAAGATTTTTAAAAAAATATTTTTTCACGGGTTTTTTTTATTAAGAATTTAGTTGCTCGAATCAACAATTACGATATACACTTTTGAGAATCAATTTACAGATAACTTGTGTGGTTTATAGATTTCACTTAATGTAATCTGATTGTCATAATTTTAAAGTATAAGTACATAACAAGTCTTCTCTGAACGTCCCACAAACATCTCGTCTTGCATCAAGCATTATGTTGTAGTCCTTGCGCAGTTGTAAAACGATCTGACAGATGATATGTCTGTTTGTCGCGTTGAGTTATGGGTTCAAATTCTATTGGTGGAAACGTTTGTGTGTGTCAGTTTTGTTATAAGAAGAATGTATTGGATTTTTATGATTTAACTTTATTCCTAAAATTAAACATTATTGTTTTAAATATGAAATTGCTGTTACAATTTAAAACTATTGGTGTCTATTGATAAAGTATGTTGTAATAGATGCTTGTATCGGGCAAAATATACATACTCGCTCCCTGACGAACAGGTTGTGTTGCGTGGTAGTGAATCCATAATAGGAGCAGTCAGACGGACGGTCCCTCCTTATATTTTTACTACTTTCTTATAATAAAACTAGAGGGCGAACGCGGCTTCGCCCGCTTAATAGGAGTGAATTCTAAAAAAACCACGAAACACGTGTTCAATAAAATATTTTTAACAGTCTGAATTAAATTTTTTATAAAAATCGGTGACAGTTTAAAGATTTTTCCATATAAACTTTCAACCCCTTATTTGAAGCCTTAGGAGGTGAATTCCTAAAAACCATGAAACACGTGTTCAATGAAATATGTTTAAGAGTCTGAATTTCAAATTTTATAAGAATCGGTGCAGATTAAATTTTTTTTCCATACAAACTTTAAACCCCTATTTCATCACTTTAGGGTTAAAATTTTTCAAATTCCCTTCTTAGTGGATGTCCAGAATATGAAAATAAACATCTGCCCAAATTTCACGTTTCTACCATCAGCGGTTACGGCTCTGCGTGCGTCTTACCTCAGTCAGTCAGCACAAGTCCTTTTATATATATAGATATTTTACATATTTTTTAACTATTGATAAAAAATATATATTGTCGTTATTAACTAAGTACGATCCAACGTTATATTAATGTTTTTGCAATACACACGATCCTGGAGCCTGATATCTTATGTCGCAAAATGCAAGTAGGTAGGCGTGCTGTCTACGTGTAATTAATATTAAAATGAATACCTAATTTATGTTTTTAATGCGCAATGGCCTCGGCTACTATTGTTAAACTAAGATGGTCAACAATGAAATCATCGCTATTTCAAAAGAGTTACTTTGCCAGTGTTAACATGCTGCATAATTAGAATGCACGTGAGTCTCTTACAAAAAATACTTATATGTTTTATATAAATGCATTCTTTAATAATTAACTCCATTGTGGTTCAGTTAGGGACTGTCGTGGTAAAAGTGGCGGTTGTGAATTCGATTCCCATTCATCATTAGCTCTCTCTAGTAATAAGACACTCTACAATGCGCTATATCTCAAAAATTTGTTGGTGCGTGGGAAAAGGAGTGTCGTAACACTAGGTTAACTTTGTCTACCATGCTATATGCGGGACACGAGGCTTGAAGTAAAAAAAATAGTGTAAAAATATGACAGAGTAAAAGACAAATGGAAAATAAATGTGCTTTTTATCACTAAACACTGATATACGAGTATGTCCACGTATTACAGACAGCCAATTCGTAAAATTATTTTGTCTGTGGAATAGCCTAATACATTTATCTATAAAATTTTATGACATTTTCTAAGTAATAAATACAATGTGTTGTAAATTGTTGTTGTTGAAACATCATCAATATACATAGTGGTTTGTAACTTACTTACTTACTTACTTAGCTTTACGCTGTACCCCTTGAGCGGTAGCCCGAGAGAACGGGACGCAAAACGCTACGGTCTCTGAATACCTCTTTCGCCTCGTCTACTGTCATCTACCTCTTCAGAAATGCCCTCCGAGTGGTCCTCAGCTTGACCCGTGACCTTCCTCGGATATCGTCGATACTGTATTTTCAAAGATTTGTAAATTACGTTAAATATAAAAAAAAAACAGTAACCTTACAGTGTGCTTACGTCTATTTACGATTTGTTATATGGAGGTATATATTCATTATATTCTTTTGGTATTTTAGACTTACATTCATAGACTTACCACTATAAAGAAAATAACATTATATAAAATAAATAGGTATAGGTACCATGACTCGGTGTCTCCACTCTCCAGAGTAACAAGACTCGCAAGTCACCACTTATCGTCACGACAAAACTTTTATATCGTTGTTATAACTTTGACTATTAGAGTTTTGAAGCTTCTCCACATAAAAAAGATCACACGATGCATAGACTTACTTTTTGCTTAATAAATTTATTTTATTAATATATGTTTAAGATTGAAAACTATTGAAACTTCGTTATAATTTTTTTTTGACTAGATGAACCTGGATTTGAACCCGCACTTATTTGTATGTAACAAGCAGTGAGTAGATTTATGTACCGACATGATTCACGAGATTGTTTGTTGAAACAATCGACCCTACAAGTTAACCGATTACGTACGTAAACATAATGAGCGCTATTACACCACGGATGACTCTATAGTAGGGATGCGTTTAGACTGGTATCATTTGATTGGTTTATATTGCTTTGTTAGTTTTAATTAGAATTTTTTTGTTATAGCGGCCAGTCAGTAGGCACGAAGTGTGACTGTAAAATCGACTGGTTGTGGGTTCGATCCCCACTCGAGGAGATAAAATATTTACTTAAATTTATATTTCCATTTCTTCGCTCTGGTGTCGAGGTTAAGTGCGGCGTTGAGTTCTGCCACTCAACTCGCAATGCCTCCAGAATTCGGAATTTAAATTTTGTTTTTATAAATACTTTAAACTACATCCACAGGCGCATAGTTGCCCCCGTGCTTTTTTATATTTATTGTGACATTCTGTTTGTTATAGTGTACTTATAATCGGAACTATAGTGCTTACGAACTTACATCTAGATTCTTAAACTAGAAGGGGGGGGGGGGGCTCCTACCGACATCACATTTTTTTAATATATTAATTTAGAATTTTTGATATTAAATAACTTAAATTAACAATATGTTAGTATTAGGTGTTAAGAATATAGTATTATCTCTATTCCTACACTCTTATATTCTTATTTTAACTCTACTTAATTATAATCTAGAAGATAGTCCTCTTTGATTTATAACCAAATATGTATGAAGATCTATATTTGTATCTTCAGCTGAATGTAATGTCTATTTATGAATAAAATGTAGGTTAATATATAAATAAACTTTCTCATGACATCGCTAGCCAGTGGAACAGCGTCTAGCTACAACATGTTAGTTGTGGGTTAGATAACCATATATTTTGAATTTGGACGGAAAGCAGAGAACGCAGTATTTTTACATTGAGTTCCCGCTGTGTATTTTAACACAAAGAAATATTATTTCCATCAAAGTAATAGAATCGATAAAATAATTAACTTAAAATCTGTACATACATTATTAATCCATATGTGCGTTATTGTGTACGCGGCCTAAGGTATTTGATGACCTTTGCAATTGACTGTAGTGATTTCGATTGGTGGCGAGTTAGGAATGCGGCGTCGGGTTTCATTACGGTTATTATTATAGTAAATATCTGTTTCATTCTAATACTACTTGTTATATTACAGCTTAAACATTTTGTATCATAAGTTAGATTTATTATGATTCCTGTCGTGGCTGAGGGGAGTGCTGGTTAAATATGGAAAATATTCTTTAAAATACATATACAGGCATATACATATACTATTTATAAGAAAATTTCGTGGAAAAACAGTTTTCCCAGAGATATTTACAATGATTTAACATGTCAATAACATGAATTATTTAAGCTCCTTTGAGATGTTGGATATTGTTTGTTGAGGTAATCTATCCATCTTGTTTTGCTCCTATTTCATATATACTGACATTTTATTTTCATTATTAAGATTTTATATAACATAATATTTTTTAGGCAGGTGCATTAGTCGTCCGCAATTTTGTTTAAGTGGACTTTAGGATGTAAAATCTCGTTTTTTACCGTTCCCGTAAGAATTTTGAGAAATTCTTTCTTAATATAATAAGGCTACCCTAGTGTTAAACTCTCCGTTCTCCATAAGACACACCCATGCATCACTCTCCGGAAAATTCTAGAGGTATTGCGTTTTGACTGATGAACGTTCACCGTTACCAGAGAGAGAGAATAATATTAAATATTTAATTCTCTCCGGAACCTACAACCTGCATTTATTGTAGCACGCCTGCGCTACGACTGGCGTCAACTCTGGCCTTAGTGATCCCCTACACTCTCTAACCTACCTACACGCCAAAATTCAATTTTCTTACGTTACCTATAACATATTAGATGTTATAAAGTTCATATGAAGTCAAAATTGTTTTCTAGAAATATGTAATTATGTTATAACACTAAAACATAATAATTTTCTTACAATATTTTTTATGAATAATGTCTAAAATAAACATATTCTATAAAACATCTAACTTATCAATTTTATACATATACATTTGAGATAAAAGATAAAATTCCGCAAGATAGAGAGCCGTAAAAGTTTTTATCGCCTCCAATGAGGCCACTTTGGAGATACGAGGTACATGATATATCTCTCTTATCTGAATTTACTTCTGAAGAATACTTTGGAATGTTGTAATAATTATGATTTGTAATAGTAATAAAAACATAATTTATATGTAGAAGCCCTTCTAGCGCAGTGTGGTAGTTTGACTTTAAAGGCGATGCTTGTTGATTCGATTTCTAATCGTGGTAACGAATTCTTTTCGTTTTTCTCCCTCTGGAAAACAAGGAAAAGAGTAGAGTTACGCCATTATATACACAGCGTCACAAGTTCCGAGTAAGCAATTTTAATAAGAATTTAGTGTTGCGACACTAACTTATCTCGGCCTCTCCTGCTTAGCGCACTAAACAGTAGAAATAATGTACTTTTTGTAATATACTATAAAATTATTGATAATTGTACCATTTTTTAACAGTTCATCTTAATACATATTTTAACTTTTGTTCAATACTTATTTAAAAAAGGCATAAAAATTTGAACGTAGGGAGACTTGAACCGGCGCCTCCTGAAAATTAACCAGGACCGACCGATCTGGTCGGTTTCCAGGAGGCGCGAGTTCAAGTCCCGCTACGTTCAAATTTTTAAACGTTTTCTAAATAAGTATTTTTCTTTCTTAAGTGTGGAGTAACACTTTAAAAACTGTTAAAAAAACTTTTGTTCAGCTTTTTTAGTTATTTTTAATAAAAATTCTTTATATAAAGATTAAAAAATTATGGACATTTGGCTGTGCATATATTGGACGCGGTTTAATTGGCGACGGTACTTAAACGTGCTCAAGTAGCTAGCGTAAGAAAAATGGATTCAAGTTTTCGTATTTGTTATATGATTTTGATCTCTTATTATTAAATTTAAAAATAAAAGCTATCTTGGCTCTGACTTAGGCATAGAGGTTTCTAGAGGAATACGGAGGAGCAACATGGGAGGATTTCTTGAAATTCCTACGGGAATTACAAAAATCAGGATTTTGTGCTCATTACTTTATATCATAAAAATTCCTTCGACCGGGATTTGAATCTCAAGCTATCACATTCATTTGGCGTCATCCATAACAACGCTATGAGGGCTCTGTGTCAAGAGTAGCACTTTTAATATAATAACACCACGTTCGTTACAACCGTATATGCGCGTGTGTAGTACATTTATATATTTATGTTGACCGATATATTTTATATAGCAAGATTGATAAATTACTGTATTTATTTTTATTTGGAGCGTCGCTTACATAGATAATAGCTACTAAAATAGATTATTTTATTTTCTACAAATAAAAGAACGATAATGCCTTTGTATTCTTAAATTTAAAAAAATATATAAAATTTTTGACTATATAATAAAAGTAATTCACGTTGATGGTTATCTAGAGACGCCTAAAGTTAAGACACTACATTCCACACTTTCCGCTCAATTTTCAAGACATTGTTCGTTGTCCGTTGTAGAATAGTAAGATTTTGTCTTAATTAACGATTTTTTATTATGTAGTAGAGTAAAGTCTAGATTTCATTCAAAATATGAAGCTTTATTTGTGATTATTTTTTTGAGCGTAGATATTTTTTTTTAATCACGCTGTATCCCGCTCACAGCAGGGTTGGCAGAGTGAACCCTTTCCGCCGTGTTCTGGAAACATTGCGCGCACGTTGAACTCAACAGTGGCGGAAATCAACGCTGCGCTTTCTCTCAAAACCAGAGCGAAGAAATGAAAATATAAATGTAAATAAATATTTCATTTCCTCGAGTGGGGATAGAACCCACAAACATTCGATTTCACAGTCACACTTTGTGCCCCTGTCACGACTGGCCTCTAGCGTAGATGATCTTTCACTTATATTCACTAAAGTTAATGCCTTTAACGCATTCTCAAAAGCAAACGGTACAAAAAACTTACTACAACATCTTTTCTTTTTTTATGTACCAAAATTTTCATAATATTTATTTATGACAATGATATCTTTATATTCTTCTCCGTATGTGTCAGTCACCATTACGGTACACAAAACAGTCATAAAAGTTCATATTTAAATAATTATTGTGTGTACAAAAAGCAATGTCACCAGTTAGTAATAATAATGTCAACCGTACAAAAATAAACTGAAGTGATAATGACATAGAATAAAACTCTTATCGGCCTCTGGAATGTTGCCAACATTTTGGCGACGTTTGTATAGTGCGAGGGAAGCTACGTTGTTTTTTAATTGTAATCAGATTTTATAAAAAAAAGCTTATTTTTATATATTTACGAATATATTTGAATTATAATTAACTTTACTATAGAATATAGGTCATACATGGCGCAGTGGAACTGTGTTTAAACTCAAACGCGATAATTGTAAGGTCGATCCATATCTGGGGTATGAATTAATTTTTATTTCCTCGCTCTTATAGATAAAGTGCAGGTTTGAGTTTAGGTACTTATCAGTGTTTCGAATTCGGGCTTAAAGCGGAAATTCGAGAGTTTTAACATTAGGTTCCTTCTACTCACTCTGCTAAATGCTAGTTGGTGATCTACTATGTAAAGGTACTCATATTAACTTAATCGTAATAATTGAATAATAATTTCTCGCTTTATTATATTTTAATTTGTGAGCTTAACGGTTTAAGCTTTTATCGGAACTTGTATAATGGAAATTGTTTTTGGACGAAAGTTATTAACTATGAAGGATAGATTGAAATTTTAATTAATGTCGGCGGAAAATATTTCTGCCACAACCTATATTACTATAGGTGCTTGTATATAAACAATCATTTATATATTATTTAAATCTTCGAACTTTAATTAAAATGGCTTTTATGAATTTATTAATTTTGCAAAATTAAACGACACGTCGACACTCTGTTAGCGAGTTGACAGGGTTCTTATTACTTCTAATCTGTAGGTGTTTAATCGGGATTACCTAATAATAAAGCTGTCAAATGTTAATAGAAAAATGTATACATTATAATACGATAAAATTAAGTTAAAATTTAAGAGACCGTATATATGTGATCGGAGCGACCTTGCATCTGACTGCAAACGCTACATTTTGGTCGTGGATTCGTTCCCCGTTCGGGTATTGAATTGTTGTCTTTTTCTCACTCTGGTAACAAGACAAAGCGCGGCTATTGATAGACTTATAAATTCGAGCATACTCATACACATATGCAAATGGGGCAAATATTAAATTTATAATGAATAACTATACTACTAGAAAGATTGATCTCTAGTTTTTAGATGAAAATATTTGAAAATTTGCCTTTAAATCCTTTCAATTACAACCCGTATAGTAAATACACAATGCAGATATACAACGTTCTCGTGCTCTCAATTGGATAAGATAAAAGGATTCTTTGAAAATGACCAATAAAAATGTTAAGTTTAAAACGTCCACGATCTTAATATAGAGTACACGTTTTACGATCTTTTTAATGGCTTTATCGTTATTTCACTGCAACCGCACGAATATTTTTTAAATTTTGCTATTTTAATTTTAAGTCTTTAAGTCGTTTTTAGCCAATAGAATGTTTTAATACAAACTAAAGATTGTGGGTTCGATTCCCAGACGGGAGAATAAATTAGCATCGTTTCTCCGCTCTATCGAATAATTATTTAAAGTATCGTGATGCTAAGTTGTTTCTACCTACTCTGCTACCGTAACGTAAAGCTGAAAAATCTCATATTCTTAATTGTAGTAAGAAATTAGGTTTTTTTTTATATAGTTAATAGTAATTCTTTTTAAATTAATATATTAACATGTCTGTATTAATAAAATCATTCAACCAAAGATTTTTTAAATGATTGAATTGTAAATTCTATATCAGATTCATCTTATATATAAAATTTTGGAAATCACCATTTCTAAACTTAAATATTCAGCTCCAGCTCCCAAAAATTCCACAAATGGTCCCTTAATTTTAACAATGCTCATCACGCGCTGGCCGACTGCCAGCTCTAAGCGATACGACCTCGTACCTGTGACCTTTCAGGTACTACAGAGCACGGGCAGGTCTACTGTTGCACTCTGGTTTTCTGTTGGCTTTCGGTTGTCAATTAATTTTGCTCGTTGTTGAAAGTGAATTGTCTTCATTTGTGGGGATATTTGGGTATTTAGGTTAAACTATTAAGAGGCTCTTTGCTTTATTTTTAATATGTTGTGTTTTCTTCAAAGTGTTATACTCATTTTTACCTAAATAAGTAATATTGTTATCGATACCAGCCATTTTAATAAGACACAAAGAAGTCTAGTTCTTCGAAGCTTAGTTTTATTTTGGCGAAGTCTAGATTATAATATAATTTTTTATTGTTATATTTTTATAATATACCTAAATGATATAAAATAGACCTTCATTTACATTTGCTTTATGTTTCTATTCAACTACACACTAACAAGTTAGTCCTCCGCGCTCTACTTTTTACACAGAGTTTAAAGAGACCAATATAAATAACCAACATCATATATGAAGACGCAGTTTTGTGCGTAATTCGATGATACTATAATACAGTTATGCGGAAACTGTGGATACAGCAAACATTTGTAAGATAATCTAAATTTACATAGAGATTTAATTTACGATATTATTTCGTGTATAAGAATATGGCTATAAATCTTGGTCATATACTTGCCCAATTTCTTATCAGATATTTGTTTTTTTTTCATGTTACTACGTTCTTTAAATACATACCGTTCATTAGTACCTACCTATACCTATTTTTTTTATTTTAATTCTTACTTACACTACAGACTTATGGTCCGTACCTTTTGTTATTTTTACATTTCTTTTAATACTTTTTTCTGTAGCTATTACCTAGAACTAGACTTATGTTATTACATACATATATTTCTATATTTATACAATATCTCCTTAAGACGATCCAGTTATTCATTTACAGTCCAGTTATACATACCTTGTATATTCATACGGTACATATACTTAGGTTTAGGTACCTTGTCTAATATATTTTTTATAATTCATAAAAATATGAATAAACAACTTGTACGTCTATACAATTATTTATTATAGAAAAAAATCAAAGTTATACATTGTTCTTATATTTTGGAATATTTAGTGACCCAAATTATTACTTGACGAATTGTGTCACGAAAAACTGGAAGCAAAAAACTCAGTATCTAGATACTTTTCCTATCTTAACTCTACTGCTTCTTACTCTTATTATATTTGAGGCAAAGCTCGAAGCTTTTAATATTTGTAGACGTAGATTTGTCAGAGTTTCTCTCAAAATTAACGCGCTTTACTTCATAATTCTGTACAAATTTTATGTTATACTGTTCATCTCTTCACAGAAATTCCTTTAATCCACTTTACAGTTAGCTAACTCTTTACTCGTAGTATTGCTTTTTCATATTTCAGACCAATTTTTGTTACGAATTCCTAATTATATTAACCGGCTTCTCTAATTAGTCTTGCAGTACTTGCGTTTCGTTTTGTATGCTTTTTAATGTATAACCAAAGTTATATCTGTTAGATATCTGAGTATAAGCCACATGATGGTTATATAAAAAAATGTAAAAAATATTCAATTTAAAGAATAAATCCGTGGGTTCATTTCCTATCTGATAAATTTAACAGAAAGTTCTTCCAATTCATATAGTTATTATGTAAAAGGTTTAAATATCATAAATGTCTATAATATAGTGTAATTCCTACAGGAAGTTGCTTTCGGTTCGGGAGGCGGATTTTCCTGAAGAAATCCAGCGAAAAACTGAATGGTTGCTCGGTTTAAAATACGATTCGACAATAAATGTGTCATAAACATTAGCTCTCATTGCCCTCTAGGGAACTAGAGAGCAAAAACGGCATTTCATATAGACATATATTTAAATATATAAAATGTTCAATCTCATGTAAAAGTCTAATCTAAATATGAATATTTATATATTTATCCAGTACAAGATGATAGACTATCGATACTTGTGATAAGAAACACTTCGATAAAATCGTCTGCAGTCACGTGTTCCATGCGCTGACGTAATACTCTATATTTTATTTGTACGTGAAACATCATCTTTCTAAATATTCTTTGTAATACTTATTTAAATGCTATTTATCACAGATTTCTTCTTTTAAATTCCACTGGTATATTTTATTTTCTAAATAAAGAAACAACTTATATTTATATATATTCCCATACCTTTACATTACCTAAGTTTTTTAATATTACACGACCTAATTATAAGAATTAAAAAAAAAGGAAGAGTTTTAATATTAGATTTATCATACCTCACAATATAAGAAAGGCAAAAATATTTGTATTGAGTTAAAATTAAAATATCTATGCACGGAAACACGTATAGATTAGTTGAGGAGGGATGTCTAAAGAGGATGACAGTATGGTGTTACATTTGAGGTAACACGATGCGTCAATATTAACCGTTTGCTGCTGTTTCCGCTGTCTGTTAGCGACATGTCATAGTACCTACGTGTTTACGTTAGCCTAGTTGAACTGTTTATATTCAAAACATCAATCGATGATTACAGCTTCAAATATTACACAAAAAACATCAGCGTCACGCTGTATCCCGCATATATCAGGGTCAGCAGAGTGAACCTATTTGTAAGACACTCCGTTATCTACATTTCGCCAAATTCTCGTGGAACATAACGCCACTATTAGGTATAAATCAATTAATAAATATTGCATTCTCGGAATTAATTTGCAAAATGTAAATAAAAAAGATAATGCCATACAATATACAAAATAATATTATCGTTATTTATTTTAAATGTCAAAATTCTCCATACAATATACAAATTGCGTATAATTTCATACAATTGTAAACATCAAATCGACTAGTAAATACAATACGTAGGATTTATTTAGTATGAACCTCCTACATATTGGTATTGATGGTATTTGATTATATGACTCGTGCTGCAGGTGTTCCAGGGTTGTCACTGGTATTATTGATAATAGCTAATAGCTTCTCTAGTATTAAGACACTGTGTCGTTCCACACTTTTTCCGCCCAATTTTCGAGGTATTGCGTGTTAAGTGACGGAATTGAACGCCGCGCTTGCCATGAAATAGAAATAATTAAAATATAATTGATTCGTTAATTATTAACAGGTTTTGGGATACCTTAGTGATCATCACTATTTGCTTCTATAACTTTAAAATGATCTCATATTTTTCTATTTTTATTATTATAATATAATACATATTCAGGGGCGGCGAACGGTGTCTTATCACTCCTAAGTGATAGAGGCCCCCGAATTACCCTTTATTAATCAGTTATCTTAATCTGGATAGCATCTACAATAATTTTCAACTTTCACTCTATTCGCGCTGGGCATGGACCATCCATTCCTATATCGATATACGATCGCGCCTACTCACACAGTGTCAGTCACATAGGCAAAGTAGCTGACAACCCTCGTGAAGAGTTACGGCGTTATTTGCATAGTCATGCAATAAACATTAGAAATGTAAGTTTATAGGTAACCTTGTCAGACCCGAGTGGAATACGGAATAACGAATTGTGTTATATTTATAACACAGCAGACGTCGGTTTTTTGTCTAAGTTTTTTTTTATACGTGTATGTATTTCTTTTGCAATTCTAAGCTGGTCTGGTTATGGTATTCCAAATAACACTCATAAGAAGGCATAACTCGGCGTTGAATTTCGCCACTCAACATGCAATGAATCCAGAACTCGGAACGGAGACGGAACGGAGAGTCTTAACACTAGGTTCCTTCTGCCTACCCTGCTGTGTGCGGGATTTTAAATCGTTATTGTTTTAAATACTATCACTATCTATCTATTCACCTAAGATATGAACACTCACTAATATTGAATGTGTAAAATGGCATGTAATATTATGATTGCGCTTGTATTGCATGTATTGTATGTGTAATAACTTATGCGGTCGTATAGAAGTAGGTATGTAATTATAGTATACATTTCCATACATTACAATATCTAAATAGTATAAAATGATCTATATGCAAAATAGTTACTATGATATTAGATGCATTCTAGCATCGCATAGTCATATTGTTAATGTCATTATTCTACTATTAATATAAATGTATAATTTTTATACATTTGAATGTTTGTTGTTTAATTATGTAAAAAATTCTTCACTCTGGTAAATTTGGGCCTATTTGTATAGGTGTTTCAGATAAGCTTTGTCAATCATTTTCATGTAATAAATACGACTTTATTTATATTAATTAATAAAAAAACCATATTTTCATTTCGAGTTATTATTGTGAAGAATGAGTAAAAATTGATAAAGGATTTAAAAAAAAAATGGCGTAGAATATCTGCATTAACACAACATTATCTTTATCTATGATTTACATTTTACAATTTTATATCAGCAAACACGTTTATTTTTCTGTTCTTAAAACACATCATATTTTGAGCGATAAAGTCAAAGTCAAAGTCAAATAATTTTATTCAAAATAAGAAGTTACATGCTTCACTTTTTGAACGTCAAATAATTTACTACCAGTTCACTAAAATTAATGCCTCAGACCTGAGAAGAACCGGCGCAAGAAACTCAGCGGGACTTATTTTTTTAAAATCAATTATACAAAATCACATTTCAACGTTTCTGACAATGATACTTTGAAATAGACTGGAGCGAGCATTTCATTCCCAAGGCGTGTTATCATTTATATTATCATTAATTTGGTAATAACCTTTAACACACAAACGTCTTTTCACAACTCTTTTAAATTGTGATATAGAACATTCTCGGACGTTTTCTGGGATCCTATTGTAAAAGCGTACACATTGTCCCATAAAAGAATTGCGGACCCAATGTAATCGGGTTACAGGTGCAATAAATTTACTCCTATTTCTAGTATTGATATTATGTATATCACCAATTTTGGCAAAATCTTTAATATTTTTCTTAATATACATAACATTTTCAAAAATGTATTGAGATGCAACTGTCAAAATATTTATTTCTTTAAATTTTTGCCTTAACGATTCTTTAGGGCCTAAGTTATAGATTGCGCGAATAGCTCGCTTCTGCAAGACAAAAATTGATTTAATACCGGCTGCATTACCCCAAAGTAGAATGCCGTAGGACATAATACTATGAAAGTAGCTAAAGTAAACAAGGCGAGCCGTTTCCACATCAGTTAATCGCCTGATTTTTTTAACCGCAAAAGCTGCTGAGCTAAGTCTATTCGCCAATCCATCGATATGAGGTCCCCACTGTAATTTAGAGTCAATGGTGATACCGAGAAACACCGTAGAATGGACAGGATCCACGTCACCATTCAAGAGTACATCAGCTTTAACAAATTTTGTGTTAGGTGTTCTGAAGATTATACATTTAGTTTTTTTACTATTCAATAGTAAGTTATTAACACTAAACCAATGTACTACTTTGGATAGAGCATTGTTTACATCGTCATATATGTTTTGTCGTCGCTTTATTTTAAAAATCAATGAAGTATCATCAGCAAACAATACTATATCATAGTTCTTTCCCACTAAAAATGGCAAATCGTTTATATATATTAAAAATAGAAAAGGACCAAGAATAGACCCTTGTGGGACCCCCATACTGACAAATGAACCAGGAGATTTCTTGCCATTTACATCAACCCTCTGAACTCTGTTAGCTAAATAAGAGGTCAGAAGATTGAGTGCACGTTCTCTTATGCCGTAATGGTGTAGCTTCATGACATAGCGAAAACATTAAAAGTGTATTCATTGAAACCACAGTTTATGATTGTACGAAACCTGTTTTTTTTTAAGTTTCACGCTGTATCCCGCATATAGTTATCCACGCAGCCCCAAATCGCCTTAAGTTTTAGGAAATTGTTTATTGAGTTTAAAGTGACAAATGTGTACTTCGTATAAATCAGTAAACACATTCTACAAACAGTATTAATATTCAATGGCAGGTTTACCTACATACATACCATGGTGTTGATGTTCGTTTCAACTTAGTTTGCGTGCCACGTTATTATATAAGACTCGCTCGAACACTGTATATATAAATAAGGTGGTAATTCTGTCATTTCTAAGAATTGTATAAACCAAGTTTGGATAATGTATTCAATTTTGATGTTGTCTTCATATGCATTTCTTTACTTGTTATCTTGAAAGAGTGTTATATATATATGTTATAAGATATTTGATAATATTCCTATTTCTACTTATTTAAAAGCAATATTGAGGGTTTTGTGGCGCAGTAGGAAAACGACTTGTGGTTGTAAATTCGGTTTTCATTCTGGGAAATGATTATATTTTAAGTGTTTTCATTTTTCTGTTTTGTTAGACGAAACACAATGTTGAGTTCCGCTACTTAACACACAACGTTTCAAAAATCGACGCGGAGAGGGAAATGGAGTGGTTTAACACTAGGTTTCCTCTGCCTACCCTCCTATATGGGAAAAATATTTTTGAACTGAAGTTTTGATAAAGTACAGATTTAAAACCTTTCGATATTATATTATACAATATTATATTATATAAATACTATAAATTATATGTGTAAGTATAATAATTCAATCAATCAATCAATTCAATCTTCTTAACTAACAGTTTACCTTTATTGTCCACAGTCAATGATTCAGCTAAAAGAACGTAAAGAAATGGACGAAGCGTTCAAAAAGGCGCAGAAGCCCTGGGCCAAGCTGTTACAGAAAGTGGAAAGAACAAGGCTCGAGTACCATACCGCGTGCAAGCAGGAGAGGACCGCGCAGAACCAGGAGAGGAACGCCAGTGGAGACAGCTCGCTGAGTCCCGATCAGGTTGGTGGGGTTAGATTTATATTTGACTAGCGACTTCAACGCGACCTCGCCCGCACAAACTTATTTTTGCCAAATTATGTGCAATTCTGATGTATAAGGTTACTTTACTACTGTTAAATTTCATAATCTCTTAGGTAGTTTTTATATGATAAAGGAACAAACAGCCATCCTTACAAATTATCATCTTTATAGTAGTGCGTATGGCGAAATTTAAGTAAAGTTATGCATCACACACACATTTTAAGCGCCTGAGGCAATTTTGATCGTATCTACGATCAAAATTGCGTAATAAAAGTGGGATACGAATGACATGATGTGTATTATAATCTACAATATATTTATTGATAAATATCAACAGTATTTTACACTAAATGTTTTTATTTTCAATTCGGGTGTTCAAAACGCAATGTCACGAAACTTTAGATTAGGTTAGTTTTTATTAGGCTCCCTCTGTATACCCAGCTATATGCGGGATGCAGCGTGAAGTAAAAAAAAAAAAAACAAACTGTATTTTCAATTGTTATACAAGATAAATCTGCTCAACATTTTCATTTTCATAACAAATATTTAACAAACCTTATTGAAATTGAAAACATAAACAAGTTCGTTAGTGCACATAATTATTTAATTAACTTTAGGAGCTCCGTTTGAATTTCCTTTCAACGGCCAAACTTTAGAACGATGTGTCTTCAAAAGACTCGCACTGAGCGTTGTCAGTAAACGCAAAGTTTCATGGACATTTATATACTTGGAAACGATGTTTTTTCTTGTTAATATTTTATTTTTTAAAAGTGGTTGCTTCTAAGTGGTGTGTCAGGTAGATTCTAACTTTTCTAGTTTATGTGTAGTGTAAATTATTAAGTGACTATTTACTAAGAATTCTAAGTTTCTAAGTCACCTATATTCTAGCAAGTGTATGAAGTAAAATCAATACGTTATCATTAATAATGATGCGATATCGCTATTATTACTCAAACACCATATAACTCGTTACAACTTTAATTTTATACTTAAAGTACTGTAGATTATAATTGTGAACAGGCATTTATTATGTTAATATATACATGGGTGTTATCTATTTTATGTACATGTATAATTCGCATACAATTTTATCAGAATTTAAAAATATTTATTTTTAAACATATCATTCGTCAGTTTGTCGTTAGTCAGTTAAGATACACTAAATTAAATTGAAATTAAGTATTTGTACAGTTGAATCATTTTAAACCGAATGTAACCATTTATAGCACAATAAATTAAACTCGTTAGACCCAAGTTGTTACGCACGCTTAGAGCAACAAGGAAATGGAAAGCTAAACGAGGATAGCACTCAGGCATAATCCCTTCCCGTTGAAAGCACCAGAGCCACTAGACCGAATTAACACGCTGGCGTCGCTGGGACGCGCTCGCGGTCTAAACTGTGTGGAACTTGGGGTGGACATCAAATTAATATTGATTTTAGGATGCTATTTTGGCTTCTAATGTGTATTATTAATATTATTCATTATTTAGGAGTGTAGCTTGTGTTAAGATACTCCGTTCCCCACGCACCGCCCAATCTTCAAGCTTATTAAATGGCGGTACATAACACTTTCCTTTGTCCTTCCTACATGAGAGAAAAAGAGAAAATACCTAATTTAGTTCCCTCTAGTGAAAATCGATCCCACAACCGACGCGTTAACAATCTGACGCTGTGCAGCTTGTGGTTTCGATTTTTCATCCGAGAGAATGATTTATTTACATTTTCTTACTCTGGTAATACGACATAGCGCATCGTTGAGTTTCACTATACAACGCACTAGTGTTTCTAAAATTGATAGGAAAATGAAAATAGTATATACGGGATATAACGTGAATCTATTGTATTTTTGTAAAACAATGATATTTCACGGCAAAACAGCTAAAAATACATATGTCTATTCATATTTCATATTATTCTAGTTGTAAGTTGTATACTTAGGACTGAAGGTAAGTGTAGTCTACTACAAGATACTTACTTATTTACAGTCTCGTGCTGGACACTACAGCAACATCGATTTGTTAGTTGAGTTCTTTGACCAGTTGCCCTATTTAGTTGTAATCGATATGTCTAGAACGCGCGGTTAACACGATACTAGCGTATGCTGTATTACCTGCGCCCTATACGAGTATTATAGAGTTCTGCCTGGAAAAATGATGAACTCTATAGTAGAGGTTTTGAGTAAAAACCTTACAAATTACAACAGCTACAGTTGTGAGTAAGATTCTCCAGTGATTGTTTTTATTTAAATCGTTTTAACTTACTCAATTTAGTCAGAAAAAAATTGGGTGGAAAATGATGTGTGACCAAAATCACCTACTCCATAAAAGCTAATTTATATTGGTTAAATATTTCTTCGATTTCGAGCTAAAATTATAAGTCATATTTTTTTTATGATTGAATTTAATATAATGTATTTATTTAAATGTATTATAATAATATGATTTACAACTGAAATGCACAAATTTCAAGTGATATTAGAACATCGATATCGATAAGATATCTGAATAAAGTGGAATTGTGTTTTATATCAATTGTATCTGCCGCACCCACGCTATGACTACTGCATACGTTGCATATTGAAGTTATTTATCATTTAACAACAAATTGATTCATCTATTATTTATTTAATTAATATGAATTCTATACATTTTTATCCTATTGATATCATTTGTTGATTTTGTTTTATATATTTTTAATTTTTTGTAGTGAAAAATATTTGCTTTTTTTTGTTATTGTGCTAAAAGGGGTAAAATGTATTTTTAAAAAAATTATTGATGTATATTATGAACCTTTCTATTTCTTTTATTATTTTTTTATATTTCTTTTAACTACAAAACAATATGTTATCTGTTTTCATTTCTAGTGCAAAAAAATAAAGTCGCTCTCGTTCTAATCATTTCAGCTTAACACTTTTTGTTTTCCGTTTAAATGCTACAGCGAAATGTCGTGACAAAGAAGAGCGATGCAATACCGAGCTCCCCCTGCCGTTTGTGTCGCGTGTGCCTTTGAGCGACGTTTCTGTTATATCCACTATACCTACCTACTGCATTTTAATGTGAATTTCGTAAACTTTTCACTTAAACATTCCTCCTTTTGTATGTATGCTAGAGGTTCGCTTTTTCGAAAGTACTTTTCCATATTAAAACTAAATAAATAAAAGTATATTTATTTCAGTTTCACATTTTCTTTAACTAGATGTGACCGATCTAGTAAGTTACTAGCACTAGGTTCCCTCTGCCTAACCTGCTTGTGCGGGATACAGCGTGAAGCTGACAGTTGCCGGCAACTTTTTCTGCGTGTACATTACATCACTGTAAAAAAGAGTTTTAAATGTATGAGTATGTGAAATTAAATGTATGAGAAATGTGTTTTTTAACTTAGACATATACCTACTGCAAAAAATAATGGAAAAAAATCGAAGTCAAATCATTATTATTAAAAATATGAAGTTACATGCTTTATTTCTTGAACAATGTCAATTAAGCCTGAAGAAAACCGACGCAAAATGCGGGACTTTTTTTTAAAATTGATATTATACAAATACATACTTAAATCCCAATAATCTGTGAAAGGCTTGATACTTTGGCTTTGCGTAGAGACGTCTCCTCGCTGTGCGTTCTCTATCGCATTTATCATGGGGAGTGTTCTGAAGAACTGTTTGACCTGTTACCTGCCGCCGAATTTTCTAACTGCACAGTACGCCATAAGCTGAAATATCATCCACAGCACCTTGATACGTGTCAATCCACTACTGTGCGGTTTCGTAGGAACTTCCTTCCACGCACCACGGAACTGTGGAATGGCCTACCCGCGGCAGTGTTTCCAGGTTGATATGAAATGGGTACATTGAAAAAGCGCGTCTATCTCCACCTTAAAGGCCGGCAACGCACCTGTAGCTCCTCTGGTGTTGCACGGGGTCGTGGGCGGCGGTAATCACTTACCATCAGGTGACCCGAACGCTCGTTTGCCTTGTCCTTTTCTATAAAAAAAATAATTAAACTACAACACAACAACTACACTAAAAGCTTCTTTGATTGCCTGGCATCACGAGAAGCGATTACCTACCTGCGATTTGACTTCCGAGACCGATTTAAATGATTGTCCCTGTGAGATTATAACAAATTTTAAAAACACATTCCGTATGTAGCAATTGCTACTTAAAGTGGGATTAAAAATCTATTTTTTTCTGCCCCGTACTCACATACTTTTTATAAACACATATTATATGTATATACATATAAATATAGTTAAAATTATCAAATAATCTATATCTATATAGAACATTTGATATAAGCGTTCAATAAATCCAAAAAAGTTTTTTAAAACTAAGCGTAAAGCTAAACTCAGAAAGTCATAACATTTCAAAGAAACCCCATTATAAAGTTAACATCAGCGAGAAAACTTTCCTGAACTCTACAATTTTCTCGAACTATATAATTGTTGCTCGTTTCCTACGACTCTGCTCTACTTTAGTAACCAAAAATAATCTGGTTCACCTACTGTCGAAAATAAAGCACTTGTAGCAGTAACGTCACACGCCCACCGGTTATCATCTGCTGTTGTAATTTCTATGAATATTCATTTAAATATATCTGTATTGTGCTGCATCTGCGATATAGATGTTTATGAGAACGTAGTGGTGCAGCGTCACATCGTCTGATTATAAACGCGAGGGTTGTGGGTTCGAATCGAATCATTCGGGAGAATGAATAATTATTGGTTCCCTGTGCGTTATATAAGGAATTACAGCGTGAAACTAAAAGATATTTTATGTATTAGATAACAAAGAGGTTAGAGACAATATCTATTAAAATATGAGCATATTGGAGTACGCAGTAGGCAATCTTTATAAAGATTATCCTCCATATATGATAATAATGTACATAATTAATTTATATCTGCTTAAAAAAACTATAAATATCAATTTTAAGTTGATTTTGAACAAATTAAAAAAAAACCTTATATGTTTCAACTGTATAAAGAAAAGAAAATTTTAACTTTAATAATGCTAAATAGCACATTTTCTTATTCACCAGCTTCCACTGGAGTTACGGGAATTTAAATTAGTTTTTAGTTTACGTCATGTTCGAGCGATCGAGGGGTTATTGCGTTCGACTTTAAGAAAAAGTTTTTTAAAAACAAACTTCAGTGTACTTACTACTGAAGTAGTTTGTAATTTTAACGATTTATCGATTTTATCAATGTCTAAATTAATGTAGTACTTAGTATAGTATTAGGTATTTAAAAAAAACATACTAGTAACTATATTATAATACTTTTCTTTTCACGGAAGCTAGAATTAATATTACATCATTTAATTAGTTCACGAAAATAATAATATCTAATCAACATGGGATTACCAACAAACGTACTCTTAATACATCAGTTAGTACTTAAATAAAATAAACAGATAGTTTATATTGTAGAAGCCAGCCGTGGCGTAGAAGCACAAAGTGTACGCGTGAGCCTGGTTGAGGGTTCGATCCCCAATCGAGGAAATGAAATATATATTTAAATTTATATTTCCATTTCTTCGCTCTGGTGTCCTGGCAAAAGTGCGGTTGAGTTCCGTAACTCCATACGCAATGTCTCCGAAATTCGGCGGATTTCTGCTGTGTGCGGATACAGCGTGAAGCTGATTGATCGATTGAGTATATATTGTAATAATTTATAACGATTGGTATTGGTCCTACAATTATGTTCTTTCTGTGTTATGCACACGTACGTCTGGTTATCTTGTTGTTAGGCTAGCGTGATATCATCACCCTGACACAGATACGAATGATAATTATACGGTATTGTCTACGCGATAAAAAGAAAACTACTACTTTTATTGTTACTTATAACAAAAATTTTAATATTAATATTTGAAGTAATAATTATTGTGTAATATATTGTAACCCATTTAATAATAGACATTTCAGTTGTTAAGGCTGTATAAAATATATGTTATAAGAAATAATAAATTAAAAAAAAATCATAGATGACGTGTCTTAATGAGAACAAAGTGTCCTAATACTAGGTTCCCATGTTTTCCCCCTCTACCCAGCCACGTTCGAGATATAGCGTAAAGTTAGAAAAAAAAGATATGTACCTTAGTCTGTAGTCAGCAGCATATCACATATGCTGCACTAGTATAGTGTCTACTGCTGACTTTCCAGCAAACATGCGATGCAATATACACGTAAAGCTTGTACTGGCCAAACTTAGCAGTTCAAATGAAATAACTTTACTTTGAGCTTTAGAAGAAGTTAATTGCTTTCTAGACGGCCGATGAGAGGTCAAACAGATATCTGTTAGTGTGCAATCGTATTGCAGTTTATTTATTTACTTTATTTTGACATTTTCTTGTCTCTGGTTTTATTTTTCGGTGTTTCATATAGTAAATAAAATAAAACTTTAAACCTTATACCTATAATGTTATAAATTCGGGAGTCTTTACGTTAACTTACTAAAGTACCGTAAACAGAAGTTTTAAATACGTTAAGAATTCATCCTAACTAATGTTCAAAAGAATAGGCTTATCCTACCCCCGTCTTTCGAAGGTAGCGTAGGGTTGATCGCATGATTTAATAAAACATCTGCTGTAGCAGCCGTTTATGTGATAGCTACTATTTTTTTAAGTAACTCGTTGTTAGACCTTTTTTGTTGTGAATTTTTAATTATTTTTATTGGCAGATGCATCTGGCTTTTACTAAATTCTATTTTTTCTTTACTCATATTATGGTTAAGATACTGTTGTCTTGCCACTATTTGGTCGTCAATCTGCTCGCAATGGTTGTATTTTAAAATTTCATCCAATTCAATTTTATCTATGGATATAGCGTTGCTTAGATAATTCATTAGGTTCTCTCCGCCTTCTCCTTTAAATATGATATCAATAGTCAATTTAGCAACCAGAATTCACCAACATTCCTATATGTGACAGTAGTATGTCTATGATATTTCACTTTACATGGTTGTGATCCTTACACTAGATGCGTGATACTGAGAAAATGTTTTTCGTTGTTTGGCATATAATATTTAAGACGTTTATTTTTATATAGTTATTAGTATTTAACTTAGCCCCCGTAGGCGCGGACACAGTGGGTAATATTAAATATTAAAATAATTAACATTAATTATTTATAAAACCTGTAGCCCTCCTTAAATAAACTATTAAACAGTAAAATTCGGACCAGTGTCAGTAGTTCCTGAGATTAATACGTTCAACCAAACAAACTATTTTATTTTATAATATTTAATATATAGATGAATAAATATATCACTAAAACCAATTGCTCTATTGAAACATCTACCTCGTAATACTTCCTATTAGCTCATCAATACAAGTCTCACGACTGCTCCTCGACCTCAAGTACCTGTACTATTGTGTACATTCGTAATTAGCACACCCTATGCGTGCACACGCTTCTTGGAACAACTAGGTATTGCTATAGAAGAATAGTATAAACTTGATGTAAGAAATTATAACATAAAAGTGAAATAGTGCGTTGGTATTACTTGTTAAAATATGTTAATATTTGCACTTCAACAAATATTAAAAGATTATTAATTTTTTCATAATTACAAGTATGTAGCGGCAGATTTTATTGGGCATTTTCCTATATAAAATAACAATAAATATAGATTTTTTTATTATTTTCATGGTATATGTAACAGAAAATTTGCGCGCTTTGTCTTCTTACCAGAACGAGAAATTGAAAGTAAATCTATTCCTCGAGTGGGGATCGAATCCTTTTATAGCGTGTACACTTAAACAATGTGTCGTTGCGCCACGACGGACTTTCTAAGATCATTTCTGCAAATAAGTGTAAATTATTATAAAAAATATAATATTTATAAATATTATTATAGAAGGCCAGTCTCGCAGAGGCACAAAGTGTGATTGTAATCGACTGGTTGTGGGTTCTATCGCTACTCGAGGAAATGAAATATTTACTGACATTTATATTTTCATTTCTTCGCTCTGGTGTGCAGGTAAAGCGCGGCGTTAAGTTCCGCCACTCAATACACAATGCCTCCAAAACTCGGCAGAAAGTGGGGAACGGAGTGTCTTAACACTAGGTTCCCTCTGCCTACCCTGCGTGCCTGCTGTGTGCAGGAGGGATACAGCGTGAAGCTGATTTGATTTCATAAATATTATAATTAATATTTACATCTTTACATAATTTATCCATCCCATATTAAAAACGCCAGACATGTCTGGGTCGAATTACGTCGATATCAACAGACTGTTAAGTAAACAGTTGCGAACAATATCTGTATTATTAAAAATTGTTTTTAGGATCTACAACTCTTTTTTGGCTTCACGGTGAGAATAATTCATGGGAACCTAGAGTTAGGGCACTCTGTTACCCACTTTCCTAGATTCTTTCCAGATTTTCGCGCTTTGTCCAATAATCTAGCTCGAGCTCGATCCCACGACGATTGTGAGTTGAAATCCCAAGTAAAATGCTTCAATTTTTTCTCCTTGATCAGGCTAGTAAAACAAAAGACTGCGTTGTATTATAATTCAACATCTCAAAAGACTATCTTTCGAATAAATAAAACTTTTTTTAGTACATTATCAAGATTTTTTGTATGTAGTTATTGATCCTATTTTATTAGAGTTATCAATGTGTAATCCTACTATGTACATGACAGATCACGTTTTCACCGATAAGCGGTAACTAATCCCCATTATGTATTATTAGAAGCACGTTGACACACTTCACTAGCATTTTTCCATATAAGACTTTTTTTATGTTTACGTTATTTCTCTCCCGTATTTTGCGGAGAGAACAGAGATAATTTTATGTTGTGTCAGAATTTAATGTGTGTAGTTTTTTTTTAGCTCTACGCGTTTTTTTTTATATATAGCCGGGTAGGTAGAAAGAACCTAGTGTTGAGATACAACGTCCCTAATTTCTGCTCGCTTTTCGTGCATCTTCGTGGCTCATCTTGCCACAGCAGAGATATGAAAATAATGCATTCCCCGGAGTGGAAATCGAACCTGAAATCATCGTGCTTATCTTATGGTGATAACCCTCTACGTTACATAAATGATAATTTTTAAACCATTTTAAAATAGTAGCTATTTAGGTACATATATTTAATAAGTCTTATAACACATTTTTCTAATAAAATTTTATAAATCTATATTTCCCGTAACGATAAGTAATAACATTCTGAGAAAGCAGAAAAAATGTGCTAAAAGTTCCACGTTCAGTGTTCGTTATTTTCTGCGTGATATGGGCAATATTGAATCAATCAGGAAATGGACGTGTTTCAATATTAGTCGTGTATTTTATTACCAATAGTAATAAACCTACTCGAAAGAAGTAAGTAGTGTTTTTAGTATGTATGTATGTATGTAGTGAAGCTATAAATGTATCAAGCGAATATTGCATTTTTTTTATTTGAAAATAAATGATTAAATTATATGAATGCACGTCTCTAGAAAATTGTTAACTTAACTAATTTGTTGTTAATAATTTTTATTGTAATGATTTTTTTATCAAATCAAATGACATTTATTTGATCCGAAGGCCTTTTACACATAGTGACATTTCTAACAACGCCACCCATAAAATAATATTTGGTATCTCTAGCTCGATATAATTGCTGTAAGAAGTAGACTGACAAATTGAATACGACAGGTGTTTGCAGTTATATCTTATAATTATATGAGAACTATTTCTATTGAATATGAATTGGTTATTTTAAAGTAATTAAATATGTTTGCTTAATTCGAAAAAATAAGTAAATAACTAAGTTAAAATGCGAGTTGTTATAAATAGACACCACTATGGCACAGTGATACAATGTCTGAATGTACACGCAATAGTTACCGTTAAATAATTTTTATTTCTCCGTTCTGGTAAGATAAAGTTTCGAAATTAACAGTTTGCTTACCTAGAGTGTAGGTACTCTCTTTCTTTCTTGCAAAACAAAAATATTTTTTGTCCCGTGCTGTATCTTGTATATAGCAACCTAGCAAAGGGTGCCTAGTGTTAAGTCACTTCGCTCCCCACTTTCCTCCAAATATTGGAAACATTGAGTGTTGAGTGGCAAAACTCGACGTAGCGTTTTGTAACCAGAGGGAGAAAACAAAAATAATTTATTGCCCCGAGTAAGGATCGTACCAACCACTCTTGTACTGTTAGACTCAAATCATTCATAATTTTCTAGATATTATACTAATACGAAAAAGATACTACATATACAACATTCTAAATATGAGATGTGTAACAGAAACCACGAATCAAAATATAGCACATAGATGGTCTGTCCGATACAACTGCGCCCAACGCAAACTGGCAAATATAACAATTTATATAACCTCGCATCGCCGATAAAGCCGTCAAACTCATAATCTCATCTGCGATCAGTTAAAAATACGAGTACACGACACGAGACTGACAGATCGTCAGTTGATTTGTACCTACTTGCTGTAGGTACTCTTACACTTAGTGCGTTTGTTATTTTATAATCTGTATTTATTTGTTTGTTTGTTTGTTTGTTTATTTGTCATGTCTATAATAATGACTATTGACACCAGTTGTTGGGTGGAAGTGTTAAACTGTACTTGCAATAATTTTGGTTTATTTTCTATTGAGCAAGACTATTATACTAAAATTGTTTCTTTGGCGAAGATTTACAAACGTACAAAAATGTAAACGTAGCGGGATTTGAACCTGCGTCTCTGAGAAACCATCCAAGCTGAGCTGAGCTCTGACCACTAAGCCAGTTTATCCATCATCCTTATCATTATTCTGCGTCGAAATTCTTGTACTCTTGTTACAACTTATTCTTGTTGTTAGCTGTAGGGAGGAAATTTTTACGCTAAACAAATATAATACATAAACTTAAGCCCATGTTTATAAATCGCTCTCAAGATTAATTCTAGAGTTGAGAACGGTTATTAAATATAAACCTTAGAATTACAGGGTCAAATCCCGCTACGTCCTAATAGATAAAAAGTTGAAAATCTACGTGGTTTATATAGTATTTCGGTATATAAATATATGAAAATGTTCAAGTGTTTCCACATCTCCGCGGCCGCTATACACGATCGGGTCGAGGCACGTTATGCAAGCGGTGCATCGCGCTGCACTTCAATTGCGAGCGACGTGTTACGCGTCTGCGGAATTCCATTCACTACGAATCATTTCAGTCAATACTCTCAATACTCGGTACTAGTTGGTGGCTGTCAGTTATGCAATGGTTGCAAAATTGTATGTATATATGTTTGTGATATTATATTGTGGTGAAAAAAATTGTATGTGTGGGCACAAGTCAGAGGTTTATCTCTTCTCACTGTCTCTGTTCTTAACATTTTCAAAGTGTTATTCCACACTTAGGAAAGAAAAATACTTATTTAGAAAACGTATAAAAATTTGAACGTAGCGGGACTCGAACCCGCGCCTTTTGAAAACCGACTAGGAGGCGCGGGTTCGAGTCCCGCTACGTTCAAATTTTTATACGTTTTCTAAATAAGTATATGTCTCTGTTCTTTTGACATCTTCGTGTTTTGAAGAAGAGTTTATGAAGTTGTCACTAATCTACAAATATACCTATGTATATGTTATGGAATGTACAAGGCTTTTTTACGCTAAAATAATACCTATATTTTACCCTCTCGCACAATGGGTGACGGAAGGGTCATAATGGAAACGGTGTATCTTAACATTAGATTTACCAGGCTACCTCTGCGCTCCCTGTTATATGCGGGATGCAGCGTGGAGCTTAAAATAACAATAATATTAAAAATCTAATATTTACGTATTTAAATTATCTCTTTTCTTCCAAATTGAATCCATAACCATTTAAAGCCCCACCGCTGTCAGCAGCGGCGGAGATGTTAACATGTCATATAATCAAGTAAAGATTTACGTCACGTCGATAACGCGCTTTTGTCATTCAGCTTCGTGAGCAGACGCGGTACTTTATCTTATTGATTGGTGTTCTTAGAAAATCGTTTACTTATATTATATATACAATGTATCGCATTTTTTTTTGTTTCAAACAAAAGCAATCTTTTATGATTGATGGAATATACAAGAAATATACTTACATCTTATATAAATTAGTTCAGCTAATAGATTGTTGTAAACATATAAAAAATATATTTTTATTCCTAACCAAAAAAATCGTATAAATGTTACTATTGCGTTAAAATGATAAAAAAGCCAAAATTAACAAAAAAGTTTTTATTATAAACTATAACAAATTATATTTTACACCTAAGCGCATACTACTTCTATCGAACAATTGAATAAATCTGTGTGTACGCGTGCAACGTGCCAAGGCGCAACTAACAACCTATAAAATTAAACTTTATTGCACAGTAAAATTGTACTTTGAAATATTCCCTCTCATTTCAAAGTTACTGCTCGGATCGGGAACTAGTTTTGCGATTATAAATTGCTTTTACATATCCGCACCTCGTGAGGCGTCGTTTGTTATAGTAGGATAGACAGACCAGATAATATACTTGTTACTTTCTCATAATTGATTTTATTGTGTGTATTTGACCTTAAATGAAATGATTTAGTGAAATTATTTGTAGTGAAATTAGTTGCAGTAGTGCCTAAGACTGGCACTTTCAACCGAACAAGCTCTTCAACTTTACATTTATTTCCTTAGGTTATAGTTTTTCGATAAAATATTATGTGTAAATTGTAATTGATTTATGTAAAATATAATGAACTATAGTTTTAACTAAGAACATTGAATGTAATTTTCAAATTTCTTATAAAACGCTAAAAACTTGGTCGTAACAAGTATTTTCTTTTGTAGTCAAGTACACTTAAGCTTTAAGCATCTGTTTCAGTTTCCGTTCATAAAAGCTGCCTTTCATTTGAACTTTAAAATTTACAAGAACACGCTACTTCCTAGTTACTTCAAAAATATATTTCCCTTTATAGTTTTGTTCAAAATTGTTCATTTCTTCATGAAATATGTGTCTATTTGAATAATTGAAAAAATATGTTTTAATATTTAACAAGCCTTGCAGTTCATATAATATTGCGGTAGAAATTAAAACAAATTTATATATTAAATTAGTATATTGGTATGCTTATTTTTAGTATGTATATTTAGTAATTCATACTAGTAATATAACTAGCATTATACCGCATAAAATTGAATAGACACAGAGAACCTAGTATTAAGACACTCCGTTAGCGTAACGAGTGGCGACTTACTTAAATATAGCTACATAAATACTTAAATATATACTGTATATTTAAAGCATGGTCCCAGCTATTAATTATTGTACGTATGTCATTTCTTTCGTCAACAATGTCCAGAGACGCACTTTACGTAAAAGCTTAGCCTACGTGAGAACGTGCCTTATCTCGATGAGGGTAACATTTTTCTCCAACTAAGATTAAGAAAATGCCCAATAGAACCATTGTCTAATTTTGTGACTTGCGTATTTTGGTCTCCCTTGTGGTCGTGCTATCGATTAAAGAAAGATTAAAATTTTCACTTAATCAATTACTATTTTAGTAAATAAGTGTACCAGTTTCAGTAATTCGTTAAATTGTTCTGTAAATAGAACCTTATACAAAAATACGCTGTAGTAGAGTAATCAAATAAAAACAAATTAAATATAATAATTTCCTCGAGGGGGGATCGCACCCACTACCGTCACCCTTCAGTCAATCCTGTCCCACTGCGCCACGACTTTCTCTACAATAATAGCATTGTTATAAAAGAGAAATGTAATCTTACTTAAAAGCTCATCCAGCAACATACGAATACGTCCCCATACTCCGCATATGAGTAGTGTTTACATTGACCTAGAAAAGCTAAAAGGCAGGAAATTAAACGTCAACCTCGCGCCGCGTCACAACACCGCCGCCGGTCGACGGCCATTTGACAGCAACACACCTGGAGCTGGAACAAAGTGGGCTTTTAACACTAATCTGAAATTACTAAATGTATAGAACTGACGTTAGTTTCATATTTAGTACTTTAGACACACATGTCTCGTGTTTTACGGTGGACATGCAGAATCTGCTTAAAGACTTTTATACAGAAACATACCAACCGTATGTTAATTCCTTACATTATTTGTTTTATTTCAGTCCGATTTACATTAGCGAAATGTATTTTCCTTAGGCGATCAGTTTTTTGATATTTTCTTTTTGTGGAAGTAAGCCAATATGTGACTTCTAATTTTATTAAAATATGGAATACATAATGCGGGGCCAGTTGCACCGCAGGGGCAAAGGCGTTGGACTGTAAACGCGATAGGTTGTTGGTTCGATTTCCACTCGAGGATATAAAATATTATCTTTTGATTGTTTCCATTTCCTCGCACTAATACTAGTAAAATATTCGATGAAAAGTGTCGAAGGTGGGGGTTCCCAGGTTTCCTCTACCTACCTGCACATAGCAGTGCGGGATACAGGATATCCACATTTAAAATATTAAAGATTTTCAATAAGCTTTGAATCATTCTGGCCTTTTTAATCTAACAATTCATAGGTTAGGTATACACCGTACATAAAAAAAGAAACAATAAATATACTGTAAATATAAAATATATCCGCCTAATCGCTCGAACACGTCCCAACGCCCACGCGCTCTCAAGGGCGCATTTACTTGAGTGATTGAATCCCTATCAAACAAAGTGCCTACGATACGCCCTCGAGGGCTGACAGCTTCTCCTCTATTGATTTCGTGACCGAGATTACGATTTTGGGAAAGAAATAATGAATATGATGTTTACTTTAGTTAATAATTTCATAATATGCAAGTGGTAAATATAAACACTAATATATAAAATGAATACGAAATTGATATATAAATTGTACAGGATGATTGTAGGTTCGATTTAGTACCGATTTGTGTTTCATTCTACGGAGGATAACCTGATAACTTTTTAATTCAAATGAATTTATTATATTATAAAAAAATAAATTAAATGAAATCAGCTTCACGCTGTATCCCGCACAAAGCAGGGTAGGCAGAGAGAACCTAGTATTGATTAAGACACTCCGTTCCCGACTTTCTGCCGAATTCACAAAGGAATTGTGTGTTAAGTGGCGGCAACGCCTTTTCGTCGACACCAGAGCGAAGAAACGAAAATATAAACGTAAATAAATATTTCATTTCCTCTAGAGGGAATTGAACCCACAAACCAGTCGCATTTACAGGCACACTTTTTACCCCTGCATCAGGATTGGCGTAAATTTTTTTATATTATAGTTTTTACTATTTGAATTATTCATAAGACACAGCCTCTACTCTCGTAACGTCATGACTAAGTATTATAATTACATATTATGTATGTCCGTAGTAACCTATGACGTCACTCAAAGGTCAATGTCTATATTTGGTAAAAAATGTGATTAATTGGTATTTACTTATAGTTCATATATCATCGTTATTTATCTTCTTAGATTATCTTAATTAAATACCATATTGCCTATATATAATTATACTTTTGTATGTATCATGATGATGGTTAGGGGCCGTTCAAGTATTACGTAAGCAGTTTTTTTGCAATTATTGACCCCTCCTTCCCCTATGTCATCAAAAATAAGCATTCCTCTTACCCCCTCCCCCAATGCTTACGTAAGCATTGACATATAATTTTTTTTTAAGGTATTTTTTATTGATATTTTATTTGTATCTACATTTATAAAAGGACATGTTCCGACTGACTGAGGTAAAACGCACGCACATCCGTAACCCCTGATAGTAGAAACGTGAAATTTGGACAGATTTATAATTTCGAATTCTGGAAATCCACTAAGTAGGTAATTTGAAAAATTTTAACCCTAAAAGGATGAAATAGGGGTTGATAGTCTATATGGAAAAAATCGAAATCAGCACCGATTTTTATTGAACACGTGTTTCGTGGTTTTTTTTAATTCACCCCCTGAGGGTGCAAATAAGAGGTTGAAATTTGTATGGAAAAATTCTTAAATCACCACAGATTTTTATTAAATTTTAAATTTAGATTTTTGACAATGTGGCATTCCCGCTAAATAGATATAAAAAACTTATATATTATATTATGAAACTAATAGTTATATCGTCGTATAGCCATAATATATATGAAAAAATAAATAACTTCTGCTTACGTAATTACTAGCTAGACCCCCCACCCCCCATGTCATCAAAAATAAGCAAACCCAAGACCCCCCCTGCCCCCTACAGTGCTTACGTAATACTTGAACGGCCCCTTATATATATATATATATATATATATATTTAAATGTATAGAAAAAATATTTAAGAAACCAATAAAAAATTGAATGTAGCGTGACGTTTTGAAAACGAACAGGTTTGAATTCATTTCTCAAAATTTTAATTATAGTTTATTTTTTAGCATAATATTTATATTTTATTTTTAAATCAATGTGTCTATTGACATTCACTTTATGGCAAAGGTATAAAATTCAATGATTCGTAAGAAAAAAATAGATTGAGACCTTTTACCACTAACAATAAAATTACAAATATAAGCTTCAATGAAAATTTAACGGGACAAAGTGAGTTTTATATTAAAAGCTGGAATCTACACAATAACATGTAGGTATTACTTAAGTTTAATCTCTCATGTAACAGACGTTTATTACATACATACAAACATATACAAGTAAAAACAAAAGCTGGAAACGTATTTTTAATCCAAGTAACGCAGTGGCCCCGAGGGCGACGACGGCTGACTCGGCGGTATGTGAGTGACGCTTCAAAAGCCTCTACTCGAGTGCTTCCTACACGCTATCTCTACAACCTTTTCATATACTAGCGACCGAAACTCGGCTTCGTCCGCTTCTACTTGTTGTTATATTGTAGCCAAATTACGAAAAACTTTCAGTGCGTATGTGGATATATGTGTTGTTTTGATGTAATGTAAAGTTTCATCTAAATCCGTTCTGTAGTTTTAATGTGAAAAGGGAAGAAGCATGTAATAATGCAAAATACTTATAAATGTTTTTATACTTATTTTTATTATATAGAAGGATAGTCAGAGGGAATCTATTGTTAAGTCGTCCAATTTTCAAAAAATTAGGTACGTTTTGAGTGGCAGAATTCAATGCGCGCAATAACTGATTCCTCCCAGTGGGAATCGAACCCACAACCGTCACTTTTCCAATCAGACGCTGCCCCGCTGCGCTACGAAGATTTCATTTAGCAGCAGAAATGACCATTTTCATATAAGTCGATATTAAAGATTTTTCATTATGATTTAATATAACAAAGTGCACGATTTAAAGTGATATTCTGAAAGAAAGTTTCGTGCGAGCGCTTAAAAATTGCTTTTAATATGGAAACTTTCATAAAAGCTGAACTTATAAGCCTGTATTCATAACGTTGCGGCATTTTGAGCATTAACTTATACTAGATGGCAGACCCTTATGGGACCCTTACTGTGGGTACATACAATTTTGTTAATCATATTCATTGGTGATACGATCTAAATGATCCAGGATAGCCTTATTTAGAATTATTAATGATTTAGAAGTTCAATTTCTTTTTTTTTTGTTTAAACAAAAATAATATAATTTCAAAATGAAATTTGAATAAATTTGAAGTCTGAATTTTATATATTTCTTGCCACAGAGTATATATTTCTTTAAGTTTATAACCAAGTGATATTTGGCTAGGATGCCTCTAATTGATATTTAAAGTATGAAAAAAAAATCAGCTTCACGCTGTATCCCGCACACAGCAGGGTAGGCAGAGGGAACCAAGTGAAAGACACTAAGTTCCCCACTTTCTGCCGAATTCTAGAGGCATTGCGTGTTGAGTGGCAAAACTCAACGCCGCGCTTTACCTCGACACCAGAGCGAAGAAATGGAAATATAAATTTAAGTAAATATTTCATCTCCTCGAGTGGGGATCGAACCCACAACCAATCAGTTTTACAGTCACAAAGTATGAATTTGTTATAATAAAAAAAACAAAGTGTGGACGTGTCATAAGTTTTTCTCCTCCACATGTTCAACGTGTTTAATTAACGTTTCAAATATATGTTAGTCAATATAATTTTCTGTTTCCGCCGACATCAGCGAATTATTCTGGTAAGATAGAGTTGTTCACTTCCACAGGGTTTGAGCTACACGTAGTGTTGAGAAGTTCAGTAGTTTAGCTATTATTAGTAGGTACTTACTTGGTGCAGACTCGTCGCTAAATGTTATGCTAAAGCTAATTTTATATTATATATTATGTTAATGTGAATCATTACTTATTATAATCACAAGTTGGAGGTATTTCGTTACACAAGCAAATCAAATCCCTCGCTATGCTTATTTAAAATATAGAACGAAAGATTTGCGGCGTTTAGCGTGTCAGATATACAAGAAAGATGATTTTTAAATTAAACGAAGTTTAAACTGTATCCGTAGTATTATTATTGTGCCGTCACGCGACACGCAATACCTCCTGAATTCGGTGGAATGTGGGGAACGGAAATATCTTAATGAGAATGGAGTGTTTTAACACTAGGTTCCCAGGCTCCCCCTGCATGCCCCGAAATATATTGTGAAGTTAAAAAAAACTACAATCTGTTTGAAATACAAGCTATTTAACTAACATAGCTTCTCAGTCGTTTGGTTTAATTTTGTATAAGACAAAACGTAGCACTAGATTTCCCCGGAGCATTAAAATTCATTGCATGTAGTTCAACTACAATCCTATATGAAGGAAGCTTTTAGCCCGTTTCCTAATGATGTTGTTTTTTCAAGTTTATTTTTTTATACAATTTATGTTTTCAAAATAGATTTTCTAAAGTAATTATATGAGGAGGCTAGTAAGTAATCTACATACTTCTTCCTACGTTACTAAAGTGAAACTAAAAGTAATGTAAGTTGAACGGAAAAAGTAGATTTTCCATTTTACCTCCCAAAGTCCACATAGATAAAGTTGCAGATCGTAAAAAGATGAAGGAACCAACACAGTATTAAATATTATAGTTTAATTTTTATAGTTGCTTGTAAATAAATGCTAATTCAATTTAATGACAGTCTTCTTAATATGTATTACTTTTAAACAGTTAATTCTTGAGCGAAAGTGACTTGACTATCTTAGTAAGATTTCATAATAATAAAAATATGTAGAATAACTTTGTTCTTAATAATAAATTCTATTACATCATGGCGCAATAGAACAGCATCTGACTGTAAACATGAATTATTATTTACATTTCTCTATTGAAAAAACAAACAGCGACGTTGAGTTCCGCCACTCAATACGCAGCAACGTTTCAAATTCTAAAGAAAAATGTCAACGGATTGTCTTGACACTCAGTTCACTTCTGTTTCTCTTCTTCTGCTGAAGCTACAAAGAAACTCAAATAATTAATTAGCCAGTATAAGCTAGATGTTATTGCTACATATTATTAAAATTTATCAATTACTTACAAACCAACGTAATCGATCATTTAAACCATTTGATTCAGGTAAAGAAAATGGCGGAACGAGTGGCCAAGTGCCGGGACGACGTGTCCAAGAACAGGGACAAGTACCAAGCGGCCCTGGCCGAGATCACGTCGTATAACCCGCGCTACATCGAAGACATGACGGGCGTGTTCGACCGCTGCCAGCAGATGGAGGCCCAGAGATTGACCTTCTTCAAGGACGTGCTGTTCAGTTTCCACAAATGCTTGGATATTAGCAAAGAACCTACGTAAGTATTTCGTTTTGTTCTTTTTTTAATTGTGGTATTAAAAATATGCAAATTCGGCACTAATCATTTCACCAGTATATCTTCAAGTTGTATGGAGAAAAGACGAAGGAAGTTGTACAATAAAAAAGATTTAAAATACTATATAATATGAGAATGCCTAGTAAAAAGAAATCCAGAATTTGTTCTATCAAATTACGTAAGTGTAAAAGGAGTAAAATTTTTGATAGATTTGTTTTACTGTGAGAATGTTTATGGAGTTAGGAAATATTTACTTGATCCGCAACTGAATTTACTACCATATTGACGCCCATTGCGCTATATTTGCTACATGTTACATCTTTTTAACTCTTTTTTACGCTTAAATTGTGAATTATTTGTAATATTTTAATTCTCGTAAATGGGGAACGCTCATTTGTCAACAATATTGTCAAGAGACCATATCTTGATCGAACAATCAATTGTTAAATCTCATGTGACTCGATTGTGTACATAAAATGTGTATAATATGTATGTATGTATGTATGTATGTATGTGTTAGAGAGGCCGCGTTGAGCAACTGCGCAAATAGATACATATTGAATTGAGGAATGTTATAATTATATCTTATCTTATTTAATTTGCACTAAATTCTTTTTACTTCTATTTTTTTACAAAAAATATTCATAAAGTCTTCAAAATTTGGCTGTGCGTGGAGAGTGGAGTCATGGGTAATGGTAAAGGTCTCCTCTGCCTACCCTGCGGTATACGGGATACCATCTGAAACTGTAAAACATATGCAGTCTTTACTGCCGGAACGCCGTATTTGTAAAGACTTAATTTTAGACTACTTTCGATTTCAAAAATGTACATATTTTTTATGCAAACATTTTTTTCAATTTTCCAACTCACTAACTGACCAATCGTAATGATTATGAGTTTGAATTCTACACAGAGAAATGGATGCCATGTCTAAAATAGGTGGAAGTCAGAGAACAATAGTATAGAAAAAATCACTGCCATAGAAGTAATACAAATACTCATTACATAAATAATGATTTATCTATAAATGTTTATATTAATACTTCACTTCCCAAAAATTTACAGATTACCACAAATATACGAAGAATTCCATCATACAATCAACAATGCCGATCATCAGAAGGACCTGAAGTGGTGGGCCAACAACCACGGCGTCAACATGGCCATGGCGTGGCCGCAGTTCGAGGTGCGCACCCTCAAATCCACCTCATCTCACTCCCATTTCCCATTGTCCAAACATTTTGAGTTTTTTTTCTTAAATCTTTTATTAATTAACTGAATGCTTTTTTTATAATAGGATAGTATATAGCGTGGTTGTCATAGGAAGAGTTGGAAGATATTTTAACTAATGATTTTTTTTATTAATAATTGTGATATTGTAATATGATGCTAGTTTTAAGATTATTTTTTTACATTATTAACTATGAAAATCACGTTTAGCTTGTTCGAACGAACACGAACCTTAAAGAAAATCAAGGATTCCTAGTGATATAAATTCCGCCCAAATTTTTTGATAATATTATATTAAAATTTAAATCATGTCTACTTAAATAATTAAAACTCATAACTACGGCAACCAGGCTATACAATATATAATGTATGCAGATGTTAACTGAATGCTTCTATTGAACTAGTGATAGCCAATAGATAGGACTTCTTTAGGCATAGAGCATGAACTACGTACTTCCTTTTCCTTTCTTCATAATTGGTTAAATTTTTGTTTTACTAATAATCAATATCGCTTTATAAAATATTTTATTACTAAATTTAGATTTCGACTTAAAATGCGTAGGTAGCGTCTTTGACCTTCGCGATTGAGTCGTTCAACGCTAATTCTAATATTGACAGTACTATGTTTGCTGTAGATTGCAGAACGCTGCTCAAATATCAGATGTTACGAAACGACCGTTAACTAATACCCGAAACGAACGAACTATGAAATAATTCTTATTAAAACACTGCTGATAATTATGTCCGACTTTATATGACTCTAAAGAATTTTAGAATTTTTGTTATATATGATGAATAATATAATCTTTCTCCCAAATAAGTTTTGCAGAATTGGGTTACCTTTTGTGAATGCGTCTAACAAAATGTAGCGAGGATTGACAGCGGACCGCAAATTGGTAATAAAGGCCCAGGTGCTCCCACCGGTATTATACTGTCGCTAGTATAAAGAAATACGGATTGCGCCCCGACAGTCTCTCAAATTAAATTATAAACGAGAAAATTGCCGTATAAATTGTAACTAAGAAAGTAATGGCGTTTTAAAGACTTTGCTGGTGAATAAAATTGATAGTCTTGGGTCGTGTAAATTACTCCGCTATCTTATAGCTCCAATTAAAATCAAATTTCTGGTAATATTCAAGTCAGTTAAAAAGCAATAAACTTTGAAATTAAAATCCCAAAGATAACTTATAATTATTATAATTTAAACTGATGTTATTTTAAAAAGTGATACTTAGCCATATTCAGAGATATACCTCGTTCCTTTATTTGGATCATAATCGTTTTCTGTCAACATTCATTAAATTACCATTGTGCGCGGCCACAATTTTACTATTTAACATAAAAATATATGAAAACTGCCATATTGCATTAAAAGGACGAACCGCCGGAGACCACCGAGATACGTTACAAATACCTCCCAGCCGCCGCCTCAGCAGTAATGACTCGCATTGCCAGCACCCGCTCCATTCTGACCGGAGACGCGTGGTCTCGCGCTCAGAGGAGAATCCGGAGAGCTCTGCCCGGTGTTTGCTTCGGAGGCGGGAGCAGAGTAGCCCCCTCAGACACTACTAGCGTGTATACTAACGGCAGATGCTATAATGTAGCGTTCATGGTACGCCACTGTGTTGGGACGATTCGCAGAGCTGGTCGGGGAATTGGTAATAGCACTAACTCAATATTATCATTATTCGATTGCTATTTTAGTCGATTTTATTTGTCTTTGGCTGTTATCAACATTGATAGTTTGTTGAAGTGAAAGACAGTTCCAATAAAGTAGCAAAATTCACGTATTTTCAAAACATACAGCTCTGTAAATCTCCCGATAGATACAAATTTTATATGTCACGATGCAAAAACATCAATTATCACAATTTGGCAATAGTTTCACCATTTTTGGTTAAAATCTGGCACAGTTCGGTCACTGGTTTGGGCGTTATCACAAAGCGAATGATGTCTCGATTGTTCATAGAACAGAGCAGTCAACGCTCACAAACCGCGCACTTCCGATACTCTGGTCACTTAGAGATGCAACATCGGTTATAGCTTTACAATACTGCAATCACATTATGTTAATAATCAGCTGCCGAACTACATATATCACTGTCCTTCATGTTATCTGACATATTGGACTTAGATTCTACTCTTATCTTGGCATATTTACCCATTTTCACAAATATTTACATCAAAACATTTTTCTTTTTGTATTATTGCTCCTGATCAAAATAACTTAATTATAACAATAAACGTAAGAGGGGTAGGGGGAGACCTCGATTGACCTTCGGAAACGCAGTATCAAACATACTGGAGGAAAGTCACGTAAAAGGCATGGACCCCCGAAGGGTATCTATGAAGAGATTGATGACAGTGGACGAGGCGAAAGAGGAATGCGTCTGCATACCTTTTCGCTTTTACCGTAGCATTTGGCGCTACGGTCTCTCTGACTACCCCGCTAGGGATACAGCGTGAAGCTAGTTTTGTTTTAGTTTTTTAATTTTTATAACATGAACCTTTTTATTTAAATAAAATATTGACAATGGCCAAAAGAATTAAAAACACGACAAACCAAAACCAATATATAAAGTAAACAAATGAACACTGTCAATTCTAGCTACATACAAATGTATACAAACTTATATCACATTCCAAATTATGAAAACTAACAAATAAATGAACATAAAAATAAAGAAACATCCGAGAAAATTGGACGAAAGCCAAACCAAACAAAAATGGTACAGTTGAGAGTCAAAAGATATTTTATACAGGGTTTTATGCTGAATTCTTCTTTAAGCAGATTCAAATCTAAATAAGGACCTTAAAATCTCTTAGTTTGAATAGATATTATTTGTAAAATCCAAAATCTATTCTTTGCTCTTGCTTTTTTACGTGTTAGTATTCTAACGCGCCCTTTACACGTTATAGTACCATACATAACACGTCGTTTGTGTATCATGAGGCATGGTCGAACAGCACGACACCTACACTTGCTTGATGTCGTCGATACAAAGACCACTGCTTTGTTTTAAATGTGTTTAAATTATTATTTCTTTTTAATTATTTTGATTTCGCCAATTTTTGAAGACACTTTGGGACTTTTAAATAAGATGATTTGGTTAACTATCTTAGAAATATTGAAAATATGTAAAGTAATTGTTTGTCCCAACGTGTCTCAAAAATCCCAACGCTTGTGATCGCGTGTATCAAACCAACCAGGAATACACGGAGGAGTTCCGGGACATCGCGAAGGGCAAGTCCAAGGAGAGCCTCCCGACTGGGCCTATCACACTCCTCAACCAACGGCCAGTCAGCGAAGACGTACGTCCTATAATACATCACAGAATATTTATTTCTGGATAACGTTTATTTTAAAATGAAAAAAAAACTTATTTTTATTTGTAACCTATTTTTCGTAGCATAAAAATGCAATTAATCTTTAAACTATATTATTTTTCGTTCAGAAATACGTATTCTGTGAATTGGTCCTATTCAAAACACAATTCAGAATATTTGTTGTCAGTGTTTGAATGAGATCGTTTTTATGATTTTTTTTTACGTGAACAGCAACTTTCAAGTCATATAAATTTGAGATATGTAATTTGCTGTTAACGTTTACTTAAAAGTTATAAGACAAGGGGCTAAACACATTTTCCTTCATTTTCAGGAATATTTATTAATAGAAGAAATACAATTTTTATATATTTTTAAATATTTTTCTATAAGTGTGGTTAGGCCCATTTGTGGGATTTAAATGAGAATGAAAAGCATATATACCAGTCTATTTAGTGTATGCTAGTATGTTTACATAGAAATTCTTTGCATGAAATACGTTTTTCGTTTAGATATGAGTAACCGGTGTTTGGGTCATTCTCATTTCGATCTTTATATTACATATGCTTTATTATATCCCCAATTTTTATTATTTATACTCTTTTTTTAATATTATCGATCAATGTTGCATGATGGATGTTGCTTTATCGATATTATGCATATTGGCACGTTTAAAAAATAATTAACCTATTATTAGATATACAATTATATAGTATTTCTTAACTTATTTATGTAAGTCATATATTTTTAATCTTATTGAAAATATAGTTGAAGCAAACAATAATTCAAAAATATATATTTTTAATTCCCGTTAATTTTACAATCCATCTGGCTCGAAGGACCAACTATTGTAACTTGTGTTAATGATTCAGGAATTACCACCAATCACGAACAACAAAGCGGGGAAGACCCCTAACCACTCAGAAACGCCCAACAACGTTGTCGTGCAGAACAACACTAGCGCAAACAACACTATTGACAAGAAAAACATAAGTGCACCCATAGCTGTTACGTAAGTGCTGTTTTATTATATTATAGATGTATTATTGATTGTAATGATTTTTTCATTTCACCAGTATGCAAACCTAGTATAAATACGCTCCGTTGCCCACTTTTCGCCGATTTTAAATGGTTCACAGTAAGAAACCAATCGAAAAGCTTATCTCTGTAACGGTCGCTGTTTACCGCAGTTCTTATCACTAAGATGCCTTGCTCTCTTGTCTCTCATTTCACGACAACAATGAACATCAAACAACATTGCTCATTAAACAGAACTGTTCAACCAACTGATAAAAAAAAAATATTAAAAAAATAACAATTGCCAACCGTCACAGGAAAAAATTGCGCCTAATCAATTTAGTCCCTACTTCCTGAACACAACATAAAGATAAAAAAAATCTTTATAAAGTGTTTTAAATGGTATTTAATTTATCAGCATCCAGCATTTAGATATATACGCATGTGGACCGTCGTGCGCGGCGCAGTGTCGCTCCCTCAGAGACGTTACATATTCGCGATACACGCTCAGCGAATTTACGGATCTCGCCGAGTTTGAGTTAGTTTCGATTAATAATTAATATTAGTGTTTTACATTATTTACTTACTTTATTTTTAGGTATAGTGGCATTAAAAATTTTTAGGATAATGTTTTTTTTTATATATTTAGAAGCTATGGATAAATTATTGTTGCAAAATGAAAACATTTTAAATTCAAACATCCCATCTGGTTTACAGTCTGACTGGATGTTGCTGCGACGACGAACACAGCTTCTCTCATATCAGATGTCTAATCAATTCCTTTTCATCATCATTATTACAGCCATTTTCACACCCACTGCAGGACATATATATAAATGATTAATTAACAAACATTAATTCTAAATTCCAGAAATGGCACAGCACCAGCACCTAAATCTGCTAAAACGTCCCCTGCAAAGGATAGCCTCGGCAAAGACAATCCCTTCGAAGAAGAAGAGTGGGACGAGGAGTCGGGGGGAGCCCTCACCGACACGGGCGAGCCCGGCGTGCCCGTGCGCGCGCTCTACGACTACACCGGCGCCGAGAGCGACGAGCTCAGCTTTAGACAAGGTGGGGCAGTGGCTCCTTCGATGACCAAGAGAACTTTGTGCTAAGTCACTGTGTTCTTCACTTTCCAACTTATTCGATGGAGTGGACAATATGAAAATGTAGCTAATTAAGAATGAAACTTACAATCAGACACTCTACTCCACTGTATCTGAATAGTATCATAGGAAGTGATGTGTTAAGTTAAATAAATTATTGCCAAAAAATATTAATCTGTGATGAAAAATTAATGCTTGCGTCATTCAATCTTGTTAGTGTTAAGAGTGTATAACAGTAATTCAATTTTCTTATATGAAATATTATTGATTATTAATCAAAATAGTTATAAAATGGTTCTCCACTTTTAAGTGGAAAAGTAAGTAGTGGAATAAATAAACACTAAATACTTTATACTAATATAATAAAAATAACAATATAATTTGTTCGAGTTAAGCTAAACTAACTCAATAATAAAGTCAATTATTTGATCGCTATGCAGATGACGATGATGATGATTCGTGCTTCGAATGCACGTGGCACGTTGAGCGGTCGATCTAGCGTCTGCTGACTGAGGCTTGTATGACTCTGATAACAGATCTTATCACACGGTCACACGGTTACGGTCTCACGGTAACATACTATCACGATGTAGGCAAGCTTTGTACATATACGCAAATATCGGGTGGAAATAACATTTCAAGTTTCACTAAAATAAAATATAAAAATTGTAATAAGCAATATTGTTTTAGGCGATTTATTCGAAAAACTAGAAGACGAGGACGAGCAGGGCTGGTGCAAGGGCCGCAAGGACGGCCGCGTGGGGCTCTACCCCGCCAACTACGTGGAGCCCGTCGGACACTAGCCGCGCCGCGACGCTGCTGCTCACAACTATCGAACATTTTACTTTTTGTTTGTAAAAAAATATTTTTATTTACTTTTAGTTCATTAAAAAAAGTAGATTTAAAATCGCTGTTTTAGAAAAATTTTAGTCTAGTCCTCTAGATGTCAGTTGCACTGAGACCGTCGTGGAACAGCGGCGCAGCGTCTGACTGTAAATGTGACGGTTGTGGGTTCGATTCCCACTCGGGGAATGAATTATTTTCATTTCCTCGCTCTGGTAACAAGACAAAACGCGGCGTTGAGTTCCGCCACTTTGAAAATATGGTGATGCGTGGGGATCGAATTGTTTTAACACTAAGTTCCCTGTGCCCATCCTGATGTGTGCGGGATACAGCGTGAAGCTATAAATAAAAATATTATTCCAAAGTACATACGATAAAACATTGTATAAAGGCAATATATCACATAAAATTAAGTTCATTTTATTATTATTATTATAATAGTAGTTTTTTTTAATTGATTCAGAAATAGCCATTTATGAGTATGCCATTTCGAAATGTAAAAAAATAACGAAAAAATCGAAATCTTTTGCCTTTTTATGTGAATTTGTACTTCTGTGAATAACTGTTAGATGTTTTCCGAATTTCCTTGTGGTTTTAGAAAGTGTATAGAGTAAGAGAGCGGGACTAGTATACAAATATAGAAGAGTTTTTTGTGTTGTATTATTCATTCATTCATTTATTCATTAAATGATATTATGTTATCATTTATTATAAAATGATGTTATGTTATTATGTACCAGACCCGCTCTTATAAATAAATTATATAAGAGACCTAGAAAATAGTAAGCGATGTGAGCTGTGCGTCGGTCGCGCTTCAACCGGCCTCGAATTCTGTACCATCGACCCCGATCGTCGCGGCTCAAATTTTCGACGCTTTTTAACACCATTTTTTAAAAAAATAACATTCGCGGCCCAAGTTTTTACATGTTTTAACTGATTTGTGGGTATTTTTGGAGGATATTTGTACAATGTGGAAACCAAAAAGTGTTTTAGTGACGTTTACTGACTTAGGTATAATTTGCGCGACGACCACCGAGAGAGGCGGCTCGAGGTCCACTACAAAGTAAGCTATATATTGTAAAACTATCAACAATGTATATTAAACGAAAGTACAATGGACAAACGGAAGTTCGAGTCATGATTTTAGATATATAGTTTAATTTTGTATGAACCCACTGCCTCCTCGGTATATAGCTAAGCCAAAAAGCCAACTTACGTAGCAAATGGACTCCCGCATTATAATATATTGTGATATATATTTATATATTAGTAATGGGTGTCTCGCGGTTGTCTGTACATAATTGTATGCGCATAGAATATTTATTTCATAATGTATATAATGTACGATAAGGGGGCGAAGGCCTAACGAAGCCCCCCACTAGCTATAGACGATTAATATATTATGAGAATGTTTTTTTCTTTTTTTCCTTTTATACCTCGTCTTAGACAGTTTTCGTTTTATCGATTGACACGTGACGCTCGTAGGTCATTATTATGTTAGAGTAGTGCAGTTGTTTTGTTTTGGGTCCAGAGAGATGGAAATCTTTGTATTATATTATTATTATTATTGTCAGTTATCAGAGAGCGTGGTTCAGGACCACATATGTTAATATATTATTAATATTGGTAAAATAAAATTGTTACATATGACTTTTTGGTGTTTTATTTTCTTTTCTCTATACAATTTTAATGCTAAACAAATTTTACCCATATATTAAATCATTGTACAGTAACTTCATCATAATCAATGTTTGTTGCAAAAAAAAATTAAAGTATAAGCTTAAAAAATGAAAAAACAAAAGATTAAAAATTTATAATATATCATTTAGATTTTTTTATTAAAAATTTTAATTTAAACAATAGTTTCAAATATTGAACAAAATTAAGTTTCTAACAAAAAGAAAAACCGACTTCAAACAACGAACTAAAAAGTAAAAAATAATTTTACACAATGTAAAACGCACTTTGATTTTGTCAAAGTAAATATATTGACAGTTGCATCTCAATACATTTTTGAAAATGTTATGTACGTTGAGAAGAATATTAAAGATTTTGCCAAAATTGGTGATGTACATGATATTAATACTAGAAATAGGAGTAAACTTATTGCACCTGTATCCCGATTACATCGAGTCCGTAATTCTTTTATGGGACAATGTGTACTCTTTTACAACAGGATTCCAGACGGAGCGAGGAACGTCCGAGACGTGGAGTGTTCTATATCACAATTTAAAAGAGTTGTGAAAAGACGTTTGTGTGTTAAAGGTTATTACCAAATTAATGAATATATAAATGATAACACGCCTTGGGAATGAAATGCTCGCTCCAGTCTATTTCAAAGTATCATTGTCAGAAACGTTAAAATGTTTTTGTATAGTTGATTTAAAAAAAATAGGTCCCGCTGGGTTTCTTGCGCCGGTTCTTCTCAGGTCTGAGGCATTAACTTTAGTGAACTGGTGGTAAATTATTAGACGTTCAAAAAATTAAGCATGTATTTGACTTTGTTAAACAAAAATAATAAAAATATTTCATAATTTTGAAGTCGGTGCCAAGTACAACAAACAGGCTTAGTAATTTGATATTGTAGTAAGGTTGTTGTAGCATTAGCTTGACACCGAAATTATAAAATATTTTTTTAATTATTTTTGTTTAACAGAATCAGAGTACGTTTTACATTATGTAAAATTATTTTTTAATTTTTGAGTTCGTTGTTAGAAGTCGATTTTCTTTTTGTTAAAAATTAATTTTGTTAAAAAAATACAATCGAATTGATAACCTCCTTTTTGAAGTCGGTTAAAAAAACATATATAAAAAGGGTATTTCCAAATAAAAAAACGTAATTACTTTAAAAATTTGTTTATTTCCATTGTACGCAGTAGTGAGACGACACTCACAAAAGTAAGTCAAAGCTGTACATTACATTGAATTTGCAAAGTATCGGAGTATCAAATGATCGACGTCTAGACGTTAAGCGAAGCTACTTCTACGCGAATACTTCCCAATCGTAATATTGTAAGCCTTGTTTTACGACAATTCAGTTACTTTTAAATTGATATGATTTAATACGATTATAAATGTAGCGGCGGAGATCGTTATAGCTAGGTTAAGATCGTACCTACTATATAGAGTATTTCTAACAATAAATAAAACTTATATTAAGTAGCGTTAAGTTACACTCAGAGATATTAATTAACATTTAATGAATAAAAATTACTTATAAATGGCTTAATGTCAATTAAAAGCTGATGAATATCTGTGAGTGTGACCATTATTTAGTCAAAACAGTAAAACAAGACTTTATTACACAAAAAACCTTCAATATTACAACATTTGGCACCGACTTGCGATACTAATCTCAATCAAACGCCCTATCATTTTTAGAAAAAAAAAAACAAAAACTATAAATCACAATACATACTTCAATGGGTATAATACAAAATATAATTTTAAAATTGTTACATATTATAAGAATTCGTAAAAATATTTGTTTTAAACACGTGAAATTATTTATTTACATATAAAAATTTTAATAGTCGGTTCAACTCTATTAAATGACAAAATAAAATATTTACAAAACTAAAAGACAACAGGGTTTTAAAACGGCGTACAACGCCGGTGGTCGCCAGTTCGATACCTATCGACTGGTGTGATGATTAAATATAGACAATTTACAATTACAATAATACATAAAATAAATGTGTTAAACAAAAATATAAATGGAACAGAAGTCTTTACACAACAATAATAATAATAATGTGTTAATAAAATATGTACAAATAAACAACGTAACAATATATTCTAGTACTAAGTCTATTATAAACTTGTCTCGCGAGATCGACGCGGGTCGTGGGTTCGATTTCACATCTACATGCCGCATCTAAGAGGTGTTAAAATATTACACTACGGTCGACCAGTCGTGGCCGCCCTGAAGTTAGCTGTAGATAGCGGCGCAGATCTGATTTTAAGATCTTTTGATCATTTTCTTCCCGAATGTACAAGGTGCATAAGTCCCGAAAACCAACTTCACGGCGGCCACGACTATTTGGCCGTATTGTACATAACGCAGTGTGAGGAAGAGGGGAGGGCGTTATAGAAGGGGTCGATTGTTTCTTAAAAACTTAAGAATAAATTGTTTTAGTATAGTTTTTAAACTTTTCAAATTTTTTAATCTTTTTTAAGCTAAATGAAAAGAAAATTTGAATCTATTGGTAAAACTGGAGTGTTAAATAACACCCATATGCAAGAAAAGTGCAGGTTCAAGTTTAAAAAAATGCGGTATATAATACTTAAAAGAACCCAATTTAATTTATTAATCAATATACTAATACTTTAAATAAACAAACTGTTTTGTCGCAAAATAAAATTTACACTTATTTATATTTAAATAATTTCACTTTCGTGTACATTCGGGTGAAATTATTAAAAAATAATAAAGTTCTAAATTTTTACAGTTATTGGTCATCATAGTTGTATATTTTACTTTAAAAGAGGGAACCAATTCAAGTATTTATTTTTAATTGCAAACTTAGAGGGGAAGTCAGAGAGAACCTTGTATCAAAGCACTCCACATTCTTTTGAATGTAAATATTTTTAAATATATACTTATGAATAAATTAATGTATGTTACAATCAATTGTTAGCATTACCTATTTCTGTTAAGCGCGGCGTTAAGGACGGAGTGTCTTAACACTAAGTTCTCTCTGCTCCTGCTCTATGCGGAATACAGCGTAAAAAGCTGCGATCATCAAACCATAAGCAGTGAGTAATATTGAGGATAATCTGTTGCTTTTACCAGATTTATTCTAAATAATCTGGGTAATTTATATATTAACCGGTTTACATAATTTAAATATGTCATAATTGTCATTAGTAACTGGTTTTTTTATTATATTTAGCACTTAATTCGATTTTATGATTGAATAAGATCCTAAGTGCCTTTCAATATAAAAACAAAATAATAAATAAATCCTTTGTTAACATTTTAAATACACATACACAAATAAAACTATAATTATTTATGCATATTAGAATATGTTTTATACTTTTTCACTCCGTACAGTTAAGAAGTCGGCTGTTTTTGTTGAAAGTCAAGAATTATTTACAATTCTCAAAATATTTCTGATTGAACTTATTTTTACAATTCAAAATAGGATTATTATACAGCAGTATAGTACAGTCGATGAGTCGTGGCTGCTCTGAAGGTACCTATAGACGGCCGCGCAGCTTTGATTTTGGAAAGTTTTGTTATTTAATATTTGTCATTCGAGTGTACAATGAGCAAAAGTCAAGAAATCCTAAATAGAAGGCTCGTTCTCCACTTAAATAAGTATATTAAAAAATGAGACGATAAGTCAAAAAAAGTGGGGACGGACGAAGTAAAATGTAATCTAATCGTTACTAAGTTATTTATTATCAATATTAAATCGAATTTTAAGAAATCCACGTGATATGTTGTGTATCTAATTATTTATCAACTCGTTGGAAATGAAACAAATTTTGAAAAATAAAAAAGAAAATTTGAAAATAGAACATTAAATTTAAAGATTGATAACAAAATGGTTATATTAGTCCTAGCAAGAAATGACGTCACATCTTACGAGTCATTCGTCAATTTTAATTTAAAAAAGTATAATTCCGAACAAGTCCTTAAAACAATCAAAATATCGTCAACGATCAGAATTAGATATTAAAATATTCAATAACAAATTAGGTTAATTCTTGAATCACGTTCGTAATTCTCCAAGTTTCATAACAATAAGATCATGTCATTGTAATTTGCGGCCTTCATTAATAACGTCAGATAACTACCAAAATAAAAATCTAACCTATAAATAATACAAATAGAATAAATGCAATTTTAAGAATACCTCTCCTATAATGATAGGCTTGATATATTTCTATTTCAATTATTCCCTTACTTATAGGTTAGATCAAGGTTATATACCGTTCCAAACAATATTTTAATTTTATAAAATAAATTGGATCCACTTCACACATACCGACTCACGAATCGCGAGCATTTTGTCACGTGTGTCGTGCCGTGCGACTATTATAAAACAAATCGTGTCCACTTTACACCCACCGCACCGTGTGAGGTGGTCGTGTGGTGGTCGTGTCGTGGTCGTGCCGCGTTACTGTAAGCAGGCCTGCAGTTTCTCAATCCACTCCTGCGCGGCGTTGGCGTCGCTCGCACAGAAGTTGTACGTCCGTCTGCTTGTACGTAACTGGAATTACAAATTATATAATATATTTTTAACATTTTTAAAGTGTTATTCCACACATAGGAAAGAAAAATATATAATATACTACAATAGTAGAATGATATAAAGCATATTGTTTATTATAACAATATATCTTTAATGTACTATCATTCTATTATTGTACCAAAGTTCAGTACTAAATTGTTTGCAAATAATACCTTCACTTAAATTGATTTTTAAATTACACTGAAAGTACATTAAGTCCGCATCCAGTCCGCGCACAGTGGCACAAACATGCTATTGTAAAAATTACAGGTTGTGGGTTCGATTACCAGAGGAAAAGAAATATTTAATATTTTCAATTGTGCTCTCTGGTAAAGAGCCAAAGGGCAGCGCTGAGTTCCGCCACTCACCACGTAATGCGTTCAGAATTAGAGGGAAAGTGGGACACGAGAGCGTCTTAATGGGAACGAAGTATCTTAACACTAGGTTGCCAGGATTTGCCAACCCCCCTGGCTTTGTGCGAGATACAGCGTGAAACTACCTTGACTTTATTTTTATACATTTTTTCGTACTACGTGAGTATTGTTATGTATATACTATATACATACTTATATGCGCCATTACAAATATGTCCAAAATATATGCGAAAAGAAATATCTGTCATATAGAAATATTTTATGTCTTATAAAGAATTTCAATACAAAATTAAATTAATTTTAATACAAAAGGAAATGTTGTGTTTTATATACATAGTAAGCGCAATATTAATAGTTACATCAAAGAATGAGCGGTCGTCGCATTTCTTAGGCGGTCCGGGCGCGGGCGGCGCCTGCATCACTGTCAGCACCTCCGCTAAATCTGTTAAATATCAACATTCAATTGAACACCACAATAATACAATATAATGGTATTTTACTCACGATATATTATTATTGTTTACATTGTTAAAACTAACTAACTTGCTGTTCAATTATTTTAGATTTGAATTTATTGAATTTTTTTTTTTTAAATAATGACTATTTATGATAGGTTGATACATTATATTATTTACCAATAAATCCTTTACAATGCGAGTCTTCCATCGCGTCGTAATATCGCAGCTGATGTTTTATAGAGTCCAAAACGAACCATCTGTAAAATAATTGTTATATTGCATCCTTAATTGTTTTCTATTTTAAATATTTTTTATAATAACATGTTTATTGAATTATAATACGATAGTTTTAATTAAGATTTGATAAAAATCCAAAAGATAAGCGAATTAATATTGAATACATAATTTTGTAACAAAGACTTAAAATTTAATCTAGATGAAGGTAATGCAGAGATGAGTGTTTTTAAGTAAAAAAATCCAAATAAATTAGTTTCACGCTGTATCTCGCACACAGCAGGATAGGCAGGGGGAACCTAGAGTTAAGATACTCCGTTTCCCATTTTCCGCCGAGTTCTGGAGGCATTGCGTGTTGAGTGGCGGGACTCAACGCCGTGCTTTCAATCGACATCAGAGCAAAGAAATTAAAATATAAATAAACATTTTATTTCCTCGAGTGGGGATCGAACCCACAAGTAAGTAACGTAATCAATAAGACACAGAGTGTATCTTTTATAAATATAAATAATATATGAGAGCAGAGTCGAATTCCATCAGTCAACGCGCAATGTATCGACAATTCAATGTTACATAGAGAACACAGTTCTTCCTGCTTACCCTGTATTATGCTGAATACAACATGAAGTTAAAAAATGCACCAACCTCTGTTTCCAACCCTTCAACAAAGCACCCCGCTTATACAAATGCCCCTCATGGGTCCTATTCTCCGCTACATTACTTGAGAAGTGCTCATAATAGGGCGGCGGTGGGACATGAGGTCCATGTGACGTCACCTCCGGTTTCTCTCTGACCCTCGCACACGGAAGGGCGAGGGCTTCAGCGCACCTCTCATGACATAAGACCCCACAGTCCGGACAACGAAGCCCTAGGGCTCCAGGTAATGCCCCCCATAGCAACTCTGAGCAGTGATCGCATTTAGCGGGAGGGGCAGCCGGCGCTGGGGTCCACCGGTGGGAGGGAGGAGGGGGAGCGGCTGCTAGACGAGCCCTGGCGAGAACTTCGAGGGTACCACGGCGGTGAGCCGCGGCGGTCGCGCGGCGTACAACACCGCTGCACATTGACGCGTTCCGCTGGAAAATGTGTGTTATGATAATAATTATCTCTATAAATTATACATCATAGTATTTCGAGTTACAAAATAATAATGAATACGTAAAACAAACATGTTTTACATCTAGGTTTTAGACTAGGTTCTCTCTAACTTTTTATTCTTTAATTCTAATATTTGCTTTCTTTATTTCCTTATAACAATACACAAATTAAGCTAGTACGTGCGTATTCATACAATACTAAATTATTTATATTTATATGTATTTTATATTTGAAATACAAAATTATCAAAGAAATCCAAAATAAAAAATTTACTTATAACTTAAAATTTTAAATAAACAAAATAAATGAATCTTACCTGCAACTCCAAAGTGTTGGGCAGTTCGAGCTGGTCCCATCTGACCCTCCACTTCTGTGGCAGATGTCCCAGCTCCAGCTCGAGCTGCCGGAGACGCTCCAGCAGACCCGTGAAGGCATCTGGCATGCACCGAGTTATGCTGTCAAAACTGTGGAATAAAAACGTTAACATTAGTATTAGACATTTATAGATAGATATTAGACTATAAAGTAAAATGCATTTTTCCCCACACCCGCAAGAACTTCAGGAAATCCTCTTTAGTACTTTACTAAGCAGCTAATCAATTTGAACTTTTATATCAAGTATAAGCAATAAATACTATATAACAAAAAATATTTTTAAAAGGTGAATTAAAATCGAAGTCATATAATTCAAACCAATGAATTATTTCATAAGAAGCAGTCGTAGCTCAGCGGAATAGCGTTTGACTGTAAAACCTAACAATTGTAGGTTAGATGCCCCACTCGGGGAATGCCACACAAGACATAACATTTAATAAATTGGGCGTTGCGTGGGAATGGAGTAACATTAGGTTCCCTTTGCCTGCTCTATTATATGCATGACTATAAAAATATTATTTACCCAGCAACAACCAATCTCCTATTAACAGGTTGGTTTCTCTCATCAGGCCACAAGTCAGGGTCATATGGGGCTCCGTGGGACAGCTCCTCGCTGACGTAGTACTCCCATACTTCCAAACTACTTATCGCACTTACGGGCCGTAACACCTGAAAGTTTATTAAATTTGTTAGTTATATGCGTGAAATTATTATATTAAGGTGTTTGAAGATAGTAATGTATTGGTAATGTTAGAACAATAAATGTTTTATAGGTATCTCTATGTGAAAGTAAATTTTAATCATGTATAAAAGCATATTTCATTCAAATTAAATAATTCCTGTAATTTCTTAATAAATATTACCGTACTTAGATTAGAAACTTGAGTAACTGCTTGAAATATGAAAACAATTATTAGATATTGCTGTTTACTGTGAAAGAAAAAAAGTATTTTTGATATGCTTCAATTTTATTCTAGCTTTTTAGAAACGTACAAGATTTATGACGTCATTGCTCACTAAATATATTATCTTAGTGTTAGCACTATTAATTAAATAATTTCAATTTTTCATTCTTTTTTCGTTACATTTCAACATACTAACTTTAAAAAGAAACTTTAATATAATAACATATATGAATATGTTATTATAAATAAAAATAGTAATCAGATAGATTTAGTCATATTATTATTTATTGTTCTAAAAAAATTTGAAATTTATAAGTATTATTCAAAGCCGTTCATCTCATGCAACACGTGCAATAGCGGCCATAAATATATGTATGTATAGTAAATATTGCGTCACAACGTATATAAAAGCATATTTACTTACAAAAGTATACCAAATAAGTTATAATTTAAATATATTAAACAATTAAACTTACACTATAAATTCTTAAAAATACTTCTAAGAATACAAAAATTAAATAAAAAAAAATAATAAATAAGAATGGTTTCAAATAAAAAAAAATGTAAAATTGCATATAAAAATACTACTAATTACGAAAGTCAGTTCAGTTTACAATTTAACTAGCAGTACAAAAAATGTTTAAAAAGTATATGTATATATTTCCAAGTATATATATAAATATAATATATTAAAGCATAACTGTTCATCTGTTATGATATATGTATGTATGTATATGTAATAATTACCAAGTAATACGCACTGGGTCATAGTAGACCGTCGACCGCTGGATAGCAGCGTTAATGCAAAAATTATTGTTTTAAAAAACACTGACATTTGTTTACAGACAGTATCGAGTTCGATTACTGACTCAATCAATAAAAACAGAATTTTAGTTACTTATGTTAATAGTGTTTAAGGATTTGAAACAAAAGTAAAACCAATTTCAACTAAATATTTGATTAAAAGGGATAGAAATTAATAAATTTTTTTTTGGCACGGAATCGTGGCCGCTTTGAAATTAGCTGTAGATAGCTGCGCAGATTTTATTATATTTTTTTTAAATTTTTGATGATTTTCCACCACGGCCACGACTCCTGGACCGTACTGCACATCACGTTGAAGACATTTAAAATAATCATTTTTAATATAAAAAAACAAACCGGGTTGTCCAGATCTGGTGTATAGAGTAAATTGTAGAAAACTGGTGATCTTTGATGTAGACGTTCAATATATTCGAATAAACCTAAGGCATTTCGTCCCTCTTCGCCTTCTCCTGTCGCAACACTCGCCAATCCACTGGGACCACCTGTCTCCACGCCCTAAAACCCGGTACAACAAACTTAAAATATATATAGCTTCACGCTGAATCATGAGTATAATAGGATTAAAGAAAATCTAGTGTTAAGACACTTCCCACGCACCGCCCAATATTCCACGTTGCATGGCAAAAATCAACGTTACTTTTTCTTCACTGTTCACTTTTTCGTCTTGTTATTAGAGGGAGGAAGAAAAAAAACATTCTCCCTAGTGGGTTGTGAACCTACGGTATGATGCTGTGCCACTGTGTAATAAAAATAGACTGAAATATCTAATACATCTCTTTAATTAAAAACTATAGAGATGAGACAGATTTCTCAGTTTAATTTGCTAGTCAAATTAGTATTTTTTTAAATACTATATTTTTGTTTAAATATTCTATTATATTACTGTTTAAAAATTTGTACAAAAACTACTTCATAGTCGCTTAAAAATTGTAATCTTATACATACCATCCTAGAAGCCTCCACTCTCCTCTCCTCCCCCGCGATGCCCAGCTCTGCCCGTTGCGCCTCGCTGTCCAGCAAGAAGGTCTTGAACCGACACGACACGCTGTGGTACGCCACGAAGCGGAGGTAGTACTCGTTGAATTCGAACGCGAGCGGGAATTGTTTTTGTAGCTGTAAAGAATGGTAAGTGTGAGAATTATTTACACGAACATATATCACTGACTACCAGGCTAGAGATGAAGCGTGAAGTTAAGTTAACATAGATCATATTTTCGAAATTATTAATTTAGGAATATCAGTCTAGTATCACGAGGTGTTTGTCTTTATGTCAAAAAACATATATGAAAGAACTCACGTTTTTCTACACAACAAACAGTAACAAATCAACCCTTCTTCTTCTTCTCATGAATATAATTATTTGTAAACTATAATTTTCTAGAGGTGCATTCTTAGAGAAATGTCTCCTATATATAGGAATAAAAATATAAATCACAGATATTAATTTAAAATTGTGGATGTCCTGGCGCAGGGGCAACTTGTAACTACTAACACGACTATTGAAGGTTCGATTCCCACTCAACACGCAATAAATATTTTCATTCCCTCGCCTTGGTGATGAGGCAAAACGCAACGTTGAGTTCCGGCCGCTCAACACGGAATGCCTCTAGAATGGAAACGGAATGTCTTAACACTAGGTTTCCAAGTTTCCTTTGCCTACTCTGCGGGATCGTGCAACTATAAAAAAAAATAACAAGACCACATGCATAGTAAATTTTATGTATATTATATATATATTTTAATCAATCATACCTGATGTACAGCATCGAGGAACATTAAGAAAGTGGGCGTAAATCCTTGTTGAGGGGCCGCAGTCAAATTGGACCTTTGTTGGAACTTGTGACCTAGCGCTAACCATTCTTTCTCCACTAATATTCTGAAACCCTCGAGTGTTCTATAGTAGGGGTCGAGGCAGATTTGTGATAGGGATGATATCTGGAATAAAAATTGTATTTATTTGTCTAGATTAAATAAAAATTCGCAGCACCTTCACCAATCAAAATGTCATGTTCTGAAAATTGAGCAGAAAGCGAGAAACGATCTTAGGTCTAAATCCTCCCTGCCTTTTGATTCATTCTCATATTGATAATACAAGTCCAATTCAAATAGCAATTAACAAACTTTCATTTGTAGTATTTTAAGAAAAATAGTGATACTTAACAACTTGAAGCTTCAACACAATATGTGCGTGATTGTATCAGCAAAAAAAAATATTAATTTTGTTGACTTATCACAAAGTTACAAAATAAGTAACCCCACATAAAAACAACCACACATTAACCACAAATACCTGAGCAGTAACATCCCATCCGTCTTCCAGAGACAATAGGACAGATGAACCTTGGACATCCAGCAAGTCCACCACGGCTCCGGACAGCTGGAACAGCTGCCGTAATTGCCAGAGCCATCCAGATTCTTCTACTAGTCTGGAATATATATGAATTTTATGTTACACTTAGGTCGACGAGTCTTGGCCGCCCTGAACTTATCTGATATATATATTAGATGGCTGCGCAGATTTGATTTTAGGATTTTCTTGCTTTTGTTATTTTTTCCCGAATGAACAATGCACAAACGGCCGATGGCCACAAGTTTGCATTTTAAATAAATCTCTTTTCTTTTTCGTTTCACCAAGGTGCCTATGATGTATGAGTAAGTAATTTCTTTAAGGAATATACAATTAGCATTTTTCTAAGTACATAAATATTAAAGGTGGAAATGACAAAATTAGTTTTTCATTGGCTTTGAATAGACAGTGTGGACATAAATTTTAACTTTTATAAAAATAACTGTATCCAATAGATAAAAATAGTAAAATAAATCTACGCCACGCCTGGCCTCATATTTGATATTTGATATTTCCTTTCAAAAATAAAAATAAAGAAAACAATAAACTAACTTCAAAAACCCAGGCTCATCTGGTGTCTGAGGCGCCGATGGTGCAGTGGCCCGCAACAACTTCTTAAAGGCATGCTTAGTTGCCCTTGCGTCTGGATACTCGACGGGTACAGGTTCCACTCCCGCTGAAGTACTTCCTAAGCCGCCCTTATCTGACAACACGTAGAGTGCTGCTCGACGACCTGAAGTGGAACCTACACCGTCACCAGACACTGTGAATATATAAGTACGAATATAAGAATATTCATTTAATTGTCAACAATAATTAATATATTTATTTAACAATCCAAATCCTTACAAAGTTTCACATTTATAATATTAGTAGGATAGTAAAACAGTACCTGAATCCAAATCAACAGTGGACAATCGTTGTCTCGGCACATAGAGGTCTAAGTGTGAGGCTTGTCTCCTGTCTTTGAGGGAACCCCATCTGCCGAAGTGTCGTGCCGTCGTACCACCCTTCCCTGCACTGCCTCGACCTAGAACACTGAGAGGAAAGTAAAAATATTAAAATAAAAGTTACTACGTTATAAGCGCGCGTCATTCCTTTCCGGCCACCGCGTACCCTAGAGTTGCCGACAGCCGGGTGGCGCGTAACAATATTCTGTACCTTAAAATCCCGACATTTACTGCAGAACTCCACTTTGAATAATTAAATAAATTAAATAATTAAATAAATTTTTGGACAAATTTTATTTTATTCTTACAAATGGTATTACATATATACTTAGAAACATGAATGCTAAACTAGTCATGGTACGGCAGCAGCACTATGTAAAAACGCACGGTCCTGTTAGCGCGACGATTGTAGACTTTCCACTCAAAAGAAATGAGTTGTTTTCATTTCCTTGCTCTGGTAACAATACAACACGTTTCAAAGTGGTAATACCACTCAACACACAATGTCTCGAAAATTGGAAGATTAAGTGGGGAATAGAGTGCCTTAACACTATTCTCTCTGCTTACCATACTATGAGCTAAATACAACATGACGCTACAAAAAGTTATGATCAAATTTCACATTTTTCTTGTCAATTGTATAGTTATTGTTAATAAGAAGTATCAATATGTAACAATAAAATAAGTAACGCACCCCAAAGTCCCAGCAGCTTTACTCAACAATGGTGTGTGATTATGTTGTTGTTCCTCACAGCACAGTAGTAAAGAGTCCAGGCTTAAACTAGAATCTTCCAGTTCACCTCTCGACGCTGGAGTTAGTGCTACAAGGGTAGCTAGATATCTTTCCTAGAAAACAAAAATATATTTATTCATTATTCCAATCTCCATTTTAATATATTTTTAACTTCACACTACTGTAAATAGAAGAGTAGGCAGAAGAAACTTAGTGTTGGGACACTCTGTACCCTACGCATCGCCCAGATGTTGAGACATTTCGTTTTTTCGTTGGAGGAACTCAACGCCGCGCTTTTACTTGTTACCAAAGGAAGGAAATGAAAATAATTTAATCTTTCTAGTGGGAATCGAATCCACAGCCGTTGCAATTAAAACAGACGCTGTGCCACTGCGTATGCTGCATATTTATGACGCATTCAATTTAATAGGTTTATTTTTATATGCATTTATATGAACTATTGAAATATGTTAAAATAACAAAGACAACTTTATAAACTCGTACGTGATTTGACTTTTGGATCGCCTAACTTTATATACCGTGCGTACTATCATTTATATATATTAAGTATTTTTTTTGTTGTTCCACTCTGTTAAAATAAAGTGTTTGTCACACACTTTGAGAAATCCGTCACAACAGCAAAAGCGAAGGACGGAGTGTCTTGAAATTAGCTCTCCCTCATCCTACTCTGCTATATACTGCATATAGTAGATATTTAATATGTACATAGTAAGTTAAAAGAAAGGGTACAACTAAATAATTTTACGTAATGTTCATAGTAAAATATTTACTTGTTCCAAACTGGATGTAGTTTCGGTGCCCTGGGCGTTACCGGGTGTTTGATGGCTGGAGCCCTTCAACATACCCATCACACCCTTGTGGTGGGACGCCGCTGATCTATATATAAAACATCATAATATTAATATGTAACATGATAAAAATGATTTACGATTATAACATAATATAATTTTATCATTTAATTTTTTAATATTATTTACATTGTAATTGTCTTTTTTTTATGGAAAAAGACAAGGCAAACGAGCGTTCGGGTCACCTGATGGCAAGCGACTACCGCCGTCCACGACCTCATGCAACACCAGAGGATCTACAGGTGCGTTGCCGGCTATGTCTCTTATAGACAAAAAGTATTTCTGTTAATTGCATAAAGTTGAATAGTTTCATTGGCTGAACTTGTTAATATCAGTTCCCAGTGAAGCCAGAGTTACCTACCGCACTTAAAATGTTTAATGTGTTATACATAGTCCTCAAGCCTAGTTTCTGACCTATCAAGGACTAAGAGTAAACTGCATTCTTGTAGTGCCACCAATAAAGAGTCGGGCCGATCAAGTAGTAACAGTTGATATGAACTCGTTCAGTTCTACGGAGCGAAATACAATTACAGCGAGATACACCTCATTTCTCTGTTGCAGTTTTCTGGACTTTAATAAACGCAAGTAAGTTAGTACTTATATATTTTAGCATTATGTCAAGAAATTATTTGTTTTTTTCTTAATTTTACCGTGCCCGTTTTAATAAACTTTAGATTTTAGTAGCTCCTCTTGAAAGCCCTCTCACGATTAAGCCATACCTTTTTAAAAGGATATTAATAGTAAACTATTAGTAGTTTAGAATTCATGTAAATTTACCCTATCTTTGGAGGAAAATATAAAAAATATATAATATATAAATAGAATTTAAATAAGATGAACCATAAATACCTGGCAAGCAGTGCCTTAGTCCGCGGGTGTCGCCAAGTAATGAGCGGCACGCGGCCCTGCCGGTAGCAGCGCGCGGCGCGCCGCAGCGACTCGTCCGACACGGGCTCCGGCACCGCCACCACCGCCGGGTAGCTGCGGGAGACATTACTCATTACTAATTAATGAAGTCAGTTTACAATTACATTTGCTTGGACTAAAGAATGTACAACAATCAAATTTATTTTAGTGATTATGTTGGATCATGGTCATGATCTGCAAGGATACACAAAATTACAAAATTAAATTTCATCTTACTAAATCTAACAAAAAACATATAACATGAACTAGATACTAGGCTTAGGGGAAGACGGGAATCAGAGTCGAAAATGATAGAGCGTTCTTTAAGGTAAGTTGGAGTTTCAGGATGGAAAAGGATAGAATAGAGGAGAGTTAAGAGTATGGACATTCAGACGTTCTTTAATAGGAAGCTATCTAAGCTGCGATCGATGCTGGCTGATATGACCATTACAGTCGAACCCACAAGCATCATTGACCTCCTGCACAGCGCATACAAGAAGGGAGAGGGGTGTACCTCCTGCACAGCGTGTAGAGCGCGTTGGCGTGCGAGAGGCGGAAGGGCGGCGCGGCGAGCCCCACGCGCGCCCAGTCGCGCGCGTACACGCGCTCGCGCGTGCGCTCCAGCGAGCGGCTGCTGCTGCTCTCCGCGCTCTCCGCCACGCCGCTGGCCACCAGCTCCAGTTCTTGTACTGTAGCACATACATACATAACATACAAGGCACGCTCACCTCCTGCACAGCGTGTAGAGCGCGTTGGCGTGCGAGAGGCGGAAGGGCGGCGCGGCGAGCCCCACGCGCGCCCAGTCGCGCGCGTACACGCGCTCGCGCGTGCGCTCCAGCGAGCGGCTGCTGCTGCTCTCCGCGCTCTCCGCCACGCCGCTGGCCACCAGCTCCAGTTCTTGTACTGTAGCACATACATACATAACATACAAGGCACGCTCACCTCCTGCACAGCGTGTAGAGCGCGTTGGCGTGCGAGAGGCGGAAGGGCGGCGCGGCGAGCCCCACGCGCGCCCAGTCGCGCGCGTACACGCGCTCGCGCGTGCGCTCCAGCGAGCGGCTGCTGCTGCTCTCCGCGCTCTCCGCCACGCCGCTGGCCACCAGCTCCAGTTCTTGTACTGTAGCACATACATACATAACATACAAGGCACGCTCACCTCCTGCACAGCGTGTAGAGCGCGTTGGCGTGCGAGAGGCGGAAGGGCGGCGCGGCGAGCCCCACGCGCGCCCAGTCGCGCGCGTACACGCGCTCGCGCGTGCGCTCCAGCGAGCGGCTGCTGCTGCTCTCCGCGCTCTCCGCCACGCCGCTGGCCACCAGCTCCAGTTCTTGTACTGTAGCACATACATACATAACATACAAGGCACGCTCACCTCCTGCACAGCGTGTAGAGCGCGTTGGCGTGCGAGAGGCGGAAGGGCGGCGCGGCGAGCCCCACGCGCGCCCAGTCGCGCGCGTACACGCGCTCGCGCGTGCGCTCCAGCGAGCGGCTGCTGCTGCTCTCCGCGCTCTCCGCCACGCCGCTGGCCACCAGCTCCAGTTCTTGTACTGTAGCACATACATACATAACATACAAGGCACGCTCACCTCCTGCACAGCGTGTAGAGCGCGTTGGCGTGCGAGAGGCGGAAGGGCGGCGCGGCGAGCCCCACGCGCGCCCAGTCGCGCGCGTACACGCGCTCGCGCGTGCGCTCCAGCGAGCGGCTGCTGCTGCTCTCCGCGCTCTCCGCCACGCCGCTGGCCACCAGCTCCAGTTCTTGTACTGTAGCACATACATACATAACATACAAGGCACGCTCACCTCCTGCACAGCGTGTAGAGCGCGTTGGCGTGCGAGAGGCGGAAGGGCGGCGCGGCGAGCCCCACGCGCGCCCAGTCGCGCGCGTACACGCGCTCGCGCGTGCGCTCCAGCGAGCGGCTGCTGCTGCTCTCCGCGCTCTCCGCCACGCCGCTGGCCACCAGCTCCAGTTCTTGTACTGTAGCACATACATACATAACATACAAGGCACGCTCACCTCCTGCACAGCGTGTAGAGCGCGTTGGCGTGCGAGAGGCGGAAGGGCGGCGCGGCGAGCCCCACGCGCGCCCAGTCGCGCGCGTACACGCGCTCGCGCGTGCGCTCCAGCGAGCGGCTGCTGCTGCTCTCCGCGCTCTCCGCCACGCCGCTGGCCACCAGCTCCAGTTCTTGTACTGTAGCACATACATACATAACATACAAGGCACGCTCACCTCCTGCACAGCGTGTAGAGCGCGTTGGCGTGCGAGAGGCGGAAGGGCGGCGCGGCGAGCCCCACGCGCGCCCAGTCGCGCGCGTACACGCGCTCGCGCGTGCGCTCCAGCGAGCGGCTGCTGCTGCTCTCCGCGCTCTCCGCCACGCCGCTGGCCACCAGCTCCAGTTCTTGTACTGTAGCACATACATACATAACATACAAGGCACGCTCACCTCCTGCACAGCGTGTAGAGCGCGTTGGCGTGCGAGAGGCGGAAGGGCGGCGCGGCGAGCCCCACGCGCGCCCAGTCGCGCGCGTACACGCGCTCGCGCGTGCGCTCCAGCGAGCGGCTGCTGCTGCTCTCCGCGCTCTCCGCCACGCCGCTGGCCACCAGCTCCAGTTCTTCTACTGTAGTACATACACACATATCTTACTAAATGTTTCATAGGTTGATAATATTTCAATATAGGTTTCGTTTTTAATCTAAACATTCACTACAACTTGCACTCTACTCACCAACTTATGAAAACACTTTAATAAACTGATTTTGATTATATTAGTGGAGGCGATGTTAGGTATATATAGAAAAATACTTAAGTAGCTGCCTGGCAACTGATATAGTAGACTAAAAACCTTAATAATGAATAAAACAGTCCCAAAACGTCTTATCTAATGCGCAAAGACTAGAAAAATCTGACAAATTAATTAGAAGTTGCCTTACTCCAGCTATCAGAGTAAACAAACCTAAAACAAACATAAATATTCCCAAAACATCCCACACTATAGTCATACATCCCACAATATAGTCTAATAAATTAGACTTTTCCATCCACTAGTAAATAAAACAAAAGCATAAAAAAACCCTTCTCTATCCCTATAACAAAAATAGGAAGTACCCTATAGCTTTTGATATAACAATGCATTAACGCTCATATCTTTTGATTGAGTTGACTTACGCGATATATGGAACAATCGAAGATTGACGTAGAAAATAGATTATTAATATTGGGCGTTAGAAGTTTATTTTTTCTGTCCTGAAAGGGATCGTAGGCCTATATATTTTAAACAGACAGACGGCAGACCTACAGACAGACCGACAACAAAAAAGGAATAGATAAGAAATTAATAAAACTCACGTGACAATGTATCAGCAGACAAGGAAGCCATGAGCGGTGGTGATGTTAAAGACCTGGCATCGGCTGAGGGTAGGACATACTTTTGTCTTTTGGATGGTTTGGGTTTGAGTCCAGCTCGACGTGCTGTCTTAAGAAGGGTCTTTTTGGCGAAGCCCCTGTAAATTAGATAATATTTATATGGTGGGGGTGGGGTGGTACATAGTATTTATTATGGTAACGTATAAAAATATATAATACTAAAGGAAATATAATTTAAATCAAGACATTATTTTTTTATTATTAAATTATTTATTTTAATTTTTAATATGCTTGTAATGTTTTTTTTAATACATTTTTATTGTTATAAATAAAATTGAAATATTTAAGAGAGTGATTATGAGCGTTTCCTAATTCACGATGTATGAAGAACACACTATGGAGTACTAGGGTAAAGGGAGAGATGCGTGCGTACTTGAGCGTGTAGTGCTTGGGCGCGGCGAGGTCGGTGGCGGCGGGCGCGCGCGCCGACAGCGCGAACGTGCACAGCGCGTGCTGCGGCTCGCGCAGCCGCGCCACCGCGCGCCGGAACGACTCCGCCTGCTCGCTGCTCACCTCCTCGTCCAGCGCCACCTGCACCACGCACCACATCAGTCTAATAAATACACTCCTCCTTCCAATACATGTTAAATAAGCCAAACCTTTATAAGTTGGAACGTAGCTGCTCGTAATTGCAACCCGTCGTGTAACGCGTGGTCCAGCTGCGCGTGCGTTGCTCGCACTCCCTTCTCACGAGTTAGCGCACTCAGTGGAAACGAACGTACTATTGTTGCTTCGCATGCTGTAAAAAATTAATTACGTTAAAGTGATTTTTTTTGGGTTATTTAATTAGCAAGCAATATAAATTACAAATAAAAATAGATAAAATTATTTAAGAAAAATAAAAAAAATAGAAAATCAAACTCAAAATTTATTTGTATCATTTTGTTATACATTTAATAATCTCCTTCTTTAGTTTAAATATTTACATACATAATCTGTGATTCTGAAAAACATTTCAATAACTAATATTATTCACAATTTTCACTTTAACATCATTATTTACACCTTAATATTTTTTTAATATTTACAATTAAGCAGAAAGTGGGGAACGAAGTATCTTAAAACTTGGTTCCCTCAAACTACCCTGCTGTGTGCGGAATACAGCGTGAACATGTTTTTTTAAATTTAATATTTGACAATTCAATTATAAAGTGTGCAATTACTAAGAAGGATAAATATTAAACAGCAAAAAATATAAAAAATCTCACCATAAGGATCCATGGGCACGCCTTTGAAAAGTAACCTATAGTTCGTTAAAAACAATGCTCCTTCAGCAGGCAATAACTGAGAGAGGGCTGAGCCCCGACCGTCCGCTAGCAGTAGCGCTCTCAAGGCAGGAGTGGCTGCTGATTCACCGGCGACGAGGGCCGGCCAGGCTATACGAGGCTATATGAACAAGAAATTTATACATTTACAGAATATCTGACTACAATATAATTTAAGCATAAACTTATACCTAAAATAATGTATTAACTATAAAGATATTTAATACACATAGAAAGAAAACAAAAAAACCGAAGTGTTTGTTTCCTTGATCCGATATCACTTATTTTAATTAATTTTTTATTTCTTTATTATTTGTATTAGATAGGTCTGTGACATAAATATACTTTACGTTAATCGTTTCAAAGTAGCCCATCGGTCAGAAATATCTCTTCCTCAAAACTCTTAGCTACTTTCAGTTGACAACTAGGACACAACAGCAAATAAAAGCACTCATGGGCATCCTTGTCATACAAAAATAATTTATAATACTAACCTTCTGCACGGGCGGCAGCCTCCTGCTCTCCCTGGCCACGGCGTCCAGCGTCTCCAGGTGCATGTGCACCACGCCCGGGATCATCTGGTGCAGGCAGCGCACGTGCTCCGCCGTCACGCCGCCTTCTGTGCACACCTGGAAACAAATATGTTATTTTAGTATTATAATTTGTTTTTGTTTATTTTCACTAATTACCATTGTGCTGTAATTTGATAGTGTATACTGAACACAAAAGAGAATAAAATACTTACTTTCGTTTGCTTATTAATAAAAATTAAAGAAATATATATAGTTAGCTAAACTTGCATAAATAAAAGCAAATTTGGAAATAGAAACGCATGTTTCAAAATGTTAATATATCAAATTCCATAAACATCTACATAAAATACTAAGATTAATAAAACAGAATCATGATGTATGTGATGTTAAGTTGATCTTCCCAGTCCACACTAAAAAACTGAATATTTTAAAATTTATTTTCATTTCCGTGGTCCGGTCTGGTAAACGCATGGTTAAGTTCCGCCATTCAACACTCAATGTTTCAATAAAACTCAAGGAAAAAACTAGGTGCTTTCTGCATACTCTGCTTTATGTGAGAAATAATTTTAAAAAATATACCTTATCAACAAATCTCGACACCATCTTGATAACATTATTGCCAGCTTCTCCTGGATCTGCCTCCTCGAAGCCAGACTCCGCGTCGGCGCTGTCCGATTCTGCCACACTACAATTAAATTAAAAGGATAAGGACTACAGCTAACTTCTTGGCGGCAACAACTGGCCAACTGCACGGTATCTTTTATATCAAAATAATGAGTGTAATTTCAAGTAGCTACCTGTTAGTAATACTGTTACTAGCGCGGTCGTCGTCGCGGGCGTCAGAGCGCCGCCCCGCGCCCTCCAGCGGTAGTAGCAGGTACACCATCCGGTTGGCGTAATGTATGGCTTGGCTGTATAACGTCGATTCCTCGCTAGCTATTAGTTCACGTTGTTTTTCTGGAAGCATTTTTTTTAGTTACATATTTTATTTCACATGTAACAAAAAAAAACAGATTAAAGCAAAATATAGCCTTGACTTTAACTGGTTTACTTGCCTCTACTACTATTTTGATACTCTGTTCCCCTACACAAAACTATTACTACAAAGATATTTTTCATGTTTAGTATGTATTAAAATTATATAAAATGTGGCCTGGAATGTCGATTTGATCACTTGACGATCTTAAGGTTTGTTACCTGAAGATAGTCAAGTGATATACATATGTATACCATTTTAGAGTTTATACTAAAAAGTAAATCAATTAAATGTTTTTATATTGAAAAACATTTTACATTAGATCACAACTAAAGTGAAATATAAACCAAAAAATAAACTTAATTAAATGTCGCAACAATATGGTCAATACATATTACATTTAAAAATCATACCTTGAGGTAGAGTGGGCCAGAGCCTCATTTGCTCCGCGGCTATTTCTAAAGCACTGGGTTCCTGCGCCTTTAATAACGATATGTATTCATCATCCTCCCTTAAAACCAAAAAAAATTGTCAATAACAAAATGTTACAAAAATAAATTATACAATATTAGATCATAACTTTTAATGGGAATATTGTAATAACGATGTTATATAATATTTGTGTGAAAACTAAAATCTTATTTTACAATACTTAACCTATTTTCATTTACTTATAAATAAAATAATCATTCACCTGTAAAAACAATAAAATAACATTTAAAACCCAAGAAAATAATTATTTCACCTTAGGAATAATAATAATTTTATGGTTTGATCAAACTCGATTCAAACTGTCAGGCCACGTTTGTGTCGCAATTTTCTTTATAAATATACATATTTTTTACGAATGTTTTTAAAATCACACATTTTTTTTAAGATATTTAAAAATATTTTCTATTATTATTAAAATATGTATAAAAATACCTAGGACTAGGCATCCTGTGGTGATGTGTAGGACTGGGAAGGTATAAAGCTTTGATATCTCGCTGAACATCTTGATAAAACGCAGCCTCCCAAAATTGCTGGCTTGTCCATACTTGATGTTCCTATACATATGAATAAATAGTTATTCATGTTTAATCCACAGTTTTCCTGTACTAGAGCAGTAAGTGACGCAACTTAGTCTGACGACTAATATACATATAGTAGCTCCCATCTGCTGTTTGAAATGTAAGCAAGGAGAACTTTATTACTCTGTTGCTAACAGTGGGTAATTTATTAAGTTTAATAAGAATCATCAAGTTCTTAAGTAATTTAATTTAAAGGCAATATAGTTAAAACTTAGGTGTTACAATATAACATGTGTCTGCATTTGAGGCCAGTCGTGGCGCAGGGGCACAAAGTGTGACTGTAAAACCAACTGGTTGTGGGTTCGATCCCCACTCGAGGAGATGAAATATTTACTTAAATTTATATTTCCATTTCTTCGCTCTGGTCTCGAGGCAAAGCGCGGCGTTGCGTTCTGCCACTCAACACGCAATGCCTCTAGAATCCGGCAGAAAGTGGGGAACTGAGTGTCTTAACACTAGGTTCCCTCTGCCTACCCTGCTACGTGCGGAATACAGCGTGAATATGATTTATTTGATTTATTTATATCAACATTTACCTGTATACACATATAGGCATACTGTATGACTCCCGTACAAAGTTTCCGACAGTAGGCCGTAGCGAGCGGCAAGATGGCCGCCGCTATGGAGTGCTCATCCAAAGCAGTGGCCGATTGCAAAGCGCAGTTCATTAACCTAAAAAATGCAAAAATAATAAAATACAAGACAATTCTTCTTTATTTTGCAAACTTGGGAGGGAACATTATTATTTTTCTCATGTCCAGTATTTTAGACTTTGATATACTGTGTGTGCTTAGGTACTAGTACCTATCTGTAACGATATCCTTACAATTTTAGCAATCTTTATTATTTTTTATTCTTTATGTTGTCGAACTATCCAGGAACATATTCTCTCAAAAAATATTTGGGCATGGGCAAAACATGAGAACTTCTTTACAACGTTGTAATTATTCCTAGATCGCTATATGACTTTATAGTTTTTTTTAACAAAACAGAACAATTGGGTCATGCAGCTTTATCAACAGAATTGACATTAAGAGGACTTATATTGATTTATACTATACATAATATAGCATTCTTTTTTATCTTCCATGTTATTTTTTTTATCAACATGGAACCATGAAAATAATAATACTAAGTATTGAACTTGGAAAATATATTGCATGTGAGATAGAAATCATTATGGCTAGATGTCGTGATTGTGAAATACACGCCATATACCCATTGGTACATATTAAGTACTGTTTAATAACACCGAACATTTTTAAATATATCTTATAGTTACATATTTATTTAGTAAAATAAAAGTCAATATAATATTTTAGCCTTAAACTCATATAGAATCAATTATTAAATCTTATAAAAATAGAGAAATATAAAAAAAATAAAAGTCTAATAAAGTAAATACTGTAAACAGATAAATAAACAAACATGTATTTATTTTATATGTATAAATCATTTATATAATAATTTATCTCAATAAGTAAGCACATTCCTGTATTCCATTCAAAATCTAAATTTGGACCCACAATCTTTTACATCAAACATTCTAATGCTTTTTTGAACTGCATTACTATTTAAAAAGAAATTTCAATATATAAAAAAATATATCTGTACTGAAGTAAACATGAATTTTGATAACATCTCTATTGAAAGAGGAAATTGCAATAAACCACGTTATGATAAATAATTACTTAATGTTTATATAACGGTGCGTGCTAATCTGGATTCTATCATACATTGTTTAGATCGTTTGGAAAAATGCTGAATTTTATATTGTTGTATTTTTTCTCATTCTATGTGATTGGCACACGAGCTGATAGTATGTTGGTAAGATTTTTTTTATTTTTAACAGTAAAATTTCACATCTGTATTTGAAAATATTTGACAAAAATTGGTGTTTACTAAACCAAAATACACATCTGGCTATACTTAGCTGGCTGGCTTCAAGTTATTGTGCCGTGAAGGTTTTATGAGTCTATCAACTAAATAAAATAGTATTGAGCTGCTTAGACAAAGCGAAGTCTATAAACTCCGTTTTCTACTTTCCAGTCAGATTAAAGCTAATTCGTTCTGGGTGGCAGAATTTAACGCTGAGAGAGAAACGTTAAAATTATTTAACATTCAATCGCACGCCGATCGAACCCACAATAATTGCTTATATTCAGAATCTTTCCAAATTTGCTATTATACCAATTATTTCTTATCATTAAATTTCCCAGGGTCCAGGGGTATGGTCAGTTATAAGCATCTCCGAATGTCCGGAATCCACAGCTCGAGAAGACGTCAAAGCTGAAGTCAACAAACACAAGTTAAATCGTACTCACGATGGGATGACAGCAAAAGTTAGCGTTGCTACCACTATCAATGACAAATACGGAGTAAAGTTATAATCTTTATTACACAATAACATTATTTATAAGAAAAAAAAAGCATTTTTAAATTAGAGGCCGGCCGTGACGCAGAGGCACAAAGTATGCAAAAGCGACTGGTTGTGAGTGCGATCCCCACTCGAGGAAATGAAATATTTATTTAAATTTATATTTCCATTTCGTCGCTCGGGTATCGAGGCAAATCGTGGCGTTAAGTTCCGCCACTCAGCACACAATGTCTTCAGAATTCGGCGGAAAGTGAGGAACGGAGTGTCTTAACACTGGGTTCCCTCTGCCTATCCTGCTGTGAGCGGAATACGGTGCGAAAAACTGATTTTATTTATAAATATACCTATATTATGTTTAAATAAAATCACAACGTTTAATACTAATATTTCATTTCAATTCTTTTAAAATCAATAGGACTACATCACCAGAAAATTATACTTTCTTTTTCTTTTATTATGTTTTCTTTATGATAAAAGAAAAAGAAAGTATAATTTTCAAAGATAAAATAAATGTGCAACCAAGAATGTCATGTTTATGAAGCACTGTTGTAAGTACTAAAATGCTAATAAAATTACATGATGGACCTTCAAATAGTATATTTTTATAAACGAAACGACCAAAAGACAAACCCTAGAAAATAAGGCTACTTATTTTCTGATTTTGCCACAATTTTTAATTTTAGAATTTTCTTTCTCAGGCCCACGTAGAAATATGCAAATACGTGGACGGTGGTTGCAAGCAGTACCAGGTGTTATCAGACAACAATGTTGTGAGCATGCTCGACAAGTACGCTAAAGAAATGGTCACTGATGCTTTGACGTTCGCTAAAATTGATCCACCCGAGTTCCCCATTAATGAGGTAAGAGGAGAATTATCTTTGTTTTTTTTTTAGTTTGGCACTATATTAGAAACATTGCAGGCATTGGCAAGGATTGGCAATTCTGGAGGAATTGTGTGTTAGGTGGAGCTTCGAAGAAATGAAAATATAAAATATTTCATTTCTTTTAGTGGGCATCGAACTCACAACCTATCGCGTTTACAGCACGCTTGTGTACGTGCACTACGACTGGCCAGAATTATTTATTTGTATTGTATTTAATTTGTATTTTGGGAATAATAGCTACAGATAAATTAATGTTTTCCATTTTCTATTTCCGACAGTATGGTTGGATATCTCCAACCATAATAAATAGTCAGTTGAATTTATAGAAATACAATCTTAAGTAAAATTATAAATTTATAATATATTAAAACAAATTATAACTCTCTAACTAAAAATACATATAGTATTTATCTGTTTCCATAAAAATGCTAAGTTTATTTATTCACAAAAATTACAAGAGAATGTTAAAGAAAATAACTATTATTATGTATATTATTTTAACCAAAAACCAACCAATTATTCATTTAAGGGCGAATACGAAATAGAAGACTACGTGGTGGACTATTGCAAGTTACCCCGCGACGCCGTTTATGGAAAATTTGAGGCTTTAGCCTACTTAGTATATAAGAATGAAAAGGTGGCGTGCATTAAACTTGTATTGGAATTTAACAAATTCGAAGATGAAAACTACTGCGATCCTGATGAAGAATAATTTTTTAAGAAATATTATTATATGTATTTTCTTTGTACGTAAAAATACATTTAAAGAATCTATAATAGTATATAACCATTAATGTATACCTATATAGTAAAAAAATATAAAATAGTGGAAAAGATGTTCAAAATGAGTAGTTTTTGTTCAATCACCAATCCGTCGTGTACGAACTCACTTGACGACGTGGTCGAACTGGTGGTGCTGCAGCAGGTGCTTGTTGGTGGGCAGGCGCGCGGCCAGGTCGCGCACGAGCGCGGCGCGCGCGGCCGGCGCCCGCAGCGCGCGCTGCACGCCCGGCAGCGACTTGCGCGCGTCCGCGTGGCGGCCCTCGAACACGGCCGCCACGCACGCGCGCAGCACCTCCAGCCGCCGCGCCGAGTTGTTCAGCTGCGGCTGCGCGTGCTCCGCCGCGCCCGTGGGCGCCGCGCCGGGCGGGATGATCCTCGGCGCCGGCAGCCGCAGTGCTGATAATCTGAAACGATACACGTAAATTAAGAAAAAATGTCATTATCATTTTTTATGTGCTAAAAAACTATAGCAAATATTTGTCCATGATTTTCAGCAATATGGACAAACAAACAACTTGTACCTATGGTTCATCTAGTACGCTACGTTAGTATACTACTTCTTTCACTTCTTCTCATTTGCTTTATACACACAGTAATCTGCATACGACCTCAGCATATAAACTCCAATATTTTAAAAAAAAATCTAGTATTTTTACAATAAGTAAAATTTTGAGAATATAAAGTTTTGAGAAACATATAAAAACATAATATATTAAATAGAAAATATCAATGTCATGATTAATACACAACAGCAATACGCACTTGGGGTTGCCGGCGTTGCGCGCCGCCACGTCGTGGATGACGGCGTGCACGCGCGCGGCGTCCAGCGCCGGCAGCGGCGGCTGGTGGATGCGCGCCGACGCGCCCTCGGGCGGCCGCAGCACGCGCTGCGAGTACGCCTGCGCGGACACCCCCTGCGGCCAAACGGAACCTTGCATGCTCTGTACTGTGCCACTGCGCTGGCGACCTTTCATTATTCATTTAAATATTAAACATTATGACTTACTTGCGGATTAGGATTTTCATTGAGATGTAATTGCATTGCAAGATCTTGTATGTGTTCTAGTTCCAATTCACTATTGAGAGACTCCAATCTCATCTGTTCTGGAAGATTCCTAGAAAATAATGAAAATAATTCATAAGAAATATTTAAAATATATATTTTTAATTTTTTTTTGGCGAGCTCAGTGGCGTATTATCAGAGACCTAGGTGGTAGCAATGGACGAAAATAAAACAATAATTATGATGATTAAATTTGAACAAGTAGAACAGGAAAGCTTCTTACTTACAGCCTTACTACCTAATTTTCACTAGTGAAACTTGTTTAATTATTTTAAGTAAATTAAAGATAAGCATTGTCACTGTCATTTATCATATGTATACCTCAGTTTTAAACTATTTTAACTGTCTATGTCAAATGTAATTAATATTTTTGACTTAAGTATAATAGCTATTTTTTTATTCAATACGGAATATTTAATATAATCAACCACTTTTACTCAACTTCATGCTATAGCAATCAATGAAAGAAACTAGTGTCAAAATACTCTATTCTCCACTTTCTGCTTGAATTCAAAACACATAATTTTGAATGGTGGAACTATATCTCTGCAATTTGTCGCATCAGTACTGATGAACATAATTAATTCCCATTGGATCTACATACATTTACATTTACAGTTAACTCCCACCAACTACTAATTTCAACAAAAAACAAATTTACATACTGAACCAATTCATCCCATATATCTGTGGGCCGCCATGGGGGTCCTCTCTCAGCGACGAGACCATTAAAAAACATGGAGTCCAGCAATCTGACTGCAAAGGGGCATTGTGATAAACCCCTGGCCCCGAGGAAACCAGCCTTGTGGAATGTTAGCACGGGAGATGGATGTATCCTGATGATAGTTAGACAGTGCCTGGGGAATAAATAAGTGTTAAACTAATTTATAATTATTTAATATTCCATATGAATAAAATGTTAAATTATCATAATCTATAAATAATATTAATTTAATTTGGTTTTATTTTTTCTTATTTAAATGTTTGGTGTAAAATTTGTTAAGTTATAGAATATTAAGTTAGCACTTAGTATAACGAACAGTTTTAAGAATTTCAAAAAATATATAATAATATACATCATTACTAAACTTAAGTTGATACTTAAGTACAAAAAAAAATGGTGGTTAAAACTATTCTTTTTCTTTTTCATTTTCATCTTCAATTTTAAAGTTTGATACACCATATTAAAACAAAATAAATTAATCGAACACCAAAGTAACTTCGCTAAAGTCATCATAAAGACGAATCTTTTGGTCTTATACAATACAAGACCTTTCTTTCGAAATTATATAATATATTCCAATAATTTTATGACTGTTTAATGTTATACAAAGTTTTATTAAATCTAGTATAATACATAAAAACAAAAAAATACCAAACCTACCTATAACCCTGCAGTAACTTTGCCAGAGTTCTCATAAACACTGCCCTAATTTCCTTATCCATCATATGTGGGGGTGACGATGAAGGCGGTGGTGGGGCGAAGGCCGAGTCTGCTGACTTCAGTTCCGGTTGTAAAACTAGTGCTAGGGCCTCTTGTAAAGAGGATAATAGCTTCCCTTCGGGCCTAGGGATATTTACTCCCGCAGGTATGTGGAGGGAACCCACGTCGAGATCCGCTACTATTACGTCCAGCTAAAATGGAAAATGCGTTGTTCATTATAAAATATAATTAAAAATAAAATAATATTGTAATAGTATTAAAGGTGTTAGATAAGATAGATCTATAATATTACTTTTGGAATATTTTTTTTTGCTTTAATTTGTTTATTTTTTATTTACACATACATCCATATGTCCAAAATGAACAAAATGATAATTCATAATATTGATAGATATCAGTCTAAGCCCGCCCACCATTATTTAGTTCACAATGCAAAAAATACTTAATCTCATATTGAATATGAGAAGCACTCTAATTGGATCTTGCACACAAACTAATAAATCTTTAAAAAAATACTTTTTAGATATTGAAAATCACATCAACCATAACCAAATTAAAGAAACACACAAAATCTCACCAATTCCGATACCTCCTCCTTCAGACTCGAATGCACACCTATCAGGAAGGGCGTGGGGGTTGCCAACACCTCCGCTAGGCCAGCGGGTAGCAGCGGTATGTATACGTGGGCGTATCTGAAGGGGAACATTAGAGCTGCAAGTGCCCTGCAAACAGCGGAGAGTCGGGCTGCTGCTAGTGATACTAGCAAGACCTTGTGTTCGCTCATCACTGCACACCACAGTGTTACTGAGTTATGGATACCTGGAATGGGAAATTAGTGGATCTCTTATTTGTTTCGTTTCTCATCACATAAGCACACTTAGTAGATGCTTATAGTTTATTGTTGCTAAGTAGTTGGTAGTCATACCCTTGAGATTATACGTAAGTAATCTAACGCTTTGTTAAAATGTTTTAATTTTTTTTATAAATGTTTTTATTAAATAATGCAACAATGTACTACAAAAGTCCATATCAAATTTATTTTTTTTAAGACTCTAGGGATTAATTATCAACATACACACAATACAGAGTTAGTCTTTCGATAGCACTTTAAATGCAAGTCTTTGCATTTTATTTTTTCTAGTTTTACGCTGTATCCCATATAATTCTACTTGTATTTCTCGCTTTCCGCCGCAGTTTTCGACACGACTCCGCGCTTTATCTGGTTACTAGAGAAACGAAATGAATTGTTTATTATATAAATAATAAATAATTAATTTCCCCGAATGGGAATCGAGTCCATAACTGCGTTACAGTAACACCACTCTGCCACTTTGTGCAGCTTTTTACACGTAATTACATAAAAAAATCACTTTTACTCACCTAACAACCTCAACAGCATATGAACAGCAGTATGCGTAACAGGCATGGGGGGTGCAGCTGGTGGCTGTAGCGCCTGCCGGTCCCCTGCGCCTATACTGAAGCGTACTTGGGGACCCCCCGCCGGTGGCACTAGGACACAACCCAGTAGGTTGCCTACTAAGGTTTCTAACGGCACACCCAGGTTTTCAACCCACACCGTGTATATTATGCCGAGGCAATTCTGGAAATTGTGAATTAAAAGTAATTTTTATAAGTTGTTCTTTTAAAATATTATTACAATTTGTTAATTCAATTGCCGTTTAAATAAAAAAGGTCAATATTAAAAATATATTGTTTTACAGATCTAGTATCATTAGAGTTCTGTCACCCTGATCAAAAAAAATCCAAACGGAAAAGATCGGAAAATGAAAAGTGAAGATCAAGATCTATTCATAAAAGACAGTCTATTATACAGATTTCATTAATGGAATGCCATGCCTGAATTCGCTGTCATGTGTTTCTATACAGTCCCCATCATTTAGTTGTACAAATGACTGTGTTGAATCAAATGTAAGTTTTTTTTTCAACATCTAAAGTTACTATTCTTTGGACATACCGTCGTGAACTAGAGGGCCGCCTATTATAATATACAGTAATTAAAATTGTGAACTACAAACATCTCTGTTGAAGTTAAACAGTAATATTTATAATATTTTTTTGTACAAACAAAAAACGCCCCTAAAATTTAAATTTGTCTTTGTCTGCATTTAACAGATAAGACAAACAAATAACAAGGCAGAATCGCTCAAAACATTTTAATGAGGCGGCGGAGCGTAACTACCCATTGACTCTTAAATAGACCGATTTTAATACTTATATTTTTTTTACAATTTGAATATTGCCAATAAATTCTCTTATTAAGTATAAAATAGAAAATTATCAAGATATGTATTAAATGAGGTGCAGTGGAGCCCATCCCACCGCACCCGACCGCAGTGGATTTGATTCACACTGACCGGGAGATTGCACAATTTTCATTATCCTACTTTGGTAAGACAAAGTGCAGTGTTGAATTCCGTCTTTTAACATTCACTGTCTCAAATTCGGGTGGAAAATAATAATTATACAGTGTCGTAAGTCGTATAAACTGATCTTCTATACTGATCATGCATAAAAGCTAAAAAAAACGAATGATAGGTTTCTCATTTCACATTTAACTTTACAAAAATATTATATTACAAATTTCATTACAATTTTACACGATATTTTAATATAATACACTTAAATAAAATATTTCTAAGTTACCCGGAATGTATCTATGTAGTCTTGCCGCGACACGATGACCAGGCACTTGGGCGCGTACATTATGCTGTGGTGAGTGATGTTCGCCACCGGCCGGCTCGAGTCCAGCGACTCCTCGTCCTGGAAATTAAAATTAGTTTTTAGGGCTAGAAATATGATCGCTTCATGTAATTGCAGGATTTTGATAATGTAAAACGATATCATCACCTTCTGATTCATGTTTATATTAAGATGGAAAATGTAATTTTAAACAAATGAGGATGCTTATTATTGACTTTTCATTTGTACTACGGTTTGTTTTACCAATGGCTATATGGATCCACACTTGTCCCGCCCCCGAAAGGTGTTTTTTTAATATTTTTAATGTAATTTAAAACAATTTATGTTCAAAAATGTATTTTTAATTCTCTTATGTAATAAAAGTGTATATTGTTTGATGATAATTTGTTAAATGTTACTAAACTTGATCCAATAGCTTTAACTACGGCTACGACATACATGATCAAATGGACACAACAACTACAACAGCCAACTTTTGTATGCCAAATTTTGTATGACACGTGAGTTTATGACGAACTCAGGAGTTTCGATAAACACGCTGCAATATAGCTTTATAGCCTATTCAAAACGACACAAAAGTAGTTTCTGAGATTAGCACATTGAATAAATCAATTTTTCCAGCTTTATAATATTAGTATAGATTCCAAATACAATATAACAACGTGCTCCTATATATATAAGTTTCAAAGTTTCTAAATACTTATTAAGATAACGTATAAAAATTTTTGAACATCGCGGGATTTGAACCTGCGACTCTTTGGAAATCGTCCAAGCACCCTGACCAACGTATGGCTTACCATACGTTCTCATTCAAAAATGCTTATACGTTTTCTTAATAAGTATTTTTCTTTCTTATGTGTAAAATAACATTTTAAAAAATGTTAAAAAAATCCTACTAATATTATACAAATGAAAGTTTGTAAGGATGGAAAGTTTGTTCCACTTTGATGCAAAATCTACTAAACGGATTTAGATAAAACTTTACAATAATATAGCTTAAACACCAGAATCACACATATGTTACAATTTTTATGAGGATTTTGTATAAATTGGCTATAATATAACAATAAGCTTAAGAGAGCGAAATAGCTTTAGTGTCGCTAGTCTATATTAAATACGTTCCCCAGAGAAACAGTAAGAGAACGTTATGGAGGCCTCAGAAGTCGGAACCAATGGTTTGGAAAGTGACAAAATAATTGCACTCCTTACGGAACGCCAGCGGAAGTTATGCAATTTCGCCGGCGCTCGGCAGACGTCGAAGCAGACGGTACTTTATGACAAAAGTTTTATATTAACTTTTAGCTTTCATATTCTTAGACTTACTGTCATATAAAGTTTGTTATATATAATAGATGTTAGGTAATATTGAGACTTAAATGAACTTAAATATATATATATAAAAAAAATATTTGCAAAAAAAAAACCCCGACTGCATCAAACTAAAAAGAAAATAAACAAGCCCAATAGTTTATTAGGATTAACAGTCGGGACCTCTTTAAATTATGCGGCGTTCCTGGTAAAGATTTTATTGATTGAAGAATTACTTATAGGCCCCGACGGTTTTGGTAGGCCAACAAAAACCCCGACGATTTTTGTTTTTACAAATATTTTTTTATTTTTGATTTTTTTGATAGAATTTATTATAGTAATGATAATCATGATATACCTTTTTGAAATCCTGAAATTGAGTTCTTGAATTTGATACCCATATTGTAGTATTCGAACCAAAAAAATTTTTTTTCACTAAGTCCAATGGCGTACCACAGCCGCCATGATAATTTTTTATTAACGTGACCTATCTAAGAACACTTGGGCTGCTAATACAAATCTAACGATACCTCAAATATGTAAATCCGTTAAGCGGTTCTGGAGATACGAGGTAATAAAGAATATTACATACATACAAGATACGCGCGAAAAACATAACCCTTCCTTAGCAGTCGGGAAAAATCAACTACATTTCAATATTGTACATTAACTTCTTTCTATTGAAATATTCAAAGTAATAAAGAAAGAAAAATACATACATAAAAATACAATATAGTTAAAACCAAAATATAGAACTAAATACTGTGTTGTTGGAGAATGATAACTAATTAGACTATATTATACAATTAACGCCGTGGTGACGCAGCGGCATTGTAACTGTAAACACGACGACTGTGGGTTCGAAGGAATGAACTTACTTCTACACTTACTTCAGTCTACTTCCCTGCTATATAGATACAGAGTGAAGCTAAAAATAATAGTATCAAACGAAAATTAAAACAAAAAAAAAGTGTATAAAAATGTAGAGCCACGCAGTTTCACACTAATAAAACTAAAACTTTCGAACACCAAACATGTACATATATACAACGTTACACATTGAATAACAAGGGAACGGTGTTCAGTTTCAAAACACGGCGCGTGAAGAATATTTATTATTCCATAAAATTTTGTTTAACACTTGCTAAATTCCGTGAAGCGGTTTTTGATATTTTTAGAAAAAATCGTTTTATATATTAGCATCGCTGGTTTTTACATACACATTTGTTAAGCAAAATGTAGTATTAAACTCTCCAACGGTCTGTCTTTCCCAAGCACTGTCCCAAGTCACCAACTAATTTGAGAACATTCCACAATGCGCTTGTTAGAATTCAACATACTTTAAAAAAGAAAAAAAATACGTTGAAGTATCATCAAGACACAGGAGACAAAGATATTTTCCAATTTATTCCTATTTCCAACTATTGCTACGCTTCGTCTTGGCAAACCGATAAAACAAGAATATAAACTTATAGATGTGATAGAGTCAGTCATCATACAGGCATTATTGCCGATTTTTTTCTCATATATAAATAAAGAGGAGGCTTTTTTCCACATAACAGTGTTAGACAGGGGGTTAGGTTCCCACTACCTACTCTGCTATACATATAAAGTAAAGATGGAAGCGATTGATATTTAATTATACTGGTGTCCATCTATACATACATACAGCGTATCTACTAGAAAACGGCTTAGTTTTACTTTTATTATATAAGTATCCGTTTCTAATCTATAATCTACTACAATATGATTTATTAAATACTCTATTTATACACCAGCCTCACGGTTTCACATATGTATATATAAAAGTAGAATGAATTTCAAAACTCTACAAAATTGCATATTTCTCCCGTCAATATTGGCAATTGCCTTCAATTGAATATTAGTAATGCGAATATTGGAATTCGATAACTAGTTCTACCCATACGTATATGTATGTATGTATGTATGTATGTATGTACACACATATATGTACCCACGTTACTTGTGGCGTTAAGTGGCCCGCCTATAAAATAGAATGACATATATGCGTCAACATAAAAAATACGTGTTAATTGAGTTTTGTTTTCTTCTACACTTTGAGAACTAAGATTTAATAGTGAATTATTTACGAATCGAAATATATGAAATATATTAAAATAGCGAAATATCGCATATAGCAGAGGTTAAATCGACACAGTGCGTATTGGGTGGCGGAATTCCTCGACGCGCGACGTGTTTTTAGTTTTTAGCCCCCGACGCAAAAGGGGTATTTATAAGTTTGAAGTATCTGTGTGTCTGTCTGTGGCACTGTAGCTCCTAAACTAGTAAACAAATAATGAACTAAATGAACGACAGCAAAACAAATATAATACTTAAGTAATTCTGTTACATTAGCTAACATCACTGTACCCTGCGACGCGCGACGGTCTGGTACACATCTGCTCTCGTATTCACCAGTGGCATATGCAAATCGCATCATATCAAGTGGGACCGACCGACAACAGGCCGACGACGTCACACGTGCGGTCGACCGTTCTTTGTTTTTATGGTGATTTGCTAACGGGATGCGACTATTGAACATCGATCGAGATGCTTTGTAGGAATCTAATGAATTACTTTTTTTTAGCTTCACGCTGTATCCCGCACAAAGTGGGGCAGATAGAGGGAACATGGGAACCTAGTGATAAGACACCTTCGTTCCTTAATTCCGCTCTTGCTCATTGCGTGTTGAGTGGAGGAACTCAAGACCGCGCTTTGCCTAGTTACCACAGCAAAGAAAAAAAAATTAAATATGTCATTCCCCTGAGTGGCAATAGAACATACAACCTTCGTGTCTACAGTCACATTCTTATGCCACCTTGGGTTTGTTTCTTCTTTTTAGTTTTATGCATTGATTTGTTTTGGTTTTTTTTTTATATTTTTATAATGATGATTCTATTTTAATATATATACGAGTATATTTTACTATAAGTATGCAATTTTCTAATTAGATTAAAAATGTGTATAAATGACTCAATGGATGACAAAATAAGTGCCACCTCCGCATCGTAGTATAAAGTTCAATTCTCGCTACTATGAATGTTTATATGAAAATATACACGATGACGTTACTCCACTAAATGTGGAGCTACAAAACAAAAGTCAATTGTTTCCTAAATTATATCTTAAATAAAAGATGACGCAAGATGTGTTCATATATAATAGATAAAATGCTAAATTCCATTATATTATTTCTTTTTAATTAAATATTACTGAACAAATTTATTATAATATAGTGAGATAATCATCATAAATTAACTGTATCCGGTTTTTTATATCAACCTACATAATAGTTTACATTATTATACATTGATTTCTCTTTTTATATTTTATGCATGCATGTTTAATAAAGCAGTCTTACGTTTTTTTTCTGTATGGAAATTACAAGGAAGCCGATTTGGCGCAGTAGGACATCATCTTTCTATTAACGCGATTACTATGGGTTCTAAAAGTAGTTATTATTTGTGTTGAATTCAATTTTTAAATAAATTCACATTTAATTTTTAAATATTTATTATATTTTATAAAAGCGAGAACCATCTATATTTATATTTACATCTCAAAGATAAAACCCAATATCCAAAAAATAATGTAAATAAATATGAGATATATGCTTAGCTTTTAATCGCACTTACAATTATATTTATTGATTAGTACTAGTTTTAATTAGATTAGACTATTAGTAATTAATAATAGACATAAAAACAGATATATTGTACACATATAACATGATTCAAAAGCTTCAGGTGCATTATATACATCTCAAATTGTAAGAGAAAAGCCATGTATAGTTAAATATGGAAAATAGAAAAAAAACCGCAATGTCTCTTGGGGGATGACTCTCAATTTCCTGCCTTTGTACGCAGTTTGAATGGATCTCACGAGGTTCATATATAATGTCGTCGACATACACACATACCTACATTAAGTTCGGTCCATTATGGGTATGGAATATTGAACTTGCTTTTAAGTTCAAAGTTTTGTTAAAGTAATAAGGGATATTACTTAACTCACCTACGTTAAAGTAGTAACGTACTTATTCAAATATGTTATTAAGAATAATGTAAAACAGGTATATTTAATATTACCAGACTCTTTACGTGGGCCTTTACTCCCGCCAGACGTCCTAGAGGTAGTTTAAAATTGGGGCAGACTGCGTTCTACTAGAACGCCTCAATTTTACATATATTATTGACGGGACTATTTCAAGATCCAGACCAATCCTATTATAGGGACTATTTCAAGGCCCTGGGATATTAGGCTGTATAGCGAAGACTTGAAGTACACGAGGGTAAATAAAACTTAAATGCAACTTAAAACGACGTTAAACATATGGACTTCACTCAAGCGCAACCAATAAAATGTTTTTCTAAGAATATTTACTTATGCACCACATATTTTCATATGTAAATAAATGTATGTATGTAGGTCGCTATCAGGATACTAATTAGTTACAATATGAAATACATGACACGTATTATAGTGGACACATGGACATTGCCCGGAAGGGGTTTTAAATCCAATTTCTGAATTTGTAGTGGCCAAGTGAAACAGAGACTATCATTTCATTCTAATTATCATAACAGAATTTAAATCTAACATATAGTATAATATAAATATTTCAAAGATAGAACTATACTGAAAAACTATACTAAACTATTTTGATAATTATTATTATTATTATTATTACTTTATTTGTACACCACAATAGATACATACATCAAATATAATAAAAAAAGAAAAATGCACAAAAGGCGGTCTTATGGCTAAGTAGCCATCTCTTCCAGACAACCTTTAGGGCGAAAAGAAACTGTCATAATTATAAGCAGGTAGGTAGGTGGCAAATTAAAGATATGTATAATATACAAACAGAAAAATAAAAATAAATAAATATATCTTTATATATATGTACATATACATGTAGTTAACTATATATAGCAATAAATTGATACATATATATTTATAATAAAATACAAATTTAAATATATAAGACAATTAATTATACACACATACATACTAATACATACACATACACACAAATAGATATACATACATACTTTATATTATACTCAATGTCAACATAACCTATTTAAGATGTTGTCATAAAGTGATATTTTACAGCTTTTTTAAATGATAACAACGATTTCGCCTGCCGAATATTTAAAGGTAAGTTATTCCACAGTTTTATACATTGTACTGTAAAGGACTGGTCGTATATTTTTGTCTTATGTACGGGAATGCATAACGTTAGATTGCGCAATGGCCTAACTTGATTCCCTGGTGACTTGATGAAAACAAATTTATCCCTCAGGTAAGAAGGGGCAGTAGACTAAATAATACACAGTACAAGAAGGTAAGAAAACGTAGATTCCGGCGACAACGTATGGAGAGCCACTTGAGCTTTGAACGATACTGAGATACGTGATCATATTTGCGGAGACTAAATATGAATCGAATAGCTAGATTTTGAATTCGCTCAAGTTTGTTAAGCTGGTCCTCGGATAAATTGGTGAAGCTTGCATCTGCATAATCAAGAATAGGTAATAACAGAGAATTTGCTAGCATAATTTTGGTGGGTATGGGTAGAACAGATCGCAAACGTCGCAATGATTTCAAAGCCAAGAAAGTTTTTTTGCTAATATGGCTAATATGTACCGACCATGATAAGTTTTGGTCAATATACACACCCAGATTTTTTACATTATTGCAATAAGGTATGCAAACACCATTGTATGTAACAGATGGTACATTTGGCCAATCAATCCTACGTGTAATACCTGGACTTCCAATAATAATCACCTGTGATTTAATAGGATTTACGCTAATACCGAAGGACTGACTCCACTTATAAATTGCATCTAAATCGTTATTGACATCGCTAATTGCATCTGGTAGATCTTCTAGGTTACATTGACGGTAAATTTGAATGTCATCTGCATACATATGATAGAGAGAAGAGATATTCCGAGTAATTGAGTTAATGAAAATTGAAAAGAGTAAAGGAGATAGCACGCCACCTTGTGGTACCCCAGCGAGGACATCACACCACGATGAGAATTTCTCATCCATACGTATGCGTTGCTTTCGCCCTTTGAGGTAACTATGAAACCATTCCAACACTGATGGAGATATGTTAAAGGAATACAAAAGTCTTAACAATATGTCGTGGTCAACGTTATTAAAGGCGTTACTAAAATCTAAAAGCGTTAAAATAGTACATTTCTTGTTATCCATACCCCACCTAATATCGTCAGTAACTTTAACTAAAGCAGTAGTCGTACTATGACCTATTCGGAAACCAGACTGAAAAGGACTAAGGAGAGAGTTTGTACTAAAATAATGGCTCAATTGATGGTGGATAAGTTTCTCAAAAATTTTGGACAGGAATGGGAGAATAGAAATAGGACGGAAATCTGAAGGAGACTTTGGATTACCATGTTTTGGCAGAGGAATAACTTGGGCATTTTTCCAAATTTCTGGAAATTTGCCACAAGAGATGGAAAAATTAAAAATATGGACTAATATAGGACACACGATATCAAGGATAGGAGTGATCATATTACGACTAATGCAGTCATAACCAACGGCATTCGATGATATGGACTGTATATTCCTTTTAACATCACATTCAGTGAAAGAGCTGAAATAAAACGGTTGAGAGTGAGAGGTAGGTTCTAATGAAAGAGCGTTAATTGTCTGCTTCTTACAATCAGTATCAATTAAATTAGATGCTGTAAAATGTTTATTAAGAAGATCAACATCAATGTTGGATGAAGTTAATTGATATGATTTACCCACTCCCAGCGATTCTAGAAACTTCCAAGTTTTAGCAGTGTCGCCGTTTTCGACAGAATTATAGATATGGCGGCGTTGTGCATCTCTACATGATGTATTGCAGCGATTCCGTGCTTTTATATATTTTTCCCTATTTGCATCACTATCGTTGAGTTTAAATTTATGCTTTGTTCTGTTCTTTCTTTCCATCAAAGATCTAATTTCAGATGTAATCCAAGGGGCAGGTAAATGCTTCATCTTAATTGGTTTGACGGGAGCATGCACGTCATATAATTGCTCCAACATAGAATTAAAAATTTCAACCTTGCTGTCTATTGTATCTGCACGTACTACTGGACTCCAATCAATTCTATTTGCATCATCGCATAAGCGATTCCTATCCATACCACCAAAATTACGACGCAGAAGTATTCTTGATTTATTTTTAGGAGGACGAATATTATAAGAGAGATAGATAAGATCATGAAAGGAAAAAGCATCAGCAGGACACTGTCCATGCTTTGAAACGAAATCTGTAGATGATACCATTATTAGGTCAAGTAGAGAGGGATTACAGCCAGGGGAGACGTGAGTAGCAGAAAGGGGAAGTATGTGCAAATTACATGATTCTGTAATCGCTAAAAGTTTTTTACTGCGAGTATCATCTTTTAATAAGCACGTATTGAAATCCCCCATTAGGATAGAGTGGCTATATAAGGGTAGCATTTCTTCTAACAGGTTTTCCAAAGAAATAAAGTAGTTATTAAGAGGAGAAGGGCTATAAAAAACACCTAAGAGAATTCTCGTATGAGACATAAGTACCTCAATTAACAGATGTTCAGCTGAATCGGCAGGAGGAGGTTGAATGGACGAGCTAACAATACTAAAGGAAATATGAGATCGCAGGTAGATCGCCACTCCACCCCCACCCTTTCCAATGCGATCATTGCGAATCAACTGAAAACCTGGTAATGAGTAGCAAGAAGACGGTACACATGGCTTCAGCCATGATTCTGAGACAAGGATTGCGTGAATATTACAGGACTCGAAAGATGCAAGCATGTCAGGAAAATGAGCCGGAATACTTTGAGCGTTGATATGAATGACATTGAAATTTTTCAAACACGTTGAGAAATGAGAATCAAGGGTGACATTTAGCGAGGAGAGAGACGTACTGTGAAAACTGTCACTACTGGAAGATTGGCTTGATGACAAAGAGTTAAAAACATCATTTGAAATATCGTTGATTGACGACATTGTAATTTATATGAAAATATAATATTATTTATATATATAAAAAGTAAATATAAATATATATATGTATATAAAAAGTAAATATAAATATATATATATGTATATAAAAAAAAAAAACTCACCTAAACTAAATAATTAAGTAGTTTTAAAGCACAGCTCATTCTTTTCGACCTGCCAGTTATATGGATTTAAAAAACAGTAAATGAAGAAAAAATACAATACGAACAACAGCAGTAAAATAAATAAAAATAAACAACATTAAAAAGAGAGTTAGAAAATAAAAATTTAAAATAAACTATTACCAAAAAAGAATATAAAAAAAAAATAAGTATAAGGCCTTATTAAAAATACATTTGAATAGGGATAATTTGAGTAATTGTTTCGTAATATAGGCAACTGAGCTACTTTTAAGCTTTACACTGCACTCCGCAAGTAGCAGGATAGGGAAGGAGAAAACTAAAGGCACTCCTTTCGCCACTTTCCGTCAAATTTACGAGACATTGCGTGTTGATTGGCGGAATTCAACGCCGCGCTTTGTTGCTCTTGAGCGAGAAAAAAAAATTATTCATTACCTGACGTAGGATTCGAGCAACTGTTGTCTCGATAGCTTTAATATTAATGTTATAGGTGTAAAATATTTATTGTTTAGAAACTTATGTTTTAGATTATAGTGTTATACTTAAGTAGGCAACTGAAATTAATGACTGGACTCTCTTAACGAGAGATTGTATAAATAAAGAAATGTATGTATATAATAACGAAAGTCTAGTTCTAAATAATATCTAAAGATAAAAATAATGAATAGAAATGTATAATGTTGACAAAAGGTACGAACGATAAGTCTATAGTGTAAGAAAGAATAAACAATTTAAAAAAATAAGCCAATAATGATTTTCCCAAATTCTAAAACAAATTTTTCACGTTGGTATATTGGAGTGTAGATCAGCTCTAACCTTACGCTTGATTGCGCTGCGCTTGCACCGGCATTGATCTAAATTGCACTGTTACGTATACGTCTACTGAGACCTATTGTTCGAGTTCAAAGGCATCCGCTGAGATTCAGTCACATAATAACGTCTGAATATCTACGAATGTACTATATAAATGTCTACATTGTCATGCGCAGATAGTAACGCCGCTTCGATAAATATTGTAGAGATGGTAGCGGAACTTAACACTGTAAATATATAATCAGACTTGGAAAACATGAATTGGAAGCAAAACTTTTAATATAAAACGAGTGAATCCACACTTTTCACTAATACACTCAATAATTCAAGATAAGATGACAGTTTATAAGGCACGCATATTAAATAGTATGTGAAAGAGCCCTACAAAGGTGTAATATACAGGAGAGTAGCCGCGAAAACAAAACAAGTCAATTTTATATAAAAATTATGTATAAAAACTACAATAAGTATATTACCATATATTATATACTTATATGTAAAGATAAGAAACATTAGAAATTTACAATGATATGTATATGCGATACAATCCCAAAAAAAAAAAGATTTCAAACATCAGGATTAATTAGACTCTAAAGTGAATTGCTGGGCGTCCCATTTAGGACAAAACACTTCACAAATTGCCCACCACCGAACAGGAAGTGAAACAGAGCAATCCCTTGAGACTTCACAAAGCTCCCGTTTGTAAAGCGCCGCGAAAGTTGCGGAGGAAAAGCGCTGAAAGCTCGAATACGACTATTTAAAAAATATATATATATCTACAAAAAGTCTTTTGTAAAGCATATTTATTTTGTGTTATTTTTTTTTTTTATTATCATTTGGAAGTATTCACAAATTTTTTTTTCGCTGACATGTTGAGTGGTTGACATAAAGCCCCCTTAGCTCCCATCGCCCTTTTCAAAATATTGTTAGTGAGATATTTGGAAACAAATGACGTACTTAATTTTTTTACCACGGAACGTGACAAAACTTCGGTTTCCTCCCTTATTCCAAATTTTACATTTACAACGTTATTACTTATGGAATCAAAATTATAAAATATCATAATGTATATAGGAATTTCCACACTATTATATTGATATATTATAAGTATATTGGGAGTTTGTAAAAAAATATGAAATTGAATTCATTTATAGACAATCTTGATAAGATGCCGTGAGTGATCGGCCAGTCTGGCTGTAAACGAGATTGAGGGATCTATCACTACCTGAGAAAAAGAAATATTTTCATTTCCCCATCTTGGTACAACAAAACAGAACGTTAAATCCTGTCACTCAACACGTAGTGACTCTATCTGAAAGTGGAGATCGGAACATAGTGTATTGACACTACACTATGTTCCGATCCTGTTCACTTATTCTCTCCATTATTACACACCCTCACTAGGAAGCAATAAGTACACCGTAGAGATGAAAAAAAAGTAACTATTATTTAAATTTTGCATTTGGAACTACAAAATTTTATAAAAGAATAGTAAGAACACCTCTTATTATATCGTTTAAATAAAATTACCTACTAAAAATATACGAATTTTCATTAAATTAAAGACTGTGCTGTTGACATTTTTATCTGCATACATACCTATTAACCAAAGAGTACACAGGAAAAGCAATTAAGTTTGATTAAGCCACAGTACTCGGATTAAGCCCGGTTCCACTGCGAAAGAGAAATAAACGGGTAATGCTTAGGCGAACCGTACTCCTTTTAAATAAAATAGATTTACATTTCCACATATAGAGTTTTGTATTTTATAATTACTTCGCTCCGCTCCCTAGAAGTGAGTGAATTGAATTATTAATTAATCGATTATTTATTTATTGGTGGAAATACAAAAGTATGTAGTTTACTCTTGCGAGTTCAGCTTAGTCCTTAATGGGGCCGCTCCGGCCGCAATGGAAACTGGGCTTTAGGACAATGTAAAGACCTAATAAAGCGGTAAGCCCGCATGTTCATATTGTATGGGGGTACATACTCGGTTTTAATTATCGAGTTTTAATAATCATGACGTCTTTATTTTATTTTGTCTTCACACATCTTTACTCGTTTTGAATGAGAATAGTGAAATAATGTAAGATACATTCTCAAACATTTACCTTTTTGAGAAACTAAAAAGTAGAAAATGTAAACAAGCACAAAAAAAACAGAGAATCGAACCCGACACCATTTTGTTTATTATCGAGATACAAAAACGACGCAATAAAGTCTATTAATTGTGATATTTTTATTATACATATGACAATACAAATCAAAATGGAACAAATATTTAGAATGAAAAGTTATGTACGCTATAAGTAACTCATTACTTATGTGAAGTGAGATATGTAACGTATCTCACTTACGTCGCAAGTGCGATAAACTTATATAACTTGATAATTTAAACACTCATTAAGCTTCATAAAACATATTATACATGAGTTACTTATCGAAACTATGTGATGTTATAATAATATTCTTAAGATATTTTGGTTATAATATTTAATGAAATACGTTTAAGGAAGAAAAATACAGAGATTTCTCCTTCTTCCTATAAGAATAAAATGAATAATACAGTAGTAAGTTTTGGATTTACTTGTAATTAAACTTATTAGCAAAATTATTTTTTATACATACGTATTTATATAGTAAATATATACCAATAGATTTCGAGCCAGACCATCCGTCTAGTCTAGACAGACGGCTTTACTCAATCAGACAGGGTCTAGTCAATTTAATATAAGCCTTCCATTTGAATTTTTATACGAGCGGCAAGTCTGCGTTTCGATTGCGCGCTCCGACCGGCCCTCGACTTAGCCGCACTTCAAAATATTATACATTACCAGCGTTTCGCTACATTTGCAATTTAGATATGGCGGAAGTGAGAGGATTTTTAAATATTTTGTGTAAAGAAAAAACATGAGCAAGAGATTATTTTATGTAGCATAATTATTTTACAAGTAGATATATATAAGCGTATAAGTTATATGGCACGTTGTGCCCCACAAGGGTGTTTGTGACATGACGTTTGTGGGTTCGATACCCACTCGGAAGAATAAATTATTTTCATTTCTTCGCCCTGCCACCAAAAAGTCCGGCGTTGAGTTCCGCCACTCAACACGCAATGCCTCGAAAAATTCGGCGGACAGTGAGAAACACAGTGTCTTAACATTAGGATCTCTCTGCCTACCCTGCCATATTCGGGACACAGCGAAGAGCTGATTTATTTTATTTTTTTATATAGGTGTAATATTTAATGCATCTGCCCAGATTTGACAGATACTTTTTTACTATTGTTAGCTTGAAATACAACGCAATAATACCTATATAATTTTGAACACATTTCGTTTTATAAATAACTAGTGGGCGCGCGCGGCTTCGCCCGCTTATTTGGACTCTTAGGGGTGAATTCTAAAAAAACCACGAAACACGTGTTCAATAAAATATTTTTAACAGTCTGAATTAATTTTTTTATAAAAATTGGTGGTGATTTAAAGATTTTTTCATACAAACTTTCAATCCCTTATTTGCACCCTTAGGGGGTGAATTCTAAAAAACCATGAAACACGTGTTCAATGAAATATTATTAAGAGTCTGAATTTCAAATTTTATAAAAATTGGTGCCGATTTAAAAAAAATCCATACAAACTTTCAACCTCTATTTCATCCCTTTAGGGTTAAAATTTTTCAAAATCCTTTCTTAGTGGAAGTCCAGAATATGAAAATAAACATCTGCCCAAATTTCACGTTTCTATCATCAGCGGTTACGGCTCTGCGTGCGTCTTACCTCAGTCAGTCAGCACTAGTCCTTTTATATATATAGATAAAAAAGTCATTTGTAGTGTTCATGTAGAGCCCTTAATATTTTCTTCATCAAATATAACCACATTTAGATTCCCTATAAAAATATTGTATATATCAAGAAGCAACACGTACCGTTGGAAATGCGCCTTCCAAGAGATCGTTTTCTACATATTTAATTAAATAAAAGTGTTATAATAAATTCTTTTTAGTTCGTTAACCTGCCGCGTACAAACATCCTGTAGAGCCTGCATTCATTAATTCGCAATTATTTGTAATTACATACAGTGTCGCAAACACTAAGAAATATCCACTGATGTTAGCGGAAATTCAAGTTCACTATTGTACTTATTTCCTTTATATTAAAAAAAATGTACATAATAAGTTTGTTGTAAATTGTAGTAGCTTTATTTAAAAACTACTAACTTTACGATGCGCCCTGCACATAGCACGGTAGGCAGAGGGAATCTGGAGGGAACCTCCAGATTCCCTCTGCCTACCGTGCTATGCACCTCCCGGCCAATTTTGGAGGCATTGCGTGTTGAGTGGCGGAACTCAAGGCCGCGCTTTGCCTAGTCAGCAGTGCGAGGAAATAAAAATATTAAATTATATATTTTATAATTAAATATACCGCTCGTCTTTTGGGTGGTTTCCTAGAGGCGCGAGTTCAAATCTCGCTACACTTTTTTATATTTATTAAAAAATATTTTTCTTTACTAGGTGTGGAAGAACATTTTAAAAATGTTAAAAATATTAAACATTTCCTAAAGTGGGAATCAAACTCACAATCTGTCGCGTTTACACGCACACGCTCGTGCCCCAGCGCCACGACTGGTTTCAGCTACTTAACTGATTTTAAAATTTACCAAAAACTTTAATCATTAGTTATAAGCAAATTTATAACTAATGTATATAATAATAAAAAAGATGTGTGGTGTACATGATGATATTAACTTATAAATTTAATGCACTATAAAGCACAACAAAGTTGAATGTCCAAATGAGTCACTCAAAACAGCTGAGACGAGATAGTCAACTTCTGTGAGCTTGTTTTTAAAAAAGAATAAAATTTATTCAATTAATATTTTAATTAAAAATAATAACGTATAAACGAAGATTACAATAAAAGCAAATTGGATGCTGAACAAGGAAAAGGTCGAAACTTCGAATAATGTTTTAAATTATTTTATTTATTTATATTTAACTACATTTTCAACATTTTTACATACTCTTTCGAAATCCTAAGAAATTACTTATCAATTAGTAATACATATCAACACAATATATAACCATTTATTACAAAGTTTATACTAAAAAACTAACTACACAAAAGAAGATCTATTCGCCTCTCGAAACACAAAGGATTAACTAAAAGTTTAGCCGCAATAAATTCTCGGATAAAAGTTTCCCCTCTTGAATCTATCTGTAATATTTATATTGTTTAGGTACTTACCAACACTTCTTTATAGCTCATGGAACACAAAAGACGTAAAAATAACAATGCAAATTTACTATTTTTATCCTACTGCGCGATGTTAAGTAGGGTAATGTATTTATATCAGAGATTGGCTGTGTATGTTTAAAAATAAAAATGTGTAGAGACAGTAAGAACCTTTGATTTCTAACATATGAACTATATTCACTTAAAACTTATGTATTGGCAAGATAAAAAGGTAGTGGATAATGAGGCCAGTCCTGGCGCAGTGGCACAAAGTGTGACTGTAAATCGACTGATTGTGGGTTCGATTCCCACTCGAAGATATTTGCTTTAATTTATATTTCCATTTCTTCGCTCTGGTGTCGAGGCAAAGCGCGTTGTTGAGTTCTGCCACTGAACACACAATGCCTCCAGAATTCGGCAGAAAGTGGGGAACGGAGTGTCTTAACACTAGGTTCCCTCTGCCTACCCTGCTGAGTGCGGGATACAGCGTGAAGCTGATTTATTTATTTATTTATTTATCTAAAAAGATAGTTATGATGTAGCTACGTTAAATATCTATTATTGCTTAGATTACATATAATCTAAGATTAGTTAGAAAAGAAAAAAAACATTCCGTTATTGGCAATTACGCGCGGCCGTATATGGAGCGTGCACCTGCAGCCCATCCATACAAAATATATTAAACCATCAATCAATGCTGGTCGCGTCGGTTGATGAGTAGAAATTTATTTCGAACAAGTACAATATAAAGTAGACAGCTTAAAAACTCGTTAAAAAGAATTCGAGATCGTGGTTTCGTTAGGACCGAAACAAGATTTTGAGCATAAACCTGTGTTATTAACCTCCTTTTTTTTCAATGTTTTATGACTGGAAATGAATTAGTAATGTAAAGGATTCTACTTACAACATAGTCTTATAAGCAATAAAAAAAAATATAGCCTCACGCTGTCTCCTGTGTATAACACAAGGTAGACAGAGAGAATCTGGTGTCAAGATACTCCGGTCTTTTCTTTGAATTTATTTAATTTTGAGTCATTGCTTGATGAGTGGTGAAACTCAACGCAGCCTTTTGCGTTATTAAGAAAATGAGGCGAAATGAAAATAATTATTTCCACTAAGTGGAATCGAAACCACGACCGTCGTGTCTACAAAAAGACGCCGTGCCGCACAACGACTTTTTACAATAAAAATAAATTAAAAAAAAAGACACCGTAAGTAACAACATCAAAATATATATATCGATAAATTTCACAACCACACAGCCAAGTGAACACTTGCACACCATAAAAGGTAAATTGAATGTTGTGATTTCATCTCGAAAGCCATTTCGTATCGAATTTCCTGACATACACCGGTCCTCGCCTTTATATATGTAGCAGTATTTTGAGCCGAATATTCCAAAACGATACTTTTAGTTTAGATTCTGTTGGGTTGTTTTAGAGGACATAAGCCCATGGCAATGTAAATACAGGAAGTATAGGGACCGGGATGCTTTCAGCTATCAAGGTTTCATGTTACTTGCACCCTGCGTTTATCCGATCTTCATTATTTTGGGTCTGTAATAATAAAAAAAAGAGTACCTACGCTTACCTCATTTTATATAGGATATTGACATAAAAAATATAAAATCTGTTTAAAATTGGCTAATTTTGTACGTATGTAAAACCACATTTAAAATGGAATAATCATATCATTACTCAGTCCACAGTCAATTACATTAAAATAATACATATAGTTAACAAAATGTTAATTACTGAACCAAAAGTTTTAAAAAAGTAAGACATAAAAAATAATGACGAATTTTCACATTAACAGTAGGTACTTCCGAGCAAAACAAATTAGCATAGTAAAAACGTTGCATGCCGATGGACGTTATGAAACTGAATTGTTGAATGTATATTTGTTTTGAATTTACTTTATATTTTTATGAGAAATTGGATTATAATTTAAATGACTGTAAACGCATGGGTTCGATTCCCAATCGAGAAAATGCAATATTTAATATTTAAGTGTAAGTGTAATATTTAAGTATCTTAACAGGGAACGGCGTGTCTTAACATTAGGTTCCCATGTTACCTCTACCTACTGTGGAATGTGCAGGATTCAACGTAGAGCTAAAACAAAATAAAGAACTTTTCTTAAAGCATAAAAGCTTTCCTTTTAGGTCTTTTGTAAACATAACAGACGAAAAGGAAGTAAAATTCTTAACACAAATCTAAAAATTCAATCCCATACATATGATTTCGATCACAATAGACACTTATAAATGTAACACGCATCCGTACTTGCGCAATAGTTTTTAGGTATAATCTGATTATCATTCGATGGTTGCGTGCGTGTGTATCGTTTATAATTTCTTTTTACATAACCTGTTCCGAATACTCTTCCACCAAAAACGTGAAGACAAGAATTTTCAAATACATACTTGAAATATTTTTTTAGTTTCCGCTATTAGGGTACGCCGAAGAGCCCTAGTGTCAAGACACTCTGTGCTCCATTGTCGACCTAAATTGATTGACCTCAAGTGTTGTTACCAGAGCGAGAAAATCGAAAAAGCTCATTGTTCCGAATGGGAATCGCCCCACATACTTTATATTATATTTATACCCTTTATTAGTTTTACTTAAATTTCGTTGAATATTCAAAATACAAATGGTTTCTTTGTTGGTGAAGACTTAAGACTACAACTTCGGCCAAAATTAGTCATATAATTTCTCTACATAATTATTTAAGTATCACAAAACCATTTCATATCACATAAAATTAAGAAAAACGGATTCAACCTAATTAAAACAGGTACAGTAATATACTACATTCATTTTAGAGGCGAAATAAAATTAAGATATACATCGCTATAGCACATCAATTAATCTTTAGAACTATAATTAAGAAGTGTAAAAGATACAATACCGATAATTAGCATTTTAAGTGTTCATTAAAGTAAGTGGATGTCGCGGCGTAGTGGCACAGTGTCTTATTATAAACGCAACGGTTGTGGGTTCGATTCTCACTCGGGGCAATGAATTATTTTTATTGCTTTGCTTTGGTAGCAAGATAAAGTGCGCCATTGAGTTGAGCCAACCCAACACGCACAATGTCTCGAAAATTTGGCGACAAACGGATTAGGGAGTGTCTTAACACTATGTAGATTCCCTCTAACTACCCTGTAATAAACGGGTGAAGCAAAAAAAAAATGTGTTTTTAATGTTACTAAAACCGCTATACATTACACTGGTGCCTAAACAAGTTTATCGAGTTACCGTCCTTCCGCTTTTCTTTACGACGGTACTTGAAAGCCGTTCTTGTTTTACGAGCTTTCTGGAAATTGAAGACAGCTAAAACGAAACGATATCGTAAACTATATGGGAGTATATATTTACGTTTAAATATATTCTATAGTTACTTATTAAATAAAAAATACAAATTTTCTACGCAATTGCTTTTTTTAAGAAAATTAAATATATTAATGTGTGATTTTTAAAATATCTATCGCAAGTATATTTTAAACAGTGTAAATACGTCATTGTTGCAATAAATGAGCGTTAAAAACGAAATTGTAAGAATATATTATTTTTAATCAAAGTTCTTAAGCTAAATATTATTTTTATTATGCGAAAAAGAAGAAAAAAAACAAGCAAGCATTTTCAACTATACACAAGTACAGCACAACCACATTGTAAAGTATAATCATAGCCTTTTTTTAATTAAACTCACTCACTCACCGGCACCGACCCACCCGCATAGAGGTCTCATTAAGCTCATAGAGATACAAAACACCGTGGCACGACGCGTACATTTACATGGCCAATATCAATTTATCGATCTGGAGAGGCAGGCAACGGCTCTTATACCTACTATTTGATTAAGCGACAGAGAGAATGATGTTTTAAGGCTCTATTTTCTCCATTTTAAATGGTTTAAGAAAGAATATAGAAAGTGAAATATAAGGCCAATTGTGTCTGACTAGAAATAAACAAAAAAAAATATTGTTAATAAAAATGTAGAAACATTTTCTCGAAAAGAGTTAGGATCTACAATCCTAACGTTAACAATTAAATTCATAGATTTTTGGATACTTAGCGACCTAGACCGACAGATAGCAGAATACTGGTCATAGGAAGTAGAGAAGCACTATGAGGTACTAATTAGAAATTCCAAAACACAAAGACAAAATTTTCCAGTTTACATATCAAAATCCACGCAAAATTGCGAGCGAGGACTAGTATTACTTATATTGTTTTAAGTGGCGAACCATTATCGCCATTTAACCGCGACTGTAATATTCCCGCACAATCCCCGTCACTGTTTACAACTACACTTCAGTAGTCAAAAGCTCTTTATGTAGAGCGGTACTACTATAAAGCTTTTCAAAGAGATCACACGCTTCATTATCGCCGTCATTGTTGTACATGTAGGATCTAGTACAAAGTAATAATATGAAAAAATATTATATAAAATACTACGGAGGAAAAAATAATAAATGTTATGATCGCATGAGTTTAATACTACAAATACCCTAATACATAAGTTTTGCATCTACGAGTACTTATGTTTAGTCACTTTGTTTAACAATTTTTTTGGCAATTTCACGCTATTCCATCTCCATTTTCCTCCTTAATAGATATCGAATCTCTCGGAGACTAATAAAAAAAGTAAAATTGGAAAAAGGAACGTTCAAACACGCCTTCGAGATAACAGTGAGGCGATATCTGTTGCTGTTGCCACATTTTTAAAATGCTACACCAATTCTTCAATATGGAAACTCAATTTTACTACGCATCATTACATTCCCAGGTTCCGTACCTACCCTGCAATGTGTGGGATACAGCTTAAAGGTCAAAAAAATATATATACCATCAGCCTTTACAGCAGTAGGCACTTCCTGTATTGCAAGTTACGTATTTTCTTGTAAGTATAAAAGAAGCATTTAATTTAGCGTATGTTCCAGCGTTGTGGGCGGCCAAACTTAATTTTAGATGCTTTTATTTAGTCGAATGGCAAAGTAAATATACAGGATTGGTGCCACAGAGCAGTCTAAACTGTTGATATATTAAACAAGTTAACTAAACATTAAAGAAATAACATTTAGTTTACAGCGTATCAAACGATGCGTGTAAAACCTGGTAAGCTTGGATTTTTTTAATAAAATAAAAAAAAATAGTTTTAAAGACAATCATTTGAAATTAATGAATTATATGAGACTTTAGTGGCGCAGGGGCACAAGCGCGTAACGACAGTTGTGAGTTCGATTGATTGAGTTGTGAGTGAACCTGGAAAATATATGTTGTACATATAAGAACAATAATGATAGTCTTTATTTCTGATAATCTAACATTTTTTCATAATTTTTCATCATTATCACATTGTTTTAGGGCACAGGCCTCTCCCAGCTCCTTCCACCTATTCCTATTTAATGCAGAACAACGGTAACCCTCCAGGTAACTCCTGCATGATTTCTGATTTCATCTTCCCATCTTCTGATGGCAAGTCAGTAGAAGATACGAAACAGTTTCTTTTTTCCCCCATTTCTCTTAATTGTTTCTAATGACGCGTTCAGTCCATTTTATTTTCGTATTGTGTAGGTAACATCAGTAACTTTTGTTCGACTTCTGATATCCTGTAACTTTACTCTATCTCTTAATTTAATGTTCAACATGCTTCTTTCCATGCTGTTCTGGCAAACTTTCGATGCTTCCTTGTGTCTTTCTGTTAGAGCCCATGTTTGACAGCACAGGTCACGCATGTGAGTGTGTGAACAAGTGTTATAGGCTTTTTTATGGCCATCAATGGTATGTAGTGATTTTCTATGACTACTTTTAGTGCCCAAGAGTTGCTATTTCTGGTCTCAATTTCTTTTTGTGTTTGATCACTTATATATATGTATATAATCAAATATAATATAATGATGTACATACATATATTATATAATTTATAGGTAAGTATATTAATTTCTACTTTTGAAAGTAAAAAAAATATAATTAAGCTTATACATATAAAAGATACAATTTTACACTATAGTCGAGACAGAGCGACTCGTTAGTAGCTAATAAACACACATACAATTACTAAGTAATTTTCTTATTACAGCCGATAATTATTCACTTTACAACGTGTTTGTCATGATGTAAATCATTTATGGCTGCATTGAATAGTGACCAAACACTTCTTTTATTGTCTTTCAATGATCGTGGAAATAGGAAAGATGTAGGTGAACATTCATTTATTAACGATATTATTTACTTTAGTTTACTTTTTTTTTGCTTTTGACCACAAAAGAAGGCCAGTCGTGGCGCAGGGTCACAACCGTGCAACTGTAAATACGCCAGATTGTGAGTTCGATTCCTTTAATATTTTCATTTCCTCGCTCTGATCACGAGGCAAAGCGCGGCGTAGAGTCCCGTGCCCCTCAACACGCAAAGCCTCCAGATTTCGGCGTGAAGTGGAGAATGGAAGTATCTTAACGTAAACTTAATGTCTGTCAGAAAATCTTTGTACGTTATACAGGTTGAATAAAAAAGGCCCTAAAAAGTCTTTGTTTACAATACCCACATTTACTCTTGAACAGAAGTCAAAGTAATTGAAAGCACAATCATTAAGAATGCCTAAACAGCATGTCTACTCTAAACATATACGCGACGCCGCCACCATCATTTAAAAGCGACTACATATATTCAGACAATAGAGAACGAGGCCGAGATGTCAGAGCCGTCACACTCTATTGTTCTCGGACGGGGGACTATGACAAATTTGCAACCAGGTTGCGTTAAGGTAGGTTTACATAATAGATAAGGTGAAATAGGTAAAATAATTCATTCATACCCAGCAAATATTTTTTTTTATTTAGCACCACACTGTATGCCGCATATAACAGTGAAGACAGTGAGAGTCTAGCTAGTCACAAGACATTCCGTTCCTTCCCGTCTGAACAAGAGACATTAGGTATTAAGTGAATTTTGTAAGCAGGAAAACAAAAGATATTTATGACCCGAGCGGGAATCGAACCGACAACCACACTTCGATATAAATTGACAGTGACTATAAATAAAAAGTGATTTTTTTTTACAAAAGCATAGAGGAGCTAGAAAGAAAAAACAACTTCTTTACAAGATTCTTTTTTTTTTCATACGCAGGCATCTTCTACAAATGTAAAGTACAAGTACAACATGATCTCACCTTATCATTAGTGTACCCCATAGAGACGGCCTCACTGAGATCATTTCAATTAAATAATTTTTAGTTGAACATAGACAATATGAATAAATGAATGTGGCAAGAAAGAACAACGCCGTTGTAAAACAATTTTTTTATTTGTGGTGTTTAAAATATTGTTTGTGTGTGGAATTTACAGCAGTTCATCGAATGAATGAGTTTTCATTCAAAATAATGCAAATAAATAATTCGTTGAAGACCGTCATTGCGTAGGGGCACAAGCGTGCGACTGTATATGCGATAGGTTCTAAGTTCGATTTCCACTGGGAGAAATGAAATATTTAAAATTTTAAATTCTTCACTTCAACTACTACCTGCTATGTGAGTGACACAGCGCGAAGCTATAAAAAAACTCAATAATAAGAATAAATGTTAAAATTGAAGAAAATCAAATATAACTTAATATTATGCCGCATCCAACCAAGCCCACATCTTTATACTATAATATGTACCTACAAACAAGTACGTATTAACTACTAAGTCAATGACCCGTAATAGTTAATGGGAGGGCCGAGATATAAGAAATAAATCTTCGACGCATTAATACTCCATAAGTCATACTTTACAACAAATTCTATCGATGTTACGATGTGAAAGCACTGCAGGTACATTTACATACATTGTTATTTAAGAACTAACGTAGAATACCCCGGTCAGATGTCTAAAGATTTTTTTTTCGTTTAATATTGTTTCACGGCACAGCGCGGCGTTGAGTTCTGTTACTCGACACTCAGTACCACCTGAATTCCACGGAAAATGGTGAACGGAAGTTGTTTTAATGGGAACGGAGTGCCTTAACTCTAGGAGCTCATAACCGCCTGACCCCACCTGCCTAGCGCCCACTGCCCGAGCTCCTGTCTCTACCTAACTTAATTTAAGATGATCTTAGTAGTGCCACGTTTAAAATATCCTTAATATAAATTCTTACTTTCATAGAAGCAATAATAAATTTGAAATTACGAACGCGTACGACTCGTATAAGATCAATTCAGTGTAGTTAAGGAACCATCGATCATCAGCCACTGTGCGTCAGAGAACTATCAATATAGCATCTTAAATGATACAAAATATCACGATACGCTTAAGTTTATCTGATTGACACTGGAAACACTGACTAATGCTATTGTATGCGAGTATTAGTCTTTCTTTCATTTTATACGAAACGAAATAGTGGAGAACTTTATTCTGCATACTAAAAAACACGCTCGCTTTCGTTATTCCCTTTATAACGATAATGATGAAAAGATACCTGACAAATTATTAAAATACTAATAACATACATACGAAGACCGATAGTTACCTACTATAGGTCTTCCACAATTTACCTACATGTAAAATAAACACAAATACGTATATGATATATGGTGTACTAGATATTTTACTATACAACTTAAAGAACAACAGGATAAAGTTGCATATAAAAATATTTTAAAACCACAGAACCTCAAAGTTTCTTGAAAATTTTCGAACAGATGGTTCTTTTCATAGAAAAAGAACTTTTAATTATAAAAAGACATTTGAACAAAACAATCTAGCAGAGTGCTCGAACACAACATACACCACAACACACAAGTCTACCGCCACATTATTATCTTGATAGAAATTTATAATCAAAATCTATGACAATGCCATACATTGATGTAATGGGGGAGTACGCAGAAATCCATTAGTAGACTCGAACTTGATAGTTTCAACGATAATATAGTGGTTTGTTCTATAAACATATCAATATATTTAATTGAAATTTTATCATATAGAAATAGTGATGACGATCAATGGTCAAAATGTTATCGACTCTATATTTCTTTAAAGATATTATAAGCTAGGTAGCGAAATCTAACGCTGTTCTAAGTCTAATTCTGAAAAGCCAGTTATATTGTTACACCAATATAGAATCAAGTTAGGTTTGAAATTACAATTTTATTAACAAATAAATAAAATTAATGTTATAGCAATTAGATTAAAAGTATGTCTTACGAAATTCCAATAAACGCTTACGTACAACTTCAAGTTTCTTTTATATATATCGACCAAACAACCAGTCACTATAAAAGTGATAGCAAAAATATTGAGGCCAGTCGTGGCGCAATTGCACAAGGGTAAGACTGTAATCGCGACAGGTTGTGGGTTCAATTCCCACTCGAGGAAATGATTTCCTAATATTTTCATTTCCTCGCTGGCGGTAACGAGGCAAAACGCGTCGAGGGCGTTGAGTTGCGCCTCTCAACAGCAATGCTTCTAGAATTCTGAGGAAGATGGGGAACAGTAGTATCTTATTGCAGGCAGGCAGGCCTCTGCCTGCCTTGGTACGTGCGGGATACAGGTTCCAGGAAAATGAAATTATTATTATTTAAAGTATTTTTTCTGCTGTAGCCACCCTCAATTTGCCACAATGACGTGTTCTCTCAAAGGGGACGTTCGGTCTGGCTCATCTCGTTACTAAAAAATAAAAGCGCGCTAGGTTCCTAATGCCTCCTTTACGCCTCGAGGGACCGATGTAATGCGTCAGTGGATGTGAGTCGCCAACTAAATCATGTTACATATATGATGTATTTATATCATACTAAACCTTTTTTTAACGTAATATCGTAACTCGTCTATAGCAGGGCAAAGGGAACCCAGTGTTAAGACACTCCGCTTCCTGTTTTCTTGTAATTTTCGAGACATTGCCTGTTGAGTGGCAGAAGTCAACGGTATGTTTTCTCTACTCAGAGAAAGGTATATAATATAAATACAAACAATGTCCGAGTGGGATTCGAATCCACGACCATATAATCTATAGCACTGCGACTGATTTAAACTATAATAAGACTATTTACTAAATTAATATCGGAACTGAAAAACGTATAATTTTCAATAAATACATTAATTTAACCTATTTGCATAAAAACATTGAACAAAATAAACAAATACCTATAACATATAAGTTTCAAATTACATTCAACATTGCGGTTAAGCCTCGAGGAATCAAATTACTAAACACATATAAATCCTTTTTGTTAATAGCACACTACGCTTTATGTACTCGTATATTACGGTCGACGAGTAGTGGCTGCTCAGAAGTAAGCTGTAGATGGCCGTGCAGGTTTGATTTTAGAATTTTTTCTTTCATTTCATTATTTACTTCCCGAGTAAACAATACGCTAAAGTTATAAAAGTCTAATTCAGGATGGCCACGACGAGTCGACCGTACTGTACATATGTATGTATATAATGTAATAACTATTATTAAATTACTTGACGTCGACGTTAGCACATATCGCACATTTATAAATAAAAAAAAGTAACACAAAAATCTCATCCTTTTGGGTTAGTTCAAGTAAAAACTGTTTACAGTTCTTCTTTTTAAGGCAAAAAGGAGCAAATGAGTAGAAGAACCACCTGATAGTAAGTAGCAAATGAGTAGAAGAACCACCTGATAGTAAGTAGCAAATGAGTAGAAGAACCACCTGATAGTAAGTAGCAAATGAGTAGAAGAACCACCTGATAGTAAGTAGTTAATTACTTTTACCGATGAACATCTAAAACTATAGAAAAGATAACAATGAAATAGGGTGAAGATACACACGACGACGCTTAAATGCTCTCAATTTGTAGGGAAGGGAATACCTCAGGAGAAAGATTAGTCCGTAAAAAATTAGTCCGTACGTAGAAAAAATAATCTTGGTGCTCGTTCGTAAACGCAAACCATGTATCCAGATGGTGCGGGTGATACTATCCCTGATAACGGAAGTTGCAATGGTAAAAAATGTTTTTATCCTTGCGGAACAACTGGCCTCCAAAATGTAGATGACATGATACACCGATTCGTCAGAGGTATACTCGTAACGTAAAAATTTAAAAAATATAAATATTTAATTGTATATGATTTATCAAGTCTCACAAAACTGGATAATCCATACGACCAAGTTACTATTAGGTTTATTTTTTACCAATATTGTATAAAAATTAAAGAGGCTGAAATTAAATCTAGATATTGCAAGATTTAATATTTTCGGAATAATAATGAAAATACAATATTGTAATGATCTGTGAAAAGTTTGACACTTTGGCTACATTAATAATTTTTTAGTTGTAAATAAAAACAGCCCGCAACATTTTGACAGATTATAACAAATTCTGCCAAAATTTACGTAACCCGTTAATATAAAAATAATTAAGCATACATATTCAAGTAAACATATGAACATAAAAATAAAATAACAAAAGAGATTTTCCCTCTTGTTAATGCGATACAAAAGGAATACACCGCCAAGTAATGGCACACATTTCTTACGGAACGACGTCCATTTAATCCTTGGTAAAGAAACGAAACCGCTCAGTGTTTTATGCCCCCATTCGGCCATATATAGAACTGGCATAAAAGAAACGTTAAAGCTATGAGTATCCGTTCGATAAATCAGATTGGGGCATAAAATTTATTATTCACATTTTATATTGCGTGATCTCGTTCAATTGCTATCTATAAATGGATAATTTATTATTCTTTTTACAATTTATTTATAAAAGAACGGAAATATTGACACGTTGATTGCGTGGACTTTAAAACTTAAAATGGTAAATGCCGTTAGGGTAGGCAGATGAAACCTATAAACACATTGTCAAGACATTATGTTCCTTTTAAGACACCTTGTCCACTTACTGCCGAATTCTGGAGACCACCACAGTGGAGGAAATGAAATGATTAAACATTTAATTTTCTTGAGTGGAAATCAAATTTACAACCTGTCGCGTTTACAGTGCTGTGTACGATGCTGTGCTATATAAGAATTCAAGTGTTACTGATATAATACTTTCTTACGAAGAAGTTTCATTTGATTTAACTTTTTATTGAAGGCTCAAAAACAACTTTTGAAAAGACTCTTAGACAACAACAACAACAAGAACAAAAGACAAATATCTGACTAACATATCTTTTAAAATAAAAAATCACTGAGATTATCTAATTAAATATAGGTACACATTATGTATCCACATTGTTATATATTTATTATTTATAACAATAAGTTATTAGACTGAAAACAAACTCGTATATAGTGGACCGTGACTTACAGATCACATAAGTTTATCTAGTACTCGCTACTCTTGCTAATAAGTTACCAGAGCATCCAAGCAAGTAACATTAATTGACTAAAGAAAATCGGAAAAATATCAAACAAATTCAATCTTGAATAACGGAATTCTTTTTTAGCTTAACACATTTTTCCACCCTAAGATAATCTTATGTTAAGACAGTCCGCTGTTCGCCCAAATACGAGACATTGCGTGACGAGGTGGCGGAAATAAACGTCGCTCTTTATCTTACCAGGGTCTATGTTTACATTTAAAATAATCAAATACTTTTTACTGATTTAACACAATCAATAGTAAATACGTAATCTACATACATTCACAAAAAATAATTTTACTATAAAATAAATGACAATAAGCGAAATAACAGAAGAATTTTATATGGTACAATAGACACCGGAAAAGTGGCTGTCTAGCGCATACTAATTCATCATGGCAGTAGGTACAGGCCACGGTACGGCGGTGCCGGTGGCAGAGGAGCCTTTTTATAATGGAAATGAAAAAATGCCATTCTCTTATCGAAGTTCTCTGAGCATTTCTGTTTGTTGAAGACTACAAAAAGGTATCCAAATCGATTCTTTTGTGTATAGCTCTATAATATTTGCGCAATCTTAATCTATTCTTTGATATAAATTGATCTGGGCAGCTTGTTTGTATCTCGATAAGTGATAATTTACATAAATAAAAATATTTTAAGGTTAGGTAAATTTATTAACATTATCTAATCTCTAAACTCTAGAAAACCTAGCATCAAGAAGCGAAATCCAACGACAAATAGAGACATTGAGGCTCAAATGGCAGAACTGAACGCTGCGAACATGTAATATAATTAAATTTGATAAAATATCATCTTACTACTTCACCGGTGTTGGATAGCGGTGTGATGTCATAGCGATCTTATTAGTACTGTGGTAGAATATGACCGTGAGAAAGGAGAAAGTAAAAAAGTAATAAATATTCTATTAAAAGTTGGGCCTCTAAATACAATAATTTGCAATGACGACATGTGACGAGGTTTAGTGACATGACGAATATGCAATAAAAAAAGTCAAGATATATTGAGTTGTTTATACATTACTGAGTAGCGAAAATTCAATCTGCATTTTATCTAAGCGGGCCTAAAAGCTCATCTTAATATACAAACGACGATTTAAACCTAAAACTACTAAAACACTCAAAAAAATGTTGCGTTTTTATTGTGCCACAATAGAAACTCAAATTCAACATAATATATAATATTACTAAATAAATTGCCAGTCGAGCCTAGCCATGAGTCACAGATGTCAGAGTTCTTCGTAACTCAATTATTTACGCTTGAGATAGATCAGAACGGAAGGGACCACTCAAATCAACAGGTGTATGACTTGAGGCCTGAGGGGCACACGAGTTTTTGCTAACATTTTAAAACATATTTAACATCTGCTTGATTTTTTGTAAAAGCAGCATTTAAGTAAGATTTCTTACATAAAAACAAAATATAATTATTTTATTCAATGTCTTTTAAAAAGCAGCAAGCAGTGGTAAGCAAATGTTGAGACACTCCGTTTCTCACTTTACGATTAATTAAGTGGCGGAACTCAAGGCTGCGTGATCTACAAAAGCAGTAAAATGAAACTAAATAATTTAAATATAACCATTTCCCCGAATGGTAATAGAACCCTAACCCGAACTAACCATAATTTTAAAAATTATAAGCTATTCCACTGCGCCTAAATGGTGTCATATTTATTTCGAATTGCAATAACATTGAATTTGTAGTGCCAGAATTTTTTAGTTTCTTTACAGTATAGTGTTTCACTCAACAAAATTTAACACAAAGAGCTAAAATAAATAATTACCATACACTTATAATTAAAAATATAGCTATAGCATCGCTATAAAGGCGACGGGTGTGGGTTCGAACCCACACCCGTTGCAATCGAATGCCACTCTGGAAAATTTATTTTTGTTTCCTCACTCTCGTTCGCCGCCGTTCGCCGTTCTCCCTGCCCACCCTGCTAGGTATATGCGACGTAGAGAGTGAAATTATAAAAACAGAATAACTTGAGACATAAAGATATGAAAGATATAAACTTAATTGTTAGCAAAATAACAACAGAAAAAATATTTAATCTTTGTCTCTACACAAAAAACAACAAGTAAGAAAAAAATTACAATTTCCATTATCAATCCAAAACAACAAAACAATACCAAACCTACTAAAATTCAAAACCTATAAAGCCCAATCGTTTAGACAACAAAATTACCTCAAGCAGGAATAGTATCTTGGCAAATCGTATAATAAATCCAATTAAATTATTTGCATTGTTTACCATTTCGTGCAGTCGAGATGGGGAGCCGGACGATAAACGTGCCGTGACTCTGACTCATGAATAGGAAACGGGACCCATTAAGTGCATCTACCCTCGATGTAGATTATATGGGAATTTACATACGATACGGATGTTAGTATAAACTTACAATAAAATACTTTGCATGCAAAGACATAAATTCTTTTGAATTTAAATTACAAAAAAAGTACTTATGAGATTCTAATACTATATTGAAAAGAAACATGTCTAATTTTTTGTCTTCTATAAAACAAAACAGCCAAGCTTTCTATACATTATAAAAAAACTAATAATTATTTCATAGTTGTTCTATATTTTTGCTTGTTATTAAATAATGAGTGGCGACTGTAGAGCAGTGGCACAAGTGTGTGTTTGTAAGCGCAACGGTTCTAAGTTCGATTCCTTCTCGATTGAATCTATTATTTAAAATGTTCATTTTCTCCATCTGGTAACAAAGCGTCCAATTCCGCTACTCAACACGCAATGCGTCGAAAATTAGGCGGAATGTGAAGAGCGGAGTGCCTAAACACTAGGTCCCCTCTGTTTACCCTGAAGGTAAAAAAAACGAATATATTAAATAGCTATAACACTATACGAGCTATTTACAACCAAAAAAAACTAAGGCAGGAATTAATTAAATTAACATATAACACCAGATAGCGCACACATAAACAGACGCCGGAAGAGCGCCATAAAAATAAACATAGCCTCAGCCGCAGCGCGCACGGGGTTCTTGCACTCGACTCTAGTTCAATAGTGTCGATACGCCATTACGAGGTAATACTCGCTATTGTTTCACATTTTGCTATTATAAAATAAGCATTGTTACTGTCGTGTGACTGCAAACGCAAAGGTTGTGGGTTCGATTCCCATTCGTGTGGGTGAATTATTTTCATTTCATACGAAACAACGCGCGGTGTTAAGTAAGCAGAAAGAATATGGTGTCCAGAAACTGCGTTCCTCACTTTTTGATGACCTTAATATAAATTATAATGTTACATATATTTTAATATTTTGGTCACATTTAAAGAAACCAATTATATAGTAAATGTGTAAGATTTTGTCGATTTTCCTCAAAGAATATTTTATGTCTAAATATAACAATAAAATACATATTTTTTCTAATTTCACGCTGTATCCCGCGCATGATAGGGCAGGCGGTGGGAAACTGAGAACCTAGTGTTAAGACACTATCCCCATTAGAAAGACACTTACGTTCCCAACTTTCCAGGCAATGCGGTTTGAGTGGCGTAACTCAGCGTCACACTTTATCTTGTTACCAAAACGGATATATTTCAGCAGATTATATTTATCATAAAAAAATATCTAAAAAGTACAGTATTACATTCTACATATTTAAAGAGACTGGAGCAAACCTACATATATATAAGTTGAAGCACTGAAACCTAAATGTCCCAGCTTTTTGCCCTTGACAGAGATAGCGCGTGGCGGCCGGAAGTGGCCGACACTTGCTATAGTGTCATTTTGTCACTAACACTGTCACTATCTAACATTGGTCTGGTTGAATCATTTTAATGTCAAAGTACGAAATTACAGTTTGTTAAAAACATTAATATATTAAAGTAGGTAAATATGAATCATATTTGGGTTTTGTATGAAATGATTGTTGTCTATGTAAATTATATAAACAGAAGACGATGAATAGTCTTATTATGTTAAAATCTATGTTTCATATATCATGTTTGTGTAAAAAAGACACTTATTTGAGTCCAGATCAAAGAATGTGCATTAAAATATTATTTATATCTTATTATTTTCACATTTCCTCCTGATGTTTTTTAAAATTAACTTTCTAAAAACAAGCAACGAAAGGAAGTTTATACTTCTTAAAAATATAAATAAAAAAGGCCTTGTTAGCGTAACCGCTTCCCAAAAAATATCCATATAAAATTACTAAAATAACACAATTTAAATAACAACAGATTTTTAGAATGTAATCTTTTAATATAAATAATTTACATAGAAAACAGTAATGGCAGTGAAATACATATCAAAGGGCTAACTAACTGTCCGTACAGTACCTACATTTGATACAATTGTTGTTACTTGTTATCTTGAAACGGAAACTCGTCAATGTCGAGTCAGATTCAATCTAGAGTCAGTCAATATGGAGTCAGATTGTTCTGGGTAATTAAGTAAAATTATTTATATTAGAACGTATTTACATATAATATATGGTATATGATAGTTCAAGGATAACCACAGAACTGTAAATGAAATGTGTTTTACCTACTGGTATTTATGTGAATTTAGAAACCAGTAATAAGTAACCCAATATTAAGAAAACACGTTACGTTTCGTAACATTCTCAGTTAAAATAACATTTCAAAAATATTTTTAAATAAAAAGCTCATATTATGTTGTTTGCTATTCACATAAAAAAATATTATTTTGCTTCAAGTGTATACAGTTATATGTAACCTATTATGAATACATTTAAAATAAGTATTATTTAACATAAATTAACAAAGTAATTACCGAGCTACCGAGCCTAAACTAAAATAAAATGATGGAAATGTATAGCATAATGTTCATCGTAATAATTAGCAGGGATTACGTATTGTATGATAACGAGAAAAGATATTTATTCTAATTACACAAAATACAACAAATAGCACCTATATATCAACAAAATTCATACATCTTTAATTATAATAATGAAACGTCTGTCTGTCAGTTAGTTTTATTTCACTTTTATGGCCACAATTTTTATACATAAAATTGAACTGCCTCTTACCATAGATCCCGCGGGACTGGAAAAGGAACTAGTGGGAAATATCTGTTAAAATGAAATAATTATTTGAAAACTTTAAATATATTAAGCAGAAAAAAAATCCTTAAAATATCTATTAAAAAATTTAATCTAAGATCCTTAGCTGGAGCCTGTATTATGCAGCCATTCGATTTCAAAAAAATTTAACAAGATATTCAATACTTTTAAAAATGTAGCCGAAAAACTAGAAAGTAAATTAAAAATAATAACAATTAAAATTTATCGTTTTATATTTGATATTTAATAAATTCAACATTTATGTATTTAATATTTTATACTATAATTATATATAATTATAGTGTTATAATCCATCGCCAAAAAAGCAGTTTCTCTAGATTAACACTATATTATTTCACTAAATGTATCATAATCATAAGAAATAATACACCTAAGTACTTAAAGCTTATTTAAACAAAAAATATAATACATTATATATTAGAAACGTGAAAAACACAATGCGATTATTTTCATACCAAATTTAGAATCAACAGCCAAATAAACTACGTGTCGATACAAAACGATACGATAAAAAATCAACTTCCTAGCTTCTGTTTAGAATCATTGAACGACCTTAAGATATAGAATAACCACCGTGAAGCAGTCAAACTATTAGAGTGGAACGTTTATATTAAAGGTCGATCCGCACAGCGGCGAGCCGTATCCGGATACGTTATATAATTGCAATACCGTCTTGTATGGTATTCGTATTTGTGACATCATTTTATTTATTTTAGCATCTCGCGATCGGCGGTACACAGCACACAGAGGGAACCTAGTGTGAAGACTCTCCGATCCCCACTTTCAGTCTAATTTTCGAGACTACGTGTTGAGTGAAGAAATTCAAAGCCGTACTTTGTCATGTTTTCAGTGCGAAGAAAAAAAAATTCTTTCCCACGAGTGGGAACCCACAACCGTTGTGGCTGTTATCACACGCTATATCGCTGAGCCACGGCGGCCTCATCATTTTATGGATATATATTTTTTTATTTAATTCTCAATACTTTTCTTTAGAGCTAAAATTTTCATATTTATTTTCAAAACAATTAATATACAAAAAATATGTTAAGATAATATTTTAAATAATATAATATTTATGATCATTAATAAATTTTTAAATGACGAGACCGCAATAATAGGATATTATTATAATGTCGGTAGGTACAGCTAAGGTTGTGTCGTGGTCGCTTTGAAGTTAGGTTCTCCGAACTTTGTGCACTCGGGAAAGAAATAGTGAAAAACAAAAAACCCATAAAAACAAATCTTTGCACGACCACGACTCCTTAATCCTGCTGTAATTACAATACAATAGATCAACTATTAATAGTAGTGCAATGCTAACCTCGTCCGCCGGCTTCGTAGGTGTGATTGCTACGGTCTCGTTGAAGCAGAGGCAGGCGCAGTAGTGCCTGTTCGCGTCCACGTCCGTCAGGACCGACACGTAGAAACGGGGCTCTGATCTCTCTGTCGAGAGCGCCCATCCTTGCGGTTGGCAGAACTGAGAATAGAAACAGTATTAATTTAGCTGCGATTAATTCTAAGAATTTTAATAAATTTAGTTACAAATGTTTATAAATTTAATTGCAAATTAAAATAGATTTAAATCTAAAATGTTATGGTAACTTTCACAAATTTTGAATTAAGTAAGTTCGGGCACGTATTGTTCTATATGTGTTTTGCTTTCATATCATTACCCATGGCCTAAGATCCCATCGTTTAAAACTGTAGGGATTAGATTTTCTAATGAAACTTATATTTAAGAATGATACATGATAGTAGAATAGATTACACTAGGGTTGCCCAAAAAAATCCTGCCGCAATCACCTTTAATTAATGTTTTTCGTAACTCGTTTTTGGAGAAAATTGCACTCATATGTTTTTTATGTGAATCGCACGTCATTTGAAAGAAAATCTCATAAGGAATTGGAAAAACAATGGTTGCCAGCTCTCAGTCTGCCGCAAGTCCAAGGTTGCCTGGTTTAAAGAGGTTACTTAATGTGAATATTTGCACTCATGTGTTTTTTTAATGAATTATATATCAAATTAAAGCTTATTTTTTTGTCATCACTAAAACACATGATTGCCTGGAAAATGGCTGCCGCAAGCAAAGGTTGCCATCATTCGAAATATTTTATTCTGATTCCGTTTGACTGAGAATAGACGATGAAATACGCGATTTGCCTTATGTTTTAAAGTAAAATATTATAAAATAGAAGGTCAATCTTAAAATTAATATTTATTCTAACTGTTCACCTGTTAAATGATGATTTTAATCATATTAAGTACATACAAAAAACTATTTAAACATGAAATCATCCTTATTTTTCCATTGAAATAATGAGTCTATGATATTAAGTCTTTATTAAATCTGTTTTCTAGATATTAATACTCGTTTAAATCGTTATTTTAAAAAGACTAAATTATCATCTATATATATAAAACAAGTACCTGACTGACTGAGGTAAGACGCACGCACAGCCGCTGATGGTAGAAACGTGAAATTTGGACAGATGTTTTTTTTCGTAATCTGGACATCCACTAATAAGGGATTTTAAGAAAATTGAACCCTAAAGAAATAAAATAGGGGCTGAAAGTTTGTATGGGTTTTTTTTAATCGGCACCGATTTTTATAATATTTGAAATCAGACTCCTAAAAATATTTTATTGAACACATGTTTCATGGTTTTTTAGAATTCACCCCGTAAGGGTTCAAATAAGCGGGCGAAGCTGCGCGCGCCCACTAGTATTAAATAAACGTTTACAAATATCGTTCTATTATAAGGTATTAATTACATAATGTTTTCATAATATAATGTAGGTTGACAATTATTGCAGATATTTTATTTATTAATCAAGAAAATATGGAAAATTACCTCGTTATAAACTCTCAATCTCTCTCTTCGTCCTCAGAGAAAAATATATAATATTAAACATTAAATTTAATTATACTTATCAAACATTAACTATACTTACGTTTTGCATTAGAAAATAATTGAAAAATAAAAATCAAATCAGATTCACGCTGTATCCCGCATGCAGCAGTGTAGGCAGAGGGAACCTAGTATTAAGACACTCCGTTCCCCACTCTCTGCCGAATTCTGGAGGCATTGCGTGTTGAATGGCAGAACTCAACGCCGCGCTTTGCTTCGACACCAGAACGAAGAGATGGAAATATAAATTTAAGTGAATATTTCATCTCCTCGAGTGCGGTTCTTCTTTATATTTTTTTTTACAACAATGAACTTTTTGTAACAAGTGATAACCGTGCATTGTGTTACTATTTAAGAAAATGTTACTGTATATAAAAATCATTTTTTGGCGAAACAACAACATAATTTTACACTTCAGACTCATTATTAAATTCCACACACATTTTCGCACAAAAAACAGATCTTCATTTTTGTCATGTTAACTAAAAACGTCTTCACTCTAAAACGAAAGGTAAGTAACTAAGTAATATGTTCAAAAACATCTCATTTGGCCATCTGCACTGTTATTGCATTTAGAAACAATACATCTACGAAAATAAAATTATTGCATTTTGTTTGCTTTGTATACCACCGCAAAATGTTTATCTATAGTAAAAAGTAGACAACTAATTGATATTTGCCGACTCCTGGTCATAAACCTTAAATAGCGTTTATTATTCGGCATTACTGTCGAAATTTCTTAGAATTTAAAATTAAATTAAATTAAATTACTGCTGCTTCACGCTGTATCCCGCACACAGCAGGGTAGGCAGAGGGAACCTAGTGTTAAGACACTCCGTTCCCCACTTTCTGCCGAATTCTGGAGGCATTGCGTGTTGAGTGGCAGAACTCAATGCCGCGCTTAACCTCGACACCAGAGCGAAGAAAATGGAAATGTAAATTTAAGTAAATATTTCATCTCTTCGAGTGGGGATCGAACCCACAACCAGTCGGTTTTGCAGTCACACCTCGTGCCGCTGCGCCACGACCGGCCTCTTAGAATTTATTTCTGATAAATTAATTTTGTTTATTATAATTCTATCATATATTTCTTTCAATGCAAATTCTTAAAAGTTGCGTGAGAAAAAAAAGATTGCGGCAACCGTTATCAAAAAAAAACGAGAAAAAAAAATCATACGAGCAGAGGACAAAGAGAGAGAGAGTATATTGAAATGTTATTTTCCATATTTTCTTAATTAATAAAAAAACTTACGCAATAATTGTCGCCCTTCATTATCTTAAGGAAACATGATGTAATTAATACCTTATAATAGATTGATATTTTTAAGCATTTATTTAATTAGATAATTTAGTCGTTTTAAAATGATAATTTAAATTAGTATTAGTATTTAGAAAACAGATTTAGCAAAGACTTAATATCATGGGTTCATTATTTCACTTGAAAAATAAGGATGATTTCATATTTAAATAGTTTTTTGTATGTTCTTAATATGATTATAATCATCATTTAACAGGTAAATATCTAGAATAAACATTAATTTTAAGATTGACCTTCTATTATATAATATTTTAATTTAAAACATAAGGCAAATCGCGTATTTCATCGTCTATTCTCAGTCAAACGGAATCAGAATAAAATATTTCGAATGATGGCAACCTTTGCTTGCGGCAGCCATTTTCCAGGCAACCATGTGTTTTAGTGATGACAAAAAAATAAGCTTTAATTTGATATATAATTCATTAAAAAAACACATGAGTGCAAATATTCACATTAAGTAACCTCTTTAAACCAGGCAACCTTGGACTTGCGGCAGACTGAGAGCTGGCAACCATTGTTTTTCCAATTCCTTATGCGATTTTCTTTCAAATGACGTGCGATTCACATAAAAAACATATGAGTGCAATTTTCTCCAAAAACGAGTTACGAAAAACATTAATTAAAGGTGATTGCGGCAGGATTTTTTTGGGCAACCCTAGTGTAATCTATTCTACTATCATGTATCATTCTTAAATATAAGCTTCATTAGAAAATCTAATCCCTACAGTTTTAAACGATGGGATCTCCACCTACCATCACTTACCCATTCTATACCGTCGTGGAACGGTGTGTCGTCCCAGTTCACCTCAGGGAATCGTTGAAGGATGATGCCGTTGCTAAGTCCACCTCCTGAAACAACAGGGAATTTCATTTTAAAATATAAATATGTAGATAAATTTGAATTATCAGTAACATGTCAGTAGTATCAGTTCATGTTAAAAAAAAAGTTCCAATAAACCACATCAAATAATTGATGTTTATAATTATAAACTTTTTTATAATTTCATTGTGGAACAATTGGAACACTGCAGTAATGCACACTGCATTGTCACATAAAAAGAAAAGTGAACGATCTTAAATTCCTATCAAAATTTATTTATTTAAGCATAGATAATATTATTTTTATGATGCGTGAATAACAAACAAAACATATTTTTTCAAAAATCATAAATGATGCAATATAAGATCAGTTGAAAACTATAATTAAGCAACTAAATTGAATACAAAGTGCGGCGTTAATGCCTTGAATATAGACGAAAAGAGGAGAATGAGTGTCTTAATAGCGACACTAGGTCTTATCCCTGCAGGATACATGACGATAAAAAAAAACAAATAAATATCAATAAATCACCAAATTGAGAAATAACTTCGTCGCATATGTAGTTCTACCTAATACGTTGCGATGTATCACCGGCGTCTAAAGATATCACAGATTGTTTAAGCAAGTTTAGCTCATTAGCGGACGCTTCGTCAGACATTCCGCGTGTCAACGACAGTAACGACTTCTCGGGCAAGGCCGTGACCTACTATTCGTATAAACCTGTGAAGTGGTTCAAAAATAATTCCTGGTGGTAAAATTTAGGTTGAAATTGTTTTAATTTAAGCAAAAAAAAATAATTTGTAATCAACTAAAATTGGATAAAGCGCAGCGTTGAGATCCGCATTCTGATATGTATTAGCAACTATTGTTTTGACAGACATCATTGACTGAATTTATTTCTCAGTAGATTCTCTTAATTTCTATTTAATCTGAGGCAAATAAAAGTCACATTTCTGTTAATTTGTATATATGATTAGGACAAATTATTCTCTATAATATGTATTTTAATGTTTGTAATTGTAAACATCAAGCTACGTATAATTTGTCTTAACACAAGATGCCATATATCTTCAAAGTATTAACCGCAACCCCCAGTGGGAGTTTCACTTGAAATACGATTTACTACTCGGTATTACAGACATTGTAGATGTGAGATAAATATATATATGTAATACACTGTATTTCATTTATGCAAATGAAGTAACGATGTATTTTGTAAAAAAAATCAGTGAAGAGCTACTCCAGAATCCTCAGAATTTAATACTTTGACAGTAACTTTGTTCAGAAAACTATTAATAAATCTTATAGTTTTTATTGACCAACAAGAAGTAATAAAATTACACACACACACATTACAAATGTATTATTGAGCATAAAACATTATTTTAATATATTTTGAGTAAGCCGCCCAAAATTATTTTAAAATCTAGAACTGTCTTATATTTATCATCATATTTCACTAAAATTATAGCTTTTAAATTAAAAAGTTGGCAAGGTACTTATATCTTAATAAAAAAAATATTAAACCTTAACGCATCTCGATTTGAACCCAATACCGCAGTTGTGCACATAAAACATACAAAACTATGTTCAAATATTTTGCTAAAAATTCTTCTAACACAACACTGTAACCAGTAAAGAAAAATTCTTAGTATTAATGTTTCCATGTTTACGTAACGGCCAAGTTCACACGTTTTGTGACACAATTTTGTAATATACAGTAGGTACAACAACCATGACCGCGACATTGAGAGAGTGCTTGGTTTCATTTACATTTAATTAGAGAGAGCAGTAATATAGAACCTAAGTGTTAAGACACTCAATTCTCTACATTGCGTGTACAATGCGCTTTTGCCAATTATGCCTTAATAGTTTTAATAGGTATTTTCTTGCTTTATGATGCATCTCGCATACTGCCTGCCATCCTTTCCCCACCTTTACGCCAAATTTTCAAGATGATGAAATGAAAATCAACCGAATGGGAATCATACCAATAACCGTCATGTTTACAGTCAGAGATTTCCGGGAGGTGCATTCATTTGAATACGGACCGTAGAAAAGATAACATCAAAATGGAGAAAAACGAAATTAGAGCAGTCATCAAGTACCTGTGTTTTAAAAAAATGTCTACCAAGGACATACATAGCAACTAAGTGGAAACATTGAGGGACTCTGCGCCTCCTTATTTCACAGTTGCATGCTGGGCCAAGGTGTTTAAGTTGGGTAGAATATCTACTGAAGACGAACATCGTGAAAGACGCCCATCCACGTTCTCCATTGAAGACAACGTTAAAAAAGATGAAGATGTTGTATTGGCAGACAGAAGACTGACCATTAGGCATGTAGCTGAGGTCACAGGGATATCATGTTGTAGCGTTCAAAGGATCCTAGTAAACGAATTGCATATGAAAGGTCTCCGCGCGTTGGGTACCCAGAATGTTAGCCGACGAACAAAAGAAAAAACAAGTCGGCATTTCGAGAGCGAATCTCGAAAAGTTCCAAGCAGATCAATATTTTTTGGCACGTTTCGTGACCATGGACAGACCTGGATCCATCACTTTGATCCTGAAACAAAACAATCGATGACTTGGAAGAGAGCCTCACCGACGCCGAAGAAATTATCTTTGAAAATTGAAAACAAAGTGTTAAGTTCTGCTGGGAAGGTTATGGCGCCCGTTTCATGGGACACTGAGGGAATAATTATTACTATTTTTTACTATTACGGGCTCTTAGACCAAATAAGAAGGTTATGGGAGGCCATCAAGCAGAAAAGACGCGGCAAACTGCGAGCTGGAGTGCTGTTTCACCAAGACAACGCTCCGGCTCACAAAGCCGCAGTTGCGATGGCTGTGATTCAAGAAACGGGATTCGAACTGCTTGAACACCCACCCTATTCGCTGGAGCTAGCCCCCAGCGACTTTTACCTCTTTCTTCGACTTAAGGAACACCTCAGAGGCACAATATTTCAAGACAATAGCGAAGTGATGACGGCTGTGGAGACATTTTGAGAGAGTCAAGATAAATATTTTTGTTCAAAAGGAATCCTAGATTTAGAAAATGTATTGAGTTGTTAGGAGACTACTTATGTATAAATTCAAAAATAATGTTCATATTAAAATTACAATTATAAATTACTTTATAAACTTTAAACACTGTATTTTACTTATTTTATCATTACTTTTAGATCACCCCTCGTATCTATATCTTAATTCAATATCACAATCGATTAATTAGCGTAATTTGTGTAATATCGAACATTTAATTTTTGTGATAATTTTCTACTTATTACTCATCGTACAGGCGGTCAGCCTCAAATTGCTAGTAATACTACTAAATAAAATATAATAAAATTAAATATTAAACTTAAAAAAATATATTTCGAACTTAAGTTAATATCAATATAACGTACAATGCACTTCTGACCACTGAAACACAAAATACATCGTAAAAAGAATAAAATTTCAGAAATAAAAAGACAAAGCGCAGCGTTGAACTCTGTCACTCTACACAATGTCTCGTTAATTGGGAAAACGGAGTGTCTTAACACCAGATTTCTTTTGCCAATTCTAATCTATTTCTTTTAATCACAACTAGCGAAGTAATAACATTGGCATAAAAATCCAAACAAATGACCCAAAGTAGTTCTCATCGCTATTTTAATTACGTCACGAATTCAAATAATAAAGCATACATGACCTCACGTTTTATTTCACGACCTTCCTATGTCAAGGATAAAAGTTTTCTATTTTGCAATGTATTAAACGAGTGCCATCAACATTTTTTAAAGGATGTTTATTAAAATTTTTTGCTATCACATTTTTTGTTATATATTCAGTTTCGCGCTGTATTCCGCACACAGCAAGTTAGGCAGAGGGAACCTAGTGTTAAGTCACTCTGTTCTCCACTTTCCGCTGAATTCTGGAGGCATTGCGTATTAAATGGCGAAACACATAACCGCGCTTTGCCTCAACACCAGAGCGCAAAAAATGAAAACGCAAAAAATATACATATAAATAAATATTTCATTTATTTGAGTGGGATTGAACCCACAACCAGTCGCGTTTACAGTCACACTTTGTGCTCCTGCGCCACGACTGACCTCATCATTTTTTTGCGCTTTTTGGCTTTGCGGTCAAATTTCGAGACATTGCGTGTTGAGTGCAGAGTTTAACGTCGCTCTTTTTCTTACTTTTAAACCGGGGCAAGCAAAATAGTTAATCCCCCTAGTTTACATACGCTGTACCAACGCCCTGCACCCAATAGTAAATAATTAATGAGAATTTAAAGCTACAATCTAACATTTAATAAAGTCATCCTTACCAAACTACTGAAAAACTACAAACAAAAACCAAAAAAAAAGTACAGCCATTAACTTCTTCGAGTGAAGGTTTAAAAGCCACGTCGTCGTTGACTTTACAAAAAAAATACAGTTAAATATGCTTTTTAAACACCCGAAACAAAGGACTCGCACTCTAATTACACAATTTAACTAAAACATTTTGCATGAAAGTTTCAGCGAGTGGCAGTTTTTGGTTCCGCTTTGTACATTTTAAACGGTAATTCTTTGGTCTATGAAGAAATGCTTTGTTAGATGAGTATCTACTGGGGTGCGTTGCTCTGAATGGTACTACCATTTTTTTTCTATTTTCACACTGTATACGTCATATAGCAGAGTAGGTAGAGGGAACCTGGCATTAAGTCACGTGGATGGCGGAAAATGGCCTTAATAAATAAATACTATAGACATATATGTATATAAATAATTTAAACTACAATATAATACGGAAATATAATAACAAATTAAATTAAATATAACTAAAACATCATCATTTAACATCTATTTGTGAAACATGCATACAAAGGCAAACTAAATACTTATTATGATAAAATTACTTTGAAATTCACAACTGAATATAAATGGGCTAATAAAATATTCGTAACATGCTCGAAATTGTCGGAATGCTCGTATGTGACTCCCGTGTGGCGACAAGTATTTAACTGAGCTAACGTGGAACACGCTGTATATATAGAAGTTATAGTGTATATATAGAAGTTTCAAGCTAGCTTTTTATATCTTCAGGCTGTATCCCGCAAGCAGCAGGATAAGTAAAGGGATCCTAGAATTAAGACATTTTGTGGCATTGTTTTCAGTGGGGACACTCAACGCTGCGTTTTGTTTTGTTGCCAGAGCGACGAATTAAAAATGATTCATTCACTATAGTGGGAAACGAACCCACCAACGTCGTAATGACAGTCAGACGCTGCGACGACGCCGACGACCGCCTTGAATGATAGTAATTTGAAAAATATGTTTTAGGTATCGATACCGACCATATTTTAACTTACTTGACTAGGAATTACTTTTTTGCATGTAAATGGGAAGACAGATGAAGCCTAGTGTTAAAACACCTCTCTCCCCACTTTCCACTAAATACTGGAAGCATTGCGTGATGAGTGGCGACCTCAATGTCGCGCGAAGAAATGAAAATTTCATGTCCTTAGTGGGAATCGAACCCACAACCTGTCGCGTTCACAATCACACGCTTGTGCCCCTGCGCTACGATTGGCCCCAAACTAAAGATCGTTTTTATAGTTACATTAAGACACGAGCGCTAATCATGTGATAATAAATGTTTTTTTCAATTCGAACCAGTTCATAAAATACGCGCGTTCAACAAAACAAATTTTAATATTAGGTTAATATAGTATATATAAATAAGTAAGTACAGCTGAATTATTCATTCTGTATTGATAGAACCAATATTTCATGTATAGATACTATTTTACTATAAACCACTGTTTTACATCGTCAAGATGAGCATTATTTAATTTATTTACTTCCTCAAGGATGTAGAAACTACACAGTTATTTGTATTAAGTCTGTTGTCTTTCATCATATTGCATAAAATTACCATATAATGGCGGTTTTTAATAATGTCTAGACAGATTTTATCTCACGTTTCATAATGTCGAGATATAAGTACAAACACAAACTAAGGCTTTAGTTTCCATAATTTTTATTTCATATACCAATATAAAAAAACTTCTAAAATATTGTAGACAGAAATTATTAAAAAAAATATTTAAAAAAAAGAAAACAAATTTAAGCCAATGGCATTCACTTGCTCTTATTTGAGCTTTCGGCTTGTATTGCTTAACTGATCTCAACTCTGAGATCGGTCTTGTGATGCCGCTTTCATTCATACATTATAATGTATGAATTAAAACGGCATCCCAAGATCGGTCTAATCATCTAACTAATGTATAGATTGGCGTTTATTACACCTTTAAACTGTAGAAGGTCGACAAGTAAACTATCAGGATTTCGAGGTCGAACGTGCAGGTCCCCAAGTTTCACAACACAACACTCTAAATTCAAGTTTGTTTATTTATTATATATATCTCCCTATAAACGTTCCACTATAAACGTGACGGTTATGGGTTCGATTCCCAGTCATTCTTCGCTTTAGTATCAAGGCAAAGCGCGGCGTTGTACTCCACCACTCAACACACAATGTCTTGAAAATTGAGCGGTGCGTGGGGAAGCCTTACACCTTACCACCAAGTAAAACAGCCTTAACACCATGTTTGCTATGCCTACACTGCTATATGCGGGATAAAACGTGAAGTCACTAGTATACATATATTATATACTAGTTATCAAAAGACATTTTCGATATGCAAATTATTTTTTCCTATCATCAAGTTTTACTAGTTTTTAAAAACGAAAAGAGAAAGTCGGTCCTTCAAGATACTAAACTATGTTACATTTAATTAATAATGACCATAGAAATTATGTAAAACTGGTCTAATCTTAATATGGATAATAAGTTTTAAACGTAAATTAATAATTACAGGCAGGAAAAATTTTAATTCGTATTCTTTACTTTTTTTCAATATTGAGATTTTATCCTTTAACTTTAATCCAATATTGAGAGGCAGGCGCAGGATGGTGCAGTGGGACAACATCTGATGCGACGGTTCTGATCGATCCTCACTCATGGACATTATTACATTAATTAATACTTATTCCCCCGCTCTGATAAATAAAGCGCGGCGTTGAGTTCTCCAACTAAACAAGCAATATCTTCAAAATTCTATGGAAAGTGGTGTACAAAGTTACGCTAAATGCTAGCTTCCCTGGGATATATAAATAAACCTAATTATATTATAACATAACTATAAATTTCCATTTTTCCTTGTTCACTCCTAAACGAGATTAAAGCTTCTATTAATAAAGTTATCCATTTAAACATATACGCCATAAACATATTGGATTACAACTGACTACCATCCTGTGTGATGTAACACGCACTTCTAATACCTACACCCATATCTCAGCGTATCCGGTGGATTCTGTAATCGCGATGTACTAGACGACATATTATTCTTAAGGTTTGTTAGCTAAGTATAAAATTGGTCGATTGACCTTTAGTTTATGTCACTAAATAGGAAGACGATATTATGCTTATTTTTATATTATTACAAAGTTATGGGGAACGGAAGTATTTGAATGCTAGGTACCCAGGTTCTCTCTGTCGACGTTGTTACGTGCGGGATAAAGCGTAAACCAAACAAGAATTCGGCGGAAAGTGGGGAACGGAGTTTTTTAAGCTGCTAAAAAAATTGAAAATAGATTTGCTATAATAGTGTTTGTTTGTGTGTAGTTAGTGTTTGCTTCATACAAATTTATAATATATGTATATACGATATGTACTCGTTTACTAACAAACACTATTAAACAATGTTTCGAAAATTAACTTTACTTTTTCTAACTATATTGGAAAATATTTTTCTTTCAAGAAACATACTCTTTGTCTCTCTCTTATTCTAGGAAGAAATTATTATTATTAAATATGTATGCAAATGTATCAAGGTCCAAGAGGTATTGCAGATTTTATTACTATAGAATGATATACATATGTATACATGAAAATGAAACATACATATTTTATACAAATAAAACAAATAAAAATGAGTGAATTTAGTCTTATACATTTTTCCAACATTAGAAAATAACAAAAAACTATTAGCAACTTCCTTACTACAAAAATACAACTATAAATGAATTATTTAAGAATATCAAGTAAACAAAAACATTAAATATAATAAATAAACATTTCTCAATTCCTTCTATTATATTGAGATTTGTAAGGTCAATGCCCAGCAGTCAGGTAGTAGATAAAAACGACAATAAAACTTTATCAATTATGTTAGGTTTAATTATTTTCATTTGCATAGTTCCAATAAGAGACCATTGTGGTGCAAGGACACCAGGGTACAAATAAAACGCAGTTATGGATTTGATTTCCACTTGGGAGAATGAAGTACTTAAATTTTTTATTCCTTGCTCTGGTAATGAGGCAAAGCAAGATTGAGTGGTGGAACTCCGGTGGGGACCAGAAATATCTTAATGGAAACAAAATGTCTTAAAACTGGGTTTCTAAATTTCCTCTGTTTACCCTGCTATGTGCCATATAGCAAGCAAAAGAGAACATAGATTTAAGATAGAATGTGTTCTATGTCATGTTTTATCTATCAGAGTGGAGAAATATAACTAATACTCATTTGTGTGTTCTCCATACAATGTTACTTTGGCACAGTGACTTTTGTGCTTAACTGACAAGCTCAAAACTGAAATAAAATGCCCTCTAAATTAGAGATTAAATATATAACTTGTGAATAAATGTCTAGAAATTATTATTCTAATAGACAATATTAAATACAATATTTTCATATCCTTTAATGAGTGAGTATTGAGTTGAGTTTCAGAAACTATTATGCTAAATGAGGGATTATTCCTTATTTAATTATTCCTTATTTAAATAGTTATTTCTACAAAAAAAATCTTTGTCTATTTATTTAGGCATTTCTCACAAGCTTATGCTGTAATTAGAATATGACGTAAGGCATTGTATCAATTACTTTAAAAATATGAATGACTCAGAATACTGTCAGGTAAATAAAAACTAAAAACCAAAGTCATTCATTGTTATATATAATAGCTAATATTTTTTTCTGTTAGGTCATTATAAATGTTATATGTGTTGCCAATTGTAAACTTGGGTAGTCTTTGCTTATATTATATGAAGTATTTTTTATTTTTTGCTCTGGCAAGATAAAAAGTGGTATGGAGTTTTGCCAATACAGGCCTATTCAATTTGGATACAAAAAACTACAAAGCAAGATACACAGTTTGGTATAAAATAATTGTGACCCACTGGCACAGTTGGGACAACTTACAAGTCTTAACTAGCTTGCACACATACATTCACTTAAATATGGTGATTGTAGATTTAAAAATTATTCCATGGAAAATACTTTTTAATATGTCTACATACTACAAAATATTATCTTCAACACACCACAAACAGCCAGATAATAAAATTCTCAATTGTAACATGTCATAACAAACAAAAATATATGAATATAAAATAAATATCATTAAATTCATCTGAAATCTTTACACCATGCCCTGTAAGTAAAGAATAAATGACATTCCATGATCAGTGTTAAAACTCAATACCACACTTTGTTTAGTCTATATGGAGAAATGAAACAAAACCAAAGAATTTACAGTCAAATATTCTCCCATGATGTCATGATAGCCTTGTAATATAATACTATTTTAAGCAGTAAAAAAAAAAATATTTAACATAATTTTTTTATATATTTTGATTACAAAATTTCAAGAATTTCTTAAGAAACAGAATCAATATGATACATATCCATAAATAGATTCAAGGCTGTATGAATTAGGCATTAATTTAAAAGTACTAGATTGTTTCTGACTGTAACTATGACACCATTTGGTTATAAATTTACACTCAATATTATGTTGGAGAAACTAATATTTAAATTAATAATGATTATTCATTTCAATTTAAAATTTGAATAAATAAATAAAATTATTACTTAATTTTTTTTTGTAATTTAATAAATTTACAAGCTAAAAGTTTTTTTAAATTATAAAAACTAGAAATTATGTCACAATAAGACTTTTTTTTAAATAATTCAGATAGGTATTCTGTTCTTAGTATTTCTTAGTAGTATAACTAATGAACATAAAAATAAGAAACAAGTCAACAAAAGTATAATTAAATAACAATAACAGTTTATTTGTCATAAAATATATAAAAATGTGAATGCAATTTAGATTTCATTTTAGATATGAGGCCTGATGTTGATGACCTGAGCAAATTGCAAAGTCTATAATTTAGCCATTGCCTGAGGCAAAGCAAGTTTATACACTGACATTCATTTATTTACGGTAAATTAAAACGGTAAATGTACTATTATGTTAAAAATCACTATTTTATATACACAACCTTGTTGTGATTTTTCATAATTTTCTTATTAGCTTCACTTTAGATAATCCAATTATGAAATGTTTATAAAAATAGCTTGGATTTATATCGATTTGTATGTGTTGATATACATTTTATTACACTGTAAATATGTGTTACCTCAACTACTCTACGTAAAATTTTGTTATAGTAATACTTACTTTCTTTCTCGTGGTCGAAGCCCACTATTACGAAATAGTCCACGAGTCTGGACATGGCAATCCTACCGCAACATCCAATCAACACCACAAAAACACTTTTTAATTAAATTACACAGAAACAAACACATTTTTCGTTTGATTCACATATTCACGCACCGCTGCCGCCTCCAATCGCACTCGAAACACGAAACACACCGTGAACTTTGAAAAACGTAAACAACACTTTCATTTATGACGATCTTAATTATTCTATCAATAATTACAAGCAATTAAGATAGCACAGATCGAGAGGTTAGAAAATATTAAAATTTTGGATATTTTCAACCATTAACGGTTACCAGTACATCATATTATTCATTTAAATTTTAAATATATCAAACACGAAAAGACACTAGGCAGAGTTTGCAAAATTTTTGATAATTAAAGCCACAAAATAGTCTAAAACCCTCTTCGTCAATCGACATCCGACATTCCCAAAAAACTACTAGTCTACTGGGTGGGCAGTATAAGAAAAAATCCAATCTCTATTACTTGAATGTTACCATGATCAATACCAATAAACCTACTAAATTTTTTGCTGATTTTAATTATTGTTTATATGTTATAAAAATAATGTAAGTTAAGTTTTTAATATAACATATAGTTAAAAAGTGTTTTTGTCTGCATTTTTTTCTTATTGGAACCTGAAAAATATTGATACTTTTAGTTAAAGTTAAATTATTGTTATGACTTAAAATAATTAAAAGTAACGAAATTATGAAGTTTCGTTACTTTAAAAATTATATTGTCCTTAGAATTTACATTATTTATTTCAAACCGGTATCGTAGTAGAATAGCGTAGGACTGTAAATGTCATTGCTTAGAAGAAATCATTGTTTTAAGATTATTATATAGAGGCCATCAAAATAGAAGCAATTTCTGCCTCAATAGAGCATGTTAGTTTCTGTATATCTATATGTTTATGTATTAAAAGCATGGAACTCAATACAGTAATTTCCTCTTGGTTATTTATAATTTTAATATTATTATTGTCACATTTAAATATGGTTGTAATTTATTCTTCCTTTACCAATAGGCACAAGATGTCCGAGTTCAGTGACTCAGAATAATTTACAAGCAATTACCTTTTACCATTTTCGAATGAGCAGTATACTGTTGGCTCTAATGGCCTCTACAGCATCACCGGGCTTTGGGAGGCTGAGCTAGAAGAGATCTAACGTTCTCTTGGTTACCGTGAAAGGTACCAACCAACAAATGAGAACACATGCAAGCAATTATAGCGTAGCTTATAATATATATTACTTACTAGCTGGCTCCTGTGTGAAATTCAGGTCCTAAGACCGAGAGCTCGGGCTCTCGTAATGTTTTAAGATAGCAATAACGTACATATGGATTTACATTATAAAAATATAATATTAGTACAATTTTATATTCATAAACATATTCAGAAGATAAATTAAAGTTTTGCGTAAAACTATGTTACTTCAAGTTTTATTAAGTAGTTATATTAAAATTAGCTACAAAAATATGTCTAGGTCCTGTCAGTAAATCTACTAAGTATTAAATTTTTTTGTAATGGCTATAGTTGTAGGATCTAATGTCACTGTCATATTAGCCTATCATAAGGACGATAACAAAATATTGATGTTTTTGAGACTTTTAAGTTACTGTGCTCTACTGGCACGCCTAAAAGCCATAAAATAAGAACAGAACAGACTTTTAAGTTAAATTTTCATGAAGTTTTATAATTTTTTTTAATATGTCAGAATCAAATGAAGTCGTTCCTGGATTAAAACAGAGAAAAGTTTTCAAGATTATAGTTTTAGGCGATTCGGGAGTTGGTAAAACGTGCCTCACGTATCGTTTTTGTGAAGGACAATTCCTCGATAAATCAGAGGCTACTATCGGTGTAGATTTCAGAGAAAGAACAGTACGAATACGTAATGAGGAAATAAAGGTACAAAATAATAACTATAATGTACAATTATATTAAAAAGTTACTCTATAATTATAGAGTTGTTTAAATGCCACGCAGTCTTACGTGGACATGCTTGAAAAAAACGTTTGTGTTATTTTTTCCTAGTAGTTGCAATATTTCATAGTTTTTGTTTTAACTATTGATTCTTCCAATTAACTTTCTACATACTCTCCTAACCTACATGCATTTTTTATCATCTATTTACCTTGTATTATTGTTTAAATGTACAAATAATTTCATTTAAATTTTATTTATATATATCATCTAAAATTATTTTTCTAGACGCCCATTTTCTTTACTTTCTCACATGGACGTTATAGGCTACTAGATTAAAATAAAATTGGTTTTCTTTAAAAAAATATTTTTTTCAGTTACAATTATGGGATACAGCTGGTCAAGAGAGATTCCGTAAATCTATGGTGCAACATTACTATAGAAATGTCCATGCTGTTGTTATTGTGTATGATGTGACTAAACCAGAAACATTTCATGTAAGATTATTAAAATGAATAAAATAAGTACTGTCTTGCATAAATGTGGGCAGTAGGGATTTGCATGCTTGAATGTTATCACTTTGAGTATCACTTATGCAATGCTTGTATTTAATCAATTGATCAGAATCAGAGTTAATTACATAGAAGTAGTAGGAAAATTATCTATAGATTGTTACATTTAGTAAAATCATTATGAATTTGGTGTTGGTAGAGAGAGCAGCTTCAAAAGTGGGGTCCAATTGTGCTTTTCAAAGAGGCCCCTTAAACTTACACATTGTGTTGCAAATCCCAGTCACTGCCACCTTATCATACAATGTGATAGGAACCTGCACAGTGAATCTAGGAAAAGTTAAGAAATTATGTCTCTCCTTCTTTCTCTATTCTGGGAAATGATTGTAGTATCATCCACACTATGAATGTCTTTAAATAATAGAAATAAGACAATTAAGTGACTGAACACTGGGCTCTTTTTACATAATGAATATACATATATATTAAATAGAGTATATTTTTTTTACAACTTTTTAAAGTATCATTTCACACTTAGGAAAGAAAACTCCTTTTTTATAAAACATAATAAAGTGAGTTTATTTTGTCTCTGTAATACATTTTACATAGTATTGCAAGGTAGTTTCACAATGTTAAGAAATTGGTGTATTAGTGCTATGTATATACATTATTCTATATATTATTTATTTTTTTTTTTATCATAGTCCATAGCTAGTTGGATGCAAGAAGTGGAATCACATGGCCTCATGAAAGCTCCTAGAGTTCTAGTTGGTAATAAATGTGACTGTGGGACTCCCGAGTCCCGTCTTGCTACTACTTATGCACAACGGCTGGCTGATAAATATGGGATGCCGGTATGATACTTTACGCTTTATTTTGCGTGCAGATTTTTCCACATCAGTAGTCAAGTTGAAATAACTACTTGTTGTGTATGACACATACCACAAGCATAGTGGGTTACATTAAAACTATTAATGTGATGTAATATAGCCTATAGCCTTCCTGACTAAATAGACTATCCAATACAAAAAGGATTTTGTAATTTGAACCAGTAGTTTTTAACATTAGTGCTTTCAAACAAATAAACTCATCTGATTTATAACTGTCTGATTTTTTTTTTCAAATTATATTATAATTAATGTTTTATATTGGATACCATTTTATTATTAATATATTTTAGTTAATGCACAAAATTAAAATTTACAAGGAAATCACTAAATTTTTTTACTTTGTACTACTGTTTAATAAATAATGTTTTTTTTCTAAACTTTTACTTTACTGAAATTTGTTTTCTTTTATTATGATTGTTGTTTTAAAATTGGATAAAATATTAAATTAATAAAAAGTTTGTGGGTTTAATAATTATATGGTGGAATGTTTGTGCTTATGTTACTTTAATTTCCCTAAGAAACGGAGAATACTTAAGTCTTAAACAAAAGAAGAATTAATATACATTTTCTGTTTTTACGATCTGGCTTAAATCGCCATTTAAGCTGTGGTATAAAAAATTAACGGTTTATCTTTAAATTAAATCCAAAATTGTACCAATGGCATTAAAATTATGCATTTTTTGATCTTCAGTTATTCGAAACATCAGCGCTGCTTGATTCCGAGTGTGATAATGTGGAGTCAATTTTTATGACGCTAGCACACAAGTTGTACTCCAAGCAGCCTTTACGCGTCATAAGTGTTGAGGTAAGAACATAATAGTTTTATTGAATGGTTTATTTTTTACTACTGTAAATTCGTAGTTACATTTAAAATGTGTGTTTTTTTTAAATAATGATAAAGAATGTTTACTTTAACTACTTACTTTACATATATTAATCATTATTTGTAAACATCATTAAACAAAATGTGACAATATGGTAACTGAAATTAAATATTTAAATTATATATCCATATTGTTTAAAATATGGACAATCGAATGATTTATAACTATAAACCAAATAAAATGTATTATTTTATAACATTTCCAGGGTGAACGTGGTCCTGGACTAGTGAACTTACAACGACACAAGAGAAACACTAACAATGACTCCTGTCTTTGCAGCTAGATGATATCGTTTATTGTTTGTTTTCATACATTTGTTACCCATTTGTTAGTTTTAAATAACACTGGTTAGCTTATAAGTATTTCGAATAGTTTTATGACATACTCAAGAAATCATGACTTAATATTTGTTGAAGAAGACTTTACATATGTACATATGGATGCAATACATACATTACATCTAAAACCATATCTGAAAATTAATTTGAAGTACAATGTTTATATATATGTAGCAAATATTATTTTAAACTAGTATTCCTTAACTTGTAATTTTGAATATTGTGAAATTCAATAGGAAAAAATGTAACATGGTGGAATTTAATTTCACTAGATAATATATTGGGGCCATGGGGGCACGATTCCTAAATTGGGGAAATTAATAATTATAACTTCCTCGTTCTGCTAACAAGCGCGGCGTTAAGTTCCGCAGTTCTAACAGGCGGTGCTTTGATTTAACGTGAAGATGTAAAATAAAAAAAATAACATAATTAATTATGACATGATTAGTATTGATAATAAAATAATACTTATTTAGCATCTTACTAAATTACAAAAAGGCTGTGGACTTGACTTTTGAATAATATTCATAAGCTGTATTCAAAATTCCTATATTGACAAAATTTGTTAAATATATAATACAAAAAATATATACAATGAAGTAAGAATTTCAGAAATAGTAGCTTGGCATTGTAATGCAAATAAATATTTTTAAAGGAAAAGAAAAACTTAATCCACTTCTCGTTAATTAATTATCGTGTTAAAGTGGCATTAAAAAAAGCTTATGTCTAGATTTAGAAATATTTTTTTCTTTCAATAATATATTATATCAAATTAAATAATTCATAAACAAATGAATGTTGCTTAAAATTTAAATCAATTTTATCCTGTCAAATATGTAATACAAAATATTTTTTCAAATTTTTTTCCCCTAAAACAGGGTAAGTCATTATTAAGATAAATAAAAAATATACATGTATAATATATAAGTAACTAAATGTTTGTAAATACAAACATTTCGTATTAACGTGAGTCTATCAGTGCAAAGTGGTGTAAGTGATACATAACGACTAACGTCAACTTATATACATAGTATACCATGGTTTAGATATATTTTGTGTTATTTTATAAAATGCTTTTTACAACGATTACTATAGAAGTAGAAACAAATTACTCTGTTTTTTGCTATCTGTACTATTGTATTCTCTTATACATACGAGCATATTACTTAGTATAAAATTTTACGTTTTGATTAGTGAATCCCAAAATCAAATTTTGTCTAAGTATTTTGTTACAAATTTATATGTATATTGGGTTTCGAAATGAATATACGAAAGTAGAAATTAGAGTAATTTGTCACATAAACTTTCTTATTATTTGAAAACAGTAAAAAATGTCTCAATATAACAATACATATAAATTGTGTAATTGGTAGTCATCAACACACGGAGAAAACAAAGGTGTGTTATGGGTTTGACGTGTCTGTGTGTGTCTGCCTGTGGCAGCATATCACCTAAATGGATGAACCAATATTGACTTAGTTTTTTTGCTTGTAAGGTGTCTTAATCCATTATTCCAGAAAATATATTCAGCCATTTCATGATTATGAGCTCTTTTCGAGTTGTCTGTTTAGTTTTTAAAAAAATATTTTAACAGTGTAACATTCTTCTAACGCCACATCTTGCCCCAAGGTGATGTCATCAAAAAAGATAGAAGTTACCTTAAATTACTGATGTATTATTATAACAACTACTTACTCGTATATAATAAAATAAAGTGCCAAGTGTGTTAGTTAGATAGTGATCTAGAATGACGCTAGAGTAGATACATAAACTAAATAAGTACAAAAAGTGTTATAAATGATGCATATTGTAAACTTATGAACAATATAATTATACAGGATATCCCCTCGATCCACGGTTCTCAAAACTCAATATTTAGTGTACTTTCAGTTATTTTAATTTTCAACAAAAAAATTTCAACTGTATTTGGAAATTACTGACTATTTGGGAACTAGTGACTTAAATCACTATCTGTGAAGATCCCCCTCGATCGAAGTACACCTGTATAAGAATATGTTATGATATATAAAATGTAATGTTTAGAATGAATGTAAGATTAATTTTAATTACAAATACATTTTTAATCATACCAACAATAATTTTATAACGTTTGCCACAATTTATCAAAATACTATCCTTATTTTGTAATAGAATTTGAATTATTATTTTACAATTTTTAATAATTGTAACACACTTATATTTTTTTTTATATGTTAAATAATTATTGATGTATAAGTTAAACTAATAGTTTTATTTTTTGTAATTTCTTCCACCAGTTATTGCCTTGCATGTTAGTATAAAGTAGTATTAAGTTAGTTATTGATCTCTTGTTTTAAATTATGAGTGTCTTGCCAATATATTTTTATTAAAACAAGAAAAGTTTTAATAAAAATATGGGAGCAAGACAAAAGAAGTTTTAGTTTTTTTAAGATTTTAGTGGAAATGTTCATAATTTTAAGCACATCATTCATAGGCAGCTAGCAAATGTGATACAAGAAGTCATAGTAGTATGTTAATAGATTTTATTGATACAGTGAATACCGACATTAACAATATAGAAGGTACTTTATACTTTTACCTGTATATCTTCTATCCGTAACATCACATTTAAATTTTATGTTACAGAGAAAAATGATGAATTTTAGAATTTAGCTACTGCTTTATAAAATTAATTAATTTTGTGAGATTTTTTGTAATTTTATAAAATGTGTGCTTATATTTTTTTTTTATAAAAAAATATAACCATACTCTACTTACCGAAACATATCATGACTATTAAATTATATTATTATCATGTACTTTAGTTTCTTTCATTATATTTACCAAATAGAAGAAATGACGAAATATAAATCTAAATATGATAATATTACAAGAAATGCTAAAAGACAATATATTTTGGTTTTCATCATTTTTTTAATGAGAACTAACTTATATATCTTTTAACTATTGGCTTTTTTGTCATTATCTTTTATTTTCAATATATTTTTTTATAATCATTAAGTATGAATGTTAAAAAGTTGATAAGCTTACAGTGAATGAGATAAATAAAGAAATTGTTACATATTAATTTGTTTTATTTTTTTTAAACTTGTAATATGAATACACTATATATAAATAATATATTTTAACAGTACAACTTTGTACTTGTTGGCGTGACAACATCTTAAAGATCGATGAACAGGGGCAGTGGTTGTAGGTTCGATTTCCATTCGCGGAGACGAGTTATTATTTATGAATATTTTAATTTCTTTGCCCTTGTAACTAGGCAAAGCGCGGCTTCAAGTTCCGCCACTCAAAACACAATGCCTCAAAAATTCAGCGGGAAGTGGGTAACGGAGTATCTTAATATTACTTTTTTTTTGGTTCCCTCTGCCTACCCCAATATATGTGATTATTAAGCGAGAATCTGAAAAAGTACAAAAATAAAATTTAGGTTAGCATACAAAAGATTTTTTTTTTCTTAGTCATATATACCAATACTTTCTTTAGAGGAATACAACTAAGAAGCTTACTTTTTATTTGTATAAGTATGTATATTATTATTGAAATATCTTTATTTTAATTTTTAATATATAGATATTGTCTTTAAAGTTTAAACTGTCAATGAAGACAATGTTATTAGAATACGAAAATAATCTAGGTTAATAATAATATTAAAAAGCTTGAAGCTAGAGTCTGTTCTTGAAATAAAAATAGCTTAAGCCTTATAAATAAACAATGATTCTTTTCGTGAGGTCATCGCGAGCTCATGCAAAAAATCCTTTGACAGTTAAACACTTTCCAACTGTGAGTGACGGCCGTCAACGTCGTGCTTTGCCTCGTTACCAATGCGAGAAAATGAAAATATTAATCATTTCATTTTCTTAACTGGGAATCGAACCCACAATCTGTCGCTTGTGTCTCTGCGCCACGACTGACCTCAACTGTGTTTTGATGGCTTCAATAAAATGATATTGTTCGTTTATTGTTCAATTTTCTAAAGTATATCTTGAACTTTATTACATTTATAATAATGGTATGGTTATCTTAAATATGAATCACGCGCGCAGCATTGAATCTAGATTAAATATTTCAGCTATACTCTCACCGACTCCGTGGCGCAACGGTAGCGCGTCTGACTCCAGATCAGAAGGTTGCGTGTTCAAATCACGTCGGGGTCAATATGACGTATTTTTGAGAAATATGAATTCCATTTTGGTTAAAATATTTTACTGAAATTTTAAATTTATTTTTCATAATTTATACAAAACTACATTTTATTTAATCTTAATAAATAAATTTTAAAAGATTTTTACCTATTAAGATTTTTAACGATAAATTTATATGAAATATAGCTTCATTGCTGTATTTCTTTATGTATATATGAATCTGGTCCATGACCAACAGTTAGCGATTGACTTTTACATGGCGACTAAATAAACAGTTATAGATTTTTAACGTATGAGTGAGGACAGTGGGACAGTAGTCTCTAATAAAACCAAGTAAAGATCATTAAAGACTTTAATTTCAATTTTCTTTGTACAACCTCCTATTGTTACTATTCTATACTAGATCATAAAAATCACACAAAAGATAAAATTTAGTATTTAATTGCACAAACAAAATACGTATATACATTGAAAGAGTTACAAACAAACTATATAATAAACATTAGATAATACACAGTTATATAAGAAAAATGGCATAACCTATAAACGATTATTAGGAAAATAGACATTTATATAATATGATATATAAAAATATAAGTTACCAAAAAAAATAAAAATATTGGCTCGCAATTATTTAAAAAACAACATTTCGTGGTGACAATTGCTTTGACAATATATGCAAAAAATTTACAGGAATCAAAAATAAAAACTGCGTATTATATATTAAACAACATATTTTTTTTAGCTTTTTAATTATTATTTACATCGTTCTCTGTGATATAACAATATAAAGCTTTATAATACCCACTTCAGTAAACACAGCATATTTAATAAACAAGAACTAACTGGTCCCAAGCGACTCAGCTTATTAGAAGCATATTATTTTAAGCGAATTAACCGCGTAAATTAACTACGCGAGGAAACTAAGAAATCATTAGCGGTACCTTGATATAATATTAAAAAAATGCCTCCAGGATTCGGCGGAAAATGGGGAACGGAGTGTCTTAACACTAGGTTCCCTCTGCACACCCTGCTGTGAGCGGGATACATGTGTATGAAGCCGATATAATATTTGTATCAACTAATAGAATAATGCCATTTCAATCTACCCTTGACTATAGATTACTGTAGTGTTTAAAACATCAGTATTCTAAAGTGTATATTCGTATATGAAAACAAACGCTGTTAACCCTGCTAAAATTATTTTATTTAAAATGTGTAAAAACTGTGATAACTAAAAGACTTACTGTTAGAAACATTATTAAAAATATTTTGTATAGCGAAACACGCCGACAAATCCATATAAATTATATAATGTATAGTAGAGGAAATTCATTAAATTATGTTACAATTAAGTTTTACATAAAGCCTTGTTATAACACTCTTATTTATTAGATATTTTCAACAAATAAAATACGGGAAACTTATTTCATTACCTGCATTTTTCTATTTTGAGATTTTTCAGTGTTATTCACACACGAAGGCGAGAAAATTATTAGAAACAAAACAACATTACTAGTAAGACTCAAAATCGCGCCTCTTGAACGAGAAAAGACCCGGGTTCGAGTCTCGTTACGTAAAAATTTTGGAATTGGATTGTAGGTAATTAAAACGGCTTCCAGTATTGAAAATTATCTTTAGTTACAAACAAAATTATAAATAACAATACGATTAACTATTATTAATATATTAAAAAATAAATTACACAAATCAATATTAGCTACAAACACAAAATGTGTTGTCTCTAAGTAAAAATATTTATAAAAATATTTCATGAAACGATCAATAGCCAAAGAACTTGGTGACAAGACACTCCATTTTTCAAGATATTGCTTTTTATAGTGGCAGAAGCTAAGGCCGTGCCTCATAAGTATATAATATATAAGTTTAACTACAAATTTAACCGCTTTATTATATGTTACATTTTAATACAACAAATGTAATCAGAATTGATCAAAATATATGCAGTATGAGAATTGAAGTATATTAAATATAAATATATTTACTTTGAGACAAATTACAAAATTATTAAAAAATTCTATATTGTGCGTACTCTAATATAACAATGAGTTAAGTCGATGAAAATTGAAATATAAATAACATTTAATATTCAAACTTCATACAACCCTGAAACCGTAACTAGCTCTGCGATTATAGAATAATCGATATAAAAAAACCTTGATTAAATCGATTTGTAATCGATTTTAATTTGACAAAATAAACAAGCCATAGTCATAGTTTAGTCACGATTGAATACGTAAATAATATATTTACAGTATAAACTCTATATAACGACTCTGAAGGGAATGCACTTTTACAATGTAATAAGGAGTTGGGCCATGACATACTCGTATGATGGTACTGAGAGTGTAGATGGTACTATGATGTGTAGTAACGAAAAGAACCTAAGCCAATTTTGATTGTGATTTCGACGGTTTAGGGCATTCCTCTTTAGATCGAGTGACGATGTATAGAGTTTACTCTGTATTTATATGGCAATATCGATTATTAAAGACGAATTAAATTCCTAAGCACAGCCTTCAAATCGGCGGCCCGAAAATAGCTACGAGACAAATTTTAATATCGTTTTATCTAAAACTATTACATATTATTTATTACATTTATTATCTGTGCAACAATTACCAAAGAGTAGACGTTAAATTTAATAAAGCTGCTTATACATACATTTATTTGGTGAAAGTAACATAATCATCAATAATTAATTTTATAAACGATCTATCTTCCGTCTCGCTCTAACACTTTTGAAAAAACGAAATGGCAAATGAACCACGCTTAAACGTATTATATATAAGAGAGATAGAAGTTAATATCAATCTACCTGTCTCTTTCTTTCTTAAGAAAAGTTTTTTAAGACATATTTACTAAAAATAATAATTAATACTATAACGATCTACATACTATCTTCGACAGTACCGGCGCGGCCTATCACAGTTCCATCGACGAGGATCATCGCACATTATTAATATATTAATTATTATTATTATACAAAGTGTTATATTATTTAGATTTATTACTTGACAATTTAATGTGAAAATCAGATGTATATTTCATATTCAACATTAACATTATAACATTAAAGTTAGCGTGCGATAATCCTTATAACCTTTAATATGAAGAGATCGCCTGCGATAATCATATCGTATCCAATTTACATTCAAACCACACGTTAGACCGAAAAAAAATTACAAACAAACTAACATACATACATACAAAATATATACGCAATTTACAATAATCAAATATTAGTAAAATAACAGACAAAACATTAAGTATATTATATAATATTTACTCTACATTTTCAATATTTTCACATGTTGCATGTTCATGACATTTCTCAAATTCTATGTTTTCGCATGTCGTGCACAACATCCTTCATAGTCGGGATAGCACATGCTGTTAGACATTAACGATCGTATTTCTACATGCTTGTTTACACATGTGCATATCTTCACATGTTCTGCCACGCGGTAGTAACTAACATGTTGGTGTCGAGGCCTCGTGCTATTTTCTCGTGTATTCCGTGACTCAGCCATAGCATTCGTAATTGTTCGTATTGCGATGGGCAAAGGTGGAGTGGATTTCCTCTGCGTAAACCCTGGAATATTCAATAGAAAAATAGATAAATTTTATTAAATCGTAAATGATAGAATGGTGTTACATATTAAAAAAAAATTGTTTCACGCATTTTCCCGCATAGTAGGGTATGCAGAGAAAACCTAGTGTTAGGACACTCGGGTGTTGAGTGAAGCATATCTTTGATACTGTGTTTTCGAAGGTCAACCACGGTCTCCCCCTACCTCTCTTACCGCTCCCTTGACCATCATAAATATTTTTTGGCATTCTTTCTTCACTCATTCGTTCGACGTGCCCAAGAAGCCCCAGCTGAGTGCATCTTCAATGTCACCATGACATCCTCACTATTACCTGCCTGGATTCGATCAGCTAAGCTGACTCCGCATATCCTACGACGAGATTGCATCTCTATGGCATTCATATTTCTTTTTTTCATTCCAAATTTCTTTCATTTCATTTTTATTTTAATTTAAGAATTATTTTAGCATTACTTTTTATTTTTGCGCGTTATTTAAATTGCTCGGCAGAACTCCCCATTAATTTTACCTACTGGGTCGATTTCTATTAAACTATGACCAACAAAACAAGCATTTTCCTCACCTGGTCTGTTTCCCCATAGGAGTCTAAATAAGGTGCAGGCTGCATCGTCCCTCTTGCAGGTGCTGCTAGCAGTAACAGTTCACATTCTCGAACACGTAAGAATGCACCTGCGCCGGCGCCGCAGTGCAGTGCGTGGGCGACCACTGCGCCTACTACTTCTGTGCCTGTGCGAGAATTTACCTGGAATTTATATAATTATGTATGTAATTAATATATTAGATTTAATCATTTCTTATCTGCTCTCATTGGCTGCGAGAATTTTGTTTCAAGACACTCTGTTATATACTTTCGAACGAATTCGAGACACTGTTGATTAAATGGGAGAGCTCAATGCCGTGCTATGTCACGCCAGAGCAGGGAAATCTGAGAATGAATAATTTTTATTATTATATGCTAATAGACTTATTGTTTGAATTTAAAGGGCATGCACAGATGCATATATGCCATATATGTACACACATAATATTTACATATATACCATATGGCTGTCTTTAAATGTATACTTGATTTGATTGTGAGCTCATCTAATAAACAATAAATATTGGAGCGGCTTATTGATAAAAATTATATTTGATGACGGAACAAGAGAAATTTACATTATTCATCCATTACAAGTTAAAACAAATATGGATTGTTTCAACATAAGATATCTTTAGAAAACCATTAACAAATTAAAACACTTACTAACCTTACGTATTTCAGTCTGGCAACAGTAGCTCTGCGAACAAATAATCTGCCCACAAACCAAACACATAGTAGGATTCTTACTGTCATCTCTCTCCGAATTGGGACAGGAGAAATCTGATACAATGTTCATTAATTCTGAATAATCTTCCGGCAAAGCTATCAATCTCGGTGGTTCAGTAGGTTCTATTACCAGTTGGGGTAAAATCTGCCCTTCAAACCATTCGTTGGACATTTCAGACCATGCCGCGGCTTTCTTTCTTGCATATAAATTGTCTATTAACTCAACAAAACTGTTAGGCAAGTCCAGGTAGCTGCACATAGTGTCCCACGTGTCGCCTCCAACTATTGTCAATTCTCTAGGCGGTTGGATATCACTCAAAAAGTGGTAAAACAGACAGCAACTTCTTAAGAAATTATGGCAATTTTGTTTCACGACCTCCCATATTTGTGTAGCGTTTAGATTTTCTATATCTAATTTCCCCCGCCTTAGTTCTTTCATTATTGGCAATAGATTCTCGATATCTGCTTTCAGGGTGCCCTCCATAGGCTGTCCAGTGTAAGATGATACATCAATTGTTATCAGAATCCTTGTTAACAAAGCTCTGAAGGCCTCTATAGTAATTTGTCTCGCTAGATGAGTCGGCCTGGCCGGACCTGCCGTTTTGCAAAACAGAGACGGTATTGACAAAACTAATGAAACCAAAGTTCCAAATACTTCATGGGATAATGGCGACGTTTTTTCTAAAGTACTTAGAGTACTCAAGGCGTGGTGAGCTATATGCGTGGGGGTGGGCCATGTGGCTGGTATCACAGCAGCTAATCGTATCAACGCTTGTAATGCATCTCTGTGTCGCGATGGTAGATCACCGAGTAACGGTCGCTGTTCCGCTTGGAGTACTGCGTTTGTACTTAATACAGTGTAGGAGGTTGCCCGGTATAGGGTAGCGATAGCCACCATGCCACCGGAATCAGGTATTCCACATACGCCTGGAAGCATCTGGAATGGCAATTATGTATTATACAAAATTATATAAGACTAGCTATACTTGCGACTTCGTCTGCGTAGGAATGTATATTGATATATGTATATATTTGCAACCCGGTTAAAATTGAAGTTTTCAACTTGTTTCTATTCATAAAAAAAATCGTCAGTACAATTAAACAATACATGAAATTACAATATTTTAACCAGCATATATAAAAAACACAAATAGATATAAAAAAAATATTTCCAGAAGTTCAGTTCCTCTCACTAACCTTGGCAAAGTCCTCGATGAGCATCTTCAGCATATCATGGTACTGGTCTGCAGCGGGCTGGTGTCCAGGGAAGTGTGCCAGGAAGTCACTAGGTAGGAGAGTTTCAGCGTGGGTGGCCACGTAGGCGTCAGGCTCTGGAGGTGTATCGTCTTCGGGGTCCGAGGAGACCGCGTCGACACTTCGAGCTCGAGCTTGACAATGTAACTCTTCACAGAATTCTGTGCACTCGTGAACTGTTTCTGCGCATACCTAAATGAAAAAAAATATATAAATATATATATTTTAGTGTAATAGTCACTTTTCCTAAATAGCTCTTGCAGGCTACCCATATTAGTAAGCTTATTTAAAATATGCATGCTGTATATTACATTAAAAAAATATATATATATTCACTTTTTATCCCGAATATAGCCAGTCAGAAATAACCTAATACTAAGACGTCTTGTTCTCCAGGTGGGTGTTAGAGAGCACCGCCACACTTTGTCTCAGAGTGGGGCACGTAAATAATACATTATTCCAAATAGTGAACAAATCCATTCCACATTTACAGTCAAACACTGTACCACTGTGCCACGATAGTCCAAGCCACAATCATTATATTTAGTCACGAGAGTGACGAAATATAATGAATGTGGCTTCAAAAAAATAATGTAAATTCAATTATACACGATTACAAAAAGGAAAATTACAAGAAAAATAAAGAAACAAACAACTTCAACCACACCTAATGTTTCAAATTGAGTAGTAGTGTAATAGTAGCGTAGTACTGAGTTAGTAGTGGCGGTGATGGCCGCAAGCACAATGGGTACTAGTAATATTATTTTGCAGAGATAACTATATATATAGATATATATATATTTCAAAAGGCACCTGATGTTTCAATTTGAGAACTAGTTCAACAGCAGCGTGGTAGGTGTACTGTGGTAGTGGTGGCGGTGGTCGGGAGCACAATGGGGGCGCTGGTAACAGTGGTAACGCTGTGTTGCAGAGACGCTCGCATAGTGGACATAAATACTCTTTCTTTTCCACGTCGAAGGCAGCTGGCTGACGGATTCGGTAAGGTCTGTAAGAGATTAGTAAAGTAACTTAGTAGTAAAATAGATTCTCGCTTTCCGCCCAATTTATTATATGTCGAGTGGCGGTACTCAACATCTCGTTGTTTCTTGCTACCAGAACGAAGAAAAGAAAATAATTAATTACCATAAGTGAGAATCCAAACGACAACTGTCGCATTTACAATCAGTACGCAGTGCCGTTGGGCCATAATGGCTTCGAAATCATTTTCACATAACATTTAAAAAAACAATAAATACAAATGACCGCTAACCTCAACTTCTCCTTATCCAGCACATTATCCACATACTTCCTCCAACATCTTGCATGTAACGCGTGTCCACAACACGACACGTGGGGTTGAGCGCCAAGTCCAGGACGATGCCACGCCGACCTACTTTCCCCTGTACCCCCCGCTTCAGCTGTGTCCCCTGCTCCGGCTGTACCACTCGTACCCTCAGCGCGAGTACGGCTCAGTACGCTCGAATGTTGAACGAACGCGACCAGGACTAGCGGTTCCGAGCGGGCTTCTACTCGTGCCTGGAATGTAAAATGGCGAGATAAGTTGCTAAAATTTTTAGAGTTGTCAACTCTTTTTAATCCAATTTTATTGGGAATTCCTCGAACTTTGTTTGTTGTAATTTGTTCCAAAAAAAATTAAATGACCAGTAGTACAACTAGTGTGTTGTGTAACGTTTAACAAGGGGGTAGGAGGAAGGTAGGAAAACATTAAACAGAATAAATGGTCAAAATTAACAAAAAACGTAAAAAAAAATACAGATTCACACTACATCCCGTACACAGCGGGTAGGGCAAAGGTAACCTAGTGAGACACTTCATACCCCATTTTCTATCGAATTCTGGAGGCATTGCATATTGAGTGGCGGAATTCAAAGCCGGGTTTTCCGGGCCTACAACACTAAAGCGAAGATGAAAATATACATTTAAATAAATATTGAATTTCTTCGGATGGGGATCGAACCCAAAACTAGTCGGCACAGCTTTGACAGACAGACCGACAGATGTTTCTCTCTCTCTCAGCGACAGCTGTCGTATACGCGACATAGACAAGGACGGCGGCACCTCCTCCTGGCACATGATGCACACGCGCGGCGCGTCGGCCACGCCGCCGCCCCACACGCCCAGCGCCGCGCCGCGGTACAGCTGCACCAGGTCCTGGCGCTCCTCCTCCTCCGTCACCTGCACACACCATTCATTTGTTTATTAATTATTATATTTTCAAACCCACTACACCACATAATTCATTTCCTTCATTCTGCAAGAATCCTGGGAAGTAGAAGAGACTATTAAGAAATTGTTGGCGGTAGTTCAATCGGTCAGCTAACGTTAAACACATATATCGTCTAACCAACTCAACCTGCGGTCAGAGTAGCCTACTGCACTTAGAGCGTATTATGTGTTACACTAATACAAAACAAAAAAATATTTACCCCGAATGAGGATTGAAGCCACAATCGTTGTTTATAATCAGACACTATCCCACTCAGCCATAAGTCATTGCATTGATGACAATGACTTTAATTATTTGTTCTTCTATACTTATTTTATATGTTTCAATTGATCAATATACATTACATTTTCACTACAAAGCTAAATGTGAACCGCCACTTCCCCCGTTTAAGCTTAAATACATACATAAGTTATATGTAAACATTTTTTAAAAAATTTGACTATTAATAACCATAAATTTAAGCGAGTAAAGACGCGTTTAAGTCGCAAGTATTTATATAATATAAACAGATCCGACCCTAAAAAAGATTTAACTCTACAACCATTTTGATCCACATAATAAATAAAATATATAAATTACACACCTCAGTTTTAGTTTCCTGGAACAGTGTGGAGTTGTTCGATATAAAGTTATTCATCTGTGTCGTCATTTGTGCCAACAATTTAGCACGTCTCTCCGCTGCTAACTTGGCACGACGTGCTTTTTCTAAAACGATTACAATTCACGTCAAACAATTCCTTTTTAGGTTCGCGCTTTATCTCAAATAAAACAGGGTAGGCAGAGCCCAGAGTTAAAACACTCCATTTCCCACGCACCGGACAATTTTCGGGTTATTGCTAGATGAGTGGAGAAACTTAACGCCGCTCTTTGTCTTTTACCCAAATCAAGAGGGAGAACATCATTCACAAACCCGAGTACCGAACGCACAACTGTTGCATTTACAGTCAGACGTTGTGACCTCAACTACAATACATAATTAGAATACCAAACCTTAAATCCCCCAATTTCAAGTACCTTAATTAAGTATAATAACAAAAAATAAATAAATACCAGCACTTTCATCGGCGGGTGATTTTTCCTCCTGATCCGTTTCCATATTCTCAATATCGCCTGCATCGCCTTCACCTTCTCCCAGCAGTTTTCTATAACATAGAAAAATATAATAATTATATGTGAAATAAATAAATACGGTTAAACGTACCACATATTAGTATATAGTAAATAAGGGAAAAAGTTAGCGTAGGGGCAAGGCACCCCATATGCCTTATGGGTAGTGTACCTCATCCTAGCCAACAGCCACTTGGCGAGGGCTCTGTGGGCGTCCACGCGCGGGCTGGCGGCGAGGCGCGATAACAACGCCAGTAGTCCACAACGCGCCGCACTCTCCGCAAATGCTAAGAACTCGTAGTGACCGCTCTCTTCGTCTCGCAGCGCATAGCCGATTAGGTGGAGTGCCTGATTAAAGAAAATTTATTATTGTTAATTGTGTTATGTTATTGAATTAAAGTATAATTTTAACAATGTAATTACTACTTGAGACACTGATGATTTTTTGACCCAATTCCCAGTGTCTATTAACGCTTTACATGTTTTGTCCCGTTGGCATTTTAATAATATAAAATCAAGAAGCTAAATGGTATATTACGTAAATTATTTCACACAAAAAATGTACAGAATTGATAAGATTTATATCATAATACCAAATATGAGGAGCTATGATTTTGCAGTACTGCCTTCAATATTTAAAAACAAGTTTGAATTTTATAAATCTTATCTAATACACATCTGGTAAATGCCAACACAATAGTATTAAAATGACACTAAGGCCAAATTAAAACGAAACAAAATCTAAGATATTAGGCACTTGGAGCTCGAAAAAGACATACAGCGCTACAGCGCTCTTTTTCATACACCGGATCACATGAAACACTGCATGGCTTTGCAATTTGTAACTACGTGGCTAAAAGTCTGAACAGGGCTGCTAACCTAGGTACAAGAATATTATAAACAAAATTAAAAATAAGGCTAAGGCACCTTATGCACTTGCGGCTCCGAGAAGGACCTTGCACGTAAATCCAGCGCTCGCTCTAGCACGCAGCGCAGCACGTGCAGCGCTGCATCGCTTTGCAATAAACTAGCTAGAAGACGGAAGGGGGCCGCTAGTTTGGGTAATGGTGGCGGTGGACAACATTCCGGTAATCCTGGGAATTGTGCAAAATACAGATTATAAAATTACAAACTTCATAGTTTTGTATTGAGTGGCAGAACTCAACGCCGCGTTTTGCCTCGACACCAGAGCGAAAAAATGGAAATATAAATTTAAGTAAATATTTCATCTCCTGGAGTGGGGTTCGAACCCACAACCAGTCGGTTTTACAGTCACACTTTGTGCCGCTGCACCACGACTAGCCTCATATGCATAGATGATATAAAATAATCAATGACAAATATTTATTCAAGTGCGAGTACGGATATGTAAATACCAATATAAATTTGTAGCTGTATACATATTTTTTTATAGTGTATGTAGTTTTTTTACACTTATTAATAATTCTAGGTCAACGGGAAATTTTTATTACGCTACGCACTTCATACAATAAGAAAAAAAACCATAAAGGGTCTTTGATTGCGTTTATTTTGAAGATTATTTATTTCTAAGCTCCAAGGCACCGTAGATTAAGACATACTAATTTCACAACAATTTCAAACTCAATACAATACAGAACCTTAAAAATGGCAAGTTTAAAAAAAACTCAACACTAACCAGCATTTTTCCTCCTATTCCTCTGTTCTTCCTCACTTCTAGAAAGATCTTCCCTCGTATAGTGATAGAAGAATGTGTCGTATTCATCATACAAATGAGGTTTCAGTTTGTAAACGCCACGATTGTTGCCAGTGGTCGGTTTAACGAAGTCTGCGACCTCGTGGATCACGGCTTCGAGTCCCGTTTCGTGCAATTGATCTTCGGGTAATGATCTGTGCAGATACAATATATCATATGTTAAAAAGTGTAAACAAATAATAAAAGCATAACTGCTTTTGATTGGCCGTTGGGCCAATCGTTGTAGTTTGTAGTTTTATGTCGAACAAAATATTACTCTTATACTTATAATCCATTAAAAATGCTTAACATGTGTATAGAAATCTTCTTGATAATCATTTTATTATTAAAATGTTTACCTATTTAACTCCGAATGCGGCATAGGTTTGACGCACAGCAGCTGTGTAATCTCCTTTTTAGTACGATCTTCATTAGTCACCTCACCTACTCCGGGAACATATCGAGAACCCACAACTGTAAACAAAATATATATTAATATTTGGTTTTCTTTTTTAGCTTCACGTTGTTTCCTGTTTATAGCATGGTAGGTAAAGGAAACATAGTGTAGGCATTCTGTGTACCGCGCACTACCAAATTTTGAAGACATTGCGTATTGAGTAGCGTCACTCAAGTGTAAAACGCGTTTTGTCTTGTTACCAGAACGAGGAAATGAAAATATTTAATTTCTCTGGGTTGACATCGAACCCACAACCAGTCGATTTTAGAGTCACACTTTGTGCCGCTTCGCCACGACTGGCCTCGACCTCGAAATCGCCTTAGAATTAGAAACATGCAAATAATCCTTTTGCAATACATAATCAGCTAAAAAATAAGATACAATATCTTCCAAAATTTTAACACTTAAAATCCAAAACAATACAATAAAAGAAATAATGAAAAACAACCACTTACTAGTAATAAGTAATCTCAAGAACTCTTCCACCATGCTGATTGTGTGCCTCAGCGTGTCATCTTCGATGGGTCGCTGTTCAAAGTCAGCAGACGCCCATTCGAGAAGACCGAATTTATTAAGCACGTGAATTATGAATTCATTGCTCTCTATTAACGATGCTCCGATCTGTATGTAAAAAAATGTATAATATATAAAAAAGTTTTTCAATATGTTGTTAATTCTCTCTAAATATGGGTGTAATAAAAAAAACATTTTTTTAGAGGTAAAGCGGTACTCGAACCCGCAACTCTTAAAAAGCGCTCTAGCCAATAACAATATAATTTGTTTCAAATTCTTACAAATAAGTAACATTCATTTATTTTAATTTCAATAGAAATAATTATATTTTGAATTTAATAAAGTAGTCTAAAACCCAATTGGAAGTAATCTATACTAATGTTATAAAATTAAAAAGTTTGTTTAGTACATTACATAAATTTATCGACAAATGCTATACTACGCTATATAATAACATGACATTAATCGTTTCAATGTAATCCACTGTGTCAGTGGTTGGGGTCACACACTTCCCAAAACAAAATTAATTTAAAAAGAAGAAAGTTATTTCTTGCTATAAATGCCTTTTGCTTTAATGTAACACTCAAAATTTATAAACCATCCTAAAGTTTATATATATATATATATATATATATAAAATATTTATATATTAAACAGATAAAAACTAAATTGGTAAAATTTTAAACATTAAAGACTGTAAAATTTTTTTTTTGAATTGTGTCACTTTTCTATTCAACTGTGGCGTGGCAATTCGTGGCACAGGGGCACAAAGTGTGACTGTAAGATCGGCTGGTTGTGAATTCGATCCCCACTCGAGAAGAAATATTTGATTAAATTTATATTTCCATTTCTTCACTCTGGTGTCGAGGCAAAGCGCGGTGTTGAGTTCTGCCACTCAACACGAGATGCCTCCAGAATTCAGCAGAAAGTAGGGAACGGAGTCTTAACACTAGGTTCCCTCTGCCTACCCTGTTGTGTGCGGGATACAGCGTGAAGCAAATCTTTTTGATTTATTTCATTTCATTCATCTGACGATATGTTCATTATTTGTGTTCATACACACAAGTCATTTAATTATTTGATTGACCACGGCCATAGAGCCGTGGCCAGAAAGCTATTACATAATAAATAACAACAACGATTCCATACCTGTAACATAACAACGTCTCGATCAAACATCTCAGCCCGACATTTTACGTTGTGATAAAAATATAATTGATTTAGTAATGCGAATCCGTTACGACGCCACATCCCCGCGTGCACTTGAGCTATCATAGCCGTCGTACGGAGCACTGGTTCTGTATTTATACAAATTCAATTGCAATATTTATTACTCATAACATAAATTAAATTACAATAATTAATGGAGACCGTCATGGCACAGTGGCACAAGCGTGCGACGACGGTTGTGGGTTCGATTTCCACTCAAGGGAAACAAATATTCAATATATTCCGGTTGGACAACGATCGGCGTTTAGTTGCACCATTTAACACGAAATATATTGTAAATTTGGTCTGTGCGTGGGGTAGGAAGTGTTTTATTAGGTTCCCTTTACATACTCTGATATATGTGGGATAAGATTCTTTATTTCACTAAATTCATATACAATAAAACATACATTTCGAAAATTCAGTCACAACAGTGGACTTGTTAGAAGAGATAGAGATCTCTTCCAGCCAAGCCGTGGAAGTGGATAAGTGTAAAGTAGTTAAACACAAAACACAGACACGAAAGTGCAGTGAAATTGAGAAAAAAAATTGCAATAATAAACATTAAAAATAAAAAGCAAAAAGGGTATACATGACATATACATAAATATATCTATATAAAATAAATAATAAAAATAACGATGAAATATAAATACACATATACTATATAAAAAATACATATTCTATAGAATATAAATATATATCTTTAAAAAATACTTATATGATAAGTATCAAGAGGAACAAAAAGAAAATAAGGTTTTATTATATAAGATGAAGTAAAGTTATAAAAGTAAGCCACTATATAAGTAAAAGATGTTGTTTTAATTGGGATTTAAAGGAATTTATGAATACAGTATGAAGTAAAAAAAAATTAAATACATGAACTAACCAATAAGCTCCTCGGGCGTAGGTTTAGGCGGGTCCTGCCTATCGAATTCTCTACTATGGTAGGACAGGCCGTGGCGCTGCAGTTGCAAGTGCAGGCCGGCTATGAAGCGCGACAGCGGGCGGTGCACCGACACGGGCTCCCTGGACACGTCGTAGGGTACCACGGACGCGCTCTGGCTGCCCAGCTCGCGCAGCTCGTGCAGCGCGCGCGCGCACACGTCGGCGTGGCGGCGCAGCGCCATGCGGTAGGCGGCGGCGGCCAGCGCGCGCTCGGCGCTGCACCACTCCAGCGCCAGCGTGATGCTGTGCGCCAGCTTCACGTGCAGGTTGAAGGCCGACTCCCACTCCGGCTCGTACTCCATGTGCTGCCCCACCTGCGCACGGACACACGTATTGTTGGTCACGTCGTTAAGAACAACTTGTCATTTCCGCCACTCAAAACGCAATGTCTCAAAAATTAGGTGGTATGTGAAAAGAAGAATAAATTTATTTATATAATTTTATGTGAAGAACATTTTTTTAGCACTAGGGTGTCCTTTCACTACCCTACATAAAGATGCATGATATAAAAAGATTCTCCAACTATATTCTCAACTATTAAACTAAAAAAACAAGTACACGAAATTGGTATATATAACTGAACAAAACCATACATTTCTTATATTCCCACAAAGAGCTCACCTGTCTAACAACAGAGTCCATCCCCTGCATCATGACCAACAGGTTCAACATTAAAGATAGTCCATGCAAGAAACCCTTCCTGAGGTCATCGTCGAAGGTAGTGGGTACGGATCCTAGTAAATACTTTACATCATATAAGATGAATTGGGCACGTTTGAACCCCGTTGAGACGTGGTTGCGATCGAATTCTAGACGACCCTGGGGATATCAAATATTGTTTTAGTAGTTTATCTATGAACTCATTATTTTCTTTAATAATTGTGTTCTTTAATAGTTTATTGTTTATTATTTAATAGTTTGAGGAAAAGTCGTGGCGCAGCAGTATAAGCGACAAGTGCGACTGTAAGTGAGACAGGTTATGGGTTCGATTCCCACTCAAGGAAATGAAATATTTAATATATATATATTTTTCTTATAATGATTATGAAAGAATCACAAATGAATACATTGAATTAGCTATAGTACATTTACACTCACCTCAGCATTACACCGTCTATTACACTCGCTAACAAAAGTATTCATGACCACAAACAAAGCATCGTGTTTGGCGATCAGGTGGTGGGCCAGAGTGGGCGTGGTGTAGAGCTGCACGGACAGCGACGAGATTGAGAACGAGTGGTCGTGGTCGTCGCGGATGAAGTCCTTGAGAATTGAACCTGCGATACATAATAGTATATATCATTATTAAATTCATATTAATTATTCATTGAATACGTGACTGAAAACTGTGTGAAGGAAAAGCTTAATACATTTTCAATATATAAAGTTTTCTTGTAATATATATATTTTTTGAATTTTACAAATTTCTCCTATAAAAGCAATAGGCTCTTTTATTTTTGCCAACATTCGAGGTACTGTATACATGTATGGAATATATGTATGGAACAGACGTAGAAGAAGTAGTTGAATCCAAAGTTCATCTATTTTAACCAAATTGTAAAAAAAATATAGATTAGACATATAATTAAACTAGAAAGTATTATGATTACAACAGTGTTATTTGTTAGTAAGCTAACGTGGTCACCATAGTTCTTAGTGAACAGTATGGCCATGGCCCTCTTGGTGGAGTAGTCCATGAGCGTGGTGACGATGAGCAGGCGGTGCCAGGCGGTGCGCGCCGCCTTCCACATCTTGCAGTCGTTCTGCACCACGCGCGCCGCCACGCCGCCCTCCTCCGCCAGCGCCACCTGCCCCACCGCCTGGCGCAGGGCTTGCTCGTTCGACACCAAGTTTTGAAGCCTGGGAAAAAACACTTGGCTTAAACCTGTGGGGATCATATTTACCGAAATTATAATATAATAACAATAATAATAAGCATTTAACTGCACTCAAAGTTTACAATTTACGTTTAATTGCATGGCTACACTTAAAGTAAATGCGTAATGGCGGCCTAAAAACGACCATTTACAGACCACCAATAGTAAGGGATCTTCTATAATAGAACAGAGAAACGTTAGTAATGGAAATTAATAAACTTGAAGGGGAACAGTAACGCTATTTTTATTTAGAATTGTCTAACAGCAAAAATACATTTTATATAATTTCCACATATTACTTAAGATAAAAAAATATAAAACAATTACAAAATTCAATAATAAACTCAAAATAAAGAAATATTTCCCAAACTAAATATTAAAAATTTCCACTTACCAATTAAGGAGTTTCATAGCGAAGGTCTGGTGCGCGATGACGTGCGCGTGCATCACCAACACTTTGAGAGCTGGACCGTGCCGAGATGTGAACCTGCAATATATAAATTCTTCTTATATGATTGTCTTCATACACAGCATTTAATGGATTACTATTCCACTCTATCATGCAATTGTATTAATCTTATTTTTTTAAGCAAGTATTGTACTCACATCTCAATATCGGTCTTGAGCTTGTCGCACAGCTGGAAGGAGTTGCACTTGACGAGCGCGCGACCCTCGCGGTCGATGAGGCTCACCAGCTCCACCGAGTCGCGATGGCTGCACTTCATCACGCGGTTCAGGGTCGTTATCACCTGGTGGTGAATCAAGTAAGTAGTTAATTATGCAACAAGGTAAGTTAACATCTAAGTATTGCCAAAAAAATGCATATAAATTTTAACAAAAGCGCTGGACGTCATGTTGTTTTAATGAGACGTCAGTTGGCCTTGCAAACAAGTGCACTGATATTGGTAAATTTTATAGCGACTGCTGCTTTATGTATTAAAAAAATACAATTTTGTAATAAAAAGAAAATATAATTTCTAATTACTTATTACGTAAGCTATCTTAATTGTTTTTTTTTTTTATATTTTTAACTCATTGGCGACGAACGCTTTGAATTTTCCAATAGGCGTGGGTTCAAATCCCGCTACGTTCAGATTTATATGTCCTAAATATTTTCTTTTCTATAGTGTTTATATAATACTTCATGAAGTTAAGATGTAATGATTATTTTTTTCTTCATATTTAAAAGATTGTATTACCTGTTCAAACGTATGAGTTTCATCATTGTAGAGCACTGTACAATAGCAATCTGGTTGATCTAATATTTGTAATAGACCCCTTTCAGCATCTTTTAATCTGAAAATACGTAAATTAGTTATAATACTAAGAAAAAATATATAAATTTTTGCTTTACAAAAATTTTTTACTATTAAGATATTTACTCGCCAGTAATTATCGAAATGTCCAAACATTGACCCCCAAATATATTTTTACTTAAATTTAAATTATCCGTTCCCTCATTGCTCTCCAATTTTCAAGACTTGTTGAGTTGAAATAAAAATAATTAACTTTCTTTAGTGAGGCTTAAACTCATAACCGACGCGTTTACAATCAGACGCTGTGCAACTGCCGCACGAAGGTCTCATAGATATATGTATATTTGTTAAAATCAATATACACAGCATTCTGAGGTTCTGCCACATCACGTGACGTGACGTCATCACAAGTACTCACATGAGTTCGTGAGGCAGGCCGGGCGCGTGGTCGTGCGTCAGCAGCTGGAAGCAGTGTGACAGACAGACCGACGCTACTATCTTCAGCCTCTCTATTACTTCTGGGCTGAAGCTAGCTTGAGGGTGTTCTGAATTGCCTGCCGCCTGAAAATATAAATATAATTCATTGTATAAAAAATTACATACATAAGTTTATACTTATAGTAAGAAATCACAAAGAAAGAATATAGTTTAACCTAACCTAACACTATTATTGCAAGTATACTCAATGTACGCAAAATACACCAGTACTAGTATTCAATTTTAATCATTCTTTTCTCTTAACTCTACTTACCCTGCCATATGCGGGATACAATGTAAAATGAAAAAAAAACAATAATAATATGCATACAGCATGTAATTCACAGAAGGGATCCTTCTTCCATGCCTCCGTGTCCCCGCAGTCGCAGCACCCGCCGCCCCCCGACTGCCCCATCTTGTACTTGTGGTGTCTGTGGGGAGACACCTTGAAACACTCCACGCATAGCACGCACGTGTTGTCCATACCTGAAAAAAAAAGACTTTCTTAGAGAAAAAAGTAGTTATTCACTTTCAAAATGAGCTATATAATGAAAATCAACGACTTCAACGTCTTTTGTTTACAAATACGAGAAATGCAGCCATACTATACATTTTGTCCTATAATAAAAAAGAAAAAATCAGCATTTCTTCATGTGGCAAACAAACCCACACATTTAGCACACAATTATTTAAAACTTTTTTCAGTTCCACAGTTATCCGAGTTTTACATGTAAAGTGAAGATTACATGTAAAACGGCGGAACTCAACGCCGCGCTTTGACCTTATATATTTCCAACTTACGACTTTAACTTACCGCACTCCCTGCAGCTGTAGGCCGGCTCGCCCTGTCTGAACACCCGCCCACATAACGTGGAGCGTCGCGGACGCTGTGGCACGGTGCTATCCTCGGATCCCCATATAAACTGTTCTAGAGGCTGAATTAAGAGTTTGTACCCTAAGTCTTCGTCGAAGGACCAGTCTGAAAAAAATTAAAAAAAATGCCAAATAATATCAAAGAAATCTAATGTTAAGACACTCCATTCCCTATTTTCTGCTCAATTTTAGAGACAGAGTGTTAAGTAGCGGATCTCAACGCTACCCTTATCTACCAGGGAGTATAGTCATTTTCTCAAATCCACGACTTTCTCGTTCACAGTTAGACGCTTTTCCATTCGCTACGACATTTCTCGTTTTCATTTAACGCAAACTTGTAAGCTATAATTACAACATATAATAAATAGCAAATGCTTTCATTATCCTATAACCAAAAATAAATAATTTCTTCTGTCGTTAAAAAATTCAGGCTAAGTTATATATAACATAACGATGGCAATGAGGGCTTGTTTCTATTTTCTATGAAGGCATCTCGGCGGCATCTATTAATGTAGATCATTGGTTTGTTTTCGCACTTTAGTATACGAGTAAAAATAAAAATGTTTTCTAAAAATAATGTAGTACTGGAAAGCTACCACCTACTTCTTCTGCAGATAATACGATAGTGAAAAAAGAATAAAATAAAACTCTATGATAAACTTATAAATTTTAAATTTCCTAAGTAAATAAACATAAAACAACGACTAATAAAGAAGAAATACTTGAAACTATTATGTATAGAGGTGCATATAAATATGTAAGTATTTTTTTTATCTTGCCGCATTTCCCTCTTTTTGTTAAGCTCACCACTTTCCGCAGCAAATAATCCTTCGAGCGGAAATCGAACCCACAATGCACATACAACCGAAAATATTAAGTGTACCAGAACTGTATAAATACTGCTAATAGTAAAAATTTACAAAGTCCGGTTCGGTTTAAGCAGCACATTAAAAATTAATATAAGCGATAAAATAATTAGTATTACAGTTCAAATATACAGTATCAGTGATAAAAGCTTACCCAAGCAAGTCCGGTTCGGCTGTGGCGAATATATCCTCGGCACGATGACGCGCCAGTAGTCCTGGAAGTGAGTGTAGGAGAGCACTCCCTCCGCCATCTTCGACCTCCATAGCTCCAGCACGGCGTCGCCCTGCGTCGGCAACGTGAATCTGTCGACACCGCTCATTGTTACGCTTACACTTGTCTTAGTTTCCGCTTTGTTGTAACGAAATCGGATGTCAATATAAATTAAAAAAAAACCAGCTTATGTCACAACAGACGCGTCCAAAAACTGGCAAAAAGTCCGTAAAATATTCATCATTCACAAAATACACAAAAAAAAAGTCCCAAGTTCAGAGGTCCACAATCAACCTTTAAATGTGAAAGTAAACATTGTTTTGATTAATACAATTTGACATTGCAACTTCAAGATCATTGACACACAAAAACAAACAAGTTGGGCGGCAAGAAACCAAAAAAAAAAACCAAGGATTTTTTTGCAAATTAAAAAAAAAACTTAATATTCTTAAAAACTTATATATTTTTTAAAAAGAAGCCGAGGCGGTAATGCCGGAGCGCGGTAAACAATAAACTGATCGCCCAAGTTGGCATGACGCCACCCTACGAGGTCTATATTCTAATTATATAAAAAAAAACACGAGCAAACGTTGGAAGCGAGAGATATTGGTGATAAGACGTCATGTATCGGGATATTGGCTTGCATTATGATGCAAACCGATGCAACGGATAAAATTATATGCATTGATGATAGACAGATGATGAAGTAACTAAGTAAAGTTTTATAAACAATTAATTTAATCGCAACGAGAGGGCAGTCGTGGTGCTGGAGCACAAGCGTGCGGATGTAAACGCGACACGCGACAGGCTGTGGGTTCGATTCCCACTCGAAGATATGAAATATTTTCATATCATCGCTTTGGTAACGAGGCAAAGCGATCTCTCAACACCCAATGCCTCCAGAATTAAGAGGAAAGATTCCCAGGTCTCTCTTCCCACTGAGTAAGGAATCCCTCTTTCTACTGCTTCTCTAAATCATCTTTACTATTATAACGTTTTATTTCGGATTATTAAAAAATATCTCTTTAATTGTTTTTTTTATAGTTATAGGATATCATAAATCGTAAACAAAAAGGCAACGTTTAAAACACCAACATGAATAATCTCTCATGAAGAAAATTCTAAAATAAAAATAATAAAAATTAAAACATTTTTATCTCCATAAAAAAATATTAAATACTTTATTGTTATAGCGGAAAAGCCACTATTTACTTAAACAAGCCACAACATGATATCTCACCATTTGTTTACAACAAACATCATATGTATCAGAATGGATCGCTTTCATTGACCCGACATACAAAACAAAGTCGCTCAAAAGTTTAAACGATAGGACAGTCAACGTATGAAAATAATATTTTTCTTAAGTTCGTTATCCTCTAAAATGCTAAATCGCAGCGCCGGGTATTTTTTGGCTAAAAATCCAGGTTTTTCGGACCAAAACAAACCAAAAGCCTCGTTTCGAATATAAAACCTCTTTTTATTTGAACGAGCATTTCAAGTGAATTTCGATTTAAGTCCATTTTGTTAATAAGATACAAAATATGAGCAATGGATATATACGAATTTTGTTTCTATTTCAATCTGACGGTCAATGACACGTCCAGCGCGGCACCAGAGACTATTTTCAATTTTATCACGCCAAGATAAGATGTAAATTTCATCTACTTTAAAGAAGGATGTTTATATTTTAAAGATGGGTCATGTTGTTGTAAAGTATCGTCGTTTGTATCAATAAGTTTTAAGTGCAATATTCAGTTGCTACTACATTTCAAATTAATTTTAGCAAGGATACAAAATAATTAGAAAGATTTCGCAGTTACATTTTCTTTTAGCTTCACGTTTCATCCCGCATATAACAGGAAAGGCAGATGGAACCTAGTATTAAGACACTCCGTACCTAAGACACTTTGGTTACCTACTTTCAGCGAAACTCAACGCCACGCTTTGCCTCGTTATCAGAACGTGAAAATGGAAATGCTAAATATTTCATTTCCTCGAGTGAGAACCGAACACTAAACCTGCCGCGCTTACAGTCGCGCGCTTCTGCCTGTACGCCACGACTGGCCTCAACTTAATTATAAAGATAAAATAAATATACTTTTATTAAGCTTCGAATTACATCATAGTGAGCTGTTTGCAAGTGTCCGAGTTATTCTCGGTTCAAATCCATTTCAAAGAAACCTAATTATATACGTAAGTGTTTTCATGATCTGCATTATCTAAAGGCAGCATAAGTAGCATCCGGCATGCAATCCCTGAATAGGTGTGAAGTGGAGAACAATGTGACTCATCACTAAGTTCTGTCCAACTTTTTCGTGAAATGCAGAATTTATGTGAGCATAACCGTTGTTGCGCAGTGGGGGGTCTAATAGTGAAGGCGATGGTTATGGCTCATGAGTTCAAATCTCACTCGGGGAGATTATTTATTTCCACTTCCTCACTCTGGCAAGACACGCGACGTTGAGTACATAACGTCTCTAATATCAGCGTAAAGTGAAGAACGAAGTGTTTTGACATTGGGTTCTCTTTGCGATGTTATTTGCAAAATAAATAGTGAAGCTGGAAGCTGGATGACTTTTTTACATTTTAATATTTTGACATTATAATCTTCTTACAGGAAATGTTGCCAAATCCTTAATATTATTCTACCTAAAAGTCAATCTCAAAATAGTGGCTTGCCTACACGAAACGAACACGTCAAGTTTGACTTCTCATATTGGTATTTATACGTTTAGCTATAAATAAGTGATGTATTCTTGTATTCTCAGTGGACGCTATTAATGTTTCACTTACATTGCCGCTTATTATTCGGAAAGGTATGTTCATTTTAAAATTTCTTTAATGTTTTCAAATAATATTAATTTAACTCAATTTGACAAAAGAAATTTATTGAGATTTTAAATGAAAATATTTACAAATTGCTTCGTCATTTTGGGTCATATCAATTTGACGTGATATTGAAGTCATTTTATAAAAAGTAAGTAAGGTAATACTTACCTAATAATATAATTACCAATTGAACCACAAACCGCTCAACAAAGAACAACCTAGAATACATCACAACAATGAAATAAAGACATCAAAACATGCATTTCCAATATGAAACTGACTTTAGAACAACAACCGAGAGTGCACTTTTGTTGGGACAATCGTCTCGGTAGCTGGCATCCTACCAAAACACGTGAAAATCTCTACCTGCACCCTGAGACCTTCCCAGCGACGCTGAACAACTAATATGACACCTAGAAAACTTATTTAACAACAAAATTATAATTAGTAGCCTAATTATAATGCTGTTTTCATACAGAGTGTTTTTGTCTTCACTAAAACGGCGGTTTAAATGAAAGCACGGTTTTAACTACTCCAAAGCCAATACATTTAAAACAAAGAGATTTTGCCAAAAAAAAAAAAAATATTAAAATTGAGCGCAGACGCTTCCACTCTGTCTATTGATTATACATGAATATAAAATCAATAGACAGAGTGGAAGCATAATTTTACTAAGCTAAGCAGAAGAATAATTTTACTAAACTAACTAAATTCGGGTGGGGTTCCGCCTACACAATTAAACAACCATACAATTTAAACTGTTATATTTAATTTTTTACCTTTACATATCAAGGCAGGCAAAAGGTACCTGGGAACCTAGTGTTAAGATTAACAGCAACCTAGTGTTACACTCCGTTCTGATAAAGTCACTTTCGTTCCCTTCTGTCCGCCTATTTCAGGAGACATTGTTGAGTGGGCGAAACTCAACGCCGCGCTTACCGTTATGCGCGTTACTAGAGCGAGGAAATAAAAATATTTAATATCCTCAAGTGGTAATCGAACCAACAACTTGTAGGGTTTACAGTCGCACACTATGCGCCAGGAGTGGCTTAATTTTAGCTTTTAATATTATAAAAACCGGATTTGCAAGCGTCGAACTAACGAAGGAGTTTACTTTCTCGTTCGGAAACAATCGATTAGCGTGTATGCTTTGAATTATTTATGACTAAATATAGGGGAGACCTTCGAATTGATTTATATGAACAAAAATAGTAAAATAATAAAAATCGCTCAATTTCCGTTAGCAATCATTCATTTTACATAACATGTTGTTATATATTTTAGATTTTCGCGAAATAAGTAAAATAATAGAAAGAATCTATTATGAAATATGAATTTAAAAAAGCCTTTTTAAAACAAGCTCTCTAGATTTTTTTCATGGTGTATAGTATTTTACAAATCAAACGCATTCACTTGCTACCCATATTAGGATAATGAGTTTTGTAAAAAATAGTAATCCGTCATTTTGGATTAAAAACAGTATGGATTGTATGTTATTTACATAAACCAACAGTAAAATGTAAATAATATAAACAATTCCATAATAAAAATCGAACCTACAACCATCTTGTAGACATTCTAACCACAGCACGATGAGGAATATTTCCAAAGTATTCATAAACGGTAGGTACTAGGTATATCTTATAAAATTATAAATAAACAACGTACTAAGGAAGGAGACGGTTTTAAAAGTAACGATTTCATCCTTCCTGTTACAAAAGAATTCTCAGACAATATATTAAAATAACGATATATTTTATAAATTTAGCTGAAATAGTGAGCTCCATAGCTGAAGCTTGGCTTATTTAGAACAAACGAGGTGCTCCAACCGCACGAGTGCTCTTTACATTATACGAATACACCAAACGCACTTGACTATTTTAATTGTGTATTATATTTCTGTTACAGTAACTCAATTTTGATGGCTTTAATAAACTATACAAGTTGTAGCCCGCAACTAAGTTTGGGTGGACTTCTAAACGTAAAATCCTGTTTTTTCCCGTCCCCAAAGGAATTCAGGAAAGATCACTGTTAGTGCTCCCCAAGGAACTTTCACGAAAATAAAATTAAAATATAATATATACTTATTAAAAATAATTTTCTGAAAAGGAAGAATACAATCGTGGGTTTTATTCATTTAAGATAGGTATAGTAAGAAATGAATAAGAAGACATCGTTGATCGATCTTTACAAATGCACTACCTGTACCTACATAATTATGTATGAAAAACTGAGGTTCGCACACCCATAATCACCGTATTTGCAGTCGGACATTGTACCACTTCGTCACTATGGCTTTGAATATTTTTTTTTGTTCAGTTTCACGATGTATCCCACACAGCTGGGTAGGCAAAGGGAACCTGGGAACATAGTGTTAAACAATCCGTCTCCTGATTTAAATAAATAACTAACAAATTAATTAACATTCGTTCGTATTCAATTAATATACATATCCTAATTAGAGCACATTGTGATACTTGGTTTAGTTTCAGTGAACTTGTAGACGCGCTAATAATTTACTTTTTTTAATTTACTGACATTTCGTTTTCTTCTTTTCTCTGGAATTCAAAACACTACGTGGGAGGTGACGGAACTCAACGCCGCGGTTTACATTAGCAGGACGGTAAAACACATATAATTTAAATATAATTATTTCGCAGTCAATCAGTCAATGCCACGGCGACATCAGCACTTTTGGTTAACCTTAAAATTTGTACATTTTACGTTAAAACCGTGATCGATATTAATTAATACGATACAATACACATACCTGCGACATTTCCATTAAAAAAGTTGCGGTTTCAGAACTAATTGGCTATGAAACATTGTTGGCAGTGTGAAACGGCCTCATATTATTTCTCAATAAATTTTAACATAATAATCTAAGTATTTTCTTTCATTTCATAAACAAGTAGCTAGTTCAATTTCCATTTCCAATAACAAAAATGATTCATTTAAAATGAAACTATTTTAACCGGATTAATCGCGTATATTTTGTATTATTTATACATTTTTGGAAACCCGACGTTTCGAACACTTTGCAGTGCAGTCCGTGGTCACGGGTCACTCTACTCGATTAATCTGGTTAATATAGTTTCATTTAAAATGTGTAATAATCGTGAAAATCAAAGAACTTATTAAAATTGATTAAAGTGTATTCTGAAGTCTATTCAGAGTTTTTTAGAACGTAAAGAGGTTATGAGAGCTTTTTAAAGTTTGTTAGATTGTTAAAATAAAGAAATATGCAAGATCTATATAATTAATATAATATATTAAATTAATATAATATAAAATTCTTCCGTTACTGAGTGACTGACAGGCAACGCATAGAAGAAATCACTTAGGTAGTTTTAATTTGGCATTTGACATTAGTATGTTAGGGAGTATAGGGCGGCAGCAAGAGAAGATTACTCGAAATTCCAATAGGAACGGGACAATGTGGGATTTTCAATTTTATATCTTAGCTAGTATTTATTAATCACCTTCAACTCTGAAATCGATTTTGAAAGCGAGCCTAAGATGCTATTTTCAATAGAAACTGCATCTCAAGCTCGATCTCAGAGCTGGGAGCGATTTTAAATTCGGTACTTAAAACAATTTTGTGGGTGACGACTAGTTTGATATAGAACTACGAATTGGCTGAAATATGGAAACTCCTATAACAACTATGTCAGTACTGAAATCATTAAATTGGCGCAAAGTTAAATGCTGCGTACGTAACGTTCAGTGATTCAGAAGCTCACCGTTCAATTAATAGTTGAAATTGTTTTCAACCTGTAGTGCTCTAATTTCATATATTAAATATAAATAGAACTAGGCATATAAAATGTAATAATAGATATAGGGTAAAACACGTTACAAAAACCAGTTTTTTTTTCTTCAAAATATAAAAATTGTATAAATCAAATCTTTAATTTTTTTTAGTCCGACACGTGGGAATAAAATTCTGGAAAAAAGAGAAGACATGGCGAAATAATACGGAAAGTGGGAAACGTAATGTCTTAATACTAGGATTCCTCTGTCTACTGTGGCATACCATCCAGCGTAAAGCTAAAAAGGAATAAAAATAAAATTGTTTTAAAATTTATTGCTTGGAAAATAATTATTTTTCGGCGAAATTACAGGTAGTCTTTCTTTTTTTTATTATTATTAAATTATCAGTAGAGATAGAGATTAAATGCATCTGTGACAGTATTTAAAGAAGATAAATCATAGATAATAATTAAATTAATAAACTTCAATTCATACTTGCAGAAAAAATATTTAAATTTCCGTGGTCTCTTTAATAAAGTGCATATAGTGTTCCGCCATTTTATTTATAATGCGGCCGTACAGAGATAGATACAAAAACAATATATACATTATATTTATATACGAAAACGCGTGTTGCGAATACTTATTTCAAACTCAGCGTGAATTTGCCTCAATAACGGGTTACATGTGGGGGACCTAGCGTCAAGTGCCGAATTCAAAACATTGCGTGTTGAGTAGCGGAACTCAACGCCGCATTTTGTCTTCAGGCAGAGCAGAGAAATACCTTGTGCCTATGCCTATGCCTGCTATGCGGGAAAAAGCGCTCTTTTTTACTTACTACAACATGACCCCATAGTGACCTATAATTATATATCAATTCTGGCGCATCATTACATCGTTCAATAATTATTTATTCAATGGTGGTGACTTGCAACATAAAGTTTATAGAAACGGTTATATAAGATTTTTATCGTAAAAATGCAGTTTATGGCCTTGCAACGGCATTTTATTTATTATGTAGGTACTCGTAATTTTAAGCCTTTGTGACAGATAAACATAGCTTGTTTAAAAATGTCTTTTTCAGCTTCACGCTATATTTCAAGCAATTTTTCGTATAGCAAGTCAGGCAGAGAGTACCTAGTGTTAAAGCACTCCCTTTCCCACTTTCCGTCCAATGTTCCAGACTTTGCGTGTTGGGTTAGTCAGTTCCGCACTGAGCTCCTCGAACTTGGTACCAGAACCAGAAAATGAAATTAAGTCATTCCTCTGAGTGAGAGGTGTGGTGTTCTTAACGAAACACACACACACACAGCGTTGTCTTAACGAAATTATATATATTAGGAATCAAGGTAATGTCTAAACTATATATCTCTGATATAAAAACACTATTATCTAAGAGAATCTTCTTCTTATATAATAATTTGACAAAAACTCTTCACTATAAAAATAAATAAATCTTAAACCTATTAAAAAATACCAATAAGTAAAATCATAAACAAATAAATATAGAAACATTATTAACATTTTTAAAGTGTTTTTCCACACTTAGTTCAAATTTTTATACGTTTTCTAAACAAGTAAATATAGAAACTACAGTCGAAATCAACGTTTCAAATTATTAAAAAACATTACAAGTATTCCATAACATAACAGACGTTCCATATCATTCGCAAGCGTGACTGAAACTAGAAAGTGAATGGTAATTTTTTACCTTTTCATTTCGTCGAGTGAAAGAGTCGAACACGTGGTGTTCACAAGCTCAGCGCTATCTCTCGTACAACACAAATTAAGCAACGCCTGTACTAACATATTTTTTACACTCAGATAGGTATTGTAACCTATTGTAATATCCAACTTAATTATAAAAGTACCTACTAAATAAAAATATTTTTTATATTAAAAAAAAAACTTGAAACACAATACCTAATGTTTATTGCCAAAAGACATAACAAATACTGAGAACGAATAATAACAAAGTTGATAAGATATAAGGGAACGGAAGGTAGAAGGCACTTCACCAATCATCACTTTACAGGTTATTGGTTTATTAACTTTCAAGTGAACCATAGTAATCAGTCACAAATATCTACACACATCATTTAAGCTACATGCACTTAAATGCACTTATAGGTAATATGCAGTGAAAAACATGTATTTACATGTACATGGTCTAAGACTCGAGATTAAAAAAATTAAAAAGCACCCTGATACAAAAACATAAAAAGTAACCAAATAACTGGAAAAGAGCTGATAATTTTCAATGTTTGAAGATTTGAAGTTCAAACATACCAAGAAAAGTCTGGATTAAGTCACTTTTCAAACAAAACAGCTAAATCAAAATTGGTTTATCCGTTTAGGAGCTATGCTAGGAGCTATGGTACATACACAGACATGTCAAAGAACCTCTTTTTTGTCGAGGGTTAAAAAAGGATAAAGTTAAAAAGTTAACTTTTTAGTTAAGACGCAATATTACGTTCTCTTCACCGAACGCAATTTGAAGAAGTAATGTAAATCTTGTGAAATTTTCTTCGCTATTAAAAATTGTTTTTGCTCCGCATGATACGAAAGAATTTAGAAAAGAATTAATTAAAAGTATATCTGTCTGTATGACTTTTCAAAGTTAATAATGAAGTAGATAATATTTATAGTAATATACAAAATAACGGCGACGGAGAAATAATTAAAAAATATAATCAATATTTAAAAATTAAAAGTCACCTGTCCGCTGGTATCATGTCTGCGGCGTCGTCTTCCATGGACTCGTCGCCGACCTCCACCTCCAACTGCATCGGCGGTGGCGAGCTCATCTCCACAAACTATAACAAACAAAACAGAAGGTTTAAAGCTACAGAAAAACATATACGTGAGTGGGGTGACTTAACTACTAGGTTCCCTCTGCCTATCCTGCTTTATGCGGGAAGTAGCGTGAAATTAAAAAAATACTATCGCATTTTAGGGACAGCGCATAGAGAATCTAGTAACAACTGTTCTCTATTTTCCACTCATGTAGGAATTTAAGATATTATTTAGATAATTATAGAACGTCATGTTTTTCTCAACCAGATTGAAGAAATATCTACATATATTATACATAAAAATATTTCCTTGAACAGAATTGAAATCCTAATGTTATTTTAAATTAAACTCGTCGCAATAGCATCACGATGACGTCAGTAATAAGAAGTATATGAACAATTTAAAAATGGCCAGGTACTAGAATAATTTACATCACTCATTCACACACTGAAGACGAATATTCTTTTATTGCACATACCTCATGTAAGAAATATAATATTAAAAGGATCGTTGACAAATGTATCCTTATTTTTAAAAAACATTTATTCTAGTCCACTAGTGACCACATGATTGTCAAACAGCAGGAAGAAAGTGCAGTGCAATTATGCAAAAGAAAAAAAACCGCCAAGTGTGAGTCGTGCTCGCCCACTGAGGATTCCGTATAAAAAAAGAGATCTCGAGCTTTTTCTGAAATTCAAAATTAGTTTAGCCAGAGCCCTTTCATCAGATACCTCACTTGAACTAGCGGCTTTATTAACAAATTTTGCCCCACTTTCAAGCCTATTTTTTTTAGAATTTAACCACACATGTATTGTTTTCACATTTATTAGTACTACCGTAGATACTAGCTGGCAAATTTCATAATTCTAGGTCAACCGGAAGTACCCTATTAATTTTGATTCCCTTTATAGTATCGAAATACAAGTTTTGTGCGATGTAAACGGCCATATCTGTTTTTATTGTTTGAATTTCAACTCGATATCTCCAGTCTCCTAGTCAGATAGACGGGCAACAAAGTGATCTTATAAGGCTTCCTTAAAAGGTACGGAACCCTAAAAATATGTCAAAAAAAGTATTAAATGAGCAACATGATGTCCAAATAAATAATTATCTATACCTACTACGGGGCTAAGCCCCCTGCTCGCTTCGCTCACCGAACCCTTTGGCTTGCAATGATCGGAAAAAAAATAAAACGCTACGATGTTCGGACGTGAATTTACTTAAAAAACCCGGATAAAGTTATATTAAAGATGGAAGATATATCAGAATAAAATATTATTGGGTTAGGTGAATACTTACCGCAATATTTTTTCTGATGTACTCAGTATTAATCGTTGCTTTATGTTCTATTTATATTACATTTATCAATGTAATGAAACACATAGTAATGATTTTTAATTTTTTTGTCTGTTTGTGCGTTCGTTAACGTTTATCTCAGAAACGGCTGTTGGATTCTGGAAAATTTCTCTTAACATTTAGTGTTTGTTTTATTGCAATCGATTTATAAATAAAAAAGTTATTTTATACAACTCTGTTATTGAATTGACTGAATCTTTAGTTTTAAATGTTTCGTTGTATGATATTGTTTGTACGATGATAGCAAAAACTGTAGATTGTACGATGGTAAAAAATAACAAGACTTCAAGATTAAGGATCGGGATCGGATTTTACGTGGGAAAAACTGCCGTGCTACTTAACGTGGACGTGTACTTAGCACCTTCCTAAATAGATGTAAAATAACTAAATATAACAACTTTTGCGACCAAAATCCATTATTGCGATCAACATCCTATATCTATACATTTAAATAAAATTAAAGAGTTTTTATGTGATTTCAACATAGCTGCGTTTTTTCAAGTGCATTTATATAACTAAAACACACAAACAATTTTAACAGTTTTTTCTGTCTGTGTCTGTTAGTCCGAGCTAGCCTCCGGACCAGCTGATTATTGTGGGACTAACCAGTGTGAGGAGCACGTCACGCTTTGCCTGAAGAAATGGAAATCTAAATTTAAATAAATATTTCATTTCCTCGAGTGGGGATCGTTCTGTTCCCCTGCGCCACGAGAGGCCTCAGGATTTTTAAGATTTTTCTTACTTTTGAACATTTTCTTTCCGAGTGAACAGTGCGCGTAGTTCAGCAAATCTAGCTTCTGGGCGGCAAGATTTTTTGACTTTACTGTCGCAAGGTAGGGGGAACTCAGTAGTACTTCAATTCTACATCTTTACAAATAAGTTCTTTGTACAGAGATAAAATTCTAGTTTAGGGTAAATTCAGATAAACGCGCGGCGACGCGCAGTTTAAGATTGTAACAAATCAATTTTGTTGTATACATGATGGCGCGTCACCGCGCGTACCGTCGCGCACTGTCATGCACCGCGCGCAATATTTTGGACCGCGACGCGCGGTTTAAAATCTACAATCCTGTATCGACTAGTCAAACACACTACACATACACGACACAACCACCGTCGCCGACGGAATCGACGACGAAGTCCAGCTTATTCCACGGCTCGGCCGCGTCTCAGCGCGGTCGGGCTCAGCGGTTAGGGACCGTTAGCTCCCTTAGATTAGTCTAATTGTTGTCCCCAGTCGTGGCTTCATGTCGCGGCTGGTTTTGCTTAGAATAGGTAAATTTCCAGCCCGCTCGACGGTTGTAAGCCGAGGTTCGAGCCCCGCAGAGGGCGCCCTTACAGTCGTCGACCCCTCTCAAGCAGCCAGGTAGTGCTTGCATTTCTTCTGGGACAGAGTATCCTCTTCCCTACCCACCCGGTGTCGCTGTAAAAGCCAATAGGGCTAACAGCATTAACGTCAAGTGCGAAAAAAAAAATGACTAGTTCAGATGACCCGCGCGGTTTGATACGGACGGACGCGTGGAGCTACAAAAATAAAAGACGAGATATCTATTGATTTACTAATTACTCAGTTTTTTTTAGTCCTTTTCAACGCAATCATACAAAAAGTCAATCTTCGTGTAATGGGGATATAAAGTCACAAACGGGCTTAAAAAAAGTCTTTAACTCAAAACAGGGTGAGCTCAGTATCGTCATTGCTTTCGACGACGACGTCGCAGTTTGCTGAATGTTCACTGACTGACATACACTTGACTGACCCGGACAGACAAAACCGGATAACGTCAGGTAAACGGAAATATTAATTGAGGCCGACATGGCGCAGTCGCACAGCATGTGACTGCAAACGAGACGGTTGTATAGTTCGATTCCAAATCGGAGGAATAAGCTAGATTGATTTCATCGCTCTGGCAATAACATATAGTGCGGAGTTAAATTCCGCCATTCAAGACGCTATCTCTCGGAAATTGGGCGGAAAGTTGGGAACGAAATGTCTTGACATTAGGTTTTTTTCTCTACCTACTCTGCTTATTACTGTTTTTGTCACACGCTAAAGAAAATATTTAGAAATGCACAGTAATATATAAAATAAGTAGTAGACGTATGAGAAATTAGAAACAGCCCGATAACAACGTATGGCTTGGTTAGCGACGAGCATTTGGAGTTCGGATAGTGTTTTCAGAGTTCGAGTTTTCGATTCTGAGGGCCCTAATAAAAATTTAAGCAATCTCCAACTTCATTCCAATAAACCAAAACGTCCATAATAATAATCAATAGTCACATGGAAAACAAACCATACGGCAACGACATTGAAAATGACATTGAGACATCCACATATAGAAAAGATAGGCTTCCTGCTGAGACACCTCGCAATTTCAAAAGCCGATACAACCTTAACTTCCGATTGGAATGTTTTTTTTATTTTTAATTGTAAAGAAAATATTAACCAAAAAATTACTTCCTAATTGTAATTATTGTAATTATTAATTAAGATTAAGACTATAATTGCTTTACATCCTACGCTAATATAATTATATAGCCACTAATCGACAATTATAATTGTTGAAGCCATCATGGCGCAGTGGGCATGGAAGGATAAGGGTTTTGGGATGATACCGAGTTTATGAAATTAATAATTTCTCTGCTCTCTGGCAAAACAAAGCGCGGCCATAACTTGCGCCACTCAACACGTAGTGTCTCGAATTCGTGAGGAAAGTGAAGAGAGTACCGGAATTAGGTGCTATCTGTTTACTCTGCTTCGTGGGATGCAGCCAAAGTTTTTTTTTGCTACATATTTTATCCAGTATAGAAAAGTTGACCATGATTACTTAATTGACACTATGAAGAGCAGTGTCTGTGAGAATTTAGGCTGTTGTATATTGAGTTGCAAATCCAAGCTGATCACCTGAGCAGAGAAATAAAAATAACTTAATCCTTTTATTAAGCCCACAGTCATACCAATCAGACTCCTTCCCACTAAACAACAATGACCTCTTATTTAATATATGTATGGTTAATAATGTATGAACAATAATAATTGAAATGATTAAATCTAATCATACCTGCACACTTAGTTACATAGAGCTACAAATAAAACAGCTACAAAATAAAATATTAGAGTCGCTGTGACTAGAAATATAGTTATTTTGCAAGTGAAAACATGTTAATAGGGAAGTGGGAACTTAATACAACATTATAAAAATCCCTAAAAAGTATTACAAATAAATTATATTTACTTATATATATAAGCATAATATATTATAGCAAATTTCATAAAATCTACATATTTTTATTTAATTAGGCCACTACATTTGGGTCATCGAGTTACATGGACATGTCAGTTGTGTCAGTATTACAGGAAGCTGTTACCAGGTTAAAAGTTACCTGAGGATATCTTGGCAATAGTAGCAATTTATAATAAATTTTAATATGATCATAAAATTTATATATGTAAATTGTTTATTACATATTCTTTAAAAAATAGGAAATAAAAAAATATAAATGTAAATGCAATTCTAAAAATAGAATAATGTTTTTTTAAGTCTTTGTTTAAACAAAATTACATTATAAATTATCAAGACATATATGAATAGAAAATTATTTTTAGAATTTTTATTTTGAAATTATTAACAGGAAACTATAAATTTAAATCTTAAAATTTTACTATAATGTAAGGTAAATATATGAAACAGATTGCATTATATATTTACTATTATATATACAATGTCATACAGTTTACTGTAAATTTTTGTGGGCTATAGTCCCATATCCTAATATGTTAATCCCTACAATCCTTGGGGCAACAAGTTGTTTTCATTTTCCTCCTTTTAATTTGTCAAAATATGGCATTAAATTCAGATGAAGCCCCTCGTCATAAAATATGTCAAACTTTCGTAAAAAGCAGAGAACCGAGTGTTTTAACACTAGGTTCACTTTGCCTAATCGTCTATATGCAGTGTAAAGCAATTAAAATAACATTACTTATAATATATATAGCATAAGTATAGAATAATAGCTATTATAATATTTGCTTATGCATGATTCATTGTAGTAATCACAATTCCCAAGACATAAAATGTTCAACACTTGCATTACATATACATTTTATGAGATAATAATTTTGCTACTACACATGTTGTGGTAGAAGAAATCATACCTAAATAAATAACTAAAAATTCAGTTCTTCTTTCATTCTTCAGTTCAGTTGACTTTCACATCTCATATTTCGTTGAAAGGAAATTTTTAACAAATAAACAAATAAAATTGTTTTTGAAGTACTATGTAATAATTACTTTATTTAATAAATTTCATAGGGGATTTCAATTATACTCAATGTTTACGTAATTTAGTAAACAAGCTAAAATTATAAAGTATTGTGTAAATGAAGTGGGGGTCTATAAAAAATATTTTGGAATGTTTATACTTTATATCAGATCTTGCGGTACGATCAAATAAAATGTGCAATTAAAATCGGATATATGGACAGTGATTAAGCTTACAATAATAGGTTGCCGTAAGCTTAAAACATAGTTTCACCAAAAATTATTACAACAAAGTATTTATTATATCAATATTTAGAGCTGTCGAAATATTTATTACAATATAATACGGTATCAACGAATTGCGACGAAGTAAAATAAACGCAACAAAAGAAAATCTCGCCCTCACCTTCGATCGAAATTGTTAAATCATCCAACTAGATTTCTTTTTATTGTTATAACTCCGTCGTCAGCAGTGTGATAAGTTCTTGTTATAACACTAAAAGCTCTTGATATCATCAGTTTTATAAACCATGAACATCACAATTTTTTCACATCTGCTAGATTTCTCTATCATTGGCACGAATCCACTGAAATTTTGACATTTCATCGCAGCGTGAAGTAAGAAATTACCAAATATATAAATAGTATGGGAATCATAAAAGTAGTATCTGTTATATTAGAAATAAATTAATTTATAATCAAAGAAAAAATAAGAAATATTTTGTTAGTTGTTATTATGTTTAAATTTAAAATTATATAATCTTTACAAATGAAAGTCTTATTTAACTTTAATTTTCAGATATCTGTTGATTTTTTCCAGTGTTGCTATAAAAAAATATTGTTGTTATTAATATTTTTTTGTATAGAATAAATATTTTTATGCGAATGTGTGTGAATTAGATCCCGCGATATAGAATTCTAATTTCTAATAATAAATGACCCAATAATGTTTTTATTTATATGTGTATATCTTACCTAGATTTAAACATTATTAATATTTTTTATATGATTTATGAAAGGCTTAATTGGTATATACGTAAATAAAATATTATTGTTCTTACATACATTTTCCAATATTCTCATGTGAATACAAATTATTTAACTGAGATTATAAGAATTTACGCACACAGCAGGGTAGGCAGAGGGAACCTAGTGTTAAGATACTCCCCCACTTTCTGCCGAATTCTGGAGGCATTGCGTGTTGAGTGGCAGAACTCAACGCCGCGCTTAATCTCGACACCAGAGCGAAGAAATGGAAATATAAATTTAAGTAAATATTTCATCTCCTCGAGTGGGGATCGAACCCACAACCAGTCGGTTTCACAGTCACACCTCGTGCCGCTGCGCCACGACCGGCCTCATACAAATATTATATATATATATATATATATATATATATATATATATATATATATATATAAAATTATTATGTATATTTTTTATTTTATGCACTGCCCACTTATATACAAATTCAAAGGTTGCCTTGAATAGATTGCATTAAGTGATAAGCTCGCCTTATTGTACTTTTTTTATTATTATTTTAAGCTTGTATGTTCTTTAGTTTTTTTAATGTGCAATAAAGTATATTTATTATTATTATTATCTGTTACTTTAGTAGTTTTGTATAAAATAATCGAATTAAGGATATATAGATAAAAGTAAAAACAAATATCAATATGAACATATATTTATTAATAAAGTGTTTTTCTATATAAATATTATGATATTCTTAATTATACTTACATCTAAAAAAAACTAATTTAGGTTTGAAAAACCTAAAGGTGGATATTTTTCTAATATCTCAACCATTGCAGATGGATAAAATGCCATGAATTTAAACCGATCACCCATTCTCTTGGGGTCAACTAGCATTTCATAGGCTGCTTTAATTTTTTCTTTTTCTTCATCATTTTTTGCATTATTGATTAACACCTAAAAAATATTATAAATTAATTAACATTAATAAATACATGAAATAATTATATGAAAATTATTATTTATTAATAGTATACTTTAGAGTACTATTAATAATCATTAATACATACTACATAAAGAAAAAAAATGTTCAACAGGCAGACACAAATTAATCAATAAGTAAAAGAATTAGAATAAGCTTTAATACATGCATACATATATATAAAATTCTTACTTGAATGCGAACATTAGCTTGTAGTCTTTCCAAAAACTCCATTTGTTTAACTGGCCCTAGAACTATTGCATAATTTTCTTCACCAGGAGTCATTGATGCTGCTATCCTGAGTTGGCTGAAATCTACATCAGCTGTCAAGTCTGATAGTCCTGGGTTCTCTAATGGATCCACTAATTTATGTTTATGAAAAGCCTGTAAAATAATAAAACTTAAGTGAAGCATTTGAATTTATAACATGAAATGTGTAGAAAATGTTATGTGTGGGGAATTGAAATGGGGATCGTATGGGATCTTAACACTAGGTTCTAGGCCTACCTTGTTATATTTGAGATTGTCATTTTATTTATATTTAACCATAATTCAATCAATTCTTAGTCTTGCACTAAAGGTAAAAAAATGTTTTTTCATAACTCTTATGAAAATGTTTTAATTTAATAGTAATTATACTAATTATTATATGTAAAGATATTTCCATAATATTATATAATATTAGTTACCCTAAAAGTATCACCCTTCTCGCCATTATGTCCATAATCAGCTATTAATGCTAAACCTCCATATTGATCAACTCTATTAGCGAGTTGTTTAGCTATTCCAAGAGCCCTAGGACTTATTTCTAGATCCATTCTGTCACCAGCGTCTAAAGGAGGCCTAACCAAAACTTTAACTGTTTGAGTTTCAGTAGCTGCCATTCTGTATTGTAATTTATTATTTTCATCCATGTCTATTAAGATTTCTCGCCAGCCATCTTCTGTTTTCTATTATGTAAATGATAAAGATTAAATTAACTACAAATATCAAATCAAATCAGCTTCACGCTGTATCCCGCACACAGCAGGGCAGGCAGAGGGAACCTAGTGTTAAGACACTCCATTTCCCACTTTCTGCAATTCTGGAAGCATTAGGTGTTGTATGTCGGAACTCAACGCCGCACTTTGCCTCGACACCAAAGCGAAGAAATGAAAATATAAATGTAAGTAAATATTTTATCTCCTTGAGTGGGCCCACAACCAGTCGATTATACATTCACACTCTGTGCCACTGTGCCATGACTAGCCTCTTTATAAATACAAATATGCTTAATTTTATAACACAAGATATTAAAGAGGCAATTGTGATGCAGTGGGACAGTAAGCCACTGTAAGCAGTATGGTTGTGGGTTTGATTCCCATACAGAGCAATGAATTATTTTATTTTCTAGCTGTACAATGTTCAGGGTTAAGTTCCACCTATAATCAATCAATAGTTCCACCTCAAATCATTGCCACATGGGCAGACAGGAAGGTAAAAAAAACAACTTACAGAATATTCATTTAGCATGAAATACTGTGCAAATAATAAAATAAAATTTAAATTTAAGTTAAGTTTTACATTATTTTAAACTACTACTACTTACTTGAAATTTATGTACAGGTAATACATCAAAAAATTCATGGGCTATGTACCACGAAAAGTTTTTTGGCACTTTCTTTAGATCATTGTACCAGTATACTTTTATGCCACTCACTGTTTCACCCTGAAATTGTAAATTCAATATATATTAAATACCGCTTATTCTACTTTATATGGAATAACATGTAAAAGTTTTAATAAATGATAATTAAACTAACCTCATAATTATATGGTAGATCTATATCAGTAGCCCGGTGAGAAACACATAATCTATTTGCCTGTACTAGCTGCATAGTTGTTGAAACTTCTACAAGATGAAGGCTGAGATCATCAGCTCTATAGGCATATTTATTTAATACCTAAAATAACAACTTATGAATAATGTATATTTATTATCTAAAAGAAACCTTTGTTATTATAATATAGAAAAAGTTATATAAGTAATCTATAAGCATGGCATACTCTAAGAATGTCTATCAACAGTGTGGCTTTTCCTGGTCCTAATTCAACAATTTGTAAAGGTTTTCCAGGACCCATCTTCTGTGTCTCAGCATAGAACCAAATAGCCAAAATTTCCCCAAATAGTTGACTTATTTCAGGTGATGTTATAAAATCTCCAGTCTCACCTATAACATCTTTTTTCATATAATAACCTTCGGTAGGATTTGTTACAACTATATTCATGTATTCAGCCACAGTGATAGGACCATTCAATCGTATTTTTTCTTTAATTATGTCCATTATACTCGGTGCATCAGCTAGGTTAGGCATCTTTAATAACTTTGGATCGGGTCGCTTTACGACTTTGTATCCTTTGTGTCTTCTATATATGTTATTTATTAACAGAGGTTTGCTCAATCGAAATACATTTCGTGAATTCATTTTAAAATAATTTTATTTTATTTAAAAAACACAAATAAATATAGATATATTTAAATTTAACTTTGACAATCAGCTGAAAACATTAAGAGTGAAGACCACAGATAATATAAATATATTAGAGATGATTATTTTATCGTAGTGTTGTCTGTTGCATAATCTCGTATAAATATACGCTGTTATATTAACAAACGCATAAAATTAATAGCTATGTTTTATTAACAATTCATGAACCAAGAGAGCATTATTATTACTTTTATCGAGAATACGTGCAATATAATAACACATTATTTTATTTATCAAGTACCTATACAAAACTTTAACATGAAACACTTAACTTTGCAATTTACAACACTTCAGCTATTAAATCTGTACGAGTATTTGTCAAATGTTAATGTCAGTTGTCAAATTATAAAAACAATGTGCCACCAGCGTGTTTTTGAAATTAAAATTATAAAATAATAACAAAGAGTTAAATAATATGTCAAATATCTTTACAATAACTAAAATATAATAATCTATTTTAAGTTTCTTTTAAGATATTTGATCTTCTGAAATTGTAAAAGTGTGTTATTAATTTTTAAAAATATTAGAGATTACAAAAAATGACTGAGGACGACAGCAATAATGTTGAATCAGACAGTAATACGAAATACAAAGACGGTGTTAATCGTAATGCCAGGCTGATTGTTCGCAACGTATCATTTAAAGCTACAGAAGATAATCTTAAAGAACATTTTTCTGAATACGGCAATGTAGAAGAGGTTAATCTACTAAAGAAACCCGATGGAAGGCTCGTTGGATGCGCATTTATTCATTACACACAAGTTCCAATGGCAAATAAAGCTTTGGCTGCGACGAATAAGAAACCTTTTTTAGGTAATACAACATAAAACACAAATTGATATTTTATAGGCTATTTAATAATTTATTAATATCTTTTTAATATTACTAGGTCGACCTATATATGTAGCTTGGGCAGTTCCACAAAATAAATACAATGAAAATGCACAAAACAACAGACCCAAGAAGAAATTTGATAGTCCTAATGAAGATACAAAAATGGAAATTAAAGGTACTATGATAAAATGAGTAACTAAATGATAAAATGAGTAACTAAAAAAACTACATATATACATGAAAAAAAATACAAACCTTTAAAAATGTTTATTATAAGCAAAATATTGTTTTTATTACTCTGTCTTGTTAATTAGAATGTATTATACTTAGCTTACTAAATTTATATATTTTTTCAGCATTATACTTTACTTTGCTTATAGTAGGGTAGGTAAAAATAATGTAGTGTCAAGTAACCTTATTCTCTGTTTGCAACTTGAATTTAAAATATTGCATATTGAGTGGGAGTAAACAATACCACACTGTCAATCAGAGATGGAAATCAAAGTAATTCCTCAATATATGTGCATTGAACCTATACCTTTGCATTTGTAGTCACACATTATTGAACTTCAGCACTATTTTCTCATATGTATTGGACTTTCTAAAATACTTGATTATGCTGTAATTATTTAGAGCATGTTTTTTTCTTTTTATAGATGAAGACACAGCAGATCAAAAGCCAACTAAAGAGGATAAAGACAAAACTAGAATAAACAGGAAAGCTCGTCTTATTGTCCGTAACATATCTTTTAAAGCGACAGAGGAATCTCTCAAAGAACATTTTGAACCATATGGTGCCATACAAGAAGTGAAATTGTTAAAAAAACCTGATGGAAAATTAGTTGGTTGTGCCTTTGTGCATTATAAAAATGTACCAATGGCCACTAAAGCTATTTTAAATACAAATTTAAAACCTTTTCTTGGTATGTATGATAGCATGGTATATATGTACATATAATTATCTTATTGTTGCTAAATTATAACAAGTTTCTTTACTTCTTCTTATGTGTCTCTTTAATTTGTAGAGTTCTTAATTTATTTGTTTGTTTAAATACAATTTATTGTCGACTTATACTGTAAATCTGCTAACAGCCTATTAAGCAAATTCACAGGTGAACAAAAAAATATTTTTAAAGAACAATTAGTATATGTTTATTATCAAAAAGTTTTACAATTTCGAAAATTGACTTGTTTTCTATATTGAAATAAAATAAAGGTCGACTTTGTATTTGTTTTTACACTTTAAAATAGTATAAATGTACAACTACATAATGACACAAAAAGGAATTAGTAGTTTGAGACTTTACACTAGCTCTTACTCAATCACTCTAGTCACTTAACTTGTTTTCTCAATAGATATGTGGATTCATATTCACATATTCATTTACACACAACAAAACACATCTATAGCATAGTTCATTTGGTGCAAAAACTACTTATTTGCATTGTTTACTTAATAGCTTTAAAACTTTGGAATGCATCTTTTGCAATATATATCGAACACATCCATATCCATTCATGTTCACATCCATACATGTCCACACATGTAATCTCAGAGCCACACATGTTATCTCACATCCATACATTAAGTCTCAAAATTTTTTTTTTTTCCATTGTGTACATTTTTATACCATTCAAAATTGGAAAAAACAACACAAAATTGAACTTTTGATGGATGAGAAACTTTTTACCATGGAGCAATATTTTAACAAATAAAATGACCATATTTATGCTAAAAGCAGCTCTAAAATAGTTTCCCAAAAACTGGTCGACATCTAGTTGTGATCTTGACCAGATCTTGATCTTGATCTCAGTTGTCTCATACACACTCCTAAAGTTGAAGCCTTCGATAATTGCAAAAAAAATAAAATTAAATTAGCTTCACGCTGTATCCCGCACACAGCAGGGTAGGCAGAGGGAACCTAGTGTTAAGACACTCCGTTCCCCACTTTCTGCCGAATTCTGGAGGCATTACGTGTTGAGTGGCAGAACTCAACGCCGCGCTTAACCTCGACACCAGAGCGAAGAAATGAAAATATAAATTTAAGTAAATATTTCATCTCCTCGAGTGGGGATCGAACCCACAACCAGTCGGTTTTGCAGTCACACCTCGTGCCGCTGCGCCACGACCGGCCTCAAATTCGATAATTGCAGATATATTAAAATTGTTATAAGTTTCAGGGGCCTCATAAAAAAATAAAATTAAGTGGTTATTTTTATGAATTATTGTTGAACTACAAATTAACAAAATTACATGATATTTCTTAAAAAGAATAGATAATTTTCTCCACTATTTATTTTTAGAAATCAATAAAAAAAGCTACAATGATAAAAGAAATTTTCAAAGCCAGTTGATGGTTTATGATATTTTGTTAAATGAGATATTTAACAAAATATCATAAACCATCAACTATATATAATGATTAGTTAACAGAACCAAAATAATATTCCGTGTTCTAAATAATAATGCGAATTTTTATCTCTTTGATTGAACTTCTTGAAAAAAAAACGAACAATATTTTATATTAATTTTTATCAATATTTTTTTATTACCATATATTGTTTACATAATAATCAAATCTTAAACAAGCTTTATCGAAATAAGGAAACTACGCCATTAAATTATGTTTAATTATTAAGTTATGTCATTTGATGGAAAAATTAAATATGTTACCCTCATCATTTTTAATTTACTGATATCTGGAATACCTCTGAACTACCCATTATATTATTATTTAAATAATAACACAAGTGGTTAATATCATGGCACTTTTCTCGATTTATGGTCAGTTTTAGAGAGTAGGGCTTAATGTATTGATTAACACATTAATAATAATGTTTAATATTATGTACGATGAAAAAAAAAATCATAACCACTATGTCTATCAGAAAAAACTGCATTATAATTCGTGTAGCTTAAAAGTTACACGCGTAAAACACTTTGATGCAAAGAATATATTTGTATGAGACCAGTCGTGGCGCAGGGGTACAAAGTGTGACTGTAAAATCGACTGAATGTGGGTCCGATCACCACTCGAGGCAATTAAATATTTATTTACTTTTATATTTTCATTTCTTCGTTCTGGCGTCGAGGCGAAGCGCGGCGTTGAGTGCCGCTACTCAACACGCAATGTCTCTAGAACTCGGTGGAAAGTGGGGAACGGTGTGTCTTAGCACTAGGTTCCCTCTGCCTACCCTGCTGTGTGGGATATAGCGTGAAGCTTTATAGATTTTATTGTATTCATTAGACAATTGCTTATTCCCAGGACGGCCAATATCTGTAGATTGGGCAGTAGCTAAAGATCAATATATGAGGCATGTAGTGAATAAACAAATTGAAATGGAAGATGCTGTTAAAAAAGAAGATTCCAGTGACGATGAAAATGATACACCCATGAATATATCTAATGATGAATTGAAGAAGGAGATAAAAAGTAAGAATATCATTTTTATGTCTTTGATTTTTATAAATCATATTTTACAGGATCTTGGGTGTGAATAGACAGATTTAAACAGGTAATAGATACACAATATATGTATGTGTTCTAGAGATACAATTGCACAGATATTATATTCAGAACAAAAACCGGAAAAAGGGCTACTTTGGCCACCTACACGCGTTCTCGCTCAGGTAAGACGGTAATAAAAAAACAAAGCTCGGCATTGAATCCACTTAATGTGGCTCTGCCGTTGCTGCAAAGAGCAATTAAACCCAAAATGAAAATAGCGATAATTACACACAAAATGTTCATCGAAAATAATTTTATTGGAATAATCTATTTAGTTAAATCTCATTAAAAGTTTCAATAGTACAAATAAATCTTAAAGGTGATTTATTTAAAAAAAATAGAAAATCTTGTCTTGTTTTAGGTGAATCCGATGATGATTCTGACGATGAAAGTGATGATGACAAGGATGACAAGTCAAAAGTAGATGATGAGGATAGTGATATGGAATCTGAGGATGATGATGACGACGAAAATGAAGATGATGATGATGAAGATGAAGAAGACGAAGAAGAAGATGATGATAAAAGTGTTACGAGTACACAAACTGATTTTCAACGGTAAATGTTGCATACTGTGGAAATTGGCTAATTTTATGTTTGTCTCGTCTTTTGTTCCGCTACTCCGTCTGAATGGAAATGTAGTGGATGAAACGAAGGATAATTGGACGATCCAAAATAATTAGATTTTTTAAATTCAAACCAATATCTCCTGAGATTAGCATGTTGAACCAAACAAACTCTTCAGTTTTATAGTATTTATCTCATACATATTTTTAGAAAAATAAAAGATATTCCATTCATGTTAATCATTTAGACCTGAGCTTCGGTTCGATTAGAATGTGTCATACCAATATATGTCAGGCCACCATGTATCGTATACAAATCTTAGTAGTAATATAAATGTTAATTAATAAAAACTTCTTTCTTCCAGTAAAAAACTAAATGATGCAGAAGACGGATGCACAGTGTTTTTAACTAATATACCATTCAGTATAGACAATGAACAATTGAAAGCGTTCGCTGAGAGCACAGGCCCGGTGAAATACGCCCTAGTTTGTGTCGATAAACTTACAGAGCATTCGAAGGGATCTGGGTTCATTAAATTTGTGGTAAATATTCTTTTAAAATAATTAAAATTAAATTAGCTTCACGCTGTATCCCGCACACAGCAGGGTAGACAGAGGGAACCTAGTGTTAAGACACTCCGTTCCCCACTTTCTGCCAAATTCTGGAGGTATTGCGTGTTGAGTGGCAGAACTCTACGCCGCGCTTAACCTCGACACCAGAGCAAAGAAATGGAAATATAGATTTAAGTAAATATTTCATCTCCTCGAGTGGGGATCGAACCCACAACCAGTCGGTTTTGCAGTCACACCTCGTGCCGCTGCGCCACGACCGGCCTCGAAAGTGTTCACTCCGTTCTCCACTTTCCGCTCCATTTTAAAGACATTACGTGTTAAGTGGCGGAACTCAACGTCGCGCTTGTCTTATATTAACGGAGTGCGGAAAAAAAGTACTCCATTCCCCCGAGAGACAATCGAATCCGCAACCGTTGCGTTTATTGTCACTACATGTGCTGCACAACGATCGCGTCTTTTTTTTTAAATTCTGTTAAAATATAATTTTTAAGTAATTTTTTTTTTAATAATATAAATGGCTTTATTTAGATATAATTTTGCATGTATGTAAGGCCACCGTAGTGCAGTGGGACAGTGTCTAATTGTAATTGTGAATGTTCTGAATTTGATGCCCACTTAGTGGTTAGAATGAAGCCTATTAATAAAACATATTTATGAAGTAAATTTTACTACATAATAAATATAACATATATATATTTATCATAACATAATATCTTGATAACATATTATCAAGTAAGACACTGTCCCACTGCACGTAAGGCCACCGTGGCCTTACATACATGCAAAATTATGTCTAAATAAAGCCATTTATTTATATTTAAAAACATTTTACTTAAAAAATATATTTTAACAGAATTTAAAAAACTTTTAGAAAATACAATTATTTGATATATAAGTATTTAAAGTGGAAAAGGGTGTAATTTTGACGAATAATTTACTTAAAAATAATTTATATTTTGATAGCGGCACGCCTGTAAACGCGGCAGTTGTGGGTTCAATCGATATTCAATATTATCATTTCTTAGCTCTGAACACGAATAAGACAAAGCACAGCGTTGAGTTCGGCGTTGGACGGTGCAGAGGAAGTCCAATGTCTTAATACTGGATGCCCTGTACCTGCCATGCTATATGCGGGACACAGAGTGAAGCTATTTTTATACGTTTTTTATAGAATAAAGAAGATGCAGACAAATTCCTAGCTTTAACAGCGGAATCACTGCGCTTAGAAGGTCAACTAATGCAAGTGAGGCCTGCTTTAAAGAGAGAAAACTTGCAAACGGGGAGTAAAAAGCAACCAAAGGACAATAGAAACTTATATTTGGTAAAAGAAGGAGGTTGGATATATTTTAATATTTTTTTGTGGATTTTTTTTCTTCTTTTTTTTACAATCATTACAATTGACATATATATCATCTTTAGTAAAACTCACAAGTATAAAATAATCATATGTAATATAATGATTTTTTTACATTATTTCTATGCTTATACGGTATCTTATTTAGAAAATATAAAGATATTTGAACACATAAAAATATTTTTTTTGTGTTTTATCAGTGATAGTAGCGGGTACAAAGGCGGCAGTAGGCGTGTCCGCGTCTGACATGTCCAAACGACTGGCATTAGAGAAGAGTAAGACGCAAATGTTGAAGAATTTGAATAGGTACGTTTGTTACTAAATGCTGATGGATTGGTCGATTAGTTGGCCAATCATCGATCAACCGGTCAGTCAAACAATGTCACAGACGTATCTGACATATACGATGTGTGGGTCAGAGATTGAAAAAATATGAACCATATGCACATCATGAATGAATAAATATATATATATATTTTTTAAATTATTTAACATTTATTAATTACATATTAAATTATATTATGTGAAGAATTTTCATAATAACCAATTAAAAGATTTATAATAATTTTCTTGATTTGACATTCAGTTTCTCTTTTCACTATTGTGTTTTCCTCATATCTGTAGATTCGTATCCCGCTACCGTCTCGTAGTATCAAATTTGCCGCCCAACTACGACGACAATGGGCTACGGAGGGTCTGCGCCCGCGCCGCGCCGCGCGCCACCATCACCGAGGCCAGGGTCATGAGGGACTTGAGAGCGCCCTTGCTTAAAGATGGGAAGAATCCGTGAGTTTAATGTTTATTATTTTCCTCTGTGTGTTTTACCTTAGTATATTGAGTATGTTACTTTCTGAATGTATTTTTTCAGCTTCAAGCTGTATTTCGCATATAGCAGGGTAAGCAGAGGGAACCTAATGTTAATAAAATAATCCATTCCTCACTTACCGTTGAGTTTTCGAGACGTTGCGTGTGAGGAGCGACGAAAAGGAAAATATTAAATAATCCATTCCCTCGAGTGGAAATCGAACTCACAACCTGTCGTGTTTACAGTCACACTCTTGTGCCCCGGCACCACGACTGGCCTCAACCATATACTGCAATATATATATTCAAAATTCGAACTCATAAAGTGACAGAACAATTTTATATACTACTTTCACCTCCCCACTCTAGCAAGACAGTGTGGCGTTGTGTTCCGCCAATGTCTCGAATTCAGACGGAAAGCGGAGTAAATAAATTAACATTTACTATATTACAGATCAAAAGGCTACGGTTTCGTAATGTTCATGCGCCACGAAGATGCGCTTGCGTGTTTGCGAAAATTGAACAATAATCCTGACATTTTTGATAAAAACAATGTAAGTAATTATTTATTATGTCTTCCTCTATCCATATATATTTTACATACACATGTCATATTGTATGTCGGAAATTATATACGTTTGAATTTTTATGCTGAAAGTTACCGGCAACAGTTGTTGTTACTAATAGTGATAAGGGCGCCTGCATACTATCTTGAAATGTACTTTTAATCTTATTATTCTGTTATTCTTTCTTTGCAATTTTTTTAGCTTCACGCTGGATACTACACATAGCTGGGTAAGCAGAAGTAACCTGAGAACCTAGTGTTATTCAACGGAGTGTCTTATTGGAAACGTCCAATAAGACATTTTTGTTCCCTTCTTTCCTCCAAATTCTCGAGGCATTTCGTGTTGAATGGCCAAAATCAACGCCGTGCTTTGCCTTTTTACAAGAGCGAAATATATAATTTCCTGGAGTGGGAATCCAACCCACAATCAGTCGCACGCTTGTGCCCCTGCGCCACGACTGACCTCGACGTATATAAATAGATAGATCAAACTCTTTATGCTAATCGTGGCGGAGAGGCACAATGTGACTGTAAATGCGACTGGTCGTGGGTTCGATCCCCACTCGAGAAAACAGAGTGAGCTAAAGAAATCTATATATGTTCTATACAATAAAGTGTAGCCTACATTTACGTACAGATCATTTATATGTCAGTGTATATTAAATTTTTATCAATATTTTTTTCTTTAGTTTTACGCATCTTCTGTGTACAATATAAGGTAGGCAGTGTAAACCAAGTGTTAAGACACTGCGTTCTCCATATTGTCTATAAATACATATTTTCAAAATTATATTACCATAAGTACAAACATGAAGATAAAAAAGTTTCTTAAAGTATAAAAAATATAAATTTAAATTTTCTAATTAATCTTTCCTTTATAAATTCTGATATTCATTTAAGATGGAAGCTTGTATATTATAAATGATGATTACAGTCGTTAATTGTACATTTAAGTAATTAATTTATGCTTCCAAACATAAGTGCACTTTGGATTCAACCACTCTGAATAATTGTCGTAATTAAATATAATTACGATGATTAGAGGTCGTCGTGACCCTGTGGCACAGGGGAGCGACTGTAAACGTGACGGTAGTGGGTTCGATTCCCACTATGGGGAAGGAAATATTTAATATTTTTATTTTCTCGCCCTAATGATAAAACAAAGATCAGCGTTAAGTTTCGGCACTCAACACGTAAAGCATCAAAAATTCACCGGAAAGTGGAGAATCGAGTGTTACTAGGTTCCCTCTGTCTACCCAGTTATATACATATAACTTACAGGATACAGTGTAAAGCTAAAAAAATATATAGTTAGTTTATGCTTATGTAGTACTTATATATTTTAAGTTTATGATCATACACGCTATGTAATTTGTTTTATGGCTCCAGTTGTTACCAAACGCCGGGTTTTTTTATTACCAGACAGGGAAAATTGCAAATATAATTATTCCTCTTAAGTGAGATATGTATTTGCATGCATTAAGAGTTTTTTTATTTGTATTTAATTTAAATTTTTGCTTAAATTTAAATTTTTATTTTTTAGAATGTATTTGCAAATTCTATTACTTTGTCTATTAAATATAAATCTTGCTTATATTATGTATTAATATTAATAAGCAAAGTAATGATATTGATTTCTCAATATAAAAAAAATCCAATGAGCAAAAGTATTTATTTTACGTCTGTGGAAGTTTATATCTCTATTTTATTATATCCATATATGATTAAAGTAAATTATTTATTTTCAGAGACCCATAGTATCCTTCTCAATAGAAGACCGCACAGCACTGAACGCAAGAAAGAAAAGATTAGAAAAATCCATAGCAAATAATCCTCTAGCTAAAAGAGACGAAACAAACAATGACAATAAACGCAAAAATAGAAAACGCAAAAACACATTCACACCAGACGAAAGTTATATGAAAAAAGGACGATTCGACAATAAAAATAATAAGAAAAATGTAAATAATCAAAATGGCGATGTGGGTAAATTCGTTAAAAGGCAAAATCGTGATGCAGAAGAATATACAGGACTAACAGCTAAAGAAGGAAGCTTACACAAAATGAGGAGTGGTCATAAATTAAAAACTCAAGCCGATATCCACAGGCAAAATGTTAAATTGGAAAAGAAAAAGGGTAAGCGTGCTATGAAATTGAAAATGGCGGCCCGTGAAAGGATAAAACAGCCTAAACAAAAGATTAACAAAAACAAAATTGGCAAAAGAAATAAGAAGAGGAAGTTTAATGAGCATTTAGTTTAGATTGTTTTTTAAATAAAAAAATAAATGTATTGATAGTTTTATTTTATTTCACAATCACAGTGTTATCACTTTTGATATTATTAAAACTAGAATATATTATATTTATTTGTTATTATAATTTTGCGACAATAGTTATATTTAGAATATTATACTCAATGGGTTCAAATCCCACAAAGCTTTATTTTTATGGTTGACATATTGGTAAATTTTTTTACATATACCATAGATATATATTTTTATTCACATTTCTTATAAAATTGTTTTGTAGCCTCGCGCTGTATTTCGCATAGCAGGGTAGGTAGAGGGAATCTAGTGGTAAGACACTTCTCTTCCCCACTTTTCGCAGACTTCTGGGAACATTGCGTTTTTAGTGGCGGAACTCAACGCCGCGCTTTGCCTAGTTACTAGAGCGAGCAAATGAAAAAAAAAAAATTCATTTCGCGCTCGCGGTTACATTCACGCACTTTGCCACTGCGTCACAACTGGCCTCCTTACATAACTTGACAATTCAAAAGTACATACACGTAGACTTTACTTGTATATGTGCCTATTTTATGTCTTCTTATGATATTTTTTTAACAAAGTATTTTTTCATAACTTGCATATAAAAAACATCGGAAATAATTTTTTATTTAAAAAACTGAGTTACACGCAATAAATTACACGCAATTTTTCATTATTTTAATTTTTGAAAATGCATTAAAAATAATTCAAAGATATTTTTAAAATGAAATGATGAATGAACCTAGAGGTCTTTTCATATCTTTTAAACTATTAAAAGATATAAGAAGACCTGAAAAGAAATAAGAAGGTTTTGTTGCGTGTACTTATGACCTAAACACTTTAAAAATATAATATTAAATACATACATAAAATAATGTTTTCATTGCTGTATAATTATAACTTTTAAATAAATAAATAAATAATTTATTTTATATTTTGATAAAAAATGTTATTATTTTGATGAAAGTATTGGACGGATTATATTAAACGTATTCTGATCACAAATTTATATAAACCCATTAGTCCATATACTATAACAAAACTTATTCTATTTAACGCATATTATACACCCTTAGAAATAAATCCTTAAATTCAAGCACTAGCCGTCATCCGCACATCACTATTGTCGTAACTAGCTACACTAGTGACGTGCTGTCGCACGTGCGCGCGCACTAGCGACGCGTACTCGTCGGGGTGGGCGAGGTAGTGCAACACGTGCGCCGAGTCGGGCCAACACTGCCACGTACACTGGTATGGTAAAAAAATAAAAATCAAAATATATATTTTTTAAATACATAAATATGACTTTTAATATTTAATCTGTTTTATCTTAATTTTTTATAATTTTTACCACTATTTATAGAAACACACCTGAATGCCCATATCCAGCCATATATTATAAGCTCTTCGTATCCTCTTCTCATTCCCCACCGGGTCCAAGCTGGACAGCAGGAACAGCGAGGGCGCGCGGCAGGGAGTCCTGTAGTATGTCTCGCAAGCTATCTCGTAGTGGACTGTTGCTATGTTCTTGAATAATTTTATGTATGACCTGAAAAAGTTAATAACTTTAGAACAAATATGAAATTAGTAAATAAAATGGGGATTGGACTGTCTTGACTAACGCCCAATATTAATAATCTATCCCCGATGTCAATCTTCGATTGTTCCATATATCTATCTAATCTCTAGATTGGATAGATATATGGAACAATCGAAGATTGACGTAAGAGATAGATTATTAATATTGGGCGTTAATCGTTAAGGCAAAAATTTTAAGAAATTAACATATTGACAGTTGCATCTCAATACATTTTTGAAAATGTTATGTACGTTGAGAAGAATATTAAAGATTTTGCCAAAATTGGTGATGTACATGATATTAATACTGGAAATAGGAGTAAACTTATTGCACCTGTAACCCGATTACATCGGGTCCGTAATTCTTTTATGGGACAATGTGTACGCTTTTACAATAGGATCCCAGAAAACGTCTGAGAATGTTCTATATCACAAAAAAAACAAAAACAAAGAGTTGTAAAAAGACGTTTGTGTGTGAAAGGTTATTACCAAATTAATGATTATATAAATGATAACACGCCTTGGGAATGAAGTAGTGTATTCGCTCCAGTCTGTTTCAAAATATCATTGTCAGAAATGTTAAAATGTGTTTTTGTATAATTCATTTTAAAAAAAAGTCCCGCTGAGGTTCGTCTTCTTTTCAAGTCTGAGGCATTAACTTTAGCGAACTGTTGGTAAATTATTTGACTTTAAAAAATATTTGACACCAGGTTCCCTATGCCTACCATGCTCTGAAATATGAAATTAGTAGGTATGTATATACTAGGTATGCTGTGTACAGCATAAGTGTTGTTGTTATGAAAGAATGGAATAGGATATTATTTCATCAGAAAAGTATAATATTTATTTTATATACGATTTTATTATATCTTTTAAAAAATAAAAGATTATTGCTAAAACATTCCATCAATTTCTAATATGGTAAATTATATATTATTCATTAATTTTTGCCAACTTAAATTCTAGCGTCAGCAAAAAAGCCAAACTATTACTTACTTAATCAAATACTTAGTTGCCATTTGTGCTACTTTATTATTAGGGAAGAGTGCGAGCGGCACTCCCACCTGCACCTCCGTTATATCAGCGACGGAGTCCCATACTTGTGCCTCTACACGATCTAAGGCTTGTTGATACCTATAAGTTAGAATTAATGATTAAATTAAATCAGCTTCACGCTGTATTCCGCACAGGCAGAGGCAACCTAGTGTTAAGACACTCCGTTTGCCACTTTCAGCCGAATTGTGCAGGCATTGCGTGTTGAGAGGCGAAACTCAACGCCGCGTTTTGCGTCAACACCATCAACAATTATTAAATGAAACAAATACAATTTAATATAAATATTCGATTACTTATATTGTATGGCGATACGGTACTACGTTACGTAAAATTAGATAGTGTGTAATGAAAAATATAAATTTACATTAAGTCGCAAAAAAAGTGCTTTTCACACAAATATGTGCCACTGATAGGGAACATAGGTATATGCACATATAAGAAAGCACTTATTCTCTGTATTAGATTTTAGTGTCACTAAATTACTAACTGATAAAGCTCGTCAAATTATTATTTAATTGAAACACATTTATACCCACATGTATATTATTTATATTTATTTACTACGGATATAAAATCCGTACAGGTCATTTTTTTTTACAATCATTACTTTATTTTTTTAGCTTCACGCTGTATGCCCCTCATAGCGTGGCGTAGCTATGAGAACCTGAGAACCTAGTGTAAGGGCACTCCGTTTCCGATTAAGGCACTTTCTTTCTCCACTACCCGCCGAATTCATGAGGCATTTCGTGGTGAGTGGCAGAACTCAACGCCTCGCTTTAAATATTTCATTCCCCCGAGTGGGAATCGAATCCATACTCGCAGCGTTTACAGTCGCACGTTTGTGCCCTCAAGCCACGATCTTCTCTCAGTTCTTTATAAGTATATTTTTTATTACTTGAAACGAGGTGACGCTTATGAGATCTATAGAGTATAGTTAGTGGCTTTATGTGCAGGTACAAGTCTCGATGAACCAATATTTCTATAGTTTTTCTATCCATTTTTCATTAGGAACGTTTTAATGCATAACTTTGTATATTTTCATAATTTTGCCACAAATTTGCCAGCCACACTTAAATTATAGGATGTAAATAATTACTTATATATATTTTAATGTGGCTATAAAATATATGAAAAAAATAATTCATTTGTGCGCCACGTCATCCACGTCATGAGATTATTAATAGGGACATGAGATCTTCTCATTTGACTTTGACTTTGACGTACCTAAAAAAACGACTTCGCGCTGTATTTCGCACACAACATCACTATAATACCTAAAATACCACGAAATGCATAATTTCAATAAATTTTAATTATACACTCCGCTAGGTAATAAATTCCTTAGTTTTTATATATAGTTACTAAACGTGCTATTTACGACGAGTCATTACAAAATGTGCTAAAATTTACAATGTAATTTATTCCATACCTACAGTCACTAGTGTTCTACTTTGAGGACGTCCCAATTTTGAAGTAAATTTTTACTAATATAACAGACCTTTTGTCTTCAGAAAGATTATGAAATTTCTGCTTTATATACATAATTGGAGTATGAATGAAAACGGCATCTCAAGACCGATCTCAAAGTTGATAGCTGTTTATAAATATAGGCTTAAGTATCCGGAGATAACCCTGACCGCAATTGCAAATACTTACAATTAAAGTTAATATATGTACCGATATAAATATAATATATCTCTACAGCACCAAAATATTTTTTCAAATCAACCCAATAGTTCCTAAGATTAACCCGTTCAACCAAACAAACTTTTCCGCCGCTCAACAAGTAATGCCTCGAGAATTCAGTGGAATGTGGGGAACGGAAATATCTTAATGGGAACGGAGTGTCTTGACTCACACGTTACCTCTATCCTACCTTGCTACAGTTTTAAGCTATAAAATATATATAATAACGTTTTAAACTAAAATAACAGTCTGAAGTAATAATCGAATCCACAACCATTGCTAATTGCTATAAGAAAGGGGGTAAACTATTATAATATACCTGTCTTTCTCCTTCATAGCGTGCACCATAGCCTCTGACCATACGTAACCACCGACTGAGAAGCCATGTACCACATACGAGTGGCCGTTAGCTGCCATTATGTTTATGAGGTCTTGACTTATAAGCTGAAATAAAATAACGATTAATGTGAAACTTAATGTTATATCGTATATTTAAAAAAAAAACTTGTATTTTTGCTATGGTTGTGGCTAGTATATAATATTTATTCCGATATTTTTTTACATAGCAAGTAAGACAGAGCGACCCAGGGAACCTAGTGTTAAGACAATCCCGTTCCCCACTTTCTGCCGAATTCTCAAGGCATTGCGTGGTGAGTAGCGGAAGTCCCGCTTTACCTCGTTACCAGAGCGAGAAACTATTAAATATTTCATTTCCTTGAGTGGTAATCGAACCCATAACCTGCCACGTTTACCCTTGGGCCTCTGCACCACGACTGGCCTCACATAAAGCTAAAGTAAAATCAAAATTTATATCCTTGCTCACCTTTGCTCCTTTATTTGGCCACATTAGTTGCCAGGGCTCGCAGGAAACGCGCATTACATCGAATCCCTCTTCTAAATATATATTCGCGTATTTCATAACTTGTTTGTGACCAGCCAGGAGCCAGTTCAACATTATACATATTGGTCTATCTGTTTGTCTGTCTATCCTAATAACAAAAAATATACCTATGTAGAAAACAATACCTAATACACGCTCCGTACGGTTTATATTATAGGTTTATACCACATTTTTAATTTAGTAAAAAACAGGTTTCATGCTAAATATTTTCTTTTTTTGTTATGAAAATGACATGTTAATTGTATTGATGATAAATAGTTTTTTTTTAACCTTTTTAAATTAATATGCGGTCGTGACTTCGTACGTTCAAAGGCACCTTATGTTTTGATTGATATATTAAAACATTGTAGGAATTGATTACATTTTTTTTATTTTTCTTTAAATAAAAATATGAACTTATACCTGTTAAACTATACTCTGTTAAAAATGCTATAACGAACTTTGACGATCTAATCGCCACCTTCAACCAGAATTCGAAAAAATCGTATGGTAATGGCGGAAATCAACTCCATATATTTGCTTGCAATATTAAATTATGAGGCTGTCGTGGCACACAGCTTGCGGCAGTAAACGCGTAAGTTGTGGGTTCGATTCCCACTCGGAGAAATGAAATATTTAATATTTTTATTTTCTCGTTCTGGTAACGAGGCAAAGCGTGACGTTGAGTTCCACCATTCAACACGCAATGCCTCAAGAATTCGGTGTAAAAGTTGGGAACGAAGTGCCTTTACAATGGGTTCCCTCCTTTCGTGAGGCTGAAAAAAAATCATTTTATTGAATGTTCAAGACCGTTGTCCCATTGTACGAGTATGAGCCTCTAGTATTCTTACTTCACACAATTTTTTTACTTCAGTCAGAATTAATAAGTTTTTTAGTTTCATTGTAATATGGCGAGTAGTAGATAATTTATGATACGTTCTAAATGTATCATAAATTATCTGCTTAATTCAGTATTTTTTCTTCTTTTGTAATTATTTATTTGTTATGGAAATGATAAATTAATAAAATGATAAATTATAATTAACCTTAATACTTAAGATGAGGTCGCAACTTTGTACTTTCAAGTTTCAAGGGCACCATTAGTATGTAAGAAGATTAGAAACCTATAGCTATTTTTGGCATATCTTATTCTGGTAAAGAAAGTAAATGGATTAACTAGAGGAATGTTTTTATTCTTATACTATAGTTAAACTACAATTATTGTGTCATGTATGAAAAGTTATATTATATATTGTTATAATTTTTTGCGTCGTATAATCATTCTAGTATTGAATACTTACTTCATTGTCCTTTTATCTACTTGAATTTTGTCATCATCATTAGATATGTACAATATATTTTTAGTGATAACTTGCGTGTGCGCATTGCGATGTAGCAACCTCGGTATATAGCGTAGACTGATAGGTGGAAGCATTGTGCAAAAATGCTGAAAAACAAAATTACATAAATATATATATTTTTAGCTTCACGTACAGTGTGAACCCCGTTGCTGCCCGCACAAAGCAGGGCAGAGGGAACTTAGTGTTAAGACACTTTATTCCCATCAAAACACTTCCCGCTCACTTCTCCGCTATCCACCTAAACTGAATATCGTATTTTTAACTCTTCACGATTGGCGGTAGTAATGTTGTTAATTCTTAATTCTGCGAAAACCAACCCCGCTCTCCCCTATTGTATATTAACACTACAATATTATCCACTACAAATTGAATTAGTTGAAACTTTAGTTTTCAATATATGGATATTGTCTTTAAAATGACTAGGTTATTAATTTTATTTATCTATTAATTAAGTTAAGAAAATTAATCATATTTTAATGAATAAATTTAATATGCAAATTATTTTTATATTTTCGACCATATTAATAAATAAAACTTAAAAAAAAGTAGTTGATTATTTTAACTACTTAATACAAAAAAGAAAAAAATATAATACACGTCGTTTCGACGGATGGTTAGCTTAAACCCACAGTAGTAGTACACACGAAAGTTAGTTATTTAGAGAAGTAAATAAATCAGTTGTTTAAGCGGGCGAAGCCGCCAGCGGGTGGCTAGTAATAAAAAAAAAGAGTGGTTCAAGCGTGCGAAGCCATGAGGAGGTCGCTTTCGCTCGAAGGAAAAATATTAAAATTATTCTTTGGTTTGGTTAGGCAACGCGTAGTGGTATGTTTCACGAATTAAAATATAGAGGGCGTTGACGGTAGTTACATCGCGCTATCGTTACGTTCATGTCGAATGAATATTATTTGGAGATTTTGAAAATTTAGTACTCTGCCTACCCTTAAAGTGGGGAATGAAATATTTAAATTTTTGAATGTACAGCATATTATTTTAATATGCTGTAATATTAAATTAATATATATAATAATTAATAATGAACTTCAGTTAGTTCTCGGGATGTCGGACGGAACTCGCGGAAGTAAGAAACATATAGATTATTATACATTTGTACGACTATTTGACTATATCTATCATAAATCAATATTAATAATAAAATCTACATCTACGTTAGTGTTGCCAAATTATCGATAGTTTCGCGATCGATAGTTTTAATCTAAAAAAGCCTATACGATCGATACAACAATCGATAGTATCGATCTTATCGATACTATCGATTCTACCGATAGTTTAGAAGAATACAATACAATCGGCTAAGTGCAATACTATCGATACTATCTGTAGTATCGTATCTCCTAATCGGAAATTAATCAATACAATCGATAGTATCGATACTATTAAATGTCTAGGATACAATAGTATCGATAAAATCTATAGTATCGATACCATCGATTATTTTGCACTATCGATTATATGCTAATTTACGATAGTATTGAGTATGATTCTTAAGCTTAATTACAAGATGAAATGAAAAGAACAAAATACGTTTTTATTATATTTATAATTACGTATGAATAAGCAATTAGTTACGTACTTCAACTAAGATGTTTCTAATATCATAATGATTGATCGATAGCATTGCATTTGTCCGATAGTATTGTACCCTTTTGAACTATCGATAGTTTCGATACTATCTCTTTAATCGATACTATCGATTTTAATATCGATAGTCCTTCTATCGGACTACTATCGATAGAATATCGAATTCCGATCGATAGTCCACTATCGATCGGCAACACTAATCTACGTCGATATATCGGCTGTGTTTCCCTTTTAGGGGGTGGCTTGGGCGTGGTTTTTTTGACGTGTTAACTACTTACTACTTAAATTTTATCGCGAGTGTGTTCAATCACGGGACTCGACAGTCGACACCCATAAAGAATTTTAAATCGATTTATATTTTCCTAATTTCCTATGTTGTTTGATCTAACTTTCATTTTATTTGATTTAACTTACTCTTTTTGAATATTTTACCTTTAAGCCGTTTCCGAAAAACATTTTCTCAAAAACTCTAAGTTGTTACAGCTTCACGGTATATTTCATATATATCAGTAGACAAAGGCAAAGGTACCTAATGTTGAGACTGACACTCCTTTCTCCTAACCCGCTAAGCCACGACAGTTGACGTTTTCTTGTGTTTATTAAATTAAAAAACTAAAATTAAGCAATATATAATACATATTTTAAAAGATTATATCTTTTCATTTAGGTATATAAAAACATAGTTTATTATTAGTTATACTTATCAAATACTGTTTGTTGAAGGTATTGTGAATTTATTAAAATTAAACTTACCTGTTTTAATAGCATTTTTCTGCTTCCTTACAATGGTGGATTTTTAATTTTAAATCTGAATCTTTGTATTTTTACATAAAACAATAGAAAAAACTACATGTAATTAATTATATTTTATTTATTCATAGATTATAATTTAATTTAAAATATAAATAAATTAATATATTATTTGTTTTTATATTTTATTTTATTTTCGTTCTCCTTAGTGATGTCATGTGTTCTTTAATATATTTTTCCATAATTTATATTTTCATAATTATTTTTATAAGTAGGTAAGTACATAGTTAAAGTGATACAGTGTAACGTAGTCGTAACTTATTCAAAGAGTTTTATTTTTTTATCAAGGTGAAGGGAAGGGGTATATGGGTGGTCGGGGAGCGGGGTCTGTTTTAGGAAAGCAAATAGAAGTATTAAAATAAGCGATAATAGTTATATAATATGCATTTATTTAATATTTTTTATTATATTTATATTATTTATTCTTTATTTTACATTTTTATATTTTGTACCTCCTGTGAGAAGTACTTCGCAATAAGTTCACTATCATATGTATAGCATATGCATATTATTATTATAAATATATATATATATATATATATATATATATATATATATATATATATATATATATATATATATATATATATATATATAAAATATCATTGTACCCTTTTATTTCAATGAATTTATAGTAATTTCAAGAAACAGTTGATAGTACACTGCAAATAATTAGTTATGCTTTATAAAAAATAAAAAAATAATAACGTTTTAAAATCTGCACCTTATACCTTAAATTTAAAATACGCATATAGCAACCTTTAAAAAGTTTACGTTATATTTAGGGAATGTCTTTATGGTTTGATGTTAAAGTATTCAAAGTGTAGGTTTGAGTTAAGCTGTTATCAAATTTCATCAGTTTCGTTAATATAAAAATATAATTTTCGACAATTCAAATATAAAATAATAAACTTCATTTAACAATAATAATTGTGTGGTTAAAAAAATATTTTTTATTAAATCAGCTTCACGCTGTATCCCACACACAGCAGGGTAGGCAGAGGGAACCCAGTGTTAAGACACTCCGTTCCCCACTTTCTGCCGAATTCTGGAAGCATTGCGTGTTAAGTGGCGGAATTCAACGCCGCGCTTTGCCTTTGCCGACACCAGAACGAAGAAATGGAAATATAAATTTAAGTAAATATTTCATCTCCTCGAGTGGGGATCGAGCCCACAACCAGTCGGTTTTACAGTCACACTTTTTGCCCCTGCGCCACGACTGGCCTCATTGATTTTATTTCGTTATTTTAATAGCAAAAGTATGTATTTTTACCTAGTTTCTACTAAGTAGGTAATAGCTCCATACCAAACAATGTCTTTATTATGTTTGTTATCTTAAGTACCTCTTATGTTTGCTGTAATAATGATGTGATACAAGAAATAGAAAAAAATATCCAATGTCCATTGGGATTAAGGTCGTTTTTACATTTTTTTAAAGCAATTATACCGTCTTCGTATACTTTTTATGTGTATGTTTTATCTAATTATATGTACATATCTATTTTTATATGAAAATAAATAAAAAAAACTATATTCAATTTTATAAAAGTATTATAGTTTTGTCTTTATAAAAATAGTCTAAGGTAGTCAGAGAGAACTACGTGTTAAGTACATACCGTGTAGGTCCTACATATAGTATGGTTAACAAGTCGTGGCCGCCCTGAAGTTAGATTTTCTGGACTTGATGGATGAGTTAAAAACATTGTTCGCTCAGGGAGAAAATATTCAATAGTAAGAAAGGTCTTAAAATGGAATCTGCGTAGACTATTAAAGCGTAAAACAATATTAAAGCGTAATAATATTAAGGCCAGTCGTAGCGCAGGGGCACAATCATATGGCCGTAAATGCAGACGCAGGGTGTGGGTTCGATTCCCACTCGAGGAATAAAATATTTAATATTTTCATTTCTTCGCTCTCCTATTTCCTTTCCTATTTATTGTCAATTATTTCTCTCTTTGTTAATTTATTGTCAATTATACTTTGCAATAAACTATAAGTATCTAATTGACAATAAAGGTCAATAAAGGCCAGTCGTGGCGCAGCGGCACGAAGAGTGACTGTAAAACCGACTGGTTATGGGTTCGATCCCCACTCGAGGAGATGAAATATTTACTTAAATGTATATTTCCATTTCTTCGCTCTGGTGTCGAAGCTAAGCGCGGCGTTGAGTTATGCCACTCAATACGCAATGTCTCCAGAATTCGGCAGAAAGTGGGGAACGGAGTGTCTTAACACTAGGTTCCCCCTGCCTACGCTGCTGTGTGCGGGTCCCGCACTGCGGGATACAGCGTGAAGCTGATTTAATTGACAATAAGTAAAGAATAATCTTTTTCTTGTAATTTAAAATGATTGCTGTTAAAATGATTAATAGGTACCAGTGAGAATAAGACTTTGAACTGCATTGTTTTGTTTTGTGTAAAAATATTAACAATAAATTTCTACTTGTTTATATTGTAGTTATTTATATGTAAACACATGTAGATCCAAATGAGGATCCTGGCACGAGATAATAACGTGTAAAACTTCATAATTGTAATAAGAGAAATATTGTTGGCAAGGTAATCAATTATCCATAGGTGATTAATAAAAAAAATGTGACGTTTATTACAAAAAATATATTTCGTATTTATTTTTAAAAAATTTAAGAATATAAAACAAATATTTTGATGCGACACATACGAGGTACAACTACAAAATAATCTTAGCACTTGTCGGTTTTAGGTCTAAATTTTAGTAACAAAATAGGAAATTATAAAGGTACATTTAAGCTGAAAAAATAAAACGTTATCGAGATAATTTCAAATAAAACCTTGATGAGCTCGAATGAGTCTAATAACAAATTGAATCATCAAAAATTTGTAAACATTTTAGTATTTAAGTGTTGTTATTTAAATAATATTTTTCAAAAACTGTAGATTTTATGAAATACATATTATGTGATAAATCTGAGTTTAATACTCCCTAGTATTGTACCTACCCTCAAAATACTAAATATATAAGTCGATTAAAGCAGAATTAAAATAGAAATTTATATTCTATTGTTTTTGAAATAAAATTTAAAAAATGAGATTATTAAAGATTTGTATACATGGTACCTACACAGTACATGCCTTACAATTTTATTTTGTTACGAATTTTTCCATCTTTTGTTTTAGTTTTTTCCCTCTTTTGTTTCCCTCTTTCTCAAGTTTTTTCTTGCTTAATTTTATCTTATTGATATTTCTTATTTAATCGTACATGAAATTTGAGAGGGGCACAAAGTGTGACTAAACGCGACTGGTTGTGGGTTCGATGCCTACTCGGGGAAATGAAATATTTATTCACTTAAATTTATATTTCCATTTCTTCGCTCTGGTTTCGAGGCAAAGCGCGGCGTTGAGTTCTGCCAAACCTAGGCTGGTATGTACGGGAGACAGCATAAAGCTGATGTAATTTTTGTTATATAAAATTTATTATGGACCAAAACCAGTAAAAATTTAAAATTATGTGCGCATATTTGCAATTTTTTGAGATAATCAAAACTATAATTTTAATTATACATTACGTAAAAGATAACAAAAAAAAATTAAGCAACTACTTAGTAAATGATATTTAATTTTTTGGCCGTGACTTGTGACTATGTCTAAAATTAATCACATAGTTTATGATAGGATCATTTTGTGCATAAATTTTGCTTTACAATTAAAGATAAAGATATAACAAGTAACAAAAAAGGAACGTTTTTGCCACCTTCATTTAGATTTTTAGAAAATTTTAAGATAAATACGGATTTAAGGAAGGAATTCTTTGTAACAAATCCTACTATTAATTAAATAAACTATTATAATATCATCTGATATTATAAAAAAAAGTATTTTTTGATTTTTGACAAAATTTTGAAATTATGGCAAAAAATGAGAATGCCCAATAATTCTTAGGTACATCTTAAATAATAACTTTAAAAAAACAACATATAATATAACTCTAAAAAAGCTAAATTATAAGAAATAATTAAATACGTCTATAACAAAAGTTGTTGAGTGTGATTATCATTTTCCAATGATATATAAAAATTGAATATCTGAAACATCTGATGAGCAACTATAACAGTCCAGCAAAACTGTAAAAAATAATGAAATGCCTCCTTAACAAAAGTTATAAAACTTGGGAAGCATATTGCAGTGGTATATTGAAATAATATACTATGTTTTACAATGTACATCTTTACTGCACCTTTATATTGTGTAAAATAGTTTTGTAAATAAACATTTATTTTTTTGTTAAACATAAAAGTGATTACGTTGTCTCTAGAATATAGATATATTATGCTGTCGCTGATTTTTATTTTGTTTAAAACTTTTAAAGAATTACAATCCAGTCATATATGATGTTTGCGTATCAGCATGACCGTACTGCTTCCGTATTTTAAAGCTGTGATATATTCTAAAGTATCCATTTCGGTGATATGCTGTAAAAGCAAATTAAAATTATTCTACATAAAGCTGTGCGCCTTGTACGTACAGGTATTTAACGTTTTCAATTAGATAAGCAAAAATAGGGTATTGTTGAAAATAGTTTCGAAATGATACCTTTGTTTTTTTGTAAATTTGAACATAAAAATGGTTACATGGTATATTGTCTTTAAGACATAGGCCGTAGCGGGTAGCGGCTTATTACATTCGTCAAGAGTGCTTTAGGCTATATAAAATTATGTATATACGTACGTATATATATTAGGCTATATAAAATTATATATTAACAGGTAACAATTCATACGATTTGATACATTTTTAAATTACATATAAGTATGTAACAATTAAATGCATGTGTAAAATGTGAATCTACTAGATATTGGTAGTTCAGACCTGTGAAACCAAAAATTAAATATTTTCCTAAATACAATTTGTATTTGTTTGAAATGAAATGAAAAACTGTACTAAAATACATTCTATTTTATTTAACGCATTTCACTCTAATGACATCCAAGTCTCTAAGCACATTTTATAAGCATACCATTGTCACACACAAAATTGGAACCTGTTATAGACATAGCTTTTGGGCCTGCCAAGAAAAGCATTAAGTCAGCAATTTCTTCAGGTTTTGATACTTTATTTAGCACAGTTTTTTCGTTAAAATACTCCCATGTTGTTTCTAATTTGGAATTTTCCAAAAGACTGGTTACCACAGGTCCTGGGCTAATAGCATTAACTCGAACTCCCTGAGGGCCGAGCTCAGTCGCCGCACAAACGGTAAAATGGTTTAAAGCAGCTTTAGAAATACTGTAACTCATTATTCCTGGATGAAAAGGACTCATCTGGCCAGCAATACTAGAAATATTGACGACGTTGCCTTTAGTCTTGATTAAATATGGTGTAGCCAAGGTCGTTAGAATAACAGCAGCTCTGAGATTAACGTTCATAATCTTATCGAAACATTTCATAATTTCGCCATCAATTAAACCTCCAGAACCATCCCCTGTTCCAGCATTGTTGATAAGAACGTCGATTTGACCATATTTTTCAATGGTTTTCTCAATTATACTCTGAATAGCAACGTCATCTGATACATCAGCCACTATTACCAAGGAATTCTTGCACTTATTTGCAACAGCTGCAAGGTTTTCTTTATTTCTACCCACAAGTACAATGCGAGCGCCCTCAGAGCTGAATGCTACAGCAGCTGTTGCACCGATACCAGAACTAGCACCAGTCACTATCACAACTTTATTAGAGAAACTCATAGTGCTGTTCTAACAATAGACACCAAAAAACTGACCTGTATGGATCTTTTCACATTAATATATAAACTTTAAAGGGTAATCGTTAAGAAATCAACAATTATGAAACTATTTAAAAACAAATATGATTAATTATGTTTGTTAATGATATGAAAATATAATAGAGAGAACGCGGATAAGGTCAAAGTAAAGTCGTTTCTTAATTACCACTGTACAAATAGGCCAAAAAAAGTTGAAAAATATTATTTAGGAAGGTACACATTTTATATCTAAGTACCTACAAATTAGGTTTCTGTTTGTGTCAAAGTTATATGCAAGTATATACGCTGATTATAAAAGTAATTACAGCACTATAATAATATTTTCGATTGTACCTAATAACAATAGGAAAGCTAGTTGTGGCACAGGGGAACAAGCATGTAAGTGTAAACGCGAAGGTTGTGGGTTCAATTCCCACTCGAGGAAATGAAATATTTAATTTTTTTTCTTCGTTCTGGTATCGAGGCAAAAAGGCTCCACTAAACACGCAACGCCTCCAGAATTCGCCGGAAAGTGGGGATCCGGTGCCACGACGGCCTTGTGTACAAGTTGAATTAATTTACATGAAGATTTTTTTTAGTTTCACCGTGTATCCCATATACAGCAGGATAGGCAGAGGGAACCTGGGAACCTAATGTTAATACTGTTCCTATTAAGATACTTCCGTTCCGGCATTGCGTGCCTCCAAGAATTTGACGTGCAATTATGGTTTATGATATAAAAAATATTTATGAGGCCATCTCTGCCTCAGGTGCAACTGCAAACGCTATGATTGCGAGTTCAATCCCCACTCAGTGAAAAGAAATACTAACAATTCCGCGCTCTGGTAGACAAAGCGCGACTTTGAATTCCGCTGATCAACACGCAATGTCTCGAAAATTAGTCTTAATATTAGGTTCGGTATTAGCAAATATATTTCAAATATATCAGAAAGAGAAAATAATATATTTAATTTTATAATTTTACGAGAAATTATAAAAGTATAACTACAATAATTAAAAAGTTCGACAAGAAAATCTGTACAATCCATATAAAATATGAATTTTAAAAAACTTATTAAAAAACTAGTTTTTTGGATGATCCATTGTCATGGTGTCTTGTATTTTGCAAGTGGGGAACAGAGTATCTTAACATTAGGGTTCTCTGCCAACGCTGCTGTGTCTTTCCGCCGAGATTTTTAGAGGCATTCCGTGTTGAGGAAACTCAAAGCCGCGCTTTGTTTCAACACCAGATCGAAGAAAATGGAAATATGAATTTAAATAAATACTTTGTTTCCTCGAGTGGGGATCGTACTCACAACCAGCCGCATTTACAGTCACACTGAGCCTGTGCGAACTGCGCTGCGACCACAGAACACATACCCAAAGGACCACTACCGGCCTCATGTAAATATTTTACATTACGTTGCAATCATGAAAATATTTCGCGCATTTCGACTTAGTTTTATATATATTTTTTCGAACACACCAAAAAAATATTTAAAATTTTCATCTCAATAAAAAAAATAGCTTAATTTTGTAAAACAAATTGAGCTATTTTTTTAATTACTATTCAAATAAATTTTCAGTTTCTTACCTTAATACTTTTTGCTATGCACAAATAAACGAAAACTTTTAAAATATCTTGTAGAGTTTAAAAATAGTTTAATATTGCACTTTTAATAATTAATGTTTAAAATACACTTTTTTAATTCAATTTACTTTATTCATCAACATAGGTTAGATGTACTCTGGTATAACGCAAGAAGCGTACTGCTACAGGCACTGGCTGCTCCTCGATATCAACATTAAGTACCTAAATAAAAATATAAATGTTTAATCATATGAATTCTGTTCATTGAAAATATTATTTGATTTAAAAATAGATATTATACGATTTTAAATTAAATTCTTTTTTACGTTCGTTTCGTACACGTACTTAATATATTTAAATTCTAAAGGACTAAGAAAGGACGCAAATCTAAAGAGAAAGACTTAGTGGCCTGATTGTTAATATCTTCCCAGAAGAATGTTTACATTTATTAAAAAATCTCTATTGAATATTTTGATAAAATTTTGTAATATATGTATATAGCGTATTGCAGCATAGCACTATTACAGGAAAATTAATATAATTCGATCCACCAGTGAAATTTAACATTCGAGCTTAAAACTCCACAGCGCCATATATTGGCCATAGCATATACAGCGCCATATATGCTATTTATGCCAAATAACTTTTATAGCCAAATAGTAACTAATACAGAAGAATTTTTAGACACTCCGTTTCTGGCTATCCGCCTAATTTTCGAGACATGACGTGTTGAACGGCGGAACTCAGCGCCGCGCATTGTTTACCAAACTGGAAAATAGTTTGTTCATTGTTTACCAAAATTATATATATTTATCCTCGCTTTAACTTCGCACTAGCAGGGGCGGCAGCAGGAACTTGAAAACCTAATATTAATACACACCGTTCCCCATTAAGACGCTTCCGTTCTCTAATTTCGTTTGAATTCTTGAGGCATCGCGAGTTGAGTGGCGAAAATCAATGCCGTCCTTTACCTTTACCATTACAAGAGTGAGGAAATGAAAATATTAAGTATTTAATTCCTCCGAGTGGGAATAGAACCCACAACTGCCGCATTTACAGTCGCATGCTGATGCTTCTGCGCCACGACGGCCTTAGCTAATTTTGTATTAATTAGAGTTTTTTTATATCTGTATTGTATAGATATATATCTGTAATTAATACAAAATCAGCTGGGCGTACAATAGAATTTGCTTAACCCAAGTATTGTAAAGGCCACAGGGAAGTGTGATTATAATAAACGAACACGCGATTCATTTTCGTTTCACTGCACATCACATTGTTTCTCAATATCTAAGTAATCGTAACCAATCTTGTAATTTGGTAAGTTAAGACAGTTTGAATTTTGAAATTTCATTTGTCCACTAGCTGAAAGAAATAAAACCAGGAGACCAGTCGTGGCGCAGGGGCCCAAAGGGTGACAGTTAACGCGACTGATTGTGGGTTCGATGCTATCTATCTCTCGCTCTAATAGCTCTGGTGTCAAGGTAAGCTTCGGTGTTGAGTTCCAGCACTCAGCACGCAATGTCTTCAGAATTCGGTAGAAAGTGGAGAACTGAGTGTCTTAACACTCCTTCTGCCTACCCCCTCTATATGCGAGATAAACGTGAAGCTAAGAAAAAAATCCCTATTTGATAATTGTTGATATTTCATTTCGCTTCCTTGTAATTATCAGGGCGATAGCAGTATTGAATTACGCCATAACTCAATTTACAATATTTTTGTATTAATGGAAAATGAAAAAAAAAGTGATTCTTCACTATATTTTCTCCTCACTCTACATACTCCGCAATATAATCGAGATGCAAAATGAACTATAAATGAGAAAAGTTTCTTACTGAATCGTATTTAGATGCGTCATAGTAAGTCGTTAATTATTTAATTACAATAATAAACAATACACATACATTGTGTATGTAATTACATAAATCATTATTTTCCAATAAAACGATGGAGGTAAGTTTTTCTAAATTAATTTATAGTTCTATATAAACCTATTATATAACATTTTAGTTATTGAGGGTATGATGGCGCAGAGTACAGCACACAGCACATCTTCTGATTATAAACGCGACTGTTGTGGGTTCGATTCCCCCTCGGGCGAATAAACTATTTTCATTACTTCGCTCTGGTAACAAGACAAGGAGCGGCGTTGAGGTCCGATACCCAACAGGCAATATCTCGAAAACACCAATCTCTCTATGCAACATACGGGATACAGCGTGAAGTTAAGAATAAAATAAACTTATTTATAATTTGACACACAATTACTACCTAACATATAATACTTACTATTATTTTACTCATATACCTACAAGTGTTTTACAACGTTAATAAATAAATAAATCAGCTTCACGCGTATCCCGCACACTGCAGAGTAGACAGAGGAAACCGAGTGTTGAGACACTCCGTTTCCCATTTTCTGCCGAATTCCGGAGGCATTGCGTATTGAGTGGCAGAACTCAACGCCGCGCTTTGCATTTGCCGACACCAGAGCGAAGAAATGGAAATATAAATTTAAGTAAATATGTGGGTTTGATTGGAACCCACAACCAGTCAACTTTACAGCCACACTTTGTGACTGCGCCACGACGGGCTCTTCACTCATTTAGATTTTATAATATAACCAGACACTAAAAATGCTCACAAAAAGCAGCTAGTGCAACGCGGATGATTACACTAGGAAAACTTGTAATAATATATAGTTCCCAGCCACTTAAAGCTATAAACAATTAAATACCATCGCAGCACAGTTGGAAAGTAGAAAATGTATACGTTATAGATATGGATTCAAATTCCATTTTTTTTAAATATATTTTGCTTATGTAGTATGTTTAAAAATATATTACGGCCATCAAATACACAATGTGAGAGGAGAATAGTGTCCTTATTATCCAGGATGTGAAGCGGAAAGTGGTGAACGGAGTGTTTTAACACGAGGTTACCTTTGCGTACCCTGCGATATGCGGGGTATAACGTGAAGCTAAAAAAATTGTGATGATGAGTTGAGAAGTTATCACTCTGGTTGTTCCATAAAAAAAACTAACAATGGAAACGGAAATTTACTAACATTGTGTATGGTAAAAAAAATATACAAATAATAAATTTGTTGTAGGTTGGTTATAAAAAAAAATATACTACATTTGAAAACATTTTTATAGCATATAAAAACCTTTTTTTTTTTAGTAAATAACAATTGAGGATTATAAATTAAAATCGAGGCCAGTTGTGGCGCAGGGGCATAAAGTATAAAAACTGTAAATGCAAATGGTTTTGGGTTCGATCCCCATTCGAGAAAATAAAATTTTATTTAAATTTGTCTTCATTCTCTTCGCTCTGGTGTCGAGGCAAGACGCGGCGTTGAGTTCCGCCACTCCACACGCAATCCCTCTAAGATTTGGCGCAAAGTTAGGAACGGAGTTCACTAGGTTCCCTACCCTGCTGTGTGCAGGATACAGCGTGAATTACATTAACAAATGATGATTACAATTTAGATTCCATTTTTAGCGAAAAAACTGTAGAAACATTAACTATATTTGATTTTATAATTGTTTTTTTTTACCATCACATGTACGTGTGGCAACAACCTTGAATTTCAAAATAGTCAATATTTAAATATATTTATATTTATGATGTTTTTCCAAAGCTTGATTTAAACTACGTGATAAGCTGACACACGATATCATGATAAAATCACAACTGATAATTTTACAGCCACTTTAAAACTAAAAAAAGTATACTAAGGTAATTTTCTCACGCCATTTACATAGTGGGTAGTATGTGTATGTAAAGATATCTCGTTACTTAAATTAACACCAAGGCTTTTGTGGCGCAGGGACAAAAGCGTGTGACTGTAAGCGCGACAGTTGTTGGTTCGATCCCACCTGCTATGTGAAAATAAAAATATAAATGTTTAAAAAAGATCGAAAAATATGAGACAATGAGAGTAGGTGAGACTACATTGAAGCACTGTAATTTTCATTAATTCATTTCTGATTTGGGGTAATCATTATGTTTATTTCATTTTTCCGTTCTAAAACAACACTACACATTATATTCCGTCACTGATCATACAATGTCTCAGGTAAGTGTATCCATTGCAAAAAAAATCTACGCAAAATAAACACCAAGCCGCATCTCACTAATGTAGAAATGTTTCACATGAAATAAAACACAACATAAACCAATGTTATTTTAATAAAAAAATGTCGGTTTATAATATTTCTACATAAATACAAACTTATATTTAAATTCAGTCGATGCGTGAAAAGTGCATGAAGATATACATATATATGTGCCAAGGCCTCTTCTTTTATACTAAAATTTAAGAAACTATTTACCCTATATATACTATTTAACCTTAGAGCCGCAAAATATTGAAAAAACATATGATATTTTTTTCCTTTTTTATAATAATTTAACGTAATTAATACATTTCAAGGTATAAAGGTAAAAATTTTACAATTATGATATTCAATATGATGGTGTTATTAAATATACTAAACGGTTTGTGTTAACTTCTTCATTAAAAAAAGCTAAATCAATATTAAAAATATTACTACAGTTCATATCAAAATTATACTTTTCATAGACCCATAATATATATACTGCAGCTAAAAGATAATTATATACTATAATATAAAAATTCGTTTAAAATTGACAAGAATTTTCATAAAATCAATGAAATTTCATACACCCCAAAATGTTAAATGAAGTACAAATATTTTAATAATATATCTTAGACAAATATTCTATGAAGTACAAATATTTTAATAATATATCTCAGACAAAGATAAATTATACAAGAAATTTATATGAAATGTATAATTATACATAAACATATAAATAAATGTATAACACATGTAAACATACGTTAATAAAGAATTAAGAAAATTTTCAAGTTAACAAAAATTTCAACATTTTATAACTTCATAAAATATTAACATTAAGATTTAAAAAAAACATTTATTTATTTAAATTTAGGAAAAATGTCATCAAAAATCAATGAAAGACAAATAACTTTTTGCTTTAAAGATTACATACATCTTACTTTATATATAGACAGGGTGGAAGCGTCTGCACTCATTTTACGGGAGCAGCATATAGGATAAAATATTTCAAACCCATACCTAAAGAAATTAATCAAGATACTTCAACAGTTTAGACGTAGGATTCCTTTTTTCATTTCACGATGTTTATCCATACTGTATTTCGTGTCAGCAGTTACGAATAGATACCAATAACGTAAACACCTAGTACTACACAAAAATACTACTAAACATGGCCGATCTTCCACTTTTCATTCACAAAGTACATACTAGGAAAAGATATCTCTTTTTCTATTTTACGCAAATCATCATCGCCCCCGTTATTTACGACTCGATTTCGTGCGGCGTTATCGCTTTTATAGGTTTGTGTCTGCGAGCGCCATTCTATACAAATGACATTTTATTTCACAACGAAAATTTAATTTTTTAATTTTTGAAAAATCGCTTTTGTCTTAATTATTAGGTTTTTATAGTGTATTAGGTTTTTATAGTGTAGTTAAAACTGTGGTTTCATTTAAAATGTTGATGACATAATGAAAAAAAAAAAGAAATACAAATATCTTTTTTCATTATTTGACAAAAGTTTTACTATTACGGATCTTAAATTCAATAAATACAAAAACTACAAATTTACTTAATTTCTCATGTACTTTTTTGAATTAAATGTAATCACAATTTCTAATAACTGGACAATTATTATAGTATAGTTGTTTTAAAATATATTGTATTTAATTAATAATTTTATTTTCCCTCGAATAGTTAATATTTGACAAATACATAATAGTAAAAAAATTCTTGTTCCCAACCAAACCAAACCTTTAAATTAAAGCATATTTAAAGAAAAGCCTAGTTTGATGTAAATTGTATGTTTCATACACTTCAAACTTTAACAATTTTTTTTGTATATACTCTAGATAGAAATTCAAAACTAATAATATACTAAATATAATGTAAAAATAATGACCGTACAATGTAACTTAACCAATACAATCTATCTCTTTTAGTTCACTTCATGCAAAAATGTACTAGACGTAATATTTTTTAAAAATTTATTAAAAGTATTTTTAATGTGTAATGAGAGAAAAACAATTTTCTGCATTTTCAATTTTTTTCAATACACTTTTTATACGAGAGTAACAGAGGCAGATAAAACCAAATTGTGTATTTATTTAACATCAAGCAACATCGTTGCTTAGTGTTTCCGAGTGCGAGAGCGACAACACACCGTTTATATGAGAGTGACAGAGATAGACATAACCGAATCATTGTACGACACTGTCTGCTATATAGTTTAATGTTTCCACGTCTCACGCATGCGCAGTGTTGCGTCTCTCCACTCTCTGCCGTTCGGAGTGAGCGTCAACGTGCACATATTGCGCGAGGTGCGCCCTCAGGAAAGCGACGTACTCGTCGCGGTGCTTGTTGAAGTGCTGGACGTGGGGTGACCTGTCCCAACATTGCCAGGTGCACTGGAAAAATAAAGAGAAATTAATTAAGTTATTAATATTTCACGTTTCTTTTATCAGCTTCACGCTGTATCCCGCACACAGCAGGGTAGGCACAGGGAACCCAGTGTTAATTTCCCATTTTCTGCTGAATTCTGGAGGCATTGCGTGTTGAGTGGCAGAACTCAACGTCGCGCTTAACCTCGACACCAGAGCGAAGAAATGGAAATATAAATTTAAGTAAATATGTCATCTCCTCGAGTGGGGAACGAATTCACAACCAGTCGGTTTTACAGTCACACCTCGTGCCGCTGCGCCACGACTGGTCTCAAGTTTCTTTTATTTCCAACACAATGATATAAATTCTACGATTAGAATACTTACCATGTTAATTTTTTTATAACTAGTAGAATTTATCTAATCTATAGGTTCACTAAACTGGTGAGGAATTAATGTTGCACTGTTTTAGAAGAAACACAAAATTTTCTTCAATCCATCAAAACATTAAAAAACTATAAGACACATACTATAAAAACTGTAATAAACACATATCATAATAAAAAATAAAAAAATGCATACCTTGACGCCCATTTTACACCAACTGTCATAGACGCTGCGGTTGCTGCGCTCTGCGCCGACGGGGTCGCTGGCCGACAGCAGGAACAGCGCGGGCGCGCGGCACAGGTTGGTGTGGAACAGCTGCGACGAGCGGATGTAGTGCACCGTCGCTGCCGTGTGGAACGTTTTTAAGTGGTACCTGAACATAAAATATTTTGCAAATCATTTAAAAAAGTCGTAAATTGTATGTGGAATATTATTTGAATATTGTGCCCTGTATAAGTTTAGCAACAGCATAAGGGCAAGTCGTGGCACAGGAGCACAGTGTGCATACTCAACACTCAATGCCTCCAGAATTCCGCGGGAAATGCAGAGCGGAGTGTTTTACACTCTTACGGTTCCTTCTCTTTCCTGCTGTGTGCGGAACACAACGTAAAAGTCAAAATTCATAGAGATTTGAGAAGATGAATGTTTGTCCCACTTTCACGCTAAAACTACTGAACGGATTTAGATGAAACTTTACAGTAACATAGCTTATACATAAGAATAATACATATGTTACAATTTATGTAAAAATTTTCTGACATAAGATGTTATGTGGCACATGTGGAGCTTACTTTCGCAATATGTCGAGCCAGTTTATATGCAATATATTGATCTAAAATTTGGATAAAGCAGTACATTATTTTTGACAACATAAATAACTACACCAAACCAATTTTTGGGTGCCATACAATTGAACGTTGATAATATATTTTATTAAACTTGCCAACGTATAGTATTAGTTAGCATTACAAAAAATAAATCAAATAAATCAGCTTCACGCTGTATCCCGCACACAGCAGGGTAGGCAGAGGGAATCTAGTGTTAGGAAACTCCGTTCCCCACTTTCTGCCGAATTCTGGAGGCATTGAGTGATGAGTGGCAGAACTCAACGCCAATTAGCTTTATTCAAAACGGCGAATTTAATGTATTGCTGGATCATAGTTGGAATAAGAATTATAAAATTGTGGAAAATTTCGGAATCGTAACGAAGGTGACTTTAGCATTAAGATAACAGAGATTGTGTATTGCATAATATAAGTTATCAGTCATTGAGTATATTAATGACAATTGCACTTATTGATTTTAATCAAACCGATAAGCTCTTTTACATATCTATATATTAAAACGAGAGTACTAGGCTAATAAGATCGTCGGCCGTCATGACGCAGTGACACAAGCGTGTGACTGTAACGCGACGGTTTCAGGTTCGATTTATTATTTATTAATATTATCATATCTTCGCATGCTGAACGCATTGTATGTTAAATGGCAGTGCTCTACGCCGCACTTTGGTTGAACACCAGAATCAAGTAATGAAAATATTAATTAATAAATAAAATATAATTTATATTTTATATCCTCGAGTAGGGATCAAACCCACAACTGGTCCCGTTTACAGACACAAGCTTGTGCCACTGCGCCACGACTGGGCTCAACAATTTGAATTTCCTATTTTTCTGTATAAGGTAACCATATATAAAATTTATGAATAAAATAATAAATAGTATCAGCAATAGATAATTTTCTTTCAAATTAGTATAATTTCAAGGCCACATGTGACTTGTTATCAGATAAGAAATAGTACTCGAAATAGTTTTTACGCAGTTAGTCATCTAATTATAAGCAATGGTAGTGAATTCCAATCTTGATTTGGGAAATATTGATATTTCGTCGCTTTGGAGCTGAAAATAGTCGTCCACGTAAGATTCAAGAAAATGAAAAGTAAATAAAAAAAACATAGCTTATCCTTTACTCCTAAACCGTAAGTTAATAATTTTATATTTTATTTTATTGTAAAAATTTAATGACAAGTTATTGTGGAACTTGTCCTACTTATGTTGATTGACAGTTTATGAAGGCTGTAGGTCTAAAACATACTTAAAGGCTAATTAAAGTTACATATAAAAAATACAAGCCAGTCGCGCCGCACGGGCAAGAGTATGCACTGTAAACGCGACAGGCTGTGAGTTCGATTTCCATTCGAGGAAATGAAATATTTAATATTTTCATTTCATCGCTCTGGGAACGAGGTAAACGCGCCGTTAATCCCGTAACTCAACACGTAATGCCTCTTGAATTAGGCGGAAAGTGGGTAACGGAAGTGTCATAATGGGAACGGAGTGTCATAACACTAGGTTCCTAAGTTCCCTCTGTCTACTCGCATTACCTGTTTTGCCAACGTGATCAATTAGAAATAACTAACTAAGTGTGTGAGGTAACTTTAACTGAAGGTACAGTGAGTTACATCAAAACCATGAACGTAATGTAACATAGCCTATAGTTTGCCTTCGATAAATAGACCATCCAACACAAAAATTTAATTCTTATTATTTTTCGTAATATTAGTTCCTGACATTAGCGCATTAAGCCGAACATAACACAAGTATACATTAATAAAACTAAAACTTACTCCATATAAGCTTTAAGTGTTTTCTGCATAATCTTGTTCTTGGGAAACACTGCGGCCGGCACGCCTATCGTTATCTCGGTGATATCAGCGGCGGAATCCCATACTTGTGCCGTCACACGATCTATTACTGGTTGATACCTGGAATTGTTTATAAATTATTTTATTTATAAGACATAATTTGATTAATGTTAATTTTTTTTTCTGTCTTACGCTGTATTCTGCATATTTGCCAATTGGAACCTAGTGGTAAGACACTCCGTTGCAATATTTAAATTTTCGAGAATTAAATGTTGCCGCAATGCCTTATCTTCTAATTTTATACAGAAATTCTTTTTTTGTACCATTTTTTTAAGCTTTACGCAACTTTCCCGTATAGAACTCTCAACGCTTACTCTGTAAGCGGAGATAATTTAGTGTCAAGCCATATAAGTATCTAAATTACTAAATGAAGAATAAACTTTTGAAAAAAAATAGCTATAAGTAAACTCACACTTCCTTGTTATCCATGACATGCGCGCACACTTCTCCCCACAAGTACCCACCGACAGAGAAGCCATGTATAACAGTGGGCTGGTCGTTTTCATTCGCCGCCATAAACTTTATAAGATCAGCCGCCACCAGCTGTAAATATAAAAATATACATGTATAATATAAATATATTAAAGAAAGAAGGAAGACAGGTGCTACAAGCTTGCGGATGTAGACACTACGAGTGTAGGTTTGATTCCCATTCGAGGGAATGCATATTTCATATTTTTCGCTCTTGTACGGAACTCGACGCGGCATTAATGGAAATGAACATAATTTATAACTGTTCCCCCGATTGGGGATGTGATAACAAACACAAGAGATATTATATATTGTACCTATATGGCTATATGTATAAGGTGGTACATTATAAATGTGCCATTATGGGTTTCTTTCTCTCTGCATAATCTACTAGGGACACATAAGTTCAGAGATAGAGAATTGAACTCTACACCTTCTGCGTAATACTTAGGATTGTTGTAGTTTATCAGTCCTGGTGACTGTCAGGCCCTCGACGAACTCACTGTATAATAATTAATGAGATCGTAATCAATATGTATGTATACATATTTTATGAGCAAGGTATCGAGTCAATCAATAGACTTGTATGAAGCTGTTTTATTGAAATTCATAGTTTTTTTAAAATGTCATTTAATAGAAATTTTGGACTTTTATTAATTAAACAGCAGAAACTAAACTTTTTTTTTAAGTTTAGATTGTTTTCTTTTCTTGTTTTAGTTCTACACATTTTTTATAATAAAAGAAACAATATTCTATTTATAAAAAAATCTAATAATAACTTTGTCTATTTAGTTCACATTACATTATATATTTGTTATAAAGATAATTAAATGAGGTCATCATGCGGCTTACCGTACGATGTCTTTCAACATCACAGAACTATTTTAGTAGTGACGATTTAAAAAAATTAATAATCCAACTAAGAGAAGAAATATATTCGTTTAACGTTTAAGTTAAATATATGCATGAAATTAATATTACTAAGCTACAAGACCATATATTTTTTTGTTTCATGTCGTATCCCGCACACAGCAGAGTAGGCAGGGGGAAACTGGGAACCTAGTGTTAAGACACTCCATTACTAACTTTCCGCCGAATTCTAGAGAACCTTGTTATTATTGTTATTATAATTCTTAACCTATTAATTTTCATATATTTATTTGTTCATCTTATTTTTGCCTTTATGCAGATACAGAATAAAGGGAAAGAAAACTATTTTCGCTTCTTCTACCCAAAATAGTTGCTTTCAAATTAGCTCTGAAAGGTCAAATCAGTTTAGACTGACTTACAAATATATCAGATTAGTGGGCGCGCGCGGCTTCGCCCGCTTATTAGGAGTGAATTCTAAAAAAAACCACGAAACACATGTTCAATAAAATATTTTTAACAGTCTGAATTTAATTTTTTATAAAAATCGGTGGCAATTTAAAGATTTTTCCTTATAAACTTTCAACCCCTTATTTGAACTCTTAGGGGGTGAATTCTTGAAAACCATGAAACACGTGTTCAATGAAATATTTTTAAGAGTCTGAATTTCAAATTTTATAAAAATCGGTACAGATTAAAATGTTTTTCCATACAAATTTTCAACCCCTATTTCATCCCCTTAGGGTTAAAATTTTTCAAACTCTCTTCTTAGTGGATGTCCAGAATATGAAAATAAACATCTGCCCAAATTTCACGTTTCTACCATCAGCGGTTACGGCTCTGCGTGCGTCTTACCTCAGTCAGTCAGCACAAGTCCTTTTATATATATAGATAGGTGTAGACCTACCTATGTATATCAACAACATATTTTTTCAAAAAATAGTCACATTTAAAAAAAAACTCTAAAATATTCATTTTATATCCATATACAGACATAATAACCATGTCATCACATACCTGAGATCCCTTTAACGGCCACATCAGTTGCCATGGTGTGCACGATACCGATATGACATCGAAACCCTGTTCCAAATATAGATTGGCATACTTCATGACATGCTTCTGCCTAGCGAGCAGCCAATTGATCATTACGCAAGTTGGACGATTCTGTTGTTTGTCTAGCCTGAAGTGAAACAAAATGAAAATTTACCTTAATTTTTGTATTGGTAGGGGATAGGGGGAGACTAGTAGCACTTTCTCTAATTTTTTATCTATTGACTAGCTGACCATAATTGAAATCAATAAAAACTAAATAAAACCACCGACTAAAAATTACATAAATAGATACATTTTTTTTTTGTAACAAACATTTTTGTATCGTATTTTAAAAATATTTATTTGATAATCGTATTAGGTGGGTTGTGAATGAAATTAATTAATGTCTCGTCCACCATTTTGTTACGGCGGCCATTTTGGGATAACCAATAATAATAATAAATGTAAGTCATTTAAATATAGCCAAATTTCAGCACAATCAGACACTGGGAAGTGGGGATGAGGAGCTTGCAAGATTTTACATACACTAACACACATACGAACACAACAAGTCAAATAAAATCTTGTAATATATATAACTCATAAGCATAAATAACCAGCAATTTCATCAATATATCGACTTATCAATTGTCAGTACAAAGTCCAGTTCGATGCAGACCGCATCTAATAAATGCATGTGGGTAGATAGGTAATACGCGCGACTAAATAGGTACCTACGTATTTACGTGTCGAGCCAAGAATAAAGTGGCCTTGAATATGTTGTAGTTCATAGTTGTAGTGCATTTAGATGGTACCAGGATATGAAATTATGATAGTATTTATTCTGGATGCTAATGTAGTGTGGGAACGTACCCACCCCTGAATAATCTGGTGACCACAAGAAAGTAGAGTAGAGTTTCAGTACAACAATGCAAAATCGTTGCAGTACACAAAATATTAATAGATAATTTTTAGAGGTTGAGGTCGTTAATATTTTTCATTTACACGCTTTACTCTTCATATAGCAAGATAGGCAGAAAGAACATAGTGTTCAGATCCTCCGTTCTCCACTTCCCTCCTGAATTGCGTGTTGAGCGGCAGAAAGAACGTCATAAATAATTTAATGTGCCGAATTGCATCGAACCCACAACCATCGCATTTCGAGCTAGGCGTTACGTATTTAAAAAAAACATAAACGTTATTAAATATACACTTGAATGAAAATTATTATATTTTACATAATTAATATTGAATTACCCGTTAAGTTTATTGCTCACTAATTATGCTATTAATAGAAATAAATAAGAAAAATACTTATATTTATAAAAAGAATCGTAGGGGATTTTAAATACTTGGGGAAGTTGTGTATGACACATTCTATGTCCGGAGTAAATCTAACCTAGTACAGTGGGATAAAGAAGAATTTAAGATATGTAATACAGCCTTTCTCGATAAATAGACTATGCAACACAAACACAAAAAAAAACCAAACAAACTCGAGTTTATAATATTAGTATTTAGTAGGTAATAGGCATAGAAATATAGATATTGACAAAATTATACTATAACAGCTATGTTGTTTTTTTTTTTCTTCTAAATTACAAATCTCTAAAAATGACAGTATTGTCAGTCTTACAAAAATCTGAGGCCAGTCGTGGGGCGGCGGCACGAGGTGTGACTGTAAAACCGACTGGTTGTGGTTTCGATCCCCACTCGAGGAGATGAAATATTTACTTAAATTTATGTTTCCATTTCTTCGCTCTGGTGTCGAGGTTAAGCGCGGCGTTGAGTTCTGCCACTCAACACGCAATGCCTCCAGAATTCGGCAGAAAGTGAGGAACGGAATGTCTTAACACTAGGTTCCCTCTGCCTACCCTGCTGTGTGCGAGAAGCTGTTTTTTTTTATTTTTTACAAAAACCTACCACTAAAACTCTGAACTCAAATAGACAGATTGTAAACGATGTCAGTAAATACAGCATTATGTATGTAGATATATTCATTACTCGGCACATTTTGTATCTGGGTCACTTATTTCCTAATAAGTCATTATTCTGAACAAACATACGTTGTGATATTATAATGAGGGAATATACACATATACAAGCCATTATTAAACTACTGTGTTAAAATAATTTTCTTAGAAATCTTAGTACGAAATTATTTTTAATTTATTTTTTATATGTATAGCTTCACGCTAACGGAACCTAGTTTTGAAACACTCCGTTACCATTAGGACACTTCTGTTACCCACTTTCCGCCGAATTCTGGAGGTATTGAGTAGCGGAACTCAATGCCGTGCTTTGCCTAACAAAAAGTAAAAAAGGTTTGTTTTGTTACCAAAGCGAGGAAATGAAAATATTCAATATTTCATTTCCTTGAGCGGATATCGAATCCACAACCTGTGGGCGTTTACAACCGCAGCACGCTTGTGCCCCGTCGCCACAACTGGAAATAAACTAACCCCTCGTTTGCCTGTTCATACGAGCGATTTTAAATCACTTTTTTGCCTTCTTTCACGGCAGTAAAACGTCGAAATAGTTAAAGCAAAACCACTAGCAATATCGATTTTTTAAATAAATATATCAGCTTCACGCTCTATCTCAGACACAGCAGGATAGGCAGAAGGAGCCTAGTGTTAAGACACTCCGTTCCTCACTTTCCGCCGAAATCTGGAGGCATTGCGTGCTGAGTGGCGGAACTTAACGCCGCTCTTTGCCTCGACACCAGAGCGAAGAAATATAAATAAATATTTCATTTCCCCGAGTGGGAAGCGAACCCATAAGTGACGCGTTACGGTCACATCCTTGTATCGCTGCGCCATGACAGCCTCATTTTTATAATAAATTTGTTTTAAAAAGTTTTTTTTTTATATTAATTATATGTTGAAAATAACAAGAAAAAAAATTAATAGTTCATTTGTTAGTAAAAAAATTTTGTATCGTTCAACTTTGTGGTATCAGTATTTTATAAATTAATTAATCAATTAATCAGCTGTATCTCGCACACACCAGGGTAGGCAGAGGGAAGGGGAAAATACTAAAAAATACTACCAAGTAAAGCTTATTACACTGTTCAAGAATATTTAGGGGATAAACATGTATGGAATTAATGTCTATTGAATGTATGATGTGATGCAGGATAGCTGCCAGTCTATGTAAGAATTGAATTATATTATTGACTTTGAAAAGAGCAACTGTTGAGTTTCTTGCCGGCTCTTCTCAGCAGAACTGCCTTCCGAACCGGTGGTAACTTTTTTTTGTTTATATGTTCATTCGACGATTCAAGAAGAGTCTATTTGAATGAAGAATATTTTGAATTTGAACCTAGTGTTAAGACACTCCGTTCCCCACTTTCTGCCAAATTTTGGAGGCTTTGCGTGTTGAGTGGCGGAACTCAACGCCGTGCTTTACCTCGACACCAGAGCGAAGGAAATATAAACTTAAATAAATATTTAATTTCCTCGAGTGGGGATCGAACGCACAACCGCCGCGTTACAGTCACACCTTTGTGCCCGTATAGTATTTTATTGATAACAAATTATAATCTATGTTAATTATAAATTTAAAGTAAATCTTAATTAAATCTTTATTTTAAAATAAAATTCTAAATTTTATTTTAAAATAAAGATTTAATGTATAATTATTATCCGTGTGAATGTATACGTCAATGCATTTGTTCTATTGAAACTACTTTTTGTCGTTAGACTGGTTTAAATAATTTTGATGCATAATTTCTACGCGATATTGTTAGTTTTAGTAAAAAGTTTAAGTAAAAAGTTTATCAGTTATAATTTGTGAGAAATAATTTTATGATTTTACTCTGTATACAATGAGAATACAAGCACTTAACTTAACCTTTATAATTATTAATAATAAATAACTCAACTTATATAAAATTATATTTTATATTACTTCACGCCGCATACAGCGATACGCCACGTACCGTAATTTTCGAGATATTGCGTGTTGAGTGGCGTGGCTCGACGCCGCGCTTTATCTTATTACCAGAGCTTATTACAGTTACAAAAAACTAAATAGCCAATAAATACTAAATCTATACGTTTACAACGTTATACTTACTTCATGGTCTTCGGATCTGTCTTCAGATCGATCTTGTCGTTCGTAATGTACTGAATGTTCTTGGTGATGTCCTGAGTGTGGGCAGACCGGTCCCATGTTAAGGCAATGGGAGCACACGATAGGAAGGGACGTAACTGTTGACAACAGGAAAAAAAGAATGTTTTAAATAACATTTTTAAAGTGATATTGTACACTTATGAAATAAAATAAAATGTTTTTAGAAAGCACAGAAGCTTATAAAAAAATATAACGTTTTCTTAAAAAGTTAAAAAAATTAGGTGAAATAAATACTTTAAAAGTTTAAATCGTACTATTTCTCATATTCTTTTTAACTTTGTAGGTATATCATTCACCTAACGAAGAGAATCTTTCAGACAATTAAGTGAAAACAGTTTTACAGCTGTCGCACACAGGTGAAATTTGAAAGTTGGTCAATATTATATAAAATATATTTATGTTTAAATATTGCTTTAATTGATCGGAAATAATATTTTTCATGAGTGTATTCCATTTTTATGGGTAAAAAATAAAGTTTTATTTAATTACCACGTCCATAAAAAAATAATAATATAATTTTAAATATGTTTCGATATTTATGTATTCAATATATAGTCGTGAGCATAAGACTTTACTTGTTTTTAAGGTAGTCGAGTTCCGTGGTCATTACATTCATCCATCGAGTAAAAACTTACCAACTTTTTCTTCGGATAATTGGTATACTACTAGTATAATGGGAACCGCCTGAAAGTGGTTATAAATATTTTTATAATTTCACTTTGTACAGTTGTCGCAAGTAGACGCAGCCAAATTGAGTACCATATAAAAGGTGCTGGAATTTACTATTGAAATAAAAAAAATACGGGTTGAGCGCGGTTGAGTATAAACATTTTTACTATAAGAATAAAAATCATTGAATGATATATCGCCTTAAGTTTAAAACGACGTATCTTCGCAATCGTAATGAATGTTAACTATTTTAATATATTTTTGTAAAGACGTTTACCTGAAGGTATGGAATCCATAATGTTTTAGTTCTTATATCCACAAAATAAATATCAAACGTGATTTGAAAGTAATGCAAAATAATACAAGATCATTCCTTTAAAAGTTTAAACTATGACTGTATTGTTGATCTTTGTAAGTAAAAAAATAAAAAGTGTCATGTTTTTACTAGCAACCAATTCATAGATAAAGAAATCTTGCAGGTAATTTAGGTTACTATTTATTAATTAGAGTAACTTTATTTTTTGAATATTGGCCACGAATTATGTAAATTTCACCTGTGGTTATGTGAGTGTAGGCAGAGGGATTCTGGAGGCATTGCGTGTTAAGTGGCAGAACTCAACGCCGCGCTTTGCCTCGACACCAGAGCGAAAAAATGGAAATATAAATTTTAAGTAAATATTTCATCTCCTCGAGTGGAGATCGAACCCACAACCAGTCGGTTTTACAGTCACACTTTGTGCCGCTGCATCACGACTAATATAAAATACATCGAGTTCCGCTACTCAACACACAATATTTCAATTGGGTAGAAAACGTGAACCCATCGCCGCTCCCTGTTGTTATATTTTTTATGGTGTATCCAAAAAACAGTAGGAATCTAGGAGGAACCTAGTGATAAGAAACTCCGTTTTCCCATTACTTCGAATGGAAATCGAACCCATAACCTGTCGCGATTACAATCGCACGACTGGCCTCACTATTATTATTATATCTGTACTAACAAGTTAACATTATTTACTGATAAGATATTTACTATTTCTATATACAAAACAACGACATACTTTTCAATTCACCGATTTTAATATGTTTCGTATGAGCAATCCACGCCGTGCTTTATCAATAAGCCTTCCTGTTCTTTACGTTTGTTATCTCAACAAACACCACGTGTAACATAAATTATAAACAAAGTGATGTTTAATAATTATAATATAACATTTCGTATTATGTATGACTCACATGATATTTAAGCTTAGATGATTATTGATTCTTATTTATTTTAACGTCTCTCAGCTTCACGCTGTATCCCGCATATAGGAGGGTAGGCAGCGGGAACCTAGTATTAAGACACTCCGTTAAGTGGCGGGAATCAACGCCGGGCTTTTGCCCTGGTGCCAGAGTAATTTTCATTTCATCGCTCAAAACAAAGCACTAACGCTAGTTAAAGAAGATAATATCAATCGATGATAAAATTTTGTTGATACTTTTTTCTTCTTCAGCTTCACACTGTATCCCACACATATCAGAGTAGGCAGAGGGAACCTAAAGTTAAAACACTCCATTCCCGTTAAGATACTTTCTTTCCCCAATTTCCCCCAAAATCGCTTTGCCTGTACACCAAAACGAGGAAAATCGAAATATTTCATTTCCTCAAGTGAGATCGAATCCACAACCTGTAGCGTTCACAGTCACACTATCTGCCCCTGCACTACGACTGGCCAATGGCTACAATGAAGCCATAAATTAATTATGCTGCATGAACATGTTTCAGTCAACAAAACGCTTTAAGTGCTTTTTCGTTCAAAACAGTGCCTTTTGGTTTTTAATGAAGAAAACGAGAGATAAAATTTTTAATTATCGAAAGGAGATAATTAATTAATTTTAGTTTTAACACAGTGCCCTTGCCAAGATATCATCCAAATGACCTTCAGGAAGAACATATACTTAAGTAGGTTCAAAGATCATAATTAGTTATTAATCTTGAGTCATTTTACAACAAAGTTACTTACTGTCACTAATCGATTTGTCATAATTGTGTATTTTATATATATTTTCAGCTTCACATAAAAGACCTCTTTAATACTTATTTAGTCCTATCCTATCGTAAGTGTGGAATAACACTTTAAAAATGTTTAAAAGACCTCTTTAATTTTACATGATTGGAGAACAGTGACAGGACACTCTGTTCTACATCAACTGTCGACACTGATACATTGTATGTTGAGTGAACTCTACGAAAAACACTTTAAGTTAAATGTAATATTAAATCGTTTGGCTGGAAATCGAACCTGAATCATAGTGTCCGATGTAAGTCTTATCTCTTACACGGACATAGTGGATCACATCACAAAATTTTATTATTTCATACCGCATTCTACCAAACATAGTCTTCAGCTTTATAATATTACGTAGATGTTAGCGTATGTTTAGCTTCGCGGTGTTTCCCGCACCTAGCAGGTAAGCAAAGGGAACCTGGGAAACCTAGTATGAAGACACTCACGTTCCCCACTTTCAGCCTAATTCATATTATGTCTAAGTATAGAAACTTGGATATAATTTACGATTTTTTACAGACTATTCCATTCACTTCACAACACTTAGATAAATAAGATACAACAAATCGACGGGACCAAAAAATTGTTAACAAAAAAACCGTGACCTCCATTGCGATAGAAGTCAAAAACCTTTAATTACTAAAAAAAAGGTTAGAGCTCAACGTTCAATGTAAAGAATAAGAATAGTGTAAGTAATTTAGTTATGTGTTATAAGTATAAGTGCCAAGAACCTTGAACATAATAGGAATAAGCGTAAAAAGACGGTTTTTGGTTCGGGATCCAGTTGTTGCTTCTTGTAAGTTGTCAGAAAGACCCTGGGAAGCTAGTGTTAAGACACTCTATTCCTCCATTAAGACACTTCCGTTCCCCACTCTCCGCCGAATTCTCGAGGCAATGCCTGTTTAGTGGCGGAAACTCAACGCCGCGTCTTGACTGGTTACCAGAACGACGAAATGAAAATATTAAATATTTCATTCACCTGAGTGGGAATCGAATCCAGAAACGTCGCGTTAACAGTTACAAGCGTGTGCTCCTGCGCCACCACGACCTCTCGATTTAATATGATACCTGTCATTTACATTACGTCAATTAAGAAATGATATAATTATCTACGTATTATTAAAGTTCTTACTTTGTTTTTAGACCACGTGAGTGGTGCGTGTAAAATACTTCTACTATCTATATTTAATATAAAATACAATACACACCATATTGTACTGTACATACTTACACGTAACAACTAACTACTGTCGATCGATGCAATAAACATTGTTTAATACGTTTTCTATTATTTGCGCGCGCCATACTCGTTCTAGCGAGACTATTTGGCATTGAACTTCATACACTTTATACTATTAAATTATTTTTTATATGTTATCAACTATATTTGCTCTGAATGGTGGTCGTGAATTCGAATTCCATTCGATAAAAATATTTTTTTTAAAGGGGGATTGGTCCAGCTAAAATGTTATTCTTAAAACACCTTTGTACAATATAGATTGTAAAACCTTTACTGAACCAAATTTTAAAAGAAACTCTTCAAACTTTATAATATAAAAATAATAGACATATTTCTAAATTATCTAAGATATCAAGGCCATACAAAATTTACATACAATTATAAATACATAAGCGGCGTTATTATAACACGAGCACTCCGATACATCACGTGCCCGGTTACCGAGTAACGAGCTGCATTGTATTACTTACGTAGTTGTTTAGGAAAATTTTCTACTCTAAAGATAAATTTAGCATTTAATAGTTATTCGTGGTGCAGGGCACGAACATGCGACCGTGAACGCGATAGGTTGTGAGTTAGACTCCCGCTCGAGGGAAAATGGAATATTCTCATTTTTGTCACCCTGGTAACGAGTTGAGTTTCTTCACTCAACATCATGTCTCTAGAATTCAGTGGAAAGTGGAGAACCTTCCTTTTGTATCTTAATGGATACGGAATGTCTTTACAATTGGTTCCCAGGTCCCACCTGCCTACCTTGCTATGCGCAGGATACAGCTTGAAGCTAATAAAAATATGCAATTACAAAAAAATATCTAAGAAATGCAATAATTTATAAATCTACATTTATCAAATCAAAAAATGCATTATCTCTTGTTGCAAACAAAGATTTCCAGTGTTATTAACGATTTACTAAAATGACATTCCATGTCGTGGAATAAAATAAAATGTCATCAAAGTGAAAAAAAAGTAAAATGATTCGTGTCCCACACCTCTCATTTCTCAATAAACTAAAATTAAAATATAGAGTCATATTTACAACAAATTTCAGTCCTGATACAAAAAAATTACAAATACACAAAAAAAGATCCATTTGTCCTGTTTAAACCATGTTACTATGCATTAGAGGGTCAACATGCAGTGCATTATCTATGCAGCTATATTACATATACAGTTATCAGCTTTTATTATTATTATTAGATATTGAAGGTCTATTATGTATATAAATGTAAATAATGTTTTAATAATATTTTGTTTGTCATAGCCAAATTTCATTTAATAAAAACACTATAGTAAAAAATCTAATCATTTTTTTTATTGTAGTTCTATAAAATAAACCTACAGCTCTTTTATCATATAAATGAAATTATGAAAACATAAAAGTAGTAAGTTATCTATCAATAGATTTTATGGACATCTAATCACACCATTTTTAATTATAAATGCTTCATTCAAGAACAAAGTAATTGGGTTAATAGAATTATTGTAAATAATTTTAATAAAAAAATGCAATAATATGTTTTTTTATAAAATAATTGAATAATTACTTTCTTTTGTTTAAAACATTAAATATATTGAAGTTGTTGTAGTGCAGTGGCACATCGCATGGACTTTTAACATGATGGCTGTGGGTGTAGTCACCATTACTTGGAAACACTTGGTTTCCTCTGCCTCCCTGTTGAGGGATGCAGTGTGAAGCTAATAAAAACATTAAAGATATTGTTTACTTACGTTACTGTTTTTAAGTCCTATCTTCCCACTGGCAATAGTTGCACTCATCACAGTTTTGAATAAACTCATTTTGATACAAATATGCCTGTAGACAAATTATGGTTTATATTAAAATATAAATTATCGCAATTGCGTGTTATATTTTGTAAAAAAAAATTACTTCTATTCTATAAATATATTATATATACATACATATTTATTATTTACAGATTTTACAGGCAATGTTATATGCAATGTTTTTAAATAAATAAAGAGATGGAATATATATGGCAGCACACTAAACAAAGCAGTACAACATAAATTAAATATTTTTACGCACTTCAAAGTATTTGGTGTCGTCTATCATAGATCTAATGCATTATCGCCATTTCAACACGTAAGCTAAAATATACTATGTAATTAATATACTTCTTGCTGCCAAAGATTATTTAAAAATAGATTTATAGTCTCCATAATCGCCCTTCGGTCTACTAAGAAACACTTCTAATATACAAAATTAAATATTTATATATTTATAACGACACACTAGTATCAACTATAGACAAATAAATAGACCAAAATATAAACAAAAATCTACCTACAGTATAAAATAAAAATAATATAACTTACTTAGCGTATATCGAAGATCGAAATAAGTGGGTTAACAGAAAAACTGTATAGAAATGCGTTAATTGGAGATAGTTATTTCAAACGTGCATTTTCTCGGTACTTAACAGTAAACTATTTTATTTTCTATTATAATTGTGATATATTTGCAATATAGATATATTTTTAATATTTAATTTGTGTTATAAATAAGCCGGTTAATGTAGACGAAGCTATATTAATGCAGGAAATGGTAAATTACAATTTATTATTTAATCACACAACATGATCACTAAAGTATCACTCGCATGATGCGTGTTCGTGAACTTCGTGTGACTGAATGATTTGAATGAAAGTTATGAGTGCATCAGCCCGGCGTTTGTATGCATAGTGATGTCCCGAGGAGAATGAATTGATACGAGTTAGTTGTGCTAAGTTCTTGAATATAATCCCCAATGGATTGCCATGAAGCCATGAATACCTTGGTGTTTTCATATCTACGTAAAATAGTATCTAAATGTTCCCAATCTCATCATCCGTTTTCTTGAAGTCAATAGAATAAAAAAAATACTTGAAAGAGCTTGTATTTTAGATTTTTTTTTTAGATAATCTCTATTGTATATCTATACTCTATATATTATATATATATTATATATATATTATATATATAGAGTATAGATATACAATAGAGTTTTAAGTTTTAATTGCTCTAACCATACTCCTCGATAGCTCTTAACTCTTATTTTTTTAAAGTACGTCCTTACGTTTATTGAAAAAAAACGACATCAATTAGTGACACTGACAGATGTCATTAACATTCAAATCCTTGATCATAATAAACAAAACAACGTGTTTAGTATTATATTTATTGTTTAAAATAATTAAATGTAAAAGCAAATATGACTGAAAACGATGGAAAAGAGTTTGCTGAATTAGGTGTTAAGCCGTGGCTCATTAAGCAGTTATTTACCCTTGGTAAGAACAACTTATTATTATAAGAGGTTATTACTATTTTTGTTTAGAAAATTAGTAACATTAGTGAATTTAAAGGAATAAGAAGCCCGACCCCAATTCAAAAAGGATGTATATCGAAAATTCTCGAAGGTCATGATTGTATAGGAGCAGCTAAGACAGGTTCCGGAAAAACATTTGCATTCGCTTTACCTATTCTACAAAATTTGGCAGAAGATCCTTATGGTATATTTGCATTAGTGCTGACTCCAACACATGAGCTAGCTTACCAGGTGAATTATTTTATTTCTTTTACCATAAATTCAAATGATTTAAAATAGGCTGAAAGAATTTACTGCTTATTGCCATTTATTATCTTAAAGTCATGTCATCAGGAAAGACAACCGCTGCTTTCGACAGAGATCGGAAATTTCTCTATATTGAATTATTATTTAAGCTTTTGTTGTTGTTCTACGACTTGAAAGGATTAAAATTTTTACAGATAGCAGATCAATTTCAAATACTGGGTCAGCCATTAAAACTAAGAGTATGCATAGTAACAGGAGGTTCAGATCAACTGGAAGAATCTTTGAAACTATCAAAAAGACCTCACATAGTGGTGGCCATGCCTGGTCGACTAGCTGACCATATATCAGGCTGTGACACATTTAGTTTGAAGAAAATTAAATATTTAGTGTTGGATGAAGCTGACAGGTAAAAAAATATTATTTAGCTTTATTAACAGTGCATCTCAAATATAGCAGTGCAAGCAGAAACACTAGAGCAAACACGCTATATTCTTTATGCACCCCCAAATTTAAAAGGGGCACAAAGGTATGACTGTAAATGCGACAGTTGTGGGTTCGATTTGTAATCGGAGGATTGTAATATTTTTATTTTCTTGCTCTGGTAACGAGGAAGGCACAGTGTAGAGTTACATCACTCAACACACAATGCCTCAGAATTTGGCAAAATGTGGCAAACAGAAGTGTCTTAATGGAAAATGGAGTGTCTTGACACTAACTTCCCAGGTTAATTCTGCCGACAATGCCATGTACAGGATTCAGCATGCTGCTAAAGCAAAATAATTTTTACCAGGCTCTTCAGTGAATCATTCCAAGGGGATCTTGAAACTATTTTCGAAGTTTTGCCCAAGACACGACAGAACTTGCTTTTTTCGGCCACCATTACTGAAAATGTTAAAGAGTCGAAATTGCTGCCTTTAAATACAGATGTAAGTCAATTATTACTTTTAATATACATATTTTTTTTAAATTATGTTCCTTTTATGTAAAATGAAATATATCATAGTGAAACATATCAAGAGCAAGCGTGCAACTGTAAACTCAACCGGTTCTGGGTTCAATTCCCAGTCGAGGAAATGAAATATTTAATATTTTCATGTCCTAGCTCAGGTAGACAGGCAAAGTTCGGTGTTGAGTTCCCCCACTCAACAAACAATGCCTCCAGAATTTGGCAGAAGGTGGAGAATGGTGTGTCTTAATGGGAACAGAGTGTCTCTACTCTAGGTTCCCAGTTTCTTTTTGTCTATTCTATGTGTGGGATACAGCAGTAAGCTAAAAAAAAGAAACATCATAGTGTAACATTGTTTGAGGTAAAGTAATTAATAACTAGTTACACCACAGTATTTCTAGTGCTTTACTACATTATGTAGGGCCCTAGAGTAAATGCTTGCAATGCTATAAGGACACTTGTGGTGACAGAACATTTATTAAAAATACAGTCTTAAGTACTCCCCCAATTAAGGAATACTCCTTCCTCCTCCTCCTCCTTGTCTATCCTGTTACAGACTGCAGGATATAGCGTGAAGGTAAAAAAAGATAAATAAATTAAAAAAAGAAACACTCTTTTACAGAAACTAATAACGTGGACAGAATCTGATACAACACTAACAGTAAACACACTGGACCAACGTTACGTAGTGTGTCCGGCGTACGCCAGAGACGTATATCTGGTACAAACATTAAGAAAGTACAGGGAAATCAAGCCCAGCTCACATGTTATAGTTTTTACTGATACTAAGAAGTGAGTATTTTTTGTCTTGTATTACAAGTTGATTCTACAGTTTTTAATAGATAATTCTTAGGCGATAGTGAGGCTATCGTCGTTATTAAAAACCCAATTGTAAAAATTATATCGCTTATTTGGTGCAGTGCATGTCTTTTTTTCTTTTTTTTTAAACTTCAGTTACGTCAAAGTTGCACCTAATCAGCACTTAAAAAATATATGACCCTACTTAGTACTATGAGAGTGTATACCTTCATTAGTTAAAACATTTGGATGCTGTCTGATAGCCATGTGTTTAGAACTACTGATATACATATATATTTTTATAGAATTGCAATATTTTTAACAATTTTAAAGTGGTATTCCACACGTAGGAAATAAAAAACCAGGCGCTCTGACCACTAAGCCATACGTTCAGGTTGGTTTCCAGGAGGCGCGGGTTCGAGTCCCGCTACGTTCAACATTTTTATACGTTTTCTAAATAAGTAGTATTGCAATATATTTATAATAAATGTATCAATATAATTTTCCAGGGAGTGTCAAGTACTATCAATGATGTTAAACGCAATAGGCATGGACAACGTGTGCCTCCACGGCTTCATGAGGCAAAAGGAAAGAGTGTCAACGTTGACACAATTTCGTAGTAACCTAAAATGTACGCTGATAGCAACTAACGTAGCGGCGAGAGGCTTGGACATACCTTCAGTGGATTTGGTCATAAATCATAAGTTACCTTTGGAGCCTAGGGAGTACATACATAGGTAGGTAATTATGTTTTGGCTTCACGCTGTATCCCGCAAATAGCAGGGTATTCAGAGGGAATCTTGGAACCTAGTGTTAAGACACTTTGTTCCCATTAAGACATTTCCCCACTTACCGACAAATTCTGGAGGCATGGTGTGTTGCGTAGCGAAACGTAACGCCGCGCTTTGCCTGGTTACTAGACTACTAAAATTAAAATTAAATTAAATTAGCTTCACGCTGTATCCCGCACACAGCAGGGCAGGCAGAGGGAACCTAGTGTTAAGACACTCCGTTCCCCACTTTCTGCCGAATTCTGGAGGCATTGCGTGTTGAGTGGCAGAACTCAACGCCGCGCTTAACCTCGATACCAGAGCGAAGAAATGGAAATATAAATTTAAGTAAATATTTCATCTCCTGGAGTGGGGATCGAACTCACAACCAGTCGGTTTTGCAATCACACCTCGTGCCGCTGCGCCACGACCGGCCGGCGGAAAATTAGAAATATTTCATTTCTTTGATTGGGAATCAAACCCACAAAGTGTCGGACTTAGTCACACGCTAGTGCGCCTGTGCCACGACTGGCCTGTAGGAATTATAGTGATATTTTTATTTTTGTTTACACAGAGTGGGTCGTACGGCTCGTGCCGGACGTGAAGGCATGGCGATATCACTGATAACGCCATACGACATACTGAGGCTCGGGGAGATTGAAGATCAGATAAAAACGAACTTGAGTGAATACAAGATTGATGGTAAAATAAACAATTATTAATTAGTGTTATTGGTTCAACAGTCATAATTAATCAAAATTAGAATAAGTTTATTTTATTGTAATAGTATTGTCATGTATGTCAGTAACGTTAGTAATACAGGACAGTAAGGTCGTAACTTACTTGATGGTAGGTTTTTTTGCCTCACGCTGTATCCCCCATATAACAGGGTAGACAGAAGAAATCTGGAAATATAGTGAACTCCTTTTTCTCCTTTTCCTATCGGGGAATAGTGGGAATCGAACTCACAACCATCGCTTATGCGGTCTGCTTGTGCCCCGGGGCACGACGGCCACGACTGAAATGTAAATGACTTAATATATATAAATGTATAAATTCTACAGATGATGAAGCTGTAAAAGTTTTCACAACAGTCAGCGTAACGCGTCGTGAACAAGAGGCTCAGTTAGATAACGAGGAATTTGAACAACGAAAAAAGAATTATAAAATTAAAAGATGGATTATGGCTGGAGTCGACCCTGACGCTATGGAGGAAGGGTGGGTATTAAATTTAAATATAATTGTAGTTACAAAAATTATTTTAGAAAATATTAGCATATACAAAAAATAAACACCAGATTTACTGATGACATATGTGTTAAAATAATAAATAGAATTATGACATGTTTATTCAAAAAGTCTTTTTTTCGTTTTAATACTAAATAATATTTTTTAAATATCATTTAAAAATATACTGTAATTTGTCTCACTTAACTCGTTAATATTGTGCCGGAAAAACATTATTAACTATATATTCTTTTATAAAACCATTTCAAAATATTTCACAGGTTAGAAGAAATGAAAAGAAAACGAATAAAAGCAGCCAAAAAAGCGAAATTGGCTAAAATAAAGCAGATTCAAGCTCAGATAAACAAGAGTGAGCGAGAAGAAAATACAATATCAATACAAAAGAGCGAGATGGAGAACATTGATGAAACTATTAAAGATAATCTAAAGAAAGTCAACAAGAGTTTAATGAAAAAGGATGACAGATTCAAAGACGTAATAGGAAAAGTAAGTAAAATTAAACGGAAAACAGAGAGTATTAAAGAAAAAAAAGTGGAGAAAGAACCTAAGAAGAAAAAGAAACATATTGCTTGATTATACGTTGTTATTGTAATACATATGTATATATTGATAATGTTTGTCTTTTTTATAACCTATATTATTCTCCAATCGTATACAAAAATATATTTATTAATATTGCCAAATTTAATTTATGTTTCACATATTTAAGACCGTCGTGACGCAGAAGCATAAGCGTGCGACTGTAAACGCGACGGTTGTGTGTTCAAGTCTCACTCATTTCCTCGTTCTGGCAACGAAGCAAAGCGCGGCGTCGAGTTCCACTACTCAAAACTGAATGCCTCAAGAATTCGGCGGAAAGTGAGTAAAAGTGCCTTAATTCGCTACGTAGTGTCTTAAAAGAAAAAAAAACATAAGATAAAATTAAAAGAGAAAAACATAATAAGATAAAATGAATTATTAAAAAAAAAAATTAGTTATTACAGCTTGACTGAAAGCAAATAGTTGAATACAAAAAGAGAAAAAAAAAAGAATAAAAAATATTGACACAGATATTATAAACATACAGAAAAGGTAATTCAAATAAAACAACAATAAAGGATAAAACAATATAATTTATTTATACATTGTATATTCAAAATAATTAACAAAATAGAAATTAATACCAAATATTATTAATAATAATAGCAAATCGTTGATGGCAAATTTTGGCACAAATTAGCCTGAAGCTTTATATTAGGACACCTATTTCTTTATAACGCTATAGAAAAAGGAAAGTGAAGAATATTAAAGAGAGGAATGTGAAGAAAATAGGAACTATTTTTTGCTTCACACTTTATTCAGCTTATAGCAGGATAGACAGAGAGAACCTAGTGTTAGGACACTCAGTTTCCCACGCACTGCCTAATTTTCGTGACATTGTATGTTGAGTGGCTTGAACTGAACGCCGCGGTTGTCTTGTTATCAAAGTGAAGATATGAAATTAATTTATTCTCCCGAGTGGGAATCGAACCGGTGCGCCACGACGACCTCTGCCTCTCAGAAAAAAACCCGTTGCTTGATTATAATTTTTTTTTAACATTTTATGAAACCAATGCTTCTGAACATTTTCAAATATTATTTAAAGAGAATTACTAAATTAATAAACATAAAAACATTTAAAAAATATTTTGAAATATTAATCTTGATTCATTTATTTGTCATGTGCAACATGTGGACAATAAAAAAAATGTATACAATTTCAAATTAGTTAAATAAAGTTTGTTTCTAAATTTTTGTTACAATATTGTAACAATGAGTTCTTTAATAATGAAAAAAAAGGGGGCACAAGCGTGTGACATTAAACGCGACAATTGTGTATTCGCTTTCCATTCGGGGGAATGAAATATTTTATATCTTAATTTTCCTTTCTCTGTTAAGTAAGTAAAGTGCGGCGTTGAGTTCCGCCACTCAACACGCTTTTAAAGCTATTATTAAGAGTTTTTAAAAATCAAACATTACATTGATTTATAAATCAACGAATTTCAGTATTCGCAAAGGTCTGTATAGCAGTACTTAGTCATTCGTTAAGTAACATTGTAATCAGCAAAAAGACGTAAGTAAATTATTCTAAAATATTTTAATTTTACCATAAATAATTACACTTATACTACCTGTATAATGGCTTATTATAAAAAAGCTAATTGTGCCAATAAATACTAAATATATCTGTGCTACATATGAAAAGGTAAAATAATATAATAATTATAAATAATGTCTACGTTTTGTCAGAACAGCTTTTCGTCTGATTTCGAGACACCGCCATGAGTTCCGCCACACTAGAAGCAGACAGACGGAACTCAACGCTGCGTTTAATTGGAGCAGGAAAATGGAACTATTCTTTTATTTAGTCTAAGCAAAGAGCTAGTTGTTTACTTATCTATATTTTAAAATTATATTTTTATTAATATTAGAAAAAAGTACTCTCTAAAATAATATGTAATATTACCCTTTTTAATAGAAACACAGACAATATGTATAATATTATATATATGTGTATAATATAATTAAAATCATATATAATTATTATTCAATAATATGGGTACTAATATCTTGAATTGATACAAATTCTATAAATGTCTATTTAATGAACATTTACTGTATAACATAAAAAACAGATGTTCTTAAATTCTAAACAAAATATACTATTTCTTTATAAGGCTTTATTTTGATTATATGTTTTAATAGAAGTGAAACGACAAAAGATATATCATATTAATAAATTAAAAACTATTAAGACGTAATTTCAATGAAGCTTTACTTAATTATAAATTTAGTGTTATTTACACTTAATAAAAAAAGTATAAAAAAACTACTATCTTTTTTCAAATGTTATCTGAATTTTGATCTTCAAATGCACAATTTAAACAAAGTTTAGTTGCTTCAAATTTTAAAGAAAAATATATATGTTCAATGCGTCTTTTTTTTTTTAATTCTAAATAGTCATTAAAATATGTAATAAGTGTGGTTGGAATATATTTATTAATATACAGAACTGTCAATTACAATTTTAATTGAGATTAAATTGGTATTTTCGCACCATTACCTATTTAAATTGACGTCTGCAAGTGCAGATTTAAATGTGTTTTATTTATAAAGGCTAATGCGGTTTGCAAAATTTTACTGTGAAGTAGTTTTAAAAGAATGCAAACTTACTTATGGTATCGATAATATTATAATATTATTATTGTGAATATAGCATGAAAATCTCTTGAATGTCTGCCACTTGTAAAAAAATAAATAAAGAACAATTTAATTACAAATTTAATAAAATGTTCTTTACTAGTACAATAAAAAAATAGCTAGCGCCATATTTTTTTAATAATAAAAGCAATTTACAATCACAGACTATACACAGAAATAAATATAAGCCGAATACATTTATAATCTGTATTATTCTTTAGAATAAGTCGGCCATTTTGAATACGTTGCAATACATTTTTGCTTTTTATTTCAGGCAAATTTAAACGAACTGTTTTTTTATTCTGACATCTGTAGTAAGGAGTTTATAGTTGCATCTTTGTTCCCGCGGTTTGCTTCCAAAACTGATTTGATGACCTCTTTGTCGATACTTGGGAACATTTCTTCAATCTGTAACATTAAGATAAATTTGTTATTTTTTTAACTTTACGCTGTATCTGTGTCGTTCTTCACATGTCGTACATTTTTAAGACATTGCGCGTTGGGCGTTAAAACTCAACGCAGTGATTTGTTTTTTTACTACAGCGAAAAAATAATATCAATTCCTTACTCCAAGTGGGAACTCAAGACACACCCGTCACGTTTTACAGTCAGACATTGCCGCTGTAATAAAATATGCATGGCAATACATATAAATTACATAGTTAACTATGAATAATACAATCTATATATTTTTAATACTATATTAATCGAGACGAGTTCATGTATTGTCGTCCCGAGTGTCGCAACCGTAGTTTCGTATATTTCGTTGGAAGGCAGCGGTCGAGTCGAACTCTTTAAGTACTACGGTACAAATAAATATGATGCACATAAAAACTCGTAGCAAATGTAGAATAAATATAATATAATAATTCGAAGCCTATGACGGCACGATCTTTTAGGACGGAATTTCTTATAAAGGCAATATACGTACGGTACGGCGATACATATTGTCGTTCAAAGTGATCATTGACCAATATTATAATATTGAATGTTGCTTGACGTCGCGAAGGCTGACGTACAGGGTTTATGCGAACTGTTATAGCGACTGCGATAGCGATTGGAAGAGCTTCGAGTTATGACAAAGTAATTGTTCGCGACGTCGCGATATTCGCGCGTTCGCGGACTTGACTCGACATGTCGTTGCAAGTTCGTAGTTGCGTGTCGTGACTCGTGACGTCACACAATTATAATAGTTTTAAGTATTATTTAATACTTATACCTAAATTAGTAATATTTTTAGTAAATAGAAATAGAATTATGAATATGTAGTATTTTAGATTTATATAGAGATTCTCGAATTTGTATCGTAATTATATAGTTTAATATAGTTTATCGAGATAATTGTATGTTAAGATAATAATTACTTTCGTATTGTAAAATTTATTGTTAATTATTGTTAATTATAGTTTTATATAGAAAAATAACAGATGTATAAGTGCTAAATGTTCGTAAATAATTATTAAGAGATTTTATATCAAAATAACTTGTGTGTATTTCGTCATAGTTACAGTATCTTTCGTAAATTTCTAATAGTAAATAATTAAATAGTATTTTAATTTATATTTAAATATATAGATATTTTTGTGTTCTTTTAATATATATAAATTGTAAAATCGTCCGATAGATAGTTATTAAAATATAAGTAAAAACATGTAATAGTCATAGTGAAAATATTAGTTTAAATAAAGATAAAACGGCTCGGTGGCTTGCGGCTCTCTTTACGGTATAGCTCCGTGGTACGTAAGGTAGCAAAGACGCGCAGTCGTTGTGTCGGACAACCAGTTACAGCATAGTGAATAGGATGAAGAATAGGAAGAAAAATAAGAAGAAAAATAGAAGAAATATAGGAAGACTAATAGAAGAAATATAGGAAGACAAATAGAATATTAGGAAGACATATTAGAAGAAGCCGTCAGTCACCGACCGTTACATAGAAATAGTATCTTGTTTCATTCGGCGATCTCCGTGTTCCCACTATCCGGAACCTATAGTGTACAGGGCGTCAGCGGCTCGTTCGTTCGATATCCGCCCGTCCGGTACAGTAATATTGTCGAGTTTCAGTTATTTAGAAAAACTTCTTATGGCATTATATAAAACTCAGAATTTATAAAAGATTTTGAGTTATTCACGATCACAAATATAAACGGTTCTAACCACAGGAGCCACAGCATTATTTATTAAATAATATATTTTAATGTGTTTGGGATATCAGTTACGCTCTTTATTCCATTATATTATAGACACAACTATGCCGCGTTGGCACGTTGTTGGATGCTAGACCCACCTAGAGATATAACCCCCTCCGGGTTACATATATATTTTTATACGAACCTGTTGAAACTGTTCAGCGGCGAGTGCGGCGCTGGTTGTAGAGGCTTGGAGTATTGCTATGGGGATACATCAACATGGCAATGTTCCGTATGGTGGTATTTTTTGTGGGAAATGCTTATTTTTTATTTTTTCCATCTACCAACCTGTTGTAATTGTTCAGCTGTGATAGCCGGTTGTTGTGGTTGGGGGTACTGCTGCTGGGGTACAGGCTGAGGGGCGGGGTACATCGGCATGGCGGCGTAACCCATACCCGTGCTGGGTACTACTAGCACTGGAGGGAATGTTGTTACTGGCGCTGGACCCACCTGGGAGGTAGGAGGTCAAATTTAGTTGGTGTAATAATTAGTTATAAATTGACAACATTTTATTAACACTATTGCATCTTATCACTACGGTACAAGTACTAGTGGTTCGTAGCTTTTGTTAACTTTACTAAACTTTTAGCCACATTTTTTTACTTTTTAGATGATGAAGAAAAATAATATATGTAACAGACATGGAAATTGAATATAAAGAATTATATATTTCTGGGGAAACAAGTATCATTTAGCATATCAAGCAATGCAAAGGAGGTAGATGAATCAATAATACATGGTTCAAGTTCTGGTCACAATTAATAATTTTGAAAAGCGATTATCATTCGTCTTTAAAGAAAATAGTAATGGACACCTCAATTTTACCAAGCTTAACCATATGCAATAAAAACTAAAAGTACAACATACCAACGAACAATGGAGATATTATTATTAGAATTCTTTATTTGTACACCACAATAGATACACACATAGAATATAATAAAAACAGAATGCACAAAAGGCGGTCTTACGGCTAAGTAGCCATCTCTTCCAGACAACCTTAAGGGCCAAAAGAAGCTGTCATAATTAAAAGTAGGTGACAAATTAAAAATATGTATAATATACAAACAGAAAAATAAAAAAAAATACATATACCTTTATATATATCTACCGGTATATCTACCGGTATATCTAAAATAAGAAAAATCCATAAAATAAGAAGTGAGCATATGGAAAGCAGAAAACAAAAGTCATATATGCTTGAAAAAGAGGCTCGGCTCATCTAAAATGGCTACGACCAGGCTACCTCTCTAGATACACGGATAGACGTTGGACAACTGAAATAACAAAATGGAAAGAACCAGGTGGAAACAGGAGCAGGGGCAGCCCTAAACAAGATAAGTAGATGACATCATTTCTGCAAAGAAGGTAGCCGTAGATAGGAAAATGTGGAAGGTATTGGAAGAGGCCTCTAAGTATTTGTAAGCAAAAATAATTAAAACACAGCCTTTTATATCTTTATATTATATTTATTAATTATATATGGAGATACTTAATTACTTAGTCCTAAAAATATACGGAGACACTCAATTATTTAGTTTTAAAGATTTCTCACACTCAAATTTAATATTAATCATATGTAAAAAACTACAGAAATCAAGAAGTCAGTATAACTTGAGTAGATTAAACATATTTGACGTGTAAAAGGTGAAGGAATGTATAAGAAACAATTAAAGAAAAAATATTAATATTAATAAAATAAATATTATAATCTAAAACTTACCGAATAACTGAGAACGAGGTTGATCATACCTTCCACACCATCTCCTTGTTTACCGTTTAATGGATACCAGTCTTCGTGAGTTTCTCCCTGAAAAGAGAAAAAAAGACAATTAGATTTTTTTTTACAGAAAAGTCAAGGCAAGGCAAAAGAGCGTACGGGTCACCTGATTTTAAGTGATCAACGCCCATGACCCCGTGTCTGGCGTTAACCAGAGGAGCTACATGTGCGTGCCGGCCCTTAAAGTGAAGACAAACGCGCTTTGGGACATGTCGTATCTGGAAATCGCAGGTAGGCCAAGGAAGTTTCTACTAAACTGTAAAGTACAGGGTGCGGCACATGGATCTCCCCTCTTTTGGAAATAAATAAAATCAAAACGTTTTGACATAAGTTAAAATATTTTTTATTCAAATATAGTACAAAGAATGCCATTTACAATAACATATTACATTAACGAGTTTTGAACGATACATTACTCAAATGTCGGCCTGCATTGTTAATGCACTCTGTAAGCCTCTCTCGGAAATTATCCATTACTCTGCGAATCATCTCGGGTGGAATGGCAGCAACCTTGTTTCTTATCGCCTCTTTAATTTAATTTAATATAACCTCGTAAGGAAATAACGTGGCCAGGGAACATTTTTCTAAGAAATGCAAGTGAGCGACGTGAGATATGTGTGCCGTTGCTTCGTCCTGCTGAAACCATATATTTTCTGCTCCATATTCATGTAAAATGTCGTTCATTCTTGGCCGAAGAACATTTTGTAACACGTTACAATAGCGATCATTATTTACTGCAACAGTCACGTCGTCCTCTTCAAAAAAGTACGGTCCTAACACACCGAACTTGAAAATTGTGCACCAAACTGTAACTTTTGGGCTATGCAGTGATCCTTGGTAAATTTCACGAGGATTGTTTTCAGACGAGTAACGCAAGTTTTGTTTATTTACCGCACCTGTAAGATGAAAATGGGTCTGAAAAGAGAACAACATCCGTGGAGCGCACATTTTCAATAAAATCGTTGTGTTGAAACAAAAACATTTTCAATAAATCAAAAAAACATTTTCAATAAAATGTTTTCGTGATGATCGCTGTGGAGACTGCTGAATGAAATTTCTCACCAAAGTGACATTATCTGGCCCAGTTGCAGTGCGCGGACCGATCGCCCATTTCTAATAAACTCCTCGACTACGAACGCACGGTGCTCACCCGACCAAGCCATGGCTCCTACTGACAATGGCAGGTACCTTTTCAAAGTGACACCCGTTCCCCACCACTCTACTACATTTCATCGCACAGATGTGCGTCTTTACAATCGGGGAGATCTATGTGCCGCACCCTGTAGTAGAGTGCCACATCCAGATGATGAGGATAATATTTGAGCTTCTGTCGTACTGTCCGGTTGTAAAATTTGGAAACAGGTACCACATTAAAGCAAGGAAGGAGACTTCTCTACGTAAAGCCGAAGTGTGAAAAATGGTTTAAGCTAATACTGAGGTGGTCCAGTCCAACGATGGGAGCAGTAGTCCATATGAGGTCTAAAGTGGGTCCTTTTCAGGGCGATGCAGATGGCAGTTACTCAAAATGCTGATACTGGACGCGGCAAATGGAGTTTTCTGTTAACGCGCAAACTTTTGTCTTTTGCGGATTAATTTGTACTAGGTTCCTATTACTTCACAAGGAAACATTCCCTCAAAATATTCCTCAAGAGAAGGTACTAGTTTATTTCGGCACCGGTCGACGTTTTCCCGAGATAGACCTGCGCTGACAGCGTACAGCATCACACAGCAATTTGTAAACTAGTCTTCCACCTTTTCTTTGACTACCAATATGTATAATTTTTAATAGGTCCGACGACATAAAGTATAAAGTTATTATGTATACCCATATACTATGTATGTAATCTAAGTAGTGCCTTACACCATAGGATATGGTTCGTTATAAATATACTTTGATACGTAAAAGATGTTACTTTTTAATAACTTTCTAGTTTTAGTGCGCGCGTACTTAATAATGTACCAGTACTAGTGTATGCGCATTCTACGCACTGCTATACACGAACTTATAGAGAAACAGATTATTATTATTAATAAGTAAGGTTTGTTATTGTATACTGAATCAGTTAGCTTATTATATTAATAAATTTAAATATTTAATAACAAGTTCCTACGTATATAATATACGTAGGAATATTAGGTTCACGCTGTTTGCCGCAGGGTAAGCATAGGGAACCTAGTGCTAAGACAGTCCGTTCGTCCGTTAGTTAAAACATTTCCATGTTTTAACAGGAACGAACTGTTCCCCACTTTTCCCCGAATTCTGGAGGGATTACGTTTAGAGTGGCGGGACTCAACGCCGCACATTGAAACCTTTTGCTAAGTTGTAGATAAAATAACATATTATAATTTTTAAAATACATAAACTAAGTAACATGAATCAGTCATGGCGCAGGGGGACAAGCGTGGGACTATAAACGAATAATTAGGGAAATGAAATAATAAATATGTTTATTTCCTCGCTCTGGTAAGGAGGCAAATAGTGGCGGTAACTTCCGCCACTCAAAACACGAATCGAAAATTCAAGGCCACAAATAATTTATATTAGTAAATTACAAAAAAAATACTTACATTTAAAACGGCCTGAGGTATAGTGATGTGCGTCCAAGCGATAAGTTCATCCATCGTGAACGAGCACTCATCGAAGATTTCCAAATAGATGGAGTTGACGCCGGGGGGGAGTAGGCTGTATAGAAATATATTATACATATACATATGTGTAAAAAAATTAAAATATAAAATGTTATTATTTAATATATTTTTCAACTTCATGCTTTATCACGCATGTTGCATGATAAACAGAGAAAATCTAGTGTGAGTACTCTCCATTTCCCACTTTAAGCCTCAAGTTTTGAGACATTGTGTTGAGTGGTGGAACTCATCGCTGTGCTTTTTCAACCATCGTCGTTCTCGTATAGAAAGTTATCATTAAAACTCTATTTTCAGCTTCACGCCCTATACTGTTCCCTCTGTTATCCTGTAACATGCGGGCATATTGCAGGATAATAGATGGAACTATGTTACGAAACTTCGATCTCCGCTTTCTGCCTGAATTCGACATAGGTGTATGATTTTACGTGTTGAGTGGCGGAGATCAACGTCTCGGTTTGTCTTGCCAATTGGAAATACTTTAATCCCGAAAGAAAGTTTCGAACTTAAAAACATAGCGTTAACAGTCAGTAACTCACCACAATAGCCTACTTAAATATTAAAATATATGACGATTTTAACAATATTTTAAATTAAAATTATATAGTAGTATTAGTAAGAAAAATAATTTAAATTTACACATAAAAATTTAAATGCTGTATTTATATAAATCGATACGATTATTTAAATGATATAACGCTACATATCATATCGCATAATAAATGGATATTTAAAAAAAATCGGACAAGTGCGAGTCAGGCTCGAGAGGTCGAGACCTCCAATTTTAAATTAGCTTATTCTGAAATTTAAGGTAAGCTTAGCCAGAGCCCTTTCATCTGATACCTCACTTGAACTTGAAGCGGCTTTAATACCAAATTTTAGAAATAATTCCGCTTCACGCTGTCCCGTTCTCAGCAGGGTAGGCGGAGGGAACTTAATATTGAGACACTCCGTTCCCTACTTGCCGCCGAATTTGTCGAGCCATTGCCTGTTGAGTGGAGGAACTCAACGCAGGGCTTTTGCCTTGGTGCCAGAGCGAAGAAATGACAATATTAAGAAATAATAATTCGTTCCCTCGAGTGGGGATCTAACCCACAATTGTCGCATTACAGTCATAACTCTGTGCCACGACGGCCTCAATGTATACCTATATTTATAATATTATAAAAATAATGCAAGTGAGGACATTTTATTATGTAGTACGTACTCAAAAGTAAAAAAAAACTTAAACATGGCCGACTGTTTTTTAACTTTACATTTATTTATTGAGACATGAATAAAAATAAATTGAAACTTTTTTAATTTGGCAGCCCCAAAGTGTAAGTTAAGCCTATATTAATAACACTAAATGTTTCACACTGATACATTACGGTTCTGAGTTCAATTACTACTTAAGGTAATGTTAAAATGAAATCAGCTTCACGCTGACACTCCGTCCCCCACTTTCCACCGAATTCTTGATGCATTGCGTATTGAGTGGCGGAACTCAACTCCGCGCTTTGCCTCGACACCATAGCGAAGAAATAAAAATATAAATTTAAATATTCAGTTCCTCAAGTGAACCCACAACCAGTCGCGTTTACAATCACACTTTGTACGCCTGCGCTACAACTGGCCACTATGATTTTTATTACAAAAAAATATAAATAACGTGAAATCACATTCCAATCATAAATATAAGAAAAAAAACATCCAGACAACTTTTTAAATATGCATCAAATAAAAATTCAACAAAACGCTAAAATAAAGAAACAAAAGCACACAAGAATTTTATATTTAAAGATAATAAATATTATTTAAAAGAGGTAACGTATCAAATTTTAAAATAAATACACCGGTTTTTGATTGTGTTGAAAATAATACTCGGTTAATACACTTTGAAAGTTTAAAACAGGATTCTATATAAATAGAATTAAATCTCTAATATCAATTATCATACATTATAGGCGGTGAGTAGCTAGTGAAGAGGCAAAAGTTTGTTTTTCACTTTCTATAGATTTTATAGATATTAGATAAGCTTAATCTTCGTTTTTTTAAACAACTGGGTAAGCATATAGAGCCATAAGGATTGTATGTTAGAGGAACGGAACCTACAATCATCACCTCTACAGTCACATGCCCACTGTGCTACTTATATAAAATAAAACAATGGTTGTTAAAGTCTCACAAAAAATAACGAAAGAAGGGACATTTTTATAGCCATTTTCAACAACAGCCATATGGCATACGTCCAATTATTAAATTGTCACTAATTAACGCAACGTTTCAATTAAGACAAGGAAAATGCATAATTAGGCTTTAACGTGGCGCATAAGCGTACGTAAAAGCGACACGTTGTGGTTCGATTCCCACTCGTGAAATAAAATATATAATTTTTTTTGATCTAGTGACAAAGCGCGGTCAAAAGGCGTGAGTAGACAAAAGCGCGGCGTTGAGTGGGAACAGAGTGTCTTAACACTAGGTGACCTCTGCCTACTCTGATACGAGCGGGATACAACGTGAAGCTAAAGGAAAACAAGAGTATTTTTTTTATTTGCTCCGATAAGGAAAATTATTTTCACTTCTCTGCTTCAGTAAACGGACTACGGTGTTGAGTTCTGCCATTCAACTCTTGAAAGTTTGTGCAAAAAGTGAGAGAAAGAAAGAACTGTGAAGCTGCAAAGGACATAACTTGTTTAGTTAAAGCAGGGGTTCCTAACCTTTTCTTGATCAAGGACCACTTTTATATCATTCTTGGTAGCACGGACCACTATTCATCTAGGTATAATAAAAATTAACTGTGATAACTAAACAAAAACTTCGCCCCACCATCCTCAGTCATAAAATTAAAATCGTTCGCGGACCATATTTAGGCTTCTGCGGACCACTGTTTGGGAACCACTGAGTTAAAGTTACCCTTCAAAAAGTTTATTCTTGTGAAAATAAAAAAAGATGAAATAAATCCCCTGAACATTTATTTATTCAAAAACTAACTAAATTTTTCATACATATCATGTTCCATCATAGAGACACCAAAATTAACTAATTTTATTATGTATTTCAACTTTGGTCGTTCGTTTCCAACGTCTTGCTTTGTTTCCAAAATCTGTTTGCTACTGTCACAGTATATCTACTTTTTAACAACGAACGAAAAATTTTTAAATGAATTTTATAACAAAAGATTATTTTCATTGTGTGTTACGCCACAATATAAGAAGAGTATTTCAATGAGAACACAGTGCCATAGTATTATATAAAGAGTAGGTACTTGTGTATTTAAGAAGCCTAATTTATTTATCTTTCTATTTATGGTTTTTTTCTAAAGACCGTAGTGGCGCAGTCGAACAGCTTAAGACTGAGTGTGATGGCTGTGGGTTAGATTTTCACTCGGCATAAAGATTATTTATATATAAGTAAATTATTTCTAAATCATGGCGTTGAGTTCCGCCATTAAATACGCATTAATTCGAATATAGGCAGAAAACGTATTGTAACATTAGGTTTCCCCTACCTATCCTACTATTCGGGAAAAACAGTGAAGCAGGAATTTCCTTCATAATTACACACTCAAACATAATTAGTTACTAAAACAACATTTATTCCATTATAAATAATTATTAAAAAATATATTTTTAATTAAGCTTCTTATCCAAATACAAAATATTTTACTATACTTACCTCTACCTAAATTTAAATATAACATAAAAAAAAATAATAAGGCGATTTAAATGTATGTACATTAAGAAATGGCTTACCAAAGTGAAAATACCGTTTAAATATGCTCAACACATAATATATTCATTTCTACGTATTTCACGTTATTATAGTAATGTTTCAAGAATTTTAGACGACATTTTGTTCTAGTTTATTGCATTAATATTACTATTTAAATGGCTGAAATATTTGAAAATCTAGCAAGCGAATATAATAATAGAAAGTATATTGGTTTAAGCAGTATTTTGCTTAACCTTTGGCATCTCTATTTTCCATGGGGGCCTTGTGTTTAGTTTTAAATTGATCTTTTAGTGTAAAAGTTTTTTTGGGGTGGGTGGTACCCCACTCTCCTATTCCTACGCCGGTGGGAGCAACATGTTGCAATTACAGGATACTCCTAGTATGTTCAGTGACTTGTCAGTGGCATTTTATTCAGCATTCAGTAGCATTTTATGCCGTATTGGTGTAGCTTATGACAAGCTGCACCAATACGGCATAAAAGGACGTGTACTCAATCTTCTGAGTTCTTATTTAGCTAATAGAGTTTAGAGAATTGCTATGAATGGTAAGAAATATCTTGGTTCAGGTATTTTGTAAATTGCCGAGGTATTGTATAAAATACTGAAGTTATACATATTGCTAGTAACATATATGAATAGTGTTCAATGTCCGAATGGAATGTGCTGCTATGCAATTATATTGTTTACTGACGACACTTTATTGGTTTTATAATGAAATTATTTTTTAAGCTATAAAATAATGGTAGAAATGTCATAAACATAAAATATTATGTAATATGTAAACACGTAATAAATACAACTAACAGTACTCCTAAGGAAAATGTTTATATGAATCATATAACTACTGTGTACAATAAAGACAATGGATGAGTATTCGTTTCTTGGTTTTCTATTTGTATTTATTTGAACATGAGATACATTACGTACTCGATGACAGAATTCAATTATTTATCTAACAAAATCTCCAAAACATCTATATTATAAACGAAAACAATATCTTGAGTCGTTTTTGGACTAGCAATTACTAGATCGACTAGTATTTCTCGGTGCATAGTAGTAAAATAAAAATTCAGGGTAGACAGAGGGAATCAAATTTTAAGACACTATCTCTTTTTATGCTAAGTTTCCAAGAAATTGTGTGTTGAGGGGAGGAACTCAACGGCGCGCTTTGTCTACCAAAGCGGGAAAATTAAAATAATTCACTCCTCCAACTTAAGAACGAATCCACATTCGTCGCACTTACAACCTGACGATGTCCTACTGTACTACAACTGCCTCCAAATATTATAATATAAAACAAAATCTACAGTACGGTGGACTAATCGTGACCAGCCGAAGATTGGTGCCGACGGCTGCGCATAGGATTTTTCTTACTTTGAATAATTTTGTTCCCGTGTGAACAATGTGCAAAAGATCAAAAAGCCTAACTTCTGGACGGCCGCGAGGTCGACTGTACTGTAATTATGACAACGAGAGGTCACTTACCAATGAATAACTTTGTTCCATCTGGGCGTTTTCCCACCGCTGGGGTCTGTGTGTGTCTCGTATATGCAATGACCGACGCGAACACGGACGTATGGGTCCATACGGGTGAGACCTGTTACATGAAAAATAAATATAGCAATATATATATAGCTTCAGCTTCACGCTGTAAATATAATTTTAGTGTACGCATCATAATTGATGGTTCGATCACCATGTATGGAAAATGGAAATATTTATTTAAAAATAAAAACATTTTTATATCCAGTTTCCACGTTTCACGTTTAAAATATTTGCAGGTTTCCGACAATCTCCCGTCGCCGCGGTTCGCGGACGACTCTTGTCCCCGTGTCTCGCGGCCAGTGGCGGTCGAGGAGCACCGTGAGGTTTTAGTGGGTATTCGGACGGCCCACATCTGCCAGTCCACGAGTCCCACATAACCCGATCGAGTCCCCACTCGTGCCGGTATCCGTAGCAGGATTTCCTCACGAAAAAAAAAAGGTTTCCAACAACCTAGGATCAAATTATTATCATATAACCAAATCTACTCTATCTAAATTATAAAAGGCGTCTGTTACATTTCCACAATCATGAAGCCATAGCTTACAATAAGCGGTTTTTTTAATCATAAGACTGAAATTATACTGAAGGTACATAGATATTTTTCTTTGTAATTTGTTAGTAATACTTAGTTTTCATTCATTAATTATAATCAATAATAAAAAACGGCAACTGAAGATTTATTTGAGCCTAGCCTTGATTTTTCGAATATACGAGAAACATTTATAGTATTTAAAAATAACAATAAAAATCTTTTAAGTCATTATCGTACACTATGCGATATAGCTACAAAGTGTCGATCACCCCTACTTAGCTAGACAACGTGAAATTGAGTTTTTTCACACAACACTAAATGTAAATGCGGTAGATTTTGTGGCTTCAGTTACAAGGCAAAGCGCGGCGTTGAGTTCCGCCATTCAACACACAATGTCTCCGGAATTCTAAAGAAAGTGAAAAAGGCAATAATGAGTCACTAAATAACTCTTAATACCTCGCACAGACTTGTGTGAAGATACACGTATATGTAGATGCATAAATAGAAAAAAAAACCACTGAACCCTACGCTTCAGAGCCATCTTGTCGGTTCTATGAACGGGTAAATGAATATAAGTCAGTCCCCCGATTACATGTCGAACTCATAACTTTTTAGCGTTTACTGGAAGAAGTTGTCCTACTGCGCCATGTTGGCCTAACATATATTTCTATATCGGATACCAAATATATTTATAGAAACTGTGCAATTACGGAATTAGATAATCAAACGATAAACAGTCAAAGGGCTTCCTATAATGGCGAAACGTTTCTTTCAATGTCTTAAAAGCTTAAATAGCGAGGCCTTAAAAGTGAACATTACGAATTATTCCAATGAAGCGTCAAATCCTTAGTTCTATCGCAAAAAAATAGGAAAATGTTAAGTTACTTAACCAAAGACTTTAATAGAATATGTATTTAGAATGAGGCCAGACGTAGTCCAGGGGCACAAGTGTGTGATTGTGGACGCGATGAAATCGCAAATCATTTCTTGATCTTAATAAGATTTTCATTTATTCGCTCTGGTATCAAGGCAAAGCGGGGAGTTGAGTTCCCCACTCAATACGCGATGCATCCAGAATTCAGCGGGAAACAGGAAACGGAATGCCTTAACTCTCTTACACTAGGTTCTCTCTGCCTGTAGCAGGGTTGCTGTGTGCAGGATACATCGTAAAGCAAAAAAATAAATAGGATGTCTATGTATAAAGAATATATAGCTTTTATCGGCTGTTTCTAACGCCCAATTGCTAAAACGCATATACCGCATATAACTGCTCCTTGTGTCACATGAGAATGTTAAATACTAAGTGATGGAGGTGACTCTGACCGGAAGTGGCATGCGTCGAAACAAAACGATTAACGTGATTTAATATAGCCTGTAGCCTTCCTCGATAAGTGGACAATCTAAGAAAAAAAGTCAAAATTTTTCAAACAAATGCGGTGGTTCCTAACTCTTCAGCTTCATAATAAGTAAGAGTAAGAGTATTTATTAAAAAAATACAAGAGGAGTATATTTTAAATACCTCAAAGTATTTTCTCCCTCTTGATTGCCTCAATTAAGTCAAGGTAAGGAAGACCTAGTTCTATCATCCACTTTCCGTTTCTGTTAAAATCATTAATTGCCACTGTCGACGAACGTCGCATTTTGTCTCAGACAAGGAAATTAAAAATGTTTCAAATACGATTTTTATTCGAATCGAACTTAAATCTACAACTATAGCGTTTATTTTAGCTTTAACCTTAGGCTTAGCTTTAATATAATATTCTGTTATAGATATTATAGAACTTTATTTAAATAGAAGAAAACACATAATTAATCAAATTTATAGCCTAGTGCCAAAAAAAGTTGAATATAACGTTGGAAAGCCGGGCGAGGTCGCTCAATAAGACATTTGCAAGGTTTTTATAATTTATTATTATAAAACATTTGGAATTTCATTATAATGGGCTAGATTTACGTAAACAAACTGCATGTTACCTTAAAAAAATTACATTAGGTATAAATTTTCACGCTTTACCCAGAATAGCAGTCTAAACACTCTGTTCTCCGCTTTCCACCCGAATATCGATAATTCCGCCATTCAACACGCAATATATCAATCGAAATATTGCGTGTTGAATGGCGGAACTCAATGCCGCTGTATCCGTTTATTTGAGCCTAGTCCTAGCGCAGGGGCCTAAGCGTGTGACTGTAAACGCGACAGGTTGTGGGTTGGATTCCCACGCGAGGAAATGAAATGAGGTGAGGCAAAGCGCGCGGCAATGCCTCCAGAATTCGGCGGAAAGTGAGGAACGGAGTATCGTTAAGATACTAGTTTCCCTCTGCCTATCCTGCTAGCGCTAACGTTACAAATCCAAAAAAAAATCTATTTAAATAATTATTTACAAAATCTTAAATTGAATAAATAATGTCGTATAATAGTTGAAACTACCTATGAGTAATTAAAACTGTAAAGGTAAATTTAGAAACAATCGATATAAAGCCAATATAAGATCGTATTTCATTTGTGATATATTTACATAGAGCTCCGTAAAAACTGGTCCTTGGCAAAAAACGATATTAACATGATAACATTTTTATATGTCGGCTACAAATGTAAAAATATATAAAGAGAACTGGTTTTTTTTTATATTTATGTTTATGTTTCATCTCGTCTTTAAAAAAAACTTGTTTATTTAGATTTTATTTTAGAATTTGACTTGATACATTTTAAATGGATTGTTAATTAATAGCAGTTTAAATATAGGTACTATATCTTTACCTTATCGCAAATAAACATGATACACACTCAGTTAAGATTCGAAATTGGGCATAAATAAATAAGTGTTTATGTTTCAAAAAAAGGAGTGTGTGCGTGTCATAACAAACAAACCCTCTGCCTACACGCGCTACACGCGGGATACAGCGTGAAGATGAAAAAAAAATCATTCTCTTTGTCTAGAATGCTGAATATACAAATTGAACTATTTAAGGCAATACTGTGTATTCAGTATGAGATATCGATAGTAGATAACTAAACATGTTAATACGATACATAAAAATAGATAAGCAATGATTCATTGTTTACTGTTAATACAATATGATATACAAAACCTGATCAAAAAACACATGGTATGACTCAGTGCATGATAAATTTACAATAAAAATCATACATTTTTAAAATATCCATAGATTTCTAAGCATTTTATTTAGCATGCTATCATAATTATCACGAATATTATAATAGTATTTTATTTACAAACCAAGTGCTTTGACCGCTAAGCCATACGTTCTCATCCAAGCTACGTCGAATTTTTTATACGCTTGTTAGAACTTTTTTATTTTGTTAGCATTTCTGTATGGAGATTTTTACAAATTTCCGCTAAAGATAAACTACTTGGCAAAAGAGGATCCTATTTTTTTTAATATTCTAAACAGTTTTTATACTGTTATTCCACACTTACGTAAAACGTATAAAAATTGAACGTAGCGGAATTTCAACCCGCGCCTGAATAGTAATTATTCCCTTTGCCTACCCCGCTATGTGCGGGATACAGGATGAAGTTAAAAAAAATGTATATCTGTTATTCATGTGTCGACATAGAAAGAGCGGAATAATTCAAAACAACTTTAAGGAGGATAAAGAGAGAAAACCCATAGGAAATTTCAAGCCTTGTTTTGCGATTTCGATTCGATTTCTTTAGATTAAAGCCGAATCGAGTTAAAATGTAAAGAAAAATATTTTATATATAAGTTATTACATTTAACTTAATTTACATTTTTATAATATTTAAGCTGGGGAAGTTTAAGTGACTCATTAAACAATAGGTGTAAACCTAATATGCGTTTCACAGAACATAGCTAATTGTCACACTTAATATTAAAAAACTTGATAACTGAAAAGGCTGCGGCCAGTCGTCCCGCGTCGGCGCAGGGGCACAGTGTGACTGTAAAATCGACTGGTTGTGGGTTCGACCCCTCTCCAGGAAATGAAATATTTATTTACATTTATATTTTAATTTCTTCGCTCTGGTGTCGAGGCGAAGCGCGGCGTTGAATTCCGAACTCGGCGGAAAGTGGGGAACAGTCTCTTAACACTAGTTTCCCTCTGCCTACCCTGCTGTGTGCGAGATATAGCGTGAAGCTAATAACTGAAAAAGTTATTAAGATTTATTATATAAAATGTAATAGTAATTTGATTTATTGATTGTATGAAACACACATTTCGATTTAGATTTTTTACGACCATGATTGAAAAATATTTTAATCATTTAGAACTAAATAATATTAGTTACAATGCTTTTTTAAATGTGTAAAAAACTACAGAAAAAATTACATAGTTTATAAATAATAGCAAGATATAAGAGTTAACAAACTCATAAAGATTCAATCAAGATAAATAATTAACTACCTACTTCTGAAAAATCTATAAAATGAAAAAAAAAATAACTAGGTATAACTTTAATTAACTTATTTGTTTGCAAAGTAACTCAAAAGTTAAACAAAAAAAAAGTCAAAAGATAAACTTGAATGTTTAAATAGCTTACATCAAGGTAAGTAATAGGTGTGGAATGGAAGCTGAATACAGGATATACCGTCTTTGACGGTAAACGCGACGGTTGAGTTTTATTCCTACTCAGGGAAATCGATAATTTTCATGTTTATGCTCTAGTAACAAGACATAACGCGGCGTTGAGTTCCGCCATTCAACACGCAACTTCTCAAAAACCTGGATGGTGTGTCTCAATACTAGGTTCCCTCTACCCATTCTGCCATATATGGGATAAAGCAAAAAAATTGAAGCAAAGAAGAAATACAATATGGAATAATCTAAAAAAATACTAACCATAGTTTTTCACAAGTTTCGCTTGGGCAATTGTGATAGAAAGTCTTGCTGTGAGTGGTGGTCCTGCTGTTGGCATCTAACATTAAAATATGTCTGTTAATAATTATTAAAATGTTTACTAGAAGTAAAAAATTATATACACATTTTAAAATAATCATCTCAAATTATTTTTCTGCATATAACATTGAAAATCTAGAGCCTCTATGCTCCATTTTTAGGGTACTTTTTAAGGAAAAAAAGAACCCTTATCCTTATTGTCCGTCTGTCTGTATGTCGGTCTGTCAAGACCCTTTATCTCAGGAACACTTTTATTTCTATACTTTCTTAGATAAAAAGATATGGCCGTTTATATCGCAAAAAACGCGTATTTCGCACTATACAGAGAATCAAGAAAGAATATAATATTATCAAATTATCAGCTAGCAGCTACAGGTAGTAGTATTTCGGGAAGAATTCTAAAAACAATACATTTGTAGTCAAATTCTAACAAATAATATGATTAAATAGCGAAAAAGTCCCATTTTGACACTATAAAGGCAATCAAAATTAATAGGGTATTTCTGTCTAACCTAAAATTATGAAATTTGGCAGCTAGCATCTACAGGTAATAGTTCAGGAAAAATCGGAAAATTATACATTTGTTGTTAAATCCTAAAAAATAATAGCCTTAAAAGGGAGGCAAAATATCTTATTAAAGCCACTAGTTCAAGAGAGGTATCAGATGAAAGGGCTCTGGCTAAGCTAAGCCTGTATTTCAGAAAAAGCTTGAGACCTTAAATTTTTGTACGGTATCGTCAGTAGGCGAGCCCGACTCACTCTTGTCTGGTTTTTCCCTTTCTGCCTGAATTCATTAGTAATGTAATGTTAATGATAACACACCATGTCTGATCTCTCTATAAATGGTTGTGGGTTCATATAGCCTTATCACCTTCATTAATAAGTATACTATTTAACACAAAAATATTTTTTCATTTAAATTAAACTATTAGTTCCAGGGATTTGTATGTTAAGTTAAACAAATTTTCAGCTATATAATATTAGTATAGAAACAAATATATTAAAAATGAAGTTATTTACCGTAGCACCACACAGTTGCTGCTGTAAAGCTAAGGCAGCTTGGTAATCTGCATCTAAAGTGTCAGTTGTCCCATCAGCTCTTAGAAATCCAGCTGGCAATGGACCCAGGAGAACCTAAGTGTAAAGACAATAGACATTATATTAAGTATGATAAGACTATGCTTTTTTGCTTTACACTGGGAACCTAGGGAACCTAGTGTTAAGACACTCCGTTCCCCACTTTCTGCCGAATTCTGGAGGCATTGCGTGTTGAGTGGCAGAACTCAACGCCGCGCTTAACCTCGACACCAGAGCGAAGATATGGAAATATAAATTTAAGTAAATATTTCATCTCCTCGAGTGGGGATCGAACCCACAACCAGTCGGTTCTACAGTCACAGCTCGTGCCGCTGCGCCACGACTGGCCTCGCAAATTTGTAGTTAATTTTTATTTCTTTAGTTGATATTAAAAATATACAAATATAGTAATGTAAAAAAATGCAGTAGGTATTTAAACGTATTATTAAGAGTTTATAAACTATGCATTCGATATTACAATACATTTGTAAATAATCCAGAATATTTCACCATATTTATTCTTAGTAATATCTGTCTGATATACGATTATCGTTCATACGAGATATGAGAACAAACGCAATAAGATACATCACAGAGTGTATTTTACGCTATTTATTATTGTTTTTTAATAACATTAGTATTACTCACTCTGCGTCTGCGTTCTTCGTTTCTATCGTTAGGCACGGTGGATGTCATTATTAATAAAAAAATATTATTAAATATAGTTTCTTAACAAACCAACAAGTACTCTGAAAATAATTATGAAAACTTCACTTTCTAGAATCGACTGATTCTCACACAAGATGAAAAGAAAATCTGTCAAGTAGCACCAGCAACCCACCAAGTTGTATGTCAAAACTGAAACGTCATTTACTGATATATCATTTGTCATTTTCTATAAGTAAGGTATAGATTAACAAAAAAATATAAACATGCATAATTTCATATTCTTTTCAAGATATGTAGTAAAAAAATGTTACATCAAAATAGTTTTTATAAATTATTGTAAATTTTAAATGACGAAATTCTTTGGCTTTATTAAAAAAAATAATTTAACCCTTATCTCCTTTTTGTATAGTATACTATACATACAACTTTATAAAAATATACGATAGCTATAAAATATTTTTTTAATAAGTTTTATTAAACATATGATATTTCTAGATATTTATTTATATTATAAAAATAAAAATAGTAGTTTATCTGTTATAATTTAAAATCAGTTGTCGAAAATAACAGTCAAGATGAGCCGCTCAGGTTTATCTAAGGTAAGTTTTATTTTATTTTTATGTTTCTACTCCTAAATATGTAAGTTTATTATAAAATATACATGCCTAAATGTTTGTACTTATATATTTTTATACATATGCTGTTGTCGCTAAGTGAATTAGTATGTTTTTGTCGTGTTTTTTACTAACGTATATTATACTATACATTGCCGCAGTTGCAGTAAGTTACCTTTCGTTGGTGGTGTATAGAATAATATACATTGCCAACTTAACAGGATCAATATTTTTTGGAACTTTACTATAATATTTAAATTTTAAGTATGTCTTTCTTATATACTAAACCAATTTTATTACAATTTAAAAGACTGTTATACTAATGTTTGACTGCCTCGTTGATATAGTGGTTCTAGAAAGCTACACACAAAGTTGTGGGTTCGACACACACCACAAAATACTACTATTTTTATTACTGCACAATTACCTACCTATATAAAGGGATAATAACATACATTATTATTTATTTATAATGTAATATGCTTTAGATTATTTTTGGTGTCGGTTTTCTTGCATGTTTTTTTTGCTTTGGTTTTAGACTGCTATGGGTGAAAGAGCTAGGCGCATTTTATCTTTAGTGCCTGAGAAGAGTACAGACTCTAACACAAGGGACGGAGCTAGTAGTAGAGATTAAGCTGGAATGATTGAATCAGCAGAAAGTTCTCCAGCGTCATCGATAAATGCAAACCTCGAAATGTTAAACGTCCTACAAATTTTTCATGATGAGATAGGAACGCATGCATGTGATATTTATGTTGATTTGTGGTAACAAATGCCTCTTACACCTCATTCATTCAATAAAAAGACAGTGTAGCAGAAGAAATTATTTATCTTTTCGTTAGAGAGAAGCACAATTTCAAGAGGGAGAAGGCAGAAGTATCAGGACCCACATTGGAAAATATAGCATCTAGATTTGTAATTGATTGCATTCGAACACAGTGTTTATCCACAGTGTGTATATAGAAGAAGAGTATGTTTTTGTTTCGACGACGTAATTGTTATACCGTACAAAGGAAAAAAGCAGAAAATCGACGTTAGTATAACCCAAATAAGCCTTGTAAATGGGATTTCAAGAACTTAGTCAGAGCCGGTGTGTCTGGCATCATTTATGACTTCTTGCTCTACGCAGGAGATGATACTTTAAGGGGAATCACATTTACTGAAGAGGAAAAAACTATGGATGTTAGAAGTAAAATAGTTTAAGCTTCATGTAAGACTACTAAGTCGAAACGTTTAAGTGAAAAATTTAGACAATTTCCCGGCAAAGCAAATATAAAAAAAATGGTATCTTCACGACCATGCAATGATATCCGCTATGACAAATATGACCATTGGCCGCAAATAACCGAATATCAAATGTGCAATTACTGCAAAGCTAGCCAGGGAAGTACTATGTGCACATAATGTAAGGTTCATCTTTGTTATGTGAAGAATCGAAGTGTTTTTTGGAGTATCAACACCGCAAGCAATAAGATCTCTGAATTATTTTGTAAAGAAAAAATTGTTCATGGAAGATTTATTTTATTAAACAATTTTACTTCCACCAAAATAGTTATTTTTATTAAAAATCATGTTATTTACTATAATCTTTTAGTATATATTAAAAGCTTCTAGTAACATGCCAACTCTTCCAAAACATAGCAATGTATAGCATAATATACATTGTTAAAAATGCGATAATCACTGTACGTGTAGCAGTGTATAGTATAGTATACATCGTGTTTTTCCAAAATTTTCATATCAATATATCCAAAATTTTCATATCAATATATCTGCCAAGAAAACACATAGAAAATTATATATAAACTTACGGTACGGTACTTATTTGTATATCCATATAAATAAGCTAAACAACTATAGAACAATGTGATAAATAATTCAAGTACCAGTAAGTTTAAGTATTTGTTTAAGTTTGTACTATTCATGAGAAAGATTTTTATCATTATACTATTCTTGAACGCATTTATAACATATTTCAGACGTCAAAATATCTTTATCTAATGTCAAATTTGGATTTCCAAAATATGTTTTGGTGTTATTTTACATTTTAATTTAATTGTATACTATTGACATTAATAAAAGTAACTTTATCTTTATTATATTGTGTTTTCCAAAAATTGGTGATTTTCCATTCGTTACTAGTGTTTATATAAAAACATATGTTTATCGTTAGCACTTGATTTGTTTCGTGTATCGATTGTCACCAATTTCTACGATGGATATAATCAAAACACCTAAGGTAAATAAATCCTTTTTTATAGAAATTATGTTTTAACTTTTTTTCGCTTTCTTATATTTGACAGATACTATCTATGTAGTGGGCGTTTGGACGAAACTAACTAAAATTTTTAATTTTAGTGTTCATGATTATTTCTTTAATTTGTATACTTATATTTTTATTGTATATTTTTAAATATTTAATCTAAATTCTACTAGATTATTATATAAAATATTATAAAATATTGCTTACCATTCCAATTGTAATCCTAAGAGGATTTGTGTGTATTCATAATAATGATGAAACATATTTTTTTAATATATTTGTTAACAATTATGTTGTTTATTCATTTTAATAAATATATCATTGTACACATGAAGAGGGTAGTGTTGTGAAATCTAGCTTTTTATACCTAAACAAAGACAGATATTGAAGTAAATTTAATTCCTTAGCTGATTAATATTAATAGATTTTTATTTATTTTTTTAAAGAAAGCAATTTATTAAGTATATAAAAATATTATTACTTAATTTTTACCTATTTCTTTATAATTGTAACCTCCACTTTCCATAACCTACTGCATTTGGACACTGGAAAGAGATCTTGTTATATCTCAAAAAAGCCTTTTTTAACAATACAACAAGATTGTTTTTAAAATGTACATCTAAAACTGTACTGCCTATATTATATGGATATATTATTAAAGTCATCATAAAAAATATATGTAATAAATATAAATTACATCTAATAGTTCAATCAGATATTTAAAATAGGCAAAAAAGACTTCAAGACATTGCATATTGATTAGTGGAATTCTAATTCATGCTTTGTATTACAGAAGTGGGGAGATATAAATAATATATGTGAATATACTTAAATTCACTTAGTATTTTTTTATATTTACTAGTAAGTAATTGGATGTGGTGGTCTTAGTCAATGGCTTGATAATTTGGCAGAAAGTGGATGCGTCTTAATGGGAAAGGAGTGTTTTGACACTAGATTCTCAGGTTCCCTCTGCCTACCCTGCACAACTGGATACAGTGGGAAGTTAAAAAAAAAGTAACAACTTAACTATCGTCCTAAATGAAGATCGAATCCATAACCATTGTGTTCATAAAGTCGAAGTCAAATATTTTTTTTCAAATTAAGAAGTTGTATGCTTTATTTTTTGAACATCAAATAATTTACCACTGTTTTACTAAAGTTATTGTGTCAGACCTGAGAACAACCGGAGCGAAAACTCAGAGGGATTTTGTTTTAAATCAATTATTTAGACTATCCCACTGTGCTGTGATGGCCACAATTTTCAATATTTTTTAAAAAAATGTCTTATAATACTATCTAATATTACAAATAATGTTTATTTTGTTGACAATAAATTTAAATAATTATATTTACTTAAATTTCTGTTGTGTAAGTTGATTTGTCATAATATAATCAAAGTTGAAAAGTAAAGAAAGATTAACTTATCTGGCTGTGCACTAATTTTAGAATAAATACTCATCAATATTGTTTATAATTATTAGGACAATGTCATTCCACTATTGCCAGTGTTATGTATTTAGCTTATCAACCTTTTGTGTTCTTTTTATTACTTTGTAAAGTAAATATAAGAAAATATTATGCAATTTGTTAACTATGTACACTTTAAAAGTGACCAAAACGTTTTTGTTTTGTTGTAACAAACAAAATTTCCATTGACTAATAAAAAAATATTTATTTAAAAAAAAGCTAAAATCTACATACATAAAGATGAAACAGAACGGTATATCAAAACTATTGCCATCCCTTTCGCTCGCGCATGCTCCGATTTTTAAAAGTTATCGTACAAAATTCTACTTTATTCCATTCAAATAAAGTTTAATTCACGTTTTAGTGGAATAGGAAATATTTTGAGGATACCAAGAGGGTGCGATTATTGTCTATTTTTTAGTCCCAATCGCGACGTCTATGGAATAAGACGGTATCTAAAAGAAAGTGGGAAAATTTAAATTTTCGTATTCAATACACAGATTAAAAAGTTCTTTAAAATTTAAAGTAATTGTTGTTTTGTTTTTAAACATGTAATAAACTTTAATAGTATTTGATAAATTAAGTTACTAAAAAGTTTTTTTAGAAGTGTAATTGATAATTACAATTATGGCGTTTAGTTCCTTAACACCGTCTACTATGCTCGGTGAGCTTGGTAGATTGGCAAGTTGGTTCAAAGGTGATTGTATAGCACCTGAAGAGTTTGGCGGCCTTGCTGTTACTGAAAAGGTACGAAAATTTCAAGTTTTTTTGATGATAAAAAAAAGGTTAGTCTTATGTTGGTCTTTCTTTACGTTTCTCAGTTCATAATACTTGTTTTGAATAAATTCTGTAAACTATATTGTAAACTATACGAGTGACTTATTTCGTCTTTTGTTGTAACATACAATTTGAAAGCATTTAATATTATGTGTTTTATTTAGGCCGCATAGGCAGGATACAGGCAAAATACAGGATTTTGCTGCGATAACGCAATATCTAACGTAATTTATAAGTACGTACGTACGTATGTGTAATATCACTTGGTTCCTCCCATCTTATACTAGAGATGTGTAAGGATTGTAAATAAAATAATAAATCCTAATAATAAATGAAAAAATAATAACTTAGAAACTTTCAATGTCTATTCGTAGCCTAAGTTGTGAATTGTTCTTTTGCATAAAATTTTCATTATTGATATCTTACACCGAACTCGCTATAAGATCATTTAATTACAGAAACTCGACTTGTAACCTTAATTTTGCAATCAAAAATTACTCGAGGTCTTCGTGATGCAGCGACCCAGCCTCTTTGAACGCAATGGTTATAGGTTTGATTCTGACTCGGGGACATGTATTATTTAATATTTTCTCGGTTTGGTTACAACACAGAGCGCGGTGTTTATTTCTCTAAAATTTTGAAAGTTAGGACATTCCGTTTCCATTTAGACACTTCCGCTCCCCGCTTTCTCCCAATTTTGAAGGCATAGAGTGTTGAGTAGCGAAACTCAACGCCGTGCTTTGCGTCGTTTCCAGAGTGAGGAAATGAAAATTTTAAATATTTAATTACCTTGAGTGGGAATCGAATCCACAATCTGTAGGGTTTACAGACGCAAGCTTGTGCCTCGCGCTACGAATGGCCTTTACTTATATAATAAAACCTTTGAAGCTATCTCTACTATTGTTATTGCTAAATAAATAAAAAATTCGTCAGGAGTTCCCGGCTTTCATATGAAACGCGCTAAAAATAGATTATCGGGTTGTTTATTTAATGATACACATTACACAGGTGTTCAAACCTTGTCAAGCCTTTATTTGTTTATATTTTAGCGAGAATTGATTTTTCATTTTAGAAGTCAAAAAAACAGGTCCATGGTTCTTGCTGCATAGCAAAATAAGCAGAGGAAGGACGTAGTGTTAAGACACTTCGTTCTCTACATTCCATCGAATTTTTTAAACCTTGCGTGTTGCGTGGTAGAACGCCACGCCGCACCGCCGCCGCGCTTCATGTACCAAAAATGGTGTCCCCATTTATACACTAAAATAACGAGTGGAGAACACAACTCATCACAACAATCGCTTTTAAAATTATATACTTTCTGCATTTAAGAGAACTTAGTGATATATTATTCTGCTATACGGTTTCCGTACTTTATCAACTGTTGGCTGAACCTGGCTGATTGAGCCACCTCAGCGCAGTTGGTATATTTTACATTGAATGTGACTTTTATGGGATCACCTAACTATTATCTAGATATATTGTGTTTTTATGGCTCTACTTTACCTTTATATTTTATTGAATTATTATTTATTAATTAGAGGGAAACCTCGTTTGACCTTCGAAAACACAGTGTCAAAGATACTGGAGGAAAGTTACGTAAAAAGCATGAGGACCCCCGGAGGACATGTTTGAAAAGGTTAATGATAGTGGACGAGGCGAAAGAGGTATGCAGAAACCGTAGCGTTTGGCCCTCCGTTCCCTCCGTTCTCCCTCTCTAGCTACCCCGCTTGGGATACAGCGTGAAGCTAGTTAGATATATAGATTTATTAGTTAAGCTAATACTTTCTCATCGTCTTCCTCGAGTTAACCGTTAATTGATTATTTTAACCATGATACTATTATTATTCTAATAAACATACAAATGTGACAAATAATATGTTAGGTGACGAAGCGGGTAGCGGAATATTATACGATATATTTATTACATTTATATTTAACCAAAGACCTTTTAACACCCTGCAAATGTTGCTTGGGCTTGACACGTGTTAATAGTAGGTTCTTAGGAAATGGTACACCGTTTCCTTATTTGAAACCTTATGACGGTCATTTATTTACACGGACGGCTTTGATTTACGGGGTATTTTGTAAAGGTAGAAAAGTATTAGGAGTTAGAAGTTATACTATAATACAACATTGATTTAGTTGATTGCAAATTATAAATAAATGCGGTGTTGAGTTCCGCTACTTAATACGAAATCCCTCGACAGTTCGGCAGAAAGTGGGGAACGGCAGGGTTAATGGGAACGGAGTATCTTAACACTAGGTTTCCTGGTCTCACCTTCTATCCTTCTATGTGCGGGATACTGCGTAAAGTGAAAAAAGGAAGATCGGTTTCTTTGCTGGATACTGAAAAGTAAACCTTCGCCTTCAGTTAGCAATAACTTAACTGCGCTACGGTCATAGACCATTTAAAATAGACATATTAATATCAAATACATAGCAAATAGTATTTTATAGTAAGTATTTCTACTATTCATTTAATCCCCTAAGTATTTCTTACTTTAGTTTTTTGAAATAAGAATTATATTACCGACTACTTTCTATTAAATTGCAGAAGTGCATTTCGCTGTGAAGTGAAGAAGTCATTATGCATAATGATGCTTTCTAAATTGCATTTTTAATCTGTTTATCGTTTAATGGTACAGATTATAGAAATTATGCACTGCATAGATAAACTACAAGAAAAATCTTTAATTTTATGCTTTTGTTTCGTTGTTGGTTCAATCTCATTTAAGGGTACAATTTATACTTTGAATTTAATTTTCTCACGAGGACGGCAGATTTTATGTAACAGCAGACAGATTTTTATCTCTTCGCTTCGATAGACACAGCGCGGCGTTGAGTTACGCCAGTCAACACGCAACGTCTTGAAAATTGAATTGTTTTAACATAGGGTCACCTTCATCTTAACTTGAAGCTTTACATTATTATTAAAATGTTAGAGTAGTTATTTAATTATTTACGAAACGAGCTTTTAACTCGATTTTGCTTTTAAGGCAAACATTGATTGATGGATCCATTCCATTTATAAACTGTAATCTAACTTATTAAAACATCTTATACAGGTAAATATCGAATATTAACTTATTTGTATACGTTTCCATTTAAACTTTGGTATCAACTCCCATCATTTGATATAATATTGTAATAGTATTTTTTTTTAATTTTCAGTTTTGTAATGTTACAACAAATGTTGTCATGTTTAAGTTAGAAAATAAATGCAATTACGTCATTGTTGCACCAAATGAGCGGTATCATATATGCAGCCAAAAATAAATTCCGTGTCTTACATTTATTTATTATATTACGAGTTTTTTTTTGGCAGAAGTTTAACATTTGACGTTTTATGTATTTTATGTACTTTATTAATTTCAATCCGTCAAGTTTTCGTTTTAACCGTGCCAAGTTACGCAACCCGCAGTAATTGAGAGATATTAAGCACAGCTGGCGCTCTAATAAACACCAGTGCTTCCTAAAAAATATATATAATTTGAATGTAAAAAAAACCTTCTCGTTCTAAAACATATATTTTATTTAGATTTATTATGTAGGAAAATTAAAGTAAACTGAGGCCAGGCCAGAAAGTAAAAGGCCAGTCGTGGCGCAGAAGCAGATGCATAAGCGTGTGAATGTAAATGCGGCAGTTTATTGGTTCGATTACGATTCGAGGCGAGGAAATAAATTATTTTATAATTTTAATCCTTCGCTCTGGTGTAAAGGCAAAGCGCGGCGTTGAGTTCCGCGTTCCGAGTGATTAAAGTAAATACGTTTTTATGAATCTGGAATGAGGTAAAATACACACGTGGGTCACGATCGTTTTAATATGTAATATGTTTACGTTTTTTCTTGTAAGAATGTCGGATATCCAGAATAGGCAGAGAGAACGTGTTAAGACACTTTGTAACTCAACGCCGCGCTTTGTTTTGTTCCCAGAGCAAGGAAAATAAATAGCTCATTCCCCAGAAAATTGATTGATGAAAATGTGAGCTATCCCCAGAAATTTCCCCAGAATAGAAACCACAACCGTTGCGCTTACGATCAAAAAATGTGCTGCTACGCCACGACGGTCTACTAATGTAAAAACAATTACCAACTAAATGTTATAATATTACCGAATTGACATACAACAAACTTTGTAAAGCAACGGTCCGAAGTTTAAAAATACAAAAGATGTGATGTTGAAAATTTACATTCGCTTTATGAAAGGTTCGTTCATAAATAGAAAACTGTATTTTTTTTACGTAGAATGGCTATTTATTTATTTTTATTATAACAAATAGGTATGTGAGGTATGGAGTGGTTTTTATATTAGCTTTGCTTATTTGAAAATGTTATTGACCTATTTTATTTTATACACACACTTAAATTAATTGGAATTTATGTAAATCAGTTAGTATGTTTTTATAAGAGACAATAAATTGATAATAAACTATAATTAACTTAAATTTGTTACCTAAAACAACTAATAAAATAATTTTATTATGTACATACCCACTCACATATAGACATATTATGAATATAAAAAATAAATAAAATAAATAAATTAGCTTCACGCTGTAACCCGCACACAGCAGGGTAGGCAGAGGGAGCCTAGTGTTAAGACACTCCGTTCCCCACTTTCTGCCGAATTCTGGAGGCATTGCGTGTTGAGTAGCAGAACTCAACGCCGCGCTTAACCTCGACACCAGAGCGAAGAAATGAAAATATAAATTTAAGTAAATATTTCATCTCCTCGAATGGGATCGAACCCACAACCAGTCGGTTTTGCAGTCACACTTCGTGTCGCTGCGACCACGACCGGCCTCTATTATAAATATATATACATATAAATGTAGAAATACATACACGTTAAATAATTTAAATATAATTTAGAATTATTTATAGCGGTCGAGGCCTCTGCGTCTGAATTCGAATCTGAAATCCCTGTGGCGTAGTTTTATTGAAGCTTCGCCAATTAGGCTATACATTTGATCACATGCTTTGATACATTCATATAACTCATATTCAATTGAATATATTATATTCTTAATAATATTCTTAATAAAATTTTCCATTTAGTATTATGTGAGTGGTACGAGAGGCAGGCATGGGCGTAGGTATTAGAAGGAGCGGGTGGATCCTGCCTATCCCAGAAATTCAATAACATAAAAAATACCCTAAAAAATAAAAAAAAATTAAATACTTTGACACAAACATATTTGTTCAAAGCTAAAGTCCAGCCTCTTCTGGAAAATATCTCTAGATACGTTTATGGAGGAAGAGGTAGACAGTATTGATGATACTGGAGCAAATTCATGAAATAAGCACGAGGACCTCCCGGAGGACATGCATGAAGAGGTTGATCACAGTGGACGAAGCGAAATTGCATAGTGCATAAACCGTAGCGTTTGGCGTACCGTCGTCCGTAAGGGATAAAGCGTAAAGCGCGAAAAAAAAATTACATATTGAACCATGATGAAGTCTTCATTAAGTTGTTTTGAATTGGTGCTACTAAGTTACATAATTATTTATTCGTAGTAAGAAAGCGAGTGTTTCGTATTATATGATTTTTTTGCTTAGTATCAAGTATGTATCCGCGCTTTAAGCATGAATATCAGTGTTGTGAATATGTTAGTCTAGACGAAGTTTATTTTCATTACAATTGATACTTTTAACTGATTTAAAACTATGAAAACGTAATAACAACTTTTTCTCCCTAAAGATACCTCTTCTGTTCAGTTCAGAGAATAAAGATATTCAAAATATAAATATTATTACAAGTGGAAATCGCACCCACAACCACAGATTACAACCAGAAATTTAGTAACTGTGCCCTGAAACCGTTCCACTAATAAAAGCATTACCAAAAAAAATTCTTTGAGACAAGAATAGCCGAAAATTAAGTGGAGATTTCATAAATAAATTGGTACATCCTACAAAGTATCGTAAAACACGGGTCGGCGCAGTAAAAATGTCTACCTTCCCTAGGGTGGTATAAAAAGCGGCGCGGTGTGTAGGACCTACAACGGAAGCGGTTTTAACATCCGTTTTAGTTTCCCACTTTCCGCCAGCCATTTATTACAGATTGATTTGATAGACTTAGATTATTGTATGAAATGGTCAATTCTGTTGTAAAATAAATTGATATTTGTGTTTATATGGCAATTATGAATATCGGGTAGTGTTTACTTTAAGCAGAAATTATATATAGTAGTAACAAAATTTGTATATAATAGTTAATTTTAGTTAGTTAATAGCTCGCTAAGAGTGGCTGGCCCTTAGTTTACGTGGACTTCACGATTCTAAAATGTTAAAATCCGTTTTTTCCCTATCCTGTAGGATTTTTGATTTTGTTTTTTCCTTTGCACTCTCCAAGGAATCTGCACGCCAAATTTCAGCGTTCTAAGCTACGTATTTTAGGGTGTGTTGCCAGTCAGTAACTGAAAAGTTCTGAGTTCCGCCACTCAATACTCAATGCCTCATGAATTCGGCGGAAAATGGGGAACAAAGTATCTTAGCATTAGGTTCCCAAGTTCCCTCTGTCTAGTAAATTTTTCTAATAAAAAGATTTGTTTTTATTTATTCTTAAGTCTCATTGATATTATTATTTATTCTCATTGATATAATTCACAATGTACGTGTTTAGGTATAAATTACATACGGTGCCCAGATTTAAATCATGTGTTTTCGTTAATTTTAGAGTTTTTCGTTAGTAATAAGACTTCGTCGATATTTTCTCTTGTAAAGATAAGCTAGATAAGCCCAAAATAAAGGGTTATTAACAGAGAGGAAGCGTCTGCACTCCTTTTACGGGAGCAGCATATAGGGATAACTATTTCACCCATACCTAAAAAAAAATATTAAGACACCTCTACAGTTTAGACGTAGGATGTTTTTCATTTCATGATGTTCATCCGTACTGTATTTCGTGTGACGCAGTTACGAATAGGTACCGATAACGTAGACATTTACTGCTACAAAAATACTACTAAGGTTTAAACAACTTTGAACTTCGTCGCCAATACCTACGATTTGATTTCGTGAATGAGACGTGTGTGTCGGTTTCTCTTTGATAGGTTTATGTCTGCGTCGTCGTTCTTAACGAATGGCGTCTTATTTAACAAGGATAATTTTATTATTTATTATGTTTAAAAAGTCACTTTTTAATTTTTGGCAAAATCTCTGTTGTTTTCATTGTTTTAGGCTTTTATAGAGTAGTTAAAATTATGGGTTCACATAAAGTGGTGATGACAAAACACTCTGTGTTTTTAGTGCGTATGTATGTCCGTTCCTATGTTCTCCTTTAAAATGTTGTACGAATATTTTTAATACACAAAGCAATTACAAAAAAAAGCTTGTAAATTAAAGCTTTATAAGCTTATAAATTAAAGCTTTATAAATTATTTTACGTATCTCTTGACCTATCAACAGTCGTTTACGCCAAAACAGTTTATTAACTTTGAATTAAATACGTTTCCTGTTATTAATATTAATGATCTTGTTGAATATTAATTATCTGTAGATGATTACTGACGGAACGAAGGAAATCATTTAGTATTTACAGGACACGATAAGTTATCTGTGTTAACGATGTCAAAGTAAATGAAATTTATGCATAAAAGACTTTTATGTTAATTTTTATCTGTAGCTGTAATATTTTTTACATGTATATGTATATATTTTTGAATGTTGTGGTTCTGAGGTATAGTGAATATTTTATTTATTGAGGGCCATTGAGCGACGGTGGAGCAGCATCTGATTGTAAATACGATGTTTGTGGGTTCGATCCCTATAATCCCGGGGCATGACTAAAATTCCGGCAGAAAGCGTAAAGTGGACTGTATTAATAATAGGTATTGTCTGTCTTCCTTGCAATATGCAGGATACAGAGTGAAAATGAAAAAAATCTTTATTTAATTATAATTAAGGATTTTTTATTTATGATTAAATAAAGTTTTTAAATGTTAATAGTTCCACGCTAAAAGTTATGTAATAGTAGGAAAAATATTTTTGAAACTATAAAGAAATAATGCATAATGTATAAAATATAAAGACATCCTGCAGATTTCGAATCTGTAGCCCTCAGAAACGTTTTATGTCCAACTAAATTGGTATAGGTAGCATATCGTGTCTACTTAATTATTTTGGGCTTAGAAAAAGTATACTATAGTATTTATAAGAAGAAAAATCTTATATAAATAAAATATTACTTTGTAAGATAAAGAGAATGAAATAATAATTAGGTACTTACACAAAACGTAATTAATTGCTTCTTATTGGACTAAGACCTATATTAGTGCTTTATTTCTTATAAATTATTTTTTTATTTAAAATTTATATTTTCATTTCTTCGCTCTGGTATTAAAGCGCGGCGTTGAATTCCGCTCAACACGCAATGCCTCCAGGATTCGGCGGAAAGTGGGGAACGGAGTGTCTTAACACTAGGTTTCCCTCTGTCTACCTTGTTGTGTTTAGGATTTGATTTGCTTTACACTATAATATTAACATAATTAAGTCAAATAGATACATCAACACGTCGCTATCAGGCTCAATGTAGTGGCAAGTGAACAGATATTGGGGGTAATCGATTTACTCGCTCCGCTGAACAGTGTAAACATCTCAAGATTGTGTCCCATTTGACCATGGATGTCTTATTAATTGTGTTATCTTGTCAATGTTAAGTTGGAATGAAACCCTCTCAGGATTTATATGAAATTTATATACCTTCTTAATGAAAGTTGGAAAAGTCACCTTTTTTTTATTATCACGTTTTCAGTATAGCAGACAAAGGAAACCTACTGTTTAGACCTATTTACCGCCCGATTTTCGAGACGTTGTGTTGTTGACATTTGTGCGTGTTGTAATTAATAAGTATTTAATGCTAGGACGCATTGCCGCAATGTCAATATAAATCAAAAAATTAAAATTAAATCAGCTTCACACTGTATCCCGTATACAGCAGAGTAGGCAAAGGGATCCTAGTGTTAAGACACTCTGTTCCCCACTTTTCTCCGACATCTGGAGCCATTGCGTGTTGAATGACGAAACTACACGCCGCACTTTGCCTTGATACGAGAGCGAAGAAATGGAAATATGAATTTAAATAAATATTTCCTTTCCTCGAGTGGGGATCGAACCCACAACCACGATTTGTGCCCCTGTGCCACGATTGGTCTTCAATATAATTAAAGTAATTATTATAGGACTCTTCTATATAGTGGACGACGTTTACCGGCATCTGTGTGACAACGATTGATTGTAAATAATTTGCAAGGTTTGCGGCAATGCGTTCTAGTTGGTATACAGTAACAAATTTCATTAACAAGACTAATTGGTTACTTCTGTTCAATTTAAAGGCATTACTCGAGTGCTGTACCTATTAACTAGCAGCTATAGTCCGTAGTTTTTCAATAATATTTACCTATTTCCTATAGGTTATTATAATTTAGGCCGCCGTGGCGCAGAAGCATAAGCGTGTGACTGTAAATGCGACGTTTGTGGATTCAATATCCACTCGAGGGTGCGAAATATTTAATATTTTCATTTGCTCGCAGCAAAGTTTTGGCGTTGAGTTTCGCTACTCTATACTCAATACCTTGAGAATTCGGCGGATAGTGGAGAACAAAAGTGTTTTAGTGGGATCAGAGTGTTTTAACATTAGAGTCCACGCTTCCTTTTTCTACCCTTTCTGTGTGCGGGATTCAGAGTGAAGCTAATAAAAAAAATCCTAACATTTTACATATACTACACTATTTGCAATAAATTCAAAAATAAAAACTATTAATATAAAGTGTAACATAATTTCTAAAACACCCATTTCTCGCTTATTACTCTAATTTCCTGTTCCCATTTCCTCGTGTTCTTGTCTTGTGACAATTGATTTGTTGCAAATAGAACGTGTCATTCTTGATGTCAATTTTGTTGGTGTACAATAAAAAAATTGTAGTAGGTGGGTTTATAACCTACAATTTAGCGATTCGTAACTTCATCATATAAGGATAAAGTGCTAAGCTAAAAAATAAAAGAACTTCTCTTTCCGCAAGAATTTTTGAACGTTAAACTTTGGTTTTACTAAAGCGAAGATAAGAGAATAATTTATTCCTCCTTGCCAGACTGTAATACAAATAATTTATATATATTTTTTTATGATTACATTAAATCTTTCGAAATGAAAGTAGGTATATAGTTTATAGGTATTTCATAGAAAAAAACATTTTAAAGTTATATTTTTAGTTCATTTAAAATCAAATCAGCTCGACAGAGGGAACCACTGTCTGTCTGTTAAAACACTGCGTTCCCAATTTCCGCAGAATTTTGAAGCCATTGTGCGTTGAGTGGCGCACTCAACGCCGCGCTTTGTCTCAACACCAGAGCGAAGAAATGTAGTTCATTTTATACAAAATAGATCTATATGCCCGTAAACTTAAGTTGCTAAATTTTTAAATTGTACTTCCCGTTGATTTACAATCCTGAAATAGGTGCGGAAGCCTCGGTGGGCGACTCCGACTCACACTTAACCGGTTTTTTTAATATTATGAAATTGTATAAAATGTACAATCAGTTAGGTCATGCACTCAGAAAGCTCTGTAAGTATTAAATACAAACAAACATTTTGCTATAAAAAAAGGCTATCAAATTAATTAATTACAGCAAAAATAATTTCATTCTGAAGTTCACCGCAAATCCTCTCAGCCAGTCTCCGTGAGGTTTCATTGAATCCTTTTAGCTTTCATTGTCTTTATATGAAACGGCAGGAAAGACGACTGAAGGAATAAGTAAGTTTGAGATGTACGTATATAGGAAACCAGCAAACAAAATATATCTTTATCTTTTGTTTTCTGGATGCTTTAATTTTTTTAATTATTACTTCTGTTTTGTCATTTTTTAGGGTTCCGTACCTCGAAAGGAAAAACGGAACACTTTTCGGATCACTTTTCGGACTTTGTCCTTCTTCTGTCAAAGTTTATCTCGAGATTGCGTATAGGTATGAAGTGGAAATGAATATAAAATATTCAAGTCTACTAAGACTTTTGGAGCACAGAAAAGCAGGCTTCAAAGCAGAAGCAGGCTTCTTTCAAGTCAATCTCAATCCAAAGATACAAGCATGTCGACGGTCTCTAGATAAAGGGTCAGCGGGGTAGTCAGAGGGACGGGAGCGCCAAACGGGTCTTTGCATACCTCTTTCGCTTCGTCAACTGTCATCAACCTCTTAAAACATGTCCTCTGATCTAAGTAGTTCAAAAGAGCAATAAAACATTTGCGTACTTACATACTTTACCCAGGGACCATCCATGTATGCATCGGTTTTGCTGCTTTTTATATGACTTATGAAAGACACGAAGTGTAAATTAAACTAATAATTTACAATATAAATAAAGGAAAAAATCGAAAAATGAAAATTTATAGTTATTTCATTCACAACTTATTTCATTTCCATTATATGATAAGCCAAGGAGTCAAGTTCCTTTATTCACCAATCAATCTTGTGCTTTTGCCTCTGCCAGATCATAGTCGTATATACCAGGGAAAGAACTTAGCGTCAAGATACTCCGTTCTCTACTTTCCGTCCGAAATTGAGATATATTGCGTGGTCATTAGCAGACTAACATATCTTTATCAACCCACATCTAAAATTAATATCGTGCTATAAACAATATCATTCACTGCAATACTTACCACTCATCATATAAAGTACTAGCTCTTATTTACTTCACTCGCTTGCCGTTCATTCGCAGATTATCTTAATATGTGTAAATAATGTGTGAAATGTTTGACACATTATTTATACATAATATTAAAAAAGTAAGTAAGTGTGACTGTAAAGCCGACTGGTTGTGGGTTTGATCCCCACTCGAGGATATGAAATATTTACTTAAATTTATATTTCCATTTTTTCGCTCTGGTGTCGAGGTCAAGCGCGGCGTTGAGTTCTGCCACTCAACACGCAATGCCTCCAGAATTCGGCAGAAAGACTGGAACGGAGTGTCTTAACACTAGGTACCTTGCTGTGTGCTGCCTACCCTGCTGTGTGCAGGATACAGCATGAAGTTGATTTTAAGTAAGTAAGTAAAAGTCTTACTGCAGTTACAGTGGGTTGAATCGAACCGATTAACGTTCTTGTAATAAAGCCAATATCGTTCCTCAATAAATGGACTATCCTGACAATAAGACAATCCAGTAGTTTCTAAGATGAGATATAGATTAGAGAGATTAAAACGTTCGACCAATCAAAGTCTTCGGCTTTATAATATTAGTATAGATTAGTATTATATTCGTTTTAAAGTTCGCTTACTTCATACACTACTCGTGGTACATTTCCGTGAATGGAAATATTTTTTGAGTTGACACAATTCGGCTACACCCAGTAAACCAAATAATGGAACTAAACAAACATATTTGCACACTTTGTCCTATAAAACGAACGGAATGGAACTACATGTTTGTTGACCATAAATAAGTCTATTTTCATTTCTTTATGAATTAACATTGTATAAAAAAGTGGATAAGCGCGAGTCGGGCTCGCTCATCGAGGGTCCCGTACAAAAATTGGACGTCTCGAGCTTTTTCTGAAATGCAAGCTTAGCTTAGCCAGAGCCCTTTTATTTGATACGTCACTTGAACTAGGGGCTTTAATACCAAATTTTGCTCCTCTTTTTAGGCTATTCTATTTTATGATGGAACCAGAAATGTATAGTGTTCAGATTTTTTCCTGAATTAATACTATCTGTAGATGATAGCTGCCAAATTTCGTAATTCTAGGAGGAACCGAAAGCATCCTATTAATTTTGATTCTCTTTATAGTGTCGAAATACGAGTTTTTTATGATATAAACGATCATATCTTTTTTTAAGTAGATGTAGAAATACGCTTTTTGTCAGAAAATTATGAGAACGTAGATCTGTCTATATGGTTCGAATTTAAACTCGATATCTCCAAGCACTCCTGAGATAAGGCTCTTGACAGACAACGAGACAGATAGACAGAAAGTGATCTTATAAGGGTTCCTTGTTTTTAAATGGTACGGAACCCTAAAAAGAAAAGCTTTTCGCTCGTCATGTAAAAGTTCAGTGTTTCATGGTAAAAATCCTATACCTTTAACCCTGTATATACATATGTAGGTATCACGAAAGTAGCTTATCTATGTAAATAGATTTTTCATCTATGTTTAAATAAAGTTTCTAACCAAAGAAACCAACGTTGCAAAGCGCTATATAAGAGGCTTATTCACTTTGTTTCTCTATAAAACGGTTAATTGCGACACGAGTGCGCTGTAGTCCAATTAGACACCCTCGAGTTTTCTTGAAGTATTCATACAAAGCTTTGTGTATGTACGTACATATGAAAACTTAAAAAGTTATTTCTTTAGATTGTAAGACTTTATGCGTAGGTTTTTATATAGGTATTTATTTTGTTTATTTTACTCCACTAGCCCTGCCCTTTTATTAATAAAAGATAAAGTTTTTTTTATGGACAACTAACCAAGTACCAACCAAATATGGGCATCTGCTGAGAAGATATAGATATTTTATATATCTATCTGTTCTTGATTTGTTATATCTGACACTTAGATCTAAACAGAGTAAACTCAAAAAAATAACCTTTTGCAGGAGAAGCGAAAGACTGATAACTGTATCCATGTGCATTGCATCGCTTTGTAGGTCTAAAGTAGAAGTGAAAAATGACTTGCATAACATTAAAATCAAAATAAAAGGTGGTGTAAAGAGTTAAGATCTTGTGTACTTGAGTATCGATATTTAGTCTTTATTTATTGTGAATGTCGTACTATAAATACTGTTTGCTTTTCTAGGCTACCGAGCCCCCAAAGGGCATCAAATAACTGTGCCGTAATATATAATTTATGTTTTCATATTTTAGACGATATGTTTTTCCAAATGGCAGTCTAACTCTTCTCGCTGGCATTTGTTTCTTTTTTTAGCCTTATGTTGTGTCCCGCACATATCACCTGGGAAGCAGCGGGAAGTTGAGAACCTAGTGTCAAACTTCAAACACTCCATTCGCTTTAAGTCACTTCCGTTCCTCACTTTCCGCAGAATTTTAATTTATTTAGTGGCAGAACTCAACGCCACTTCTTAGTTAACTCGCTTTAGATCTAGGTGTGAGATATGATAATACAATTAGATATTTTTAAAAATAATACTTAGAGATTACATATACATACATTTTCTACACCGTAACGTTACAATTTTGAAAAGAAGTATTTATATTTTTACATCATTACTAGGGCTTTCAGATTCTATACTATCTATATCAACTAATAAAAGTGAAAAGTTTGTTTGGTTGAACGATCTAGTTTCATAAACTAATTAAACTGAAATATTCTTTTTGTGTCAGATAGTCCATTTATTGAGGTACTCTATAAGCTATATTACATCACAGTTTTCGTTTCTATGCAACTCACTATATTTGCGGTCAAAGTTACCTCGGTCATGTGTCATACACTAGTCTTAGTTATTATTTCTATTTGATCACGGAATCAAAGCCGTGAGTAAAAGCAAGTTAATTATAAATCAAGCGAATGGCGGTGCAGGGGAACAAGCTTGCCACTGTTAACGCGACAGGTTTCGAGTTCGATCCCATTCGAGGAAATGAAATATTGTATATTTTAATTTCCTTTTCTCTTTGAGCTTCTTCCGCTTTCCTTGAGTTCCACTATTGAACCGCAATGTCTCGAAAAAATTGGCGGAAGTGCGAAATGGAAGTGTCTTAATGAGAACAGAGTGTCTTACACTCCGTGTTACGTTACACTAGGTTCGCAGATTCGGTCTGCCTACCTTGCTATGTACGGGATATAGCGTGAAACTAAAAAATAAAAAAAGTTACTAATGTTAATGTTTAAATTTATACAATATATTCCACGTGGATATATTTTACTGTGAAATCGAGGCCGTTGCGGTCGTGTTTAGGTCGTAGTAATTGTAAGCGTAGGTTTTCTTTGAAATACGAATATAACGTTTATCTATAAATGACAATGCGATGGATAAGCTGTGGATACTTTATTTTTCTATTTATCTTTTATAGAAACGTTTGGTGAAGAATCTGGACTCTCTAAATATATTTTTTCTTTTTTTCTTTACAATTTCCTATTATATAATAATTGTACGAATAACATATTGAGAAAATACACATAAAATTTTATGAAAAAGCTTAAAACATACTGCAATTAGACAAAAAAAAACACACACATACTAAAATTAGCAACACATTTAGGATATAATTTATCTAATGAGCAAAAAATACAAAAACTTAATAAACAAAGAACAGTGTAGAGAAGCAAAAAAAGATATCATATATTTTTTATTGTAATACGAATCCATTCTATGATTCAAGAGAGGAACAGTGAAATAGAGATGAGAAATTGAAATGAACTTTAATAAAATCCAAAAATATTTACATAATTTTTTTATATAAGCATTGATGATCTTTGATTCGTCGCAAATGTTTTATGTCGAAAGTATAATGAATATCAAAAGTTTCGATCCAAACCCAGAAGTTTTACAATTAATTTAAACCCACGGAAATTGAGTTAGTTTGTTGGAATTTTCTATGGATTATATCATGCGAGTACGTTATTGACGAAGTGAGGTAACTCGCGTAAAGTTAAAATTTTGTACTTCAAAATTATTAGTATTAGTAACTTTCACCTGCGGCTTCGCTCGTATACTAAAATAGATATACTATTTGTTGTGTATGAGACACGAATTAAACTTCGAAACCAATATCTTGATGTAATATAGCCTAAGTTTTTCCTCGACAAGGCACTATCCAACACAAAAATATTTATATATTTTCTTACGGAAATTTGAGTAAAAAGATGTCTCAAAACAAAGTATTAGAAAAGTTGGATGTAACAGACGAAATCATTTTTTTATTAAAATATCTAATTATTATAAAATAATATAATATTTTATTAATGTACGTAACATGTATAATTCTGTTCTGTGCTCTGATTTTGGCGTGCCAGTTGAGCACTAATTTGCATTGGGCACTAAATAACGAATGTCAATATACTAAATAACGTTGTATGGAGAATAGTCGGAGGATTTTTTAAGATAAAAAAGAGATATTGCTACATATTAGAAGAATACTTATTTAAAAGAGAACTAGTTAAAATAGTGTCTGTTAAAATAAACAGCCTCACGCTATATCCCGCACACAGCAGGGTAGGCAGAGGGAACCTAGTGGTAAGACATTCCGTTCCCCATTTTGCGGAATTCTGGAGGTATTGCGTGTTAAGTTAAATAGTGTATGTAGTAAACAATATATTATTAAAAAATATACTAACGTGACGTACGCCTCTTTCCCCTAACAACGTGAGATAATCCAGCTTTACTGCGACCTTTCATTCAGTATACATGGCCCGTAACCAAACACGTCTGAGTAAGCTCTTCCCACTGAAAGAAAGCTTTTAACCTAGAAATACACAAAATAATACCTTAGAAGTGTCGATACAAAGATTAATCTATAAATACTTTCTATGTATGGATGTTATTGTATATACTTTTATTAAAAAAAAGAAGTTATATTGAAATAATATTGAATATTTTAATTATGTTTAATGATTAATAAGCAAAGTTAAGGCCAGTCGTGGCGCAGGGGCACAAGGTGTGGACATGCAGAAAAAGATGAACCAGATGCCGATCTTTCAGATATAATATTTTACATGTAGTGCTTGCATTTTATTAAGCACAAAGGACCCTCTTTCCTACCCAGCCGGTGTCGCTGTAAAAGACAATAGGGCTAAAAGCAAACAAGTTAGCCAGTCCTATTGGTCTCAAGTTTGAAGCTTCAAGTTAAAAAAAGAATGGTTCAATCTCCTAAGAAAATTCATTATTTTCATTTCTCTTCTGTTGAAAAAGAGCTGAGTTAATAATCTGAAGCTGAGTTAATCTGGAACTCAGCTCGCAATGTCTCTAATTCTGACGAAAAATGTAGAATGGAGTGCCTAGACACTAGATTCTTAATACCTACCTGGCCTCGCAGGAAACAATAATAACAAGTTGTTATCTATAATCAATAATTAACCAACTGAATTCTAATTAAATTGAGGTAAGAAGCCGTTTAGTATTATATCAATATCGTATAACATCATACATAGTAAGTTTATAAATAGAGTCGGATACTCAATTATCACAGACCCTAATACCAAATTACATACCAAGACCCCGATTCCATCCATTTAACTATGTATATTGACGGCGTCAAGCTATGCTGTGTTCATATGTTAATATTGATTCATGAACATTGCATCTGACAGAGTCTCACTGCACCAGTGATCGGATTCAAGCCCCATTCGGAGGAATGATTATAAAATTATTTCCATTTCTCCGCTCTATTAAAATACAGTGTGGCGTTGAGTTTCTTAATTCAACATCTGTTCTGTTTATCCCACTTTATGCAAAACAAAGCGTACGTAAACCTAAAACAAATCTAATGCAATTAACCAGCAAAATGTTTTACCTAATCTGTATTCTGTACACATTCAAACATTACTTCTTAATTATTTTTTATCAGGTCGACTCGTAATGATAATTATGTATAAGGTCGGGGCAGTATTTTCGTATTGTTCATACAAAGTAAAATATATTTTTTAGGTATATTTTTTATTTATTTATAATATGTATGTGCCGTTTTGATCGATGACATGTTGCCATCCATAAGATGACAACAAGTCATCGATAGTGTGTAGTAGTGCCATGATCCCATTCCTGTAGAAATTTTGAGATTTTTGATTAAAAAAATCTGACAGATAGAGTTCAGCTTTCTTTTGAGGTTAGCTTTACGCTTCCTAAAGAGTTCTGCAATGACCGAAACAGGTGGAAATCTGATGGAGCAAGGTCAGGGCTAAACGCAGGATGCATCAACCCATCCTAGCCAAGCACTCTCAATTTTTGCTGCGAGCAAATAAATGAGTGCGGTCTGGCGTTGTTATGGTGGAATATCACGGCTTTCCTATTCACCAGCACCGGCCGGTTTTTCTCAATAGCTTTTTTTAAATTTCATCAGTTGCTGAAAGTAGAGGTCAGAATCGATTATTTTACCAAAAGCTCATAGTGGATGATTTATTTCCAGTCCTACCATACACATAATATCACTTCGTTCCGACTCAGGCGGGGCTTTGCCACGGTCTGTAGGGCTTGTCCATGCTTCAATTATGATCTTTTTCGCACATTCTTATCGTAAGTCACCCATTTTTCATCACCCGTAATCAATTGTTAAAGAAAGTTTCAAAATTGTTACGTTTCAACAAAGAAACGCAAATGGAAACACGTTGCATTAGGTTTCTCACAGTGACATCACGTGGTACCCAAATGTCAAGTTTTTTCTTGTACTCAGACTTTCGTAAATGACGTAAAACTTTTTTCATGATTAACATCTAATTTTTCAGCAATGTCATAGCTACTAATATGTTGATCTTGCTCCAGTTTCTCAAAGATGGCACTGATTTTATCTGTGTCCAAAGCGAACCTCATCTTTCACACTAGAATTTCCAGACTTGAAACGCTTGAATCACATTTGTGCTAATCTTATTAATTGATGATGCGGCATTATTCCGTAAACCGCACAAATTTTATTCGCGGCGTTCGCCACATTTTATCTTCTTCGTCACATAAATGAAAAAAAATGGCGGGAACTAGTTTTTTTTTAATTTAATGCATCTTCAAAATGTCACATTTAATGGTATTAAAACCAGCCAGTTGCATTCAATACAGCAAAAGAGGTTTGATTACTAATAATACATTCAAAATACGAAAATACTTTTGCCCCGACCTATTAATAAAATTTAAAGAACTGAATTTGAGGTAATTAGAACAATTGTATTATGAAAATTAGCAGTTATGTAGAGTTTAAGTGACAATACAGTAATATAGTTAATAACTCATTACTGCATTACACATATTTATAACTAGGTAATATAGTTTATATTTAATTACTAATTTAACTTAGCTTCACGCTTTATGCCTAGCGGGGTAGTCAGAGAGAACGGAGAGCCAAACGCCATGAACCTTCATACATGCCCTGTAATGTACTAACTCTAGTTTAGGCTCTATATAATGTATAGCTCCGAGTACATTTTATAGCATTTGTAGCATCTAAGTGCTACAAGTGCTGCTGCTCCATACTAATATGGAAAAGCGTGTTTTTTAGTTTTATTAAACTATATATTATTATAAGTACGTTCCACATAGAACAGAGTAAGCAAAATAACCTAGTGTTCCACAATAATATAAATGAAATAAGACACACTGTTCCACAGTAAGAAACCCAAATATTAACTTAAAACCTTCTGCATCACACGAAGCTATTTATCTACATCCAACTCTAATTCCGAATCCAGATCTTCAATATTTGCGATTCAAACGTACCTCTCAAAGGAATCCATCTTCATTATTAGTTCTCTCAAATGGAGAGTGCAATGTAATAAATCTTCGATGCCTTCTTGTAATTGTGATGGATAGTATTTATTTAAGAATAAGATTAAGTTTTGATTTATTATAGGCAAAAAATAAATTTAGAGGCTTGTACTTTTGTATTCTAAACATTAATATAATTTGCCTACGCTGCTATAGGTGGATTACAGCAGATTGAAGCTAAAAAAAAACAATATTGCAATGATAAGTGTTTACAGTTAGATTTGTTCAAATATGCACTCACCTCTTAATACCTTTTCCTATACAAAATATTGACTGCCGTATAAAAATTACAACATTGCGAGAATCGAACCTGTGACACTTGGAAACCGGCGAAGTACTCTGCTCAAATGTCCTATGGTGAAAAGCACTCGCAAAAGTAACTCAATGTTTTTTTCACTATAAGTCGTAGTACACTATATATAAAGTGTTATACAATAGTCTCTTTACAAATTTACTTTTTCCTCTTTTGCCAAATAAATTGTCTCCACAATGAGGTATTTTGTTACACGAAATAATATTTCAAAGTTCTTTTTTATGATATTCGTTATTAACACAAACTTTTGAACTTCGCGAAGGGAAAAATGTCGCTATAATTTGACAAAGTTTTAAAAAGCTTGAGATTTCTGATACTAAATTTAGTAAATGCTTTGACTGTTACTTCTATACTTCCTTTGTTGAATATTACTTGCGTATAATATATATATAAAAAATTCAAATTACTTTTGTAAATATCAGAGATTAGGCGGAAAGTAGGTAACGGAAGTGTCTTAATGGAAACAGGTTCCCTGTGCTTTATCTGCTACTGAACCTACAAAATAAAAAAAATCTGTGCTCAGATTTCTAAGTCAAGTTTACCGAGGAACAGTAAATTTGAAGCATTTTTTTTTTATATCTAAGTAAGAAGCCAACGTGGCAACGGTGGCAGTAGAACAGCGTTTGACCGTTCACGCGGCCGTTATGGAAAGGAACTATGATCCCCACGAGCGATTGAGTATGGGCATAGGAATAGGGAGGGCCGGGTGGCGCCAACCCTACCCCATAATAGTCTTGTATACAAGCAAAGACTAGTCTTAGAAAACGTATAAAAAACCGAGTGTAGCATGCCTAACATCAGGAGACGCAGGTTCAAATTCCACTACATTATTTTTTTTGTTTCTAAGAAGTACTTTTTCTTAAGTGTGGAATAACATTTTAAAAATATAAAAAATATATTTGTTTCTAACCTTACAAAGGATTGCACAATAAACTTCAATTGGAAAGTTCACTCTAGCTACCTATAACTCATCCGGTCTTTATTCGAATATAGTTCGAAATTACTTCGCAACTAGAAATCTGCTGTAGTCACGCTTCATATTGGTATTGATATAAGGGTACATAGTGCACACACAGCAATCATAATGGATGAAACACACGATGTAAACATATCAAATAAATACATGAAGGACTTTCACGCTGTATCCCGCATATAGCGAGGAAGGCATAGGAGACTTAGTATGTTGAGGTATGGCTGGCAAAAATGTAATGAAAATGAACGTGTTTTTTTCTTGGTTTGTACTTAGAATGACTCATTTCTGTTCTTCAACAATTATTTATTTAACTGAATGTGTTCCGGAACAGTCGTCCAGCGTATTACGTTCACGAAACATATTTCGACCGGAATTAAATATCACTGTTCAACGGTGTTGAGTTTTGCCACACAGTTAAGTGGCAAAACTCAACACCGTGCTTATAGTCCGACGCTGTTTCGCTGTAATACAAAAGCCCCTTAAATTAAGATTATTAATTTTATAGGCGACGCCTTCAGGACACTTAAAAAGTGTCTGATTGTTATGAATTCGAACTGACTCTAGGAAATATCTTTAGTCCTAATAAAAAGGAGTGTCTCTAATACAAAGATCTACAGGAATTCGTTATCGTAGTATTGCTCGCTTTCAACCATCGCTAATATGAGATTCAGTGAATAACCCGCATACTGCTGGTTATCATTGCCTCAAGGTTGCCGAGGTATAATATATAGGGGATCTGATAAAAATACCTTTCTATTCAAGCCTCTTGTGTCTGTATTTATATGGCATATTCATGCTTTTTTATCGCTACTCTACTTCCAAAAACTTAGGGCAAGCTGAGGGAACCTAGTTATAAGTCATTGTTTTCTTATTTTCTGATCATTTAGGGATAAAAATTGTGGATTTAAATGATGCTCTTTACTACAATAGTTTTGAGTATAAATTTGCGTTTATTTCTTGATTTTGCATTGGACTTAAGAACTATGACAATCAGTACAAAAATAGTAAGCGGCCACTTCTCTACTCTAGTGGGAAATCAACCCATAACCGTTTACAATCAGTCACTGTACCGCTATACCAGGATGGCGAAAGAGGAGTGGTAGAACCCAACCACGCACCGCTAACACAGCTTCTAATCAATTCAAAATAAATAATTATCATATATTACGTTTTATAATGCGAAGTGTATTTGTAAAGGAAAGCAAAAGCTTTCTATCAAAGCATACTTGACCAACCTAATGGTATGTTCATTTTGTTTCAGGTACGTTGGAGCTTTAAAAGGTTAACGAGGCATTATCTGGCGTATTGTAACGAGAGTATAGCAACGGTATTTAAAAATAACTATGTGTATTTATAAATTGTATATGTATATATATATAAGGCCAGCCGTGGGGCAGAGGCACAAGTTTGTGACTGAAAACGCGACTGGTTGTCGATTTGGTCTCCATTCCACATGTTCTTTTTTTTTGTATATATATATGAGCTGTATACCCCACCATACACCAGAATAGCCAGAGAGAACCTGGGAAACTAGTGTTGAGACACTCCGTTTCCTTTGAGACACTTCCGTTCCCCATTTTCCGCCGAATTCTGAAATTGTAAATCGTAGCTTGAGTATTGCTGAGTAGACATCATTACATTTCTTTTTCTATGTTTGACTGTGAAAAATTAAAGATATATGTACATACCTATTATAAAATATAAAGAATCTATTTGAAAATTTTTTTCAGTAACTCTTAAGGTTATCTGCCCATTGTTTAGACAATTAAGCGACCGTAAAAATACCCTTTAAATAATAAAAGTATGTAACAGAAACTGAAATACCACTCTAAATGTCAGCTCATTTGAACACTTTGGGGCAAAAGTGACAGTTACGAAAACTTTCGGAAGTTCCGCTTGACAAGTCAACCTTGTGCGAGTCATTAAGTTAGAAATAGCATTTGCTACCGCCTTTTATTTAAAATGCTTAGTGAAAATGTACATAACTTTTATTTTTTTATAGGTTTTAAATATTTTTACCTGAATTTTTATTTCATTTTATTTCAATTTCTCCACTGTGCTTTCGAGTGTGACCTTGAGTTCCACCATTTTCGAGCCGTCGCAGCACAGGGGCACTAGGGTGTAATTGAACCGCGACGGTTGTGACTTCGATTCCCACTTCAATAAAAATAACAAAGTGCGGCGTTGAATTCCGCCAGTTAACACGCAGCGCCTACAGGATTTGGCAGAAAGTAGGAAACGGAGTGTCTTAATGGAGACTGAATTGTCTTAACACTATACTTCCATGTTCTCTCTCATGATGTGAAATTAAGCTAAAAAAAATCATACTTTGGATAAGGCTTAAATTTAGGTTTAAAATAATAATGTTAGCCAAGTCTGTTATAGACCATAACTTGGTCACTATAGAAGTCGGCTATAGATAACTTGAACAACTTTTATGATAGCACTTTTGATTTTTTTTATGGAAAAGATACATGAATAAGATTATAGAATCTATAATATAGTAGTAGGTACGGCTTCCAACACAAGTATAATATTTTAAATAAAACTATTTTAACCGGATTAACAACCGCACAAGTATAATAAGTACTTTCTGGGGACGTCTCACCAAACAAATATTTTTATGATTTGGGAAATGAAACATTTTTATTTTTTAGTAACAAAATGCCTTCTACGCCAGATTTTGTAAATAACTTTGTAACTGAGGGTCTTAGAAGCACCCGCAATTTTGTCTCACCTTAATCATCTATGTTATCTCTTTTATTTTGGTAACAACTGAAATATAGTGTTTCTTAGCTCTCTCTTATTATTGTGTAGAAAATGTTCACAGATGCACATAATATATTGTTTAAAAGATAGTTTTATACACTGTTCTTTGATAGGAATATTTGGTTACACTTCTTGATTATGATTTTTTTTATTTATGTCATGGTTTCAAATTATTTTTTGTAAGTATGTAAGAATTTGTAGGATTTTTTTAAAGTTAGTGTTGGTGTAACTGTAACACTACGGCTGTGGGTTCCATCCTAACTCGGACAAATTAATTATTTTTTCATTTCATCGGTCTGGCAAAAGTCCGGCGGTGAATTCCGCCACTCAACACGCAATGTCTCGAAAAATTAGTAGGGAAAGTGGGGAACGAAATGTCTTAACACTAGGTTCACTCTACTTACCCCGCTATATGCGTTATACAGCGTGAGGTTGATTTATTTGATGCGATTTAAATACTATTTATGTCCAAATGCCTTTGGTAATTTTCTTTGACACTTGTGTAACAAATAAAACATTATACATGTAATTAACACCTGTCTATTAGATACTCCCATCTAATGTTTGTTCAACATTAAAGCTATTGTCACACACAATCGATATGTGTAGCTTACAGCCGGCCCCATTAGAGTTCCTTTGTTGTTACACACAATCCCCCTAATGTATCGGCAACAAACCGCAACACTGACATGAATACAAAGTAAGTACAAACTTTCAGTCCCAGAAGCTTAGTACGCTCGTACTTTGACATTACTTGTATACCACTAGTAATATTGAATAATATGTTGATAATATTTCTGTAAATTTTACTTCAGGAGAGTCGACTCGAGAAAATGAAATATGTAATATTTTTATTTCTTTGCTCTGTTTAGGAGGCAAGGAGCGCTCTTAAGTTACGCCAGTCAATACGCAATTCCTTCAGAAAGTGAGGAACGGAAGTGTCTTAATGGGGTCGGAGTATTTTAACACCACGTAACCATGTTTCCTCTGCCTTCCCTGCTGTGCTAAAAAAAGAAACTTATTTTAATATATTGCAACAAATTCTTTAATTTTTTTAACAAACGTAGGTATCGCATAGGATTTTGGACGTATTTCCATAAAAACGTGTGACTAAATCGGCATGAGCTCTTGGATAATTTCCAAGAGTTGCGGGCGCGAGTCCCGCTATGTTAAAGTTTTCACACGATTCTAAATGTTTTCTTTCCTACCTAAATATATAATTATAATTTAATTATTTCAAGAGAATATTATGAGATAATTCTTCAAAGTGTATCTCAAAAGTGTGCTTAAATTAATAGTGATTACGTTATCTGTTTTCCGTGAATGAGGGTGCCGTTGTTCTGCCATATTTTGTGAATTGATGTTTGTCCCATGGTAATTGTATGTTTTGACCTTTTTGCTTTTATTGCACGAACATTTTAAGAACTGTCATTTAAATTGTAAACAATATCTCTACAGAATAAAATATGAATGGGCTAAACATAATTTTGCGGTTCATATTCCCCACATTTCTGGGAAGATGATGCTTATGATATTCAACGTAGCTTACTACTTGAAGAGGTATTATTTCATATTTATATTGATGGATTTTCGCTTTTCGTCGGAAAAGAAGTTATTTTCCACGACCATTTTAGATTATGTTCAGAGAAATAAGATAAATAATGTAAGTAATATCTTAAAGGAGGACCACGGAGCCTTTAGATGTAGATCAATGTTGGGCACAATCAGACCGTGAATGTTACGATTGTCTTAAACGTTTAATATTTAGTTACTTAGTTTTTTCTTAGTTCATACCCTATAAGGGTTCAAAATCGCCGCGTTAAGTTAATATTTTTAAAGTTGAGACGCCAAGATTGAGCGTGGGAAACAGAGTTATCTAACACTAATCTCTGCCTACCGGCGCTTACACAAAATACATGAGTAAAAATATAAGTGTCGAGACTATCTACTGCTTTACTGATGCATCATATGATTATTAAGGGTGGAAGCATCAGCGGTCCTTTTACGGGAACAGCATATAGGGTAAAATATTTTAAGCCCATACCTAAAGAAATTGCAGAAGGAACAGCATATAGGGTAAAATATTTTAAGCCCATACCTAAAGAAATTAATCAAGATACCTCAACAGTTTAGACGTAGGATTTTTTTTCATTTCACGATGTTTATCCATACCTGTATTTCGTGTGACGCATTTACGAATAGATACCAATAACGTAAACACATGCTACTACAAAAATACTACTAAAGGTTAAACTAGTTTGAATTTTGCCGCCAATACCTACGACTCGATTTCGGAATGAGGTATATGCTGCGGTTTCCCTTTGATACGTATATTTCGTTCTTGACAAATGGCGTTTTATTTTATAATGATAATTTTATTATTTATTTTGTTTAAAAAAAACACTTTTTTATTTTGGATTTTTTTATTGTATTAGGCTTAGAGTAGTTAAAATTGTGGTTTCATTTAAAGTGGTGGTGACAAAAACACTCTGTATAGCTATTCTAAGTTTTCATATTTTGTTTATGGCTTCCACAGTAAAGCTTATCTTTGTCAGCCTTACTCTCGTGCTCAACTTATACTAGGGACAAAAATGCGGCTACGCCCGCTTAAACTTAAGTATTCTTATATTATAGCGATATTATACAAAATCTTAACATTAATTATAGCCTCTGTGTTATTCCGATGTATAAGTTATATTACTATAAGTCGTAGTTAGCAGTTTTATCTAAATTCGTTCAGTAATTTATGCGTGAAAGTAAACCAACATCCACCCTCACAAACTTTCACATTTATAATATTAGTAGGAGTTATAAATATCGTCATCTCGCTGTGGTCCTGGTACAATATTTTGAAGGATAGATAATTAATGGATTGGAAAACTTGTTTCATATTCTTTTAAAAGTGTATTTTTAACAGAGGCTTTCTTGTAGTTTTTGCTTATTTCTTTTCCTATAATAACTTTACGTTTTATTATCATCCTTTGAAACTTTTTTTTTAAAAAAAAAAAAACCTAATTTAATGAAATAAAATATTTTAACCATTATAAATTCTTTGGATATTTTTAATTTAATGGTTTCATTTTTATATATAGTTGTTCCATAAGGTATGCAAAGTGCGGCGTCGATTTCCTCCTTCAAGGTAAAGCCACTTGACACACAATACGTCCAGTATTGGGCGGAAAGTGGAAAACGGAAGTGCCTTAAAAGGAACAGAGTGTCTTAACACTAGGTTTCCAGGTTTCCTCTGCTTTCTCTGCTATATATGGAATACAGCGTGAAACTCCTTAAAATAAAATCAATGTGAATTAGGACGTTTGTAATAGACCTAGTTTATAATAGACTAGTTGTGGACTAGGGCTATTCAACAGCACCCTGTTTATATACATAAAATATATAAAACAAAAATAGTGAATCCTGCTTTCATCTTTATTTTATTAAAATTATATTATCCTTTAACGCAATATAGAATTTATAATTGAGAAAGCAATTAGGCATGGGAGGTACTCTATTGTGTTAAGCTTCAACATTTTTCATTATAGTTCACTTGAATGAAACGCTGTTGTCTACTTTAAATTAAATATTTTTTACATTTTTGTGTAGCACACACATAAAAAATGCTATTCCAGACTAAAGAAAGATTTTTTTTAAAACTTTTAAAATTTTTAACATAGCAGTAGTCAAACCCGTATCTTGGACGATGAAATAAAAATATTATACTTTATATTATTTAAGTTGATTTGATAAATCTAGATAGATAGATAGATAGATATTGAGTAGAAGAAAAGTCTAATTTCTTAAGACATTTCGTCACTTAATTATATATATTTTTAAGTGTAACGCTTCATGCAGCATGTATAAAGCAAAGCGCGAGCTGTCAAGGCGCTCCATTCTCCGCTTTAGCTGGAATTCGAGACACTGCTTATTGAGTGACGGAACAGTATGTATCCTTTGCTTGTGGGGGACCGATGGTGTTAACACGAGGTTTCCTCTGCCTGCCTTGCTTTTGACGGAATACAGGGGGAAGTTATTTTTTTTCCAAATAGGACAAAACTAAATTGAATATAATCAAGATTTTTTGTCCTATCCTATTTGATGTAAATGTTCAATAGATAGACCTACTTTCCAATTGAGGCACAAAAGCGTATCACTGCCGGGTCGCGTGTGTTACCGTGTTAGTAAACTTCTATTGTGAAATATGTTCCAGACCTATTAAATTGATTGTTACTGTGGCAAGCCCCAATTTACGCTACGATTGTGTCCAAATCATTCTATTTGTATAATAGTATATATATAACTAAAAACTAAACACAATACTTCCAAGCATATTGTAAAAAAATACAGTTATCTGTATAATTTCTCTTACATCTTAATTATTAATTTATTAACTTTTTAATAAGAACACAAATACAATTATTCCTCGTAAATAAACTTTAATATAACAATACTGTGCTAACACCCTGATTGAGCTATGGCGGTGTCTAATTAATTTCAGTTCGTCGCTCATATTGCAATATACGATGCTATTCCAATTTAATTCCATTTTGTTTTTGACTCGTAGCTGAACTCCCTTGCGACATACTGACGTTAAAATATATACATAACTATATTTTGACACAGTCGGCAGTAGGTACCTTATTAGTACAGGCGATGGCTTTAGGTTAAGTTAGTCCATCCCTTAGGCTGAAAAAGATCTTTCGCCAATGCAGTTGGTCATATTCATCTTTAAAGAAATTCTTATTATTATTTCCGAATTAAGGAACATACACGTAATGTTAAAATTATGGCTTTTGATAAATTGCTTTCTGAAAAATTAATTATCGTCTATTTCTAAGAATTACCACAAAAAAGTTTTTTTTTGGACTTCTTTACTGGCCGGTTTTTTAAGTGTACTTTAAGTCAATCGCTGTGTAATAATTTCCTGCACAAACGCACAGACGTTTGTCCGGCAACAATCTTAAAAATCATTGTTTTTGTTTTATGTGGTGAAGGTCGTATTTTAATTAGATCTTTTTTTAACTATGCATTTTCACTACGCCATAAACTAAGACGGAACAAAACACATGGCCTTAGGTTCGTTTTCCATATATGTAATGTTTACCTATTCTTAAAAATAATTGAATTTTATTGCTATGCTTAGCGTTGAGTTCCGCCATCTAACACATGAAGCGATTTTTAATTTGCAATAGATGGAAACCGACGGTTATTCTGCTTACGAATGAATTTGACTGTGAAAGTTTTTTTTTCCATATGCCTAGTTGTATGAATTCTATTATTTTTCTTATAACATCTCGAACCAGCAGATCGGACAATTTTCTGCATACCTACTGTATACAGTATTTAGTGAGTGAGAAATGTAGGGGACGTGGCCTACACTATGTAGCTGGAGATTAGCGTTGATAATAAAAAATAGTATTTTTACTTAAAAGTTGCTTTATTGCTTGCTATGCTATAATGCTAATGAATGCTACCGGACAGTACGCGTTCCGAATATGCACTGTTTTATAATATTAGCGCCGGGAGCGTCAAAGGCTCCGCCGCGGTGCGGTGTTCGGTTACAACACTTGGACCGAACATGCTCCCGGGCCAGAGAAAAATGATACATGACAAATGAGATGAACTTAAGAACTATAACATGATGATAAACAATATTTCTTATAACTAACTTAAGAGTAAATTATACAAAATAAAATAAAGCGTTTCTTTGATTCAACAAAATTATTTAGCTAATAGATTTCGCTTATTAATGATAGGGGATGTTGCTTGATTTTTAAATATAGCCCTATCACAAACACATGGCTGACGGCCAGCCTTGCTCTGCTTTCGCGCACTTTCACTGACACTCTCACTAACACTTGCACTACGGTTGTGAAGAGGAATCCCTGGTGAGATGGGCACGGTCCGGTGCCGCCGCCACCTGCGCCACGCAAATACTGCTACCGCTGCTTTCGCTGCTACCACCAGGAGATAGCATATTGTATACTGGTGTACGTCGTGGTAAGATATAACGTCCACTGACTCACTATCTTTTCGAAGCTGCTTCATTTTCAAATCGAGATCGTTTAGCGAATCATTTACGAAGCTTGAAAAATTTAATTCTTGTGTCGGCATGGGTATAGTTAAAAGATGATTAATTTCAGTAGGTATCGTAGGCGTAAAAATATCTGTCATTATCTTTAAATTACTCTTTTTTGATCTTTGCGCATATAGAGTAAAATCCTTACCCTTAATGAGACAACCTTCTTGAATGGTAACAATACCAGCCTTGCTCAATGTTTGTGCTGTTATTTTTTCATCGCATATTATACGCACAGTGTAAGAATCACAGAAGAAGAATAAATATTTATTTTCAGCTAGCTTAACCCATTTAGATTCACATGATGATTTCATTATTTTACAATTGTGCGTCATTAAATCCTTTCTACAAAAATGTTCATTATTAAATAAAAAGGATATAATATTTTGATGTTTGCATAAATAAAACTGGTCGCTTTTTAAGCACTCTTGCAATTCGGTCTGATCCAATAGAAAATAGACATCTCGTTTTAAATTAATCGCTACGTAATCTGCTATAGGAATGACACTGACGGTGTTATTCTGAATTTGTTGAGGTACAGCTATTAGACGATAAAGTGTATACGAGTCTCGGTGTACCAATGGTAGATTTAACTCAAGTATTAAAAATTGCTGAGTCATCCTAACTCTGATACTTAAAAGACTATATATTTTAAATAAATCGGTATCCAAATTTTCTAACGGTATAGTAAGTTCTTGGGATAAATGACCTGAGATGATGTGTAACTGGTGTCGAAGTTGCTCTGGTTGGATAAGATGAAAGTTGAGTTGTCCATGATGAACATCAGTGATTGTGTCTAACATGTAATCTTGAATGCGACGTAGATTTTGTAGTAAGTTATTTGCTGTAATTGCGGAAAATGTAAATTCCTCGTGGAACGAAATATTATTAAATTTCTGATCAATAATGCTTAATGAGTTATATATATTGTTTATATGCTTATTTATAATTTTATGTTGTTTCTCTATAGTCACTTCAGTACGTTTTAATAAGTTATATTCCCCCTTAATAATAGATGTTTGATTTTTCCATAAGTGTAGTAGATGATTATTGTTTGCTTGTAAGAGTTGAATGTCCTGTTGATATTTTTCTGCGAAACGTTCGTCTAATACGCCGAAGAGACTATTTGCAACGTAGCCTACTCCATTGATAAGCCCGCGTCTTCGTCGCGTGTCGGTGTCCCCGCGCTGACGCATGAGCAGCTGATTGTAGTACTCCAGTTCGGTGTACTCATGTTTCAATTGCAGTAATGTTATGTTACAGTGATTGTTTATATAGGAGCTATTACAAACTTTTTCCATGTAGCCCGCCAATTGAGTATATGCCTTAATGCCTTGCCAATAAGGCGACATGTTGTAATAAACTACGAGTGTCCATTTGTCTTGAATTAGTTTCGTATTATATATTGGGTTCAAATACAGTGAATTATAATTCTTTAAATATGTAATATTAAATCCGCAGTAAGACGGACTTACAACATTCATAAATAAGATAAATGTAGTTGCTAGTGATAAAAATGATATACGTTTCGCTGGCCTCTGTGTGTTTTCTTTTGAATTTTCTTTAGATTGTTTGTGCTCATTTGATGCTAGATTCGTCTCCGACTTAATCGGTAAGAGTGATAATTTTGTAATTGGTCGTTTCATTAATCCACTTGAAGTGCGTAGACTAACCACACGTACATGATTATCCGTTCCAGGGAAAATTTCTACTACTCTACCTAGACTCCATTGTTGTGCTTGTAGGTTATCGTCATGGATTACGACAATATCTCCTACTTGAATATCTGATTTAGCTTTTAACCATTTACTTCTTATGGATAGCTGAGAAAGGTATTCCTGTTTCCACCTTTTCCATAAGTCTCGAAATAATTTAGTTGTTAATTGCCATCTCGTTCGGGCATCTTCTTCTGTATCTATTATAGACAAGCCTGGTCTTCCAGTTAAAAAATGGGCTGGTGTTAATATATCTAAATCGTCGATGCTTTCTGATAGCGCACAAAGTGGCCTGGAATTTAAGCACGCCTCTAGACGCGCCAAAAGAGTTGTGAATTCTTCAAAGGTTAGTTTTTGTTCTCCTAGAACTCTCCGCAAATGAAATTTTAAGCTTCGCACTGCTCTTTCCCATAAACCGCCAGCGCTTGGCCACGCTGGTGCATTAAAATGCCATTCTATACCGAGTTCTGTTATATTTTTATGAAATTCTTTATCGAAAATTTGCTGTATATTATAATATTCTTCCCTTAAAACTCGATTTGCGCCAACAAAATTTGTACCGTTATCACTATAGATATGCACAGGTGCCCCGCGTCTTGCTGCCATTCGACGTAGAGCTGCTAAAAACGCAGAAGAGCTCAAATCCGACACTAGTTCTAAATGAACTGCTTTAGTAACCATACACACAAATATGGCTACGTATCCCTTACAAGTTTTGATACCTCTTCCTTTATTCGCTTTGATATCGACGTATCCCGTGTAATCCACTCCGGTATGATAAAATGGATACGATGGATTTACTCTTGCTGATGGAAGATCTCCCATTAATTGATTGTTCGTAGTAGTAGTATACTTTCTACAGGTGACGCAATTTTGTATAAAATTTTTGGTTGCACGGTTTCCCCCGATAATCCAATATTTCTGTCGTAATACTGATAATGTAAGACGAGGTCCTCCATGAAATGTTAGTTTATGTGCTTGATCAATCAATAAGTCTGTTAAACGGCCTTTATGTGGAATTAATAAAGGATATTTCATATCTGAGCTAATAGTGGCGTTACGTAGTCGCCCACCTACACGTAATAGCTCAAAGTCGTCAATAAATGGATTTAAATTTAATAATTTACTGCTTGATTGTAAAGCTTTATGATTTTTTAAATTATTAATATCACAAGTAAACTCTGTACGCTGAACATGTTTTATTATTATTTTACTTGCATATCTTAGTTCCTGTAATGTGAGATACTCGCCGCTCCATTGTTTTCGCTTGCCGTGGATAGCTCGAATGACCCATGCTAATATTCTTATAATTTTATTAAATGAACTATATTTATTTAATAACTCCGTTATTATGTCATATGGGTTCTGTATATTTTGTACAATATTTGTTTGGCATTTTCTCTCTTCTTGATTAGTAAAATATTCTTTATATTGTGGAATCGCATTATTAAGTAGCCAATGTGGTCCCTGCCACCATAATTTGTTTAATTTTAATTCTGTTGCTAAACTTCCTCTGCTCGCTATATCCGCGGGGTTTTCCGTCGATTTAACGTATCTCCAATTATCTTTAGGCATTATATTTAATATATTTTTAACTCTATGAGCAACAAAGACGTTCCAACGACTGGGATCGCCTTGTAGCCATCCTAGCACTACCATGGAATCGCACCAGCCATATAACTTAATAGTATGATTATTTAAGCTAGTTATTATTTTATCAATTAATTTAGATAATAGAAATGCTCCACAAAGTTCGAGTTTAGGTAGAGAGATCGGTTTTTTAAAAGGAACTAATCTTGTTTTAGCAGCGACTAGTACGACTGACGAGTTAACACGTGCATAAACTACACATGCGTATGCCTTTTGAGATGCATCGCAGAATCCATGCAGCTCTATACAATCACCCTCTCTACTGTTTAACCACCTAGATATATTAAGTTTGTTAATATTTATTATATCAGATCGTACTAAAATCCATTCAGATAAGATTTCGTCGGAAACTACTTGATCCCATCCTAAATTCGATTCCCACACTTTTTGAAATAGTAATTTTAATTTTAGTATAACTGGTGCTATCCAGCCTAATGGATCGAAAATTTTAGATATTTCCGAAAGCAAGATTCGTTTAGTAGGCTTTGATAATGATTTTTCTGCTATATTACAGTTAAATGAAAAGCTATCTCGTTGCGAATTCCAATATAAGCCTATAGTTTTAGTATTCTCTATTTTAAAATTAAATATATTTGAATCCGTGCTAAGTTTACATTCGTCGTCGATAATACTTATTAATTCCGCTCGATTTGATCTCCATTTTCTCAATATAAATCCTCCCGACCTTAAAAGCATGTCCAAACTTTTTACTAGCTCTTGACCTTGCTGAATACTATAAGCTCCGCTAATTAGATCATCGACAAAAAAGTCATTTTCTAAGATTTTTGCTGCGTCGGGATAATTATGTCTTTCATCTTCTGCGAGTTGCCTTAATGTCATAAGAGCTAAGAAAGGCGCTGCTTTAGTTCCGTACGTTACAGTGTTAAGCCGATAAAATGAAATAGGACACTCAGGAGACTCTCGCCACACGATTTTTTGATAATCTTGATCTGATTCGTGTACATAAATATTTCTTTTTTTTTTTTTTTTTTTTTTTAACTTTTCATTATACTGCAATCTGTCGCCAATATGGGACATTCAGCGGTAGGTATGTCAAGGATTTGATTGACCTGTGTAGGCAATGCGACTTTTGTCACACCCTACTTAAAAATATTTTTTTGCTTTTATTGCAGCATGTCTTGGGGAATCTTTCGCTTAAGTCGGCGTTGGCATTTTATATCGTCCATAAGCTTTTGGGCAAGTGCGTTTGGGTGGTTTAATATTCTTTTTTTATATGTTTTAGTGAATTTCACTATTTCGTCTCTAACTGTAGGCATTGCTAAATCTTTGTGCAGTTGTTCGTTGGTCACAAACCATGGGGCGTTAGTAATAATGCGTAGCATTTTGTTTTGAAATCTTTGGATGATTTCAATGTTGGAATGAGAAGCTGTTCCCCACAGTTGTATTCCGTAGGTCCAAACTGGTTTTAGTATAGCTTTATATAGTAATAATTTATTTTCTAAAGATAGCTGAGATTTACGACCTATGAGCCAATAGAGCTTTCTTAGTTGCAAGCCAAGTTGTTTTCTTTTATTGAATATATGTCTCTGCCATGTAAGACGTTTGTCCAAGTGTAGGCCCAGGTATCGTACATGATCTGCTTGAGGAATTTCAATATTGTTTAGTTTGACTAAGGGACATGTCCTTTTTCTGAGGGTGAAAGTGACCTGTACAGACTTATTTTCATTAGCTTTGATCCTCCATTTCTTAAGCCAGATTGTTATATTATCTAGACCAGATTGCAATATATTTGAAGCCATTACTGGGTCACTCTGTATAGATAATACTGCGGTGTCATCTGCAAAAGTTCCAGTTGTGATTGCCGCACTGGTGGGAAAGTCTGAGGTGTAAAACAGGTAAAGAATAGGACCGATAACACTTCCCTGTGGTACGCCCGCCAATATTGGGCAGAGGTGAGACAAAGTATCCCCTACTTTGACGGTTAAAGTGGCGGTGTGTTAAAAAGGACTGGATGATTTTAAATATATTATTGGGCATTGATGCTTTAATTTTGTACAACAGGCCTTCATGCCACACTCGATCGAAAGCCTGAGAAATGTCCAAGAAGGCAGCTACACAGTACTTCTTAGTTTCGAAAGCGGTCATAATTTTTTCTGTTAGTCTGTGAACTTGATCAACAGTGGAGTGTTGTTGCCTAAATCTAAATTGATGATCTGGTATTAGTCGTTTTTCCTTTATGATCGGAAGTAAGCGAGACAGTAAGAGAGACTCGTATACCTTCGAAGCGATAGATAGTAAGCTGATAGGCCTATAGGACTTAGGATCTTCAAGATTTTTGTCAGGCTTTGGAATCATTATTATTTGGGCAACTTTCCATTGTGGTGGGAAAAAATTTAACCTACTCATAGAGTTGTAGATAGACGTAAGTAGTTTTAGACAAGATTGTGGTAATTCTCTTAGTAATCTGGCAGTAATGAGGTCGTATCCAGGCGCCTTTTTGAGATCGACATTTTTGATTGCGCGTATCACTTCATCTTTAGTGAATTTTATCGTAACTTCCTCGTTTCTCGTATTTTCATCACTTAAGAATTCCAAAACTTCTTTCTCATCGGTAGGCGGGTTTTCATTCGGGTGAGGTCTAAACACAGAATCTAGGTGATTACAAAAAAGATCAACTTTTTCAGTGTCCGTTCGAGCCCATTTGCCATTTGACATTCGAAGAGCTGGGGAATTCGTTACAGGCTGTTTAAATTTTTTCGTGGCCTTCCATAGGGAATAGTCTGTATTGGAGGTTGCGTCAAGTCCACCCAAAAAACTTCCAAAGCTACTATTTCGCTCTATTGTAATAATGTTAGTGAGCAATCTAGTGGTATAATTTAATCGCTTTTTTAATCGAGGGCACTGATTTGATTGCCACTTTTTGCGGAGCTTTCTTTTCTTGTTTAAAAGTTCTACTATATTGTTAGTTATATAGTAATCATCAGCCATTCTTTTGCTTTCTGGAGTAGAGTTCCATGCTGCATCTTGTACAGTTTTTGTAAAGCATTCAACTGCTGCAATAATGTCTGTTTCCGTTTTTAGTTTAATAGGCTCTTTGAGAGCGGAATCGACAAAGTAGCGAAATAATGTCCAATCAGTCCTTTTATTGTGTAAGACGCATTTAGGTTCTTTTTCAACCAAGGCAGTAGATAAGCTAACAATAATTGGTGAGTGGTCTGACGATAGGTCTAAACTGTTTTTGCACGATATATTCCTTTTAGAAATTCCTTTCACTACGCAGAAATCAATAACGTCAGGTATTTTGTTTTGATCTGTTGGCCAATAAGTGGGTTCTCCATTCGACAAAACTTCGAGATTGTTACTTTGGATGCATTTAAAAAGTTCGCGTCCTCGTGGTAGAGTGAGCCTAGACCCCCAAAACGTGTGCTTAGCATTATAGTCACCACCCGCTATGAAACGATGACCGAGAGACTTAAAAAATTCTTCGAAATTATTTTGCTTAATGCTATGTCGTGGCGGGCAGTATAAAGCTGAAATGGTTAGATCACTGGACCAGTCAGTAACAACAATACTAGTGCCCTGAAGGTAAGCTTTCGAGTAAGATGGGGACTCGTAGTGCTTGATATTACTCTTAATTAAGACTGCTGAGCCACCGTGAGCTTTTCCATCTGGGTGCATTGTGTGATACAATGAGTAACCAGGTATTTTAAAGTAGCTTTTGCTGGTAAAATGAGTTTCCGAAATTAGAATGATGTCAATGTTTTGTGTCTTCAAAAATAATTTTAACTCCTCCGAGTGTTTTGACAGGCCGTTAGCATTCCAGACACAGATGTTTAGTGGTCGGAATGTAAGGCAAGTTTTGACATGAGCTCTGTCAATAATTTTGTTAAGGACAGTATTTGATTCATAATAGTTTGCATAGTTTCATTAATCTTCAGCAGTGTGATTTCTGAACTTGGCAAGTTTTGTGTGTCAGTGCTGCGATTGGTGCTGCGAACTGGCTGTAAATTTTGTTGTAGTATTGCAGAGTAATTTTTTGAACTATTTTCTTTTTCGTCTTTTCGTAGGGATGGTTTTGCATTGTTTTGCTTCCAGTTTTTTCTTTGATATGGAGTAGGATACTGAATTTTTTGCAATTCTTTGTATACAGTACAGCCTTTATAATTTGCCGGATGGTTTCCGTCACAAAGAATACATTTGACTTTATCTGATCGCTCTTTTCTGGGGCACTCGGAAGTGTGGTGTGCACCTGCACATTTGACACATTTTGCCTCTCTGTGGCAAAACTTTTTTGTATGCCCATACTGCTGACAATTGGTACATTGAGGAATTTCCCGTTTGGCTCTTGGGGCCTCAAAGGTAACTATGCAGTTGAGTATACTTTTAACATTGTAAACGTTTTTATTGTTAGATTGGGGTTTTAAATCTATATAAAAGATGTTAAGTGGTTTTTTCGTTTGTCTGTGTTTGATGTTCCATACATTTCTAACTTCATGATTGAGTTCTTCTAATGCCAACTTAATGTCTTCAGGGTCAGTTGAGTGGTGAATTTTCTTTAGGACAACTCTGAAGCTTCGTTCTTCTTTAGGTTGGTAGGTAAAGAATTCAGTGTTTCTCTTTTTTAACTCTTTGTATATTGTTGAATATGATTCTGGAGATTTAGCCTGTATTTTTACTTGATCAGTTTTTAATATTTTAATTTCAAAATCTCCTACAGCTACTTCATGTAGCATTTTAGTCAATGGTTGAATGTTATTGACTCTATCTACAAAGATTGGTGGTGGTCTGCTAGGCTTTAGTACCTCAGTTGTAACTGGGTCATTGTTGAGTGCAGAAAAACTGTTTGAAGTTGGTGTTGGGGCAGCAAGCCAGTAGTTCAGTTTTGTTTGCTTCTGTGACCGTATAAGTGCTTCAGGGCTACTCCTTAGCCTTTTCTTGTTGCGAATTTCGGTCCATTCTTCGTTTTGCTCTACGTCACTACTATTTTCATCTGTTGTAGAGATTCCTGCGCTTGTGATCCTATCTGTTGGATGACTATTAAAAGAGTTTGATCTTCGACGATTTGTAAACATGCTTCTATGAAAAACTTGCTGAGATAGTATTTTATGGTTTGTAATTTGGTTGTTCTTGCTTTGTTCATTTAATCGAAATTTGCCCCCCCCAGATTCGGTGGGGCAGCCTGGACTCAGCCGCTGTGAGCAACTTTGCGCAGGGAGGGATTCTCCACTTTCGGTGGTACCCTCCTGGGGTAGTTCTGTATTTGATTTCGACATTCATAAATTTTGCTGATTACAGCTTTACATAAAATCATTTAAGCTAGTTCCGTTCGAAGTTTTCGCTGAGGCGTTAAAAATTACACGTAGTTTCGTAGTGATAGATTCTGCTCGCTCCACACCGTGATGTGGCAAATAACACTCCGATATCGTATTACTATTATTTTCTATACACAATGCCATGTGTTTTAGATTAATATATTCGTTTATAAATAGCTTATAATCCTCTGCATATTTCTTATTTTTATTAAATTTACGTTCTAAATTTTTAAATTGTGCTATAGCTACTTGCTTTGATGAACCTAAATTGTTCTGAATTTCGGGTTTCAAGGGCAGCCGAACTTTATATCGACCATTTTTTAATCGTTTCGTTGTTGACTTATATTTATTTATGCATTCAAGATCTTCTGAAGACATATTTGATTGGTCGGAAATATCCTCTATTTCCCAAAATTTTTGTATGTCATCAATATTGTTAATTACGACGTTACAATTAAAAAATTGAGCATTCCCACATAAGATCCAACCCAACTGAGTTTGCTGAGCTATAGGTTGGCTTGCGCTATTATTTTTTATAATACCTGACAAAACTATAGTTGAATAAATATCGGCTCCTAATAAAAGATCTACTGGGCTGCTGATATGGAATTCTGGATCCGCTAGGTCAATGTGCTCTAGATGTGGCCACGTTGGCTTTTCGAAACTTCTATTCGGCAAATTTTTTATTAAATTATTCATGATATAAACTTCAGTCTTAAAAGAAAAATTATTGTGTATTGAACAACAGGTGATATTGAGCATCCCTTTACAATTGCTTTCTTTTTCACCTACTCCGAAAATTACACCCTTACATTGTGTTCTCTTTAAACCTAATCTTTGTGCTGCGTTTTCAGAAATTAGAGAGATTTGAGAGCCCTGATCGATAAGTGCTCTCATAACAATTTTTGATCCATCTGAAGAAATAACATTTATCTTAGCTGTTGATAATAATATTTCCTTACAATTATTAGTAGGTAAATGTAAAGTGCTGATTGAGACGTCATTGTTTTCCACATAATTATTTTGCGCAATAGCTGTTGTTTGCTTTCCGTTTGGCGTCGAATTTATTCCGGTTTCGTGTAACAGCGTGTGGTGGTTTCCATTGCAAAGGCGGCATCTTTTCAAAGAAATACACCTATTTCCGTTATGATTATACAAACAATTATTACACAATTGTTTTTGTGAAATAATTTTATATTTTGTTTGTAATGGATATTCTATGAATTTTTTGCACTGGAAAATTCCGTGCCCTTCCGAACAAATAGGACATCTTGCGCTTGCCACGTGTAAAGATTTTAATGGTCTTGATGAGTTTTGTGGTTTATAGTAGTTGCTACGAAATGTATAATTTTTATGCTGCTGAGGATGGTTTTTGGTATTAAATACATTCAATTGAGTATTAGATGTATCTTGTTTCTTTCTAGTTGATTCGAGAGTAGAAAATTTTCCTTCTAAATACCTTAAGAATTCTTCTAAAGTCGGCAACTCTTGTGGATATTTTAAAGATTCTATGTAAGATGTATACGATTCTGAATCTAGTTTTTGTGACAAAATATGCACAAGAAGTGGATCCCATGAGCTAGTATCGACACCCAAATTGCGAACGGCGTGGATACATTCAAAAGTTGTATCATGTAGCTTTTTAATGTGCGATAATGATTGTTGCTGTGCCGTCGCTATGTTTAATAATGTGTTAATATGAGCAGTAAAAATACGTTTTTTGTTATTATAACGATGATTTAGAATTTCCCAACATGTTAAATAATTTTCACTACTAATAGTAAGATGTTGTATAAGTCTTTCTGGTTCCCCTTGAACTTTTCCTTTAAGGAACTGCATTTTTTGAGAATTAGATAAAGAAGAATTTTTATGTATGGCTTCTGTAAAAAGGTTTTTAAAAGCTAACCAGTGCTGATAATTTCCATTAAAGGATGGAATATTTATTTGCGGTGTGTACTTTTCGCGATATGACACCGAAAACATATTAGAATTTAAAAGTTTCTTTATATTGCTATATTCTTTTTCATGTTTATTAAATAGATATTCGTACTCTCCGTCTTCTCCGTTCAATTCAGCATCGATCTCCCAATGTAACGTATCTATGGCTGTCCAACGGGTTTGTATTTGTTTGAGAATATCTTCATATTCCCACCTCTCCGATATTGATTCCATATCAATCACTGATATAGTCCTAGAAAACGCCTTAAAGTTAACGAACTGCTTTTTAAGCATATCATCCAACTTGCTATTTGAACCCTGGCTAATTTTCTTAGTACTTACGTACTCGCTCGCTTGCTGTCCTACCGCGGAAGTTGCCGCTTGTGCTTCCTGAAATTCATCTTGAGGCTCCCCTATCTGATTTAACTGATTAAGTATGAAAGATTTGGTTTCATTATATTTATGCTTTGTGGTTTCGTATTCAGAGTTAAGAAAATACGGATGACTCAGATTTTTAAATTCACGTAAACGATCATGATTTGCCTCGTACTCGGACCAGTATGACTCTAAATTATTTAATCGTCTTTTGAAATACGTTTCAGATCTTCTTTCTTTGCTGTCCTTTTTTATATTAATAATTATCTTAATAATAGCTTCGCTAATCTCGATTTGATTTGTATATATATCTTCCATTTTTTAGATGAAAAATCTAGATATTAGTTATATTAATTATACAAATAGGAATGATCTTACTTGAAATATATGACGCTACGTCCTTTGCTGCTGTTTGCTGATGATATTTAGCCCGACTTTAAACGCGTAGCCAAATATTGCTCTTCCGCTCCTTGATGAACAGGATGCTGGATATAGTGTAGCTTTTCAACCACACTAATTGCTTTTGCTGAAGCTGGTTTCCAACTTTAATTACAACGTAAGAAAGAAATGATGTAACTGGTTTCAACACACTGCCACTAAAGTCACGATAATTCACTAAACGCTAGTCTTTGCTTAAAATGTCTTTTCATATAATTATTTAGATATTCGCTAGATGCAATCCGGCTCGAAGGACCAAAATGTAGGGGACGTGGCCTACACTATGTAGCTGGAGATTAGCGTTGATAATAAAAAATAGTATTTTTACTTAAAAGTTGCTTTATTGCTTGCTATGCTATAATGCTAATGAATGCTACCGGACAGTACGCGTTCCGAATATGCACTGTTTTATAATATTAGCGCCGGGAGCGTCAAAGGCTCCGCCGCGGTGCGGTGTTCGGTTACAACACTTGGACCGAACAAAATCCTCGTAATAAAACGTTATATTAATATTTTTTTCATTTATTCCTGTGAAATATGTTTTAATATAAACTCGTTTTTAATATCTTCTAATGAAATTCCTTATAGATAATATCGGCTTTCAATCTAATGAATTTCCAGTTATTTGCTCGCTTGTATTGAAGTTCTTTATTCTTTTATTTATTACAAAGTGAACATTTCATGGATTTAATTAAAGTTTTCAATTGCTAAGATTATATACTGCACAACCGTGAGAATGTATATCGATGTTTGTGGGTTCAACTTCCACTCGAGGCAGTTTATTTCATTTATTTTTACTCTTTTTTATTTAATATCTCTGGTATGGAGTACTATTCTCATCTCTGGGCTGGTGCACCTCAGCTTAACCTTTATCGCATGTAACGTAGAGCTGTTCGAATCGTTGGGGACCCAATGATTTGTGCAGGGCTTGACACATTGGATTTGCGTAGAGATGTCTACTCGCTGTGCGTTCTCTACCGCATTTATCTTGGGGAGTGTTCTGGAGAACTGTTTGACCTGTTACCTGCCGCCGAATTTTCACACACAGTACTTTACAAACTCAAGTATCATCCACACCATCTGGATACGTGGCACTCTACTACTGTGTTCATAGGAACTTTCTTCCACGTGCCACTCAACTGTGAAATGGCCTACATGCGGAAGTGTTTCCAAGTCGATACGAACTGGGTACCTTCAAAAACCGAGTCTATCTCCACCTTCCTTCCACCGGCAACGCACCTGTAGCTCCTCTGGTGTTACACGGGGTCGTGGGCGATGATCACTTACCATCAATCAAGTGACACGTACGCTCGTTTGCTTTGTCTTTTTCCATTAACATTCGGTGTTTTTTGCGTTAACATTCGGCGTGGATTTTCTTCAATTATTTTGTTTCTTTTTATGATATTGATTGATTTTCATTAATTTATATACTTCAAAAATATTTTTGCACATTAGTGTTTGAAGTTTGTACATACATCTCATACATAACTTGTCGGCTACTACATAATCGGCTTGAACTAGTCGATTTATATTTTAGCCGAAATTTTGATGGACTCTTAATAATATTATCGTTCTTCGTAAGAAGGTTCATTTACTCAAAAATGTTGCACAGAAAATTATTTCCTTGGATATAATCCAAAGGCATGAAACGGCAATGTATAAACTTTACTTTAAGTAGGTACGCTAAGTTTTTTTAGTGTAAAAAAAGCTTGTTGGAAATTCTACCTCTAAAAGACCGAATAAAATGAAAAATACATAACTTTTTGAATCGCAAACCATGAAACTAGATACTAACATACTTTTCAGTTAAAAATGTAAAGACAGCGTCCAGTTTATTTTCGTAATATCTTCCTTAACCCTTTACTCAAGTTTTTTTTGTAAAAACATGTTGCTTTTTTATACTTCAATCTTGTTCAACAGTTGTTTAAACAAAAAATATTATTAGTATACATAATTATCATTATTTATTATTATTATAACTTATAATAAAATAGGGGATGATAAGTAAGATATCGAGATTCACTTATAAAAAAATACAGTATTTTTTATTTTTGTTTGAGAATCGAACCTACAACCACTGCGCCGCGACGGTTTCGGACAATTAAAAATGAAAATAAGCTTCAGTTAATAATTTGAAAAAATATTAAAGACTTTGGAAACTTTCACCTCCATTTAGCTGTTATTTTTTTATCTTACACAAATATAAAAAAAACTTGGGAAGTAATTAAGAGAAACAGCGAGCATTATATATGATTTTTTTATTATAGCTTACCTAGTTTTTCAGACATAAGACAATTGAATGGCGGAACACAACGCCGCGTTTTGTCTTGTTACAAGAGGAAATGAAAATAATTTAAACACACACTGTCCCATTGCTCCACGGCGCGGCCGCCCATTTCCATTTTGTAATTTAACGTTACATGTTAAAGCAAAACCGGGTAGTTTATTACTGTAGGATAAGGCTCAAAGGTTATGTTGAAAGGTCAAAGATGCATGCCATACATATTGTGCTACTAGATTTAACAACTCACCCTCTAAGTTGACCTACTTACTTATTGACTTCATATTACCTTTTACTTAACTCTTTATTGAACGTAGAAATTGTTCGTTCAATTCGAAAATGCGGGATATAGCGTGAAAAAATCTAATAAGGGAATATGCCATAGTGGCCCAATCGGAAACATCTGACTGGTAACTGCGCGATGGGCTCCAATGAAATTAATTATTGTTATTTCTCCGGTCTTATAAGATAAAATGCGGCGTTGAGTTCCGGCACTTACCACGCAATGACGGACGGAGTGTCTTGACAATAGCTCTACCATACCCTTTTTTGTCTGGAATACGGGAAAAATATTGAATATTGTAATACATCAAAAGTCGAACGAGCATTAGCAGCAGCGAGTCCTAGTATTAAATATTCAGAAATATATTTTAAGATAACTGAACTTTCTTTCAGATCTCTACAAATTCATTTAAGGCTACTGAAAATTTAATTTTCATGAATTGGAAAATGACGGTAACTTTTTTTTTCATAAAATAAATAAAGATATGATTTTGAATATTAGTAGTTTTGGTACTTTGTTTATTGCAGTGACAGTTGCGGGTTTCGTTCCTATTTCGGGAAATAAACTATTTTAATTTTTCCGCTTTCGTAAGAAGGTAAAGTGTGACGTTGAGTTCCACCATTCAACACGCAATATCCCGAAAATTGGGCGAAAAGTGGAAAACGGAGTATCTTAACACTAGTTTGGCTCTATCTAGGCCGAAAAAAGCGTGAAATTCCTTTTTTTTTTTCATTTTTACATTTGTGTTTTCTGTTGGGTAGCATTACAACAAGGCTTTAACGAATTCAGACACTCTTTTATGGACGATAAATACTTGTTACGAACAAAAAATAGGATCTTTTCTTTTAGGCTGAAACATATGTATGTAGCCTCTCAGGTTAATTAATTATAGTTAGATTCGCTTTTTGTGACAACGATGGCGTGTAATATGCAATATTTCTTGGGTACGTCCTGGTGGTCAGATTGTGTAGTCAAATTAATTTGTCAATTCAGACAACTTAGTCCGCAATATCTTACTTCTTCTATAGTAGACTGAATTTATATTGTGTGTAACTTTACGCTGTATTCTTCAAATAGAAAGTAGACAGAAGGATGGGAACCCAATGTTAAGACACTTTTTTTTCTTTAATCACTTCAGTTACACACTTTTTAGCAAATTCAAGGCATTGAGTGTTTAGTGCTGTTTTTATAATTGTTACGCACAATTGAGTACGATAGTATGAAAATATTTCACTAAAAACATAATTTATTCTGATAGTATTATTCAAGTATACCCATTAGTTTAAGTTTCTAAAATCTCTTATAATTTTGATTGCCGCTGGTACAGATATCGACACTAAGTCGCGTCATCAGTTTGGGCCAAAATTTAGTTCCATGTGGTAGATGTTGTTAAGCATAGTAATGATAGTGTATTAAGTCGTAACATAACAAGAACGGTTATGATTTCAGGTATTTTTCTAAAAAGGTAATATATAGACTTAATAGGTACCTTTTCTATTATTGGTGATAGAAGGAGAGAGATTTTTTTAATACCCAGGCAACGCTGTTCTTTGCAGAAACTGACCGGAGAAACGAAAATTAAACGATATATTCCCATTTGTATTTAAAGTTGTAATTTTCCGCTGTCTGTCCATGGTGCACGAGAAAAATAATGATTGTGGCTATTTATCTTCATGATAGAATTCAAAACAATGATTTTTAAAATGTTTGTCTGTTTGTCGGTTGGTCTGTGCGTTTGTACACGTTCAGAAATGTTATTATTATTGTATTTTGGTGATCTATCCTTAACATTTAGTGTTTGTTTTATTTCAATCGAATCTTAAATAAAAGAGTTGTATCACTTTAAGCGGACGAAGTCGCAAGCGGACCGCTAGTATAAAAGTAAAACTAAAGCGTAGCTGCAGATATCATCAACATTCTCATTTAAATTGAAGCCAGAAACTATTTAATAAAATACCGCCCGCCCGAGATAGATTGGGGTAGATTTACTGAGACCGTAGAATTACTTCGGGGAGCGCGATATCTGCATTATACCTTTCCTTGCTTCTTGACACTTGACTAATTACTAACTTAGATTTCCTTTCTAAGGTTGGTCTTGATGAATTTGCCTTTTATTCCCAAACCTGCTGTTTTAGAAGCATATTGTAATTTGTACGATTGAAATGGTTGTTAAATTAAATGTTCCTGATAGAAGAAAAATATTAGGAAACGTATAAAAAAAAATATTTTTACAAATTAAGTCATAAGCACTTATCAAGTTTCAATTTCTTTTTTTTTGTGTGAATAACACTATGAAATAGAGGGTACCTAGTGCTAAAAAATCTCCATTTTCAATAAAGATATTTCTATATATAGAAATATTTAATAAATAGCATTCTCTCTTGCCAGACGATAATTCTTAGTAATAAAATCTTTGGGTAGCGGAAATTTCTTACTTTCAATTTTTTATAAAAAAGTGTTTTCTAGAAAAGTGTTTTTGAAATTAACTTCTTCCCTCGAGTGGCATTCAAACCCACACAACCATTGTGTTTTCAGCTACTAGGACCTCTATAAAAATCCTAACTACAAATTAATGCCGAGAAATGATGTTATAAGTAACTTGACATTTGCCACTGACCACTAACGAGCTCATATGTTACAAAGTAAACCGTACTTGAAGTTTAATACCCCAATACTTCGAAAGTTTTAGTTAAATTTCCAAATGCTTGTTTTAGACAGTAGGGGTCAGCTATTAATGTTGTTGTTCACATATTATGTATATAATAAGTGACGTCCTAAAGCAGTTGTGGTATGTGAGTTCTAGCTGGCTTGAGGGGGGCAATTATACAGGTGGCGGAGTCAGTACCACTTTAAATGAAACTATAGTTTTGACTACTCCATAATACAATTTTTTTTTTCCCAAAATGAAGTGTTTTTTTTAAACAAAATAAGTAATAAAATTATCGTTTTAAAATAAAACGCCATTTGTCAAAAACGACGCACGCACATATAAACCTATCAAAGGGAAACCGCCGCATACGCCTCATTCCGAAATCGAGTCGTAGGTATTGGTGGCAAAGTTCAAAGTTGTAACCTTTAGTAGTATTTTTGTGGTAGTATGCGTTTACGTTATTCGCATCTTTGTGAAACTGCGTCACACGAAATACAGGTATGGATAAACATCGTGAAATTAAAAAAAAAATCCTACGTCTAAACTGTTGAGTTATCTTGATTAATTTCTTTAGGTTGGGTTTGAAATATTTTACCCGATATACCGTAAAAGGAGCGCTGCCTCTTCCACCCTTATATTCAATTTGTATTTTGTTTTTAAAAATATACATATCTAATATTAGTTTTGAATCAAACAATATTTTTTTTTGCTTTTCTTTAACCACTTACGGCAACCCAAGGATCGATTCTTGTTTAGCAATTGGATATCTTAAAATATTTTTTAAATTTATTTTTAAAAATGTAAAATTGCTCTAATAACACGAAAGTTATTCATTAATTTATGAATATATTGTAACAGTCGATACTTGATAGTATATCAACCTATAAATTTTTCATTCAATGAAATGAGTGTGGATTTAAATAACGTATGTCGATTAAACGTGTTGTATCAAAGTTGCTTGTATAATTTTTATTTATATGTATTAATGCATTTTAAGAATGATCAGTTTTTTCTTATAAACTTCCTGGATTTGAGATAAACCCATTTTTTTACAATAAAACCATCGAGATTTTTCAAATAACTAGCAACAATTGACAAGTTTTGAAGATGCTCTTTTTGGTTCACAGTGTATTCCGTATATAGCAGAGTAGGCAGAGGGAACATAGTGTTAGGATACTCCGTTCCCCAAGCGCCACCCATTTTTCGAGATATTGCGTGTTGAGTTAACGTCGCGCTTTGGCTTCTTACCCGAGGGAATCGAGCCCACAATCGTCGCGTCGTACAACCAGACGCTGCACTATGGGCAATCGAGGACTGTATCAGATCAAAAATCGATAACTTTTTTATTTGTTAAGATAAACAATTGAATTTTTGCATAAGCATAAAGTATAAAATTGCGCTTAAGATAAAGTTCAGATATTATACTTTTATTGGAGTATAAATATATTCAAAAAAATAATGAAAAAAGATTATTTAATTTCCTTAGTCCACACTACTTATAGTAGTAATAAAAATGTATTATTAAATTAGTTTATTAATAAACAATGTTTCTTAAGCTGTTATCTATTTGAGTAAGAAATTAATAGTTATGATTACACATATTTAGTTAAGAAAATATAAAATTTACAAAAATTGATTTACAAGTAGAATAATATTAGAAATGAATGTATATTACATAACGAGTATATTATATTTAATTATACTTGGTGAACTTCGGGATCCATAATAAGTTCATTCAATTTTAAAAGATCTAGGGTATCTTCATCAAGTGCCTTCACACTTTTGCTATACTCGTATGTCTTTCTATGACTGGAAATGTATGAATCTGATGTGTAGAGAAGAGTATGAAATACATCCTCATTTGTAGCTGATTGAGAGCACTTTCTGGCATGATGTAGGCGAAATTTTTGATACTCCTTATTACGGGATTCTTGTGCACCTTGTGCATTCTTGGGATCTCATTCGTTTGTTAGATTCCTTAAATACATGTATTGCGCTTTTGTTAAGTCCAAATCAATGAAAACACTCAATTCCTCTCGATCCGATAGCATTTTTCTCTGGCTTGCGTTTTCTATGAGATTCAAATATAGAGAAATTGTATCTTGGTCAGCAAGCCTTAGTTTTTCTAACGAGTTTTCCTTCTAATTCTCCTATGGAACGTAAGCCCTGAACGTTGGCATTGCAGATGTGTACAAAGCCATATTCACTAAATAGCGCGGTATTTTCACATCTTCGTTGATTCTGATGAGTCCCCATAGGGACACAGGGTCTTCCGCGTTTTCCAGAAGACGTCGATGGTGAGTTCTAAGGTGCTACTTCTTCAATGATTGGTAAGGTTAACAAATATTCAGAATCAAACCAATTTTCGTTGTTTTTTTAAAAAAACTAATCTTTTTACCGGGACGTTTCTGTCCATTGTTTATTAAAGGAACGAATAAGATTCCTTTGAATGTCGCTGATAATAAAACATATAATGTCTACAGAAACATGATACTTTTCTTTAAGAAATATTAATAGCTAATATTGATTGCTTCAAATATTTTTCCTCCTTCAATGTATGGGTATAATTCACGCTTGGAACACTTTAAATTATTAGCCACTTTGAAATTTAGTGAAGTTACTTAACAATCAAACGTCTGTTAGTAATTTTATTACTAATTTGTACGAGTTTTATTAAATTAATTCACTCTATTTATATAATTTCATAAATGAGGGTATTATGCATTTTATTAATTAGTTATACCGCAAAATGTGTGCAAAATGAAGATAAAACGTTCTTTTATTAATAAATAACAATAATTTCATTGAAATTTACTGTAATCTAATTAATTAAATAGTACAACATTAGAAATTTCAATAGATAGAGTTTTCTTGTTCCCTGACTTGTATCGTAGTTTTCGTGATAACTTCGTAAACCGCACGTTTCCGCAGCTGATTTTAATAAATGTTATTTATGAATATCTGGACTATAAAACAACATCAAATGTAACGCGTCGGTAGACGTCGGTAACTGTCAAAAGTCTCGATGAACTTTAAGTACGTACTTTTTTTCTCTTCACTCATTGTTAATATTTTTAATAGGAATATAGTCACAAAATCCACATTATAATAATTGTTTTAAAATCTATATACTATAGGCTTTTTAAAAATATATAATACTTTATACCTATTTGCACATTTTTTTTAAGGAAATTAAGTTTAAAATATCGATGCGAATAACCTGAAATAGACATTCTTACGTATTACAATTTCTCACAATAAAAAAAAATATATTCCAAATATATATAAAGAAAAAATAATTCATTACATTAAAGGTCGACTATTATACTATTTAAAAAAAAATAAAAAGTGCGTCAGGGACCACTTTAGTAAAAATGAATTTTGATCTGCCGTTGTTCTACCATTATCCATAGTGCGCTGTGCCACTGCGCTGGACCGAAATGATTACTTTATATTAATAATAACTGGAAACATTATTCTGAATAACTTGCGGGGGAGGGCACAGCGGCCTTAGGTCGTTAATGTTGAATACTTAAAGCTACGGTACGGACCTTTGAAGTCGTTTTAAATAAAATAACAAGACCCACTTAGAATGGAATGGCGTTTGGAATAGCAGAGATTTCGCTTACATTGCATTAGAATTATCCAATTATGTGAATAGGTACTTACATAAAATATTAATGTATATTTAGTAAAAGAGGACGCCGGCGCAGGGGCACAAGCTTATGGCTGTAAACACGACGGATGTACGTTCGATTTGTAACGATTAGAATTTGGGATATCAGTCACAGATTCAAGTTTAATATTTTCATTTCTGGTAACGAGGCAAAGCGAGGCATCGAATTCCGCCACTCAACACACAATGCTTCAAGACTTCTGCAGAAAGTGTAGAACGGAAGTGTTTTAACACTAGGTTCCCATGTAGCTTACAATAAAACAGCATACATATATTTTTTATTAGAAATTAATAATAATTAATAACGCCAATTCATAGTTCTTTTTAATATGCTTTTATTAGGCCAACCTACTTGTATCTGTGAAACTTTGTAAATATGTAATAAGATCTAAGTAACTGAATTCAATTTGGATTATTAAAATAACATTATAGCCATATTTATTAATTCATATAATTTCGGCAGAAAGTGGGGTGTTCCCCACTTTCTGCCTGAGTGTCTTAACACTAACTCTGCCTACCCTGCTGTGTGCGGGATACAGCGTGAAGCTGATTTAATTTTATTTTAATTTATTAATTCATGTACATTGTAAATATAATATGTACGGTGTACATACTTTGTATATCGATATCTTGAGAGATTCCGACTAAACCAAGTTAGATTTGTTTCTATTGAATTTTAGCTTACTTACGAGTAGATGCTTGCTTTGATAAACGTAGTGGAACTTGGGGACTCCTTGGAGTTGAATCATCAAACAAACTTGCCAGTTTTGGTTTGTTAACAGTTTTCCTTGAAAATCTGAATATCTTTCGTTATTTATTTATAGCCTTATGTCATATCGTCGGCTTAGTTTGTATACCTGCTAAATCCGTTTGACGTTATGTATTCGTATATTTTTATGCCATTTGAAAATAAAAAAAATACAATATCGACATTTCCAAGAAAGTAATTATATATATTACAACCATTTAAACTTTTCCTCCTCTTCAGTTTATATTTCTTCCTTTTTATAATATTCTACATCTAGTGTTAAGACATTTTGTCTACTCTACGTCCAATTTCCATCGCTTATCAACGCGGTTTATTTATCAGGGCGAGCAAATGAAAATAATTATCGAACTCACAACCATCGCGTTGCGTCGCGTTGTTCTCGTTAAATTTTTTTTAAGCTATTTTTAATTTTCAACATATTAATTCAACGCATACATTTGTGTTTGTTTAAAAAGGGTTCAAGGGTTAGGGTAAGTTATTATATGAATTCCGAAATATGTACGTAAGCTAAGCATTAAAATTATGATACGTGATGCGAATAGCTTCACAAATATTTCATTTCGCGTTTTAAGTTGTCAAGGAATTGTTACATTTCTCATTGTAATATAAACGTTGAGCGTACGTACGTCTACGTAATTTTAATAAATATTTCTCACATTGTCGGTTGCTACTGACTACGGATTACCTTCAAAATACATATTATTATAATATTTTGTTATATTATTAGGTATAATGTTGGCGTCAGAATATAAACGCGATCGTTGTGGGTTCGACTCCCACTCGGGAAAATGATTTATTCTCATTTCCTTTCTCGATTCGCAATATCTCGATTATAGGGCCGAAAGTAAGGGAACGGATTAATCCTCCATTTGCCTACCTAGCTATATGCGGAATACAGCGTGACGCTAAAAAATATATAATGTTTATATAGAAGTCGACCAGCAGAAACTGGTGCTATTTCCGATACAATTATTTTGTAACTAACCAGTTTATTTTAGTATAGAAATTTAGTGTTATACCTATTTTTTAGTTTGATTTTACGGGAAACAGAGAAAACACTATGTTTTTTTCTCAGCTACATGATCTTTCTTGCATCATAAAGAGAGAGCCTGGTATCTCACATTGTTCTTCACCAATAGTAGGTATAATATTTTTTTTTCAATCTCAATGTATACATGTACACGTGTGGTAAAACAAAATTCATAGTAGTTGAACTTGAATGTTTATTTGCCTTTGAAAACTGCAAGTTGTAATAAAACAACAACAATATAATGATGTACTAGAAATCGCTTTTAGGTTCATATTTCTGTTTCACTTTCAGGCAACCATTTCACTGTATTGATTTTACCTTCAATGGTAATAAAAATGATTGAAGTATGTACACATTAACAGTTTATAGCGTCGTTCGTATCATCTCCAGAACGGTATATTATAAGCACCTACTTTGATAGCGATAGTCATAGATACAAACTTACTTCTCCTTCTTGTTATCTAACAAATGTTGGCAAATAGCGAATAAATTAAATATACTATAATATTTCTAGAATTTTCTTCAACTTTTTATTTATATTTAAGAGAAAAAAATATATATTTCGGTATAGTTATTATTTTCTTACAAATACTGTACTGTATATTTTCTATTCATCTTTTTATATAAAATATTATATTAAAACTTTTTGTGTTAAAATATTTTTGACACTGTCAGTTGAGAGACGTTGATTGTGTATTTTATGTAACATTGCTCAGAACTATGAATACAAAAAATGGTAAATGCATTTGCGGAAAAGTGCCTAAAGATCCATTGGTGTCGGTCCCAGGTTGTGCTGACGATTTTATGGCCATATCGTCCCTGCCTACCGAATGGGTGCCGAGACATTCTGGGCAAACTTTAAGAAACTTTCTTAAAAAAAATGAAATTGAATATCATACCACTTTGAAACATTTCAAAGAGAAATCCGAATTCATCAATAATGATATTAACAACAAGGTACATATGATTTCCGAGTGTCTGTTGTCAGAGATACGTCAAAATCAAAAAGACATGGTATGTGTTGCTAGAAATTATTCTCCGCACGAATATTCTCCTCCACAGGACAACAAAAACGTGGCACTTCAGCAAATTTATACTTTATCTTCCAGACGAATTCAAGATTTAGTGCAATTCAAGCAAGAAGCCTTTATGTTAGAAAAGCAGCGAGCAGATGGCTTAAGGGATGCTATAAAATTTTATTTCCAACATCTTATGGCTGTAGGGCACAAATCTCCGAAAGATTTGCTTCACGATTTCGACGAAAGTATATTCGAAATAAATCAACAATTACTTAGTAATCTGCGAGCTTTTATAGAATTAGAGACACAATTATGTATGCAACTTAATGAAAATGAAATTCATGCAATTTCGATTTTAAACGAGATGTGTTTCAAGCTACAAAGTGAACCTTCTCAAAATATAGAAACTATTGGTCCAATAGAACAAGATACTACTGATGACATTAACAAAATTACTTCCCAATTGATTGATGCGTACAACGATGTCTATGCCATATTATTTAATACTTACTCGAATTTGCTAGAAAATTTGTTTGAAAGTATTACACAAAAGAAAAGATTATATAGCGAAATTTCATTTTTTAGCAATGAGGACGATGTAAAACAAACTTTTCAATCTTTTACAGATATTTGTAACCATTTACTTAATTTTATTAATAGAAATATTGGCTCCAATATAGACTCTTTTCTAAGTAATATACAAACAAGTTTAACATCTTTGAAAAATTGCCTTCAAGACATATTTACTATGCTTTTTGACATTAATAATATTTGGCGTAATCACGTGAAACGTTTTAGTCTTGGACAAACATTAGTATTAGCTGGATTAGAAGATTTACAAGGAGTTCATGATGCAACGGAACTTGCAAATGAAATCAATATTAATATAGCTTTAGAACATGTGCGCAGTGCATCTGATGTAGATAAACTAAAGTATCAGTTTGATTCTTCTAATATTCTAGTGAAGAAGGTTCCAGAACTATTATTTCAGCACAGGAAACTCGAACTTAATAAAATAGAAGAATTCGTGGACATGACATCGATCATGGTAAATTTACTACTTTCTGAGTGTTACTACTGCTTAGATAAATATCCAAAAACGGCCACCGATTCAGAACACTTAGTAAATCTTGAATCTACTAGTAACATAGGTGAGACTTCTTCAAATCATGACACTAGTCAAATAGACGAGATTTCGTCTGTTATGAAACCATTACAAGAAACTGTTGCAAAAGTACAAGAGCAAAAACAACGGCTAAGCAAATGGAAAAATATATTTTTAGAATCTCTTGGCAACCAATTAGATAAAATTGCTGAAAGAATAACTAATGATTCACAGAAATTCGTCAATAAAATAAGCTCAAAAGTAAATGTTCGTTTTTCTTTAAAAAACGTGTCTTACAGTGTTCGGGAAGAGCGCTTAAAAGCGGCATATGAAACACGCCTGGCTGAATTACAGTCACATGATGTACAGTTAATCACACATTTAGATGCTATATCTAACCTTGTCAATGATTTACCATTGGAAGCATCAAATTTTCTTGCTTTGGACTCACCAAATTTATATCCCTTTTGCTATTGGATCGACAGTATCCAGTCTAATATAGACAGCTTATTAAATCAAGAAACAGTAGATCCTGAGATCAAAAGGCTAAAAATGATGAGTTACTCACAGCGCTTGGCGAGACATCGAAAACTTTTTGAAGAATCTCTTAATCCTGCTATAGAAACCTATAAGAAAATTATCGAAGAAAAAATACAAGAAGCGAGAATTTATAATGTGAAATTTATTTTGCAAATAAAACTTTTTAACGAGGGAGGTCAATATGCAGCCCCAGAGGGACTTAAGGCGTGTGCATTGTTGGTGAAAGCGGCAGATGCATTAGACTCTTGTGAACATCGTGCTATAGATGCTTTATATCACCGACGCAACCAATTGTTGGTTTTGGCAGACCAGAAGATATCTGCCCAGCGTGTGGAGGATGTTCAAAAATACGGTGCCAAAAATGCAGTTGATAAAAAGAAGCAACGAAATAAGAAAAAGTAATATATACTTTTGATGTAGCCAGCAGTTATTGAGATTTTACTTAATTTCATTTTTAAAATATCATGAAAATCTTATATTTTTTAGAGATTTTTTAATTAGGATTTGTTTTGTAATATTTTTATTTTGTTTTATAATAATTTAGTCTCGGTTTTGCTAATAAATTGATTGAAAATGCTTTAAATGTAATTTATAATCAAACTTAATTTTATTTATAACAATATTAAATTATTTACATATGTATTATATTTGCGATATTAACTATTTTTAAGAACATTACATTAAATTCAAATGGGAAGATTTATATGTAAATTTAGCTTGCAATAAAAGCTTTGCGTATATGATATATTTAAATGATATCACTGTATAATTTGGTTGATTGCAATTGTAATTACAATTTACATCGAAATCAGCGGCGTTGATATCCGCCTCTTAACATGCGATGCATCCAAAATTCGTCGGCAAGTAGAGAACGGGTGTGTCTGATAATGTTAAACAGATACAGGATGAGATATATTTGATAATATAAATAACATTTGATAAAAATAAACACATTACCCTTCTATTCGTGGCGCAGTCGGTTATAAAGATCATTGTATCAAATTAATGACAACCAAATTCTTAAAAGATTCAGTCCGTAAATTCTTATAATTTATCTCCCTTTGAATTCTTTAAGAACGAAATAAGCAAGTCTCGCGATGATACTCCGGGGATGGAAAGTTCGCCTTGTGAAATATATATTCTATTCAATTGAATTTATGATGTTATTTTCTGCTTCTGTGTCAGTTGACTCCGTTTGTAGAAAGCTTGGATAAGGTTTATAACGATTTTAATACTTGTATTAAGATTTTTTTTTATTTTAACAATATTTTTAAATGTATTTTGTAGTAAATGGGATTTTATACGATATATGATGATTTAACGACGGTTGTGGGTTTAATTCTCAATTAAAATGTGTATTTTCGGAAATATTTTTGGGTTGTGGACCGATGTAGTAAATAAGTCATCGCCCGCATCTCTTCATGCTCTACCCCACTCCCTAACCTACCTATATGCCAAATTTCAACTTTGTAAGTCCAGTAGTTTTGTCTGTGCGTTGTTTGTCAGTCACTCTAGTTAAATGTTGTAAAATATATAATACTGTAGACACAAACGCGGCTTCGCCCGCTTATACGTATTATTGTGATTACACAAAATCTTTACATAAATTGTGGAGTATGTTTTATTCTGATACACATTACTGTAAAGTTACATCTAAATCCGTTCTGTAGTTTTTGCGTGAAAGTGGAACAAACACCTATCCTCACAAACTTTCCCATTTAAGTATATATATAATATTTGTATACAAAATAAAATATATGTTATTCAAAATCGTTGAAGATCTTAATCTGTAAGACTTTATTCGATATATGAAAATGTAGATCTTTTGTACTAAAAAATAAATACGTGGTTTGATCTACGAATTGAAGTTTGTAGAATGTTTTATTTTTCATCTCGTGATCATTTGTTATTTAGAGTAGACCATATATTATACACAGCGTACATGATTACTACTCTACGATGTCTTAATATTTATATAAAAAGTTATTATTTGTTGCTTTCGTGCCGCAGTGGAATAGTGTCTGACTGTAAATGCGTGGTTGTGGGTTCGATTGGTTGACAAAGTGTGGCGGTAAGTTCTGCCACTTAGCACACAGTATCTAGAATTCTGGTGGAAATTAAATAAGTGTTGGAGTGTTTTCACAATAACTTCTCTTTATCTACTCTGAAATGTACGTATGTAGGATACAGTTGAATCGGGAAAAAATGTTTAGATTTATTTCGCATTTAATTTAGTTTTTATTTCAACAAATAGTGGGAAATGGAAATGACTTCATGGGGAACGGAGCTTCTTTTCACTAGGTTGTTCCAAGGTTCCCTCTGCCTACTCTGCTTTATGCGGGATACACCATGAAGTTAAAAAAGAAAACCCACTAATACCTATGTAAATGAAACTAACACAATCTAACTTAATAGCGCGTACTCAAACTACACAAATGCTAGTACATAGATAATAGCGCTTGGCGCGATTTTTAATCCAATTTTTATACGAAATAGGCCAGTCTTGGCGCAGGTGCACAAAGTGTGCCTATAAATCGACTGCTTATGGGTTCGATCCCCACTCGAGGAGATGAAATGTTTATTTATATTTATATATTTTCATTTCTTCGCTCTGGTGTCGAGGGCAAAGCGCGGTGTTGAATTCCGCCACTCAACACGCAATGCCTCCAGAAATTGGCGGAAAATGGGGAACAGAATGTCTTAACACTAGGTTCCCTCTGCCTACCCTGCTGTGTGCGGGAGGCAGCGTGAAGCTGAAAAATAAATCAATATATTTTTTGGTGTGGAGCCAATATGTGTAAATAATATTCGAAAATATAATAAAGTGTGTCTAGACTATACCTATAGTTGATATAACAAAACACATATTAACATTATTCAAATAGCTACATCTAAAGAATTTTACGATATACATATTGTAGCAAAAATAAACTAAAGAAATAAACATATTGTAAGAAAATATAAAACAAAACTCAAAATAGCTAAGCCTGAAAAACACTCGTAATGGATTTTTTCACGATATAATGGGATTTGCCTTTAAAAGGGCAATTCTTTTTGTGAGATTCAGCCATCACACGCCGCGGCCCCTTCCGAAGGACTTCAGTCCGATTACGTCGTGCGAAGAATGTGAATGAGAAATGAAGCGTTCACTGTGAAGTCATTGGTGGTCGATATTTCTGTATGTTTCCAGAACGAACGTTTTTATAAATGGAGTACTTATACGTGTATACTCATTTAATTCGAGGCTTAATTTTTTTTAGTATAATAGTATATACACACTTTGTCTACGAGGAGTTTTAAACGTAAAATGAAAATCCCGTGTTTTCTTACTGCGGTAAGAGAGGTAGGGGGAGACCTCGGTTGACCTTCGAAAACACAGTATCAAAGATACTGGAGGAAGGTCACGTAAAAAGCATGAGGACCCCCCGAAGGGCATGTATGAAGAGGTTGATGACAGTGGACGAGGCGAAAGAGGTATGTAGAGACCGTAGCGTTTGGCGCTCCGTTCTCTCTGACTACCCCGCAAGGGATAAAACGTGAAGCTAAGTTAAGTTAAGTTTTAAGTTCTTACTGCCACTCTATAGTCTACAATCCTTCCGCTGTCCACATGCTACATTTTAACTTTCTGAATCCAGTAGTTCAGTAAGGAAACAGTTATATATATTTAAAGATTAACGCTGTATCCCATAGGCAGAGGGAACGCAAAAATCTAGTATTAAGACAATTCGTTCCCATTAAGGCACTTACGTTACCTACTTTCCACCGAATTGTGAAGGCATTGCGTGTTGAGTAGCGGAACTCGACGCCGCGCTTTGATTTGTTACCAGAGCAAGCAAATCTTAAATATTTTCTTCGAGTTGGAATCCACACAAACAACAGCGTTTACAGTGACACGTTTGTGCTCCTACGCCACGACTGACCTAATGAGATTATGTCCTGGAAATATAAGTATTATTTTTCGTTACAGTTTTAAAAGCTACATGCAATTGTGTACTGTACCAAGTACAGTATTTACAATGTTATGTTTATTGTTTCTGCTATCTTCAAAAGTAAATATTTTTTATATCAAACAATTGTTAAAATTGATTAAAGATTTAAGATTGTACATCTATTATCACTAAAACAATAATATCTTTAAATATATGTTTTTTTTTCAATACAAATGGTGTTTTTTAGATTTGATTTATCCATTAATTAAGAACTGTATCAGCTATTAGACCAGGTTTCACTACTGAAAGAATTTAATGAATTCTATAGCTTCACGCTTGTTCCTGCACAACAGGACTCTCATTCCATTCCTCACTTTCCGCAATTTTACCAGACCAGAGCTAATATATGAAAATAATGCATTGCTCCGCAATCTTACTGCGCCATGATGGTCTCTAATATCAATTTAATGTATTTAATTAATAATACTTAATCAGTAGCACTTGAGTGTGGTCTAATATAATTGTTTGAAAAGGACCCCAAACTATTTGTAGTTACCCTATTTACTGAAGCCCGTGGCTTCAATAGACCAATGTTAGTACTGAATAAACATTGTTTCTCTCTGGAGTACTAAAGTCAAATAATTTGCATGCGACTCGTGTATTAATAGCTGTTTTTGCTGGACACTATTCCAGTACTTAATATGTATACATATATATTAATACTTTTTATTTCTTTTCTTCGCTCTGGTGTCGAGGTAAAGCGCGGCGTTGTGTTCCGCCTCACTCAGCACGCAATACCTCCAGAATTCGGCGGAAAGTGGGGAATGGAGTGTTTTAACACTAGGTTCCCTCTGCCTACCCTGCTGTGTGCGGGATACAGCGTGAAGTGGATTTGATTATTATATCAAGTTTATAAGTCGGCAGTCAGAAATGATTCTTTTTATCAGATATTGTGTGTTTTTGATTTCACGTTGTCTCCCGCTCAAAGCAGAGCAGTGGTAATCCGGGGACCTTGTGATAAGACACTTTGTTCCCTACTTTCTGCCTAAGTTGAGTGGCGGAACTCAACTTGATACAAGAGCGAGGAAATAAAAATAATTAATTCTCCCAAGTAGGAATCGAACCCGCAACAGTTACGTTTACAATCAGACGCCTAATTAAAAAAAATATTAACTAAGTACATGCCTAATTGTATCATTATGCTGTCATTTTATGTAGATACTTATAGAATATATTATATCAAATGACAGCATTAACTCAGACATCCTTCGCATATGATTAATGGCTGGTTTTACGACGTATTTAACTATATGGCTATGACAGGCCTATCGTGTTCACTTAGATACCATCTTTTGCATGGTATTAACGTGGGCGATATGCGAAAATGTTCTGTGCAAAAAATATTTTTTTAGCTTTACGTTGTATCCCGCATATATAGGTAGGCAAAAGGAGCCTGGAGACCTAATGAAAAGACACTCCGTTCCCCACTTTTCGTCAAAGCCTCGTTACCTATTTCGTTTATATTTCATTTCTTCGAGTAGGAATCGAAACCATAACCTCCCGCGTTTACTGGCCTCAAATAAGAGTTAACTTCTGTTATTACTTCTATTTGTTAAGACATTGACGACCTCAATATCTTAACAAAGAGAAGAGTCGTGTCGGCACAGACTGTAAAAGTGACGATTGTGGGTAATTCTAACTAGGGGTTATGAATTATTCATAACCCCTAAAATCGCGGCATTGAGTTGCGCCACTCAACACCCAATGTCTTGACAATTGGGCGGTGCGTGGAGGACGGAGTGTCTTTACACTAGGTACTTTGTTTATTCCGCTATAAAAAATAAAAGAAAGATAATATGACGGCTTTACCTACTACTTACTAAATATAAACACGCCTAAATTAAATTAAAAATTAAATTAGCTTCACGCTGTATCCCTCACACAGCAGGGTAGGCAGAGGGAACCTAGTGTTAAGACACTCCGTTCCCCACTTTCTGCCGAATTCTGGAGGCATTGCGTGTTGAGTGGCAGAACTCAACGCCGCGCTTAACCTCGACACCAGAGCGAAGAAATGGAAATATAAATTTAAGTAAATATTTCATCTCCTCGAGTGGGGATCGAACCCACAACCAGTCGGTTTTGCAGTCACACCTCGTGCCGCTGCGCCACGACCGGCCTCACGCCTAAATATGGTTATTTATTTATAAGAACCTTTACACGCTAAAAGCTTTGTACGGAGATGTGTACGTAAAATTATATTTGCCAACGACAGCTGTAAAAGTGCTGTCTTGACGTTTGATCATGTTAAAGTGGCATCTTAAATCTTATTCCTTAGGATAAGATTTAAGATGCGACTTTAACGTGGGATGTGTGTAATTTATGTCTTAAGATAATTTTATTCATTAAAATATTTAGGTATAATTGATTGAATTAATTTTGTTTATTTTTAATACACAAATTTGGACACGTTGGAGGGCATGTAAGAAGAGAATGATGATAGTAGAAGAGAATGATCGTAGAGACCGTAACACTTAGCGCTCCGTTCTGTCTGGCTATCCCTTTAGAGATAAAGCGTGTAGTTAAAAAAAAAACTTCCAAAAGTATTTTTGTCCTTTTATCTTTTCTCCAGCTGCATCCCAGCAGGGTAGGCAAAGGAAACCTAGTGTTAAGACACTCCGACGTCGCTCGTCACTTTAATGTTTCATTCCCCCGAATGGGAATATAACCCGCGTCTGCAGTTACACGCTTGTACCATTGCGCCTCGACCGCCTCATTATGAATTAGATAGGTGATTATGATAATGAAGAATCGAGTGATATCAAGTTCTCGCTGCTTGCTTCGCAAAGTGTGGGATGATTATCATTCTTTCGAAATGATTACGGTTACCTTAGAATCATGTTAGATAATAAGTTTTAAGCTTGAGGCTTGGCGCAGGAACAAAAGAGTGTCACTGTAAACCCGACAGGTTGTGGGTTCGCTTCCCATTCGAGGAAATGAAATATTTACTATTCTCATTACCTCGCTCTGGTACCGAGACAAAGTGCGGCGTTGAGTTCTGCCACTCAACATGCAGTGCCTCCAGAATTAAGCGGAAAATGGAGAAAAGAGTGTTTTAACACTAGGTTCCCTCTGCCTATCCTGCTATCTGTAAAATGCAGCGTAAAGCTGAAAAAAAAAATAATAAATAATAAGTTTTTAACTTGAACTAAACAGTTTGTCGATTTATCTTAAAATGGTGATATATAATAATGTATCCAAATGTGGTTTTGTTACTCGAATTAAAAATAAATTACACTAAAATATACAAGGGATCTGTAGCAAAGTCACCGCGGGCCACGTTTCCATAGAGACCTCTACTTGCTGAAAATATACTTTGAATTAATGAGATATTTGATTCCGCTCCGAGCGACGTGTTTCTTGCAGGAACGTAAGATGTTTCTTTTATATATATAGGGACTCAGATGACTATAATTTGTATATGACTGTCAGGAGTGTGCGTGTTAAGCAGCGGCGGAATTCAACGCCGCGTTTTGTCTTGCCCTCGGCAAAAACAACTTGAAAGTAAAAATTATATATTTTTTGAACCAATTAAGGCCGTTGTTTCGCAACGGTACTGCGTCTTACTGTAAACGCAACGGTGTGGGGTTTCGATTCCCACTCGGGGGAAATAATTATTTTCATTTCCTCGTGCTAATAAGAAAACAAAATGCGGCGCTGAGTTCCGCCACTCAATACGAAATGTCTCTTAAATTGATCGGTAGTGATCGAGCTGGTTCATTCATTTTATATGTTTATTTAGAGCGCTATATATATAGATACGCGTATTTCTCAAATTTAATTTTGTTTACTTAGGAATCCTAACTGGAATATATGAATTTTAACGTGAGAATTAACTTTATTCTTGAAATAATACTGAGCCCATCTGTTATGTACTTTGTATATAGAAATAATGTGGAACATATATTTCTTTTTTATTTTGTTTATATCATCAATCGTGCTATTTTTGATATGTTTTTTGTAAAGTATATATTTGCCTTAATTAATTGTAAATAAATATTAGAAAACATCAATTTGTAATTTGAATAAATATTTACAATATTTCTAAATGGAACGTGGAAACTGAGACTTCCCAGCAAGTAGATTAAATTCTTCTATTATTACGTAGGTATAATAAAATTGTAACTTATCACTGAATTTACATGGAAGATATATAAGAGAAACCTCATTATTGAAGGCATTTATCTTTGTAATATAAAACAATTTTTTTTTTAGAAAGAAACGGCTTAATCGATTTAAATGGGGTTTTCACTATTATAATTTGGCATTGGACGCTTAAAGTACTTTATTTGACAAAATTGCTACAAAAATATATTGAATTGGTTGAAATCTCGAGAGTAATTCAAATTAGTAAATAAGTAATTGTGGTTTAAGTGGGAAATGCCCCGAGCGGGTTGCTAGTTTCTTATTATAAATATTATTCCAAGTTAGGGTTCGAGCCTTGTAGTATTTTTTTTATTAATATTTTTGTAGCTCCATGCTGTATCCCGCATCCACCAGAGTAGGTAGAGAAATTTTGTGTTAAGACACTCCGTTCTTCGTACATACACTGTTCAATATTTTATTTTTTGATTAATATAATACACTCCTTCAAGTGTGATCGACACCATAAAAGTTGACTTTGTATCGCTGTGCCACGACGGCTTTACTCTTGATATAGTTTTGCCTTTAACAAGTGTTTTTCCATCTTCTTATCAAACATTTACAAAGGGCAAAATATTATACAAGTAATTACATCATATTACCTGAGATGCTTTGATAAATTATAATTATATAAAAGCAAAAGGCCTCAAAGGAGTGCCGGTAATGCTCCTCATTATACGTGAGAAATATTAATGAAGACCAAATTTAATGCTGTATTTCAGGGATCACGGTTGTTTGTTTACTTTGCTACGCCGTAGCAAGTCATTGATTAAGTTATAAATAATTTGTTTTTACTTAGTTTTTTTAGCGTAATGTTTTATTTCGCATATAGTAAAAAGTAGTGTTTTTGACACTACGTTTCGGATTACATTCGTGAGATACAGCGTGAACCTAAATTAAAGTTAAAAGTCACATTATTTTAATTTGTTAACATTGAGTTTTGAATGAGTTTTAATGCCCAATAAAATCTTATATCTAATCTTTTTTCGATTAACTACCTTTTTTTTAATCGAACTCATTATTTTATTACAGTTGGAGAATGTCCAGATGCTGGATAAATACAATCTGCGGAACCCTTCGAAGGGCACGCTCTACTTCGCTACAACACACTTAATCTTCGTCGACCATGAGATGCGTAAGGAGACGTGGGTCAGTGTATATTTGTATATTAATTTTAAACAAGCGTTCACCTGTCCGCCCGCGTATCCAAAATGGGAAAAAGCAAGATTTGGACATCATTCTCTTAAAAACAGTTAAAATTGAGCTAATATTTTTTTATTGTTATATTGCGCGATGAATTAAGTAAATACAAAAACAAATAAAATCGAGGCAAAGCGCGGCGCTCCAACGTGACACTGAGGACGACGCGTGAAGCACGTACGTAAATTTTATAGTTGTTTAATTTAAATGCTAACGACTAAGATTTATTTAGCTGAAATGTTATGAAATGTTTATTGAAAATTTTATGACTTTAACACTATACGTTTAACGTGTAGGCTTCTGTCGCATTAACTGATAACGTGACAGCTGCGGGTTCGATTCCCACTCGTGGGAATAAATTATTTTCTTTGCTTCGCTCGGTTAACCAGACCGGGTGGGGCGTTAAGTTTCGCCACTTAACATGTAATGTCTCGAATATCGGACGGAAAATAGAAGAGGGAAATTTTAACAGTAGGTTACTTCTGCCTACCATGCTGTATGCGTGAAACTTCAAGAAAATCAGACGTATATTTTTTTACCTAAGAGATGCTGGATGGATCCGAACTCTGCTCTATATTAAAAACAGCGGTAGGTCTCTCTATCCACCATAACTGAGATAATGGTGACGTAAGAAGTAATTACTTGTTTTTGTAATTTATTTTTAAATAAATGCAAAAAATCCCTATTTAAAATTTAACAAACCCGTTTACATCTGCTTTGTAGATTTTTCCAAAGCGTTCGATTCTGTGAAATGGCCAGTTTTATGGAACACTTTACTGCAAATGGGGACACCAAAGCATTTGGTACACCTTCTTAGACAGTTATACGAAGGAGGAAATGCCTCAGTGAGAACAGACGGCATACTATCAAGCAACTTCCATCCAAGCGTGGGTGTCCGTCAAGGATGCATAATATCACCGCTCCTCTTTAACGCTTACACTGAACTTATAATGCGTATCACCCTTGAGAACTGGACAGATGGTATAGCGGTCGGTGGTTACAAGATTGCAAACTTGCGTTATGCTGATGACACAACTTTATTCGCCTCTAGCATTCAGCATATGGAAGAACTGCTTCAAAAGATGGAATATGTCAGCCGTCAGTTTGGATTAAAGGTCAATCGCAGCAAAACAAAAATGATGATTGTGGATCGCGTCAACAATAACTCGCCGGAAGTGACTGATATTGCGAATTGTGAAGTTGTCCAGTCCTACATATACCTTGGGACTTTAATCACAAACAAGGGCGGATGCATGGAGGAAATAAAACGACGCATGGCTATTACCAGAAGTGCTATGGAAAGGCTTAGGAACATATGGAAGAACAGAAAAATCACTAAAACTACTAAAATGCGACTAGTTCGAACACTTGTTTTTCCTATTTTCCTGTATGCCGCTGAGACATGGACCTTGCGGGAAACGGAAAAGAAAAAAGTCGATGCCCTGGAGATATGGTGCTGGAGAAAGATGCTCGGGACATCGTGGACAGAATTCCGTTCCAATGTGTCCATACTCCAAGAACTTGGCACCAAAGAGCGACTATCAGCTCTTGTAGAAACCCGCATGCTTAAGTTCTTCGGTCACATCTCCAGAAAAGGAAACGACTCCATAGAGCGGCTCGTGGTGCAAGGCAGAGTAGATGGTACCAGACCAAGAGGTAGATCACCCATGCGATGGACTGACCAAGTAAAATCAGCTGTGGGCGGTAAATTGCATGAGTGCACTAGAATGGCGACCAATAGAAAGAAATGGCGTGAAACTGTGGCAAGAATAACGAAAGCCAAAAACGGGACTACATGATGGCCACGACCGCTCTGTCAAGAGCGTAACGACTGAGAAGAAGAAAATTTAAAAAATCATTATTATTAACTTTCACAAAATTAATTCCCAGATACTTCTAATGCACATATCGTCGGTGGAGCGTCTGCCCATAACGACGACGGGGTCGCCGCTACTCGTGCGCACCAAAACCTTCCAGTCGGTGTTCTTTGTGATACCGCGTGAGAGGGACTGCCACGAGATGCATCAGACTTTGTTGAGGTTGAGTCAACCTGGTAAGTTATAAGGCTCGCTGGCATCGCTCTGGTAATATGACAAGGCTCGGTGATGAGTTTCGCCACTTAATATGCAATGTCCCGAAAATTGGGCCTTTCTTGAGTGTCTTATCACTAGATTCACGCTTCTTACTCTGCTATGCGGCGAAAATCGTGAAGCTTAATTATTAGTTCATAATTGCAGAAAAAATAAATTATTTTTATCTGTAGAATCAGAATCAAAAACTTTTTTTACTTTTAGTTTTCAGGCACTTCTTTCCCCACCTGCCGCCTAATTGAGTGGCGGAATTTAGAGTCACATCTTGTCTACCACAACGGAGAAATGAAAATAATTTAAATACAATCGTACACTGAGTGCAGATCGAACCAAAAACGATTGACGATCTGTCGATGACTATGTCGTCATTATTTCGTATTTATATTAATATTTTTTTTTATTTCAGTGCATTTAGATGAGTTATACTGTTTCCACTATAAATCAACCCCTGACGACCTGCCGAAATCAGCGGGGTGGAATTTCTTTGACATACAGACCGAGTACCAAAGAATGAATGTGCCAAACGAACACTGGGTGCTCTGCAATGCTAATAAGGATTATGAGGTATATAAGTTTATACTTTTTATGATACAATTTAAAAAGTTTAAGCAAGGCAGGCAGAGGGAGCCTAGTGTTAAGACACTTCGCTTCTCACTTTACCCTAAATTGGAGGCATTGTCTGTTGAGTGGCGGAACCCAACTCAACAACTGTCTCCTTACCAGAGAGAGGAAATGACAATATTAAATAATTATTTTCCTCGAGTGGGAATTGAACCCACACGACAGGCCTCTGTCTAACTTTAGTATTTACCAACTTAAAAATTTTAAATTTCAGCTCTGCGATACCTACCCAAGCGAGATTTATGTTCCGGCGAAAGCATCTACTGCAGTGTTACTGGGCAGCGCCAGTTTCAGATCTCGAGGCAGATTACCAGTTTTAGCTTATTTACATCACAATAAAGCAGCTATTGCAAGATGTAGTCAGCCGTTAAGTGGTTTTTCTGCTAGGTAAGAGGATTCAAATCCTATTTTTTGGTAAGGACCAATTAAGACGAAAGGTTGTTTTTAGATTATTTTGAAGCCTAATGTTTGACTAATGTCATTTACTTTTGCTTTGGTTACTAAATACTAAATAATAAAGTGCTAAAATAAAATCTACCTTTCGAGAAAATTAAATATTTACTAGTTGCATTTCCTTGCTCTCATAATTATCATTTCATATTCATATTTTTAATATAATTTATATTTCAGATGTATGGAAGACGAACAAATGTTAGATTTAATTCGACGAGCAAATCCCAATTGTGGATACATGTATGTAGTAGACACACGGCCAAGGGTAAGTTTTTTTTTCTTACTAATAAGTAAATCTGTAATATCTGAACCAATAACCTTGTGTGATTAATGAGATTATTATATATTTTAAATATTAATGTTTATTTAAGAAATTAAGATACATTTTCCAATTAAGATAAAGGAATTTATGTATAAAAAAAATCGGACATTTATACCATATTCATTTTAGCATGAGACAAAATGTAAACAAAACAATTCTGTGTCTAAAAATTTTATATAACTTTTTCATTTTTATTTAATTTGGTCCAGGTTTACTGATGTTTTAAAACGTAAAAAAATCTAACAAAAACAAAATAATCAGATAACAACTTTAAAGTTAACAAAACAAGAAACTAAAAAACAACGAAAGTAAAAACGGAATCACAACAGTTTTGTCTTATGAAGAGGTTGACCTGACAGGTAGTCAAAATGAAAAAATATAATCTGACTGATGACAAAACATCACATTTTAATGTAAAATGTCCGCAGTACTTCTATATTTTATTAGTATAATATTAGTATTAAAATGCGTCTTAAGTTTGAGAATAAGTTAGCTTTTTTGTGTTTTTACATGTTCAAACATTATTATGAAAATTAAGAAAATAATATATGAGATTTAAGACACTATAAAATAGCATGGATAGAAACATTTTTAGATTTGAAATTTAATTTTTACTATGTTTGTGGCATTAAATATTAAAAGAATTTTTATTTTTGATTATTATATTCGTGGTGGTGTGCCACTTATTAATAAGTGGCACACCTAAGTGTGACCTAAGTGGGACTGTAAAATTGACTGATTGCGGATTCGATCCTCACTGGAGGAAATGAAATGTTTATTTAATTAAATAAACAAATCAAATAAATCAGCTTCACGCTGTTTCCCGCACACAGCAGGCAGAGGGAACCTAGTGTAAAGACATTCCGTTCCCCACTTTCCGCCGAATTTTCTAGAGGCATTGCGTGTTGAGTGGTGGCACTCAAAGCCGGGCTTTGCCTCGGTACCTGAGCGAAGAAAATGGAAAAAAATTAAATAAATATTTCATCTTCTCGACTGAGGATGTTTACTTACATTTATATTTTTATTTCTTCGCTCTGATGTCGGGGAAATGCGCGGCATATAACTTTAATATATGGACAATGTATATCAAAAATAATTTATTTATCATTAGGCTTACTTTTCGACCTTAACTAGTATATTTATATACTTTTGAGAATATAACTTTTTTATGTTATATTTTACAGATAAATGCAATGGTGAATCGAGCAGCTGGTAAAGGATATGAAAATGAGGCGTTTTACGAAAATATTAAATTTCAATTCATGGGCATTGGTAATATACATGTAATGAGGAAGAGTCTACAGAAACTTGTTGAAAGTAAGTATATTTAACTAACTGAAAATAAGGAGGTTATCAATTTGACATGGTGTACATGTACGTACAGTATGGTCGACGTCGTAGCGGGTCTAAAGTTAGGATTTTTTAACTTTGGCGCATTGTTCGCTCAAGAAGAAGAATTATAACTTTAGGGCCACGACTCCTTGATCGTATTGTATGTATGTAAATAACTATATATGTATGTTATATTGTTGGAGTTGTAGCATTCCTCACAGGCAGCCAAATAGTGCTTGTATTTCTTCAGGGACAGAGTACCCTCTTCCCTCCCCTCCGGTGTCGCTGTAAAAACCAAGAGGGCTAACAGCAATAATCTTATGATCGAAAAAAAAATTGGAGTTGTAGCTAATATATAAGTGTCCGAGTACGTGTGCTAAATATAGCAAGTGTATGTTTCTCCACAAATTTATTAGAAAGTAATATACAGACTTTCTTTTGTATTTAAATGAGTTATATTCCAACTCATGCATCAATCTAAGTTTCAACAATACGTTTCAGTAATATTTGTGATATGGGTAGTAGTAGTATTTAGTAATTTTTGGAGGGTACATGTATATTATAGGTACTATACTGTACTATTATAGGTACAGTATCCTACAGATTGCAGGGTAGGCAAAAAGAGCTTAGTGTCAAGGCACTTTACTATATGAATTGTGTATCACGCTGTATTCAGAATAAAGCGTGGTTGAGATACTTAAGTGTAGGGATAACCTGTTCTGTACATGCCGCGCTGAAATTAAGAGACAATGTGCGTTGAGCGGCGTAATTCAACGCCGCAGTTTGTCTTGGTACAAGACTCACTGCCCTGCTATGCTGGAAAAAGTGTGAAGCTGTTTAATTAAAATCATTTTAATGTCTTGTATGGTATTACAGCGTGTGAACAAAACACACCTACAATGTCATCGTTTTTGGGGGGACTGGAGTCTTCTGGCTGGTTGAAACATATAAAGTAAGTCTTGAAACATATAATTTAAGTGTTTAATAATATCGACACACATGGCACAAATATCGTTTTTATTATAAGATTATGTAACAAACGCCATGTCTGTGGGTTTGACACCCACTCGGGGATAAATGACATTTACTTATTAACTCTTATGTAACAAGAATAGGCAAGCAAAAATGAGTTAAAACTATATAGTAGCGTAGCTGGGGGGGTGCGAGCGGTGCAATCGCACCGGGCATCAAAAGGAAAGGGGCATCAAAGTCTACGATCAATACTTATATTTTTTTTGTCAATCAACAATCAAGAAATGTACAAGAAAAATGAGAGAATGAAAATGAAAAATACAATCTCGCTATCATGTCAATCGTACATGAACTACTCGATACTATTGATTTTGAAAATGTAATTAATGACTTTGCTAGTCAAAAAGCGCGTAATGTCCGTTTTAAAATTTTTGTAATAATTTTTATCAAAATCTAATGTTATAACTTGTAATCAGCCTATCGCCGTCCTCTGCTGAACGTAGGCCTCCCTCATCGAGCGCCAACCATCCCGGTCTTGGGCTTCTCGCATCCATCCGATGCCAGCCACCTTCTTTAAATCGTCTGCCCATCGTGCTGCAGGGCGTCCTACACTACGCTTGCCTAAGCGCGGTCTCCAGTCTAGCACGTATCGGCTCCATCGACCGTCGGTACATCTGGAGACATGGCCGGTCCAGTTCCACTTCAGCGTGCTGATTCTTCGTGCAACGTCAGTGACTTTGGTTCTCTGGCGAATCGCTTCATTGCGGATTTTATCTGCCGGAGAAACTTTGTATGTAAACAGTTTCGGAGAAATGATATCTCCCTGTCTTACTCCGCGATGCAATTGGATTGGTCTTGTACTGTGGTTTTATACTTGGACGTTCATGGTTGCGGCTTTGTACAGACATTTTATCACATCGACGTACCTACAGTCAATGAGGCATCTCTGCATAGATTCCAGAACAGCCCAAGTCTCGATTGTATCGAAGGCCTTCTCGTAGTCCACGTACGCTAGGCATAGAGGCTGATTGTATTCCTTGGTCTTTTGAATAATTTGCTTAAGGATGTGTATGTGATCTACGGTACTAAAACCTTTCCGAAACCCGGCCTGCTTGACTGGTTGGAAGTCATCCAAATACTGAGCGAGACGGTTCGTGATAACCCTCGAAAACAACTTATATACATGGCTCAAGAGTGATATGGGGCGGTAGTTTTTTAGCAAGGCTTTTTTGAAAAATAATTTTACCATACCCATGCCTCCGGTGTAATGCTATTATTAAGGACGGAATTGAAAAGACTGGCTAAGCTTATCATAACAGGCTGGCCTCCTGCTTTAAGAAGCTCTGCAGTTATTCCGTCCTCTCCAGGAGCTTTGTTGTTTTTAAGATGACCGAGGGCTATCCTTAGTCTGGCTCGCCGGTCATCCACGCTGCGGTACTCTAAGGCTGGTAATTTTGAGGAGTACAAATCGACCACGACAAATTTTCGACCTCGGCGAGAACTGCGATCTTAGAGGTGACGGTAGTTCCTTCTGCGGTTCTGAGTTTTGTCAGATTTCGAGCCCCTGTTGCGTGCAATAGCATCCTCAATATCCCGGGTATTTGAACGCCTTAAGTCACGCCTTATTAGTTTTTTCACCTTCCTGTTAAGTATCTGACGCTCCGTTGGTAATGCTTGTAAGTTCGCGTCGTTTCCTCATCTCTTCCAGAGTCTCGCTTGTAAGCTTTGACTTTCGTATAGTAGTAGTATAGTACGATTGCTCGTTGGTCGAAAATATTTTTGGCCCACTTCGCGGATGGCAGGCAATAGACTGCTAGTGGCGTCGTCTATTTTCTGTGTGGTTTCCAACATGGCGAATCGGTTCTGTAGCTCAAGCTGGAAAGCATCACAGCCAGCCTCAACTTGGGGCAGAGATAGTCTAACAGTCGATTTCATCAGCCTCGCCCTTTCTATTTTGACCTTCATGTTCAGGGTGCCTCTTACGAGACGGTGATCTGCTCCGGTGTTAACCCTGAAGATTTGGTGCTTATTGGACATAATGAAGTCAATCTCATTTTTAGTGACGCCATCGGGGCTCTGCCAGGTCCATTTTCTTTGGAGCTTCTTCTGGAAGAAAGAATTCATTAGAAAGCCCCTGGACTTAGCCCCTGGGACTCCAGGAAGTTTACCAGCATTTGCCCCCTATGGTTCCTACACCCACAGTCGAACTCTCCTACCCTCGATTCGCCATATTCTTGTACTCCTACTTTGGCATTGAAATCACCCATAACAACCGTGTGGTAGGTGTTGGTACGAGACATAGCTTTCGCTATGTCTTCGTACATGGCATCGACTTCGTCGTCAGGATGTGTGGACGTAGGGGCATACACTTGTATAACCTTTAGTCTATACCTATCGGTTATTCTTATGACAAGGTATGCCACCCTTGCCAACACAGACTTATGGTCCGTACCTTTTGTTATTATTACATTTCTTTTAATTTTTTTCTGTAGATATTACTTAGAACTAGACTTATTTTATTACATACATATATCTCTATATTTACATAATATCTGTTTAATAAAGTCCAGTTATTAATTTCAGTTGCCACTTACTAACTTAATCTAACACTATAATCTAAATCTACATGCATAAAAATAAACATTTATCGTAAATAAATTTAACTTAATTGATTACAAAAAGATAAATATGTTTATTACGGATTACAAGATAAATTTTATACAACCATACAAATATTTCTAATCATTAGGGAAATTAGGACGTGGATGGCATTACCGCCAAGATGGAGGGCATGACCGCTTCGTTTCTATCTTTTATGGCCATCTTTAAATTATACTCCACAATACCTTTTGTCGTTGCTTCTGTTGCCTTCCGAATAAGCCTTTTTATGGCATCGTTGTCACCACTGGTGTAGTAGGAACATCTGTCTGTGTGACGTGTTATTGCTACAATTGCGTGTGAAACGCTGTCATGTAGTTGTAATTTCTTCGACTTTGTGTTCACTACTATAACGTATCGTTGCATTTGACAGGCCTTGGGCTTCATGAATAGTCAACACTTTTGAGCCGATGTTTACCCCATATCCCTGGTTGATTAAAGATTTTTTCTCCTCTTGAGTAAATGTAAGGTAGAGGGTTTCCCTGAGGTCACGTGGCGCTGGTATAGTTCTTAAATTTTCTATTCGGAGGGAGTGTACTACTTTTTTGGAAGAGTATATACCAAAGTATATCTCTTGAAGTGCATAGGCGACGTCCATGGGGCTTCTACGGGTACACAATAGGTCCTGGTTGATTTTGACAATTTGTGATGGACTACGATAGAACATGTCAAAGAGGTTGTCTCGGTCAATATAGGGGAGTTGGTTTATATCTCCAACCAGTAGTATTTGCTTTTTTCTGCTCCAGAGATTCTAGCAGCCTCCACTATGGCTCCAAAGTGATTCATCAGGGCTTCATCTACAATTAGGCGTTTACATTTTTCTGAAGTATCCAATCCATTATCCAACATTGATGCCATAGTGCGAATTTTATTATTCACCAAATTTCCTATACGTACCGAGAGCTTCTCCCGAAGTTCATTGGCTGATTCTATTGTGTTGGTAGTTATAAAGTCCCTATCCGTGTTAAAATGCTCAATGATCCAGGTTGTTTTACCGACCTTGGGATAGTTGGTGTCCTTCTCTGAAGTAGAGTAAGTGACCGCTGTCAAGTGTTATCGTCTCCTCCCCCTGTCTTCGGATTTCCGATATACCCACTATCTGCCAGTTGATATGACTTAGCTCTACTTCAAGTTCTGCTAGGTGTTCGTTCAGCCGCAAGGATCGTCCGTTAAAAGTTGCCAGATACAGTCGTCGTTTGTGGTACCCTGACGTAACCCGGGGATTTTTAGCACCCCCCCTTTGCACCGTTACCCTGGCCGGTACCGTGGTCAGGAATAGTGCAAATACCGGGAACTGAGGGCCTCGTTTTGTTGTCTTTGTTCATTAGAGGGGAAGATTATCTTAGTCACCACGCTTGGCATGCGGGTTGGTGACCGCAGTGGCTAAAATCTTTTCGCTAATAGCGCTGCTGCCCGACATCAGGATTCAAATTTTAGATTTTAGCATTTGTATGGTTATACCGCCATAGTTTCTGTCGCCAGAGTCTCGTTTGTGTCTAGAAGGATGTACCACGTGCAGGTAAGGTTGACAGTTAGGGGCCTGAGATGGTAGATAGCCCCAAGGGCATCAAGTCCTAAGCTGCACCAGGCAGCAAATGCCCCAGCTACGCCACTGAAACTATATAATAGAATGTTCACGCAGGTCGATACTGGACACGTCGTGGTGGATAGCGCGCGCCATCGCGTCGGGCGCGAGCGTGTGCGCGCACTGCAGCGACGGCTGGGACCGCACGGCGCAGGCGTGCTCGCTGGCCGCGCTGTGCCTCGACCCGCACTACCGCACCGTCAACGGCTACCAGGTGCGCGACTGACAAACAAACAACATGTATTATATATATAGCGCGCGCCGTCGCGAGCGTGTGCGCGCACTGCAGCGACGGCTGGGACCGCACGGCGCAGGCGTGCTCGCTGGCCGCGCTGTGCCTCGACCCGCACTACCGCACCGTCAACGGCTACCAGGTGCGCGACTGACAAACAAACAACATGTATTATATATATAGCGCGCGCCGTCGCGAGCGTGTGCGCGCACTGCAGCGACGGCTGGGACCGCACGGCGCAGGCGTGCTCGCTGGCCGCGCTGTGCCTCGACCCGCACTACCGCACCGTCAACGGCTACCAGGTGCGCGACTGACAAACAAACAACATGTATTATATATATAGCGCGCGCCGTCGCGAGCGTGTGCGCGCACTGCAGCGACGGCTGGGACCGCACGGCGCAGGCGTGCTCGCTGGCCGCGCTGTGCCTCGACCCGCACTACCGCACCGTCAACGGCTACCAGGTGCGCGACTGACAAACAAACAACATGTATTATATATATAGCGCGCGCCGTCGCGAGCGTGTGCGCGCACTGCAGCGACGGCTGGGACCGCACGGCGCAGGCGTGCTCGCTGGCCGCGCTGTGCCTCGACCCGCACTACCGCACCGTCAACGGCTACCAGGTGCGCGACTGACAAACAAACAACATGTATTATATATATAGCGCGCGCCGTCGCGAGCGTGTGCGCGCACTGCAGCGACGGCTGGGACCGCACGGCGCAGGCGTGCTCGCTGGCCGCGCTGTGCCTCGACCCGCACTACCGCACCGTCAACGGCTACCAGGTGCGCGACTGACAAACAAACAACATGTATTATATATATAGCGCGCGCCGTCGCGAGCGTGTGCGCGCACTGCAGCGACGGCTGGGACCGCACGGCGCAGGCGTGCTCGCTGGCCGCGCTGTGCCTCGACCCGCACTACCGCACCGTCAACGGCTACCAGGTGCGCGACTGACAAACAAACAACATGTATTATATATATAGCGCGCGCCGTCGCGAGCGTGTGCGCGCACTGCAGCGACGGCTGGGACCGCACGGCGCAGGCGTGCTCGCTGGCCGCGCTGTGCCTCGACCCGCACTACCGCACCGTCAACGGCTACCAGGTGCGCGACTGACAAACAAACAACATGTATTATATATATAGCGCGCGCCGTCGCGAGCGTGTGCGCGCACTGCAGCGACGGCTGGGACCGCACGGCGCAGGCGTGCTCGCTGGCCGCGCTGTGCCTCGACCCGCACTACCGCACCGTCAACGGCTACCAGGTGCGCGACTGACAAACAAACAACATGTATCGCGAGCGTGTGCGCGCACTGCAGCGACGGCTGGGACCGCACGGCGCAGGCGTGCTCGCTGGCCGCGCTGTGCCTCGACCCGCACTACCGCACCGTCAACGGCTACCAGGTGCGCGACTGACAAACAAACAACATGTATTATATATATAGCGCGCGCCGTCGCGAGCGTGTGCGCGCACTGCAGCGACGGCTGGGACCGCACGGCGCAGGCGTGCTCGCTGGCCGCGCTGTGCCTCGACCCGCACTACCGCACCGTCAACGGCTACCAGGTGCGCGACTGACAAACAAACAACATGTATTATATATATAGCGCGCGCCGTCGCGAGCGTGTGCGCGCACTGCAGCGACGGCTGGGACCGCACGGCGCAGGCGTGCTCGCTGGCCGCGCTGTGCCTCGACCCGCACTACCGCACCGTCAACGGCTACCAGGTGCGCGACTGACAAACAAACAACATGTATTATATATATAGCGCGCGCCGTCGCGAGCGTGTGCGCGCACTGCAGCGACGGCTGGGACCGCACGGCGCAGGCGTGCTCGCTGGCCGCGCTGTGCCTCGACCCGCACTACCGCACCGTCAACGGCTACCAGGTGCGCGACTGACAAACAAACAACATGTATTATATATATAGCGCGCGCCGTCGCGAGCGTGTGCGCGCACTGCAGCGACGGCTGGGACCGCACGGCGCAGGCGTGCTCGCTGGCCGCGCTGTGCCTCGACCCGCACTACCGCACCGTCAACGGCTACCAGGTGCGCGACTGACAAACAAACAACATGTATTATATATATAGCGCGCGCCGTCGCGAGCGTGTGCGCGCACTGCAGCGACGGCTGGGACCGCACGGCGCAGGCGTGCTCGCTGGCCGCGCTGTGCCTCGACCCGCACTACCGCACCGTCAACGGCTACCAGGTGCGCGACTGACAAACAAACAACATGTATTATATATATAGCGCGCGCCGTCGCGAGCGTGTGCGCGCACTGCAGCGACGGCTGGGACCGCACGGCGCAGGCGTGCTCGCTGGCCGCGCTGTGCCTCGACCCGCACTACCGCACCGTCAACGGCTACCAGGTGCGCGACTGACAAACAAACAACATGTATTATATATATAGCGCGCGCCGTCGCGAGCGTGTGCGCGCACTGCAGCGACGGCTGGGACCGCACGGCGCAGGCGTGCTCGCTGGCCGCGCTGTGCCTCGACCCGCACTACCGCACCGTCAACGGCTACCAGGTGCGCGACTGACAAACAAACAACATGTATTATATATATAGCGCGCGCCGTCGCGAGCGTGTGCGCGCACTGCAGCGACGGCTGGGACCGCACGGCGCAGGCGTGCTCGCTGGCCGCGCTGTGCCTCGACCCGCACTACCGCACCGTCAACGGCTACCAGGTGCGCGACTGACAAACAAACAACATGTATTATATATATAGCGCGCGCCGTCGCGAGCGTGTGCGCGCACTGCAGCGACGGCTGGGACCGCACGGCGCAGGCGTGCTCGCTGGCCGCGCTGTGCCTCGACCCGCACTACCGCACCGTCAACGGCTACCAGGTGCGCGACTGACAAACAAACAACATGTATTATATATATAGCGCGCGCCGTCGCGAGCGTGTGCGCGCACTGCAGCGACGGCTGGGACCGCACGGCGCAGGCGTGCTCGCTGGCCGCGCTGTGCCTCGACCCGCACTACCGCACCGTCAACGGCTACCAGGTGCGCGACTGACAAACAAACAACATGTATTATATATATAGCGCGCGCCGTCGCGAGCGTGTGCGCGCACTGCAGCGACGGCTGGGACCGCACGGCGCAGGCGTGCTCGCTGGCCGCGCTGTGCCTCGACCCGCACTACCGCACCGTCAACGGCTACCAGGTGCGCGACTGACAAACAAACAACATGTATTATATATATAGCGCGCGCCGTCGCGAGCGTGTGCGCGCACTGCAGCGACGGCTGGGACCGCACGGCGCAGGCGTGCTCGCTGGCCGCGCTGTGCCTCGACCCGCACTACCGCACCGTCAACGGCTACCAGGTGCGCGACTGACAAACAAACAACATGTATTATATATATAGCGCGCGCCGTCGCGAGCGTGTGCGCGCACTGCAGCGACGGCTGGGACCGCACGGCGCAGGCGTGCTCGCTGGCCGCGCTGTGCCTCGACCCGCACTACCGCACCGTCAACGGCTACCAGGTGCGCGACTGACAAACAAACAACATGTATTATATATATAGCGCGCGCCGTCGCGAGCGTGTGCGCGCACTGCAGCGACGGCTGGGACCGCACGGCGCAGGCGTGCTCGCTGGCCGCGCTGTGCCTCGACCCGCACTACCGCACCGTCAACGGCTACCAGGTGCGCGACTGACAAACAAACAACATGTATTATATATATAGCGCGCGCCGTCGCGAGCGTGTGCGCGCACTGCAGCGACGGCTGGGACCGCACGGCGCAGGCGTGCTCGCTGGCCGCGCTGTGCCTCGACCCGCACTACCGCACCGTCAACGGCTACCAGGTGCGCGACTGACAAACAAACAACATGTATTATATATATAGCGCGCGCCGTCGCGAGCGTGTGCGCGCACTGCAGCGACGGCTGGGACCGCACGGCGCAGGCGTGCTCGCTGGCCGCGCTGTGCCTCGACCCGCACTACCGCACCGTCAACGGCTACCAGGTGCGCGACTGACAAACAAACAACATGTATTATATATATAGCGCGCGCCGTCGCGAGCGTGTGCGCGCACTGCAGCGACGGCTGGGACCGCACGGCGCAGGCGTGCTCGCTGGCCGCGCTGTGCCTCGACCCGCACTACCGCACCGTCAACGGCTACCAGGTGCGCGACTGACAAACAAACAAACAACATGTATTATATATATAGCGCGCGCCGTCGCGAGCGTGTGCGCGCACTGCAGCGACGGCTGGGACCGCACGGCGCAGGCGTGCTCGCTGGCCGCGCTGTGCCTCGACCCGCACTACCGCACCGTCAACGGCTACCAGGTGCGCGACTGACAAACAAACAACATGTATTATATATATAGCGCGCGCCGTCGCGAGCGTGTGCGCGCACTGCAGCGACGGCTGGGACCGCACGGCGCAGGCGTGCTCGCTGGCCGCGCTGTGCCTCGACCCGCACTACCGCACCGTCAACGGCTACCAGGTACGCCACCATATACATGAAAACTTAATAATAGTGTCATCTATATATATAAAGGGACTTGTGCTGACTGACTGAGGTAAGACGCACGCACAGCCGTAACCGCTGATAGTAGAAACGTGAAATTTTGGCAGATGTTTATATTCATATTCTGGACATCCACTAAGAAAGGATTTTGAAAAATTTTAACCCTAAAGGGATGAAATAAGGGTTGAAAGTTTTTATAAAATTTGAAATTCAGGTTCTTAAAAACATTTCATCGAACACATGTTTCGTGGGTTTTTAGAATTCACCCCCTAAGGGTGCAAATAAGGGGTTGAACGTTTGTATGGAAAAATCTTCAAATCTCCACCGATTTTTTAAAAAAAAATTAATTCAGACTGTATAAAAATTATCTATTATATTCGTAACTAGCGACCCGCTCGCGGCTTCGCCCGCTTATACCACAGAATTATTTACTTAACACACTGAAATATGTTCGTGTTTTGATATACCTATTATGTATGTTTGCAACGCAATGAAGATTTTTTATGAGAAAGTTATTAAAACTTTAGGTCGCATTTTTGTATCTCCTATAAGAATCTTCAATTGAATGTTTGAAATAAAAATATAACTTATCTATACTTAGGTACAATAAAATCCTAACTCATCAGTGTCTGTACATAGAAGATATTACAATTAATAATGTAATAAGACTTGGTCAGTTGGTCTGCTTGTCTGTGCGTTTCTTCACGATAATCTCAGAAACTGCTTAACCGATTTAAATACTTTTTTTGTTTGTATTTTGGCAAACTGCCCTTAAATATTGAGTATTAGTTTTATTTTAATCAGCTTCACGCTGTATCCCGCACACAGCAGGTTAGGCAAAGGGAACCTAGTGTTAAGACACTCCATTCCCCACTTTCTGCCGAATTCTGGAGGCATTGCGTGTTGAGTGGCAGAACTCAACGCCGTGCTTAACCTCGACACCAGTGCGACGAAATGGAAATATAAATTTAAGTAAATATTTCATCTCCTCGAGTAGGGATCGAACCCACAAACAGTCAGTTTCACAGTCACACTTCGTGCCGCTGCGCCACGACTGGCCTCAACTGGACTGGACTTTATTTTAATCGGTATACACAAAGTTAAAACCAGATACACGCTTTATCCCGCCTTTAGCAGGGCAACTTAGTGTTAAGATATTGCGTGTAATGTGTGACTGATGTGCGAACTGAAAATATTATTAAACGAAATGAAAATATTATTAAATTATAATTCAATCCTCCAAGTGGGTATCGGACCCACACCAGTCGCGTTACAGCCACAACTTTGTGCCCCTGTGCCGCGACGGCCTTTAACAAAGAAGAGATGAGAAGCGTCAGCGCTTGTTTTACGGAAACAGCATATAGGGTAAAATATTTTAAAGAAATTAAGCAATATACATCAACAGTGAAGACGTAGGTTTTTTTGTTCATTTCACGATGTTTATTCATATCTATATTTCGTGTGACGCGGTTACGCATAGATACCAATAACGTAAACACATACTACTACAAAAATACTACTAAAATCTTTAGAACTTTGAACTTTGCCGCCAATATCTACGACTCGATTTCGGAATGAGGCGTATGCGGCGGTTCCCCTTTGATAGGTTTATGTGTGCGTGCGTTGTTCTCGACAAATTATATTTTATTTTACAACGATAATTTTATTATTTATTTTGTTTGAAAACATAACTCTTTTATTATTGGGTTTTTATAGAGTAGTTAAAACTGTGGTTTTATTTAAAGTGGTGCTGACAAAAAAACTTTGTATAATTGAGCATATTTAATATTTATAGTATTTTTTTTGGTTAATTAATACCAGTAGTTATTACAACACTTGCGAAGGAAGCATATTTTAGGCAATTTTTAATTCTTATGCCTTTTGAAAAACTACCAATATTTTTATAGTTAATAAATTATTTTTTCAGATTAAAAATAGTCTATATTTTTCATCATAATGACGGGAAAATATTCAAAATGTTCAAAATTACACTATAATACCAAATAGTATTGACATTGTAGTGTTGATAGTAATTGAAAATAGTTATACTACAGGAGGATACCTTCATATGCACTGTTTAAACCTGTTTTTATGATATAATGTAGAATAATATATTCTATAGAGGAATCACACATTCTTTTTATTCTTTAACTATAACACGTAAATACATTTTTTAGAGGTTACTTTGTACTAAGATGGCATGGCTTTGTTCCCGCATTAACGTCCCTGATATATCGATATAAATAATAGAAATATAAAATATTGGAAAAAAAAGGAGAAGAAACGCAATTATATTGCATTTTTTTTTTCATACTTGAAATGTATTAATAAATTTATATACAATTCATTTGTTTTTAATATATCGCATTAAGTTGCTAAGCTGACTAAGCTTCACGTTATTTTAACAGATGACTGATTGATGATTGATGATTAATATATTTGATACATCCTTAACATGATTATTTAATGTATTTTTTATATATAAAGTCTTGAGAAATATATCTACTGTGAATGAATGCAACTTTATATATATATATATATATATAACGCTGAATGATTAAAATGTATTGCCATCAGCGCGTCATCTAAACACAATATAAAGTTTTATAAACTATGAACTCACAATCAGAATTTACTTTCCAAATACATATACAGTAATACCCTGGACTTACGCGGTAGGTGGGACCGAGCGATTCCCGTGTAAGTCGAATTCGCGTAAGTCGGTGTTCAACTTTGCATATAAAGTTTCTTTAATCAGGACCAGAGTTTAAAAAAAAAACATAATTTAGAAGAAAAATGTTCAATAAAGTGTAGGATAATATTATTTTGAGCTGGAAGGCTTCATATATTCTAACAATGTTGCCTGCCGAGTTAAATTTTTCTTCTTTTCCAATTCACAAATTTTCATTTTTACTTCAAAGTCTTTAATTATATTTAGTTTTCAATCCAAAGACAGTGTTTTCTTTTCTTGTTATGCTCAAATGACTCATTTTTCGTTGTTTTAGACGTTATAATTAGAGATTATAAGTAAAGCGCACTGCGCACGTAAAACAATTTCACGCGGAACATGTTTAAACCTGTCGCAAACTGAAAACTGAGTGTGCAGAGCAAGAGAGCCGATGCGCGGCAATCAAAATGAAAAACCGTGTATCTCCGAATTCGCGTAAGACGGGGTAGCGTAAGTCGGGGTGTTACTGTACTTTTTATTGCAGATATCGCCATTTGAGCTAGTCCCGAAAAATATACCTACTTTATTATTTTTGTTAATGTCACCAACGTTGACGTTTAAAATAATAATTATGGTAGACTAAACAACTATTAATTGTACTTCTTTTTTCATCTTCACGCTGTATCCCGCACGCAGCAGGGTAGGCAGAAGGAACCTAGTGTTAAGACACTACTTCCTGTTTCCTACTTTCCGCGGAATTCTGTAGGCATTGCGTGCTGAGTAGTGAAACTCAACGCCACACTTTGCCTCGACACCAGAGCGATGAAATGGAAATATAAATTTAAATAAATATTTAATTTCCTTAAGTGAGAATAGAACCCACAACCAGTTTATGCTTTGTGCCCCTGTGCCACGAACGGCGTCAAATTACTTTCTTCTTTTAAATTGTGGTTAAATACAATAATCGTAATTTAATTATGCCAAATTTCTATTAACCGTCTTCTTAAAAGAGGAGGTCATCAATTCGACTGTATTTTTTATCCTTGTTACCTCAGAACTTTTGACTGTGTGAACCGATTTTGATGATTCTTTTTTTATTTGGAAGCTAGTGCGTCCCGTGTAGTCTTATTTTAATTTAGTTCATTTCCGACAATGGTGTCTATGAAAAAATCATATAAATCTCAAATTTGCATTTTGTATGAGCGCGACAAATGGACTAATATCTCAATATCAACTCAACCGATTTTAATGATTCTTTTTTTATTAGAAAGGGTACACATAAAGGGTAGTTTGGTGAAAGTTTGGTTAAGTTCAGAGTATGAAATCCGATTGAAATTGAAGAAGTCGGTTTTTATTATAAAAAAATATAATTATGTAATTTTTTCTGGTAAAATTTCTTTGTACTCTATGATAAAAACTATTCTATAAGATGCATTAGGTTTTGAAATATTACCATGCTAAAAATAAATTAATTTCATACAGTAGTTATCGGTATTTTAAGTAATTTACATTTTTCAGTTTTTATTTTTTTTAAATAAAACTATAATGAAATTCGAAATGAAACCCAAAAAAAATGTACCTTGAGATCCTAGGCTAATACCATGAAAAAAATCATCAATTTCTGTCCAGTAGTTTTTGCGTGATTGACGAACAAACAAACAGACAGACAGACAGATAGACAGACAGACAGACAGACAGACGGACAGACAGACAGACAGACAAGAATTCTGTTGAGTGGTTTTTTAGGTTCTATAATCGACATATAAACCGACCTATTTTTTATTTTTTTTATATCTTTCATGTACAGAATTGACTTTTCTATCCTTTTATTATATATAGAGATGTTATCTAGATATTAATACATGAAGCAAAAACTTTGGTCCCCTTTTTTTAAAGCAATCAATAAAACATTACATACACTACCATACATTTGACAATATTTACACTTTTATCTTTATAAAGTGGTATACGCATATTATATAACAACACGATACGACAAGTTGCAATTTCTTAATTCTAACAATCACCTAAAATCCTATGTAATATATATTATTCGATTCTTGTAACACAGGCTCTAATAGAAAAGGACTGGCTATCATTCGGTCACAAGTTCACATCCCGCTGCGGGCACGTCGCGTGCGATTCGCGTGAACGTTCGCCTGTTTTCACGCAACTGCTTGATTGCACTTGGCAATTATTGAGACAAGCTCCCGAGGTAATTATTGACTTTTTTTATTAAATGAGTTATATACACTGTGGATTTCTTTTATCTGTGCCTTTTTTGGTTTTTGTTATTATTATTGTGATATACGGGTTACAATAAGTTTCTTGAAGTTAGATTCATACGAGGGGCATTCAATGTATTCTCGATAGGTATCCATCTGATTTATTTATTACATTCGTAATTAGATTTATTATTTCAAAAACACATATTATGTATATAAATTGTTGTTCTTTAGATTTATGAGTAAGTAGTTTGTGGAAACTTGATTGATATATGTATGTGATATTTATTGTGTTATTAGAATATATTTAATGTACTGTATGTTTCCCTTAAAAATAAATAAATAAATAAAAAAGTTGAGAAAATTGTGCTTGTAAATGCCCGAATGAATGATGGTTAAAATGATAGCGAAGATGACTAACCTTTCTATCGATAACATGCACCCTATCCTTCATGACTGCCCTATCGTTTTAAAAGTTAGTGCAAGATGGATCCCGCGATTGCTCACGGCGCCATAGAAATAAGTGCTAGTCGAATGTTGTAGGGAGTTTCAGGAGGTCTATGGTAATAGTCCTTGGAGTATTTTTGAATTGTTACTGAAGATGAAACTTAAGGTCATCATAATGACTCTGAAAGAAAATAGAAGTCTATGCAATCGCACAAGAAGAGTACAGACCCTCCGAGGAAATTTGAAGCCACTTTATCTGCTGAAAAATTTTACTCGGTTTTTTGGCACCCAAAAGGGATCAGATTGACGATAAAAATAAAGATGACATATTTTATTATTTATTTCTATTATACCCGTCATGAAGTCAGTTTCAATGTATTAAGTTTACAATTTAGAACTTATTAAATGACTTAGCTATATTTAATACTGAAATAATTATTTTCAGGCATTCCAATTCAACGAGAGATTCTTACTAACTCTTCACGACCACGCCCACGCGTGTCAGTATGGCACTTTCATTGGTAACTGTCAAAAAGATAGACGCGATTTAAGGTAAAATCTTATATATCTTATTTACATACATTTGTCATATTTATAATTTATCTTTTTTGAGCCTCACAATTATATTTCCATCAAAAAATAGTCGGACAGAAAACAACGATCGAGCAGAAAGACTTGAAATGAACACGCTCAGTTCTAGGGAGCGGAGCGAAGTAATTATAGAATACACCACTCTTTATTGGAGGAAATATAAACGTATTTTATTTACAAAGAGCCCGTTCCGCCTCAGCATTACCAGCGCCTTTCTCTTTCGCGGTAAAAAGTAGTGACTAGGGAAGAAGGCACTACGTTCACCACGTACTGTCCAAATTTTCGAGACATTGTGTGTTGAGTGGCTGAACTCAACGCCGGGTTTGGTCTTGTTATCAGAGCAAGTAAAGAAAAATAAGCAATTTCCCTGAGAGGGGAAACCACAACCTTCACGTTTAATGTCAGACGTTGTGTTGTTGCGCCATGATTCATTTGAACCCGTATATACTTAATTTATTCTATTTAATTTACTTTATGATAGTTTCACTGCATATAAAAAGGACCACAGCTAATAGGGGTAGGCATAGAGGAACTAGTGTTAAGACACTCTGTTCCCCGCGCACCGTCCATATCTTGAGACATTGCATGTTGAGTTTGACTGACATTTTGTCTGGTTACCAAAGAGAGAAAATGAAAATAAGTCATCCGGCCAAGTGGAAATCGAACCCACAACAGTAGCCACTGATTCATGACATCCTTAGCAATAGTTGCCATTAAATGTATGAAAGTACATTAAGATAAAACATGTCTGATTTAAAACCCAATATAATTACAAATTATGGTACTTAAAATAATTATTACAGATTGTCAGAGCGTACGTTCTCACTGTGGGGCTACATGGCGAGCCATCTAAATGAGTACAAGAATCCTCTATACAATCCTAAGGCCCATCCCGATGTACTGAAACCTGATTTAAGTGCTCAGAGTATAAGGTATACAATAAATACTATCTTTCTTTAACTTCACGCTGTACCCCACATATGGCAGGGTTCGCGGGCTCCCACTTTCTGCCTAGTTTTTGAGACTATCAAGTGTTGCATCGCAGAGCGTTTCCCGGCGTGGAAATCGAACCAACAAGTATGACATTTACTGTCAGACACTGTTTCAATAAGGCATTACCGTAAACAAAGATGAATATTTGTTGTTAGACTCTTATTATTAGCTTAGTTCTAAAGTCGATTTAAGATGAAGAAAGGGATTAGTAAGGATTAAGGGGAAGATTTTCTTTGTCCCTTTCTAGGAGCTTCTCGGTTTTATCCAATTCCAGGACACGTCTTATAAAATTATATATTCTGGTCTATTCTACAGGTTCTGGCGCGGCATGTACTGTCGCCATGAGAGCGGCGTTCATCCGCGCGAGTCCCTCGCTGATATACTACCAGCGGCCGTAGAACATTCAGGAGCACTTACCCACCATATCGATTATTTAGCTAAGGTGATCTTGCGTTTTTTGTAATTTTTTATAACTTCAATCTGTATTTTGGATATAACAGTGTAGGCAGAAGGAATCTTTTTGCTAAAGACTCCGTTCCCATTAAAACACTTCCGTTCCTCACTTTCCGCCGAATTCTGGAGGCATTGCGTGTTGAGTGGCGGAAGTCAACACCGCGCTTTGCCTCACTTTTCATTTGCTCAAGTGGGAATCGAACTCATAATCTGTCGCATTTACATTGTTTATTTCATGTTGTTATATTATAAATCGAGGAAATGAAAAGCGAGGCAAAGCGCGGCGTCAGCTATTTTGTTTTTTTTTTCAACTTTACGTTCTCCAAAATAGAGACAGAGAAACTAATGTTAAGACATTGCATTCCTCATGCAACGCTCAGTCTTCCGAGACATTGCAATGGCGGAGGTGGAAGTCATCGCCACGTTTTATATAATTACTAGAAATGGGAAATAAAAATAAAGACCTATCTTGCTATATACGAGTAAAAGTGTGAAGCTGTTCTTTGTTTTCTTCATATTGTTATTAATTGTTCAATTTATATATTTATAGAGAATTACAACATTCAAAAATCTCATCTCTGGACGTAAAGCGGAGAAAACCAGAGACACTACAGTAGTGAATTATCAAAATGGCGGCACTGATACCGTTGAAATTGAAACTAAAGTTGAAGGACTACAGATTGATAATAAGTTAGTATATTGATTTATTTGATGCAACGGGAAATAAAAAAAAAGAAATAGGAATTCTCCACAGTTGTTAACATTTTGATGAATTACGTTTTTTTAGCTTAACGCTGTATCTCGCACATAGCAGAATAGGCAGAGATGACCTGGGAACTTAGTTACCTACCCACCTTAGTTACATTCCCTACTTTCCGCCACATTTTGGAGGCATTGCGTACTGAGTGGCGGAACTCAACGCCGCGCGTTGCCTTGTTGCCAGAGCGAGGAAATGAAAATATTAAATATTTAATTTCCTTGAGTGCGAATCGGCCCACAATCGTCACGTTTACACGCACCATTGTTTCTTACGCCACTCGACGGCCTCAAAATAGGAATTTAGTGAAATAAGATGTAAGTACTAGAAACTTTCCCTTTCATTTAATTATCTAAATTAAATTTTAATTAATTTCTTACTGATTATATATGATTTATAGTTATGCTCCGTCAAAATTATATTAAGACGGACTGTCTTAACATTACCTCATATAGTATACATATAAGTTGATGTTAAGATATACAGCGGAAAGTAAAAAAAAACAAGTTATATTGTAATTTATATGAATTTCAATTCTGCTAAATAAATACAACTGAAGTATGTTTTTTTACAGACTATTATATGAATCTGGAGGCAATCTATCAGAACTTGAATGCGCTAACCATGACCATCCTCTAAAAGACATGGCTACCACTCCGCCTAATAAAATTCCACTAATTACTGAGGTATGGTACTTGAGGTATTCCTTTTAGCTTCACGTTGTATTCCACTTATAGGAAGGTAGGGAGAAGGTACCCAGTATTAAAATAATCCATTTTTCATGCTCAGCAATTTTCAAGACTTAGTGGCGTAACTTAACGCCGCCATTTGGCTTCTTACCAGAATACAAAATATTTCACTCGCCAAGTGGCGATCGAATCCACAACCGTAGCGACACTGTCCCACTGCGCAACTATCATCTCCGGATTATAACTAAGGTATTAGGTAGAGATATTAAGATATTTACTTTTTATTAATAATATAATAATAATAATTTTTCAACAGAAAACAGATTCAAATATTCCATCAAGTCTATCACAGTTAGAAGCGGAGATAAACACTGTTGCGTTAGATTGGAAAAGTATCAAAAATGTAACAGAATGTAGTTGTTCAACACCATTGGATCATTTTAGTAGAAAGGTATGTTGATATTGTTTGTTTAATGATAGATACATAATAGTGGGTATAAATTTTGAGCAATGGATATATATATCCTAACATTAAAGGCTGCAGTACCAGTTGAAGCAACTACAGTTACTTTTTATTTAAATATTTTTGTACCCACAATTCTTTAATAATAAATGTTTTTCCACAGTTTCCGTCATCATATTATAGAATTTTTTTTTGTCTGTATTCAGTTTACTTATCAATTAATCTAAATTATTTCCGTCACCTTCGTCATTATTTATATTAATGAAGCCATCCATCGTATTAACCGCTTCAATTGTCTTAAAGTCCAAGAGGTTATCAGGGCATATATCTTTAGCGTCATTTTCAATCTCTTTTAATTGGTCACTATTTTTTAAAATCATAATTTTTAACAAAGAAAAGAAAACCGACTTATTCAATTTCAACCGGATATCATAATCAGAACCTAACCAAATATTCTTTGTGTATATCCTTTCTAATGAAAAAATACTCATTGAAATCAGTTGGCGTGATATTGAGTTATTGGCTCATTTGTCGCTCACATACTTAATGCAAATTTAAGATTAATGTAATTTCCTCATGGATACCATTTTCAGAAATGGACCAAATTAAAATGGGACCATACGGGAAGCACTACCTTTCTATTAAAAAGATTAATCAAAATCGGTTTACTCAGTCAAAAGTTCTGAGGTAACAAACATAAAAATAGTACAGAATTGATAACCACCTTCTTTTACAGAAGTCCAGACCATGTATCTTATATACCGTATATCTTCATTTTTGATCCTAATAAAAAAATATTGAATTGTTGAATTGTTAAGTTCCCAAAAAGAATATAAAATATTTTTTTATTATGTACAGATTACGGTAGATAACGACGGTAACAACATCGTTATGCTTTAACGGTAGGTGGCGTTTTTAGCTGGTTATTATGTATACATCGTAATTATGTATATGGTAACATTGCTTATAATGTATACTTGTGTACCAATATGTTTTCCGATAACTCAACATGTTTAAATAATAACATACATCGTCACCAGCACCACTGCTGGGGCTGCGGCCGCTGTGTGTGCACTCGCTGCGTGTGCACGCGCGCCCCCCTCCCCGCGCTGCAGGCGCCGCGGGCCGCCCCCCTGTGCGCCGCGTGTGCCCCCTCCACGCCTGTCACTCCCGTGTCGCCACAACCGGGTATGTAAGGTCTTATTTGATTTTACTTTTAACTCTTGTTGCATTATATTGGCCAAGAATCTCGTAGACACTTCGTTCGGTGGTGTCCGTTTGGTCACCATCATTTTTCTCCTTTGAAACGCCAAATTTGAAAAGTTCATTAAAGCCATGAAGGTAGGCTTCTTGAACTTAGGCTCCTTCCACTTTCTTCCTTCAGGAAAAAAAAAATTAAAAAAAATAAAATTAAATCGACAGTTAACTTAATAGTCACGTCACACATTACGTTAATAGTTTTGCTATAGCCCATCGTGTCTGAGGTCAGAGATACTTCCCGCACTTTGAATGTGTTGTCATACAATTACTGTGTTGTATGTGTTGTAATATTTGACTAACGGTATCGTGTCGCAGTTGAATGGCGTCTGAGTGTAAAAGCAATGGTTGTAGGAAAAGTTGGGCGTTATTTAAATATTTTTAAAATTAAATTGTTATTTTATATTTTTTACTGTAAGTTTAAACGGCTATTATATATATTCTATAATATTGGTTCCTTGGGCCTCCTAAAGCAGCCTCTCGGATCTCTCTGGAATTCTCCTTGCTAATATAATTAGCATTGTCATCATTATCTCACAATTAAAATAAACCTCATACAAAGCTCTGTTCAAATAATACAATATTAATAATTCTGTTATGCCAAAAAGACGTATAACATTGATTGATTGAAATATAATAGTTGTTGTAGGCAAAATAACGTCACTCTGTTCAACTGTTTGTTGACATTGTATTACATTATTTAGACTTTTAGAAGAAAGTAGAACTACATTCAATGTTATTTAATATACTTGTGTTTTCTACATGCATGCAGTCTGACATGCCAAAGAAGCACCTCCATCATCTTAGCACCTCCATTATTTTATCTCCTAAAAATGAATGTTTTGTGCATACGTCTTTTTGGCTTGAGACCTGCTCTATTTACATTTTCTTGTATCAATTAAATGTCACGTACACCTAATTGCACCTTCTTTTGATTACGATTTATAAACATTATTTGGCTAAATTTAGAACTATATACTTATAAATGTCAACTTTGTCCGTCTGTATGATGTCGAATAGCTAAAAACAGCTTATTCACACGGCAGAGACGTTACTTCAATATTACATGTGCTGATAAAAAGTTAGTATACAATAGGAAACGCTTATGCCATAATGCAATGAAAAATTAACGGAGGTTCAGACTATTACCAAATCAAAATTTATAATTTTCGCGGTATTTTAATGTAAGTAAAATTGTACCTTTTTGCCATTGAGTTAGTCATATTTGTCTGACGTTATTGCTATGTGAAGTTCACTATCGTCATTTTCTTTGCCCTTGGGCTTGACTGTCGATTCGATGTAGGATGAGTAATGTAACAGTATATACTGTAACAGTATGTACCTTGAGTATAAGTTAAAAATAAATAAATAAATTAAATAAAATATGCATGGCAATATACATAAATAACATAGTTAAATATGAATAATAAAAACTATATATTTTAAATATCATATTAATCGAGACGCGTTCGTGTATTCTCGTCCCGAGTGTCGCGACCGTCGTTTCGTATATATAGGTGGTGGTGATGCTCGGAAGGCGGCGGTCGAGTCGAACTATTAAGTGCTGCGGTACAAATGAATATGATGCGCATAAAGACTCGTGCCAGGTGTATAATAAATATAATGTGATAATTTGAAGTCTAACATGGCACGATCTTTTAGGATCGAATTTCTTATAAAGGCAATATATGTGTGGGAGCGACACATATTGTGGATCTTTGATCCATGTTATAATATTGAATGCTGCTTGACGTCGCGAAGGCTGACGTGATGGGCTTATGCGAACTGTTATAGCGACATTAACTATGTCGTGGCTGATGCCGTCTCGCAGTATGCTCGCGATACGTAAGCTATGCTTGTATGGCGTTGGTCATTGATATATTATATACCACGTCTATGACTTGGTATACGAGTAGTAGGTGTGTGGTGCTATTTTATGTCCCAGCTCCGGTGTATGTAGTAGTGTCCGCCTTCATACGGGTGTGTGGTGCTATTTTATGTCCTGGAACTCTGGTGTAAGTAGTAGTGTCCGCCTACGGTTCGAGACACGACTGTGGGGTGTGTGCCGTGCGTTAATTTAACATATCGGCCGCCTTGCGGTAGTGCGTTCGTTCCAACGACTTATATTGATCTCACAAATCAATCAACATCACGAATCACTATTCTAATACAATCTTAATATAAACAAGCGTAACAACTACCTTCGGAAAGATCACACACAAATGTCCTGGAGAGTTCAATAAGACTGTTGCAGCCGCAGTCTGGTAGGAATTCACGGTGTAGGGCGGGGAGGATCCCGTACTCTTTCTTCCTTTTATTATAACTAGTTCGCAGTTATAGTGGAGAGGAAGATAGGACGCGCTCTTGGCTTATCTTCGGACGAGCTTCGAGTTATGATAATATTATATTGTCGAGTCTACAGTTATCTAAATAACTGACACAAGAACAACTTCTGATGGCAAATATCTTATCAAAGCGATACCTTCTAATGGCATAATATGGAATTCTTAACACTGTTTCCTCTGAATCTCTAAAAGATTTTGGGTTCTTCACGATCACAACAATAAAGAGTTCTAACCACTAGACACATCACGAGCCAAGGCATTATTTATTAAATAATATTTTAAAAGGTGTTTGAGATATCAGTTACAGTAACACCCAAATATTTCCGATCGTTGCCGAACCGACACGCCACACGCCATTTTCGTAGCAACACTGACCGTTATTTATAATATTAATAATCAGTGTTGAAAGAAATGATGATTAGAACATTAGAAATTTATAAATCAGCTTCACGCTGTATCCCACACATTGCCGGGTACGCAGAGGGAACCTAGTGTTGAGACACTCCGTTCCTCACTTTCTGCCAAATTTCTGAAATATAAATTTAAGTAAATATTTCATTTCCTCACACATTTTGTGTCCCTGCGCCACGACTGGCCTCTTAGAAATTTATAATAGATTATATTTTCTGCTGTATGTTATAACCCAACTCTAGTTGTGGATTCTCCTTCCCACACTGAACTCCCATTTAAGAAAATAATTATATATATTTTTTTTTATATGCTTCAAATAAAATATTAGTTTGGTATTTTTTTTAAATAATATAATAGCCAATTTTTTTTTCAGGCCTGGTGACACCCGCTAACTAAGTAGAAAAAATATATAAACTAAATATTGTGTCTTGATGGGAATAAAGTGTCTCAACACTATGTTCCCAGGCTCCCTCATCCTGCCTTGCTAAACATGGAGTACAGCGTGAAGCTAAAAAACAATATTTATTAATTATTTGTTTCATAAGTCTGTCTATATTAATAGTTTTGTGTAAAATAATTTTGACTTTAAAAATATAAATAGTGATTTTTAGGTAAATAATCTTATTAAAAATAATAATTAAGTTATTTGGTAAGATTGCTTATTTCCACAGTTTATTTGCAAAAGTTGCTTTTTACGATATCTATAGCTTCAAATATTTTAGACAATTTTTTATATGATTTATAGATTAAGTCTATTTCTAACCTATTTTTGCATTTCTTAAAGTAATTTGTAATCTATTTATTATAAATAATTAAATAGATCGTAGTAGTATATTAAATAAGTATTTTTTTAAGTCTGCAAAAATGGTTTAACCAATATTTTATACCATAATATTTATAAATGTAACAATGTTGTAATTATAAAATAAATAATTATAATATTATCTTATCGCCGATAGATGGCGCTAAAATTAAATTGTGGTTCGTTCTTAAATATGGTAGTTAATGTTAGTAAAGGCGATCAAAGCTTGCTGCGAGTTTAATGTTTATGTATATATCTGTATTATAGTATATAATACATAATATAACGCACTGTAACTATAGTAGTGGCCTAACTTAAAAACTTACAACTTATGCAAATTCATCAAGGCATCTTAAAATAAGCTGTTTTAAAACTTCACGTTAAAGGGTGAGCCAGAAAGAAAAAAATATTAGTAAATCACAAGTTACAGAAATTTTGAGTTAGGCCACTTGCATTTAGAAGGTGCGAAATTGTGTACTAGATATTACCTTAAATAAATTTATTTACATCTTTAGAGAAATTACATGTTAGCTACCTGTCTTTGTTTTCTAATGTTATTTTAAGTTATTAATACTTCTTTTCTATATGCACAAAGTGTTCGTTTTTATTGACGTTAGGATTATTTTTTAAATTACTATGAAAATTGTAGAAATATAATATGTATGTATCTGGATTTGATTGTATTTTTTATATATAAACAACAGCTATACGTAGTTAAACTTTCTAATTGAGAATTTACTTTTTTAAAAATAAAATACTAATTTAAATTAAAACTATTTAATACGTCTGATAGATTTGGAGATCACAACAATATTAATTCTTAAAGTTAAAATTATTTCTCACACAAAAGTTATAATGTATTGCGACATTTAACATGAATTTTTATGAAACAATAAAAGTGCTTATAACAATAATGGGAATATTCCGATGGTCTCGCTGAGCCAGCGGAATAATCTCGCGTAACCTAATACTGAGGGTTTGGGTGAGTGCATAACTACGTTGTACCCCGCACAGCAGGGTAGGCAGAGGGTAGCTGGTGTTAAGACACTTTGTTCTCCACTTTCCGCCGAATTTTTCGAAGTATTGCGTGTTCAGTGGCGGACTTCAACGGCGCGCTCTGCCTCGACACCAGAGCGGAAATGAAAATATGGGGGCGAGTGGGGATCGAACCCACAACCGTTTACAGTCACATTTTGTGCCCCTGCGTCACGTTTGGCCTTTTTATATATGTACCTTATTACTATTACACAATTGCAATTTAAAAAGTTAATTATATAAAGCATTTTATTATTATTCTTAGCTTATCAGTATTGTTACTACATAATTCAATATACCTTTTTGTATATTATAAGTGTTCTAGTAAGCATTGGAAGCTATTAATATTATACAGGATGAAACGCGTTGCAGATCAGCGGTTGTCGATGGCTAGAAGACCTCAGTATCTATCCATTTCACCTCCGACTATGTTCGACGACTTTCATTGATTCAGCAGATATTTGAGTATTTGTGATTTTTTGGAAACAATCGAATTCTGGAAGAAAATTGGCAAATATAGCCAAACCATTTGTTTTCTTAATCTAGCTTAATAGTAGGCCTTTTGTGTAACATAATAGTTTATTAAAAATATCGGTTTACAAATTTTGGAGATAACATCGAAACAAAAATCGTATTTAAATAAGCAAAATTTTATCAACAACTTCCAAGGATTGTAGCGAAAAAAAATAGATTTGTTTTCAGAAATAATTTAAAAAACAACTGGTATTTGTGTAAAATAATGCCTGAAAGGCATAGGGTAACCTGGTCTAGCAGTACTCACTTAAGGTTTAAAATATTCTAAAAGAAACAAAATGAAATGAAAATAATCAACTAGTCATTTATTGCGTGTACAATCTAATCATATAACATAAAAAAACAGAAAAAATAACAAAAATACTTTTAAACTCTCAGGATAACAAAAATAATCACAAGTGGGAATTGCGTACTCTTACATATATTATTGTGTAAGAGTACGCTTCTAGGTTGATAAGAGTACGCGGATCATCGATTAACTTATGGTCCCTTGCAGAGCCGGTGAATAAAATGTCCTAAGCTCTCATACATTGTGCAAGCCACCATTCGGAGCATTTCATACATTCTATCCAGTCCTCTGCGGGGAGGTCCACGTACATTTCAGTACATGATGGCCATCTCCAAACCTTCTTTTAAGGCATTTTCTTTGGCACCTTAAAGGCACTTTTGAACTTTTTAGAGAGAGTCTTTGAATCCATTTTTGGTGCTTTCTTTGAAGAAAGCTTTGATGCTTCCTAGAGAACCAGTTTATATGGAGATCCACTCAAAATATCCGACTTAGCTCTTTTATGGTGAGATCGTGTCAAAAATTCAGCTTTTGGTACACGGGCTACATCTTCAAGTGTGACAAGAGGAGATTCAACGTTTTGAATTTGAAGACAAGCAAGTGGTGTACGAGTAAGTTGAATCTTATTGCACGAGCGACACTAGTGGAAGTTGGAGCACGCAACGACAAATCAGGACGAAGCCACTCCGTACCAGCCATTTTCTTTTCTTTGTTAAAACGATATGCCAATCTATTCTTCTCAGGGAAGTCATAAGCAACTTCTCGTATTTTTTTGGTGGCCAATCCATAAAATTTTACTAACATAGTTCTTAAGTAATTCATTGTACTAACCAACTATCAGCCTATGTTGCTTGAAAATAAAAGATTTTTATTTTTATTATTTTTTTTTTATTTTTGTTTCTTTTTTTATAAAACATCTACTTTTTTTATATAATTGCACAAGTCTATTTCCATCTCACATCATGCGTACTCATAGACCAGGTTACCCTAGTTCAATGACAATATGTTAAAAAATTTATTATACATGAAAAAGTTAAAACTTGTTATGCCTATTATGAAAATTGACTACATTTAAATAGATTTTTTTAGATTTTTACATCGAAACAAAAATCATATTTAAATAAGCAAAATTTTATCAACAACTTCCAAGGATTGTAGCGAAAAAAAATAGATTTGTTTTACAGAAATCATTTAAAAAACAACTGGTATTTGTGTAAAATAATGCCTGAAAGGCATAGTTCAATGACAATATGTTAAAAAATTTATTATACATGAAAAAGTTAAAACTTGTTATGCCTATTATGAAAATTGACTACATTTAAATCGATTTTTTTAGATTTTTACAAGTGTTTGCATTTTTCACTAATCTACTATAACAATCAGACAATGTTCTTGTCTGTCATGTGTCTCTGTAATCGTCGTGTTTAAGAATAATGTAACAATATTTAATGAACGTCGTCTCTTGATATATTCCGACTCTGATTGAGTGACAAAAATCATCAAATTTTTATACTATATTATATTATATTAGAAATTTTTAGTGTTTATTGTTTATATGTATTTGTAGTGTATAAAAAAAATACTGAAATATTATTTCTACAGCATATGGAAGTTAATATTAACCACCACCACAGTGTGCCAGTTCACGACCTGTGCTTGGATAGTTTTATAATGTCAAAACATTTGTACATTATAAACATAATCTGATTATAGTAGACTGGTGAAAAATGCAAATACTTACATAAATATCTAAAAAAATCGATTTAAATCTAGTCAGTTCTTGTAATAAGAATATTTTTTTTACTGTTTCATGATTCGACTACATATTTGAAAATTACTTTTGTTTCGATGTTATTTCCAAGATTTATTAAGCTGATAGTTTTAAATTATTATGATAATGATACAAAAGGCCTACTATTAAGTTATTTTGAAAAAAAATCACGAGGATAGATGGATAGGCACCGAGATCCTCTATCGCCCAATATTAATAACCTATCTCCAACGTCAATCTTAGATTGTTTCATACATCTATCCAATCTAGAGATTGGATAGATAGGTTATTAATATTGGGCGTATACCTATAGATAACCGCTGATCCGATTGTGTGTGCTGTCGATCGTGTTACATCCTGTATATTAAAATCAAAAATAAATCAGCTTCGCGCTGTATCCCGCACACAGCAGGGTAGGCAGATTGAACCTAGTGTTGAGATACTTCGTTCCCCATTTTCTGCCTAATTCTGGAGGCATTGCGAGAACTCAACGTCGCGCTTTGCCTCGATATCAGAGTGAAGAAATGGAAATATACATTTACGTAAATATTTCACCTCCTCGAGTGGGGATCGAACCCACAACCAGACGGTTTTACAGTCGCACTTTCTGCCCCTGCGCCACGTCCTCCCCGTGGCCTCTTCTTGTATAATACATTTATTAAAAAATATACGTTTAAATTGGGCCAGTCGTCTTGTAACTGTAAATGCGACAGGTTGTAGGTCCGATTCCTATTAAAGGAAATGAAATATTTAATATTTCATTTTCCTTTCTCTGGTAACGAGGCGAAGTGGGCGTTGAGTTTCGCCATTCGAAAGTAAAGAATAGAAGTGTCGTATTGAGAATGAAGTGTCTTACCACTAGGTTCTCAGTCAGGCAAACGGACTGCCTACCCTGTTGTCTGCCGCATACAGTGTGAGCTAAAAACGTTTAAATTAAATAGTTTCTGAAATCAGTTGAATAAATTTAAATACACAACTGTATTTATTTATCTCTTTTAATTATAGGGACGTCTCTTTTTTATGCACAAATTAGTATTAATATTATTTTTTCTATAGGCATATACAGGCAGATAAAAATAAAACATATATCTTTTACCTTGTTGACGGTATCGTAGTGAAGTAGGAACTTGGCTAGACTTTCGGGTTCAAATCCCTCTTTATTTTTTATATTTTTTGAAAAGAGAATGAAGTTCCTTCACAAATATTATATGTGTAAAGATATGTAAAAACATTTTAATAAAAAAATAATTAAAACGAATATCATTTAAAGTACTTATTTAATTTTACTACATACTTGTATATAGGTATAAAATACAAAAATCATTGTAAAACTTGAAATGTTTTCTTAAGTATATAAAGTGCGGTCGATGAGTCGTGGTATACAATATATGAAAATGTTCAGAAAAGCCTACGTTCAAGGCGTCCACGACATAACGGCGGTACTTTGCGGCGTTTGTCAAAAGTATTATCTAAATTGAACTACTTAATAATAAATTAATATATATATATATATATATACGCGTTCAATAGAAAGCCTCCATTTTTTCTTCGATACTAAACAATTTCAACATTCATTTTATATGTTTTAAACTATACTATTTACGATCTGCTGTCATAATATAATAAAAAAGAATAATTTGATATTACTGTATCAGCGTTTCCAGATTTTATGAGGAAAAGCGGGATTTTTAAACTTTACAGTAAAAAAGCCAGAGGTTAGTTGTGGCGTAGGGACACAAGCGTATGACTGAAAACGCGACAAGTTGTGGGTTCGGTCAACACTTGAATAAATTTGAATATTTCATATTTTCATTTCTTCGATTTGGTGTCGAAGCAAAGCGTGGTGTTGAGTTCTGCCACTGAAATGCCTCCAGAGTTCGGTGGAAAGTGGGGAGCGGAGTATCTTAACAAAACGCTCACTCTGCCTACTCTGCTATATACGGGATACAGCGTGAAGCTACAAAATAAAAATAATCCGATTTCGAACAGCGGAAGAGGCGAAGAAAGGACGGAATGCAGGATCAGTGTAAATAGTAAGATATTAGAACAAGTGAATGAAGTGGTATACTTGGGAAGTATGTTCAGTAGAGATGGATGTGGAAAGGCGTATTGCTGCCGGTAACAAGGTTAACTGAGCCTTAGCTGCATTGATGAGACGGCGAAACGTCAGCACAGCTGCGCGTTTGGCCGTACACAATGCAGTTTTGGTACCGACTCCGTTATACGGCAGCGAAACGTGGGTATTACAGAAAAAGAATGAAAGAAAGATGAATGCTGTGGAGATGCGATGTCTTCGTAGGATATGCGGAGTCAGCTTAGCTGATCGAATCCGCAATGAAGAGGTACACAGAATGGCAGGTACTAGCGAGGATGTCACAGTGAGAATGAAGAAGAACGTGCTCAGCTGGTTTGGGCACGTCGAACGAATGAGTGATGAAAGAATAGCAAAAAAGATTTATGATGGAAAAGTGAGCGGTAATAGAGGTAGGGGGAGACCTCAGTTGACCTTCGAAAACACAGTATCGAAGATACTGGAGGAAGGTCACGTAAAAAGCATGAGGGTCCCCCGAAGGGCATGTATGAAGAGGTTGATGACAGTGGACGAGGCGAAAGAGGTATGTAGAGACCGTAGCGTTTGGCGCTCCGTTCTCTCTGACTACCCCGCAAGGGATAAAGCGTGAAGCTAAGTTAAGTTAGGAAGAGGCGAAAGAGGTATGTAGAGACCGTAGAGTTTGGCGCTCCATCCTCTCTGGCTACTTCGTTTGGGATGCAGCGTGAAGCTAATAAAATTATTCATTTATTTCTATTTTAAATAAAGTCAGCAAAGCGTGGCGTTGAGTTCTGCCATTCAACACGCAATGAATCCAGAATTCGGCAGAAAGTGGGGAACGGAGTGTCTTAACACTAGGTTCCATCTGCCTACCCTGCAGTGTGCGGGATACAGCGTGAAGCTGATTTTTTTTATTATAAATAAAGTCCAATCTGATGGTAGCAGTCAATACAAATATTTTTTTTAATAAAAAAACCGTCAAAATATTGAAAACGTCATAGTTTTTGTTTACCCTGTAAGTCAGTTATGTCCTTAAAGTATATGACTTACGAATACCTACCTATTTCTATTTTTATGAAATTATCAGTATATAATTATGAAAATAAAGTAATTAAAACAGATTACTCACAATACATGGAATCCGTGGAAAACAAGAACCTGCCTGATCTCACTGGGGACATATAGTTTTCAGCAAAAACGAACGTCGTGCCACGAAAATCGACAGTAACGCTGATCTGTATATTAATTTCACGATTCATCGTTGTAGCAAGACATTGCTTAGTTAGCGTGGAAGCTGTTTTTTAAAAGGTGCAGGTTTGAATCATGCATTTTTTTAAATATTACGAATAGTCTAAGTTTATTATTTTTTTATACTGTAGTTCAATATTCATCATTAGAACTGATTACTATAATTTGTTAATTTTGTTTTATATAGTATATGTATATTTTAAAATATTTTATTTTTTATTATCTGTGATCCATTATGGTTTTATTTAAAAAAATATGTGATGCTTCAAATAGAAAGATATAAATAAAGTATATATATACAATACAATATGTTTTTTTAATATAAATTAAATAAATAAGAGAAATTAATAAAAAATCTAAAAAAAGTTTATTATTTTATTTACGGATGCTATTATACGTTTTATGGCTTGTTAAAACAAGAAAACGTCTAATTGGATGTAGTTATGTAAATTACATGAAAGCAACAAGCAAAACAATATTGATTAGTAAAAATTGTAAAATCAGAAGCACACTTACAATGTTTATGAGGCCAGTCGTGGCGCAGGGGCACAAAGTGTAACTGTAAAACTGACTGGTTGTGGGTTCGATATTCACTCGAGGAGATGACATATTTACTTAAATTTATGTTTCCATTTCTTCGCCCGCACTGAGCAGCAGCTGACGTTGATCATGCCTTATAATACAACTCTCTATTCCATGAGTTGAGTGAGTCCGCTTGAGGGGAAATGACTAATAAAATTTGCCGTCTGAGTTCTGTTCCGCCACTAACACTCATTACCATCTAGAATTCGGCGGATAGTGAATATAGAAGTGGTCTAACTGGAAATGGAGCAACACTAGTTTTCAAGGTTCCCTCTGTTCTCTCTGCTATGTGAGGAATACAGCGTGAAAAAAAAAACAGGTTAAATTAATAATGACAAATTACTGTGATAATGTTGTTATATTCTTATTCATAGTTCCAATCTCCAACTTTCGGAAAAACAGTAAACACTAACTAGTAGTGCACTTGAAGCTGCTTCTACCATTACCGCCTCTACCATTTACTGTAAACTTAAATTTTGTTTAGGGCTTGGCACTTTATAGCATTATAACGTCCATTTACTAATAACTCTTTAAATTCAAGCTAGTTTTATAGCATATATTAAACACAGGTGTAAGCTGTCAGCTATGTTTTTACAAATTATTATTTTAGTCTTGACAATTACTTGTATTAGAAATGAACAAATTAAAGAAGATAAAATGATAGGATTAAAAGCCTTACACGATATACAAATAAACAAGGACACGATTATTACTAGGAATATGAATCTAAAGAGTAAATATGGGGAAAAAGGTATTTTTTTTATTTTTGAATTTACCAATAAAAAAATCTAGTAACGAGGTAAAACGCGAAATATCTTAACATATCAACACGAAATGTCTTCGAGAACTCGGCAGAAAGCGGGGACCAAAAGTATCTTAATCAGTGCTTTAAGGCCAGGTTCCCAGGTTTCCTCTGCTAAATAAAGATCAAAGAGGAAGATGGTTCTAAATTCATATGTGAATTCTTGGACTAGTCTTTACACTATGAGTGTTGTTGTAATCTGTTGCTACTCTATGTTATATATAAATGAAGAAAATAGTATTTCATTTTTAAATTACTAAATATATTTTTTCTTAATGTATTATATTACGTAACCATAAATATTATTTCTTTGTTTACATAGGAAATAATAAAAACTCTCACAACCAGGATCCAGACTGGTCTTACAGTTCCTTTCCAAAAGAAGTTAAAAGTCATGTAGAGCAATTTAAAAGGAACATGTCTGAATGTTTAAAGGAAGTGCAGTTAAATGATAAACGGCAAATCAAACGTCTTTCACCTAAAAAAGAGTCTCCGGTACATGGAGAGTGTCTCATCGCGTGTGTGCTCAAACGAAACGGCGTCATTGAAAATGGAAAAATACATAAAGGTAACGTAAGGTTTGTTGTTGGCTATGAAAGATTGTGCTAAATTGGCTGCCAGATAATAGAATGATGTCAACAAAGTGGTATTTGCCATACCATCCAAACCATCGTGGACGGTTTAGAAGAGGTGCGGGTTCAAATCTCGCTACGTTCAAATTTTTATACTTTTTTTGAAATAAGTATTTTTCTTTCCCATGTGCTGAATAGCACTTTAAAACTATTAAAAAAAAGTATTATTTGTGTCATAGTTATTATCGAAATAATATCACTTGATTCTCCGGCGTAATTAACCGCGACTCTTTATTTCTAAGATATAGCATACGAGTAGGTTACAGGGGCGTTTTTTGCCTTTTAAGGAACATTTTAAGTGTTTTTAACGCATTGTCGAATGCGCGTTTTATCTTCTGAAACCAGCATTACGACCTTTTTGCTATCAATTTGTTTTATATGTATATATTGTTTAATTATAATATATTAATCAAGTATTTATAAAATTACAGACAACTTACTTTCATTAGTTAGAAAATTCTATGGAAAAGACGAGAAATTGATGAAAAAATTGGAAAAAAACGCAGATCGTTGCATTGAAGCGAGTGTTAAAAATAAAGATGACTGTACAGTCGCGTCGTATCTCAATGACTGCACGAATGATCTTATGGCTAATAACAAACATAAAATTATTGTAAATTATTAATACACCGTAATAAAGATATATGTATTGTAAAAAAAGTTTCTTACCAACTTCACAAAAACTCTACCTCAAAAATAATCGTAAAAATTTGACTTGCTTCTTATTTACCTTACCCTGAGTTATGAGCTTGAGCAAATGTGATGGTAAGAAAAAACACTTAAATATACTAAAAATATAAAGTAACCTACTTAAGAGAGAGAAAGATTTGAGACCTTGTCATAAAATATGTACAAAAGGACGATCAAAAAATAAAATTCACGTTATTAACAAATAATGAAAAATATGAACGAAAAAAAATAAATTTTAATTTTATTCTTATTAAATTTCACCATTTAATAAAAATCTTTTTCGGTTTATTGTTCGTCACCTATAAAATATCATACGAGGGGAGGTCCAAAAGTTCGTGAAATGAAACGGTTCTAAATTAAATGAAACAATAAATCTATTTTTCCTTTTAATATAATCACACTTAAGCTGAATACATTTATTGGATCTATGAATTAATTTTTCTAAACCGTCGAAATAATATTTTTTATCTTTCACCTCAAATTTGGGCGAAAATTGCCTCCTTCTTTTTTTAAATTAAATTATCTTCTATTATTATGTATTCAATATTTTTTATATTGAATATATAATAGTAGAGAGAAAAGAAGAGGGGTATAAATAGCTGGAAGAAGTACTGGGACATCAAAGATATAATGAAAGAACCTACACATCTCAACATTCAATGTATGGATATTGTCTTTAAAATAATAATGCTGTAAGAACATGTACTGTACTTTTGTGGGCGAGACCTCAACCGGACTGCCAGTAATATACTCACTTAAACATTCAATTTCTTTCATCATTATTAGTAATATAATTCAAAAGCTTCATAATCTCTCGACTCGCACAATCAGCGTCCAATTTTCTCATACAATTAAGCCTCTCTGTAACATGTCTTCCAAAAAACCAATAATGTTTATCTTTATTATTACTTATTACTGGATTCATTGATTTTATTAAACTATCTAAGACCTTTTTGCAATTGTCCTTATTTTTTTTTCTAACCTTTCGTCTTGGTCTATCTGTTCGTTGCCCTCTTTGACGTAAACCTAGTTCTAAGTTGAATTCTGTAGTATTTTCTTCTTTTATGTCTGTGTTGGGTAAATCTGTGGCATAGCTGGTTTTGTAATCCTGAAATTAATGAATGTTTATATTGTTTTTAATTGAATTTACATGTCCCATGTAGCTAGGGAGCCAAAAAAGTGTGTTATAAAATTAGTTAAAATATAATTATTCCTCCTTTCTAATAGGAATCAAAGTTACAGCCATCATATTTCATTTAATTGCAATATATTAAAATTTTTAACTTCTTGATGATTTCACACTGTAGTAAAGTAAGACCTAACAATAAGTGTTACAAGGGATAAATAATGCAGAGTAGAATGTTTGACCAGTACACCCTTATATAAAAGACACACTATTTTTAAATAATGTTCATTGATGTGTGTTAATGTTTCTATAGTCAGATATCCTTCTTTTTTTAAATTTACATTGTATACATAGTAGTAGTAGAATCCCAAGAGAACCTAATGTGTAGACTCTGTTCCTTATCTTATTTCCACAGTAAGCTAATTAAATTATTACTATCCTACTAGTGGGTTTTGAAATTACTACCAACACATTCACATTCAAGCTCTGTGCTGCTGAACCAGGTTCCTTCTGCTTACCCCACATTGTAGGGAAAACAATGTGTAGCTAAAAAAATAGTATTAACTTACTTCAAAGGCACTTCCATTTTCTTTAACCGTGCCTTCCCTTAGGAATTGCAATGGTTTCCACAGTGGCCAACATGGTACATATAAATCTGTTTCTGATTGTGCTGTCTCTTTAGATTTATCAATTCTTCTTAAGTTGTGGTTAAAAGTACTTCTAATATTGACCCATCGGTCTCTTACTGAGCGGGCTGAAATTTTTATATTTTAGTTAAATTTTGTACTTTTTAAATTTTTTTTTTTACTCAAATGCATAAATATTCAGACATTAACCTTAAAATGAGATAACTATAAAATACATCATAAAAATCTGAAAATATGTCACCAAACTTGTAGAGAATTATATAAATTAAAAAAGTCTGTGCTAGCTAAATTTATAGTAGATATGTGAAAATTGGCCTAGTGGTTTTTGATAATATGAATTAATATTTTTACCTATTGATAACAATATGAAGAAAAAGTGAAAAACTTAAAAAACATACACTACATTGTGCGCCATTTAATAATTATTTATATTTAATATTAATACTAACCTGTAAAGCCACGTCCTAGTTTCGCTGCAAACTCAGCGTATGCTTTATATTTTTGCTGAATATGATGATTTGTGTTGCCGACAGGCTTCCATATAAATTCTCTTTCCCGAATAAAATCTACTAATTCCAACTCCAATTTTCGTGTCCAGTAACATGGTTTACGCGGCATTATTAGAGTACATAATTTGGATGTAGATAAATAAAAATTATTATTAATAAAACTATTTAAATAAAAAAGGAAATATCATTAAATAAATATAAAGATAAAAGAAGCCTTTTTGAAAGATGTTTGACATTTAACGATGTTTGAGTTTTATAATACAAATAGGTATCGGTACAGATTAAAAATATATTTGTATTCGGTTTGCTATTTTAAAAAAAATCGTACCTCGTTTGGTTACCGAGAAATATAATCGCAGAACAGGACACAATATACACATAGCTCAAGAACCCAGGGCTGCCAGACCCACGTCATTTTAGCAAAGCTGAAATTTTGAGGACTATTAGTCTAATATGTACTTAAGACAGTATGTGTATCCACTAACTTAAAAGTGGGGACCTTTTTGAGGTAGCTCTAAATAATGGTATATCTCTGTCTGGGAGTATAATTGAACCATTGTTCTAGTCTGGGTGTTTATAGGGTGAAATAGTCCGTAAATAATATATGTAAAATTAAAGCTTGCTAGTATAACGTATTTTGCCCAAACTTTGAACAACTTTTAGGAGGTCTGCCAGGAGTAACGGCCAGCGTAATGAGCCTGGTAATAATAAATATATATTTTTTTATATTATTCTTAACAACATATTTAAATACGAGCACTTCTACTTTAACGTCGATGAGCGTGCACTTTAAGTTGGTGCTACCTCCGAATCTACCTCAAATGGGAATTGAACCTGCTAGTGTGTCGCGTGTAACCAGATACTTTTTAACCGCCCAAATGTAAATTATAAAATATTTTTTCCTTTAAATGAAACCTTTCTTTTGATTACTATTTTAGAATACATCACAAAGTTGCATTTTAACGAAAGCGTAATGTGTCCGAAGCGCTTCGGAAGAGGAAGTAATAAACCATCCGGTGGGTTTCGATAAGCTAATGTCAAGCTCAGCTGTTAATGCGGCCATTACGGCATGCAAATTGTTGTTTCCATATATAAGTTTTAGCAACGTTTTACACGTATATCACCACTTGTAGTAAAATAATATTCTATGTACGCGCGTGTTTTAGGCAACTATTATAATAATATTGAATTCATTTCATTGAATATAAATAATATATCGTGTGGAATACCAAATTAATCTAATTAATCTTTTCGATTTACATATATGTATATTAGAACTGAATTGTTTTTTAAAAACAAATCAGCTTCACGCTGTATCTCGCATGTAGCAGAGTAGGCAGAGGGAACTTAATGTGATACTCTTTTCTTTTCTTTCCGCTGAATTGAACGTTAAAAAAAGTACAAATAGGATAGAAACAAAAATTATAAAATCCGAAAATGACAGTGTTCAAAATGATAACATCAGAAATAATACCCTATAGTTTTGATTACGCGGCGAATAAATTTGACAAATTTAATTTTACAGGCTTTCGCTTTATATGAAATGAACTACAAATAGATTTTTTCTATGAGGTACTTACAAATTTTAACCAAATTTATTTTATAAGATCTCACATTGTACTAAATTTCATAATTATGGGGGAACACCCTATAGGTTTGGATTACTCAGCAAATTTCATATAAAATGCAGCAAAAGTGATGCTTAAAGGCTTGTATGTCCTTTGATTGGCTTAGAAGCTTGATGATGTGGCTCAGGGAACCGTGGACCTGGATATTTGACATAAATTTCAGCTTGATACCTACATGCAATCTCGACATAAGTGATCTTGTCAGATCTTTCTTTTTGAGATATATATAATAGGAATAAGGAATAAGCATAAATAATATAAAAGGATAATTAGAAAATGATAAAGCCTTATATTCAGGAGTCTTTTAACATTATGATTAAGATTATTATTGTTGTTTTCCTTTAAGTGAAGTTAAACCTTTACAATTTTTGAAGCGTAAAATATTAATAAAAAACCAGATAATTCATAAAAGACCAGAGAAATCAGAATAACGACGGTTGATTTCATTTATTCTTATCGTTTTTTTAAGAATTTAATAATCTTTATTACATACACAAAATCATCACACGAAAAAACATAGAAACTAAAAAAAGATATGCAAAGGTGGTCTTACTGCTTCAAGCAATCTATTACAGACATTCATCTGTTGTATATTACCTATAGTACCAATACTTAATCATAGAGCCCTTATTGTAGCTGATGGAAATTTTATATTTTGTATTAATAATTTATTTTCGGAGGCCTGTCGTGGCGCAGAGGCACAAACGCGCGCCAGGTTGTGGGTTTGATTCCCACTCAACAGTTTATAGGCTTTATATTGTAACGATGAATTGAAAATAAGTAATGTCTTCGAGCGTGCATTTAACCCACAGCCGTCACGTTTACAGTAAGATAGTGTGTGTCTTTATATTATTATTAATAATGAAAAAGTGATAATAATAAATACCTAAAATAAATAGTTAAAATAATGATTTACATAAATAAATAGTACAATGTCGCAGTTGATACGAGCGTGTTTCAACTATACCTGAGAGAATTAACTGCATACTTTTTAATATGTATAGCCTTAATTACACTTTATATAGTAGACTCTGCAATTACATATTTCTAGGAAAATATACTGACTTTTGTTATTACAATGCTTTTAAATAATTAATTTAAATAATGAATGTACATATCACTTTATTTTATGGTATAATAATATTTAATCATTCTTATTTAATTGATAAATTCCCACTTTCATTATGTAAAGAATTATTCTAAATAATAAATATACTATATACCCGCATATACAAAGGTAGGCAAAAATATGTACTGTCCACTCAATTTTCGAAACATTGCGTGTGGAATGGCAGAATTCACCGCCACATTATGTCTTACTTCCAGAACGAGGAATTGAAAAAAATTATTCTCCCGAGTGGTAATCGTATCCGTCGCGTTAAAAGCTGGACGCTGTGGTGCGCTACGAAGGCTTTATCATATCACGTTATTAATTTTACTATAAACATCGTTCGGTTCCTTCACCGTAAACACGTTGTCTTCATTTTTGTTTCTCTCTGTCTACTCTGTATTAGAAGATAAGAAATAATTTAGATTACATTTTGATAAATTTAATAGCAATTCTCAAATCTGATTGTCAGCGGGGAATGGAGTGACATGACACAAGGCTGCAAGGCATGACTACTACCTGTAATTTGTGAGATAAGGCGAGATTAAACATAAAAAAATATAAATATTATTAAAATATTTTCTACATTTTGCCATTCTGCGCCTTCAATCAGCATATGACTCAACATATTGCGGCCGTTACGACACAGCTTGACAAGTTTGCCTTTGCCCAGCTATTAATCACTCAGGGCCAAGTTAGAGGTGCCGTTGACATCTTGGCTACACACTGACCTATTTTAATTTCGCTAATATCACTTTTTTATTATAAGATCATAAATCATATCGTAATTTAATATTAGAATATTCTGTGAAATGTGAATGTGGGCTTTGGGTAATTGATTTAGTGTTTAGTTATTTCGATGTGAAACTTGATATCAGATAGATTTAAGCTATTAACTTTTTTATCTGTAATTATTTAGAAAAAAGTTCCTAAGTGTGGATTAACATTTTAAAAACGTTAAAATTTCTTATCTGTATTTTTTTAAACATATCACGTTCGTCTTATTGCTACATAAGTAATTAGAAGCCTTAGATTTAGAAAAATGAATACAAAAACGCATTAGTTCCAATATATAGATATTTTAGGTACATAGTCTTGGAGATTTTGCTTTTATAACAACAGCGAAATTCCTAATAAAGTATGTAAAAAAAAGTGTAGCTGTAAACCCAGGTGCTAGCCAGGTTTTAAAGTATTATAATGAAAAATATAATACATAACAAAGATATAATACATAACATAATTTTTTTGACATATCTCAATTTACATAAAATCAGCTTCACGCTGTATCAAGTTAATAAATAATTTACATAAGTGTAATATAAATGAAAGCAAGTTGGCAAAAGTAATTGAACTCTGGCAATTATGTATACCAGGTATTTGACCCAGGTGCTACTATTGTTAGAGTTCCTAGTTAATGAGGCTGTATGTATGTGGAAGGGTGACCGTCATATCGTGTGTTGTATTAATATGTTTACTATTTTTTTTTATATTTCTTATATAATATTTTTTTAACTAAAATAGTCTCGTTGTTAAGTATTTTCAAAGGTTGTTGTCATTTACATATACATTCTTGATTATATATATATATATATATATATATATATATATATATATATATATATATATATATATATATATATATATATATATATATATGTATGTATCTATATTAAGTTTCACCATTTTAGCATAAATTATTAATAAATTATTACATACAAAAATAAACTTCTTGCTTGTGGAACTTTTGAATTTCCTTAATAATTGTAGATTTTTATATATTTTTACAAAATAGCAAAGTCACTCTAATAATTGTTACGGCTAATATTTGTTTTGATAAAGTAAATATCTTGAGAATCTGAAGAAATATAGCTATGTACGTAAATGTACAAAATGTTCTTTAGGAGTCACAATACCATTCTGGCAAAAAAGTTATTTCTTATAAAATTTCCGGATTATCCCGGTATTCCCGGTATCCCGGGTTTTCGGTATTTTGCACATTTGAATAGTTAGCTATAGATCCAATAACCTTAAGTGAGTTAAGTCCACTTCACACTGGCCCATGCCAATACAAATCGGATTTAATGATAAAAACTCAACCGAAAAATAAATTCTCGGTTAGAATATAAAATACAATAAAGTTTGCTGAGAAAAAAATACTGTATAGTGTAAAAGTAAAGAAGTACATCAGACTTATTTACTCCAAAGAAATGTCCACAAGAAAATATCAGTCAAAATGCAAAAAAGAAGCTAAATAAAGAAAATTTGTTAAAAAATGGAAAGAATTCAAAAAGTTTTCTCAAAAACATATATTATGATATTCTTTTAGAGGCCTACAAAAATTAGTGAAAAGAAGTATATTCGGCGTTGAGATCCACCACTCAACAGACAATGCCTCCACTCGGCTCCACTAGGCTCGACTAGGCTCCCTCTGCCTACCCTGCTACATGTGAGATACAGCGTAAAACAGAGGGTTTTTTAAAAGCTTTTATTAGGTCGACCTATATGTAAGAAACTATGTAACGGGATTTAAGAATATGAATTTTACTTCTATTGTATCATTATAAACATGGCAATTATGTAAACTATGTGTATACCATACCTACTATGTGATTTTACTTATAATATTTGATTGTAAAAGCGTAATGCTCTGGAACAGGAACGCTGTTATAATCATCCATCCATCAGACATTCACAGATCATTGGATCCCCAATGATTCGACCGGCTCTACGTTATATGCGATCAAATGGTTCAAGCGGATACTGGGGTGCACCAGCCCAAAGCTGTGAACTCTACAAATTAAGCAGAACCTGGACCCTATACAGGGCATTATATATCTACAAATAATACATAACTTTTTACAAAAATAAACAGAATAAAGTCATATGTTAACAATAAAATATTAATTAAAAAAATAACGTTTATTCTGCACCGACTTCGATTTCTTAATCATATGTCAAGATATATAATTAAGAAAAGTGATTTATGAGACGTTCATAAATATACAATACAACACTAAATACATTTGTCAATTGGTTGTCACGTAACCCAATTAATAAAATAGCCTGACAAATATTGAAAATGTATCGTTTTTGAGGTAATGGCCGTAAATTATTATTAACTAGTGGCCCCGCGCCGCTTTGCCCGCTTGAACTATACGATTTTTTTTTTCAGCTTCACGCTGTATCCTGCACACATCAGAGTAGGCAGAGGGAACCTAGTGTTAAGACACTCTGTTCCCCACAATTAACATACACTACATTATTTAATATTACTTAAATAGATTTAGGAAACTTGATTTATTATTTCAGTTCTGTTATCTATATTAAAATCTTTTATCATTTTATTTTCATATTAAAAATATGTTTACTTATTTCACATCTACCTAGGTAGGCGGTAGGTACACGCGCACGACAAACGCGATTTTTCCCGCGTAAATCTTGATTCCAAATAGTAAAAATATTATATAAAAATATAAATTATATTGTTTCGCAACCCCTTATCAGTCAGTATTCAGTTTTAATCCCATAAAAACTATTTCAGCTGTTCCAGAGATAGATAGACAAACTTAAAATTAGTTGTTTGTGGCTTAGTATCATGTAAATGTCTGTATGCACTTGGAAATACAGTGTTATTTTTAAATCACAGACAGATTTGTTAATTTTGTTTATATGTATATATAAATAATTGAGAATAATTATCACGCTATCGTAGTGGAACTATAACATACGGAACTTAACACGATGACTGTCACAATTAAGTTCATTTGTTATACTGTTTGTTTTTATAATATCATTATGTTTTAACACAAAGAGAGGCGGCGTTAGGTTACGCTGCTTCGGTTTACTGCCTCTGAAGTAGTAATAAAAAGTGGGGAAATATCTCATAAATAATATTATAAGTATAAACATCGTCTATGGCATTATACTCCACAAAATTTACGAAGTAAATAAATGATATGGAAGATATCAAAATAAAAATTTTCAATTTACAATTTACAATGTCTTGCGGTCGCTAGCAAGGAAGGAGGGAAGCCTAGTGATATAACAAAGATTTTTCGCGGTTATCCGTACAATTTTCGAGACATTGCGTGTTGAGTGGTGGAGCTGAACGCCGCCCAATGTCAATGCCATTTAATTAATTTTAAATTTTTTTTTTAATATTTAAAGCCTCATATCGTACCACTATCGTACTAGTCTATTTATACGAAAGCAGAATTGAAAATTTTTATTTGCAACTTTGTTGTATTTTTTCATTTTTTATAGTGAAAAATAGGTAACCTAGTTAAATACATCTACCTACAATTCATTTTCTTTTGCTATGTATCTTTTTAACGATTAAATAATAACAGAGATGACTGCTTTTCAAGAGGCCGTCGTGGTGCAGTGGAAGAGTGTTAGGTTGTAAACGTGACGGTAGAGTATTCAATTTCCACTCGGGTCATTTTACGAAGTGCGACTTTAAGTTCCACAACTCAAAACGCAATGTCTGGAAACTTCGGGGAATAGTGGGGAACCGAATGTCTTAACAGATTCCGTCTCTTTCGAACGAATTTATTTTTTGAATCTAGTTACAAGTTACAACGTAACCATATAGACAAAAAATATTTACTTTAAATATTCACTAAATATTTTACTTTAAATCGAGCTACGTTGATTCTTCTACAGCTATTTTTAATAACGACGAGTGAATGATCACTGTATTTTTTTAAAGCGTAGAAAATAATACACCAATATGGTCGCCCTAGCTACATGTGGCCTCATTTACAACATTGCAAAAAATGTGCAATAAAATTTTAATTTATAGTCAACATATTTACTTATCAAGTTAGCGATAACAGTATATAAGTAGTTAATTAATTTAAGTATGCACTTAAGTTTAAACCTTATAAACTGTTTTATGATGATTTACTAATTTATTGGTTTGAGGCTAGCTGTTCAAGGGTGCAAGCGTGCGACTGTATGTGCGAAAGGTTGTGGGTTCGGTTACACTCGAATAAATGAAATATTTAAAAATGTTCATTCCCTTTCTCTGGTAACGAGACAGGGTGCGGTGTTAAGTTCCACTAATCGACATGTAACGTCTTGTTTCTTATTAAGATACTTCTGTTCGCTACTTTCCTTCAAATTCTGGAGGTATGGCGTGTTTAGTGGCGGAACTCCACGCCGCGTTTTGCCTCCTTAAGAGCGAAAAATTAAAAATATTAAATATATTTTCATTTCATTTCTTCGAATGAGAATCGAACCCGAAACCAGTCTTGTTACACTCGCAGGCTTATGCTCCCTGGCTTGCCACCACTGGCCTCGGGCTTGCCACCACTGGCCTCGGGGAAATTAAAGGAATGTAAAAGTTTTATTTCAATTTACCGAGCCTTGTTTAAGTAAAGGCTAACAAGTAATAATTTTCAATTGACTATTAAAAGCATGAATCATCACGAAGAAACAATGCTATCCGCTATTTCTAATATGATCTTAAAGTACTTATTTAGAAAACGTATAAAAATTTGAATGTAGAGGGAGCACTCGAACCCGCGTCTCCTGGAAACCGACCAGGCGCTCTGACCACTAAGTTCCATACGTTCTCATCGAGCTATGTCGAAATTTTTATAATACGCTTGTTACAACTTATTTATGTTCTTAGCATTTCTGTAGGGAGATTTTTACAAATTACCGCTACCCAAAGATAATTACTAAGAATTATCGTCTGGCAAGAGAGAATGCTATTTATTAAATATTTTAAACATTTTTAAAATGTTATTCCACACTTAGGAAAAAACAACTGTAAAACATTCTTTTTTTTGTTTTACGCGGTATTCTGTATCAAGGTAAGCAGAAGAAAACCTAGTGTAGCTCTGCGCTTTTCACCCAATTTTCGATTTCTCTACTTTTCAGAGCAACGAAATAAATACAATTTATTCCCTTGCGGGAACGGTTGTGGCCTCATTTCCCAAAGTGGGAATCGAACTCCGAAACATCGCGTTTACAGTTAGAAAGCTAGTGTAAAAGTTTGAACCCTCAAACCAACTTTCACATAATATGTATATAATATACGTCAAGCTACGTGTTTAGAATTAGTAAACTGGCTACCCTCATTTAGAAGTCATTATTATTATTTTGGTTCAAACTTTGCTCATTAGTAGGAATGTTGTCAACTTAATTATTACTTTGACCTCTGTTTACAGAGTCCTATAGCTTATTTACTATACATATTTATTATATAGGTTATTATAATAACGAATATAATAAACTCGACCTGTAAATGCGAAGGTTCTAGTGTCAATTCCTGCTTTGGGGGGCTAAATATTCTCTGTTTCCCTCTGATAACAAGACATTTAACACATAATGTCTCGAAAATTGAGTGGTACGTGGTCAAATGGAGTGGCTAGATTCCGTTTTTTCCTTTTCCGTTCTTGACTTATTTATTTCCATGACTTGGTATCTACCCCTTGTACGTCCATTGTAGAAAACATATATAAATCCAAACGCTTAGTAAAGTGTAAATGTGGATTTATAGTGTTTTTTACAGGTGTTATTTTTTTTGGACAAGTCACAGATTATGGCTATCTAGGCCGCATACAGTTTTAAAAACTATAAAAACAAAATATATTAAAATCTCTCTCTATGTGGCGGAACCTGACGCTGCGCTTTGCTTTGTTACCAGAGCGAGGAAATAAACATATTAAATATCACATTTCTTCCAGTGAAAATCGAATCCACAGCCTACCCCGATTACAATCGCGCGCCTGTGCTCTTGCGGCTGTCATCAAATTTTCTAGACTTAATAAGTAATAATAATGAACAAGTTACCTGTCAAATAGCCGTCAACCCTAACCTATTGAGAGTGCGTACTAAAAAAAAACATGATTTTTTATCACACATTAAGATTTGCAGATGTATGTATGGGATTTATGTAATGGATTCCATGCATTATGCTATCTATGTCACATTACTGTTATCACCCGCTTTATGCCTTCCTTTTCCTGGTGGTGGTCGTGTGTTTTGCACGTTAGATAAACTCTGATTTACCTCTTTAATATTTTCATTAATGTTGCATTAAAAAAAATGAATTATACTGACATTACTGACGTTGCCATTGTGGCTGTTGTGGCGCAAGGGCACAAGCGTGTGACTGTAAACGCGACAGTTGTCGGTTCTATTGACATTAGGGGGAATAACGTTACTAATATTTTTTATTTCCTCGCTCTGGTAAAGAGGCAAAGCATCAAGCGGCGTTGAGTTCTGACATTCTACACCCAATGCTTCGAAAATTCGGCCGAAATTGGGGAACGGAAGTGTCTGAATTGGAATGGAATATCTTAACATTTTGTGGGATACTTAGATGAGGCCGTGCACAGTAGAATAGTTTTCACCTATAAACGCGATTTTGGATTCGGTTTTCATTCGGAGGTATTATTATATTACAAAACAACTTATTCGATTTATTTCGATGGCTGATCTAAAAATATGCTGAAACTACTTATGCTATGTTGACCATATAATTAGAATCGTAAAATTTTTTTGTAAATTAAAAAAAATAGTCCGAATTGCCTATATTATAAAGTAAGACCTCCAGGTAATTTATAGATTTTTAACGATAACTTCTCTTTACCTGAATAAAATAATCTTATTTTACGAAATACAGTTCAGGAACTAAGTCTGGCGACAAATTTTCTCCCATACAGTTGCAGATGATTTTTATATGCCAATTTAATACTATATTGCATACGACAAAATATCTCATAAATGTAGGTCCCATTAATGGTTTCCGTTTCCTGTCAAACGCGAACTACTACGTTTTACGTACAAATTGTTATATTCCAAAAATACTATTATATTTTATTTTCCACCTACGGGGAAATATGGACTTCTTCTCAATTTTATTATAATAGTTATTTCAAAAGGTTTTTTTTTATTTTACACTGTATCCCACGTATAGCTGGATAGGTAAAGCCCACGTGTTAAGATACACACTACATACACACTCATTTTTCGCCCAATGTTTCTAGACATTGTATGTACAGTGGCGCAGCTTAACGCCGCGCATTGTCTTGTTACTAGAGCGAGGAAATTAAAATAAATTATCATCAAAATGTTGTTTCTTCTAGTGATTTCTAAAAATCATTTCCTTACGTGGGAATACTTCAATAATACGAGGTACGGAATCCTTATAAATTCGTCATGTCTGTCTATCTGTATATCAAAGCCTTTTTGTTCTGAAACTATAAGGACTATACTAAAGTTTATGTATCATTATTGAGCTGAGCGAAGCGGAGCTCTTATTAGTCAAAAGTGTGTTTCGTTGTAATGCCATTTATCCTAGACCGTTAAATCTACAGTTCCGAAATTTCGCAGGAACGTTGTGGACGACACGGTGATACCAGCGAAGTAGTTTGATGATAATTGTAATTGTAGTTTTTGAGTAAATGCTCAAAACGTGTCCTATAGAGTTAAGCTGTGGAACGTTTAGAAATTCACGCGCGCATATTGAACTTTGACTTACCTGACACAGCGCGCTGAGAAAACAGAAAATTTCGCAAAATTTTACGCAACGTAGCTTTGTTCAGCTCCACTCGCCGTGCACAGCGTTTGGCAGATCCTAGTATGATTAATAGAAACAATATGAAAAACATAGTATTTTTTACTGCTAGTGAAAAATGTGATGTAGGTAACTTACGAAACCTTTCATGTACTATTCCGATTTACACTTGGCCACTTATTTCTATACCATCGTCACCTTAAGAAATGTGTAAAGTAAAAATATTAATCGATGGTATAATTAGCGACACTCCCCTCGTGGGGAGATCAGCGTCATTAATAATGTAGGCGCAGTGACATTGTTTTGTTAAAAGAAATTTCTTATGGTGAAATTAGGTGGGGCTTTCTATTATATTTTTTTCTTATTGTTTTTTTTTTAAATTATTTTTTTTTTTAATAATTGTCGGACAGATATCTAGAAACTGTAACCTGAAATTAGTCTCAAAGTACTCTCTCTATACATGAGCTTTAAAATAATATTAAATATATTAGCATTTCGTTAAATTAAAATACATTTTATTATTATTAATTTACCCATTGTGATAAGACTCCCACTCATTGCAATGCGTTCTTTTTCATAAACCTTAATGGCGTAGGGACACAAGCATGCGAATATAAACGTTACGTTTGTGGGTTCGATTCCCACTCGGAGCAATAAAATATTTAATATTTTAATTGTCCTCGCTCTGATAACGAGGCAAAGCGCGACGTTGAGTTCCGCAACTCTATAAAATAAATGAGAGAGGTTGTATATCATTAGTATTTTTCTTCTATGTACGTTTCCTCTGCTCAGGCTACTTTGTAGGAGAAAGCCTGAAGGTGTATTCTTTTCACCCTACAAAATCATAAAAATTATCAAAACAAAATATAAAACAGAAATTCTCGAGTACTATATAAAATGATTATTTTCCAGTATAAGCGTAATAAACTTGCGTTTAAGCCGCTAAAGAAAATAAAGCTTTACGAGCGTCTAAAGGACAGCCATAAAGTAGAAGATTATTTTTTCATAGCAAGTAAATGTACGAGGCACTTCGACTATTAGAGTGTGGATGTAAGTTTTCACGCATAATTATTGGATGGAGAAAGTAGAGAAGTGCTGTATAAAGACATTTTATTTTTCGTTCCGTGAAGAGAAAAGAATGGAACTCTTATAGGATCACTTCGTTGTCCGTTTGTATATCTGTCTGTTTGTGTCCCGTCTGTCTTGACTGTTTTTCACAAGATCAAGCGAAGTCGAATTAATTGTTTTCATGTCCTCGCTCAGGTATGAAATCAAAGCGCGGCATTGACTTCCGCCACTTGACACGTAATATTTCGAAATTTACTTAAACTAGATACGCCTACTCTACTTTTGTGGAATACATTGTGAAGCTAAGAAAATATTTTTTTAGGGTTTTGCAATTAAACAAAAAAATATCTAGAATCGGAAATTTATAGATATCGCTAAAAATATATATGTAACTTATATTATTTCCAGTTAGTTTTATACCAAATTAGTTTATATGCCCGAAACCTTAAGTTTGTTAACTTTTATAAGGTGTGGAAGTACATCTTTTAAAAATTATCTGTTAACCTACAATCACAAAGTTAGAATAGTACCCTCGGTGGGTGAATCGGATTCTCACTTGGAAGTAAGTTTCCCCATTTCCGCTAATCTTCGAAAATTGTCTATCGATTACGATCTTTGCTAAACTATAACAATGAAGTTAGAGTAGTGTGAAGTGCTTAAATTGCATAATTGGATGAAGAATATTATAGAGTATTCTCTTCGTCATCGATACCGCAAATGTTATGGCAAAGGTATTTCACGAGTTTGTTCTTTCAGTTATTTTTATTTTTCAGCTTTACGCTGTATCCCGCACACCAGGGTAGGCAGAGGGAACCTAGTGTCAAGACACTCCGCCACTCCCCACTTTCCGCCAATTTCTGGAGATATTGTGTGTTGAGTGGCGGAATTCAACGCCGCGCTTTCCCCTCGACACCAGAGCGAAGAAATGAAAATATAAATGTAAATAAATATTTCATCTCCTCGAGTAGGAATCGAACCCACAACCAGTCCATTTACAGGCGCACTTTGTGCCCCTGCGCCACGACTGGTCTGAAACTCAGCCTGGCCTGGCCTCGACTTCTTTCAGTTATCACACACGTAATTAAGACGTTCGATTTCATTTTGTCCACCAGTTTAAGTTTAATCGCTCAGCGTGCTATGGAGGGGCTGTGCATCGAGTACCTCTGAAATATAGACAGAAAATAAACATTATTAACACAGCCTAAAGGTATAGATACGACGGTTATGGGTTCAATTCCCACTCAGAGGTATAAATTATTTTCATTTAGCACGCTGTTCAGTTCCGCCACTCAATACGTACGTAATGTCCTGGGAATTGAGGTGCAAAGTGGGTAACGGAGTATCTTATCACTACGTTTTCTCTGCTCACCCACTTACTGCTATATGCGGGATATAGCGTACACCTTATTATTTACTAAATACATTATTATTTTATATTAAATTCTACGAAATTAATTACGTACATGTAAATTTTGCACCCAAAGGGGATTTAATCATTTACATCGAATGTTTACTATGACAACATTTCATGAAATTATATACATACGAGTACATAAGTACTATAAGTAGCTGTAGATATCTATAGAGGCCATCGCAATGGGACAGTGCTCGACTTTTCTCGCAATAATTGGAAACTTTTTCAGAGCATTTTTTTTACATATAAATATGGTAGGGTAGGTAAACCTGGTGTTAACACACTCAATCACCCACTTTCTATTATTTTTTTGAGATATTTCGTGCAATAGAGCGTTTTGTAGCAGCTGCTTTTATTCCTTTCAAATTCCCTTTTTTTAACAAATATCAAATTTTACAATACCAAATTTACTTATTTGTTTTCTATAAATTCTTATAAATACTTAACATAGCATCCCAAAGGCAGGGAAGCAATTACTAAATTGGTTGAGCAAACGACTGGACTTAAGGAATTCGGAATATTTATCAGAGCTTTTTAAGAGATACGAGTTACTTGATGGCGGATAAAGTAAAAATACCTTTTACAAAATATCGTTTGGATATTTTAGATAAAATTTATTAGAAACAATATGTTTGATATAAGCTTTAGTAATGAGACAGAGAAGGAGGACGATCTAGAACACGTTTAAGCAAATGAAGCATCACCGTACGGGAGATACATATATGTACGTTCTACTCTACTCCTACATACTATTTGGTCGTTATCGCAAGGCACGGCACGGCATCTGACAGTTGTGGGTACGATTCCCACTCTCACTCACGACTCGGGGGAGTGAACTAGTTTCATTTTTTCGCTATAGAAACAAAAGTGGTCAAATCGTGACATTGGCTCCGCCACTAAACACGCAATGTGTCGAAAACTCAAGGGCAAGTGAGAAATGGAGTGTTTTAACACTAGGTCTAGTTCTCCTTGCCCAGCCATGTGCGTGAAGTGAAGTGAAGTGAAGTGGTCAATGCCGTCACGATTAGCTGTAAACCGGTAGAATACCTGCCGTTACATGTTTTGAATTCAATTGCTGAAAACATTTGAGTTTTATTTACTTCCATTGTATTTACTTTATTATTTACTTTTAATCCTGAAAATGTTTATACTTTTAAAATAATACCAGTAATTTAATAATGAAGTGTGGTAGCACAGCGTCTAACTGTAATCTTGGTGGTTGAGGGTTCGATAGCCACTCGAGGGGATGAACTATTTTCATTTCCTTTGTTTTTTTTTGGTAAAACAAGAAGCTGCTTTGAATTTTGCCAATCAATTAAATTAAATATTTTTTACTTTTTAGATGTAGTCCACTCTGCGTTCAGAGTTATCTTGAAAAACAGAAATTTGTCTTGTGCCGTTTTCTGTGAGTTAGTTTAAAGATATATACACTGATATTCAAATCGGAGGCTTCTCAAGTAGATCCCTTGTCTATCAGCGCGGTTAGTCGCAAATCTTACGAACAATCGAATGGTATTGAAGGACTTGATTTTGATGCCGTTACGTAAATGTATTGCGTGTATTGGTTGGTAAAGAATAAAGAAAATCAGATTGTCATTTAGATCATTAAATTAAATAAAAAGTACAATCAAGTGCGGGATACAGCTTCACGCTGTATCCCGCACAGAGCAAATTAATGGAAATATAATATATAATATTAATATTTATGTTCTCAAGTGGAGATCGAACCTACAACCAGTCGGTTTACAGTCACACTTTGTGCCGCTGCGCAACGACTGGCCTCTACTGAATAAAAAACCCCTGCGCTCCAGCGTCACGACCGAATAAAAAGTACACATACATTACACCTGACTTTGATATAATATGCGCATTTTTTTTCAAGCAATTCTAATTTCACTTTATTAAGTAGTGTTAATTATAGGGGTGCACTAATAACAGGTTAAATTGCAGTGTTTGTATATACTGTTTTGATCACGTAATAGAGTGACGGAATGAGTAAAAAGAGAATCAAAAATTACCCTGAGTTTAAATCGAATCCAGGACGATGGAGCAATGAGATATTAGTCAACGAACCAATAGGGTGTCAAACTTTTGATCAATATTCGAGTGTTTGTCACAAATTGTAGGACCAAATTCGACCCAAATGACTTGTGATATCAATAACCGCCTTATCAGAGACACGCTCAAAACTACAAACATTAATTCATCTTAAACTGATTAATGTCATCTGATAAGAGATAACAGTTTAAACTGGTCCCACTTCATTTGGCCGTTAAATATACTATTAGTAAAACCTCGGTTTACTCGTTTTAAAACTGTTAGTACAGTCGTTTGCTTGCTTGGACTTTAAGACATAAAATGGAAAATTCGGGTTTCTCGTTTCCGTAGCAATTTTGGAAATTCCTATTTTAGTGCTTCCCTACTCTTCATAACCTACATACATGTCACAATTCAACTTAAATATATTAACTTTCTAGGTCTGGTAGGGTAAGACGCCGCGTTGTGTTCCTTAAACAAACCCTTACGGCCTTTTACGTGGGCAGAAAGCAGAAAACTGTTTTTGTACTATATTATTGTGTACTATATTATTTAAATTAACTGTCATTTTCTGCCGAATTGCGTGTTGAGTGGCGTAACTCAATGCCGCGCTGTGCCTCAACACTAGAGTGAAGAAATGAAAATAATAAATATTTCATTTCCTCGAGTGCGGATCGAATCCACAACCTGTTGCGCTTTTAGTCACACACTTGTGCCCTGGCGTCACGACTGATTTCACTCTTTCTTTTATTACGAAGAAATATAAATAGAATATATTATAAAATTTAATTTAAGTGGAGTACAATGGTAATTAATTAATGTAATGCTGAAATATACATATATTGAATTGGATTGGATACATATATATCTTTTATTTTAATTGATAAGAATATAGAATCTTCTTTTCCTTCTAGAGTCTTCTTTTATCTAAAATAAAAGATCACGTCTAAAACTACTTACATACATACGTATATGTAGATACATATTATGGTCTGCAGTTACTGGAATCGTTAAAAGTTCTGTTTAACGATCAAATGTTGAACAATGGCTATGTTTCTTTAAGCATGTACATTTAAAGTACAGGAGGACTTTTAAGCAATAACTATGAAACAAAACATAACATATGTCTTATATGTTATATATATTTATTGTTTCATAGTTATTGCTTCTATAATTTAGTTAGACGCCATCGTGGCTTACTAGAACGACAACTGTCTGTAGTGACGATGGTAATGGATTCAATAAGCAATCATAGAAATGATTATGATACTTTTTTTGCTTTCACGCAGTATCCCGTATATAACCAGATAGGAAAAGGGAACTTTAGAACCTAGCATTAAGATACTTAATGGGAAACGGATTCCCATTAAGACACTTTCGTTCGACACTTTCCACCGAATTCTTAAAACGTTGCGTGCTGGAGGGTGGAATGTCGCTCTTTGGTAGAAACGCAACGGTTCAAAAATTTTATTTAAAATGGAGAACGGAGTGTTTTAACACTTTCTTTTGCCTATTATTTTATAATAATATGTAGGAAAAATATAAAGGTAATGTTTTTACATTTGTAAGAATCCGTCAATGTTTAATACCGCAGAATATTCTTGTCCCACCCCTGAAATTTTATTTACAAAAATGTACCCTGAAAAATAAAAAAAAACACCTTTACACAAACAAATCTATTTTAAGCTAAAGCCCAGGCCCTCCTTGGAAAACATCTCTGTATACGCCCTTTTGACCGTCCCAGCGCTCTAGCCAATTAGGTTTCCCTGGGTTTAGGTCGCGTTCAAATTTTGTTTCTAAATATTTATCTTTCTTTGGTATGTATTAAAATGATAATTTTGTCATATTCTAACGTTACGTAGTACGTAAAGTAACATATAGCATTGAGTAATAAAATTTGCGGTCAGTGACTGTAAACGAGAGTTGTGGATTCGATTCCTACTTGGTAGAATTAATTATTTTAATTTCCTCGCTCTGGTATGAAAAGGCGGTGCTGAGTACCGCAACAGAATACATATACATGAAAATTTGGGCGGAAGCGAACAACGTAATATTTTGGGCATTACATATTGAATAGACAAATTAAATAGCTGATTGTAGAGTTCAGTCGTGACGCAGGGGTACAAACATGCCATTGTAACTGCGATAGGTTGTAGGTGCGATTCCCACTCGAGGGGATTGAATATTTAATATTTTAATTGTATAAAATGATGAATATTTAATATCACGAGACAAAGCGTGGCGTTGAGTTCTGCCTATCAACAGACAATGCCCCCAGAATTCGGAAGAGTTGTACGAACAAACAAAACAGGAACAGTACAGAGGCTGCTTGCATTCTGTCTGTGCGTACCTAAAAAAAATATTAAATTTATTTTTTTCTTAAATTAGATTAAAATTTAAAAAGCCCATGACAAGACCCATTCAAGAATAAAATCAAATGAAAAAGTACCTATATCCTACAAATGAAATTTCCACTGCACTCTCAAGGTTTTCGTGACGCAATAACTTAATTATAATCAAACTATTGACGGCCGTAAATTTAGTTAGACGTAATTGTGGTTTAAATTTATGATACACAATTAGTACTCCATTAACCACGTAGGTACGTTATTTATTCACATATGTATACATATAAATATATTAGTATGCAGTTATAGTAGGTCCATATAGTCCAGGTCGTTGTGGCAGTGAGTGTAAGCGCGATGGTTGAGGGTTCGCTTCCCAATTGGAGGAGTTATTGTAATTAAATTATTGGAATGAAAACCAGGAATGAAAATGTTTTAATGAGAACGGACTCTCTTAACACTAGGTTTCCATTTTCCCTCTCGCTGTATCACGCATATAGTAGAGGTCTACTATATGCGTGATACAGCGTGAAGTTAAAAAAAGTGAGATATAATCAGAAAACGAGATTATAAAAAAAAATAAATAATCTCTAATTATAATAAGACAGTAAAAATATTCAGTAATTTTGACTGAAATGGATAGAGGGACACTTAAAAAGAATAATAGAAAGCAAAAATATTTTTTTTTTATTTCTTGTCTGTCTGTCTGTCTGTCTGTCTATCTAACTGTCGATATATTTTTGTCCACATTTTTCTCCGAAAGTACTGAAACGATTTACTTAAAAGTTTCACCAATTGCTTTGTTTTAACTCAACACTACTAAAGTTTAGTTCATCAAAATCGGTTCATTAAAAAAAAAGTTATCGTCATTTGAATGAACTCAAGGCATTAGTTTGCCTGCGAACTAACGTTCGCAATAGCAATATAGCAATCGTGCTGGTAAGATTCCTGGCTAAAGAATGACATTCGAAACGTCTTGATTATAAAAATATACATTTTTGAAGCACTATTATACAATATTTTTACAAATAAAGTAAACAAAATTGAATTGTTAGTGGAGATTACCTTCATAAATCATAACAGTTAAGTTGAAATTGTAATTAATTCAACACAGAGATAAAGAACGATTTGATCTTTAAAAAGATATCAAGCAAATACATCGATTTTTTGGTTCATTCGTTCGTTTAAAATAAATCTATGCCTAAAAACACATGTTACCAATTGTACATTTAGCTAATAATATGTGTAACTAATTTAAAAACTGTACAGGAGTTAATATGCAAATATTACAGTTATTTTACAAAGAATATTATGAATCCTTACCCAAATCAATAATTTAACATTTAAGGCTGTTTCTGAATGAGTAAATTAAATTATTCACTAACATCAGCACATTTTACAGAGCTTTAAAAAACATAACATAGGTATCATAAATAATTAGCTTTATGTATATTTTATGAATATCAAATATCAACATTGGTCATATTTTTTACTTCGAAACAATCAAAAATTCTTATAGAAGTTACGATAATGTCGTAAAAAAATCATATTAGAATATTACAGATTAAAGTAATAAAAAAAAATCATATAAGAAGTCATTAGAGTTGTCAATCAATTCTACTTATTAAATCAATAATCATGTATTTTAAGCGGGCGAAGCCGTGGGCGGGCCGCTTGTATTATATATTACTATTTATTACTTGTATTACTTGTACTTGTAATATGTAGTTTTGGTCGAATTTAATTAATTTTGAGGTAATTTACATCATATCTCAAAAATCATGGTTCGAAAAGCACTTATGTGGCATTAATAGCCGAGTGATCCCGGCCTAGAACAGGATCTTCCTGGTACTGGTGGTGTCGTAAGAGGTGACTAAAGTACGTTTGGTTGAGTCACGTCGCCAGCAATGGCAATACGCATGGGCAGACTCGACCGGATCATTACCACCCCCGGCATTTAAAACCGGCGTGAAGTAGTGGATTTATGCCAAGTAATGCCGGGCTCCAGCGCCCAACCCACCTTACAGGCAACGCACCTGTAGCTCCTCTGGTGTTGCACGGTACCGTGGGCGGCGGTGATCACTTACCATCAGGTGACCCGCACGCTCGTTTGCCTTGTCTTTTCCATTAAAAAAAATGTAGGGAACTATTATTTACATTTATAGTTTATTTAATATGTGTTATTTATATATTTCAATATTGTAATTTATTTATTTATCACTTATATATAAACATACAGTTAATTTAATAATTTATAATGAGCGCTTTCATATAATAATTTTATTTATATGAAAGCACTCACTGCCGTCGACCGAACCGGTAATGGCCTAAGATCCCATCGTTTAAAACTGTAGGGATTAGATTTTCTAATGAAACTTATATTTAAGAATGATACATGATAGTAGAAAAGATTACACTAGGGTTGCCCAAAAAAATCCTGCCGCAATCACCTTTAATTAATGTTTTTCGTAACTCGTTTTTGGAGAAAATTGCACTCATATGTTTTTTATGTGAATCGCACATCATTTGAAAGAAAATCGCATAAGGAATTGGAAAAACAATGGTTGCCAGCTCTCAGTCTGCCGCAAGTCCAAGGTTGCCTGGTTTAAAGAGGTTACTTAATGTGAATATTTGCACTCATGTGTTTTTTTAATGAATTATATATCAAATTAAAGCTAATTTTTTTAGTATCACTAAAACACATGGTTGCCTGGAAAATGGCTGCCGCAAGCAAAGGTTGCCATCATTCGAAATATTTTATTCTGATTCCGTTTGACTGAGAATAGACGATGAAATACGCGATTTGCCTTATGTTTTAAAGTAAAATATTATAAAATAGAAGGTCAATCTTAAAATTAATATTTATTCTAGCTGTTCACCTGTTAAATGATGATTTTAATCATATTAAGTACATACAAAAAACTATTTAAACATCGTTTAAATCGTTATTTTAAAAAGACTAAATTATCATCTATATATATAAAACAAGTACCTGACTGACTGAGGTAAGACGCACGCACAGCCGCTGATGGTAGAAACGTGAAATTTGGAGAGATGTTTTTTTTCGTAATCTGGACATCCACTAATAAGGGATTTTAAGAAAATTGAACCCTAAAGGGATAAAATAGGGGCTGAAAGTTTGTATGGGTTTTTTTTTAATCGGCACCGATTTTTATAATATTTGAAATTCAGACTCCTAAAAATATTTCATTGAACACATGTTTCATGGTTTTTTAGAATTCACCCCGTAAGGATTCAAATAAGCGGGCGAAGCTGTGCGCGCCCACTAGTATTAAATAAACGTTTACAAATATCGTTCTATTATAAGGTATTAATTACATAATGTTTTCATAATATAATGTAGGTTGACAATTATTGCAGATATTTTATTTATTAATCAAGAAAATATGGAAAATTACCTCGTTATAAACTCTTAATCTCTCACTTCGTCCTCAGAGAAAAATATATAATATTAAACATTAAATTTAATTATACTTATCAAACATTAATTATACTTACGTTTTGCATTAGAAAATAATTGAAAAATAAAAATCAAATCAGATTCACGCTGTATCCCGCATGCAGCAGGGTAGGCAGAGGGAACCTAGTGTTAAGACACTCCGTTCCCCACTCTCTGCCGAATTCTAGAGGCATTGCGTGTTGAATGGCAGAACTCAACGCCGCGCTTTGCTTCGACACCAGAACGAAGAGATGGAAATATAAATTTAAGTGAATATTTCATCTCCTCGAGTGCGGTTCTTCTTTATATTTTTTTTTACAACAATGAACTTTTTGTAACAAGTGATAACCGTGCATTGTGTTACTATTTAAGAAAATGTTACTGTATATAAAAATCATTTTTTGGCGAAACAACAACATAATTTTACACTTCAGACTTATTATTAAATTCCACGCACATTTTCGCACAAAAAACAGATCTTCATTTTTGTCATGTTAACTAAAAACGTCTTCACCCCCAAACGAAAGGTAAGTAACTAAGTAATATGTTCAAAAACATCTCATTTGGCCATCTGCACTGTTATTGCATTTAGAAACAATACATCTACGATAATAAAATTATTGCATTTTGTTTGCTTTGTATACCACCGCAAAATGTTTATCTATAGTAAAAAGTAGACAACTAATTGATATTTGCCGACTCCTGGTCATAAACCTTAAATAGCGTTTATTATTCGGCATTACTATCGAAATTTCTTAGAATTTATTTGTGATAAATTAATTTTGTTTATTATAATTCTATCATATATATTTCTTTCAATGCAAATTCTTAAAAGTTGCGTGAGAAAAAAAAGATTGCGGCAACCGTTATCAAAAAAAAACGAGAAAAAAAAATCATACGAGCAGAGGACAAAGAGAGAGAGAGTATATTGAAATGTTATTTTCCATATTTTCTTAATTAATAAATATCTTAAGGAAACATGATGTAATTAATACCTTATAATAGATTGATATTTGTAAGCATTTATTTAATTAGATAATTTAGTCGTTTTAAAATGTAAATTAAATTAGTATTAGGATTTAGAAAACAGATTTAGCAAAGACTTAATATCATGGGTTCATTATTTCACTTGAAAAATAAGGATGATTTCATATTTAAATAGTTTTTTGTATGTTCTTAATATGATTATAATCATCATTTAACAGGTAAATATCTAGAATAAACATTAATTTTAAGATTGACCTTCTATTATATAATATTTTAATTTAAAACATAAGGCAAATCGCGTATTTCATCGTCTATTCTCAGTCAAACTGAATCAGAATAAAATATTTCGAATGATGGCAACCTTTGCTTGCGGCAGCCATTTTCCAGGCAACCATGTGTTTTAGTGATGACAAAAAAATAAGCTTTAATTTGATATATAATTCATTAAAAAAACACATGAGTGCAAAAATTCACATTAAGTAACCTCTTTAAACCAGGCAACCTTGGACTTGCGGCAGACTGAGAGCTGGCAACCATTGTTTTTCCAATTCCTTATGCGATTTTCTTTCAAATGATGTGCGATTCACATAAAAAACATATGAGTGCAATTTTCTCCAAAAACGAGTTACGAAAAACTTTAATTAAAGGTGATTGCGGCAGGATTTTTTTGGGCAACCCTAGTGTAATCTATTCTACTATCATGTATCATTCTTAAATATAAGTTTCATTAGAAAATCTAATCCCTACAGTTTTAAACGATGGGATCTCCACCTATAAGGCGTTCTAACATTTACGCCTACCCTCTTGTCGACGGCATATTTTACATATAACAGTCGATGCTTGCCACTCGATGCGCTTTCCATACGTTCAATTGTTTTCTCAGTTATTTTTTAATATTATTGTAATTTTTGTGTTCTCTTTTATATATATGTTTGTGGTTGACTTTTATATGAACTGTGTCGTGATTTACTATTTGTGTTCAAACTATATGTACTTTAAAGTGGTGTTGAATATACTCAGTGATAACCGTGAGTAGACCTTTTATTCATCTCCATCAACACTACAAATAATAGAACGACGATAAAGTAAAGATTCTGACAATGATACTCTGTTCCCATTAAGACACTTTCTGCCGAATTCACGAGGCATTGCGTGTTAAGAAGCCGAAGTTTACGCTGCTATTTATTTCCCAGAGTGGAAATCAAACTCAAAGCCATCGTGTTTTCAGTCACATGCCGCAAAATTTGACTACTTTCTTGGTGATAACATGAAATTTGTTACACACATGTGTGATGAAGTACATTATTATGTAATTAACAATGTTGTTAATACAAGATGGCCGCCACAACAAAATGGCGGATTACATATTTTATAACACATTCTCAATATGAGTCAAATGATAGAGCTTGCTTCTGCCCCTGCGCAAGGACTGATCTCACATGATAACTTATACATAAAATATTTATTCTTAATTACATATACGTGAAAATATAATCATTCTCATTATTGGAAATCGAACCAACAATCATTGCGCTTACAATAAGACGCTTTTCCACTGCGCCATGACGTCTTCGTTTTTTTCTCATTACATCTCTCAATATCACTTCCAAAAATAAACGACAACATTCATTCAAACGAAATGGATTTTTAACTGGAATTAATTATTCTTATCAGCCTTAAAACCAGCGGCACGCGTTGTTTATAATCATATTAATATTTATAAATTAAATTTACAATCGGGGATGGTACTTTATGTACTGGTTTAACCTGTGATAAGCTTTATGAGGGTTCTATAATAGGTTTAATATAATATATGTATGTAGGTTATACAGAGGTACATAGGTAAAAATGTTTTCGATTTTCAACTTCACGCTGTATCCCGCATATTGCAGGTTAGCCAGAGGTTCATCTAAATTCTAGATATTGCGTGTTTAGTGGCGTAACTTAACGCAGCACTTTGGTCGTACTAGACCAGGATAGTAAAATAATAAAAAAAAAATCTTGAGTGAGAATGGGGCATAAGTTACAAACGTCACGTTTACAGTCAGACGTTGTTTTACAGCACCATCACCACAGTTGTGAAAGACTAATTAAGAATGTTAAGATTTATTACATATTTAGGAATCAAAACTGGTGAATAAAAAAATCAGGAAAGTTACTCAGGATAGCCTCTATTACATTCACTTTAATTTTAAATTGTAGTAAATCTTTTAAATCCTCGCCGAGGCGTATCTAAGCTCTCCTAGTGTTACTATTACTCTTTCTCATATCTGAGCCGATCAGCCTCTTAAAACTGACAATCATTTGCGTCTGTGCTGTCGTGGCACAGCGGTACAACGTGCGACTGTAAATTCGATGGTTGTGGGTTGGATTTCTACTAGGGAGAATTAAGTATTTTTATTTTCTGGCTCTACCTCTTAACGAGAGCATGCGAGGCGTTGCTTTTCTTGAAAATTGAGTATAAAGTAAGCTAGCTAGGTTCAGTCTGTCTGCCCTATGTTATGCGGGATACAGCGTGAATTTTCGAGACATTGCATGTCGCGTGGCAGAATTTAAACCTAATATTAAGACACTCACTTCCGCTCTTTCCAATCAACTACAGAACTAAACGCTGCTTGTAATACATGCAAAAAAGAACACAACATCCTTAAAATTTACATATCCCCTAGAAAAAATCGTACCCGTAACCGTCAATTATACAACAAATTTTCCAACTGCGCCACGACGTACATGAAATATGTACAAAACATTAACCCCTAATATACAAAAGCGTTATGCAAATTATAATTCCGTAATAACACTTGATTTTGATAATTACTTCAATTATATTACATTGAATGGGTTAGTAATTGTTGGTGTAGCTTTATTTTTGAATTTGTGGCTTTATATGGAAAATTTTATGAACACAAAAGTCGTTTTGTCATATTGAATTAGATTTTGTTTTGTTATCAATATCTATTCTGCCGTCATAAGGATAAAGGGCACAAATAACATTTTGTAAATATCGAGAAAAAGGGGTTTAAAGTTTTTTTTGGTTTTGTTGAAAAAAAACGCCAATAAAATTGGTTTTTCGAAAATGTGCAAATGTAAATACTTGCATTTATATATTAAGTATAAGACCATGGTTTTGTAAAGTTCTATTTTTAAAGTGTATAATAAATAATTCGTTTTTTTCTTTTCAACTTAACATAAAAAATAGAGTAAAATCAGAAATATTACGATTTAAAGGCACATACAGCCAAATGTGCCTTTTTTTTGTAAAAATTTTAACCAAATTTTCAAAGTGTTACAATAAAAAGACACTTTTATTCAATTATGTCTTCTCTTTGTAACACTATTAGTAGAATTACATGTAAAATATTTTTCTATGAATACAAAATGGTAGTTGTGATAAAATCAAACCTTTATTTTAAAACATTTAGAGAAACAGTTCTTTTTTACCAGATGCGCTATGACATTATTAGGTCAGAAAAAGTATGTCCCAGTCCTTGTCCCTCTATGTATATGTTTATTCCCAATAAGCATAAAACTTTGATTCAAAACAATAAGCCGCGGGCAAAAGGCTGCAGTTCTAAATTCATCTAAAGGTAAATAATATATTAAGTGCTCACTCACGCCATTGACATTATATGATTTGATTTTAATTTCTGTTCCTATTAATATGGTGTAAAGTCGGATTCACAGTCACTTTCATTGCTACTAATGTTATGTTTACATGTTTTTACTTTTAAATTTTATCTAACACTGAATCATCAGATTCACAATATGTCCAAATTTCTTCATTTGATGCTTGTACGGAGTTTTGTATGGCACTTTTAGATGAGACAGATATTTGTTCGTTTTCAAACTTTTTGTTGCGTAAAGCAGCATCTACAAATCCTGCACTCCGTGATGACGTATTGTAATAACTAACAAAGAGAATAGTATAATGCCATCAAAAACATCCTGTAAAAAAACCCAAGTCTCGCAGCTCAATCTTTCTACCGTAAAAAGTTGTGAGATCCATGTAATACCAAGTCGGTTAATCTATTTAGTCTCTACTTAAAGGACCCTCTGTCTTAAGTTATTACAGTAGTTATTATCATGCCAATATTAAAAATATTTTACGTTTTAAACAAATAGATCGACTTGGACATCGCAGCGGCACGAGGTGTGACTGCAAAACCGACTGGTTGTGGGTTCGATCCCCACTCGAGGAGATGAAATATTTACTTAAATTTATATTTCCATTTCTTCGCTCTGGTGTCGAGGTTAAGCGCGGCGTTGAGTTCTGCCACTCAACACGCAATGCCTCCAGAATTCGGCAGAAAGTGGGGAACGGAGTGTCTTAACACTAGGTTCCCTCTGCCTACCCTGCTGTGTGCGGGATACAGCGTGAAGCTAATTTAATTTTTTTTTTTTTTTTCATTATATTTCCCCCGCATTTCTCATTAACCCTTCAAACGGTCGACACAACAATTATTTACTGTCATAAATCCGTCGCTATCACGACTCTTCAAAAACTACTGTATCGCTGAAACTGACAACCACTAATGTGCGTGTAATTAATTATCGTTTAAAGTGCAACGATACTGGACAGATAGTTGCATTAATCAAAGACAGATGCACCCGACGCATTATATATTTGCCTGTCATTTCGTAGAGTACATTTTGAATGGAAGGCGCTTGATATTTCGCTATGGCAGCTATGGCTATGATGGTGAAGAGTAAACTTACATATTACAAGTTTCAATATATACTAATTTTAAATGATACTTTGTAATCTGATTAATCGCGTATATTTAGTATTTACCCGTTACTACGGACTACTGGTGAGTAGTGGTATGTAGTATGAAGTACTGGTGATGAAAATGTGTAACGATTGGGAAAATCAAAAATCTGTAGTATCATTATAAAGATAGAGTTTGTCTGTTCGCTTATCTCAGGAAGTGTTGAGAAAGGCTAAAGGTCCACCGACTACAACTGCGGTCAGAGCTATTTGGTCACGATTTTAACAAGAAAAAACGTAAAAATTTCCATATTAATATTATTAAAATTTCAAATTTTAGTTAAGTAAGTTCCCTTGGTTTGAATCGACATATTGTGGCGATGATCTTTGCCATCTTGCTTTACCAAATAGCTAAAAGTAGAAAATGGAGACATAAGAGCATGAGATTTTTTTGCTTTCGATATAAATTGAATAGAAATTTCGCAGAAAAAAAAATAAAAAAAAAGCGCGGCGTAGTATTTCGCCATTCAACACGTAATGTCTCGAAAAATGCACTGACTAGATTGCCTACTCTGCTTTGTGAAAGATATAGCGTGAAGATAAACAAATAATTAAATAAAAATGCTAACATAATTATAATAATACTCAGATTATATTTTCAATATAGAAAATATCTTATAGCAAATTTAAATTTTCACAGACAACATATAATTTATAATTAACTTTAGTATATAATTACTCTATACGATTTTGTGCTTGCCAGCAGCCAAAGTGGCTCTTATATTTTGTTTAGGGCTGTTAATTCAAATATATTGTTACTTAATTTATGCAGATTATTTACAACAATGTACTAATTAATTACAAGTAACAATGATACTTATTTAGAAAACTTATAAAATAAATTAACATACCGAGATTTGAACCAGCGACTCTTGACGGCTTGGCGGACGGTTTTCTAAATAAATATTTTTCATTTCTAAGTGTAACACTAATAATGTATTAAATATAAGTAACAATGAATAAATAGATGCATCACAAGCCGAACGCTAAGGCCGATCGTGCCTCTCTATCGTTTCTTCCGCGTTCTCGTTTCCACTGTCGGCTCTGGCGCAACGTGACTGAGCCATGCTTTTACGTGCGTGTTGCCATTCATCGATTTATAAGACGATATCACATCAAAAACCAGGAACTTACATTTTACATAAACTAAACTAGTCCACGCTAGCTATGTTGCGGGCGACGATTAGTATATTTATAATAGCCATTCGATGCTACACATTCATTTTATTTTAGTGTAATTGGTGTATTTCGATATAAATTATTTCAAATATTTATTACAGATTCAGTCAAAATTATCAATGTTTTCTTATTTTTTATTCCTTTTTGTGAATTCGATATCTAGTGGAGGAAATGTTTGTATAATTTAAATATTTTCTTTTTCTGTATGTCAGGTCGTCGTGGAAAAGTGAGCCAGCATCTGTTTAAGCGCGATGCTTGTGAGTTCGATCTCAATTCGGAGGAAAAGATTATATTTAAATTATTTCCATTTCCCTGTTATTCTATGTTATCTTATATATTTCTAAATTGAGAGGAAAGTGATGGGTTGACTGTCTTAACACTATTTATCAAGGAAAGCTAAAAAAAAAACATATATTAGTCTTACATATTGATAAAAATGTATATAATAAAAAGCTTATATTCCGTTATATAACATCTCGCCCCCGGGTGGGCTCGAACCACCAACCTTTCGGTTAACAGCCGAACGCGCTAGCCATTGCGCCACGGAGGCTCTTAGATACTATGACAAACATCACGTATGAAAGAAAAGTTGAGAAAGGAAAATAAAAACGTAATATCATTTTGATTTGATATTTCTGATTACCTAATTATAAATGTTAATGCGCCTTTGGAATGAAATATCGCTTCAGTCTATTTCTATGAAACTAAATTTGACCCGCTTGTAATAATTGTATCATCATGAAACTTGACAGCTTTGACATCAAAATAATGTGGTACCTGAAAGCAGTTCTAATATTTGAGCCAGGATTTGAATAGAGAAACTTTTCACAGATTACTAGGCTAGGCTTTTATTATTTATTGCTCTGAGCACATTTTAAAAAATTTGAAAAACTTGGTATAGGAAAGCGTGTTTTTTTAGTTTCCAACTACATCATGTCTTATAAATCGATGAACGCCGGCTACAAGGACGTAAACGTTTCATTCATTGTCACGTTTCGCCTGAGCCGAGTGAGCAAGTGAGAGAGATGCACAATCGGCCTTACCGTTCGGCTTGTTAAGCACATATGCATTCATTGTTACTTAATCTGTATAATAATAATGCCGTTAGCGCAATTAAATTCGTTTTTTGTATTATACAAAATAATGATAATTTAGTAATAATAATTTAATTCAATTCATAAAAGTATGCAATTTTTCATCAATATTTCCTTATAAACAATTATTATACAAGTTAATATTTTTATTTATAGAAGCAAATGGTACTAAACAGTGGTACCTAGTACGGGAGTTCTGTGTCTATTGCAACTTTCTTTGAATGACAATTAGAAGCTACCGACCAACGTGCACTCCAAAGCAAAGCAAAAGCAAAACCACTCCAAAGGAGGCCATCTGAATACACATAAACTTGTGTCTAAAATGAACGGTTGCTTAACCAAGGAATCTGTATGTTAACAAGTATACTTTTGACATCTTTAAAGTGTTAGTCCCCAATATTTGTGGAGCAGGGGTACAAGCGTGCGACTATAAACGCGGCAGGTTGTGATTTCGATTCCCACTCGAGGAAATAAAATAATTTTACCATAAAATATTATTATAAAAAGTCCACCACTTTGGTATTAGAAATATAGATGAAAAGTTACCTCTCACGTATGCAGGAAGAAAAATTTAACATTTCATTTAATTAGAAATACTTAGAGAGAGAGACATTATGTATATAAACTCAACGCCTGCTACCTTATCAAATAAATTAAAACATTTTAAATATTTGCAACACTCCAAGAGAGAATCAAATCTACGACCTTACCAACTATCCAAGATGTCTTTAGAATTTTAGAAATTAAATGAAATCTTATCTCTACCGGTCAATACAAAACATGACGATTTAAAAGTTTCTAAAGCAATACATCACTATAAAAGCTTAAAGCTACGATTTATACAAGATTTATATCAAGAAAAGCTCAGTTTATCCTCAGAGGAGGAAATCTAGCACATCATCAAAATACGTGAAGACACTCCGTCCCTTAAGACCTCATTACTTGACGTTTCCTTCTATCACGTCTCAGTTGAAATTTGAAAGTTATAATAAATTTACTTGAGTAAAGCTTAAACATAAAATTTATAATTTTTTTTATCAGGCCACCGTGGGATGGCGATTGACTGCGATGTTTGTGGGTTCGATCTTCACTGGAAGGAATGATTAAATTTAGGTTAATTACAAAATGAAATACAATTCAATGCAGCTTCACACTGTATCCCCCAAAGCAGGATAGGTACAGGGAACCTGGCATCCTAGTTTTATTTATACACAGAATATACACATTACATGGAAAAATAGCTAAGTTAAATAATAAAAAATACATTTCAAAGTGTTATTCCCCTAACAGGTATACACAACATGCACTAATAGTATATTTTTTTTAATACATTTTTTAAAGATTTTTTTTAAATTAATGGTATATACACATACAAAACAACAAACATAACAATTAACCGAACGTGAATATTGACATAAATCAAGAGCCGTACAAGCATTTACATTTTTTTATTATACTGGCACAAGAGAATTGAACTGACTGATGAATTCTTCCATACAGACGGGAGAATTCATTCCTAACTTAGATTTGTAAAATTATACGTTGAAATATTTCTTCGGTCTGCAAATTATTTAGTATATACAAGCAAGCAAAATATTCTCAGTTTAATTTGTGGTTAAACAACTTGTATAAAAAAGCAAGGTCAATAGAGTTCAGGGATCCTTATTGGAGTTACACCAATTGTTTTTAAGAGTAAACTGAGAGAATTTGGGAGTTTCATTCTATATTTGAGATGTTTCATATTTTTTTTAATATTTTCAATTCTCATGCTATAATTATTATGATGAGATGCCCATACTGCAGAGTAGTATTCCAGCTTACAGGATTCTTGAACTCCCTAGAACATCACAATAGAAAACCTAAAGAAGTTGTAACAGAACTTACTATATCATTTACATGATTTGAAATAGTCAACCTAATTTTAACGATAATGCTTAGATCATATATTTCACTGACCTTCTTTAAGGCTATTCCTGCAACTGAGTATGTAGTCTCAAATGTTTGTTTCTTTCTCGTCAGCTTTATATGAAAACATTTATTGCATTAAGCTACATGTGGTTATGCTGATTTTACAATAACATTAACATCACTATGAAGCAGCTCCGCGTCTTGTTTAGATGTAGAAGCTTAAGGTCATCAGCAAACAAAAATATTTTTTGAGTGTTTTATGTGTTGGCAAATGTCATTCATTATTTTATTGATATTAAAAAAATGATCCCGAGTTTCAATCCTGACTTACTTCTGAAACTATCTGATAATTTATAGAAACAAAGAGAAACAATCTGACGCACTGCCGTCCAAAACTCCTCTCGATAGTACCTACGTCAACTCAGAAGTGAATCTCTTACACCGTATGTTCTTAGCGTTTGTACCAATATACTGTGATCCATTCAATCAAAAGCGTTTGAAAAATCAGTATACATTGTATCGTTGGATGTTTTGATGAACTGGTTGGAACTTGCTTAATGAGCTTCTCAAATGACTCAGTGAATTAAAAACGTTATAAATAACAGTCTTATTACCTTTTTTATGTACAGGTATTATTCTGGCTACTTTCAAAAGATCCGGAAAGACCCTTACACTTGATATATGCATGAAATATTACTGACTGAATGTACTGACACACTTTTAAAGGAAGATTGGTAAAACGTCATCTGGACCAGAGCTTTTGTTGATTTTTATAATTTCTATCTATTTCTGTTCTTTGTGGTATTGAATCATGGTCGCTTATTGTATCTTTATATACACTAATAAATTAGTGTTAAGACGCTCTGTTCCCATTAAGAAATTTCCATTCTCCAATTTTCTCCAAATTCTGGAGGCATTGCGTGCTGAGTGGCGGAATTCAACGCTGCGTTTTGCCTCAACCAGAGCCAAGAAGTGAAAATATGAAATATTTCATTTCCTCGAGTGGGGATCGAATCCACAACTTGTCGTGTTTATAGTCGGGTGCTTGTAATCAGATAAATCCGATTAAATCAATTACCCAGCAATCATGTACACATTAGGACCGAACAATTTATTTCAATATAACTACATTCGTTACAAGACCACAGCGGAGCCGATAAACCTCTGAAATTGAATGCGAATTAAACGTACAGCCAATTTCGAGCCGCAATCACTTATTCCTATAGTAGTTTGTGTGAAATTAAAAATTTCATACTTTTTCCTCCGATTCCATGTTGGGAAGAGTCTTACTTAGATCGGTGGGTACGGGTTCAATTTCTGTGAGAAAAAAAGGTGGGGATAGACAGAGGGATCTTAGTGTTTAGATATTCCGTTTTACATATTCTGACCATGTTTAAAACAGTGTGTGTTGAATGGTGAAACCCAATACCGCATATTGTAGCGAGCTATTATGGTCATTTCCGCATGGCAGGGTAGCCAGAAGGCACTTGCTAGCGTTAGACACTCCGTTTTATCAATTAAATTATTTTAATAGTTACTTACTTAAACTTAATTTATTTAAATTTCAGAAATGCCCATTTGGAGACAAGTATAGTTGGTTAGCTCTCTAATAGGATTTTTTTTAGCTTCATAACAGGATCAGTGGTCAGGATCAGGGTCAGGGTCATTCTCAGTGTTAAAACTATCTATTTTTGCCCAATTTTCGGGACATTGCGTGTTTACTGGTAGAGGCAGAGGTGGCGCTTTATATTTTCACCAGAGCAAGAAAATTAAAATAATTCATACCTCGGTGGGGAATCGAACTCACAACCATCGCATTTACAATCAGACGTAATAAATCGTTGCGTTGACGCCACGGCGGGGGTAAAGCATTTTCACATTTGTGATCGAAAGTACATTTAAATGTGAATGGAATCCATAGTGTGTCATTTACATAACTCCAATTTTACTTTCTTGATTACTATATAAATAAATATACAGTTGTTTATATTCATCAACTTGAGATTACCTTCTAAGTTTGATTGCTCTCGTTCCGAAATAATAAAGCTCAATCGGTGTTATGGCGCAGCGGCACAGTGTCTGACTCTCGTGCTATGGTTGTGGGTTCAAGTTCCACTCAGGGGATTGAGTGGTTTTCAATTTACTCGTTTTGGTAACAAGACTAAGCACGACATTGAGTCCCACCACACAATACGTAATATCACAAAAAATCGGGCAATATGTAGGGAACGGAGTGTCTCAACATTACGCTCCCTCTACATATCACGCTATATGCAGGAAACAGCGTGAAGATTAAAAAAAACAACTAGAGACTACCTTCTAAGCTTTTGTTCCGCCACAATAAATCTCAGTTCCACATTGTTGAAGTTTACAATACAAATATGACTCACGGCCATTGTCTATTCAAATATTTTAGAATTATACAGAAGTTTGAATTTACTGAGCTTTGTGCTTATGGTGTTTTTGTTAGCATTAATGTCTATCTGGACGTTGTATTACAGTGGTAGCCGATTGAATTTCTAAAATATATCACTATTAGTAGTTATAATTACTTTGTGAATAAAAGTGCGGCATTGAGTTCAGACAGTGAACGCAGAATGGAGTGTCTTGACACTAGATTCTCTCTGCCTACTCTACCCTTCTATGCGGGAAATGCGTGAATTTGTTTTTTTGTAGTTACATTATAAAAACAAAGAGCATCAAAGGTTCCAAAGGTGAAAAACTAGAGGTCTTAAGCCTTTTCTGAAATTCAGGCTTAGCTTAGCCAGAGCCCTTTCATTTGATAGTTCACTTGAACTAGCGACCTTAATGTATAGTTTTCAGATTTTATTCTTAACTAGTACTTACTACCCGTAGAATTGTAGATGCTAGCTGTCAAATTTCATAATTCTAGGATAACCAGAAGTAAACCTATTAATTTTGGAATCCTTTTATAGTGTCGAAATACGCGTTTTATTGCTTTTTAAGGCTACTATTTTTTTGAATTTTACCATAAATGTATAGTTTTTCCTGAAATATTTTTTTTCAGATTTTCCTGAAATATTTTTTTTCTCAGGAAATCATAGGGCCATAGATCTGAGTATGTGGTTTGAATATCATCTCGATATCTCCAAACGTTCCTGAGATAAAGGCTCTTGACAGACACACAGACAGACATAGACAGACAACAAAGTATCAGTTATAAGGGTTACTGTTTTCCGTAAAAGATACGGAACCCTAATGAATATATTTAAATATTTTCAGCTTCACGCTGTATTGCGCATATAGCAAAGTAGAAGGAACTTAATGTGAACACAGGATGAGTTCCCTCCACTTTCCGCCTAATTTTCAATTTTAAATTTTATTTTATTACTACAGTGAAAACATGAAAATATTTCATTCTGCCGAGTGGGAATCGATCCCACAACTGCCGCTGTGCTACGTCAACCTCAATTAAATTTAAATTGCAATATAATAGTATTAAACTTTATGTTAATTATATTAGTAACGTTAAAGGAAAATTAGTACTATCACGGTTAGTGTACTTTCACGGTTCGAAACGCAAAGCGGTTTAAGTTTACTTAATATTACTAAAACCTTGTTATAGATATTCATATCGTATAAAAGGGTAAATGGAATTTACATGCATATCTATTTTGTTTTATTTTGATATTAAAATAAAGTAATTTGGGTTCGATTCCCACTCGGGGGAATCACTTTTTTTCAATTCCTCCTTTTGCTTGTTAGCAGACAAAGCAAGAGGTTGAATTCCACCACTCGACACACAATGTCTCAAAAATTGGTCAGAGATTGTCTCGTAAAGTCGAAATAAGGCTGTTTTAGATACTATGAAACCGATCAAACCTGTTTTTTTCATTAAAATGAGTAAAAATATAACAATATATTTTTACTCATTTTAATATACTGTCTACATTGGATCTATTTTATGTATGTATTATGTGTGTATATATTTATATGTATGTATTATATATATTTTACTGTATGTATGTATGTATATTGTTTATTAGTCTATGTATTGTATTATATTAGAAATATCTATATATCAGTATATTGTTTTGTTTATATCTAAATTCATTTATTGTTTATTAATATACTTTTTAACTACGTCCACCACCCACCTTCTTAATATTATAACAGTTTCTTTTCGCCCTAAAGGTTGTCTGGAAGAGATGGCTACTTAGCCATAAGGCCACCTTTTTGTACATTTGTTTTCTTTTCTGTTTTTTTTTTGTGTATTTTATGTAAGTGGTGTACAAATAAAGAAATAAATAAATAAATAAAAAATAAATATACAAATCTATTGCCATTGTGTGTTAAGGTTTAAGAATGCAGCAACGTTGTGTAACCAAACACCAAAACATCTATTTTTTCACATCAATGGGAATCGAACCCACAACCAAATAAAAAATCCTCCTATTGTTCGAAATCCAACGTCACCAAACAAAGCCTATAAACCGTCACAGTTGGAAATGAAATAAAAAGTAAGATGTAACAATAAATTTTCACATGACGAGTCTCGTAAGGTTCCTGAGACGATAAAAGAGCTCTAACACATGTCTTAGGTCAGGGTTGTCGGATAAAGGTAAACTAGGTATATCATGTGGTTAGGGCTGTTTTTATATCTTCACTATATAGCAGGGTAGGTAAAGGGAACCCGGTATTAAGACAATCTGTACCGCACGCACCACCCAATTTTGGAGAGATTATCTGTTGAGTGGTGCAACTTAACGCCGAGCTTTGTCGTCTTACTAGAGGGAAAGTAAATGAAAATAATTCGGTTCTTCAAGTGGGAATCGGAATATAATTTACATGTAAATAAATATGTATGTATGTTTTTAAATTCCAGTCTTTATCCTGCAACCTAATGCACTTAGTTCTTTGCTTTCTGCCCAAATTCGAAGTTCACAGATCTCGTTTTAGTCATAATCCAAATTTTATTGATTTCATTGATTTGTTTTTGACAGCCCTAATCTAAAACAATTTATAACATCACAATCACTCGCCGTTATTGCGCTCGTTCCGTGTAACATTATTGTTAGCGTTACAATGCTATATGAAAGTTACGTTTCTTGATTCACGTTAAAAAAGTAAAGCCATTGTAATTATGTACCTATATAATATATGTTCCTCATTTTCCTCCAAATTTTCGAGATATATTTTTATTCTTGTCATTAGAGCATCAAGAAATTAAAATAGTGCATTTCACCGAGTGGAAACTGTGTGATTTCGGGACTTTAGGGTTAAAACACTGTTTTGCACACATCGCCCTCTTTTAGACGCATTGCGTGTTTAGCGACGGAGTCTAACGCCGAGCGTAATATATCGACTTCAACCGAATCCCATAGTCAGAAGCTAGCCAAATCGAAGAAGAGCAGCATCTTTCATATAATAAAAAAATAATCAAAATCGGTTCACCCAGCCAAAAATTCTGAGGTAGCAAACATAAAAAAATATAATAAAAATACAGCCTAATTGATAATCGCCTCCTTTTAATAAGCCGGTTGATAAATAAATGTCAGTTTAGATTTTTTCAATATTTAAGTATCTTTTTCAGTTATTTTTAAATATTTTTGGCCATGAATATATGTATTCTTTTCAGTGAAACTTGAAACCATAACCGTTATGTGTTTATACAACACTGAACTACAATAGCATCATTTTATTACCTAAAACATAGCTAAAATAAAACTTCTTTCTTCAAAGTCGGTTATAAACAGTCAAAACAAAAGAAACTATTTTAAATATCGTCCCTATATATGCGTGCGAGGTGCGTGCTGACACGCATAGCTACTAGTTTTTCCGCTATAGATTGCCGTGTAGGACTTGTACCTATATTTTGAATATCAAATTATTTATATTATTTATTAATTTATAGGAATAACGTATTATATACGTTAGACGGCAAAAATATATATAACGAAGGCCATGCTGGTGCAGTGGTAGTGGATTCAATCTTTATTAGAGGCAATAAGTTATTACGCTTCTCAATAAGAACAAAAATGGGCGTTGATTTTCATTCAACATGCAATGTGTTTAGTAACGATATAAAGTGGAGAATGGATAGTCTTGACACTAGATTATCTCAGTCCACTCTATTATATGACAACTTTCATGTTGTCGCATAGCTTTAAACAATTATATTTTTTTATTAAAGATTTACTAAAAACTTATTTAAATTAAAGTACGTAAATATATAGAGGCTAGTGGTGGCGCAGAAACGAGAAAGTGTGATTCTAAAACCAACTGGTTGTGGGTTCGATCCCCACTCGAGGAGATGAAATATTTATTTAAATGTATATTTCCATTTCTTCGATCTAGCGTCGAGGCAAAGCGCGGCGTTGAGTTCTGCCACAACACGCAATGTTTCCGGAATTCGGCAAAAAGTGGGTAACAGGGTGCCTTAACTCTAGGTTCCCTCTGCCTATCCTGCTGTGTACGGTATACAGCGTGAAGCTGATTTATTGATTAAATATATTATTTTAATAAGACCTTAATTCAATATACGTACGTACAGACGTAAGTAAATATATAATATTAATATATTTACGTACGTTAATTCAAGCCAATTTAGTGATTTTCCCATTTCTGCGGTTAAATTTAACCCTCAAATTGACTATAATTGTTAAGCTGGAACTAATTTTAACAGGATTATTTTGAAAGTTTTGTCGTCCGTCCTTTATTATTTTTGGGTTAACCCCTTTAATATAATGGCTGGTTTGTTTGTATGGTGTGCATTTCAGGAACAATTATCAATTATTATTTAGGTTCATATATATACGTATAAACTGTAAATATAATATTTATAGTAAGAAAACTAAGTCCATGGTAGCTTAATGGGCCAGACTGACTGTAAACGCGATAGCTATGGGTTCTATTATCATTTAGAGATTATTATATTAACAATGTCCTTTTATGCGCTTTAAAAACTAACGCACGACGGTGCAGAGATACGCCTTTCAACGGTAATATCTCGAATTCGGAATTCGGAAAGATGAAGAACGAAAGAATGAAAGAATCTTGAAACTTATTTTGACATTATGTTTTCGTTTCGTTATCTAAATTTCACAAAATTTATGAAAATTTTATTAAATATTCTATAATACAATTATGTTTCCACTTAAAAAAAATAAGAAAAATCATAATAGAGTTAAGCTCCGCCACTCAAACACGCAATGCCTCCAGAATTTGGCGGAAAGTGGGGAACGCAGTGTCTTAACATTAGGTTCCGTCTACCCTACCCTGCTGCGATCGGGATACAGCGTGAAGCTGATAAAATAAAAAAACTATATAATACACAAAATAATGTATTTTTGTTTTGTAAAAAAAAATACATTCTATAAAGAGATATAAACTGTTTATGTATATACTCGTAGGTATAACAAAGTGTAGTCAGCGGAGCGTGCCGACGCCTCTGAACATTTAGTTGGATACCAAAATTTTGTATTAACAAGCTTGTGCAGCGACAATTAAATTGTAATGTACTATATGAAAATATCACCAGGAACTATTTGGGATGTAGTTGGCTGAAAACGGTGGTAATGGGTTCGATGCTCACTTAATAAGAACGATTACTTATATTATAGCTTCACACTACATCCCGTATGCAAAAAGGTAGGCAGAGGGAATCTAGTATTTAATGGTGAAACGCGAACGCTTGTCTTCTTACCAGAGCGAGGAAATGAAAATTTCTACCAATTGAGAATCGAACTCACAAACGCAGGGCCCGTACGATTAAACGTTCTTTGATTTTCATGATTATAATACATTTTAAATTAAACTATTTAACCGGATTAATATGTAATAAACGCCAACGATTTCATAATTGCATCGCATATTTCTTAAGTGCCCTGCTCGCGCCGGGGCCCATACAAATAACAAGAATTTAAAATAAATAATAATTTAAATTTAAATTAAATACGATAAGAGGCCAATAGTGGCGCAGGGGTACTAGCGTGTGACTATATAAGCGACAGGTTTTGGATTCCGCACTACACGAGACTACAAGAGAGAATGAAAAATTTAATATTTTAATTTTTTTCGCTCTGGTATCGAGGAAAACCGCAGCGTTCAGTTCCGCCACTCAACATGCAATGCCTCAGTGGAAAATGGGAAATGGAGTGTCTTATCACTAGATTCTCTCTGCCTACCGTGTGCGGGATTAATTATTAATGTTTATGTATATGAATATATCACTGTAATCTGTATGGAATTATACTTTATTATTGCACATATATTTGCACTTAAACATTTCGAAACTATTAACATTATGTATATAGCTTATTATATCAAAAAGGTAAATGGACTATCCAAAAAAAATCATATTCATACCATAAAATAAAAGGCGTTAAACTAAACAAATTCTTCAGTTTTATAATTTTGTTATAAGTAACGTTGTACATAAACTATTAAAATATACAATTTTAAAGTTTTCTACTAAAATTCCTGCAAATAATTTTATATCCGGTACAAAATAGAGCTTGAATCAGCGGTGCGTGCCGACGCTACGGAACAGTAAGCTGTGGGTGCCAAAATTATGTTTTATTATCTCACGTTACAAACTTTCTGGGTAAAAATTAAGTGCAGTTTTAGCTTTTCGCGTGGAAAACGTGATTTTAAATACAAGCTGGTTGGTTCGTTGGGTTCGAGTGAAATATTTTATGTTTATTTGTCATTAATTTCTACGTATGCTAGAACTTCACAATTTAGATACGAATGTGATTTTGTTTCTTTCTTTTTACTTGAAATGCTCTATTTTTGTCCATGAACATTATCAAAATAGCTTCAACCGTTTAAAAGTAGTCTTAGACAAAGTAACAAAACGAAACAAAAAAAAATATATCAAGAACAAACTTTATTTCTAATTAAGAACGAAATCAGTCGACGTCAGTCTCAGAAGCCGTCGTGGACGTGGCTCATTGACACAACGTCTGACTATAAAGCAACGGTTGTGAATTTGATTTCCACTCAAGGTCTCAACCAGCGCGAGTCGGAATTGCCTTTCAAGGGCTCAGTATCAATAGAAAAGAAATTCTATGAGATTTCTGTAGGTTTACGTGAAGTAAAAAAATTGTCAAATTTAAATTTGTACAAATATAATCTGTAATCGTTTTTTTTCCCCTTCCATATTTCCAATTATTTCCTTTATTTACCATATACCATATCCTTTTGCCCAATTCCCCCCTTCCCGTGGATCTACGTTATAAACGTAGATCCACGGGAAGTAAATGGCTGCATTTTGCTTGAAAACGATTCACAGATTCTCGTTTCTTTATTACATTGACTTAGCTTAAATTTTTCTGGGCTCTAAAGAACCTTTGACCTAAATATTTTATATTAATTTCAGCTTAAGATAGACGATAGACGGAGAAGATAGAAGATAGACGGACAGAGGGAAAACAAAGTATTCCTATAAGAAAAATATCTCGTTACGTAATGACATAATGTCGAAGTATGAAGATTTGGTTTCGCGAGTCACGTAAGGCTCTTATATATCTCACCAAAATAAAGTAAAATAGAGTGAAACATGCAAGGAGTTGCCATCGCCGAAATCGGTGTGGATTAACTGTATCCCGCAAGGAAGGCAGAGGGAATTTGGGGTTCTTCTGTTACCCACTTTCCGCCGAATTGCGTGGTGAGGGGCGGAACTCACCGCCGCGCTTTATCTCGTCATCACAGCGAGGAAATATATATTTTTTAATATTTCATTTTCTCAAGTGGGACTGGAACCCACAAGCTTTCACGTTTACAGACTCACGCTTTCGCTCCTACACGACTGGCCTTCAATAAAAAAAATTGAACCCTATTAAAAAGAAAATTTATCATCTCAACGTCGTGTAATCTTAATTATCTATTGTCAGTGATAGTCCTTTGTGCAGTATTTTTATATAAAAATGTTATATTATATTATAAGAATAACTTTTAATAAAAATGTTTTTGTTATTTTATTATAATACTAGTTATCACTAACCGCTTCTGTTAATGGCGGCGATGGACGGATGCGAAACAACCACTGATGTATATAACATTTTAAGTGCCAGAGGTAACTGTGACCTCAGGTACAGTGAATTACATCGAAATCTTACCTTACCTTCCTCAATAAATGGGCTCAAAAAGTTGTTGAAGTGCCTTAATGGGAACGGAGAGTCTTAACGTTAGGTTCAGAGGTTCCCTCTGCCTACCTTGCTATGTGCGGAATACTGCATTATTTTTCTTGTTCATAAAGCTGCTTCACACTTTTTCTTGCATAGCAGGAGAGAAATGCCTAATTATGAACAGCGGAACTCAATGCCACGCTTTCTTTTACAAGAGATAGGTATATAAGCGTAAAAATAAAAATACTTTATTAATTTATTTATTTTATTTAGCGTCACGCTGTTTCCCTTACACAGGAGGGATCATTTGATTCCCTCTATCGGAATAAAAGTACAATTATCACGTTTACATTTTAAGAACAATTTAATGAAATTCAATATTTAAATCTAAAAGAGGTAAAACTTTAGTGATCATTAATTATATCAATCGTAAAGAAATTACATACATAGATATTTTTTATCTTCACTCTGTATCAGGATAAGCATCTCTATCCGAATTAATAAATTCGAGATATTTCGAGTTAAATAGCGGAACCCAGCGCCGCGTTTTATCTAGAAAAATAATAACAATCCTATATTCGTACATTAAAAATATCTCAAAAGCTCCACAGTGATAAAATAAATATAAAATTATGGTAAAAATTCTACTTAAAAACTTACTTAAGAGCATGGCTGTATTTAACAAAAGGGCACCTGAGGCATTCAAAAGTTTTCACTTGTTCGGACTGAAGTTACGGAATTGAAGACATTTTAATTAGAAAAAAGTTTGACAAGTTATTTTTGTTATTTTGAACGAATTATATGAAGATGAATGTACTTTGAAATTTAAATAACTATAACTTAGCGCGGACTGTAAGTGCAATGGCTGTAGATTCGAATCTCATTCGGGGGAATTAATTATTTTTATTTCTCTCGCTCTGGCTCTGGTGACAATATCTAGAAAAGTAGACGGATAATGTGTAAGAAGACCAGGCGAGCTAGTCCAATCTTGATGCATGGGCGTAAACTTGCGAGTGTAAACGTGACAGGTTGCGGGTTCGATTCCCACTTGAGGAAATGAATTAATACTTAATATTTTTATGGCACTGGTAACCGGGAACTTTCACTCAAAAACTACTGAACGGATTTAGATGAAATTTTATGTTAATATAACTTCTGCATCAAAATAACATAAAACAGGCGTCAAATTATGATATTGTATAAAATGGCTATAATATATTTAACAATAAATTTAAGCGGGCGATGCCTCTACGGGACGCTGGTAACTAATATATTTTAAAATTTGTAAAACAATGTTTACTCTCCAGTGACTACCAGTGTCCCAGCCCCAGCGTCTCTAGCGTCGTCCAACATCTTTATAATAACGCTGGGAACATTATTTTGTTGACACTTTCCTAGTTCCAATTACTCGTTCTATTATGGGAAGAAGCTATTTTTTTATTTTTATATTTAAAAGGTTAATTTTGTAGTGACATGCCATGGTCTTTTCTAGAGATACCTTATAGGATATATTTTTATTAACCTTCACATTTTTTTTCTTTTTTTTATGGAAAAGGACCAGGCAAACGAGCGTGCGGGTCACCTGATGGTAAGTGATTACCGCCGCCCACGACCCCGTGCAACACCAGAGGAGTTACAGGTGCGTTGCCGTTCTCTAAGGTGGGTTGGGCGCCGGAGCCCTGCATTACCTGATGCGAAACGCAGTGGCATAAAGCCACTACTTCACGCCGGTTTTAAATGCCGGGGGTGTTAATAATCCGGTCGAGTCTTCCCATGCGTGTTGCCATTGCTGGTGACGTGACTCTACCACACATACTTTAGTCGCCTCTTACGACACCACCAGTACCAGGGTGATCCTAGGCATAGCAATGGAGAACAGGCAGAGGGAGCCTCATTTTAAGACACTTTGTTCCCCATTTTTCTTCGGCATTCCGCGACATTACGTAAATTAATAAGGAAATGTTCGGAACTTAGCGCCGTGCTTCGTCTACCAGAGCGCAGAAATTAAAATTAAAACTTAAATATAATAATTTCCTCGAGTGGGGATCGAACTCACAACAGTCGCGGTTACAGTCAAACACTGTCCCACTGAACCACGACAGCCCCATAGTATATTCGAGTATACCTACTATATATATACATTGTCATAATTTAAAACAGTTTTATTTATTTGCACTAGCCACTGAGGCCATTGTGCACTGGTCGGAGTTACAAGTGCCATCGGATTTTTCGCTGAACAACACATACTATAAGCAACTGACATGCACTACAATTTTCGTAATACTGATATACTTATTAGTTATTATATATCCCAGGTTCCCTCTGCCTATCCTGGTATATGTGGGATACAGCGTAAAGCTAAATATTTATCAATAATTAAATAACATATAGCTCCTATCATAGCATCCCATATATAACAGGATAGGCGGAGGGAACCTGGGATCCTAGTGCTAAGACGATGAAAATGGGAACGGAGAGTTCCCATTTTCGTTCACCACTTTTCTCCGAATTCAGGAAACATTGCGTGTTGAGTTGCGGAACTCAACACCGCGCTTCGCCTCGTCCCTAGAACGAGGAAACGAAAATCTTGAGTACCTGTTTCATTTTCTCGAATGGTAACCGAAACCACAATTAGTCGCGTTTATAGTTATACGTTTGTGCCCCTGCGCCACGACTGACCTCAAAATATCTGTATATTGTTATATTAAACTCGTTACGAACAACTGGACTTTGAAAGACGAATTTCGCATATAATTAGGTTAAAGAGTGTAGGGGAGGAATAAGACAGGATTTCTTAAAATAACTACATGAGCCAGTCGTGGCGCAGGGGCAGAAGCCTGCGACTGTAAGCGCTATCGTTCGGTTATGTGTTCGATTCCCAGTCAAAAAAAAAAAATCAATATTTTCATTTCCTTTCACTAGTAACAATGCAAAGGGCGCCACTTGAGTTCCGCCACTCAAGAATTCAGTGGAAAGTGGGTAACGGAAGTGCCTTAATGAGAACGGAGTGTTACCCTGTCCTCTCCCATGTCCTCTCTCTGCCTACTCTGCTATGTATAAATAAAAAGCTATTCTATTTTATGTACTAAGTCAGTAACATCATAACAATTAGAAATATACAATATAATATGATTCTTATAATATAGCAAAAAAAATTAAATCATACCAAAAATAACAACGAATTAAAATACAAAAAATAAAATAAAATAAATTTTCACAAACATAATACACCGACAAATATCATCAGAAAGTTCAAACGTACAAATAGTTTACGTTTCGATATAAAGTAAACTTATTACAAGCGGAATCACTACTGTGGAGATCGAAAATAAATCTCATTCGATATCGACGGCGAAACTTAATTTTCTCGAGGGCATTATTATCGGTTTACGGTTTTGTAGTCTAAGCTCGGGTCTTCGAATGTTGTGAGTTCGATTCCCACTTGAGGGTATATTTATCTTATGCGGGAATTGAGGTAGACGTGTCAAACAATTCACTCCGTTTTAATTTTTAGCTGAATTTGAGACAACATTCCCAATGATCATTTTACTAATACATATATCCCATGTACAGACCTATCAGTTTCGATTTTATTGTAGGTTAATAGTTTATAATTCATATTTTCTTTGTCTTTAAGATATGATGTTGAAACTGGACAATAAGATGTTCTAAGTGATCTTATATTCGTCGGTTTTAAGGGTTCCGTAACTCAAAAAGGAAAAGAACGAAACCTTTATAGGATCGTTCTATTGTCCGTTTTTCAAGAGCACTTATCTCGAGATCGCGAGGATGTACTAATCTAAAATTAATATCAAGTATTCAGGTCTGCAGTCCCTTGGAGCGCAGAAAACATTAAGCCTCTAAGTCAACGCAATCAAAAGATTCAAGCGTTTATGCATCGATTTTGCTGCATTTTTATATGAAATTTGTCGCATAAATAAAACCTATAGAGTAGCGGGAATTTGGAAAAATCTCTATACAAAGATGCGAACAACATAAATAAGCTGTAATAAAAGTATAAGAATTTGACATACATAGCTTGATGAGAACGAAAGGCTTAGTGGTCATAGCGCTTGAAGGGTGGTTCCAGAGGCGCCGGTTCAAGTCCAACTACGTTAAATTTTTTATAAGTTTTCTAAAAAGTTTTTTTTCTAAGTGTGTAATAACACTTTAAAATTGTTAAAAATATTTAATAAATAGCATTCTCTCTAGCCAAATGATAATTTTTAATAATTATATTATGGAATGAACGAGTACGAATACGTAACGAGCGTACGTTTTCTAAATAATATAAAGCCTATAGGGTATATAGGGTGGACCTACTATTATAGATATCAAACCAGCAACCGTCGTGTTTACTACGGCCTTAGTATTGATTTATCTATCTAAAAAATATATATCTATAATTATCAGTTACCTTATTTATTATCATAGTATTGGCACCGTGCACGATTACAGCGCCACCCTGCGTACGCAAATTTGTGGGCTCTGACGCTTTGACATATGATGGCGGGATTGTTTGAAAATATTGTAAAATACTTTCAAATTCATTTATATTACTTAATTACTGTGATTTGGGTGGAAAAAGTGTCGATAAATCATTTCTGGTTATTCAAATTGAGACAGGTAAGTAGTCTCTATTAAAAATTGTGTTTTATTTTGGTTATATCAGAATTTGTTTACTACTTTTTTAGTTGTAGTTTTACTGAAAAACAAGGAAACAAAGCAAAATTAATGGTAGGTAGTATAGTAGTTACCTAGTTTTGATATTATTATAATAATTTATTTTCTAAATAAATGATTATTATAATATCAAAACGTGAACGAAACGAAATGTGATTTAAGAAAAAAAAGTAATTAAAATAAAAAAAAAACTATTATTACTGTATTTGTGATTGGTTGCTAATGTTTTTAATAACAATTGGAAATTGTTGAATGTTACACCTGCAAGATCTATAAGTTGCTCATCATTACAGATAGATGAAAACCCAGTAAAATATTTTTTTTTGTGTTAGCGTACTCGTGTAAAAGAGGGTAGATTTAGGTGGAAAATAACTATAAAAGCAGTGGAATTGTGTCAATCGGGGGCACTCGCTTGTAAGTGACGGCCCCTGTTGGAAGGAAACTAGTGTGAAGTATTGTTAGTAGGTGATACATATCACTTATTGCAATTACATAGTATCTCTTTCAAAATAGTTTAGAATCATATAGACGATGTGTGTTTTTAACGTGTTTTCTTTAAAAACGTTACCCGCTTCCGATTTCTAACATTTGTTGAAGTCGCCACATCTGTGTATGTTTTTTTAGGGGTTATACATATTTTGTTCTTCAGTTTATTATATTTTTTTATATAAATAGTTGAGTTGTCTATTTCTGTTTTGTATTTCTGCATCACATACTTCGTGTACTAATGTATTTGTTGCATTGTAGAACAACTGCAACTGCTGTGACTCATTTTTAATAACTTAGTAAAACGATAAGTCGAACAGATTGCTTTGACATTAATAAGTGACAACGCCTACATTTTTTCTACTTTTGGCCACCATGAGCGCTGCGAGCTTTTATAATACCGTCACCTAGTACTACGCACCCTGCCAATATAAGGACCACAATTCTCTTTTATTACAATACAAAACTTCAAAATGGTCATAACTAAATCTAGATATGCCCAAAAATGAAGTTTTTATGCTAAATATAATTCATACGTGGCTTGTTTACCTTTACATACATAAGGTTACGTATTACAGAACCGCACTTTGCTTATCACCCCAAACAGAATGGGTCGAAAGTCATTTTCCCGATAAAAATCTCGATGTTTGACGAACTTTCACAAAAAAAAAATGTTTTTTTTAATAGAAGAGCTTGTGAAGAGGTTTAAAAGAGCTACAACTCTTGGTTTATTTATGAATAGCTTTGTTCTGTGGAACCATCGAGGAGGAGGGGCTAATTGTGAAAGGCGATGAGTTTGTGTTCTCAAAATGGGGGAATTTTTGGAATGGAAATTATTTATAAATCCCGCTCGCAATGTATGATAATTTAGACAGGCAGATCGAAAACGTAGTGTTAAGACACTCAGTTCCTTAATAAGTTTTCACTTTCCGCCAAATTCTTGATGCATTGCGTGTTGAGTAACGAAAGTCAACGTTGCGCTTTACCCTATAACAAGAGCGAGTACCAGACCTCCCCCTAGTGGGAATCGATCTTGCAACCGTCGCGCTTACACTCGCACGCGTACTCTTAGTACCTGAGCAGGACTTCCAAAATAACAAATGAAAATCAGAAAATTGAGTTGGTTTTAAAACAATTTATGTAAATGACACCGCGCGAGTCCACTCCCGCCGGCCACAAATCTGCGCCCCTGACATCTGGCTTTAACAGCGTGGAAATGTGAACTGGCTTTAACGATTTAATGTGCAAATGTTATAATTCCATATAATAGTGTATGTGGGTGGGTGTAATAATTTTTTTCAAGTTAAATTTTTCACGCCACCATAGCTTTGTAGGTGATATAAGATAGAAATTCATATAAGCGTTTTGATAATCTGGTTAGATAGAATTCTGCTCCTTAATATGCTAAGGAGGTTATCTGTTTGATAAGGAGGAGGTTATCAGAAGGATAGACAAAAATAAACTAGTGTTAAGACACTCTGTTACACTTGCATCGTCTAATTAGACGGAGGACGGAGGGACAGAGTGTAATTACGATTATTCGTAATTACAAGACCTTGTATGTTGCGTGGATGAACTGAACACCGCGTTTGGTCTTGTTACTAGAGCGAGAAAATGAAAATAATTTATATTTTATTATATTTAATTCATGTAGAAAATATTTAATTCCATATATTTAATTAATATTCATTCCGAGTGAGAATTCGAAATTACATTCATCGCGTACAATTATACCCCGGCGTTGAGTTCCGCCACTCAACACGCAATGCCTCCAGAATTCGGCGGAAAGCGAACGGAAGCGTCTTAATGAGAACGGAGTGTCTTAACATTAGGTTCCCAGGTTCACAGCGTAAAGCAAAAAACTATATTATAAAACATTATTTTTAATACTAGCGACAGAATTCTTTTCAGTTTTCAGTTAACGAACGCTATTTTTCACTAAGTTAACTAGGTAAAGGCGAGACTACGCTAGGCTACCTATAAAACACCGTGTCAAATAAACGAGGCTTCTATATTGAGATTTGTAGTAGAGTTCACAAGTAAAGAGCGGAGCTGAACTTTTTTTACACGCTTTTATTACGTCGAGATGTAACAAACTAAATAACTATGTAAAAATATAAGAATCTCAATTCTAATTGTTGTATCATCATGAAACTTGACAATTATATTTAGATTAGATGACAATACAATATAATGGTACCATCGAGCTGGTTTGATGATGGAGTTGGAAGATTGCTGATAGACCCTTTGACTGCTTACTAGTAAACATCTCGAGTTTGTGTTCATTACATTCGTCTTGTTAATAATGTGTTCTGTTGAAAAGTGTGTTTTTAGTTTTTTAAACTATTAATTTATTTTTGATTATTTTCTTTCTTATATATCACCTATATGATTTATTTTATAGTATAAATAAAAATGGCAGTGACCGATTATAGTAGTTATATGATTCCCAGTTGAAAAATGATTTTTTGAGTTTGAGTCGGCTGAAATCACTACCTTTTTACATTTCTGTATGATAATATCCATGGCTTAAAAAATATAAAGAAGTAATGTTGCTACAGCGGCCTCGCCATCAAAATCAATTGACAACAGTGATCATATATCGAATGAAGTTCAGTTAAATTTAAGTCAGATTCTCAAGTTTGTGGTCGTATGAACTAATTTATGACATGAACTACAAAAATAAGTTATTAATGGTAATTATCTGCTTAATATCTTGACATACAGAAAACAAAGTGATCCTATAGGGGTTCTATTTCCTTTATTTGAGGTACGGAACTCTAAAATTATCCATTTTAATCAACACGTATTAAACGTAAAGTATATCATGTAAGAGGATGAAGATTTATTTTATAATGCTATAAGCTTTTCCTCGCGTGTTTTTGGCTAACGCCAAATGAGATTGTGTAACAAGGATTATTTCATATTTTTTCATTAGCCGAGTTTGAAAATATAATTGTGGACCAGTTGGAATTTATTTCACCAGGTGTGGTAGTTGCCAGTTCGAATTTAACGAATAAGTTTTATATCATATATTTAAAGTACACTGGAAGTGCTTATATAATTATATGTTCATACTTATTTCGATAAGATTTACCCCGGATACCGAAGAAAACAGTAGCTGAATGAAGAATGACGTGCTGCAGGATATGAGAACCTATGAAACCACCAAGGATGTTAAAGAGTACGTATAGATTGAGTTGAAATAAAGACCCTGTCAACAAACTGGGACTAATGAAAGGTAGAAGAAGATGCATTTCAATAACTTGGGTAGAGCTTGGATTAAGTAGCTTTAGCCGACTTCAAAGTAGGAAGTTAACATTTTGACTTGTATGTATGTGATATTGTTGGAATTGGATAATATTTGGGTGTCTTTGTATGTAATCTTTTTCCAGTTTCCAGTAGGAGCGGGTTCGGGTCCCGCTACGTTCAATTTTTTACACATTTTCTAAATAAATGTGATAATCTATTTATGCTTCCAAGCACGTGTGGTAATTATGACAATTGTATGAATTATGTACATAATACTAGTCCATCTTATGGCACTTGCTAATAAAGTGACAGTCCAAGTATCATCAAAATCGGTTCAATATAAAAGGATTTTATTTGAAAGATAAATATAATTCCATCTCTATTGATTTAACTTAGAAAAATTTTATACAAAGTACAATTATTTATATTGATTAATAAAATTATTATAAGACCCATTATAACTAATTTATATCGAACCACGTCTAATTATTCTATTATTTAAATAATTATTAATTAAATTAAAATTATAAATAATAAGATCGATTATTAATATTTAATACAAATAAATTATATTATAATAAGATATAATACAATATTAATATTTTATATATATATATTATATACTTAATACATATATAAATATTATATATATTTTAGGGATGCCCGATGATCATCGATTTTCGATGATCATCGATGTTAGAAGATAAAATATCGATGTTTTAACATCGATGTTGCATTAATAAAAACATCGTAACATCGATGTTGCATTAATGAAAACATCGTAACATCGATGTTGTATTAATGAAAACATCGTAACATCGAAGTCAGTACTTCGATAATGTGTTCCACATTATTTTCTGAACTCTACCAAACTACGGGAAAAATCCTTTGTCTTTCGGTTGACAGTACTGCACACACCACAGACTAGACTAGTAACTACAAAGTTCGTAGCTGTTTATGAGTGAAGTGTGTGTCGTTTTATCGTTTATCCACTAATGACCAAAATTTGTATTAGCAACATGTAAGTAACTACATAATATAGCTGCTTATTACAACATTCAAACAAACACTTTATTAACAATTTATTGCAAACTTGGTCTAGCATGCTTATCTACTTTATTATTTTTAGGTTATGCTATCTATTAAGGTGGGCCAAAAAAAATATTTTTTAATTATAGTAAAAATATTGTTCTGGACTCCAAAAAAATACGTATGCTAAAAGTGCAGCTCTTAATTTTTATATTAAGGGGTGCCTCATCGCGATTTTCGATTTCCCATATAAATAACAAGGAGAATTTTGTGTTTTTCATTTGAAACTTTGTTGCGATTAAACTAATAGTATCGATGTAAAAGCCAATATATATTCTTGTAGGCAATTAAACGATATATAAAGAAGTCTAAAATATTTTTTTGTTAATTTCACTCATTTTAAAATTATTCTAAGTTAAAGTTTACCAATTTATAAAAAATTTAAAGACAAAAAAAAAGAGAACAAAAAAAACAAAACATCGATGTTAGCTAACATCGATGTTACCTACCATCGATGTTAGCTAACATCGATGATAGCTAACAACATCGATGTTAGACAACATCGATGTTGTTCTTTCGAATTTTATCGAACATCGATGTTACAGCTTCGATGTTGACATCAATGTCAACATCGATGTTTTTCTAACATCGGGCATCCCTAATATATTTTTTTAAATAATATTGTGAATGCGCACAATCACGTACACTTTCACTTCAAAAATAAGTAGGTTTTCGAACCCACAACCATTTTTGCGTACAGTCAGATTAAAGTTTGCGCTTACTTCCCTAAAAATTTATACATCGAGAATGAACCAAACGATAGCTTGAATTATTTCGTTGTAACGCCATCTATCGGCTGATGTAGCGTTATTGTTTTTGTACAGTGAGGCCGTTATGTCGTGGCCTTGAAGTTACGCTTTTTAATAGTTTGCGCATTGTATTCTTGGGAGAAAACTATCAAAAGCAAGAGAAAAATATAAAATTAAATCTGCGTAGCTGTCTACAGCTAACTTCCGGTTGGCCACTTTTTGTTGGCCGTACTGTAACCTTGTATTAAATAAAGATTGATGAGCAAGAGAGAATCTTTTTGTCACTAACAAATAGTGACAAAAAGAAGGAAAAATATAGAGATAATATAAATTGAAGAAAAAAATATAAATTAAGCAAATTTTGGTACAAATAAAAATTTCTTTGATTACCTAAATAAAAAAAAATACATCAATAAGTGATATTGACACAATTTTAATGTTATCAATCTGTCAATATATATCTTCTTAAAAAAATATATAAATCCCTTCTGTTAAAACTAAGGTATATTTATAATACTTATATTATGTAAGAACAAAAAAAAACTTCCAATTGAATATGAACTTTGTCAAACCCACCACAAATGTATGCCGTCTATGTTTACCTTATCACCCACCAGGCGGCGCTCTTATACTTCTGGTTGCCATTAACTTACCAGTCAATTAATTTAACATATTTTGTGATTTTAGTATTTGATATTATCTTCAATGTTTGTTAATATTTGTATTAAGTTATCTATTTTCATGTAAATATATTAGGCATCACAGAAATGATGTATATGTTAATGTCTTTGTAAAATATTATCTACTTATTGCCAAGCAATCAACACGGAAGCCAGTCATGGTGCAGAGCTACTGGCGTGCGGTTTGATTCCCACTCCCACAATTTTATATGGATTATCTATATACTAGCTCTGGTATCGAGACAAAAGGCAGCGTTGAGTTTTGCCACTTGATACACAATGTTCCCAGATTTCGACGAAAAATGGGCAACGGAACTGTCTTAATGTTAATGGAGTGTTTTCACACTAAGTTTTCAGGTTCCCTCTACCTACCTTGCTATGTGCGGTTTATAGCTTGAAGTTAAAAAACAAAAAATAAAATAATATATTAATTAAAAATGTAAATTGTATTTAGAAAATTATACCGATTTTTGCGAAATCGCTACTTAATAATTAATCTAATACTTCGGAAGCAATAGTGACCATACGTTATAAACCAGCAAGTCCAAAAACTATAGAAAACATATGCTTCGATTAAAAAAAAACAACAATATATCTATTTTGCGTCCGAGGGGCACGTTATCTTTTTAGAGTTAAAGGTCTGCAAAGTGTATTAAGATATAAACAACGAACCTATCATAGCGTCATGAGGTAGTTCACATCACAATTTATTATTATATTTTTTTTATTTTAAAGTATTAATTCACCCTTATGAAAGAAACATACTTATTTAGAAAACGTATAAAAATTTGAACGAACCAGGTCGGTCCCTGTTCGGTTTCCAGGAGGCGCGAGTCCGAGTCCCGCGACTTTCAAATTTTTATACATTTTCTAAATAAACTTTATTATTATTAGTTTCATTTTACCACTCCCACATACGGCATGGTGGGCATACAGAATGTAGTGTCATAACACACTTTCCCCCAATTTCCTACTAATTTATGAGACGTTACGTGTTGACTGGCTGAACTAAACGCCGCGCTTTAACTTGTTCTCAGAGCGACGAAATAAAATAATTTATTGCCATACTCAAAATCTGACTTATTCTCCAATCTTTGTCAACAAAAAAAATCCATATAATTTAACTAACACCTAACCCAAGTAGTTACAGCAGAGACCATTAGAAAAACACAAGAAAAAACAAAAAGCTTGAGAATCCATTGAAGAAACACGCAATCTTTTAAAGCGCACCATTTACGCTTCGATTCTAAGGAGACAAGTGAGAAATTAATTGTGGTTGGGAATAAAAAAAAGTCTTTTCTTTTAAAGCTTTGTTCCAATGAGAGTAATGTTTATAAAAGATTTTATTGTGTCAATGTTAATTATGGTTTTTACTTCAAAAAGTTGTTTTTTTTAGCGTTACGTGTTGTATCCTCCAAAGCAGACAGAGGGAACCCAGTATTAAGACACTCCGTGCCATAGCGTATTAAATAGTGAAATTCAACGCCGCGCTTTCTTATCAAAGCAAAAAAATAAAATAATCAATTCTCCAGAATGGGATCAAACCCACTTCCGCTGCAGCACGACGACATCTAATTTTTCACTTATTGGGTCCATAATGTTATAAATTACTAACTTATGTTTGTATATTTCATTGCAATGTTCTGAAAACTTTTAATTTATTACTTGGCAGTGCTCAGCTTTCACATCTTGGCTTGGAGCCACGTTTTTTCATAGAAAAATAAACGTAGAACACAGTACCTACACGTTTCTTAATGCGTGAAATTTCTATATGTTGATAAAATGAAAAGATTCAACAGTCTAAAGTAGGATGATAAAGCCAGTCATGGCGAAATTGCATAAGTATCTGACGGTACAGGCGACAGGTTGTGGGTTCGATTCCAACTTCAGAAATAAATTAAATAATTAATATTTTAATCCTCTTCGCTCTGGTGTCGAGGCAAAGTACAGCGTTGAGTTTTGCCACTCAACACGCCATGCCTTTAGAATTTGGCAGTAAGCAGGGAGCTGAGTGTCTTAACACTAGGATTCCTCTGCTTACCCTGATACATGCGCGATACTTGGTGAAGCTGAAAAAAAAAGAAAAAAGTAGTACTTAATTGTGTGTTTTATCATGGTCGCTTTGGTAAACAAAACTGCACCACTCAGATAAACGCACTGTCTCTAAAATAGGAAGAAAAGTGGGGAATGGAGGGTTTTAACACTAAGTTCCCTTTACCTCTGCGACTCTGTTACCTATTTGCGGGTTACAGCGTGAAACGGCCTACCTCATTAAGATTATTATAATCGAAATTAACTCTTAAATAATTTAATATTTCCATCTAAATGTCATTTATCAAGGAAATGAGGTTGTGAAAACTTAACGGGTTACAAATGGAGAATAACTTTGATACTCCGCCAGGAGCTATAATTATAAACAACCCTTTTAGGAAGCTATGAATTTTCGAGATAGCTCAAGATCATTTCATAAAAGTTTTAAGTGACTACACTTTAAGCTGTAAATGTTGCGTAAGTTGAGTTTAAAGCTGAGTTTTAAAAATTATTTATGTTGGAATATTTTATACGGGAAGTGTACTAGATTTTAAATGTTTTTAAATGCAAATAGTTTAATTTTTTATATTAAAACTACTATATTAAAAATACGACAGTATTCTTAGACTGTGAGCTGTAAAAGGTAGTATCTCTTGTTATTTAAAAAAATAAGCTTGACGCTTTTATTTAGAAAAATGTAAATAATTTAAATAATCGAACTGGAATCGATTGATAATAGAACCTGTAGCATATTTCAAATAGTTTATCAATATATGTTGTTTACTTTTATGGATGTAGATTATAAATAAAATACATTTTTCTCCCGCCATAACTATCAAAGGCGAACAAACACGAATATCTCCCATCGGCATTGAGTAAATACGGTGTATGTAGCGAGTTGCTTAGAACAGACATTGTTAGAAATGGTATGAAATTGTAATAGAAATAAAAATAAGAATAAGGTAAATATGTAGAAAAAAACAAACAAATATCTAGACTCTAGATTAATACCTAAATATAAAACATAATATATGTTTGTATACTAATATATTATGTTTTATTTTTATGTTTGTGTGTTTCTTTGTTTAAATGCTAAGATCTCTTAAACTGCTGATCGGATTTATTTTTTGTTTGTGTACCGTATTTGCAATCAGATAGCCTCTACAGCTTTTTTTTATTGTTTTAGATAATAATATATCCAAAATATGACTATTCTGCGTATCATCAGTCTATATCTCTAGTAATACAAGAAACCGTTACGAAATAAATACAAAAATACTGTGTTTAAAAAATGCAGAACATTCAAAAAGAAGAAAAAGGGAATCAAATAATCTTTACGCCTTTCCACATACATTCTATTCTCAGAGCTGTCTGTTCATGTTTGCTCCGCGATGCTTGCGCTACACTCGAGTTGGGAGTGAAATATTGACTAGGCCTGGACTAAGACGAGTGTTTTAAGTGCGCAGGCTATATCGTTATTAATGGACTAGCTGACGCCTGTGGACTTATGTTGAGGAATTTAATTTTAGATCAACGAAATGTGTTTGTTTATAGTCAGTCAAATGCGGTGTTGGGTTCCGCAATATAACGGATTGTCTGTAACATAGTTAGAAAATGAAACTATGTTTTAAAACTAGGATCTTTCTACTAATCCTGTTACCACGTAGTTGGGGCATGTATGGATGTATCGAGCAGAGGGAACCTAGTAGTAATATCCACTGAACCCTACTCTCCTCTAAATTTTCGAAACATTACGAGACCGAGGTAATGAAAATAATTCATTACCCTGAGTGGGTATCGAACTCACAACCGTTTACAGTCAGATGTTGCACCGCTGCGCCACGCTACTATCATTAATTTTATAGTCATTATTAAAATTATATTATGCAGAGTATAAAAAAATATATTAAAGCATATAATTAAATAGTGTTGATGCTCTTACTTTATATTATTAATTTTGTACTTTATAAGTAATATATTTTTAAAAGACTAAACTATTATTTTATTATTATTAAGCATATGTATGTGTGAGAGTTTCTTATTTTAGTGGTGATTTTTTAAATATATTTTTTAGTGTAAATTGCTGATCCTTAAAAAGTTTAACAAGGAGTATGGTTGTAGTGTTTGTGTTGTGTTGTACATAAGAATAGTTATATAACAAGATAAGTTAGGTAAGTTGCTTTTAATATGGATCCGTCTGATCCTTCTGACCCTGAAGGTGGTATTTCCAATTCACAGGTGATATTACGAAGTTGGTGATCCATTTTCTAATAGTGCTGGTTTTTTTTTTTTTTTCGAATGGACTTAATGCTGTTGACCTGGACTGGTCTTGACAGCGTCACCGGGCTGGGAGGGGCGAGTATAGCTCGCCCCTGAAGAGAAAAATTACGAGCTTTGATGGACGCTCGTGAAGTGTTGGCGATCGCGGGGGAATGCCCCGCGTACGCTAATCATGGGGGATTTCGACCGTTGGGCCCCGCCGCGCCGAGGCGCTGGCGTGCCGTGAGATATGACTGGCCTTGCCGCCTCTTACGGCGGCGGAGAGTGGGACGTGGGACTGAGGAGTGAATCCTCCCAATGTATTAGGGCGTTGGCAGCAGTGATTGGGTCGTCGGGGTCCAGAAGCACGCTTCGAGGGCGTCGAAGACGTGGATGTGGGTGAGGAGCGTACTTACACGCTTCGACAATGAGTGGGTTGGAGTGGGAATCTGCACGCTCGTAGTAGCGCTTGGCCAGGCGCTTGCAGAATTCCTTGAGCGATTCTAGCTCGAAATCTTTGTGTAGGTCAACGTTGCGTACGTACCATGGGCATCCGGATGCCTCTCGTAGGAACTTGTTTTGAACCCTCTGAAGGAGGTCTATCTTGGTGTGTAATAGTGCTGGTAGCATTAAAAAAAAAACAATAATTGATCTATCAACACAAAATCTATATGTTCATAGTTCACCCATCCCTATTCGAAAGTAAAAAGTCCTTCATTGATTCTGATAAAAGGCCTTTTTATAGTTTATGTGTCGAGCAACACCCCGGACCATGAAGCTGGACTCTTGTACACCAATTAAATTTGATTATGACAGTTTCTCCGCATTAACAAAATTACTGATGATGGAGTTGAAAATGTTAGTCGCAATAATAATAGCGTACAATTTTTAACAGCTACTGCACAGAATTCTTTTTTGTCTAAATTAAAAAATCTAAATCAAATCAGCTTCACGCAGTATCCCGCACACATCAAGGGCGGAACCTAGCGTTAAGACAATTCGTTCTCCACTTTCTACTGAATTCTGGCTTCACTGCGTGTTGGATTTCGGTACCCAACGCTGCTCTTTGCCTCGACACCAGAGTGAAGATGTGTAAATATAAATTTAAATTAATATTTCATTTCCTCGTCGCGTTTACAATCACACTGTGACACAACTGGCATTTCTTGTCCAATTCCATTCTAAATCTACTTACTCGTATGCTACGGTTATCCAAATTTTGAATATTACTAGAATTGATATTGTAAGAAATGTCCCAGTAGATTTTTAACTAGATAAATTTGTAGAAATTAAGTAAATTTCATTGGAATTTCCTTCACGTTATGTCGAGTGATGAAAGCGAGGTGCTTAAACAGAATGTGTGTTAGTGAAGGACTACGAGTATATGGGCCTCGACTCAACCGGTGGTAGTTCCCGTGGACAAACGTTGCCTGAAGAGGTCTTTTGATACCATTCGTATCTTACCTTATTAAACCCTAAAAGTATCCCACCATCCTCTGCCTCAACTCCTTTATACAAGTATTTAATGCTGTGCTTGTTCTGAGTGATTTTAACATTCAACACACTTTGTGAGGGTGTTATTTCTCCTACATTAGGTATACTTGTACAAAATCCTTATCCGTATCCTTTGTACAAAAAAAACTTATGTTACAAACAAAAACGATCCTTTAATATAAAACAATGGTGACTGGAAATATAAAAATGTATTCTCATCAAATTCCGAATAAAATCGAATAAAACAAGGAAGCTCTTTGCGGCGTATATTAATGCGGATAGGACTTATAAATATTCATGATAAATTTTCATGTAAGATGTAAAATGAGTCTTTTTCCTACATACTAGTGACCCGCTTGCGGCTTCGCCTGCTTTATTTATTAACCTATTTTTGTGTTTTAATCACACTATCAGTTTAAAGACAATATCTGTACATTAAAAAAATCTAGAAAGTCACAGATAATTTAATAAATAATATGATGTGGTTAAGTTAAGTCGCACAAAATATTTTATATTGATATAACTTTTTATGTATGAACCGATAGAAATCTTTTGGAAAGTTTGCCTAAATATAATAGTGAAAACTGCAGTTAAATCGGTTAAGCCGTTTCTTAGCGTGCACCGACGCACAGACAAACCTACAAACCGACAAGTTATTTTAATTTTTTTAAAATATTTTTTTGGGTTTAATGACATTGTTAAATACTTCCAAAAATATTTTTTGTCCTATACAGGGTGGAAGTGTCAGCACCACATTAAATGAAACCACAGTTTTAACTACTCTATAAAAGCCTAATATAATTCAGAAAAAAATAAATTCCCAAAAATGAAAAAGTTTTTTTTTCAAACAAAATAAATAATAAAATTGTCATTTTAAAACAAAACGCCATTGTAAAGATGACGCACGCACACATAAACTTATCAAAGGAACACCGCCGCACGCCTCATTTCGAAATCGTGTCGTATGTATTGGCGATAAAGTTCAAAGTTGTTTAACCTTTAGTAGTATTTTTGTAGTAGTAAGTGTTTATGTTATTGGGATCTATACGTAATCGCGTCACACGAAATACAGGTATGGATAAAAATCGTGAAATGAAAAAAAAATCCTACGTCCAAGCTGTTGAGGCATCTTGATTAATTTCTTTAGGTATAGGTTTGAAATATTTTACCCTATATGCTGTTTCCGTAAATGGAGCGCTGCCTCTTCCACCCTGTATATACCTTTCATGTACAGATACCGACTGGTTACGATTTTATTATTATTAAAGATATAGATATAGATTGCAAAGCACACGGAGTGGCTTACACTAGGTTCTCTCTGTTTGGTTTGCTTCACTCTGATTAAGGCGTGAAGCTAAAAAATATTGAAATGGTCATATATTAAGAGAGTAAAAATTCTTTATGTTCGTTTTTGGGGAAAAAATATCCGAATTGTTAAAGTGGTTGGTTTAATATTAAATGAGGCGATACATTACCGAGTTTTCTTTTTCAGTGGTAAAAGATAAAAGAAAATAAAATTACTGTTATATCCCAAGTTTAAATTATCAAAATCATAGAAAGACTGACAAAGACATTACCATATTTTGCGTAGCGCAGTCGGATAAAAAAGAAGATCTATGCATAGCCTATTCTCGTCGCCGGGCTCACAACTTGTGTATAATTAAATACAAATACAATATTAAAGGAGAAAGGCCAAATAAGGTCACAAATTAACTGCTTAATTAAATCGTTTGAGAATATCGGACCCCAATAAAATAATTACTTAGTAAATATTAGAGACAATTTTACGTTATAGTTCAAGTGTTAATTTTATTTTTATAATTATAAATAATTTGTTCTGTATGTGACCGGAAGCACGGCGGTTGTGGGTTCCATGCTTATGCCCACTTAATTTTTATTTCTAAACTCTGGTAGTAGGCGAAGCGCGGTGTTGAGTTCCGCCACACAACGCGCAAAATCGCTGGTGGAAAGCGGGAGCGGAGTGTTGTGACACTGTGCGTGAGTAGTTTTGCCTACTCTGCTATATGTGAGGTGGGCGTAAAGGTTTAATAAATATTGTATTTAGGTTACAAAGTGTCTATCAGTGGGTTCAGATTCGATTACCAATCGAAGAAATTTTCTTTTTTCTATCGTCGCGTTCAACAGATGCGTTTTAATGGATTTATATCAAAATTCTTCATTTGGGTTTTAAGCCGTAAAAATTAAATAAATTAAATTTTTAAAGCATAAGGCTTAGAATAAATAAAATTGTTAAACAGTTTGTATAGTAAGAACATAGATCCATATTTACCGATACTGGTACTGATACTATAAAAATGAAGAGTTTGTTTAATTAAAAACGCCAATATCAGGAACTACTAGTTCATTTGCATAAGGAACTCTTTAAAGGCAATAATTCATATCATGATTTTTATAATTTTACTTACATTTACTCTATAATATAATATAGTATGATAATATATTAATAGGGAATGGAGATTCTAAAATTAGGTTCTCTAACTTTGAAGAATAAAGGATGAAATAAAAAAAAAGATAACCAATAAGTCGTGGCGCAGGCACTAAAGCGTGTGACTGTAAACGCTACAGTTGTGGGTTCGATGCCCACTCGATGAAATAAAATACTTAATATTTTCATTACTTCACTCTGGTGACGCAAAGCATCCAGAATTCGGCGGCAAACGGGAAACGGATGTGCAGAATACGGCGTTAAGCTAAAATAAACTAAACATATTAACAAAACAGCTGACTGAATCACCGTTTTCATACTAAACAATAAAAAAACGAATTAAAAAACACATTTAACACTAACGTGACGACACCGACGACACCGACGTCACCGACGCGACGTCACGAGCTAGTCATTACTATTTAATGTCATTATAACCGAATGAGGCGTGCATAATGGAATAGTAAATGCTCGGTAATTGCAGTATTAGCGGTATAATCTATACTAATTAATATTATTAAGTTTTGATCAGTTAGATATATCTGCTTGAAGTGGTAGTCGGTTCGAATTTGGGTATGATTTATGTGCTGTAATTAATGATATATCCAAATGCGATTTGGACTCGTCTGTGAGAAGTTTGATAGTTTTTTATTATCTATAGCTTAACAAAATTTTCCGTTTTCAATGCTTGTATAAATTATTTAGTTGTGTCTGTGGTTGTTGATGATGTACAAGAGGCCGTTGTAGCGCAGCTGCAAAGAGTCAGAATATAAGCACGACAGTTATGGGTGTGATTCCTACTCCTCGCTCTTTCTCTTGTCAGAACGTGGCGTAGGATTTTGCTACTCGATACTAAATATGTTAAAAATTTGGCGGAGAGTAGAAAACGAAGTGCCCTAACACTTTCAAGTTCAATTTCAATGTCAATCGTGTTTCAATTTCAATGTTATTTTTAAAGATATATCTAAAGCAACCCCTACACATATGTCCTTGTAATAAGTGAGAAAAAAATTATAATACGAACGCAACAACATTTTAATGTAGAATTTCTTCAATACCACCTGTGCCCATTGACATTATCAAATACATAATCGACTTCACAGGAGAGCATTGAAAAGTCCGAATTGTTTGGTAATTTTAGGGTTCCGAACGTTAAAAAAATAAACGACACTGTTGAGTGAACTATGAGGACATCGTAGCGCAAGAGTACAGACGTGCAACTGCAAACGCGACTGATGTGGGTTCTATTCTCACTCGGGAGAATGCTCGCTCTGATGTCGAGGTAAATCGCAGTGCTGAGTTTCGCTAGTGGCAGCGGAAGTATTTTAGTTGGGAACGAAGTGACCTATCACTAGGTTCTCAGGTTTCCTCCGCCTACCCGGCTACGTGCGGGACACAGCAAGACACTTAATTGATCATAACTTTGTTGTCTATCTATCTGTTTGTTTATCCTGTCAAAAAAAAATCTTAACACCTTTTTGATGATTGGACGATTTTAACTGATGAAAATACCGGAAGTGCTTCACAATTCGATGCATTTAATAAGATATCTTTTTATGTTAAACTTTTTATGTTATCTTTTTATGTTTCTACTTTCTTTAATATGTAATAGTTTAATTTTAATAGTTCTTTTTTTATTGGACTGGATGTACTCTAAAAAAGATTCTGTAGAAGTGTATATATTTTAGTATCAATTTTTTAACACCAACAAAAACAAAAATATTAATCATGATTTTCTTCTTAAAAAAAAAATTAAAAAAAAATCTTCTTATTTTTTTTATAACATATTTTTCTTTCCTCAGTGTAAGCTTATAATAAATATTCGAAGTTTAAAAGAAATAATCAAATACAGTTTTGGAGAACAAAAAAGAGGCAGATTAAGTTAAAAAAAAATACAAAATTCTTTTTTTTAATTATTTTCTGTTAGAAATAAAAAAGATAACGCAACCAATTAGGCCTTTAATTGGTCTATAAATAACACGCGTTCCAGTAACTAGTAAGGGAGCACTAATATATAAAACATAGTCCCGGGCGTCTTCGCGAATGTCAGAGTGTAACACGCTGTGTGTAACATTATATACCGATCCCGGCTATTATTCAATTAGTCGAGACAGCCAATTTCACAGCATCTGCCGTAGAGATTTATATTGTTGAAAATTAAATTTTTATTCAAGTTTTTCAGTTAGAAGACTGGTTGTGAGGATATTTGTGATTGTATTTGTTTTTTTTTTAGTTTAAGTGTGTTTTTTTTTGTTTTGTAGAATGAAATAAACCTCAAAGCGCGGCGTTGAGATCCGCCACTCAATACGCAACGCCTCCAGAACTCGGCAGAAAATGGGAAACGTAGTGTCTTAACACTAGATTCCCTCTGCCTACCCTGCTTTGTACGGGATACAGCGTGAAGCTGAAGAAGAAGAAGAAATAAGCCTCAAATTTATTCAAAGGTAACTTGTACCTTCGTATTTTTATTTTATTTCTGCCTATCGCCTCTTAACTTTCTGTTATAAATATAAAATTATAATCAGGAATGTATGTATAAAAATTTCAATACTGGGTTAAATTTTTTAAACATTTCTGATTATAATATACAGTCATACATTTGTTACGGACTTCAAAGAAAAGATACGAGTATGTACATAGCACATACGACGAATTTTAGTGTTAAGTAAGTGTTTGTTTTATGTGTGTCCATAAATTTCTTGAAAACTAAAAGTCTTAAGATCTAGATGATCCTTCATTGATTAAAATTAGGCATATTTCAACTAAGAGATCAGTAAAAATTTTATAGAAATCCATTTAGTAGTTTTTGTAACATTGCTGTCATATATATGTAAGGAGACATCTTTTCCAGTTAGAAATATTATAAGGTTTTTTTTTTAAATTGTTAAATAAAAAGTTTTGAAATCGAAATTACCATACATTTATTGTCACTACGTTTCCCGACGTTCACTCCGCCCCGACGGCCTCCTAATATAATAATCGTTTTTATCATAAACCTCATCCATTGGTTACAAGGAAAGGTAATATTAAAATGGTAAAGTTAATAATTGGATAGTCCTCAGTCCTCCGTAATTCGTTTAGACGAATTTTATATAAGAGCTGTCGATCAAAATTGGTGGTAAAAGTTTTGATTTCCGTATTTTAATATTAAAAGATATTTTATAATTTTAAATAAAAATTAAAATAAATCAACTTCACGCTGTATCCGGCACACAGCAGGTTAGGCAGAGGGAATATGGTGTTAAGGCACTCCGTTCCCGTTCTTTCCGCAAAATTTTTCAAGGCATTGCGTGTTGAGTGGAGAAACTCAACGCCGGTGCCTTGTTTGCCTTGGTGCCAGAGCTAAGAAATAGAAATATTAATAAATAATAATTCATTCCCTCGAGTGGGGATCGAACCCACAACAGTCGCGTTACAGTCACACCATCGTGCGCCTGCATCATGACGGACTCATCATTATATATCCTTATAAATTGATCATTCGTACCGATATATAATCACAAACCTTATTACACGATGTTTGATTTTCCTTCCTACAGCTACAAGCGACAAAACCATTTGTTTTGTATACTCTGAGCCTTAAATAGAATAAATGTCATTCAGAGATTTACTCTTGAATAAACAGTAATGTAATACGTCAAGATGGGATTTGTTATCCGCTATAAACGAAAATGTATGTAAATCCTGAAGTGTTTCGGGAATTTTTTATTATTATTATTATTTATAGAAATTTAATATTTCTCCCATTTCTGGGGATTCTCTTCCTAATGCGGACTTTTGTCAAACATTAGAAAGTTTCATATGACGTGCTTATTGGTATGATAAAAATTTTCTAACAATGCGACATGTGTTCAGAATTACTGCTTTTTGTAATTGAATGTAAAGTAGGGGATGAAGGTTAAGTTGCTTAAGGCAAGAGTGTAATGTGATTGGTATTACTCCTGTAGATGAAAGTATGATTGGTACCGTTTTAACTGTGTTCACTCGCCATTGTGATTTCAGTTCTATGGATAAATCAGTGTATTTCGTTATTTTTTCTGTGAAGGTAGATGAAAGGTTATGAGTGTTTGGAATAGCAATGTCTATGAGGTAAACTGTTTTGAGTTTTTTAATATGTAATGTTAAATCCGGACGATTATGGTGAACTGTTCGATCTGTTATTATTGTTCTATCCCAATAAAGTTTATATTCGGCTGTATCTATTACTGATTGTGGCTTATATTTATAATATGGAACAGTTTCGCTTATTAGATTAAGATTTTTAGCTAGATATTGATGAACAATGCATGCCACTTGGTCATGCCGATGCTTGTAATCCGTCTGTGCAATAGATTTACAAGCTCCTGTTATGTGCTGGATTGTTTCACTGGCGCTGTGACAGTGCCTACATAGATCTATTTGGGTCTCATGAATAATGTGTTTTTTGTAGTTACGCGTTTCTATTATTTGGTCCTGTATGGCTAACATAAATCCCTCCGTTTCCGGAAATAATTCGCCTTTCTTTAACCACGCGTTAGACGCAATTTTGTCGACGTTTGGGTTAAGAAGATCATTGCGGTGTCTTCCGTGAAGGGATTTCGCTTGCCATACATTAAGTTTCTGCTCTAAAGTAGTAATATTTTCATTTTGTTGTTTTTGTTCATTTTGTAAATTTAAAGGTGTATAATTACAATCAGATTTTACAACTGCTTTATGGAATACGGATATTTGTGCACGATCGTGAAAGAATTTTCTAAGTGACGTTATTTGTTTATTATGCAAGTTCTTGATGTCTATTAGACCTCTTCCTCCTTCATGTTTAGGCGCTGTTAATCTTTGAATGCAAGAACGTGGATGATGCTTTCTAAATTTAGTCATTTGTGTATTGATTGTGCGTTGTAACTTTTGTAGCTCTGATTGTGACCAACGTATAATACCAAATGAATAGGTAAGTATTGGGACTACGAAGGTATTTATGGCTTTAATTGTATTTCGAGAATTAAGATTTGTGTTCAAAATCATAGTAAGTCTTTGTTTAAACTTTTGATTGATCTCTATTTTAGTTTCTCTTTGATGTATTTGTCTAGTTTGTTGGTATCCTAAATATCTGTATCCGTTATCATTATCTATTTCTTCTATTTTTTCTCCTGTTTTTAACTCATATGTATTATTCTCCTTCTTTCCACGTCGTATTGATTGCATTTTGCATTTATCTATCCCTAATTCCATTTTGATATCTACGGAAAACATTTCTGTAATATCTGCTAATTTTTTTATGTCTCGAAGGTTTGATGCATAAAGCTTTATATCGTCCATATAGATGAGGTGTGACAGTGTATACTGTGTATTAGTTTGTTTAATGTTGTAGCCTTTATTACTCTTGTTAAGCATATCTGACAATGGATTTATTGACAGGCAAAACCAAAGAGGACTCAGAGAGTCCCCTTGAAATATACCTCTACGAATAGAAATTGGTTCAGTTTCTACAATATGACCATTATTGTTTACTTTTAATTTCGTAGTCCATTTTTGCATATTACATTTGAGAAATTCTACAATGATGGGACTTATTTTGTACAATTTTAATATATACAGAAGCCAAGAATGTGGAACAGAATCGAACGCCTTTTTGTAATCTATGTACATAGTGTAAACACTTTTTCTTTTTGTGAGAGCTTGTTTGGAAGTTACGAAATCTATGATTAGCTGTTCTTTACAACCTTGACTATATCGTCGGCATCCTTTTTGTTGCTCAGCTAATATACTATTGCTATCTATATGTTTATAAATAAGTTCTGTGATGCATGCTGTGATAATTTTGTATAAAGTCTGCAAACAAGTGATTGGTCTGTATTTAGCTGGATTACGAATGTCAGCCTTGTCCTTAGCGAGCATATATGTTATTCCCTGTGTTAAGAACTGTGGCAGTGTATTAGGTGATTTTATGAAACTATTAATATGTATAAGTAAGGGTTTATGGATGCTAGTAAGTTTTTTATACCAGTAATTATGGATCCGATCAGTCCCAGTAGCCTTCCAATTATGTGTTCTATTGATAACATATTTTAATAAATTTTCTACTGTTTCAAATTCCATAAGAGGTAGGTGTTCACAAAAGTGATTTTGCTCATCTATCCAACTATTTTGTTTATGTTCAACGGGGATTGACCAAATTGAGGACCAGAAGTTGTAAAGTTCTGATGCAGTAGGCGATTCAGGTCTATTTGGTTTATTGTTTGTATTTCGATCATTATTATTGTTATTATTTTCACCTAATTTTTTATAAAACTGTTTTTCGTTTGCTATGAATTGTTTATTTTGAACTTTTCTCTGTCTTGCTTGTGTGTATCTACGTAATCGGTTTGCCAATGCACTGAGTTTTTGTTTTAACGTATCTAAGAATTCTACAAGCTGCACGTTTTCAGTTTCATGCTGTGTATGTATTTTATAGTTAAGCTTTATTTTATCAACATGAATTTGTAAGCTGTGATTTCGGTTTCCATTGACGTATTCCGTAATCCTACCAATTTTAACTCTAAGATCTTTGATTCTCTCTTCTAAGCGCATTTGCCATCTTGGGATATTTCGTTTTCCTTGTATTGGCACTTGATCTGGTTTTATTTCAAGACCATTATGAACTGCTGCCGTTAATGCTGAGCAATACAAAAGTGTATGTAATGTATCAAAATTATTATCAGTTTTTAGGTGTTTAGGTAATACTGTTAAATTAATAAAGTCAACTATTGCACAGAATTTTTTACTACATTTTTGTTTCGGTATAAAGGGTCGTTGTGTTGGTGGTGTATTACTAAAATCTGAATGGAATTTACTAAACATAGCTTCTATGGCACTTTTGTCTTCATCTGTTAGTTGATATACTTTACTTTGATTTGTTTTATCGTAATTTATTGGTTGTTGTTCGTCTAAATCATTAATTAACATTGTGTTTTGGATTTCTGTACATTCTATGTCCATGGAATGTAGATTTGGTTCTATTTCATTTATAGGTTCTGCAGTATTTAGTGTTTTGGTTTCATTTTGGTTAACTGACATATTATTATCAGTAATCAGTAACTCTACCTCTTTTCTAATTTCTAACAATCGCTGTGGCTTTATTAATTTATTGTTTACTATAACTCTTCTTTGATCTGCTATTCTTTGTACTGAGACGTCAGATATACTTGGGCAATTTGCTATAACTTCTTTATGTAGTTGTGTTCTATAGGCTGTTATGTTTTTTTCTAAATTAGTTATTGTATAATAAGACCTTATTATAGTTTCATTTATATCATTCGTCCATATTCTACGTTGACTCTGAGTTGAATTTTGTATTGCTTGACAAGGAATCCCTGATGGTAATTCCTTTTCCAATAATAACCTAACTTCTTCTCTAATTTCTTGGATTTTGTGTGTGGTAAGTAAATTTCTATACATAATAGCTCTACGTTGGTCACCAACTCTTTGTTTAGAAACTTGCATATTAGGGAATCTCTTTATGAACTCTGCATGTAATGGTGTAAGATAAGCATTTGTATTTATAGTTTCTAATGATGTAAGTATGAAGTATGTGCGTACGATAAATATGTTCATCTCAACTGACCATTTTTTCCGAGTACGCGAGCTTACCGCAGCGGATGCAGATAAATTATCCATGTAAGGACTCTGCACAACATCCACGGTAGAATGATTTGATGAAACAGAGGATGATGGTATATACAGTGAAGATGAAGGTGATGCATGAAATGCAGTAGGTGACGATGAACATGACGATGATTCGGCTGTAACATATTCTTCGACTGGAGTCCGCCTGTTCAACTCCTCGTCGCCGATGGTCCGCATGCTGAGACACCCAGCATCGGCTCCAGGTGCGCCCCGGCGACCCCCGGGAAGCGGCCGTAAATTATACACTCTTTTGTCCATTATTCATTAAAAAGGATTTTTGGGAATTGTTAGTTTAGGAAGGGTTAGCCCAGATGTTATTGGCATTTATAGAATGTTATCTGATAACTTATTTATCAAGTTAATTTGGCAAGATGTTATAGCCTTATGTTCGTATCTCCTTCCTGTAAGCCCCACCACCGCGACAAGGTCAATTCCCGTGGGGGGTTATTATTATTATTATTATTATGCTTCTCTTTTCTTCAAAGATTCAAAGATCTTGTGTTTAAATGAACCTAGTCTTTTGGAAGGCTAACATGGGGATACAGGTCCAACATGTAGAGGCCCCTTAAAGGATACCAAAATGTTTTTATGATGTATTAGCCTCCTGACTAATACATCCGTCCCTAAATAACAACATATGGAATAGAATTTAGACGAACTGGAACAATAGCCCAGTCTAGCCCAGCTAGTAGATGAAACTAGCGGACGTTCGTCTTTTCTATAGTCTTGAATTGAATGATTGACGGACGGTGACTCATTTTCCACTAGACTTTCTACAAAGCGGCGTCATGCCTTGGGAGCAACACTAGTGTGGTCAGCTAAGGATGTAGAGAAGTGTTCACGATCACGCTGTGTCCCGCATATAGCAGGATAGGCAGAGGTAATCTAGTGTTAAGAGAAACCTTTCCCCACCTTTTGCTGAGTTTTTGAGACTATACCTGTTGAGTGGCGCCTTTCAACGCCGCTTTGTCTTGTTACCAGATCCAACCCACAACCGTCTCGTTTACAATTAAACGATTGTGCGTCTGCGCTACGTTGGCCTCCTCACGCAAACTTAGATTTGTCTTTTATGAGGTTTACCTCGACTACTTACGTAGGAGGGAGAATCTGACTCGAACTTGGCCTGTGTTTTTTTTTGATACGGAACTCTTATTTTCATTACAGCAATCACAACCCAAAAAAAAAAATCATTTGCAAAAAGTTCTACAAAATTTAAATGTAGGTACAGTGGATCGCAAATGTCACTTATTCAACACATTAACAATTCTTTACTTTAAATAAATCGTACAAGAATGTAAATAGTGTTTTATTTACCCGTTAAACTTAGAAATAGGTCAACTTGAAGCCCGTAGAGGCGATAAAATGCTCCGACATTACTACCCTTATTAACTTGGAAAACAAATTCTTAGTGTGTCATTGTTTTTTTTTCTATCTCTAACAAATGGCTAGTTTCCGTGGACTGTCTGAAGTAAACATGTTTTACTTGTTCTTCTTCTTGAGTTTTCCTGATTTTATAGAAATTTCGGGAAATTTTCTCAATGTTCCTTTCTACACTTTAAGGACCCTCAACAAGTCAAATTTCAGCTTTCTACGTCCAATAGTTACATGGATATTGTCAGTCAGTCAGTAATCTTTCTCCTATCGCCCAATATTAATAACCTATCTCCAACGTCAATCTTAGATTGTTTCATATATCTATCCAATCTCTAGATTGGAAACTAACACGCAATACTCTATTCGGCGGAAAGTGAATTCTTTATTTTTTTAGGATATTAAACTATCAAAAGTTCAATATCTTAAAAAATGTTAGTATATTAACCCTTTTTTTATGTCTCGAGGGCAGACTTTGATGGCGTTTATTACCCTATACCGATAAATCCTAATATCAATGTTGAACATGTTTATATTAAATGTACATATTTTATCTTTATATGTAAAGCAAGAATATTGTAATTTTTACTGAGTGTAAAATTTATAAAGTTGCAGGATTTGAACCCGCATCTCTACAAAACCGTCCAAACGCTCTGACCACTAAGCCATACTTCTCAGTTCTCATCAAACTACGTCATGGTAATGAGACGCTTCTGACTGTTCTGTCTGCTACTAAATTCTTCGTCTCTACTAAATAAAACATGGTTCTACCCTCATATAATTCTTTTACACCCAAATTGTCAATCTAACACGTGTAAAAATATTTTTTTATATTTTTATACGTTCAAAGGGCTCATATAGTACAAGTCCCTGGTCAAAGTACCTTTTTGGTTATCAATTTGAAAATGCCTCGGGATTCTTAGGGTTCAAGATATAAGAAGTGTATTTATTATGTGTTGACGGGATAAGGGATTGGTCGAAAATAGAATAAAATATGGTGACAATATTAGATCCGAGTATAATTTATATAAAATCTCTTTATTGTTTTTTGGGAAAAAGTATACAATATTTTTAATCGAATTAAAGATAAAGAAACATGATAAGCTGTTTGTGATGGTACGTGACATTATTAGAATTGGACAATATTTGAGTATGATGATCTATTTGGGCTTCCAAGCACGAGCGCTAAATTTCGTAAGTATGTACATATAATATGTATGTTTGTTTACAAATTTCTCTGAAACTAAACATACATAGCAAGCATGTTTTTAATGTAAGTGAGGTATATTCCAAGAGTCGAAGTTAAATCAAAATTGATTTTAAAGATCAGTTCCGAAGATTTAAGCGCATGTCAGTGGAAAGCGACTTTTTTAAATTTATTTATTTAGTTTTATTAGGGAAACAAACAGAACAGAAAATTCACAAACATTACACATTTTAAAATAATACACATTCCAATCAAATTTCCACATAAAAAAATACAGATAACTGACAATAATAACATATGATCAAATTAAAATTTATAAGATAAAAACACATGATAAAATATAATACTAAAAATTTTAGATTAAAAAAAATCAATTAAATCAAATTAAAAAAAAAAGTTAATTAAATTAAATAAAAAAAACTCACATTTAAAATCACAATTAAAACATTTCATTACTTTCTTTTTTAAATCATTAACATCATTGTTTATAAAAATATCAATACTGGCAAACAATTTTCTACTATTATGCTAAATATATAATGAATAAAAAGCCTCACAAGAATATGAAATCGTTCTTTTTACCTCTAAGCTATTGACAAAAAGAGCGTCTTGTAAGAATTGGAATAATCGGGTAAACAAGAAAATATCGAGTAACTCTCCATTTCGCGTCTTATTTCAATGAAAAGAAGGCAATGTCGGTTATACCTAATTATATCAAAGGAGCCTTTTTAATGATGTCTTTAATATTTTCCTTTTGCTTGAGACTGTTGTAGCGCAGTGGGACAGCCTCTGTAAACGCAATGGCTAATTCCATTCGAATCCTTTCGGTTCGATTCACGTTTGAGTCAATTATTTTATGATTATATTATATTAGCGGTACAAGGGTATGACTGTAACGTGATTACGTGACGATTGTGGGTTCGATCTCAATCGAAGAAATGAATTATACAAAAGAATTTCGATGTAGCTCGATGACAACGTATGGCTTAGTTGGTCAGAGCGCTTGGACGGTTTCCAAAGAGGCGCGGTTTCCAATCCCGCTACATTAAAAATTTTATACGTTTTCGTAATTAATAAATGAATTATTATTTTTTATATTTTCATTTCTTTGCTTTGGCACCAAAGTAAAAAGCCCGCCGTTGAGTTCCGCTATTCGACACGCAATATCTTGAAAAATTCGGGTCATAGTCTAGAGTGTCGTAAAGCTGATATAATTTTTTAAAATGATATTAGTTGCGGAGTCCTTAACGCCTCTAAATAGTAAACATATACAAATATTCTAGTCACAAAAAGTTATATATAACATCTTATCTTATCTTATGTCTTAGTCCTTGCGATTAATTAAAGCTTAATAAGAACTATTAATGTACACGTACGATAAGATGGATTGACACCATCCCTCAAGGGATGACGCGTTATTAGGAGTGACGGTAACGTTATAAAGGAGGGTTGTAATGGAGTAGTTTCTATTTATTCGTGTTACAGTACAACAATGTGGCTTTTACATGTGATAAACGCGGGTTCGAACCCCACTCAGGTGAATTATTTTCATTTGTTTTCTCTTGTAATACAAAGTCAGCGTAAAGTTCCACGCAATGTCTCGAATTAGGGCGGAAAGTTGTGAACGAAGCGTCACGACATTAAGTTGTCTCCGCCTAACCTGCTATTTGCGTGATACAGCGTGAAACGTAATAATAAATATCTCATAAAATAATATAAGTGCAAATAAATCAATCGACCATCTATTCTATTACGCCATTCGCGCCGTAATTTTATTATAATCCACTTTAAAACACTTGTTCAAGCTATTAAATATTTGTATTGAGTATTTACTCATGTTCAGTTAATAGCTAACGAACATTTTATAGCAATTTATTATTACTTTTTATTTATTATATTTACTTTTTTATTATTGGGTGTAAGAGCGTGACTGTAACGCAACGGTTGGGGGTTCGATCCCTACTCAGGAGAATGAATTATTATTTATTATTTTTTCCCTGTCTTCCCTCTGGCAGCAAGGCCGGTGTTGAGGTTTGCCACTCAACGCGCAATGCCTCGAAAAATTTAAGTATTTTTTTTTTTAGTTTTGGTAAAATCCCTATAAATAACTATTTAAAGATATCTTTCATTACAACTAAGTTATCTCTGCTTAGGTCGTTCTAATTTGAAATCAGTATTAAAAAACTATCACGGCGTTGAGTTCTGCCACTCAACACGCAATGTCGCGAAATTGGACAGTTCATAGAGAATGGTGTGCTTAACACTAAATTTCCTCGGCGCTGATAAAATTAAATATTAACATATTAAAGACACCGATCTTAAACATTTTTTAGCATCAAGCATCTTCCATATATGGCAGAGAATATTAAGACACTATTCCTCCCTGAAGACGAAAATATTTATGTAAACTTTTTAAAAGTGTTATTCACACCATAAGGATAGCAAAATATTAAGAAAACTATAAATATCTGAACACTCGCCCTTTTTATACAAACTATGTTGAAATACTTGACCTATGGCTCTTCCAACCTATTTTTGTTGTCAGCATCCTTGTACATACTATCTTATGTAGGCCGTCGTGGGCGTTGGTTATACTTGGACAAATTTATTATTGTCTCTTCCCCGCTCCTAACAAAACAGAGCGCGGCGTTGAGTTCCACCATCACTCTTTCGAAAATAAGGGAAAAGGGGAAACGTTGCATCTTAACACTACGATATCTTTGCTTACCGTGCGGGATGCAGCGTAAAGCTAACAATAACTTTAAAAAAATCTCAGTAGACTGAAATCAGGTATTTCGTCTACCTATGTACATAAATAAATATAAATAATATAAACTATGACAGACACGCTACCACTATAACCGTCTATATTCGGGGATAAGCTAATATTTCTAAGGGCAACCTCTGTTTAATCTTTCATGAGATGAATTTTGAATGCGGTCAACACAGATTTGTTTATACCACTTCGGGTGTGCCTAGGGTAAGTGATTTTACCTACTTTGTTGAAAAGAAATATGATTATTTGAATTTAATCCAGGATAAATACCATTAGCTTATTATTTTTTGAAGCTAGTCGTAGCGCAGGGGCACAAACGTGTGACTGCAAACGCGACAGGTTGTGGGATCGATTACCATTCGAGGAAATGATATGTTTAGTGTTTTTATTCTTCCGAGGCAATGCGTGACGAGTTCCGCCACTCAACACGCAAAGGCTCCAAAAATTCAGCGGAAAGAGGGGAGCGGAGTGTCTTAACACTAATCATAATTTTACCTATTAAATTTGAAATAAAAAAAAATAAAGTTTGAAGTTCTAGTAATTGTCAAATGACTCATGATATGAGTCCGCTGTTCAAATTTCGTCTTTAATGTTTTTTTCCTTCTTTTTGATTGGTATATTTGTCCATGGAGAGAGATCCCCCAAATGCCCAAGAAAATCATTGCTGGATGTTGATACAGGACATGAGAGACAATGGATTAACCATCGAATTCATCACATAAAGCAAAGTGGAACAGGTGGAGTAGAAAGGCACATGCAAGGAATAAGAAGATTGCTATATTTCTAATATAATACGTAAAATTATAAGTATCTATAAGAGCCTCCGTGGCGCAATCGACTAGCGCGTTCGGCTGTTAACCGAAAGGTTGGTGGTTCGAGCCCACCCGGGAGCGAAACATTGATTTTTATTTAAAAAAAAACCGTAATTTTTGTTAGACTATAAATGATATAAGGAGGAGGCCTTCAGATTATTTTACTTAATTTTAACAGTTTTTTTAGCATTGACAGAAATAACTTCATATACTTCTTTTTCATTAGTAACAAATAGATTTAAAGTCATTTAAAAAATTATCTTTTCTGCAACTACTACTTTTTACTAAAATCAGCGTGAAGCCCGAAAAATGAAAATCCCGTACACAGCACGGAACCTAATGTTAAGACACTCCCTTCTCCAATTTCCTCCGAATTACGTGTTGAGTGGCGGAACCCAACGTTGTGCTTTACCTCGACCGACACCAGAGCGACGAAATGGAAAAATAAATTTTAAATAAATATTTCATTTGCTGGATCGAATCCACAACCAGTCGGTTTACAGTTACACTTTGTACTCCTGCGCCACGACTGGCCCGCTTTTATTTTTCGTAATTTTTATTTCAAATATTACCATGGTTAATCCATTGACTCTCATGTACTGTATCAACATTCAACCATCGTATCCTTGGGTTTCCGGGGATATCTCTCCATAATAAACAGATATAGTAGGGCAAAAAGAAGGAAAAAAAACATTCTTAAAGACGAAATTTGAACAGCGGACTCATATTTTTAGTCATGTTGCTATTACTACGACACTTTATTTTCTATCGCTATATTTTAAATATAATACGTAAAATTATAAGTATCCGCATGAGCCTCCGTGGCGCAATCGGCTAGCGCGTTCGGCTGTTAACCGAAAGGTTGGTGGTTCGAGCCCACCCGGGGGCGAAACATTGATTTTTACTTAAAAAAAACTTAATTTTTAACAAAGTATTATTGATATTAGGAGGAGGCCTACAGATTGTTTCACTTAATTTTATCCGTTTTTTTTATTATTGACAGAAATAACCTATACTGATACATTAATAAAAAATAGACTATACTTAACAGAATTATTAATAAGAAATAGACTAGAAAGTCAAAGTTTGATATTTTCTACAATTTCTACTTTTTACCTTTGGACTTTGAAAATTATTAATTGGACCGAACTTAAAATTATCGCATTTAGAGCCAGCCGTTGCCAATTTAAAAATTTTACACGATTCCTGATTTTCTAGTGACTAAATACTTTACTTTATTTGGAATTACCTAAACATGGAGTAAGAAAACCTATTGTCTTAATAAGATTCTTAAACAAAAAATAAACGCGTTCCCTTAAATAAAAAATTACAACTTCAGCTTACGTTCTGAGCAATTTTTTTCAGTTATCCCACGGGAACCCTTTAAGGGTACAGTATAAAAAATGGTAGTGTCGGTTGCACACTCAATTAATGGATATAAAAAGATGTACATAAATTTAGAATACGAGGATGACGTATTAAGAAAGTGTCACTTCTAAATTCCTTCGAGACGCTCAGAAAACTGAATCTCATTTGCGAATCGTAATATATTTTAATGAAGGCCTGTGGGATATCGATTTTTCTATTAATAGTAGCAACTTCACGTTTTTCTCGCGTAGCAAATAACTAGTGTTAAGACGCTGGTTGCATCAATATGCAAATATTTTGCGTAGAGTTACGTATGGGAAGTCCCATAGGATAACATCATATATCTGTTTGTCAACTATTTCTTGGAAATACGTAAAAACATTTTACACATACGGAAGAAAATTTAACAAATACGGAAGAAAATTGGGAACCTAGTGTATTAGTGCACTTTCCACAGAATTTAGGAGGCATTTCGTCTTGAGTGTCGGATTGGGAATCAATCACAACCTATCTTGCGTTGCGATGACTGACTTCGTAAAGCTAAATGATATGAAATATTTCAGTCAAAGTTGTAAGGTCTAAAAAAATTAAGACACTCGAAATATACCCATGATCGTTTACGTTGCATCTTTTGCACAAAACATTTCAAATATTCCTCTGCCTATTCTGTTACATTCGGAATATAAAGTAACGCTAAAAAGAGAAGTCTTTCTTACGTCGATCGAAAATAGAGACAAAATACAGCTATTTCATTGACAAATAGACTTTCCCTCGATTTCTTTCAGTTTGATGGAGTGTTACGGAATGAGGTAAATGATGGACGCTGTACTTGAACGTAAAATAAAAATGTATTAATGTCAGCGATAACATTGTTTTATAAATATACATAACGTAATGTAATAGTTGCACGCGATGGTTCTGTGTTCGATTCCCGAACAAGGAAACGATTATATTTAAATATACATTTTTTTTTAATTCGTGACGCAGCGTCACAAGCGTGCGACTGTGAACACGAGAGGTTGGAATTTCGATTCCCACTTGAAGAAATTAAATATTTAATATTTTCATATTCTCGCTCTATTAACTAAGCAAAGCGAACCTAATTTGCTATATACAGGTGTAGCTAAAAGAAAAATAAAGGTTTTTTGTTTACTGACGCTATTGTAGAGCAATGGTTATATGTGGATCTGATTGAATAAGATTGTGGTGGATTCGAATGTTACTACTTCAGTGTACTCATTTGTATTTGTAATACATTCATACTTATAAACAAAATGAAAACGGGTAAATATAACAGAAAAAAATATATAGCTTTATTATGATTTCATTTAAAAAGTTCAAGAGAACAATAGTTTTTTTATTGTTTTCTTCTTTCGTCATTTTTTTTAATATTGTTGTAAAAATCTGTTAAGTTCTTGTAAACTTCGAGAAGTATCAATTATAAACTTTTAAATGCTTATCTTGAAGATTGTAGAAATGTTATTTTATGCAACTTTATTCTTTGGGAGAGCATTTTTTGCAACATATTTTATATATTCTTTTCATGCCTTTAAGTTTTTTTTAATTGGGGATCTTTGGGAATCAATAACGAAGTCGTCGTGGCACGACAACACACCGCCGGAGTGTAAACGTGGCGGTTTTCCACTCCGGGGAATGAATTATTTTTTTATTTCCTCATTCTGATGACAAGACGAAGCGCGGCTCACTCACAGTTTCGTAACTTACTTCAGATTCTATAGGGAATGTTTAAAATATAAATAAATAAATAAAATAAATCAGCTTTACGTTGATTCTCGCACACAGCATGGTAGGCAGAGGGAACCTAGTGTTAAGACACTCCGTTTCCCACTTTCCGCCGATTTCTGGAGGCATTGTGTATTGAGTGGCGCTTTGCCATGACACCAGAGCGAAGATATGGAAATATAAATTTACATAAATATATCATTTTATATTGTTTATATTTACACAAATTTCTTGGAAATTGAAATTCATTTCAAGATGATATGCAATTGAGCTATTTTTTTATTGAAATGAAATATATTTCACGTTCCCGTTTATATATAATATATCAACTTAAGAAAACTCCAAATTAATCAGAATTCTCTCAGTAATTGTCGAGATATTACTACTTATATTTACGTTTCCTCATCGAGTCAAAATATAAACTGAAAGTCAATAAGGCTTAAAATTAAAAACTTTGATTTCTTTTAATATTATCGTTTACATTTTCATTTACATTTTAAAAATATATTGCTGAATAAACATATTTTATTTAATTTTTTACTATTACAGATATTTTTAAATTGTAAAGAAGTCAATTTAAAAGTAAAAACTTTTGAAGCTGATAGCTATTTCAGTAGGTATAATTGCTAAATGATGTAAAAAATCATATTGAATTTTTCGTTCAAAATTTAGTTTTCGACCTTTAAAAATTTGTCACATTGCTTTAGGTAATTAAATATTCTTACGTAAATAATATGTTTAACCGTAAAGTAGACGCATTCTTTATGGTAACGTTCCGTAACGGGTATTTATATTGCGCATTTAAAAAAAATATCAAAACAACTAAGATAATAGTTTAATAAAATAAGAATAATAACAGATTAAAATAATAACAATAATAGAATATTTAATATTTATAAACCGTATTGTTATATTTAAGAAATTAACATCTTGTATGTACTAAAAATTTAATAATTTGTTTTTGAAAATAATTTAAACATTACATCCCTTAACTATTGATTCAAGTTTAACTCGAGAAAAGGATTAGATTTCAATATTCTTCATTTCACCGTACTGGAGTAACAAAGTGCAGAATTGAGTACCGCCACTCAACACAGTATCTTGAATTCGGGCCAATGGAGGACGGTGTGTCTTGCTTCGAGGTTCTCTTTACCCACAATGCTATGCAAAAAAACCTGAGTTCACGCGAATACATCTAAAAAACAATAAAAAATACATTGTGTCACATTAGAGCAGTCTGATTTTAAGAGCGATAGTGGGTTCGATGCCTATAGGGAAAGGACTAAATATAAAATTAATATAATAATAAAAAATAATATTTTTGGTAAAACTATAACAGATTGTATGTAAATAATTTGGTGGCGTGTAAAATTTTATGTTTGTGAATAAAATGCAAATAAATGACAGCTTTCAATTAACAATGATGAATTAATGAATGTGTTGATTCATTACCGATTCGTGACACAAATATTATTAATTTACATTTTACACTCTAAAATTGTTTTATTATGTCATATAATGACATACTCGTACGCTTAAATATTTAAGTATGATTAATAATATGCTTGGTACATACATATATATATGTATGTTCAATATTCTTTTCAAAAGTATTATTTTTAACATTTCTAAAATACTATTTGACAATACGGATAGAATTTTTTTTAGAAAAGATCGAACCAGCGCCTTTTAGAAACAGTCGAATTTAAAAACAAAGGAGAAATATAATATTGAATGAAAAATAGATTTTTAATAGATTAAATAAAATAGAACTTAAAAAAAAGGAATGCAAAATGAAAACTAAACTGATATAGCACAAGTCGTCTAATACAATACAATATCTATTAAAAACTCATACCATAATCGCACACAAAGTAATTCACAGTTAAATTATAATCTCCAAACATGAGAAATGAGTTAGAAAGCAATTTCTCAAACACACCACCACTTATCTTTTAATAAAAGCAAGGAAGCTATTTAATACAAGCCGACTTTATGGTACCTGAGGGAGTCGAGTGTAGTAAAATGCAGAATTTTATTCCTCTTCATTTAACGAATCCCAGAAGCTTTGAGCAAATGTAATTTAAGTTTTAACTGCAATTTATCTAATACAAGATTTTTCTTTATTATAATATTTGCCGTTGTGGCGCTGTGGCACAACCGTGTGTATTAATGCAACGGTTGTGGGTTCGATTCCCACTCAGGGGTATGAAATATTACATATTTTCGTTTTCTCGCTTTGGCGATATGGTGAAGCCCGCGCGTGTTTTGCCACTCAACACGCAATGCCTCGAGAATTCAGTGGAAAGTGGGAAATGGAGTGTTTCAACACTACATCGGTGCCTTCTACCTACCGCATATAGTAGATATGCGGCATCCAGCGTGAACTACTATTTTCACTAGTTTCACTGATGTTTGGGGATTAATAAATTTCGATATAAATATATATGAATACATCATATTTTAAATAGTTAAATTTCAACAAATTTAAAAAAAATACTGGTGATTTTTTCTACAAGTTCTTTCAGAAACTTCTCACATTTATATAGAATAATCTCTGAAAATTTCATAAAAGCAGCTCAAAGACAACTTGGGTTTTAAAATTTTAATAAGTATTGGATTATAATAAAGGACTTGCGCTATATTCAGTTAGTTCAGTATTCACGTTATTTTCCTTTTATCTTAAGTTTTACGGATAATGTAATATTTTTTTATTCATTGATATTTTGTTCTTTTCAAGGTAGGCAGTAATGGCACTAAGTTCTTCTTTTTCCGCCTATTTTCAAGGTATTGCGAGATTACGGCGGAACTCAACACCGTACTTTGTCTGCCAGAGCGAAGAATCGTAAATAATTTAAATATATGTCCCCGAATGGGAATTGGACCTGTAACCATCCGCCACCATCCGACACGCCGCGCCACCGCGCCATGATATCCTTATAATACAATTCATTAATAATCGCTTTTATACTGAATTAATTATTGTATCCAATTTCCATTACAATAATTGATGTATCGTCAATAAGCCTGTGGTTATTTTTTTAAGATAATTTAATTTATTTCAGCATATAAAATATACTTATCTAATAATTAGAAACATAATATGTATATTATGAGGCCGTCGTGGCGGTTATGGATTCGATTCCCATTCGGGGGAATAAATTATTTAATAAAAAGAGACAAAGTGCGACGGTCAGTTCCGCCACTTAACACGAAGTGTCTTAATCGCAACAGGGTGTCTTAACACCTTCGCTTCCCAGGTTTTATCGGCCTACCGTACTACCTACACGCGGTATCCCGCATGGAGCCTATACAGCATGAAACTAAAAAAAAAACAATATTTTAATACAAAACTTTCCTCGAAATTTGTTTACTATTGAAAAATAAGTTGTTATACTTAAAAAAAGTTTTTATACAAAAGGACATTGCATGATGTTCAACATCGCGCTTTGTCCTTGTTACAAAAGCGAGGAAATGACAATAGTTGCTTCCCCGGGAATCTCCCGGAGAAAGAAAGTCAAATCCACAAGCTACGCTAGAGCCGGACTCCGTGCTGTTGCGTCACGACGGCTTCAAATAAAAATATAAAATTTATAAAAGTAAAAAACATCGCCTCCGGGTGGGCTCGAACCACCAACCTTTCGGTTAACAGCCGAACGCGCTAGCCGATTGCGCCACGGAGGCACTTATGTAACTTTGCAAATAAATACCTATAAGTATATAGGTACCTTATATATTTATCGGTAGTTTTATTAGATTATATTTTACGATGTATATACATATTTATACTTATAGGTATAAATATGTCATAAAATCATCCGTATCAAATTTTTATGTATTATAAAATGACGCAGTCGTGTCACGGCGGGCTAGCTCATTACTGTTACAGTTGTGAGTTTGAATCTCACTCGGAGAAATGAATCTATACTAATATGATAAAGCGGAAGAGTTTGTTTGTTTGTTTTAGCGCTAAGACCTCAGGATCTACTGGTCCGATTTACTTTCTTTTTGTCTTGTATGAAAGCTGCATTCTTCAGAAGTGCTAAAGGCTATATAACATAACGATGCAAGTCTTAGTTAGCCTTAAATAACGCAATAACAATAATAAGGAACATCACCGAACTGCTTTAAGCGCGTGCGCTACACAAATAGTTAATCATATGATACCCTGCGCCACACCTGACCTCATATTATACCTATTATTATAGATTATATTGTAGTATTAATATATACATATATTTTAAAAGTCATTTCATTAATATTTATTTTATATTGATTATTTGGATCGTAACGGCGTCGTATCTCAGTTAAAGTTATAAGCATAAAGACTAGATTACTGTATCATAGTATAATTATAATAATAATAATAATAATAATAAGCCCCCCAAAATCCTACCTTACGTCCTAGCTGAACACCTTGCTAACGTGGGGGGCGGTAACGTGTACTGACGAAACTTACACGGCCAACAAGGCAAAGGTAACCCATAAATATGGAGACACGTCTAAAAAGAAAACTGAGAGGGCCGCTTCCCGAGGGTGATCGTCGGGGCACACCTGGAGCTGACGCTGGGTGTTTCAGCATGCGAACCGTCAGCGGTCTGGAGTCGAACAGGCGGGCTCCCACCGACAAATATACTACAGCCGAACACACCACCCTAACCAATAGTCCCATAGAACCATATAGCTCAAGTAGTGACAGATCTTATACACCTTCCATACATTCATCACCTTCTTCAACTCATACAGTTGAACACATACCAACTTTAAGTGTTGCGCGGGAGGCAAATGCCTTTTTGCCCGCGTCCACTAAAGCTGGGAAACCAAGAGTACGCATGAGATGGAGTTCTGAAGTAAACATTTTTATTATGCGTACCTATTACCTAATCACTAAGTTAGAAACAGATTTCACAACATATAGACAACGCCTACACGAAATATTCAGTCAAAAATATCCTTACATCAATGTTTCCGAGCAAAGAGTATCTGATCAAATGAGAACAATCATTAGGAACAAACTACTGCCACTGGAGTTGTTGAATCAAATAAAAACAGAAGTTAAAAATCAACTAGAATTAGATGAGATAGAGATGGAAAATATTGATACAAATGAAACTCAGAGTCCTTTAACATTATCAAATACACCAAATATACAATACGAAGTCGACCAACAAACACAAAATACTTTTATAACCCAAGCAACGCAAACTTATACACAAACTGAAACTTTAACTTGTTTATTAGAAAATGAAATAGAAACTCTAATAGCACCTACAGATGTGACGGATAAATATATTCAAAATTTAAAAGATAAGCTAACAACCAAACTTAATCTGTTCTCTGGATTAGACCCAACAACTCGACCAAATTTACCAAAATTAAGATATAGCCAAAAACTTACTGAACTAATAAAAATATTTAATTCAATAATATTAAGTAATTATAATTCTGAAGACATTCAACTAATAGATATACATACAATAATATATTGCACAGCTTTAGTGATAGGAGAAGAATTAGGTTATAAAATCATACAGAAGATAGATACAGGACAAAGGAAAAAATATAAAAGTAAGCCGCCATGGCAAATAAGATTAGAGAAAAATATACAAAAGCTTAGAGCAGATATTGGCCGTCTCACGCAATATATTAGTAATAATAGATCTGAAAAAGTAGTTAAAAGAGTCATGAAAATTTTCCGTAACACAACGCTACATACTAAACATGAAAACGACAACAAAAAAGTAGAAGAATTTCTGGATACACTAAAACAAAAACTAGCTCTTAAATCCCACAGACTTAAAAGATACATGAAAGCACAGAAACGTAAAGATGATAATATTCTATTTACAACAAAGGAAAAATCATTTTATAGACAACTTTTAAGACCAAATCATTTATGCCAAGATATTAATAATGAGAGTATTCCTACAGAAAAACAGTTAGTGACATATTGGGCGAACATATGGGAGCAGGAGTCAAAACACAATGAAAATGCTGTATGGATATTAGAAGAGATAAATAAATACAAAACAATAGATGAAATGAATTTTACTGAAATAACTGAAGCCGAAATATTCAAAATTACTGCTAAACTCCATAATTGGAAATCACCTGGTGTGGATAAAGTACACAACTTTTGGTACAAAAAATTAACTATATTTCATAAAGCAATTGCGAAAAGTTTAACGGATATCATTTTTAAAAAGCAGAATATACCCAATTTTATGGCGACCGGAATTACGTATATGATACCTAAAGGCAAGTTTTCTCCAGACCCTGCACAATATAGGCCTATAACATGCTTACCCACAATCTATAAAATTCTAACTTCAGTTTTAACATCTAAAATTACCACACATATAGAAAAGTATAATATAGTAGCGGAAGAACAAAAAGGGTGTAGACGGGGCCATATGGGATGCAAGGAACAACTCATTATAGATTCCACCATTCACAAGCATGCTACAGCAAAAAATAGAAATCTACATTGTACTTATATAGATTATAAAAAAGCTTTTGACAGTATACCACATTCTTGGTTAGTAAAAATATTAAAAATATATAAAATAAATCCAACAGTCATTGAATTCTTAAATAGTATCATGTCCCAATGGAAAACCACTTTGCAGCTTAATCATAATAATCACACCATTAAAACTAGACACATTCTTATTAAGAAAGGAATCTATCAAGGGGATTCCTTGAGTCCCTTATGGTTCTGTCTTGCTTTGAATCCATTATCCAGTTTACTAAAGAATAGCCAAGTAGGATATAATTTTAATTTTCGCATACAAAACTCCCTAATATCACATCTTATCTATATGGACGACCTAAAATTATATGCTAAAACAAATAAAGATATGAAGAAGCTAATAGATATAACTGCAGAGTTTAGTGACGACATACAAATGCAATTTGGGCTAGATAAATGTAAAACTCTACATATAAATAAAGGGAAAGTCCAACCTGGTAATTATTCAATAAATGAAAATAATATTATTACAGCTCTTGAATCTCACGATATTTACAAGTATTTAGGATACAATCAGCTGAAAGGCTTGGACCATACAAACACAAAACAGATTTTAACAGAAGAATATAAAAAAAGAATACATGCTATCTGTAAAACACAATTATCAGGAAAAAATCTCATTAAAGCAATAAATACATATGCAATCCCAATATTAACGTACTCCTTTGGCGTAGTGAAGTGGACAAAAACAGATATAGAGCACTTAGAGAGACTAATACGTACTACATTAACAAAGCACAATTATCTTCACCCTAAATCTGCAATAGAAAGACTAACCATTAAAAGACCATATGGTGGAAGGGGTATCATAAATATCAATACACTATGGCAAAACCAACTTAAGACATTACAGAAATTTTTCATTAACAAATCAAATACTAGCATAATACATAAAACAATAAATGATAATGATCATAATTATACTCCATTAAATTTAGAAGAAATAGGTAATGTAGAAATTAGCTCCAACACAGATCCACAAAAGCAACAAATAGATAACTGGAAAAAAAAAGTGTTACATGGAAGACATCCACATGATTTGGAACAAGCGCATATAGATTCAATAGGTTCAAATATGTGGCTTAAAGTTGGCAGCTTATTCCCAGAAACCGAAGGATTTATAATAGCAATTCAAGACCAAATTATAAATACGAAAAATTATAGAAAATATATAATTAAAGACACCAAAATCACAAACGATAAATGTCGTAGATGCCACAGCCAGCCAGAAACAATTCAGCATATAACCGGAGCTTGTTCCAATCTCACACAATCAGACTACACACATAGACACAACCAAATTAGTAACATCATACATCAACAACTTGCACACAAGTATAAGCTTATTACGAATATTGATACTCCTTACTATAAGTACACTCCTGAAACCATATTAGAAAATTCTACTCACAAATTATATTACGACCGAGCTGTGCTTACTGATAGGACTATACATTTTAACAGGCCAGATATAATATTGCAAGACAAAGCAGATAAAATTACTTACCTTATAGATATAGCTGTACCCAACACTCATAACCTCCAAAGAACAATTACTGAGAAGATAAATAAATATGAAGAGTTAAAAGGTGAAATAACAAGAATTTGGAAACAAAAAGCAGTATATATAGTACCTATAGTTCTCTCTACTACTGGTGTTATACCAAAACATCTCCATCATAGCATAAAAATGTTGAATTTAAAAAATACAATTTACATAACATTACAGAGAGCAGCAATACTAAACACATGTCGATTAGTAAGGAAATTCTTACAAATAGATGAAGATGAAAATACTAACATATCACAACTACAATAACACAACTTATTTACATACATTGTATCTACTTGGTAACAACCCGTAGGTACAATAGAATCCAGTTTCGAGCTGAGCAAGTAGCACATATACAAAATAATAATAATCTTTATTGGGAACTAAAATAACAAACTTACAAAATTAAAAATGTTCGATAATGACCGCATTAGTAGGAACTGTATTGCAGTCATTAACGCCCACCTCAATAGGACAAAAGTGATAACAAAGTTCCAAAACACTATTTAGTATCTTATTTAAAGTAAAAGCATGCAAGATTAGACTAACAATATAAAAAGTAGTTAAGTTTGTTTGTGTGTTTGTGCGACCTGTGTGCATGTGTGCGAATGTGTGTGAATGTGTGTATGTGTGCGCGCAACGGCGCGCATGTGTGTGTGCGTGTGTATGTGTGTGTGTGTGTGTGTGTGAGAGAGAGACAGAGAGTGTGTGTACATATTTGTGTGGTGTGGGAATGTGTTCATGATCGTGAGTTTGTATGCATCCATAATCTGTGAGCTAAAAACTTAATGCTTGTAGCTTACAGCTCTCGTGTGATAAGATTTTCCGTTTCATCATAGGTTAAGCTTAGTAGCCACTGTGCTACATTTTCTTTACATTTCCTTGGTAGTAAAGGATAAATGTTTAATGTTTTGTTGACCTTATTGTATAGAGAACAAGCGAAATAATAATAGTGTCTTCTGGCTATCTCCACCCTACAGTATTCTATAGTACAAACTCTGTCTTTCCTACGTTTATTGGGATTGGTTTTATATGGCAATTCAGAGTGCTTTCGTAAGATTACATTTAGTAAGTAAAGTTTTCTCACTGTTAATAGTTTTAATTCATTATATAGGTCGCAAGTAGGATAACGAATCGGACGAAAAGACAATACCTTAAGAACTCCTCTTTGAGCCCTTTCCAGAGACAGAAGTCTAGTTTTTCCAGTACCTCCCCAGACGGTTATACAATAGCATAATACCGTTTGTGCCAGGGCGTAATAAACCATTTTCAACGTTATCACGTCTAGGGTTGATCTTAGATTTTTAAAAATGAACATAAGCTTTCTGACTCTTGACGTTGTAATTTTTATATGTTCAGACCATGTCAGATGGTTGTCAATCCAAACACCAAGGTATTTTACTTTCGACACTTCGGCAATCTGAGTACAAGTACACGTTATAACGTTACAAAAGTTCGCATGTGCAGTCAAGGAGAGGCTCGTAGGAAGAGATGTTGTAGTTGGGGCAAATGCAATAAAGTTGGTCTTTGATAAATTCAAGGTGAGGAGATTTTGAGACAACCAGTCCATAACAGCAATAAGGGCTGTCTCGGCATGTTGCTGAGCCTCAGGCCAAGTTGCTCCGTGAATAAGAAGGGCAATGTCATCAGCGTAAGCTATAATTTTGCAATTCGCCAGCGTCATTTTACAAAGGTCGTTAAGGTAAATTAGAAAGAGGGTAGGCCCGAGTACACTACCTTGAGGTACACCAAATTCTAGCGGTTCTAGATCACTGATGACATCGCCAATCCTAACACACTGGTAACGATCTTCCAGATAACCTTTAAACATGTCATGTGCAATCCCTCTGATTCCTATGCGTTCTAACTTCTGTAAAAGGGTCGGAACAGAGACTGAGTCAAACGCTTTGGAGAGATCCAAAAAGATGGCAAGAGATTTAGACTTAGAGCCAAAGCGTTGGACTATAGAATTAGTTAACTCCAATACCGCATCTTCAGTTGATTTACCTCTCCGAAAACCAATTTGATTCTCAGCAAAAATCTTATTTTGATTGAGGTAATATATCAGTCTCGCGTTCAACAGTTTTTCTAAAATTTTCGACAAAGCGGTAAGTATTGAAATCGGCCTATAGTTACTTACACAGTCTCTATCACCACCCTTATGCACAGGATGCACAAGGCCTATCTTAAATACATCAGGAAAAACGCCCGATGCCAGGCAAAGATTAAAAACGTGTACAATTATTGGGACTAGTACATTTCTAGCATCTTTAATTATTGCAGTAGGAATACCATCCCATCCACAAGCGGACGTATTTTTGAGACTAAGAATAATACGATTGATCTCGGAGATGTCAGTGGAGAGGAGGGCCATTGAGGATAGAGATGAGGGCAAAGGTGTGTTATTGGGTTTAGGTATACTTTGGCAAGAGATGTTCAAGGGGGCAATTTTTGATGCAAGGTTTCTTCCTACATTAGAGAAATATTTATTTATCGAGTTAGCAGTGGAGAGGGGGTCAGTTGATGACAAGATTAAGTCATGACAATATTTTAATTTGTAGATAATTTTGATAACAATAAACCAAAGTAAGCAGTAAAGCATCGTATGTTATCGTTATATATATTAAACAAAATATTATAATAATTGTCACTTTCATTTCATGTCAACATTTGTCCTAAGCTTTTTTAGCTCCATGCTGTGATGTGAGCGGGAGCATATAGCACTCTAGACGAAGGGATTTTAGTGTCGAGGCACTCTATTCCCCACTTGCCGTCCAATCTTCGAGAGACACTTGCAGTTTAGCGGAACTCAACACCACGTTTTGTCTTGTTACGAATCGCCGGAAATCGCCGGAATCCACCGTGTGCCGCTTTGCCACGGCGGTATCATATCAGGCCTCGGCGCGTTAACTGTCACCATTACTTTCCACGCACAAACCATTTTTTTAAGAATTGTATATAAATAATTTGCCAGGATATATGATGTGGGCGGTTGACGAATAGCAGCGTGAGATTTTATTATGATTGATACATGTGTGGGCAGTAGAGACTGCCCACACATGTATATCGGTGAATCTCACATAATCTGCTGGAATCTCCACATAGGAGGTGTACCCGAAGAGAGGTTTCTTCACGATAAAAAAAACTCATTGATGTGCCATTTAAAATATTGATATATTGTCCTGTAGTATGTCATTTTCATAATTTCCAAAACTGTTCTGTTATTTGTGTCTGTTTATATAAGTATGACGTCCCAGTTAGAAGATACTAAATTGTAATTTAAATAATATTTCTCTAAAATGTTTTTTTTTGTAAACCTACATAGTTATTAAAAAAAGAAAAAAAAGCTTGTAGTCTTTCTTGATTCAACAATTTGTTATATATTATATTTAAAAGTACCTTTCTAATAATTTTGTTTATTTTCTTAATATACCAAACCCACCCACATTTCTGAGTCCACCTACATCCCATGAAACATTTGTTTCTTAAACAAAAGGTAAAAGGTGTTGTTCCCTTTCAGCCAGAATTACGTGAGATCCCAAAGAGCCTATATTTAGGTCGACCCTTATTGAGTTTGGGACGATTTCCTACACTTTTGGGTGAGCGAAATTAAATTAGAAATAATTGTGACGTCACCTGTTTTTTATTGAAGTTTTCGTTAGAAAGAACATTTTTTTACTAACATTGTATTAGGTTAATACAAGCATAAAAGAAAAATGCAGAAGAAGTAGGTATGCTTGCTTCATATTATATTTTAGCTACGCGACTGAGGAAACCTGCTGGTAACACTTTGCTCTCCACTTTCCGTCCAATTTTCGGGACAATTTAAATTGTTACCTGCGCAAGGAAATGAAAATAATTAATTATTACCTCATGTGTGAATCGAATCCATAATCGTTTTACAGTCAGACAGTGTATTGCTCAGTCACGGCGGCCTCTAAAGCCTATGGTGCTTTTAAAATATAGAACCCCCTTTACATGAATATTGATACTTGCCTCTACTGTAAGAGCTCCTACAGCCTAATCAAATTCTACTGCTAGTATATTCTAGAAATTAATTGAAGATCACAGTATACATTGCACCATAACAAAAATAAAGACAAACCGAAACACCGAAGCAAAGACATCGTTCCCATAGTTTAAAAGTTAAATCTTACATAAAAGATCCACATTCATCTCGAAGGTTTCCAGCGAGTATTTCAAACGAGTCTAAAATATGTAAAGTGATACGGCGATACGTTTAAACTTGTGAATGTGATACACCTGTCAAAACATGTCACATATATATATATATATACATATATATCGTTCGTACGTCGGTTTTCCATTTACGTTTTGAGTTTGAGAAATGTTGCTTGGAGTTGGAAATATTATGGGTGCCTGTTGAATATCGAAAAGCAACCTTCGGCCGCATCTTCGACTATTTGTTTAGATACATTTGTGGTATTTGTAGGAAATAAATTATTGCTATCGGATCAAAAAAGCTTCAAAATTACTGAGAAAGGCCATACAAAAAATATTTAAACGTTATGCGATTTTAACTCAAAACACGCGAAAAATTAAATCTGACGTGCATAGCTATATAACATCCCGGGTTAGGTATATGGCTTCGCGCTGTATCCAGTACTCAGAAGGGCAGGCAGAGGGATCCTAGTGTTAAGACACTCCTTTTCCCACTTTCCGCCGAATTCTGGAGGCCTTGCGTATTGAGTGGTGGAACTCAACACCCCGCTTTGCCTCGATACCAGAGAGAAAAATGGAAATATAAGTTTTAAATAAATATTTTATTTTTATTTAAAATTTATATATTTCATTAAGTATATGGGTTAAGTCAGCGACGCACAAACACGTTTAAATATTAAATATGTTAAAGAATTTCATTTAAAAAGGATAAGAATCGAAACCAAAAACAGAGAAGCAATTTTTTTATTTATTTAAATATATATAGCTTATTATTTTTTCGAGTGTGTGAACCCATAACTATAGTTTCACAACCAGATACTGCGTCGTTATGGAGTAAAACACGAAGATACTATTAAACTTAACTTTATTTATTATACATAGAATAAGTGAAAACTTCTACTCTAACAAAGTGAAGGGAAGTGCCAAAGCTTTACGAGACTGTTATTTTATAACGATGTGCCTTACAATCTGTTTCCGTATAAAGTATAAAATGATGTAAGTATTTTATGGAAAAGTTTCTCAAAATATATAAAAAAAACTGCCAAGTCTGAGTTGGGCTCGCAAACGTGGGTTCCGTATCAATTTCAAGATTGTACGTCAATGGGAAGTACAATTTATAAAAGTTGGTAAGCTTAACTTTGCGAACATTTGCACTTATTTTGTATGAAATCAACTACAAATATAAGTTTGATTTTTTTGTTTGAAATGTCTGTAACTTTTCACTTTTTGGTTTTTTTTCTCACTTCTTGCCCAATTTCATAAGACAGACGGTGAACAAAGTGACCGTATAAAAGTTTCGTTTCTTCTTTTTGTGGTACGGAATCCTAAAAACGACAATTAAAGGCATTTATGATTTTGTTTTGCTTTACGCTGTATCTCTAGTTAAGCAGGATAGGCAGAAGGAACCTAATTTTAAGACACTTTGTTTTCCAAGCTCCGCCTAATTTTAGGTTATGCGTGTTGAATGCCGGAACTCAATGCCGCGCTATGTATTCTTAACAGAGCGGAGATATAAAAAGGATTCATTCTCCCAAGGTGAAATAAAACTCACAATCGTCAAAAATACATAGAGTGAAAAAAAATATGGAATTATAACAGCGGCAACACGTTACAAAAGATTAATTATAATCATTTATTGTTTGCTGTCCTTTAATCGAACCCAGTATATCCTGGTACCTCACCACTGAACTATCAAGACCTTCATACATTATATTACTATCTTATACAAAAATGCATCATATATTCAACACGACAGATATTTGCAAAATTCTTAAAGCAAAACTTGAATTCGAGCCAAAACATCCCTTTTAAAACGCTGTCACATTTTTGTCATACATTTACAATGAGAACAAGTATATACGTAAAATTATTTGATAGTAATTTTCTTAGCATTTTGGACCATCTGGCGTTCTTTAATATGGGTCATGGTTCGACTTTTTTAGTAAAAAATTATAAAAAGAATGATGAAAACGAAATACAGTTCTGTAGGAAGAGTTTAATTGTAGATGCGGTTAAAAGAAACATAGTTCCCTCTATTAATTTTACAAATATAAAATATTCCGCGTATTTGAACCTACGACCAATGCAACACATTCATTAATCTTCCCCTTGTCAACTTTATTTAGACAAAATCGTGGAACCAACCTAATAAAGTATTTCCACTTAAATCAAGTCAAGAAATAAATTTAAAGTAAGTCGAGGTATACCTATGTTAATGGATTCCAACAAAATTATTAGTTCTGTAAAGTTGGGTGAAGATCTGAATAAGCTTTATCAAGTTTGATGCCTGTGGTACCTTTGATATTTAAATAAATATGAAAATTGTTTGCTGTTATGGCGCAGTGACAGTAAGCGCGATGGTTGTAGGTTCGATTCTTATTCGGGAAAGGACCTAGTATTTTTGAACTTTTTTAAAGTGTTATTCCACACTCAGGAAAGAAAAATACTTATTTATAAAAAAAAAATTAAATCAGCTTCACGCTGTATCCCGCACACAGCAGGGTAGGCAGATGGAACTTAGTGGTAAGACACTCCGTTCCCCACTTTCTGCCGAATTCTGGAGGCATTGTGTGTTGAGCGGCAGAACTCAACGCCGCGCTTAACCTCGACACCGGATCAGGAGCGAAGAAATGGAAATATAAATTTAAGTAAATATTTCATGTCCTCGAGTGGGGATCGAACCCACAACCAGTCGGTTTTACAGAAACACAACTCGTACTCGTACAAAAACTCATACGTTTGTGGTATTATTAAAACATGATTACTATCAATAATATTCGTTTATGTTTGATGTTTTGTATGAATAATTAAATAAATGGCTTATATTGTTTAATCGCTACTAATAGTCGTTACGTATGAAAACAATTTTAATAATAACTATTATTTATGTTCTGTTGATTGATTTTAATATTTGAAAATAACTAGTATAGTATACTACCATTTTTTACATTTTGAAAGTGTTATTCACACTTAGGAAAGAAAAAATAGTAAACGTATGGCTTAGTGGTCAGAGCGCCTGGTCGGCTTCCAGGAGGCGCGGGATCGAGTCCCGCTATGTGATTTATTTATAGGTTCACGCTGTATTCCGCATATATCAGGATAGACAAAGGGAACCTAGTGCAAAGACTCTCCATTTCCCACATACTATTTAATTTTTGAGATATTATGTGTCGAGTGACGAACGCTGCGCTTTATCTTGTTGTCAGAATAAGAAATTAAAATAATTCATTTCTTGAATGGGAATCGAACCCACAACTATCGCATTAACAGTTTAACGTTGTGCCGTTCACGTTGTGCCACTACGATTTCGCTAGACAACAAAGAAAACAAGTATTTAATAAAAAATCTTTTAGCTTCACGCTATGTCCAGCACATAGTAGAGGAGGCAGAGGGAACTTGGGGAACTTCTGTTAAGACAATTCCGTTTCCCACTTTCCGCCGAATGTTCGAGGCATTGCGTGTTGAGCGGCTGACTTTAACTGAGCGTTGCCTAGTTAAATATTTCATTCTCCCAAATGAGAATCGAACCCAAGGCCTGCTCACCTCATATTTTATTTAAAACAAAATTATATGTACAGTATAAATATACGACAATACATTTATAATTATATCACTTTGCATACATGATATTATGTAACGGTGTTCAGTCGCTCAGAAGGACTGTTAATCGGTTTTAAAACTTTCGCGCCTATGACGGTTCGTTGGTTCGGCTTACGTATACACCGATTTATTTTAAAGTTTTTTTTTCAGTTTCACGTCTATATCCAGGCCACAGCAGAGTACGCAAAGGGAACCTAATGTTGAGACACTCCGCTCCTCACTTTCCGGCGGAACTCAACGCCACGCTTTGCATCGACATCAGAGTGAAGAAATAAAAATATAAAATATTTGATTTCCTCGAGTGGGAATCGAACCCACACTTGTCGCGTTTACAGTCGCACTTTATGCCCCTGCTCCACGACTGGCCTCATTATAGATTCGTTCTCATAATTTATCGATTAGTCTCAAAATACACAATGTGATTTTGTGATTGATTCGTGATTGATATGAAAATGTAAATAGAAATTCGTATCTAAATTTGCATTGGGATTTACCAGAAAATATATTTTGGTAATACGAAAATATATAAAATAAATAAAAATATGTTTTATTAAATATTTTATTTTCTCACGAATTACGAATAAAGCGTAAAAAGCGTGGCGTTGAGTTCCGCCTCTCAACATGCAATGCGGAAAGTGGAGAACGGAGTGTCTGAAAATATAGGGTAAGCAGAGAGAACCTGGAAAGCTAGTTTAACACACTCCGTCCCCGTCAAGAATCTTCTGTTCCCCACTTTCGGCCGAATGCTCGAGGTATAGCATGTTGAGTGGCTTTTGCTTTGCCTCGTTACCAGAGCGAAGAAATGAAATTATAAAACCAATCGAAATCGAACCTACAACTGCGCAATATATAGTCACACGCTTGGGCTCTTAAACTGGGGAACGGAAGTCTTAGCACTAAGCTCCCAGGTTCCCTCTGCCTTCACTGCTACATGCAGGATGAAGCTTGAAGCCTAGAAAATATATTTTTTTGGTCATGGTGACAATTAATTATTTTAATTTCGGCATTTTAGTATGACAAAACGCAGTGTTAAGTTTCGATATTTAGCATTTATCAATTGAGAAAAGGAGTGCTTTACCATTAGGTGAAGCTAAATAGGACTATATTTATGTAACGGTGTTACAGAGGCCGTGAGACAGCCTGCGGGCTTGCGCTTACTGTCGTCTATATTTTAACATAATTTTTGCGAGTCGCGCTCCCGTATTTAAATTTCAAATATTTATAATTGAACCCAAATATGCGCTTCAGTTCAAACGAAGCTAACGCTCAAAATTTTGAATTAACTTTGAAAATTTTGGAATTTTGTTGATTTTGGAACTGGAAATTGATATAGCACCATCCTGATGTAGTTAAACAGATTTTGAATAAACCAAATGGCTTTGGATTTGATTCCCATTCGTGGAACTGATTTTTTTGTTAAAGTTGACAGTCATTTCAATTTTTATGCCAAACCAAAAATATGAACCTAAAAATATAAAAAAATATTATACATATCTTAAACCAACCTAGCATAAGTAGTATAATCTGGAAATGAGAGTATCATAACTCTTGAGCTTGACATTTTTAAAGAAACTATTTAATCGGATTAATCGCTTATATTTAGTAGACATTATACATTTTTGGAAACCCAACGTTTCCAACTCTTGGCAGTAGTCCGTGGTCACACGTGGTGGAAGACTGAGGTGGCATTCGTCTGTCAGTTGACATAATTATTATATCAAACTACCGCCAACGATTTCTTAATTGCCTCGCGTACTGCCCTGGATTTCTGCAGAATGAGCTGATAGTATCTCGCCCTCTGGTATGGTGGGTTTGAGATTTCAAAGATTTTATAAGTGGATCTTAGGTGGTAGAAAGTCTTATCTATTGAAATTAGGATATTTTTGTATTTCAATAGCCTCGCGAATCATTGTAATAATATATATGTTTTTTTAAGGAGGATTTAGGGTTTATCAAACCTGATGTAGATTTCCGAGTTTCCAAAAATGTATAATACTAAATATACGCTATTAATCCGGATTAAATAGTTTCATTTAAAATGTGTAAAAATTGTGAAAATCAAAGAACTTATTCTTGAGCTTGAATTACATCTCAAATGAATATAAAATATAGAATTAAATTAATTGTTTTTTTTGTCTTGTAAATATTGTCCTGGCCACGTGGGCAATAAAGTGTGAGTGGCGGAACTCAACGCCACACTTTACCTTACTACGCTTGCTACCGGTGATGACTTGAAACCGGCACTAAGTATCTCCACATAAGGTTCTCCCTTTCAACCCTACTAGATGTATGAAATTATAAATATTATATAATAAAATTCAAAATAAAAAAATATTCAAATAGACTTTTGAAAGCACTTTAAAAACGTTGAATGAACATAAAAATTGAGGCCACTCGTAGCGCAGGCCCGTAAGCGTGCGACTATAAACGCAACTGGTTGTGGGTTCGATTCCCACTCGATGAAGTGAAATATTACCGAGGAGTTAAGTTACTCCACTCAAGGCACAGTGCCTCCAGGAATTCGGCGGAAAGTGGGAAACGAAAGTGTCTTAATGAAAAAAAAGTGTCTTAGAAGTAGTTTCCCTCTACCTACCCTGCTGTGTGCGGTATACAGCGTGAAGTTAAAAAAACTGCTAAGAAGACCCGCCAAGAAGCTCTACAGAGTCTTTACAATATCAATTTTACAATTTAATTCTTACAAAGACAGCTATCTAATTGATATGAGATTAAATTGATATTAATTCTGTACATTTTCATCCATGAACAGTGTGATCGACTGAACTTGCTGGAATTGTTTTTAGAGTTACTTTAAAAAAAACATCTTCACGCTGTATATTGCACACAGCAGTGTATTCAGACGGAACCTAGTGTTAAGACACTCCGTTTCCCACTTTCCGCCGAATTTTTCGAGGCATCGCGTGGTGAGTAGTGGAAATCAACGCCGGGCTTTTAGTCGGCCTTGGTGTCAGAACGAAATAATTAAAATATTAAGCAAAATTAGAATATATTCTTAAGAATGAAAAGAATTCTTAAAAGTAAAAGTGAAAATAACTCTCATTCCAGACAGTCTTTATTTGTCAAAAGATTTACGTAAACACCAAGAACGTTTGGGTTCGCTAATTGAGTTTGCGGCCGTTTTATCCACTTTCCAGGTGTAAATGTGATTAAAGGGGCAGGTTTTTGTGATAATGTCTAACAGACATACCTATATATATATATAGGTAAGTATGAATGAATATTGAGGCTGTCGTAGCACAGGGGCACAAGAGTGTGACTGTAACGCAATAGTTGTGGATTCGATCCCCACTAGGGGGAATGAATTGTTATTTATTAATATTTCCATTTCTTCACTCTGGTACTAGCTTCTTTTTGTCTACCCTGTTATATGCGGAATGAAACAGAACGGAATGAAAGAACAATTTTGCTGTAGTACCTCTCACATCTACTTCTACTACTACTAAAATACTCTAAGCCTATCATGCACATAGCAAAGAAAGTAGAGAGTACCTTGTGTTAAAAGAAAGCGTTCTGCACTTTTTGACTCGAACATTCCAAACATTAAATTTTGGGTCGCGATACTCAACGCCGCGCCAGAAACAAAAAAATGAAAATAATTCATTCGTTTCGTGGGTTCAAATGTTTCTTTTTGAGATATTAATTTTTGCTTATAATAAATCAAACAACTTCTTCATTTTGGCACACCGCCACATCGACTGACTTTTATTTTCCTCGATCTGGCCATACATACTACAATACTAGCTAGAAAATTAGGTCACTGAATGACCAGACATAAGAGAATTATATATACATAATATATACAAGACTACAATAAACAACTTTAAATATAATTATTTAGAAAACGTATAAAAATTTGAATGTAGCGGGACTCGAACCCGCGGCTCCTGGAAACCGACCACATATTTTTTAAATTACTATTTTTCTTTCCTGAGTGTGGAATAACACTTTAAAAATGTTGAAAAACTTTAAGTACTATAAAATACAGTCCTCGTAAATGTGTTCAAAATATATGTTTCAAAACATACGCAACGTATTTTAAAAATATTCTCACTAATGCTGGCGATATACTAGCGGGAAACACCTTTAACAATAGCTACGATGGCCGTTTAACCTAGGTGTGCCACAACTTAAGGATAATATGATTGTCGTGTGACATTAGGCTATAGCTATGTAATGCTATTACATATTAGAGGCCAGACGTGGCGCAGGGGCACAAAGAGTGACTGTAAAGGCGATTGGTTGTGAGTTCGATCTCCACTCGAAGAAATGAAATATTTATTTAGATTTATATTTTCATTTCTTCGCTCTGGTATCGAGGCAAAACGCGGCGTTGAGTTCCACCACTCAACCAGCAATGCCTCCAGGATTCAGCGGAAAGTGGGGAACGGAGTATCTTAACACTAGATTCCCTCTGCCTATACTTCTGTGTGCGGGATACAGCGTGAAGCTGATTTATTTAATTAAATATTGCGTTGAAGCGTCCACTAGGAATCTCTTTTTTTTCTCCGTTCGGCAATGATAAAGTATATTTATATAATAAAATTTTATTAATTCGTATTCATAAAAAATACAGAGTAGCACCGTCAACATCCATCTTGCTTGAAATTCAAGAAACAAAAAGTGAAATTCAGACACCACCATAGTAAATCAAGTGGAAGACGTATGTATAATACATGTATATTAAGTAAAGGTAGTCCAAGCAAGGAAGGCCGCAAGTGAAACGCTGTTTACGCATATGTTAACGAATATTAATATTAATAAACCTATATTGTAACTAGAGGTTTGTGCTTTTAACAGAAGAACAAACTTCGGTACTCTTCAAAACTTAAGGAGTCGATATATTCAACTTTGTCCAGGGCAAAGTAGCTGGAAAAACTTTCCAGCTTTTGACATCTCTGTGAGTGCTATTATGTGAGAGTATTATAAAATATGATGCTTGTATAATTTTAAAGGTATATCAAAAAGAAACCTCTAATGGCTCAAGTAATTTTAAATGTGGCAGAGTTTTGTATAAATATTTTAGATTTATTTGAGATATGAAATAATATGAAGTGAAAATCCTTATCCGTAGACCCGTATTTATAAGCCATTCCCAACTCTAAGATCGATCTTGAGATGCTATTTTCATTCATAAATAATACTATGAATAAAAAAGGCATCTCAAGATCGCTCTCAATATCGATCTTATAGTTGAGAGCGATTTATAAATACGGGCCGTAGTGTTATGCGAATCCAGGCAGTGAACGGAAAGCGAAATGTTATATGATGAATGTATAATAAGAGTAAAATATATATAATGAAATTTTATACTCTAAACAAATCTAGGTTTATGAAATTTTAAAATTCTTGGATCATCGAAAGTCGGGGGTTGGTGAGTGAAGCAGGGGTCGAAGCCCCCTAGTCTAGTATAATTATTAACAGGACATTTTACAGGAGAATAATCAAACTTTGATTCGTTTTTCAGTTTCACGCTGTATCCCGCATATGGCAGGGTAGGCAGGGAGAACCTGGCGTTAAGACATTTCGTCATTGAAAGGAGGGATCCTTTATGAATGATTTTCAAGACACTGCGTGACGAGTTGCGGAACTCAACGAAGTGCTTTGGCTCCTTAGCAGAGCGAGTAAATAATAACCTAAACTGAATGGGAATCGAACCCACAACCATCGCGTTTAAAAGACGCTGTGCTTCCATTGTGCTGACACGACGAGGACCTCGATGATAATAGGGACAGGTAATATTATTATGTCCGGATAAAAGAAAATAGAAGATTAGCTAAAATCTTACAGAAAAAGTACAATTCTATATCATTGACACTAGAAAAGTGGATGTAATGGCCCCGAAATTCAATTACATGACCCAAATCATCAACTTCTTGCTTCAAACCTTTTACTTTTGGGACCGTTGAAAGGTATTATTTACCTTTAGGGTGCAATAGTGTGTTTTAGATAATGCTAAAGGAATTTAACACCAGGAATATGGTCGTAGATTAAATTTCTTGTTATGTTCGTATTTCCATCAAACTATTATAAAATTGAGGCCAGTCGTGACGTAGCGGCACAAAGTGTGACTGTAAAACCGACTGGTTGTGGGTTCGATCCCCACTCGAGGAGATGAAATATTTACTTAAATTTATATTTCCATTTCTTCGCTCTGGTGTCGAGACAAAGCGCGGCGTTGAGTTTTGCCACTCAACACGGAGTGCCTCCAGAATTCGGCAGAAAGTGGGGAACGGAGTGCTTAACTTTTACACTAGGTTCCCTCTGCCTGTCCTGATTTATTTTATTTTTTATTATAAAATAGATAGGTAGGCTTACAGAACTTAGAGTCAAGACGTTCCGTTCTCAGCTTTCTGTACGTGTATGTATCATTGACGGAAATTATTTAGTGAACTTTACTAATATACCGATCAATATTCAATTCACACTTTACAAAAACCAAAACTTTAAAAAGAAAACACAGGAACAAGAAAGGCATGGACCATCAGTCTGTGGCGAAAAAACGAAAGCACTTTGAATATATTATGTTACATAAAAATTAATCCAAAATAATGTGGCGAATAAATGTGACGGCCGTGGGTTAAATTATTCCCGTTTCCGTTATTCGCTTTGATAACAAGACAAAGCCAGGCCCTGAGTTTTGTCACTCAAGACGTAATGTCTCAATAATTAGACAGTGCGTAGGGATATGAAAATAATTCGTTGCCTCGTATGGAAATCGAACCTACAACCATTCCGTTTATAGGTAGACGGTGCGCCATGACGACCTCGTCTTAAAACTCCTCACGTCCTCAACGTCAACTCCTTGAGTTAAATTTTAACCCACAACGACCTTCACTCTAATATTCCGCCTATAAATAAACAAAAAATTACCAACAACACTAAGTGAAATTATACATATACCTATATATACATACTCTCTAGAGTATTCAATTATAATAATTACTCCGTCCTTGTGTTCGGTAACATTGTCCTTTTTCTTTCTTAATTATTAACTAATTTGCGCTATTAACTTTTTGGGTTAGCCTCTGAATTACACTTAAATTTTTGTTATATTTTGTTGTGACGTAGATTATATCTAGATTTTAGCCGTAAATCCTTGACTAGAACTAATAAAAGTTTAACAATTTGAACCTATTTTTAATATTCGGTACTTAGTAATAAACGTAGGTTAATTTTAATTTATTGACCATAAGACCTTTTCTCCTTTTCGTCAAGGTAATGTAATTAAGCACGCTTTTGAACTAATTATTAACTTTTTTAAGCAAATTAAAAAAATGGTGGTCATTAGTTGGACATAATATATTGGATATTTTGAATGGGCTAGTTTGAGTGGTGGAACTCAACGCCGCTTTATCAGAGCGAGGAAATGAAAACATTAAATATTTCATACCCTCGAGTGGAAATCGAACAGACATCCGCCGCGTTTATAGTTCGACGCACGTGTCCCTGCGCCACGATGGCCTCTATCACATTATTACACTTTATTATTAATTTATTATATATATCATCATTTCAAAGACATTATCACGTTTTTAACTCTTTTACTAAACTCTCTTTTACTATTTATTAAAGGCTTCGATTCCGTTGGAAAAAAAAAGTATAATTATTAATTTTCTCTATCTCTATATCTTATAAAATAAGAACGATTTTTTTCTCTGTCTGGCCTTTCTACGTTATCTTCTTCTAAACCACCCAACGGATTTTGATGCGGTTTTCACCATTATGTAGAGTATTTCTCAGGGAAGGATTATATATGGTTTATTATATGTATATTTTATTGTAATTTGACATAAACATGATAAATGTGTATAAAGTCCTACCCGTTCAGACACTTTCACGCATGCGCTGCTTTAATGGTAAGTCCTACATGAAAACAATGTACTAGAGTATTATTCCTCTTAATAAGATCTACAAAAAAGTCAGCGACAGCATATTCGTATCTTCTAAGGATAACATACAGTGAGCATATTTCTGTCTAAAAATAGTAATTTGAATATATTTTTTAATTTGAGGGATGTTTGTCCATAATGGTATCAATCCTTATCCTTTTAAATACTTTATTAATTTTCTACGTTAAACGAAGATAAAATTTGCTCTTTACACTAATTTGAAATTACGAATAGTTTTAGAGAAAAACGCATTTAATTGTTGACACATCACGCCGGCTATAAACCGCAGTTTTGGCGCAAGTTTTATTTATTACGTTACTCTCAGCATATAAATAAGTATATTAGTTACGTTGGCCATTTAATGTAGATCAAAACTGTCTTTTACTGTTTTTCATTTTAATAAGTACTTTAGAAGTTGTTACAATATCAAAAAATCCTTGCTTTGAAACGGCTCGCCACACGCCATGCGTCCCCCCGCGCCCCGCGACGTTTTGCTTATAGAAGCGCGTCCGCCGCGCCCGCCTGCCTCTGTACTGTAGAAAAGTAGATGTAGATGCGATTGTACGTATTGGATAATTGGAGTTTAATATATTTAGTTTCGTCTATTTTGATTAATAGAATAGTAGGTAGTCTTTTGTTCATAATTTCTTCCGTATAAGTATTTTAGTTTAAGAGAACAGTAGGTAGGCTTTTGTTTATCATTTCTTGCGTTTAAGTATCCTGTTGTTTATTTTGTTTACTCTTCTTCTGTTCTTTTATTATTTTCTTTACCTTTTAAACATAGGAAATGTTTTTAATTTTAATTATACCACGACAAAGTCGTTCAAATATAGGTCGTAGAACAAGAAATGCAAATAAAAATCGTTTAAATCTTAGTAATGAAAGCGTATATGAGACGGAAATTAGATAGTAATTTAAATATATTTACTTATTGAGAGGGATGTGTGTCAATAATGATATTAATCCTTACCTTTTAAATAAGTTATTAATTTTCTACGTTAAACAAAGATAAATTTTGCTTTTTACAATATTTCGAAATTAAAAATAGTTTTAGAGAAAAGCTATATCGACTCATATTATCCCTTACTCTCAATGTATATAAATATAAATAAGTATATTAGTTATCTTGGCCATTTAATGTAGATCAAAATGTTGATTAGTAGCACAGATTTGAAATTACGATACTAAAAAATTCTTGCTGTGTAACGGCTCGCCGACCTCCACGCTTTCCCCCGCGCCCTCGACATTTTGCTGATAAAAATGGATCCGCCGCAACCGCCTAGCTTCCCCCGGGCATGGAAGGAGGGCCTGCTCATCATGTTGCCCAAGGCTGGGAAGAGCCCATAGCAGCCTGAGGGGTACCGATCTATAACCCTCCTTTGCGCGGTCTCCAAGCTGTCCGAGAAGTTATTCCTCTCACTTCTCCAGGCGCACATCCACCCATGAAGCGAGCAGTTTGGCGAGCGGGTATACCACTCTGGTTACACTACGCCGTAACAGCGATCAACCGAAAGGAGAGAGCAATAGCAGTTTTCTTCGACGTAGTACGCGTATTCGACCACGTCTGGCACCCGGACCTACTTCATTAAGTGCTCAGAGCCGGCACCCCCCAGCACGTCGCGCATGTCTTTGCCTCCCTGCCTCAGTGACAGGACATTTTTCCTAGAGAGTTAAGAGTTCGAGGAATAGCAGCGACTCGATCGCTGCCGTTGTTCCCCAGGGCAGCATTTTGTCACCTGCTCTCTACGCACTATACACTGATGACATCACATCGCCCTAGCGAGTATCACTCAAAGAGAAATCCTGCAGGTGGTCCAGAACCTCATCCTCCGTCGAGTGACGCAGGCGCCATACTTCGTGAGAAACACCACGCATCACCGCAACCTAAAAATAGAAAGCCTGGACGTACACTTTGGTCGTCTCGCGTCCAACGCATTCCGCTGCGCCAATGTATCGGGTCACCTGCACCTAAGGAGCAGCATTCCGTGGCATATCCGGCCGCCCGAGGTCAGACGTCAGATGACTTCCGAGGGACTTTCTATCCTCCTCCAAATGCGACTCATGAGCCTTGCATTGATCCTTGGTCGTTTAAGCTGGGCCTCCCTCAGGAAACCGAGGGTCTCACCTGACTGAGTTGACCGCCTAGATGGCATTTGATAATCTTTCCAATCCCGTCCCGCACGCCTCTCTCTGTGTCTGCTCTAGAGCAGGTTATCGCTTGAGACCACGGCCATGGAACCACCGCCCAGATGTCGTTCGGATCTACTACAGAGATGGACGAGAGAATGCTTCAATTCTGCGCCTGGCTCTATAGCAAAGTAAATTTAGAAGCGATTGCACGTATTTTGGAGTTATCCAATAATTACAATGTATTTCGTCGCGGCATTGTTGGGGTTACATCTTTCGTTTAAGTATTTTTGGGTAAGAGAATAGTAGGTAGTCTGTTGTTTATAATTTCTTTCGTTTAAGTTTTCTGTTGTTTGTGTCATTTGTTCAGGTGTGTGTTTTTTTAAACAATTGGAACATCCTTATTGGAGCTACGAAAATGTGGGTTGCATTAAGGTTTCAATAATTTTCACATTAGTAATCTTAAGTGCTTTGCAAACATAGGTACATTATATGAATAATTCAGTAGTTAAAGCGGGCGAAGCCGCGAGCGGGTCGCTAGTTAATATTAAAATATGTCTGTTTGAACAAACCTACCATTGGAACTCTTAAGTGGATTTGATATTTTTGTTGTGAAGACAAACACTAACATTTAATATAGAAACATAATAAATAAGCTGAACTATAATAAATAAGGAAATTGCGCCTTAATATATATATTGTTTACTCTTATGGCATTTTTTTATTTCTCCAGTGTGCATATATCGTTTTTCAATAGCTTCACTCTGTGTCCCACATATAATGGCGTAGCCCCATAGAACTTAGTGTTAAGACATTGCGTTCCCTAGTGTCCGCGTGACTTTCGAGACATTGCTTATTGAGTGGTGGAGCTCAATGCCGTGCCTCAAGAGAGAATCGAACCGCGGTTACAGTCAGATGTTGCGCCGCTGCTCGATTACATTATTATTTTTAAAATATAAACAAAAAAGGTGCATAATAAAACAAAAATCATATTTAAAACTGTATTTATTTTACATTTCAATCCACTCTATTGGTCCATCCAACTCAACACGCCAATTTACAATATTCTCACCTCTTATAGCCTAAAAAGGTCAATATGATGCTATGAAATAAAGTATCAAAAGTAAAGTAGTAAAGGAATAAAATTATTAATTTATAAAGCTTCTTCTTAAAGATAAAGAGAACCCAGTATTCTAAGTGTGGGTTCGAATACGAGACATTGCAGAATAGCGGAACTCAACGCCGTTATAGGTTGATATATTTGTATATATTGACATTGTTGTAAATTAAAATCAAATCGGGTTTTAATTGAATTCGATTTAACAAAGTACGGCTATGTTTTCGTTACCCAACACAATATTTTATAAATATTAAACTGAATTAATGTCACTAGATTATCATCTTAGCCAAAAAAGCAGGACTTTTTTCTTCCTTTTTGTTTAATATCTTTGTTAGTTCGTGGCTTAGTAATACAAAAAATAGGCTAGGATTTTTTTTAATCATCTAGAAAAGGGCAGCTTGGGGCCCTTTCCTGCAAAGCAGTGTAGGTAGAGGGAAATTTGTGATCTTTTTCTCTCAATTAAATTCATCTAATCAATATTATAAGTTAAATGAATTTAAAGTGTATATATTCAAAATTGTTTTACAATTTATGACATAATAATAACATTCTTCTACAAAATCTTACATATTTTTAACATCATCATATTCACAAAATATCTAATAAACATTAACTAAAAATACAACTAAACTAAACACTATACAGTCGTGGTCGTCGTATCGCACCGGCACAGCTTCTGATTCAAATAAATTTTTGTGTTGGGTTTGTTTTTGGGTTCAATTCCCACTCATGGAAATTAATTGTTCATTTCTTTGCTTTTTTTATAACAAGACACTCTACACGCAATGTCTCGATAATTGGATGGTGAGTAGGGAGCGTAATGTCTTAACACTAGGTTCTATCTTTCAGCTAATTCTAATCAGCTATATGCGTGGGATACTGCGTGAAACTAATTATTATACAACATCATATTGACCTCTAAAATGTATATACATTTTTACATAAAAAACATAATTTTAAATTCTCTTACACTTACAATTTTGTTAAAAGCGAATATTTTAAACGGTAATATTAAATCATTTTCGATTAAATTCTTCTATACATTAGTTTCTATGTATTGAAATCGTTACACTCTTTCTAGTTTCATGATTTAGCAACATTTACATGTAAATTATTAATTTTGTAATAAAAGTACGAGGCCGTCGTGACGCAGTGAAAATGCATCTGTCTTAAAGCGCTGGGTTCGATCTCCACTAGCTTCAATGAGTTATTTCCATTTCCCCGATCCGGAACCGAAATGCGGCGTTGTGTTCCACATTAAAATCTTTCTGTTTTAGAGATAAAAATATTAGTAAGTTATATAATATTAATTTCATAATATTAACCAAGTCCAAAATCAAAAGTTATTATGATTTTGGTAATAATCTTTATTAAGGTACAAAACCATTTTAGAAATGTATTAAATTTTTTGTTATTATTTTATATAATTATTTCCAATGCAGACTCGAATCCTAATACGTAAAATTTTTACATATTTTGAAATAGTTTTCTACCTCAGTACGTATTACTTACATTTACATTACATATAGATGGAGCTAAATCTTTTCATAAATTATCACACAATATGTAAAAGGGAAAAGAAGCACTGGGTACTTATACTGCAACTTGTTATTATTCAAAAGCACCAATATTAGAATCATAATTTTTTTGGTTAACATTCAAATATATTAATAATTATTTATACAATTTTCTTATTAATTTAATATAATATAATATAATATAATAATCCACTATCAATTTGGACATATTTCTCTAATAAATTACATTTAGATAGATGGTAATGTCAAGATCTAAATTTAAGTTTATTAACTTGTCGTGTATGGGCCATACATTTATAATGTTTATGTATAGAAAAAATATATGAAGGGGAAAAATATTGCGTATTTTTCTTACAAAAGACAGCCAATAATATTATAACCGAAAAAGTAGATAAAAAATGTAAATACAAATATACTTTTATTTTAGTACACACAAAATTACACACTTCGCTTACTTGATGCAACAAAGACTTAATTGTATTTTTTTAAAATTTGATATATAAATATCTTTTTCTTTTTAAATTGAGTCACTTGAATTTGCCTGACATTTGGCACTTTTTTATTTTTAAAAATTTTCTTTTTTTAAATTTCTATGTAGAAATTTAAAAAAAGAAAATATAAGAAAGTCAATGTCTTTGTTACTCTAAGGATTATATCTACAGGTATAGATAGCAACAGGTACTTGAATTCTGATTTCAATATGTGCAGTATATCAAAACTTCGTAATTATTGGCTAAAATTAATTAAGTTAAAATAAAAAGAATTTCATTCAATTTAATCATGTATACATTAAACAGCAATATGTTTATTTCAGGTATGATATCTAATAAATAAGAACTAAAGTTGTTAATTGGAATTACATTTACTAATTACAATTAAATATACAAATACAGGCCCATTATGAACTTATCCAATTAACGTAAACAAATATAACTTAACTATAAAACGTATATAGTAATCTATTGTCACAAATATTCAAACTTGAGTGGCATTGTCGATAGTATCTAAGAATGTTTCTTTAACATCCGTTCGCTTTCTCGTTTTCGGTGTCGGATTCGATACAGTTCGTATTTTACCTAGAGTACTTGCGACGTTTACGCTGTAGCCTTTAGAATCTCTCATCTTTAAAAGACTTTCATTTTCTGTCAAAGTAACTTTCAAAGGTCTGTGTTCTGTTGACCTCTGTATATGTTTATTTGACATGGCCTGTAGCATCAAAAGTTGGTTATGAATGTTAGGAGAGCTTAAACTATTTCTGGGTATGGTGGCATGAGGAGTACCGGGTGCTGGTGAGGGTGCTGGTTCGATATCATCACAGACGTCCATAAAACCTAGTTTGTTAACTGGACCTAAATCCATTTCACTTTTGTTCAGACTGTAATAATTTCCACCGTTGCTGAACAACTTGAAATTGTTAAAATTGTCGTAGTATGGTATAACACCGTTTAGATTTGTAAAAGGTAAAGTATTTTCTGGATAACTCAGTCGAGGTCTTCTGGGTAAAGTTACATAGCCTTTTGTTGCAACAAGTGGCATTTCTTGATAACTTGTATTGTGTAATCGGCTGTATAATGCTGAATTGATAGAAGATATGCTGTAAGTTGGCGATTTTGGACTTTCCTTAATCAGAGGTTTTTCTTGACTGGTTGTCCTGTTTGATGGCGATATCTGGCTGGTGGGTCTTAAAGGGAATGATAGTAAATCTGGAGGGTATGCTTGCGAATCTTGAGCTATACGATCTAAGAGTATTTCCTTGGATATTTTAGGTAGCTCGATGTCTTGTCTTATATGTTCCTCTGTTGGAGCTGTAAAAGAGAAATTGAGTTTTAATATTATTATTTTTTTGAACATTAGTTATAAATGAGAACCTATTTTTCAGTTCAAAGATCAAAAGTAATTTTAGCTTTGTAATCAAAAACATACATACAATTTACCAAATTAAATTTTCTAATTAGTAATTTTGTTTATATTATAATAGCTTGTATTGTAAATATCATAGTACTAACAACAACAATTTTCGGCATATGATATATATGGTATGTATAATACTTTGTGTTAAGTACTTATTTTAGATATATTGTGTATGAGTATATAGACGATGATTGATTGATATTTAGAATACATTAAACTCTTCCGTTACTAAAGTGAATTACAGACAACACACAGACAAAACTATTGGATTTAAAAAGTTGAAAGTGATAAGAAGTGAAATAATAGAGAATGTATTCTATATCTTTCACTAAATTCCCTCTATTTTTTTCACAATAAAATAAGTGAACCCATCAAAGCGTTCAGTTCCATCACCCAACACGCAATGATTTTATTTGAGCTGAAAGCGGACAACGCAGTGTCTCTCTACTTATCTTGCTACATGTAGGATACCATGTGAAGATAAAAAAAACAAGTTGGGGATACATAGCATTAGGTATATTATATTTGTGGCCGTCGTGGCACAGTGTAAATACGATGGTTGTGGGTTCGATTCCAACTCGGAGGAATTAACTATTTAATATTTTCAACGCCCTGGTAACGAGTCGAAGCGCGGCGTTGAGGTCCATCACTCAACACGCAATACCTCAAGAATTCGTTGAAAAATGGGGAATGTAGAATGGAGTGTCTTAACATCTCAGGCTCTAAAGCTAAAAAGGTATTATAATCAATTCGGAAGTTTTTTTTTCGAAAAGCAAATTACATTACCTAATTTAAGAGTCAAAGCAAAAGGCAACATCTGATTCAGACTTGCCATTGTTTCAACTTTATTACCAATTTACTATAGTTATACTTGCACGAGCCCTCTCATAAATTACTAGGACCGACAGAATACTATTTTCATGAAACATTCTTGAACCGTTGTCGTGCCGTTTACTATAAAAATTAACGGGGTTAAACTCCTTTAAGCCAAAATTAAAGTTACAGGCAAGCGAATTTGTGCCAAGTTTTCGATATTGTTTTTAGCTTTGGTGTATCGAATGAGAAAAATGAAGAAAAAAGCTTATCGAGTACTAAATTTTCGTATAAAAAAATACAAAAGTGGTGTTTGAATCTTGGAAGTGGTCCAAAGTTGTGTATTCGTAATCTTAAATTTTTTAATACGTACTTTGTAATATGAAAACCTAGTATCAAGACACTCATTCATATGAGAGGCAAATTGTATTAACTAATAATAAAAAAGGAAGTTACAAACATTATAAACTTGATATAAATTTATATTGAATAAAAAATGAAGCTGTCGTATGTGCACTAGGGCATCAAATGACTGTGAATAAGACGGTTATGGGTTCGATCCTGACTCGGATGAATGATTATATTTATATTATTTTCATTTTCCATCTCTAATAAACAAACCGCGGCGTTGAGTTCCACCACTCCATACACAATGTCTCATATTTAGGCCGATTTGTGAACAGAGTGTCTTAGCACTACGTTTCCTTTTTCCTTCTACGGTCGAAATAGAAGGAATAAAATAGATATAAATAGTAACAGAATAACTTAAATATTATATTACAGTCGTATACTAAAATGTTGAGTAAAAATTATGCAAAAACAAACTTGAGAACTTCTTAAAGTGTTAATAGGTTTAATGAAACGCTCTTGTCGTAATCGGGGCTCGGCTTGACTTTAAATATACCGAGTTAGGGAATTTGCGAGGGTTCTTTACATTTTACTAAGCCTTGTTTTGATATTGCAATTTAAAATATTATAAGAAGCGATTTAAAGTATTTATTTTTTATTCAGACCAGTCGGCCAGGAGCACAAGCGTGTGACTATAAACGCGACTGGTTTTGGGTCCGATCCCCACTCGAGGAAATTAAATGTTTCTTTAAATGTATATTTTCATTTATTCGCTCTTGTGTGGAGGCGCGACGTTGAGTTCCGCCACTCAACACGCAATGCGTCCGGCATTTGGCAGAAAGTGGGGAGCGAAGTTCTTTAATACTGGGTTCCCCCTGGCTACCCTGGTAACCTACTACCGTATCCTTAATATATGCCGTATCTTTAATACATGATAGAAAGAAAACAGAAAACTTCATTTCAAAACATTCTGTTCTTCTCTTTCCATCCAAATTTAAGCCAAACGCCGCACTTTGTCTACTGGAGCAGGAAAATGTCAAGAATTCATTTCCCCGAATGGGAATTGTATACACAATCACGCCCACAGTCTGACGCTGTGAGCCCACTGAGCAACTATGGTTTTTTTTATTTATTTTATAGAAAAGCAACAATAAAAATATTTTGTTTGATAAATTGTTTTAATGCTTATAAAATGTGCTGTTAAATGAAATGTGGATACTAACTGACTAAGTAAGGTGACAGAAGTAGCTATTGAAAAATATATGAATATGTGTAGAACGCATCTTAGCGCAGTGGAACAGCATGTGACTGTATACATTGTTAGGGGTTCGATTCACGCTTAAAAAATCATTCTACTTGAGTTACGTCACAGATGTAGTGTAATTTAATATAAACTGAGGTAATTAGGATTATTTATTGTTAACAGAGGAAAAGCAAAGTCACATTGAATTTAATTTGAAGTTCACGCTGTATCTCCCATATAGCAGTGTTGTCAGAAAGAATCCAGTGTTAATACGCTCCGTTCTTCTCTTTTTCCGTCCAATGTTCGAGACATTGCGTGTTGAGTGGTGGAACTTGACGTCGCGCTTTGTTTTGCTACCAGAGCGAGGTAATGAAAATAAATCATGCCTCCAAATGGTCATCGAACCAACCACCAGTGTGATTGCAGACAGACGCGCAACGGCCTCAATATCTGAAATATATTTTTCTGAGTTTGATGCTTTATCCCGCAGCAGCAGGGTAGACAAAGGGAGCCAGCCTAGTGTTAAGACACTGCGCTCCCTACTTACCGTCGAATTCTAGAGGCATCGTGTGTTAAGTGGCGGAACTCAACGCCGCGGTTTGAAACATGAATATTTGAAATATAAAGCTAAAAAAAATATTAAATACACATCCGCAAATGGCCTCCTTTAAAAGTAGCATGAATTATTCATATCGAAACGTTAAGAACCAATTTGTATCATTTCTTTTGCCAATACAGCACATTTTATGTCATTGGATGCTTTTAACGGAATTGACTGAATTGAACATATTATTAGGTATCACGATGTATCACATAGATATTGACTAAGATTCTTAGAAAATCAATAGCTATTAGAAGGCATTTTTGTTTTTTTCTGTTTCACTATTCATCCTATATGGATAGCAGTGTAGGAAAAGAGAACCTAGTGCTAAAACACTAATTCTCCGCTTTTCACCCGAAAACGAGACTGATTGTTGTGTTATACGCTACAAATAACATCAAATAACACAATTAATTATACGTTTCAGATGTTTACTTATTAAATAAAAAGTTAGGGGTAGCGGAAATAACCAGGAAAATTGAAAGGTAAATATTTAAGAATCCGTTTTTCTGATAGAACGGATGAAAATATGAAATGGCGTCAGTATGTGGCGGAAATAAAATGCTTATAGTTTGTGTTGTATGTCCCTTATACGGTGTTATATACTTATAGTTGGTGGAACTTTTTGAAGATCTGTATTTTTTTAATAGCTTCACGTTGTATACAGTAGGCAGAGGGAATCTAGTGTTAAGATAGTCCGTTCTTCCGTCCGTCCGTTCGAGACATTACGTGTTGAATGGAAGAACTCAATGTAAGTGGGAATCGAATTCATAACAGTATAATATTCTGCAAGAAGGACATTTGGTTGAGCTAGATGTTGTTTTTATTCGTGCGTGAACCTTTATTCTGTAATGTAGGTAGAGAGGACATAGTGTTAAGACACTTCATTCTTCCTTTTTCATCCTATTTTAATAAACATTGAGTGTTGACTAAGAAAAGTTTATCTGCACTTTTTTTAACAAAAAAAAATCTAGGTCCTCCAAATGGGATCGAGCCACTGTTCAGCAACGTGAAATATATTTTTTAAAGCTAAATAAATTAGCTAGTCCTTAACATTTGATGTTATATTTGAAACTGATTTATACAAGCATAATATTTTTTTATATTTACGCATTTTCCATTTCTCTTTGGTATGTCGCTTACTCTGCCTTTTCAATTTATATATAAACAAAATAAAATAATGTTATTTTAAATCATCAAGCCATTGTAGCGTAGCGGCACAGTGGCTAACTTTAAACGCGATGTTTGTGGGTGCGATTTCCGCTCTCGTGACTGAATCTGGTAACATTAAAAACATGGCAAATAAATTTCTTTTTCTAATGCGGTCACCAAACAAAATTGAGGTCCGCTACCTCATATTTTATTTTTTTAGGAACTCAATTTTTTTTTAATTAAAATTATTTCTAATTACACAAAACGCCTTACCTAAAACAGTGTCATTATCCAGTAAAGTCTTGTTAAGCTCCAACATTTCTGTGGCAGCGGTGGCGAGGGACGGGGGCTCGTACTTCCTTGGCGGCTTAGTCACGGGATTAACATCAGTCTTACAACCTTTTTCGGCTTCAGAGGCGACTGAGCCCTCTATTAACGCCTCGCCGTTTGAGGAACGAGTGTCAGTTTTTATCAGTCTTTTCAGTTCACCGTTCGTTGTTGTAAAATAACATACAGCTAATACAGCCCCAAAAATTATCACTATCGATGTCAAACAACCCACTAAAATGGCGAAGGAGTCAGCGTCCATACCAGCTATTGTACCAGCACCACCGTACCTTGTCAGGACAAGTGTTAAAGTTTTCTCGTCTCTACCGCCAGGGTTCTCGGCGACACAAGTATAATTCCCTCTATCACTATATCTAGTATGGAGTATTGTCAAATTCACCCACCGTATTAAGTCCATAGTGTTCTCAGATATAACGTAACGTATTTCACCGAAAGACCTCAACTCAATTGTTTTTCCATTGAACCGCCACACAACTTCCGGGTTGGGATTTCCAACAACTTTGCAAATCAGAGTCACGTTCTCCTCATAACTTTTAATAGTAGCGTCCGGTACCGGCTCCAGTATGGTAGGCCGGCAGGCAAAGTTCGACGAGTCTAATTCGTTCCAAAGTTTCGAGTGTACCGACGCAGGCTCCGCGCACGACGTCGGGGGCGTGTACAAGTTGTGGCTGATCACCCAATCCCTGAACGTTTGTAAGTTGCAATCGCATCTCCAAGGATTGTTGTGTAGATCCAAACCCGATAAGTTTCTTAATGCCATCAAAGTTTCCGGTTTCATATGGCTCAAATTGTTCCCGTCTATTCTCAATATCTTTAACTGCGGCAAGTTTACAAACGCCTTCGTTCCGATCCTGACGATCCTGTTATTGCTTACTTCAACTTTTTGAAGGAACTTCAAATTGCGGAATAGACCGTCCTCTAACTTATCGATAAAGTTGTTGCTCAAGTTTATTAATCTTAGTTTCTCAGTGCCTTTGAACGTGTCTGCGTGGAGGTATCGTATTCGATTTTTAGACAGATCCAGTTCGATCATAATAGCGAGCGTCATGAACGCTGCCTTGTGAACTGTGTCTATGTTACAGTCTCTCAAGAAGAGCTTTTTTAAATTGCTCAGCCCCACTCGCTTGAAGCCCTCTTGTTGTAATTGTTGTAAATTGTTATTAGATAGGTCTAATATTTGTATATCACTGCTTAGGTTAGCAGGCAATACTTTTAAGCTGGAGTTTGAGCAAATTGCGGCTTTGTTTCCGGACTGCCACCTGCAGTCGCAAGGTCTTTGGCATTCCGTGGTGAAGTCAGCAACAGTTGTGGTCGTCACAATGGATATGATAGCCATACTCAGCCATGTCTCCCAACATTTGTGTGCCATTTTGTTAGAGTGGTCATTTCTTCGTTTCCTTGCATTCCTGAACGATACTCTTCACCGGACGCATAGGTGTTCTGCAACAAAGAAAAAAATATGCATAAACATTTTTTTTTCATTGAGTTAATAATTCCTAAGTTTTCCATTATTTAAATATGATATGGGTCACTAAGTATGACAATACGAAATATCTATCGATATTTGAAACCACACCTATTAAACATAATATAATTTAACCTATTAAGTTATAATTGCAATCAATAAATACAAATTTTATGTATTATATAAAATTCGTTAAATTTTTTTTTCCTCCCACGCTGTACTCCTACTGGGGTAATCAGAGAGAACGCAGCCAAACGTTACATTAAATTATGTGAAACACTTTGAAAAGGAAAGGCGAATATTTATAAAAGTATATTTGTTTAATTTGTTTTAATATAATGTATATCCTCTAAATGATATATTTATTTATAAAGTTTATATGAAATTATATTTTCATTTATGATACATGAAAATCAATTATTATTATTTGCCTGAAACAGTGTCGTGATTGTTTAAACATTAATTTAAACTCAGTTTCTTTTCATAATATTTGATGTTATTTGAATAATAATTGTTTTCTTTAATTATTAACATATTCTATTAATTTTGTACGTTACACAAGAACAAAATTAATAAGTTGTGCTCCGCATACGGCTTCGGCTCTGCTATTATTATAATAATTTGGTTCGGGCACAAAAATAACTTATTTTTCATATCCAATAACAAATTACATATAATATGATGCTTAATATACACTTTTCTTTTCAATCTGGATGAATGGATCTTAACGAAATATTGAATGAGGCCAGTCGTGGCGCAAGAGCGTAAGGCTGTGAGTTCGATTCCCACTCAAGGGAAATGAATTATTATTTTTTTTCATTTGCTTGCTCTAACGAATGAGGCAAACGCAATACCTCTATAATTCGGAAGAAAGTGAGGAATGGAATTTATCCGTTATCATTAAGACACTCCGTCTTAATGATAACGGAGTGTCTGAACACTAGGTTCTCATTTTCCCTCTGCATACTCTGCTATGAGCGGGATACAGCGTGAAACAAAAATGAAATTACGTTAAAATAAACCGACTTCTACCTACTATTTTAAAAACAAAGAACTCAGTTATTCATAACATTTGTCAACGTCGTTTTCACTTCTCATTCATAATGCCTTGGTTTTTCCAGCTTTGTTAAGATACAGATTGTATGGGTTAAACGACTGGCTATGGTTTAACCTTAATTATAGAAGCTGTCATAATGAAATTTGTTGTGTATCTGTATAATTTTATTTAGTATGTATGTATAATATTTTTTTTTTGTTTCACGCTGTATCAGGATCAAGACAATCCATTCTTCATTTCCTACTAAATTTGAGACTATGATAGTCTTAGTCCATCGTGCAACTAAAAACGCGACGGTGTGGGTTTGATTCCTACTCAAAGAAATGAAATATTTTATATTTTAATTTTTTCGCTCTGGTAACAAGGCAAGGCGCTGCGTTGAGTTTTCCCACTCACGCCTCAATACGCACGCCTCAAGAATTCGACGGAAAGGGGGAACGGAGTGTCTAGTTTTATTAGGTCCCTTGCTACGTGCGGGATACAGCGTGAAGCTTTAACGACAGATCTTAGTCATTGAATGGCAGAACTCGACGCCTTCACCTCACTTCTTGTCTTTCTATAGCAGAGTATTAAAAGAATTCTCAAAATGATCCGAATGAGATTGAACTCGCAACCAGCACGTTCACAGTCAGGCCGATAAACATATCGTGAAAAGCGAAACATGAATAACTTTTTACATGTTTATCACTGCATTAAAGTACCTGAAAACAACACTAGACGGAGTACTATATTTTGAACATTTTTAAAGTAACGAAACTGCAGTTCACAAACCTTTTGTCATGGAAATTCTTAAATATTCATATTTTAAAGAGCACTTAACTCACTTCTTGATGGGTGAAATTATAGTTGTTGAAGCATTCGTGAGTTTCTTTTTCCTTTGTGATGTTTTAAATGAATAAACTAAGGCTTGGTTCAGGATGTGTTCACCAGGGATAGTCGGTTTACTTCCTGGACAAAGGAAATGTTTATTTTCATCTAAATATTATTTTTGTGTTTTTTTTATAACTTCGCTGTATCCCGAACATGTACATACACGAGTAGGCATAGGGAACTTGGAACCGACTCTCCGTTCGAATCCTCCGTAAATCACTTCCGTTCCCTATTTCCGCCTAATTCTGAAGGCATTGCGTGTCGAGTGGCGGAACTCAATGTCGCTATGTCATTCTAATTATATTTTTATAACTTCACACTGTATCCCATAGTTGGATAGATAGAGAAAAGCTAAGCAGCCGTGATTTATTTCCTCTCTCTAGTAACAAGACAAAGCGCGGCGTTGAATCCCGCCAATCAACAGGCAATATCTCAAAAATTAAGCAGTAAATTGGAGAACAGATTGTGCAAACACTAAATTTCGTCTGCCGAAAAAAATATATAAAACTAGGGCACAAAAATATAAATAAAAGTAACTCCTGCTAGAGTTTTACGAATCGTTTACTTTTACTTAAAACCTTTGTATATTAACGAGAAAACATTTCCTTTTATGGTGCAAAGATTTGTTATTAGACCTCTTTTCTATTTTACGTTTCGACGCCTCGACCGGCGAGTAGGGCGTGTCTAACTGACACTGTATTTTGCTTAAACTGTGTTATAGCACGCGACGGTTATGTCTTCGAATCTTATTTATATTGTATATGTCATGTATGTCGGTTATGGATTCGATTCTCACCTGGAGATGTGAATTATTTTAATTTATTCCCTCTGTTAACAAAGTAAAGCGTGGCGTTGAGTTACAAAACTAATTGATTATGTCCCAACAATTGGAAGGGAAACGAGGAACAGAGTTCTTAATACTTGGTACCTTTTTTCCTAACCTGCTAAGCGGGAAAAGGCGTGAATCTACGGTATTTCTTAAGAAATTATATTATTGGGTACATATTTGTTGCTATAAATAGAAAAATAAATTTAAAAGATTTAAACTCACATAAGTCAGACTCATAATTATAGACATACGGGAAATAAAAACAATATACTTAAGTAAACAAGTTCAATTCCTGCTTGAAGCATATTAATTTTTTTTAACGTACGCGTAGTGATAAGACACTCCGTTCTTATTAAGACACCTTTGGTCACCATTTTCCACCGAAATTTTCCATTGTGTATTGAGGGCCGGAACTCAAAGTCGCGCCTTGCCACGTACCAGAGCTAAGAAATTTAAATATTAAATATTTCATATCCTAAAGTGAGAATCGAACCCACAACCTTTTGCATTTACTGTCATACGACTCGCCTCATATCATAATTATTTTAATTTTTAAGAGAGAGGCCAGTCGTGGCGCAGGGGCACAAATGTGATTGCAAGCGCGGCTGGTTGTCAGTTCGATACCCACTCGAGGAAGTGAAATATTTATTTATATTATCATTTCTTCGCTCTGGTGTCGAAGCAAAAGCGCGACGTTGAGTTCCGCCACTCATCACGCAATGCCTCCAGAATTCGGCGGAAAATGAACAACGGAGTGTCTTAACACTAGGTTCCCTCTGCTGTGTGAAGGACTCAGCGTTAAGCTGATTTTTTAAAATTTAAAATACACCTCATCAAATAAAGCATATTTCTAATATTTTAAAGGTGAAACTTATAATTGGATTCCACGAACAGCACGGTATTTATTATGAGATAAGAAAATCAATTTCGGTGGCTCGTTACGCGTCGGGGTCCCGGGGGGAGCGATATTTCACATTCAGCATTCATTTATCTTTGATTTTGTAAACAATGGTTGTGATTCTCAACAATATCACTATGATGAAATGTAATTTGTCTTAGTTTTAAACAGATTTTCTTTATTTGATGTGTACTTTCGTTGTTTTTGCTTAAGTAATTTAAGATTCCATTTACCGTTTTAGAAAGATTTTTTGGTTAAAAGAATAAGTTTAACTAAGCCGAGGATCTGAATATTTGAAATATACACATTTTATCTATTGTCATATATACATTTTGATCATATATTACTTAAAATTAGTACTAATATTATAAAGCGAAAGAGTTTGATTGATTGAATGCGCTAATCTTAGGAACTATTAATTCGATTTCAATATGTTAATGTATCGAGGAAAGCTATGTGATATATAATTTTAATCATTTCGGTATACTTGCCAGAGCTGCTCTTAGGAAAAAATATAGTGAATAGCCTTTTACCTTAAGTGAACCCACGACTATCGTTAAATCAGCTATTATTGGCCTCAACCACTACACTTAATGGGTTATTTGATATAAAGTAAACAACATGGGTTATATGAAACAATTGACCTCGTTACTCCCTTGAGTCAATTTAAAGAAGATGGATGGATACGAAGGGAATGGAAAAGGTATAAAGATTTTTGGTTTTGCTCAAATAAAAATAAATCTATGCGTAATTTATATTCATCTACAATAAGTGCCACGACTACGAGGCCGTAGTCGCGCAGTAGCACAGCGTGTTATTGTAGACGCGACGGTTGTGTGTTCGTTTCCAACTCGGTGAATGGAAATTTTAAATTCCTCAGCCTGGTAACAGGACAAAGATCGGCGTTAGGTTCACTTAACAAGCAATGTCTCGAAAATTGGAAAAAAGATATAAAAATATTGCCTATTCAGTTAGGTTTTAACAAGTATTTTTGAATCGTCAAGTTACATGGAAATGTCAATAGTGTCAGTCCTACAGGAAGGAACCACCGTCTCGGAAGGCAGCTCTGCTCAGAAGAGACAGCAAGAAACTCAACAGTTGCTCTTCTTTAAATTTAAATTGATTTACTTTATATTGTTCTAGTGGCAAGTCCAAAATCACTCATAGAATTATATACTAAAAAGTGATAAGCGGAGTGTTTTAACACTAAGTTAATGTAAATATAACAAAAGGTACGGACCATAAAGTCTGTAGTGAAAGTAAGAATTAAAATTAAAAAAAAAAAAAACTAAGTTTTTCCTGCCTACCCTGCTGATATGCGGGATACAGCGGGGATCTTTCAGTTTAACTGAAAGAATTAAAATATAAAATTTACGACCCGATCGCGGCTTCGTTAACTTGAACTATAATATTAATCACTTTAATAGCAATATTTATATTTAAAAGTAAAATTTCAGCCAATTTAATAAAACATTTATAACAATTTTGTCCAACAATACTCTCTACAATGGTAAAACTTCTTTTATTTTATAAACGGATTGAAATAAAACAAACACTCATTGATCTTACCAAAACACAATAGTCAAAACTGCAATTAGATCAATAGATATAATAAAATTTCCTGATTTCCTTCGGCATCGTTAAATCGAGGTGGCACTGTATTATAGAAAAAAAGCTTTAAAATTAATTAAATACAGTAATAAAAATTTTTTATTGAGAAATTATATTTGAAATTATTATTTTCAGTCTAATCTAATGTAACATTGAATCATTTAGTTAAAATATAGTAGAATTGAAGATTTCCGTAGGTAGCGGTAACGCCGCGCTTCAGGACTGTAACCGATGTAGCTCCTAAACGGCTTGGCCTCCCTTTGTACAACTTTGCGAGGCTTATCTATAAACTATTAGCTGTTTTCAGCCAACAACCTATATTTTTGAAATTTCATAAAATGAAAACAATTTTTTTTCTACCAAAAATAAAATAAATTTATTTAAGCAAAATACCAATAAAAAGCTCATTAAATGAGGGATCTATTCCATTACTTTATTTATTTATTAGTCACTTATTAATACTAGATAATGAGATTTTAAAGAATGTATGTGCACCAGTCGTTCACGACTTCGAGCCCTTATAATTCCCAAAACTAAAGACTATATTATTAAAACTAGCGACCCGCTCGCGGCTTCGCCCGCTTATACCACAGAATTATGTTCGTGTTTTGATATAAAAAATCTTCATTGCAGCGCAATGAAGATTTTTTATGAGAAAGTTATTAAAACTTTAGGTCGCATTTTTGTACTTCCCATAATAATCTTCAATTGAATGTTTGAAATAAAAGCATAACTTATCGATACTTACAATAAAATCCTAACTCATCAGTGTCTGTACAGAGAAGATATTACAATTAACAATGTAATAGAACTTGGTCAGTTGGTCGCGTTGGTGCCTGTGCGTTTCTTCACGATAATCTCAGAAACTGCTTAACCAATTTAAATACTTTTCTGTTTGTATTTTGGCAAACTGCCCTTAAATATTGAGTATTTGTTTTATTTTAATCAGCTTCACGCTGTATCCCGCACACAGCAGGTTAGGCAGAGGGAACCTCGTGTTAAGACACTCCGTTTCCCACTTTCTGCCGAATTCTGGAGGCATTGCGTGTTGAGTAGCAGAACTCAACGCCGCGCTTAACCTCGACACCAGAACGAAGAAATGGAAGTATAAATTTAAGTAAATATTTCATCTTCTCGAGTAGGGATCGAAACCACAACCAGTCGGTTTTACAGTCACACTTCGTGCCGCTGCGCCACGATTGGCCTCAACTGGACTGGACTTTATTTCAATCGGTTCACACAAAGCTAAAACCAAATCCACGCTTTATCCCGCCTTTAGCAGGGCAGCTTAGTGTTAATATATTGCGTATGACTGATGTGCGAAATGAAAAAAATATTAAATTATAATTCAATCCTCCAAGTGGGGATCGGACCCACACCAGTCGCGTTATAGTCACAACTTTGTGCCCCTGTGCAGCGACGGCCTTTAACAAATAAGAGAAGAGAAGCGTCAGCGCTCCATTTACGGAAACATCATATAAAATAAAATATTTTAAACCTATACCTAAAGAAATTAAGCAACAGTGCAGACGTAGGTTTTTTTTTACATTTCACGATGTTTAATCATATCTATATTTCGTGTGATGCAGTTACGCATAGATACCAATAACGTAAACACATGCTACTACAAAAATACTACTAAAATCTTTAGAACTTTGAACTTTGCCGCCAATACCTACGACTCGATTTCGGAATGAGGCGTATGCGGCGGTTTCCCTTTGATAGGTTTATGTGTGCGTGCGTCGTTCTCGACAAATTATATTTTATTTTACAACGATAATTTTATTATTTATTTTGTTTGAAAAAATAACTTTTTAATTTTTGGGTTTTTTATAGAGTAGGTATAACTGTGGTTTCATTTAGATTGGTGCTGACAAAAAACTCTGTATAATTGAACATATTTAATATTTATAGCATTTTTTTGGTTAATAAATACCAATAGTTATTACAACACTTGCGAAAAACTAATATTTTAGGCAATTTTAACCTTTTGAAAAACTATCAATATTCTTATAGTTAATAAATTATTTTTTCAAATTAAAAAATAGTCTATGTTTTTCATCACAATGGCGGGAAAATATTCAAAATGTTCAAAATTACACTATAATACCAAATACCAAATAGTATTGACATTGTAGTGTTGATAGTAATTGAAAATAGTTATACTACAGTACCTTCATATGCACTGTTTAAACCTGTTTTTATGATATAATGTAGAATAATATATTCTATAGAGGAATCACACATTCTTTTTTTCTTTAACTATAACACGTAAATAAATTTTTTAGAGGTTACCCTGTACTAAGATGGCAGCTCTGTTCCCGCTTTTACGGCCCTGATATATCGATATAAATAATAGAAATATAAAATATTAGAAAAAATGGAGAAACGCAATTATATTGTATTTTTTCTTTTTTTTCATACTTGAAACGTATTAATAAATTTACATACAATTCATTTGTTTTGAATATAACATTCACATTCAAGTTTAATCAGCTTCACGCTATTTTAACAGATGACATTAATATATTTGATACTTCCTTAACATGATTATTTAATGTATTTTTTATATATAAAGTCTTGAGAAAGTTCTCTTCAGAAATATATCTACTGTAAATGAATGCAACTTTATATATATATATATATATATATATATATATATATATATATATATATATATATATATATATATCGAGAGGACAATAACACACCTACACCTTGACAGCCCCGCTCGCTCTCTGGTACGCCGGCCCAGAAAGCGACCCGACTGCCCGGCAAATCGGTCGTGTCATTGCCCTTTCGCTTGGTCTCTGTCACACAAACGACATCCAAATCTCTATCATCCATCACATCTAATAATTCATTCATCTTTTCTTCCATCCCTCCTCTTACATTCCACGTAGCTATTTGTAGCTCCGTCCTCCACCTCCCGCCGTTCCGGACATGGCGTGTTGGGTGGCGGTCCCCAACGCCGCATTCGTCGCCACTTGACACACCAGCGGGGACGCACTGGTGCGCGTCGCCTTGGGGGGACGCCCTATCAGTGCGCTCTCTCGAGGTGCACGTGGCGGATGGAACGTTGCAGCCCTCGTAAGGGCTGGCAGGGGTCGCTGCGAGCAAGCCTTCCATCTTGGACCCCCACATATATATATAACGCCAATGATTAAAATGTATTGACATCACCGCGTCATCTAAACACAATATAAAGTTTTATAAACTATGAACTCACAATCAGAATTTACTTTCCAAATACATATACAGTAATACCCCTGATTTACGCGGTAGGTGGGACCAAGCGATTGCCGTGTAAGTCGAATTCGCGTAAGTCGGGGTTCAACTTTGCATATAAAGTTTTATTAATCAGTTTTATTAATCAGAATAAAGTAACCTAAACCGGAGTTATTTTGATGTCGAAGGCTTCATATATTCTAACAATGTTGCCTGCCGAGTAAAATTTTTCTTCTTTTCCAATTCACAAATTTTCATTTTTACTTCAAAGTCTTTAATTATATTTAGTTTACACTCCAAAGACAGTGTTTTTCTTTTCTTGTTATGCTCAAATGACTCATTTTTCGTTAATTAGAGATTATAAGTAAAACACACTGCGCACGTAAAACAATTTCACGCGGAACATGTTTAAACCTGTCGCAAACTTACCACTGAGTGGGCAGAGCGAGAGAGCGCGTATCTTCGAATTCGCGTAAAACGGGGTACCGTAAGTCGGGGTATTACTGTACTTTTTATTGCAGATATCGTCATTTGAGCTAGTCCCTAAAAATATAAATACTTTATTATTTTTGTTAATGTCACCAACGTTGACGTTTAAAATAATAATTATGGTAGACTAAACAACTATTAATTGTACTTCTTTTTTCAGCTTCACGCTGTAGGCAGCAGCCGCACACGGTAGGCAGAGGGAACCTAGTGTTAAGACAATCTGTTCCCTACTTTCTGCGGAATTCTGTAGGCATTGCGTGCTGAGTAGTGAAACTCAACGCCGCACTTTGCCTCGTCACCAGAGCGATGAAATGAAAATATAAATTTCAATAAATATTTAATTTCCTCAAGTGAGAATAGAACCCACAAACAGTTTACACTTTGTGCCCCTGTGCCACGAACGGCCTCAAATTATTTTCTTCTTTTAAATTGTGGTTAAATACAATAATCGTAATTTAATTATGTCAAATTTCTATTAACCGACTTCTTAAAAGAGGAGGTTATCAATTCGACTGTATTTCTTGTCTTTTTTACCTCAGAACTTTTGTATGTGTGAACCGATTTTGATGATTCTTTTTTTATTTGGAAGCTAGTGTGTCCCGTGTAGCCCTATTTTAATTTAGTTCATTTCCGACAATGGTATCTATGAGAAAATCATATAAATCTCAAATTTACATTAAGTATGTGCGCGACAAATGGACGAATAACTCAATATCAACTCAACCGATTTTAATTATACTTTTTTTATTAGAAAGGGTACACATAAAGGGTAGTTTGGTGAAAGTTTGGTTAAGTTAAGAGTATGAAATCCGATTGAAATTGAAGAAGTCGATTTTTTTTATTAAAAAATATAATTATGTTATTTTTTCTGGTAAAATTTCTTTGTACTCTATGATAAAAACTATTCTATAAGTTGCATTAGGCTTTGAACTACTACCATGCTAAAAATAATTTAATTTCATACAGTAGTTATCGGTTTTTTAAGTAATTTACATTTTTCAGTTTTTATTTTTTTTAAAGAAAACTATAATGAAATTCGGAATGAAACCCAAAAAAAATGTACCTTGGGACCTTAGGCTAATACCATGCAAAAAATCATCAATTTCTGTCTGGTAGTTTTTGCGTGATTGACGAACAAACAAACCGACAGACAGACAGACAGACAGACAGACAGACGGACAGACAGACAGACAGACAAGAATTCTACTGAGTGGTTTTTTAGGTTCTATAATCGACATATAAATGGACCTGATTTTTATTTTTTTCATATCTTTCATGTACAGAATTGACTTTTCTATCCTTTTATTATATAAGAGATATTGTGCAATTGTGTTGAGGACCCATATACATATTAAAAAATAACCAAAATCGGAGACCTCGACTTTTTTTACCTTTTCGCTTTGCGTGGAATGTTCCATATATATATAAATATCTTATGTACAGACACCGATCGGTTATGACTTTTTTCTCTACCTACCCTGCTGTATGCGTGAAGCTAATAAAAGAACAGAACATACTAATGTCGTCGTGGAGCAATGTCTAATTGTGACTTGGATTCCCACTCGAATAATAAATTATTTTCATAAACTTCGTATGGTAACAGAATCTTACGTACGACTCTTATTTTCGAAAATTGGGCAGAACGTGATACACGTAGTGTCTTGACACTGGATTCTCACTGTTTTTCTTGTAATGGGGAAAAGTGGATCTGCTTTCTTTTTTTTCATTCAATCATTTTTTTCCTGACTGATACGTACGATGTTTGAGCCAAATATTAATTTTCATAATCATATTTAATGTATACATACGTTAATAAAATAAACGATAGCTACTTTATATGTTTTTTTTCATTTAATTCCGTAATAAATATACCCAAAATTTATATTTACTTTTTTGTTACTTTTTATATAAACACGTAACGAATTTTATTAAAAATAACGAGGCCTTGTTAAATGTTTAGGGATTTTATACTTTTATATAATAAGAAATTATTTTTATAAAATTAATATTGAGGCGCAAATTCGTGGCGCAGCGGCTTAGCCCCTGATTCTAAGGCAATGGTTGTGGGTTCGATTCCTACTCAGAGAAAATAACTATTTTCATTTGCTCACTCTAGTAACTAGATGGACGACCGCGTCGTTGTTTTCTTATTCTTTCTCTACTAAAAATACTACAACTAAATGTCCCGAAATTTACTCAGAAAATGGAGAAAGGAGTGTCTTAACACCAGGTCCCTCTGCCTTCCCTTTCATATGCGTTACACAGCTACAACTAAGTTAAATATGTACAAGATTTTCGTACAGCATTAAGGAAATGAAACAATCTAACCTGAATAGTCGAATAACAGTGAAATGGGCATTCAAACCAAATAGACGCCGGTAATTCAGACGCCGCTGACACGTAGGACGAGAGCCGCAAAATGCTTACTATAAGGTGTAAGTGCTATGAAGGAGAATGGAAGATTTGATGATATTACAAACAATATATATATATATATATATATATATATATATATATATATTCGCTTCATAGCAAGGACGGCGTAGAGGAAAGGGAACATGGGACCCTAGTGTGATATGGGAACCCACACTTTCCGCCTAATTCTGGAGGTATTATTGCATGTTGAGTGACGGACAAACACGAAGTCGCTTTTCCTTGTTACCGTAGCGTGAAGTGAAAAAAAAAACCTGTTAAGTGAGACTTGGATTCGCCAAGCTAGGCTTCCTTCCGTACCAATTTCGCAATTGTAGGTCAAGGGGAAGGACAACTTATAAAAGTTGACAAACTTAAGTTAGTACTAATTTTGTCTAAAATGAACTACAAATATAAGTTTATAATGACTTTTTTTCTACGAAATATCTATAATTATCTCCTTTCGATTTTTTTCTTGCTTGCTTCTTTTGTGCTTCAAAGGACCATATACCTAAACATTTAAAATTAATTCCACCTTAATACTTCTTCGCGATCTCGAGATGAATGGTCTTAATAGACGGGCATGATGCTATAAGGATTCCATTTTTATCTTTTTCATTTACGGATACTTAAAGATACGTCTTTTACTTGATTGTACATGCTCGTACATAGAGACATAGAACTAAATACGAATTAAGTGTCACTGCAGTTTGGATAAATTCTGCTATTTTTCAGTTGTATAAACAGTTTTTCAGTCATTCAGAAAATATTGCTACGTCATAGCAATGTTGCTACAAAATATATGGTTGCCATGGAGAGAATTTTTTCAGTTCTTTTCTTGTCAACTGCCATAACTAGCGAGTGTTGCAAAATGTTTTGTAGCCATATTGCCGCAATCATGTCGGCTGGATTAGACGAAAAAAAACTAAGAAATGTTTAGTTTTAGTAATCGTAGTTTAACTCACGCACCGTCCAATTTTCGAAATATTTAGAATTAAATGATGGAATTGGATGCCGGGCTTTCTTACCAGAGCAGGGAATGAAAGGTTTTTTAAACATTAGCACTTCCCCGAGAAGGTTCGAACCGAAAAACATTGCTGTTATAGGCAGACGCCATTCCACTGCGCCATAGCGGCCTCGAAGAAATATATCTTAGCTTTTAATCTTCAACTTAAAGTAGAATATTCATATTTGTACAAAGTTTTAAATCAATCCATTAAAAAGAAACTTTCATATAAACTTCTTAAATCCATTTAAATCTTCAATTCGTTTTAGAACTTAACGAAAGTCGTTCAGTTGAGATATTATGTCCAACGATGCGATAGTCTGAGTTTAACTTAAACTTAAATTCATCATATTCAGAGTATACATATATTTAAATGTTATCCATACCTCCAACTAGCGAGACAAGGACGGATGTGGACTGCCCAAGATCAACCAGAGTAGAAGAAGTTGAAAAAGGTTATATGCTATATTACATCACTTTAATTCCTAAGTTGCTTAAACAGTCAGTCAAGGGTAGACTAGACTACTCGAGCTAAGCTGCAGATAGGAGTGAAATCTATTGTTCTAACACTAGGTTCTCGCCGGAGAAAGCTGAAATTTGGTACGTAGGTTTTTGGGGAGTCTTAGGGGGCATAAAGAGAGAGATATCCTTAAATTTATACGGGAATGGGTAAAAATGGTAAGATTCTAATTTTCATAAAAGATTGGTAACTATTTACAAAGATTTAAACTATTTAACAATCCCGATAACAGAGGAATGAACTATTTCTGTTTTTACACTCAGGCGAAACAAAGCGCGGCGTTGAGCTGTACCGATGAACACTTTTTGTCTCGCATTCAGCCGAAACCAACGACGCACACAGCACAACGACGGTGTCGCCATGATGACGACTAACCTTTTCCTTATTTCATATTAGATGGTTCCATTACTGGTCGACGATGCTAGTTTGTCATCTTTATTACGGCCGATGTCATTATAGCTCTGTCATTATTGTCATATCATTATTTATATACAAAATGTCTTTTATTAAACGTTGGTATGGTTTAGGGGTAGATAGCTGTACGAGATGGTTATTAGTTCAAATATTATAGGGATATAGATTTTAGTAAATAAATAAACACAATATATACATGTTTCATGTTTAAAAATAAAATTAAATGTAGTAACATATTTGGTTTTGGCATTTTTACAATTTTTAAATTAAATTAACTAGTGAGAACGTCTTGCAGCTCTAGAATAGCTACTGTAAACGTGACAGTTGTAAGCAGCTCGATATCCACTCGAAGAAATTACTTATACTGACTGCTATATAAAGGATAAAGATGAAAATAAACTATTTTAACGGGATTAGTTTCGTTTATATTATTAAAATGAGCATAGCAGGGTATGCAGAGGGAACCTAGTGTTAATACACTCCGTTCCCAACTTTCCACCGAATTCTGGAGGCATTGCCCGTTCACACCAGACTTCGACACCAGAGTGAAGAAATGAAAATATAAACTTAAATAAATATATCGTTTCTTCGATTTGGAATCGAACTCACAACCAGCCTCTTTTATACCAATGGTGTAATCCTAATAATTGTATTTTCAATAATCATTTTCGGTACGTCGTGGTGTAGTCGTGGTGCAGGGGCAGAAATATGAGACTGTACACGACGGTTGTGGTTCGATTCTCACTCGGGAGAGTGAAATATTTAATATTTTCTCGCTCTGGTAACGAGGCAAAGCTAGGTAAAGACACTCCGTTTTCGTTCAATTATCGAAACATAATGTGTTGAGTGGCGGACTCCAACGCCCGCCAGGGAATAGAACCCACAATCGTCGTATTTACAGTCAAAAGCTCACCATGACGGAACATATTTCAAAGAAAATTACATTCAACATTTGTAAAAGACATTTCTTTCTGCTTTCGTAATTTAACTCAAGGAGATTTTATATAAATCTAAATTTTAGTTAACGGAAGCGAAATAGAGAGGATTTATTTAAGTAACTCAAGTAATTGTCAGGTGATATATTTACGGGCGCGGGTTCGAATCTGGGTCGTACAGTGATTTATGAGACGGTCGCGTTTCCCGCAAAGTAGATGTTTTTTTTTCTGATTTCAAATAAAAGAGTGGTATTCGAAGAAAAATACATATAAATGTATTGACTGAAGTGAGTCCGTCGTGCCAGAGTCTGATTGTGAACACGACAGTTGTGGGTTCGATTCTTGGAAATTAAATGTTTTCATTTTCGCGCTGTGGGAGCAAGCCAAAGCATGGCCACTTTTCAGTTCAGATAAGTCACTCAACACGTAATGCTTCTACAATCAAGCAGTAAGTGGGGAACGGGATAGCATTGGTATTGAGTTCTATTACATTTTATGATATATACCTACATATTATTTTTGTTTTTCAAATTCACACTTTACCCCGCACCTATATCTAAAGCGTCTATAGATGAGGAACTTAGTGCCAAGATACTAAGTCCTGTGCTTCATATTTTTTTAATTTTATTATTTATTCTATCTAAACGGATTTGTTGGGATAGTGTGATTAATATTATTAAAATGAAAGAATTTTGGTTAAGTAATTTTTATATTTATTTTCTGATATACTCGTATACACAAATCAACAAAAACTACAAAAAAATACGAATTACTTACTAAAATAATACTTTTATGGGCGCGATAATTAAAATTCACGTGGACCAATATGTGGGCAGAAATCTATATGCCTATATCAATATAAATAATGATTTTTAGTAAATAAAAATTTAAAACTACGTTAATAGCAGAGCTTTCTTCGGAATCGGTATTCCGATCATCATCACCTGAAACCGGAATACAAGGGATTTTTCTATTTTACCTTTTAAAATTCACGCAAACAACGCTGCCGGTGACGACTAGTTTAATGTAAAAATAATAATTATCAATTTTCTGAAAAAAAAAATTAATAAACAAGATAAACTGTCATAAAGCAGCAAAAAAAAATGTTGAATGAATCATACAAAAAACTGTCTGTACAAAGAAATTTTCTTATCCACCGTCATCCCCCTAGCAAAGTGGATTAGTTAGTCTTTATAAAGAAAAAAAATATATAATGGACTTATCACAAACTGCTATTGTTAGAAATCTGGACGTGAAGGGTGAATTAAATTATTTTATACTTAAACTTAATTAAGAAGGAAATTATTATTTTTAAGCTTCACGCTGTATCCCGCATAGCATGGTGAACAAAGATCTACTGACATTAAAACTCTCTTCACCACGTCCTACCCGTTTTCGAGACATTCTGTGTCGAGTAGTGGAACTCAACGCCGCGTCTTTATGTCCCGGAAAGGCGAAATGAAATTTATTTCTCCTGACTAATAGATGAACCCCTGATATGAGACTTTTGTAGTTATTACGTATTTTAACCAGCTTCACGCTGTATCCCGCACACAGCGGGTAGGCAGAGGGAACGGATAGTGTTCGTTCTCCACTCCGTTCCCTACTTTCTGCCGAATTATGGAGGCATTGCGAGTTGAGTGGAACTCAACGCCGCACTTTGCCTCGACACTAAAGCGAAGAAATGGAAATATAAATTTAAGTAAATATTTCATCTCCTCGAGTGGGGATCGAACCCACAACCAGTCCGTTTTACAGTCACACTTCGTGCCGCTGCGCCACGACTGGTATTTTAAGCAAAATGTATTCTTATTCTTAGCAAAGGTTATTAAAAACGTGTTAATGTATGAAATTAGATACTGTTGACGTTCACGCGGTGAAGCTAACGAATTTTTATATGAGTTAGGATTTTATAAAGAATATTAAATATACTTTAAGAAAAGCAGTCCTTTTTTCTGTTTCTCAAAGGTAAAATTGCTCTTTTTATTTCTTATACGATATAATATCAATATTAATATTTTTACCTAAAATCAAAAAGAATAAGATTCAAGAGTTAATATTTGTAAAGATTTATTTCAATATTTAAAAAATATATATAATACATAAATCGACCAGTTGTGACGTGCGGTCACAATGGTGTAAACGCGACAGGTTAAGAGTTCGATTCCCACTCGAAGAAATGCAATATTTAATATTTTCATTTCTTCGTCCTGGCGTCGAGGCAAAGTTGAGTTCCGCCATTCAATACGCTGTGCCTCCAGAATTCCACGGAAAAAGGTGAATGGAAGTGTCTTAATTGAAACAGAGCGTGAAGCTATCATTTTTTTTTATAGCTTCACGCCAGTTTTTTATGATAAAACGCGGCGTTAAACTCCAACGCTCAACACGCAACGACTTGATTTAGTGCCGAAAACATATGGCCTAAGATCCCATCGTTTAAAACTGTAGGGATTAGATTTTCTAATGAAACTTATATTTAAGAATGATACATGATAGTAGAATAGATTACACTAGGGTTGCCCAAAAAAATCCTGCCGCAATCACCTTTAATTAATGTTTTTCGTAACTCGTTTTTGGAGAAAATTGCACTCATATGTTTTTTATGTGAATCGCACATCATTTGAAAGAAAATCGCATAAGGAATTAGAAAAACAATGGTTGCCAGCTCTCAGTCTGCCGCAAGCCCAGGGTTGCCTGGTTTAAAGAGGTCAGTTAATGTTAATATTTACACTTATGCGTTTTTTTAATGAATTATATATCAAATTAAAGCTTATTTTTTTCTCATCACTAAAACACATGGTTGCCTGCAAAATAACTGCCGCAAGCAAAGGTTGCCATCATTTGAAATATTTTATTCCGATTCCGTTTGAGTTAGAATAGACGATGAAATACGCGGTTTGCCTTATGTTTTAAAGTAAAATATTATAAAATAGAAGGTCAATCTTAAAATTTATATTTATTCTAGCTGTTCACCTATTAAATGATGATTTTAATCATATTAAGTACATACAAAAAACTATTTAAACATGAAATCATCCTTATTTTTCCATTGAAATAATGAATCTATGATATTAAGTCTTTGTTAAATCCAATGTTTTCCAGATATTAATACTCGTTTAAATCGTTATTTTAAAACGACTAAATTATCATCTATATATATAAAACAAGTACCTGACTGACTGAGGTAAGACGCACGCACAGCCGCTGATGGTAGAAACGTGAAATTTGGACAGATGTTTTTTTTCGTAATCTGGACATCCACTAATAAGGGATTTTAAGAAAATTAAACCCTAAAGGGATAAAATAGGGGCTGAAAGTTTGTATGGGTTTTTTTTAATCGGCACCGATTTTTATAATATTTGAAATTCAGACTCCTAAAAATATTTCATTGAACACATGTTTCATGGTTTTTTAGAATTCACTCCGTAAGGGTCCAAATAAGCGGGCGAAGCTGCGCGCGCCCACTAGTATTAAATAAACGTTTACAAATATCGTTCTATTATAAGGTATTAATAACATAATGTTTTCATAATATAATGTAGGTTGACAATTATTGCAGATATTTTATTTATTAATCAAGAAAATATGGAAAATTACCTCGTTATAAACTCTCAATCTCTCTCTTCGTCCTCAGAGAAAAATATATAATATTAAACATTAAATTTAATTATACTTATCAAACATTAATTATACTTACGTTTTGCATTAGAAAATAATTGAAAAATAAAAATCAAATCAGATTCACGCTGTATCCCGCACGCAGCAGGGTAGGCAGAGTGAACCTAGTGTTAAGACACTCCGTTTCCCACTCTCGGCCGAATTCTGGAGGCATTGCGTGTTAAATGGCAGAACTCAACGCCTCGCTTTGCTTCGACACCAGAACGAAGAGATGGAATTATAAATTTAAGTGAATATTTCATCTCCTCGAGTGGGGTTCTTCTTTATAATTTTGTTTTACAACAATGAACTTTTTGTAACACTGTAAGTGATAACCGTGCATTGTGTTACTATTTAAGAAAATGTTACTGTATATAAAATTCATTTTTTGGCGAAACAACAACATCATTTTACACTTCAGACTCATTATTAACTTCCACACACATTTTCGCACAAAAAACAGATCTTCATTTTTGTCATGTTAACTAAAAACGTCTTCACTCCAAAACGAAAGGTAAGTAACTAAGTAATATGTTCAAAAACATCTCATTTGGCCATCTGCACTGTTATTGCATTTAAAAACAATACATCTACGAAAATAAAATTATTGCATTTTGTTTGCTTTGTATACCGCCGCAAAATGTTTATCTATAGTAAAAAGTAGACAACTAATTGATATTTGCCGACTCCTGGTCATAAACCTTAAATAGCTTTTATTATTCGGCATTACTGTCGAAATTTCTTAGAATTTATTTTTGATAAATTAATTTTGTTTATTATAATTCTATTAATTTCTTAAAAGCTGCGTGAGAAAAAAAAGATTGCGGCAACCGTTTTCAAAAAAAAAACGAGAGAAAAAATCATACGAGCAGAGGACAAAGAGAGAGAGAGTATATTGAAATGTTATTTTCCATATTTTCTTAATTAATAAAAACACTTACGCAATAATTGTCGCCCTTCATTATCTTAAGGAAACATGATGTAATTAATTAACCTTATAATAGATTGATATTTGTAAGCATTTATTTAATTAGATAATTTAGTCGTTTTAAAATTATAATTTAAATTATTAGTATTTAGTATTTAGAAAACAGATTTAGCAAAGACTATTAGTATTTAGAAAACAGATTTAGCAAAGACTTAATATCATGGGTTCATTATTTCACTTGAAAAATAAGGATGATTTCATATTTAAATAGTTTTTTGTATGTTCTTAATATGATTATAATCATCATTTAACAGGTAAATAGCTAGAATAAACATTAATTTTAAGATTGACCTTCTATTATATAATATTTTACTTTAAAACATAAGGCAAATCGCGTATTTCATCGTCTATTCTCAGTCAAACGGAATCAGAATAAAATATTTCAAATGATGGCAACCTTTGCTTGCGGCAGCCATTTTCCAGGCAACCATGTGTTTTAGTGATGACAAAAAAATAAGCTTTAATTTGATATATAATTCATTAAAAAAACACATAAGTGCAAATATTAACATTAACTGACCTCTTTAAACCAGGCAACCCTGGGCTTGCGGCAGACTGAGAGCTGGCAACCATTGTTTTTCTAATTCCTTATGCGATTTTCTTTCAAATGATGTGCGATTCACATAAAAAACATATGAGTGCAATTTTGTCCAAAAACGAGTTACGAAAAACATTAATTAAAGGTGATTGCGGCAGGATTTTTTTGGGCAACCCTAGTGTAATCTATTCTACTATCATGTATCATTCTTAAATATAAGTTTCATTAGAAAATCTAATCCCTACAGTTTTAAACGATGGGATCTCCACCTAATACAACAACACAAACAACACAACAAACGAATGGCTCAGTTCTCAGCCTATCTTACAATATGTCGGATACAGCGTAAGGCAAAAAAAAAAATCCCTCACATTCAAACACGAAGGCAACCATTAAGACTTCCCAATTTCACAATTACTGTACATTTAAATGCTTAACAAGTGAAAAATATTGACCTACATTTCAAATAAATCCACAGAACAAAAGCTAGTTTACTGCAATACTTTGGGAACAATGAGAATTAATATTGAAGTACAATCGTTGACAAAAACCTTGTGAATTTAAAGGTACTAAAATGAAATTTACACTTGTAAGTGGTACCAAATTAAGTAGTTAGTGGCTAGAAATTAAACTTACCAAACGGAATGAGGAATAAAATTCTGTACAACTTAATTTTGCTTTTTTGCAGTTTTACACGTGTCGTGCTTGTTCCACGAATACTTTTACATATCAAATTAACAATTTTGCTCTTCAAATTCATTATTTTACATATTGAACTCGGAATTTTTCACTTTAAATTAATAATTTTACACTCCAAATTCGTAGTTCTTGAAAAATAAAATATTTTCATTTTATCAGTATATTATTGGTTAATAACATGATTTTGGCGGAAAGTAAGGAACGGAGAAAACTTAGACATCAATCACTTGATTTTTACTTTCAGCTAAATTAAAGACGACGAATATACACATACATTTTGTCTATATAAAGAAATGTCTATATATAAAAATATACAAATATTTTGATCGTACCTTTTTCGTTTTGGTGTCTTTTTGCTTTTTGCGTCCATCTGTTCCAATAGTAATAATATCTGTGAGTGCTTTATAATAACGTATAACATTAAGTTATGAGTTTGTAATTACAAAATACGCTTTATTTTTCAATATTACATTTTTATTTCAACTGATACCCATTTGAACCCACATTTACATCGACTCCTATACGACGTTGCTTGTAGTTAATTTAAGCTAGCTACATTACATACTAGCTTTTACTTTGACTTTACCTTAGCGTACATACTCCCTTCATCAATAAATGCTTAATTCGAAATAGTAATTACTGAGAATAGCGCTTTAAAACAAACAAATTTCTCAACTTTCATTTCTTTCATATCAGTATACAATATTTAAAAGACGGTTTAAAAGTAGATATACAATGTTTTTCCTCAATGGTATTTAATTCCACAACTATAATTATTTTTAATGTATTATTTTTCTGCTTAACTCATTATTATTTACTAAAATCTATTAAACCCGATTGTCAGCCATGCCCTAATGTATTATGTAGATGTTGACATTAGAATTAATGGCAGATTATCGCAGTTAAAGCCTACTTATCTTGATTAAATCTGATTGGTCACAGGAATTACAGTGTGTAATTAATACGCGTTTAGCCCAAAATATATTGAAATTTGGACAGATTTCAGACTAATTTTCAGGTATTTGAGCGAAATTCGTATGTTGAAAGTGGAAATGATCAATTTAGAGCTGGATAGAGATAATTAGTGGTCTTAATTAAGGAAATGTTCCTTAATTAGGAAATATAAATCAGCGATTTATATTTAATGGGTGAAGATATTTTTTTATTATTTTAATTTAAGCTCACTGTTCTTTTGTTATAATTATCTTTAGTAGTTTTAACTAAAAGTTAAATCAAGAATGTAGCTCTAGGTAGGCGGAACTTACGTCCCACTTTGCCTACCTCAAGTGAGCGGAGAAATGAAATCAACTCAGACCTTTCAAGTGGGTAGCTGGTAGTGATTATATAATAGACTGATCTGACTTAAAATATTTTTTCAGTCAGATCAGTCGTGGAGCAGGGTCGTGGGACTGTAAACGCAACAGAGTGTGGGTTCGATTTCCGCTCGAGGAAATGAAATGAAATATTTAATATTTTTATTTTTAAACTCTTGTATCAGGGCAAACCGCGACGTTGAGTTCCGCCACTCAACATGAAATTCGAAAATTCCTCCAGAATTCAGCGAAAGGTAGGGGACGGAATTCTGTCTCCAGAGGAGGAGACGGTTCCCTCTGCCTACCCTGCTATGTGCGGGATACAGTATGAATCCAAAAAACAGAAACTAAAAATAAAAGCAATTTAAATTCACTCAAACGAAATATAATAAAAATTAAAATTTTTGAGTACACGGCAGAATTCACGGCCATCTCGTTTACAGTCGTTATACCACTTTACTATAATATCCTCTCAAATAAGAAATAGATTCAACCAAAAGTATTACATCTTACAAAGCGATTCCACCATTCAAAATGTACCCCTAAAAAAAATCTACCCTCACTATCTAACCATCGCACTTGTAGGCTATTTGTTCATAGCCGCGTCAAACGAGACCATTATTTAACAAGGATTACTTACAAATACGGGTTATAGGCTAATGGATCTGAATTCTCGGCCAGAATGTGTGGGGAGAGGTGAAAAAGTAGAAAATAAAACGTAAATCATTACCTGGTTCTGTAGGTGAGATAATGTATGTGTTATAGATAGGTTCAAGCTGTTTTTATTAGGTAGATAAGAATAGTGATATATTAGACCCTTCTTCTTCTTCCCTTAGACTTGAGGGAGTTTAAATTGATAGGTTATTTTTATTTCCCCAATTTTTCATTTCTGGTGGACACAGCACGGCGTTGAGTTTCACCAGTCAACACGCATATATCTCGGATATTGAGGGAAAATTGGGGAATGCACTGTCTTAACGCTAGGTTCCTTCTGCCCACCCTGCTTTACAGAAGCTGTTCCTATAGGGAAAATACATGAAGGTGCTATGAAGCTACTTTTTTAATGCCTAGATAACATGGTAGAAGACCTATAGGCCGATTACTTTGACAATAGTCTGACGCTGTCAAAGAGCTTACTGGACTCCACATTATTAAGACAAGCTGATGATAGAGAGGCACGAAAGCATCTCGTCAGCTCCTCTACCAGGGTCTACCAGAAAAGTTACAAACTTCAGTAATGAAGAAAACAACGAAGAAGAAGAATAATGTGTTAAAAACCATAACATAATACGAAAAAAACATGTAATATACAAAATATAATTACTTAAATGATAAATATCAGAAAGCCATATCACTATCTTGCCCATTGTTTACCCAACTGTAAAATGAAAATATTTTAAACGTAATCATTCCACCAAACACGATACGAATCCATTAACATTGCGTTTACAATCCCACTGCGCCACGATAATCTCCATTGATCATAGACTATACAGTAAAAACATACATAACAATATCAATTAATTGATATATTTATATTTTTAAAATAAGGATTGAGGCCAGTCGTGGCGCAGGAGCACAAAATGTGACTGTAATACCGACTGGTTGTGGGTTCGACCCCCACTCGAGGAGATGAAATATTTACTTAAATTTATATTTCCATTTCTTCGCTCTGGTGTCGAGGATAAGCGCGGCGTTGAGTTCTGCCACTCAACACGCAATGCCTCCAGAATTCGGCAGAAAGTGGGGAACGGAGTGTCTTAATAATAGGTTCCCTCTGCCTACCACGCAGTGTGCGGGATAAAGCGTGGAGCTGATTTGATTTAAAATAATTAAACAAACGTCATTCAACAAAGTATCTCTGAATGGACGAAATGCGGATACGGTTTAAATAATTCCAGTTAATTGATAACGAAGTGTCTTTTCACTAAAATGTATGTGCCGAGGTATAAAATATTTAAAATTATAAAAAAAATTAAGAAACTAAGAAAAAGAAAGATAAGTGTAGGTACGTAGTAATAGACTTTTACGACGTTTAAGAACGCCGCGCCGTATAAATTCTAGTCGTAAAATCTTAAATCGCTATCTTTAGCATTTTAAAGGTTCTGAAGAATATTTTAAGAATTTAAATGTCGAATAATTATTTCTTATAATGTTTTTTTATTTTTAATTTTAGCTTAAAGCTATATGCCGTTACACTTAGGCTCGTATTTATAAATCACTGTCAAGTATGAGATCGACCTAGAGAATTCGTTTTTATTCATAGGTATAAAATTTATGAATGAAAACAGCATTTCAAGATCAACCTGAGATTAGAGAGCGACTTGAGAAAATTCGACATCAGAGGGGAGAAATTAAAATATTAAATATTTCATTCCCCCGAGTGGGAATCGAACTCACAATCAACCAATATTTTTATACTATCGTGTTACTTACACACTATTACGCTTACCCAAAAAAAATACAATATTTAATAAAAATATATATATTTATACAATTTTAAACTAATGAAAAAACTACTTTGAATCTCACAAAATCACTATTTATTTTTTTAAAACAAAAGAAAAGTACAAATCATAACTTCAACCGGGACTCGAACCTGCGTTTTATGTAAAAGTGAACACGTTCCCCTATTGGCTGACGCTAGGCGCCAGCCGAGTCGAACGTGTTCTGTGTTTTGCTTCGAAAATTTTATATACTATATACTAGTTTGGACGTCGACAGTAATTATTCCAGAACTACCCTCAATTTTTTTTAATGATATTATTTAAAACTAATATAGTATAGTTGTAATGTACACTACGGTAGACAAGTCGGGGCCTGTTTTTTGAAGATGAAGCTATAAAATCAAATCTGTGCAGCAAACTATAGCTAACTTCAGGGCGAACGATAGTGGCTACGGCCTCAAGATCATGGGCTGTTGATTGGCAGAACTAATCGTCGAAAGAGTTCAATGATAAAATAATCACAAGTCTGCACCGTCCGTTTACGTTTAGAGATACAGTTCAAAAAGAGATACCTTATCTCTTTTTGAACTGTATCTCTTTTTGACTCGCATTCTCATATTATCTCTTTTTATAGTATGACCTCCTTCGTGTGTTCTTGAAGTGAAATGGATAACGATCTACTGACAAAAACACATTTTCCATAATGAAATAATAGAAGGTTTTTGTTCATTTTGGTTTTCACTCACTGTACCTTATGTTTCTAACATAGATAGAAATACAAAAAAGAAGTGATTAATCAATCTATATCTTTCTAAATAAAAGTGTCAACTTGTTATATTTACCGATGATAATATGCTGTCCTACTAACCTGTAATATGCCCACAACATATAAACTATTACAACATTATTCTTTAATAGACAGCCATATTTGTAATCTATAAATGGCGGTTCATAATTCCTTTGAGGTAATTTTCTAAATTGCGCTGAGAAGTGAAGGTGTTATTGCATTGTAAAGGGACCACTGAAGCCTTTACCTGTAGTTGTAAGTACCAGGTACTGTGAGCTCAAAAATGTTAATAAAAATATTTGCATTTGAATAAAAATGAAAAAAAAAATTGACTTCACGCGGCAGTGTCGGCAGAGGGAACCTAGTGTTAACACACTCCGTTCCCTAATTTCCGCCAAATTCTGGGACATTGCGTGTTGAGTGGCGGAACTCTATGCCGTGTTTTGCCTCGACACCGGAGCGAAGAAAATGGAAATAAATATTTCATTTCCTCCAGAGGAGATCGAATCCACAACCAGTCAATTTTTCCAGTCACACCTTGCACTCCTACGCCACTACCGTCTTCAATTAATTTACATATAACATTATTTACTCTATCACATTTAAAACCAAATTAAAAGTGAAAAAGAAGTTTAATTGAATTGCAATCTTATCTTTTTGTATCTTTTCGGGAAGTTCAAGAAAAGAACAGTCTTGGAACTTTCAGCATAGTTCAAGATTGCTTAGCAATTCCACGTTAACTTTCTTTTTGTAAGTTTTATAAGTAAATAATTACATCCTACTAACATTATAAATGTGAATGTTTATTCCACTTTCACGCAAAAACTATAGAATGAATTTAGATGAAACTTTACAGTAATATAGAAAAACACACAAGCTACAATTTATGTAGATAATTTATTTAGATGTTGTATTATTTAGCTATAATATAACAATAAGTTTAAGCCGACGAAGTCGCGTATGAATCGCTAGTTTTTTTATATGTCGTCGATTAAATAGAAAAGTGTCATAATTCCATTAATATAATTTTTACAGTACAGAAATATGAAATTTTAATTATATCAATTTAGTTCTTTTTGACAGTTTTTTGATATCTAAGCCCTATATATAATTTAAAAGGTGTTTATATTAATTTTAGTATGGTATTTATTTTGAGTGTTTAATTAAAGGAAATTTTTATACGTTTTCTAAATAAGTATTTTTCTTTCCAAAGTGTGGAATAACATTTTAAAAATGTTTAAAAATATTTAATAAATAGCATTCTCTCTTGCCAGACGATAATTCTTAGTAATTATCTTTGGGTAGCGGAAATTTGTAAAAATCTCCCTACAGAGATGCTAACAACATAAATAAGTTGTAACAAGCGTATAAAAATTTCGACGTAGCTCAATGAGAACGTATGACTTAGTGGTCAGAGCGCCTGGTCGGTTTCCAGGAGGCGCGGGTTTGAATCCCGCTACGTTGAAATTTTTATACGTTTTCTAAATAAGTATTTTTCTTTCTTAAGTGTGAAATAACACTTTAAAAGTGTTTAAAAATGGCGATATTTTTCTATAGTCAACATTACTGCAAGCTCCAGTGAGTCTATTTATTATATCTACTTATTTGGATTAAGTGTATTTAATATTTTCACTTCCTTGCTCTGGTAAAGAGACGAAGCGCGCCCATAAGTTCCACCAAGAAACACGCAATGTCTCCAGAGTTTGGAGAAAGTGGGAAACGGAAGTGTCTTAATGTTAAAATGTCTTACAGTGTACGTAGTGGACACTCCGTAGTGTCCACTACGTACACTAGACTCTACAAGTGTGTACACTAGATTCCCAGGTTCCCTTTGTCTACCCTACTATGTGCGGGATAGCTAAAAACATATAATATGCATAGGTATATATTTTGAAAGATAGATTGAATGTAATATATATATAATTGAATGTAATGTATGTACACTGTACAGGTCGTCGTGACGCAGTGTAAACGCGACGGTGGTGAATACTAACGGGAATAAACTTTTAGCTCTAGCGTATCTAGCTTACAAAGCGTGGTGTTGGGTTCCGCCATTTAAGTCTCGAAAGTTTGGCGACAATTGGGGAACGGAGTGTCTTAATATTGAGTTCTCTCTGCCTAACCTAATATATGCGGTATACATGAAATGCGGTATACATGTATATATGAAACAATAAACAGTGGGAAGGGTGGCATGGCACAAAGGCATTTCCCCGAGTGGATATTGAAGACACACCAATCGCGCTTATAGTTATTTTCGCGAGCTTAAGGCGAATGCTGTTAGCCCTACTAAACTATACAGCGACAACGGTTTCGTAGGGAAAACTTAACTTCATGCTTTATCCTTAGCGGGGTAGTCAGTGGGCTACGGTCTCTACATACTTTTTTCGCCTCCATCCACTATTATGAACCTCCTCATACATGTCCTCTGGAGCGTCCGCATGTCTTTTACGTGACCTCCAGTATATTTGATACTGTGTTTTCGAAGGTCAACCGAAGTCTCTTCCGATTTCTCTTTGGTAGGGAAAAGGTTATTATGTGCCTGTAAAGAGTTAAAGTGCAAGAAGTACGTGGCTGGTGGAGAAGATGTCGTCGGCGGCATCCCCCGTAGGTTCGACCTTCTCGACGTGAGACTCTATTCCACTTACCCACGACAGCCTTAGTCTACTTGAAATTTTTTTCAAATAGACTTTACTTCAAGCGAGAATCGAATCAACAATAACGCTTGTATTTTGAAATGCAAATTCTTTACAATTTCACCGCATGGCTTCATTTGTCCTCTCATTAATAAAAATCAAAACGAAATAAAAAAGAAAATTTGTTTAAAAATACTCGAAATGAACGCGGAAAGCTATGTTGGTGGATCTTTTATGCAAAGCTCGTTTCGTCCGAAGCTTTATATGCCCAAGTTTTGAGCAGTAACCCGCTAAATATGTCACTAGGGACATTCAGTCATGATTACTGTGTACAAATGGACAACTGCTGGCAAAAAACCAGCTTCCGCTTTTTTGCGGTGTAGGAAGATAGGCAGAGTCACTCCGTTTAAGACACTTCGTTCTCTCTCCGTGCTCCAACAAATTTTCAAGACTGCGTGTGGTCCTACGTTGTCTACCGTAGTGGAAAAATGAAAATAATTTAAACATATCCTTCGTTCCTATCCATATGGAAAACGAATTTACAGCCATCGCGCTTATAGACAGATGTTTTCTCACTTCGGATATTGATGTATAGTTGCGAAAATGTATATGCACCTATTATTATTACCATATAGAAGCTACTCAGAAAGTCATCGAGGCTGTGGGTACCCTAAGAGAAACTTTAGAGTTGCCCCTCCATGTTGCAGGGTCCTCTTCAAGGTGCGGTGGCCCGCACTATCCGGGGGTCTTCTACCGGGGCGTCGTAGTGCTATGCGCAAGCAATTTTTAAATATACGAGCTAAATAACGACAAAAACGGATCTGGCAGGTTTACTTTAAGTCAACGACGTGATTGATGGATATGAGTTGGTTTCTCATTTACGGGAATACTTGTACAATTATTATTTTAGGAAATGTATAAAAAATTTAATGTAGCGGAACTCGAACCCGCTCCTCTCGGAAACTGTCATAGTAGGAAAGAATGTGTCATATATCATATAAAACCCTTATTATTTCCATTTGAAAGAGTCGAAACCACAAGTAAAAGTCACTTATAAAATAAATGGCCCAATTCTCTACATTTCTAGGAAACTATGCTAAAAGTAAATACCATTTAATGTGAAATTATTCATTCTAATGTTGACTTTAGAACATAATTACCAGACATGGAGAGTCTCACGAAAACAACGAACTAATTGGTAGGTATTGTTCATACGAACTGTACACTGTTGGTTGTTTTGAGTGCCTTATAGTATAAATCACATGTTCTTGATGATATCTTGGCGTAGTTGGACAGCTTCTGACTGTAAACGCGGTGGTAGTTGGTTCGATACCACTGAATGATTGTATATTTATTCTTATTATCGCTGTATCCCACACGTAGGAGCGTAGGCAGAGGAAGTCTGGCAACCTAGTGTTAAGACACTCCGTTTCCTCAACGTAACGGAAGTATCTTAATGGTTAAATACTTTCATTCCGTTGAGGCATTGTGTGTTCACTTGCTGAGTGGCGGAACTCATCGTTGCGCTTGGCCTCGGTACCAGAAAGCACCAAGCGGGAATCGAGCTCACAACCGTCGCGTTTACAGTCGCACGACTATCTGTGTCCCTGTGTCAAGAGGGCTGAAATTTAAAAAAGTTAATAAAAAATATTATTATAATAAAATTTTATTATTATCTCTAATCTTAAGACTATGTTATCTTTGCTTAGCCTGCAATGTGAAGATTCTTTTAAAAACTAAGCCATTACCCAGTTTTGATTTTATAAGTTTTTTTGTTTCACGCTGTATTCCACATATAACAGGATAGACAGAAGGAATTAAGTATTAAGACATATCGTTCTCTACGCACCATATAATATCTATGTTATTTTAATAATATAGCATCTAAGTTTTTTTTAATATTTTTTTTGCAATTGCAAATTAAATAGAAAGATTTTGTTTGAGATAAGCATCTTCAATCATAAACGTTAACCAAATTTCTTTTAAAAGCGTCGTAAAAGAAAAGGAATGAATCTTCAATACTAATCAAGTTTATGGCAAAAATTTTGTTTTTTATGGCACGGAGATAAAATTTTGATTTGACATTGGAATTGGTGTCAAAATTTACTTTATAAAAATAGCTTGGAACTTTCGTAAAAAACAAAAACAGCTTCACGCTGCAGTAGGGTAGGCAGAGAAAAATACTATTTAAGACACACTGTCATTAATTTTTCGGCCAAGTTTCTAGACATACCAAAGCGGAGAAATTAAAATAATTTAAATATACTTGACTAATCACTCCCCCTGAGTGAGAATCGAATCCACAACCATTATGATTACAATGATACGCCATCCCACTTCGCCAGTGGCCTTTATCATATTACATTTATTACAATACCCACTATTACAATACCGAGTTATTGTTAAAAAAAAATCAATACCCACAACTTACATGCACCTTTAGAAGCTTTCAATAGTGGGAACCTAAGTTGAAAAGAAAAGAAATGCTGGAACAAAGTGCATGTCGAACTTAATAAATCGTTATGCGTCGTCTCGAGACCGCCTCCGCTGAGGGAACCTAGGAAACTTGTTAATTATTTTGCCGATGTTTTATGCATGCGGTGTCGCTGAATTATTATTTTGCATAAAGAATAGGGTGAATAACAACCAAGTATTTTATGGATGGCATTAATTATGGTATGAAAATGTGTAAAAATTTTTATTTTTTTACCATCTATTTTAAGTAGGTAGTCCTACCTAGGTTCCTTTTTCCCTCCCCCGCTGTAAGTGGGATACGGCGTGAAGCTAAAAAAATGTTATCTTATTTCAAACATATTTTAGTAATTTTTATTTCACTTTCTATGATTCTATAGCCTATAGAATAGTAAAATGCAGAACACTTATACATTCGTCTGTCTGTCTGTCCGTAATTCATAGCCACTCTATTTAAATAAGACTTGTGGCGCATTGCGTATACATATATTTTTATTATATAAAAACGTTTTGTATGTATGATAACACCTTGAAGCCAGTCGTGGCTCAGTGGCAGAAAATGTGACTATAAAACCGCCTGGTTATGGGTTCGATTCCCACTCGAGGAGATGAAATATTTATATTTCCATTTCTTCGCTCTAGTGTCGAGGTAAAGCGCGGTGTTGAGTTCTGCCACTCAACACACAATGCCTCCAGAATTCGGCAGAAAGTGAGGATAGGAGTGTCTTAACACTATGTTCTCTCTGCTTACCCTGGTGTGTGGAATATAGCGTGAAGCTGATTTTTTTTTATTGATAAAACCTATAAGTACACAAAAAATCGAAGTAGTTATGAATTTAAATCTAAATCAAAGCCACCCAAGTTATAAGGATACACATGCTCCAGCGTTTGCAAATAAACAATGGAATGATTGATCGCTTGCTTTTGCGTCTATTCTATACAATATGGAGAATTAACGATATGGGAAAAGCGACTTTATAACATAAGTTTTCTACGATGACAATTTAGTTAAATAACTTAATATTAATGCTTGAACTTTTTTTAACACGCTGTATTGCGCATATAGCAAGATAGGCGGCCTGGGAACCTAGTTTTAAGACACTGTTCTCATTAAGACTTTCGTTCCCTACTTCCGCCCAATTATCAAAGCATTGCGTGTTGAGTGGCGGAACTCAGCAAAGTACATCAAACCCGCAACCGTTGCTATAACTATACACGATATACATTTCTAAAACGCCACTGAGCCTGAAACCTACAAAAAATTCTGAAGAGTGGTAGAATAATATTTTTTTTACTCAACTCGTTTACGTTTACAGCTTTTGTTATATAATTTACTTTCAAGGAGTTCTTCAAACGTTATTAAGTTCTATACCTTCAGAGAAATGAGAACAAAAACAAACAAGGCGTAAAAGATTTAACGTTGCTAGTGTTAGACATAATTGGGTGTTTTAGTCTGTAAGAGAAAATACTAATAATATACAATTGAGACAGCTTAGATAATAGGTAATTACATTTTGGTCACGGGTAGACTACCGACTACTGTAAAGTGTTCGAAACGTCGGGTTTCCAAAAATGTATAAACACGCGATTAATCCGGTTAAAATAGTTTTATTTAAAATGTGTAATAATCGTGAAAACCAAAGAACTTAATATCTTCTATGTTAGGACGTCATACGGTCTTACTCATTGGCAACTGTCAAGACTGACTAACGTCGTCACACACACCAGACAAACATAGCGTCCAACATTTGTGACAAAATGAATGTTTGGTTAAACGCACTAATCTCAGTAAATACTGTTTGGAATTGAAAAAATAACTATGGGTTTTATATTCCATATATACTTGCGACCAGAGTTACCTCGGACACTTAGAAAGCGTCATGTGTAACATAACTCTTACTTATTTCCATTTGACAACGGGTACAAAGCCATATGTAAAAACTAGTATTAAAGTTTAAAAAAAAACTCATGCAAATGGCCAGTCGTGGCGCAGTGGGCACAAGTGTGTGAGTTTAAATGTGACTGTGGCAGTGGTTGTGGGTCGATCTCCGTTGACAAAAACGTAACAAGCGTATAAAAATTTCGACGTAGTTCGATAAGAACGTTTGGCTTAGTTGGTCAGAGCGCTTGGACGGTTTCCATAGAGGCGCGGGTTCAAATCCCGCTACGTTCAAATTTGTATACGTTTTCTTAATTAGTATATTTCTTTCCTAAGTATGGAATAATATTTTAAAAATTTTAAAAATACCGGCCGTATAATAATAATTGAGGCCGGTCGTGCCACAGCGACACGAGGTGTGACTGCAAAACCGACTAGTTGTGGGTTCGATCCTCACTCGAGGAGATGATATATTTACTTAAATTTATATTTCCATTTCTTCGCTCTGGTGTCGAGGTTAAGCGCGGCGTTGAGTTCTGCCACTCAACACGCAATGCCTCCAGAATTCGGCAGAAAGTGGGGAACGGAGTGTCTTAACACTAGGTTCCCTCTGCCTACCCTGCTGTGTGCGGAATACAGCGTGAAGCTATTTTAATTTTTTATAAAAAATACAGTCAAATTGATAACCTCCTCATTTCACAGTGTAGAAATAACACTTTCAAAATGTAAAATAAGCTAGTATCATATAGTAGCACTTATATCATAACGACTGAGAGCAAGTCTCAAGAATTTCATGAATCACTCAATTAATCGTGCGCGGTTACCGTAATACCCTAAATAAGTTTTGGAGATTATTGAAACGAATTCCCTTTTAATTAACAAAGATTTAGGAAGTTTCAGTAATTTGGAACGTGATACCACAATAAAAGCAAGCAGAAATTGTTAATTTCTTATAATTAATATGAGAAACGGTAAATTTTTTTATGTTTGGCGTTTGCGTTTTTAATATAAATATTTTGTTGCCTCAGTTTCACGATTTTTCCCGCATATAGCAGGGTAATCTGAGATAAAATAGTGACTGCGTCCTCCGCCCGAATTCAAGACATTACGTAAAGAGTGGTAAAACTCAATACTTAGAACCTAATGTTCTCGTCACCTTGTGCCCCAGTTTCTGCCCAATTCTCGGGATGTTGTCGAGGTACTCAACGCCACGCTTTACCTCGTTACCAGAGCGAGAAATTGAAAATATTAAATAATGCATTTCCCTGAGTGGAAATCGAATCTATAACCGTTGCGAATGTAATCACACGCTTGTGCCACGGCGCCACGACGATGTCAAATAACACGGCCTTCTGTAGTCATTTTGTCATAATTTAATTTCAATTCTATTTCGCCGTAATGGAAATTTGGCATACCATACGAGCGAAAAAGATAAAACAGTGTGTATGTATTCGACGTTCCGGTGTTGAGTTCCTCCGCTAAATATGCAGTGCCTCGAAAAATTCGGCGGAAAGTGAGAAACAGAGTGTCTTAACACTAGATTCCCTTTACCTACCCTCTAACAAGCTGTAAAGCTAATAAAAAAAATAAAAATAAAAAACAATGATACCTGAAATTAAATAGTATGACAGAGAATTTAAGCTTTATTCAAAGTTAGGCGTCTAATAGCAATCGCGTCTTTCAATATTAAAGTTGAATGTTTTCCAAAGTTTAGGGCCGATATTGACCAGATAACGCTTAGAGGTTTCGGAACTTTCCCAATCTGATTATTCCATAGAATAAAATAATACTTTCTTTTTTAATCAAAAAGTGTCGTAATAATATTATTTTTATGAAATCTTTGTCCAGCCGTCTGCTAGATTTTTGAAGTTAACTGATTTTGCTGCCGTGTATTTTTAAGGTAGCCTTATAGATTTGTCATGTATGTCTGTCTATTTGTGCCTATCTAACAATTTATGTTCTAAATTCTCAAGAAATCGTACAATGAATAGATAGATTCTTTATATATTTTGAGAATTCTTAAGTGTAGGTTGTAAAAGTCTTTAACCAAAGTGTGGTGTTTGGTTCCACTTATAGTAAAATGTATTCAAATGGGCGGAAAATGGTGACAAATAGTCGAGAAAATAGTGACTTGAAACTCAGTCTCCGTAAATAAAATTAATATATATATATATATATAAAAGTTTAAAATAATTCAATTTCATAAAATGTTATATTAAAATTATCTTTCATCATTATTTCAGCTTTGAGCATTTTGAGAGGAAAATATTTAATTTCTATCGTTCGAGATTTGGGGGTGGATATTAATGAGATAATAAAGCCCAGTTATTAACATTTTTATATATTAATTATTGATAAAGGAACTATGATAATTATATTATTTTTGTTTTCTCAAGATTCCTTTGAACCCGAGAAGGCTTGCGTGGGTAAATATTTATTAATTATTAATTAAATCCTCCGAATGGGGATCGAACTCACAACCGTCGCGTTGTTCCTTGTGCCACTACGCCATGACGGTCTTTGCATGTAACGAGATTTGAACCAGCGCCCCTTAGAAGCCGTCCAAGCGCTACTAACGTTACCCATAACGTTATTCCAATGTACTGCAGTGGGCTCAATAATAAAAATAAAAATCTAGTAATTTAAATCTTTCATTCCATCTCAAGTTATTTAAAGGCGTGAGTAAATTAGCGTTATATTTAAAACGTAGCAAAAAACACGCAACGAGCATTCAATGCGGTTTCAACTGAAACGGTTGGATTAAATACATTAAATGGATACTTTTCTTACATTTTTACTTTAAAATGTTATTTATTCTTATTCATTTGTTTTAATGAATTAGCAATGACATAATAAAATGTCAAGTGAAATTTTCATTAGTTGTTATTATACTTATACTATATTAGCCGTAAGCGATTTGCTTGCGGCTTCGCCCGCGAAGTGACGAAAACATTTTAGCTTCACGATGTATCCCGCATATAGCAGGGTAGACAGAGGGAAACTTGTGTTAAGATAGTCAGTTCCCTACGCACCGTCCAACTTTTAGAGACTTTGCGTGTGGAACGGCGGACCTTAAGCGTTACCAGAGCGAGGAATTGAAAATAAAATATTCTCCAGAGGGAATCGAACCTACAACCATCAAGCTTAAAGTTAGCCTCCAAAATTGGGCGGAAAGTGGCAAACGAAAGTGTATTAAAGGGCACAGAGTGCCTTAACACTAGATTCCTAGGCTTCCTCTGTAAACTCTACTATAAGCGAAACACAAACAAAAAAAAGTGTGTAACGTATTTTACCTCCAATTTAATGAAATTCGTTCAAGACTATGTATAACAAATATGTCAATCATTTGTAAAACGTAAAGTTCTTATTGTTTAACATCAATCGTTCCCCTCACAATCAACCATATCGAATAATACTGGTTTTTATTCAGACACAAAATAATAACAGAAACAAACAAGCTTAAATATATATAAATGATGACAAATATTCTTATATATTTTTTTGTTTTTACATATCTTTTGACGTCCTATAACTCATTTCTCAATATTTATAATGGAATGGAAATAATACTCTTGATTGATGTAACTCACCGCAGCCACAAAAAACAAGGTCTTGAGATACTCCTTTGTATCTACGCTATGTTTGGTCATAGTTTTATTTGTTTTTTAGCTTTACGCTGTATCTCGCACATTGCAGGCATTGTAGGCAGATGGAGCCTGGGAAGCCAGTGTTAAGATAAAGTCAAAGTCAAATTATTTTATTCAAAATAAGAAGTTACATGCTTAATTTTTTGAACGTCAAATAATTTACCACCAGTTCACTAAAGTTAATGCCTCAGACCTGAGAAGAACCGGCGCAAGAAACTCAGCGGGACCTATTTTTTTTAAATCAATTTTAAACAAATACATATTTAATTATCTGTGACAATGATACCTTTCAAACAGACTGGAGCGAGCACTACATTCCCAAGGCGTGTTATCATTTATAAAATCATTAATATCTTTCTTAATATACATAACATTTTCAAAAACGTATTGAGATGAAACAAAAATTTCTATATTGACATATAATAATTCCTTTAAATTTTTGCCTTAACGAATCTTTAGGGCGAATAGCTCGCTTTTGCAAGACAAAAATTGATTTAATACCGGCTACATTACCCCAAAGTAGAATGCCGTAAGACATAATACTATGAAAGCAGCTCAAGTAAACAAGGCGAGCCGTTTCCACGTCAGTTAATATCGTCTGATTTTTTTAACCGCAAAAGCTTCCCCACTATAATTTGGAGTTAATGGTGATATTGATAAATACCATAGTAGCATCGGGTTCCATCGGCTTCGAGTGCTCGTCCTCTTACATACATGGAAAATAAAGTGCTGAACGCAATCAAATGCCTTAGTCAGACACTTATTTAGAAATACTTATTTAGAATTTTCCTAGGTGTGGAATAACACTTTAAAAATGTTAAAAATGCCTTAGACAGATCACAGAACATGCGAAGAGCATCCTGCGATCTCTACCAAGCCTCACATATACTCTTATAAGTTCTATGCCAGCATCACTAGTCGAGCGACCTTTAGTACACTCTGTTGTCACTGCGATACTTCCGTTCGCCACATTCTGCCGAATTCTGGAGGCAAATCATTTTGAGTGGCGGAACTTAAAATGCGATCAGCCTCGCCGCAGACCGAAAAAAATGAAAATATTAATCATTATTTTATATTTCTCGAGTGGAAATCGAACCCACAACATGGCCTCCTCACCATATTTTTAAATTATATAAAAAATATAAGTAGGTAAATAATAAATATATATCAAAACGCAACAGAATAATTTATTATTATCACTTTATTACTTTTTATACAAAATCCATTATTACATCGCATAAATTCGGTACAAAGTATAAGCTATAAACAAACTGGGGATTTTCTGCTTAGCTCTTTTTAATGAAATTTTATCCGTGTTAAAACAAACATCCTTTACGTATTAATTCGAAAATATTTAAAAATTCAGGTAAATGCGGTAAAATTTGATCCGATCGGTTAATGCAGATAACTATAGAACACGTAAACGAGTTATATTCATCGATAATCTCTATTAACCTGCTATGGCAACACTGAACTATGATTTGTTGTTGTTGTTGTTTGATTTTAAATTGTACAAGGGCAGTACGGACGGACGGACCGCGGACGGTAACGCGGCGGTTGTGGGTTCGATTCCCACTAGAGGGAATGAGTTATTATTCTTTTAATATTTTCATTTCTTCGCTCTGGCACCAAGGCAAACCACTCAACACGCAATGCTTCGAAAATCTTAGCGGAAAGTAGGGAATGGAGTGTCTTAACACTAGGTTAACTCTGTCAACCCTGTTGTATGCGGGATATTGCGTGAATCTGATATTTTTTTGTCTAAAAGGATTATTTAGATTTGATTTAGACTTTTAATTACCCATGTTTAGGTCGAGTAGTGATGGCTTTAGTGTTGTGCTAGGCTTAAAGTCCCAGACATTGTTCCGTACTCAAGAATATAAGTAAATTTACGAATTGATATTAATGAAGCCCTTCACAAACATCTTTTAAATATAGAAGACACATAGCCCTATTAATTTGTTATCTATATAATATTTTTTTCACTTTCACGCTCTATCCCGCGAATTAGAGTAGACAGAACGAAACTAATTATAAAACACTTCATAAATAAATAGTTTAATCACTCGAGTGGGCAGTGGGCACTGCAGTAAAATGGTGTATATTACACATTAAACCTAAGATAGGACATTATTAGAAGAAAGTAATAATGCGACACTCCGTAGTTCATTCTTTTGCTTTCTTTTTTATCTTTAGTCATTTCCACAAATTACAAAGTAAAGCCTTTGGGCATGTTGGATAGAATAAACTTGATTAAACTATTCAGACAGGCGGGGCTTCCCCATATATCCGAATAAGCTCAAAGCCCATAGCTAAAATGTTTATTTAGTTCCATCTAAAATATAATCATAACGTCGACTTAATGAGAATACATGAATAATATGGATTAAAAATACTAAAAATATAACTTAACTAAAATTCTAGGTGCATTGAATTACAATTTGTTGTAACCTACCTAGTATAGGTATATAAAATGTGCAAAAACTGTGAAATTCCTTTACCAAATTCGTTTAGAGTTGGCAGCGGGAAGCCTGAATGCGACAGAGACGAAGCTTGGCAAAATTAGAATCCCCGTGGATCTATTAAAGTACGAAACTAAAAATAAAATGTAGTTTCGTTTGCATTCATCTACTGTAGGTATTAGATATAACTATAGCTACTGGAAAAGTTTATTTTATACTGGATTAAATCAGCTTCAGGTTGTATCCGCATACAGCAGGGTAGGCAGAGGGAACATAGTGTAAAGAACACCGTTTCCCTTTCCGCCGAATTTTGCGAGACATTCCGTATTGAGTGGTGGAACCCAACGTGTGCCAGAGCGAGAAAATGAAAATATTAAGAAATAATGATTCATGCCCTCGAGTTGAGATCGAACCCATAACCTTCGACGACAACGACGGCCATAATGACATAAAATTGATTTAAATATAATGCTTATATATTTATATTATTATATACCTGACGAGTTTATTATGTTGACCGGATTAATCTCAGGAACTATTTGGTTTAAATTGAAAAAAATATTTTAGGTCTGATAGCCCATTTATCTAATAAGGCAACCGATGTTGATGTAACCAATCGTACCTTTTAGTTATCTTCATTTCACTTCACTCAAAAAAAGTAAAGGCATATATTAATCACGCGTATATTGTTCACATTTTATCCCCGAAAGAACGCAGTCAGCAGAAGGAGCCTATTGTTACGGTACTTCTTTAATCAATTTTCAAGACATTACGTGATAAGTAGGGGAACTCAGCATCGCTTTGTCTACCGAAGCGGTGATTAAAATAATTTATACTTGTATTTGAATTGAATAGCATTTTTTTTACCTTCACGCACATAGGAGAGTAGGCAAAGGGAACCTTCTTTTAACCATCTTCTGCCGAATTTTTGAGGCTTTGTGTGTTGAGTGGCAGAACTCAACCCCGTGGAAGTATTTTCTATGAAAACGATATAAGTTGATATATTAGGAAATTATAAAATATTTTCTCTATTGAACATTTCGTAAATTTTATATTTTAATGTAAAACGATTGAGGCCATAGTGGCGCAGTGGCGCAGCGTCTGAATTCGATTCCCACTAGAGACTGTGAAATATTATAATTTCATCGCCCTTGTAAGACAAAGCGCGCGGCGTTGATTTTGACACTTAACACGCAATGTCTCAAAAACTTGGTTACCTCTGTCTTCCTTGCTATTAAGTAAAATTTTAATAATTTTTTTTTTTTTTTTTTAGGTTCACATTGTATCCCACATGTTTTTTTCGTAAATTTTTAGACTTTTACACTCATTTTGCCGATTTTATTATTTACAAAAATTTTAATTTGATAATTTTTATAAGTTGTAATTTCCATTGAAATAAAATAATAAAATTGGCACGGAAGTAATATCAAATGAACTACAGTAATAAGTAAACAGGAACAAGGTGATCCTATAAGGATTCTATTTTTTTCCTTTTGAAGTACGGAACCCTAAAAACTTCTGTATTCATTATTTGCAACGAAAACTTTTTATATTCTCCAGATAAAGAGTAGCCTACGCTAGAATTCAAGTTACGTTAATACTCCAATGTCAATCCAACAGTTTGTTCTTGAATAAATAATAGACATACAAACTGATAGATTTATTTTCGTACTTGTTTGCGAACTTACTCTTTTCCTTCTTTTATTTTTACGCTATATTAAATTAGTGAGGCGGAGTGAAGTGTAGTGGTAGTTGTAGGTTTCTTTACCACTTATCATCCTTTTACCGATATTGTATTTATACAACATACTATTTGACAGAACCCAACGGATGAAATCGTACTAATATTATAAATGTGGATGTAAGTTTGCTTGTTACGCTTTCACGCTGAAACTACTCAACCGGTTATTATTTTGGTATTAAATCCTTTGGTTTTAATACAATATTAAGTTTAAGCAATCATTTTACATCAATCCATTCCCCCCAGTGAGAATGGAGCCCACAACCGTCGCGTTTATAATCACACGCTTGTGCCACTGAGCCTGAGGCCGTCCTCATAAAATAACGAATTCATAAAATATTAACGAATCACGAGAGGCTTATAAGCCCGTACACTGTACCGTAATAAAAATGTGCTTGTGTCTTCTAAATTACGTAAATCTGTAAAAAAAAACGTCCATGAAATATAAACACACAGTAAATATATTAAATTTGATCCTCACAAAGGACGAGCCATGAAAAAGGCGAATTTCAGAATTTCTGAATGTAGATAATTTTTTTCTTAAGATTGAGACTTTAGAATATAGATTTTATGGGTGTACAAGCAATAAGTATGGGTTCGATTCACGCTCTAGAAAAAGTTGGAATTTTTTTGTTTAACCAAAGTGCAACGTTTTTTTTTGATTACAAAAAATATAGAGCGAAGGTCTTGTTGTGGCCGCTAAATATAAAAGTGGTAAGAATTAAAAAACGGATTTGGAATTAAGATCTATCACTATTAAAGGTTATATTAATGATTTTTTTACTATACATACATATCTCCAGTGCGTTTCCAGCTAAGTCAGAAAAATAATTTACAACGCGCCGTGTGTAATATTATTTAAGCAATTTTGGAGCCGTTTATAGTATTATAAATTATAATAGTATAAACGTATTGGAGTGGTGGAACTTAACGCCGCCCTTTACCTCGACACCAGAGCTGAGAAATGGAAATATAAGTTTAAATAAATATTTTATTCCCTTCAACCCACAACCAGTCGCGTTGACCGACATGTTTAGTCATGCTTTGTGCCCCTGCGTCTCGACTGGTCTTCTTAGTTAATGGCTCCAGCTATATCAGCTTTTCCATTTCGGAGGCAGAAGCCCTGAATGGGAACGGTATTCATTGTAATACAATATTGGGGAATACTGCTGGTGCATTTATAATATAATATGTTATCTATACTTACGAGTACTTATAAGTATAAGTTTAATATTACAAAGGCAAATATTGATGATCCGTAGTAGTTGAAGTGAGTATCGAAAGTGAAAAATCGCAAAAATTTTTATTGCTCTTTTTATTTACTAAGAAGTATAGTTTTGATGACATTTTTTCAAACAAATAGTTATTCATGGATTTTTAAACGTGTATGTAATCGAAAATTTCCCTTCTAAGTAGTCCAAAACAACAATAAAATTAATTTGCATTAGGGATATAGGGACCGTTGGTATTTTGTTTGCTTAAACCCGCTAATCTCAAGAACTTCTGGTCGAATTTAAAAAAATGTTTTTATTTCATAGTCCCTTTATAGAGGAACGCTATAAGCTTCTTAAAATCATTTTAAATTCTTAGAATTTAGCTAGTCCACCTGCGGTCCGAGTAACCTTGGCCACTTAAATATTTTTTTAAATAATCTCCTGCAATTTAATGCACCACCCACCATCTTTTCTATACAACTCCAACGACCAAAGATTGCCTGGAAGAAATCGCTCTAAGCGATAAGACCGCCTTATTGTACATGTTGTTTCTGGTTATTATATATATAATTTATGTAAATTTTATATGCAATAAAGTATATTGTATTGTATTGTAGTAAAGTAGGGTATAAGTCAAATAAAAATTTTAGACTCCATTTGAGAATCGGGGTCAAGCCGCGTGCAACAATTATTTATTATATATAATAATAGTTATAGTATTAACATACTTCTTATCTTCTTTCTTCTTCTTAAACAGACAGATTCAAAATCCATAGTAAATTAATAGAGACAGGTAACATGATAAAAGGTTAAAAGCCTTGGTTAAAAGGTTGAGGGCTATTTCACATTTTCAATTCTTCGCTCTGGTAAGGAGATAAAGGGCGGGGTTGAGTTCCGCGCAATACTTCCAAAATTCGGTGGAACGTGGGTATGGAAGTGACTTATTAGGAACGGAGTGTCTTAACACTAGTTTCCCAGGTTTCCTCTGCCTACTCTTCTATGTGCGGGATACAACGTGAAGCTAAAAAACATATAAATATTTTTCAGCTTTGTTAAGACAGAGTATGACATGGAGTTGCCATTCAACAAGTAGCATATCGAATTTGGGTTTCGATCTCTGAAACTAACATCCCACTACATGCAACATTATATACTCGTTTTTTCTTAATACTAATAATAATAACAACGAGCGAAGCGAGAGGCGAAACTCTCTTATAAAAATGAACAACAACTTAAAACACGTGTTATAAATAAAAATATAGAAATTACTTTAAAGTAATTCGTTAAGTATTACGTTGTACAAATCTACCGCTTCAGGATTCGAAGCGTGGCCCAATTAATTTTTAATTGCGTTCAAAAACTTACATTTCGAATATATATTATGATGAATATTTCAATATTTTTAAAACGATTTGACTTTTAAAATAATAATTTATATGGAATTTCTGGTAATTCATCACGGTGTTAAGTTATGGAAAATTTTACTTGTAATAAATGTGTACGACATACGTTATTAGTTTATTAAAAATCGGCCAAGTGAGAATCGGACTTGCCATTCACCTACAATTCTTAATTGCTTACAATTTCAGAATTGTAGGTGAATGGAAAATACAACTTATACTCATTTTGTAAGAGTGAAATGCGCCTGGTCGGTTTCCAGGAGGCGCGGGTTCGAGTCCCGCTGCGTTCAAATTTTTATACGTTTTCTAAATAAACAACTTATTTATGTTGTTAGCATCTCTGTAGGGAGATTTACACAAATTTCCGCTATCCAAAGATAATTACTAAGAATGATCGTCTGACAAGAGAGAATGCTATTTATAAAATATTTTTAAAGTGTTACTCCACCCGCGCCTCGAGTGTGCGGGGCGGGTTCGAGTCCCGCTACGTTCAAATTTTTATACGTTTTCTAAATAAGTATTTTTCTTTCCTAAGTGTGGAATAACACTTTTTTTTAAAAAATGTTAAAAATTGTTCTTTATTTTTTTCGCAAGTTCTCACTGCGAAAAATCTTAATTGTATTTTTTACCGAATTTTATACAAAATTCGGCAAATAAGATTCATAAACGCTGGTTTCTTTTGAATGTGATGACTTTTTCTGTGCTCCAAGGGACGGAGGACCTGAATTTGTGGTATTAATTTTAGATTGATATATTTATGCGATCTCGATATGCATGCTCGACACACGGACAGAGAGAAAACAAAATGATCCTATTAGGGTTCCCTTTTTTCCCATTTAGGTACGAAACTCTGAAAACGTCACTTTCTATCGATAATCACTTATATTTTTTATATTATCCAATAGATTTTAATATGATTTTGAATAACAGATTGAGTAAGGAGTACGGCATATATGTAGGTACAATATAATATGCATCATATTAGACTTAAGTAAAAAAATCTAAGATCAATAACATGAAGCAAATTGATCGCGGGCTCTATTGAGTGGTTCAATTTACCAAAGCCGCGAGCGAAACACTAGTTGTTTAAAAAAATCCAGCTTTAATATTCAAGACATAGCGTTTTGAGGTTGAGGTTGTGTGGCTGAGTCCAACGCCGCGCTTTGTATGTAAATATACAAGGTAAGGAAACGAAAAGAATCATTCCTTGAGTAGAAATCAGACCTTAAACTGTGGCCATTACAATCACACGCTGCGCCTTAAGCGCCACGACGATCTCCAGTTATTAATATTGTTATATATAAATGTATACAATACACTTAATACGTATATACATATATTTTATTTCTTTTATCTTTATATTTTATAGAAATTTATATTTTCTTTTCTGCACTTTGTTTCCGAGGCAAAGCGCGGTGTTAAGTTTCGCCACTCAATGCCACCAGAATTCTTCGGAAAGTGTGGAACGTAGTGTCTTAAAACTAGGTTCCCTCTGCCTACCCTGCTGTGTGCAGGATACAGCGTAAAGTTGATTTAATTTAGTTTATTTTATGTATATATTTTCTCTAATTTATAAATAAATTAAAGTTCACGAAGATTTTGTAACAGATTTCTAGGACATGTCAGCTCGGTACGATTTAACCGCATTGAGGGCAACTCTGGTTCAGTTGAAATTAGTTTTGTTTAAATTCGTCTTAACAATTATCACTTGTTAAAATAGAGTTAAATAAATTAACATATTGTTGATTTATAAATACGATATTTTTACCATTTTTAACCGACTTCTGTAAAAGAAGGATGTTATCAATTCGACTTTATTTTTTTGTTACCTCAGATTTTTGATTATTTGGAAGCTAGTGCTGTCCTATTTAAATTTGGTCCCCTTCTGACAACGCTATCCGTAAGATACTCATATAAGTCTTTTAATTGCATTAAGAAAGTGACAAATGGACGAATAACTCAATATCACACCAACCGATTTCTATGATTCTATGGTCCTCGCAAGCATAGTTGCGGGCGACGACTACTAGAGTATAAACTAAATTACTAAAGTAAAATCGAGATAAATAAGTACTTTAATACATCGTAACTGAGAATATAAACTGGTGGCTATTTCCAAGGCTCGTTGAGATGGATGTTTGGTCAACTAGCTAACCTGTTATAAATTGTCGTTTTAAAAATTCTTCAACCTATATATTATACGTAATAAATTTTAAAATTTATTTATATTGTGCTGTAATCTGTGTGGGTTTGTGTGTATTTACATGATGCTAAAACATAAACAAACAATTTTTTAAATTAGTTACGAGGGCTGCAGTTGGAGGGTTAAGTAAATATGATTTTTTTGTATAAATTTATATTAATAAAATTTTCATTAAAATACAAAAATTAAATCTAACTTATATATTGTCCTCAATTTTGGAGAAACAATACTGATTCTAAACCTAACTAAATCTAATTTAACCTACGACTTAATTACTCCACGATGGAATAATAAGTGTGGGAACAGAAAAAAATCCTTCCCCACCGGCGCTGTTCACCCGATCTCTCCTTTGTCAGCAGTTTGTGGCGCTCGGCCGCCTATCAGACGGACATATTATAATATTAAATAAGTTTTCCGCCTGTGACACCGAGCGCTATATAACAAGTTATGACATCGTTTGCAAATAATAAAATAAAAAATAAAATCAAATAAAATCCCAAGATATTTAAATTACGATTTATTGAGTGCAGTATAGATAAACATACTAAAATCATTTATCAATTCACCTAAATACACTGTAATAATATTATATAAATAAGGGGGAGGAGCCGCGTGGGGGTCGCTTATATAAAATATACATACATATTAATAATGTGTTCTATATTTGAAAATGAAAAGATATTTTATAATATTATATTGTATTGGCTTTTTTATTTTACTAAGGTCTTTGAAGGCGTTCCAAAAGTATCAATTTAGCACTAATCACTTTACCAATCTCCCCAAATCAAGTCCCACACACGAACGTACGGTAAAAAGTATATAAAACTACACAAAAAAAAGCGCTTGTTAAAAACACCCACTTAACAGACCACCAACACATTTACTCCCACCAGTGGCTCTCTTCTAGGCACGAGATTGTGTTAGTATTATGCTTATACCATATATATATATATATATATTATATACCCTTCAATTATTATCAACTTCACGCTGTATCCCGCACACAATAAGATAGGCATAGAAAACCTAGAGTTAAGACACTCCGTTCATTACTTTGCGCCGAATTTTCGAGGCATTGCCCGTTGAGTGGCAGATCTCAACGTTGGGCTTTTGCATTGGTGCCAGAAAGAATAAATGAAAATATTAATAAATAATAATTGATTATTTATTTATATTTTCATTTCTTACTCAAGTGGGGATCGAACTCAAAACCGTCGCGTTACAGTCATGTATGAAAGACAATCAGTATTTGTATATAAAAAAACAACAAATTTCAAGTTAAACTGACTGTTTCAAACTACATACGTACGTTGTTTCAAAAGCTATTTGTATTGTCCATCCCATAGTCGATTTTGTTAAAAATTGATTTTGAACGAATCTATTCGCGTTCGCGTCGTTCGCTGTATCAAAGCGTTTTAGGAATTTGATTTTGTTCCTATCATGTACTGTACGCAGAATAGTTTCCGTTTCGGTAAGCATTGAACATTGTTCATTGGTGATTTAACTAGCGGTAGGTTTGAAAGAACAATAAAAATAATGACTAAGAATGATTTACCATTTTTTTTAAGCTGTATCTTGTATATGACACGGTATACAAAAAGACTAATAATAATAAACTAATGTTAAGTGTCGAATCTCAACGCCGCAATTTTTATATTATAGACAAGAAATAGTATTTTTTTTAGATTAAAAAAATCCTGTGTATATGTGTACAAAGTTTCATGATAATCGGTTGTATAGTTTTTCGTGAAAGCGTAACAAACAAACTTACATGTACATTTGTAATATTTGTAAGAAATTTCGAATTTCAACCAAAATGCTATAGTTTAAATTTTCAATATCTATACAAATAAGTTTCCTCAAATCTCTAGATATTTTGAATCAAAAAGATTCTATGAATTTTATATTGCACATATTTCATGCCTTCAATAGAACGTTCCATTTTGCTTTGAAACCTTCTATCAACTGTTTGACGATGAAAATATGTGGAAGATATAGTGTAGTGGCCCTTGTGGGGCAGTGGAATAACGTCTGGCGGTAAACGTATTGTCGTTGGGTCGATTCCCAGTAAATATAGTTTTCTTATTTCCATACACTGGCAGACACGCCGTAGCGTTAAGTTCTGTCACTTAATAGGCAATATTTCTAAAGCTGGACGAAAAGCAGCAGTCCTAGGTTCCCTCTGCCTTTTCTGCTTTTCTTTTCTTTTATGTAGGAAAAGCATGAAAACGCAATTTTAACAGATTTCTTTTCCAAAAAAGAAAAGGCTCTTTTATCGACAAATATATTTTCTTTTATGTGTGTCCCTCTATATCAAGATAATTGGTGAATTGATTTCCTTTTTTAATTTGAAACATCGTACTTCCCAGGTGATCCTTGGAAGGTGAATGAAAGAATTAAAGACTGACATGATCTACAAAGTTATCGGGACGCAGTGGAACAGCGTCCGACTGCAAAAACGATGATTGTGAGTCCGATATCCAACCGGATAAATGAATTATTTTTATTTTATTTATTTATTGTATTTATTTGTTGTACAATGTGCAATATTGAGCTCCGCCGTTAACCACACAATGTCTTAAAAAACGAAGAGAACATAATATCTTGACATAAAAATATTTTTACCTCTTCTGCTGAAGATTTAAAAAACACAATTGTATAACAAACAAAATATTATAACAAAATTTAATACAAGCCGTTTCGCAGTCGAAGTTAGAAGTAAGTCTTACTTGCGCGTTTAGAATTATAAGCATATTGATATTCGGCGTAAGTTGGAAGTAGCCGTAGAATACATCTTGGACAGAGCGCTTGTACGAGCGAATATTTTCCTGCTATGTTAAAGTTTCATTTAAAATTTGAATATGGTTAATACTATTAAAAAGTACAGTAGGATATCGATTGTTTGGATGAAATGTGGATGACGAGTGTTCAGATAATCAGTTGTTTTTAATAATTGCACAACATATTTTTTATCTGGATGGAAATGAACAGCATATATGTATAACCAAAAATAATTATTTAGAAAACGTATAAAAATTTGAACGTAGCGGGACTCGAACCCGGGCCTCCTGGAAACCGACCAGGCGCTAGGTTTTGATTTTCTCACAGGGACACTGCCTATATAGATATGTACTATCACGTTGCAGGGTAAGAAGCTCAGAGTATTGACTCTGATCTCCACTTTCTAAGCTCCTCTACCTATCAAATGAGATTTACAGCATAGGAAAAAAATATCAATCGCATAACGTATAATTATGTAAGTAGGTACGTAAAACATTACACGTCACGCTGTATCCCGCACACAGCAGGCAGGGGGTACCTAGTGTTAAGATATTCCGTATTCCATTTTCCGCCGAATTATGGAGGCTTTACACACTCAACACGTTGAGTGGCTCAGCTCAGCGCTTTTCCTTAATGCCAAGAAATGGAAATATTAAATATTTAATATCCTCGAGTGGAAATCGATCCCATAACCTGTCGCCTTTACAGTCACACTTTGTGCCCTACGCCAAGACTGACCTCAATATATAATATATTATATTTAAATTACAAAAAAGTGAAACTTGGGTGGAGATGGTTTAACCATCTCAACAACTATGAAAATATTATTCTAAAACTCTAAACTAACAAAACAAAATACATAGTAAACGTGTACTTATCTAAATATTAAACTTATAACGTCGGTATGTCTGTCTTGCGGCTATGAACTTCTTTGAGGGATTTTGCATCGGCTCTCACAAACTGAGCTTTAAGACTTGCGAAGAATTTAATTAATGCAACACGCGTCAAGAAATTTCGAAGAATATCGATTATGGCGTTTTAATTATTATAATGAGATGAGATGAGATATATTTGGCAACTATGCGGTGTAGGTATTTAGTAATAATATTATGTTAAAGAAGACATTATGGCTTAGCATAAGTTAGTACATTGTTGTAGGTTCGAGTGTCTTTCAGGGGAATGTTGTATTCAAAATATTTTCAATCACAGCAAGCCAGCAAGCAAGGGCAAAAAGATAAATTAACACTCTCTTTTTGAATATTATTGAAAATGCACTAAAATTTAGAGTTGTCGTAGGCTTTTCCCACTTCAATTGGAACGTACGTAGGTACAAAAAATCTCGCCCAGTGCTCTCCTAAACTCCCCAAGGAATTTGCATGCCAAATTTCAGCGTTCTACGCTGCATAGTTCCGGCTGTTCTTTGTTTATCAGTCACACAGGAATCCACCTTGAGACACTACAAAAATCACAAGCATTCCTATATTTAGATTATATACTGCTACAGGTATAAAGCCAAGTTAAATTTTCGTATATACAGAGAATATTCTCCATAAGGAACAATCGAAGTCTCCTAATCCTAAAGTCCGCCTAAGATTATCTACAACGTATTGTCCGGACATTTCCACCGACCAATACTATTTCGAACAATATTCCTTTGGGAAATTCCGATATAGAACTACGAGTCAATGCTGCGTAGTTTAGCCACGATTTGGAATACAATCGACTGAGGATTGAACCAAAAAATATCAATGGCAAAACTCTCTTCGCTTATTTATTTATTTTGGAAACAGATTAAATTTAGACTGAATGTATTTATTTTTTTATGTAGCTCGACGATTCAAAAGTACCTGTTCGTAATGGCCTAATTGAATAAAGGATATTTTAATTTTGATTTTCGCCGCTGCGCCTCTTATCAATTCTAAATATTGATCATATAAAATTACATTTCAATACAAAAATTTAGCTTCTATTTGTTAAATTCGAATGTTTCAAATTTAAAATTTATTTTTCGTTTTCAGCTTTTTGGGCATGTCGATTTGGCAGAATCGGTTTTTCACTTATAATTACGTATGTATGTACCAAAAAAGACCGATTTGCAATTGCCAATATTTCTTGTATTTATATATTACTTTTTAGATGCTATTTTTGCAGAGTAAAGTATCTGATAGTTGAGTAGTACACGCGATGGTTGCGGGTTCGATGCCCACTGTATCGGTGTCTAATATTTATCTAAATAATATAATCTGTATGTACTTTGTATTAAGCAAAGAATAATCCTTCCGCTTAAATCACTTTGTCTATAAGTCAATTTGATTTAATGACTATATAAAAATGAATTCCCACTCGGGGTAATAATTTATTATTTATTAATATATTCATTCCTTGGCTTTGGTTACAAGGCAAAGTGCGGCGTTGAGTTCCGCCATTCAATGTCCAATGCCTCGAAAATTAGAAACGCACGGCGGAAAATGGGAAAAGGAGTGTCTTAACTCTAGGTTCCCTTCGCCTGCCTGTCTGCTGTAGGCGGAGTACAGCACGAAGCTGAAAATAAATTAAGTGATATCTATTAAAAACAACTACAGCCACTACTTAGAGATCGTCGTGGCGTTAACGCGATGGTTTTGAATTCTATTTCCACTCGGGATATTGAAATATTTAATTTTATTAATATTTTCATTTCGCAAAGCGCGGCGTTGACCTGCGCCATTAAACACAATGCCTCGAACATTCGCCGCATGGAAAACGGAATATCTTAATATTAGGTTCCTTCCACCAACCCTGCTATATGCGGGATACAGCGTGAAACCTAAAAAAAAGGATTTCCTAGTATTACCATGAATATACCAGTTGTAAATACAGAATATCTTGCAGTAAAGCTAAACTGTGAAAGCTCTTCAAAGGTGGCGAGGCGGCAATTATGCAATCCGTATCAATCGACCAAAAACGCTTTCCCTAAAAGCCCGATGGACGATTAGGTCAGCTGCAAACATTTTCAAATAGTTTCTACTCTACAAGGCTTATGTAGATTTCGAATGCTCTTTTCAGGGTTCCGTTTCTTAAAAGAAAAAACGAAACCCTTATTGGAATTGCTTTGTCTGTTTGTATGTTTGTCCGTCCGTCTGTTAAAAGGCTTTTTTTACATTAAATAAATCTATTTTTTTAGCTATTATAGAAGTTATAGAACATTGAACACAACGTTCAAATCACACGCAAGTAGGTTATTTCGAATTGTTATTAACATTATATATTTTTTTGGATGTCACGTATTACTCCAAGCCGAAAGGCCTTCTTGTCGCAGTGTTACTTTGCTTGACTGAAAACGTGAAACGCGCGTTATAAGACTAAAAGTTTACATTCATCGTGTACCATCATAACTATTTTATAAAGTTGTGTACTTGAATATCCATTTACAATACGGTCGACGAGTCGTGGCCGCCCTGAAGTTAGATTTCCTGAACTTGGTCAAACGACCAAGAAAAATAAAATTGATATCAAATCTGTGCTAGTTTCGAGCGGCCACGGCTCGTCGACCGTGTTGTACAATGCAAAGCCAAATAAATGTAGTGCTATAATATATAGACTTAAGTAATGGCTGGATTAGACTTACTTGCTGTATATTGAACACACAAGTGGGAGATCCACTTTTGTTAGTTGAAGTGCCGTCGTGGCACAGCGTGTGACTATAAACGCGTTGGCTGTGGAATCGATTCCCACTTAGGGCAAAGAAATAGTCCCATTCCTTCGCTCTAAATTAATAATTAAACAAAAATTTTGTATGATGGGGTGTGTGAATTTTTAAGTATATATTAAAAATCAATGAATTTCAAAGTATATTAAATTTAAATGTCAAAATATTTTATAATTTACTGAAGAAACAACTTAACTGAAGGCAGACTTTGCTCAAACACCAAAATTTGAAATCATTCGCGGACCACATTTTAGCTGCTGCGGACCACTACTGGTCCACGGACCACTGGTGGGGAACCGATGATATATGATGACATGCAAAGGGAGCCTTTACTATATATCCTACACTGTCCTATACCAAAAAATATCAGCTTCACGCTGTATCCCGCATACAGCAGGATAGACAGAGGGAACCTAGAGTAAAGACACTCCGTTCCCCACTTTTCGCCGAGTTCTGGAGGCTTTGCGTGTTAAGTGGAGGAACTCAACGCCGCATTTTGCCTCGACATCAGAGCAAAATTACAAAATATAAATGTGAATAAATATTTCATTTACTCGATTGGGGATCACGCCCAAAACCACTTTGTATCCCTGCGCCACGTCTGGCCTCAAAGAAATATTATGTTATTATATTGTTATGTCCCACTTATAAAAGTATCGACGCATGCAAGTTTAACGAACTCGATACCGATTTATATCTACATCATAATAGTTAATTTAGTAAAGCCCTTTGTAAGCAAACGCCCAAAGATACATGTAGGAACCACTTGTCAAATTTCAAATCAACTTTAGTAACTTGAGTTTTAGTTTTGTATTACTTTTGTAGCTATTTCTAATATGTTTATTAAAATTTATAATCAGCTTTACGCTGTATCCAGCACACAGCAGGGTAGGCAGAGCGAACCTAGTGTTAAGCCACTCCGTTTCCCAATTTCCGCCGAATTCCAGAGGCAGTGCATATTGAGTGGCGGAACTCAACGCCGCGCTTTGCTTCGACACCAGAGCGAAGAAATAAAAATATACATTGAAATAAATATTAGCGACATGTATATTTATATATATTTATAAAATATCAAAATAGCAATTTTAAAAACTCTTTTAGAAACATTTCAGAATGCAATAACCGATGTTATGTGAAATTAAATAAAGGAATAGAAACGTAATACAATCCAATACAACAACCTTAGATGCTTTTACAATAATAAAATGCTCCAAAACGCAATACTCGTATGTTCTTGTAAAATATATTTTTGAATATGATATTATAATAACTTATGAACTCGGCATTGAGTTTTCCCACTCAACACGTAATGCCTTCAGAATTCAGCGGAAAGTGGATGGTGGGAGTGTCTTAACACTAGGTCTCCAGGATCCCTCTGTTTACCGTGCTGTGTGGGGTACAGTGTGAAGCTAAAAATATAATTACTACGAGTATACGTATAAGAAAGCTCTGTGTAAGTGCTGTTCTCATTGTCCTTTTTGTTATCTTCCCAAGAACTTATTTTTTCATCGAAACGAAACGACCACGAGTCGACCGTTGGTTCTACTTTCAAGTAATAATTACTGAAAGGATTTAGATGAAACTTTACAATAATATAACTTGTAGGTACATCAGAATATCACATAGGCTACAATTTCATTTTAATAACACATTTTTAGATTATTAGCTCTATGGTCACAACACGCATTGGTCAGTGTTCCGTGCCAACACTTTTTTTATATATTACGATATTACAAAAAAAAATATGAACGTTACGGTGACAGATATAACAGTGTGAAATCCAAAATATCGTTTATATAAAGCAAAGCCGTCTATTAATATAAAATATTTTATTTATATACTTATTTAAGCTACCTGATTCAAATATACACCACGTACTCGTATCTGGATGTTCTAAAACGAAAGATTTACAATAATACCCAGACAGAGTTCTTATAAAACCTACTGAGCGCAGTTCGGGAATAAATCCTGTTTCTTTATAAAATTTTCAATTTACTTATTTACGAATGCTCGAATAGAGGAAATACTATAAACTTTGTTTGCTCCACGTTGTATGTTGTTGTGTGATGTCCAATTTTGTTACAGCTACTGTAAGGTTCTTGATGTTCGATATATAATTTGGTCTTCTCTATTAGATAGACAACAAGATTGTTGGTTTAAATCGGATTTGATAAAATATATTTATATGTATATTATGGGGCCAGTCGTGGCACAGGGGCACAAAGTGACACTGTAAACGCGACTGATAGCGGGTCCGATCCCCACTCGAGAAAATGAAATATTTAATTAAATTTATATTTCCTTTTCTTTGCTCTGGTGTTGAAGGGAAAGCTCGACGTTGAGTTCCACCAACTCAATGCCTCCAGAATTCAGTCGAAAGTGGGGAAAGGAGTATCTTAACACTAGGTTCCCTCTGCCTACCCTGCTGTGTGTGGGATACATGAAGCTAAAAATATATTTAATAACTTCCTAACCGTCAAAATTAGAGCCAATTATATATAATTATTACGTTTGAACTCAAACTTTGTGTTTAAGCCGAGTCGAAGCGCCCTCGAAATATATAAAAGGTATGTTAATCTGACATTGATGGATTGTTCACTTTGAGACTGTCATGGCTGATGGCTGTAACGTATAAAACAATTTTAGTGTTTATTATATTTATTTCTTTTATTTGTGCCAGAAGTTACGTGTGTTTATGGTGCTATTTAATAGATTTTTTGACAATTTAATTGAGTGAAACATGGTCTGAACGTAAACGCAATGATTGTGGGTTCGATCTCCACTCGTGTTGATTATATTTATTTTAATTTCGCTCGATAAAGCGGGTAAAGTTCCACCGCTTAATACGCAATTTCTAGAAATTTGTGGTGTCCCGTGTTAAGTATCGGAAACCATCGTGAAGCTGCTCAAAAAATCAAATCTGCTTTACGCTGTATTACACATCAGGGTAGGCAGAGGATTTGTGCCGTGTGATGAGTGGCGAAACTCAACGCTAGGTTGGTGGCAGAACAAAGAAATGAAAATATTAATAAGTAATAATTATTTCCCTTGAATGAGTATCGAACCCATAACTGTCTCGTTACAGTCACATCCTTGTGCCCCTACGCCACGACGACCTCATGCTAAAAAAATTATCTAGATAATACTAGATTTTCTTTGATTAAATCAAAATAGTAAATCCATACTTATATTGTAAAAAGTAGCCCTGTCTGTCTGTCTGTGTGTTGAGTCAACATTATGATACACATAAAAGCAATGTTCTACAAAAATATTGTCCTTTCAAAAACTTATAAAAAATCCGTGATGCTGTATGTTTATCTCTGAAGGTTGAGCCACAGTAACCGTTTTAATTTGTTTGTTGTCAATATATTTTCTATGATTTGGTATTCATCTTTAACATAATAAATATAATATTCCTTTAGCATCCTTTAGCATTTCATCTAGATTGAAATTATACTTTACTATACATTATTAAAATCTCTATCGAAGTAAAGCGCGGTGTTGAGTTCCGCCATTCAACTCAATTCCAGAACTCGGCGGAAAATGGGGAACGGAGTGTCTTAATACCAGATTCCCTCTGCCTACCCTGCTGTGTGGGGGCGGGATACAACGTGAAGTTAATTTGATTAGATTTTTTTTATATAATAGATACTTTAGCAGTTATCACTGTTCCAAAATGACCTACCCTACGAGCCGCACGGTCCTGGGACTCGGTTATGGAATGATCGACTCGAACGACGTAGACGACGTTGACGGTATTTCCAGACATTTTTGAGCTACTGTTGTTTACTGTTTTTTATTAATTCATATTTTTCTTTGTAGCTGGTATTATTTCCTTTTTTTTATTAATAATTTTCTTTGATTACGTTTACTTATTTTTTTTTTGTTCATTTTATTTAGTTATATATAGGTATTTTTTCTAATATAAAAGAGATCCATAACAGGTACAGGTATTATTTTTTAATATTAAGAATTTCCTTTAATTACTTTTACTTATTTTGTTTGTTCATTTCAATCACTTACTTACTACTACTAGACTACTTATGTCTGAATATTATTCTTCTTCGGTTTATTTTGATTATTTAGGCTTATATTTTTTTACTAATCCTATTGAAAACTGAAAATAATTTTATAAATATATTTAATAAATATTCGTATAGTTCAAGAGGACGAAGATTATTTATATTATTATTTATTTTAAAAAAAACTCAGCATCTGTAGTTTTACGTAGAGTAGGCAAAGAGCGAAGACACTCTGTTGTCCGGTTTTGCTATCAGACAGACGAAAAGTAAGGAAGAACTTACTTTTACATATGTTAAATTTATATCGTAACTTTTCTCCCCAAAATTGCGCCGTCGTAGCGCAGCGGCACAACTTCTGACTGTGAATACGATGGTTGTGGGTTCAATATGTAATCTATATATATAAAAGGACTTGTGCTGACTGACTGAGGTAAGACGCACGCAGAGCCGTAACCGCTGATGGTAGAAACGTGAAATTTGGGCAGATGTTTATTTTCATATTCTGGACATCCACTAAGAAGGGAATTTGAAAAATTTTAACCCTAAAGGAATGAAATAGGGGTTGAAAGTTTGTATGGAATTTTTTTTAATCTATACCGATTTTTATAAAATTTGAAATTCAGATTCTTAAAAATATTTCATTGTACACGTGTTTCATGGTTTTTACGAATTCACCCCCTAAGTGTTCAAATAAGGGATTGAAAGTTTATATGGCAAAATTTTTAAATTGCCACCGATTTTTATAAAAAATTAAATTCAGACTGTTAAAAATATTTTATTGAACACGTGTTTTGTGGTTTTTTTAGAATTCACTCCTAATAAGCAGGCGAAGCCGCGCGCGCCCTCTAGTTGGATAATAAATTGTTTTCATTTCCTCGTTATGTTTCACAAATTGGGCGGAGAATGGAAAATGTGGTGTCATGACTTTAAGTTCTCTCTGTCTATAGTACTATCAAACGTCAAGGTAAAAATTTGGATTAAATCCAAAATATAATTTTGTTTTTGTTTTTACTATTTTCTCCTTTTGAAGGAAAATCACAATACCTTAATGATTGTTTATAATTATGGTGAGAAAAAGCGCGGCGTTGAATTCCGTTTAACACTCAATAAATCAAATTCGATTGATTGTAACCTAAAATAAATCTGTGTTAACCTTACTAAATTGTTATTTTCAATAAAAATATAGCAATTTAAAGTAAAACGCCTCCACAAACTATTCTTTTGCCTTTGAAATGTCTTAATAATAACATTTTCTAGGTTAGTCAGTCAGTAATCAACTATATTAAAAATGTGAAAGAATCTTTTCACCTTCAAACCTACATAATGGGTGTTTACATTTCATACAACTTCATTTCTATTTGCTCGGTTACGTCAAAAGTCGTAATAGAGAAGTAACAGCTATTTTCAACATTTTAGTTTTGTTTCATATTATTAACTTGGGTTCTATTCGTGGCTTTTGTTCGTGTTGGCTTTAAGATTATGGTTATTTCATTATTTCTTATTGTTCAAGACTATTAGATACAACAATGGAATTGAATGGAGAAAAAGCTATATCATTTGGCTAAATTTTAGCTTGCACCGCCTTTCTTCTAACATGCACGTTATTTAACACTGTACTGACTTCTCTGCGGGCGTTGGGGCGGGTCATGTACACATCCACTTGTATGCCCTCTGATGAAATAGGCCTCCCTCAAATGTTCTCTGGTCCTGCACTTCCCGCATTCCGCTTACCGCTTCCGACGATGTCGACCAGATCGGCGGGCAATCCAAATATTTTTTTCTACTTCATCACGTTGAATGGTCTGGTCCATGAGTGTATTATAGATATAAACCGTCATGTTAAATCAGCTTATCAATTAGTGAAAGCCACATTAAAAACCGTACCTACTCTAATTTGAAATATTTAACCGTACTTCGACGAGAAGTGATTTTATACTATAATTTTAAAATAAAAAAAAAGCTTCGAGCTATAGTTCCACCACACAGGTCCCTTATTATAACAGCTCGATGGCACCATACCATAATTTCCTACATTTTATTACGTACTTACAAGTGAAACTAATAAAAGCGTGTTAAAAAGGATTTATTTTATTTCTTATTTAGCACTAAAGAAAACATTTATAGAGATGTATGTATATAAACAATATGTCTTTAGGCGTTTCTCGATTCACTAGAGCGAGACTGCCAAACATCTCGACCATAGAACATGTAGAACGCTGTTATGGCACAGAAACATAAATGAGTAGTTTAGAATATTATATTACATATACAGTGGTCGTGGTTCTATGTTAAAATTTTCTGTAGAAAATTATGTGCCAGTCGTGGCGCAGGGGCACAAGCGTGCGACTGTAAGCTCAATAGGTTGTGGCTTCGATTTCTACTCGAAGAAATATTGGATATTTTGTCGCGAGGCAAAAGGGCAGCGTCTAGAATTCGGCAAATAATGGGATAAGTGTTTTAATGGAAACGCAGTGTCTTAACACTAGGTTCCCAGGTTCCTTCTCTTTATACTAAGAATGAAATAGAATTGAAGGTCCAGTGTTAAATTTAAATATTTTCTTTTGTTTATAAGCTTCCGAGCCTCAAAAGGTAAAAACCCTAAAAGGATCACATTGTTATCCATCTGTAAAGACCATTTATCTTGATATCACATGGAGGTATCAAGCTGAAATTAATATGAAATATTCAAGTTTATGGTCCCTTGAAGCACAGAAAATAATTAAACTTCTAGACTTAGAAGCTTGATTTTTTTCTCAATACAACAAAAGAGCATTTATTCATCAATGCATTTTGTATGAAATTCGAGATGTAATCAAAATTTATAGGGGAGTTCCCGTGGACCTACAGTTATGGAATTTGGTACAAAGTAAAAACTAAGAAAAATATTAAAAGTGATTTTTTTAGATATTTCATTGGAAAAAAACTATTACAAACTAATATTTGTAGTTCATTTCATACAAAATGAATGCACATGCCCGCAAATTTAAGTTTGCCAACTTTTATAATTTGTACTTTCCGTTGACCTACAATCATGAAGAAGAATCATTGGTAAAGAAGCCTCACTAGGCGAGTCCGACTCTTGGTTCCGAGGCGAGTCTTATTTTATGTAACTTGAAGTAATAAACATTGTCAATTGCATAACTAAAACTATTAATGTAGAAGTGATAAAGATAAAATCAAATAATCGTATGGAAATTTCGACGCTGTAGGAAGTGAACGTATAGCTTAATTATAGGGCATTTGGACAGTATCCAAGAGGCACAAGTTGAAATCTATAGTTTAGTATTTCCTAAGTGTGAAAATAATATTGTAACATATTTTGTTCGCTTCGCTCGCCAAGCCCTATTCGGTCGCTGTAACGATTAAATAAAATCTTTGAAAGGGTACCTAATATGTATTTTGTTTTGGATTATACTCGTAGTATACTAGTTGCCAAAGTTGCTTACGTAGGACTTTAAATATAAATAAAATAACTAAATAAATAAATCAGCTTCACGCTGTATCCCGCTCACAGCAGACAACAGGTAGAGGTAGTGAGTGTAGTGCTACACTCCATATTCTACATTCCGCCGAATTCTAGAGGCATTGCGTGTTGAATAGCGGAACTCAACGCCGCGCTTTGCCTAGACCCGTGTTTCCTGTTCTCGTTATAAATTTGAGAAATCTCTTATTGGTGCTCCTATACACTTCTTTACGTATCTACATTTCAATTTTCACTTTTCTTACCCCAATAGTTTCGTCTGGGTGTTCTTTATCAGTCCCCTAAATCAAAAGATTTTTATATTATTAGTATAGAATTTCTCACGACAGTGCTAACAAAAACAGATACTACTAACAAAAACAGAGGAAAATGAAGAAAATGGTCACTATTGAAAGACAAGTTACTTTGTTAACAATATTGTAAGTAAAGTGCACTACTACCAATCACTTTAGGTATTTCAGACAATCAATTATAGTCCAACTCTAGTCCCAAATGTCTAGGATGATTCATATGTTCTAAACCCATTAAGTATTGATCGATCCGCTCCATTTAGGTGCACTGAAAACGTAAACCTGAAAATGAGATCTCCTATTATATTGAAATTAAATTGAAAACACAAAAACTGACGCAGTAGCAGAACCGCGTCTGCATATAAACTTTGATTGAGCATTCGATTTCTATTCGGAGAATTAGGAAGTGTGTGATGGAACTCAAATTATAAATTACTTTTATACTTACGAAGTACTTGTTTAATATGAAATTTTACATTATTTTTGGCCTGCGGTAATTAACTTCGTACGAGACGGTTCTAGATTAGACTCTTAGGAATAATAATAGACAGAGGACCCTAGAGACCCCTAAATGTAGTCACTCCCACTTTTCTTCTTTACTATGAAGACAAAAAGGTATTATTATTGTATAGTTAAATCATTTGCTTAACCGGTCATTTCAAGTATTATTTATTATTATGACATTAATCTATTACAGGATAGTTGCAGGTTTGACTATTGCAGAGGTAATTTACAACATTGTTTTTGAACGATTAGAGTAACAACGTGTACGTTCAATTAAGTAACTAGGGAAGTATATTGTCTAAGTACAGCAAATAACTCAGAAATTATATTTAAATACATAACAATCACTTAAGTTCAATTAAATGCACTTAAGTTCAATTAAATGCAGTTAAGTTCAATTTAATGTCACAAGCCGACGTTAAGGCCCTCATGGCGCGGGGACACAAGCGTGCGTATATGCGATAGGTTGTGGGTTCCATTCCCACTCGAGAAAATGAAATAAAATATTTAATATTTTCGATTCCTCGCAACGGTCACTCAACACACAATCCCTCCAAAGCTTGGTGGAAAGCGGGGAACGGAAGTGTCTTAACTCATTAGGTTTAAGGTTCCTTCTGTCCACGCTGCTGTTTGCATGATACAGCTTATAGCCGAAAAAAAACAGCGTTGAAGATTATGGTCATGGCATAGTGGGTTAGTGCCGGACTGTTAATGCGGTGATTGTGGATTCGAAGTATATTTAAATTTGTTTAATTTTCCAGATATTTTGTATCGACAAAACTCTACGCCGTGTTACATCTGGCTACCAGAGCGAAAAGTAAAAATAATTCATTTCCACGAGTAAGAATTGATCCCACAAACGTTGTGTTTACAGATAGACGCCACGCCGCGCCGCCAGGTCGGCCTTAAAGACTTCATATATTTACCATACCCAAATCTAGGATTGTGTAATTAAAAGCAAATAGCCGCGTCGACGATCAGAATTGTACAAACAACGTTCGAAGAATAAACAATAATCGAGTCAAGTAATTTATCAAAACAATCTGTTATATGTAACGCTTTATCAAATTTTATGAGAATTTTGGAATACATACTTACACTATCTATGAATGCACAATGTCTCAAATTCAGACGGAAATGCAAGAAGAGCGTAAACCAATATAGCAGGGTATATCATGCATATAACAGGGTAGGCAGTTGGAACCTAGTTAAAAACACTCCGTTGTTAAGTGGCGTAACTCAACGCAGCACTTCGTCTACCAGATTGGAGAAATGAAAATCATTGAAATGTAATGATTTTCCAAAATGAGTATCGCAACCAACCAACAAACAAATTTTCATTTCCTGTCAAATGCGGTCGTATTGCGTGACGACAGCCTAAAAAAGGTAATATAGAGTAACAAAAGCGCATAATATAATGATAATATATATGAGAGGAATCTCTATAGCACTTACAACCCCAAGTCCCAAGGGGTGTTTTTAAAACAAATGATATTCAAGGGGTTCTTTTTTACTTTAGTAGAAAAAAAACATATGTAATATTTTTTTTACCATATTTTTTAGATATAGAAATTGGTAATTTATAAAGAAAAGGAATGCTAAAGCAAAATATAATTTTAAAAGAAATAGTTTGAAAAAGCTGAAAACTATGTTTTTCTACACCAAGTGCTACAATTTCTAGAATAAACTCGGAGCTATAAATTTTAGAAAAATTGATAAAGTTCGAGTCGGACTCATCAACCGAGTGTTTCTTGCCAATTTCACGACTATAAGGTGTAATTTCGGGGCGAATTGCATATAAAATTAAAAAGAAAGGTCGTGACAGACGTACAGAAGGATAATAAAGTGATCTTATAAGAGTTTTTTTCTTTTGTGCTGTTGTACTCTAAAAATGTGAGTGATTATTTACTTATGTTCTTTATTACTCTTTCTATTAAAACAGAAAAATAAACAAATCTCACTTAGACACGAAACATCATTGTTATATATATATTCTTTGAATAATACACAAAATAATTACAAGCAAATTGATGCATATTTCACTCCCACGAAATTCGTACCCGTTTGGTAAATTGGATTACATGTAAACAAAAATGTATGAGCCATACAAAAATATACTTTATATAATTGGTAATACGATATATTTTACATTTGTTATACAAATATGTTTTTAAAATTCCTCTAAAATGTAAGTAACATTTTAATGCTATCATTATTTGAATACTTTTGGGGGTGTTTGTTGATACTATTGACGTAGTTGTCTGATTAAACACAATAGTCGTGGGTTTGAATGTTATCAGGGTAAAAAATGTGAAAATAAATTAAACCGACTTCAAATATCTCTCTTTTACCAACTTATATTAAACCTCCAGATATGCTTGAATTCCAATATACAAGAAATTACTGAACCGATTTTGTTGAAACTTGGATGGTTGTCTAAGTTTAATATAGATTCAGACCTCATTTTTATTTAAAAGTATCAAAAACCACATGTCGACATCCTAAATAGATTATCATACCAATTATAATCCAATTTCAACAAAATCATACACATACATACACGTCAAACTAATAACCTCCACTTTAGCAATGGGTAAAATAGAAAAATAAAACTTTAACTTCTACCAATAATCAATATGTGAAATATTATACGAAATTAGCTTCTAATGTCCAACTAACTTAGTTAAGTTGAAACTGTAATTGATGCCTTGTTCTATAGTTGTTGCCTTTCAAAACCACTCGTCTAGTTATTGTTAGTAACTTCTCATTCGTATTGGAACTCTGTTATATATTAATAGTAATACCCTATAGTTGTTTTATTAACTTCGTATATTTGTGGCGTTTTCATATATGCGTAACACTAGGGTGCACTGTAACGCGACTGTTGCGGGTTCGATCCCCATTCGAGGGAATGTTTTTTTTCTTTAATATTTTTATTTCTTCTCTATGGCACCAAGGCAAAAACCCGGCTTAGAGTTCCGCCATTCAACAAGCAATCGAAAATTGCGGCGGAAAGTGGGGATTCATTTCCCATTCAGTATCTATGCAATAGGTTCCATCTGCCTACCCTGCTGTTTGCGGGATACAGCGATAAGCGGAATTCTGAAAGCATTGCGTGTTGAGTGGCGGAACTCAACGCTGCGCTTTGCCTCGACACCGGAGCGAAGAAATGAAAATATAAACTTAAATAGATATTTCATTTCCTCGAGTGGTGACCGAACCAAACTACCAGTCGCACTGTTACTTTGATTTTAAAATTTATTTTTTGTCATATAGTTCATTTATAGAAAAAGATAATAGACTTGTATGTATGTTATCTTACTATAATCTATAATATAATATCTATAACATGTATAGTACTGAGTACAATAATAAAACACGCCTTTAAATATTATTATTGCGCCACGACGGAGCACGGGCACCACGGTTGTGGATTCGATGCCTACTAGGAAATAAAATATTAAATATTTTCATTTCTTTGCTCTCGTAACCAGGCAAAGCTCGGTGTTGAGTTCCACCACTCAACACTTCACCTCAAAAATTCCACTAGGTTTCCAGGTTTCCTCTGCCTACTCTACTATGTGCGGGAAATAGCGTAAAGCTAAATAAAAATTTGAAAATTAAAAAAAATGTTATAAAAATCTTCCCTAATAATAAAAACACAACAATCTTCTTTGTATTCTTTTATTGCTATTTATATAAATATAATAACATTTAATGCGGGCGGTCCAGATCCGGAACAATTACCTACATCCCTTGTGCGTACAAAAGCTTAATCCTCATATTACAAGATTGAATGATGTATATTCATATATATTATTTTAGATTGTAGGTTCGATTCCTACTCTAGGAAATGTAATATGAAACATTCTCATTTCTTTGCTCTGGTAACAAGGCGAGCCCGGCGTTGAATTCCAATCCATCAAGATGTGTGTTCGATTCCCACTCAGGCAAATGATTAAATTTAAATTAATTTTATTTATTCACTCTGTTAATTTTATTTACTCAAACAAAACAAAACTAACAAACTAACTAACCAAATAACTTATTTGTGTATGTATATACGTACACTCGTATAGAGTTTTGTAACATTTCCTGGCGAAGAGTGCAAAAGTCCACGGAAAGCCTATTATTCATTGTTATCTGAAAACCACGTGTTAGTTTTGATTTGTTGCGGGATTTCAGTTTTAGGTACCTTAGTTATTGTTTTGTTCATAGAATTAACATTAATAGAAATGGTATTATTTAAATTAAATTTATATATCTTTTTTTAGCAGAAAGTTATCGTGGAGCAAAGCAAAAATTTATCGTAAAGACGTTTGTTATAAATATGATGGTTGCAGGTTCGACTTCCACTTGGTTCATAACTCTGCTCTGGTGGACAAATCAACATATTGAGTTCCAGCATTCAACACGCGATGTCTCGAAAATTGGGCTAAAAATGGAGAACAAAATGTCATCAAAAAGCGGAATTTTTCCGTCTTACCTCTCTGAACTAGTTACTAAAATTATACATCTCTGTATCAGGAGGTCGTCGCAGGGAAGTGGGCGGCGTCTGGCTATTATACGCCGAGAGAACCTAATATTAAGACACTCCGTTCCCTACTTGACACTCAAATTTCGGACATTGTTTGTTGAGTGCTAATTCGTCCGGTTTCGTTTACCACAGCGGATTTATGAAAATAAAGATACAAGTATTTATTACAGTTGCTTCACAATTTTGTATACTATAATATTTTATTATTTTTATATTTAGTGACAGATATACGATAGGAATGAGAAACAAAGATAACCTTGTTACGCCAAGTTTTTGCCTCCAAAAAGTAAGTAAATCTTTTATGGGTCTGAGTATACGTGTATATAATAAAATTTTACAATGTATTTTAAGTTTGCTACTACTGAGTGACTATAACAATTGAAAGTATCTTAAAGTATCTGAGGAGGCCGGTCGTGGCGCAGAGGCACAAAGTGTGACTGTGAAATCCACTGGTTGTGGGTTCGATCCCCACTCGAGGAAGTGAAATATTTATTAACATTTATATTTTCATTTCTTCGCTCTGGTGTTGAGGCAAGCGCGGCGTTGAGTTCCGACACTCAGCACGCAATGAATTCAGAATTCGCAGAAAGTGGGGAACGGAGTGTCTTAACACAAGGTTCTGTCTACCCTGCTGTGTGCGGAATATAGCGTGAAGCTGATTTAATTTAATTTTAAAGTATCTTAAAATAATATGAACAAGTAAAGCATATTACACTGTTCAAGAATATTTACATGATAAAGATGTATGGAATTAATTTCTATTGAATGTGATGCAGGATAGCTGCCAACTTATGTAATATTTAAATTATATCATTGAGTTTCTTGTCGGTTCTTCTCAGCAGGACCGCCTTCCGAGCCGATGATAACTTTTTTATATATTCATTCGATTCTATTCAAAAATGCTTTAAATTTTAATTTATATAAGTATAGTAATTTTCCCGAAAGTAAATCAAATCCACAACAATTCAATTGCATCACGACGGCTTTAAATATTCAATATTTTCTTCATAAATTCCATAGATGCCTAAATACTTACATCACACCTATACGTTTCAAGTTTTTATTACATTCATATATCATCGCTTTATCAGAAGATTGCAAATTAAAATTCAATAATTCGGCATGGATAATCGGGGGTGAAGAATTAAACATGCATTTATTATTTTTAAAGCGTTTTTCCACAATTTAGAAAACGTATAAGAAATTATACGTTTTCTAAATAAGTTATATTTGGAAATTATTTTCAGTAGAGATGGATGCGGAAAGGCGTATTGCTATTGGTAACAGGGTTACCGGTGCCTTAGCTGCATTGGTGAAACTGTAAAACGTCAGCACAGCTGCACGTTTGGCCTTACACAATGAAGTGTTGTTACCTGTTACAGTGTTGTTACCTGTTACAGCAGCGAAACGTGGGTTTTTCTGTAATGACAGAAAAAGAATAAAAGAAAGACAAATGCTGTTGAGATGCAATCTCGTAGGATATACGGAGTCACCTTAGCTGATCGAATCCACAATGACGAATTACACAGAGTGGCAGATACTAGCGATGATGAACACGGTGAGAATGAAAAACAATGTGCTATGTTGATTTAGGCACGTCGAAAGATTGAGTGATGAAAGAATGGCAAAAAAGATTTATGATGGAAAAGTGAGCGGTAAGAGAGGTAGGGGGAGACCTCAGTTGATCTTCGAAAACACAGCATCAAAGATTCTGTAGGTTACACAAATAGCATGTGGCCTCCTCCGCGGGCATGCATGAAGAGGTTAATGACAGTGGAAACAGGTATGTAGAGACTGCAGCGCTTGGCGCACCGTTCTCTCTGACAATTACTACGTTAACGTAATTACTACTCCGCTATAGATAAAGCATAGATTTAAATAAATTTAAGTATAAAAAAAATAAGTAGCAATATTTGATTTTAGCATAAGTAAGGTGATTTTGTTTGTTAAAGTATGCACAATTGTAAAAATTTCTCTTTCGTAAACAATTTTTTTCTGCAACCTCCCTTTGCCTACCGCTTAAAGTACTAGTTATTTTGCGTTTTACCTCTTTATTCTTTTTAAAATTATCAGTTAAGAAATGCCCAGTGTGTCTCTTATCGGCCGCAAATCCTAAGTCAATATTTTGTTTACTTTTAATTATTACAGATTTTATAGCCAGACTAAGTATAGGGCAATATAAATTAAATAAAGCAAGAACAAAGTGCTTACTAATAAATTGCGAATAAAAAAACAAACAAACACAGCCACAATCAGTCAGTAGTTATTAAAAAGATTATTAAAACCACGCTACGCTGAAACCAGAGCCCGCTCTACAATACCACAGTTATGAATGTACGAGGATTTAGCGTAGATCCTTATTTGCTGGAACAACATTTTTTTATGCTTATAGAATTATATATACTTATAATTACATTTAGTGGATAATGGGCAGTGAATTTAGTGTTATAGCACCTGTAGCTCTTGGTGGGGAAAAGCTTATTTTTTTGTTATTTTTAAATATTATATTATTGTTAATTTTATGGTGATTAGAGTCCCGTCGTGACACAAAGGCCCAAACGTGCGACTGTACGTGCAGCAGGTTGTGAATTCGATTCCCACTCGAGGAAATGAATATTTAATAGTTTTATTTTCTCGCTCTGGTAACAAAGCAAAACGCAACAACGTCCAGTATTCGATAGAAATTGGGAGACAAATGTATCTTAATTAGAACTAAAAGAAAAAAATAAATAAAAGATGATAGAAAAATCATTCAAGTCTTTACAGACAAATATGCTAGTACAGAAAATAATCACAAAATAAGTATAAAGAGATTACCAAAGCAAAATATCCATAGTTTCATCTTACAAAATAAGATATGTCACATCTAGTAATTTAGGTCTTAGTATTGTTTACATTCAGCATTTTATCAGAGTTGTTTCAAACCTTATTTTTCAGTGGCAGTTGTTAGTTTTGAACTCGGAGAGCTATTAATGGCTACGTATGTACTAAGATAAAAAAAAACGAATAGAAAGGATAGCAAGGTAGGAGATTAAATCTGGAAACCTAGTGTTAAGACACATCGTTCCCATTTTAAATGAAATTATTTTAACCGGATTAATCGCGTATATTTGGTAATTGTTTCGTCGCGCCGCTTGTGTCACTGCACCACGTCTGGCCTCAACTTGACTTTAAGGCAACTGATGAATTCTTTTCAAGTTTCACATATGTGAACGATTTTCGATTTTCTTTAGTTTCCTGCTGTTTCCCGTATATAACAGGGTAGCCAGAGGAATATAGTGTAAAAACATTCCGTTCCCCAGGCTCCGCTCAATTTTCAAAAAATTGCATGTAGCGGATGAATTTTCAAGAAATTGTGTATTGTAAGATTAGCGGAGCTCGACGCCGTGTTTTGTCTTGTTATCAGAGTATGGAAACAAAAATAATTTATTTCACCGTGTGAGAATGAAATTCGCAACCGTCACGTCTACAGTCAGACACTGCGCCGCTGAGCCACAACAAATAAATATTAACAATAAAATTAACCGTCGTATGACTGTAGTTACACCCTTGTGCGTCTAAGCCACGACGACCTCGAAAAATCTTAATATTGAATAATTATGTGTTTTATACAATTTCTAGTATAATAAAAATTCTAAGTTCACCCAGCTTTGTGTTAACTCTTGTTGTTATGACCAAGAAGTATTTTTTATTCCTTATTGGCTATGTCCGTGAGAATTTTTATGGGGATTTATTTTTGTTCTATTTGTTTCATATTCAATAGGATATGTGTGCGATGGATTCCGTACCGTATTAATAAAAACGGCAAAAAATCAGCTTTATTTTAGTGTGGGGGATCCCATCCTTAAGTATTTTTTTATCCATTTTTTTAAATATTTGTTGTTATAGCGGCAACAAAAATACATCATCTGTAAAAATTTCAACTGACTTAATATCACAGTTCATGAGATACAGCCTGGAGACACACGGACACACAGACGGAAGGCGGAGTCTTAGTGACAGGGTCCCTAAGGTTTTACCTTTCTGGTACGGAACCATAAAAATAATTATATTTATTTATGCCTCTATTTTGGACAATATTATATTAAGCTTAACGACATAAGAGCTTGTATATATTTACATAATACTATTATGCCAGAACTAAATTCATTTTCGTACCAAATATCAGTATGTAGAACATATTAGAAGCAAATTATTGCTGAAATTTAGAATTTCAAAGGACCATTTTGAATAATTAATATTTAATATGGACCCAGTAGCTTAAAACCTGAACTGATTTACGTACAGACTACAAACTTAAGATGACTTAGAGTTGGCTTTGTATAGATATTATTATGTTATATTTTCGGGTCCATACTTATTTTATGAGACATGTGTACGCTTTTAAAAACATCCCAGAAATTTAAAAAGCTGTGAAAAGACGTTTAGGTTTGACTGTAACGCGACGGTTGTAGGTTCGATCCACTTGAGCAAAAGAACTATTATTTATTAATATTATCATTTCTTCACTCTGGTAACAAGGCAAAAGCCCGACGTTGAGCTCCGCCTCTCAATGTCTCAATATTCGGCGGAAAGTGGAGAACAGAGTCTCTGAACACTAGGATTTTCAACTAGTTCAAAATCTAAAACTTGAAGATGCTTTACTCTATTTAGGTAATGAAATTTTTTTTATATACATACAGTGTTTTTGTTCACCGTTTTAAATAAAAACACAGTTTTTAGTACCCTATAAAAGCTTAATACAATTAAAACAAAAGAGATTTTGGCAAAAATTAAATAGCGATTTTTTCAAACTAAATAAATAATAAAATTATCGTTGTATAATTAAACGCCATTTGTTAAGAATGACGCATACAGACACTTGATACATTGGTATCTGTTCGTAACTGCGTCACACGAAATATAGTATGGATAAACATCGTGAAATGAGAATAATCCTACATCTAAACTGTTGAGGAATCTCAATTATATTTTTTAGGTATTGGTTGGAAATTGCTGCTCCCGTAAAAGGAGCGCAATCGCTTCCACCCTATATATGTTTTTAAACATGTGATCCAAGAATATTTGAAGGATATTTTTTTTAATTAAGATTATTTGAATTTCATCTCGGACAGCTTACCAAGCTTACAATGGTTTGTATTATTAAATAAATCAAAATTAAGTCAGCTTCACGCTGTATCCCGCACACAGTAGGGTAAGCAGATGGAACCTAGTGTTAAGAGACTCCTTTCCCCACTTTTCGCCGAGTTCTGAGGACATAGGGTGTTAAGCGGCGGAACTCAACGCCGCGCTTTGCCTCGACACCAGAGCGAAGGAATGAAAATATGAATGTAAATAAATATTTAATTTCCTCGAGTGGGCATCGAACCCACAACCGTTCGATTTTACAGTTACATGCTGTGTCACTGCACCACGACTGGCTTCAACTTGTGTTATTATATAAATAAAATAAATAAATCAGCTTTACGCTGTATCCCGCACGCAGCAGGGTAGGCAGAGGGAACCTAGTGTCAAGACACTCTGCGCCCCACGTATTATTATACTACTATTACTACTACTAGCTTCACGCTTAATCCCGAGCGGGCAGAGAGAACGGATCGCCAAACGCTACGGTCTTTACATACCTCTTTCGCCTATTCCACTGTTATCAACCTCTTCATACATACCCTCCGGAGGGTCCTCATGCTTTTAACGTGACCTTCCTCCAGTATCTTTGATACTGTGTTTTCGAAGGTCTCCCCCTACTTCTCTTACTGCTCACTTTTCCATCGTAAATTTTTTTTGCCATTCTTTCATCACTCATTCGTTCGACGTGCCCAAACCAGCTGAGCACGTTCTTCTTCATTCTCATCGTGACATCCCCGCTAGTACCTACCATTCTGTGTACCTCTTCATTGCGGATTCGATCAGCTAAGCTGACTCCGCATATCCTACGAAGAGATCGCATTTCCACAGCATTCATCTTTCTTTCATTCATCTTCTGTAATGCCCACGTTTTACTGCTATAACAGAGTGGGTACCAAAACTGCATTGTGTACGGCCAAACGCGCAGCTGTGCTGACGTTTCGCCGTCTCATCAATTCAGCTAAGGCTCCGTACCTTGTTACCGGCAGCAATACGCCTCTCCACATCCATCTCGTATCTTCCATCTCTACTGAACATACTTCCCAGGTATATCATTTGTTCTAATATCTTGCCATTTACACTGATCTTGCATTCCGTCCTTTCTTCATCTCTTTCAAAAATCAGAACCTTCGTATCATTAAGCAATAAAATTGTAACCTGAATATTGTTGAAAAGAGCAACTGTTGAGTTTTGCCTTGCCGGCTTTTCTCAGCAGAACTGCCTTCCGAGCAGGCGGTAGCCTTATGTTCATTCGACGATTCAAAAGTGCTTGTAAAAGTTTATTTGAATAAAGAATAATTTGAATTTATGATGATATATACAAGGTGAAATTAACAAAAAAACCTGTTCTTAATTACTTGAATATAATATAATGTAACGGATCAGTTAATCCAATTAAACTAGGACATCCAATTAAAATAAATGTTAACTTACAAACTTGATACATCCTAGATACTTCACAATTTTACCAATTTTTACCAATTTACAAAAAAATACTATCAACAAAATTCATGTATTTTTATTACCGTTCCTAAAAATGGAATAAAATAAAAACATGAATAAATTCTAAACAACTAACCATTTGATTTTTTTATATGAGTAATCATTTAAATTTTCCAATAAAAATATTTTATTAATTAGGAAATGCGGAAAAATATCTTGGACGCTTTGAAAAAGGCACGGGATCGAGTCCCGCTACGTCCTAATTTTTATAAGCTACTAAAAAAATCCATTCCTTACTGTGTGAATAACACCAATTTTAGGAAAAAAAGTTTTATTGTACTGTAGTCAGAAACGACCTAGTTCGGTAGTAAAAACCGAATAACTTCGATTTCGAAGTGTAAAGGCGAGAAAGGAAAATAGATCACAACACCACAGGCCTGATTTGACTGACGTTTTGTGAATGTCAAACAGAATTTCGAACATGAAAGTTCCATAGAAAAGTTTTAAATAGAACAGGATTTGAACCCGTGCTTTTTCGGTCCAAAATCTATGATCCCACGTATTGACGTTTTTTTTTCAGTTACACGTTTTATCTTTCCACTACCATCGCGTTTCATCAGAAACTATTCCACTAAATATTTGAAAATAATAAAATAGTAAATTACCGTTAAAATGAGTATAATAAAAAGTAATATAAATCTATTTGTACAATGCTTGTTTGACTTTAATATTATTGAAATTGTTTCAATAGTTCACAAAAGTTTTCAGCAAAGCGTCTCAAGATTGCTCCAGAACTTAGTTATATCTTTGTAACTCTTTGAAAAGACAAGGTTTTTCATTCAAATGTATCTGCCTTGGAGTTATTACTTTAGGAATATATATTTATAAAGGAGGAGGCCGTCGTGGCGCGTGTGACCGTAAACGCGATAAATTGTGCATTCGATTCCCACTCGAGGAAGAAAGTGGGGAACGGTGTTAAGACAGTATGTTCCTTGTTGTATGTGTCTTAACACTAGGTTTCCAGGTTCCCTCTGTTTTAAAAAAAATACAACACAAAAAATATATATTAGAATACTAGGGAAACGAATGCAGCTTCGCCCGCTTAAACTTATTGTTAAATTATAGTCAAAATTATAATAAAAACTTAGCTTTCATCCTCATAAACTTTTATATTTATAATATGATTTATTAAATCAAAATCAATTCAGATTGTTCAATAAATAAATATGTAATCCTAATATAAATATATAAAGCAAATAATATAAATACAGCAACATTATGATATTTAATTCGCCTATAAAATTCATCGCGTAAACTACATTCATCTCGAGATGCATCCAGCACGAGTGCACGACTAAGTTTCAGTCGGTTCAGTTAACAAAGAGATAATAGGAGCCATTCACGGAGTCATAAATTAAACAAGCTCTATTGTGGTACAAGGACAGACGGACAGCGATAGTTAAAATTTACATGTATTTTTGTTTAATATTATACAAACGACCCACATAAGGCTTCGCCCGCTTAAAATATTAATTAAAAACAGGTTCACGTTCAGCTATCCAGCGCACAGCAGGGTAGGCAGAGGGAACCTAGTGTTAAGACACTCTGTTCCCCATTTTTCGCCGGATACCGGAGGCATTGTGTATTGAGCGGCGAAAATCAACGCCACCCTTTGCCTTGACCCCAGAGCGAAGAAATGACAATATACATTTAAATAAATATTATATTTCCTCAAGGGGCGATCGAACTCACAACCAGTCGCGTTTACAGTCACACACTTGCGCCACGACTGGCCTCTTTTAATTAATTTATAAAAAATATAATAGTTTTTTTTTTATACACAATATTATGTGTAATACAACGGGAGAATCAAAAAAAAACTATTATATAATAGATTTTTTTTTATACACAATATTATGTGTAATACAACGGGAGATCCGTTACCGAGTGACTGGCTGACTGATAGCTACGCGTGAAAAGCTGAAATTTCCTTGAGAGGAATACTAAAAGAGGATTTTTCGAAATTCCAACTGAAACGGAAAAATATTGGATTTTTACGTTTTACAATCCTCGCATATGAAGTACGACAATACAACAGTATGGGCTACAATTCGTTTTTTACACACATAGCAGGGAGGCAAAAGGAACCTGAGAACCTAGTATTAAGACACTACGTCTCTATTAAGTCACTTCCGTTGCCCACTTTCCGCCGAATTCTGGAGTCATTGCGTGCTAAGTGGCGGAACTCAACGCCACGCTTTGCCTCAACACCAGAGCGAAGAAATGAAAATATAAATGTAAGTAAATATTTCATTTCCTCGAGTGGGAATCGAACCCACAATCAGTTGATATTAGTCACACTTTGTGCCCCTGCGCCACGACTCAATAAGTAACTTTTTAACATTTTTAAGTGTCATTCCACTTTTTAAAAAGAAAGATACTTATTTTTATATACATTTTTTTAATGAAATATATTTTTTTAATAAATTTTATATGTAACTTTGTAACTATGTAATGAAATGTAAGAAATGTAATTTGAGCCACTTGTAATAACTGTATCATCATGAAACTTGATAATTATAACTAACAATATAATAATATATCATCATCGAGCTGGTCTGATGATGGCGCCTGGACCTGAATATTGGAACTCTTTACAGATTATTAATAAACTCGTATGGCTGATGATGATGATGATTTCAAGTTCCGAATATATTCTATACCACAATTTTTTTTGGTCAATTCCTAATTACATTTTATTTAGTAAATTTAAGTATTTAAAACCTTTCTATAATGAAATATGACTATTTTAACAAAAAGGTAGACTCTACCTACCCTGGTATATGCGGGATACAGCGTGATGCTAAAAAAAATAAAGAATAAATGTAACTGTACCCAAGTCTGATAACAACGTTAAAACTTTAACTTACGACAAAGCACGTCCTAGAAATCTCAATTTCACAATTAGCGTTTAGTAAAACAAACGTATTCCAGAGTTCCCTCATACTTCAGATAGAGACAGAAAACAGAAGTTTGAAGAAGTTTATAGTCTTTATTAGAATAAAGTTTGTTATCTCACTCACATACATATGTAGGTACGTACAGTGGGACGAAGTTCATCTAGAGACACTATCTATTACAACTTTTGAGAACTTTAAATACTTATTTAGCTCTTAAAATTGTAACAAGCGTATAAAGAATTTCGCGATGTGAAAACGTCAGACGTGAAAATGTAAATGTGATGGTTGTGGGTTCGATCCTCAATCGGGGCAATTGATTATTTCCATTCTCTGCACTATCTGGGGTACCGAACACGCTACATCCACGATCCAATATTTATCCTATTTTTTTTCATCTTCACGCATTATTCCACTTGAAGCACTTTATACAAAGGCACTTTATATAATATATTATTATAACCCGTCTACTCTAAAACAAATAGAATCACAGACAAAAATTGCATCAGCAAAAAAATCTATAATAAATAAATAAGACAATTTTAAATCGTCTTCGATATGGAAACGAGTTTGCCTGAAATAATTCAATTATCGGCAAATAATGTGTCAATTCTTAGTAGAACTGTTATACTATTTCGTCTAGAATTCAATGTGATGTCAGCATCAAAAAATATGCAAGTTCTGCACGAAAAAAATTGGTTTTAGCGCTTGTATAGAAATTCCCCGGTAAATTTTAAAGGGATTTTGAACGGTCAGATTGATAATAAACAAAAAACTGGCTAAGAGCGAGTCGGACTCACCTATGAACGATATATTTTGTATGAAATTTTCGATCTGCGGTCGCCAAACTTTCATTATTTTTGAAATATTGTTCAATAATGAAGACACGTTGTTCTATCGTGGAACGCTCCATTTTTACTAACACTAAACTGTCAGCTGTCGTATATTTTTTTGTTGCCAACATTTCACTGCACAAATGGCGACAAATTTAAATTTTGTGTTGTAATTTTAGGACACCTTTATAAATTTTAACTGTGCCAAATTAATACTCCTCCGTCCTCACAATTTTTGTAGAAAGAGGTACAAAATTTTTGCTTCACGTTTTAATATATAGGTTTACTTGAATATTTTTTCATTTCTTTATATCAGTTGTAATTTTGTTTCTGTTTACACTCGTGGTGTACAGAAAGTATATATAAATAAATAAAAATAATAAAAGACATCTGAGGCGACAATGGAGAGTGTAGACACTAGGTTTACAATACAGGAATAGATGTGAAGCTGCTTTTTTAAATTTTCAATACAAAAACTGGTGCTTTGCCTTTTTTAAGTATGACATGCAGATGAAATTTCGAACTATGAACTACTAGACTAAACTATAGTTGTAGAAAAGTTAGCTTAGCTATTTCAATATGCGGCAATTCCCGCATTCCTATTTCCTGCAAAATTTTGGAAATTAAATTTAAAATGTTATGACGGTCGCTCCTCAACGGATTGTTTGTTTTACTTTTTTATTTTTATTACGAAAATACATAGAATATTTAGGATGCAGAGTATTGAAATATAGTAGGATAGGAGGAAACCTATTGTTAAGACCTGTTGTACCTGTGACCTGGTGTCTGTCTGCTGCGTTTAAAAGAATAAGAAAAAAGAAGAAGGTTAGAAAGTAATATTTAGACACTCCGTTCTCCCCTTTCCACAAAAAAACAAAGTATAATAACCGACGATATAATTTAACCGAGTATATTTAAAACGCGGTTAAAATGATTAAACAAAACGAAATATGATATAACTTAAAATCAAGTGCACCATTATAGTGATACTAAAACGCATCTAAACCAGTGTGCAAAATGCATCTAAATGCAGGATATATTGAGTTTGTAGTTTAAATTAATTTCTATTGTTCGTGGTCCAGAGCTGCTCGTTGTTGGAGGAATTAGCAGTAAAACTTGACTGTGATTTAAATGTATATCTTTGGAAGATAACATACAGTGTATTTCTGTCACGGTTATTGTTTTCATAGTTATAGTTGTGACTTACAAATATGTCACATATTTCACAATAAAAAATATGATACTCTAACATCTTTCATGTTTATCATCTTTCATGTTTATTACATTTTTTTAGTTTGCACACTATATTCCGTATTAAGCAGGGTAGGCAGAGGGAACCTGGGAGAAGGGAACCTAGTATTAAGATTCTCGGTTCCCAGTGAGATACTCTCATTCTTCATTTTCCGCCGAATACTGGAGGTATTGCGTGTTGAGTGGTGGAACTCAACGCTGCGTTTGATTTATATTTTATTTTTTTCGATTGAGAATCAAACTCACAACCTGTAGAGTTAACAGTCGCACCTTAAACTGGCCTCGTTTATTATATGAACAATAAAAAATATTTTTTTGTGTTGATTGTAATAAGATTATGAGCCTTAATTTCACTTACTTCTTCAGGTGACAGTTGATCAGGTCAACAATAAAATAATATAGACGATATAATATACTTGGGCTCATTAGATAAGACGTGATACCTATATTTTTTTTCATTTTTGCTGGTGACGAATACCACTAACAATAGAACTGGAAGGTGGCGGAGTTTAGAAACGAATTATTTATTAACTGACTTCAATATAAAAAAAAATTTTCAATGTATGTTTGTTTACGATATTGTAGGTATTATGTTATATTTGAGATTGACGTTCTCTACTATCTATTAGGCTTCTATGCACTTGTGCTAAATTTCGAATGTGTATATATTTTGTATCTATATTATATGTGTGTATGTTGGTTTATCTCAAGCTGAAAGTCACATTAAGATGCTCCTTTTTAATTTATATGACTGTATATATGTATATTTTAAACGAGGGACCAGTTAAAATTTCATTAAAATCAGTTTAGTAGTTTTTGAGACATAGGTTAGAACGGTTTATGTATATTGTACAATATATTATGTAGGTTCCGTTCCCCACTTTCTACCGAATTCTGGAGGCATTGCTTGTTAAGTGGCAGAACTCAACGCCGCGCTTTTTCTCTACACTAGAGCGAAGAAATGAAAATATAAATTTAAGTAAATATTTCATCTCCTCGAGTGGGGATCGAACCCACAACCAGCCGGTTTTACAGTCACACTTTGTGCCCCTATGCCACGACTGGCCTCAAGTGGGGAACGGAGTGTTTTAGACTAGGTTCCCTCTGCCTACCCTGCTGTGTGCGGGGTACAGCGTGAAGCTGAGTTATAATGTAGGTTCCAAGGTATTGACAGATATTTGGTGTCGGTATTTTTTAACCCTTTTTATAATGATACATCTAAAAAGCTACTTCAAACGATAATTAAAAAATAATTTTCAAGCGTTTTCCCGAATTGCAGGACAGGCAGAGGGAACCTAGTATTATGACATACCTTTCTCTAATATCTGTCCAGTTCTCGAGACATTGCATGCTTAGTAGTGGAAATCATCGCTGCACTTTCGCTTATTACCAAAGAAAACGAAATAATTAATTCCTTCGTGTCAAAGTCGAACCCACAACTGTCTCAGTTCAGATACTATACTGCTGCGCCACGGTAGTTGCAAATTCAAATCACCCAACAGAATACATTAGCAATCAAACAACATATTCGTATATCTAAATAATATGAGATAGCTGAATTACTATTTGCCAAGTAAATAGAAAACATATGGACACAGTACGTTCAAGTGTTTGCTTAAATTCGAAGACAATATACTGGGTACAGATTGTTGAATAAAATGAAATATGAAAATATTTACAATGCACTATATTGTATAGATATTGTTGCGCGATGATTTCGGGTTCAATATCCAATCAGGGGACTGAAATATTTTCACTTCCCCGCTTTGGTAAAACAGGATAAAGCCAATTCCGCCACTCAACATGCAATGTCTTGCCAAATGAGCAGCGCCGTAGAGATAAATTTAATATTTTTTGGCCAAAACGGAGCTGATCGAGATTTCTCCGAGAGTATCGACTAGCGGAATATAACTCCGCGCTTCGTTTCTAAAGCGGAGAAATGAAATGAAATTAAATATACTACCCCCAAGTGGCCTCCCCAAATGGAGGAAATAATATATTCAGTTTATACTGTTCTACTGTTCGACGACAACCTCCATATGATAAAATGCTATGAAAACAGCTTTAGCAAATCAGCATGGCTGTATCAACCTTCGTCATTGGCGTTATCTTTTTGTTGCGAACGTGGCAAATCTGACCTGCGCAGGGGCACAAGGATGTGTTACAGTAATTATTATTTATATACTTTTTCATTTCTTCCTTCTGACATCGAGGCCAAAAACCCGGTGTTGAGTTCCACCACTCTACACACAAGGCCTGCAAAAATTCGGCGGAACGTGAGAAACAGAGTATCTTAACACTATATTCCCTCAGCTTAACCTGCTGTGTGCCGGATACAGTGAGAAGCTGATTTATTTTGATTTTATTTTACTAATATAAATTCCATAATACAATTACTTAGAAACAGCAATTTGTATACAGAAATTGCAAAAATATTCCAACCATTGCTTCTATAGTAGATACACACCACGTATAGAAGATACGAGACAAATTCGATAGGCATTGTACTTCACACCGTCCCTTACGAGCCCTGAGCAACAACAAAGGCTAATTTTCTATAGAAATACGCTTCAACGTTTTAGAATGTATGATACGAACTAGCGTTGTTATATTTTGCGTAATATCTTATATATTTGATAAATAATAAACAGACTATCGCAGTGCAGTGTCTGATTGATGCGATAGATGTAGGTTCAATTATTATTTAGTGTAAATCAAATATAAATTATTAAATGGAGGCCGTCGTAGCGCAGGGGTACAAGCGTGGGTTGTGGACGCAGCGGTTGTAGAATCGATTCCCATTCTGGGAAATTAATTATTTAATATTTTCATTTCCCTGCTCTGGTAAAACAGGATAAAGCTAACTAAACCCGCCAGTCAACATATAATGTCTCGCCAGATCAGCAGTGCCGTAGATATATATTTAATATTTGTTGTCCAAAAAGGAGCCGTGTAAAGCCGGACCCGGAGGGCATGAATGAAGAGGTTGATGAAAATGGACGACGCGAAAGAAGTATGTAGAAATCGACTTCTCTCTGACTACGCCACTAGGGGTAAAGCGGAAAGCTAAGTTAGGTTAAGTATCATTTATAGGACGTGATACGTATAAATAATAAAATTTCACAAATGTTTTTAGACTCGCCATTAGAAAAAATTTAAAGACAAAGTAAGAAATATATTATTATGCCAAGTTAACTATTCAATACAAGACTACTACAATGATAATAGCGCGTGGAATTAAATGATGTAGACGTTCACTCGGGAAGACAAGAAAGGTTGTTATACATCTATCTTTAATTATATTTAAAAAAAGAACAACTGTTCAGTTCCTTGCCGTCTCTTCTCAGGAGTTGCCGAGCCGGTGGTAGTTCTATGTAACTTGACAATTTAAAAGTACTTGTAATGGCCTAAGTCTTTATATTCTTTTTAGCTTCACACTTTATCCCCCAGCATGGTAGGCAAAAGGAAACTGGGGATTAATCGTTAGGACACTCCGTTCCCATTAAGTAAGTAATTCCACACACTGACGTCAAGATGAGTTTCTGTATAAAAAAAATTGGTTATTGATAAACTGTTCTAACAAAAAATTGATAAAAAAATATTTTCGAATGTAATGTTTATTTATTTTATATTATTAATATTATAATAAAATTTATGATTTTCATTATCAACAATATAATAAAAAAATTACCTCTCTTCATGTAAAATATATTTATCATATAAAACGTTTTACCCACATTAAATTAGAAGTCACGTCGCGTGAAATAGGCTATGTTAAATAAGACCCCATATTTTTAGTTAGTCTGTAAATGGATTTTTAAACATCTTACGCGTATCGAGTATACCTACTAGTTTTAACCTGTAGTTTCGTCCCTTTGGTCCAATGGAAATAACTGAGTTATGTGTAAAACATTCTAAGTGACTGTTTCTGCAATAGCTGCAGTAACAAGTTATATTGAAAAGAGCCTTTGATAAACTGCACAAAACAGAATAAATTTCTTAAACCGCATCAGTAGTTCCTGAGATAACCTTTAACCAAACAAACTCTTCAGCTTATAATATTAGTTCTATAGGTATAGATTATACTCGATAAAACCATTCTATACATTGTTCACTAAAATCATTGAATGAGTTTTTTCTTTATTTATTCAACTTTTTTTTTATTTTTTTCCCATTCAGACAGGTATTTCAGCCGCACTAAAATGTTTTATAGAAAATTTCATAGAAATCCCCGAACCGATATTTGATTTTTGGCAGGCTATTTTCGAAGCTTTTAATATTTTTCAAAATATATTATTTCAATTGTTATATTTATTAAGCTGAAGATGATTGATACAATAAGTAATTGGTGCGGATGTACGCTGTTAATAATAGATAATATTTTTTCTTGTTAGTAGAAAAAAAAATATTCCAACTTTTATCTGCCATGGCGGCCATCATCTTGGATTGTTTTTTATGTTGTACATATTCTAAAAATTATTAATTAAACACTAGCATGTGATACCCATATTAGATGAGTTGTACCAATAATATATAATCCACCATTTTGTGAAGCGGCCATTTTGGTTGTTCAAAAATACTGATTATACATAATGTAATTACATTTTTCATTGGCATTATATATATTATATAGGTACAAGAAAATTGCTTGAATGTGGTGAAAAACATAATCAAGAATATTGTATTCGTAAATAGTTTCATAAATTCTCTCACCTTTTTATATTTCATTGGAGTAAACCTTCATAGTTCCTGTAACAAAAACAAAGATTAATTAGAAAAATAATATGTTTGATGTATATATTTATTATAAATATTTTTATTTCTTCGCTCTAGTGTCGGGGTAAAGGGCAAAAGCTGCGTTGAGCTGTGCCACTCAACACGCAATGCCTACAGATTTCGAAGGAAAGTGGGGGGGTGGAGCGTATTAACCCCAGGTTCCCTCTGGTGTCGAGGCAAAGCGGGGTGTTGAGTTACTCACTCAACACCCAATGTCTGCAGTGGCAATAAAAACGGCGGCGGAAAGTGGGGAACAGAGAGAGTAACCTGCTGTGTGGGGGATACAGTGTGAAGCTAATTTTTGTTTAATACTAAACAAGTTCTTTCACTACCATTTCGTCGTGTTTAATAAACATCACCTGACGGACCGCAGCTCTGGCAAATAAATGTCGGCTTGTTAGGGAACAAATTGGACGCTATAGCCACCAATTAATCGTTTCGTTTATATTCTTTGCTGACAAAAAATGACTATACTATTATGATTAATGTTATATGGGCTAGTCCATACATCTATATACATATATAATAAAAAACTGTAGCTCATAGCTGTCTGTGGTATGGAAACATATGGAAAATATTAATAGAACTCAAAGCAATGATTTTATTTTTTTTGTCTGTCGGTCTGTCTGTTTGTCATAAGTTTGTGCTCTCTAATATCAGAAACAGCTGACCGATTTACATGCAGTTTTCATTTTTGTATAATATTTTGACAAACTTAACATTAAGTGTTAGTTTTGTCCTGTCGGTTCATAAATAAAAAAAAATATTTCAATTTAAAATATTGCATGCGACAATGCTGCTACAAAATAAATGTTTTATTATATTAACTGAAACTTTAGCTTTCAATGTATAGATATAACTTTTAAAATGATAATGTTATAAGATCACGAAAGTAATTCTGGTGACAAAATAAATAATTGTGTGGTACAAGCGGGCGAACCCTCAAGCGGGTCGCCAGTGAGGTGATAAATTTCTTGTGAAAACACTAGATAGATATAGTTGGAAGCATCAATTTTGATCTATATTGTAATACCACTTTTCAATCTAATATGAACTGTCATAGCCTCGTGTATGATATATGAGGGACAAGGGATTGAAATATGTATGATACATACATAAATTTGAAAACGTTCGTTTTTGATGAGTATATCATAATGGATTTAGGTTGCTTTAGTTGTATTATTAGTGCTAGTACCTATAATAACCCGCCGACTCTGTTTAATCGGGAAAAACAAAATACATAATACAAAATGAACCAAAATCCCATTTATTTCAATGTCAGATACACATATTGTAATTTCATTTAATCAAATAATAATTCGTATAGAAAAAAAGATTTCCTTATAAAATGTATGGACATTTCATATTATTTCATATTATTTATTATTCATGACTTTTCTGTATTATATTGTTTGAAAAACTATTTGTAATATATATATAGCGTGCGAGTGTTAACGACATGGGTTGTGGGTTCGATCCGCACCCGAGGGAATAAATTATTATTTTATTGTCAATTTGATATAAAAGACGAAAATATAATAAGAAAATGGCTGTTATGTCAGATTTATAAATATAAATTCATAGCCCATATTCCCCAGTCGAAGCTACAATCTCAGTGCATATAATATTCTAATCATGTGGATTATTGCCTGTAGAAAGTGGGTAACGGAAATGTCTTAATGGGAACGGAGTGCCTTAATATTAGGTTCCCAGGTTCCCTCTGCCTACCCTAAATGATCGGCAGATAGCGTGAAGCTAAAGAAAAGGAAAAAAAGAAAACTTCGTAGTTATATTTCTTTGAAATTGTGGGATGGAGTTAAAATGATAGTCAATTTGTAAAAAAAATAAAGGTATTATTAAAAAAAACTTGCAAATGAAATAAAATATAACTGAAATTCGAATACACTATAGTCAATTATCACATAATTTTTGATTAATAAACTGAAATGAGTACACTACAGTAAAATATCCAATTAACACATAACAAAGAATTTCATTATAACGCCAGAAAGTCAATTTACTTTGTGTTAGCTACAAATAAATCTTGTATGCCTCCAAAGTGCACCTTTGGTGGCCGCTCTCATATGTAGATACTGTTACTGCTATTTTTAAAATTGAATAAGTAATAATATTGACTTTAAATGTAATTTTTCGGTGAAAATGGCCACTATCTATTAAACAGATAGGCTGCTGGTGTAAATATCCAATTATTTAGGTGATGAATTATGTAGAGAGTTTAGAGACCATTTATTTACGTGAAATAGTACGAGAGTTTTACATTCGAGGAAATGAAATATTTAATATTTTCATTTCCTCGTTTTGGTGTTGAGGCCAAGCGCGGCGTTGAGTTCGACGGAACGTGTGGAATGGAGTGTCTTAACAAGGTAGGCTTCCTCTAACTACCCTGCTACATGCGGGATACAGCGTTAAACTGAAAAAAAAGATGATGATGATATTTTCAGCTTCTTAATAATCCCAATTTAGTAATTTAATAATTTAAAATTCTATATTAAGCAATATTGATCTTTACGCTTTATCCCTAACAGTATACCTTATTCGGCTTGTCCATCGTCATCAATCTCTTCATACATATCAAGCTTTTTAAATTAACTTTCTCCAGCATCATTCATACTGTGTCTCGAAGGTCGACATAAGCTTATATAAATCTTTTATACCATTTTTTCATCTACCATCTATCAAACTAACCAAATAGGTTTAAAAAAAATATTTAATACAACGTATAAAATATTTGAACTAATAAACAATTAAACCAATAGTTAACTATTTAAGCTGTATTGTGAACTTTGTGATCACAAAGTATTGTTCAATTATACGTCCGCTATACGTTAGAAAGAACACAGCGGTGTGAGTTAATAGCCACTTCCGACGACGCGGTTCAAGTGAGGTAGCTTTAGGAAGATAATCTAGATGACAATTTATATTTGTTAAAGGTGATTGACTGAGGCGAAATTAATTAGTTATATCGATTTTAAATTAGATTTTTATAGTTTTTCAACTAACAAATTGAAAAAAATGTTTAAAAAATAAAAACTGTGTTACTGTAAACGCGATAGGTTGTGGATTTGATTTCCAATTGAGTGAATTATATATATTAATATATTTTCATTTCCTCGCTCTGCTACTGAGACAAAGCGAAAGAAAATTCGGCCGAAAGCAAGGAACTGAGTGCGTTAAAACTAGGTTCCCAGGTTCCATTTGCCTACCCTGCTATATACAGGTACCAGCATGTAGCTAAAAAAAAGCAAATTACAAATACAAAAACAAAGAAATCAAAACGGTACAAAGAATGAGCAACAACGAATGCTGTGATACCTGTTTGTTTACAGATCTTTTTAGCCTTATCCTAATCCAAGATATTAAAATAAAAACAAAAAAAAACATACAAGGAAAGATGCATTAAATAACAAAAACTTTTAAAAATATAACTAGATACTACATAATAAAGTACACAATATAAAGTAAAGCTTATGAAAAACCCATAAAAACAAACTCTCGTTATATATTCCATTTTTATCGGAAAGAAACCATTCTAAAAATAAAGATCAACACTCTAACAGGAAAAATCTTAGTATATATTTGATTATACATGGTGAATAATATTTTTTGGTATCAATTAAAAGAGGACAAAGTGAGAATGCTTTTACATAATTATATGAGATATACAATACAAAATACAGCAATAAAAAATCTGTATTTTCTACTGATAGGGCTTTTCCCCATTGGCTGCCCAATTTTCGAGACACTATATGTTGAGTGGCGGAACTTAGCCCCGCGCTATCTTCTTATCAGAGTAAAATAAAAAAAAGCCGCTATGCCACGACGGCCTCATTCTTACAAGCTTCGTACTTCACAGTATAAAATTTAAATGTGAATAATTAAACCATTGTTTCTAAACTCAACGTTAGGAACACGTTGCAGTTGTCTAGAATGGAAATGAATATGTTCGTTAGTGGCAGAAACTAATGCTGTACTTTGTCTATCGAGATCGGGAAAGAATAACTTAATTATTTTACATTTCTATTTCAGATAAAGCTCAGTGTTGGGTTCCGCCACTCAATATGCGATGTCTCGAAAAAAGTGGGGTAGAAGAGTAAGCGGAGATAGTATACTGTTAAAATTTCGTTAAAAATATCTTTATTTTTATATTGTCTTTATTAGGAAATTCAACAAAGCGAGGCGTTGAGTTCCGCCATTAAAACGCAATCGGAGTGCCTTAACACTGCACTCCCTCTGCCCAACCAGTCATGTGGAAAAACCTTGCAATACTACCGAATCGTGGCTTTAGAGCTTGAATGCACCAGTTAATCAAAATCCACAATCGAAGTTCCATATTGACTCGTATTGACCATTGCCAAAATTGTCCAGCTCGATTAGAAATTTGAATACTGTCGGTGTTGCGTAGTATGCTGTTTGGCTGTTATCTTGATAAAGAAAGTCAGTTAAATTCTGGGCAAAGTTAGTCTTTTTAAAACGTATTTGAAGTATACTTAGGTTCAGATTTGAATATTTTTTTCTTAAACACAAGTATTTTTTCTTTTAATTGAAATCTTTTAACTTTACACAGACTTGTGTCTCATTGCATTTTTAAACATATTATAATAATAGTTGATCATTCAGTCTGCATTTTGTTGTTTGTTTCTTAGCTACATGTTCCACATACATCATGGTAGTCAGATAACTAATTAACTTAGATGTTAACACATCTCATACCTCGCCTTCCGCTCGAATTCGATGTGAATTCGACGCGACGTAACGTAATGAGTGGTTGAACTCAACGCCGTACTTACTTTATTTATTCCCGTGATCGGGATTCGAACCAGCAACCATCACTCTTGCAGTCAGATTTTTGTTCTACTCCGACACGATGTAATATTTCATAATTTATTCAGACAAAAATATTAGGGATAGGAAAATTTAAAATGGTCAGTTAAAAATAAATCTTGAAATCTGTGATAAACAGATTTGTTATGTAGGTATGTAAATAAAATAACGTTACACGAAACGTAAACATATCTTTTATGTTTAAAAGATATTTTTTTTCTGGTCCATGTTCACATTCCGTAACTTAGCCCGTCGTGACACAGCTGTACAGAATGTGAATGGTTTAGAGTACAATTCCCATTCGGTAGAATTAATCACCATATCGGCAAAATATTTTATATACAACCTCATAGTACTGTGGGACAATCTATATCGACTGAAATCACGAAGTGTTGTAATCGCGAAGTGTACTTATTACTTTCCCAAATTACAGTCTCAAAATTGGGGTGGAAAGAGAAGAAGAGGGAGAGAAGGGAGTGTTTAACCACACCAGGCTCGTTTTACCCTACTATGCGGGAAAAGGCATGTAGCTTTCTTTTAAATTCCAAATACGTCATACACAGATTCAACATAATTTTTTTTGTATGCCATAAGCACGTACGCGTTGAAATGTGAACAACTGAGAACGTCAAAAGGAAAAAAGTTATAAATCATCCCTTGCTACGTGTAAAGGGCGAGTACTTGTGTTTCTACTTAGCGTCTCTTTTTTGTTTTAGCCGAAGTAAATATTACATATAATATAAGTATAATTCTTTGCTTGAACATTATATTATTTAATGAATTTGATTGAGATTTATAACAATTTGAAATGAAATTCTTTAACCGGTTTAATCGCGTACATTTAGTATTATACGTTCTTGGAAACTTTGAACTTTGAAGTCTCAAGCCACAGCAGATAGCAAGATACAGTCGGATCGTTCTCCAAGAATCCAGAGTAGTACGCGAGGCAATTAAGCAATCGTTGGCGGTAGTTTGCTATAACAATTATGTCAACTGACAGACGAAGGTGGAAAATCTCAATCTATCACCACGTGTGATCATTTGAAATGTGTAATTATCACGAAAATCAAAGGCCTTATTATGATTTATTACTAGTTGAAGTCAGAGACTAACATTTGTTTTTAGAAATAATTGCTGGAAAATATAGCAATCTGTTCTCGATTTATCCTCAAAAGAGCGATATTTTTTGCTTAACGAGACCAAAGAATAGAAATAACTCCTGCGCAGGATTCATTTTCGTTACCTTCAATCATATATGAATTTGTTAACTATATTTTTTTTGGTCACCTACATATGTACGTCTTAATAATCTACTACACACACGAATTATTCATATAAAAGATTATTTTTTATTTTAATATCTTTTTCATAGAGGACCAGAACGAAGTGATGGGTCACTCTTTACTATCAGTTTCTATGAAGACCTTGTAGTATCATAAAATATTAACACTTCTTTAAAGTACACAACATTCGCAGTTCAAAACTAAACTAACAACTATGATTGATGAAGTTCGGAAACTCAAATATTTCTAGAAGTCAAAATTTAACTAAGAAACAATATTTTACTTACAAACTACAGTTTAGTTATTACTTTCGTTACAGTTCATTGCTATGGAATCGAGGTCGAGTGCTTAGGATCTTTTTGTTTTCAAAGATTTTTTTGTGCTCTAATGATTGGTAGCTGCTGTATGTCGTGTGTAGCAAGGTAGGCAGATGGAATGTAGTGTTAAGATATTGCGTTCCTCACTTTCGGCCCAATTTCGTGTTGATGACATTACGTGTTCAGTGTCAGAACTCAACTTTGCGCTTTGCCTTGTGCTAGACAGAAGAACCTGGTTAAAAGTCACTCCGTTACCTAAGTACCAGAGCGAGAAAAAAAATATTTCATAAACAAAGCATGCCACCGAGTGAAAATCGAACTCACAACCGCCTCTGTGTTGTTGCACTAAGACGGCATGTAAATTATGATAATAATATGTTCAAAATCAAAGTCACAATCTTGAGTCGGAGTCGAACCCATAAACATATACTCAGATATCCCACAACTACGCCATCATAGCATAAACTTTTCAACTTAATAATAATAAAAGTGAACGGAATCTTGTTTCTTATTAAAACTTAGAGTAAACAATATGTTAAATCTTGGCTTCCGTCTAACTTCTTTAATATTCAATGAACTTAAATGTTCTTTAAATAGTATCTCTCTACAATAGAATGTAGAAATTAACAATAGCTTGAGCAAGCAGAACTCGGCAAGTTTAACCACATTGTAAGGTTAGCAAGAAAATTTTATCATATTATAAATATTATATTTAAATTATTTATTACCAGACACAGGCGGCGTTCAGTTTCGCCACTCAATACAATGTCTGGAAAATTGAGAACGAAGTGTCAACGGAGTATTGAACCCAAGATTCTTTTTGCTTACTTTGGTTATTGCTTTATACATAGAACAGGGCGGTGTGTAGCTGATTGTAATGTTTTTTTGTTGTACTCCATATGGAGCAGTAGGTAAGCAATTTATTGTACGTGTAAGTCGCAGGTTCCGATTGCCACTTATCTATACTAATAATATTAGAATTTGTTTCAGTTTAACGCGTCAATCTTGGAACTTACTAAATTCCAATTAAAAATTCTTTGGATAGTATTGATCGAGGAAGGCTATAAGCGATATTATATCGCGGTAACATTTCGATGACTACGCGGGTAAAACTGCAGGTTAATGCTAATGATTAAAATACATTTAATAGGTGGTCGATACTTACATAATTTTTTTTCCGATTTAATATATGGTGAGGCATTGGATTTGGAAATATTCAATAATATTGTTTATTTTATGAGACCGTCGTGTCGCATGGGCAAAAGCGTGCAACTATTAACGCGATGGTTGTGGGTTTGATGAATTCAGGGGAAAGAAATATTTAATAGACGCGGCGTTAAGTTTCGCCACTTATCACACAATGCCTCAGTTCGACGGAAAGTAGTGAACGGAAGTGAAGTTTTAATAAGAACGGAGTGTCTTAACACTAGGTACGAAAGTTCCCCCTGTATACTATGCTAAATATTCACTTTAATATATTATTATTTATGTAGACAAGAAATGGATACTTTTGCTTAATCATCCGTATTTTTAATACCATATTTTTTTATTTAGTTTTACGCTGTATCTCGCTTATAGGCAGATGATATCTTGGTATTTAGACGCTCCATTCATCACTTGGTACTATTTAGGAGAAATTGCACGTTAAGTGGCGAAACTCAACGCCACGCTTTAATACAGTAAATGGAAAAAAATACTAAACAAATATTACATGAAACGCTTCAATCACTTGAAACATTTATTAACTAAAATGTATTTTAATAAAAATACAACAGATTGTTGACAACTAACTAATCTAGTATTTAGATTAATTTATTCTGTGTCCAATCAGTACGTATAATACTAAAAAAAAAATCCAACTACATTATACTTTTTTATATTTTTTCTGCCGACGCTACTGCAGTAATAGGCGTGCCGTACTAGCGTGGAAAAGGGGAAATAGGTATTTTTACCTCGCTATGGACGATTGTACGTAATTGACTTGGAACAATGTACCAAGTCGATAAAGGGCGTAATTTGAGTTTTCATTTAACCATTGTGTACCAACGTTCCAGTATTTGAATAGTGTTAACTACAGCCAGTTGGAGTCAACGTTCATTTTATGCCATGGATTTACTGAGCTCACTAGTTGGTTTGGCTTAACGCATTAATCTCGGTAACTACAATGTGTTGGATAGTGTTTATCGAGGAAGGCTCGTCTTCTTTAATAATATGTTGAATTATATTTAAATATGGTTTTTGCTAGTTAGACGTATTTAAGCGTCATGCAACGTCGGCTTACTTAAGATACAATCTTGGCTGTCAGCATCTTCGAAGAAAGTTAGTAAAATTACGCTTTGAACGGAAGGGAACTACAACATGTCGCTTTGTTTACAAGAGTGGAAAATCGAATTAGTTAATTCTCCCAAGTGGGAATTGAACCCACAACCACAGCATTTACACTGACGGCCTCTTTCCTTTTTTATTAGTGAAAACAATATATTAACTGATTGTATACAGCTATAGATTGTAAATTATTCCAAATTACATGCAAAGCACACAAAAACGAGTAACCAAAGTAATATAACAGTGAGATAAACGAACGTCTAATGCGAAATCGAATTTTGATCCTTCGAGCCGGATTTCTTTCCAAGCCATTAAATTGAGCTAATGATCCATTTCAATACTTCGAAAATGATTACCATATATTTACTGAAACAAAGTATATTATAAATACAAAAATACACACATTTTATAATATGTTTTGTTTAAAATTAAGTCTTAAGTCATTATAAAATACAATATTCATGCGAAAAACCGAAAGATCGAATAAAAAATCTAAAATAAACTTTGCTTTCTGCAAAAATAGAATATATTAATGGAATATAATAAATATTTATAAAGTCGACAATGTGCCCGTTGATACCCTGAAAATGATACGAAAACCTCGGTGGGCGAATTCGACTGGCATTTAACCGGTGCAAAATATACTGACAACCGAGTCAGTAGTCAGAGACTTCCAAATAGTAAACTTATATATATATTAGATGTAGGTATAGGTAGGTAGTCTAAGATAGAACAAGACGATGTAAACAGTTACAACCGACCGCAACAGATTGCGTTGAACAAGCTTTAAGACCTCAGATGTTAGTTCCTTTGTTTACGGAACAATACAATTACTACAATTACTATAGAGTAATTGTACACTATTTACAGTTTACACTATAATCATTGATATTTGTGGAAGTGGGAATTAAAATTATACTTAGGATTTAAACAGCAGTTTTATTAAATCAAATTAAAATATCAAATGGCGGAACTCAACGTCGGGCTTTTGTCTTGGAGCCAGAGCGGAGAAATGTGAATATTAATAAATAATAATTCATTCCCTCGGTTGAGGGTCGAATCCACAACTGTCGCGGTACAATCAGCCCGTATGCCCCTAGACCACGACGGCCTCTTGCAGCTTAGTAGAAGCATTTAAATAGCAGATTAACCCTTTTTGAAGCATAAGCAAGGAAGGAAAAGTGTTATAATAATCCATTTTTCAATGTTTCGAAAATTTGGCGGAAAGTGGGTCCACTACACTACGTTTAATGTGCCTGCTCTAGGAAGTATATAGCGTGAAGCTAAAAAATATGTTTATTAATATACCTACCTATAATACTTACAAAATAGTTACTCTTGCTTCACTAAATAAACCCTTACAAAGTTAGCCTTGCCGCCTAGCAAAAGAATATCATAATGGATGGAGTGACGCATCACTAACTTTACTTTACTTGACACTAGTAAACACCTAAAAAAAAACAAACAAACAATCTTCCAAAAATCTTTTGTAACCGCAAACAGAAACCTTCTAAACCAAAACAGAAAATACATAAATTTGCAAAACTTTAAATTGAAATGAAAGCCGTCTTTGATCGCAACTAGCATTAACAAACGGTATTGTAATTAACTACGCTCGAATAATTTACTTACAATTTTACGTATATTTGAATAAAAGCTAGACGGGTGATCTTGAAGGCGCCCCACGAATTATGTGTTACAGAAATGGTTTGTGACATACGGACAGACAAAAAGTCTCATTGTCTTTTTTTAATTTCCCGCTGTATCCCGCGTATGGAAGGGAGGAAGAGGGAACCTGAGAACCAAATTAAAGACTCTTCCCGCTGAATTCTAGAGGCATTACGTGTCGGTTAATCAGCCACTCAACGAGATTTTAATTTTATTTTTAATATATTTGAATTACTGCTTATTTTTTTAATTTCACGCTGTATCATATGGATAAAGGATACCAAATAGTAATATCCTAACGTCACTATGATGAAATCAGTATTATACAATTACTTCATAAGTGCTGTAGACTTTTACAAGTTATATGCCAATGTCAATATGAGGCCGTAAATTTGTATAATATACGGTCATTTGTTTTTTTCATTCTAAATTACAAAAAGATTAATATACCGTATTGGTTTCTGTATACTAACTTACTTATTTACTTAGCACGTAAAATGATCGAAATCGAGCACAAAATAGACACCAGGTTATCTTGATATTAGTTTCTCTGCACACCCTGCATACAATATAATGATCCGTACCATTATCTATAAAAATTATACCATAACAAAAAAAAATGAAAATTTCATATGTCTAACTACCACGGTTGATGAGTTACAGCCTGGTGACAGACGTACAGATTGATGGATGGACAGCGTATTCTTAGAAACAGGTTACGGTATACGTACTTTTGTACATCAGATGCTACAATTAATATAGGATGCGCTGTCAGATTTATAGAGAGTCTAAACACATCCTTATTCTATCATCAGATCAATGTGACGATAGCTAGTATTACATTTGTCACCTAACACTCAATGCGTCAAGAACTCGGTGAGAATTGAGTAATGGAAGTGGCTTAACGGAAACGGAGTGCCTTAGCACTTGGCTCCCTGTACCTAACCTGCTATGTGCGGGATACAGTGTGAAGTTAAAAAAAAACTTAAATAAAATAGTCCTTACTCGTCACTTACACCAATCAACATATGCCGATCACAGTCAACTATTTCATTTCGACAAATGAATAATACATCGAGAAATCGGGCGGAGACTCATTTCTTTAATTATTCATATCGCTTTCGGAAACTACGAATGTACCTTTACTATTAATAAACGAAGTTTAATATGTATTAATATGAAGATATCACGGTAGAATAGTAATGTTAATCGAATGGACTTTGTGACAGCTTTACGCACTAGATTTTAGTCGACCGCGTGGTCAATAAATATGGATTTTGTTAAGTACTGACAGTGATTTTGACATATAAAATTATATTTCAATTTCAGTTTACAGTCGTACGCTTGTGCCGTTGCGTTACGACGGCCTCGATGTTATATTAAACAGAAAATAAAGCAAGCGTTTAGGCCAGTTGTAGCGTAGGGGCACAAAGTGTGACTGTAAAATCGACTGGTTGTGGATTCAATCCCCACTCGAGTAAAAGAAATATTTATTTACATTTATATTTCCATTTCTTCGCTCTGGTGTAGAGACAAAGCGCGGCGCATTGAGTTCCTAAACTCGACCTGCAATGCCTCTAGAACTCGGCGGAAAGTGGGGAACGAAGTGTCTTAACACTAGGTTCCCTCTACCTACCCTGCTGTGTGCGGCGTGAAGCTGATTTAATTTTTAAAATGTTGCTTCATTTTAAGTTTGCAAGATGGTATGGAACTAACTATTCTCAAAATATGGCTTATCTTAAAGGCTGTGCCATTGGCCACAACGGGCTCGACCATATTTTATAATATTCTATTGCTACAAAGATTATTCTAATAAAATTAAATAATAAACACTACACCGCCGTGTGTATTTTCATTTTGCAAAACGTCTTTTCGCACCAACGATTCTCTCTCCTTTGATTTCCTTCATTTGTCGTGTCTTAATGTAATTTGATTGTGTTTGTTCCTTTGTGTTATTTCAAAAAAAATTAAGTTCAATTAAAATTTAAATATATGTGATATTGTTGATATTGACTTAATATATGACTATTAAATTTTGTATGTTTCTCGGGCACTATAAATATCGAAATGAAGATTTTTCATTTTATGAAGTATATATATTCTATAGTATATAGTATTAGGAACAGCCCAAGTTTCATAAAAAAATCGTTACATAGTTTTGTTAAGATATGAGTACCCACGCAATTCTAAAGGGTTAGATTTCAATTCTAAAGGGGTAGATTATTTGGCAAATATTTAAAGTTAATGACTGAGTCCGATTATAACTACCTTATTATAATTTGAGACCGTCGTGGCTCAATCGCACAGACGAAGCACAGTTGTGTTCCGCTACCCAATAAGCAATCTCGAAAATTGGGTGATATGTGGACAAGACTTTTTAGACTAGACTTTTTCTACGCGGGTTTTTTCTTTCGTTTACGCGGGTTATAGTGTGAAGCTTAAACACAAATTTATTCTTATACTACTGTGTGTATTTTCATTTTGCAAACATCTGAAACTGCCGTCATTTCTGAATTCCTTCTCATTTTTCGCGCCAACGACTCTATCCCCTTTGATTTCGTTCATTATGCGTACCTTAATATAATTTAACTGGCTGCTTAACGGCTTCATGGAAAATGTACTTCAGTATATGTATTCAAATCTACAAACATTTAAATTTAATTGTATTGCTCAACTGATTAGGTTTATTATATCAAGGCACAACGCAGGGCAGGTAGAGGAAACCTTGTGCTAAGACACTCCGTTCCCTACTTTCTGATGAATTCTGGAGGCATTGTGAGTTGAATGGCGGAACTCAACGCTGCGTTTTATCTCGACACCAGAGAAAAAAAGAAAATATCCATTTTAAAATATTTCATTTCCTCGAGTGGAGATCGAACTCACAACCAGTCGCGCTTACAGTCACACACTTCGTACTCATGCGCCACGACTGGCCTCGATATTTTTTTACATAATAAAATATTAACTTTGAGGACTTGTATTAGCGACAATCTACTGCTAAAAATTACACGTTATAATGTATAATCAGCCTCTGGCATGAATTGCTGGTTTGATTTTTACTTAAATAGTGTAATTATTTTTGGATTAACGCTTCTCCCCGCGTATAGTATTACCTATATGTTAATAATTTATTTGTAAATGCTCGTAGTCCGTAGACGTTTTAACAATAGTGTCTATTAAAGTTATTGACGTCTACATAATTAATATCAGTTCGAATATACCATTTATTAATACAGATACCAGTCTTTCATCAGACCTCGTCATGGCGCAGGGGCACAAACGTGCGCCTAACAAAGTTAAAGTCAAATAAATTTGACTAAAGATTGCAGTCCCAATATCCCAATCCACATTAACATATCACCTCCATAGCGATTCTCCGAATAAGGATCCAACCCACAACCATCGCCCTTACAGTCCTTTAGATGTTCTTACTTCAGAAATATGTTTTTATTTCAGCTTCACTCATACACAGAGTTAAGTCTCTCCGTTCCACACATTCCACCCAATTTCGTTACATTGCGCGTAGCGAAACTCAACTCCGCACTTTGTATAACCAAACAAATATATTTAAAAAAATAAAAATGTTTTATTATTTTAAAATATATTTCTTTGCTTTGGTAGTGTGAATGTGGTACACCATTTAGGATTTAGAAATAAAATGGAATTCTTATAATGTCGTCACGTCGCTACGTGACTGGTCCTGTCTGATAGACCCGTATTTCTAGATGGAAATCTAAAATATGAAGATAGAAGTTGTTATTTAGGTACATTTATATGAAATATTATTGTTTGTCACATTTTTGTCAAATGAATTGTTATTTTGTCATGTTGTTTTTATAAAATATTAGACAAGTTTTATTATTTATATAATAAATATACAGATAATAGATCTAGAATTTTTTTTTAAGCTTTACGCCGTATCCTGCATAAAGCAGCTTAGGTAGAAGGAAGCTGGAAATCTAGTTTAAGACACTTCCGTTCCTCGCTTTCCGCCTTCTCTAGGCATTGTTTGTTGAGTCGCGGAACTCAACGCCACGATTTGCCTTGCAGCCAGAACGAGGAATTAAATATTTCGTTCTCCCAGTAAAAATCGAAACGTCGCTTTCAAGGCCATCTTAGCGCGATGATTGTGGATTCGATCTCCACCCCGGGAAATAAATAAACTCGTAAATTCTATGTCTATCTTGCCATGCAGGAAAAAGCGTGAAACTTCTTTGCTTTTTAAATATATTGGAAAAGATCATATTACTTAAAAAAGCTTAATAATTCAGCTCTAGCTATAACAGGTAGCGGAACACACGAGTCTATCAATATTTTATTGATTTTATAAAAGGCGAAAACGGAAGTCCATTACTGTAGGTGTCGGTCAATTTTCGATGTATGTACGTTAAAATCGACTTTTTCAGTTTCAGCCTTCACAGCTAGGGTAGTGTCCTAATTTTTTTTTCAATCTTTTTTTTTAAATATAGATGGATGGTATTTTCGCGAATATTTTAAAAAAGAAGAGGCTCGGTATCTGACTGAAAACGCAATGGTTGTGCTTGACTTAGAAAAACAACAATCAAATGCTAATAGGAGTCACTCATTGAGGGTTCTCTACCAACTTCAGGATTAAAGATTAAGGGGAACTACCATTTGTAAAAGTTGACAAGCACTCTTTTCCATAGAATTTCGTATAAAATGCATAAAAACGATGCATAAATAATCGTATCTTTTGATTGCGTTGACCTAGAAGCTTGATTTTTTCTGTGCTTCAAAGGAACGTACATCTAAATATTAAATATTAATTTCAGCTTGATAATTTGTCGCTATTTCGAGATGATCTTGACAGATGGACAACAAAGTGTATGTTCGAAACCCTAAAAAAACAAAAAATATATAGTAGAATTTAATATTGTTTTCTCTGGTAGTGTTTCGCAGTTAAACTCACTCATTTTAAGTATTACTCATTTTTTAATTTACTCATTTTAACTATTTTACAAAGATCCGTTTACGCATTCCTTCTCAAAAAAGACATTGCTTGTTGGACGAAAATTAAGGTTTTTGTTTAACCACATATCTAGCGGTTAATATAACTTAGCTTAAATTGTTTGTAAATAGAAAATATAAACTAGAAACAGTTAAGTGGGTAAAAATGTTGTAATTTTTTCGTACATTTTTCTTACTTCTCATACAAATAAATGCAAACCTTCGATACATATTTTTTTTATCAGCTTCACGCTGTATCCCGCACGCAGCAGGGTAGGCAGAGGGAACCTAGTGTTAAAACACTCCGTTCCCCACTTTCTGCCGAATTCTGGAGGCATTGCGTGTTGAGTGGCAGAACTCAACGCCGCGCTCAACCTCGACACCAGACAGTTTTACAGTCACACCTCGTGCCGCTGCGCCACGACTGGCCTCATATTCGATATTTTCATAATTAAATTATACATTACTTCAAAAAGATATATAACATAGATTGACTTCACACTAGATGTTTAACTAAATCTCCTCAATCCTCCTAATCCTAAAAAATAAAAGCCTTAAAAGGGGGCAAATTTAGTATCAAAGCTGCTAACTCAAGTGAGGTATCAGATGAGGGGCTCTGGCTAAGTTAAGGTTGAATTTCAGAAAAAGTTCGATATAGAGGTATTTTTGTACGGAACTCTCAGTTGGCGAGCCCGACTCGCACTTGTCCAGTTTTTTTAGATAAAAAAATGGTAAACTCATACAAAAACTACATTTATTATCGAATCTACTATATTCGATATTCCAATACTATATTCCAATACATTAAAGCAACAAAAACACATTTTATTGTAGTAGTCCGCTGTTATTTTATACGTTTCTCTGATATAGCCGAGTACGTGCTCACATTAAAAGGCACTCCACTCCGCTTGACTAGCTCTAATGTCATGAAACATTTTAACAGTACTATATAGTAAAGAGGCAATCGTGGTGCAGTGGGAATACGGCTGGCTGTAAAATTCAGATTGTTGGTTCGAAACCACTACAAAAAAATAATATCATTTCTCTGCTGTAGTAGATAAAAAACGGCGGTGAGTTCCACCACTCTACACGCAATATCTTAAAAATTGGGCAAAAAGTGAAAAACGGAGTGTCTTATCACTAAGTTACCTCTGCCATGCTATAAGAGGGATACAGCGTGAAGCAATAAAATATATATGCACTCTAGATTTATTCTGACAAGTAAACCAAACTAATGCATAAGTATAAGTAAACTAAAGTTAGAACGGTCCGCATTATCATTTAGAGCAGCTGTCGAGAGTGATCGGTGTAATTAAATTAAATGAAAGAACTTGAACTCTACTTTTGTAGAGCCAAGTTGGAAAGTTAAACTTTTTTATATATGACTCTGTTAGCATTTGAAATTTTTGCTTTTATTCAAATCTCTCTCATATTATTTACATATTACTTTTATTATAAGCTAGAAAATAATTTTATATTTTTATATATAAAGTGAAAAAAAATACATAGTGATTCCAATTCTGAAGAAAGAATTATTTACATTTTCTCGCTCAAGATAAAGAGTGTCATTGTTCACAGTTCTGCCACCAAAAACGGAATTCCTCGAAAATTTAGTGAAACATAAAAAATGGGATGTCATAACAATAAGTTCCTTCCCTTCACACTGATTTTGTAAGCCAAATTAAAATATTCAGGTGAAATTAAAATTAAATCAAATCACACACTCTTGTGCCCCTGCGCCATGACGGCGTTATAAGATGAATACTTTCAGATGACTTTTTAAATTATTAACCCTTTATTATATCGAAAGATATTTAACTTTAACTGTGCCTCAAGGGTGGTTGACGTAAAACAATTTCAATAATTCCATTACCGAGTGAAAGTTTCCTAAATAATTTCTGAGAATTACAGTACAGATTTTACTTTTGCTTGTAATTTGATCATTTTCGCGTAAACAATTCAAAATGGACGACTAATTTTGTATTTGAATGGAAACAAGTAACAAAAATAATGCTTGTGGCCATTATTTGAGGCCAGTCGTGGCGCAGCGGCACAAAGTGTGACTATAAAACCGACTGGTTGTGGAGTCGATCCCCACTCGAGGAGATTAAATATTTGCTTAAATTTATATTTCCATTTCTTTGCTCTGGTGTCAAGGCAAAGCGCGGCGTTGAGTTCTGCTACTCAACACGCAATGCCTCCAGAATCCGGCAGAGAGTGGGGAACGGACTGTCTTAACACTAGGTTCCCTCTGCCTACCCTGCCGTGTGCGGGATACAGCGTGAAGCTGATAAAAAAAATTGTAAATTAAATAATGTTATAATGTACAAACATTGTCCGGTCTGTATCGGTATTTTCCTTCACCTGTCAACTTAAATACATAATTTTTCTGTACGTCTCGTCATCCGTTTACTTTTCTTAAGCAGCTGAATTGAATACATTGAAATGTGAACGTAAAATTTAAGTAAAAAAATAAAATGAGTGTCTATTTCAATGAGTTCTCGATGACGTATGTATATTTCAATGGTTTAACAATTATGTGCAGTTGCGTTCCCGGTTTTAAAATGCAATTGAACTAGGTAAAAGCGAAGGCTATTGACCGTGATGAGCATATTTTAATGACTATCCTTAATTTGCCACTATAACAATTTACACTAACTATAAAAACGATACTAAAAAGTAATACCTACAGTACGCTTTTTATAAATAAAGAAGAAATTTTAATATAAGAATTGTTGAGTGGTGGGATTCAACGCAGCGCTTTTCCTAGACACCGAGGAAAATAAATTAAAATATTAAATATTTCATTTCCTGGAGTGGGAATCGTACCCACAACCTTTCAACATTACAGACACATGCTTGGGCCCCTGCGCCAACACTGGCCTAAATTGTAACATTGAAATGGAAAACAATGACTGCTGACTCTTTTCATTGGAACTGCTTTCCGAGCCTTATTTTTATGTTTACTCGACATTTAAACAGTGCTTTCAAAAGTTTATTAGAATAAAGGGTATGTTGAATTTTATCTTTAACTGTAATTCGAACTCACACCCATCGTTCCTTTTGAACATACTGTAAGAACATTGCAGTAGCATATAATGTATACAATAATGTATACCTTTATAATGCGTCAATCTATTATAGTTCTTGCCATTTTGCCACATTTTTTTAATAATTATAATATGGCAATGTAATTTTTTACATCGGCTTCTATGAAAAGAAATTCTATTTGCACTTTGTGCTAGGGATCAGTGGCGTGTATTGATAGCAGATGCCTTTATTGCTTTATACATGTAAAGTATAACTTTTTATACCTTTTTTAACATAATACTTTAATTACACCATTATTTCCCAGACTATTGGCGAGGTGCGGTCATCGTGCGTGTAAAAACAAAGAACTGCGCAAGCCATAGGGCTATCAGTTTGATTAGCTGGGGTTGTAAAGTTTTTGTCTAAATATTGGCGAGAAGAATGCAAGAGAGATCCGAAAGAGTTGTGGGAGGCCAAAGGAGGATTTAGACCTGAAAGAGGGTGTATGGATCAGATATTTTTCGTCCGCATGATCACTGAAAAATTTTTGGTCATCAAACAAGAAGTTTTTTGTTCTTTAGTGGACTTGAAAATGTGTTTGACAGAGTTGTGAGAATGAAATTATGGGAAGTACTATCCCAGTACTATGTGAGCAGACCCTTGCTGCAGGCTGTGTAGGAGCTGGCATGTTGCCCTGGCTTGACATCGAGTGTTAAACAGTGGTTATTCAATTGGTATTTGGATAGTTGTCTCCAAAGTGATATGGGAGTGAAAGTAGGTGACTTGAATATGAGTTGGCTGCTGTACGCATGATGCAGTGCTTGTTGCATCATCAGAATATGACTTGCAGGCATTAGTCACCACTCTAAAAGAAGGGTGTGAAAATAATGGTCTAAGCCTAAATACGAATAAGACAAAGGTTTTGGTATTTGAAAGAAATGAAGAAATAACGGAATTCAAGGTCAGTATAATTGGAAAGATATTAAAACAAGTGAATGAAATGGTATATTTGGGAAATATGTTCAGTAGAGATTGCAGATACGAGATGGATGGAGTAATAGAATTAGGTGAGGCTGCCGTGGTGTGTAGGGGCATAGCGTCTAAATGCTAACGCTTAATAAAGGAAAGACATTTATGTAAAAAAAGTCATTAAAGTTTTTTTTAATGTATTTTTAGCTTCACGCTGTATTCCGCACAAAGCAGGGTAGGCAGCGGGGACCTCTGAATCTAAAGTTAAGAAACTTTGTTCCTATTATGACCTTTCCGTTCCCCATTTTCTATCAAATTCTGGAGAGATTGCATGTTGAGTGGCGAAACTCAGCCCCGCTCTATCTCTCTTTACCACAGCAAATAGTTAAATATTTAATTTCCTCGAGTGGGAATTTCATACCCTTGTGCGACACTACTACGACTAGCCTAATTTAATGACATTTCTCTCAAGAATAGCCTCTTCATAACAGCTATTATAACTAAAGACTATAAATTATTATATTATAATAACAGTTAAAACTAACACAATGTACCATATAACCAAGTGGCAGCCTTCTGACAAGTCAACCCTCTAAATCCTACCTTCCTTTGGCCACATGCAAATCTGTTCAGACATCTTCACTTGAGATTATGAGATTATGTGACATTACTATTATATTCTAAGTTTATAATAGCCTCGTATATTATATTATGGATTTGGAACTTTATCACTTAGTGGATTGTTGTGTAAATCATTTTATTACCTCCAATTTAATAGATAGATTAATTTAAGTTTAGTTATTGTAAAGATCTTATAGCTAAATAAATAAATGTAAGTATCTTATGGCTTCATATTGGATAGGCTTTTATTTACATTATATTTGTCTTATAATTGTAACCGCGACAGGTTGTAAGTTTGATTCTCACTAGAGGAAATGAAATTATGGGGATCGAACCCACATCAGGGATTATAGTCCTACGCTTGAGCCCCTGCGCCACGACAAGTCTTTAGTATAGTGTAGTATTTTTGTCTGTTTCGCATAATGCGACACTTCCCTATTTAGACTGTAAATAAGTATGGCATGAATAATAAATATACATTTACCCACAACGGGATTAAAACCCACATTCAAAGTCTATCGAAATTTCAATGCATTTGTCATTATAATCATGTTTACATGATCACATTTACTCAGAACTAACAGAGAAAACAAATTTTACATACGATTTCATATGTAAATGAGTAATACCTCGCCAACTTATCACATTATAGTATAAATGGAATATATTTGGATATGCTTAAAAACTAGAACTAGGATTGGAATTTAGAATTAATATATGGATGTGCTCATCGTGGCTACATTAGGACTGGTTCTGACAGTAAACGTGATGGTTGTAGGTTCATCCACCTCTCGGGGGACTGAAATATTTTTTTCTCTTTACACCGTATCCCCCGTATAGCAAAGTGTATAGGGAGTTATTAAGATTTATTCCGTTCCCCACTTCTCACCTAATTTTTAAAACATTGCTTGTTAAGTTGTTACTAAAGAGAGGAAAATTATCTTAATACTAGGCTCTCTTTCTCTACTCTGCTGAATGCGGAATAAAGAGGGAAAAAGTGCAAATACTATGATAAATAGAATATCTTATTTAAGTCAGCTTTTTATAATTGCTGTAAACATAACTACAAATTTTGAAATCGAATACTGATTGTCATGTGGACATTGAATTTCGTCACTCGACACGCAGTGCCTCGAGAATTCATCGGAAAGCGGAGAGCAATACTATCTTAATGAAAACAGAGTATCTAGGTTACAGGTTCCCTCCGTAAATACTGAATACATCGTGAAACTATTATATAAGCTTTCTCACTGTACACGGGATGTACGTGTGGGTTCAATACTAACATGGGGAAACAATATATAAATAACTATTTATCTCATAATCTTATTTTCCTTTCATCCGTTAACACAGTGTTCAGCGTTAAGTTCTGCCATTGACCATAAAAATAAAAACTGCCTACCCTCCACATATACGGATTAATCTAAATTAAACCAACAATGAAAACAGAAAATTTAAATTTTTCACCACAAAAAATTATTTTGGGCAAATTTTAGTACATTTTCACATGACGTGTAAACCTCATTAGGGGTTGAACGGTAATCCCGTAAGGGATGATTTGACCTTCATTTCTTTATTTATTTATGTTTGAAAAGTTTTCTCTTTTTTTTATGTAATTTTGGTGTTACGAAATTTATTCTTTATGCAGTGATAGTGGGTTTCTTTTCTCATTTCATGAATAATATCTTTGGTTGAACGATTTGTTGAGCAGAGAGGACATAGTTATATTACACTATGTCTATTAATAATTTTAAAGTGTTATTCCACACTCAGGAAAGAAAAATACTTACTTAGAAACCATATAACAATTTTAACGTAGCGGGAATCGAACCTCCTGGAAACCGACCAGGCGCTCTACTACCACTAAGCCATACGTTCATTTTGGTCGGTTTTCAGGAGGCCCGTTCTTTACATTTTCTAAATAAGTAATACACTATGTTCTCAATTTTCGGTCCTCCTGCGTGTTAAACTTAAAGCCGTGAATTGTCTGGCCACCAAAGAGAGTAAGTCACTTTAAAATAAGACAGGGGACACATTCTAAATCACATTTTCTTTTCTTGTTTATCAAAACGCCTCGTTACATAAAATTTGCTGGTAAATGAAAAACAAAGTTCATTCAGGTAGAATTACCACGCTTAATTGATATGTACATAAGTGTGCCGACATGTGACTATTTTACACTGATCTTTTGGAATACATTATTATTTTATTATCTTTCAGGATAACAACGAATCAAGATTGAGATTATTGATTTTTCTCTACTAATAATGTCCCTATTTGCTACTTAAATTTTACTTAAGGAATACTATTTCAATATTTTGTATATGTCATTTTATTTATATTTATGTATATATCAATGTAACGAGCGTGTAGCTCGTTAAAAATATATGTTATACTTTTTGCACCGCTCTGCGATTTTGTTTCATTAATCCTGTATTGTTGGTTGCCTGTAAGAGATCGCTCTTAGCGGTAAGGCCGCCATTGCACATTGATCTTATGTACTTGTATATCAAATGTATAATCCAATTGTAAACGTGCAATAAAGTGTTATTATTATTATTTTTTTTTTCTTTTGTAACGCATGTCCGTATCGTTGACAGTAACTAGAAGTTAAAGTATCTATATCTATTACTTACCTAATATGTCACGCCGATATCAAGTTTCCACTATTTTTAGGGTCCGATATTTTTAAAACAAATTTTATGAAAAGCTATAACATTTAAAATATATGATATTTAAATATTGTATATTACTACAGCATCACATTCATGGCTCAGTAGACTATCGTTTGACTAAGTAAGCAAGCGTAAGCGCCAAGGGTACTGATTTTCATCCCCTCTTAAAAGTAAATAATTTTCATTTTCCCACTCTAGCAAGATAAATCGCGGCGTTCACTTCCGCCACTCAACTAGCAAAATCTCGAATTTGGGCGGAAAGAGGAGAATGGAGAGATTTTACCATTCTATCCTAATATAAACTAAGTTAAAATGATATTTTCCCTACACGTGTAAGCCAATAATGGCTTTCGGGAAACGTACCGTCCAGTTCATTTCACATTCAGTCTAACCAAACCACACCTCTATTAAGTTGGTACTAGCTGAAAACGGAATATTTGAGTTATTTCGAGTATAAATATGTTATTTTTGCACTGTAATCATGAAAATGGGTTGTATTTCTCTGGATAATGTGGAAACAATGAGTTTTAAAGAGCTTTTTCAAATAACAATTTTTGATTTACTGGAGTAGGTAGACAGGAAATCCTGAATGTAGAGTCAACTCTACAATCAGGATTTCTTAAAAGATCACTATATTTTATTTAATATATATATATATATATATATTTATGTATGTGTACATAACACATACAGCTTTACTCTTTTTCCCGCATGTAGCACAAATCAGACAAAGGGAACCTAGAGTTTCGAATTTTTCGATTTCGAAGACCTTGCGTGTTAAATGGCGGAACTCAACGCTATGGTTAGTCTACCAGAGCGAGGGAATGAAAATCAATTATAAGCAATCATTCTCAATAATGGAAATCAAACCCGTAACCTTCGCGTGTACAATCAATCAGACGCTTCCCTACCGCACAACGCAGGCCTCATATAATATATTAACATTTAATATCATAATATTTACAAAATATAAACAAAAAACTACAGAAAACTTTGTATGCAACGTCTCTTGTGTATGTAATATAAATTATTCTAAGCTTATATTTTTTATTTGAAAAACACTTTTTTTTCAATACGATAAAACTCTCACGTTTTAATGTAATGCCGTGTTTTTCTATCACTGAAGAATCATCTCTGTTGAGTTTTATAAATCCGCTTAGAAAAATAAGTGCTTCGTGACTTATGCGTTTAGCTAAATGAATAATATTTTAGTATTTCTTTTTCTTTTATACGTTTTAAATTAATATTTTAATAATAAAAAATATATTTGAAGTCGTGATAAAGTAACTAGTAATATTATTTTTTCATTTTTATATGTTTATAATATTTAACTGATAATTAAATGTTTCAAATGTCTAAAATGTCATTAAAATTGTAAAGGGGCAAAGACGCTGGTGGCTGTGACACAGTTTATACTAGTACGGCCACCAACGCACACCTCTTGGTTTAAGAGGCTATTTGTTTAATTTAATTTGATGAATAAATATATTATTATTATTATATTAATAAAATACGTTTATACGGAAGTAGTTCTGCTTACTTGGTCTACACGATTTTAAGGTTATTTCATTTTTTCAATTTGGGAGGGTAGACGAACAAGAAAGATTTATTTTCAAATATCACATTACAAATCAATGATGTTCAAAATTAAAATCTAAATATTATTTATTCAATCAAATTGTACCAACACTTTTCAAAAGTGCACAATAAAGTGGTACAATATAGTGAAAAATACAGTAGAGTACAAGATAGATAGTGGAGTGTAAAATTATTAACAATCCACAGGTGGATCCAGGTAGATTGTAGGGTCGTAAGGTAGGCAGTAGATAGGTACTCCTCGGCCTTATAATTTTTTTTTATTTAGCTTCACGCTGTATCCAGAACATAATAGGGTGGGCAGAGGGATCATAGAGTTAAAACATCCTGAACGTCTCGGTTTATCTTGTTACCACAGCGATGAAATAAAAATAATTGATGTGGGAAGTGTGTGATTCCCGAGTGGGAATCGAACCTACAACCGTCGCAAATATAAATACGCCATGATGGACTCTAACAATTGTGTAGCTTTATATATCTCATGTCTTCAACGTTGCCACACCTGGCTTTCAGAAAGTTTTAACAAGCGTATACACGTGGAGTAGTTCAAAGACCTATATGTTATTTATACGAGATTAACATGAAATTGAAGATAGTTGTGGCGCAGGGGCACAAAGTGAGACTGTAAAATCGACTGGTTATGGGTTCGATCCCCACCCGAGGAAATGAAATATTTATTTACATTTATATTTTGATTTCTTCACTCTGGTGTCGAGGCATAGGGCGGCGTTGAGTTCCGCCACTCAACACGCAATGCCTCCAGAACTCGGCGGAAAGTGGGGAACGGAGTGTCTTAACACTAGGTTCTCCCTCTGCCTACCCTGCTGTGTGCGGGATACAGCGTGAAGCTAATTTAATTTAATTTTTTTTTAATTTATATACTTTATTTCGTAATATATTTATTTTAGAAAAGTTACCGACAATCTATATAATTCAGCATTCTATACAATATACATCCGCATATATTATCCCGTATAGGCAAAGAGAACCTAATATTAAGAGATTCGGTTCCTCACTTTCGTGTTGCGTGAATTCTCGCCGGAACTCAACGCCGCGCGTTCCCTTATAACCAAAAGTACTAAAAATAATTCACTCTCCCGACTGGAAATTGAATCAACTACCGTTGCCTGTGCCACTGCGCCTACATATATATAATTTAAATAAAACCAGGCTAAGGCATAATATTACGTATTTACAAAGCTCGAAACATTTTCTACAGAAGGCGCAAATTGGATATACAATGTACCAACATACATTCGTTTATTTCTTCCAGTCCAGATGGAAACTAGAAAATGTATTAAGTAATCATACTGTTTAGATTAAACTTACATAGAGAATAAAATATTACTAAATTATTTTGTATCTGAATAGATGTAAGTAAGCTTCACGCATTTTCACCCGTATTAGAATAAACAAATAAAACGAGAAAATGCGTGTTGGGTGACGGAACTCAATCATTACATCAAATAATACGAATATTCTACAGATTTAGAAATGAACCTATGACCACTGTGCAACAACAGATACTGTTATTTGCAATGAAGCGTGTAAAAAACAGTTACGATAGAAGGCCTTCAATTATATTCAATATATGACAACGGTATATGTATATAATATGGTGTTCTTCTTCCAAATAATGTTCTTTCGGTGCGTGTGTCCTGACATTAACATCGCGTTTTATGGCGCGTGTCTACTTTCCTTGGATTTATGGGAAAAAAGTCAGCTAAAGTCACGAATATATTATGGGTTTTTAGAATTTTTTTTTGTTATTTATTAAAGAATTGATTGAGCTTGTCAATAGACGCTGTCGTGAATCGCGGTACAGTATGCGATGGTTGTCGCTTCGAATCCAATTTATTTTAGTGTTTTAGCAGGAATACTATGCGGAAAAAAGGGATGCTTTTTAATAGAATTGCTTTTTTTTATAAATCTTAAAGATATATGAACAAATACTACATATAAATGTAGTAGGTATATTAATAAAGGCATCAAATTCTAGTGGCCTAGTCGTGGCGCAGAACTGAAATATTTATTTAAATTTATATTTTAATTTTTTCGCTCCGGTCTCGAGGCCAAGCGTGGCGTTGAGTTCCGCCGCCCAACACACAGTGCCTTCAGATTCGGTGGAAAATGGGGAATGGAGTGTCTTAACACTAGGTTCCCTCTGCCTACCCTGCTGTTTGCGGGATACACGTGAAGCTGATGTATGTATGTATCAAATTATATCTTACAGAAATAACCAACAATTGTGTATGACATATTCTAAGTCTTTGAAGTAAATTGACTGCATGTGTGGGCGTTTTTTCTTTGATGTTCCCGAGCTTCAGTTTTGTGATATTAGTATAAATTACAACATATTTTTTTAACGTCACGTTGTAAACCCCATGTAGTAGGGTAGACAGAGAGAGCCTAATGATAAAGCACTCCACCGCTCCCCACTTTCCAACAAATTCTTGGTTCAATGCGTGTTGAGTGGCGGAACTCAACGCCGCGTTATGTTTCAACACAAGAGCGAAGAACTGAAACTATTAAAAAAAACATGTTTTCGAGTAGGAACCGAATTCGCAACCCGTCGCTTTTGCTCCTCATGTTATAAAATACACAATTATCTATATATATAAAAGGACTTGTGCTGACTGACTGAGGTAAGACGCACGCAGAGCTGTAACCGCTGATGGTAGAAACGTGAAATTTGGGCAGATGTTTACTTTCATATTCTGGACATCCACTAAGAAGGGAATTTGAAAAATTTTAACCCTAAAGGGATGAAATAGGGGTTGAAAGTTTGTATGGAATTTATTTTTAAACTGTACCGATTTTTATAAAATTTGAAATTCAGACTCTTAAAAATATTTCATTGACCACGTGTTTCATGGTTTTTAAGAATTCACCCCCTAAGGGTTCAAATAAGGGGTTGAAAGTTAATATGGAAAAATCTTTAAATTGCCACCGATTTTTATAAAAATTTAAATTCAGACTGTTAAAAATATTTTATTGAACACGTGTTTCGTGGTTTTTTTAGAATTCACTCCTAATAAGCGGGCGAAGCCGCGCGCGCCCTCTAGTAAATTAATATGATCTATTTGTATATTTCATTACCTGGGGAACCATTTCCGCAAATAACGGAAGTTGTGTTATAGATCTTGTTTATAATATATTAATTAGCTTTGTTTCAGAATAATAATAGATCATTACGCAAATAATAATATTGTAAAATAAAGATCCAGATAATAACAAATTGCATCATTATGGCACAGTACCTATCGGTCTCATAATGATGTAAATTATAAATGCTTATAAACTTTTTTTTTAGCTTCGCGCTGTATTTCGCATATAGCAGGATAGGCTAGGATATAGGAACCCCCACGCATTGGGATATCCAATTTTCGATATATTGCGTTTTGAGTAGCAGAACTAACGCTGAGCTTTGTCTGGTTACAAAAACAAGAAAATGAAAAAAACATTCGTTAAATATTTATTTGGAAAACGTATAAAAATTTTAACGTAGCGGGTTTTTTTACAATTTTTTTTTCTAATAGTATTTTTCTTTCCTAAGTGTGGAATAATACTTAAAAATTGTAAAAAAAAAACATTCCTTGATTGGAAATCGAACACAAAACCGTCGCGTTTTGATTTTTTAAAATTTCCAATCGTTCTTAATTCCTTCTAAAAAGTAATATAAGCGGAACGTGTTCCCCGCGGCGTTGCTGTTGTAATATTTTCAGTTGGACTAGCACATTCATGAATAATTCAGAAAACATTCAATAACACATCATAACGACAAACCTATTGAAATGCTATTTCATAGTTGTTTTGTTTAATCTGCATTTTGTTTTGTAGTGGGTTCGATTATTGTTACTGTATATATTTATATTTCTTTGTGTAGGTTGTTAATATAGGGGGCAGGTTTTTTTTACTGAACCCGGGAAAATCTTTTAGTAATACCCTACACTCCTCAAAAAAACTACATACAAAATTTTGGCACTGTATGTCACTCAGTATCGATAGTTTTATATATACATATATACCTATATAATAAATAAAATAAATAAATCAACTTCACGCTTTATCCCATACAGAGCAGGGTAGGCCGAGGGAAACTTGTGTTAAGACACTCGAAGACTTGAGTGGCGGAACTCAACGCCGCGATTTGCCCTGACACCAAAGCGAAGAGATGGAAACATAAATTTAAATAAATATTTCATCTCCTCGAGTGGGGATTGTACCCATAACTGGTCGATTTTACAGTCACGCTGATAGAGATAAAATCTTAAAAGCATTTATTATTTTTTTATAACTACTTATATCAACTAGGACTTATGATATTATGCTTATTGATCAGTATCGAAGAGTGTTTTTGTAGCTTCTCGCTGTATCCCGCACTAACAGCAGGGTAGGCCAAAGGAAGCCTAGTGCTAAGATACTCCGTTCCCATTAAGGCATTTCATTCCCTACTTTCCGTCGGATTTTCGGCTCGTATTTGTAAATTAAAAATTTATAAATAAAAACGGCATCTCAAGATCGGATCCTCGGAACTGAAAGGGATTTATAATTACGCATATCTCGTATAACAAGCGATGCATTGAAAATTAGACGGAAAAATTGGGGAACGGAGTGTCTTAGCACCAGGTTTCCTCAGCCTACCTTGTTATGCGGGAAAAGGCGTGAAGCTGCTTTTTTTTAAATATTACTGATCTCCCAGAAGTGCGTGAAACTGTTACTCGATATTTAGTATGATGCATATTCACTTAGTAACTTAACATGTAAGACTAAAATTATTCTACTTGAATTAGGTTATGTACACATTGATGTTATATCTTAACAATAACGTTAGAGTATTACCTTGAGATGAACTTTAAATTATGTATATAAAATTGACGTCATCGGTACAGTAGGATAGGTAGGAGTAGGTTATTGTAGAGGCGGTGATTGTGGTTTCAATCCCGATTGTGTCGAATATAGTAAGAAAATAGTTAAAAATGTTGGCGTTTCCTTAATATGTAAGCTCGGCGCTCTGTTCCGCCACAATAAAATGAAAAGCGGAGCACGGAGTTCCTTAACATCATTTTTTTTTAACTTTACCCTGTATCCCGCATATTGTAGAGTAGGAAAAGGGAACCTAGTGTTAAGATACGCCGTTCTCGTGCCCCGCCCAATAGTCCTACACCGTCTCGCTACGAGTTCCGCATCTGAACACACAATGTCTCAAATTGCGTGGAATTACGATAAAAAATGATTCATTCCTCCGAGTGGAAATTGAACCTACGACCGTTTACGCGATTACAGTCAGATACGATACCACTACGACAGCCTCAGAAATAATAATATAATAATAAAAAAATATTTTGTAGAGTACGCTTAATTAGTACAAATTGTCTTTTTTGATACTTAATTTCCCTAGTTTATTTAAAAAGAAAGCTTTTCAGTGAAAATAATGTAAGAAATTCGAATATTTTTTGTATACTTCGGGATTTGAACCCGCTTATTGCGTTTATATTTATTAGTAGTGTCCCTTTCAAGTAAAAGCTCCTTTTAATTAGTTTAAATTTAATTATAAATTTTTAACGAATATTTTAAGTTTCTGTCTATCCTAATTTTGCTACAAAGATGCTAACAAGGTTAAATATAAAAAAATATGAGTCTTTAAAATTTTTATGTACATAGCCATCGTAGCGTGACAAGAGAGCGTGTGGCTGGAAACACAACGGTTGTGGATTCGTTTTCGGATTGGGGTAATAAGTAATTTTTAGTTACTTACTCCGATAATACAGAACGCGGCGTTAAGTAGCGCTTTGATTTACTCAGATTATTATCTTATTTGCTTATAGCCGTATATATTATAAGCCGTTGTTAAATTGGGGCTGTCATAGCGTAGCGGCGCAGTAGCTAACTGTAAGAAGTGACTGTTGTGATTTCCCCACTCGTGGGAATGATCTATATCTATTTCTTTGCTCTGGTAGCAATACAAAGCGCGGCGTTGAGTTCCGCCACTCAACACGCATTTACTTTAAAATTAAGCGTAGTGGGGAACGAGTGTTTTTAGTAGGCTCCTTCTGCCTACCGCGGGGACACGCGGAATACAGCATAAAAATATATTTTTAATTATATTACTGAAATTACTATTATTACTTTTACCATCTTCTAACAATAGCTTACCCTAAATTGTTTCAGCTGAAACGTCTAGACCTAAATTACAAAATTGCTTTTATAAGAAAAAATTTTTCGTTGCGATATACGATCTGTATATTATTAAGAAGTAATTTGTAAAAGGCGTTCGGGGCACACCGATACAAGGTTAAGTTGTAAGTTCAATCCCCATTTGGTAAAATTAAAACATTTTCATTTCCTCATTATGGCAACAAGACAACGTAAGGCGTTGAGTTCCGCCAACACGCAATGTTTAGATCATTGGGCAGCACGAGGTGAACGGAGTGGAGAACTTTGTTTTCCGCGTAAGATTATAATACCGTTTCTTGGAAAATTAAAATTTTGCGTAGATGGAACTTTACAAAGTAATATTTGTTGACTTTAGTGAAGTTTGACTTTTTTATAATAAAAGCATTTTTAAGGTAAGGAGAGAGGAGAGAGGACCTCCACGCTGCGTTCTTTTATATTTCACCTGAATTCGAGACGTCGTTACATGTTGAAAGGCGAAACTCAACATCTTTGTTCTGTCAAGGGTGATTTGCGAAAAATATTTAATTCCCTCGAATAGGGATTGAACTCACAATCATCATGTATACAATTCGACTAGCACCACAGCGGCGTGGATATATATATCTTTTAATACATATAAATTACATTCTATAATCGACACGAATAATAAATGACTTGGAAAACGGTGAAATTCTCGCTTTATTTGACGCGGCCTTAATTGAAATATTATTAACTAAAGTGCCCCGTCTTTGCATGTACAATATATTGATTTGCACTTATTTATATATTGTTATAATTAATCTAAATCTAATCTTAAGAGATTGTGAGTTCGATTCCCACTGAAGCATATTTAAATTTTTCATTTCCTGACCCTGGTAACGAGGTAAAACGACACGCAATGCTTTCGAAATTCAACAGAAAGTGAGGAACAGAAGTGTTTTAACACTGGGTTCCAAAGGTTCCCTCTACCTACTTACAGCTGCTACTGCTATGTGCGGGATACAGCGTGATGTTAAAAAAAATAATCGAATAAAAATACTACTGGACGCCAGAAACTTTGTTTACGTAAACTATAAAACGTAAAACCACTTTTTTTTACGTTCCCGTACGAATTTCGAGTGTAGGATTTTACATGCTAAATTTAATTTAGTAGTTTGGCTGTGTGTTGTCTGTCAGTCACTTTGTAAAGTAAAATTTTTATGTATATAAGTTAACTTTACAATGTATCCCGTAAAATAGCATGGTAGATAGAGGGAACCTAGTGTTAAGGCACCCCATTCTTCAAAAATCGTCCAATTTTCTTAACGTTGCTCTTTGTCTTACCAGAACAATGAAATAAAAATAATTTATTCCCCCGAGTGGGAATCGAACAGTAACAGTCAAAAAACCTAAATTTAAAAAAAAACTTTGAATGGGAATTAAACTCAAAATATTTAGATAAGCATAGTACAACAACATAACAATCAGTATCAACTGAATTACTGATTTTTTATATGTAAAAATATGCAGTACTAAATAAATATTGTTTTATATATTTTTTTTACATTTACGCTACTGAGATAAATTGTTATGTTTAATTTGTTGAAATGCCAATCAACCACTTTTGTGGAATAAACTTTAGTTTTTACAGCTATTGTCGTTGTGGGTTCAAATCCCACTAGGCACAATGCATTATTTTTATTTCATTGCCCTAGCAAGGCAAAGCGACTCGCTGGATTCTGTTTTTCTTGAATGCTTTTAATAGGAGGGGAAAATAGAGCACGGAGAGCTATGACAATAGGTACTCCCTGCTTACCCTGCTATGTGGGAATAAAGTGTAAAAAATATAAATTTGACATCTCTTATATTAAATAAAAAATGCTTCACATTACATTCCGCATATAGCTGCGTAGGCAAATGGAGTGTTAAGATACTGTTCCTCACGCACCGCCATATTTTTGAAATATTACGTTTTGAATAGCGCAACTTAACGCCTCTTGTCTTGTTACCAGAGCGGGTATATGTAAACAATTCATTCCCTTGAGCGGGAATCGAACTCGCGTCCGCTACGCCACGACAGCACCATATATTTACAGCCATCTCGTATACCTACCGATGAGTATACACATTTTTCAGCTTAACTTTGCAGCCATACATTTCAGTAGTCGCCGTAATAATTTTTCATACAATGACTTACACTAGCTTTTGACAAAGCTAAAGCTGCAAACTAGAGATAGCTGAGAGACATATTGTTTTATACGTACTTTTTTATATATTATTACATTTTTGTTTTGTTATAAATAAAATTTCATTTATGAGGTCATCGTGGGTCAGTGGAGGCGTGGTGTAAGCGTGGTGGTACGGGATTCAACTTTACTCAGAGGAATACATTGTATTTAAATAATTATTATATTCCTGTCTAATGAAACAAAGCGCGGTGTTAAATTCTGCCGGGTCAATGTATGAATTGCGTATTATTTTTATTTATATACGGGTAAAATGTGCGACTGGATTTTTTTTTATTTATAAATATTGCAGTAGGAGATAATACAAGTATGTAGACTATTCGTTATGATCATTATGGTCGGATTCAAGTTTTAGTTTAAATTATTTTCTGTATAAAATTATATGTTTTTTTATCTCTCAACAGCGTGTTCCGCCACTCAACCCGCAACGTCTCAAAAATTGAGTTCTGTATGAGGAACGGAGTGTCTTAATACTGGGTCCGTGAGGAACGGAGTGTCTTAACACTGGGTCCTGCCTACCTTGCTATACGCTGGATACCGTGTGAAACTAATCTAATAATACATTGCGCTTAGTCTCGCTAGAGGGAGAAGTAAGAAAATAATTGAAATAAATTCATTCCGTTGCCCACTTTCCGCTGGATTCTTGCGGCATTGCGTGTTAAGATAACTTCGTTATCTTATATTTTCTATAGAATTTAATATTATTAATTAACAAAGGTTAATGTTAATTCTATCTAAAACAACCTTTATAACTTTTAAACGAATTGGAATACACATTTTGAGTAAATATTCAAGTCGAACTTTGTCGGAAGTAGCCTTTATAAATATTATTATATTATTGTTGCAAATATAAAATTTTAAATAGTCTATTTTATAATTTTTTGAGGCCGGTCGTGGCGCAGCGGCACGAGGTGTGACTGCAAAACCGACTGGTTGTGGGTTCGATCCCCACTCGAGGAGATGGAATATTTACTTAAATGTATATTTCCATTTCTTCGCTCTGGTGTCGAGGTTAAGCGCGGCGTTGAATTCTGCCACTCAACACGCAATGCCTCCAGAATTCGGCAGAAAGTGGGGAACGGTGTGTCTTAACACTAGGTTCCCTCTGTCTACCCTGCTGTGTGCGGGATATAGCGTGAAGCTAATTTAATTTAATTTAATTTTTATTTTATAATTTCTTTAAAGTAATAGAAATTAAAATGCATAAAATAGCTTCACGTTGTATCCCACACAGCAGGGTAGGGCTGAGGGAACCGAGCGTTAAGACACTCCGTTCCCCACACTCCACCAAATTCTGGAGACAGAAAGTTTCTTCACGTTGTATATATAAGAGTAAGCAAAGGGAACAAGACACTGTTCCTCACGCGTCGTCCAATTTCCGGGAAATTTAATGAGTAACGCTATTAAACGAATTTTGTTTTGTTAAAAAAATAGAAATTAATCAACTAAGAAATTCAAATTTAAGTGATCTGTTCGCGTATTTAGATGCTTGGGCTTCACAAATATACCTAATATATATGTATTATTGAGGCCAGTCGTAGGCCCGGGGCACAAATATGTGACTGTAAACGTGACAGGTTGTGGTTTCGATTTCCGCTCGAAGAAGTAAAATATTTCATATTTTTATTTCTTGCCTTGTCATTTTCCCTAAAAAAAATAATAATTTCTCTCTGCCTACTCTGCTATATAGTAAATATGTTAAAATAAAATGTCGCAATTTAGCAAGATACTAACTTAAAATGATGTTTATTCTTGTCTATAAATCGATGACTGTAAATTCAAATACGAAACATAAATAAATAAATAATTGAATAAATATTTATATTTATAACATAGCTGTTTACGGGTCCCTTCCGAAGTTTTGCCATTGTCACTAATTAACACTCTAAAATGTATGTATCCATTTACTTGTTCTTACCACATATGCTTGAAGGAAACAATAAGTTATATAAAGTAAGTTACATTTCATACAACGCAAGCTAGATTGTCTTAGAAAATTAAAGACAAAAACTTGTACGAGTTAAAAAAAAATAATGAAAAAACTACTAAAAGAGTCCGTTATGATCAAATATAAAAAAAAACATACGAGTAAAAGCCCCACCCATATTCAATGTTTTATTTAAAAAAACACATATAACCAACACATTAAAAAATACTCAACAGAAGATCCAAACTGCAAACCATAATAAAACTGTGACACATTAAATACAGCCCACTACACTACAAGAACAATAGTTTCAGTTTTCAAAAGCGACCTTCATAGAGACATTTCTAGTAGAACAATGTGTCTTTTGTATGTGAGTATCATAAAAAACTGTGTATATAATACACACATACATATCTATATATAATATAAATTAAATTGTATGTAATATTATATTATAACAAGCAGAAGAGGCAGAAACAAAAGTATATAATATTTGGATATGATTTTTCAATCGTTAAGGAACTTGACCCTGTTTAAATTTTTTTACTTGTGACAGCTGGCAAATTTGTTTAAAATGAAATTTGGAAATTTTTGTTTTTTCTTCGTAAAGGAATTTCGATAAATAATTTCTTAATTTAGTTAAAGAGTGTAGAGGAGCACCCCTACACTGCCGAACCTGCTCACATACCGAACTAATCCAGTAGTTTCGCCTGTGCGTTGTCTGTCAGTCAATCAGTAACGGAAAAGTTTTATATATATACATTATATATATATATATAATTATAATGTATATATTTAGTTTTTACTATATACCTAAATGCTTATGTAAATCTATTAGATACTAGCGGCCCCGTCCGTTTGAACTACATATATGAATATTAATTTAATATTATTTAAGTATATTCAGGGAAAATGGATTAATTATTATTTTAGTATGGTTATGTATACTGTTTTGCACTTGAAAAATTGTTGCATTAGAAAAATATTTGGTTATTTCACAACTATCTAGGTAGGCGGTGGGGACGCGCGTACGACTAACACGATTTTTGCGCACGGATCCTAAGGCGATTCCGGGATAAAAATGTATGCCTATATATGGGATAAAATATATGTAGCCTAAATGGTGATCCACAGCTCCCTCTATCCTTCAGTATTATTTATTCCCATGACAATGACGATGACGATTTAGCTGATTAGCCCAGACGTACAGAATTACTTGTGTTTTAGTGCCGTGTAAATAACTTTATACATTTGGAAAAACGCAATTATTTTGAAACCACAGACAGACTCAGAGAGAGACAGATAAAAGAAAATTAAAAATATCAAAGTATACCTCAAACCAACAGAAAATAAAATACAATATTAATAAACTTGACATGTCACAAAAAAGCTCTTAAGAAGGTTTCGCTATGTTACGTTTACTTGACAGGCTTAGGTTGCTTTTGATGTGCAATTATTAGTATTTGGCATTTATATTTAGGGTTTCATATATCTAAAAGGAAAATCGGGACCCTTGATTCTACCTATTCTTGCCCGTCTGTTCGTCTGTCAAGATAATATGAGTTATATCAATATATAAGATAGCATAGACGTATTAAGTTAAAATGAATATCAAGTGTGCGACAGTCCCTTAGAACACTGAAAAAAGTAAGCTTCTAAGTCAACGCGTAGGCAAAGCAATTGACGTTGGGTTTCGCTAGCCAATTCATATGTGTGGTGTGGTGGGTATTTAGAAAATATATACAATTTTTTACATTGAATGAATTTGATCCCGCACCTCTTGAGAGCCGTCTTACTTATCGTTAATACATTCCCTTTTATAGCACAAAACCGGAATTATTTTATAAATATAAGCGAAAAATGATAATTCTATATAAACACGGCAGGTGGAGCTGAGCGAAGCTATGTTGTGCAAAATTTTGTCTTGTCCGCATACGCTGTGTTTGGTTGGTCAAATTGAGTTTAAATTGTGCGGGTGAACTATCGTGATTTTAAAACGTTCCACAGCTTAACTCTATAGGACACATTATGACATTTACTCAAAAAATTACAATTATCACCAAACAATACCACTTCTCGCTGGGATCACCGTAGCTGTAGGTTTAACGGTCTAAGAGGAGTAGCATTACAACGAAAGACACTTTTGACCGGTAAGAGTTTCGCTTCGCTCAGCTCTATTAAACTGGTAGTTTCAACAATCCTAGAGAACCAATTAACGCGTACATAGTGACAGTTTGTCAAACATATCGCTGTGTGTGTTATATATTTTATTATATTAAGTTATTGTATTTTGAAATAATATAAAAAAAAATATTAGCATTATACACTCCGCTATACAGCCGTCGTGGCGTAGGGGCACTAGGGTGTGCATGTAACGCGACGGTTGTGGATTTGATTCCCAGTTGGGGAAATGGATTATACTTATTATTTATAATACTTATTATTATTTAAAGAAAAAATTGTGGCTCAAGGCAAAAAGCCCGGCGTTGAGTGCAGCGGGTCCCAGTGGGATTTTAACACTCCTGTGCCTACTCTATACAGCGTGAAGCTGATTAACTTTAATTTTTCTCATCTATATAAACTATAACTAACTAACTAACTAACTGTCAAATTTCATACTCCTCGGTCCGCTTAATTTTCGTAAAAAGTTGTACAAAGTTTTTGCTTCACGTAAGAACTCTACATAGACAAGAATATACATAGAAACATAGATAAAAATCAAACAGCTCTTAAGCTTAGTAATACAAAACCAGGTTGCATGTTGGTTATATTTAACCGACTTTAAAAAAGGATCTTAGGACAGGAAAAAAGGACTTTAAATCAATTCGTCGGAATCTTTTTTTTTTTATTCGAAGACGCCTGAACTGATTTGGATAATTCTTTTTTATTTGAAAAGGTGGTCCCATGGTGACCATGTCAAGATCTAATTATGGGATTTTATAGACACACGTACAAGGTTTTGAGTATTTTTCGTAGACTCGTGTGCTTGCTTTGATGACGTGTAACTAATGATGAACCTAAGTAGTTGTCCTTTTTTTACTGTAGAAGTTACAAACATTACTAAAACATTTCGCCAGAAATGAGATTCCTTAATCGTTGCATTCCTTTTTAACCAACTTCAAAAAAGATGTTGTCATTTTCAACCGATTTCAAAGGGGAAAGGTTCTCATTTTGCCTGAATATTTTTTATGTAAGTTGTTGTCAATATGTCCAATTAAAATTGAAAGTATTATGTAACAGTACAGAAGGATCCTTTTTCGGTCTACATATCACTTAAAAGTCGTAAAATAAATTAATTTTTAACAAAAAACAAACCGACTTCAAAAATTGAACGTAGCGGGATTTGAACCTGCGCCTCTTGACGATTACCAAGAGACCACGACCCCGCAAAAGTGTTTTGCAAATTGGTTAATTTAACCAATACTTATTAAACATCGTATCTGGTACTAGCGTAGGAATATATGGTCGGTAATCAGTCATAGTTGTCGATTTATCATCGACGATCGTTGTTGGCACAAGCCTATCTAACTTTGACAGCTGGTCCAACCAGAATGTTTCGGGGACTCTCATTAGATGATTCTTGGAGGTGATGCCTGCTTAAAATACCTGCGGAATTGAGGCCAGTCCCGGCCTGGGGGCTATGAAGCGCGACTGTAAACGCGATAGGTGTGGGTTCGATTCTCACTTGATGATGAAATGCGTTATTATTAATGGCGTGGGAACTATGTAAGAGAATATCTACTAACATAAGTATTATGGTAGTAGATAGTCACAGTTGTTAACTGAAAAGACATAGTTGCTAAATGTTAACACCCCGCTCCCATTAAGCCACTTTCCGCTTCACTCATTTGCCGCCGAAATCCGTTGCATGTTGAGTGACGGAATTCAACGCATCTCTTTGCGTCGCTACCAGAGCGAAGCGAGCGAAAATGAAAATATTAAATATTTCATTTCCTCGAGTGGGAATCGAATCCACAACTATCGCATTAACAGCCATTCTGTCACACGCTACGCCAGCCTCATTTACATATTGTCACCTTGACCCAAATATACAAAGCAATTAAAATTACATACAAAATACAAGACCACACCTGTTATACAATTTAATTGGCTAACGTCCGCTCTAATTAGAACGTAACGTTATGTGGACGTATCCGCCTCACGATAATAGACTATTATTTTTGAAGCCGCTGATTATTTACTAGGTCATCGTGGCACAGTGGCACGGCTTCTGATTGTAAGCGCGATGGTGGTGGATTCGATTTCCTTTTAGGATTTTTTTTTTCATTTCATCACTCTCGTAACAAAACAAAGCGCAGCGGCAGTCAATATGCAAAATTTCTTGACAATTGAGCCGAAAGTAAGGAACGGAGAATCTTAACACTAGGTTCTCTCTGCCTACCTTGCTATATGCGGTATACTGCGTGAAGCTATAAAAAATAGGATGTGACATCATGAATTCGATGAGTTTAAAAGGAATAAAAGTTTCTAACGTAAAAAAAAATGTTATTATCATTTCTCTAGGCTCCAAGGGGCACTGGTTCGAATTCTACGCTATGCTATGCTTATGCACAAGTTCACAAGCGTGCGACTGTAGACACGACAGGTTGTAGATTCGATTCCCAATCGAAAAAATGAAATATTTAATATTATTTTCATTTTCTTGCTGTTGAAGAGCGAGTTCACATTTGAATGTTCGTGTAAATAAAAAATCTAAAAAATTAAACCAGCTTCACGCTGTATCCCGCACACAGCAGAGTAGGCTGAGGTTATTGTTAACACACTCCGTCCCCACTTTCCGTCGAATTCTGGAGGCACTGCTTGTTGAGTGGCAGAACTCAACGCCACGTTTTGTCTCGACACCAAAGCGAAGAAATGAAAACATAAATGTAAATAAATATTTCAGTTTTATTCCTCGAGTGGGGATGGAACCCACAGCGCATGATTGCGTTTACAGGCACACTTTGTCCCCATCGCGACTACAAGTGTGTCTTAGTTGTAGTGTAGAGAAATATGTAAATTTAATAATTACTAACCCTAATGGGTAATATAGAGATATATGTATGTAATAACATAAGTCTAGTTTTAGGTAATATCTACAGAAAAAAATTAAAAGAAATGTAATAATAACAAAAGGTACGGACCATAAGTCTGTAGTGTAAATAAGAATTAAAAAAAAAAATTAAAAAAAAAAATAAAAATAACCCTAATGGTGATAATTCGTTTTCCATTAGAGGGAAACATTTAATTCTCTGGTCAAACAGATCGTGGCGTTGAGTTACGCCAGTCAACTCAGCGTCAAGCATAGTGTTTTGACACTAGCTTCTTAGTAACCTACAAACTTTGATTTCATCAAGAATATTATAAGAGGTTATCATGAAAATCGCATAAATTAGTATTCTTCCTTCCATCAGCTTAAATACAGATTAAATGACAATATAAGCAGAATATTAGCAAAGAATTTGTTCGAACTATAAAGAGATATCGATCGGTCAGTGATGAATCTGCTGTATTTTATCTGCTGTAGTTTTTTTTTAGCTTCTGCCTTAATTGTACTTTAATCTATATATATAAAAGGACTTGTGCTGACGCACGCAGAGCCGTAACCGCTGATGGTAGAAACGTGAAATTTGGGTAGATGTTTATTTTCATATTCTGGACATCCACTAAGAAGGGATTTTGAAAAATTTTAACCCAAAAGGGATGAAATTGGGGTTGAAAGTTTGTATGGAAAAAAAATTTTATCTGTACCGATTTTTATAAAATTTGAAATTCAGACTCTTAAAAATATTTCATTGAACACGTGTTTCATGTTTTTTAAGAATTCACCCCCTAAGAGTTCAAATAAGGAGTTCAAATAAGTTTATATGGAAAAATCTTTAAATTGCCACCGATTTTTATAAAAATTTAAATTCAGACTGTTAAAACTATTTTATTCAACACGTGTTTCGTGGTTTTTTTAGAATTCACTCCTAATAAGCGGGCGAGGCCGCGCGCGCCCTCTTGTATATATGTATATAAAATTAAAAAAAGCAGCTTCACGTTCCTTTTCACACAGCAAAGTAGGCGGAGGAAACCTAGTGCTAAGTTATTAAGTTTCCCACTTTCTGTCCAATTTTTGGGATTGCCGCCTTTTACCTATCAGAGAGGGAAAATAAAAATAATTTTATTATAATAATTTCCCCAAATGAATATCGAACGCATAACTGTCGAGTTTACAGTCAGATAACGACTCACTACACTGTAACGGCCTATTTAAAAGTTTTTCTACGTTTTCTCTTAATTGTGACGCTCAAAATATATCCAAAATAAATAAACATTTACATATTACTGTTGAACTTCTTAGAATCGAGTACCTTCGAGTATTTCAGAAGATGCCTTCAAAGAATTCATATGAAGTATTTTAACACTGTAGTGTAATATGTCAGAGGAATTTTCTCATCTGAATTTGGCGTCTAAATAGCTTTGTTATAAGCAACATGCACACATATTATTGACCACGTTAGTAAGGTACGCTGATATGTAATAATATTTCAAATTGTAGTTAATTGAGGCCAGTCGTGGCGCAGGGGCACAAAGTGTGACTGTGAATCGACTGGTCGTGGGTTCGATCCCCACTCGAGGAGATGAAATATTTACTTAAATTGATATTTCCATTTCTTCGCTCTGGTGTCGAGGCAAAGCGGGGCGTTGAGTTCTGCCACTCAACACGCAATGCCTCCAGAATTCGGCAGAAAGTGGGGAACGGAGTGTCTTAACACTAGGTTCCCTCTACCTACCCTGCTGTGTGCGGAATACAGCGTGAACCTGATTTGATTTTGATTTTATTTCAAATTGTATCTTCACAATTTGAAATAAAATCAAAAGGAATAGTAGGGTGAACAAACGAAATCTAATGTTAAGACACTCCGTTTGACTTCTGAGACATTGTCCGTTGAGTGACGGAACTTAGCGCTGCACTTTGTCTTGTTACCAAACCGAGGAAAATAAAAATAATTCATTCCCCCGAGCGGGAATCAAATCCACAACAACATCAATTGAATCAACAACAATAATCAATACTAACTTTATGAACGAAACAAGTTGATACCAGCCGCTATTTGATTCCACTCGCAACTGCATTGATGTGATTGAAGCTTAAATTACACGTTCACTTGTGTGTGTATCAGTTTAATGAGATTTAGCTCTAACTTATATACGAATAATTACCGGTTCAAAGCCACAAGTTTTTTTTAATAATTAAGAATTATATTACTTACTTAGATACTTAACAAATTCAATTATTGCCAAAAAATTTCAATTTTAAGAATTGTCATTTGGTTTAGTATGATTTTTTTTATATTTTTCTATCCTTAGTGTGAAATAACAGTATTTTTTTATGAGAACCTAGGAACTTAGTGCTAAGACGCTCCGATCCCTACTTTCCAAACTCTCCGAACTCTCGAGTCATTACGTGTGTAGTGGCGGAACGCAAAGTCGCATTTTGCCTTTCTACCAGAGCGAGGAAGTTAAAATATTAAAGAATTCATTTCCGAGTCACAAATATAGCACTGCGCCACAACAGCCTTATACTTAAAAAAGGTCGGTTATATATATAACATCTAACACCTGCCAAAAGTGTAGCAATAATAAATATACTATCAAAAACATTCCAATTACAACCAAACAATTTTGCTCTCAAAATCTAAATGTGGCAAGCTCTAAATATTCTATATTCTATAATAAACGTGTTCCATGTTTTAAAAAAATATTTTATTTTGTTTTTTCGAGTATTTTAATAATAAAACAATTAAGAATAACCAACTATTGTAAAAATATTTTTATTTTATAGATTTGTACGTGTAGTAAAAAATGGGGATTTGCTCCAAAATCGTATTCAAAGCTAGCCAATTCCAACTAGGTACATATGTCAAATACATACGTACGTTTTAAACTGATAACTTCCTTTTTTAATTGATAAAAAAAATCAAATAAAAGATCTTCATGCAGTATTCCAAAAATATGCCAGAGGAAACCTAGTGATAAGATAATTCGTTCCTCATTTTCCGCTCCGATTTCGCTCTACTCCGCTCAAATTTCGAAACATTACGGCGGGGAAACAGTAGAGAAATAAACATTGATTATTCTATCTAATGGGAATAGAACCTACAACCGTCGCGTTTACAAACGCCGTGCCGCTAGGCCACGGTGGTTAATAAATAACTATTCCAATTAAGATACCCGTCCGCTAGTAAACAGACCTTGAAAATAATACTGTAACATTATATTAGTATTCATACTCGGTTAAGCTACAGAAACCCTAGTTAACTAACTTATAATATAGTAGTAGTAAATAACCGCATTTAACCTTGATATTATATACTTTTAATTTAACCCTCTACGACTGACGTGGTAGGCACAAAGACACCACGAAATATAAAATTCGGCTTATTGCCACTGATTTTCAAATTTAAGCGGAGCCGATTTCAGTACTTTACTGTAATGAGCTTAGGCGTTGGATAGTGTGTGACAGGTTGTTGCAGTGAGCCCATGGGTGCATAGAGGGAGAAAAGTGTCCACAAGACTACCGCGTCAGCTTTAAGGTCAGTGGACGGTTTCCAAGAAGCGCAAGTGTATGCCGCTACGTGTTCTGATACTCATAAATAAAATAACTGCATTAGTTAATTCTATAAAAATATTTGCTGTTGTAAAAATTAAGCCACGTCAGTCGCAGAGGGTTAAATACGGTGTGGCACAGTAATATCAAGGTTATTTACTACTTTTAAATCTATACTTATAATAAAATTGTAATGGATCAGTGTCTCTACATGGAAGATATATAAGAAAAAATGTTATTGAGGCCCTAATGTTGAATGATAGGACCCAAACAATGATATTTAAATTTCTTATCTATTTATCTTATTTTTTTAAGCATATGGCAGGGTGGAGTAAAAATATAGTGTTAGAACATTCCGTTTTCTGCTGTCGGTTACAATTCAAGACACTGCGTGTCAAGTGAAAATGAATTCCGCGTTATATCTATCAGAGGGGAGAAAAATAAAAATAAATGATTAGTATGGGAAATGGGACAGTCAGCCGCTGTTTCACTTTGCCATAAAAGCACACCTTCTATAGCTCTATAAACGCAAAGATTATGAGTTTGATTCCCACTCAGGATAATAAAATCTTGCATCACTCTGTAAAGAAAACAGAGCGCGGCGTTGAGTTACGCCTTAAGGCCTTTCGTAAGGCTAAAAAAATAATAAATTCATATGTCGGTTTATATTATAATAAAATAATCCCACTGATCATTATCGAACCTGCAGTCTGCACCTTTCATATTAAAGTTAATAAAGAAAATTTAAAATATATGTAAAAAGTTTTGAGTTATAGAGGATGGATATGACGTGTGGAAGTTGGGTAATCTCCTTTTTGCACGTATAACTGCAAGTTGTGACGTCCATTTTGGTCATATAAAAACTTACACGCGGAAGAGCTTACAGATTTTATGTAATATAATAGATAGTTGTGATGAAAATTGCTAAAAAAAAGTGCGGGTAGTGGGTTGAAATTTCATATAAAGTTGATTTTCGTTTCATAAAGATTAAAAGAAGATCGATTGACTTATTAGAACCTTGAGAAGTCCGTATACTCGTACCGTAACCGTACCGTAACTTAACTTAGCTTCACGCTTTATCCCTAGCGGGGTAGTCAGAGAGAACGGGGCGCCATACGCTACGCTCTTTACATACCTCACTGTCATCAACCGGATACTCGTTACATCTTTACGTATACTCTTATGCATATAAAAGATGTTTTTACATGAGGCTTCGCCCCCATCAAAATCAATCGCCGATCAAAGGGAAATAATTAATTACGGTAAAAAGACATAACAACAGAGACAAAAGTGAAATAAATCATAAATAAATGAGGAAACATTATAAGTCACAATAAATCTATAATTGCCAAATCATTTCCAATTACGCGGCAAAATCAAGCAAAAACAAAAGAAACTCTTACATAAATATTCAAATTCAGCCCAAATTTAAATATTTACACAAAAAACAAAAGACCACTAGCCTCCACCGTTACTATTTTTCTTCAAAAGTTTACCCAAAAACAGGGACGATTGACCCAAAAAATTTCAAGTTTTTGGGCCGCTAACTAACAAAGTGAGGCTTCAGGAAATTTCAACTTTCATGAATTTACTAAGGGCACTTAGCAACTTTGGGGGAGTATTAAAAATACTCATCTTAAATGGTTAAGGAAGCCAATGTTATTTATGAACTTTGAATTATTTAATATAAGGGCTCCTTTCAGGTACAATTTATGACCAACAATATAGAATGTAATATAATTTTGTGTTTTTATGTTAGTCCGTTAGGAAATGAATGGATTTTGATTGGTTTACGTCAGTAATTTTTTATGCTTTTATTGTATATTAGCTTAATTATCTCAATATAGTAGAGAAGGTTTCGTTAGCTTCGCTTCGCTTTAACTGTGAAAAGTGGCGTAAGTTGAGCCGGAAGGCAGACCTTGGCGACGCCGGGATTAATGCCAGAAGAAAGAAGATAGAAGAGTAGGCAGAGGGTATCAGAAATCTTAGACATATTATCTCTCACTTTCTAATTTCTTCTTTAAAAAAGAATGGCCACTCAACACGTAATGTCTCAAAAGTTAGACGGAAGCTAAGAAACAGTGTCTCAACACCACCCTACTATATGCGTGAAACAGCGTGAAGCTCACAAATAAACTTATACTCGACGCACAATGTACAAAAAATAGATTGTACCAATAAAACTGTTACAAAGCACTGCCTCCTCAAATAAAAATGCCAAAAGCGTACTTTCGGCGTTGACAGGCCGTCGCGTCGCATCGACACTGACAACTAATTACTGAGCCGCGCCTGTTTTACATTTTTACTGTAGGCACCGTGCTTGTATTGTATGAGATATAATAAAAAATATATTTTGATATCAGATTCGCAATACCGCTATTTCGTTATATCTACGCGGTGTATTCATAAATTGCTGTGTTTTCAGCCGCGGGATACACGAAACTGTGTTTTTTTGTATTGTCCAAAAAAATTTGTCGTTAGTGGGTAAAAGCGATTTGGTGATTGTGGCCAGCTGAAATATTTTACATGATTATAAGGTTCGTTTTCGTCCAAGTGAATGTATGGAACGGTGCTTTTTTAAGTAATTAACTCAAATATTGCAGTTTAGAGACCAGTCGTGGCGCAGAGGCACAAGCGTGTAAACGACAGGTTGTGACGAAGTAAAAGTGCGGCGTTGAGTTTCGTCATTTAACACGTAATGCCTCCCAGAATTTGGTGGGAAGTGGGATGCGGAATGTCTTAACAGTAGGCTCTCTCTGCCTACGCTGCTACATGCGGGATAGAGCGTGAAGCTGTATTTATTTATATTCACTGTTTATTTGTATTTTAGTTTTTATTAATAGTCTATAAAATCTTAGAACCAATTTTTTATAAGAAGGAGGGAAAAATATAATTCAAAATTTATAGATATTCAATGCTAGGTTACTTATATTTTTAGCATGTAATTTGATAACAATAATACGCATCTCTTGCAATATTTTGAGAATGAGAATGAAGAAGAACGTGCTCAGCTGATTTGGGCATGTCGAACGAATGAGTGATGAAAGAATGTCAAAAAAAGATTTATGATGAAAAAACTCTGACTACCCCGCTAGGGATAAAGCGTGAAGTTAAGTCATAGTTATAGTTTTGCAATATTTTTAAATGTGCCACTACACAATTATTACACCAAATGAGTGATGTAATCATACTCGTTAACATATTGACAGTTTTTGTTAATTAATTAATTAATTAACAGTATTTGCATTATTATGACAATAATAATATTTTCATAGAATTGAACAAAGAACTTCATAAAAACGAATATGCTTTTAAATCAGACAGATGACTGTCAGACAATGCACAGGCAACACCACTGGACTGGAGCTCTAAGGAAGAATTTCTAAAAATCCCTACGGAAATGGCAAAAAACGGAATTTGCCATTTTTTAACATAGTTGCGGGCGACGGCTATGGAATAATAAAATTATACATAATTTTAATATATGCATGAGTCATCTTTTATTATCTATGTAACCAGTTGCACCTACTGTAAGAACCATATTTAATATCTACAAAACTATTGAAACAGACGGACGAACAAAAAAAACTGTACAGACATCACATTTTCAAATGCAAAACTGACATAATTAAAGATAGAAGCTGGTTAACGCCTAACAGCTTTATAAAGCTGGGATTGAGGAAGCCTACTTTTTAAAGGGAATGACTATAATTGCTCAGCTCCAGGCTGACGGAGAGCGAACGCAACACGCTGGTAATGCTGTGCTCTAAAAAGACCATTTACCTTTAATTTTTCCTATCCTAAGGGGAAACGGGGTATTTTACAGGAATTACTGAAAAGATAAGTTTGTATGAGATTGCTTGACTAGACAGAATGTCTCATTTAATTTGTGATGATTAATGTTTTGAAGCGATGGTTGTAGATTCAAATCTCAAATGGTGGTCAAATCGAATAAGACTTATATATGGCACATTCTAGCCCGTGTTAACTCTCACCGCTGGTACATTGAGTGGGCTACACCGAAACGATTAACGTGCTGTTAAGTATCCTTTCTCGATAAATGGACTAATCAATACCAAAATAATATTAGAATTCGAACCAGTAATCCTTGAGATTAGCGCGTTGTACCAAACAAACTTTTCAGTTTTATTATAATATAGCTGTCACTATGGATGTAATGGCTAAACTAATATTGAGAAACAATTATAAATATATTTAAACTATTTTACTCGGTTTAGTTTGGAATCTCATAAATACAATATTTAAATAATTATATCATCTTAATTATCAAAAAGTAAATATAATTAAGTTCCTAATGTCATTATTTACCTTCACTTTGATCACTTTTGATCACTTGGATTATTATTTTTGTATAATATTGCATGCTGTATCCACTTCAAAAGATGGTGCATTTAGACTTGAGTTTTATTTTGTATTTCTTTTCTTTGTCACTGTGTAATGTTATCATCACTAGTGGATCTAATAAATAAATAAATAAATAAATAAATAAATAAATAAATCACAGATAATGCAGGGTAGGTAAAGGGAACCTTGTGTCAAGACGTTCACTCACACTATTCCCCACAATCCGTTCAATTTTTGATAAAAATATACCTATTTTTAATACAATACAACATACTATATACTTTATTGTATATAGAATCCTTCGGTTACAAAAATATCATCCAGTGTGACAATATAGAAGTAAAAAAGACAAAATGAATACCAGCAATTTACATAAGCAAATTACAATCGATTTAGATGTTGGGCGCGGTTGACATGCGTGTAAATGTTCTTTAGTGTTGATAAATGGTAATAATTGCTTAAATCTATATATTTTTTATATAAAAAATAAATCATTTGTTTATTTATTTTCTCTTCACACTTTATAGCTTTGTTACTTACTGCTAATGTTTTTTTAGCTTCAAACTGTATTTTTGATATAGCAGGTTGGCAGAGGAAACCTGGGAACCTAGTAGTATTTTTGTTCCTCACTTTCCGCCTAATTCTGGAGACTTTGCCTCGTTACTCGTTAGAGTGAGAAATTTTAACTATTAAATATTTCGTTTCCTTCTTTGGAAATCGAACCCACAATCTGTCGTGTTTACATTCGTACGCTTATGCCCATGTAATTCAGATTCTTAGATTTTATTACGTAGGTACTTAATTACAAGTCGATCTAATAAAAGCGTATTAAAAATACTCATTTTTGAACAGAAAACACTAATTATTAAAAAATATACATTTAAAACTCCAGGCCAGTCGTGGCGCCGGGGCACTAACTGTGACTGTTAACGCGACTGGTTGTGGGTTCGAAGCCCACTAAAGGAAATGAAATATTTATTTAAATGTATATTTCTATTTCTTCGCTCTAGTGTCGTGCCACTCAATACCTCCAATGCCTCCAAAATTCGGCGGAAAGTGGGGAACGGAGTGTCTTAACACTAAATTTCCTCTGCCTAGCCTGCTGAGTGCAAAATACAGCGTGAAGCTAATATATTAAAATTTTTAAACCCATTACTCTCTTTTTAGTTCATTTAAGGGTAAAAAGCGTAACCTAAGTTTACCTTACCTTACCTACTATTTACAGATTCCAACACAAGCGGAATGAAAGCATTTTATTCATGTTTCACGCGTAGAAGCTCCTTCTACAAAGACAAGGCGTGCCTTCATAGGAATAGAGTAAATGCGGTAGTTTCGTCTGCTTGGATGCCCTCTTTACATACAGAAAGTGTACGGCGGGATTTACGTTTAGTTAGGTTGAGTTTTTTTTATTTGGAGAATTATTGCTTTTTATTTATTTATTTATTTCGTTAAATGACTCATTGTGGTGCAGTGGCACAGCGTTAGTGTGGGTTCGAACCTTGTTCGGAGATGGGAATTGTTTTCGTTTCTTCGCTTTGACAGAACAAAGTGCGGCGTTAAGCTCAACCACTAAATATGTCGTGTCTTGAATTTGTGTCAAGAACGGAGTGTCTTAACACTAGGTTTACTTTGCCTAGCTTACTCTATGCGGGATACAGTATCAAAAAGAATATTAGAAAAATCTGAAAAAAAATAACCCTCGCTCCAGTGGCGATGGTTAAAGTTTAAGTTCCCCTTCACTTCCCTGCACTTCTGTTGCCCACTTTCCGCCCAAATCTGGAGGCATTGTTGTGTTAATTGACATAATATTAAATATTTAATTTCCCTCAGTGGGAATCCAACCCACAACCTGACATGATAACAGTCGCACGCTTGTACCCCTGTGCCTCGACTGGTCTCTTAAGTATTTAAAAATAAAGATGAAAAAAACTTTATCACTAGGCTCTTTTTTCGGAAAGTCATAATAAAAAAATAGGTTAGATAGAAGAAAAAGGTTAGAAGTACGATTCGAACCCACTACCAATATTTTTGTCATGCAACAATTTTCTAGGAAATTCTATCAAATATATATAATATGCAGACTTCATGAAGTGAGCCTCAGTGGTTTGTTGAAAGAATTTTTTACTAGCACTCTTTGATATGTAAATGTAAGATTCAAATTCTGTACCTACGAAAACTTTGTTTTCTGGTAGAAATCAATCTGGGCTGGTCGTGGTTTTATTACTAGGAATTCTTCAATGATTCCAATAAAATTGTTTTTTTATTTTTAAATATATGTGTATAGAGTACAAACATATATAAATATCTCCTACGTAAAGCAAAAATTTTGTAATTATTATTGAAGATATTATGCGGACGGAGGTGTATGAAATTTCGTTGACATGATCGTTGCTATGAAAACGCGAATTGTTGTTAACATTTTTAAAGTGTTATTCCACGCTTAGAAAAGAAAAATACTTATTTATTTAGTGGTCAGAGCGCCTTGTTGGTTTGACGGAGGCGCGAATTTTTATATGTTTTCTAAATAAGTATTTAGCGCGAATTTTACTCGTCAATTGGTTCTCTAATAAATATAAATAGTAAAAATTTACATATTTAAGTAGCATGGTTCGATATCTGATTGAATGACCCTGAGGGATCATGGGTTCAAACCCCAGTTAAAACACACAATTAAAGCCCCAGTTTTGAGACGCTGCGGATTAATTTGCGGAATTCAACGCCGGACTTAAAAATAATGAAAATAACTTCCACGAATGTCGATCGAACTCCCAACCATCATAGCTTACAGCCAGACACTGTCCCACACTACTACTATAAGAGCTTCATTAAAAACGTATAATTAATAGATTTCCTTACAGCAACAGTATTTGATAACGTAAGGCTGAACTCTGAAGATGCAGACGCTTATTTATTCATACGACCTGCCACAGTGTACGCCTGAGATGTTCCACAAAGCCTGCTGAAATTGCAATATCATCCACATTTTGTGTGTGTTTTGGGATTTATTTGTCTTTGCTTTTTAATGTAGACAAAGGAAATTTAGTGTTAAAACACACGGTTCCTGAGTGTCTGCTCAATTTTCAAGAGTAAGTTGTCGGTTCCTTGTAGAGTGGAGACGAGCATCAGGAGAGAATCTCTCTATTTTTTTACAGGAGTAGGAATGACGATTTCAAGTATAAAACATAAAATCCCAGTAGCAACACAGTGTCTGACCGGAGAAAATGAATTATTGTCATTACGTAACTCTGGTAAGAAAACTAGTTGAGTTTCGCCTTTCAACACATACACATAATGCCTAGAAAAATTGGGCGAAATGTGAAGAACGGAGTCTCTTAATACTGTGCTCTCTCTCTGTCTACCCTGTTATATACAAGATAAAGCCTAAAGCTAAAAAAAATACAATTCATGCAAACGAAATTGCAGGCGCCTACTAGTTGATATTAAATAAAAGATAATTCCAATAAAATCATTAAGTGCTTAGTATATCATATTTATCTTTGAACAGGGATTAATAGTAGATCAGAGAAAGCGGCTATACAAACAATTCTATTGTTTTGTTAGTATTTTAATAATGGAAATAATTACTGAGAGTCTATGTATATTAGTTAAAATCATTCAAATTGTTTTTTTTTAATTATATTAGTTTATAGATACTTAAGCAAAAATAAAAAAAAAAAACTTCCCGCTGTATTCCGCACACAGCTGTGTAGACAAAGAGAATCTAGACACTCCGTTATCTATTTTCCGCCAAACTTTGGAGGCATGGAATTGAAGAAATACTTAAGTAATATATATCAAAATATATTTACTTTTACACACCATATTACCACTTCAATTGATTCTGCGCTGCGAATTTGGAATGTAAAATAGTTAATTTGAAATGAAAAATGGTGAATTTGGAGAAGTAGTAGTATTAGTAACACTTTAAAAATGTAAAAAAATAAATAAAAATATTTTTATGATGCCTCTGTGGTGCAGCGGCAGACCGCTTACGACTAAGAATGTGACGAGAAGATGAAAGAAGAAGAAGAAGAGACCGAACCCACAACGTTCGAACTTACATGGTATAATTCCCATCCGCGAAAATAAAATATTTAATATTTTTATTTTCTCACTCTGGTAAAGACTGAAAACACCGCGTTGAGTTCTGCTATTTAACACGCAATACCTCAAGAATTCAGCAGAAAATGTTGAACTGGGTGTCTTAACACTGGTTACCTAGGTTCCCTCTGCCTACTCTGCTACATGTAGAATACAATGTGAAGCAAAAAAAAAGTTAAATAAAAGAAACATTTTTTTGCATTATATCCACGATAATAATAAAGCCTACTATAGAGAGGAACCGACCTCAAATACCAGCCAACGTTAATTGGTTTGACACGGCGCTATCAGAATTTCATACTCTTTGATCTCCACATTGTTACGAGGCGTATCGTTTGTAATAACGTGTTCTATTAATTCAATGGTAGCTTCTCTTTGCTAACCGAAGTTGAAAAAGTTGTTTTTTAATTTTATTGAAGCTACACATGTTTGTGATTTTAAATCAACAGTTTTCGTTTCGATTCCCACTCGTGGGAATTATTTGTTTTCATTTTCTCGCTCTGGTAATTAGATAAAGAGAGAAAATTAAAACGAGGTCTTTAGTTACCCTTCTACATGCGGAATATATTGTGAAGCTAAAAAATACAGTTTTTTATTGAGTTGAATAACTCCTAATTGGTTTATTTTTTAGTTTCACGCTCATAGCAGTGTAGACAGAGGGAACCTAGGAACCTAGTGTTAAGGCACTCCGTTGCCATAAAGACACTTCCGTTCCCCGTTTTCCATTGAATCCTGGAGGTATTGCGTGTTGAGTGACGGAACTCAACGCAGCACTTTGCCTTTTTACCAGAGCGAGGAAATCAAAATAGTACATATTGCCATTTAGTTTATTATTTTGTGGCTTTAAATTATGTAACTTATCCATACCTATATTATAAATTCGAAAGTAACTCTGTCTGTCTGTCTGTCTGTCTGTCTGTCTGTGCCGCAATCAGGGCCAAACCGCTAATTCAATTGTAATAAAATACTCATACAGAGAAACTTGAGGGTCTTCGGATGAACATAGGTTACTTTTTTTTCTCATATTTGTAATATTGTCGATATATAGGGGAGAGGGGGGCAGCTTAGAACAGGGGCACCTTTGAAAATATGTGTTAACAGAGCTATTTTAAAAAGAAATTTTGATAATTTTTTTTTGAGTAGTGGCAGCACTAATCTGCACACGTGTCACTTGTCACCGCTGATATATGAGAACCAGTTGTTGAGTTACGAGGAGTGTTTGATTTTGAGTAAAATTTTATACATTTTTAAATAAACGCGTAAGGATCGCATGGATCCAATTCAAGGTATATGGTTTTATTTTTTCCTCTTTTAGTTAGAATGTTTCATATATCATGCAATAAATTAGAAATTACTACAATTTTTAAACTTTTACTTGAAAAAAAAAACGTTTGTAATTTTTTTAATACCACTGAGGCAGCTTTGAACAAAATAAAGGGGGCAGTTTTGAATATTATTATATGTAAAAAAATACCGCGAAAGAAAAACAAAACTATACTAAACTTTTCTTTAGGAAGAAAAAGAAGAAGAAACTGACTCAAATTGCATTTGGAATCAGAAGAGGAAGTGACAATTTACTGTGAAGAGAATGAAGATACTGAAATCTGTGCGTATGAAGACTACGAAATGGAATTAGACTACAACTTAATAAATATTGGAGACTTCGTTTTAGCGAATGTTTCATCATCTATGAATAGTAAAAAAGTAGCTTGTTTATTTTTTTCTTTCCTGAGAAAGAGGACAAGTGCTACGTTAGTTTTTCAAAAGTCTTACGTAGACTAGACTTGAGGCCAGTCATTGCGCAGCGGCACGAAGTGTGACTGTAAAACCGACTGGTTGTGGGTTCGATCTTCACTCGAGGACATGAAATATTTACTTAAATTTATTACATATTTATATTTATTTAGTTGAGTTCTGCCACTTAACACGCAATGCCTTCAGAATTCGGCAGAAAGTGGGGAACGGAGTGTCTTAACACTAAGTTCCCTCTGCCTACCGTGCTGTGTGCGGGATAAAACGTGAAGTTGATTTTTATTTCTTACGTAGACTACTTCCTCACATTTCACTTGCTGGTTACGTCACGTACTACATCCATGTTTTCCTTTAATTTTAATTTTTCTAAGTTCAAATTAGGGTAGTAAGCTGTTTATTTAAAAAATATTATTAAATTAAGTTAACATGGTACTGATATTTGATCTCCATCGTTTCTAATGTTACGTTTATTAATAAAGTTACTTAAAAGTTTGATAAGTCTTTTAATTTCATTGTATTCGATGATAGTTCAAAACTGCCCCATACATGTTCAAAACTACCCCGGGAGGGGGGCAGCTTTGAACATTTGACTACTGCTACTAAAATTGATATTGCACCTTTAACTTATATATTTTTCTACATATGATGCTACGATTGTGTGGCACAATAGTTGGACTAAGCATTGTGAAATAGTAAAGAAGTTAAAAACTGTAGGATTTTTAGATATGACACAAAGTTTAAAAATCGTTCGAATGTGCCCCCCTCTCCCCTACTAATATATTCAAATATTTTTCAATTTGACAGGCAATTTATTCCGCCATGTTAATAACAACCGACCGTTGCTAAGCAACGGTTTGCAAAGTTTATTTGTTGTTATAAGCAAACGTCACCCAAAATGAGCTTGCTTAACGCATACATGGCGTGCGCCGACTCAACCTTATGAGATACATAAAAATAATGCTTTACAAAAATATTGTCCTTTAAATAATGTTTAAAAAAGTCCGCGATACACATACCATGTTTATCTCTGAAGCTTGAGCAAAGTAACACAGTAACAACAAGTAACCATTTTAATTAATTTACTTTATATTTATCGGGTTTTTGTTGTATGTATTTTCTATAATTTGATATTGATCCTTATGAAAATGAATATAATAGTCACTTTTAGCATTTCATCTAGATTGAAATTATAGTTCACTGTATAACATTCTAATAAATAATTAAGGAGATGTCACTGATTCGAAATAACCTAGCATACGACCGGCATAGTATGACCGACGCAAACGGGCAGATAACTTTGACGGTTTTGTAAATTTTCATACATTTTCGAACTACTGTTTATTTTTATGTAATTATTTGCTGTTTATAATTAATTTATACTTTTCTTTGGTTCTTCACTTATTCGAGTATTAGTTAGATTTTCATTAATTTCTTGGTGTGGTGTAAGTTGCGGCCCTGCGCGGCATCGGCATAATATTATTTAAGTATTAAGGAGAGAATTGTTGGTTATTTCATCTCGGTTCGATGGTTATCTATACCGTTGTTATACACTTAATAAATTGTAGTTTCAGTTTTTTGGGATTTTATTTGATATTGCTCGGAAAACTTATCATATTTAATGTAGAAAAGAATTTAGTTATTTCATATAGTATCTATGTACGCGCGCAAGGAAAACGAGTAAAAAGAATTTTCCCGGGTAAATCAGTAAAATCGATCACTGAAAGTCCAATAAAAATTAGTTCAGTTATTCTGGATATTAGCTCGGGGAAATAGAAAGACAGACAGAGACAAAATTATTAATAATGTAGCTGGTTTTGTTTAGTTTTTTTATTAATATTTTACTATGGTTACGTCTACTGATTTTTTTTTCATTTAAATAAGTTAGATATTTTCAAAAACAATTTCCTAAATATATCTATAAGCATTCGTAAAGTTTAAGCGGGCGAAGCCGCGTCCGGGTCCGCTAGTATTATTATAAATACTTGAAGAGAATTAGTTTATATCCCACTTGAATAGCTAGTTCGTAGAAACCTGTATAAGGTAATGAGTTATTAAGATATTCTATAGGAAAACGTAGAAGTTAGTAATTTTATGATTTTCCAGTATTTGCCAAAAAAAATATCGATGCGTCCAATTTTAAATCTAAAGGAATAGTGTAAGTATTGTATTTAGGTGCTTCATTGCTTAGGGGACAAGGAGATAATTTTTTAATTAACGCTATAAGTTCATGAAAAAAAAGTTTGAGGCCAGTCGTGGCGCAGCGGCACGAAGTGTGACTGTAAAACCGACTGATTGTGGGTTCGATCCCCACTCGAGGAGATGAAATATTTACTTAAATTTATATTTCCATTTCTTCGCTCTGGTGTCGAGGTTAAGCGCGGCGTTGAGTTCTGCCCCTCAACACGCAATGCCTCCAGAATGCGGCAGAAAGTGGGGAACGGAGTCCCTTAACACTAAGTTCCCTCTGTCTACCCTGCTGTGTGCGGGATACAGCGTGAAGCTGATTTATTTATTTATTTATTTATAAGTTCATCCTCATACAGGCCGTCGTGGCACAGCCGCACAGCGTCTAACTGTAAACGCGACGATTGTCGGTGGGAATTCGATTATTTTCATTTTTCATTGAGGGCGCTCTAGTAACAAGTCACTCAACGCAAGAAGAGCAGGAACAGGGTGTCTTAACGTCTACCTACGCGGCTGTCAGGTTACATCATGAAGATAAAAAAAATAGTATATACTTTATACAATGGGTATACATTTTAATAACACACAGGCAGATATTAAAATTTATATTCATAATAGCTTTAAGTTTTAGTTACATAGTTCTACCTACATTAATGGCTTGAGTAAACTATCATCGAGTGAAAAATTAAGTAGTACGGAACAAAGTTATTATCAGCATCTCTCTATTTATATACGTACAAAAACCAGTCAAGCACAAGTTCGCCTCGCCCGCAGAGACAACGTCAATTAGAAATACCTACTTTAGTCGACACGAACTTCGAACTTCAATAAATTGAATTGACATTAAAATGTCTTAATTTCCAATTAAGAATTTTTGCGTATATCATATCCAAAAATGAATGGATATTTATATCTCAAAAATTACTTTACCGATTTTAAATGGAATTTTGGGAATTGTCCTCCTAAGTTTGAATAAATCCTTCGTGGCGCAGACAGACTGACAGACAGGAGGCACAAAGTGTGACTGTAAAATCGACTGGTTATGTATTCGATCCCCACTCCAGGATCTTCGCTCTGATGTTGAGGCAAAGCGCGGCGCTGAGTTCCGCACTCAGCACGCAATGCCTCCAGAATTCGGCGAAACGAAAGTGGGAAACGGAGTGTCTTAACAGTAGATTCCCTCTGAACAGAGTGAAGCAATTTTTTTTAATACATCACATATAAATGAATTAATATTATCTCGACAGGATTTTTAGTTCAGACAAATTTGTGGACAAGCCCACGAGCTGGGAGCCCAAATTATCTCAGAATCAGCATCGCGTTAGGTTGCAGTGGCTTTCTGTAGGAAACCGTCGGACTACTCCTTCCTACCTTAAGGAACGCTTTTACTTCCTTGGCTCCAATTCCTCTATTCCGTTCAGTCTCCGCTCTAAAATGATAACGTCCCCGAGATCCCGCTGTGCCGCACTCACTGCTACAGTAAATCTTTTACTGTAGAAACAGAGAAGTAATGGAATGCGTTACCACGAGACGTGAGACAGTCTACTTCTATTAATATCTTTAAACATAAAGTTAAGAATTATTATTATCTTCGAATGTAGAATATTTATACTTACTTTCATTATCATCGTCTATTTATTTTTTCCTATTTCAATATTAATTATATATAATTTATATATGTATGTATGTCTTAAAGTTTATTTACGTCGTTTAGCACCACATTGCTCTATCATCATACTCAAATATTATTCATTCAAAGTTGACAGCCTCCTTGTTTGAGATCGGTTAAAATATTGAAAAAAAATAAATATTTTTTTATATAATTATATAAAGGTACAGGTGAAAAAACAAAAACGAAGTACTCTTTTAAAGTACAATACAGCTAAGCCGAGTATTAGTTTGTATTTCGTAAAAATTGCGAGGATTAGCTTGTGTGACAGTTTTTTGTGGCATCACGGCGAATTTTACTGACAGTTTGACACGCAAATTTGATTTTCATATTGTATATTTTTTTGTTGAAAAACGTTGCTGCGCTCTTATTGGTTTGTATATAATACACAAATGATGATAAAAGGTAAAAAAAGTATGTATTTTTATATAAAAATTGTGTGCAGTTTTTTTTATTTGGCGATAAGAGAATAACTATAATATTTTTAATTAAAATTTAGAGAGAGTCTTCTTAGTGCGGCGTCAGAATTACGGAGTTACGGAGTATCCTAACACTAGTATTACCAATTCTCCTACGGTATGCAAGATACAGCGTGAAAATTATAATTTATATAATATGTACTTTCAACGGGGCTAGTCGTATCACAGGGCCACAAGCGATTATAAACACCGCAGAATTAGGGGAAGTGGGGAGTGTCTTAACATTAGGTTCCCGAGTAACCTCTGCTTACCCTGCTAGGTGCCAGGATGTGAAACTAAAAAAGATACTTTCATATTATAGTATCAATTGTACATAGGATGATCAGCTGTTTCATTCATTTAAACATTAAAGTAGTGATAAAGAGTTAGTTAGAGATGATATTAAATATTATATTCTCTTTAGAAGCATTATTGTGCAAGCACAAGCTAGTCAGCGAAGTCCCAAGTCATATATAATTAACGTTATTAGAGCTAAGTTACAGCTTCAACTTATAAAAGGAAGTGACGCTAAGATTTATAAGTAATAATGTCTGCATTATTATTTAAATCTCTCTATATATATATATATATATATATATATATATATATATATATATATATATATATATATATATATATATATAAATGAAATTGAAGATGATATGTGATTTTAAAATAACTGTTTTTCTAAATGCATATTTATAGTTATTTACTCCATGTCATAAAACAAACAAACAATTTTATTTTTTATTTTCTGTCTGTCAGTCTGTCTGCTTGTCCGGTCTAATCTTCGCTACAGCTGAACCGATTGTTATGGGACTAACACTAAAAGTCAAAGAGGATTGTGAAAAAATATACATATCCTATAAGATAAACATATCTCGGATAGGGATCTTTTGTCAGTCGCGCTTACCTACCGCCTAAATGAATTAAAACAAATTGTAAGATTAATTAACTACATAATAGGCACAACAATACTAAAATAATTAAGGCAAAGCGCGGTGTTGAGTTCTGCCACTTAACAAATGAAATTGACATGTACATGAAGGTAAGATAGAGAGTGTAAAGGACGCAAGGGGGAGACAGAGCGAAGAAATTAAAATATTAATGAATAATAATTCATTTTTCCGGGTGAGGATCGAACCCACAACCGCCGCATTACAGTCACACCCTTGTGCCCCTGCGCCACGGCGGCCACATTCTAGTAGAAAAATATATTTAAAATTCAAACCAGTAGTTTCTGAGATTAGCGTGTTCAAGAAACAAACTCTTCAAATTTATAATATTACTATAGATAACTATATTGTAATCCAATTTCCTCAATATAATAACTTTGAATACAGGAAATAGCGACAAACCGATGTTTCGGAACTCGGAAACAGCTGTCTTGACTTAAGACATTGGTGTTGGTGGACCTTATTTGTTTATAAAGATTAAGATGTTTACGAGTATATAATTTGGTTTATAATCTATATGTTTTCACGTTATTTAACGCATATAGAAAGAAAAGAGTAGGCAGAAGGAACCTAGTGTTGAAACACTTCGTTCCCCACGCATTGCTTAATAATTATGAACTCATAGTTGCTCTTTGTCTTGGTACTAGAGCGAGGAAATAAATATAATCCGTACCGATTGGGAATTGAACCCACGACCGTCGCGTTTACAGTGAGACGATGCGCCAAGACAATAATTTCTGTCTACTTAAATCGTTAAATAATTAAAATATATTTAACGCGACAGTTGTGAGTTCGAATATCGCTTTGACGTATGACGTATCTAATATTAAGCAGATAAGAAAAGATACACGGGGATATCGCCGTCGTGGTGAACATGGCGCTTGTGGGTTCGATTCCCACCCGGAAGAGTTATTTATTTTCATTAACTGGCTCCGGGAACAATTGTGGCGTTGTTTTAAGAAAAAAGATTATTGTATTGTTAAATAAAGTGTAATTTTGAATTATTTTCAGTTTATTTAGGTAAATCAAAATAAAGCATTTATAATGTTAATGTATAAAGAAGTAATAATAATTCTTACTCTTCTACGTAGCTAGAGATATCAGCTAGTGGAATGTCATATCTGAAACAAATGGAATATACTGTAATTATTTACATATAGTAGTACATAATGGAAATCTACTGTTAATATTTTGTTCCCCAAGCACCGCCCAATTTGCGTGACGCATTCCGCCACGCCGGCCTCCGTAAATATCTGTAAATAAAATAACTGTATCAATTTTGATGCAGGGGCACAAATGTGGGACTGTAAGCGCGACACGGTGTGGATTTATTTCGCACAACAGGTACTTTATTTTTTCGCGTTGGTAAAGAGTCAAACCGCAGCGGTTAGTTCCGCCATTTAAGACGCAATGATTCCAGAATTCGGCGAAAAATGATGACTAGGTTCCAACGTTCCCCCTGCCTACCGTGCTATGTGCGGGATACAGCGTGAAGCTAAAAAAATGAAATATTTCTACAACGCATAGAGTAAATTTTAATATTTAATAAATTCTAACTGCTGAGCCAAATATGATTAGCTATTCTTATTCTATAATTTGAAAAGTAATGCAGCTGCACGCTTTTTCCGGCATAGCAGAGAAGGCAGAGGGAGCGTATTGTGGGTCGGAATTTAACGCCGCACTTTATCTACCAAAGCGAGGAGTAGAGCGAAGATAATTTAGAAATATTCATTCTCCCATGCGGGTATCGAACCCACGAACATTGCGTTTAAAGTTGAAAACTATCCTATTAAGCGTCTCTATTGTTTGTAGTACTTTCAATGAATAGATCGCAGCTTAAACTCGATTGTAGATATAGAATCGATATTTGCAAATAAATGGGCATCCCTATTATGGTTAACATACATACATACATAATATGTATTACTATGTATATTTTAAGTTGTTAAGCAAAAGGCGTTGGTAATGGAGATCGCGTCAAGAATATATCAACGAAAATTTCATTTCGCGTACTTTATAATGAAGCGTTCTCAACTTATTGACAAAAACGAAACATTGCCTTTTGACACCTTTATTTTATATATTTTTAAATATATTTTCTTATTAATTTTTCCCTTTGATAACTAAAGTAATGTGATTTTCTTAGTTAGTTTAACATTATTAAAATTGAAGTTGTGATTGATGTGACTGTAAACGCGATAGTTGTAGGTGAAAATGAAAATCTATTTCATGTGGGGGATTTTTTTCACCTTTTAGACAAATTGCGGCGTTTAATTACACCACTTAACAAGCAATGACTTAGATCTAGGCGGAAAATGGACAACCGAGTGGCTTGACACTATGCTCCTTACGCGTAGTAATATGTATATATGGTTATATTCTAAATAAAAGTCTAGCCTACATAAATAGAGCAATACACCAGATCAAACGTCTATACAATTACATAAACGAAAAACCGTAACGGAGTGACAGACAGACAACGTTCAGTCGCAATCATGTGGCGTAGAACACTGTCATTTGGCATATACAGTAGGTTTGGGTTCTTTGTCGAGTGTAAACATCAATAGACTATTTCTGGAAATTCTTAAGAAAATGAAATAGATTTTTAATTTTCCATTTCGTCTCAAAACCCACGCATCCAAAGTTGCGGGTAAGAACTTAGCTACACATTATAAGTAATAGTTCGGCCACAAATAAGCCCATTCACATTGCCAGTAGAATTTCCCGAACAAAAATAAAACAGTTTTTCAATCCGATACGAAATGAATCCTGTCGGAGTCTGAGACCGACAGCTAGCTTTGGATCGCTCCATGTCGGAATGATCAACGTTTTAAAAAGGTTAAAAGTTTTTTCGTATAACATTTCAAATCTTTTTTTTCTATTGAATTTCTATTGAAATCATGTTGCAAAGTGCTTAAGAGTAAAGGCGATGGTCGTGGATTCGATTTCGACTGAGTAGATTTTGAATTAGACGTTAATGTGGGAGAAAGGTTCTTTACTCTTCGTTTTCATTGCTTACCCAGCCATTTTTTTTATTTTACATCAGCCTTTTGACACCCTCTGTTGGATATAAGCCCCAAACAGTAACCATGGTATTCGATCCTGTGCTTCTCAGCTCCAACAGAAAATGCAAAATTGAATTGGAAATTAACATCAACAGCAACGACATGGACAAAAACAAAAAAAAATGTCAATATTTTAGTTTTACGAAATTTTTTTACCGTGTTTTTATCTTTAAATCCAGATCAGAGATCCAGGCAGGCAGTCAAACATCATCCAAATGACATCAGGCTATATATTATATTTATGAAAAAAAATAGGAAAAATGGATGATAAAAATTTTGTCGAGTGCAGCAGCCTGAGAGCTACACTTGAGTATGCTTATTCCCACCTGATTGATACTTAAAAGTTATACAATAAAATAATATAAAACTTCGTTCGTTTTTACATTAGCAAATAACTGTAGTTGAAAGTTAACATTTTATGCAAAGGGATCTATGTACAATGTATAAGTAATCGACTTTAAACCAAAAGGTATTAGTTTTTCCATATTTAAATAATAAAAAAATAGAAATAATTTATTGCTTAGTTACTATGATTATATCATTCTCCATTTCGTATTTAAGTTTTATTTGTATATGTATAAATATTTTTTTATTTAGTGCTATGGGTGTTTTATTTAATATGTGGAGAATTGATAGGATTTTGCATTTTTTTTAAATATTTTATAATTAAATAAATGTTTTTTTCCCTTGAAAATAAAAGAAGTTAAAAAATACTTACTAACTTAACTTAGCTTCACGCTTTACATGCCCTTCGGGGGGTCCTCATGCTTTTTACGTGACCTTCCTCCAGTATCTTTGATACTGTGTTTTCGAAGGTCAACCGAGGTCTCCCCCTACCTCTCTTACCGCTCACTTTTCCATCATAAATCTTTTTTGCCATTCTTTCATCACTCATTCGTTCGACGTGCCGAAACCAGCTGAGCACGTTCTTCTTCATTCTCACCGTGACATCCTCGCTAGTACCTGCCATTCTGTGTACCTCTTCATTGCGGATTCGATCAGCTAAGCTGACTCCGCATATCCTACGAAGAGATCGCATCTCCACAGCATTCATCTTTCTTTAATTCTTCTTCTGTGATACCCACGTTTCGCTGCCGTATAACAGAGTCGGAACCAAAACTGCGTTGTGTACGGCCAAACGCGCAGACGACTGTGCTGACGTTTCGCCGTCTCATCAATGCAACTAAGGCTCCGTTAACCTTGTTACCGGCAGCAATACGCCTTTCCACATCCATCTCGTATCTTCCATCTCAACTGAACATACTTCCCAAGTATACCACTTCATTCACTTGTTCTAATATCTTACTATGTACACTGATCTTTCATTGCGTCCTTTCTTCATCTCTTTCAAAAAAACGAATACGAAATAATATGAAGTAATATAACATATTCAAAATACAACATAATCAAATCCACTACCCAAAACACAACCATACAACAATAAAACCATCATCAAAAACCATCGGAAATCGTGATCAAAAGTCTTTACATTGTAGTTGAAATAGTTTAACAAAAGAACTCCGAGAGATTGGCCGATACAATTGATATTCAGGCCTTTCAAGTGTTTGGGTCCAATTTCCATTATTTATGTAAGAGCACGTCAATTACGAGATTTGTTGTCCCCCGAAACGGTAACTTTTAGGTGAAAAAGATACTTTTTAGATAATAATATAAACTTTTATTATAAGTTGAAGTTGATATTATGATATGGTAAAACTAATATTGAGGCGATCGTGGCGCAGACGCGTAACTGTAACGTGATGGTTGTGAATGTGAATGATTATTTATCTAATCAGCTTCACGCGGCATCACGCTCACAGCAGGGTAAGCAGAGGGAACCTAGTGTTAAGACACTCTTTTCTCTACTTTCTCCCGAATTCTGGAGGCATTGCGTGTTGAATGGCAGAACTCAACGCCGCGCTTTGCCTCGAAACCAGAGTGAAGAAATGAAAATATACATTTAAGTAAATATTTCATCTCCTCGAGTGGGGATCGAACCCACAATCAGTCGGTTTTACAGTCACACTTTGTGCCACTGCGCCACGACTAGCTTCATTATTTATGAAAATATTAAATATTTCATTACCTCGAATGGGTATCATACCCACAACCCGTGGCGTTTACAGTCGCACACTTGTGCAAAAATTAGAGAACGGAAGTGCCTTAATGGGAACGAAAAGCCTTAACTAAGTTCCCAAGTTCCCTCTGCCTACTCTGCTAGGTGCGGGATACAGTATGAATGTAAAAAATGCATCCATGATCTAAACGAATTTAAATTATGGATGCATTATGTCTTATTTAATATAAAAGTTATTTTCATATATATGTATGTATCATACATGTCAACCAGCACTTAGCTGTTATTTCTTAATTAAATAAATAGCTCGAGCCGTACTTTACGAACTCGAGTAATTGGAATTTAAAATAAAACATAAAAGCAATCAAATTGGAGTTAAATGCTCATACTTCTTTCGGGAATACCGTTTTAAGCGGAAGACTGATTAAAACTGTAATTGGGTTAATTTTTGTAGGAAACTTTTGTTTTAAGTTTGGATGTAAAAGGAGAATTGTTTTATATTTATCTGAAATAGATTATTGTGTTTTTTTTCCAGCTTCACGCTGTTTTCCTCATGTAACAGGATAGGCATGGAAAACCTAGTGTTAAGACACTCTGCTCTTATTAAATATTTCATTTCTTAGAGTGGAAATTCAACCAACAAGCTGTTGTGTTTACAGTCATACACTTGTCCCTGAACATCTATTATGGTTAAATACAATCAAATCTTTTGTACAACAAATCTTTTGTATTTATCTAAAATACATTTTTTTATATTATATTTCTTTTAGCTTTACGAAGTGTCCCAAATATAGCTAGGGATACCATGTAAATCCACTCCGTTCTCCACTTTCCACTCGAATTCGTGACTAAGACTAAAAGAAAGCATCTGATCCGACGAACACGCAACGTATATAACATACATACATAGATGAAATAACAAGGATTCCATTTTTTCTTTTTGATGTACAGAACCCTAAAAAAAACAAAATTCGACGCACTAAGCACTGTCTACTCCACACATCTAAGAATTCGTTTTAAAACCAGTACATTTGTGTTTTCAAGGATAAAATGTAGGTTTCATTTCAACTGTAACAGCGAAGTTCTTTTGCGATGCGGCGTCTTAATTCCTCCGTACATTGTTCCTTTCATACTGTGACATGCTTTCTGAGCGACATGTGTATTCGGATATGTGACTGTTATTAATTTTTTTTGCTTTTCCATATCTTTTATGTGAAGTTCTAGCTTAGAATAGATGTTACTGTTAAATGTATTGTTCACACAATTGATTATTTCATACATTGATTGATGGTAGTTAGTTCGAAGTCGATTCTGTGGAAATACTCCAATTTTTATTTAAAATATTTTTTCTGTATCTGGTTTAGCTTATATGATTAGTTTCATCAATCAACGTCAGGTGGGATCTCGGTTGACTTTCGAAAACGCAATATCGATCATACTGGATGATGAAGGTCACGTAAAAAATATAAAGAAGAGAAAAAATATAAAGAAGAGTAGTCGCCTTGCCGCCGTCGACATCTTCTCGAGCATCTACGTAGTGTTTGCACTTTCTCAGGGACAGCACTCTTAATACCCAATGGTGTACCGGTCCCGGTTTCGCTGTAAAGGCTAAACAGCATTAGCCTCAAATTCAAAAAAAAAAGAAGCGAATCTAGTGTTAAGTCACTCGGTTACTCACGTACAGCACATTTTTTGTCACATGAAAATTAATGCCATGATATATCTTAACCAGAGCGAGGAAATGAATATATATTATTTCCTTGAGTGAGAATAGAATTCAGAACCGTCGCGTTAACAGTCGGACGCGGTGCCGCTGCGCCACGATAGTAATATTTGTAAAAAATATTCCAAGTGGAACCATAGAACATATGTAGTATAGGCCAAAAATCCAGAAAACACACACGGAATACTAAATAACTGAAATAGCGTAATAGAAATATGTCCCACGGAAATGGAATCCGTAACCCTTGTTGAGAAGTAGCTTATGTAAATTAGAAACGTTGGAGGCCGTGACGATTTTTGCACTGATTTTGAGACTTTCCTAGAGTGTTATTATAGATTTATTTTAAAAACACACATTTTTTAATACTTTTTAGGATTCCATACCTTTTAAGTAAAAACGGAACCCTAATCACTACTTAATCAAAATCATTCCCCGGAGTGACTGAACTCACCATCGTATTGACAGACAAACGCAAAATAGCTTTCTAAGTTGATAGAATTCAAATTCTTAACTTTCCCGAACAAAAGCTCGTAACTAGAAATTCTACCTTTAATATAAAAAAATCTAATAGCCCTTATCGTTTTCTTGACAGTGACACTGAAAAGAATATTGAAAAGCGTTATCTCGTGCGGATTCATAAAGGAATTAAATGTCAGATCTTTTATTTTTTTTTGTATTTGTCATAAGAAAATTCTGTTTTGATGTTGGTGTAATTCCATTGCAATGTGCGTGAACTTATTTTTTTATTTTCAGCACAATAGTTAAACAGCTAACATAGAATTTTTTAAGGTATGAGAGAGAAGGCATAGTATTTTCTTCTTTATATTTTTTCTATTATTATAATATTACGATACATATATTTTTGTCAGCATATCCCTCAAAGCCAGAAGACGGGAGGGAGGTGGGATGCTGGGCACTAAAAAGAAGGCCAGAGAAATAGCAAGGAATAATAAAAGAGACAGAACATTGAACCAAGACCTCGAGCCCTTATTGAAACAAGTTTGTTTTAAGTAGGGGTTCTACCCTCCATTAGAGCTGATAAAAGACATATCACAACATAAAATCTGCTTCCAGCAACCGAAGGCAAGTAGTACACAGTTATCGTAAAAGAAACTATCAAAATTAACTTTGAAAACGAATATCTCTTCGGGATGTTACTCGAATTGACTTATTTCAAATTGAATTTAAACTAAATAAAAGCAACATATCTAAATACCTGTCGAGAATCCACCTGAACCTCTCCACATAGTGGTTTACAGTAAATATGGCTTCGTCCACAAGACATCATTAAAAGGAAGCACCCTGTCGAAAGAACAATTCCCGACGATTAGACGCTTGTATTAGCCAGATATTCAAAGGTTGTGCCGGAACAAAAAATCCTTGGATTGACCCAAACCACTGAAGAGTCCAGCAGATTACTTGCACCATGGCAATCTGAGAGGCACCGAGAATTCAATGGTGATAATACTAGAAAAGTACAAAAACTATAAACTATAGACGTAAACCATTGTAAATAATAAAAAATATTTCATACAACTTAAAAAACCAGAAATGACGCAAACAGGCAATAAAAACGTGGTTTCCTTTGAAAAAAAAAACTGTAATCTAAAGTTTTGAAATAAAATCTTATTTGAAACAGTCTCTAGAAGTTTTCCATCCAACAAGAAAAGCAGATGAAATAAGATTTAACGTTCGTATAAATAAGAATGTACTAAAATTATATAATTTTCCTCTATAACTTGCTGTGTTGAGTTACGCCACTAAACGTGCAATGTCTCGAAAATCATTTTAAATGGTGTTTATGCTATTATTTTATATGAAATTTTTATATGATTAATATTCTGGGTATTTTCAAAATTGCAGACACTTTCATGTAGGCGTGTCTACGCTATTACAATAATAACAGTGCAATAAACGCGCAATAGTAGAGATTGCAAATATAAAACGTAAAAAAAAATTATAAACATATTTCTTTCACGACTTGAAGTATTAGGATTTTTTTTACGGGGTTGTCGTAAACTTTAAGCTTTGCTAATAAACGAGAAGTTTGTGGGTTTGATTCCCCTGGAAATTTGATTATTTTATTTCTTTCGCACTGACCAAACAAGAACGTGGCGTTGAATTCCGTCACTCATCATGCAATGTCTCAAATTCGGACTGAAAGCGAAAGACGGAATGTCTTGTCGCTTGCTTTGCCCTGCTATGCGAATAATAAATGTAATCAGAAATAAAAAAAAAAGGAAAAAGGCTTGAGGCGTGCGACTGTAGACGCTACGGTTACAGATAAGATTCCCACTCAGTTGAATAAAAAATATTTAATATTTTCATTACCTCGCTATAGTAACAAGTACAGAGGTAAAGGTAACTGTAAACTCGTTACCACCCAACACACAATGCTTCGAGAATTCAGTGGAAAGTGGGTAACGGAATAATGTTAATGGGAACGGAGTGTCTTTATACTAACTTCCTCGGTTCCCTCTCTGTTCCTATCCTACTATGTATGCATCGTGAAGCTATAAAAAATATAGATCCCAGTACATAAGTTCAGCTAAAAAACGTAGGTACAGGTCGCCATTATAAAAATTGATTGTCAAGGAGAATTAGTTGAGTAGTTAAAATGTGTAAAAAAAAACATTTCATATATTTTAAACTCACAGTCCTTTCAATTTGCATAGAGAAAATAATTTCACTTTATTACTCCTTTTTTTCCTTTTTAACCATGTTGCTAGATGTTTCGTGTTCAAGCTACCGTAACTAAACGCTACACTGTTTTATAACAATTGGACTCGGCGCAGGGGCACAAGCATGCGATTGTAAACGTGACAGGTTGTGGGTTCGATTCCTACTCGAAGAAATGTAGATAATAATAAATATTTTTATTTCCTCGCTCTGGTAATGTGACAAAGCGTGGCGTTGAGTTCCGCCACTCAACACGCAATGCCTCCATTAGGTTGAAAGTGGTTGAAGTTTCTACATCAATAAGCAGTTATTGATATGCATTTATAAAATGCTTTATATAAGAGTGGATTGTTTTTTGAAATCTATAGAAAAGATTTATATAGCTTTTATATTTGTTTAAAAAAAACAAACTATAAGTAATAACTACTTCAACTATCTTTCGTCGCCATAAAAATTTGAAGAAATCTTCTCTTACTACTTCCTCAGACAATCGACATGCCAAATTTCAATATTATCAATTCATTGAGGCCAGTCGTGCCACAGGGGCACAACGTGCCAGTCACGCTTTAAAACCGACTGGTTGTGAGTTCGACCCCCACTCGAGGAGATGAAATATTTACTTAAATTTATATTTCCATTTCTTCTCTCTGGTATCGAGGCAAAGCGCGGCGTTGAGTTCTGCTACTCAACACGCAATGCGTCCAGAATTCAGCAGAAAGTGGGGAACAGAGTGTCTTAACACTAGTTTCCCTCTGCCTCCCACAGCACGGTTGATGTGTGCGGGATACGGCGTGAAGCTGATTTATTTATTTATTTTTAAATTCATTAATTTAGTCTGTGCGTTGTTTGTCAGTCCGTAGGCGACGAAAACAGTTTTATGAATTATGTAAATTGATTTAAAACCTAAAAGTACACCAAAATACTTAACATATTCAAATTAATCTAACATTATACTTCAAACGGCCATTATAACTAAAAATTCTCCACTTTACCGACCCCGTACATAAAACTGACCCGAGCGTTGAAATGTACGCCATTGCGGTTCATAAAAATAAATAAGATAAAAGACCGCCTACCTAACGTAAGGCTGTGATAAGAATATGCGCGATGGACGATAAGAACTGCTAAAGAATGGGTTTTGACTTGATGAGGGTGTTATGGATGATTTTTAAAATATTTTATTAGAAAACTATATTATGTTTCGTATACGTACTAAGAATATGTTAATGAATGTCCTTATCGAGGATATTCATTAACTCTTACTTTATCTACTATACTACTTATCTTTTTTTTAGCTGTAGCATGGTAGACAGAAGCAACCTGGGAACCTTGGGTTAAGACACTTCCGGTCCTCATTCTCCGCCGAATTCCGGAGGCATTGCGTGTTGAGTGGCGGAGCTCACCGCCACGCTTTGCCTCGAGTGGGAATCAAACCCACAACCTGTCGCGTTAACATTCGCACGTTTGTGCCCCTGCTCCACTGACCTCAACCTAAACGTAAACATTATCCAATTTTTCTACAATCAACTCACGTCTATAATAACAGATCTCCATCACATATAAGCATTGAGGTTTGATCAATAGTATACATAAATTTCAATTACAAACCCATTTTCATACATTTCTCCAAGAAAATTGACATTTGGACTTACGTTAAGGAATTTTTCTTCTCGTTTTCATACTAGTATGATTGCCAACATATTTCTACCGTCCCCGAGCGGTTGCAGACAGAATATTAAGGAGGACTTCTTAAAAGTGTCTTCGAAAGGATAAATTCTATATGGCTTACTCAATGTAAATTAGTTATCGAGTTTTTGGTATATCTGTTTATAGGAGAGAAGAATATGTAAAAGGCTTCAATTTTTCATGAGATAATACTTTTTTTTTGCTTTACGCATTATTACGCATTTATTAAGTAGGCATAGGAAATTTTGTGTTTGGACACTCCGTTTTTATGTTCAGTGGCAGAACTCAACATCACAGTTTAAAAAGTTAGTCTATCGTAATTAAAGTCAATATATTCTCCACTATTTATTAAAAGGTATTTTTCAATATATATTTAAAAAATTTAATAGTTAATAACTAAGCCCGTAATGTGATGTTTACGTATATAGTTCACATCATTTTTTGTCACTTTAAAGCTAATAAAAATAACGAAACAAAAAAAAAAACAATTATTATCTCATCATATTATCGCGCACGTCACTGCACTAACCTAAAAGAAGCTACTAAATTATATAATAGCCTCCTCAAAATTTACTTTCGTTCTTGATCAAAGTTTTTTACATGAACTAGGTCATCGCTCCACGTCTACCTGGTGCGGGTTGAAAGTTCATACCTTGATATAAATTGTGTGTAACTAGTCTTTACTGTTATGATATGTACTCGTAATTGAGGCCAATTGTGGCGCAGGGGCACAAGCGTGTGGCTGTAAACGCGACAGGTTGTGGGTTCGATTTCCAATCGAGGAAATGAAATATTTTCATAAAATTTCACCACTTTATTTTAACACGTAATGCCTTCTAGAATTCGCCCGAAAATGGGGAACGGAAGTGTTTTAATACTGTTCACCTAATTTGAAGACAATACATATTTAGTACCGTAACTCGACGCAGCAGACAAACAACGCGTGGGTAATAAGACGTATGTTAATTGCGCCACGATGACGTCAGTTAAGCACTATTTAATCTAAGCAATCTCTATAATTTCTGCCTTTTCATTTATATGATTAAAATGTTTTGACTTGGACTTTGATGAAAGAACTGCACTAGCCTAGCCTAGTTTAAGTAAAATTATCTAGTATTTTACTATACATTCATCTGAATATCTTAATTTTGTACCATTATTACAATATACATTTTTTTTACACCTTCCCGTTTTCCACATGCAGGGTAGGCAGAGGGAACCTTGCGGGAATCCAGGTGCGGCCATTTTCCCAACCCAACGTTGAGTATCGAAACGTGCTTTATCTTGTTTCCAAAACGGAGAAATGTACATAATTCACAACCTTTAGTGGAAATCGAATCTATGACCATAGCGCTCAAAATCAGACACTGTGCCGCTGCGCCACGGCCCCATTTTAAATATAATAGCTAGGTATTCCTAAAAAAAATACGAAAAATATATAACGCACAAAATATGGAGCATCACCTAGTTTTACATATCTCATAAGAAAAATATTGGCAACAATAAGGATCACAGTTTATATGATAGGCCTTAACGTTAATCCGACAATCAACAGAAATACAAAGACCTTCGAGATATTGTCCCGAGGGTCGGGAGGGCGTTAAGAACGCAGAAACTTGCAATATTATGAATTGCGATACACACAGTAGTAAACTGTGCTTATGCAACTAAAGGCCATCGTGGCGTGGTGGACTTCTGTAAACCAGATTGTTGCGAGTTCGATCTCTATACGCGGGAATAGGTTATTTTAATTTTTTCGCCCTGGTAAAATAAATTGTATCATTGAGATCCTACGTGTACGAAGCAATGTTATGGATTCGGGCAGACAAAGAAGAACGGAGTATCTACATTCTTTACTCTACTACATTCTTTATCCTGCTATGTGGTGTTAAGCTTCCCTCCCTCACTTTCCGTGGAGTTCTGGAGGCATTGCATGTTAAGTGGCGGAACTCAACGCCGGGCTTCGCCTTGACACCAGAGCGAAGAAATGAAAATATAAATGTAAGTAAATATTTTATCTCCTCGAGTAAGGATCGAACCCACAACAAGTCGATTTTACAGTCACACTCAGTGTTCGATCCCACTAGGGGGAATGGAAAATTTTATACTTTCGTTTTCCTAGCTCTGGTAGAGCGGCGTTAAGTTCCACCTCTAAATATACAATGCCTTGCAAAATCAGCGGAAAATGGGGAACGCAAGTATCTTAGCACTAGGTTTCCAGTTTCCCTCTGCCTACCCTGTTACGTGCGTACAACGTGAAACTAAAAAAAACTAATATATATGAAAAACTGTATATATTATATATAATAAGAATATTCGACATCAGCGGCACTGTGTCACATAAATCGTTCCAAGAGAAACTTTCTTGAAAACCTTTTTACTGAGCCTCATTTGTTTTTCCTTTCCAACTTTCGTATAAAATAAGTGCGGGAACGCTTTGAAATTTTCCGGTCCGTTTGAACTATTACACACTCCGGCGTAGCGATAACGTGATGCGTGTGATGATAATGTTCTTTGAATTTAGTGAGCTTTTTGGTTCTTTTTTATCGGAAGCATCCAAGTTGGATAGGCTAGTGACAATTTGTAGGATAGTATAGGATAGTGTTAAGATATCCATTCTGCAATTTCAAGATAATTGTAGAGATTTAGTGATGTTTTTAAAATTGTCTTAGTAAACGCGATGGTCGAGCTTGATTCTCACACATTTTTTAAAAAGACAAAACGCGGCGTGGAGTTCACTCACTCCACACGCAATTTTTTGAAAATTTGGCGATGCGACGGGAAAGAAGTATCTCAACACTAGGTTCTCTCTTCCTACCCTGCTTTATGGGGGACATGTTTTTGCAACGGTAGGCACAAATTCCAATAGGAGAAATATAAAATATTTATAAGATAAATATTTATAAGAAGAGTGTTAATCGAACTCGCACACAAAGGGTCCGTACCAGTATCTAGAAAATAGTAAAAAAAAAACAACTGTTAACAGACAGACAGAAATAGCTGATTCTTAGTAATATGACTATTATGTTCTATATCCAAAGAGTAAAAGGAACCCTTTTTTTACTCTTTGGATGCCGAATCCTAAAACTGAGCCATGCATAGGAAATGGACTGACTTAACATAAGGCCCCAATTCTTAATATGCCTTACGTCTAAAATTTGAGAGATACGTAAATTTCGATATCAAATATAGATATCATAAAATTCTTGCGTTATTGAGTGATAGACAAAGCACAGTTGAAACTACCGGACTTAGAAAGTTGATATTTGGCATGTAAGTAGAATAAGGAACGTGGAGAGGGGAGCACTAATAGAGGTTTTCCCGAAATTCTTACGAGAACAGGTAGAACGACTTTTTCATTTAACATCGTAAAGTCCCCATACACTAAGTTGCGGGCGACGACTAGTCTCTAATAAATCAATAGCGGTTATTTATTTTTATAGATATATAAATATCATAACCTATACATTTTAATCAGAGTTTTGAATATAAATATTCATTATATAAATATTCATTATTAGCTTCAGCTTCACGCCCTCACACAGCAGGGTAGGAAGAAACTAGTGTCCACTCCGTTTTCCACTTTCCGCCGAGTTCTGGAGGATTTGCGTGTTGAGTGGCGGAACTCAACGCCGAGCTTTGTCTCGACACCATAGCGAAGAAATGAAAATATAAATGTAAATAAATATCTCATTTCCTGGAGTGGCGATCGAACCCACAACCAGTCGATTTTACAGTCACACTTTGTGCCTATGCGCTACGACTGGCCTCATAAATATTTCTAATGGGTCATTTTAGCTGGCAACCATCATATTATATTTAATACATATGTACATACAAATACATATCCAGTACCACCTAACGACATTCGCTCTGTAGCGGTTCGTTAAAAGTTATGACGTCAGCCGCGATTCCGACTGAAGAATTACTCCCATGATTGCAACTTCTATCTTGCATGAGGCGTGAAAACTGTACGTACAAGTTACTTTTTATATATTTTTTGTATTGTAGGGATAAAAAAAGAGAATTTGGTGCTAAGCTCCGTTCTTCTTTTCCCACCTATGATAGAATATCACCAATATGTTTTTTAGCAGTTTCACGCTTTTTGGCAAAAGGTATTTGGATATTATGTTCCAAACGAAATATGTCGTTTTATTGAAGCCAGTCGTGGCGCAGGGGCACAAAGTGTGACTGTAAAACCGAATGGTTGTGGATTCGGTCCCCACTCGAAGAGATGAAATATTTATTAAAATTTATATTTCCATTTCTTCGCTTTGGTATCGAGGCAAAGCGCGGCGTTGACTTCTGCCACTGAACAGGCAATGCCTCCGGAATTCGGTAGAAAGTGGGGAACGGAGTGTCTTAACACTAGGTTCCCTCTGTCTACCCTGGTGGGTGCGGGACACAGCGTGAAGCTGATTTTCTTTAACATAATGTGTCGTCTTTGCGTACCAAAACGAGGAGGTGAAAATTATATAAATAATTATATTCTTTACCCTAAAGGAATCAAACCCACAACAGTCACATGACACGTGTCACTCTGCCACGTAGTTTTAATAAAGCAAAAAAAATACCTCAGATATAATATATTTTATAACCGTATTTTTTTATTCAAGAACTCACAACTTTGTATCCAAAACTTGAAAAAAAATCTAAATTTTTTCATAGACACTACCGAAAACCACACACACTTCATCACCATAAAAACACATAAAACTGTCTTTTCTCACCATAAAAACGCTTTGCACTTGTGCAGTGTATTCTCCAAAAGCTACCAATTTGATTTGTGGCGCTCAGCCAGCATTAATTCGTGATTCAATAGAACCGGACGAATCATCTCCAATTATTATCGTCACCCATTTGCGAAAGAAATTGCGTTTTGGCCGAGTTCTTGTTAAACCTTTGAAGGCGTAAATAAAGAAAATCAAGGAAAAAGTAAAGAGGATTGTGTTGAATATTCGTCGTTTGGATTTTCTGGTTAAGAATATGACCCCCTTTTATCTTGCTTCATTGTTGGAACGGAAGGACATTTAAAATGATCAGTGTTTTGTCTACTTTGAATCGTTTTGTATTCTTATATTTGTCTTTCTCATAAAAATCAGCTTCACGCTGTACCCCGTACACAGTAAAGTAGACATAGAGAACCTAGTGTGAAGACACTCCGGTCCCCATTTTCGAATTTTTCGAGGCATTGTGTATGAGGAGCGTAAATCAACGCCGGGCTTTTGCCTTGATGCAGGAGCGGAGAAATGAAAATATTAATAAATAATAATTCATTCCCTCGAGTAGCGATGGAAAAATGGGGATTTTTATTTATGTTGGTTGCACAGTGTCTGTTTGTGAACATGATGGTTTTGGTTTCGATTTCCATTCAGGGGAAAGAATTTTTTTCATTTCCTCGTTCTGTTCACACAGCGCGGCGTTGAGTTCCGACGCGCTTTGTGATGGCACCGCGGGTATCTTTACACTAAGTTCCCTCGACCTGATGAGATGAGAGGTAGAGCGTGCCTATGCTTTTTTTTCGTTTTTTATATAATAAAATGGATGTTATATTACTATTTCTTTGTCGTAATTCTTTATATATTTTTTTATAACGATTCCTACTCGGGAAAATAGAACGTGTGGACGCAGCATCTTAGCACTAGGTTCCCTCTGCCTACTTTAAGCGTGAAGCTAATAAAAAAGAATAATATAAGTATCTTGAACTATATAAGAATAAGAAAATAAAATAAAAAAACTATCACTTACTTTTTAATTCCGATACTTATATACCGTGACCTATATAATTAAGCTGACATCGAAGAAATCCGCTTAGTAATATTGTTCCAACACTTAGCTACTTAAGAAGTTAACAGATTGAGATATAAGGTTTCGAAGCCCTACAACACTTTGTGTACAATTTACGGAATTTATTTTTTTAATTCGGCTCATCTTATTGTATTAAGGCGGAGAAATTATAGTGACTCATCACTCCGTTTCTTCATTTATGACCATTTGAACAGTAGTTTTGTTTAGTAAAATAAAGGATGACGTATGTATCTGTTGCTCAGATTGCTACGGCGACTCTTGTCTATTCAATTAAGACAAGACAAAACGTGGCGCTGAGTTTCCCCGGTTAACACGCAATGTTTCGAAATGAAAATTGGGAAACTTAGTGAAATAGAGCCGGAAGCTAAAAAAATATATTCTGTTTCGAAATCGAATCCACGACCAACGCATTGCCTTAATAATCAGACATTCTCATTTCCAAACTGTCCAATAGTATAAAATCAATGAAAACGACATAAAATTGAAAATATTTAATTATAGTAATTACTTCATTACATTTCGATTCGCATCGTTAGTTCTGTACCGTAGTTGTTTGGAAGTGCGCCAGCTTACTTATATTGGTGTATTAAATTGTATACACCAATATTTTAATTAAGTAAGTGATGTTAACTGGGCTACTTTGTTCGAAGCGTTCCATTTATATGTATTTTACTGAGACGGTGCGACGGTTGTGGGTTTGATTTCAATCGGGGGAATGATTTTTTTCAGGTAAGAAGTCGAAACGCCACGTATAGTTCAACCGCTCAATGACTGATTTTTTATTTATTTTTTAATGAATGATTTTTTATTTATTTTTTAGTTTCACGCTTTGCCCCGCATATAACAGCAAAAGCATAGAAAAACCGTTTTTAATCATAGATATGTAATTTATGAATGAAAACGGCATCTCAAGATCTATCTCAGACGTGAGAGTGGTTTATTAATGCGGGCTCTAGTGTCAATAGACTTGCAACAGCCCGAATTCAAGATCCTGCGTGTTGAACAGCACAACTTCACTCCCATTTTGTCTATCAAAACGGAAAAATTTAAATATTTAATTCCCCTGAGTGGAAATCGAACCCACAACCATCGTAATTTAGTCCGCTTATGATTTACAAATATAAGTCAAATGACAAATTTTTATAAATAAATAACATAACACAGTATATTATCATACTTGAACGAGGTGAGATCTAATTTCTTATTCACAAATGAATGCTCTCAGTCGGTGTATTAATAATGTAGAAGTTGGTCTAACAGAGATTATAAATTTGATACATTCCGGCGAGTACGTATTCCGCTACCTTTTGTTTAATCCTGTAAATCTATTTGGGTTACGGTGCTTATGTAGTAGCTGGACTCTGGACTAACTAAAATTTTGTTTCAGCTTTTTGTAACGAAATTGTATCTATATTTATACGAGTATTATAGAGCTAAGGAGTTGGTTTGTTTAAACACACTAATCTTAGGAACTACTGGCTCGAAATAAAAATGGAATATTCATAGCTGCATGCAGCATTTACAGATAGATAATACCCCACTGTGCCACGACAACATCTAATAAATGTAAATAAATAAATAAATAAAATAAACTTTTATTGCCGTAAGCATTTACAATGTGGTATGCACATATAAGTCTTGCATGTTGTTTTTGCGTCCTTAAATTTTGTTATACGTTTCATTTGCTTCATTCTTACTTTAACTTTAACTAATAAATGTACTATCCGTTAAATAAATCAGCTTCATCTTTGTATCCCGCACACAGCAGGGTAGGCAGAGGGAACATAGTGTTAAGACACTCCTAACTTTCCGCCGAATTCTGGAGGCATTGCGTGTTGAGTGGCGACTCACAACGCCGCACCACACCAGACCAGAGCGAAGAAATGAAAGTATAAATTTAAGTAAATATTTAATTTCTTCGAGTGGGAATCGCACCCGCGACTGGGTTAAAAAAAATATACTAGTATTTATATAATGATGAGTATCTACATATATTATCGAATGACAGTAATAAAAACGCCATAACATTCTCTAACACCTAACCCTTTACCACAATCACATCTACATATAAAAAAATATTCGACCGAATGAAAGAACCAATAAAAATCCTAATAAGGTCTAATTAGGCTTTGCCCAGGCAAAATTCGTTCGATCCGACGACAATGGACGCTCAATTAATCCTATTTGCGTCACGTTTTGTTCTGTGAAAAGGTTTTCGGTGTCACCAATACTTTGCTTTGTCTTCGAATTAGCCTTTCAACCAATGCCTTTATTTTAAAATCAATTTGTCATTTTAACGCTTTTAGTCTTGATTTTGATCTCGTGATAAGTACCTTTCATCGGATATCGTTTTAGTTAATTGATATTATTAGTTCGTGGCGCAGTTTGTAAGTAAGTTGGTTTGAAAACGATGGTTGTAGGTTCGATCGGTTGATGAATGATGATGATAATAAATTATGTTTATTTCCCTGCTCTAATAAGGTAGCGTACGTAGATAAGTTCCACTCTATCCTGTCATGAGGCTCAATATTCGAACCCTACTACTATTTATTGATCAAAAATAAATAAAATAAATCAGCTGCACCCACACAGGAGAGTAAGCAGAGGGAACCTAGTGTTACGACACTGCGTTCCCTATTTTACGCCGAACTCTGTAGGCTTTGTGCGTGTTGAGTAGTGAAACTCATCGCCGCGCTTTACGTCGACACCAGAGCGAAGAAATTAAAATATAAATTTAAATAAATATTTAATTTTCTCGAGTGGGATCGAACCCACAACCAGCCAATTTTGAGTCCCACTTTGTACCTCTGCGCCACGACTGTAGTCGTATTTATAGATATTTATAAGTATGAACGTGATCATTATGTCTACGATTCCCAATCGGGGGATACGAATTATTTTATTCGCTCGTTTTCTTAACAAGACAAAATGCGCCTTTAAGTACTGCCAGTCAACATGCAACGTCAACAAAATTGATCGGCAAGTGGGAGACGGAGTGTCTTTACACTAGGTTCTCTATGCATATACTGTGTGAAGCTAAAATAAATCGACTTCTAAAACGAAAAATATATTCATAGCGCTTTTCCCACCCAATTTTATCAAATGTACATACATATCTTTCATCCAATTTTTAACAAATTTTTTTACCCAAAAAATAGAACATGACTTGCTCTTACCTCTTACCATCCATTTCAAATATTTAATGTAAAATAAATAAAATTTACTATTCTATTAAAATTTTTATACATGCAAAAATATTTAATTGACTAAACAGCTTTGACTATTTAAATGAAAGGGTTATAGTGCTTTGTGAGACCCAGTAGTTCTGACGACTTTGATTTAGTCTGAACGAAAGTTATGCGTCGCCTTTATCCTCAGGATTAGAGAATTGAGGGTGTCAAGTGATTAATTTAGTGTTGGAGCTATTTAAATTATAATGTCGGAGTATGCTGGCAATATCACGCGGGATAAATCGTGAATCTATCGAGATTTATCCCACGTGCAGCGGGTTAAGCAGAGAATTAAGTGTCAAGACACTCTGTCCTCGGCTGCGTGCAATCTAGATACTGCTTGTTGATGGCTGGAAATCAATTGCGCTTTTAGTCCTGCCTTGAGTTGAGATCAGACAAACAACTGTTGTGTTTGCCGTTGCGCCACGACAGCTTCGTTTAGTAAGCTTACATTAATACCTGCTGATTACCTTCATATTTTAAACAACATACTTTTTGGCCAAAAAAAAATACAGAAATATTAAACATCAATCTATTACAAAAATTATATCATATAAAAATAATAGGGCCAAATAAAACCTTGAAACCGATCCGAAATATAGAGTCACCTACATAATTCAATATTAAATTAACGAAGAAAAAACAATCGAAAGCGAACTCTTTTGACAATATATAAGGTATATTTTTGTGTATCAATTCGATACTATTCAACTAGCATCCCTCGAGACCTCTTCCAACCCTTCCCAGACGCATTCAAAAAGGAAAATCGTTGTATGGTTTTAGAATAACACACCAGTAGTTTTTTACTGCCTATTGTTTGTAAAATTTTTAAAGCTTTTTACCTGTTATTTTGTTTGTTTTTGTACGTCAAAGGTGAATTCTTCTATATTTTCTTTTCTCTTTTTTTTTAGCTTTTCTCCTTTTTTTAGTTTTAGCACTGTATCTCGCATGTAGCTGGATAGGTCGAGGGAATCTAGTGTCGAGACACTCCGCTCCCCATTTTCCGCTGAAATCTGGAGGCATTGTGTATTGAGTGGCGGAACTCATCGCCGCGCTTTGCTCGACACCACGATAATATATATATATATATATATATATATATATATATATATATATATATATATATATATATATATATATATATATATATATATATATATATATATATATATATATCTCAATAAGTGAGCTAAAAAAATATTAATTCTGAAAAAAAAAAACAGCTCCAAAAAAACCAAAAAAAAGAAACAGCTTCACATTTTGCCTACATAGTAGAACAGGTAATTTAGAAACCTTACTGATTCTCTAGTGAGTCTAGTGAGTGCTATTTCCTTGCTTTGCTAACAAAATATTGACGACGCCGCGCGACTTTGAGTCCAGAAGCAATATCTCGCTTTTTTTAGGTTTACGCTTTACGCTACATAACAGTAAAGGCAATAGTGACGGAACTCAACGCCTAATTTTGTTTTGCCATACTTGCGAAATGATATTTTCATTACTTTGAATGAGGATTGATCATCTTGTTCACATCAATCGCATTTAGACTCATATATAGAGGCATGTACAGAGAATCGTATTTAGTTACACGTACATACGTACGTATACAGATCGACGTCGTCGTTCCAGTGCGCTAAACAGCCTAAAGTACAAATAATATGTTGACATTTATAAACAGGAAATTTTAAATGATTTAATACTAACATTATTTAATATTAACATACCAGTCGTGGCACAGGGGCACTCGAGGAAATGAAATATTTATTTAAATTTATATTTTCATTTCTTCGCTGAGTTGAACATGCAATGTCGAAATTGGGGAACGGAGTACCTTAACACTAGGTTACCTCTGTCTACCCTGCTGTGTGCGGGATACAGCGTGAAGCTGATTAATACTAACAAAGCAAACTATATCTAACCTACTATTAGTATGTGTAGTTTAAAGGAGCCCCTTAAGCCTACTCTAAGGTTACAAGTCCCAGGCACTGTTCTAAGTTTTTTTTCTCGCAATGTGATGGAATACATGGAGTACTAAGAAGATGACGAAAACATAAAAATATACTGTATGACCAAATAATAAATACTTTATCATTTATATTTTTTTTATTTCTCTGGCACCAAGTTCGGCGTTCAGTTCCGCCATTGAACTGAATAATGCCTCGAAAAATTCGACGGGAATTAGGTAGCGGAATTTCTTAAAACTAGGTTCCCTTTACGTACCCTGATAAATACAGCGAAATGCGTGAAGTGTGATGATAAAGTATGTAATTTGAAAGAACGCCACTTTGTAAAAACAATATTCCCAACCATATATTTTCCGGCACATTATAACTTCGAACGTTTAACCAAAATTATAGTGTAACAACAATTCGGAACGGAAATAAACAGAAAATATGAATCGAAATTTTCCTAATATCTAAGCTGTTGGTTACTTTTACTAAAGTTTTTTTTTATAGAAGCTATTCTTTGTAATATATTTTTATTTATTTAAGTTATATTTATATTATTTACTCGTTTTTATTTTATACACAGTCAAATTTATTTTAATTAGTTCTTTTAAAACGGTAAGTAATGCCTAAAGAGATAGTTTTTTTAAATTTAGCTTCACCTTGTATCCTTACACAAGACTTAAGACTTGATAGCAGCGTAAGCAGAGGTAACCTAGGCTACCTAGTGCTTAACACTCGGTTTCTAGGTTCCCTCTGCCTTTGTCCCCATTAAGACACTTCCGTTCCCCAATTTCCGCCGAATTCTGGAGGCATTGAGTGGCGGAACTTAACGCTGCGCTTTGCTTCGTTACCAGGGCAAGAAAATGGAAATATGATCTATTTCATTTCTTCGAGTGGGAATAGAAACCAGTACAGATTCTGGGTTTCATTGTGCCTTGCTTGTGCCACGACTGGTCTATTAAAATTTGTTTTAATTTTATAAAGACAGAATTATTTTTTTATTGTACAGCTGCTAGGCCAGGGCAAATACTTATCTAAAACATATCCTCTGGTTGAGAATAATCCTTTACAAATTCATTCCACTATAGTGCCAGTTACGGTTCGTTCTCATACAAGAATATGAGATCGCACCGAGAACGAACCGTAACTGGCACTATAGTGTGAATCTTACCTTAGATATATATAATGTAAGTGTAAAAATGGTATAAATAAATTAATATAGTTGGTTTGTTTGTTGCGATTTATTTTGAAGCTTCACTTCCTTATGTGTCCAAGCATATATTTTTTACAGCGAACTACTTGTTGTACAGCGAAACAAAGTATTTAAGCAGATCAAGAAGATAAAAAATAAATTGAACGCCTACACATAAAAAATCGAACCTACAATTAACTGAACCATATTTTTGTATCAAAACATCTCTTGAGAAAGTAGTTAAACCCTTCAACGACATCATGTTCAACAACCAAGAATGGTCTTGTTTGCAAGTCTCGGTGCCAAGTCATAAAGTGGGTCCCACTTTCTTCTTTTGGGTCTTGGTTAGAAACGAACCTTCCGGATTTCATCAGAGCTGAGATTGACTGTTCTCTAGTCCTGATCTTAATCCACTGTATGATGATTTGTGATAAGTTTTAGTGAGTAAGGCTTGCCCTAAACGCCATGATAATTTGGAATCCCTTAAACAACCCATACGACTGGCAGTGAAGAAATATCCCATAGAAAGAGTACGTCCTGCTATTAATAACTGGCCTCAACGTTTAAAGGACTGTATTGCAGCGACTGAAAATTACTTCGAATAAGCTTTATATATTTTTTATGGTTTTATATTAATGTATTAAATTGATATACCGTAATAGTAACAAATATTACGTACAATAATAAAAATGTTTTTCTTTGTAACAATATTTGTGGCAAATCTAAGTACAATTAAACTTTAATATAAATGTAACGTAGTATGATTGTTAAACAGGAAAGAAAGGAAAAATTTTAGACTTTCTTGAGCCGGAACTAAAAAGATTACGTTGCTATTTTAAAGAAATATTTTGTTTGGTGCTACAGAAATATTATGCACTTTCACGTTTAAATTTTACATAGCTTTATGCAAAATTTCTAAATATTTCCATAGTGGGCTAGCGGCACAGCGTGTAGTTGTATATACATTATTCTGTGATATACTAATAAAGCATATAGACGTCTTTAAAAATTAAAGCAAATTCGAAGAATTTAAGAGTACTCCAATACAGTAAAATATTTTTTTTGACATGGGTAATATTTTGGTCAAAATAATATGAAAATTTTTGTTTTGTCTTGTTATAAGAGATAGGAAAATGAAAATATGTCATTGAACCTACAACCGTCGCATAGTCACATGCTTTAAATTATTACGACAGCCTAAAATTATTTTATAGTCGGTAATTTTAACAATACAGTTAGAGCTATTAGGTTAGTAAGTAGGTTAATAATAAGTAAGATGCTACATATCACCTATACATTGACTATTTACATGAAATACTTACATGACATAATTATCAACTTTCGCTCTTAGAGATATCGCGAAAAGTGTAAACCTAGCTTTTCAGATTTTACACTTCTCTCGACATGCTATCTGGGTTTTACCAAATAGGTACTCATGTCTAAAGCTACTACTCCAATAAGCTAATAACTAGCTGCCAAATTTCGTAATTCGGGGACAACCGGAAGTACCCTATTATTTTATTGATTAATAAATTTCCCTTTACTTCTTTCGTACTTTTTCTTTTTCTTTCTTTAGCATTTTTTTTTTCAGAAAATCATAGGGCCGTAGAGATCTACGGCACTCAGATGAATGTATGGTTTCAATTTCAAATTGATATCTAAGCCAAGCCTGAGATAAAGACGGACAGACAACAAAGTGATCTTATAAGGGTTTCTTTTTATCTTGAAAATGTACGGAGAACCCTAAAAATGAAACATGGAATTTATAAAAGTGAAATATGGCCTTGGCAATGGCCAAATTTCGAAACAAGTGATAATCTGTTGGAGCAAGATCCGGGGATCTAAGACATTCTCATTGAATCTCTTCTAATATGGTAGCCGTCTGTTGTGCAGTATAATGATGTCGTGCGAGCTTACCCATCATGGTTTACAATTACTGACGATAGACGTCTGCCATAATCGTCTGGTCACATTTGAGGAAACTGTAATGAACGACACACTAGTCCATTTTTTTTTAATTATTTTTATTTTCACTTGGTGTAGGTTTTAGCTGGCTCGCTAGAGTCCAGCCATTGCCATGTGTCGAAATAGCCAGAACTAAAATATTGGAACTGAAAACGCACTGTGGTTGTTTTTTCGACACGACCGCCATACACATCATTAACCCTTCGAGCCACTTCCGCAGCACTGGTGCTCGTAAATAACACAATATTTCAAATTTTCTATTTTGTAAACCGAGTAAACGCAAACAGAAAAAAAAGGAAAACACAAATGAATGACGGTTAAAGAAACACAAATACATGTGTAAATAGCTGTATAAATTTGAATTTGGAATTCCTAAACAAAGAGGAAAAATTTGTGATTAAATTGGCCAGTACAACAAAACGCCGATTTCATATATGAGAACCTAATTATTACGCTATTGACCCCAGTTTAGAATCTTCGTACACAATAAATAATAAAACTTTGAACTTGTCTTTAAGAATTGATTTGTTTACGAAATGGCACTTGTCATTGTCTTATTACAAATAATTTTCAACGTAATACTTAAAAGTCTCTCCTTGGAGAAATTAAACAAGTCTTAATCTGCACAGGTACAAGGTACAAGCCCCAATCAAATGGCAATAAGAGATCTCCGCTTAGAAATATATTGATTTGAGGTTACGATATGATAGTGTTATATTATGTTAGTAGTATGTATGATACGAGTATTAACTTAGAAACGTTTTTTCATAGATTTAAACATTTGGTATTAATTTCAGCTTGAGCTCGAGATAAATGGTCTTGAATGACGAACAGACGGACATGAAAGTGATCTTATAAGGGTTCCTCTTTTCTTTAAAAGGCATGGAACCCTAAAAAGGACTAAATACAATGAAATAAGCTATGAATGAATTAAAAATCAGCTTCACGCTCTATCCCGCACACGGCAGGGTAGACAGGGGGAACCTAGTGTTAAGACACTCCGTCCCCCACTTTCCGCCAAGTTCCGGAGGCATTGCGTGTTAAGTGCCGGAACTCAACGCTGCTCATTGCCTCGACACTAGAGCGAATAAATGAAAGTATATGTAAATAAATATTTCATCTCCTCGAGTGGGGATCGAACCCACAACCAGTCGATTTTACAGTCACACTTTGTGCCCCTGCGCCGCGAGTGGCCTCAATGATACATACTGAATGAATTAAATATTGTTTATATAGATAAAATTAGTTTTTCATGTGGTTTTATTCAGCTTTTTCGGTACATAAATTTAAATATATATTTTTGGAGCTTTATGGATAGTAGTATGAATTAATCATTATAACTATTATTAAAATTGGAATAATTATATCGTGTCACGTGTTACATGTGTTACCTTATAAGTAATAAAATTATTAATAGTGTAAATTAATTTATATGGTAAAATTAATAATGTGATCAAAAAATTATCGGTAAAAAGTAATTTGGTTATTTGGCTTAAATATACGGAAAAGTGGTTAACATTATTAATAATGTATCCTTAAATGAAATGTATTTGATTATAAAATGTTACGACAAATACTATTTGTTCAGATAATTGAAACGTGATGTATTGTTTCAAATAAATATCAGAATATATTTAAACGCGGTTGACATCGTGCTATGGTTTTAAAGAGCCCTGGTAAGCGATGAAGCTTCGCGATATAGTTTTCAGAATTTTGGATTTCTATGACACTTCTTGCTATGGTTTTTAAGGTATTGGAATGCTTTGACGTTTGGCGCTTCGGTTTAGACAGCGTTAGAATGCTGTGTCGCTTTTCGTTAAAGGCTTAATAACTACTTGTTAAACTACTTGTATTGACCGATATGACGTTCTTATAATATAATTTCTTTGTGTCCTCTATATTTTTCAATACATAAATTGCGTTGCCGTAACATATTATCTCTTCACTTAATATGTAAGTTACTATTAATATAACATAATATATATAGATTTACAGTTGAATCGGAACTATCACTTTTACATAATATAAGGAATTTATTTTAACTTTTAATGGAATCACTTTTAAAACAATCTATTCCACTTAGACTTTTAAACTTTGATAGGCCTCGATTGGCCATTTTTAAATATTAAGGTCAGTACAGTCAGTCCGACGAAAGGCTGTGCTCAAAATAGTTGGCGACATACTCAACGTTTTTAGTTTTTAATTTTATCTTAATATGCATGTGTAGGGGAGAGGGGGGTAGCTTAGAACAGTGGCACCTTTGAAAATATGTGTTAACAGAGCTATTTTAAAAAGAAATTTTGGTAGATTTTTTTTGAGTAGTGGGAGCACTAATCTGCACACGTGTCACTTGTCACCGCTGATATATGAGAGCCCGTGGTTGAGTTACGAGAAGTGTTTGATTTTGAGTAAAATTTTATACATTTTTAAATAAACGCGTAAGGATTCTAGGGATCCAATTCAAGGTATATGGTTTTATTTTTTCCTCTTTTAGTTAGAATGTTTCATATATCATGCAATAAACTAGAGATTACTACAATTTTTAATTTTTTTCTTGAAAAAAAAAACGTTAAGAAATTTTCAAATACCACTGAGGCAGCTTTGAACAAAATAAAGGGGGCAGTTTTGAATATTATATGTAAAAAAATACCGCGAAAGTGGCGCAGCGGCACGAAGTATGACTGTAAAACCGACTGGTTGTGGGTGCGATCCCCACTCAAAAAGATGAAATATTTACTTAAATTTATATTTCCGTTTCTTCGTTCTGGTGTCGAGGCTAAGCGTGGCGTTGAGTTCTGCCACTCAACACGCAATGCCTCCAAAATTCGGCAGAAAGTGGGGAACGGAGTGTCTTAACACTAGGTTCCTTCTGCCTACCGTGCTGTGTGCGGGGATAAAACGTGAAGCTAATTTTTATTTCTTACGTAGACTACTTCCCCCAATTTCAGTTGCTGGTTACGTCACGTACTACATCCATGTTTTCCTTTAAATTTAATTTTTCTAAATTCAAGTTAGGGTAGTAAGCTGTTTATTTAAAAAATATTTTTATTTTATTCTATTTTCTTAATTTTTTTTGTTATTATTTTCATAATATTAGATTTATTCTATGATGGATCCCATAATGTTAATTACTTCTATTAAGCCAAAGCTACTTTTTTGTTTTTTTAAAGTATATTAATAATATTAAAGTTTATTAACATTAGTACTAGTACAATCGCAATATTAAACTAGGTATATTATTTTTTTCCGTTAACATGGTACTGATATTTGATCTCCATCGTTTCTAATGTAAAGTTTATTGATAAAATTACTTAAAAGCCTTTTAATTTCATTGAATTCGATGATAGTTCAAAACTGCCCCATATATGTTCAAAGCTACCCCGGAAGGGGGGCAGCTTTAAACATTTGACAACTGCTACTAAAGTTGATATTGCACCTTTAACTTATATATTTTTCTACATATGATGCTACGATTTTGTGGCACAATAGTTGGACTAAGCATTGTGAAATAGTAAAGAAGTTAAAAACTGTAGAATTCTTAGATATGACACAAAGTTTAAAAATCGTTCGAATGTGCCCCCCTCTCCCCTATATATTAATAGTATTAGAATTATTCAAATCCAATTAATTATGATCTATGAAAGACTTGACAATTTGGCTTTACATAGAGACATTTCCTCGCTGTGCGTTCTCTACCGCATTTTTCATGGGGAGTGTTTTAAACAACTGTTTGACCGGCCGCCGATTTTTTGCCTTGCCCTTTTCATTAAAAAAAAATACATTTCTAGTTGTTGAAATAATATTATGTCAGGAATGAGGTAACTGAACGCCTGGTAACTAAAGCAAAAATACGAGAGTTTTATCTACGAATATGGTCGAAATCTACTGCTGGACGCAGGCCTTCCTCGCGGTTTTCTGTGGTCTTCGTCAGGTCGTCAGCTCACCTGGTCGGAGGGCGGCCCGTGTTCCTTTTGCTGAGACATGGTCATCATTCAATGATCTTTCTTTCGCACCAACTATCGGTCCTCCCGAAAATATGGTCTGGCCAACGCCACTTTCGCTTTTACAGATTTTGAGAGTTATGATATTCATCTTTAGTCAGAGAACCTTCGTTTGTCTACAGATTTTATCGTTCCTGATTATATCGCGTAGAGAAATACCAAACATAGCTCTGTCCATCGCTCGCTGAGTAACTTTGACCCCGTGGAAAAAGCTAACGGCTAACTGCCAACTGTTCGAAAACTTTTGACTTCAGTCACTGAGATTCTCAAGATCACTTAAGCCAGGTAGATATACTCGTCACCAACTTCCAGAGTAACGCCTCCAAGTATATGAGTTAAAGAACAGAACATGATGTAAATTCCTGAAATATCCAATTAAATTCGAGAACAATCATCATAACATTCACATATATAGATAATAAATAAACATTACTTTTAAAAAATTGTTTATGTGTAAAAACTTAGATGATACATTTACATTCAGTCGTGGGGACCGAGACCGTCTGCGTAAAATACAAAACAAAATGGGCATAAGGCTACAAATACACAAAAGATACACAATTAGGTGTGGTGTAAGTTAAAAGAAAACATGCGAACATAGACATTTTGAAGTTTTTTTGCTATTTTTGGTTAAACATATATGAAATTCCAAAATACATGATCAATTTAGTTAAAAGAAACATATTTTAATAAACCAATTTTCCGACTTGAATTTATTTCAGACTCATCTTTTTCATTTTAGGGTTAGACACTTACTCACTGCGTATAGCTCAGCTGAATTTTCGAGACATTGCATCGAGGCGGAACTCAACGCCACCTTTGTTACCAGAGCGAGAAAACAAATAACTAGTTAATCCCCCGAGTGGAAATCAAATATACAACCGTCGCATTTAGAGTCAGTCGTTGTGCCTTTGCACCACGACGGCCTCTATAATATCTATAATTATAGTATCAATTATACTTCACATTTTAAATGTTTTCCCCCTTTTAATTTAATCTTAAGACTAAATAAAAAAGTTTATAGCCTGTAAAATGTGTATATAACACACAACGAGTTTTGGGGTATTTTTTTTGTAAAAACACATTAGCGATGTTTTCATACCGTATTCATCTTTATGACTGTAATATAAATATGAAAAATATCATAGATGTTTTACTGTACTTTAACAAGACCATGTTACGCAGTAACATTGTGCTTTTTAAAAGAAAGGATATAAAATTTTATTATCTTGTTATTTTTTTTATTATTTCATATGGCATTGTCCGAAACTGCTTATTTTCTATTAGATACTTCAGGTCTCCTTAAATTTTATTATCCTTAAATAATGCTTAACATACATTGCCTTTCGGTGGTAAGTGCAAAACAAAGTGTCCTCACACTAGGTTCCCTGTATCTAACCACAAATCCAGGCTGAAGTTTTAAAAAATAAAAACACAGTAACTCCATTTTATATATTCTCTGGAAAGCGGGAGGAGTGGGAATATACAATATAAAAAAATCGCGTTGGCCGCCGTGGAGCAGAGGCACAAGCCTACGACTATAAACGCGACGATTGTGACTTCGATTACCACTTGGGGGAATTAAATATTTTCATTTCTTCGCTCTGGTAACGTGGTAAAGCGCGGCGTCGAGTCCCACCACGCGGAAAGTTAGGAACAGAAGTGTCTCAAAGGGATCAAAGTGTCTTAATTAATTTCACTAGACTTTAAAAAATTAGCATAGAAGGGCACTCCGTTGACCGCTACTCGGCTACCCCTTTAGTTATATAGCGTGTAACTATAAAAATAAAACATATTACGCTCTACAAGAAACAAAAGATAAGAAAGTGTATCTCTGAAGATCTACTTGTTATACCTAAGTACATGACATCGTAATCGTTATACAAAGACTTTGACATTTGGTAAACTTGCCGGAGCAAGTTTGTAAACTTAGTTCGAAACAAAACTTGTGATTCTGTGAATTTTATACGTGGAATGAAAGATTTTTGAATTATACTGTTATCTGTATTGTTTATTTTAACATCAGCCTGTATTTAGTATGTAGCAGGGTAAGCAGAGGGGATTAAATCATATGACACTCCGTTCTCGACCAGCCCTTTTTCTTTCTTTGTCTTATTACTAGAGCACGAAAATGAAAATAACTCTTACTCCCGAGTGGGAATGAAATCCACAGCTGTCGCGTTTATAGTTTGACTAGCGGACCCGGACGCGGCTTCGCCCGCTTAAACTTTACGAATGCTTATAGATATGTAAAGAAATCAAACAACTCGAGGCTTTTACAGAACTTATATTTCTTCCAGAGTTAAATACTGTTAAGCTTGTACAATGTCTATCTTAAATTCTAATACAATATATCATTCCAGAGATTCTCTTTATTCTTCCGCTCCAAGTCTAAAAGTATATCTAATTATTATAAAATATTATTATATAGTTATTATAATTTTCCGACTACATAAAGCGTCATTTTTATTAAAGTTCTCTCGTGACAGTTCTATTTTATTTCTTGAAAAACATCTTTTTATTCAACAAAGAGGTTGATTTACATTTTTATAATAAATTATTGCGAATATTAAAACTAATTAATATAAAATCATTACAGATATATTTAGGAAATTGTTTTTGAAAATATCTTACTAATTTAAATGAAAAAAATATAAGTAAACGTAACCATAGTAAAATATTCATAAAAAAACTAAACAAAACCAGCTACATTATTAATATTTTGTCTCTGTCTGTCTTTCTATTTCCCCGAGCTAATATCCAGAATAACTGAACTAATTTTTATTGGACTTTCAGTGATCGATTTTACTAATTTACCCGGGAAAAATCTTTTTACTCGTTTTCCTTGCGTGCGTACATAGATACTATATGAAATAACTAAAGTCCTTTCTACATTAAATATGATAAGTTTTGCGAGCAATATCAAATAAAATCCCAAAAAACTAAAACCACAATTTATTAAGTGTATAACAACGGTATAGATAACCATCCAACCAAGATGAAATAACCAACAATTCTCTCTTTAATACTTAAATAATATTATACCGTTGCCGCGCAGGGCCGCAACTTACACCACACCAAGAAATTCATGAAAATCTAACTAATACTCGAATAAGCGAAGAACCAAAGAAAAGTAGAAATTAATTATAAACAGCAAATACATTAAAATTAACAGTAGTTCGAAAATGTATGAAAATTTACAAAACCGTCAAAGTCATCTGCCCGTTCGCGTCGGTCATACTATGCCGGTCGTAGCTCGCTAGATCATTTCGAATCAGTGACATCTCCTTAATTATGTATTAGAATGTTATACAGTGAACTATAATTTCAATCTAGATGAAATGCTAAAAGTGACTATTATATTCATTTTCATAAGGATCAATATCAAATTATAGAAAATGCATACAACAAAAACCTGATAAATATAAAATAAATTAATTAAAATGGTTACTTGTTGTTACTCTGTTACTTTGCTCAAGCTTCAAAGATAAACATCGTATCAACATGTATCGCGGACTTTTTTAAACATTATTTAAAGGACAATATTTTTGTAAAACATTCTTTTTATGTATCTCATAAGGTTGAGTCGGCGCACGCCATATATGCGTTAAGCAAGCTCATTTTGGGTGACGTTTGCTTATAACAACAAATAAACTTTGCAAACCGTTGCTTAGCAACGGTCGGTTGTTATTAACATGGCGGAATAAATTGCCTGTCAAATTGAAAAATATTTTAATATATTAGTATATATCGACAATATTACAAAAATGAGAAAAAAAGTAACCTATGTTCATCCGAAGACCCTCAAGTATCTCTGTATGAGTATTTTATTACAATTGAATGAGCGGTTTGACCCTGATTGCGTAACAGACAGACAGACAGACAGACAGACAGACAGACAGACAGAGTTACTTTCGAATTTATAATATAGGTATGGATACTCTGTGTAAAAACATTAATACAGAAATAGAGAGTTTGTCCGTTGAATGTATGTAATGTAATGTATGTATCTTTAAAATTATTTTATATCTTTTTCCAATATTTTGTATCCCGCACATAGCAGAGTGGGCAGAGGGGCAGAGGCAGAGAAGTACCTAGTATTAAGATAAGGGCGGAAGTGCCTTCCCACTTCTTCTTTTATGCGAATATTAATATTATATTCCTTCAAAGTAAAAGAAAAGAACAACTTCCATAGTTTCAGCTTTCAAAGGCAGGTGACGTAATACAACTCGTATGTACAACTTTTTAAAGAGGAAGCCAGCAAATGCTTCAAGTTTGGACTTTATATCAAAACTTGCAGATTGCCTTTTCTATGGCTCAATACATTTAAGCAACTTCTTGCTGTTACAAATCGACGGATTTGATGATATAATATAGCCTATAGCCTTATATATCATAAATACGTATATCGATAAATGGATAGTCAAATTTGAATTGAATAAATATTTTTTTTCAATTCGAATCAGTTACTCCTGAGATTAGCGTGTCCATTTAAATAAATTCGTGTTCTTTATAATATTAAAAACATGTACTAGGGAATGAAAAATTAATAATATGTGGCGATTTGAACGGATGGGTAGGAACTGCGCGAAGCGGTTACGAGGGAGTGCTAGGTCAGTATGGTGACAAGAGAATAAATGAGGCTGGAAAGCTTATATTGGAAATTTGCAAGGAAAGGAATTTGTTTGTGGCAAACACTATGTTTGACCATAAACAAATTCACATGTATACATGGAGGCGAACGGAAGGGAAAAGTATTATTGATTTATTTCTTCGAAGCCAAGTCATGGACACACGAGTATTTAGGGGTTCTGATCTGGGAACAGACCACTATCTAGTCGTTGCTAGAATAAGGGGTCTGTTCGCAGGTTGGCGCAGCTACACGAGGTGTCCAGACTTGGAGTTTTGAAACTTCAAGACCCACCGACTAGAAAGAAATATCAAGAAAGAGTTTCCAAAAAGCTGAATAAAAGCTAAAATAGAATGAAATATTTAATATTATTATTTCCTCGCGTGGCGTTCCTCGTAAGCGTGGCGTTGAGTTCCTCCACTCAACACGCAATGTCTCAAGAATTCGACGGAAAGTGGGGATCGTTCACACTAGATTCCCTCTGCCTGCCCTGCTATGTATGGGATACAGCATGAAGCTAAAAAAATGTTAATATGTGTGTATGATAACGTGGCAGAGTTATATATTTTATATGGCCATCGTGGCGCAGTGGAACATGCCATGACCGTAAGCACGATCGTAGTTCTTTCGATTGCCACTGGATGAAATGATTTTTTTTCATTTTTCTGCTCCAGCTAGATAAAGCGCGGCGTTAAATACTGTCACTCTGCACAAAATATCTCGAAACCGAATGAAACGTTGCTATTTGCTAATCCCATCAAGATGTTGCACATTTTTTTGCACGAGATGAAAAACAAAGTATCTTATTTCTTCTTTTTCTCTATTTTGTTTTTTAAAAAACATATAAATTAACTCAAAACATTCAATGTACACAAAACGTTACTTAACTTAAATTAATGTTTACTGCAATTCGCTAGTGAGGGTGGACAAGGTTTTTCAAAGCCATGTGTTACACACTTAAATTTATCATCTTTTTTTTTGTAGTTTTACGCTAAATCCCGTTTCTAACGAGGTACGCAGAGAGGAACTAGTGTTAAGATACTCGGTTCCTTAAGTCTTTTTTGGTAACACAAGGAATATTGGAACATGGACTGGAAGCGCGATGGTTATAGGTTCGATTGCCACTCCCTCTCCTCTCCTCTCAATATGCAATATTTCAAAAATTAGACAGAACGTGATGAATGGAGTTTCTTAACACTAGGTTCTCTCTGCGTATACTGATATATGCGGGATACGGTGTGCAGTTAAGAAACAACTAACTTATAAGCTTAAATTTCAATTAGGCTTATGAAGCCTAATTGAAATACTGTATAAACAGTATATTTATTAGAAAGTAGAGAACGGAGTGTCTTCTAACTATCTTTTAATCGTTACAAAGCGTAAACTCGATAAAAAAATCCTAAAAAATTGTCAAACAACAGCAAATTGTATGACACACACACATTAACCACATATTAGTATCTACAGATCGTGCTAATGCTGCTTATCAACCTTTTATCCCGCTAATGGGTCGCTACACGAAGGGTAAAAGAAATACGATGTAGAGCTTTGAAACTCGAGTGTGTATGAGATCATTTGACAGCGAATCTTTTCTTGGTCCTATATTAGAAAACCTTTTTTTCTTAACTGATGTGGGAAAAAATATTGAATTATTCAATTGAGATTGTTGTACTGGAGATACTATAGGTTATTTTAATAAAAATATTTTTAAAAATATGAATCATTGTCACGTTCCGCCTGAGCCGAGAGTGCAAGCGAGAGCGCGGAACAAACGATAGAGAAACACGATCGGCCTGCCTTTTAACATATTTATCCGTTTACTGTTACTTGTAATCAAGTAGCACCTTGGTGCTTGTAATAAATCCGTATAATTTTAGTAAAAAATATATTTGAATTAACGAGTACATATAAATGTAAATTTATATAAAAAATTGTAATCTTTCAATTAATTCCTTCTTTGTATTATACAAAATAATGATACCTAATTCAGTTATAATAATTCTATTCAATTCATAAAATATGCAATTTTCTTTTGACGTTATCACGTAAAATTATCGTCCGTAAACTGACTTTACAGACAACCAGTCTTTTCAGTTATTTTAATAAAAAGCAGAATTACACCAGTGTTAAAACACTCCGCTGTCCGAGCACAATGTTATTGTAGAGTTTGTGTACCAAAGGAAGAAATAAAAATAATTTAATCTTCACCACCAGACATACGTTACTAATATGGAAGAATCACCTCCTTGAATGAAGAAAGAAAGGAGTGTTCCAACACAAAGTTTTCTCCACTTTGTTAAACATGATGTAAGAGTTTCAAAACCGCCTATAAAGTTATATGCAGGTCAACGTGAAGGGTCAGAAGCCGGTCAAGAGGCGGGCTGGGTTTTACATTTTAAATATATACCCTTAATTTAATCTGCTTCCATTTCAACTACAAAATTAAAGTGTTAATCCGACCGTGGTTGAGAATTATTGGTATTTTAATTTTAAAAGTAATTATATATTTTTTTTCATCTTTACGCTGTATCCCGCATTTAGCAGGGTAGGCAGAGGGAGCCTAGTGTTAAGACACTCCGCTATTTTCCATCAAATTCTGGAGGCATTGCCTGTTGAGTCCTTGAGTGGAAATCGAACCCACAACCTGTTGCGTCCACAGTAACACGCTTGTGCCGCTGCGCCATGACTGGTCTCAATTATAATATTTTTCTGCACATTATTCTCACGCTGGGCTTAGAGATATAATCTAATGGAAAATCTTTCTGTTGAACGTTTTTCAACATGTTTAAATAAAAAAATGTTTTGGATAACTTCTGTTTTAGAAGATCTATCCATGTCGACTCTGCTGCCAACAAAGTGTTAGCTCCCTATCCCACTCTCTATCCAATTATTTTGCGTTAAATGGCGAAACCCAATGCCACGCTTTGTCTTGAATGAGGAAATTAAAATAAATTAAAAATAGTAACTAATCCGAATGGGTATCGAACTCACAACCATTGTTTCTACGACTGTGGTGTGCAGAGAGACAGCTGACACAGCAACGTTGAAACCAAACAGGCTAAAAGTATTTTTATCACACCAATTATTATTTGAATTTAAGCAACTGTTAATATCTCTAGCTATGCATTGCAAGGTATAATACAAAATACAATTTCTTCTGAATAAGACTATTTCTGCGAAGCGATTTTCCGCAAAAAGTGGAAAAATAGAGTTATGCCTTACTTGTGACGGGCAAAACTCGTTACTGTCGGCTATAAGCGATGGACAAAGTCATTTTGCTGCTGAATCTACAAGACGTATAATAAAATTAAATTTGTCTCTGAGACTGGGTTTTACTGAAGATTTTATATTTCCATTCCATACAAAATATTCAACTTTTTTTTTGTGTTTATGTTTTGATTGTTTATTCTTTTTACGTTAACCTGTATCCCGCATATAGTAAAGTAGTTTAGTGTCAAATCACTCTGTACCCCGCTTACCGCGTCCATTAACTTTGTGTGTTATTATTTTTCTTATAGGTAAACTGCTAAGCCAAATTTAGTGAGATTCTACACTATAACACTAGTGGTTAAGGCTCGTACTTTATATGTGTAGTGGTGTAGCGAGAGAGCCTACCTACCCTATCTTTCTCGCCTGTACCTCCATCAACATCCTCTATGTCTTGCTTTCCGAGGGGTTCTGGTGCTTTTCACTTGACCTCTTCACTTGACCATAAATAATGAAGAAAGATCATTTAACCTACTCTAATTATAATTATTAATTTATTAAGTACAGACAGACTTATAGAATGTAATAACATCATATATATACGGAAATAACTCAGTAATGTCACAAATACATTTCCTAAAACACCGAAAATATCATATTAAGAATATTATGCTAAAAGAATTAAAGGAATGTGATTAAAATGGATTTTTTTTATTAACTTCCTTCTTTTGTAATGTACGGGAATGTTATTGAATGAAAAATTTATATTGAATGTCGCTTTTTTATAATAACAATTATAAGATACTTTCTTTAAAAAGTATAAAAATTTGAACGCGGTATTTGAATCCTTCCACCTTCGCTTTCCACCTTCTGCTCTGTTTTCAAAATATTGCGTGTTGAATGGCGGAACGCAACGCACTTTGTCTTGATACCAGAGCGAAAATATAAAAATGGGTAATTCCCCCAACTGGGAATCGAAACCACAACCGTCACAACAGGCAGACGCTGTGCCACTGGGGCCCTACTAATAGTATTAAAACCTTATGTCAGCAATTAAGGTCACACACCGAGAGCGGCACTTCCAGTTCATCTCGCTAATTATAATCGGACCCTTTTCTTTGGGAGTAATCGGAAAAGTTGGTAATGCGCCACAGCTGGTGCTTAAACATTGGCTAAGTAGTTACTTTTGTTGTATTTAATTATTAGTACAGAAGTAGTGGGTTTTTATTTTATAATATTTATATTTTGTTTTTATTTTATAATATTTATATGAATAATAAATCAGGTTCACGCTGTATCCCGCACACAGCAGGGTAGGCAGAGGGACCCTAGTGTTAAGACACTCCGTTCCCCACTTTCTGCCGAATTCTGGAGGCATTGCGTATTGAGAACAGAACTCAACGCCGCACTCAACCTCGACACCAGAGCGAAGAAATGGAAATATAAATTTAAGTAAATATTTCATCTCCTCGAATGGGGATCGAATCCATAACCAGTCGGTTTTACAGTCACACCTCGTGCCGCTGCGCCACGACTGGCCACATTTATTTATATGGATATATGAAAAAAAAACCTTTGGAGGTTTTCTAGGCGCAGCCTCTGACTGTAAGCGCGATGGTTGTTGTTTCGATTCCTACTCTTATTAGAATTATTTTTATTTCGTAGTTGTGGTAACAAGGTGCGGCGTTGAATTCCGCCATTTAACTTGCTTAATACTAGTTTTTCTCTGTCTATCCTATTATATACCGTAAGAGACTAAACAAAATCTATTCTATAATAATACATACATACATACACACCCACAATATGACATTTCGTGTTACACAGTTTATTCCCATTGGAATTGACAGCTTCAATATTATAAGCTTTTGAAGCTTAATTTTAAAGTGCTGTAGCACTAAAGTTGTGTACTCTACCTTTGTAATTAACTCGCGTATGTAATTAGTTACATTTATTTAATATTTATTTAAATTTATATTTTCATTTCTTCGCCCTGGTGTCGAGACAAAGCGCGGCGTCGAATTCGGCCCCTCAACACGCAATGCCTGCATATATCGGCGAAAAGTGGGGAACGGAACTTAACACTAGGTTCCCTCTGACTGCTGCTGTGTGCGGGATACAACGAGAAGCTGATTTTTATGTTCATTTACCTCTTTGAATATTCAAGACACTAACGGTTAACTATTAGATGCTTTAGATATTATATCGTAATGAATAGTGAAACTTAACGAAACAAATGAATAAATTTATGAAATATATATATAAAAAATCTAATCAAATCAGCTTCACGTATACATATATTAGAAATAAATATACCCTAATTTATTTTACTTATCGATGTATTTATAAATAATTCCCGACAGCTAAGGAAGAGTTATGTTTTTCGCGCGTATCTTGTATGTATGTATTATTCTTTATTACCTCATATCTCCAGAACCGCAGCCCAAGTGTTCTTAGATAGGTGACGTTAAATAAAATCAATCATGGCGGCTGTGGGACGCCATTGGACTTGTGAAAAAAAAAATCGTTTCGAATACCACAATATGGGCCTCAAATTCAAGAGCTTACTACGAGGATTTCAAAAAGGTATATCATGATTATGATTACCATAATAAATTCTAACAAAAAAGTGAAAAATAAAAAAATATTTGTAAAAACAAAAATTCCGACTGCATAAAACTAAAAAGAAAACAAACAAGTCCAATAATTTAATAGGATTAACAGTCGGGACCTATAAGTAATTCTTCAATCAATAAAATCTTTACCAGGAACCCCGCATAATTTAAAGAGGTCCCGACTGTTCATCCTAATAAACTATTGGACTTGTTTATTTTCTTTTTAGTTTTATGCAGTCGGGGTTTTTGTTTTTACAAATATTTTTTTATGTAAATAGTATTTTCTTATTAGCTTCACCCTGTAGTCTGTACATAGCAGGGTATGCAGAGGGAACCTGGGAACAAATAATTTTCATTTCCACGTTCTAAAACGACTAAACGCAACGTTGAGTTACGTTACTCGACACAAAATGTGAAATAAAGCAGAAAAACATTTCAAAATTAAAATAAATTTATGTGTTACTAACAATTTATGACCTCATTTGTTGCTTTTAATCTTTATTGTGTCCAATTTTATTAACATCCAAACAGTTATAACTTTATTATAATTTTGTTTTGGTTCACTTTTAATTTATATACTAAACTTTGATATGCTGTTTACTAGGTAAACAGGAAATTTACATAAACATACCTTTTCCTTTACATCATTCCATTTAAAACTCTTTTACAAAATAAACAAGACGGGTTAAGCATTCAAAGTAAAACATTCTATATAGCTTTATATGATATGCTATAATAATTTGATTAATAAATGAATGAAGAAATATGTGAAGGCAGTTAACCTTTGCTGTGCGTACTTGGGTAATCATCAACTTTGTTAGTAACATTCATTATTTTTTAGCTTCCCACACGAAGCAGCTTATGCAAATGGGACTTGGAAACCTCTCACTCCGTTATCATTACGACGGGTCCCCAGTTTCCGCTGAACTATCGAAGCTCCGCTTATTGAGTGGTGAAACTTAACGCCGCGCTTTGACTTGGCACTAGAGCGAAGAAATAAAAATATACATATAAATAAATATGTCATTACTTGAGTGGGATGAACTCGCAACCGCCGCGTTTATAATCACACACTTGTGCCCCTGCGCCATGACTGGCCTCAAATAAATAGTTAATTTATAATTTCATATAATATTCATTTTATATAAGCAACGCCTTTTCAGCATTATTTACATTTACATTATATATAATTAAGTAGTCTAAGCGAACGGTAAAAATCACCTACATTACATTTAATTATTCTTAAAGCATTTAATCCTTTTAACTTCGTAAAGACCAGGTAATGTATACGTATTTATAAAGAATCTAACTAAGTTTTTATCTTTCCTTTCACGTTATTGCATAAGGCACATTAAGAAGAGTGAAAGTTGGTGAAAAAACTCTCTGTTCTGTCCCCTGCTGGGAAATCGAACCAACAACCGGACGCATTTACAGTCGCAGTTGTGCCCAAGTCTTGTAACAGTAGAAAATGTAATAACCGTATTTTCATGCAGAATCTGAATAAATCTATTCCTAAATCTGACACGTTCAGAGCCTATCTGAACAGAATGATAAAAATTTTGTTTGAAATAAAAGCACTAGAAGAATAAATAGCTTCTTTAATCCGAAAATCGAATGTTACTAAGCAATGCAGCCTCACGTTTTTTCCCGCTTAGGAGGGTTCACGGAGGGAACACAGTGTTAAGATACTCACCAATGTCCGGCCAATTTACGAGATTCATATGTTGAGTGGCGCAACTCAACGACGCGCTTTACCAGAGTAAAAAAAATAAAGTGTTTTTAAAATAATCATTCCCTCGAGTAAGAATCGAATCCACTGCTATTGCATTTATATTCAGACGCTAGTCCACTACGCCACGACGCCTCATAAAAAAACGCAATAGAAAATTGCTAGGAAAAAATATTTTGTATTTAGATTAACGACCTCGAAATCAATCGATACTTCTGCCTCATCCTACGACGGACCTAAATTTTATTTAGTCATGTCAATATCAATAACATGCCTATTCAAATTATGTATTGCTTTGAACATTTTTTCCATAAAATGAATATTTGATATTATTTTCTACGAAAGAACTTTGTTCGTACAATGAAACAAAATCTACTTCAAATAACGCCAAAACTCATTATACATATTACTTTTCGTCATTTGTAACTAGGTAGGTGGGTGTGGGTTCTAATCCAACTCGAGGGACAAATAATTATATATAACTAAGAGTTGTGTATGACACCTGACACATTCTAACTCTGGCCGCAAAAAGAAGTGGAATCGATCGATAATTAAATCCGATTAATGTAATATGCTTAATATATAGCCTTCTTTGGATAGAATCTCTCTCTCTCTCTCTCTCTCTTTCTCTCTCTCTTTCTCTCTCTCTTTCTCTAAACATTAATTTAAAAAAAAAGAATTCCAAGCAATAAAATCAGTGATTAACCAAACAAGCTCTACTGTTTATTATGATTATTACAGATTATGAAATTTAAATAACTATTTAAAATCGTGGTCTATAATGCAGCCATTTATCATGGAATACTGCTACTCATATAGATATATTAATATAGTTTTTACAAATGAAAAAACTTATTAATTTTGTAATATGTGGAAGCAAATAAAACACTGTTGAATTGAAAGTAGCGTACCCAGAACTGAACTGTATTAATTAAAGGTCACAAACAATATTGAGATACAGATTATATATATTTTAATTTTAAAATATTTTGAGTACAGTAATAACAAAAACAGTAATGACAATATTTATTTATTTCAATCCCACTCGGTTTCGCAGAAAAATAATTAATAATTCACAATTATATATATACAGGCTGTAGTGGTGAAGGGGAATAAGATCGTGACGGTAAAGCGACGGATGTGGGTTCGATTCCCATTGGGGAAACGAATTATTAATTACTTCGCTCTGGTATCAAGGCAAAAGCGCGAGCGTTGAGTTTTGCCATTCAACAAACAGGCAGACATCAAAAATACCGCGGAAACGGAGAACGGATAGTCTTAACGTTAGATTCCCTGTCTACCCTACTCTTTACGTGGGATACAGCGTGAAGCTGAAATAAAAATAATTCGTGAAATTCTTACAAAAATAGCACATTCATAAAAGACAAACTGAATTTAATTTCCACGAGAACGGTTCACAACATTTCAGCATCCACAGCCATGTTGAAGATATCTACAATGTTATTTATTATGAATGCGGCCCGGTCCCGCCCTCGCTCAGATTTTCTAAGAAAAAACAAACCCCTTTAATTAAACGACGGACCAACTGTAAACGCTTAGCCTCCTACCAGTGGAAGTAATTTAAGATTTTTATTTCTCTACATTGTCAACTTTAGATGGTTTTCTATTGTGTTATTGATAAAAAACTTTAGTTTGTTTGGTTATTATGTATTTATGTTGACAATTAGAAATTTTAGTTTTAATGATATTAGTTCTGTATGTGCGGTGTTGAGTTCCGCAACTCAACACGCAATGCCAGAAGGACGGTTGTGTTCTTGTCTGAAACTGAGTGTTTTAACATTACGTTCTTAGGTTCCTTCAGCGGACGAGGTGCGACGTTGAGTTTCACCACTCAACGTGCAATGTATCGAATTACAGCGGAAGGCAAAGAACGGAACTGTCCACCATGTTATTTGCGAGATTGATCGTGAATCTAAAACACTTGCGAACAATACTTACTTTATGTTCTCTGGAGAATTTAGGAGTTTTTCTAGAGTATTTTTTTTATTTGTAGACGTTATTTTGGAAAAAAAAACAATGTGAATTAGCTAAAAAAATTACTGCCACATTACCACAATGAAAAAAAAAAACAAAGAAATATAATTATTCTTACAGATACAGTACATAGTAAGTAGGTTTATGTTTTGTTTCTTTGTTTTTGTCTTTCTCACACTGTATTCCGCATATATCAGGACAGGCTGAGGGAACCTAGACTTAAGACACTCCTTTTCCATTAAAATACTTCCGTTCCCCACTTTCTGCCGAAATCTGGAAACATTGCATGATGAGTGGCGAAACTGAACACCGCGCTTTTCCTTGTTATCAGTGCGAGGAAATGAACATATTAAATATTTTATTTCTTTAAGTGGAATCAAAACCAAACCCACGACCTATCGCGTTACAGTTGCACGCTTGTGCCCTAGCACACGACTGACCTCAATAGCAGATTTTATGGATTCAAATAAATATTTCCTGGGAGTAGCGGAATCAGCTAAATGAACTCTACAGCTTCATAATATTAGTATAGAATATTATAACGCTGTATATGTTATTTTTCACCAATGGCTTGTTTCTTAATGGTATAACTTTGCGTGCGATTATTACAGATTCTGTCCTGGTTCGGTATGTTACCTATTATAATTAAATTATAATAAAATCAGCTTCACGCTGTATCCCGCACACACCAGGGCGAACAAGGGAACCTAGTTAAGACATGTTAAGACACAGTGTTCTGCACTTTCCGCCGAATTCAGAAGACATTGCGAACTCAGTAGCGGAACTCAACGCCGCGCTTTGCTTCGACACTAACGAACGACGGTGATCGAACCCACAACCAGTCGCGTTTACAGTCACACACTTGTGCCCCTGCGCCACTTCGCCATTTTATCAAATCGGCCAAGACATATAGACAAAATTAATACTAAACATATTAATTAACATGGAATTTAACATTAAATAAAAAAAAATGCCGGATGCACTTGATTTTTTTCATCAGGTGAAAGCTTGAGCTTGTCTAAGCGTTTTCAAAAAGGTATCACGCGCCGTCCTTGAGACCGGCCCGCAATGCGGCATCGTGTTAATATTTAACTCGGATCGCGATAACTTAGTAAAAATAAGTATGATCTTGAACCCACTTGACCTGTAACGATGGTTGTGGATTCAATTTCTGCGTGTGAATCTTGAATTCAGGCGGAAAACGGAATATTCCGTTCCGTCTTATAGAAACTAGTGTATATACACTAGTTGCTATAGCTATAGCAACTAGTGTATATATACTAGTTGCTATAGCCAGCAGGATTGCTTTAACTCAGAAAAAAATACAATTATATAAAGAGTGAAAATAAAAAAAATTAAGACGTAAATATTCGATAACTAAAATTAATTACTTAAAATACAAAATACCAAAAAAAATATTTATACTTTATAAATCTATATTTTCATATTAGAGTATTCTTCCCAAAATAGCAAATCCCAATGTAGCAACATTTGTTCGCAAAGTAATTTCGTTAGCACAAAGTAGTTTTATACGTATGTCAATCTATTTCTATCTTCTTTTTTGTTTATTTTTATTAAGTTTATTAAGTTTCACACTTTGTCCTACATAAATCAGGGTAGGCAGAGGGAGCCTAATACTCATTCACTCCATTCCCCACGTTCCACCAAAATTTTCTGCAATTGGCAAAACTTAACGCTGCACTTTGTCTACGTACCAAAGAACATAAAATCTTTACAATAAGACATTGACATCTTACTCAGATTAGATTCTCGGGCACTCGCGGATAATTGCTAGCACCCCTGACAACTTTAATTATAATTTTCTTTTTAAAGTAGGTTTCTTAATTTTTAACTTTTTAACTTCTACACATTTTTCTCTACAGTGTAATCACAGCTTCGTACTTTATCCCGGCGGTCAGATAACCGTCCCCTAATTTTTTGGCTCAAATCCGAGACATTGTGTTTTAAGTAGCTGAAGTCAACATAGCGCTTTGTCCTGCCAGAGAAAAATTATGAAATTGAAAATAATTATTTGCCTCGACTCGGGGTCGAATGCACAACGACGCCGCATCGTCGTACATATAATTGATTCAAATAATGTTTTTTTTACTCTTATTATAAAGCCAGTTCTTTTCTGTAAGTATGTATTCCACAGACTCTAGGCAGCAGTTAATAGACAGACTGTGAGATTGTGTCTGCCTGTTTATATAGTGAATGTACTGTATTGTCGTTGAGTCGTGGCCCCTGAAGTTAGACGTAGATAGTTACGCAGACCTGATTAACTTGACTTTTCTTACTTCTGATGATTTTTGTCCCGAGTGAACTATGCGCAAAAGCTGCCTAAATTCAAGGCGGTCACTACTCGTCGTACGTACTGTATGTATGATTGAGTGAATTAATGCATACAATACATATATAATTTCCCATAATATAACCAACCATAATCATAAATTTAATTCCAATCCTTGATCAAAAAACAATCGAGTACAAATAAAGGACACAACTTCACGTGACTTCAAGCAGTTATAGCAATACAAAGCAATTATTTATTTGTTTATACGATTGTACAGCGTAAGCCTCTCGCTAATTACCCTTTGTTTTGTCAAAATTATAATCTACACCTGTTATTAACGCTACCGTGGCACAGTTTGTACGCATTTTATTTTTAAAGATGGTAATAGGTACAAATACTATTAAGAGAATGTTTCTATTTCCCAAGACTTTATGCAATGAGAAGAAAAGAATGACTCCAATCTTTTCTAATTAGACTAAAGCATTCTTTATCCTTTTTCCCATATAGCAACCTCTATATATTTGTCTAAACAACAGAGGGAACCTAAGACAGAAGATATTTATAATTTACCGATATAGTAATAAGAAATCATTTCCCTTCCTTTGACGTTTCCTTTGAAGTGAATTGTAAATTGTGCTCAACTGCCACGATTGAAAGTTCATAAACAAAAAAAAATCAGCTTCACGCTGTATCCCGCACACAGCAGGGTAGGCAGAGGGAACCTAGTGTTAAGACACTCCGTTCCCCACTTTCTGCCGAAATCTGGAGGCATTGCGTGTTGAGTGGCAGAACTCAACGCCGCGCTTAACCTCGACACCAGAGCGAAGAAATGGAAATATAAATTTAAGTAAATATTTCATCTCCTCGAGTGGAGAGCGAACCTACAATCAGTCGGTTTTACAGTCACACCTCGTGCCGCTGCGCCACGACTGGCCTCTGGCATAAACAAAAAACTGAACTGCTATTTAGATAATTGTCATTTCTGCTGCTTTGGTGAATAAAGCACTACGTTAAATTTTCCGCCTCTCAAGGTCTCTAACATTGGGCAGTGCGTGGAGAACGGAGTGTTTTATTTTTAGGATTTTTTTGTTATAAGAATTATTTTTGTACGATCGATTTTGTCTTTCAAGTCATTTTTTTTATATTTAATTGACTAATCTTCATCGTGTCTTCTAGATTCGTGATATTGCCGAAATAAACTGTGCTCCACTGGCACGCCTAAAATCCATAAAATAAGAAGCATAACGGAACGGGGTATTTTAACGCCATAGCGTTAAAACACCCCGTTTTGTACCCCTGTTTGATACCATCTGCTGTGCGGGAAAATGCGTGAAAACGAAAAACACCTAATTTAAATCAAGAATATTGATACTGCAAATGTACACATTAAAGCTATCTTTAAAATGATGAATCGTAAATATTTTTAGTTTTGAAATTGTAATTAGTTATTTGTGATATAATCGGTGGCTCCGTTTAAATTCAGTAGATAATTAACTAATGTTTGTTTTGAATACAATTTGTTTTGAATTAATTAATATATTTGTAGAGTATACACCTCTGTGGTACAGAGGGAGTTGTCTCGATTCGACCCCAACTTGGGGGAGTGATTATATTTCAGTCATTTTCCATTTCCCCACTCTGGTATACAAAGCGCGGCGTTAAGTTCCGCCAGTTGACATGCATGTCTCGAATATGTGAATAAAGTTTAATTTTATTTATATGAACAGTTCTAAAATGCAACAAGCGTTCCTATGCTATATTTCATACATACATTTCTCAAAGTGAAGAGAAATCTAATATTATTTATCTCCACCACATATCCTGGGTGTGATACAGTACATCATATATATTCTTGTTGTTACTTTATTTATAAAATATATAAACTTTTGTGTCCGAATTGGGGACACTCTGTGTGGTGAGTGGCGAAACTCAACGCCGCACTTTGTCTACTATCATTCCACCGAGTTGGTACCGATCCCACAATATAAACACTGCGTTTGAAGTCAGATACTTTCAATCGGTGGTATATTTCTTGTTGCTTCACGCATCTATCAAATATAGGTGAGATGCCTACTCATGATAGAGAGAATATTGTGTTAAATCACTCTTACTTAAACAAGAGAATTAATACCACGTTTTGTTTTATGAGAATGAGATGAATTGTATATATTGAAAAATAATTACAAATATCATCATTTTAGCCACAGTGTACCGAATCCACAGCCACGTGCCTGTAAACGCAATGGTTACGAGTTTGATTCCTACACTGGGGAATGAATTACTTAGAATTTGAATTTTGGTCAGTAAATGAATACTGAAAACAAGGCAAGCGCGCTATGTTGAGTGACGCCACTAAATAGGCAATATCCCGAAAACAGGTCGAGATCAAGGAGACAAAGACTCTTAACATAAGTTTCCCTGAAAATTAAAGCAAATCTATAATTTTTCTATAATATTACATCGAAATCACCATTTCCATTTCCTATGGAAAAAAAGAATGTTTATTTTACATGTATATTGTTAACACAGCGACCTGAGAACCTATAAAGTGCCTATTAGAGTACCACTCCCACTAATGAGGCTGCTTTAGACTATAAAGGTTGGTGGTCATTAGCGCTTGGAAACAAACTTCTTGCGATATTGTTACGTATACCCTTGAAAAAAATTAATAAGATGATCTTGACCTAATCTATTTTTCTGTGATATTTTTAATTCTTTGAAAATGAAATGACGGCCCAATAAAAGATAAGAAGCAAGAAGGAGAAGAAGGCATTCTTCCTGTCCGTTCGACGGCCGCAAGCTGAGGTTTGAGCCCCGCAGGGGACGCTCTTACCGCCTTACCGCTGTCGGCATTTTCACAAGCAGCAGCAAACACATATTGCTTGCAATTTTTTACCTATCCGGTGTCACTGTAAGAGCCAGTAGGGTTAACAGTATTAACTACAAGTTCAAAAATAAAGGAAACCTTCACGCTGTATCCCGCATATAACAAGTCAGGCAGATGGCACCTAGTTATGGACGTAGAAAGGGGGGGTAACCGGATGATCCGTGCCAACCCTAAAATAGTCTGTTGCCCACCCTAGAAATTTTAGTTACATCAAAATTTGCTACTAAAAATTATAAGAAAAAATCAATATCAACATGAATATATCTGTTCAAAGCGTTAATATATCTGTTCACTACGTTGACACGCTGTTTCAGTGTGCCGAAATTTATTTTAAAATATTTATGAAAAATCTAAATGTTTTTAAAAATATTTTCACGTTTCAAACGTTATTAAATTAATGATCGCACATCAGTGTGCTCATCTAAAGCCAATGTCACAGACACTCGACCTTTTACCTTGTTGATATTTTTAATTTAATATTTTACAACATTTTTTTTTAAACTTTACGATGGATTTCGCACACAGTAGGCAGAGGGGACCCAGGAAACTAGTGTTAAGACCCTCCGTTGCCATTAAGACACTTCCATTGTCTACTTTCTGACGACTTCTGGAGGCATTGCGCGTTGAGTAGTGAAACTTAACGCTGCTCTTTATCTAGTTAGCGGGGTGACGAAATGAAAATATTAAATTTTGCATTCCCACCCGATATCCCCGCGTGGAAATTGAGCCCACAACCATCGCGGTTACAATCGTATTCTTGTGCCACTGCACCACGATAGCCGTAATTAATAATAATAAACAATTTAACAAATTTAAATTGGAATAAAGTGGTATACAAGACATTTAATTCTCAATTCATATGCATTATTTAATGCTAATCGCTAGAGCTTCGTTTCCGCCAGTTTTAAATAAGAATTCGTCTTTTTTGCAATCGCAGCCAGGTAGTTTGAAATTGACCGCATTTTATACACGATTTAAATGAAAATTAAATTTGCATTTAGCAGTAATTTCTTTTTTTTATTCATAGCTTCACTTTGTATTCTATATATAGCAGAGTAGGCAGAGGGAATGTAGTGTTAAAACACTCCGTTCCCCACATTCCGACTAATTTTCGTGATATCGCGTATTGCCAGGCTTTGTCGTGTTACCAGAGCGAAGAAATGAAAATAATTCTTTCACCCAAGTGGGATCAAATCCACAGCAGTCGCGTTGACAGCCAAACGCGTACCACTGCGCCACGACGCAGTGTAATTAGTTAGCATAATAAATTATTACAGCATTTCGTCATTTCCGGTAAAGGCTTATATGGGCGTAGAACACGCAACATACAGCCGTAAAGTGCAAATAATACTGTTTATACATGTAAAAGTACGGGTCATAAAAAAACTCCTTATGGATTACTTTGAACGACAAATTACACACTAATGAAGGCTTGGTACTAATGACATACTCATTTTACGTATTTTTTAGCTTCACGCTGTATCCCGTTACCAGCAGGTTAGGCTGAGGGATCCTAGTGTTAAGAAACTCTGCCCCACCTACCGGCCAATTTTCGAGAGATTGTGTGTTGAATGGAGTTACTAAACGCCGCGCTTTGCTTACCAGTTTAGGGAAATAAAAATAATTTGACTCTAATCATTCCTCCAAGTGGGAATACAACCGACAACCTTCACGTTTACAGTCAAACGCTGTGTCACTGAACTAGAGCATCTTAATAAATAAATAACAACAAATTGAAACGACAAATGCAGATCGTGTTAATAAAACGTTATTTACGAAACAGTGGAACGCTAATACTAATCAATTGCGGTTTTCATCTGCCACCAATATAAATGCTAAAGTTACTTTGTCCATCTGTTAGTTTAAACGGTGAAATTGCTGAGACAGTACAATAGTAGCTAGTAGGTAACTTCCCGTAGGACTGACAGTACTGACATTTTTATGTAAGTTGACTTCTTGATTCAAATGTGCTTGCAATGGCTTAATTGAATAAAGAATATTTTGATTTTGATCCAATATAGGGATATTAGTTAAATTAAAAAAAATCAGCTTCACGGTGTATCCCGCACACAGCAGGGTAGGCAGAGGGAACCTAGTGTTAAGACACTCCGTTCCCCACTTTCTGCCGAATTCTGGAGGCATTGCGTGTTGAGTGGCAGAACTCAACGCCGCGCTTAGCCTCGAGACCAGAGCGAAGAAATGGAAATATAAATTTAAGTAAATATTTCATCTCCTCGAGTGGGGATCGAACTCACAACCAGTCGGTTTTACAGTCACACTTTGTGCCGCTGCGCCACGACTGGCCCCTGGGATATTAGTTACTTTCTTTATTTTGAACTTGGTGACAAATATTTGGTTTATTCTTTAGTTTTACCCAAGGGGACCCTAGTGTTGAGATACTCAATTAATGCGTGTTAAGTGGTGGAGTTTAACGCCGCGCTTTGTTTAACCAATTTTAGCCTAGGCTGAGACACATATGTTATACTGTGATACCCAAGCCCGTATATTATCTAGCTAAATTATTTAAATAAACGAAAATATTTAATCCAATTATATAAACGTCCAACCACTTTATTTAAAAAGTAACTATCATGTTTTATTTTAATACAATAAAACTAGTCATATTTCAAAATTAACAGCTGCACTTTGACTAACCGCACGACAATTATTACATTAAACCGGCATTAAAGGATGTCGTGGCGCAGCGTGCGATTGTACACGCGACGGTTGTGGATTCGACTCCCAGTCGAGTAAAATAACTATTTTCATTTCTTCGGTCTATTAAGAAGACAATAAAACAGCGTTGAGTTCCGCCACTCAACAACAATACAACTCTGTATTGATGCGATAATTGGGCGGTTTTTGGGAAACGAATTGTCTAACAATAAAGAAATTATAAAATTTTACAAATACATACTATAACTTAGATTCTTTTACACAGTTGATCCTCGTATAATAGAAGCAGCTATTATAAGCCAAGTAGGTTTAAGATGAGCCATTCATCTCTTGTTGAACCGATGTTGTTTCACATTGTCTCACAATGAAAAGAATGTATTACTTCATATTTTCGAATGTTTTACACATTATTATAGTGATTTTGCTACAAATGTTTTTCAAAATTTCAAATGTTGAATTAATGTTGAATTTCAAATTTTCATGATCAAAAGTGCAGTATGCACAGAAGATAGTAATGTCGAGACACTCAGGTCCCCGCTTTCCAATCGGATTCGAGACGCTGCGTGTTAAGTGCTTGAACTTAGCTACTAAAGATAAATGAAAATAAATCATTCTCTCGAATGGGTATCGAATCTTTGACCATCGTGTCAACTGCACTTCAGTAGACTTTTTTTAAAATGCTTGTTGAATTTCGCAGGGTTCTAGACAAATAGGTTTTAAAATTATCTAGCATCACACACGGCACACTGCACAGGTGCATAAGCAGTCGACTGTAAGCGCAACAGGTTGTGGGTTCCATTCCCACTCCAGATTTTGGTGAAAAGTGGGAAATAGAAGTGCTTTAATGAGATTAGGTGTAACAGGTTCACAGGTTCCCCATGCCCACCCTGCTATATATGGGATACGACGAGAAGCGTAAAAAAAACGGTACACTGCAAATTTAAGCAAAAAATAATGTTGACTTATGCTACATTTAAATTAAAAATTACATTTCAATTTTACCCCTTCAACGGATAGAAAATTATTTATACATGTATTTATTCTATTAGTAACAACATACATTTTAGGGTTAATAAAGGTCATTGATTTAATTAATCTTCGTTTAAGATTCAGTTCAAATAAGTGTCATACTTTACTAATATTATAAATATGAAAGTTTGTGAGAATAGAAGTTGGTTCCACTTTCACACAAAAACTATAAAATGAATATTTAATCAATTTTTATGAAGATTTTTTTAGCGTCGTTATACTGTATCGCGTACACAGTAGGGTAAACGGATGGAACCTAGTGTCAAAACACTCCATTCGAATTTAACACGTAATAAGTGAGTGGCGGAACTCAACGCCGCACTTTGCTTTGACACAAGAGCGAAGAAAATGAAAATATGAAATATTTCATTTCCTCCAATAGGAACACACAACCTGTCGCACTTACAGTCACACTCTGTGCCCCCGCGCCACGACTGGCCTCATTTTTATAAAGATTGTGCTATAATATAACAATAAGTTTAATCAGACGAGGCCATGCTTGTCTGGCTAATAACTAACTAAGCAAAAAACAAAACAAAATATGCGTACAAATTTTCAATCTCCGCCGGTGTCATTTGTCGAAAATCGATGTTAAAATATACGAACGTCAGTGACCTCTTTTTTGTTTTATAACGTATTGGTATTATAAAGCGGGCTTGGATTCCAATTTTGCGTTGAACCACAAAAAAAACCTATTTATTTACTTTGTTTTGTTTTGGACCTTAATTTCTATGAAATAGGGTTTTAATTTCTTTATAAATTGTTATAATACTAATGTATCTGTTTTAATTAAAACAATACAATAATAATGAAAGGTAAATTATGACTACATCATAGTGCAGTTGGTAGTTTAGCGATATAAATGACATCATTTATAGTCTATATAGGTTCGAACCCCATTCGACTATAGAAGTTTTGAAGGTTTGAAGGTGTTACCGATATTACTTTCATAAAAAATGGAAAAATATTATAAAAATTTAAATATCTTTAAAAAAACAGAAATACTATAAATTCTTCAAGAATTTTAAAAATTAAATTCAAATAAAAGATAGAGTTCATACACAAAGGAATTTCCGTTCGGAAAATGAGCAACGGAATGTACTTAACACCTCTGCCTTCGCTGCTATGTACGAGATACAGAAAGTGGAGAAAGAAATGTCTTGATACTTCAACTCTACACATTAGCAGACATTGGATCTATAAATGTTAGACACCCACAACAGCTAAACGACGGTCTTATTTATATCAGTAATAGTATTTATTTATATAACATATCTGCATTTTCTTCATGTAATAAATAGTTTGCGTTCCCAACTCTGGCAAGATGAAGTGCAGCGTTGAGTTCCGCCACTCAACACATAATGTCTTGAATTCAGACGGGAATAAATTCTCTAACTACAGGGTAGTTAATTCTATGCAAAGAATGCTAAGCGATTAAAGAAAAAAAAACTTTTGTTGAAATATTTGACTCAAAGACCTACAATCACTTTTTTCTTAACACGATATTTCCTCGGGGGAAATCGCGTCCTGGTTATATGAAGCCCCGATACACCAGTTTTATTTATTTTACAAAGCCCCGCCAGTATAAGCTTAATTTTCTAAACGAGTGCCAAATAAATTATATAATTTTGGCACGGTGTTGTTCTAAATTGTGTATAAATAGGAATGTGGCTTTTCACGCCACTAGTACTAGGTTTGAATTTTGTTCTTTCTTTTTTTGTTGAAGCATAAACGATACTTATTATAATCGACAAAAGGATTAATAGCGATAAGGCAAAATACGCTACAAAAATATAAAAGTAACAAAGAAAATAAAATACATTATAAATAACAATATAGTAATAAAAATAAAATGCTTTAACACGTTAAGCAGGTGGTTCGGGCTATGGTCCAGTGCATAATTTTCACAGGCTAAGCAATTAAATAAATCAAATAATTGGCTTATGAGGCCTTCGTGGCGCAGTAAAACAGAGTTTATTTGTTAAAGCGACGGTCGTGGGTTTGATTATCTCTCAGAGAAATGAATTACTACGATTTTCTTGCTCTGGTGAGAACATAATGCGAGACGGTGCGCCAGCAGCACTCACTCAACACGCAATGCCCTGAAAATTGAGTAGAAAGTAGAAAACGAAATGTTACTCCGTGAAACTAAAGAACCAAAAAGTAAAATGAATGATTTTATTGAAATTGTTAATAAAAAAAACACTGAATTTTATCATAAGAAACGAATGGACCCATCTATTCTCCTATTAAGCAACTCGCATAAATCAGGGTGGGCATAAAGAACCTAGTGTTAATACTCTAAATCACTCCGTCATCCAATTTCCGCTGAATTTTTCGAGGCATTGTGTGTGGAATGGCGGAACTCAACGTCGCCAGCAAGAAATGAAAATATTAATAAATAAAATAAATTCGATTACGTAGCGGGGGAACGAATCAACAACCGCCGCGTTATAGTCACACCCTTGTACCCCTGCGCCACCATGGCCTTCAATCAAATAAGAAAACATCTGCTTTATATAAGAAAACATAACTTATAAATAAATTTAAATCAAAAGTAACAGTATCTAAGCTTTTAGAACATTTACTAAAACCTACTTACTGCTCTGTAGGGACGGTTACTCAGTTTCTATATATTAAGGGTATAATGTGACAGCGAAGCGTAAATTCACAAAACCTATTAGGTATTATACATTTAATAGAACAATTGTTTCGTTAATTTTATACTGTCTGGGGACTATTGCGTTTATTACTTTGTATTTTAGGGAACTTATGGCCATAGACTCGACTGAAATAGAGGAACAAAGTGTCTTAATACTAGGTTCCCTCTGCCTACTCTACTGTGTGCGGGGTACAGCGTGGCGCTCAAAAAAACAAGTTTTAGAGGCCGTCGTGGCGCAGTGAGTTTTCTTTACAAATCGCGATGGTAAGATTCGATATTTACCTAGCGAAATTGATTATTTTTATTTTTTTTACTTTGATAAAACAAGTGAAACTAGTCGTAGACCCTGGGCACAAGCGTACAACCGTAAACGCGACAGGTTGTGGGTTCGCTTCCCACTCGAGGAAATTCCCTCTGCTATGTGCAGGATATAGTGTGAAGCTAAAACAAAATACAGTGTTAAGTTCCGTAAATACATATACATAAACTAAAACATGAACTACTTTTGTTACTATAAATAATTTTTTACCGTAAAATACTATAATTCACGATTTTTATTTGTATTTTTTTTATTCGTATTTTGCAAAAACTCTACCTTTTACTTTCCTTATGCACCTTAAGCTGTAACAATAATATTATAGAATAGAAAATAATGACTAAAGGATTATTTCCAATATTGATTAGCTACACACTCTTTTTTTTTGTTTTCTTCAACCAAAAGTTCAAGGTGAAACACACCTACTTCCAAAAAATATTATTCAATATATATAAGCTAATTTCACCTTGAAAAAAAGAACAAAAAAGCAATTTTATACTTTTTTCCGCATAGGAGTGTAGACAGGAGGGGAGCCTAGTGTTAAAAATCGCAGTTGCCCAATTCCGCCCAATTTTCGAAACATTATATGTTGAGAGGCAAAATGAAAATAACTTAAATATCTTTTCCTCGGCGTGGAGTCAAACCCCCGACAATCGTGTTTATCGCCAGATGATGTCCTACTGCGCCATAAAGACTTTGAGTTTTTTTTTGTAATTAGTAGTTAAGCCACACAAACATGAAAAGTCTTGAATTTTTATAGATAGTGGGGGACGGAGTGTCTTGACACCAAGTTTTATACACCTATCTTGTTACATGCGGGATAGAGCGTGAAAACAAAAAAAAATGTAATATTCATAGCATATTTTATTCTATTAGTTATATCAATCTCATAAGTACCTAATGCAGCAGAATACGGTACTGCATTCATCAAATTACAGAAAAATTCTCTAATACACGAGAGTTCTTTAGAAATCGCGTTTCAACAATATTTATAGACTTATTTATAACTAACAAAATGTTGTTTCACGCTTTTTCCCGCATATTAGATAAAGGAAACCCTAAGTTAACCCGTTAATAAACTTCCCACTTTCCACTGAATTTTCGAAATATTGCGCGCTGATTGGTGGATCCCAATGTCGTGCTTTGTATTTTGACCAGAGCTGGGTAAATGACAATATATTAAATATAATCACTACCCCGAGTTGGGATTGAACACGCAACCGTCACGTTCACACGCAATCACTCAACACGCGATATCTTCAATTCTGGCAAATAATGAATAACGGAGTGTCTTAACACTAGGCTAAGCTAAAACATCGAGGCCGTCGTGGCCCGGTGGCACGAGGGTATAACTGTAACTTGACGGTTGTGAGTTCTATTCCCACATATATTTACAATATTTAATATTCGTAATTAGCTCGCTCTGGTAACGAGGCAAAGCGTGGCGTTGAGTTCTGAAACTCAGCAACGCAACGCCTCCAGAATTTGGCGGCAAGTGGGGAACAGAAGTGTCCTAATGTGAACTAAGTGTCTTAACACTAACTTCCCAGGTTCCCTCAGCATATCCTCCTATATGTAGGATACAGCGTAAAGCTTACAAAAAAAGAAAAACAATTACTTCCATGTGCCATATATAATAATTAAACTGAACTATTGTTAAGATAAGCCAAAAATAAAGCATAACGCGTAAACCTAGCACACAATCCGTCTTAACCAATTTAGGGCAAGGTTAATCCGCGAGGGCGGTTATCTGACACGACTGAAATGAGAGACGGGAACTATTTTTTAGGCATCATATGTGTTTCTTTCGTAGTTAGATCTTATATCCCGCTCATAGCAGGGTAGGCAAAGGGTAGTTAGTGTTAAGATACTCCGTTCTCCACGCATCGTCAAGATAAGAGCTCACCTACCTGTGAGACGTCGGGTGAACTCCGAAAGATGCCGGAGGAAGGTCACGTGAAATGCATGAGAACCCCCCGGAGGGCATGTATGAAGATGTTGATGACAGTGGACGAAGGGAAAGAAGTATGCAGGAACCGTAGCGTTTGGCGCTCTGTTCTCTCTAACTACCCCGCAAGGGATACAGCGTGAAGCTACATTAGATTAGATTAGAGTGCCGAAACTTAACGCAGCGCTTAGTCTTGTTACTAGAGCGAGGTGATGAAAAACATTCCTAGGTAACTATTTTTTTTTACTTCAATTTGAACTCACGGTGGTCGTCTTCCGCATATATCCATATATAGCATGTTGATTTATTATTTATATAGGTAATAACTAATCTAATGTTACTAATTCAAAGTTTCTTGTCTTCCAAAGGATATCCTATTTTAGATTCCAAACATACTCGTATCACAAAGGTATTTGCGCCGTCCCTCCACAAACAATATATAAGCTCGATACTAAGTTATTAAATTAATGCAAATATGACTAATTAATACAATTAAAAGTTTTAATCGAATATAGCTTGTATAGTGTGTTGTGTGAGTGTTGGTTGATAGTATTGTTGTAAATGTATAGAATAATTATTAAGCTTCTAAGGGATTTAGTGTCAGGGCACTCCGTTTTTTTGCTTTGAGGCAGAGCGTGTTGAGTACAGCGGAACACAACGCTATGTTTTATCTTACCAGATCTCAAAAATAAAAATATGTTTTTCCATGGAATTTTTGCTTATTTTTTTCCACCTGGAAACTGAACCCATAATCTACATACATGTGCGTGTCTTGAAAAAATCTTTATTATAATTGATTTTGAAGAATAATTATTATATTATATTTGCTCTATGATATGCCTGACTGCCCGAAACTTCGCTTGTGTAAATTATAAAACGTAAAATACGTTTTTCGTTCCTGTAGTAATTTCGGGAAATCCTCTCTTCGTTCTCCAGTACACTTCCTAAGAACCTCAAGCCCCAAAGAACTAGGAAATGCAACACACATATGTAGTTTTACACAGCTTTTTTTAGTTTATCTTCACACTGAGGTACGCACATAGCACGGTAGGTAGAAAGAACCTGGGAACCTAGTGTTAAGATACGTTCCCATTAAAACACTTTCTTTACCTACTTTCCGCCGAATTCTAGAGGCAATGCGTGTTGACTTTCGCTCTCAAACGTAAATGAAAAAATGTTTTTTGTAAATACTTACAGATTTTATTGACGTATTATTCAACGGCTTGTACCTGCAAGTAAACACATATATAAATAAATTAAATTTGTTTATACATAAGATATCATGGGATCTCACTGTAAACGCGCCAGTTGTGGGTTCGATTCGACTAGAAACGAAATATTGTAATTTCCTCGCTCTAGTATCACGACAAAGCGCGGCGTTTAATTTCGCTACTCAGCACATAATGTCTTGAAAATTAGGGGGCACATGGGGAACGGACACTCCGTTCCCCTTAATACTAGGTTCAGTCTATCCTGCTATATACGAGATACAACAAAAACTTAAAATGAAATATGATTTTGTTAGAAGAAGAATCTTCCGCCCGATTTGGTAAATATTTGACCGATAATTGCATTTTGACGCACGTTGCTAAATTTTAATTGAAAGCTCCGCGAGCTTGTAAAATAAGAGAAGCTTAAACGGGGTCAACAGTTTTTTGAATTTTTGAAGCTCAAAAAGCCCAAAAGCTGGCTGTTTTAAAAAAAAGATATAAAATCATTCCTGTCTCTAACTATATACAAATAGTTGTAAAAAAGCAGCTTGACTATTTTTTTTTCAAGACGGTCATAGCTTATATTTTATTGTATTATGAAATCCATATATGTTCTTGTAAACATACGTATAACTTATAAGTCTTGTAAGTATTTTAACAAGGGGGCCTCTCTGCTTATGATGCTGTACAGGAAACAGCTGCTTTTGTAGATTCACTCTGGATCCCGGGATAGGCATAGAGAATCTAGTGTCAACATTGTGATATTCCGTACCCCACTTTTCGCTTAATTTTCGAGATGGCTACATAATTTATTTGTTTCTCAACTATGTCGAAACTTAAGGTTGGTTTTTACATAATTAAGTTCATCATAATACAAAAAATATTTTTCTGAGGCCTGGAAGAAACAATTGCCTTAAAAATTTATCGAATCTATCTAAATTAATAACTTTAACGCTTTAACATAACTGAAAAAAAAGGAAAAAAAATTGGTTGGAAAATGGTGATATAAATAAGACATTGAATTTGTAGCTAAAGTATTCAAAAATAAATAAGGTGCTAAAAAAATATCTCACTAGAACTGTATTTAAATGTTTATAATAACATTTTTAAGTACATATAAAGTAGTAAATTAAATAAATCACAGTCAGTTGATTAGTTTCTTTTTCTAGCTTTAACATACTTTGGTACTGTACAAAATTTATTTAGTATTTGAAAAATATATTATTAAAGTCTTTATGTACGTCGCTTTTCCGCATATATTTCATTTTCCAGAGTAATCGATTAAGCTTTATGGTTTCTTGAAATTTCAGTAGGAATGAGTCAGTCATTATATTAGTTTTATTTATGTTTAAAATAATACTAATATAAAAATAAAAAAAATCTAATTTTAGACAACTTTATGCACTTCATAATTAACAGTAAATAAACCTATGAAAACCTACTCCATAAAATTTTTTAACTCTTTCATCATCATCTCATCATCAATTAAATTATATCTTCGGAAAAATTTTGCTCTAAAAAACGGCCGCTTGAATTGTCTACTAGTGCTAACGTGGAAAATCTATTATTATATCCACCTCAAGTTCTAACATAGCCTCTGGATCGATCGGTGGTGATGAACGAACAAAAATGTATTTAAAAATCTGGGCTACTCTCCGTTTCTAACTGGTGACTGTTTGAAGATTGAGAATTATATTTAAAGGGTCATCTTTAACAGTGAAATCAACTTTCGATTCTTCTAGTATTTAAGTTATTTTTATTTACGTAAGTAAGCCTAGTAAAATTACCAAAAAATAATACAACATAGAAGCTGTATGCGATATGAAGCTGTATGTCTATGTCATACAGGTTCTTCATTGGGTTCTATTCACCTAGTAATTGAGAACTCATGTATTACCTGTATGACATAGAACAAAGAAGAAGAACAAGTGGATTTTAACGAATATTAATAAGTATATGACAATACTTATTCACAAAAAACAAATTATACATAAATTCCAATAGATCATTCTAACAAAAACAATAAAATTACTAACCACGTGTTACAGACCGCGGCGCCGACACTCATTTGTAATGAGAAAAAATATATTTTTTTAACTTAGTCAATTAATCATATCTAATCGTCGTAGTCTATCGAACCACACTAACAGTTCGGGCAAATTTTAATACTTGGAGATGTAAGATTTTTTCCGTTTTATGTCCTATATAAATGACGCATGAGGTTAAATTAAAATTTATAATTACTAACTTTATAATATACATATTTAAAATTTTAATTTCCCGATTTTTTTTTTATTTAAAACTTTATGTTGAAATGATCTACGTAGAATAATATGTTTTTTAAAAAATCGTCCATTACAGCTACAGTGGTATGAGCGCGTGTACAAGCGATGTTTGTGGTTGCGATCGACACTATATATTTAAATTATTTTTATTTCCGTTCCAGCTTTAGTACGACTTCCATCACAGAACGTGCAATATCTGAAATTCGTGCGCATAATGAGGAGATTCTTGTTGTGTAACCTACAGCGCGGGGTAAAGCGTGAAATTGAAATAAAATGTGTAAATAAAATTTACTTAAAACTGTAGCTTTTATGTCGAGCGTTGTAATTGACCTCTTAGACATACTAGTAAATAAATAAATTAATAAATCAGCTTCAAGCTGTATCCCACACACAGCAGGGTAAGCAGAGGAGAACCTAGTGTTACGACACTTTGTTCCCCACTTTCTGCCGAATTCTGGAGGCATTGCGTGTTGACTGACAAAATTCAACGCCGTGCTTTGCCTCGGCACCAGAGCGAAGAAAAGGAAATATAAATATTTCATTCGAGTGAGGATCGAACCCACAAACAGTCATTTTTACAGTTTCACTTTGTGACCCTGCGCCATGAATGGCCTCACATAATAGTATTAAGTAAAATTACAATATCAGCGCGCGGCTTTGAGCTACAGTTCGCAAAGGTTAGGCTCAGCTTCACATTTAAGTGATTATAAAAGTAGAGCCAGAAAAATATTTTTTTATATAAATTCATTGCCTATAAAGAACACCTGACATTACGAGTCAATAAAAAAAACAACATAAAAAAATATAATTATCAATTCTTCTACTAACTACGCTAATGTTAATAAATCGAAGTGACCACGATTTTTTTTCCTTTTTTTACTGCTTATACAATACATTTTTTGCTAACTTTATCTTTTACTTTTAATAAATTGAACACAGTAGCAGTATAGGGTTCAGGTCACCTAATGATGTTACACTACTATATATGAGCACTCACACAATGCAAAGCTCAGCTTAGACCTCGCGGACTGTACTTCATTCGAATTTACAACGTTCGACACGTTGTAATAAAAAACTAAACATATAACTGCAATCTTTTTGACGTTTTTAAAGTGTTATTCTGCTCTTAGAAAGGAAAAATAGTTATTTAAAAAACGTATAAAAATTTGGAAACCGTCCAAGAGACGCGGGTTCAAATCCCGCGAAGTTCAAAATTTTTATGTTTTCTAAGGAAGTATATAACTGCAATCATTGACTATAAAGAACACCTGACATTATCTTACGTTGAAGTGAACTATTCTATTACCAATAACGGAACGGTTACGTATTTTGAATAAATTTCTCGAAAGTCTATATACTTTTGCCTTTTCGTATAGCTTTGATAGCTTAATACTTGGTAAGAAGGCCCATTTTTGGTCGAACTTTTGCTCTCCTGGCAGATTTCCAGGATATTTTGGACAAACATCCGCATGATGTAAAGTACATTTCTTTCCTGAATGTGATATGATGATGATAGATTGTTTGGACTGCCGAGTTTCGGTTAAAGTTGCATTTACTTAGAAATGTAAATTTTATGCAAACATTGCTGTTTAGATTTTGCCTCTTAGACATACTAGCATTAAATAAAATTATAATTACGGTGCGCAGCATTATCTTGCACATGTAGGTAATATCTCCAAAAATAGGCGGAAAGTGGAAAAAGGAGTGTCTTAACAATATGTTCCTTCTAGGTAGTGTTTTATGTAGAAAAGCGCCACGGTGGCTGATTAATTAATTTGAGAAAATCGATCTACTCATGACCAGGTCAGGCTAGGGCAGACTAGAAAGTGCGTAAAGTCATATATATGTATGTAGAATTTAAAAAAATAACATATTTCAGAGATGGATATCAATTCGCAATTATAACGCATTTTCAAATGTATACTATAATAACTTAGATTTTTAACAATTAGACTATGATTAACATTTTCATATTTCAATTTTTTTAGCTTCATGTTATATAGAAATAGTACCCCTATTTCGTTTAGAAATTGAACTCACGACCTGTCGCAATGATAGCTTCTATGCAACGCTTCTATGCACGCTTATGCCTCTGCGCAAAGACTGGCCGCCTAATTGGCAAATAAACAAGAAATAATATTGATAACACTTAATTTAATTGGAGGCATCGTTATCTTTCACCGCAGTTACTTAAACAACAAAGTAAATACGTTTTTATTTACGTTATATTCTATGAAGCATTCAAATCTCTTTCAAATGATAAGTGAAATACTTCAAAAAGGAGCATGTATTTTTAACATATGTAAGTAATAAGATCAACGAGTTTGAGTAGAAACAGTTTTAAGTAAGTTTCTTGTATTTTTCTCACGTATTTCGATAATTTTATTCTGTTATTTTTTTTTCTGTTTTCTGTTTTGTTCTGTTCTGTTATTTTTATTTTTTTCTCATGGTTATGTATGTTTCGAAAATTGGGCGGAAATCGGAGAACAATGTGTCTAACCTTGGCCAACCCTGTTATATGTAGAATATGACGTGGAGTTTAACAAAAAAATAATAACCTTAATAAATAATAAGCGCCAGGACAGCCTTAAGCCTTAATGTTTTATTATAAAGAAGACAAGATCTTAAATTTTCTAAGTGCATATTCATTATACACCTAGTTAAATGACTGAGATTTTTCTACATACAGAATAACTAGCGGCTCACTCGCGGCTTCGCCCACATACCACCCGTAATAATTTTAATATGCTAAAGTACAAGCACTATGTGGCTAAATGAGAGGACGTCATCGGCGGAAAGGGCGCCCCCCGTAGAACTCAAGTTTAGGCTTGCATTTGTAAACAGAGCGTTGAATTATTTTAATTTTACATTTTCTCGAAAAGTATACTTCCAAATTACATACAATAAAAGCGTATCTAATAATAAGAGTATCTTCATGAAATTTCGTTGGTGATAAAATTACTCTCGTTCGTAAATTTCAATATAATAGTAATATACGTAACGTACCAAATAAAAATCGATGAAATATTTTCTTACAAATTTCAATTATTTTTTGGCACAAAAAGTCTTATTCAAACTTATTGATAAGAAATGTGGTGTCGCGGACTTTTTTTTAGAAAATCGATGGCGTTTCTTATTATTGTTATTTCGTTATTTAAGGCGATCTCAGGCTTACACAGTAATGTTATATGAGCTATAGCACTCCTGAAGATTGTAGCTTTTATACAAAACAAAAAATGGAAATCAGACCAGTAGATCCAGAGATCTTAGCGTTTAAACAAACAAACAAAGTCTTCCGCTTTATTATATTAGTATAGATACCACATTAGTATTGATACGTACCACATTAGCATTGTACATTTAATAGTAATTGAAAAAATAATAATACTACACGATAATACACAGAATATAAAATAGTATGTTCTATAGAGAAATTACATATTATTTTTATTCCTTCACAATAATACATAATATATTCTTTAGAAAGCACTCTGTACTATGACGGCGGCTTTGTTCTAGTTAGTTTGCACATTTTCTTATGAAAATTAGTTATGGTGGCACAACTCTAAGAATTAGACATATGATATCGATAACTTTTTTGTAGATATTGATGTCCTCTATAAAACTGTAGTACATCCCTTTGCACCAATTTCCACAGCGTATAAGGATTTTCATAATCATTCATCAGCAAAGGCGCTACAGCCGCGGGTGGGCCTTGGCCTAGTCGAGAATATCCCTCCATTCTGCCTTATTCCTGGCTATCTTCTTCCAATTTTTCTCGCCCAGAGTTCTTCTCAAATCTTGCTCAACTCTATCCAACCATCTAAGTTTTGGTCTGCCTCGACTTCTCCGTCCATCTGATGTACCATACAACAAGGATTTAGGTGTTCTAGACTCACTCGTTCTCTCCACATGTGCGGCCCATCGTAGGCATCCAACCTTGATATTATTTACTATGCCTGGTTCGTTACACATGTGGTAGAGCTCGTGGTGGTACCGAGTTCGCCATTGCTCATTTTCCAACACTGCCCCGAATATGAGTTTTAAGATTTTGCGCTCAAAAATAAGTAGTGTGTTAGCGTCCTTTTTGCTCAGCACCCAACTCTCTGATCCTTCTATTTAGAGAAGTACTTTTATGCTTCTTGAACATATTTTGGATCGGAAGTATCTTAGCAGTCCGAAATAGTATTTGCTAGCCCTCATAATTCTTCTGTTTATTCTAAAGATACATTGTTGTCCTGCATTACTAAAGAACCGAGATACACAAATTCACTAACCCAGCCGAAAGTGCTACTCCCAATTATTATTGTTATATTGGACGGTAATGCGTGCATTTGTTTTGACGCCTTTAGATATTTTGTTTTCGTTGCATTTAGTTGAAATCCGGCTTCCTTAGTTGACTTTGTCAGAGCTTGGTAAGCACTTTCTACTGCAGGCAGAGTTCTTCTTATTAAATTCAGATCATCTGCATATCCTAACACTTGGACTGACTTAAAGAATATGTTGCCAGTAGTCTCAATCTTTGAGTCGCGGATACACTTATCTAATGCAACATTGAACAGCAGACAAGATAGCGCAACACCCTGTTTGAGTCCGTCATAAGTGCTAAATGGTTCCGCTAGGCACGCCTGAACTCTAACGGGGTTTCGATTATTTTCCAGCGTCATTTCGGTAAGGGAGATTAATTTACATGGAATACCGATTTCAATCATTGCCTGGTACAGGAAATTGCGGTGCAAGTTGTCATATGGTGCCTTGAAATCAATGAGCAAATGGTGTGTGGTCACATTAAATTTGAGAGTTTTCTCGAGGATCTGCCTTAGTGAAAATATTTGGTTTACTGTTGAGCGGTTAGGTCGGAAGCCGCATTGGTATTCTCCTAAAGAGGGTTCAACGTATTGTAACTGATATCCCAAACACCTTTTAAAATATTATTTAATAAATAATGCCTTGGCTCGTGATGTGTCTAGTGGTTAGAACTCTTTATTGTTGTGATCGTGAAGAACCCAAAATCTTTTAGAGATTCAGAGGAAACAGTGTTAAGAATTCCATATTATGCCATTAGAAGGTATCGCTTTAATAAGATATTTGCCACCAGAAGTTGTTCTTGTGTCAGTTATTTAGATAACTGCTGACTCGACAATATAACATTGTCATAACTCGAAGCTCGTCCGAAGATAAGCCAAGAGCGCGTCCTATCTTCCTCTCCACTATAACTGCGAACTAGTTATAATAAGAGGAAGAAAGAGTACGGGCCCCTCCCCGCCCTACACCGTGAGTTCCGACCAGACCGTGGCTTTACAGTCATCGTTGAACCCTCCGGGACGTTTGTGTGTGATCTTTCCGAAGGTACTTGTTACGCTTGTTTATATTAAGATTGTATTAGAATAGTGATTCGTGATGTTGATTGATTTGTGAGATCAATATAAGTCGTTGGAACGAACGCACTACCGCAAGGCGGCCGATATTTTAAATAAACGCACGGCACACACCTCACAGTCGTGTCTCGAACCGTAGGCGGACACTACTACATACACCAGAGTTCCAGGACATAAAATAGCACCACACACCCGTACGAGACAGGCGGACACTACTACATACACCGGAGCTGGGACATAAATAGCACCACACACCTACTACTCGTATACCAAGTCATAGACGTGGTATATAATATATCAATGACCAACGCCATACAAGCATAGCTTACGTATCGCGAGCGTACTGCGAGACGGCATCAGCCACGACATAGTTAATGTCGCTATAACAGTTCGCATAAGCCCATCACGTCAGCCTTCGCGACGTCAAGCAACATTCAATATTATAATATGGATCAAAGATCCACAATACGTGTCGCTCCTACACATATATTGCCTTTATAAGAAATTCGATCCTAAAAGATCGTGCCATCATAGGCTTCGAATTAGTATAGTATATTTATAATATACTTGGTACGAGTCCTTATGTGCATCATATTTATTAGTACCGTAGTACTTAAGAGTTCGACTCGACCGCTGCCTTCCGAGCATCACCACCACCTATATATACGAAACGACGGTCGCGACACTCGGGACGAGAATACACGAACGCGTCTCGATTAATATGATATTTAAAATATATAGTTTTTATTATTCATATTTAACTATGTTATTTATGTATATTGCCATGCATATTTTATTAAATTATTTATTTATTTATTTTTTTACCTATACTCAAGGTATATACTGTTACAGTATGGTTGTAGTTTGTCAGTATAAGGATTTTATTGGTACTTTTTTCATACGATAGTTATAGTTAGAGCAGAGTCACGCCGCTACGCTGCGCGCGACCATAAATACCGCATTATTTTATTATTACATGATTTTCTTTAGATTGATATTTTTAAATTCATGATATCTTTTGAATGGAATGTCCAATTTTAATTATTTAAAATACTTTTAAATTATATTTTTTAAAAAAGTATTTAAAAGGTATTGAAATAATTTTTAATAAAATATAATTTAATAGGATAAGGATTAATGCAGAGATGATTTGATTATTGCCGGCACTTTTATCAATTTTTTAAATGTAAAAAAGTAGTTATATTGGCATAACTATAGTAGTTGCACATATAATATCGCAGACTTTTTTATAGATATTGATGCGTTCTATAATACCGTAAAATATTGTTTTGTTCTATCATTAATAGTTTTTGCAGCGCATGCGATGACAGGTTTTTTATGACAATTCTTTTCACAACTTGGGTCACATTATTGCATTTTTATAAAGGATCCCTAATTTTTTTGAACATATAATATAGGCTATGTTTGTCAGTAAAGATGCAGCTTTCTGATGGTGAAAGAAATTTTGAAATTCGTCTGGTAGTTTTTGTGTGAAAACAAACAAACATACGTACAAAAATACAAATATTTCCTCTTTATAATATTAGTACAGATAGTATAGATTAGTATAGAAGATGTATATTACATATTTTAGACCTGAGTACCTATTGTTAAGATACTCCGTTCCCATTAAAACATTTTGGCCCCCTACTTTCCAACGAAATAACATTGCGTGTTAAGTGACGGAACGGAAGCTAGAAAATTAAAATATTAAATATTACATTGTTTTCTGGGAATCCAACCCACAACCCATCACGTTTACAAACACACGGTTGTGCCCCTGGACCGCGACTGGCTTCACTAGTTCACTCACATTCTCAACTAGTTCTTGCTAAGTTCTCAATAAGTAGGTATAATTTTAATTTCGCAATCAAAAATTAAATATGTACACACACCATACCATAACGAATATAATATATTTTTAAAATGAAAAACAAATGGAGCTAATTTCAAAGAAACAAATAACAAATATTAAAAGCTATTAAATAAGGAAACTCATTACAGAAGTGCAAACCCGAGAAAATTATTAGGAAGCTTCTCAGTAAATATTGCTGTCTCACTCATTAGTTAGATGTGCTATTAAAGTTGAAAAGAGATAGCATGATATTGCATTTTGCTGTAGAAATAATTTATAACTTTTATTAAGGAAAGCGAATAACTTTTATTTACAGCGTTGCTATGTTTTTATGGAGATCATTTGGCTTGCGACTGTCGTGGGTTCAATTCCCATTCGAGTGAGAAGTTTTTTATCCCTTTACCTGCGGCTTGAGGTCGAAATCAGTCTCATATAGACTTTACGCCGATTAGGTTACCTATGTATAGAATATGAAAATGACCTCAACCGCAGCAACTGGAAGTTCTCAAAAGTAGGTTAGGCAGTGAACGTGTTAATTTCTTAAAGTAGTCTTTATTTAAATTTCTTATCATTTACATGTGTTTTCTAAAAGAATGTAGTTTTGTAATATTTTAACTACCTCAGTGATGAAAGATAGAATCAATTGGAGTTGGTCGTCAGTTGCTAATAACACAAGTAGTTGGTTCATAGCTACAAATGTCCGTATATTTAATCACCGAGTGCCAACAAAGTGAATAAAAAGCGGTAATATAAACAATTTCAATGCTATTTAACTTTAGACAGCTATCTATAAAACTGACTTTGAAGTATTCAAATGATCGCAACTTAAACAACTTGATAGTAGAAACTGGTACAAAGAACGGTTGAAGCAAGTATTTAATACTCATTTATTGTTAGAACAGTTTTTAGTTAATTAAAAAACTGTTGCCGCTTTAATTAAGCGTAATAAGCGTTTTTCATATAAAATGTGTTGGTATACGCGATCGTAATCGTAAAAGGCTTTTTGAGAAATTAGACGTTTATTGTTGGGTAAAACCTTGAGTGTAGCCTTGGTTAGAATGCGTAAAAATGAAACTGTGATTTTGTGGTGTTTCCTTCTGTACTAGTTTAGTTAGATAGTAGGTTTGAATCTGTCGGGGCTTAAAATGTTTAGGTAAATTCTTAGTTATTACAAGACATAACAAGGATAGGGAGTAATTTAAATGGATCGTTTTCCTCTAGTCAGATAGATGAAAAACTTTTTCCCCGCTTTACGAAGAAGCGCAGCGTTGAGTTCCGTCGTTCAACACGAATATCTCAAAAATTACTGTTTGTTTTTAGGGTTCCGTATCCCAAAAGAAAAAATGGAACCCTTATTGGATCACTTTGTTCCTCGTCTGTCCGTCTGTCAAGACGTGATCTTAGGATCGTGTGTAGATATCTAGCTGAAATTAATATCCAATATCCAGGTCTACAGATGCTTTAAGCACAGAAAAGTTAAGCTTCTAAGTCAAGGCAACGAAAGGTAGCTTTTATGATTACAGATCTAATATCAACGAATAACTAATCTAGCAGAAACTAAAAAATAACAGAATGAAAACAGTCAAATAGTCAAACATACATGGAGATTGTCGGTTGGTTTCCTACTCAGAGGATTGAATCATTGATAAACCACAAAAATATCCAGTAAAGCCATAACATATTTTGCAGAATCAAGGATATCATTCTAAGCACCTGTATCAAAATGATAACCTAAAGTAACAAAAATAAAAATATTAAGCTGGAGATTTTTTTTAGACGCCAGTTGTGGCGCAGGGGCACAAGCTTGAGAATGTAAACGAGACAGTTTGTGGGGGTTGTTCGATTGTTGCTCGTGAAAAAATATTACTCCACAAGTAGGGTAGATAAATATTTTTAAAAATATAAATTTGAAAGTAGTGGAAATCAAATCCGCAACTCTTGAAAACCAAGCGCTCCAATCAAAAACGTATGGCTTAGTGGTCAGAGAACTTGAACAGCTTCCAAGTAGCGCCGATTAGAGTACCGCTCCGACCAATAAACATTTTCTAAAGTTATATTTTTCATATTCTTCTAAATAATACTACTGCATCCTGGCCTATACCGTGTATACACAAAATAAATCGATTATCAAAAAAAATCACAGGTTCCAATCCGAAAACATAAAACAAAAAAAATACTAATAAATATCCTCATCCACAATTTCATATCAGCAACCATTTCAAACAGACAGCCAAGATTAAATTACAGCCTCAATTCCCTTTGGTAAGGTTTACCAAAACAGTATTTACATGGCGTTTATGCGCCTTCAGCTTTATGGGTATAACCCATGTTATGTGTCACACACATGTAATACGCCCTGACCTTACTGATGCTGTTTTTTAAAAAAAAAAGCTGAATGTGCGTTTGATGGGTGCTAACTCATGAACGCATTATGAAAAGGAAAGGGGCCTTTTTAACATAAAGGGTTAATATAACGTGTTTTGTATGGAATGGATTACAAGGATTTCGTTGTGTTTGACCGTGTGGCCCAGGGACACAAGGGTGTGAGTGAAACGCGATAGTTGTGGGTTCGATCCCCACTCAAGGGAATAAATTATTATTTCTTAATATTTTTATTTTCTTCGCTCTGGCACGAAGGCAAAAGCTCGGCATTGAGTTCCGCCACTTCACACGTAATGTCTCGAAAAATACGGCAAAAAGTGTATGGAAGTGTATGAAACTATATTTAACAAGCCAACATTGACTTTCTTAAGTAACAAAAGAATTGGATATAGTGTTTCTAATTAAAACTATAAAAACTTTTGTTTTATAAAATAGTTAAGTACACTGCGCTGATATATGAAATGTAATGTCTAACAATGTCTAGAAGAAAATAATGTGGAATGGAAATATAACCAATAAAATGTATCATTTATTGATATTGATTAAGACTATACTTATATACTTGATGGTGTGGGTTCGATTTGTGCTTGTTGAAACGGTAATATTATTCTCCTTCTTTTGCTTTCCAAATTTTTATTGATAAATAAACGTTTTGGCATCAAGAGTCGGCGAAGTCACAGGCCTTAAGAGAGGATTCACCGAATTACATGGCAAATGGCAATGGCATGGCATGTATATAGATATAAATGTATATAGATAGTAAATAAATTTAATTTAAAATCTTAGTCTTATAATTAATTGCTAGAGTGTTAGTCTGTTTTCTAAGTCATTTATAACGTTCATTCGCTAACATAAAGCAACTATTATCTAATATAATGTTAACAACAGCCAACCTATAAACTGATCTACTCAATGGTCCTTTTACGATACAATGTAAAAAGTAGATGAGATCAACCCTTTTTTTGCTTTCTCTCAACCTTTTTAACCGTTTTACGTGTAGTACTCACGTAATATAAAGTTCCCTACTTTATGGTTCGATTTTTCTATGAAAAAGTTATTTGGAAATGTTTGGATTGTGAAATTCTTAGCAATAGTGCATTGACATGTTATTATTTGTATTAGGGGATATTGTTCCACAGTGCGATAAATTCAATATCGATCTATAGAATGACAAAAGGCGGCGTTAAGTTTCATCACTCAAAAATGTCTCTAAAATTTGGCAGAAAATGCAGGACGAAATGTCTTAACACGAGGTTCCCTCCGTTTACCTTGCCAAGCGTTAAAAATCGTGAGCTGTTATAATTTCTAATGGAGAGCCATGGAACAAGGTACACTTTACATTAGTACCTACACTAAGTCACAAAAACCATAATATTTTTCATCGTTTTTGCATATGTACTTTATTTTATTTTTTGTATTTTAGTTCAGTAGTTCATCTCATACTTTGAATTTATTTTATCATCATACTTTTCATAGGATTAGTGTATAGAAAAAAATCATCACCCACTGATTTGAATTGCAAAGTCGTTTTTGAGATGAATAGCTAGTTGCTCATATGCCTACATCACGGTAACCGTTTCAATGTAACCAATTTTGATATACATAAGATGCCGTCTTGGCGCAGGGACACAAGGTTCTGACTGTAACGCGAAGGTTGCGGGTTCGATCCCCACTCAAAGAAATTAATTATTATTTGTTATTCATTTTTTTTTATCAGCTTCACGCTGTATCCCGCACACTGCAGGGTAGGCAGAGAAAACCTAGTGTTAAGACACTCCGTTCCTCACTTTCTGCCGAATTCTGGAGGCATTGCGTGTTTAGTGGCAGAACTCAACGTCGTACTTTGCCTCGACACTAGAGCGAAGAAATATAAATTTAAGTAAATATTTCATCTCCTCGAGTGGGGATCGACCAACGACCAGTCGATTTTACAGTCACACTTTGTGCCTCTGCGCCACGACTGGCCTCAATTATTTCTTAATATTTCCATTTTTTTTTCTTCTTCTTTCTCTTTCTTCTCTCTGCTTACACTAGTGTAACCCATTGTACCGGCGGTCATTTAATCTCACGCAATTAGAATGTGTATCATACACAACGGGCTAAGCTGCAGTTAAAAGCTAATATATCTTATATCCATATATAACATTTACATTCACATTAACATAAACATTTTCTTTTCACCAGCAACTGGCAAAATATCTCTAATTGTAGTTCCACTTATAGCTGTTCAGAGCCCACAAAGCGAAACAGACGCTCAAGTTCCACAAGTAATTACTACGTGCCTATATAGGTATACCTTGTATATAGATGTATATATACCTGTATACAGTAGGTAGGAAGGTCTAAACGAACAAGTGTGCAAGCTCTTTGATGCAATGTTACATTGTTATTTTGATCCGTTGTAGGTACTTAATGAAAATTTTAAGTTTTGTTTTCGATTTTATAGTTATTGTAGGTTTAGTGTTCTTTCTTTGGAAATGGAACGCCATTACAAATATTGACTCGTTGGATAAAGTATAAGATAATTAATAGATAAAATAAATGTCAGGCCAGTCGTGGCGCAGGAGCACAAAGTGTTGCTCGGAATGTTATCAGATCCCACCGTTTTCGAAGATAATTTCGAGTTCATCAAAGGTTATAGGGGAAATAAATCCGGGTTAGGTGATGGTTTATGAGGAAGACTGCATTGACTGAGTATTTGGCAGTTCCTTGAAGTAGCATCTCCATCTATCCCTAACTGATGTACTACAAAGCAACGTCCCCTGGGAATGTCTGACGTAAAGACATTTTGCGATATCGTGCTTCGCTCTATCCTGAGCCACAGTTTCGAGTTTCAGCTCATTTGCTGGCACGTTTTGCTACTGTGTACTCCAGTCTGTCTTCAGAAGAGTTAGATTGCTGCCATTCCTTCTTTTTAATTGTCACCTCATGCACTATTCCTAAAATGCCAAGAACTCGCTTGCCCACCGTAGTGATTGAGCTCGATATGCTTATTGCCCGAGTAGAATACTAACCATTGATTGTCATAGATAAAAATTTATCTGCGATCGATAATATGACAGTCTAGAAACTAGATTAACGAACCTGGTAATCGAAAATCTTACGAGTTTGTTTTGTACGATTACATTGCAATGAAAAAAGCTGCATACATGTCGTATCTTTTGATTGTGAAGCTATAAGCTTTTTTTTCTGTGTTCCAAATCTGAACATTCGATATTAGTTTCAGTTACCTCATTCTCATGATTATTATAAGATTCTAAAAAAAGTAAACAAAGTCAGTTATATTTTAGAGCTATATATGTAGGTCTATAATAGCAACCCAAACGCAACGGTGTGTTATACCATATAGGTTTTAAAGTATCTTTATGTACTTTAAAGCCTATGTGGTATTCTAATGTATAAGCTTATTACTGTAAAGTTTCATCAAAATTTACTTAGTAATTTTTGCATAAAAATGGAACAAAACATCCAATACTAGTAGGATAGGATATGACCGTTTAACAAAAACATATATATCACACCAAAAACATGATCTAAGCCTAACAATAGTGCGTCATAAATATCGACATCCCGAGGGATCCCGCGGACAGATGTTCCGTGATGTATGTAAAGCAGCCACAGAGGGGTTTTCCGTATGCGATATATCTAGATTTGAATGTTTAGTTTTTTTGGCAAAAAAAAAACTTAATATTCAAAACAAGAGTGTATTTCCTAAAATGGACGTAGAAATTATCATTTTAACTTGTGAACACGCGTCGTGGCGCAACGGCTCTGACTGTTAACCCTTACAGTGAGTTTGATTTCCACTCGTGGGAATGAATTATTTTTACTTCATCGATCTAACGCGTATGTAACAAGACAACCGCGGCGCTAAGATCCGCATTCCTACTCAAGATACTCATATGTTTAAATTTTTATACGAGTAAAATTATTATTTCAAAACTATTATCGATTTCTATACAGTAAAGTAAGGAACCTATTTCCCTAGAGTTTAAACTACTTACCGAACTGTTTTCTATTCCACAGTGTATCCACGTCAATATTTCAATTTCAAATGCATTTTTATAGAATTTTAGCATTCAACTGGGGTCTACGGTTACGGTTTGATTTACATACGTTTATATTTTATTTATTTCTCATGATATGTGTCTCGGAATGTGTAGTAACTTCGAATCGGTAATATCGAATTATTTAGTTAGTATATAAAAATGTTATTTTCTTTATCAGTTTTTTATTTACTTGTTTGAAATAAAATAAAGATCAAATTGTCAAATATTTAAAAAACGTGTTAACATTTGAACTATATTGGAAACAACATAAATAAGTTGTAACAGGCATATAGGAACTTTTAGATATAATTTGAAATTATTAGATGATCCGTACGCCTTTTTGGCTTGTATTTTCTATAAAAAATCAAGACATTGCGAGTGGCGGAGCTCAAGGTCAAGTCGTGTCTTACCAGAGCGAGGACATTAAAAAATAGCACCCCTAGCAGGAGTCGAACCGCAAACCATCGCTTACAATCAGCCGTCCCACTGAGCCACAATGGTTATATAAATTGATGCACATGCTTTAAGGCTTCAGTACACGAAATGAAGCCTATATTCTCATTTGAAGTTAGCTATAGATGCCTGCGCAGTTCCAAACGTTAGGGCGGCCACAACTCGCTGACCGTACAAGGATAATATTATTTTATGCATCATTGACCAGATTCAGTGAGACGTACTTAGATAGATAATTGTTATTATGGATATTATTACCCTATTACATTATATTAAAATAGCTTAGATGGAACGATGTAAGGCTTAGTCGCAGCGACTCCTGTCAGCCGGCAGGGAGCATTTAAGACATTCCTCCAAGGCGACGCGCAACAGTGTGTCCGCTGGTGTTATGTGGCGAAGAAAGACTGCCACCCAACACGCCATGTTCAAAACAGGGGGAAGTGAAGGATAGGGCTACTAATAGCTACTACTACTACCATTACTACTAGAATGTTATAGGACAGATAGAACCGACGATGAAAGATTTATTTACTTTTGTCTATAGTGAAGAGATGGATGTTGATAAAAAATATATATTTTATATATAATACTAAAAACACAATTAATACTCCAGAATGTAATTATAAAATTGATATTTATTCAAAAGTAAATTGAAAATTATTCAAATATTAGTAAAAAATCGAAGTGTATTATGCAGAAGCAAAATCTACTGTAATTTATTACTACTTTTCCTTTGTGCATTGTGAAAAGAAAACTTTAAAATACATGACTTTTCTACAGTTTCATTTAATCATAGCTACTTTGTTAAGGGAGTATATATAAAGACAAGCGCTAGTCAGGCTCGCCCACTGAGTTCTATCTATATATAAAAATGGAGTTCTCGAACTTCTTCTGAAATTCAGGCTTAGCTTAGCTAGAGCCCTTTCATTTGATATCTCACTTGAAGTAGCAGCTTTAATACCAAATTTTGCCCTCCTTTTATGGTTATTATTTTTTAGGATTTAACCCGTACTACCCGTAGATGCTAGTTGCTAAATTTCATAATTCTAGGTCAACCAGATGTACTGTATTAATTTCGATTCCCTTTATAGTGCCGAAATACGAGGTTTTGGTATTTAAGGCTATTATTTTACAGTCACACTCTGTGCTACGATTGGCCTCGATATATATATGTAATAAGGGTCCCTTTATTCTTTAAAATGTACGCAACCCTAAAAATTGAACCCACAACCATTTCGTGTCCTATTTAAATACACTCCAACTGCCGGCACTTACAATTTATCCTGTCGTTTCAAAACAGTAAGTATAAGATGAAATTTAATGATCATTATTAACCTCTTTGGGCAAAATAGCAGTAAAAAAGCAAACGTAAAACGCCTATCCAAATTCACGGGGCTATTCCGCAGTATTATTTCAATATTAGACCCATATTTTAAGCTCATAATATTTTACGATTGACCTCTGGCCGACAAAGTTTTGGAGTTATTGCGGAACCCACTCACGTATCTTGTTTACGTGATATCAATTTATATAACAGATATTCTTTTTAATGAGCTTTTGAAAACCGCATGGTGGAGGTTTATTTTTTTTTTATTTCTTTTGATTATATTGCTTATGATCTGGTTAGATAAAGAGCGCCGTTGAGTTCCGCTATTAAAAATAAATGAACAAATGCATGAAATGACTTAACACTAGGCAATCTCTGTTAGCCCTGTTACATGTGGTGGTATTTCCATATTTTCTTTCTACTTACTTTACTTAATAAAGTAAACGCACAAATTTGATGTTTTTAATTTAATTTCCTTTATTGATGAGGACTTCTTGGCACTCCAATATTAAAAGCCGAAAATGTTATCAATGATTTTTTTCTTTGTTACATATTTAATATATACATATATAATTGACGTTTCCTTTACTTCCGTGACGGAACTCAACGCCCTGGTAAAATAAAGCACAACGCTCAGTTCCGGCACTCACTATATCTACTCTGCTGTATGGTTTGAAAAAATTAAGGTGAAAAACTCCTTTCATATATATTATTTCAATGTTCTGAAATCAATCTCTGAATCTAGTCTATTATAAAAGTGAACAAGTCATTGTTTTAGGCTTAATATAAAATCAGCACACAGTAGGCACAAAGCGTGACTGTAAAACTGACTGCTTGTGGGTTCGATCCCCACTTGACGAGATGAAATATTTACTTAAATTTATATTTCCATTTCTTCGCTCTGGTGTCGAGGCAAACCGCGGCGTTGAGTCCTGACACTCAACACGCAATGCCTCCAGAATTTGGCAGAAAGTGGGGAACAGAGTGTCTTAACACTAGGTTCCTTCTGTCTACCCTGCTGTGCGCGGGATACAACGTGAAGCTGATTTGATTTAATTTTATTTGATATCGCTTTTATTTTGATTTACAGTATTTTCTTTTTTACTTGAAGGTGTTGTATGCCGATTGGCTATAACAAATATTGTAATTATTTTAAGCTATATTGAGAATTCCTAGTAGAATTTGAATTATCGTCTTATTTTATTATTATTATCTATTGAAATGAATAAATAAAAAAATATATTTTTATGGAACTTTCACTTCAAGATAGAGTGGTAGGAAACATATTGTAGAGCAGCATATAGGCTCTTATATTAGAGAAACCGCGCTTCTTGTGCGAATGTACCTACCGCCTACTTAGATATAACACAACTAAAAAATTTTCTATTAAATATGACAAGTTTTTAAGTCCAAAATCAAAATAAATCCGAAAAGATTTAAATAACAGTTTATTATGTATATAGATAACGATAACTTTTCCGCATATCTTGTAATTTTACTGGCTTCAAGTAGACTAATATTAACCTAACTCAAGTTTGTCAGATTTTCTAAGTTTTATATCCAACATTATAAATAATAACATTTTAATATACTTATTACAGCAACACAAAATTCCTCTACATTGGTAGGGGAAACTTTGTGTTAAGGAATTCTGTTTTCCGATTTCCGTCTAATGTTCCAAATATTGCCGGTAGATTGGCAGAACTCAACGCAGCGCTTCTTCTTGTTATCAGAGCGAGAAAAATAAAAAAAAACGCATTTTCATGTGTAGAAATCGAACTCACAACCGTAATGTTTCCAGTCAGGTGTGCCACTTCGCCACGACACCTTCTCTAATATACAACAAAGTAAATAAATAAAATAAAATAACTACTGTTTCAAATTGAGATTAATTTCTATGTAAGATTTAATGAACGTACATACATTTCTCGACAATTTATACAAATTAGCCTCCGCGGGAGCTTCATGTTCATATTTAATTAGAAAAAGCATTTTCCTCGACTCTCTTAATACAATTGTGCTGAAAAATGATTGTTTATAACAACATAGAAACGGCATGTATGGGGCAGATTATATGGAAAAACGTATTATTTAGGTTTTTCTTAAATTGTGAGTGAATTGAATTAACCTAGTGTTAGTAGTCTAGAGAGCCACTTGTCTATGCTTTAGAAAATAGTATAATTTTGTAGTTTTACATTGTATCCCATATGCATATAGCAGGGAAGGTAAAGGGAACCTAGTATGGTACTCGTTCTCCACTCTCCGCCAATTTCTTGAGACATTGCGTTTTGAGTGGTGAACTTATTTTTGTGGGTTTACCAGAGAAAGGCAAATGAAATTATCCCACATTTATAGATAGACACTACGCCCTGCGCCACTACAGCCTCAAGAAGACTATTTAGAAAGTTATAAAAAATATGAATGTATCGTGATTCGAACTAGCCGCAGCTCTTGGAAACTGTCCAAGCGCACCTCACTAATTAAGCTATACTTTATCATAATTTACGTCAAAATTCTTGTACACTGGTTACAACGTTTTATTACTTATCGTTTCTTAATTTTTTCTTTCCTAAAAATATCTATCTATACGTACATACAAATAACATTGAAGAATCTGTCTGTGATTAGGTACCAAAAACATACAAACAATTTTGAAATGTTTGCCTATCTATCTATCTTTTTGACCGAGGTTCATCTTCAAAACAGCTAAAGTGATTGTTATGGAACTACCACTAATAGATAAAGAGGGTTATGTAGCAACATATAGCTTAGATAGTTGAATAAAAAAATATTTTTCTTTTATGACAATTTTTGCGAGAAAAAACATAAAAATACTCAATAGATTTAAATTATTATTTATTTAGTGCATAACAGCATACGTAACAATAATAAAATAATTAATCAAATTTTCTTAAATACACTTAATAATTGAAAATCAAGCGGGCGAAGACGCGCGGGGCCACTAGTGTTAAAATATATGTTTATGTTTTATTCATTTAAAGTTTGATTTAAACATATAATAAATCCTTCATTTTATACAATTTTTAATAAATACTGTTATATGTTACAGAACCCAATGCTAAAGGTTGTTTAAGAAATTGCTTAAGGCATACAGTTTATTTGTATTGGTTTTTCATTGGACATACAACTTTATATTTATATAATTTTTCCACGTTATTTATATGTAATACATAAATAAAAAATATTCCCAGTTGGACAAGAACCCGTAACAGATGTTTTCACTCAGATTTTCACTTACTAATAACATAACACACTATACTAATATAAACTGATTAACTTTTTCAACTAAGTTTATGAACCAGTCGAATTTGCAAACGGTTTATTAGCACCTTCTTGAGGTAGATAAAAGGAATCCATACATTATCGTTGTGAGTTCAATATCCTCTCTTAAGTATTGTTATACTAATGCGGTGTATAGTTACGTCACTCCAAGAAACGTCTCCAAAATAAAATCATTATAAAAGATGTTTCTGTTGAGTGTTGATTGATTTTTTTTTCCTTACTTCGAAAGGAAAAACGGGACCCTTATAGGTTCACCTTGTTGTTCGTCCCTCCGTCTGTCAAAACCCTTTTACTCAGAAACTCGGGGAGATATGTCTGTATTTTTTGTCAAATACTCAGGTCTACCTTAGAGCTGTGAAAAATCTAACTTCTCAGCCAACACAATCAAAAGGTACAGCCGTTTTTGACACAAATGTCTGCAAAATTTTAAAACTCGCAAGGGAATCAAAACCTACAGGGTACTCTTCACTGGGTACACACTTGAACTCACAGTTTTGAAATTTTGTACGAAGCAACAGCTTATACCACAGATAAAGGAAAATTTGTGAAACTTTATAGGTATTCCATAGAAAAAAAATATTACAAACTTATATTTGTAGTTCATTTCATACTAAATTAGTGTATCTGCCCGTAAATATAAGTTTCTCAACTTTTAATATATACTTCCCATTGACCTACAATCCTGAAATTAGTACGGAAGCCTCGATGGCCGAGTCCGTCTCGTACTTAACCGGTTTTTCCGGTTATTTATTAAAATGAATGGCTAAAATCAATGCCGCGGTTTGTCTTTTACCTGAGTGGAACATAAAAATATTTATTCCCCGATAGGGAATCGAACCCACAACCATCGCATTTATAGTCAAACATCACAAAGGCTTTAAAATTACGCAATGCATTATTTTTATAGTTTCATACTGTATCCCGCACATAACAGGATAAGCAAAGGGAACCTGGAAACCTAGTGTTAAGACAATCCATTCCCATTAAGAAAGTGTCTTAATGGGAATGGATTGTCTTAACACTAGGTTTCCAGGTTCCCTCTGCTTCCTACTTCCCACCGAATTCTGAGGACGTTGCGTGTTGTGTGGTGGAATATAACCCCGCGCTTTGCCTCCTTACCGGAATGAGAAAATGAAGATTATATTTTCCAAGTAGGAATCGAACTCACATGTACATATATAAATATATAATACACACATACAAATATATACAAATACGTACAACTGTTGGACATGTAATAAAAAGATTTATTACTTTTTAAGCTGGCGTCCGGACCCGATATAATATGTAAGTCTGCTTTGGAGTAAAATGTCGTCGCTTAAATATTTTATTTCCCTTTTAAATTGTTCTGCTACACTAATCTAGTAACCTGACTTTCTCTGTTTTTTAAGTTCATGCTGTATGACACATATAGCAAGGTAGGTAAATGGAACCTAGAGTTAAGTAACTTTATTATTCAATGTCCGCCAAATCTGTATCTTTCGAGACATTGGGAATGTCTCCAAAATTCGGCCGGAATCGAATCCACAAATACCTGTCGCACTTAGTCTCACGTTTGTACTACTGTCTTTTTCTGTTTTCCATTTCGGGATAACTAGCATTTACCTAGGACTTTTGTTTTCAGCTTCACGCTGTATCCCGCACACATCAGGGTAGGCAGACTTATACTGCTTTAAAAGAACCGAGAAATGTGTACAAGTTAACATTTGAGACATTCTAAGTGCCCGAGGTGACTGACCATAGGTACAGTGGGGCATGTCGGAAAATCGCGACACTTCTTCAATCCTCGATAAATACACTATCAAATATAAGTAAGAATGTGCAAACGCAAAAAATGTTTTCCAATACAAACCAGTAGTACCGCTCAACCAAACAAACTTAATTTTTATAATATGAGTTAGAATAGATTACACTTTTTAAAGTATGGCCGTGACGTTTCTTGTTAAAAAGTCGCGTGACTTCACTTATTTCATTTATATACAATTCGAACTTTTTTAATTAGCTTTACTGAATATAAAAGTTTTTAATTAACGCAATTAAGGTGTTGTTGGTGTCCGTTTGACCCAACTGTATTTTTTTCAACTTTATGCTTTATCCTGGGAAAACGTAGAAAATCTCGTGCAGTTAGAGACATCCGTTTTCCAATTTTCACTTAAGCGACATATAAGTGAGTGGCGGAACTCAACGCCATGTCCTTATCTTGCTGATCAGAGCGAGGAAATGAAATTATTTAGTTATAATAATTCCTTCGAATGGGAATAAAACCCCGCTCTATCAAGTTTATATAAAACTTTGGCCCACACACATGTTCGCACATTCTTTAAAAAAAACTGCTATTATATTGTACATTTTTGTGAGGCTAGTCGTGACGCATGATCACAAGCATGTAACTGTAAACGAGACAGGTTGTGGGTTCGATTCTGTAGAGTTCCGTAAAGTTCCGTCTCTCAATTCCCCCAAAATTCGGCGGAAAGTAGGGAACGGAATTATCCTAATGAGAATAGAATGTCACTAGGTTCCTAGGTTCCCTCTATCTACACTGCTATGAGCTAAATACAGCGTGAAGCTACAAAAAATTTTTTTTCAACAATTTTATTATGATTATTCAATTACGCTTTCCAAAAGTTTTAAAATATGAAAAATTTTACAGTAACCATTACGTTATACAGTGATCTAGGAAAATGGGTCGGTTGAGTAATGAAAAAGCTTTAAGTGTCACTTATAACGAATAAAATTAGTTTTATAATAAAAAAATACTTACTTTTATTCGGTAAAAGTTATATTTCAATCGGACAAGTGGCTCAATTATATATAATGCTAATATTAAATGTAGGTCTCAGATCGAATCCCGTGATAGGACTTTTTATTGAACATTGTAAAAAATATATGTTATGAAGGTGAGTTGAAAGTGATTCATAAGAACATTATTTTTAATGTCCGGGCGTTACGCATAGTGCCCGTATTTATCCCTTAGTCCAGTCTAACTGTAAACGTAATGGTATGGAATGGTAATGGTATCTATAATTTGGGCGCGAATCGGACTACCTACCCAGCTTTATGCGGGATACAGTGTGAAGCGTGAAATACCTGGGTCGGTAGATTAGTGAGATAGTGAAAAAAAATAAAACTAAATTATAGAGAACTGATATATTCTGAAAATAATTCATTTACACAAGTGGGAATTGGATTCCCAACTGTCGCGCTCCAAGTCAGACGCTGTGCCGCTGCGTCGAGGGAGCCTCAATATGTACAGTTTTAAATGTATTATTTCGGTAACAGAAAAAAAACAACATCTAAGGCCGTCGTGGCGCAGGAGCAATAGCGTGCTACTGTAAACGCTTCGGTTGTGGTGTCAATTCCCTCTTGAAGGAATAAAATATTTAATATTATAATTTCTTCACTCTGATCAACGAGGCAAAGCGCGGCGTTTAGTTATGCCACTCAACACGCAAAGCCTTAAGAATTCGTCCGAAAGTGGGGCATAAAAGTGTCCTAATGGGAGACAGAGTGTCCTTACACTAGGTTCCCAGGTTCCCTCTATTCAATACAACGCTTAAAACAGCGTGAAGCTAAAAAAAACACAATCTAAATATAAACAACTTTCTTAATAGTTAGTACTACTTTTATATTTTTACCACAACAATAGCTTTTATGTGAAATTTCCATACTTCATAAAGTAAACATTTACGCGGTTTCACTTTGTCACATACGTGTATGTGTGCATAACTGAAGAGCACCAGCGCTTTGACAGATGATGGATATCAGTTAAATTTAAGTTTATAAAAGAGAGTGAAAAATGTACCTTGAAACCGTCGTGGCCCGGGGGTGCAGACGTGTAAAAGTGACGGATGTGGGTTCGATTCCCATTCGGGGAATGAAATGTTTATTATAGTCATTTCCTCGCTCTGGTAACGAGGCAAAGCGCGGGGTTGAGTATCGCCACTCATCACACAATGCCTCGAGAATTCTGCTGAAAATCGGATCGGAAGTGTTTTAATGAGAACGGAATGTCTTATCAGTAAATTCACAGGTCCCCAGTGCCTACAATGTTATATGCGGGATGCAGCGTGAAACTAATAAAGTGGAGAACGGAGTGTCTTAACACTAGGTTCCCTCGGCCTACCCTGCTGTGTGTAATACAGCGTGAAGCTGATTTGTATCCATAGTTATTTATTAGGTGTTACATAAAACACACCCTCATTGCGCCATTAAGGCGTCGTCTATAAATAATTCTATAGTACAAGTATAATCTACTAGTAGAAGCTATTAAGTTTTTTCATCATTGCCTAGTGCGTCGGAGGTCACTGGTTCGGAAATTTATAAGTGGGGCAATTTATAAAGTAACGTTTTATATTATAGATATTTTTAGATCACTCTCTTATCTATATAAATCGGTGTGTATGTATTTCTATTAATTTTGATAGAGAAAATAGACGAGTGACAATGCACAGTTTGAAGGGGCCTCTTATATAACTTAGGGTCTGTTCGCAAGTCCCAAGCACTGTTTTGATGTAGTGGGTTCGATCGCTATTTGAGATAGGAATCAGTTGCATATTCGAGTTCTGGCAAGAAAAGCGAGGCGTTGAATTTTACCACTCAACATGCAACCGCGAATTCGGGTGGATTGCTGAAAACTGAGTGTCATGACACTAGGCAGAGAGGTTCTAGTGCCATGACACTTAGTTTAGACTATTATATACGAGATAAAGTTTAAAGTTGAAAAAATAAAATTCACAACCACCGTACTTACAGTTACTTCATGATTGCACATACATCGTAGTCGTATGAGAGAACGTAATATTGAGAATTTCCTTCCGTAGAGAAGGAAATTTCCGCACAATTTTAAAACGTTAATTGCTTGTTAATCAATCAACGGGTGTATTTTATATTCCTCGCTTTGATTCAATCAACACAAAGTGAATCAAAGCGAGGAATATAAAATAATCTATTCCTGAAAATGGAAATCGAACACTCAACCGAAGCGTTTACATGAAGACGCTGTGCTATTGTGCCAAGAATCGAATTTATAATTATATACTATTTTACCATTTTATTATGACTAGAGGCTGTTGTGCCACATAGCATAAGCGTAGGGCTGTAAATGCGACGGTTGTGGGCTCAATTCTCACTAGGGTAATAAATGATTACTCATTTATATTTTAATTTCTCTGCTCTCGTGACAAGGCAAAGCGCGGCTTAGAGTTCCGCCATTCAAGACTCGAAAATTTGGCGGAAAGTGGGGAACGGAGTGTCTCAACATTAGGTTCCCTCAGCCTATTCCGCTATATATCTACGAGAAAATAAAAAAATAAATACTTCATACACATACATACATAAATATATATAGATCTCCGTATATTAATTCAGGTTTTTACTCTACTACTGTTTTTAATGAGACCGCCCGCCCTATTAAGAATGTTTTGTATTTCCGCCCTTGCTTGCTTCATGCGAAGTGTTCACTATTATGCTATGCATTACTTTTCATATTTTTAGTTGAAAAAATAAAACGCTGTGAATTTTAAATTTTACGCTACGCCTAAATTTATTGAATGTCTGATTGTAGCCGCTACAGTTGTGGATTCGAATCCTCGATTGGCGAGTTTTTTGATAATTTAAAGAATTTTTTATAAGAATCTCACCAAAAGTGCACTGATATTAGCCTAATCTGGAGTGGTTTGCTAGTAACATTTGAAAAGTTCTATTAGTCCGGTCCTGGCTCCATCATCAGAACAGACTATGATTGTCACCTCTGCTATGTACAACTACTACTTACTATATTACATAGTAATACACGCTGATACAAATTGCTTAGAGGTCAAATTCAGTTTCTTAGATATTATAACATAGTTATGCTTACAATTTATAAAAAATATATTTAGCAAAGGCAAAACCTAAACGTGAATGAGATGAAAAGAAATGCCATATATTATACCAAAATCCGGCATTTCGATAAACAGAAGTGATACAGTTAAAGTTTCTTTGACTGCACTTGGCAGGTGTCAATTCGGATATTGTTTTGGATTTATGCGACGATTTTGATCTAGCTTAACCTAAGGATTGCTGCTATGAAATATATATCCAACTATACAATAGATTTCTTATATATTACTTTACGGATACAAAATAAATGAAATTATATATTTTTTTAACAATTTTTAAGTGTTCACACTTAGGAAAAATACTTCTTAGAAAGTGAGTGCGCTACGTTGAAATTTTTATACGTTTTCTAAAAAAATATTAAAACTTTAACAAAAACTGGAAAAGCGGCGGTTGTGGGTTCGGTTTCCACTCAAAGAATGAATTATTTTAATTTCCTCACTCTAATATCAAGGACAAAGCGCGTTGAGTTCACTGAGTATCTCATATATTAGGCGGAAAGAAAAGGAATGAAGTACCTTAACACTAGGTTCCCTCTGCCCATCCTGCTTTATGCGGGATAAAGCGTGAATCTACAGAGAAATCTTTTATAGATTCTAAAAGTGAGTTCCTATAATAATGCAGATTTGCTCCGAGACGTTGCTCTACACATTCTTTGTTACAGCAACTCAGAGTTAAGTTCGCGAGAAGAATTCAAATTAAAACGTTGGCAATACTATTGTAAATTAAAACAGTGAAGCCATTCGTTTCATTTACAGTAAAGGTTCCAGGTTTTAAGTTGATGAATTCTTATATAGTGGTTTATACATTTTTATTTTTCGTTTAGACGTACGAGTACCAACTTGTAGGAATATTTTTACTTTGACATTTTTTTTAAAATAGCTATTTCAATAACGTTTTGTTGGATTGGATATTTTATAATGTTTTTCAAGTGATAATTCGTTATTTTTAAATATATATATTGTTAGAAATCGGAAGCGGTTAACGTTTTTAAAAAAACACGATAAAAACACTTATCGTCTATATGATTCTAAACTATTTGGAAAGGGATACTATGTAATTGCATTGCCCCCGATTGACACAATCCCACTGCTTTTATAGTTGTTTTCACCTAAATCTATCCTCTTTTACACGAGTTCGCTAACAATATATTATATATATCTTTGGCTTCGCCACCGTAGTCATATAGACCTACACACATACCAAATATACCTACGTCATATTTTTTTTTATTATTTTTTTTTATTAGCTTCACGCTGTATCCCGCACACAGCAGGGTAGGCAGAGGGAACCTAGTGTTAAGACACTCCGTTCCCCACTTTCTGCCGGATTCTGGAGGCATTGCGTGTTGAGTGGCAGAACTCAACGCCGTGCTTAACCTTGACACCAGAGCGAAGAAATGGAAATATAAATTTAAGTAAATATTTCATCTCCTCGAGTGGGGATCGAACCCACAACCAGTCGGTTTTGCAGTCACACCTCGTGCCGCTGCGCCACGACCGGCCTCAGCAGGCCTAGGCAAGACGTAAGGCCACACGCGTGCGACTGCAAACATGACTGATTGTGGGTTCGATTCCCACTCGAGGAAATGAAATAATTTATATTTTCATTTCGTCGTCCTAGTGTCGAGACGAGACTCAGCCTAGTGTTGCTGCCAAAAGCCATCATGGAAACTTGTCTAATTAGATGAATTAGATAAATTATTTTTTATTTCAGTTTAATATAACAGGCAAAGCTACAGAATAATATGTGTATTTAGAGGTAACAAAATAAACGTCACACATTTCAATTCGCACAGAAACAAAAGGCAATTTCCTAACTCTCCATTATAAGAGGATCGCGAAACCGAATGACCCTAATCGACTTGTCAAATAATAGAAGGAAACAGACAAAGTGTTTAATGGAAGTGATATAATATAAGTGTTTTTTTTTTCTCGCACATGGCAGGGAAGGCAGAGGGAACCTGGAAACCCAGTGAGTGGCGGAAATCAATACCGCGCTTTGTCAATTAGTAGATGTAGAAAATGATCATAATTCATTACCCCAACTGAGAATGGAACTCACAACCGTTGCATTTATAATCTTAAGCTTACGAGAAAAAAAAAGATTACGAGATTATTTGCAAATTGGTCAAACTGTCGAAAGATTCCATTCCGTTTCATTGATTATGGCCGAAACTTCGATAAAATAACCGTGTTAAGAGGCGGTACTCAACGCCGCGCTTTGTCTCGTCACCGTGGCGAAAAAATAAAAACATTAAATAATTCAGTCCACCCATTGGAAACTAAACACACGACCACTGCGCCACAACGGCTGATTTTCTTATAATACCAACTCTACCACTTCTACACTAGCAATTGTTCGCATGAGCTTGCAACATTCCATCCTCGGGGCCCTCGTCAGTCCTCCGGACACATACAACAGATGTACGAAATAGTTTTCGTGACGTTTAGAGTTTTATGCTCTAATTGATTTTCTATATCATTTACCAGACCTTTTATTTGTTTATTGAGGCCAGTCGTGGCGCAGTAGCTCAAGCGAGTGATTGTAAACGCCACAGGCTGTGGGTTCGGTTGCCGCTTGAGGAATTGAAATATTTAACATTTTCATTTTATCTCTCTTCTTTGTAAACGAGGCAAATAAGCGGCGTTAAGTTTCACCACTCAACAACACAAAGCCTCGAGAATTCGGCCGAAAGTAGGGAATGGAAGTGTCTTAACACTAGGTTTCCAGGTCTCCTGTGATAACATTATATACTAGCGGCCCCGCGCAGCTTTGCCTGCTTAAAGTATACGAATATTTATTTAATATTATTTAAATGTATTTAGGAAAAAAATATTGATAACTAAATCATAAATAATTATTAAAAAATAATTATTTTAGTATGATTATCTGTACTGTGATCCACATAATAAATTTTAATTTGAATCTTTTGAGCTTTGCGCAAAAAAATTCATATTAGAAAAATGTTTAGTCATTTCACATCTTTCTAGGTAAACGGTAGGTACGCGTTCACGACCAACGCGGTTACTTCTGTATAAAATTCGATTCCGAGAGAATTCCGGGATAAAATAAACCTATATGTTGCTCCACAACCTCCTTTAGTGCTCAGTGGTAGTCGCATAACAATCAATTCGACTTTTCCGGAGAAATAGAATGACATATAGAAAAAAAAATCTTTATTTTTTGGTATTGTGTTAATAAATATATACATTTGAAAAAACACCGCTATTTTGAAATCTCAAAGAGACTATATTTATATTATTTAATTAATATATATAAAGATATAGACAAACCAGATTCGGTATTGCGTGGGGAATTGAGTCTCTGAACACTAGGTTCCTTTTGCTATAAAAAATACTCATTTATATCGCTAAATTTATATTTGGAAATATTTTTGTAACTATTTTATTTCAATATCGTAACTATAAGCCACAATTTTTGAAAAGAAAATAATTATTAGTTAAAAAAACTAACACATAAAACAAATAAAACCAATGTAATGAGCACAAACTCGATATATTTTCTTAATTCCATCATCAGGCCAGCTCGATGGTACCAGTGTATTGTAAAAGCGTGTAATTCAGATTTTTAGATTTTATCAACTAGTTGTTAAAGCTCGACCTAATAAAAGCGTATTGATAATCATGATTCAAAATTGAAAAGAATAAGCAAGAAAAATGGAAAATTCCGTTTTTTTCCGTTTTTATAGAGATAACGGAAAATCTTGTCTTAGTGCTCTATTATACTCATTAACCTACTTAAAAATCAAACTTCAACTTTCTAATTCCAGTAGTTTCGTCTGTGCGTTGTCACTCAGTAATAGAATAGTTTTATAAATTATAATTAAAGAGGCCGTCGTGGCCCTTAAGGTATGACTGTACGCGATTGTTGTGGGCTCGATTCCCACTAGGGAGAATGAGTTATTATCTATACTTATAATAAATCTGTAGAGAGGTCAATTCTGTACATGAAATATATTTTCAAAATAACTATCAGGGGGTGATTAGTGATCGATACTGATGCCAAAAATGCAATCAGTAAAATTTTTGTCTGTCTGTCTGTATATTCTTTATAGAAACAAAAACTACTTGACGGATTTTAACGAAACTTGATATAGTTATTCTTCATACTCCTGGGCAGGTCATAGTATAAGTACTTTTCATCACGCTACAATCAGTAGGAGCAGAGCAGTGAAAGGAAATGTTGGGAAAACGGGAGAAGTTACTTGATTTTTTAAGCTTCCGTCGTGTGTGCATCCTTAATGGTTAAAGCTACAGCGAAACCATGTATAACGGAAATATTCTACATAAAATTATAAAAAAAATATGCCAAAACAGCATATGTCTATCTTTTATGGTTGACTCACAAAATCATATTAGAAGTCATTATAGTTGTCAATCAATTCTTAGCTTATTAAATCAATAATCATGTATTTTAAACGGGCGAAGCCGTGGGCGGGCCGCTAGTTTATTAATATTATCATTTCTTCGCTCTGTAACCAAGGCAAAACACGCAACGCCTCAAATACTTTGGCGACAAATATCGAACAGAGTGTTTTAACACTATTTTCCAACTCTGTTATATGCAGGATACAGAGTGAAACTAAAAAAATAATAAAAGTAGATATACTACGCACATAATAATTATGCATCTATCGTCTAAAATAACTCAAAGTTAGTATAAAGGCGAGGCAAGGTAGTCCTTTGTTAGATTCCTTGCCTCATATTATATACCTCTCACATTCAAAAGCTTCATCTTACATTCACTTTGGCCTCAAACGTTCGGGAGTTTGTTTAATAACTTCTGTTAAGTGTATGTAGAAGGAAAAAATATTAAAATTGCCTACGAAAGCATCTTGTAATGCACCTTTGTAAGAAAAAGCTGGTAAAAACTCTCGCTTTTTTATTATGTTAGGTTTTATTTTATTTTTTTAAATTATTTTAAGCTGTATTTATGTAGAAAAGTAGCCAGAGGCAGCCTAGTGTTAAGACAGTCCGCTCTCTACGCACCGAACAATTTTCCGAAAAACAGTTCGTGTCACTCAGGCTTCATATATTCCTTATTTAAATACACTACACACGTTTATCTAACAATATACTTTTTAGCTTAACGTTGTACCGCACAAATTAGGGTAGGCAGAGGGAACCTAGGAACGTAGAGTTAAGAAACTCCGTCAACGCCGCGCTTTGCCTCGTTACCTAGTGGGATAGACACTAACTTAGTGTTAAGAGACCACGTACCCCATTTTCCACTGGAAATTTTGAGACAAGGAAAGCAAAATATCAAAAATATAATGGCCCTATAATAGAACCCACAACCGTCGCCATTACAGTCGTACGCTTGTGGCGGCCCCATGTAATTTGTACCGCTACACGTACGCTTTCACTGAAAATGAGACGGTTGTGGATTTTATTCTCACTGGAAGAATATATGTATTTAACTTTTTTTTTCAGCGCGGGGTTAAGTTTCGCCACCCGACACACAATGTCACGGAAATTGGACGGTACGAAGAACCGTCCGAACTGACGGGTCGAAGAAAGTTCTGTCTAGCTCTTTGAAATGATTACGAATTCGAATCCCATATATGAAGTAAGCGAAAGATGAACTACAGTAAAATCTATATCTATATTTTTCTATTAATATTATAAAGCTAAAGAATTTATTTGGTTGAACGTTAATATTCGAGCCCATTTAACGATCTTAGGAGCTAAAGGTTCGAATACAAAAATATTTTTGCCTTAGGTAGCCCATGTATAGAAGAGGCTATATTACATGACGCTGATGATGAAGACTATAGGGTAAATGTTTTGATGTACGACATTGCCTGGGGGGTAACCTCGTCATGTTGTAACCGACTCCTCACTCTACTCAATAAAATTTTTAAATAAAATTATTTAAATAATAATTTTAATTTTAATATTTAGCTCGTGATACGTCTAATATAATAAATAATAAAAATAAAATAAAAAAAAAAAAAAAATCTTTTATTTCCAAGCGACACGGGCTCATAGTTGGTTAGTACAATGAATTACTTAAGAACTATGTTAGTAACATAAAATACAAACAAGGATAACATACAATAAAATACAATAAAATAAAATAAAAATAATATAAAATACAATACAAAAATATTATTCAAAGAAAAATTAATTACAAATCCAAATATAAATATAAATAAATAAATAAGTAAAATAAATAAAGAAATAGCTACCACAGAGAGATTGACCCGGCTACATTTTGCACATGCAACCTGATAAACCTCCCCATGGTCGGCCCATCCAATCTATCTGCGAATACATTCAGGATGCTGTTGGTGCTTACCCTTACCCTTTGTATTACTGACGCCACCTTTTTACGCATTATCGCGAAATAATCGTCTGTGTGAGCATCTGCAAACATGCCTGACGCACTACAGTGATAAGGGAGCCTCAACAGCGCCCTGAAGGCATTATTATATTGTACTCGCAGAATGTGGGCTGCTCTTTGGGTACAGCTAGCCCACAGGCCGCTGGTGTAAAATGTTTGGCAGTAAGCTTTAAATAGTGCAATTTTAATAGGTAATGAGCAACCAGCAAACCTTCGAGCCAGCATGTTAGCCCTTACAGCCAATGCCCTGCGCTCTCTTTCCATGTCTTTATCATCTTTTAAGTTTTCAGTAACAATGTGTCCCAGATATTTAAATTCAGTTACTCTATTTACAAGTTTTCCACTAAGTTGTACAGGAAGGACACATGTTGGACTTTTATTTTTCCCTATAAAGACTAACAACTCACTTTTCTTAGGATTATATATTAGGCCATGCTGCTTAGCATATTCTTCACTGATTGATATTAACTTTCTAATTCCGCATATTGAGGGACTCAACAACACCATGTCGTCTGCATAACTTAAGTTATTTACACAATATAGTTAGAACACTTCCGTAGTGATCGTAAATAATCCAAGATCTTTTAGATATTCAGAGAAAGCAGTATTAAGAAGAAGATAAATAAAATGTCACAGTCTGTCCGTTTTAATCTCTCGTGACATTTCTTAAGTATGTCGAAGACGTCCTATCTTCCTCTCAACTATAATTGTGTAGACTCGTTGGTTATAATAAAAGGAAGACAGCGCCAAGTGCACCGCCCGCGCCCCTACACCGTGAAGACCTACCAGACCGTGGTTGCAGCAGTCTATATTGAACCCTCCGAGACGTTTGTGTGTGACCTTTCTGAACGTACTGGTTACGTTTGCTTATATTAAAATTGTATTAGAATGGTGATTCGTGACGTTGATTGATTTGTGAGATCAATATAAGTCGTTGGAACGAACGCGCTACTGCAGGGGCGGCCGATATGTTAAATAAACGCACGGCGCACAGCCCACAGTCGTGTCTCGAACCGTAGGCGGACACAACTACATACACCAGAGTTCCAGGACATAGAATAGTACCACACACCTACTTATCATACAACGGGTTATAGAACAACTGTAGAAACTGTTTTACATACATGTATGTCCAATACCATACAAGCATCCCTTATGCATCGTAAGCGCACCGTGAAACAACGTCGATCTCAGTTTAACAATAAAAGGCCATTTGCCTAGACAAGCATATTAGTAACAGCGAAACCAAGCAGCAGTCGGTTGTGACTCCATATCAGTTATCAGTAAAACATAGGGTCAATGAACTCCGACAATCGTACAAATAGTTTATAATTAATATTTTGTTACTGTCTAATATCTTTAAAATAATTAATTAAATATCTTGACAGATTATCTTTATTGTAGGACATTAAATAGACTCATATTATATAATGTCTATAAATTGTAAATACGTATTTTGTTATAATAATTTTATATCATATTATGAATGATATTATTATATTTATATTTCCTTTTATAGTAACATGTTAAATATTTACTAATATAATACATAGACATTACATTTACAAGTAATTATAATTCACCAAATCTATTTAACTCTCATTTCACAATTCACATACAAGAATTTGACAAAAATGGCGGCATTCTGCGTAGATTAATATAATTGTAATTTTATATAACCTCATAAAAACATATTCATGTATTTATTTCCATTTACTAAATAAATAATAATTATCTCTGGATATTGACGGCATTGTATGCATTAATATTACTCTTCTTTGTTTTAATAATAATCTATTAAAAACTTACCGACGAAGTATTCCAAAACAAGCAAATACGTAATAAGCACTAATCACTTATCTTCCTAGCTCGAACACTTATATCACTACACCTTGAATACTTATATCACTATTACTCTACTCACTATTATAAAAGATTTAACTAAATATATATTAATTAATTAGAAATTAAAACTTCACTAAATATTTTGAATAACTATCCTTTACCAGGCGCGTCCGCCATTTTCCTTCTCTTTCTTTACATTTCTATTGAGTTTGACGTTGACAGTAGCTTATTCAGCCAAAATGATATTTTACAATAATAAAAATATTATTTATGTTATTATTAATTTTTAATTATAGTATACAACGATTAAATATAATTATTAAATTATTTTTAATAAATTATACCTGCGTGTTTTACCTACGGTATATTACGTCACATTAATATTACTTGTGAACGGAACGCGTAATTAAAGAACTGAATTAAACTATTATTTATAAGATTATATTTATCTTAAGTTTATATTAATTATATTTATAATATTTTTTATGAATGATTATTTTTTTTAATTAATTATATTATTTACCTACACAATTTAGTTCTGGTTCGGATCGTTATAATATGTCACATACAACTCTTAGTTTTTTTAATTTGAACACATGAGTGAAAAAAAAGGAAAAGCTAGTTATAGTTATAAAACAATTTTTTACATTTTAAAAGTTAACTTTGAAATAAAAAAAAAAATCAGTTAAGTAGACTGACTAATCAGTACAACTTTGATCCCCAATGATCAATCAGTTTAGCATTATATCACCAAATATCCGTTTGCTTCACTAAATAATAGTTTATAATTGTTTTTAACATTTGAAAACTAATAATTAGTGAGGCAAATGGATATTTGGTGAGAGCCGATTATTATGTAAAAATATTAAATACACAAAATTTAATATTTAAGATACAAACATTATAAAAGAAAACAGCTTATTTCGCTTTCGCGGATCGCAGAACGGGCCAAAGGACCGTAGCGTTAGGACTCCGTACCTCATATTCCACCATTTTTTGGGGCATGGCGTGTTGAGTGGCGCGGCCGGGTTTTATCCACTCAACACGCAATACCTCAAAAAATTCTACGAAAAGTGGGGTCCGTAAGTGTCTTAATGGCAACGGAGTGTCTTAACACTACGTTCTCAGCTTCTCTCTGCCCATCCTGCAATATGGGGGATACAGCGTGAAGCTAAAAAAATATTATAAAAGATATTAGAAGCTTTATTATTCTAATCACTATAACTATAGTTATAGTTCTAATGAAATGAAATTTGAAGAGACGAGCGTTGTATGGCGTGCGGTAGAGCGTGACGTTAAACTGACTTTGAAATGGATAGATGTAAACTACACGCATCTCGTATGTTGCGCTCATAGGTAACATGAACGTACTACAATTTTTTAAATATTTTTTATTAAGCATAATATTTTGGATTTTGAATTTTTTTTAAGGTCATCGTGAAACCGTCATGGCACAAGGGCACCACAATGTCTGACTATAGAAGCGACGAGTGTGTGTTCAATTCCAACTCGGATATATTAATTATCTTCATTCCCACTCTCTGGTAACAAGACAAAGAGCGGACAAAGAGCGGAGAATAATAACATAATTAATATTTTAATTATTGTAAAATATCATGTTGGCTGAATGAGCTACTGTCAAAGTCAAGAGAAAAGAAAAGAAAGAGAAGGGACGCGACGAGGGCGGACGCGTCTGGTGAAGGATAGTTATTCAAAATGTTTAGAGAAGTTTTAATTTATAATTAATATATATTTAGTTACATCTTATATGTAAAAAGCATGTGAGTTACTAACATGTAATAGTGACATAAGACTCGAGGTGTAGTGATATAAGTGTTTGAGCTGGGAAGATAAGTTATTAGTGCTTATTACGTAATTACGGTTGTTTGTTTTGGAATACTTCGTCGGTAAGTTTTTAATAGCTTATTATTAAAACAAAGAAGAGTAATATTAATGCAAGTAATACCGTCAATATCCAGAGATAATTATTATTTATGTAGTAAATGGAAATAAATATGTGAAAATGTTTTTATGTGGTATGTTAAATTACAATTTTATTAATGTACGCAGAATGCCGCCATCTTTGTCAGATGCTTGTATGTGAATTGTGAAATGAGAGTTAAATAGATTTGGTGAATTATAATTACTTATAAATGTAATGTCTATTTATTATATTAGTAAATATTTTTTTTTTATTTTTTTTTTTATTAGAATTTTAACTAAGCACTACAGACACGTAGTCCGTACTTTTTTTTAACTTTTTCATTATTATTAGCTAATCATCAATTTTATATTTATCTGCTGCTTAAATAAGGCTTATAACTAGAGATAATTATCTAAATATGTAATTTCTAAGAAAGTCCAGATATTTTTAGATTGCCTTTTTTTTTGTAAATATTTCACTTATTATCTATTAACTTAATATCTATTACAATTTAACAATTTATATATTCTAAGTGCCTGTCGGAAGATGGATTCAGGATGTGGAGGGTATAACCGAAGTGGTCATAACCTCTACTAAAGAAGATATGACCGCTTCGTTTCTATCTTTAATGGCCATTTTTAAATTGTATTCCACAATGCCTTTCGTCGTTGCCATTGTTGCACTGCGGATCAGCCTTTTGATTGCATCGTCTTCGCTACCGCTGTAGTAGTAGCAGCTGTAAGTGTGTCGCGTTATTGCGACGACTGCGTGCGGGACGCTGTCATGCAGCTGTAATTTTGCCGACTTCATGTTCACTACTACTACCATCACGTTCGTCAGACCCTGAGCTTCGTGAATCGTTAACACCTTTGAACCTGTACTCACTCCATATCCTTGTTGAATCATGGAATCTTTCTCCTCTTGTGTAAAAGTGAGGTAGAAGGTGTTTTTTAGGTCTTTTGGTACCGGCGTCGCCTTGATGTTTACAATATGAAGAGAGTGCACTGCCCTTTTCGCTGAGTATATACCGCAGTATATTTCTCGTAGGGCGTAAGCGACGTCCATGGGGCTTCTATGGGTACACAGTAGGTTTTTGCTGATGCTTAGCATTTGGGATGGACTGCGGTAAAGCATATTAAAGAGATTCTCCCGGTCAATATAGGGAAGTTGATTTACATCTCCGATCAGTAGTAATTCTTCTACTCGGAAGATTCTAGCAGCCGTCACTATTGCTCCAAAATGATTCATCAGGGCTTCGTCTACCATAAGGCGCTTGCACCTTTCTGATTTTCTGACCCCGTTAACCAATATTGAAGCGATAGTGCGAACCTTACTTTTTGCTAAGTTCCCTATATTTACCGACAGTTTCTCTCGGAGTTCTTTGGCTGCCTCTGTAGTAGTGGTGACAATAGTGTCTTTATTCAAGTCAAAGTGTTTTAGAATCCAAGTTGTTTTACCGCATCCGGGGACCCCATTGACCCACTGCATCCCAGGTGCCTCCCATTCCGCTGATGATGTGGGTTCTAGAGTGTTGTCGAAGTTTCTGGCCATCTCTAGCATTTTATCCTCTAGCATCACTTTCGTGCACTTGGCGACGACAACAATGGGATTATTATCAGTTAAGTTGAATTTGAGGTTGCCTGTTTGTCTGGTTTCCTCTTTATCTAACTCCACAAAACCAACTGCAGCATTATACGCCGCCATGTAACTGCCGTTCATGTTGCCTGTAATGGTTTGGGCGGTATCATTGTTATATATGGCGGCTTCTGCCTCCTTGAGCTTTACCTGCAGGATCGAGTATTCTCCCTGAAAGGCAAGCATTATTTCCTTGCAAGTTTTGAGCTTTACTTCTTTAGTAGCTTTAAGGACTGCGAGGAATTCAAGGAAAGCATTCTTGTAGTGGTCTTTGTATCCCATGATCGGTACCAGGTTGGGTGTTTTTACTTGATTCATAGCCGCTCTTGTTAACTTTGGCCATGTTTTTACAGCGGTAGTCTTTGCAGAGTCTCTTGCGATATTATCTATGGCCATCACCTGGGTTTCATGTATTGATGGTTTCCTCCTACCTAATAAGTTTTCAACGGCAGTCATAAAGGCGCTGCATGCGCCTCTTGCAGCAGTATTAGTAAATATTTAACATGTTACTATAAAAGGAAATATAAATATAATAGTATAATTTATAATATGATATAAAATTAGATATTATATCAAAATACGTATTTACAATTTATAAATATTATATAATATGAGTCTATTTAATGTGCTACAATAAAGATAATCTGTCAACATTTTGAATTAATTATCATAAAGATATTAGACAGTAACAAAATATTAATTATAAACTATTTGTGCGATTGTCGGAGTTCATTGACCCTATGTTTTACTGATAACTGATATGGAGTCACAACCGACTGCTGCTTGGCTTCGCTGTTACTAATATGCTGTCTAGGCAAATTGCTGTGGCCTTTTATTCTCTCGTCTCTCGTCTCGCGGTGCGCTTACGATGCATAAGGGATGCTTGTATGTATTGTATTGGACATACATGTATGTAAAACAGTTTCTACAGTTGTTCTATAACCCGTTGTATGATGAGTAGGTGTGTGGTACTATTCTATGTCCTGGAACTCTGGTGTATGTAGTTGTGTCCGCCTACGGTTCGAGACACGACTGTGGGGTGTGTGCCGTGCGTTTATTTAACATATCGGCCGCCTTGCGGTAGCGCGTTCGTTCTAACGACTTATATTGATCTCACAAATCAATCAACGTCATGAATCACCATTCTAATACAATTTTAATATAAACAAGCGTAACCAGTACGTTCAGAAAGGTCACACACAAACGTCTCGGAGGGTTCAATAAAGCCTGCTGCAACCACGGTCTGGTAGATCTTCACGGTGTAGGGGCGCGGGCGGTGCACTTGGCGCTGTCTTCCTTTTATTATAACCAACGAGTCTACACAATTATAGTTGAGAGGAAGATAGGACGTCTTCGACATACTTAAGAAATGTCACGAGAGATTGAAACGGACAGACTGTGACATTTTATTTATCATAATATACTAAAACTTAATACTGCTTCCTCTGAATATCTAAAAGATCTTGGATTATTTACGATCACTACGGAAGTGTTCTAACTATATTAGACGTATCACGAGCTAAATATTAAAATTAAAATTATTATTTGAATAATTTTATTGAGTAGAGCGGGGAGTCGGTTACAACATGACGAGGTTACCCCCCAGGCAATGGCGTACATCAAAACATTTACCCTATAGTCTTCATCATCAGCGTCATGTAATATAGCCTCTTCTATACATGGGCTACCTAAGGCAAAAATATTTTTGTATTCGAACCTTTAGCTCCTAAGATCGTTAAATGGGCTTCGAATATTTAGTTCCTGAGATTAACACGTTCAACGATTTATACCTACATACGTGAGACTAATGTATACTCGTAATATATATATAAAAATGTTAGTGTATAAAAATGCTTCTTTCTATATATTCCGTACCCTGATATGGCAGGGTGGGCCAAGGAAACCTAGCGTTACAGTAATAATTTGTATTTAATAAAACGAGCAGAGTCACGTTCCAATTATAATATTCGATTCACTTTGTGAATCGAATATTATAATTTTTTGATTTGAACATTACAAGCTTTTATGTATATTTTAAGGTAACTACTATTTGAACTACTTTCTACAAGTTTAATTAATTCAATATATAAAGTAAATGTTTTTACTCATTCCCAGTTTATAAATTAAAGTGGTAATAATTGATAACAGAACACACTCTTTCAATCATTAGAATAAAAATTAAAAATTAGAAATAAAATTTTTATTTTCTGTGTTGCTAGTGTAATTTATGACTACTGTTGTGACACTCCGCTGCTCTCCTCGCACTGCCTAATTAAAAAGACACTGCGGTTTGAGTGCAGGAATTCAATATGGCAATTTACAAAAAAAGTTTAAATCTAAATGAGTTTTAGGCTGAAAGAAGCCAGGTATGAAGTCATTGTATATTTTCTCCCACTTTGTTTTAGTTTCGTTTGTAAATCGATATTTAAAATACGATATTTCAGCTTGCTACACGCTATACAACACAAGCCTTAGAAAAGGGAATCCATCTTGCTTTAATTAACTACTTTGGGAGTCGCAAATCGATTTTAGGACATTTCCCTCCCTAATTTGACACGAAATAGTTAAAGACGAGGAATAAGTGTTTTTTTTTCCGTTAATTTGTGAACATTTCAAGGTTTATGCTTTGTAATTTGTTCTTTTGTGTTTTTTCTTTTTTAACTTCATGCTGTATCCCGCATGTAGCAGGATAGGCAGAGGGAACTTAGTGTTAATACACTCTAATGTTCGAGAAATTGCGTGTCAACTAGCGGAACTTAACACCAAGTTTTGTTTTCTTACCAGAGCGAGAAAATGGTAATAATTTATTTCCCCGGGTAGAAATCAAACCCACAACCGTTTTGTTTACAGTCTGGTGCTGGGCTCCTGCGCCGCGGCCTCGCGGCTATATTTAACGGGCGTCTTTATCGTGATTTTCATTTTCTCGGAACTGTAGTGCATTAGCTTTACTTAACCTAGTAATTGTCTTAATTAAATTAATTTTCAGTATTTTTTTTATTATTTCATGTAATCAGTCATAGAGACGTACTCCGTACTTTTTGTTATATTTTTATTTATACTTTTTTATTTTGTAATGCTACAAGGCTAAGAAATATGCATATGTAATTGTCTTGGTATGTAGAGCGTTACTGTAATGCGACGGTTATGGGTTCGATCTCCACTCGAGGGAATTAAATAATTATTTAAATTTATATTTCCATTTCTTAACTCGGGTGACAAGGTAAAGAGCAGCGTTGAGTTCTGCCACTCAACACGTAATGCCTCCCAATTCGGCGGAAAGTGGGGAACGGAATGCCTTAACTTAAGGTTCCCTCTGCCTACCCTGCTGTGTGCGGGATACAGCGTGAAGCCGCTTTAATGTAGTTCCTATGATAATCTAAATTTAGATTGTCCTCTATACAGTTAAATTAATATTATTTACACAACTACGAATATTAAATCAGTATTAAAAGAACAATTTTATTGGATTCACACTTTAATTATTTTATAAGTGTTACAAAATACTAGCAACGTCGTTATTACATTAACTTATTCGAAAATATTAGTAAACTTACTTCAAAGGTTCCTTATCGTATAATAATCTTTTAATACCACGGCCCTCCCTTCCCCGGCGATTTTATGTAAATGTTCATAAACCAAATTTCACCAGTAATCAGCCTTTATAGAGTGTCTTATCTCCGTGGCCATTCTTCGCTTTCAATTAGTTGTGTCTTTAAATTTTGTGTAAGTACTGTAGCTAGTATGTATTTAAGAATTTTGTTGTGTATTCGAACTTCGACCGGGGGAATAATTATTTATATTTAAAACTGCTACTTACTGCTACTAGCGACGTAGCCGCAGCTTCGCCCGCTTAAGCTTGTTGTTATATTATAACCAGATTATACTAAATTTGTACTAAAATTGTAGCCTATGTGTTATTCTGATGTACAAGCTATATTACTATAAAGTTTTGTCTAAATCCGTTCAGTAGTTTTTGCGTCATAGTGGAACAAACATCCATCTATTCTCATATACTATCACATTTATAATATTACTAGAAATTGATTGATTGATTACAATAGAAGATAATATATTTATTAATTTAAAAGTATCCTACGTCCTCTCTAATACCTGTAATCATAATATGTGTACCTTTGTACACATAATATTCTTATATATATTAGAAAGTTATTTCATCATCACAGTTTTGGCATGAAAGCGTAACAAACAAACTAACATTCACATTAATAATATTAATATAATTATATTAGTAGGGAATCTCCCGCAACTTTATATAGCTTTAAAACGTAAAATGAAAAATCTCGTATTTTCCCGTTCCTATAAGAATTTCAAGAAATCCACAGCTTTGCCAGCCCAGTAGTTTCGTCTGCGCATTGGCTGTCAGTCACTCAATAATAAAAAAGCTTTAAATATAGATTGACTCTATTGAGTCGTAATATAAATAGTATATATATTTTAAGCTTAACGCTGTATCAGGCATATAGCAGGGTAAGCAAATGGAACCTGAGGACCTAGTGTTAAGACATTTCCGTTCCCCATTGTTAGTGACATTGCGTCTTGAGTGGCAGAATTTAACGCCGCGCTTGGCCGAGTTACGAGAAGATGGAAATATGAATTATTTAATTTACTATAAATCATTTCCCCCAAATTGGAACCGAACCCACAACCATCACGTTTACAGTCACAAGCATAAAACACATTAACATACATCAATAGTTTCGATACAACACGATCACACGAACAAAATGTACGTATATACATAATATGTCAAAACGGAAAAAAGAAAAAAATAAATAAAAACATTGTATCGCTCGCATACACTGCGAAATCGGTAGAGTTCTTTCAGTTTTTTTTTCTCTCCCGTATCCGTCGCCGGAGGCAAGAGCGCAATTACAAAAACCTTGACACACAAAACTCAGCTATCTGGGTCTTAAATGAACAAATATTGAGCACGATGCCTGTACTTAAGTGAAATAACGAGGTGTTTCGATTTGTGTATATGATTCCATGTATATTGAGGCCGGGTGTGGTGCAGAGGCATAAGCGTGTGAACGCGACGGGTTGTGGATTCGATTTCCACTATTTAATATTTCCTTCTCCTCGTTCTGGTATAGAGGCAAAACGCGGCGAGGCAATGCCTTCAGAATGAAATGGGAAGTAGGCGACGGCAGTATCTTAATATCGTACCGTAGTTTGTACCTTATATACCTATCTATATAATCACATCAACACATCAGTAACAGCAGCTACAAGCTTTTTCCTGCAAGACAGGATAAGCAGAGAAAACTGAGTGTTAAGACACTGTTTCCACGCACCACAAAATTTTTGAGACATTAAGCGTTGAGTGGCGGAACTTAATTCTGCTTTTCTTGTTATATTCCAGGGGAAGACTACTACTACTACTACTACTACTGTATATTATGATACGTAATTATCAATTTGTAAATAATTACCAAAAAACACACTCATAACTTACCAAAATAAAAATATCGTAAAAGATATAAGCGGCGTAAAAAAATTAGGCAATTAAAATTGTTTGAAACTTCGTTTGATTTAAGTAAAATAAAACTTTTAAGCGTTCAATTAGAAATTCCAATTAAATTTTGTATTCTTGTTACTTTAAATAATTCATTACAACGATATTATATTAATAAATTTTTGATGTAAATATTTTAGTTCGTAGCTTTTATGTCAAGAAAATGCTTTAACTGAACGCACTATAATAGGTAGGTACTTGTGATTAATTACTAAACCTAATTGATAATATCGTATCTAAATGACTGCGTTGGTAGTGAGTACAAATCTTATTTAAAAACCTGTATTAATAATAATGCAAAAATATACTCTTTTGATTTAGATTTTAGCACAGGCTTATGACTTTCGAATATATTCTTTAGTTTCATTTACATATGCTTGAATCTGCCACTACTTTTATAACAACCTTATATATGCTTATACTAGTAACGCACCCGTGACTTTGCCCGTTTAAACTTATTGTTATATTTTAATATAACCGAATTATATAAAATCGTCACATAAAGTTTTGGCCTATGTGTTATTATGATGCATAATCTTCATCTAAATCCGTTCAGTAGTACATATTAATAAAATGTATTAAATTTTTATAAAAATTTGAACGTAGCAGGATTTGAAACCGCGCCTCTTTGGAAAATGTCCAGGCCCTCTGACGAACTAAGCCATACGTTCTCATCAAGCTTCGTCGAAATTCGTATACGCTTGTTTCAACCTATTTATGTTGTCAGGATCTCTGTAGGGAGATTTTTACAAATTTCCGGTAGCCAAAGATAATTACTTAGAATTATCGTTTGGCAAGAGAGAATACTATTCTTTAAATAACTATCTTTGGTTCAAATTCTGCTACGTTCATATTTTTATACGTTTTCTTAATAAGGAATTTTCTTTCCTAAGTGTGGAATAACATTTTAAAAATGTAAAAAAATCGTTCAGTAGTTTTTGGGTAAAAGTAGAACAAACATAAGTACATTCTCATAAACTTTCACATTTATAATATAACAAAAATAATAATAATAATAATGCAATAATCAAATACTATCAAACAGATCTTAAAAGACCTAGACCTAAGCTGTAAAAGTCGCTTGAAATACGAAAAAAAAGAACAAGCATTTCGAAACGACATAACGAAACATGGCAGTAGGGTTGAGGTCGTCGTGGCGCAACGGCACATCCTCTCTCTGTTAACGCGATTGTGGGTTCGATCCCAATTCAGGAGATTGAATTGTTTTGCATTGCTTTATTTCAGTAACAAGACAAGGAGCGTGATCGTATCTCGAAAATTAGACGGAAAGAGGAGAACACTAGGTTCCTTCTGCCTACCGTGCTATATACGGGATACAGCGTAAAGTTACATCCCGTATATAGCACATATTATCATCAAAAATATAATAAGTCAATTCAAAAAAAGATGTAAGTATATTTATTTGGATATGATATTAAAATGAAAGTAATAAGAGACTTGTTGAAGAAAAGAAAACTTATTTTAAATATTCATACACATTCATCGTCATTACGTTACCTACAATGTAACATTGCGATGCTCATTGACCCAGTATATACTTTTTTTTAGGAAAAATCATATTATTTTTAACCAACTTCAAAAAAGGGGAGGTTTGTATTTGTCTTGTATATATGTGAAAAGAGAGCCACGTAAAGTACAAAGTAATGCGTCGTTCTCCACTTCACCGATAAATGATAAAGAAATCTATATGGATCTCGGGATAAAATTCAAGCTGTTTTTGAAATACCCCGCACATAGCACAGTAAACAGAGGGACCTGGGAACCCAGATACATTGTGTATTGAGTGGCAGAACTCAACAACGCACTTTGACTCTTTACCAGAGCGAAATGAAAATATTGATAATTTCATTACCCCGAGTGGGAATCGAACCTATCCTACCCTACGACGAATCCTACCCCTGCGCCACGATGGCGTTCTATATAAATAAACAAAAAACTGTATAGCAGATCTTCACTATCAAATATACTACATATTAGATATCATCTGGAACCAATCAAAACACATAATAGCCAAATCGCGTGGTCATAACGTAGAAATTTCTCTATAAGGCTTCAATTAAATGTTATAAAAGTATAAATGATGTGAGAATTGAACATATTGCTCCTTTATAATTAAAGTGATTAGCTTCACGCTGTATCCCGCACACAGCAGGGTAGGCAGAGGGAACCTAGTGTTAAGACACTCCATTCCCCACTTAAATAAATTAAAGTGATGCTATTTATAAATTCTGTTTTTTTTTACTTCCCGCGGTATCCCGCATACAGCCAAAGGCAACTGAGTGTTAGCACTCACCGCCCAATTTTCGAGACAGTTTTATAAAATTAAAACTGATCATTAAAGTCTTTATTAAAATTCTATAACTAGGATCCGGCACATGCCGCTAGCGTAGCTATATTGCGCAAAATTTTACGAAATTTTTGCGAAAATTTTGCGAAATTTTCTGTTTTGTCCGCTCGCGCTGGGTTTCAGTCAAAGTTCAATCTGTGCCCGTGAATTTCAAAACGCCCCACAGCTTAACTCTATAGGACACGTTTTGACCATTTATTCAAAAACTACAATTACAATGATCACCAAACTATGATACTTCGCTAGTATCACCGTGTCGTCCACAACGTTCCTGCAAAATTTCAGAACTATAGGTTTAACGGTCTAGGCGGAGTAGCATTACAACGAAACACACTTTTGACTACTAAGAGATGATTGATACAATGATTTCTCAATAAAAAAATAATAATATAATTTGGTAATTTTTAATAATTTTCGTTTTGTGTATGTGATTATAGGTCGATTTAATATAACAATCATTTCTTTCTTTTGTACAGTACTTATATAGCAGCTTCACCATTTCTCGGATAGCAAGGTAGAGAGAACGTAGTGTTATGACATTGAGTGTTGAGTGGTGGAACTCATCACCACGCTATTTTGCCAGGGCGGGGAAATGAAATTAACTAATTTCCCTGAGTATGAATCAAACCTACAATCATCACGTTTTTGCTTTTATTTGCAAATTAATCCATGAAAAACTTAACTATATTCTCAAAATTATGACCGTTAAATCACTTTTAATTCTTGTTTATTTGTTATTTACAAGGTTTCTTATCATTCTAATCAATAATTGTGAATGCATGTTGCACGCTACATTGTTTCACCCTACTCGTTGAATACTTTAAATTCCCTAGTTAGAGGTTCGAGATTCGAGTCCTGTTTTTTCCTTTTCTTTCTTAGTGTACATGAGATTAAAAAAAGTGGTTAAGTGCGACTCAGACTGACCCGCCGAGAATTTTGTCCCAATTTCAGGGTTGTAGGTCAACGGGAAGTACAACTTATAAAAGTTGACAAACTTAAATTTATGGGCATATGCACTTATTTTGTATGAAAAGAACTTGATTTTTATTTTGACTTATGATTTTTTTCTAAGGAATGTTCGTATTTATATTTTTTTTTTTACATTTTAAGTATTTTCCACACTGAGGAAAGAAAAATACTTTTTAGAAAATAATTAAAGATTTGAACGTAACGGCATTTGAACCCGCGCCTCTTGGAAACTAAGCCAATAACAATACGTTACGATTCGTTCGTCGTTCGTAACAATACGAACGTTTCAGATTAGTACGGTCAGCGCTTCGACGGTATCTAAGAGGCGCGGGTTGAAATCTCGCTACGTTTAATATATAATTATAAATATATTCTTAAAAAAGTATTAGTATTTATATAATAGATATATATTATTTCAATAAAATATCTATAATAATCGACACTCAATGCAGACAGAAGATCCATTGGCCCGCCGCAGTTCATCGTTATATTCGTCTGAGCGCCATAACAGTCTTGTTCCGTGCCGACACGCGATAACAAATTACGAAAATAAGTTTTGACGAAAAAGTATACAAAGCTAATGCCCTCCTGTATGTAATTTAACTATTGATTTTTTTATAAACTAGTTTTAATTTGTGAAACGAAATGATAGAAAGTTTAATCTGGTTCACGCGATTTTTTTAACTCCCAAATCAGACAGAGGCGTTTCGTTTATAGTTTGATTTTTCTGTGTATGTATTTGTATGTACATAATATGTTTGTGGCATTGTATGTCAAAAACGGATGAACTGATTTCGATGTTGTTGTTTTTGTTTAAAAGGTAACTTAATTGAGAGAGTTCTTATTCATGATTAAAAAATATATATTCAGAGATGAGATGAGATCATCAGGTCTTTTGTAATTGATGACAGGATGTGGGAAACTTCCGCTGGTCTTGTTTTCTAGATTTTTTTTTTTTAGAAGTTTTTTTTTATTTAAAATTATATTTTATAAACACTCCAAATAACAGTTTTCGAAATTAAAATAGAAATATTGGACGATGAAACTATTGAAGGAAATAAGGGCGTAGTGGGGCACCGGTACAGTGGGGCAGCGGCACAGTGTCTGACTGTAATCGCGACGATTATAGGTTCTATTCCAGTCGGAAGAATAAATTAATTACATTTGCTCGCTCTGATAGCAGGCAGATTAGGCAGAGGCCTAATATTAGCACTTCCTTCCATACACACTGCACAATTTTCGAGATTTGTTGAGAGGCGGACCTCAACGTCTTTGTCTTGTTACTAGAGTAAGGAAATGTAGTGTATTGTAATTTCTTGTGTATGTTGTGTAATTTCTTGTATGAGTGTTGTAATTTTTTCCCCCGACTGAAAATCGAATCCACAACAGTGGCGCTTAAAGTCGACCGTTGCGCCACGACTAAATCGGTATTTTTGTAGGTTCAAGCTATATTCCGCATATAGCAGGGAAGGCAGAGGGAACCTGGAAACCAAGTGTTAAGACACTCCGTTTCTATTAAAACACTTGCGTTCCGCGCTTTGCCTCGTGATCAGAGAGATGAAAACGAAATATGAATTATTATTTTTATTATATTTTCTTTTTGGAAAGTGTCCTGCATAACTGTCAACAAATCAAAACCTTATATAAAATTCCCCTTCACGCGTCATACACATGTAGGCGGAATAGTAATAAAAAAGGCATGATTTTTCCATATAATATATATGTTGTTTTTCCATATATATATTCCATATATATATTGCCTGTAGGCAATTGAAAGCTAATTATTCAAAATGGTCACCGCTTCAAATTTTATTAAGATCAGATTGCTTAATATATGAGAGACGAACTTGTTTTTTATGTGACGACATTTACACACATGAAAACTTTTTTCGGCTTCAAACTGTGTCCCGCACTCGGCAAGGAAGGCGGAGAGAACATGGGAACCTAGTTTTAAGACACTTCCCATTCCCCACTTTCCACAGATTTCTTGAGGCATAGTGTGTTGAGTGGCGGATATCAACACCGCGTTTTTCATCGTTACCTGAGCAAGGTAATGAAAATATTAAATGTTTAATTTTAATTGAAAATGATACCCACAACCTGTCGCGCTTACAGTTGTACGTTTGAGTCCTTAAGCCACGACTGGCCTTTGGTTTAAAATTTTAGTTTATATACTATTATTATTATATATTATTATTATTTATATAATGAATGATTTTAATATATAGGTTAATATAAGTTACGAAAACACACAAGGCCATCTCTAAAATAAACAAAAAGTGGAGACCTGTGTCACTTATCCCTAATTTAGTGCCCCAAAATGGTAAAAGAATATATTTAAACTTTAATATACTGTATACACATAAACAACTCAGCTCGAAAACACACAAGTCACACAATGTTCACCAAAAACATTCACTTAAATGAGATTTTACGAACCTAAAGGGCTTTCCTTCAAAATAACTGGCGTAGCGTTCTTTCGTGTGTTTTTGTTAAGTCATCTCACTTAACGAACTAATTATTTCTATTTTGAGAATGTTTTTCGTTCTTTTTTCAATCTCTAGTAGCGGCCCGCAGCTACGTTTGCGTGAACTATAAAAAGTAAAGTAAGTTGAGGCTAGTCGTGGTGCAGTGGTATAAGCGAGTGATTGCGAACGCAACAGGTTGTGGGCTCGATTCCCATTCGAGGAAACGAAATATTTATTTCAATTAATATTTCCATTTCTTTCCTCTGGTGTCGAGGCAAAGCGCGGCGTTGAGGTGTGCTACTCAACACACAATGCCTTCCGAAATTGGCGCAAAATGGGCGTATCTTAACATTGGGTTCTCTCTGCCTACCCTGTTGTATCATGCATAGAGCGTGAAGCTAAAAGTATGTTTACGTTCCCGTGGTAATTTTGAGAAATCCTTTGAGAAATCTCAGCGTTCTACTCCGCGCAGTTCCGGCCTTGCGTTGTGTGTCAGTTACTTAGTAAAAGAAGAGTATATTACATAATAATTATATAAACTAACTTACTTTTATTTATATATTTTTTTATAATTTAATCTTTCCGTTCTCTACTTTTCATTCAGTCTATTTTGAGACATGATTATGTTGGGTAAGAAGTGAACATAAACAATATAAAAGACAAAACCATGCATGTTGCATATATGTTGCAATTGGAGCGAAATAAGTATGTATGCCGTGAATATAAGAGCTTGTCTCACACTCGGTAGCGTGAATCATATTTATTCCTCTTTCTTCGGTGACAAAAAGCGTTGAGTTACGCCGAGGGAAAGTGGAGAACAAAGTGTCTTAACAGTAAGTACTTTCTCTCTGTCTATCCTGTTATGCAGCATAAAGCTAAATCTGTAATTAAAAAACAATACTTACAACGGAATTTGAACCCACAACGACTACGAAAATACATTAAACATATTTACCTATTTATTTTATTAATTATACTTTCTTATAATATAAAAACAATGTATGCTTGTAAGGAAACATTGAATTTGTTCAACTTAAGAGCCCATTGGTAGTCGTCGATGAGAAAATCATACAATGTTCATAATTGTAGGTCACTTGTAGCTCACTACACATATTTCAGTGAAAAAAAAAAAACACATAAATCAAGAAGAGTTTTCGATTCTTCTTAGCTTCACGCTGTATCCCGTAAATAACAGGATAGGTAGAGCGAACCTGTAAACCTAGTGTTAAGACACTTCCGTTCCCTACTTTTCGCGGAATTCTGGAGGCAATGCGTGTTGCGTGGCTAACTTGAGAATGAAAATATTAAATAATTAATGAATGTCAAATTTGGATCTTAAGTAAACTATTCGAAAAAACAATACAAATTTAACCTGAACCAAAATTGAAAACTCGATCTCGGCCTCATGGAATTAAGCTCGAGCTATTAACCTAAGCCTCTTAAATGATTTCATTATAGAAATTAATAATTATAATTATATTAAAGATTGTATAGGGTTCAATGCTCGTGCGTAGAAGATAATTGTTTTATTTTATATGTATGTAGTAGTATCATTTCGAATATGGTCAGGTAGAGGGACAGGACGGGGTCAGTGGGGGTGAACATTAATAAGGATTTATTAAAAGGAGCAAAAGGGATTTATAAGCTATATATTACGTAAAAAATGACATAATTTCAACTATAGTCCATTGAAATTAAATTTTATACCTTTTATATTTTTTTTTTATTCTTTACTTTTCAGTTTCATATTCGTTCTATAAATAACAATACATATTTATAAACCCATATAAATTTGTTTCATTATTATAACTAAAATAATAATTAAGTTATATTTCAAGAGTTTTTCAAATTTTTATATTAATACGTATATAATATTTAAAAATATATTTGATTATACGATATAATTAATATTCATATTGCACTAAGGCATTGCTTTTATAAAAAAAATATTTAATATATTCTTCAAACTACCAATTTTGGTTTAAATAACGTGTATAAAACTATATTTAAATAAAAAAAAATATACATATATAAATTACTTCATTAAAAAAAAGTATCTCGAATTTTACTTTTCAAAGATTTAAGACCTCCACATTTAAGATACCTTTTGAAGTATTCCACCCAAAATATATGAATATTTTTTTACGTTTATAATTTTTGACTGAAACAAAAAAACGTATAAAAATATAAACATATCAACTAATATAAAAAAATCTACATATTACACGACAAAACAAAATTTAATACTATATTAATTTCCTAACTCTAGTGATGTCATATAAACTAACCACAACAAACATACCTTCAAAGTCATACAAACACAAAATCACTCCACAAGCACATCACTATCACTGGCACATCACTAGCATTCGACAGAAAGTTTAGAATAACACTTTATAACGAAGTTATATCGAATAAAATTATGTAGATACGTCCTCCTCGGTCTAACGCTATCGGCTGACTGGCGTTTACACTGCGCGTGTAAGGCGAAACAGTTTTAATTAATTCAACACTTTTCATTGATATATGAAGGAATTTATGCGAGGAAGGAGAACGGAGAGTACCATAATCTTTCCGTTCTATAATAAGTACGCATTTTTTTACATTATGCTTTATCTTGTTTGTAGGGGTATAACCTATGAGAGTTATGTATCAAGACATTTCGTTCCCCACTTTCCCTGAATTCAAGACATCGAGTTTTGATTGGTGGAGCTTTGTTTTGTTTTATGCTGCGTAAAAATCTTAGAATGTATGTTCTTAAAGGTCAAAGCAATTTTTGTTTACCTTATTCATAACGAATGTAGAATTTCCACGTATATTAATTTCATTTATTCCTAGTATTTTCTAATATATGAGAATTTCTGAAGCATTGTTTAAAAAAATTGTGATAGAGTCGGCAGAGGTGCAGCTTACATTATTTTATATCGAATTTTGTACAAAACTGTACAGTTGTAGAAATTTCCATTCCAGAAACATTGTTTTTATTTCTATTTTTATTTTACCTTTAGGTTTTATCAATAGACGGATAGCCAGAGAGATCTGAGCAAACGGTACAATGTTTATACAGAAAAATATATAATATTTTATCATAGCCTGCGTCTGAAGGTCTACGATTTCTGCTTATAAAAAGAGTTTTTAAACTACCACAAACCCATTTAAGTATTTTCCACAATCCAGATGAAACAGAGAGAGACTTTTCTAATTATTTTCTTATTATACAGACATTGATTATTGTAACGCGTAACTTAACACTGCACTTTTAGTTATATGTAAGTTAGAAACTTTGCGCTACAACAGTTTTTTTCAGTTTCACGCTATATCCAACATGTACAGGGCACCACTCAATGCGTTTTGAGTGGCGGTACTCAACGCCGCGCTTTGTCTTGAACCCACACACGTCACACTTACAGTGAGACGATGACTATATCATTATTTTCTACAATATAAACACGAAGCTTAACTAAGTTTAAACACTTAATAAATCTATTTACAATTTCCCTAGTATCAGCTTAAGTACGATATTAATTTGTGAACGTAATTAAGGGATTGTTTTAAAGTTCATAGTTAATTTTATAGATTAAATTAGATAAAAAAAATTAAATTAAATTAGCTTCACGCTGTATCCCGCACACAGCAGGGTAGGCAGAGGGAACCTACCTAGTGTTAAGACACTCCGTTCCCCACTTTCTGCCGAATTCTGGAGGCATTGCGTGTTGAGGGGCAGAACTCAACGCCGCGCTTAACCTCGACACCAGAGCGAAGAAATGGAAATATAAATTTAAGTAAATATTTCATCTCCTCGAGTGGGAATCGAACCCAGAACCAGTCGGTTTTGCAGTCACACCTCGTGCCGCTGCGCCACGACCGGCCTCAATTAGATATTTAATATAATTCAAATCCCACTCGAGGGAATAAAAGTTTAAATATGTTCATGGTAGGGTAAGCAGAGGGACTCTGGGAATCTAGTGTTAAGACACTCCGCTCCCATTAAGACACTATGCGTCGAATTCTGGAGGCATAGCGTGTTGAGTGGCGGAACTTGCGGAACGCTTACAGTCTTGTGCCCTTGCGCCAAGACTGGCGTCAATAATATTTCTTTTTCAGCTTCACGCTGTATCCCGCCCACAGTAGGGTAGGCAGAGGGAACTTAGTGTTAAGGCACTCCTTTCCTCACTTTCCGCCGAGTGAAGGCATTGCGTGTAGAGTGGCGGACGCTCCGCGCTTTGCTTCGACACCAGAGCGAAGAAATGAAAATATAAATGTAAATAAATATTTCATTTCCTCGAGTTAGGTCGAACCCACAACCAGTCCATTTTACAATCACACTTTTTGCCCCTGTGCCATGACTGGCCTCAGTCAATAGTATATAATTAATTAATTAATTATATTAGTTGCACTGTACGTGCTGTGTACTTTACCAACGTGACGCATTGGGACATCGTCTAACTGTAAACGTGATGATGATAGTAGTGGGTTCGGTCATTTTATGTATCTTTCGTTAAGCTAAAGTATTGCGTTGAGTTACGCCACTCGCAACACGCCTCATGTCTTGTGTTCGAGGGGAAAATGGAGAGTCGAGTGTCTTGATATTCTTGCTCTGCTACTCGGTAAAATTAGCTAGCGCATTTAATACTATTGAACTTTAATACTTTTAGAAACTGTTTAAAAATTTAGTACGTAGCGAGAATAGAACCTGTCTCTAAAACACTTTACAATACAATTGGTTTAAAAAAATATATTTTTTTCTTTATTAGCAAACTAAGGCTAAATAAATACAAAAAAAAGGTTAAAAACTATTCAACATTTTTACAAAAACAAACGTTTTATTTGGTAACATTGTAAACAGATTATATAAAACTAAAACAAACACATCATTATATTACACAACGTCAACATACCTGGTAAATAACTGTTATATAATGACAATGACAATAAAATACTTGTATTTCATTAACAACACGCTTCATTGTGAATTATAATTGAGCCTAAGTAAATATTGTTGTTGTAATTTGATTTTTTTTCCCTAATATGAACAAAATTTTAATTTGAGGCCAGTCGAGGCGCAGGGGCATACGCGTGTGACTGGAAACACGACAGGTTCGATGCCCACGAGGAAATAAAATATTTAATATTTCATTTCTTCGCTCTGGTGTCGAGGAAAAGCGCGCACGCACTGCATCCAGAGTCTGACGGAATGGGAACTGGGCGGAATGGCAGGATACTCCAATCCCCACTTCAATCAAAATTGAGACATCATGTTTTACGTAGTGTAACATACCGCCGCGCTACTTCTTGGTGGAGGAGGCAATTAAAATAATTCATTCGCATACCCTGACTTTCTGAATGACAATTGAACCCAGTGAGACGAATAAATATAAAAAAGGAAACATGTTTACTAAATATTAAAAGTGCTATAGAATGTGCCCAGATGAATAAATTATATGAGCCTAAACTGTAGTGGTTTACTGGTAAGTTTCAAGATGATATAATTATTACAAGTGTATCAAATTCTGTTTCTTAGATCTTTTCTAGCGACCCGCACGCGGCTTCGCCTGCTTGAACTTTAAAATTAAATATTTTCTCATCTTAATTGAGGCCGTCGTGGCGCAGGGGCATAAGAATGTCGCGACGGTTGTGGGTTCGATTCAAACTCTAGGGAATAAATTATTATTTTTAATATTTTAATTTCTTCAATCAGGCACCACTGTACCATGACGGCAATGGAACTCAACGACACGTTTTGCGTCATTACCAGAGCAAAGAAATGAAAATGTTGTATATTACTATATTTCCTCAAGTGGAAATCGAATCCAAAACCTATACCGTTTACAGTGACCCTGCGCCACAACTGGTCCCGATGGTCTACATGGCTAATATTTATCTATTTAATAAAAATATAATTAGAAAACCACCTTTATGTATCTCCAGTAGTTTTGAGGTAAACAGAGAAAATAATTTAATTACAATTGAGCATTCCAACCAAAAGTTAAATAATGTCTTGGATACTGTCCAAGTTCTCTAGCTTAATAAGCTATATGTACTTATTCAACACGTCAAGTGAAAATTCTCATATGATTTTGAATATTTATTATCGCCACATGTCAAGTTGCGACCGTCGTAGTAAGCAATAGGTTTGAGGTAGGTTGTGAGTTCGATCCACTCCACATTCATGTAAATGATTATACTTAAAACAATTACATTCTAAAAATAAAATATCTGTAAATACAGTCGCTACAGCTTTTAATATTAGCTCAAATATGAACTTGCTGTGTTTTTCTTACAAAAAAAAAAAACAAAAAACCCTTAAGTTAATTTACTTAAGGGGTTTTTGTTAAGTAAGCATTGATCGGTCTATCAATAAAGGTGACTAAATAGGAAACCCAGTGTTAAGGTATTGATCTTTACACAAAATTTTCTCCGCCTACCGTGCTATGCGAGAAAAAGCGTGAAGCTGCTCAATAGCTCGAGTAGTTGCAACAGAAAGTTAGTTTATTACTGACCTTACTACGGTCGAATGTGGAAGTTTAATTGTTTAAGTGTTCCACAAGGGTATATCCGGTTTGTTTTTAAAACTCATTTAAAAATTCAATCCGTTGAGCCGCTTTAGCGATCGCGGTATAAAAGATTTCGTTTTTAACTGCCAAAGTGTTTTGCAATCCTATTTTTTTTTTCATAGTTCTGTTCATTTTGAGTCGAAACAAAAGATTTTTTTATTATATTTTGTGAGTTCTATTCCTTTCTTGTTTTACCTTGTTATGTATGTATTAATTATGGTATAACATTTATATTGACGAATAGCATCCACGAGGTCGTTGTGGCGCAGTGGAAAACCGTCAACGTTGTAGGTTCAATCTTGACTCGGGGAATTAACCCTTTAATTTACCTTCATTTCCTCGCTTTGAGAAGTTTACTTCCGCTATTTACACGCAATGTCTCGAAAATTTGGCGAAAAGTGAAACGTCGTAACACTAGATTTCTTTATGCGGGAAAAAGCGTGAAACTGCTATTTGTTTAGTGATAAAGTCTTTTTGAATTTACAGTGATAGAGTATTCATAAAAGGGCTTGGTGAAAGAGGTGTAATCACCCCTTAACAATTAACATATTAACTAATTTGAAAGGATATTCAGTATATTATGCAGAAAAAAGAGCGCAGCGGCACAGCGCGGTGAATGACTGTAAAAAAAACGGACAAGCGCGAGTCGAAATTCAACACGATATCTCCTAGTGGATCTGAGATAAAGGCTCTTGACAGGCAGACATACAGACAGACAGACCGTTGTACAGACAGGAAATGGTACGGAACCCTAAAAATGAATTATTTACCTTTTTTCATTCTAATAAGACAAAGCGCGGCGTTTAGTTCCGCCTTGACATAATTAGGCTGTGCGTGCCTACCCTGCTGCATACTCGATACCGTGAAACTGAAAAAATAAGAATATATAATATTAGACTACATTGCTAGAGAAAAATTAAAGAATCATGCCTTCTATTGCCGAAGACGAAATAACGTCTGATCTCGAACTCTGAACTTTCAAAGTGGAGTTACTAAACAATTTCGAATAAATTATAAAGTTTTAGTTGGCTGAGTTAAAAATTATTATTGAATATACACGAATAGATTCTCGATTGCTTAGTTATGTTTCTAGTTATCTTGTTTATTACTTTAATAGAGTATCATTATTTGTAGTTATTATTTTATTTTATTGATAAGGCGATGTGTCGGAGTGTCTTAATGCTAGGCTTCCTCTTTCTACTCTATAAAATATGTTTTCATTTTCCGCCAAATTATGAAGGCATTGTGTATTGAGTGGCGTTTCTCATCGCCACGCTTTGCCTCGTTACCAGAGCGGAGAAAATGAGAGAACCTAAGAAGTAGAACCTAGAAGAAAGTTGAGTGGCGGAACTCAACGCCGCGATTTGCCTATACACCAGAGCGAAGAAATGGAAACACAAATTTAAATTTCATTAAATACATATTTCATTTCCTCGAGTGGGGATCCAATCCACAACCAGTTGCGTTTACACTAGTAAGTTAATAGAATAACACAAAGCTATACGTAGAAATAACAATTTCACTGTTGAAAAACAAAACAGCAACAGCCTATAACGCCATTACCTAAAGTAATTTAGGTCTAAGTCCATTCATTCAGCAAATACAGGATTTGAGGCAATCGCATATGAATAAACGGATTTAGTCCCAACGATAATAGCCACTGTTACCAAAATGGCCGCTATTTTGATATTGTTTTATTTACCTCCTATTTTCAACCTTTAAACATACCTTTTACCTTTTTTTACGTGGCTATAAAAGTACATGGAGGATAATAAAATAACTTTCTTTTAAATGCACTTTTATTAAACGGAGAATTCAGTACCCATTTTGAGGCCATCATGGCGCAGTGGCACAGAGTGTGACAGTTAAAGTGACGGTTGAACGTTCAATTTTCTTCTACATCGTTCGAATGAATTATTTTCATTTCCCTTCCCTCAAATATTATTCCACTTCTTACCAAATCAGTGGAATAATATTAGAAAAATTGGATTTTATAGAAAAATTGTATTAAAGTGAGCAAAGTTTTTTATTCACATATTCATTTAAAGACCAACTGCCAATTGCCATAGCAGCGTGTATTTCACTTTATACAAACATTTGTATTTTCAAATGTATGATATTGTTTTATACTTATTTTATTAATTAAGAGTATGTGTTATGCGGTTTTTTAGGGTTCCCATTCCATTTAAGGAATAAAAGAACCCTTGTAACATCACTTTGTTGTCTGTCTGTCTGTCAAGAGCCTTTATCTCAGAAACCTTAAGGAGATATCGAGTTCAAATTGAAACCAAATACAGTACATAGATCTACGGTCCCTTGATTTCCTAAAAAAAATCGTATTTCTACATTTACAAAAAAAACATATGTTCATTTATATCGTAAAAAACGTATATTTTCACACTATAAGGGAATCAAAATGAATAGGGTACTTCCGGTTAACCTAGAAATATGAAACTTGGCAGACTATACAATTGTGGTTAAATCCTAAAAATATAATGTCTTAAAAAGAGGGCGAGGGCGATTTGGTGTTAAAGCCGTCAAGAGAGGTATCAGATGAAAGAGTTCTGGCTAAGCTAAGCTTGAATTTCAGAGAAAGCCCGAGGGAAAAACCTCCAATTTTTGTACGGAGCCCTCGGTGTATTGTCCTGTTTTTTTAAAAGTATTTACATTCTGCAATCCTTTTCTATATTAACTATAACTCTGCCAATTTCAAACTACTCCGCCCGCATAATTTTCGTAAAAAGAAGTACAAAATTTTTGATTCACGTATTGATATTTGGTTAAATTAATATATTATACCCTTTTTTACGAAATAGTATTTTTTTAAACAATGCACTAGAAATATTTTAAATTAATTAAATAAAAATAACACAGTTACCATATTATGTTACCTTATTGTAATAGAGGCCAGACGTAGTGCAGGGGCACAAAGTGTGACTGTAAACGCGACTGGTAGTGACTTCGATCCCGATCCCCACACGAGAAAATGAAATATTTATTTAAATTTATATTTTCATTTCTTTGCTTTGGTGTTGAGGTAAAACGCGGCGTTAAGTTCCGCCACTCAACACGCAATGCCCCCAGAGTTCGGCGGAAAGTGGAGAACGGAGTGTCTTAACTGGGATACAGCGTAAAGCTAATTTGGTTTTTATTATGTTACCGATACACTTTTCTACAAGGTACAACACGTACAACATACACGTTGCTAAAGCGCGTTTTGGTCGTGTCAGTTCGTTCTCAAGTATAGTTAATAAAAAATACTAACCTTAATGAAGTTATTAATTTTTCAGTAAAATCAACTGAAAAGTTCAAAATGTAGTTACTCATGTATTCAATTCGGGTAATTACACAAATATTTTTTTTAGCTTCACGCTGTATCCCGCTCGTAGCAGGGTAAAGGGAATCTGGGAAACTAGTGTTAAGACACTCCGTTCCTTTTAAAACACTTCCGTTCCCCACTTTACGCTGAATATGTGAGAAATTTCTTTATCTTTATATGATTATCTATTATGAACTCATTGTGGCACAGGAGCAGAGAGCTACGGTTGAAGGTTCTATTCCCACTCACGAAAATGAATTATTTTCATTTCTTCGCTCAAGTAACAAGACAAAGCGCGGGGTTACATCCCCATCCCAATACACAATGTTTCAAAAATTGCTGCTATTTGACGCAGCTTAACGTACTTAAAATATATTTAAAATAAGGCAAGTATATATTTTTTCGATAAAATTGACATAAATCTGGTTCCTCTGTCACTAACATCTAATAAAATAAGAAATTTCCCAGTAAAATTCAAGAAAATATATTTCGTAGCCGCGCCTCACCGTAGCATGTATGTAGCTCTACACAAGCTACGCCAGCAATATTCGCTACGCACACTGTACCGTACATTTATTAAATATTAACATCCGTGCCACGTAGCAATCTTTCCTAAACTATAGTGACTCAAGTGAAATTGCTATCTATATCTATCTATATTTCGTTACTGAGTGACTGACAGATAAGGAAGATCTGGAGTAATGTGGCGTAGAGCGCTGTAATTGGTTTCAATGTTCCAAGGTCCTTGAGGAGTGTAGGAGGACACTAAGAGAGGATTTCCCGAAATTTATTAATATATTTCAAGGGTTAGGCAAAGAATCACTCTGTTCTCCTTTTTTCATCCACTTTAAAATTAATATCATATGCTGAACGACAGAGCTTATAACGTATAAAGATTATTTTATACATTTAAATAGTTGCATTATTAAATTATGGAAGCAGTTCAATAATATTTTTTACAAATGTGTTTTTATACCCGGGACGTACCTTAAAAACTTATATTTAGCTCAACGCTATCTATCGCTCTCTATCTAGCAGACGGAATTTAATATTGAGATATCCCGTTCTCCAGTTTCTGCATATTTTTTGAGATATTGCGTTTTGAGTGGTAGAATACAACGCTGTGCTTTATCTTGTTACCAAAGCGAGGAAATTAAGCCAGGAATCGAAACTACAACCGATGTAATTACTAAATCAAATGGTAAAATCCAGTTTTCTTAACCAGGTAGCTACAAATATATTCGTATGTATATACAAATCGAATTTGACTCAACATACAATGCCTGCAGAATTCGGCAGAACGGAGTGTCTTATAACTATGCCCTCAGATTTCCTCTGCTATGTGCAGGATAGAACGTGAAGCTTAAAGAAGTCGTATTTGAACTCACAACAACCACAATACATCAATTGACTACTGTACTATGGCTAGCTAGTTAACTAGCCAAACCATTTCAAAGTCGTTTCTTCTTATATAAAAATAAAATAAATAAATCAGCTTCACGCTGTATCCCGCACACGGTAGGCAGAGGGAACCTAGTGTTAAGACACTCCGTTCCCCACTTTCTGCCGAATTCTGGAGGCATTGCGTGTTGAGTGGCAGAACTCAACGCCGCACTTAACCTCGACACCAGAGCGAAGAAATGGAAATATAAATGATTCTTCTTATATAATAATCACAAAAACTCTTTTTTATTATATACATATATCTTGCAGTCCGCCGCTGTTACGCGGTACTCTATTATATTTATTGATGCCCTTGATGCCCTACAGCGGCTTAAAAAGAAAAAAACTTTTACTTTTTAACTGGCTACGTGGTTAATGATAGCGATAATGTCGGGGATCGTGGGTTAAGTCCCCAGGTGAAGCAAATATTTGTATGACCAGTCGAGTTTATACATTTATAAATGTGTTTTTAGCTTCATGTTGTTGCTCTTATATAGCAGGGTATGCAGATGGAACTTAAAACACTTCTTTCCCTAGTTACCTACTACTATTGCCTAATGGGAATAGAACCCACAACCGTGGAATTCACAGTCAACTGCTGCGTTGCTGCGCCTTGACTACCTCAGTTAGTTAATTTATAAACTTGATTATTATTTATTCTTTATTCTAAAAAAAAACTAAATCGAAAGTCAGGTTCGCTATACAGTATAGGCGTGATATTGGAAAAAGGAGGCTATTGCGAGGGCTTGATGTCGACCAATATCTATAAACAAACATGTTAAGGAAATAAGATACTGCTTTTGCTTTCTTTTTTATTATCTCGTTTCTTAAGGAGTGTAAAAAATTTGTGGTATTGATTCGTTTATTAAAAAACGTGTTTTGTTAACATCTTTTAATGTAAAGTAATAATAAGGTGATTATAGCGCAGGGAAATAGCGTCTGTCTGTAGCAGCGAATGTTGTAGGTTCAAGAAATATATAATAGATTCTTTTATATCAATAATAAGTAAATTTTCTCTTTCTAAAGAAGGCTTATAAAAAAATCAGCTTCACGCTGTATCCTGCAGTGCGCTGTAGTGTTAAGACACTCCGTTCCCCACTTTCTGCCGAATTCTGAAGGCATTGCGTGTTGAGTGGCAGAAGTCAACGCCGCCCTTAGCCTCGACACCAGAACTAAGAAATGGAAATATAGATTTAAGTAAATATTTCAACTCCTCGAGTGGGGATCGAACCCACAACCAGTCGATTTTACAGTCACACTTCGTGCCGCTGCGCCACGACTGGCCTCAAGCTTTATATATAAGACTAGCGGCTCGCCCACGGCTTCGCCCGCTTAAAATACATGATTATTGATTTAATAAGCTGAATTGATTGACAACTATAATCACTTCTAATATGATTTTTTTACGACATTATCGTCAAAGAAATTTTGATTGTTTTAAATAAAAAATACGACCATTGTTGATATTTAATATTTATAAAATATACATAAAGCTAATTATTTATTACACGTATATATTTTTGTAACTTTATGCTCTTTTTACCTATATAATATACTGTGTTAAATGTGCTGATGTCAGTGAATAATTTAATTTACTCATTCAGAAACAGCATTAAATGTTAAATTATTGATTTGAAGGATTCATAATATTCTTTGTAAAATAACTGTAATAATTTCATATTAACTCCTGTACAGTTTTTAAATTAGTTACACATATTATATGAACGAGCTAACCAAAAAATCTTTGTATTTACTTGATATTTCTTTCAAGATCGTTCTTTATTTCTGTGTTGAATTAATTACGACTTCTTTCAAATGACGATAACTTTTTTTTAATGAACCGATTTTGATGAACTAAACTTTAGTAGTTAAGTTGAGTTAAAACAAAGCAATTGGTGAAATTTTCAAGTAAATCGGTTCAGTACTTTCAGAGAAAAATGTGGACAAAAATATGTCGACAGACAGACAGACAAGAAACTCAAAAAAAATCTTTTTGCTTTCTATTATTCTTTTTAAGTGTCCCTCTATCCATTTCAGTCAAAATTACTAAATGTACAGACAAAATATTTTTACTGTCTTATTATATATAGAGATAAATAATAATGTACAAAACATAATATATAAGTAAGAAAATTACAATCTTTTATGTAGAGTATTTATTAAAAAGAAATACTTTGCATACAATAACATATTCAAATGCGAGTATTTAAATTTATTGCCGCTCGAGAGATTTATAAACTTTGTAGGATTACATAAATACATTAAATTTATACAACCGTGTTTTCTCTTTATGGAAACTTTTGTACCATATTAACAGCTTTAGTGAAACTCTCAAATGGAACTCATAATATATACTCATAAGCTTTTTAATTAAAGGCATTGTAGTGGAATTCTCCCTCTATCAGGTTTACTTCTTAGTGTAATAATTAAAACAGCAAATTTTATGTGGTGGACACGTGTAATTCTCAAGTAGAACCAAAAAGTAATACAATGCTATAGTAGGGTAATTGTAAGATAAAAATACATTATTTCTCACCTATGAGCATATGTGTAATTAAAAAAGGATTGCTATAAAAATATAACAGGCGTTTGGCCTGAACATGCCCCCGGACGTTGAAAGCATGCCTTTCAACCAATTTGGTTAACCAAGGGACATATTTTGCTAAATGACCTTCGGATGATACCGTTTGCGGTTTTGACGTCAGCCACACGGTTAATGCCATCAGCTCCAGGATAAACATTCACAATTCGGCCCATTTTCCATTTCAATGGTGGAAGATTGTCATCCTTAATGACAACTAAAGTATCAAGTTCCAACGTTGAATTCTTTGAGCGCCATTTTACTCGTTGTTGCATCTCACTAATATACTCTTTGGACCACCTGATCCAAAAATGTTGACGTAGTTGCTCCAATCTTTGGAATCTGTTCAAACAGCTGGTAGGGCTGTCTTTATAATCAGGTGTTGGCAGGGCTGTTAAAGGCTTCCCAATAAGAAAGTGTCCTGGTGTAAGCGGCATGAGGTCATTTGAGTCACTAGAAAGAGGGGTGAGCGGTCGAGAGTTAAGGATAGCTTCTATTTGTGTTAGGACAGTGATCAGTTCCTCGTAAACTAAATGACAATTTCCCAATACTCTATTTAAGTGAAATTTTACAGCTTTTACACCAGCCTCCCAGAGACCCCCAAAATGAGGAGAGTAAGGTGGACAAAAGTGAAAATTTATACCTTCATTGGCTAAACTCTCAGATAATGAATTGCAGTTAGTCTTTAAAAATTTACATATATCATTATAAGCGCCCACAAACGCTGTGCCATTGTCAGAATAAATATCTGTTGGCTTTCCTCTCCGTGATATAAACCTACGTAAAGCAGACATAAAGCTGTTACTAGTTAAGTCGCCTACTAGTTCTATATGAATTGCCTTAGTTTTAAAACAAACAAAAATTGCTATATACACTTTAACAATTCTACAATCTCGGCCTTGGCGACTTGCTGATGAGATAGGACCAGCATAATCTATCCCTACGCAGTCAAAGGGATGACCCCCTGGAGTTATACGCTGGGTAGGCAAATTTCCCATAAGCGGAGTAATTATTTTACTTCTCATACGAGTACATCTAACACTGATGATAAGTCAGTCTAGCTAAATTACGACCACCAAGAGGCCAATATCTTTCTCTTATCGAAGCTAATAATAATTGAGGACCCGCATGCAATAATTTAAGATGTTCCGATTTAAAGACAAGTTTTGTAAAAATATGAGTGGACTGTAAAATAATAGGATGTTTTTTATCATACGAAAACATGGAGGCATTTTCTAACCGACCCCCAACACGCATTATATTATTTCCACCCATAAAAACATTTAACTTGCTTAATTTACTATTTAACGGTATAGGTTTATTTTGAAGTAATATCTTATATTCAGGGAAACATTCTAATTGAGAAAGTTTTATTATTAAGTTTAAGGCGCATTGTAATTCCGAAGTATTTAAATAAGTAGTTTTTAAAGAATTACCCTTACATAAAGCTATAAATCTAAAAACATAAGCAATAGTACGCTGCATTCTAAGAAGATTAGAAAAGCGATTAAAATTTATTAATATGTCCTGTTTAGACATGGCATAAAACGAAACTTCAGGTCGCGTTTCTGGAAGTTCTTCAATATTTGCAAAATTATCTGGCCAACACGAGCTATCTTGCTGAAGATAGTTAGGACCGTACCACCACTGGTTAAGAGTTGGCAAGTCATTAACGTCAACTCCACGTGATACGTAATCGGCAGGGTTTTGTTCAGAGGGGACATGTCTCCAAGAACAACTTACGGTTTTTTCTAATATTTCAACAGTACGATTACGAACAAACGGCTGCAGTTTAGCTGGTAACATTTGAAGCCAACCTAGCACGATAGTTGAGTCTGTCCAAAATGTTGTATGCCTAATCTTAACACGAAGTGACGAAATAGCCTTTTCATATAACCGTACACCCAGCAACGCACCGCAAAGTTCTAATCTGGGTATTGTTGTTGGCTTTAAAGGTGCAACCTTACTTTTGGCCATTAATAACTGTACCGAAGTTTCACCACGATTATTTACACTTTTAACATAAATACAGGCACCATAAGCATTTTCTGATGCGTCAGAAAAAATATGAAATTCCAACAAAGAGTATGAATCACAGACCACGAGACGAGGTACGCGTAATTTACTTAATAAAGGAAGATTTTTCAAGACATCGTACCAATTTCTTAAAGTCTCTGTGGGCAATGGTTCATCCCATCCTAATTTAATAAGCCATAATTTTTGCAATAAAATTTTCATTGTAATAACGCATGGGCTAACTAACCCCATGGGATCAAAAATTTGTGCAATTATTGATAATACAATTCGTTTTGTAAGCTCTTTCTTTTGAGTTGAAGGATTAATATAAAAACAAATTTCATCAGATTCTGTTTGCCATCCTAGTCCTAAAGTTTTTGCGTTTTCAATAGCACCTATATTTAAATCCAAAGACGAACCAACTGTAGAAGAAGTTACAAGTGAAGCATGATTGGATTTCCATTTACGTAAAGGCATACCAGCTGAAGCAAGCTCAGCAGTGACTTTATTTTTTATATTAAAAGATTCTAGAATGGAATCAGCACCAGTCAGCAGATCATCGACATAAAAATCATGTTTTATTATGCTGGATATCAACTCATCCCTGCATTCAAGGCCAATTTGCTTGAGGCATCTGGTAGCAAGAAAACTAGAGCTCGCACACCCGTATGTAACCGTGTTAAGTTGATATACATTAAAAGGATCTGATGGATGGCTACGCCAAATTATTTGCTGAAGATGTCGGTCAGATGCATTAATCATTATTTGCCGATACATCTTTTCTACGTCAGCAGCCAGTACAAATTTATAAAATCTAAATCTAAGCAATATTGAAAGCAAATCGTCTTGTACCTTAGGACCTATCATCTGAATTTCGTTTAGGGACAGCCCTGATGTAGTTTTACTACTAGCGTTGAAAACGACCCTCAATTTAGTAGTACTGCTATCTTCACGCAATATACCGTGATGAGGAATAAAGTACGGAGTTAAATTATAATTAGCTTCGCACTTAGACATGTGCCCAAAAGCTTCATATTCCGATAAAAATTCAACGTACATACGCTTAAAAGTAGGCTGACTGATAAGTCTCCGTTCCAGAGATAAAAGACATCGTTTTGCTCGTTGTAATGAGTCTCCTAGTACCTCAGGCGATTCTTTCAACGGAATTCTAACGCAAAAACGACCATCTTCTAAACGAAAAGTATGTTTAATAAAATGTTCTTCGCACATTCGTTCTTCTAAAGAATACGATGACTTTTGACTAACTTCTTCGAGTTGCCAAAAACGTGATATCATTTTATAAATGTCGTCATTCTCAGAGGCAGATAAAACGGGTTCATTATTAAAATTATTATCTGCCATCTTACTGTAATTACATATTATGGGGGACGACGTACATCCTCCATTAATAGGACCTGAGACCAGCCATCCAAGTCTGGTTTCCCAAAGAATGGGTTGATTTGTGCCTAAACTAATTTTCTCCGAACCAAGCAATTCCCAAAATATGTTTGTGCCAATAATCATATCAATATCACCAGCCTTAAAGAAATATGGATCTGCCAAAGTAATATTGTGCGGTATATTTAAATGTGAAATATTAATTGAACGCGATGGTATGCTATCTGTTATAGTTGATAAAACGTAGCAACTTAAATCTTTAGAATAATTCTCAGTTATGGAATGAATTTTAACGCGACACATTTTAGTTGTACTTACTTTTGTCTTATTTATTCCATATATAGGCTTATCTACATTTATATATTTTAATTTCAGTGACTGACGTAAGCTTTCGGTAATAATACACGATGAACTTGCACAATCTAATAAAACACGTATAACGCGTTCACATCCATTAACATCAAATACTTTAACTAAAGCTGTGGACAATAGAACATCTTGTTCCAGTTTTAAATGCACATCATCGGAATATGTTGTCAGCGTCGTGAGTGTTTGTTCCGCTTGATTGTTGGATGAAGATTGCGATGGTGATTTAAAATCATGATCACTTGCTCTTACTGAAATGTTTGGATTGGGCTTTTTAATATTAGATATATGAATCAACGTATTATGTTTGCGCTTACACACCTTGCAGCCTGGTTTCTTACAATTATTTGAATAATGACCGGGGCGAAGGCAATTATAACATATTTTATACTGGGAAACTAATTCAAATCTTTGTTCATTGGTTAAATTAAGAAACAGAGAACAATTACGTAAACTATGATCGCCTTTACATTTAGGACATGGCTTTATAGATGAGTTGCAATTATGATCTTCGCATACTGATCTAGAAACATTATTACCTAAAGAAATCATTGCCCTAAGCTTATGCGCGTTTCTATTAGGATTTATCATGCCGTTATTACGAGACAGCTCCATAGTTTCTAATAGGTCAGCACGGTTACGAAGAAATTCCAGAAACACAGACATCGAAATAGGGTCATTTTTATTTATTCTACCTTTACACTCTTCCCACTCACGAAAAGTTTTCTGATCGAGTTTCCTAGTCATGATGTGAATGAGGAGTGTATCCCAATGTTGAGTCGGCTCGCCTAACATTTCCAAAGCACGTAAGTTTTTATTAAATTGATCAATCAATCGTTTTATATTAATAGAAGATTCACTTTTAATTAAATCAACATTAAATAAATTATTAACATGATTTTGTACTAGCAAACGTTTATTGTTAAATCTATTACATAATAATTCCCATGCAATAGCATAGTTGCTAGCCGAAAACTCTATGGATTGAATGATCAAAGCCGCAGACCCCTCCAGAGACGACCTAAGATAATGAAACTTATTTATTTCATCCATTGCATCGTTCGAATGTATGAGACTGGTGAACATATCATGAAACTCAAGCCAATTGTCATAAGAACCATGAAATTTTGGCAAATCAATAGTAGGCAACTTAACTAGATTATGATTACTTAATCGAGAGTTATCCACATTATCACATCGTAATATTTTAGTATTAGAAGATATTAATTCTTGAGCCTTTGAAAGTGATTGATAATATAAAGATTCAAAATCATTTCTTTCGCTTGACTGGGCATCAATGTCATCGACTAAACACTCAATTTTTAATTGTACTTCATCATAATGATCATATAAACATTCGATCTTACCTATTCGTAACTGCAATTCATTTACCTGTTGTAGACTCAATGAACCAGATAATTCATTTATGTACTTAGTAAAATTAGTCAACCGGCCTTTATAACTAGCTCGTTTTTTAATAAGTTCTTTTTCCTCTCTCTCCGACATGTTTGGAATCTCGGGAGTGAACAAGCCTGAAATTGAAATTGTATACAATGAATAACTGATTTAAGATTTTTTATATATATGTGTACTTACAAGCATGTAAATAAATTTGTTTAATTTTAATACACAAATATTTTTATTATTAAAATATCTATATAACTATTTAAACTTTGTCTTAATATTTTGTAAGTTTTTATTTTATTTTTATTTATTTTCAATTACCAATTAAAACAAAATTAAAGAATTAATATTTTTTACAAAATTCAGTTAATATAGTTTATAAAGATGTAAACTATTCATATGCTTTTATTAAGTTGTAAAACAATATAATTATTGTATTAATACAGTAACAAAATTAGCTAACATTTATCAAATTACTTATTACACAATAGGCAAATCATTTTTATTTAATAATGTTTAAATAATGAAATACTAAACATTTAGAGTTATATTATTTAAAATAAATGATGATTATATGAGAAATTAACTTTTACTGTTTTATAAGAATAATCTAGTACATACCTGTTAAAACTATGAAATATTGTTAAAATAATAACAATTAAATATAATTGGCAATAAACAATTCACCAAATATACATAGTTTTACTTTAAAATCACAAATTAATGCAATAGGCAAATACTAGTAACCTGAATCGAAAAGAGTAATGGGTTAATATTAATAATATTCCTATAATTAAACACTGATCACTTCCCTTATTTTTGGGCAATGCGGCTCGCTGGACCATGTAGTGGAATTCTCCCTCTATCAGGTTTACTTCTTAGTGTAATAATTAAAACAGCAAATTTTATGTGGTGGACACGTGTAATTCTCAAGTAGAACCAAAAAGTAATACAATGCTATAGTAGGGTAATTGTAAGATAAAAATACATTATTTCTCACCTATGAGCATATGTGTAATTAAAAAAGGATTGCTATAAAAATATAACAGGCGTTTGGCCTGAACAGGCATAATATACTCATATATAATATGTAACCTAGAATTTTATTGCAAACCTTATATTTTGATCCAGAGTTCTAGAAGAATATATTCTAGTATTATCATATATTGTGTGGAGTTAGTTTAGCTGACTGAATCCGCACGAGATGCACAGAATGGCCTATACTAGCGAGGGTGGCACGATGAAAATAAAGAAGAGAGTAATCATATAGCGTGGACATGTCAACAGAATGAATGATGAAAGAATACCAAAAAAAATGTATGAAAGAAAAATGAGTCGTAAAAGAAGCAGAGGAACACCTTGGTTGACCTTCGAAAATACAGTACAGAGGGCATATATGAAGAGCTCGATGACAGCGGATGAGGTGAAAGAGGTATGCGATCATCACAGCGGTAGTCCGATCTCTCTGGCTACCGCTAAGGATAAAGCGTAAAGCTAGAAATCAGTTAAATAATGAAACGATAATACATTATTGAAAAATATTTTTAGTTAAAAGTCCTATGTGTTTATGTACGAGTTTTGAGGTATCTTTTAAAACTTGCCACCATTTGATGCTGAACAACTCTGAAATGCAATCGCCGCTGCGCCAGGACGATGTTCAAGTGTAAATTTACTTCAAGAAATAATTAACGCCCTAACGTAGTTATATCGTGTACTTTAAAAAACATCACCCACGACGACGAAACATAATATAATTATAACAGAAAGATGTAAACCCAGTTTTTAGACACTTCGCTCTTTGCTTTCCACTCAGAGACTTCAAGATACGACGTGTTGAGTAGCGGAACTCAACGCCGTTCGATTCCACGAGTTGAGACCAATCAGGAGAAAAAAATATATAAAGAAAACTAAAAAAACACACATAAACACACAAATTATTGCCTAATCAGTAGATAAAAATAGTAATAGCCACTAGTTCACCAATTTATTCGGTATCCGGATAAAAATTGTACAATCTTAAAAGAATCTTGAAGCACTTTGAACCGCAAACACTTATTTTATGCCTGGTCGTTTGCCCGATCGCTCCTCATTTCCTCGTGGAGCCGTTTATCCTTTAGAATGAACTTCCGGGTTACCGATGGATAATTGAAGGCTTTCAATACTCTATCATTTGATTTGGAGGGAAATCGTTTTTTTTATACTTATATAAATAGTAGAAGAACGTCGTGGCGCAGGGGCACAAGCGTGCGACTGTAAACGAGGCAGGTTGTGGGTTCGATTCCCACTCGAGGAAATAAAATATTTGATATTAATGGTAACGAGGCAAATCGCGGTGTTGAGTTTCGCAACTCAACACAAATCTTCTTCTAGTGCACTACTATACTCAATTAACGTCCATGTGTAATTATGTCTATACGTTGTCAGTCTTCAGTCAATCTTTCAGTAATGAAAAAGTTTTGTATAATATATTTTTTTTAGCTTCACGCTGTATCTCGCACATAGCAGGGTAGGCAGAGGGAATCCAGAGTTAAGACTCCCCGCGCACATCAAGACACTTCCGTTCCTCTTTTTCCGGAGGCATTGCGTATAATATACTCGTATATCTCAATAAACAGAGAACAAAATAATTTCTCACTGATTCTCTAAAATATTATCCAAAAATTTTTATGGACTTAAAAGAATGAATTATTTATTATTTACTAGAGGGCGCGCGCGGCTTCGCCCGCTTATTAGGAGTGAATTCTAAAAAAGCCACGAAACATGTGTTCAATAAAATATTTTTAACAGTCTGAAATTAAATTTTTATAAAAATCGGTGGCAATTTAAAGATTTTTCCATACAAACTTTCAACCCCTTATTTGAACCCTTAGGGGCTGAATTCTAAAAAAGCATGAAACACGTGTTCAATGAAATATTTTTAAGAGCCTGAATTTCAAATTTTATAAAAATCGGTGCCGATTTAAATTTTTTTCCATACAAACTTTCAACCCCAATTTCATCCCTTTAGGGTTAAAATTTTTCAAAATCCCTTCTTAGTGGATGTCCAGAATATGAAAATAAACATCTGCCCAAATTTCACGTTTCTACCATCAGCGGTTACGGCTCTGCGTGCGTCTTACCTCAGTCAGTCAGCACAAGTCCTTTTATATATATAGATTAGTGTTTTCATTTGTTCGCTCTGGCACCAAGGCAAAAGCCCGGCGTTGAGTTCCGCCACTCAACATGCAATCCCTTCAGAAATCGGCGTAAAATGGGGAACGGAGAGTCTTAACACTAGGTTCCCTCTGCCTACCCTGCTGTAGAGCTGACTTTTATCAAAAACAAACAAGAAAATATGTATTCCTAAGATGTTATCGTTCCTGATTATCAATCTCATCCCCGGATATTGTGTGTCTTAAGCGCTTAGAGCCTTTGACGTGTTCCGTAATCAGTGGAATCACTGAGCTTAGGAAATTTACATTCACCGATAGCACGGAGCGTGCAGTAATTGTTATGGAGACGGTTTATTCATGTGGGGTACTTGATTTTAACTTCGTGGCTGAGAAAGAGAACCCAGTGTTAAGACATTTCTCAATCTTATTAATTAACAGTAATTTTATTAGTCCTATTTAATATTCTAGAAAAAATACACAATACTACATATTTTCTGTCCATTTTTGTCGATATCTGAAAACGCTAAAACGATTTTGATGAAAGATGAATGAACCTATAACTCTGAGTGTCTAAAACAACACTAAACTTGTGAACACATGTACATATAAATATACCCACACTTATCAAAAGTTATGACACATACTACTAATCCTAAATAAGTCATCATACCCAAACATTGCCTAATTCCAACAATATCATATTCATACATGTCAAACGAATGGTCGCCTTTTTTGAAGTCAGTTAAAAAATAAAAAAAAGCATAAATAAAGCATATTCCTGTAATCATTAGTAATTATCAGCTTCACGCTATATCCCGCACACATCAAATTAGGTAGAGAGAACTTAGACACTTCGTTCCCCATTTTCTGCCGAAATCCAGATGCCTCCAGAGTGAATGCCTTGTGTTGGGAGGCGGAACTCTACGCCACGCTTTGCCTTGATACCAGAGCGTAGAAATGAAAATACAAATTTAAATAAATATTTGATTTTCTCGAGTGGAGCTCGAATCCACAACCAGTCGCGTTTACAGTCACACACTTGTGTCCCTGCGCCACGACTGGCCTCACTTAGTGGTACTCATCAGTATCTTTTTATATATTATTTTTTATATCTACAACTAAAACAAGAAGTAAAAAAATCAGCGACAAGTAAATGATTTCAGATGAAAAACGAATAACAAATGAACTCAGTGTAAAATAAGTATTCGCGGTTGAGTTGAGATATTCTCAAAGATATTCACTTTACTCTTTTTTGTTTAAACGGACTTGCAATCATCTGACAATGGAATGGGGACAATGGTTAAGTGGAAATTATTACTTTTGTTTTACGTTTGGATGGCTTTGTTTTTGAATAAGTTCGATTCTTAGTATAAATTTCTACTACTTTAGTATGACTTCTAGACTAGTATTTTTTTACGGTCGACAGAGATAGCCTAGTGTTAAGATTCTTCGTTTTCCACTCTTTAAATAAACAGGCTGTCATGCCGCAGGAGCGCAAGCGCGTGACAGTAAACGCGACAGTTCTCGGTGGAATGAATTATTTAATATTCTCATTCCCGCGCTCTGGCAACGAGGCAAAGCGCTGCGTTGAGTTCCGTTACTCAGCACGCTATACCTCTGAAATTCGGTGGAAAGTGGGCAACGGAATGTCTTAACTCTAGGTTCCCATGTTCCCCTTCTGAGCCTAACCCGCTATGTGTGCTATAGAAAGAGTAAAGCTAAATAATAGCCCAGTATTCAATCCATCCAACTCAATTTTATAATTCCAGTTTAGTGTATTATATTTTCTGTAATCCTCATGGACTATCTTAGAGAACTACCTGTGATTAATCAGAGATGAATTTTAAACGGCGTAACCGAATTAAATGCAGTTCACATTAATGTGTTTTGGAAAACTTCCTTAAGCATTTAGTGTTTGTTTTATTTCAATCGGTTCATAAATAAAAAAAATACCAATATAAATTATTTTGTTCGACTAAATCTCTGTAAAATAACTGTTTTATTGAATTTGCTGAAACTGTAGCTTTAATGTATATATTGTCTATAAACTAATAATGTTTTTAGAATAAGAAAATATTCCAGTTTAATAAATATTTATGTATTTTACGGCGACGACCTCAACGCAATATACATGTCTTATATGGTTTCAGTTCTTAGTTTAAAGAGTCCCGAGCGTGGCAATGTGAAAAAAATGGTTGTATGGAGAGCATGCGAAGGATTATTGCACGGTAAAGATGAGACAATTTTACCCAATAGGAGATCTTAGAAGTTTTACTGCGATAATGACGTGCCCTCATCCTGTCACCGTTTTAGAATATGACATGTGATAGTTGTGGATTCGATCCTCCTTAGAGGGAAACTTTTATATTTAAATTATTCTTATTCGACAGAAAGTGGGGAACGGAGTGTCTTAACACTAGGTTCCCTCTGCCTACCCTGCTGTGTGCGGGATACAGCTTGAGGCTAATTTTATTTACTCTTATTACAAACCCGAAGCATTAGGCTTACATCCTAACGTATTATATGACTATAAAACGCAGAAAAATAAAACTGAGTGTTTTTGCACTATCTTTCCTTAGTCTACTCTACCAAATGCTCATCTTGCGATGAAAGAAAATAATAATATCGGAATTTCTTTTGCCATATGCCCGTCGTCTCATAGGTATGTCTGAGAGAACGTGTCATATAAGTGATTGTTCGGCTCAAGAATTTAGCTTGCATAGGTACTCGTACATAATATCTAAAATATGAATGTACTAGCATACTTGCGACATGCTTAAGTGGATATAGGTTCAGTCTCGAGTGAAAATAATTTTAAACTTAAAATATATGATAATAAATAGTAAAATACCCATACTGTACGTGTCCTCTTCAGAAATTAAGACTGTGTGATTTAGTTTCAAATACTTAATTTGGTAAAATACAATGCAATCGATATAGTTATAGTTTCCGTCAATAACACAGAAAAGGAAGTACTCTGTTTTTTTATTTGCCACTTATATTATAATTATCAGTTAATAATACATACAAATAATAATACATTATTCTATTTATTAAAATAATAACACATATTGCCCAGGGGCACAAGGGTGTGACTGAACGCGACGGTTGTGGGTTCAATCCCCACTTGAGGAAATGAAATATTTATTTAAATTTATATTTCCATTTCTTCGCTCTGGTGACGAGGTAAAGAGCGGCGTTGAGTTCTGCCACTCAACAAGCAATGCTTCCAGAATACGGCAGAAAGTGGGGAACGGAGTGTCTTAACACTGGGTTCCCTCTGCCTCTCCTGCAGTGTGCGGGATACAGCGTGAAGCTGATTTTATATATATAAACTCCACAAACCTGATCAAAAGTCTCATTTCATAATTCAGTTAAAGAGAATTTATCATTTTATTTCAATTCTGCCAAAATTTAAATTTATAAATATATTTCAACTTTGAATAATTATATTTGCATAAATTTAAATTGATATCGAAAAATGTGTATAAAATTTTGATTTCTTAGTATAAATTTAATTTATTAACGAAACGATAAGCTTCATTTTCTGTAGCAGCCTCTTTCTCCCGCATCGTCTCTCTGTTCTCTCTTCTCAACATTCCGCCTGGACCCGATACTGTATCTTGTTACCAGAGCGAGAAAATGGGAATAATTAATAAATTATAATTCGGTGGAATTACTCTGATTGGAAACGAACCTACAACTGTTGCGCCACGACGTCCTCAAATAAATATATGAATAAACACTAAACTAAAATAAACAATGATGCTGAATAAAAAAGTCTCTGATTTCAAGTACTTAACAATAATAAAAACAAAACTTTTGAAATTAATTACAAAATTCTGAACATAAAAGAAAGCAAAAGCGCGCCTGTAATTACTGTCACCACCATTGTAGAGTGTAAATCAAAGGTCTTCGTTAATGAAGATTTCCATTGTGTATTGTTGATTTTACATTTCAATTAGAAAGTGTAACGATAAATGGTCAGATAATGGTTTATTTGAATAGCTTTTTTAAACTTAAGAATAAGTAAGAAACTTTAAGCGTACGGTAAATAAAGAGCCTAGTGTTAAGACATTCCATTCTCATACATAAAACTGACAATCTCCTTTTTTTTAGAGTTCGTGAATAATTATAATAAATTTATGCCATCAAATGGGGGTCGAACCCATGACCCGTTTCTTAACTTGACGTGACTCGAAAAATAATCCACTAACTTTCTTGCGTCGGTTCCTCTCTGGTCTGAGCCATTAACTTTAGTAAACCGATGATAAGTTATTTGATGTCCAAAAAAGCATGTTCTTCTTGTTATTTTGACTAAATTAATTGCTTTAACTTTGTCTACGGAAGATCGAGAAATAGAGCAACCCTATCACGTAGTATTGTGATTTTATCGAAAATAATTAAACCTGTTGCTACGAAAGGGCTGGGGATGATACAAAACAGAAATTTCCCTTTACACGGACATATAATCTTCATAAAATCGAAACGAGCAATAAATTCACGTCCTAAATAAACTGTCTTAGAGTAGACCCTTAAGGAACCTAAAATAACAGAGGAAACGTGACTCGAGTATGAAATTTGACTTGGAACTATGGAAAAGGTTTTTTAGCGATGACAGTTATGGTGTTAAAAAATGTATAGCTCTAAAACTTACTTAAACAGTCCAATATAGTTTAATTCTTTTTAGTTACGACGTTTCTATCGTATCAAAATGACTGGTTCTGGTCTGATTTAAATTAATAGATCAGTATTTTATTAATTGCGTAAAAAACGTGTTGTATAATGTAAACCTATATAATGTAAGCGCGGCGTTAACGTCCGCCACACAACACACCAAAAAAATCTATTTATATATTTCAATTAGTAGTCTCCGGACTCTATCGCGTGAATATAATTGAATAAATTCTGCTTAATTAGTATCTACACAGAAACATATTTTTATTAGTTTCCCTTGTCATTTCAAATTCAAATATCAAACCTAAACTATAATAGTAGATATACTATTTGAAATGTATCAAAGCAAAATAAGCTACTAGGATATCGTTAGCACACATGTATCTATAATCAAAAGTCAAAGAGCAAGTATATGTGGCACCGATAACAGTATCAGAGCTCAATGTACAAAGTCATAAAGTACTTGTACTTTTTATTCATCTTGTTTCCCACAGAGAGTAAATTTAAATAATTAATGATTATAATTTAAAATTTATTTCATTTCTCCTCATTGGTATTAAAAACGCTTTGAATTCCACCCTCAACTCTCACACACTCTCAACTCGTAAGTAATTTAATTAATAAAATTAATTAATAAACAAAAAAGCATATTTCATTAACTTCATTAATTTCTTATATCGTTTCCCTTTGAAACATTAAGCCCGACCTACAATAGAATACCATTTGAAACGTGCCAAAGTAAGCAACGAGTATAACAGTACCGTATATATGTATCTAAAATCAAGAATCGAAGAGGTAGTTTGCGGGGCACAGATAAGCGTATCAGAGCCATTTGGCGTATAGCTGATAATTTCCGTTGCAAGATGGCGTCATTTACGCTCGCTAAGTGTTCGATGGTAGTTTGAGCGGTTTCGACTTTTTTTTTATTTTATATGAAATAAATTGATTAGATATTGATTTGTAAATGATATACCGTTATGGTGAAAAGAGGGAACCTTTCAACGATCTTTCAAGAGTTCATTGACAAGAGCAAGGCGTTGATTCTTAAAATTTCAGCGTCATCTTAAGCTTCATATATTATTTATGAGATTCAAGTTCAAACAAATGAATAACAAGCATTAACGGCCTATAATACAAGACTATAAGCATGAGTCATTCATGTGGAACACTCAATAACTCCACCTACTGAGAAGAGTAACAACGTCGTATGGATCGTTGTAAAAATTTTTAATTCAATTGTATACTTGCCTCTTAACTAGATCATTATGACGTCAAATAATATAATTATACATAAAAAAAATATCGCCATCAATGCAACCACAACTTTACCTCCGTACGTAGCAAATATGAAAATTGTTTATCTAATTTCAAACTCTATTCTACAAAGCATAAGAGTGTTCAAAGAAACATCACTTAACAGTTTCTATGTTTTCGACAGAAGTATGAAATGTAGATGTCAGTTCAAGATCGTTTGATTAAACTGTTTTCACAAAGGTGACACCTTTGGCTTAAGGTAAAGTGTTGAAGATAGTTTATATGAAGATTTTCTAGGTCTTTTGCATATATGTAAGGTACTAAGTAGAGTGGCAAAAACAATGATTAATTACAACAGTCATGTCAAACATTTCGTTAGCATCTGATGTGAAAATATCTAGGCATTTTCTTTTTTTTTTATTTCACGTTATATTCCGTTTACTATCGTAGCAGAGGCAGAGCAGTACGTCACAAGCTTAAAAACCAAACCCATCACCTAGATACATGGCACTCCACTACTGTGCATTATACAGAAAGAACTTCATACCACGCGCCACAGAAATGTGGAATGACTTACCTGCGATACCGAATTGATACGGTATTAGTACCTTCATAAAGCTCATATGGTGTTCCACGGGATCTTGGGCAGAAGCGACCAGTACTTTCGTTGGCCTTGCCTTTACAATTCGTCCTCTTAAAGCATTAATCCCTTCCTTTTGTCTTCCCTGGCTTTTGCCAGGGTCTGCCTTCCTGCTCATCCTACTCTACTTTGCACGGTATTTAGCTTACTCGGTGGTTAGACCATTGGTCCTCATGTCCTGCATCATGACATCCAACCAGCGCTTCCTTGGGCGTCCGAGAGGTCTCACTCCTGGGACTGATGTAGCAAAGCATTTCCATCCGACAATTATAAAACAATAACGTAATTGCAAATTATAAAACAATAAATAATTACAAATGATCACGAGATGAGTACAAAATTAAATATCAACATAGTAAACATGCGAGTAATTTAAATGGATATCAATACACGAACAACCCAAATATTCATGAAATGAAAGATACTGCAGTTTAATTTCATGTAATTATAGATGCATTGCTTTTGACGACAGAATTATCATCGAAAATAATTTTCTCATTTCACTTATCTTTTAAGTTAACCAACGTTACCGTTTTACATATTGAGTTACGTTATTGGCACAAAATGTCTCTTGTAAAACGAAAAGAACGGAGTGTCTTGACACTAGGTCCTTTCTGTCTATAACCGTATTATTTGATGTGGCCAGTCGTGACAGCAGAGGCAAAAAGTGTGACTGTTAAATATACAAGTAGTGGATTCGATCCCCACTCGAGGAAATGAAATATTTATTTAAATGTATATTTTCATTTCTTCAAGATCGATGTAGAGGCTAACAGTGGGGAACAGAGTGTAATTAACACTAGGTTCTCTCTGCCTACCCTGCTGTGCATGGGACACAGCGTGAAACTTACTCTGATTATTTCGTTTCAATAATTCGCTGTATCAACAGCAAAAACCGTGGCGTTGAGTTCTGCCTTTAACCGCACAATGTTTCGAAAATTAGGTCAGTGTCTTAACATTGAATTAAGTCGCTCAGCAAAACCTCTGATCTGCTATATGCCACCACCATTTCCAATTTAATAATAAAAAAAACTTGTACACAGTTTTACGGTACTTATAGGTATATACATATAATTATATGTATACCGAACACAATCTCAAAAGTATTCACTAATGGGAGCAAAATGCGAAAATTACCATACTGTAAGAGACAGACCGCCTTTTGTAAACAGACGTCGACTTTTTCGTGATTAAACATCTAACTTAATTACTTAAAAGCTTTCGTAAAAATGCAAAAAGCCACCGTTGTTTCGTATTACAAAAAAAAGTTTCTAATTATTGGGGATATTTGTGTAGCAGTCAGAGTTTGAGTGTAAGTTATGGTTGCGGGTTCGAATCCTATTAATGTAAATGCGCATATAAGTGCAAATTTTTTCTTGTTAATATATTGCTAGCAAACTCGTGTAAAAGTGTCAATCGGGGGCAGTTGCTTGTAGGCAACGGCCCTTATTGGAAGGAAACTCGTGTGATCACTTATTGCCATTACGTAGAATACCTTTCCGAATAAGTTGAAACATATAGACGATATGTGTCTTTATCTTCTTTTTAAAAACGTTAACCGCTTCTTATTTCTAACAATATATATATTTTACAAATAATTCAAAAAGGTAAAATATTTTGCGTCCCTATTAAAAAATCTGGTTCACGCTTTCTTTATTAAAGATACTTTATTCTTCTGCTTTATGACAGCGTGTTGTGCTTTATGTCATAAGTGGCGAAAATCTATTCCGCACTTCGTCTTGTTACCAGAGCGAGGATTCATCAAATGAATCATGTTAATTTTCTCGAGCAGGAATCGAACACACAACCGTTGTGTTTGTGCTGGGCAAAATCAATCGCTAACTGTAAAAGACATACAAAAATGAAGAAGTTTGTACTGACCAATTAAATAAAGATTATATCTAAATGAAAATACAAATAAAATGAAAATATTTTCATTTACGTAACAATATACATTTACATACATTTCCTTGCTTGGTTAATATAAGTAGCGTTGAGTTCCAGCCATTTAACACACAACATCTGAAAATTGGGACGGGAAACGAAAAGAGAGTGTCTCAGTTCCGACACTCTCTTTCCCAATTTCAATTTTTCATACAATAACTCACCATCAACCATACAACAAAATAAATACAAAAACAAAATAAACAGGAAATATTTTACTAAATTTCATACTTTTTAGTTATAGCTAAAATATCTACTCTAAATATGTAAATTTTAAACTGAAATTAGATAGTCAATATAAATTTTGGTGATTAGACACATTAATTATTATTAAACTGTTTTAACGGATAAATCTAGTATAATTTCGTTTAACATATGTCTGAAAATTTAAACTATTCCTACCTAATTATCACATAACAGGGTAGGCAAAGGGAACCTGGGAATCTAATGGTAAGACGCACTGTTTCTATTAAGACACTTCCGCTTCATGTTGAATGGCAAAACTCAACCCCGCGCTGTACCTCGCCACCAGAGTGAAGAAATGAAAATATTAAATATTTCATTCCCCGTCGCGCTTACAGTCGAACTCATGTGCCCACAACGGCCTCCGTTCGTTTACTTAATACTTAAAAAAAAATAAACGAAACGATGATTAAACTCTCACCCGGAGGGACTAAGCGTTGAGCTTCGCCACTAAACATGCAATGTCTTGAAATTTGAACGTTCGAAGTGGGGAATGTAGTGTCTTAACACTATGTTCCCTCTGCCTTCCCTGCTATTTGCGGGAAAAATGCTTTTTGTAATTAGTACAAATTTTCCCTATTTTTGTCCCTTTCATTCATTCATTCATTTCTAAAAATTGCAGAAAAAAGAAAGAAAATCAAGAGTAAGACAAAGACAATCTATCATATTATCTAAGCGGGGCGGCTTTATTTATATATAAAATAACTTAACTTTAACTTAACTTAGCTTCACGCTTTATCCCTTGCGGGGTAGTCAGAGAGAACGGAGCGCCAAACGCTACGGTCTCTACATACCTCTTTCGCCTCGTCCACTGTCATCAACCTCTTCATACATGCCCTTCGGGGGGTCCTCATGCTTTTTACGTGACCTTCCTCCAGTATCTTTGATACTGTGTTTTCGAAGGTCAACCGAGGTCTCCCCCTACCTACATCTTACCACTCACTTTTCCATCATAAATCTTTTTTGTCATTCTTTCATCACTCATTCGTTCAACGTGCCCAAACCAGCTGAGCACGTTCTTCTTCATTCTCACTGTGACATCCTCGCTAGTACCTGCCATTCTGTGTACCTCTTCATTGCGGATTCGATCAGCTAAGCTGACTCCGCATATCCTACGAAGAGATCGCATCTCCACAGCATTCATCTTTCTTTCATTCTTCTTCTGTAATACCCACGTTTCGCTGCCGTATAACAGAGTCGGTACCAAAATTCCATTGTGTACGGGCAAACGCGCAGCTGTGCTGACGTTTCGCCGTCTCATCAATGCAGCTAAGGCTCCGTTACCGGCAGCAATACGCCTATCCACGTCCATCTCGTATCTTCCATCTCTACTGAACATACTTCCCAAGTATACCACTTCATTCACTTGTTCTAATATCTTACCATTTACACTGATCTTGCATTCCGTCCTTTCTTCATCTCTTTCAAAAAATAAAGGACCGATATATCTAAAATAAAGAATCGATTAAATGCGAGACTGTCTGGTCCACCAAGGGTAGAGTAGAGAGTTTTATGATTTTAGATGGAGGAGAATAACCAACCAATTTTATTTGTTTTCTTTACCACGTTTCATGATTATGGGTAGGAGGGAAGTTCTAAAGGTTTTGACTACGCAGCGAGTTTTATGCAATATGGATCAAAAAGGATCCATATATGCTCGTATCTTTTGATTGCGTTTACTTAGAAGTTTAATTTTAAACCGTGCTCCGTATAACTGTGGACCTGACGGACGAATCCCATTCATGTTTTCAGAATGAAACTCAAAACGAATAATACATCGTTGGTTCAATAAAAAAGAGATATTATTAAAAAATAGATTTTTTAACTGACTTCTAATTTGGTTTTTAGTCTAACCTGTATGTGTACTTATTTATATGTATGTATGTTTTTTCGCGATTATGTTGAAGTAACAATAATATATATTTCATACACTACGACTTTATTTGCCCGTACTGATATGAATCTACAACTATCAGATATTAATTCTTAAGCTAAACCACTGTGCCTTCAGCTTCATTTATAACATAATATAGTTACGTAGTATCTTATTATAAGTTTTAATTATATCCGCATATTCGAAGCGCAGCGTGCATCTGATGCCTTCGTGATATAATTTATAACGACTAATTAATTAATATATAGCGTTTGCATTGCTCAGTAAATCTTGTAGAATATGATAAGTAATTGTTATGTGATGGCAGCAAGTGCTTTGTGGGGCAAGTAAGCGAATGTAGTGTTTGATCACTCTGATTTTCGTTTTTTTTGTAACATCATTGAAAAGTTTGGTGTTGAAGGTGTTTTTCTATAATATTTTGACGTATGTATCGTATTTTATATAGTAATCAAAGATAATTGGGGATATTGATGTGCAGTAGCAATAGAATAGCGACTAACTGAAAGCAAAATGTTTGTGGGTTCGAATTCCACACTGGGAAATAAATTATTTTTATTCCTACACACTGGTACGTACGAAAATGCGGCGTTGAGTTCCACCATTCAACACTTACGCTCTTATTTATAAATCGTTCTCAAGTCTGAAATCAACGTTTAGATGCCGTTTACATTCATAAATGATTAAGAAGGCATTTCGCGCTTAAGATGTATTTATAAATACTAACCGTAGTGTCTCAAATTCGAGCGAAAAGTGGAGAACGGATCTTAACACTAGGTTCTCTATCGCTATCCCTCTATATCCGGGATAAAGCACGAAGCTTTTAAAACAATCCAACCAACATGTTCACTTTAAACTGCGGTGAAAATTCTATGTGGTTATAAATTTATTCCAGGATATCCAATCCAACCAACTATCAAATTTTATGACATTTATCAATATGTAAATAAGTGCGGTTAAAATGTACAATTAAAGTTAAACCATTTTCTCTATAGTCTTTTATGGGTAGGTCTGGCTTTAAAAGTGTGGAGAGAAAGCTTGAATAACCTGGACTTAAGTAATTTTGGTTTCTAGATACCTACTAGAATAAAGACATAAATAAAATCAAACATTCTATTCTCTCAAGTGGGAATCAAACCCACAACCGTAGCCTTAACGATCGCACCATAGTGCCCCTACGCCACAATGGCCTCAATTCCTTCTATTTATATAATAATTTTCTTTATATAGTGATGCAGTTGAACTTATAACTAATGTCGTTACAATGAGAAGAAAGTCGAGAATTGTGACTTATCTCTACACACTCTATCTTTAAACTAAAACAATGTTTTTTTTTCTAAAATTTTCAATAGCACTTCCATATTTCATACTTTAGGGCATAATAACAATTGTGATGATCAGAGATTAATATCGCGACCCGTAGCGTTACGCCAAATGCACCCGTTGTAGGCTCGTTACGGATCAAATCGTTTTGATACTTAAAATATAAGTATACAATATTTAAATTTAATATTTCGTACGCTGTTGAAGTAGGTCTCGGAAATTACTCTATAATCTATTAAAGGGCACCCATAAATCTACTCTTGGGCTGCAAGTCCCAAGCACTGCTACTATCTCTCTCTCTCTGCAACGTGATAGGCAAGGTAAATCTAAGGGTTTTTTCTTCTCATAGTCATCGCTTTGGCTATTAAGTCATTGTACTGTATACACTGACGTTCTTAGACTTTTTAGACATCTCAATATATTTTCCGCATATAGTAATACGGAAAGTCTTTTTGTCACTTTATTTTTATTGATAAATTCATTTTTTTTTTATAAACTTGTTAAGAGCAGAATAGAATTCACCGTCACATTTTGGTTTCAGTTATACTTAAATTGTTATGAAAAGATGTGTTTTTATTTCATAATCTATATTTGATTAGTGTCTAGAATTTGTTACATCTGTTTAATAAAATTCCTTTTATTCGATCAGATAGATTAATAACGTCATGATTGGCATACTTATTTTACAAAGGTAATTTCTTCATAATTTTATGAGAATTTCTAATTACGTTTAATAATTAATTTGCTTTTCTAATTAATTACATGCCTAAACGTGGATTAAAAATAATAAGAGACTGCTAAAAATGTAGAAATTAAAAAAAAAACATGCTGCTATTACATAAGTAATATATCGCGAGTATCAAAACCACACGTCTAACTACACAACCGCAGTGTCATGGAACGCAATATCCAAAACAGTAATCGCTTCATTTGCTTGAACTTATGATGTACGAATTGAAATGACCACATTTCAATAATATGTATATAAGCTTATTATTATTGTATGAGATACTCGTACATGTGTGTTAACATATGTATTTATAGTTACTTATTAAGTATACTTATATACTAAAAGCGACTAATGTGGATAATTTCTACTCTAGAGAAAGAATTATTTTCATGTCCTTACTCTGGAAGGAGACAAAGAGCAGTGATTAGTTCCGCCACGCAGTTCGACGCTTGCGCGTGTCCTGAAAATTATTATCTAACAGCAGTTTCATGCTGTATCCCGCATTAGCAGGTTGGGTACAATGTGTTAACATTCCGCTCAATTTCCGAGACAGTGCGTTTTGAGTGGCGGATCTCAACTCCGTGGGTATTCTCTTAGGGACACAAATGATCAAAACCTTGACATTATATTTTTTTTTTCCGCAAATGGCAGTATAGGCGGTTGGAAACTAGTGTTAAGACATTCACACAAGAAGAGAACTCAACACCGCGCTTTACTCTATTTTATTTTCAAATTTCTGATATAAATATCTCTCTCTGAATATTAGAATATCCAAAATAATTGCTACACGCCTCCTCGTTACCGACCGATGCCCAATGTAATGAAGTAGATATCTAAATTTCCAGAGGCTGATCAGTTCGTTACTCTTACACCGTCGATAGATTTAGACTAGTCTTGTAAATTCGCCAACTAATCAGTATTCAATCGATATAAATGTGCGGTGTGAATGATAGGAGGAAGCAAGTTTTTTATTGGTTGGTCATATTTGATAATAGTATTTTTTATAAGAGATTCTACGTAATTGCAATAAGTGATATGTATCACCCAATAACAATACTTCACACGAGTTTCCGTTGCCTACAAGCAACTGTCCCCGACTGACAGAATTCTATTGTTTTATAATCTTTTTCACCCATGTCTACCCTTTTTTACACGAGTTTTGCTAACAATATATAATTAATAATAAGCCGTTTATATTCTAAATGCGACTGGCTTAAGATTCTGCCAAGTATTATAGGCCAATCATAGAGCAAGGTCACAAGCATGTGGCTGTAATCGCGACAGGTTTTGGGTTCGATTATCAGTACAGGTAACTAAACACACAAGTTCGTTCCATTTAACCAAAAGGTATTAGGTATAAGTAAGTATTTAAGCGTGATTACAAAATAAATTCCAACCAATATAATTGATTATACTATTTTCTTATGACTTGGACATTTAAACGCTATTTTACTCAAAGCTATCCTTGGGGGAACAAAATTTAGAACATGGCTTATGTACTGAGAATCATAATTTAGATGAATATCTTACTTAGTATATCATAATATATTCTACTAGCAGCTCGCCCACGGCTTCGCCCGCTTAAAATACATGATTACTGATTTAATAAGCAACAATCGATAAAGCACAATCGATTGACAACTATAATGACTTCTAATATGATTTTTTTTACGACATTATCGTCAAAGAATTTTTGATTGTTTTAAATAAAAAAATACGACCATTGTTGATATTTGACATTTATAAAATATACATAAAGCTAATTATGTATTACATGTATATATTTTTGTAACTTTATGTTCTTTTTACCTATATAATATACGTCTCATCATAATTCTAAAACTCTGTTAAATGTGCTGATGTCAGTAAATAATTTAATTTAGGTTGTAGTATTCTTAATATTCTTTGTAAAATAACTGTATTAATTGCATATTAACTCCTGTACAGTTTTTAAATTAGTTACATATATTATATGAACGAACCAACCAAAATATCTTTGTATTTACTTGATATTTCTTTCAAGATCGTTCTTTATCTCTGTTTTGAATTAAATTAAATTAAAATTAGCTTCACGCTGTATCCCGCACATAGCAGGGTAGGCAGAGGGAACCTAGTGTTAAGGCACTACGTTCCCCACTTTCTGCCGAATTCTGGAGGCATTGCGTGTTGAGTGGCAGAACTCAACGCCGCGCTTAACCTCGACACAAGAGCGAAGAAATGGAAATATAAATTTAAGTAAATATTTCATCTCCTCGAGTGGGGATCGAACCCACAACCAGTCGGTTTTGCAGTCACACCTCGTGCCGCTGCGCCACGACCGGCCGGTTGAATTAATTACGACTTAAACTTAACTGTTATGATTTATGAAGGTAATCTCCACTAACAATTCAACTTTGCGTACTTTATTGTATAAAATATTATATAATAGTGCTTCAAAAATATATATTTTTATCAACAATCATATAAACCAGACGTTTCGAATGTCATTCTTTAGCCAGGGTCATACCAGCGCGATTGCTATAATATTCGCAGGCAAAGTAATGCCTTGAGTTCATTCAAATGACGATAACTTTTTTTTTAATAAACCGATTTTGATGAACTAAACTTTAGTACTCAAGTTGAGTTAAAACAAAGCAATTGGTGATTTTCAAGTAAATCCGTTCAGTACTTTCAGAGAAAAATGCGGACAAAAATATGTCGACAGACAGACAGACAGACAAGAAATTCAAAAAAAATGTTTTTGCTTTCTATTATTCTTTTTAAGTGTCCCTCTATCCATTTCAGTCAAAATTACTAAATGTACAGACAAAATATTTTTACTCTCTTATTATATATAGAGATAATACATGTTCATAATAAATAATGTATTTTTTTTATATGATGATATATTATTAATAGCCTGTACAGGATATGTGATATAAATGATTTCGGAGACCGAAGCATTTGATGAAGAATCTTAATAGACCAGCTTTACTCTTTTACGCCTTATCCACTGATATTAACCCAAAAAAAATAGTCTTCTATTTAAAATATAATTTAAAAAGAGAAATCACGTGAAAATATGTATTACAAAATAATCGTATTATCGGGTCTTTTACACAAGACGGACGAATTCCGCCAAAAGAATCTATCTACATAGCAATCCAGTTTCAAGCGAGAATTCTTACACGGAATGAGGAACCATTTCATGTTATATCAAAATGAAAGTATTTAACTTAATAAAGAGGCCGGTCGTGGCGCAGCGGCACAGAGTGTGACTGTAAACGTGACTGGTTGTTGGTTCGATTCCCACTCAAGGAAAAGAAATATTTATTTAAATTTATATTTTCATTTTTTCGCTCTGGTGTTACAACATGCAACGCCTACAGAAGTCGGCGGACAGTGGGAAACGTAGTGTCTTAAATTTAAGTTCCCTCTGACAACCGCTTTGTGTGGGATACAGTGTGAAGCTGATTTTTAGGGTTTCTTAAATTTTAAGGAAAAAAGAAAGCCTTATAAGATTTGTTGTTTCAGACTTTGTTGTCCGTCTGTCTGTCTATCTGTCAAGAGCCTTTATCTCAGGAACGCTTGAAGATATCGAGTTGAAATTGAAACCGTTTATTCAGATCAACGGCCCAACCGTTTATATTTTAACACTATTAGGGAATCAAAATTAATAGGGTATTTCCAGTTGACCTAGAATTATGACATCTGGCAGCTACAGGTAGTTCAGAAAAAGAATCTGAAAACTACATTTGTGCTATTTTTTTTAATTTTGAATGTTTTGCAAATTATATATGTCAATTTCAAAGACTCATTTTATTTTCAGTTTTTTTTAATTACATTGCGCAACATAGTTTCGCTCGGCTCCACCCGCCATGCACAGCATGTGGCGGATCCTAGTAATAATAAAGATTGCTTGATGCATTTTAAATCTAAGACTTGTTGATTTACAGCCCATTTCGGGGTATGAATTACTTAATTTGTACATTACCTCGTAACAAGACAAAACGCGGCGTCAAGTTTCACCACTGAACATACAATGACTTGAAAAATTCGGCAGAATTTGGAGAATCGAAAAAATCGGAAAAAAACCTGAACTTAAACTACAGAAACCTTTAGCGCCGGTACCCTTATAAGAGCAAAATCAGCTATTTATAATATAAATTCGAAATTATCATGACGCGGAAACGTATAGGTGCTTCATAGTTCGGTTATGTTGCATTAAATATTTTAAGCAATTATGCGGGACGCTTGTTTACAATTTATTATGCTAATGAACTCAGCTTTATAGACGCCGGGTGGTTAAATATCAGACACAGTGTGGCCAAGAATGGCTAACTAATTTTCTAAAAGTTTCTGCCCACTGGGCGAAGACACCGTACTGTAATAGTGGGATATTAGCAACATGTTTGTAGGTTCAATCCTCACTCGCGGGAAAGATTATATTAAAAATATTTTTATTTGTCAGTTTTAGAAGACAAATCGCAGCGTTGAGTGCCGCCAATCAACACACTATGTCATGTCGCGATAATTAGATGGAAAATGAGGATTGAAATATCTTTAGACCTGCTTCTCTGCTTAGTATGCTATATGCGTGTAGCTAAAAAACCTGGTTGCCTGTAAAGTCGGTTTGCGGACGATAATTTTTTGCGATAATGTCATAAGAAAACATTGATGAAAAATCGCATACTTTCATGAATTGAATTAAACTATTATCATTGAATTATAATTATTTTGTATAATATACCGTGCCGCTTGTGTAATCTCGGCCTAGAATAGGATCATCCTGGTACTGGTTGTGTCGTAAGAGGCGACTACAGTACGTGTGGTAGAGTCACGTCGCCAGCAATGGCAACACGCATGGGCAGACTCGACCGGATCATTACCACCCCCGGCATTTAAGACCGGCGTTAAGTAGTGGCTTTATGCGACTGCGTTTCGCATCAGGTAATGCTGGGCTCCAGCGCCCAAGCCACCTTACAGGCAGGCAACGCACCTGCACCTCCTCTGGTGTTGCACGGGGTCGTGGGCGGCGGTCATCACTTATCATCAGGTGACCCGAACGCTCGTTTGCCTTGTCTTTTCCATAAAAAAAAAATCTCTATTATATAATAAAAGGATAGAAAAGTCAATTCTGTACATGAAAGATATAAAAAAAATAAAAATTAGGTCGGTTTATATGTCGATTATAGAACCTAAAAAACCACCCAATAGAATTCTTGTCTGTCTGTCTGTCTGTCTGTCCGTCTGTCTGTCTGTCTGTCTGTCTGTCTGTTTGTTTGTTCGTCAATCACGCAAAAACTACTGGACAGAAATTGATGAATTTTTGCATGGTATTAGCCTAGGGTTTCAAGGTACATTTTTTTTGGGTTTCATTCCGAATTTCATTATAGTTTTATTTAAAAAAAATAAAAACTGAAAAATGTAAATTACTTAAAATAGCGATAACTACTGTATGAAATTAATTTATTTTTAGCATGGTAATAGTTCAAAACCTAATGCAACTTATAGAATAGTTTTTATCATAAAGTACAAAGAAATTTTACCAGAAAAAATAACATAATTATATTTTTTTATAAAAAAAATCGACTTCTTCAATTTCAATCGGATTTCATACTCCGAACTTAACCAAACTTTCACTAAACTACCCTTTATGTGTACCCTTTCTAATAAAAAAAGAATCATTAAAATCGGTCGAGTTGATATTGAGATATTAGTCCATTTGTCGCGCACATACATAATGTAAATTTGAGATTTATATGATTTTTTCATAGATACCATTGTCGGAAATGAACTAAATTAAAATAAGACTACACGGGACGCACTAGCTTCCAAATAAAAAAAGAATCATCAAAATCGGTTCACACAGTCAAAAGTTCTGAGGTAACAAGGATAAAAAATACAGTCGAATTGATGACCTCCTCTTTTAAGAAGTCGGTTAATAGAAGTTTGACACTAGGTTCCCTCTGCCTACCCTGCTGCGTGCGGGATACAGCGTGAAGATGAAAAAAGAAGTACAATTAATAGTTGTTTAGTCTACCATAATTATTATTTTAAACGTCAACGTTGGTGACATTAACAAAAATAATAAAGTAGGTTATATATAGTAAATTTACTCTATAGTAAAGGTAGGTATTTTTCGGGACTAGCTCAAATGGCGATATCTGCAATAAAAAGTACAGTAATACCCCGACTTACGCTACCCCGTTTTACGCGAATTCGGAGATACACGGTTCTTCATTTTGATTGCCGCGCATCGGCTCTCTTGCTCTGCACACTCAGTTTTCAGTTTGCGACAGGTTTAAACATGTTCCGCGTGAAATTGTTTTACGTGCGCAGTGCGTTTTACTTATAATCTCTAATTATAACGTCTAAAAGAACGAAAAATGAGTCATTTGAGCATAACAAGAAAAGAAAACACTGTCTTTGAAGTGAAAACTAAATATAATTAAAGACTTTGAAGTAAAAATGAAAATTTGTGTATTGGAAAAGAAGAAAAATTTAACTCGGCAGACAACTTTGTTAGAATATATGTAGCCTTCCAGCTCAAAATAATTCCGGTTTAGGTTACTTTATTCATAACAATGTAATTTTTTTTATTATCCTACACTTTATTAAACATTTTTCTTCTAAATTATGTTTTTTTTTAAACTCTGGTCCTGATTAAAGAAACTTTATATGCAAAGTTGAACACCGACTTACGCGAATTCGACTTACACGGCAATCGCTCGGTCCCACCTACCGCGTAAGTCCGGAGTGTTACTGTATATGTATTTGGAAAGTAAATTCTGATTGTGAGTTCATAGTTTTTAAAACTTTATATTTTGTTTAGATGACGCGCTGATGGCAATACATTTTAATCATTGGCGTTATATAGGGGAGAGGGGGGCACATTCGAACGATTTTTAAACTTTGTGTCATATCTAAAAATTCTACAGTTTTTAACTTCTTTACTATTTCACAATGCTTAGTCCAACTATTGTGCCACACAATCGTAGCATCGTATGTAGAAAAATATATAAGGTAAAGGTGCAATATCAACTTTAGTAGCAGTAGTCAAATGTTCAAAGCTGCCCCCCTTGCGGGGTAGCTTTGAACATATATGGGGCAGTTTTGAACTATCATCGAGTTCAATGAAATTAAAAAGCTTTTAAGTAATTTTATCAATAAACTTAACATTAGAAACGATGGAGATCAAATATCAGTGCCATGTTAACTGAAAAAAATAATATACCTAGTTTAATATTGCGATTGTACTAGTACTAATGTTAAATAACTTTAATATTATTAATAGACTTTAAAAAAAACAAAAAAGTAGCTTTGGCTTCGTAGAAGTAATTAACATTATGGGATCAATCATAGAATAAATCTAATATTATGAATATAAAACATAATATTTTTTAAATAAACAGCTTACTACCTTAATTTGAACTTAGAAAAATTAAATTTAAAGGAAAACATGAATGTAGTACGTGACGTAACCAGCAACTGAAATTGGGGGAAGTAGTCTACGTAAGAAATAAAAATTAGCTTCACGTTTTATCCCGCACACAGCACGGCAGGCTGAGGGAACCTAGTGTTAAGACACTCCGTTCCCCACTTTCTGCCGAATTCTGGAGGCATTGCGTGTTGAGTGGCAGAACTCAACGCCGCGCTTAACCTCGACACCAAAGCGAAGAAATGGAAATATAAATTTAAGTAAATATTTCATCTCCTCGAGCGGGAATCGAACCAACAACCAGTCAGGATCAATCATAGAATAAACCTAATATTATGAAAATAAAACAAAATATTTTTTAATAAACAGCTTATTACCCTAATTTGAACTTAGAGAAATTAAATTTAAAGGAACATGGACATAGTATAGTGACGTAAAGAAAAAAATTGTACAAGCTACTATTTTACTATTCATAGATGATGAAACATTCGCTAAAATGGAGTCTCCAATATTTATTAAGTGGTAGTCTAATTCCATTACGTAGTCTTCATACGTCAGTTTCTTGTAAAGAAAAGTTCAGTTTCGTTTTGTTTTTCTTTCGCGGTATTTTGTTATATATAATAATATTCAAAACTGCCCCCCTTATTTTGTTCAAAGCTGCCTCAGTGGTATTTGAAAAATTAAAAACGTTTTTTTTTCAAGTAAAAGTTAAAAAATTGTATTAATTTCTAGTTTATTGCATGATATATGAAAAATTCTAACTAAAAGAGGAAAAAATAAAACCATATACCATGAATTGGATCCCTGCGATCCTTACGCGTTTATTTAAAAATGTATAAAATTTTACTCAAAATCAAACACTCCTCGTAACTCAACCACGGGCTCTCATATATCAGCGGTGACAAGTGACACGTGTGCAGGTTAGTGCTGCCACTACTCAAAAAAAATCTAACAAAATTTCTTTTTAAAATAGCTCTGTTAACACATATTTTCAAAGGTGCCCCTGTTCAAAGCTACCCCCCTCTCCCCTATATATATAAAGTTGCATTCATTTACAGTAGATATATTTTTCAAGACTTTATATATAAAAAATACATTAAATAATCATGTTAAGGAAGTATCAAATATATTGTGTAAATATAATATGTCATCTGTTAAAATAACGTGAAGCTGACTAAACTTAATGCTATATTCAAAACAAATGAATTGAATGTAAAGTTATTACATCGTTTCAAGTATGAAAAAAAAATGCAATATAATTGCGTTTCTTCTCTTTTTTTTTCCAATGTTTTATATTTCTATTATTTATATCAATATATCAGGGACGTAAATGCGGGAACAGAGCCATGCCATCTTAGTACAAAGTAACCTCTAAAAAATGTATTTACGTGTTATAGTTAAAGAATAAAAAGAATGTGTGATTCCTCTATAGAATATATTATTCTACATTATATCATAAAACCAGGTTTAAACAGTGCATATGAAGGTATTCTCCTGTAGTATAACTATTTTTAATTACTATCAACACTACAATGTCAATACTATTTGGTATTATAGTGTAATTTTGAACATTTTGAATATTTTCCCGTCATTATGATGAAAAACATAGACTATTTTTAATTTGAAAAAATAATTTATTAACTATAAGAATATTGGTAATTTTTCAAAAGGTATAAGAATTAAAAAAATTGCCTAAAATATGCTTCCTTCGCAAATGTTGTAATAACTACTGGTATTAATTAACCAAAAAAATACTATAAATATTAAGTATGCTCAATTATACAAAGTTTTTTTGTCAGCACCACTTTAAATAAAACCACAGTTTTAACTACTAAAATAAATAATAAAATTATCGTTGTAAAATAAAATATAATATGTCGAGAACGACGCACGCACACATAAACCTATCAAAGGGAAACCGCCGCATACGCCTCATTCCGAAATCGAGTCGTAGGTATTGGCGGCAAAGTTCAAAGTTCTAAAGATTTCAGTAGTATTTTTGTAGTAGCATGTGTTTACGTTATTGGTATCTATGCGTAACCGCGTCACACGAAATATAGGTATGAATAAACATCGTGAAATGAACAAAAAAACCTACGTCTTCACTGTTGGTGTATATTGCTTAATTTCTTTAAAATATTTTACCCTATATGCTGTTTCCGTAAAAGGAGCGCTGACGCTTCTCATCTCTTCTTTGTTAAAGGCCGTCGCTGCACAGGGGCACAAAGTTGTGGCTGTAACGCGACTGGTGTGGGTCCGATCCCCACTTGGAGGATTGAATTATAATTTAATAATATTTTCATTTCGTTTAATAATATTTTCAGTTCGCACATCAGTCATTATACGCAATATCTTAACACTAAGTTGCCCTGCTAAAAGTGGGATAAAGCGTGTATCTGGTTTTTGAACTTTGTGTGAACCGATTAAAATAAAGTCCAGTCCAGTTGAGGCCAGTCGTGGCGCAGCGGCACGAAGTGTGACTGTGAAACTGACTGTTTGTGGGTTCGATCCCTACTCGAGGAGATGAAATATTTACTTAAATTTATATTTCCATTTCGTCGCACTGGTGTCGAGGTTAAGCACGGCGTTGAGTTCTGCCACTCAACACGCAATGCCTCCAGAATTCGGCAGAAAGTGGGGAATGGAGTGTCTTAACACTAGGTTCCCTTTGCGTAACCTGCTGTGTGCGGGATACAGCGTGAAGCTGATTAAAATAAAATTAATACTCAATATTTAAGGGCAGTTTGCCAAAATACAAACAAAAAAAGTATTTAAATCGGTTAAGCAGTTTCTGAGATTATCGTGAAGAAACGCACAGACAAACAGACCAACTGACCAAGTTTTATTACATTGTTAATTGTAATATCTTCTATGTACAGACACTGATGAGTTAGGATTTTATTGTACCTAAGTATCGATAAGTTATATTGTTATTTCAAATATCAATTAAAGATTCTTATAGGAGATACAAAAATGCGACCTGAAGTTTTAATAACTTTGTCATAAAAAATCTTCATTGCGTTGCAAACATACATAATAGGTATATCAAAATACGAACATATTTCAGTGTGTTAAGTAAATAATTCTGTGGTATAACCGAGCGAAGCCGCAAGCGGGTCGCTAGTATATATATAAAGGAGTTAACATTTTTTTTTTTTAAATTAATGTTTTTTTATATAAATTTATATTTATTCGCACTCGTTCGTTTCGCGTTGGTTCACGAATTTACGACTGCAAGTGCAAATATATTTTTTAGTTAAATTAAATAGATTAATTTCAAGCAACAAGGTGCTATGTGATTGCAAGTAGCAATAAACGGATAAATGCGTTATAAGCCGAATCCTTAAGCCAATTGTGCCCCTCTATCGATTGTCCCACGCTCTCGCTCGCACGCTCTCGCTCGCACGCTCGGCTCAGGCGGAACGTGACAATGATTCATGCTTTTTCGAGCGTGCAGCTGGCATTCATCGATTTATAAAGCGTTATCATGTCAAAAAATTACGTGATAAGAATGTTTTAATATAGACGACCGATATCTCTCATCTTAATAAAATAAAAAGTGACCATCTCGGTGGTGTCAACTTTTAGTTTTAGAGAAATTTTTAGACAAACATACAAATAAACATACAATAATGATATTTACCATACGTACAATACATTCAATTAATTTGTTTGCTTGAACGCTCTAATCTTAGGATCAACTGTATTGAAAAAGGATATAATTACTTGTTATACTACTATTATTTATACTTGAGGCCCTCATGGCGCAGGGGCACAAGCGTACTACTGTAATCGCGACAGGTTGTGGACTCGATTCCCACTCATGCAAATGAAATGCTTAATATATTAAATTTCTTCGCTCTCTTGGTACATTCATTTTCTTCGCGCTTGTGGTAACGAGGCAAAATCGCGGCATTGAGTTTCACCACTCAACACGCAACGCTTCCAGAATTCAGTGGAAAATGGAGAACGAAATGTCTTAACACTAGGTTCCAGGAATCCAGGTATACATTTTACTTAGAGCTAAGGTGTTTTGTTTGCTATTTTACAACTCATATTTTTAGGTAACATCGATTTTATAAAGCAGTGTGTCCTGTTTACGATCTGTTTACACGAGCTATCTGCTGTGAACACGCAGAGTTACGACGCGAAAGTATGTTATACAGTTTCTGGATCTGCTCTAATGTGAATGTATGTATGTGTTGTTGCACGCATCTCTGCATTAAGGGAAACTAGTAATATATTCCGGTTTCCCGTAACACACCATCTGACTGTAAGCTCGACGGTTGTGGGTTTGATTTCCAGTAGATTGAATTGTATTTATTTTCTCGCTCTCACAAACTAATAAGACTTAAAAATAATTGTGTTTTCCAAGTGCATATTATACTTATTTACACGAAACCAAAAAAGAAACAAATATTTTATCTTTTTTGACTATATGTATGTTGTGTGGTTGTACTGTGCGATAAAGGATATTGCCCGTAGTCACCACGCTGGGCATGCGTGTCGGTGACCGCAGGACATTTGGAGAGGCCTATGTCCAGCTGTGGACTAGGACAGGCTGATGATGATGATGATGATGATGATGATATGTATGTATTTCTGTTTGTCTAAGCTAATCCTTAAAAAAGCTAAATAGACTTTTATGGAAAATACTGAAAGATAGAGGGAGCTGCAGAGCAACATATATTCACTTTTTCCAGGAATTCTCTCGGGATTGAGATTACCCTGGAAAGTTGTTTGAAATTGATAAAAGTCTTTAGTCTAACAGTAGGTTCTGGCTTTAATTTTCATAATATATTGAAATTTCTTTCGAAATAAATTACTATAAATAGAAAAACAGACTTTCCTGCCAACATGTGCCATGTATACTAATTTGAAATTGAATAAAACCTATACGCAAATATTTTGTCATAGTGTGTCATAAACTAGTATATTTAAATAAAAAAGAAAAAGAAACAAACTGAGACCAATTCAAAACTATTTGAGTTAAACGTAAGAAATTAATTGAAATAAAACTTCCACAATATAAATTTATATATTTATTAATATTAATATAAACATATGAATGTAAAGATAACAATATATAAATATGTTAATTATCTTCTTCTGATTCCGTTCCGTTCCATTTCCTCGTCGTTGACTTCTCTTTAATTTTTTTCCTTTGACATGTTCGTGACATGTTTAAAATATAGTACAAAAATTTCTTCCATCAATAGCATTCAATAAAGACAGCAATCAAAATATACATATGTAGTACATACATCTCAACAATTTCAGTTATTTGATAAAGCAATCTAAAATATATAACATATGAAAAACATAAATAAATTGTGATAATAAAGACTTATCTTTGAGCTCAAACTAGTTAAATCCAGTATGAAGGTGATAATACAACTGATAAACGTTTAAATATATATGTACCTATATATAATATTTAAGTATATTCAATAACTCGTGTATAAAGATATAACTCTATCTATTTAAATTTATAATTGTCATACATATATTTATTCTAAGTAGATATTATACATCTAAGTAGATATTATATATAACCTACGACCTCTTCTATATCTAGTAGAATAACACTAGGAAAATTATATAGTAGTATAGTAAAGTAAAATTAAGAAAAAGAATATAATATATAAGCTATATACTTTAAAAGCTCACCTAAATCAATATTATCGTGCATTATATTAGATACTGCTATATATAATTATATAGTTTTTTGTTTATATCTGGATATCATGCCAATTACTATTGCCTGAAACAAAAAAAATTGTGTAAATGAGTTGAGTTTTAAACGATAATATACCACGGAAACGACGTCATTCGTGGCACATGGGCACAAGTGTGACTGTAAACGTGACTGGTTGTGGGTTCGATCTCCACTCGAGAAAATAAAATATGTATTTAAATGTATATTTTCATATCTTCACCGTGGTGTCAAGACAAAGCGCGGCGTTGAGTTCCGCCACTCAACACGCAATGCCTCGACAACGAATGAATTCGATGAACAATGGAGAATGAACAGAGTGTCTTAACACTAGAATTTCTCTTCTGTTTTTGTATCCCACAACGGATTCAACCTGAAGCTTAAAATTGTTACAAGTGGTTCAAATTCAATTTCTTATATTTAATTACATACATAGTGACAGGTCGACATCGTGTTGAGTTTCGAAACTCAACGCTACAATTTGTCTTGAAACCAGAGCGAGGAAATGATAATAATTAATTCCCTCAAATTGGAATCGAACTCATACGGCGTTTATAGCCAGAAGCCGTGCGCTGCGCCACAATGGTCTCATATACAAGTAAATGATTGTGTTGTATCAAAATGCATAATTTCCAAATTAAAAAGCTGACCTCGAATAGCTGTGTTAATTAAAGTACCGTTATGCTTCGATTAATTCCACATGCTAAAATGTTTTCATTTACACAAAATATATAATGTTGTCAAAATATTTTAATATAATATGATATTTGTGGGTTTAATTCCCTTTAATTTGAGGGAATAATAATATTATACTTTTATCGTTTACTCACGATGGAAGGGCGAAGCGTGGCGTTGAGTTACGTCGCGTGATAAGTAATGTGTTGTAAATTTTTGGTGGATATTGAAAAAATCTCTGCTTATATGCGGAATACAGCGTGAAATAAAAAAAAAACTGTAATTTCAATACTTATGTGCTTATGTTTTCTTTTTAACTTCACGCTGTATCCCGCACAATGCATAGTAGGCAGAGGGAATCTAGGAACATAGTGTGAAGACATTCCGTTCTTATTAAGCCACTTCCGTTTTTCCGTTTTCGCCGAATTCTAGAGGCATTGCGTGTTGAATAGAGGAATTTAACGCCGCGCTTTGCCTCGTTACCAGACTATGAATCGAACTCACAATCGTCGCTAAGCGTGCACTCATCTACTTTTGTAGTCTTACGCCCAATATTAATAACCTATCTGCAACATCAATCTTAGATTGTTTCATATATCTATCCAATCTCTAGATTAATATATAATAGATAAATAAAATGGTTTTATGTAGGTGTTAGATAAAACTACTACATTTATATATATTTACAATAATATATTATGATCGTAAATACTTGTATAATAAATAAGATAAACGAAAAAAATAAAATAATATACCTTTTTATAGATAGATATAACTCTTCATCCATTTTCAATGATCTACATCAAATTTAAACAGAGTGGGGCCTCTCAATGACAACGCCTCTAACTAGAACAGTTTCATCTTTCTTCTGACATCCTCTTGTTCTACGTTCTTCAGTACCGTGTAAAAACCAATTCCTTCGGCATTCTCTTCTCTCCCATGGTCCAGCGCTGCGTGGCCCAAAATGTTTGCCACATTCATGGTGGTGACCATGATTACGATGACCATGCTTATGGCCGGGACCATGATGATGATAGGGATGCCCATGTGGACCATGGCAATGTCCATGGTGATCATGTGGCCTGAAGTCATGACCATGATGATCTTTGTGATGACCATGAAAATGCCAAAGAAAGTCATGATGACCATTGCTAGGAGGTCCATGGCATCGTTCTGATATTTGTCTATGACCACCGCTGTTTATCCACGGTCCATGGTGGAAAACAAATCTACAGTTGGGTCCCCGCATTTTTGTTCCTTATTTCCTTTCTTATTATATCCTTTTCTTTCCTTTATTTTCTTTTTGTTTTTCAGTTATTTTATAAATGGCGCCTTTATAGTACGAGGACTGACGGCCGAGTGCGTTGTATTGAAGACAATTGACTTTTTATACCTTGATATTTCACAATTTTCAATGGTTTCCTGTAATAAAATTATAGTTTAGGAGAATATTGTGAAATTTATATGTTCCATAAGACTGTTAGTCATCACTTTGGGATACAACATTTTTAGTTTAGCTATGAAGTCTGAAATATGTTATTATAAATAGAAATGTAAATGGTTTTTCATTTGACAAGATCGTCGTCAATTCTAACAAGTCTTCTTATTAACTTATTTATAAGGGATATTATGATTTTTACAAAACAAGATTTTAGTTTTTTGTGTTTTGTTCAGTTCGGGGGCGCAAATACGCGTATACGATTGAAAACGCGACATTTTGGTTGGATTCTCACTTGAGGAAATTAAATATATAATATTTTCTTTTCTTCGCTCTGGTAACAAGGTAAAGCGCGTCGTTGAGTTCCCCTAATCAATACGCAACGGGGACATAATGGTAACAGTCTCTTAATACTGTGTTCCCTCTGCCAATCTTACCCAAAAAAAAAATTAAAATATTTCTCTTTTCATAGAAATAATGGTTAAAAAATAAATGAGACTAATAGTAAAAATATATATTCTGATTTATTTTTAGCTTTACACATTGTCTTACGATGTTCATGGGTTCAATTTCCGGTATAGCCAAAATATATATACACGATATTTTTTTTCTGATTTTAATCGTGAGAAACCTCTTTTATACACCTTTTACATATCTATTTTTTTATATATCTTTTACACCGCCCGAGTGAGTAATCGAGTGGTTTATGTAGGACTTAAGGATTCTGCCCCTTCATGAAACTAAAACCTCACGATATTCCTCCTCAATCGCCACTGGCTACTAGTGCCAAAGGATTCTTCCGTGAAAGACTAGATATAAACTAGTGTAAAGGCACTCCATTTTGTCCATCAGCCCAAATTCGAATTCGAATAAAATAAAACTTGAATGACTCATCTTTATAGGATTTACCTATTACCATACAAAAATAATTACTATAATTGTGATGTTGAAATTATTATAATAAGATTTGCGTGTTTAATAAAGCTTACTATATGTATAAGTACCTTATGCAAGATACTTATTTTTCTATTCCGCCTCCCTGGCTATACTTGTTTTGTTGCACAGCATTGTGCAACACAATGAGTCATCATATTATTTCACAATATTTCACAACAATAAATAAGTTTGTCTGTCTGTATGATTGATTGGATGAAATATTAAAAAAAATGCAATAAATAGCCCGAGTCTCCTAGGTTAAAGCCGGGTATCTTAGCCACCAGACCATACGAGAAATAGCTTAGAAAATATATTTTTTAAATTGTTTACAATTCATATAAAAGTACAACGGTATTAGTGCAATGGGTCGTTTCATTGTAATCCCATTGGTTGTGGGTTCGATCCCCATTCAGGGGAATGAAATATTTTCTTTTCCCTGCTCTATCATAACATAGCGAGGCTCTGAGTTCCGCTACTAAACATGATATGTCTGGAAAATTAAGCATAAAGTGAGAAAAGAGGTGTAGTATGTTCCCTACGCTATAGCAGGGTTATATGCGAGATTGAAGATGGATTGAAAAGTCATGAAACTGAAAACCTGTCCGGATATTTTTATAATTTTTCAAACTTCAAGCAAGTGCGTGAAACAGATAAGAAATGGCGAAGCGAATTGGAAACAATGACTCTGTACCAAAATAGTTTTTATATAAATAATTTCTCGCAGGCGTCAAACCGGCAATCACCGCTTAAATATTTACAAATTAAATATATCCGTCGAAACACAATATGAAGTTTCAATGTGAATAAAACATATTTTAATCAATAATTCTTCGACATTAGTAGTTGACAAGTATAAATTGTTGTTTATGTCATTTTCAAGTTAAAATCTGTTTTTAACTACTTTAATAATTTTAATCATTGAGGCCGTTGTGGCGAATCGGCACAGCCTCTACCTAAAAACCAGGGGAGTCTCACTCAACGGAGTAATTTGTTTTCATTTCTTGATTTTGGTAACAAGTCTCCAAAAAGATCTCCTGCCTTCCCCGGCATTTGCGTAATACACCGTGATGCTAAAAAAAACGAATCGTAATTATATAATCATATTGAAGTCAGATGTAATATAAATTTTAAATTATTTAAGAATTAAGCTTAAAATTTTAATCAAACAGTGTGTCGTACACTCTGTTTTGAATAAAATTAACCTTATCAATTTACAACTGAGTTATAAAAATAATGTTTTGGTATAAGTTGTGAAATTAGCAATAATAAAGTATCTCCCGTATGGTCTAGTGGCTAGGATACCTGGCTTTCACCCAGGAGGCTCGGGTTCGATTCCCGGTACGGGAAGGACTGTTTTTTAATTTTTATTATTGTACTAGCGACCCGCTCGCGGCTTCGCCCGCTTAAACCACAAAATTATTTAATTAACACACTGAATTATGTTCGTGTTTTGATATACCTATAATGTATGTTTGCAACGCAATGAAGATTTTTAATGACAAATTTATTAAAACTTTAGGTCGCATTTTCGTACCTCCCATGAGAATCTTCACTTGAATTTTTGAAATAAAAACACAACTTATCGATACTTACAATAAAATCCTAACTCATCGGTGGCTGTACATGGAAGATATTACAATTAACATTGTAATAGAACTTGGTCAGTTTGTCTGTTTGTCTGTGAATTTGTTCACGATAATCTCAGAAACGGCTTAACCGATTTAAATCCTTTTTTGTTTGCATTTTGGCAATTTAATATTAGTTTTATTTTAATCAGCTTCACGCTGTATCCCTCACACAGCAGGTTAGGCAGAGGAACCCTAGTATTAAGACACTCCGTTCCCCACTTTCTGCCGAATTCTGGAGGCATTGCGTGTTCTCGTTCTTTCGTGTTCTCGTTCGCTCGACACCAGAGCGGAGAAATGGAAATATAAATTTAAGTAAATATTTCATCTCCTCGAGTGCTTGCACTTCGTGCCGCTGCGCCACGACTGGCCTCAACTGGACTGGACTTTATTTTAATCGGTTCACACAAAGTCAAAACCAGATCCACGCTTTATCCCGCCTTTAGCAGGGTAAAGATTATGCGTAAGATTATGAGATTATGTTGTAATGTAAGGATTAAGATATTGCGTATAATGTGTGACTGATGTGCGAAATTAAAATATTATTAAACGGAATGAAAATATTATTAAATTATAATTCAATCCTCCAAGTGGGGATCGGACCCACACCAGTCGCGTTGCAGCCACAACTTTGGCCTTTAACAAAGAACAGAAGAGAAGCGCGTCAGCGCTCCTTTTACGGAAATAGCATATAGGTAAAATATTTTAATTCCATACCTAAAGAATTTAAGCAACAGTGTAGACGTAAGTTTTTTTTTTCATTTCACGATGTTTAATCATATCTATATTTCGTGTGAGGCAGTTACGCTTTGATACCAATAACGTAAACACATACTACTACAAAAATACTACTAAAACCTTTAGATTTTAGAACTTTGAACTTTGCCGCCAAAACCTACAGCTCGATTTCGGAATGAGGCGTATGCGGCGGTCTCCCTTTGATAAAAAAAAAAAATGTGCGTGCGTCGTTCTTGACAAATTGTATTTTATTTTACAACGATAATTTTATTATTTATTCGCGGCTTTGTCCGCTTGAATTACATGATTACTCTTTTAAGAAATATAGATATTACAAACAGCCTTAACTAATAATTAATTGATTTGGATTAGTACTCACGATATTATTTGCAAAATAACTTATCTAGCTCCTGTACAGTTTTTAAATTAGTAACATATATTATTAGTTAAATATATAATTGATATACAGAATATACGTAGAAAGCACGTTTTTGCTCCCAAAAGTTATTTTTTTATACGTTTCTTAAAAAAATATTAATAACATAAACGAACGAACGGACTGAAGAACCTATTCAAAATATTTCTTTGAATATTAAGTCATTCTTTATCACTGTGTTAAATAATTACGAATTAAGCTAGACTGTTACGAAGGTAATCTTCACCAACAATTCAATTTAGTTTACTTTGTAGTTAGTACTATGAACAATTGTACTTTAAAAATACGTAAATTTATCAACAGTCAAATAAATAAGACGTTTCTAAAGTCATTCTTTTGGACTTACAATTGAACTGTAACCATTCGAGCATTGTTAGAAAAATATTACAATGTTATGTTAAATTTATTATAAGTATAGATTACACTTACATGACGTAATTAACGTTAAGCAGATAATAACTCAACAATATAATAATTTATTTCTTAATAATTTCTTTTTTTTTTCAAATATAAATATCTTTAAAACTTTAAGTACATTATTTTTTGATAAAGTGTAGCGGTAACAAACTATATTTCTTTTATTTCCAAACTATATTTTCTTTTATGCACAGCGCCATCTATTAAGATCCCATCACAATTAGTGATAGCGTTACGCGTATGGAAGAGAGTATCAAGATTCGTTAGTACCTACTATTGGTCAATAGATAGCGTTCTTGTATCGATTATTTAATATGTCAAATATAAACTTCTTGAAAACTTAAATACTTATATCTTTAGTATTAAAATGATTAATATTTTTTAGTATTAAAATGATTAATATTCCTTCCGTCGTAATTAGTGTTTAACTCCACAGAACGTTTTTTGCGTTATCAAGATTCGTTAGTACCTACTATTGGTCAATAGATAGCGTTCTTGTATCGATTTTTTAATATCTCAAATATAAACTTCTTGAAAACTTAAATACTTATATCTTTAGTATTAAAATGATTAATATTCTTTAGTATTAAAATGATTAATATTCCTCCCGTCGTAATTAGTGTTTAACTCCACAGAACGTTTTTTGCGTTATCAAGATTCGTTAGTACCTACTATTGGTCAATAGATAGCGTTCTTGTATCGATTTTTTAATATGTCAAATATAAACTTCTTGAAAACTTAAATACTTATATCTTTAGTATTAAAATGATTAATATTCTTTAGTATTAAAATGATTAATATTCCTCCCGTCGTAATTAGTGTTTAACTCCACAGAACGTTTTTTGCGTTATCAAGATTCGTTAGTACCTACTATTAGTCAATAGATAGCGTTACTTGTGTCGTTTTTTACTATCTCTAATATTAACGTCTTGAAAACTTAAATACTTATATCTTTTGATAGAGTGAAGCGATTACAATGAAATAAAGACTAAAACCTACCTTGATTTATTTGTAATTTTTATGTATAAAAGTTGCTTAAATTTATTGTGTACTTTTTACGTGATACGTGTTCACATAAACAGACAAACAGACAAACAGACAAACAGACAAAAATTCCAAAAATGTTGGAAATGGATTCTGTTAGTTATCCTTTAACACCCTGGCTAATTTTTTCTTAAATATTTTCAATGTACAGAAACGATTTTTCTACAGATTTATTATAAGTATAGATTATATAAACATATTTTTTATATTTCTCACAGGATTTATGCTACATTACATTCAATAATGGGACTAAAAACTTTTTACCGATGCAAACAAAAATTCAACCAGTTAATACGTTGTAGCTTCCTATTATTGGTTATAGTGATGCTTGTTGCTTGGTAATAAATATTGAACTCTTAAATAAGCTTGAACGATTGCGTTTTAATGATTCGTTATAAATGAAATAATACGTTTCAATTATAGCCTTCGGAAGTATGTCCATATTTCGTGTGCTTGATCGCCGAAACTCCAGATTGTTAGATATACTCTATTCTGTTTTTTTTAATCCAAATTCTCCTATTTAACTCTCTTCTGACTTCTCCTTCCTGTCTTCTTTATTCAATCCAGCCTCATACTTTCCTTTCCGACTTACAATTTGGGCTTTAACACTAATTCATTTGCTGTCACTGCAGTTAGGCTCTGGAACAATTTGCCTGAGACTATTAGAAGAGCCACATACATAAACGTATATATATATATATATATAAAGCTACATATAAGTATACATATTTTTGTATGTTTATATTATTTTTAAATTTTATTTATGGTTTATGTATGTATATCTATTTCATTTTAAATGAATTCGTTTCCTACATGCCGAGATTGGCTGGTAGAGAATGCTTTTTAGCGTCAGGCCCGCCTCTTATGCCTGTATATATTTTTTTATATTGTTGTTCAATATAGAATTTATAATAAAAATCATATTTTTTTAAATAATCTCTCCATTACATTAAAAATAATAAGAAATATACTTTAATACTTTCCTATCTAATCTATGGATATTTGCTTTTATGTAGTCGACTTGAAGCTATGTAATAAAATCTAAGAAACTAAATTTGACCTTGTAATAATTGTTTCATCGTGGAGCTTGTCAGTTATACGTAGCTTAGGTGATCATACAATAATATGGTATCATCGAGCTGGTCTGATGATGGAGCCAGGGATTGAATAGTCAAACTCCTTAGAGGTTACTAGTGAATCACTCGTTTTCTAGGTCATATAAAATGTGAGTGTTTTTTAAGTTTTGCTCTAGCCTACAAGTTGATAATAAAAAACTACAATATGTTAATGAAGTATTACTTAAAATTAACATATTGTATTATATGTCACATCCTTGTATATGAATACTTGTTCTTAGGTACTTAAGCATTAACTCTAAATTTAAGATACTATTATATATACAATTAATTTGATAAAATAAAAACATGAGAAAATATTATTTAATTTTTTTATTTCAACATAACATTTCAATACATAAGTAAATGAAAAAAAACTAAAAGTTGCATATTTTTCGTACCCGGAATCGAGCCATGACCTTCTGGATGAAGACTAACAATAAAATCATACTATAATTTATACTAAGATATTAAAGGCCAGTCGTGGCCCAGGGGCACAACCATGTGACTGTCAACGCAACAGGTTATGGGTTCGACTTCTCTGGTGTCAAAGCAAAACGCGACGTTGAGTTCCGCCGCTCAAGACGTAATGCTTTCATAATTCGGTGGGAAGTGGGGAACGGAAGTGTCATAATGGGTAACAGAGTGTTTTAATACTAGATTCCCAAGTACTCTCAGCCTACCTTGCTGTGTATAACACAGTGTGAAATAAAAAAAAAGTTTAATTAATAGTGATAATCTCAATACTAGATATCTCTAGACAAGACTAGATTCCTTTAACCATGAAGACTATACATATACAGGCCATCTCATTAATCGTGCTGATGTAACCTACTGTACCTGTAGCTACCCGAGGTACTTCGGGCACTGACAACTTGTTATGTGTCATACAAGCAAAGCCTCAAGTAAATACCAGTATAATATATAATAATTGAGTCTCAAATGTAATAAGCTCAGTGGAAATCCACACGTTGCTCTAATTCTAACTATCAGTATTGCAGAGGAAACCGCAGCCGACCTCCAATTCAAAGTTAGCTCGACTAATAATGGTATATTTAGTCTTTTATCTCTTTTACCATTGTGGTGCAATGGTGGCATAGCGTTTGACTGTAAGCGTGACTTGTGTGTTCCATCCCCTGTCGGGCTATTTTATAGTTGCCACGTAATTTTCTCCGCTCTGGTAAAGTGCGGCGTTGAGTTCCGCTGCGTATATATCGTATTTAGGTGGAAAAAGGACAACGAAAGTTAAATTTAGTTAGTCTTTGCCTCCCGTGCTATATGCAGGATACAACGTGAACTGAAAACCACATAAACAGTCTTATATACTTACAACAAATAATTTATACTTGTGAAACACATATTTTTGTTCTTTTACATCCTGCTAATATTATTAAATGTATGTTTGTGTGTTACGCATTTTCACCAAAACTATTCAAGTGATTATAATGAAAATTTGTACACATATTCCTATAGGTATTAGAAAGGACATACGAATTTTATTAAAAATATATATTATATATTAAAAACATATATTATATATTATGAAAATATATTATATATTTTTAATAAAATTCTTAGATACATTTCAAGTGCTTTAAACAAAATATGTATACAAACAACATAAATTACATATTCGTCGCGTCGCGTTTAAAATTTCTTACTAAATTTTCAACTTTATTTCTTGAGAAATAAAGTGTAAATTGAATTACAGAAGATGTGATAGGTTTAACGACACGGCGTCACGTAGTTCCTTCAAAACTCCAGAAATCACCGGAGAAGTGAAGGGTGACCATATTTTTATTTAACGGATTAATTTCTTTATAAATTGTCATGGTATAGAGTGTGACTGTAAACGTGACTGTTGTGGGTTCGATTCTGATTCGTTGGAATGAATTTATTTAATTTTCTCGCTTTGGTAATAGGCACAGCCATGAGTTCAACACTCACATATCTTTAAAATTGGGCAAAAAATAGGGAGTTTTGTAACTAAGTTTTTTCTACCTACCTTGCTATGAGGAATATTTGAGATTTTTTTTATTAAATTACTCAATTTATTAATTCCTAGTTTCACGCTGTATCTCCCTCAAAGCAGAGTAGGCAGATAAATCCTGGGAACCTAGTGTTAAGATAGTCCGTTTATATGAAAACACACACCACCAAGCTCTAGAGGCATTGCGTGTTAAGTTGCGGAACTCAACGTCGCGCTTTGCCTATAAACAATAGGAAATGAAAACGTGAAGGTAAAAAAATCTTACATTCCCTATTATTATTCCTAAGCTAAAGTATGTGGACACCCTACGTCTTTCATATTTACACTTGAGAGCATTTTGTAGTGTTGATTCCGTAACGACTTGAAAATTTTCTCCCGTGTTTGTTAAATAGATAATTATATACTATCCGACAACTTCGCTTAACATTCATATTTCTTTTAGCTTCATGCTAAAAGCAGGGTAGGCAGAGGGAACCTAGTGTTAAGACACTCCGTTCTCCATTTGCAGCCGAATTCTAGAGGCTTTGCTTGTTGAGTGACTAAACTCAACGCCGCGCTTTGTCTCGTTACCAGACTGAACACACTGAAAATATTAAATATATAATTTCTCCAAGTGGAAATCAAACTCACAACCGTCGCATTTACAGCTAAAAAAATAATAATGTTACCTACACGTAATAATATACAAAAGTAAATAGGTACAAATTCTATTTTTGATTTAACCGTATTTACCAAACGGAAATTGAAGGTGCTGAGAGGTTTTCTGTAAGAACCTGTAACGTTTACCACATGGCATTAAATCTATATTATAACGAAGAACATCCGGCTCTTAATAGTCGAGTATTATAGGCGAGAAATATAATTTGTTTTGTATTTTTGGGGCCGTCGTGGCACGGTCGTACGGCGTCTGAATGTCGACGCAATGGTTGTGGGTTCGAGCACCACTCGAGGGTATGATCATTTTCCCGCTCCAGTTGACGAGCCCGGCGTTAAACTCTGCCATTCAATCTCTAAACCTAACTCTAGGACTCTCCGTTGTCTATTTTCCGCATTTTTTTAAATTGTATATTTAATAGGAAAACGTTTGATTATTTCATATCTATCTAGATAGGAGTAGGCGCGTTTGACTAACTTAGTTTTACCCGCATCAATCCTGATCGAGTGGGAATTTCGGGATAAAAAGTAGACTATATCAAAAAGACTACATCAAAAGTGCTTGTAATGGCCTAATTGAATAAAGAATATGTTGATTTTGATTTTAACTATTTATTGTTCCACAAGACGAAGGGGATCTTTCAATGAAAACCCTATTGAAATTGGTCCAACTGTTCCGAAGAATAGCCCGAATAAATGCAGACAACGCACATAGCAAAGTAGGCAGAGGGAAACTTGTGCTAAAGGGAACGAATTGCGTTCCCATTAAGACACTTCTGCTTTCGGTTGAATTCTGGAGGCATTGTGTGTTGAGTGGCGGAATTCAAAGAATCGAGTCGATTCAAGGAATCGAAGCCACTATCTATCGCGCATTCAGTCGCACATTTGTGTCCTTGCGCCACAACTGGCGATCAAATGTTTGAATCTTACACAGATGTCTTATAGGCATTAACGCTTAATATGTTTATGCGTCATAATGCAGATGACTATATTAAATTGCGTGTCAAGGAGTTCACTTATCCGTACTTAAAATGTTAAAGCAATTATTTACTCTATCCAATGGCAATAAGATCGATAATGGAATAATAATACGTGATCCTGTTGGCCTGTGACCAGGCGCCGTGAAAACGGCTACTCATGATGTTACATACGGTTCGTAAATTCTGGTGTTTAGTAATTAGTATGAGATTTTTTTTAAATTTTTGCTTGGAGTAGAATCTCTAAGTTTTCCGTGGCAATCCACTACTGTGCGGTTTCGTAGGAACTTCCTTCCACGCACCACGGAACTGTGGAATGGCCTACTCGCGGCAGTGTTTCCAGGTCCATATGACATGGGTACCTTCAAAAAGCGCGTCTATCTCCACCTTAAAGGCCGGCAACGCACCTGTAGCTCCTCTGGTGTTGCACGGGGCCGTGGGCGGCGGTAATCACTTACCATCAGGTGACCCGAACGCTCGTTTGCCTTGTCCTTTTCCATAAAAAAAAAAAGATCTCAAGATAATATTTCGTGCTTAAATCTCGTTTAAAATAACTTTCATGTATCGATTTTTTTTTCAAAGAATTTGCAGGTTTCTAGAAAGATGTAGTGGAAGACTACAACAAGATTTCTCGAAATTTCCGCGGAAACGCTATAGCGAAGTTGGTCAGTGTCTGACTGTAAGCGGGATGCATGTGAGTTCGATTAAGACACTTCGTTCCTCATTTTCCCCAGAATTCTCGAGGCATTTCGTGTTGAGTGGGTTCCGACAACCCAGCGCATCACGTTGCTTCTTTACCAGATTGGCTGAAATATTAAATATTTTACTGCTCCGAGTGGGAGTCGACCAACCAAGGAAAATTATTATATTTAATTTATATCGAGGCCAGTTGTGGCGCAGGGGCACAAAGTGTAACTGTAAAATCGACTTGTTGTGAGTTCGATCGCCACTCGAGGAATTTAAGTATTTATTTACATTTATATTTTCATTTCTTCATTTTGATGTAGAGGCATACCGCGGCATTGAGTTCCGCCACTCAGTACGCTATGCCTCCAGAACTCTGCGGAAAGTGGGGAACGGAGTGTCTTAACACTAGGTTCCGTCTGCCTACCCTGCTGTGTGCGGTATACAGCGTGAAGCTGATAAAAAAAACATTTTCTCGACCTCGTAGACGAAGAGGGATATTGAATTTCGCCGCTCAACACGCTATGTCTTGACAATTTGACAATGTAACTTAATACTAAGTTTCTTTTGCCTACTCTCCTATAAGCAGAATACAGCGTGAAGCTGTATAGAAAATATAAAAATATCTGAAATGCTAAAAGTGGAAAATGAAATTCCAATATTTTTTTATTACGTGAAATACAAAAAAAATATATTAAAAGTAAAGCCTACATTGGGGCAACAGTGTGTCACAAAATGACCGAGGGTGTCTCGTTCATGATAGAAGTGCATGAGTTGCATAATGCAACGGTAACTTTATGATGACACTGTCAACGGATACAATATTAAGAAAATTTGGAAAATAAAACATTTTTTAAAAAATATATAAAGATGCTAACAACATAAATAAATTTTAACAAGCGCATAAGAATATCGACGTAGCTTGTTGAGAACGTGTGGCTTAGTGGTCAGAGCACTTGGACGGTTTCCAAGAAGCGCGGTTTCAAATTCAGCTACGTTTAAATTGTTATACGTTTTCTAAATAAGTAAAATTCTGCTGTTATTTTATAGCACATTTCTTCCTGGTGAAAGTTGATGCTGTTGATCAATGTGTCACTTAGTGGTTTCATCAAGACTAAAGTATTATGTCTGCATAACAGTGAATTAATTCAGTTACTGAAAGAGATGTTTCATGGTCGTGTATTCCTTCATTTCAGTGAATCTGAACCTCTCAATAGAATTAACATAATAAACCAACCATACATTAACGAGATTCAGCCACTATCATGCAAAAATTGTGACTTTTCTCTCAAAGCCGTGTAGGTTATTTGCTTAATAATTATGTTATTCAATAAATAATAATGTTATTTACTTTATGATAAAAAAGAACATACAAAAGTGTTTCCTATTTAATTTAAATGTTTCCCTAATTTTGACATAGTCATTTTTTCACACGAATATGATATAAAAATACAATAATTTCTTTAGAAAATCTTTGCCGAGCAAGTAAATGTAATTTTAAAATATCCTACCATAACATATGGGGCTACAGATCCATACTTCACAACAAATATGCACTAAATCTTTATAAGTAAGCTATAAAAATTGTTCTTCACCATAACTTTCTACAAAGCCTATATACACCGTAAGTTAGGAGCAATGAGTGGAATGCGAATCGTTAATTTACGGGAAACGGCGTCTTGTCCGGAATCACAATGCTTATGAGAATGTATGGCTCAGCCTATTGGAGACAAGGTTTTGCACTTGGCCATTAAATGATGTTTATATCATCGATCATTATTTTTTAAATTAATGACATCTTATTTTACAAAACGTAAATATAAACGTGATACCGTCATGGCGCAGTATTGTGATCGAGGTTGTGAGTTCAATTCCCAATAGAGGGAAATTATCTATGATTATAGTTAAATTATTTTCATTTCCCGGTTCTGGTAGATAAGTGAATGAACTGACTGATTTCATTGCCGAATCTGAGAGTCTATTCCCCACTTTACTGATAATTTTCAAAATGAGAGGCGGACAGTAGCGTCGCCCTTTGTAAGAAAACGAAAATAAATATAATCATTTCCCAATTGGGGACCGACCGCCATTGATTTAATCTTATAATAATTTGTATTAATTCACATAAACCATAAAAGAGAGGAACTCTAAAAATATACAGCCGTTACAAATACATTTTAATCCGGCTTGAAGGACCAGTTTCTTCTTAGCGCCAAATTGATAAAATCTCATATTTCACGGTGTAACGTATTGAGAATATCACGCGTCGACAAAAAACGCTTTTCCAATCTCCCGATGATGGCCGACTTTGATATTTTTTTCAATATATCGATATACCTTTGATAATATTCCCATTTCTTGAAAAGTGCTGATAACAAGGTGGAGTTATTATGTTGGTTCATGATACCTCGTATTTTTTTGTGAAAATGATTCAAACAGATCCGCGCATAATATTGTTACGGCACTACGTCTGACTGCGAACGCGACGGTTGCGGGTTAGATTCCCACCTGGCGGAATGATTTATTTTTATTCGCTTGCTCGCTGTTTCACTCCTTGGTTACGGAACCCTAAAAATAACGATGAGATTATCGTGGTGCAGTGGCAATACATCTGCAAATTTTTCGAATTCAAATTCGAATATGAAATGTAATTTATGTTAATAAAAACTCACCTACATAAAATTTTATTTCAATTTTGATTACCAACTCAGGCTACATATACAACCTGATATTATTATTTTTTTTAGTTTCACGCTGTATCCCGACGCATAGCAGGTTAGCCTAACCCTAGGTGCCTACCTAGGGTTAGGAACCTGGGATCCTACTCCGTTCCCATCAAGACACTTCCGTTCCCACTTTCCACCGAATTTTCAAAGCATTGCGTGTTGCTCTGGTAAAGAGGCAAAACGCCACGTTTTGCCTTGTTTTGCCACGTTTACAGAACAAGAAATGAAAATATTAATTAATTAATTCCCCCGAATAAAAATCGAACTCACAACTGTCGCATTTAAAGCCGCACGCGTGCGGCTAGACGACCTGAAGGGCCTGATATTAATTAGCTTACCAAAAAAATTATAATAGAATTATATTATGAAAAGTGATTTTAATTAGGTTTTCAGTTAATAATTATAACATAATAACTATTGTGGCTATGTCCAATCAATTTTGTGCCTATTTATGATAAAGAAATATATCCATTGTGGCGCAGTGGCACAAAGTGGGACTGTAAACGCGAGTGATTGTGGGATAGATCCCCACTCGAGGAAATCAAATATTTATTTAAATTTATATTTCCATTTCTTCGCTCTAGTGGCAAGGCAAAGCGCGAAGTTTAGTTCTGCCACTCAAAACGCAATGCCTCCAGAATTTGGCGGAAAGTGGAAAACGGAGTGTCTTGACACTAGGCTTCTTCTGCCTACCCTGCTGTGTCCCGTACACAGCAGGGTAGGCGTATATAGCGTGAAGCTGATAAAAAAATATTACTATATCAAAATAAACTTTTCATTATTTTTTAAGTATACAATAAATAATAAAGTATTATAAGCTTTTTGTCAACCATTAACAACACTTAACATTAAATTTCTTTAGATTTACCCTTTATTACATACTCACTCAGTCACTCCGTTTTCTGTCCAATATAAAAAAAATAAGTTCATCCAAAAATATATATATTTTTTTGATTTACACTGATAGCAGGGTAGGCAGAGATCCTAGTGTTCATATCTCCATTTTCCACACACCCTCTAATTTTGAAAACATTGCATGTTAGATGGCGTAACTCAACGCTGCGCTTTATCTACATACCAGACTGAGAAAACGTAAAAAAAATATTCCATCACTGGGAATCGAACGGGCAAACTACCGCTTTTTCCCCGCTCTAGATCTAGATTTAGATCCAGACAAACTTTAAATACTTCCTAAATAGTTCCAAACTAAACTATGACAGCACTATTTTGAGATAGTTTATTAAATAGCTCGAGTATGGTGCTAAGTTTATTTTAGAGGTACGTAGACAAAGATGAACGACGCGCGCGTCGTCCCAGACGCCACACATCTCAGCGTGCAACACTTGGAGACTTTAAATGAGATATTTTAATGAATTCTCGCCATCTTCGGTCTAACATTGAATGAGATTTAAATGATATGACTTATAAGTCTGTAAATCTATTTCTTCACTCTGGTAGACGAATCGAAGTGTTGAATTCCGCCAATCAACTAACAATCGTATAATTGGGCGGAAAGTGGGGATCGGAATGTCTTAGTTAACTTCAGGCATTGACACTAGACACTAGATTTATTATTTATTGACACTTGACAATGATATAGACACTTTATTATTTGCCTACTTTGTAGGAAAATAATAAAAAAAAAACAGCTTTACGCTGTATCCCGCCATATCATAGTAACATATTTAAAAATAAAAATGAAAGACAAAAAAAAAAGTTCTAAATTAATAATAAAAAAGTAGTAAAGGGCAATTTTGTATGTTACCATAATGAAAACTCTTTCTGATTTCTCTTTCTCTTGCTAAACTGAACGCTAGAATTTCCACTGTAATATTTATATATTTTTTTTATCTAAGTCATATCTAGGCCAATTTAATTCTGAGCCAATATCCCGTAGACTAGCAGGTAATTAAGTGTGAAGATTTTAATGAAAATTATTATTAAAGTAAAAGATTTGCATTTCATGGTATCGAATCTATCAATTTTATTATAAGAGTAGTAATTAAAAGCTCACTTTAAAAGAAAAAGATATTCACAGATTTACTTCGTGATTGATGTAAAAAACAAAAAAAAATGTAAAGCAGCTGAAGCTAAACACAAATATTTAGGTTGTAAGTTCGATCGCCACTCTTCGAAATTATAGATTGGCAGCGTTGAGCGCACTCAAAACACAATATCTCGAAAAGTTACATTAAAAAAAAACAACTTTCCATAGTAAAGATTCTTAAATTGGCACTATTCTACAAAATTTTACGGTCAACAAACTTCAATGAATCGATATAGAATCCAATTTTGCAATACGAAAGGACTTCAACAATGCTATCTTTAATGAGGAAGTGGAGCGCGAAGTTAATAGTGGTCTGATATTAAATTTTAAGGAATTGAGATAAATCTTAAATTGGTAATTAAAAATAATGTTTGATTTTTATATTGGAATAAAAATGTTATGTTTTTCTTTAGAATAATCCTTAAATGACTTGAAAAATCTAGTTTTTTCATGTTGTATGTTTATCCAGGTATTAAGCAACAATTGAACGAGATCAACCATTTTGATTTAAGATTCCAACTAAGAACATAGTTCAAATTTCATCCAAATAGAAAATTTTGAAATATGAGTACTCACGTATTTCAAGGAAGGATACAATATATTATAGGTAATTCATATGAGTGAGGCCGTCATGGTGCAGCAGCATATCGTCTAAATAAACACAATGGTTGAAAATCTGATCTCTCTCGTCTAAATAAATACAATGGTTGAACCCCACTCAGACGAATGAGATATTTTCCATTTCCTCGCTCTGGTAAAAAAAACGCGTCGCTGAGTATCGTCACTCAACTACTTTAGTGATTTTACCCAGAGGGTAAAATCACTAAATTCTCTCTATACGAAAGCCAGCGAGCTACCCTTCTATAAGGGGGCAAACCACGTAAATCCAAAAAAAAGGTAATTAACAGATATTTGAAGCTGTTCCAGTTTTTTTTATTTACTTTACTCTTCTTCGTCTTTTTCATTATATGTACTGGGGACATCCTTGTACATCTAAAGGAATAAATATTCAAGCTGTTACATTAAGCTTAATATAAAAAATGTTTCAACCGTCCACCCTCAGTACAGACTTACCCTCGATTATCGTACTTGCTAAGAAAGTATCGTTATTGGTCCTATTTCAATAAAACTTTGACTACAGTTTCGCTGCAAGAATTTCTTATATCGTTTATTTGAAAACGAAGTTGGGGAAAGCTTGCATATTTGCATTTTAAAGTTTCTTGCATAATTTCTTCTGTATGGGACGTACTTTAAACAAATATATTTTTTATCGTCACGTAGAAGAGTAGACAGATGGAACCCGGTAACCTAGTGTTATAACACTTCTTTTCTTTCACTTTCCACTGAATTTTAGAGACATTGCGTATTTAGTGGCAAGTATTAGAGCGAGGAAATGAAAATATTCAATATTACATTTCCCTAAGTGGGAATTGAACCCACAACCGTCGCATTTAACAGTTACAGTCGCACGCCTGTGCCCCTGTGCCACAACGGCCACAAAACGGATTAAAGATAAATTATTTTTTAAGAATACAAAATATGCAATGTGCTTTTTTAAATCTGATAAGAGAAAGTCGATTGGACAAACTTATGCATAACCTATACTAACATTATAAAGCTGAAGAGTTTATTTGATTGAAGGCGCTAATCTCCGGAGTTGCTGGATCGAATTAATATAATAATTTTGTATTGGATAGTCCATTTCACCAGGAAAGCTATAACTATTTTGACTAACCCAGCATTTACAGTTAAAATTACCTCGTGAACTTAAATAAGCAGTCAAGGACCAGTGTCAGACTGTCAACACGACAGGCGGTGGATTCGATTCCCGCTCGAAGAAATAAAATATTTAATATTTTCATTTCCTCGCTCTGGTAACAAGGCAGAGTACGGTGTTGAATTCCACCACTCAACACGCTATAAATTCAAGTTATTTACTTAGTTATGTGGTATCTCATAAAACAATACAATATTTAAGGAAAATAAAATAAATCTATAAATGAAGGTACAGAACACAAAAGGTGTGAGAGCTCGAAGATAAATGAAAGGTTGTAAAAATATGCTAAAATGATTATTAGAAAGGCAAATATCATTTTTGACGCGCGGAAGGAAACCCATAAAAGTAATGCGGCCATTTTTACCGTTCCACGGAAATTTCGATATATTGTTATTGATTTGGATAACGTCCCATGAATTTTGAGTGGGCTTGAATGCAGGCTATTATTTCATATTTATTGTTGTCTTAGACGATATAATATGAGAGGAACATCATTAAAATACCGATAACTACTGTATGAAATTAATTTATTTTTAGCATGGTGATAGTTCAAAACCTAATGCAACTTATAGAATAGTTTTTATCATAGAGTACAAAGAAATTTTACCAGAAAAAATAACATAATTATATTTTTTAATAAAAAAAATCGACTTCTTCAATTTCAATCGGATTTCATACTCTGAACTTAACTAAACTTTCACCAAACTACCCTTTATGTGTACCCTTTCTAATAAAAAAAGAAACATTAAAACCGGTTGAGTTGATATTGAGATATTAGTCCATTTGTCGCGCACATACATAATGTAAATTTGAGATTTGTATGATTTTTTCATAGATACCATTGTCGGAAATGAACTAAATTAAAATAGGACTACACGGGACGCACTAGCTTCCAAATAAAAAAAGAATCATCAAAATCGGTTCATACAGTCAAAAGTTCTGAGGTAACAAGGATAAAAAATACAGTCGAATTGATGACCTCCTCTTTTAAGAAGTCGGTTAATAGAAATTTGACGTAATTAAATTACGATTATTGTATTTAACCACAATTTAAAAGAAGAAAGTAAATTGAGGCCGTTCGTGGCACAGGGGCACAAAACATAAACTGGTTGTGGGTTCTATTCCCACTTGAGGTAATTAAATATTTATTTAAATTTATATTTCCATTTCATCGCTCTGGTGTCGAGGCAAAGTGTGGCGTTGTGTTTCACTACTCAGCACGCAATGCCTACAGAATTCCGCGGAAAGTAGGGAACAGAGTGTCTTCACACTAGGTTCCCTCTGCCTACCCTGCTGTGTGCGGGATACGGCATGAAGCTGAAAAAAGAAGTACAATTAATAGTTGTTTAGTCTACCATAATTATTATTTTAAACGTCAAAATTTGGTGACATTAACAAAAATAATAAAGTAGGTATATTTGTCGAGACTAGCTCAAATGGCGATGTCTACAATAAAAAGTTTATGTATTTGGAAAGTAAATTCTGATTGTGAGTTCATAGTTTATAAAAGTTTATATTGTGTTTAGATGACGCGGTGATGTCAATACATTTTAATCATTGGCACGTACGTTGCATTCATTTAGATATATTTCTTAAGAGAACTTTCTCAAGACTTTATATATAAAAAATACATTAAATAATCATGTTAAGGAAGTATCAAATATATTTAATGAATTAAACTTAATGTGATCTTATGTTATGTGTTATCATAGCATGAAGCTGATTATAGAGATAGAATTGCGTTTCTATAATTGCGTTTCTCCTTTTCTTTCCAATATTTTATATTTTTATTATTTATATCGATATATCAGGGACGTAAATGCGGGAACAGAGCTGCCATCTTAGTACAGAGTAACCTCTAAAATATGTATTTACGTGTTATAGTTAAAGAATAAAAAGAATGTGTGATTCCTCTATAGAATATGTTATTCTACATTATATCATAAAAACATGCTTAAACAGTGCATGTAAAGGTATCCTCCTGTAGTATAACTATTTTCAATTACTATCAACACTACAATGTCGATACTAATGTGGTATTATAGTGTAATTTTGAACATTTTGATTATTTTCCCGTCATTATGATGAAAAACATAGACTATTTTTTAATTTGAAAAAATAATTTATGTACTATAAGAATATTAGTAGTTTTTCAAAAGGTATAAGAATTAAAAATTGCCTAAAATATGCTTTCTGCGCAAGTGTTGGATCTGGTTTTAACTTTGTGTGAACCGATTAAAATAAAGTCCAGGTCAGTTGAGGCAAGTCGTGGCGCAGCGGCACGAAGTGTGACTGTAAAACCGACTGGTTGTGGGTTCGATCCCCACTCGAGGAGATGAAATATTTACTTAAATGTATATTACCATTTCTTCGCTCTGGTATCGAGGACAAGCGCGGCGTTGAGTTTTGCCACTCAACACGCAATGCCTCCAGAATTCGGCAGAAAGTGGGGAACGGAGTGTCTTAATACTAGGTTTCCTCTGCCTAACCTGCTGTGTGAGGGATGGAGGGATGATGAGGGACAGCGTGAAGCTGATTAAAATAAAACTAATACTTAATATTTAATGGCAGATTGTCAAAATACAGACAAAAAAAGGATTTAAATCGGTTAAGCCGTTTCTGAGATTATCGTGAACAAACTCGCATACAAACAGACAAACTGACCAAGTTCTATTACAATGTTAATTGTAATATCTTCCATGTACAGACACCGATGAGTTAGGATTTTATTGTAAGTATCGATAAGTTGAGTTTTTATTTCAAACATTCAATTGAAGGTTCTTATGGGAGGTACGGAAAAAAAAGTTTTAATAAATTTCTCATTAAAAATCTCCATTGCGTTGCAAACATACATTATAGGTATATCAAAACACGAACATAATTCAGTGTGTTAATTAAATAATTCAGTGGTTTAAGCGGGCAAAGCCGCGAGCGGGTCGCTAGTATTAAATAAAATACAAATACAACTAAAATAATCTTTTACTCAAATCTTAGAAGCGAGAATATTTTCACTCACTCAAAATTGCTCTGGGGCCGAGTTACGTTAATTGTTGTCATAAAATTGAACCAATTACAGCCAAGCAATTTTAGTCTACCAATTTCAAAATACTCCTCTTCGAGCTTGGCTTGAGCTATTTCAGAAAACAATGGAATATCATACATATTCACTGATCCATAATATTATTATATTTGTATCAAAGCGGGCTTTTAAATATTAATCTCAGCTACAGAATTGGGATGATATAAAAATAGTCGTAACTTACCGTGTTTATACGGTAATGTATATAATTATTTTTTTCTTCATCATATTGAGGCCAGTTGTGGTGCAGGGGCACAAAATTTGACTGTAAAATCGACTGGTAGTAGGTTCAATCCCCACTCGAGGAAATAAAATATTTATTAACATTGAGGCAAAGCGCGGCGTTGAGTTCTATCTCAGCACGCAATGCCTCCAGGATTCGGCGGAAAGTGGGGAACGGAGAACTTAACACTAGGTTCCCTCTGCCTAACTTGCTGTGTGTGGGATACAGCGTGAAGCTGATTTAATTTTTTTTTTTTATTACATATTTTTTCAATTTAGCTGACATATTATAAAATTTGTCAAGTAAATTCTACACACTTTGTATGAACATTGAAATACAAAATTATATTAGCAGCGTCATGTCACTGTGACTAATTGTTGCCAGCTCTCAGCTTCATTACCGGCTGAACTTGTTCAGTAGTTTAATTTATATATAAATTAGTGCTTCGACCACAACGACACTGTGCTATACCAAAAACTTCCAATGCTGAGAAATTTTGTTTCAAAATGAAGTCCAACTTAGATTAGAATTTGTATTTTGTGTTTAATATTCTGTTTCTACGAACATAACATCTATATATATAAAAGGACTTGTACTGACTGACTGAGGTAAGACGCACGCAGAGCCGTAACCGCTGATTGTAGAAACGTGAAATTTGGGCAGATGTTTATTTTCATATTCTGGACATCCACTAAGAAGGGAATTTGAAAAATTTGAACCCTAAAGGGATGAAATAGGGGTTGAAAGTTTGTATGGAAAAAAAATTTAATCTGCACCGATTTTTATAAAATTTAAAATTCAGACTCTTAAAAATATTTCATTGAACACGTGTTTCATGGTTTTTAAGAATTCATCCCCTAAGGGTTTGAACCCTTATTTAAATAAGGGGTTGAAAGTTTATATGGCAAAATCTTTAAATTGCCACCGATTTTTATAAAAAAATAAATTCAAACTGTTAAAAATATTTTATTGAACACGTGTTTCGTGGTTTTTTTACAATTCACTCCTAATAAGCAGGCGAAGCCGCGCGCGCCATCTAGTATTCAATAAAAGTAATGAGCATGGTATTTTTTTTATTAACGAATACATAAATTTACTCAGTTTCTGAACAAATTACCAGCTCTTATCGCGCCAACTGATATGCCAGCCCAGGTTTCAGCAACAACTTGGTTAATATATGAAGGATCCAGGTGAAATCCATCGAAATGACTGTTTAGGCCAGGTAACTCAAAAGCGTAAGCCAGAGGTACACCTACATAATGAGCATAATCTTCTGCTGCCCCAGAAGTTTGGTGACCTAAAGCCAACGCTGAATTACCAACTATATATCTAGGAAAATGAGGAAGAGAAATTTTTGCGATTGCGTCAGCCATTGAAGTGCCTATAGTGTGAAGAGCAAAAGCCTGGTTTGATAGAGTCCCATCGTGACCCCAAGGATAAAGAATAAGACTGCCGTAACTATGCACCGTGATGTATAAAATAAGGTTTTCCAGATTTTCCTTAATAATATCATTTACAGCTCGCACTTCAACTTCTGAAAAAGATTTGGATCCAGCGAATCGGTCACTGCACGGGCTACTACTAGTGCCAACAGTATTCCAGGCAAAATCAAAGTTAAGATTGCCATCAACTCCAGGGCATATCCCGCCAAAAGGACTTTGATCGATCGATCTTGTCTTTCGCCATAGACGATCCTGAAAGAGGATTTTTTTATGTTGGTAATAAACTATACCTGATAAAGGTAAATAATTATTAACTATTTGGTAACAGCGTTTTCAACAAACACAAACAAGTATTTGTAGCGTATCATAAAAAACAATGTTTTTGACATTGACATATTTTTTATGAATGATGATTAATATGCTCCTCTTTTATATCAGATCAAATTATCTACATATGTACAACAAAATTTACATATAACTGTATAATAGCGTCAATTTCAACTGGTTTTTCTCAATTCATTTTACTTGCATCTATTTTCTATAGATCATGGAAAAAAATCCTGATGGTCGTAGATGCCGTCGTGACTCACCGGCACAGCGTTTTACTATAAATGTGACGGTTTTGGGTTCGATTCTCATTCAGGCCAATGAATAATTTTCATTTCCTCGCTCTGGTAACAATACAAAGCACGCGCGCCCAATGAGTTACATCCCCCAAATTCAAAATTGGACCGAATTTGAGAAATTAAGTGTCCTAACACTAGGTTCCCTGCTATACACGGAATAAATCGTTAAGCTAGAAAAAAAATTATGATCGCTCATTAATAATATGAGTAAATTTACATACATAATCAAAACTGTATACGTAGCCATCAGGGTTGACTACTGGGAACAGGATCCAATTAAATCTTTCCAAGAGCTCAGGATCAGATACATTTTCAACCAGTTTGTGGATAGCGTAAGTGACGGCTGGTGGTGAGATCCATTCTCTGGCGTGAATTCCACCATCAATGAAGATAACGGGTTTGTTGCTCTCGAATTTATCTTTGGAAACCTTTAAGTATTTTAGCGGTCTACCCTCAAAGGACTTTCCAGTGTTAACTAAAGTTGCAATATTGGGGTTCTCCTCAGCAACTTTGTCAAGGTAGTCGTAGATCTACAATAAAAAATTTATTCGTTTATTCAGATAACTACATCTAGGTATATAAATATTGTAAAATTCTATGGAAATATTTTGTATAATTTGACTATAATATAGATAATGAATAAGTTTAAGCGGGTGGATTCTAGTTATGGTAACTAGTTTATCAAATTAAATTCTTAATGTTTAATTCTTTATTGTTCTTTATTCTTAATGTTTTATTTATCTTACCCATGAGGCAACGAAGCGTGCGACTGTAAACGCGACAGGTTGTGAGTGAGATTAGTGAAAATAAAATATTGAATATTTTCATTTCTGCGCTCTGGTAATGAGGAAAAGCGCGGTGTTGAGTTCCGCCACACAACACGGAATGCCTCCAGAATTCAGCGAAAAATGGGGAACAGAAGTGTCTAGGTTCTCCGGTTCCCTCTGCCTATCATGCTACGTGAATTTAAAACAAACAAACCATTTATCTTTGTCCGAATTACAATTATTATTATTTTGCTTTAAAACTAAGTGTTTACCAACATTAGAGAATAACTTAAACATATACGTACAACGTCAAGAGATTGATAATTGTCGTAAGGAATCTTCCCACCGTTACGTGAATTTATCACAAGCTTTCTCGCTTCAATAAGTTGATCATCGATGTCCAATTTACTGAAAATAATGAAACAGTAATAATGATTGAAAAGGAACGGCAATTTAAGCCTGCTTGACTTTTAGGCCCGCATTTTACTCTGTATTTAATCTTTATGATAAAAAAGGCCGACATAACAAGAATATACTCAAAAGAAATAGTGTCAGATATCATAACTTACACTTTAACATCCTGAGAGTGAATTCGATAAGCAATTTTTTCTTGGAACAGAAAGTTCAGGAAATCGGATTGGTATTTTGGTTTTACCAGCACAACTCCCTCACGTTCAACCAGAGCATGACTCAGGAAGTCAAGGTCAAAATCGAAAATTTTGCTATTGAGTGCTTTGAGTTGGTCTTCGTTATTAGGTCCTACGACAATAGACTTCCACCTGTACAATTGAAATAGATATATTTAAATGCAATTTGTTCAAGGAATGTGTTTTTTTTGCTTCACACTGTATCCCGCACATAGCAGGGTAGGCAGAGAAAACATAGGATCTAGTGAAGTAAGACCTCCCTTCCCATTACGACACATGTTCCCCATTTTCCGTCGAATACTGCCGCGTTTACAGTCGCACGCTTGTACCCTTGTATTGGTAAAATTATTAGTATTAAAACAATAATAAAAAAATATATATAGCTAAAATTTTATAAAAATAAACAAAAGTAAATGTGTAAAGTGTACTCAGACTCACCCTGCATATTGCTCATGCTTTGCCAGCACCACCGTCGATGCTAACACCAGTAACACCACACTCTGCATTTCGTGAAACTAATACAACGTACTTCGACACTACATATTTTATAAAATAAGCGAAACTATAATCTTTCTATATCTCAATATCGAATAATCGAAAGTAAATCATGCCACAGTAGTGTTTATTTAATAAGAAATAAAGTCGAAATCCATCTTAAGTCGTCGGTATTATCAAAGTCAGTATTAACTGTCAGTATTAAACTATAAATCATCAACTTTTAGATTACTGAATTATATGAACACCATTCATTATACAACAGGTAATTTCGATTACAGTTTTCGGTGGAAAAGAAAATACTATAATTTTGATATAAATTCTAAATTAAAAAAATTTGCATCTTTTTGATAACAGCAAAAATTACTCTATTACCTTGCTGAACTAATGAAATATATTTGATTATTTTTCAATTCTCTTACACGAGCATTTACATTTTATATTGTGTCATTACTATTACAGTTTCTCACTGTATCCCGCATATAGTAGGGTGGACAACGGGGATCTGGGAGCCTAGTGTTAAGTCACTCCGTTCCCGTTTAAGCATTTCCGTTACACAATTTTCGCCGAATTCTGGAGGCATTCGGTATTGCGTGGCGGAAGTCAACGCCGCATTAATTAAAGTTTAAGTATTTTTTTATATAAAAGAGCTTATGTAAGCTCTTACAAAAGTAGAGACTCATACAAATAGCTTTTAGTACTTCTCAAGAAACATCTTAAGACCCATGCCATTTTTGTCCATTTGCCTTATAGTTGGTAGTTGAATAAAAAAGCAATTCCTCAAAAAAAAGCATAGGCACTTAGAAACGGGTAAATAGCTATTATATTTATGTAACGTATAAAAATCACACACACAGTTTATTTACATAACACATACATAATACGCTGAAGCGTATATGCAAGGGATTTAAAGTAACTAGTTTAAGTCTAATTTCTTAATCCGATATTGAGAGAATGTTGAATGACTAAAATAACGCTGTGCTATTAGACAAGCTTTATAATTGAGGCCAGTCGTGGCGCAGCGGCTCAAGGTGTGACTGTAAACGCGACTGGTTGTGGGTTCGATCCCCAAACGACGAAATGAAATATTTATTTCAATTTCTTCGCTCTGGTGCCGAGGCAATGCTCGGCGTTGTATTCCACCACTCAATACGCAATGCCTCCAAAATTCAGAGGAAAGTGGGGAAAGAAGTGTCTAACACTATGTTCCCTCTGCCTACCCTGTTGAGTGCGGGATACTGCGTGAAGATGATTTTTTTATAATTTAATAAGAGTTAAAGTTTTGTATATTTTATAAATAAGTATTTTATGTAATTTTTTTTCAACAAGGAAATAGTGTAAAGGGTATACAAACGCATTATAATTTATAATCTTTTATTATGTTGTACAACAGTTTGTAAAATCTTGCTTAATTGTTAAGTAAATCACCAGCTCTTTTAGCGCCAACTGCTATACCAGCCCATGTTTCAACCACAACTTGATTGATATATTGGGGGGCTAGGTGAAAACCTTGCAAACCTCCTTGCAGGCCGGGTAGTTCATAGGTATATGCCAGAGGGACTCCTATATAATGAGCGTAATCTTCAGATGCACCAGCGGCTGCATAGTTCAAAGTCAAAGCTGAATTACCGACTCTATATCTAGGGAAGTTCGGAAGAGAAAGGGCATCGATTGCTTCTGCCATCGCTACGCCAACAGTTTGTAAAGCAAAGGCTTGGTTGGATAGACTTCCATCATGACCCCAAGGGTAAAGAATTAGACTTCCATAACTGTGAACCGTGATATATAAAATTATATCATCAAGATTGTCTTGAAGAATTTTATCTACAGCGCGTACTTCAACTTCAGAGAATGCTCTGCTTCCAGCAAAAATCTCGCTGCAAGGACTGCTGCTTGTGCCAACTGTATTCCAGACAAAATCAAAGTTACGATTACCGTCAACTCCAGGGCATACGGTACTAAGAGCACTTTGATCCGTTGATCTTGTTTTACGCCAAAACCGTGCCTAAAATTGAAAAATACAGACATTTTTTTATTTATTTAATTATCAATTGAAAATATTATCTATGCATATAAATTTTTAACTGGTCAGATCGTATCTTATGTTTTATATGTTGATTATTACTTGTTATACTTCAAGAATGGCTTAATGTTTTATCTTAGTTTAAAAAAATCTATAAAATTTGTTATTTTGAAACTAAAAGCAATCGTCGTCGTGCGTAATGCGGTTGCTGTTTACAAAACTTACAGATGCATGTGTATGCACGTAGCCATCAGGGTTGACTACTGGGAACAAGATCCAGTTAAATCTTTCTAAAAGCTCAGGATCAGATACATTTTCAACTAGTTTGTGGATAGCGTAAGTGACGGCTGGTGGTGAGATCCATTCTCTGGCGTGGATTCCACCATCAATGACGATAACCGGCTTTTTGCTCTCGAATTTGTCTTTGGAAATCTTAAGGTATTTCAGAGGACGCCCTTCAAAGGAATTTCCAGCGTTAACTAAAGTAACAACATGAGGGTTTTCTTCGGCAACCTTGTCAATATATTCATAAATCTGCAATAGAAGAGATCGCGTTAAACCAATGAACTAACTGAGAAAAGCTGAATCAACTGTAGCTTAAATTATACATTTTATTGTATAATAAAATTATATTTTAAATATATGCATCGCAGACTATTATCGACTCTTAATAAAGCTATGAAATGCACATTATGTTATTTTGTATTTCAATATTGAAGGTTGCACAAATAAGTTAAGATACTATTTTTTCACAGTTTTTCTTAGTATATTAATTAATAAAATTGTATAGATGAAAATAACATACACCTCGATGGAGGATTGAAACTATAATCATAGTGCTTACAGCCAGACGCTGTTCCACTGCGCCACAATGGCCTTATTTATTTTAAGAACGTTTTATTCTTATGTATAAGAATTAAATATTTTTAAAATCTAGATTGATTTAGAGTTAATTTAAATACACACGTACAACATCAAGAGGTTGATAGTTATCATAAGGGATCCTGCCACCGTTCTGCAAGCGCGTCGCAAGCTTCCTAGCTTCGATAAGCTGGTCGTCTATGTCCAGGTTACTGGAAATAATGATATAATTAGTTAAAATATATATTTAGTTAGCATATTTGGTTAAAAAATCTTTTAAACTTTTATTTATTTGTATATTACAAAAAAGCAGGAAAAAGAAAGAAGGAAGAGTGTTAAGACACTATAACACTCTGTTAACCACTTTCCGCCGATTTCAATTGCACGTTGTGGCGGAACTCAACCCTACATTTTGTCTACTATAGCAGGGAAATGAAAACAATTTAAGTATAGCTATTTAAATATAATTTATCTTTTATTTTTAGAATAGAAAGATTTTTTTTATTATAAAAAATGATATGTGAATCACTTAACACTAAATGGCGCTAATATCGAATATTTATTAAACCTTGTAGTTGATGGGATTAATATTTCAGTGTAATAACTATAAACTTTATATCGTTTTAATCGGTATCTTAAAGTAATAACATTGCTTTATCTAAAGTCATAAACTCATAAAACCGTACAAAAATAGAACAATTTAATGTGTAGTTGATTGATAGTTAGTTGATCAACATTTAATTTGATGAAACGAAAATGGTCATAGAAATCTTTTATAGCATTACTCCAAATCAGTAGTAGGTTTTTGTTTGGTATAACGAATTCACGTTGAAAAACACTAAATAACATATTTTCTTAGGTGAAATTCTTGAAAAATATAAAACTTCTTTTTATAATGTCCCCTTTTATTTCAACACTAGCGGCCCGCCCACGGCTTCGCCCTCTTAAAATACATGATTATTGATTTAATAAGCAGAATTGATTGACAACTATAATGACTTCTAATATGATTTTGTGAGTCAACCATAAAAGATAGACATATGCTGTCTTGGGATATTTTTTTTATAATTTTATGTAGAATATTTCCGTTATACATGGTTTCGCTATAGCTTTAACCATTAAGGCTGCACACGCGACGGAAGCTAAAAAAATCAAGTAACTTCTCCCGTTTTCCCAACATTTTTTTTCTCTGCTCTGCTCCTACTGATTGTAGCGTGATGAAAAGTATACTATGACCTGCCCAGGAGTATGAAGAATAACTGTACCAAGTTTCGTTAAAATCCGTCAAGTAGTTTTTGTTTCTATAAAGAATATACAGACAGACAGACAGACAAAAATTTTACTGATTGCATTTTTGGCATCAGTATCGATCACTAATCACCCCCTGATAGTTATTTTGAAAATATATTTCATGTACAGAATTGACCTCTCTACAGATTTATTATAAGTATAGAAAAATTGTTCAGATTTCTTTCTTAGTATCAAAATATCAATTTTAATGTAAGTAACTTACGCTTTAACATCGTCAGAGTGGACTTGATACGCAATTTTTTCTCGTGACAAAAGGCTCAGGAAAGCGGCTTGGTATTGTGGCTTCACTAACACGACTCCCTCACGTCCAACTAGAGCATGACTCAGAAAATCTAATTCGAGATCCGAAATTTTGCTGTTCAGTGCCATCACTTGTTCCTGGCTGTCAGGAGTTACGAAGTAGGATTTCCATCTGTAAAAAAATGTTTTATATGTTTTATTTATATTTCAAGAATGAAAATGAATTATTATTTCTTAATATTTTATTTTTTCGCTCTGGTACCAAGGCAAATGAATGCAATGTCTAGAAATTTGGCGGAAAGTGGGGAACGGAGTATCTTAGCACTAAACCTCATGTTAAGACACTCCGTTCCTCATTTGCATACAGCAGGGTAGGCAAAGGGCAAACCCCTCTCTCCATATAACTCTAAAAGGGGTTTGCCCTTTGCCTACCCTGATTTTTTATATAATCATAGCCCTTCGTTTGCATTGGCGAAGGATGTGTCAAAATATTTAGGTGACAATGTAGAATAACTATTACAGTCGAAAGAGCTATGATTGTAATAGTTAAGTCGTTGATTCCTTTTTTACCACATGTACGAAATATGGATGGATGCAGCCGTGTTTCGTTTTTTTTAAATTCTCTACATTAAATGAAGAGAGAAGAATAAAATAATTAAAGGTGAATAATTTAACTAAGGTATGTAAAGAAATTCGAGAGAACATGCCGAGCCGTATTTATTTTATTTCCTGCTGCCCTTCATAGGCGAGTCAGACGCTCGATCGTAACCATTTTTCTAATTATTTCTTTAAAGATGAAATGACTTTTTTAACATTTTTGAAGTGTTATTCCACTATTAGGGAAAAAAAAACTTTTTTTAGGCAGCATATAAAAAAAATGAACGCAGAGGGATTTAAACCCGCGCCTCCGCAGGCAACCGTCCTCCAGTTCATTCAGTAGACAGTTTTCAAGAGGTATGGGTTCAAGTCACACTATCTTCAAAAAAGTATGAATGTATATTATTCGATACAAATCGATGTCAAACGTAAAATTTAAAATAGAATACGGAATATCTTCCACTAAAAATGTTAGGCTAGTTAATTTTGTTTCTTAAGCTGTTTATATTTTAGTAAATGATATTTTGCTTTATAGCTTAATGCCATTTTCGGGCCGTTAGTCAAATCGCGCTGTCAAGTGAAAAGGCTAGGCTGTTAATTAAGCAGCTGGTTACTTTAGTTAGTTCTATCTGACATATTTTATAATAATTAGTCAGTACCCAGATTGGAGAAATTGGTTTTGACTATTTTTTACTATATGTTAGCTACTGGTCTGCATGGTTGTTTCATTTAAAATAGTAAAGAGATTTTAAATTGGCATCGAATATTTAAAAAATCTTTACTTTACGCGATTTTTGCTCAATTTTAAGTCGTTGGGTGTCCAAAATATTTTGATATTAAATAAATGCAAATTTAAGAGTTTCATTTAATCGTATAAGAGTTCGTTTACAGTATCAAAATCAAATTATCCTTTATTTACAGTTAAGCCATATAAGTTCTTTTGAATCGTAAACTTATATGTATAAAAATGTCAGTAGTGTCAGTCCTACCGTTTTTGGAAGGCTGGCGATAAATTGAATAGTTGTTTTTTTTTAAATTATATACGAATACCTTTCCGTGTGAGAATCAACAGCATTTAATTCAACAGTATAAACTAAATATAACATGTAACATAAGTGTTGTTCTGTAAAGTTTAAATGCAATAAACTCTGTTCTTTATTATATTTTATTGAGCTTTATTTAATTTAAAAAAACAGCTTGTTTCCGCACACAGCAAGGTAGACAGAGGGAACCTAGTGTTAAGACACTCCGTTTCCCACTTCCCATCGAATTCTGGAGGTATTATATGTTGAATGACGGAACTCAACGCCGCCTTTTGCCTCGACACCAGAGCGAACAAATTTAAATAAATATTTCATTTCCTCGAGTGGGGTTCGAATCCACAACCAGTCGCATTTACAGTCACACTTTGTGCCTCTGCGCTACGACCGGCCTCATTTTATTATTTTTATTTCACTCATCAACTTATTTTTTTTTTTATAATTATAAGATTGTTAGTTTCTGATATTATTTTTAGCTTCAAGCTGTCTCCCACACAAGACCAGGTTGGTAGAGGGAACTTAGTGTTAAGACATTTCCCACTCTCTGCCCAATTTTAAAGACATTGCATATTAAATAAATATGTAATAAATTTTCGGGACTTACCCTGCGTATTGTTCATGTTTGGCGGCTACTGCCACCGCGAGTAGCACTACTAGCAATAGACTCTTCATCTTGTCAAACTAAACCAAAATAGTTTGGCGCCATATTTATAAAAGATCCCAAAATGATAATCTTACTGCGTCCGTCACGATCCTACCAAAACGAACGTAAAGGTAAGTTATTATAGTTCTTATTTTATGAAAAATAAAGTCGAATTTCGCTTCCAAACTGTAACGTTATCAAAGATTTTTGTTGAAGTCGATTTATTGTTACCACAAGATAAGGCTATTGAGAATTTATCTTAAGCAATTTGGCCGATTTAGATATTCAAATTATAGATATCGCTCATGAAACGTATTGAACGGCTTATTTGAAATAAATACGGGTTCGAATCTATTCCAAACTAAAAATTTATTTGTGTTTTGTAATTGTAATGAAAACTAGTAAATATAGACATTTTCTGTTCACATAGTCACTTAAATTGCCTTATTTGTTTTTTTACTTTCACGCTTTATCCGCGGACAGCCAGTGAGAACGGAGCGTCAAACACTACGATTTATCCATAAATTTTTTACCTAGTTCACTGTCATCAAACTATTCTTACAAGCCCTCCAGGAGCTCCTCATTCTTTTCACGTGAGCTTCCAGCATCATCGATATTGTGTTCTTGAAGTTCAACCGACGTCACCATCTGCCTCTCTTACTGCGCACACTTGCTTCATAAACCTTTTTGCCATTCTTTCTTAACTCTTTCTCTCAAAGTACCTAAACCTAACAAAATTATCACTGTAACAGCCTCGCCAGCACCTGCCAATTTATGTATCTCGTAATTACGGATTCGGTCAACTAAACTGACTCCGCGTATCCTAGGAAGTGTTGACGGCGACGTTTCGCCGTCTCATCAAAGCAACTAAGGGACAGTTAATTCTGTTACTGGCAGCAATACGCCTTTCAACAACTATTTCATATCTTTCGTCCCTACAATTTTTTTTTAATATATACCACTATAAGTTTGCTTTAACAAAGAACTCTAAAAATTTCTTTTCGTTATTAATATATGTAAAATTTCAACTAAATTATTTTTTTGCATATTGAAGAAAGAATCTTCTGAATAAATACAGAATCTCATGTATACCCAACCAACATCTCAATGCCAATGGAGCCATAGGTAGCCATAAATTAAGCACATATTCTTCTAATCGTTTGTTCATATTGTTGTATTTGAAAAGTGGTTTAAATATGAATAATCCACAATAACCTACGTTAAAAATAGAATATTTCTATTTTGGAAAATTTTACATTTCAATATTTTTGGTATGATCAATAAAGCATTTACGTATTTTACAATTTTACTAAGTAAAATTTATGAATATCATTTGAATTAGATTATGTAGATTATGTTAATCTTCAATAAATATTAAATGTAATATTGCAACTAAAGCAAATTGAGGCCAGTCGTGGCGCAGGGGCATAACGTGCGACTGGTTGTGGGTTCGATCCTCACTCGAGGAGATGAAATATTTACTTAAATTTATATTTACATTTCTTCGCTCTGGTGTCGAGGCAAAGCGCGGCGTTGAGTTTTGCCACTCAACACGTAATGCCTACAGAAATCGGCAGAAAGTGGGGAACAGAACCCTGAGTTCCCTCTGTACGGGATACAGCGTGAAGCCGTTTTTTTTAACTAAAACGAAACTTTTTATTGCATCCCCGATACCGGCCATGGTATTATAGGGCTGAAACATATCTTATGTTACAAAGATTGTATGTAACAGAAGTATAGAGAGTATCGAATACATAACTACAATGGTGAACATATCGATAAAATCCTGTTAAATTATCGAGATAGGTATAATAAATATAACATAAAAACATTCAAATTTCTAAATAAAGTATAAAATATTACCATACGCATCCGGTTACAACGTAGATTAGAGTAATACCTAAGGTAATAAACATTTTATCAATATAATGAATTTATTACACACAACACTACGAAATATAGCCCCAAATATCCTTCAAGATTAATTTGGTCACATAGCTGCATAATCCATCTAATATTTAAATGTGATATATAACAATTGTTACTTTTTCCTCGTTAATATGAGTGTTTATTAATTTAGCTCCGCGATGTGATACGTATCCCGCTCAAAGTCCATTACCCATCTTCTGCCTAATTTAAGAACATAGTATGTTTAGTGGCGGAGCTCAAAGCTGCGCTTTGAAGACAAGACAAGGAAAATGAATTATTTGCTAATGCAAATAATTCATTATCCCGTTAGGAATCGAATCCACAACATTCGAGTTAATAGTTAAATACTGCGCTACTGCGTCACAACGGCCTCATACATTTCACTTCATTCTATCTAAAATTGTAAAAAATATCTGGGTATAAAATAACAATTCATATTTTTATATACAATTTTCATTTATTTTTATAATCAATTAATTAATGACTACCAATTTTTGTTACAAATAGTTTAATTTATAAGAATATCTGCAGCTCGTCTTGCACCACTCACAATACCTTCCCAAGTTTCAAAGCAAACTTGCTCAATATATATAGGATTCATGAAAAATCCACCAAAAAGACCTGGCAGTTCAATAGAGTAAGCAAGAGGTACTCCGAGAGAGTGGGCGTAGTCCACAGATGTACCGGACATGGCGACCTGCCGTACAATGGCTGCGTTTCCAACAACATAATCAGCAAAACTAGGTAATTTATTCCTGTTAATCGCGTCAGCTATACTAACACCAACTGTATGAAGTCCAAAGGCATTCATTGACAGAGTCTCTTCATAGGCCCATGGATATAAAATCATACTACCGAAACTGCTAAAAGATATATACATAGCAATCCTTCCTTCGTTCTCTTCCAAAATGTCCCGGACAACAGTAGTTTCTACTTCGGAGAAAGCGTGTGTTCCAGGGTACACGTATGAGCAATGAAGCTCACTAGCTCCCACTGTATTCCACCTTATATCGAAATTCCTATCTATGTCCACACCGGGACACATTCGGCTGAAAGGATCTTGAGTGAAGGAACGTGTTTTTCGCCAAGCAGCGCTCTGAAATATAAGAGGGGATAAATTGACATTGGCCAGTCTAATAAAGGTATTTGTTGATTGTTAATAAGGTGTATGCCCTGCATGTTTTGTCTACATCGTTTTATACTTCGAATTACTTACATTTGGAAGGCAAATAGAACCCTGTGAAGAGTGTGTGATAAAAGGCTTCATTCCCCACGTTATATCTTATTTTCAAGACATTTTCATAAGTAGCAGAAATCAAGGCGGCGCTTTTTGTGGCCAGAGCAAGGAATCGAACCCTCAAACGTTGCGTTTCTAGTTATACGTTGTGCCACAGCGTACGTCCCTCTCTTGTATATATTGCAATAATCAAAGTCTAATCATTTCCCTTTCTTATTAAATATTTTATACAGGCATATAATTTTTTTTTTCATCATGGACTAGCATACGAAATCATGACTAACATCAACTCCCAAGTATGGTGATAGCCTAGGGTCTGAAGGTACATTATTTTTTTGAGTTTTAACCCGGTTCTTATTATAGTTTCCTTAAAACTTAAACGGAAAAATAATAAATATCTGACACAATCAAATTACGTTGATTACTCGCAAATAAAGCTTAGTTACATAATTTAAATTTTAATAATGACTATTTTATTTAACCACAATTTAAAAGAAGAAAGTACAATAGTTTTTAGTCTATCTTACGATACGTCAACATTCGTGACATTAAAGTATATAAATAAAGTGGGAATATTTGTCGGGACTAGCTCAAATAGATCGCTATTTACACTAAAAAGTATATATATTATGTATTTGGAAAGTTTATAAAAATTGATATTGAGTTTAGATGACGTAGTGATGTGAATACATTTTAATCATTGGTATGTATGTTACATTCATTTATATTAAATAGATTTATCAAGAGTATATGCCACCTTCTTGTACATTTGTTTCTTTTTCTGTTTTTTTTTTGTGTATTTTTATGCAAGTGGTGTACAAATAAAGAAATAAAATAAAATAAAACATAAAATAATCATGCTTAGGAAGTACCAAATATATTTTATTAATTAAACTTAATGTTATACTCTAAAGTCTAAACGAATATGTTTCAAGTACGAAAAAAGAAAAATGCAATATAATTGTGTTTCTCCTTTTCTTTTCAATGTTTTTATGGTTTTATTATTTATATCGATATAATATCAAATATGGCTTAATTTTTATGCACATATTATAAGTATATCAGGATCGTAAATGAGGGAACAGAACCGCCATCTTAGTACAGACTAACCTCTAAAGAATATATATAAGTATGTATTATAGTGAAAGAATAAAAAAATGTGTGATTCCTCTAAAGAAAATATTATTCTAAACTATGTCATAAAAACAGATTTAAACATTGTATATATAGGTGTCCTTCTGTAGTATAACTATTTACAATTACTATCAATAGTACAATGTCGATTCTAATGTGTTATTAAAATGTAATTTTGAATAATTTGAATATATAAGATTTAAGTGTTTTCCCACACTTAGGTAGAAAAATACTTTTTAAGAAAAAGTATAAAAAATGGTACGTAGCGGGATTTGAAACCGCGCCTATAATCTAATTTACCAATTTAAGTTTGCACTCATTTTGTATAAGACAAATATAAGTTTTTAATGTTTTTTTTTTATAAAATAACTATAATTTTTAACTTTTCTCCTTTATTCGTATTATAAGTGCTCACCTTGTGCCAAATTTTATAATTATAGCCCCACGCCTATATGTTTTGATTACGCGGCGAATTTCATACAAGACGCAGCAAAATTATTTTTTATAGTATTTTTATTCCGATTACTTAGAAGCACGATTTTTTCTATGAAAAAATTGACTGTAGACCTAAATATTGTATATTAATTTCAACTTGATACCTCTACTCGATCTTGACATAATTGGTGGACGGACATACGGACGACAAAGTAATCCTATCAGGATTTACTTTTTCCTTTTGAAGTACGAAACCCTAAAAATATTATATACATAGATTGTAAAAGAGGCCAGTCTTGGCGCAGCGACACAATGTGTGACTGTAAAACCGACTGGTTGTGGATTCGATCCCCACTCGAGGAGATCAAATATTTACTTAAATTTATATTTCCATTTCTTCGCTCTGATGTCGATGCAAAGTGCGGCGTTTAGTTCTGCCACTCAACACGCAATGCCTCCAGAATTCGGCAAAAAAGTGGGGAACGGAGTGTCTTAACACTAGATTCCTTCTGCTTACCCTGCTGTGTGCGGGTTACAGCTCGAAGCTGATAGATTGTTAAAAAAGTAATATCGTCTTATCATTTTATATTAATAATACTTGCATATAAATAATATTGTCAACATGAAAACGCATTAATCCCCAAAATTTGTATATAAATGACTATGAAAATGTATTGAAGATAATCTAAATATAATAATCCTTTGCTTTATTCTACTATAATAATTTACATTCTTTGAGAGAGATATAAGTTCTATATGAGTTACAAGCAAAAAGATAAGCTGATAAAATTTTGCAATTAATGTGTAGTTGGATGAAGTTGATTTGTGTTACACTTTTTTTTTGTTTTTATTATTTTTTAGCTTCATATTGTAACCCGCACATAGAAGGGTAGACAGAGGGAATCTGGGAACCTAGTGTTTAGACACGCCGTTCCTCATTACGCCACTTTCACTTTTCGCCAAATTCCTGAAGCATTGCGTATTGAATGGCGAAATTCAACGCCGCGCTTTACCTTTACCAGAGCGAAGATAATAGTGATTATTTCAAGTCCCCGAGTGGAAATCGAAGTCACAATTGTCACATTTACAGTTGCATGCTTTATCCCCTATACCATGACGGCCTCAAATGTACGTATGTACATGACACGTGTTATATATAAAAAGTACTAATGCGTGTGTAATTGTGTGTGTAAGGACTCCGGGGGCATAAAAATATTTCTTAATTTTTATTATCCCGGATTACATTCAATTTTGAACGAGCATATCTTCTTAACTATATGTATCTACATATAAAATATAAATCTCAAGAATATAAGAACTAAAGACGCCGTCGTGGCGCAGGGCTTGTGCACTCAAGGGGAATAAAATATTTAATATTTTATATTTAATGCGCCGTTGAATTACACCACTCAACACATACTTCTTCCAGAACTAAAGGGAAAAGAGTGTTGGATCGAACTGACATTAGATTTACAGGTGCCCCTGCCTACCCTGCTGTGTGTGGGGTACAGCGTAAAGCTAAATAAAAATTGCTGTCCCACTGCGCCATCAAGAACATAATTACACAGTATATAATATACTTGAGCCCACTCGTGGCACAGGGGCACAAAGTGTGACTGTAAAACCGACTGGTTGTGGGTTCGATCCCCACTCTAGGAGATGAAATATTTATTTAAATTTATATTTCCATTTCTTCGCTATGGTGTCGAGGCAAAGCGCGGCGTTCAGTTCTGCCAATCAACATGCAATGCCTCCAGAATGCGGCAGAAAGTGGGGAACGGAGTGCCTTAACATTAAGTTCCCTCTGCCTACCCTGCTGTGTGCGGTAACATACAGCGTGAAGCTGATTTTTTTTAATAATATACTTACAACAACACGAGAAAACATATAACCATCTGGATTTACAACAGGCAATAAAATCCAATCGAATTTCTCCAAGAGATCATTATCTGTCACATTTTCAACCAGCTTGTGGACAGCGTAAGTTACGGGTGGGATCGACAGCCACTCTCTGCCATGAATACCACCGTCAATGAAAATTATAGGTTTGCTTGTATCTTCAAAATTTGTTGTCGAAACTTTCAAATATTTTATTGGTAAGCCGTTGAATGAGCTGTTTGGAGTAACCACTTTTGCAACATTTGGATGTTCTTCGGCAATATTTTCTAAGTATTGATAAATCTGGAATCGATTACAAATTATAACGTAAATTAAATTCAAGAGTGTCTGACGATGATTGTGGGTTCGATTATCTATTGAAGGAAGCAATCGGTTTTATTTCCTAGCTCTGGTAACAAGACAAGCCGCTTAAGCCATCATTTCCCATTCAACAAACAATGTCTTGAAAATCGAACAGAAAGTGGGAAACGGAGTGTCTTAACACTAGGTGCTTTTACCTACCCCGCCGCGTCATATAGCTTGAAGCTATTATCATTTTTAAATGTGTATGTAAGCTAGAAAAGTTATTTTAATAGCGTCATAATTATGATGAAAGTTCACAACGAAAACTATTTGTTTATTTGTATAATTTTGTAATTAGACTGCATTCGATTTAAAGATACTTGGTTAGGTGACCTCGGCCTCCTCATCTTCTTGTTGCATTATGGGTAAATAATTGCGATACGTTTCCATGGATAAGTCAACATAATTATATTTTCAACAACATATTTCATCATTAAGACATCTTCACGCTGTATCCCGCATATAGCAAGGTAGGCACAGGAAGCCTAGTGTTAAGACACTCCGCTTCCTTCTCACTTTCCGCCGAAGTGAGGATCGAACCCACAACCTATTGCGTGCACTTTGTGCCCCTGCGCCACGACTGGCCTCATTTCCTCAAAAATATAAATAATAATTCATTTACTAATTTAGTCTTAATAGGACTCATATTTTATCCGATTTGATTGTAATTGCTTAATCCACCACTGCCAGCTGCAAAATCCACCGCTGACAGTTTTTTTTAATATAATAGATTATCTATAATTTGACACTTATTTTATAGGGGCCGTCCGCATTCCATTCTTCATATTTTACATTCCGCTGTCATTAAACTTTGCCTAGTGTTAAGACGTATTTGTTTACCGGAGGGGATTTTTTTAAATATTATTAGTGACCAGAAGGCCGTCGCGGCGCAGGAGCATAAGCGTGCGACTATAAACGCGATGGTTGTGGGTTCGATTCCCACTCGGAGGAAGGAAATATTTAATATTTTCATTTCTTCGCTCTGGTAACTAGACAAAGCGCAGATTAACATCTCAAGACTTAAGCTTAACACTAGGTCCCCAGGTTCCCACTGCCTACCTAAAACAATTAACCCGAGAGGAGATGGAATCATAACTATTTCAATTACAGTTAAACACAATCAACCACTGTCCCGCTGTGCAATGACGGTCCATATTTTAAATTATTTTTATGTTTCAAATATAAACAACAACAACAACAACAACTCTTACTAAGATATTATTTTCATTATTTTTTATAATTTAGCTAGACTACTTTGGGCTTTCGTCACATTTTAATTTTTCTATCGTCCCACAGTATTAGGGTCAGATGGTATTTAATTATTTTTTATAGTTTAGCTGTACTGATTTAGTTCTATGTGAGCTATACCAGTCTTCAAAATAATAATAATCTAGATCCTGGTATTAAAAGTATTAAAAAGATTTATAAAGAAGATATATAACAGAAAGTTACATCCAAATCCGTGCAGTATTTCCAAAGATGTGCGTGTAACACACAGACAAACAGATTGTTTTATTACACTTCTTATAAAACGCAATAAATATTTTTTTTGTTAAAAACGTACACATTTTTATACTGTTTTATTATTATATACATATATGTTATATGTTTTATTATTTTAAAAATAATTTCACAATGAAAAGTGTTTTTTGCTATATCGGTAATAAACTACTCAAAATATTTTTTCTACATTTTATAAGCAAATTTCTCACCGTTTCCACAGTTTGATATTGGTCATATGGTAATTTCCCGCCAAATCCTTTATTTTTTTGAAAACTTTTAGATTTAAAAATATATTCCTCATTGTCGAAATGGCTGGAAAATTATATACTATTAATTATTTTAAAAAACAAATATTAAAACGATAGTCAGTATTTTCTAAATAACTAATTAATTTTTACTTTTAGCTTCAGGCTGTATCCTGCGTATAGCAAGGTAGGCAGAAGGAACCTGGAAAGCTAGTGTGTTAAGACACTCGTTCCCATTAAGACACTACCATTCCCCATTGAGTGGGGGAACCGCGCCATGCCTCGTTACCCGAGCAAGGAAACGAAAATATGAAATATTTTATTGCCTCGAATGGGAATCAAGCCCACAATCTGTCGCATTTACAGACGCACCCTTGTGCCGCTGCGCCACGATTGGCCTCATTAATTGATTTGAAGTACTATATCTGAAAGTACTGAAGAATATTTATTCAAAATCCGTTTTCCTTAGATGATGCGTAGGGTAATTACTCAAACAATATTTATACAAAAATGAATAAAAATATGAAAACAGAGTGATTTATCACTAAATATTTTGTGAGATAAGGGAAAATAGGGAGGATTTATATAGGGTATTGCTACTTACGCCTTTAAATCTTCTGCGTGGATCTTATAAGATATACCTGCAGTGTCCAGCTCTTCAACAAAGCCACCAGCTTCTGGTTTTACAAGAATTAAGCCTTCACGATTAACACCAGCATGACTGTAAACGTCTAAGTCCAAATCTTCCACAATTTTATTTAAAGCGCGCAATTGATCAATATTTGATGGTCGGACGAAATAGGATTTCCACCTGTAGTAAAGTCGTGTAAGATTTGAATGAATTTATTGAAAAGACCAACTCTCAAGTACAAAATTACAAAGTGAAATAAATTTAAGTAGCAAGTTTAAAAGAGAGAAATAGAGAGGTTTTTAGCTTTTAAAAATATTTTCTTATTAGCATCACGGTGTATCCCGTTCACAGCATTGTAGATAGCATTAACACGTTCCTTCCGCGTCCCCATTGCGTGTTGAGTGGCGGCACTCAGTGCTGTGCTTTGCCTCGACAATAGAGCGAAGAAATTAAAATATTGAATATTTCATTTCCTCGAGTGAGAATCGAATTCACAACGCATATCCACGTATTTACGCAATTATGTATTTTTTTTATCTTCACACTGTATCCCGCATGTCAAAGGGCAAGTAGATGAAACCTAGTGTAAAGAATTCAAATAATTAAATAAAATATATACTTATCGATAAATATAGCAAATACATGAGAATAAAATATAGTATATAAAATAAAGAAAAGAAAATAAAAATATGTATAATATAAAATATATGCATTTTATTTGCGCATTTAGAACTATAAAGTAGCAGAAATTTCTTATTAATAAGAAATAGTAACTACTAACTAATAAACTTGTGTAACTTCAGATGACGTAATTGAACAAGCGCGAAGTTGTACACTGCTATGTTCGAATATTATAACAGAAATTAAGTGTATACAAATAACCAACTTAGTAAGATGGAGAGAGAATACAACAGAAGAAGTAAAAGAGGAAAGTCAGATTTCAAGTCACGGGGACCACTTGTCTCCTTGCACAGTGGAAACCAGCACTTACCGTGCTGATCCACGGAATCCACGGAATATTAAGTTTCTTCTCTTCCCCAACTTCATGCTAAGTTCGTACAAAAATATATAAACATAACTCACCCTGCAACATCTTCATTTTTTGCAAAAGCAAATGACATTAACAACGCAAAAATATATATTTTCATTGTAGTAGCCATTTTCGAAGTACTAGCCCAAAATTAGACATTTATCGATATTTAAGTGATTCTATCGTCATATTTAATCCCATAAGATTAATACAAGTTGAAATTTGATAAAAATACATGTACATGGATTTTCAGATTTAATATGAATAAATTTTAAATCATCCTTTGGTATATCTTTATATATATAGATTTTAACATATGTTAATATGTTTTAGTAATATACGTGTATAACATTAAATATTGCCATATGTTCAAAGAGAGAGTAAAAATACTGCCTGGGATTTAAGGCCAAAGTGTTAAGAATTCAAGGGATCCCTTTGAAATGTGCACTACCCCTCCCCGTCACTGTCCGAGCTCCTCTCTCTATCGATACCAAATTTTTAATCATTCTACTAGTGCCGTCTTCAAAGTACATATTAGAAATTAATTAATGATAGTTTAAGACAGACTGAAATCTTTTACAAAAGTGATCTGATGCCTATCGCGTTCAAATTAACTCCAATCTTGCCAACTCTAAGCCTAAGCATCGTATCAAGATCGAATTTTAGAAATACGAATTGGAATTCATTAAGTGTCAAAACATGAAACTATATCAATCTGTGTCGAGTCTTTATCATTATTATCGTAGTCTAGTAATGATAATTTTGAATAAAAAAATAAAAATTAATTGATAATCTAAATGTAATAGTAATTAGAATTCAATTACATCATGAAACCTAGATTGTCTGATTTCTTTTCCTCAGTACATTGTCATAGGGTAACACATACAATAGGCAATAATGTTAAAAATTTCGTTATTTTTATTTCTTTCCATTATAGTATATTCGATCGAAGCTAAACATGAAGAATATGATGGGTAAGATTTTTATTTATTTATTTATTATCAAGTTTCTATTACATCGAATTATAACTATATAGCCGTTGTTATTAAAATTAGGAAGCTGTATTTGGCCCACTTGTAATAATTGTAAAATATTGAAACTTGCCAGTTATACAAAGCTTAGGTGACAATGCAATAACATGGTATCATAGAACTGATCTGTTGATGAAACCAAGACTTGATTAGTGGAACTCTTCAAAGGTTAATGGTAATTCAATGGAGGTTCAGCTTATATAGTTCATAGTTTAGAGTACATTCTATAGCAATTATAATTATATTACTACTTTTCTTTTTTTAGGGTACCGTATCTCAAAAGATAAAAACGGAACCTTCCTAGAATCACTTTGTTGCCCGTCTGTCTGTCTGTCTAGACCATTTATCTCGAGATTGCGTAAAGGTATCAAGCTAAAATTAATATCAAATATTTAAATCTATGGTCCCTTACAACACAGAGAGTATCAAGTTCCCAAGTCAAAGCAATCAAAAGATACGAGCAGCTATGTACGAAATTCAGTGCGTAATCATTTCATACAAATTTAACTTTGAACTTTTTTAAGTGGTAGGAAAGCCTCAGTGGGCGAATCCGACTCGCACTTAACCGTTTTATTTAAGTATAATTTCACACCAAAGTGGTAGTGTTTTGAAGTTAGACTGTACGCGCCAAGTATAGTTCTGCCACCACGCAATATTTATAAATACGCAGAAACTAAAGAACAATTCTGCTAATTTATATTTTTTGATACATGTACTACATAAACATATAATCAAGATATACTATTTTAATGAGGCCAGTCGTGACGCAGAGGCACAAAGTGTGACTGCAAAATCGACTGATTGTGGGTTCGATCTGGGATCGAACCCACAATCAGTCTCGAGGAAATATAATATTTATTTAAAATTAAATTTTCATTTCTTCGCTATGGTGTCGAGGCAAAGTCGCTATGGTGTCGGCGTTGAGTTCCGCCACACAACACACAATGTCTCCAGATTTCAGCGGTAAGGGGGTATAGAGTGTCTTAACACAGGGTTCCCTCTTCCTACCCTTTTCTAAAACGTACATATACGAGTATACCAATACATATATACCAATACCAAAATATAAGCAATTAATCCGGTTAAAATAGTTCTTTTTTTAATCTTATTATCGTAGGTAGTTATTTATTTTAATTAGTAACTCTTTACAGACACTCGTTGTATCAAGTGGAAGTAAGCAATGAAAATCAAATTAGACAAATACAGAATATAGTAGAAAATCTCAATCTTGACATCTGGTCTCAAGCTATTCCCGGACGCAATGGGTTAATACTAGTGGCAAAGCATTTAAAAGAAACTTTTGAAGAAATACTGAAGATTAATGATGTGGAATATAATATCATCAGTTCAAATATTAAATAGTAAGTATATTTAAGCTAAAAAAAATTGTCGTGGCGCCGCAGCACACCGTCTGACCGTAAGCGCGACGGCTGTTGGTGCGATTCCTATTCGTAGGAATTGGAACTTTATCTTGTTACCAGAGAGATAAAAGGAAAATTCCTTTTCTCTCTCTGGTAACAAGATAAAACTCGGCGTTAAGTTCTGCCATTCAACACACAATGCCTTCATAATTGGGCGATGCGTGGAGAACGGGACACAGGATTCTATATGCGTATCTTACTAACGAGAAAAACTGTGCATTTGAAAAAAAATACAGATTAAAATTTCATTCACAATTTTGTTTTTCATATTTCCAGTGAATTAGAGCTCGAAGATAAGCTTTTAGCTGAAGCCTCAGCGAAGAGCAATGTTTCAGATTATAATCGGGCCAATCCTCGTCTATCTTTTGACGCTATTCATCGTTATGCTGAGGTATTTTTATTAATTTTTATTTATAAAATATAAAATCCTTGCTCTGGTAACAAGACTAAGGGCGACGTTGAGTTCCGCTATTCAAAACACAATCTCTCAAAAATAAGGCAGAAAATGGTTAGCTTTGCCTAAAAAATAATTTCATAATAAGATCTTTGATTTTCACGATTATTACACATTTTGAATATTTTGAATGCATAAAGTATTAGTATTATACATTTTTGGAAACCCGACGTTTCGAACACTTTGCAGTAGTCCGTGGTCACGGGTAGACTGAGGTGGCATTCGTCAGTCAGTTGACTCTAAAGCCAACGATTTTTAATTACCTCGCGTACTGTCCTGAATTCTTGCAGAATGAACTGACAAACCCACCATACCAAAAAACAAGATACAAGAAACAAGATAATTATACTACACTATAATGTATAATACAAAATATGTTTCATTTAAAATAATTTCATGTTTAAATCTGCAGGTTGACCAGTATCTCGTGGACATAGCCAATAGGTTCCCTAATGTAGCTTCTGTGGTTTCAGCGGGACAGAGTATAGAAGGTCGTGATATTAAGTACTTGAGGATATCTTCATCAAATTTCGAGGTAAATCGAAAAGATATTATATGAAAGTTAAAATGTGATCGACGTTATCGATATCGCAGACAAAATTAAACTGAACAGGATGAACCTGGTGAACTTATTTTAATAACAGGTTAAAAATATATTAGTGATATTTTTACAATTTTTACCTTATTTATTACACATTCAAATTTCTGCTTTGGGTTCTGCATATGAAAGCCATCAAATGTACAAAAAATAAAAACTTTCTGTCTAACTTGTGGAAATGTAGAATTCAGGAATGGAATATTAGTCCATTAGTAATTCATTAATTATTATAAATAATAATTAATGAATGAGGTCATTTTGACAATGTGACTATAACCAAAGCTGGTATGCCTGCCGCTATATTATACTCTTATATAATAATATTCCTACAAAAACTTGTATATGAATTTGTTGTTTTTAAATATTTCAGGATAGTAATAAACCTGTCGTTTTTATTCAATCCCTACTCCACGCTCGTGAGTGGATTACACTTCCGGTGACTTTGTACGCTATACAAAAGCTAGTAGTTGATGTGACTGAACAGGATCTTGTGCGGGACATAGATTGGATCATCTTGCCAATAGCCAACCCTGATGGTTACGAGTTCTCTCATACTAATGTTAGTAAATATATCAATATATTGATAAGTTTTATTAAATATAAGAATTTATTATATATTTTATGCATATATTTATATCTTTTTAAAATATATTTTAATATAACTAGTTCTGCTACCTATAAACACGCTATATGGACTAGTTCATACTATTATGGTTTAAATACAATTTCAAATTTAGTTTTGTATTATTCAAATAGACTTTTGCAAGGCTATTGAATGAAAAAAAAATAAAAGATCCTTTTTCATAAAATATTAAAGAAAAGATTTCATTATATTTTCTCAGATTAATATTTGTGATAACTTACACTTACAAATTATTTCAGACCCGAATGTGGAGAAAAAACCGCGCTACCGGCTATGGTTTTTGTTTGGGAGTAGACCTCAACAGAAACCACGACTTTAATTGGGGAACAGGATCAAGTAACTTACCTTGCTCTGACACTTTCCACGGGAGTGGACCGTTCTCAGAACCTGAGACACAAATAACTAGAAATATTTTTAACGAATTACAGTCTCGTATCGCCATTTTCCTTGATATTCACAGTTTTGGTAGTATGATTCTCTTTGGATATGGAAATGGGACTCTCCCACCAAATGCCCTGATATTGAACATGGTGGGTGTACAGATGGCACAAAGAATCGATTCCATTAAATGGCCTGAAAAACCTAATTATAGAGTTGGAAATATTGTCCATGTCTTAGGGTATTCTGGATCTGGTGGATCAAGTGATTATGCCCAAATCATGATTGGTTCTGGTCTTTCATATACATATGAATTACCAGCATATAGGAACATGGGAAACAATATAAATGGATTTTTAGTTGATCCAGCTTTTATTTATCAAGCTGCTTTTGAAACATGGGAAGGCATCAAAGTAGCTGCACGATATGTTGCGCGATTTTAACATTTTTATGAAATGTAGATTTATAGTATCACAATCATATTTTTAAACATACAGATTTTCTTTCTTCACACTAATCTATAAAACAATAACGTGATGATAACGCAGCTGAGGACAAATTGGTACAATCACTACATATCTTTGTCACCAACATCTGCGAATATTCAGTTTGGTCCTCGTTCTCTACTCCTGATATACCCCATTTAACTATAAAAATATTTTTGATGGTTAAATGGGGTCTCCAATTTTCTAACTTATTTCTAACTTAAAAATGTTATGTTTCCTGAATTTATACCAAATGTGAACTTCGCATATGCAATAAATAATTATTAATAAAATTTGACACATTATATAAATTTGTTTAATTTAAAAAAACCTCTGCAAAATAGTAGTTAATTAGTAAAATAAATGCAGAAACAAATTGAAGCTTCAGGTTTATCGTTGTCCCGATGTTTTTGGCAAGTATACGCCAATGTAAATGTAGCCATACGTTCATGGCTCAGTGGTCAGGGCGCCTGGTCGGTTTCCAGGAGGCGCGGGTTCGAGTTCCGCCACGTTCAAATTTTTATACGTTTCCTAAATAAGTAAGTATTTTTCTTTCTTAAGTGTGGATTAACACTTTAAAAATGTTAAAAATATTGTATTATTATGTTCAAATTTTCAAGTAGGGCAAGAGATGGTTCAGAATGATGTTGAAAGATTTTCTTACATATATTGATAGAGGTGATAGAGGATTTTAACTATAAATAATTTACTTAATCCTAATATAGAACCTATAGGCACCGCTAAGTAAATTAAATTTTATAGCTTCATGCTACATGCGTGTAACTCATGCCTTCGCTGGATATTAGATTAATGCTTTCACTGACTGGCAGACAGTGAGTACATGCTCGGAAGAATGGGAGTACTCAGTTTACATTATAATGTTATAACGAGGAGCCTGTTCATAAGTTCTTCGTAATAAAATTAGCAAATACTTCCCAATACACGACTTACTGCATTGATTCGAGGTCGGGGCGCTGCTAGTCGGACGCAGCATTTAGACTGATACATCAGCCGGGACCAATTTCAAAATCCTGCCTCCGACTGAATTAATGATTTATCTCATCGTAGAAACCCCCTCTACATTTGGTTACGACCACGTCCCTGTGTATGTGTAGATAAACACATATGATTAAACATTCAAAGATTTGGCAACTATAAAAATGAACACAATCCATACACAAATCCACCCACGCAAGAACGGGGACTTTTTTTTAAAAGTAATATAAATAAATTACCTAAGGTACTAAATGAAATTGTTTAAGTTCTAAGGAATTTGTTATAAGAACCCCATCGAGACACATCCGACATCGTATACGGTACATATTATATCAAACAGTAAGCTCATTTAGTAGACAATGAGTGATTCTATTCTAGCTTCGTGTGTAGCCACGCAAGTTAGGTTAAGTTAAAATTGTACTTCATTTACGTAAATAAAATATTTTTTTACAAGAAACTAGTTTGGGATATTTTTACTCAAGTGAAACACAACATATGTGATCTGACAAATGATGAGGGGGACAAGGCCCCCTCGGGGCTCAACAGGCAATGCCGCGAGCGGTCAGCGGAACTTGCGAAGTGGAATGTCTTAATACTAGGTTCCCTCTGCCTATACAGCGCAAAACTGACAATATGAATTACACTTTTAATCGTTGTATCATCATGGAACTTGGGCATCATGAAGCTTGGGTTTGGGCTCATTCCATTCGAAATCTATGGTACTGTCGAACTGATATGATGGAGCCGGACTAAAAACTATAAAATAAATTAACATTTTAAAAAACTCTAAAAAATACGCTTATATAAGAGAACATTTAAAAGCTAAAAATAATTTATGGATTGTTCAAGTTGTCTCTATTTCTGGGCGGAAGTTTAAACTATGTGCTTTTAATTATAATACTTGATTGTAAGCTTTTACAATCAAGTATTATACGTTGGGCTCTGGAACAGGAAAGACTTTCTAAGCACGTAAGCAAATATTAATACTAAGTTGCTGGCGGAATCTGCATGAAGTCGCATAAGAGCATAACGTTTATGCTGCCAAAGGGTTACCTGGGTAAATGGAACCAAAGACGAGACGAGGACGAAATCCACGAAGAAGAACTCTACATTCTGCTATTGTTAACTGATTATCCTTATGTATTTATTTGCCGGAAAGTAGAGGCGTTAAAAATGTCGGTGAATGTCGTGTCTCCTTGCTGCTGGCGTATGTTATATCTGAGTTTGACAAACTAGTACTTTGACTAAACGGTTTAATGTAATACTATATTAAACAGTCAGTAGTCAGTACTATATTAAACAAACAGTGTAACAGTGAGTCGCTCTCACTATTGTTGCATCGTCTCGATCTCGATATATATATATATATATATATATATATATATATATATATATATATATATAGACTATTGCAAGCAATAAGCGCGGCGTTGAATTCCGCAACTCAACACGCAATACACCTAGAATTCAGCGGAAAATGAAGAACGGAAGTATTTTCAATGGGACCGGTAAGTTGACTTAAAAAAACCCGTTAGTTGGTACACCCCAGTTTTTAAAGTAGATATTATTACAAAACTAAGAATAGAATAATAATATTCAAAAACGTTGAAATCGAGCTAACAAAAACAAAATATGACCTACGACTTTAAACTATTTATCAGTATTATTATTTTATCAAATTATTGTCATCAATTAAACTTTAATTCAAAGATAAAACTTGGATTAACAAGTTTTAATCGTTATCGATATTTGATAACTTCTGCTAATCCCAAATAATTATAATAAAATAAGGATATTTCAAAATCGAGAACATTTAGTGGTTAACTTTTGGTCATTTATTGAGTATTTGGCCAAGATGTTTAAAATTTTGTTCTGTTTGTTCGTTTCGGTATATTTCGTTTATGCGAAACATGAAGAATATGAAGGGTGAGTATGATTTATAATAATTAAATAAATGAAAATTGATTATTAAGTATGATACGCACAAACGTAAACATTTTTTAGAACCTTGACTATAATAATAAAAATCGATCAATCTTTTTAGTACATACGTCATAGTGACTGCACCACGTGACTATTTTAGTGCAATTATTAATGGCAAATTTAAATTCTACAGAACAAAAAATATTATTGAATTTTCAGCATTTTCAGCATATGGTCTCTAAGTTCAAAGAAAGTAGAACAAGACCGATATCCTTGAGGTGCAGGTTCGAGTCCCTCTACGTTAAAATTATATGCGTTTTAAGATATTAAATAGTATCTATTTTAAATATGTACAGATATGGTACAGTAGGGCAGCGTCTGACTGAAATCGCAATGGTGATATATTCTATTACCATTCAGGGAATGGAATAATTAGATTTACATATAATATTCACATTTTCACGCTCTAATAGCGCGGCGATATCCCGATCTTCAAGAAAATTAGTCAGAAAGCACCAATCACCAACTGAGAGGAGTAACGCCTCAGTCCCTTTGCTTTGCCTCCTTGTTAGATGCACCAAAAAGTGTAAAGCTTTTTTATTTATTGAGCTTTTATATACTTCACAGATATTCCTTATATGAAGTAAAGGTTAACAGTTTGGACCAAATGCAAGAAGTGCATTCAATTGCACAACACCTCAATGCAGATGTTTGGTCGTACGCACTCCCAGGACGCGAAGGATTGATTATGGTAGCGAAGGAAATGAAAGAAATATTTGAAAGTGGACTTAGAGCGATCAATGTCGAGTATAAAATCGATTCATCTAATATAAAAGAGTAAGTATTGTAAATGTATAAGAATAACAGTTATAGAATGTAAATTATTTTATTTTTATAAAAAAAAAATCAGCTTCACGCTGTATCCCGCACGCAGCAGGGTAGGCAGAGGGAACTTAGTGTTAAGACACTTCGTTACCCACATTCTGCCGATATCTGGAGGCATTGCGTGTTTAGTGGCAGAACTCAACGCCGCGCTTTGCCTCGACACCAGAGCGAAGAAATGGAGATATATACAGATATATACAATATATATTTGTATATTTTGTCTATATTTAATTATAATAAAAAAGATGTGCGATCACCTACACAACTGACCATATTCACCTGGTCGATATTAAAACACTATTAAATATTTATCAACGTGTAAATTTTTCCCAAAATGTATGTTACGAGAATCACTTTAACTGAATGTTCCCAAATTGGAACAGCGGACACGAATGGGCTGTGAATATATAAAGAAAGACTAATTGATGACTGGATTAATGTCATTGTGAATTCCACCGTTTTATCCAAGATTAAATTATAATTACATCATAAATGTTATAGCAAAAAAGTAGATAAATAATAGAATATGATATATTCATTGAGGTCGTCGTGGCGCAAGGACACAAGCGTGTGACTGTAACGCGACGGTTACGGGTTCGATTTACACTCGGGGGAATGAATTATTATTTACCAATATTTTATTTTTTTTCACTCTAGTACCAAGGCACAAGCGCAGCTTTACGTTCCACCATTCTCAATGCCTCAAAAATTTTGCGGAAAGTGGGAAGCGGAGTATCTTAAGAACTAGGTTGATTTTGCCTATCCTGTTATAGGCGGGATACAGCTTGAAGCTGAAGAAAAACTAATATTTTATCACAAGATTTAATATGATATATCAGATTTTTTTTTATCTCATCAAGTATCGGAAATATTTAAAAGATAAAAAAATGAACTATTAGCTATTCTAAGCAAGAAATTTGAAATTCAATCCTTGCAACTATCCACATTATGATATGTAGAGTAATATTGAGCTTCGCAGTCAAAGTTGCTAATAACTTGCTAAGTAAGAAAGATACGCCACGTTCATGAAATTACAAAATTCCTTCCCATTAATTACTTTATAACGGAAGCAAAATTTTGGATCAAACCGCTGTGTGAAATATTGTTCTGTATAAGTTCTACTTATGTGTGAGAACGTGGCACATTAGACATTATCTAAGTGTACGACTACTTTTGAGGGTTTAAATCCATTTGGCATTTAAACATTGATAATATATCAGAAAAAGTAATAGCTATATTCGGCAAATAGCACGATAATCTCGGGAATCTAATATAATGAGACTCCTTTCCCTACGGACCGGTAAATTTTCGATATATATGTATAAATTGCGTGTTAGGTGGTGGAACTCAGAGCCACATTTTGTCTGTTGCCACGATGTTACCATAGCGAGGAAATGAAAATAATGAGTTCCACTCAGTAGGAATCGAACCTACAACCGTCACCATCACCGATAAAATAGGATAATAATATTATTTTTTTTAATATTTTTTAAAGAGTTATTCCACACTTAGGAAAGGAAAATATTTATCATCTTATTAAATAAGTTGTAACAAGTGTATAAAAATTTCGACGTAGCTTGATGAGAACGTATAGCTTAGTGGTCAGAGCGCCTGGTCTGTTTCCAGGAGGCGCGGGTTCGAGTCCCGCTGCGTTAAAATTTTTATACGTTTTCTAAATAAGTAATATTCAATTTAATTTCAGAATTCTGGACCTTGAAGACAAACTTTTAGCTGAATGGAACCAAAAGAACAACGCGTCAGATCCAAGCAGATCCGGTTCTCGGCTGTCCTTCGATCAAATTCATAGATTCAATGCGGTAAGTTGTAATATTTTACAGTTTTTATTAGAATGTTACTTTACAAAATCCAACAACAAGAATTTCTATATAAATAAAATATAAAAAATACCACTTTGTCAAAATACGAATGTGTCCTAATGGGGAATGGAGTCTCCTCCCTCTACCTTGCTATTTGCGTCATACATTTGAGTGAAGCTTTGAAGTTTCAAAATACTAGCAATATGTAAGTAAATCTTAAGTAGTAGTAATACTAATTTCTAAAAATGTACATAACTCTTCACTAACAACATAACTTTCCAGGTTGACAGGCACCTTGTGGATATAGCCAACAGGTTCCCGAACGTAGCTCGCGTTGTGTCTGGCGGACGAAGTGTGCAAGGTCGTGACATCAAGTATTTGAGAATATCCACGACTAACTTCCAGGTAAAGTATAGCAATAAATATTAATAGAACATATAAACAAATATTGCATACTAGTGAGCGCGCGCGGCTTCGCCCGCTTATTTGGACACTTTGAATTCTAAAAAAACCATGAAACACGTGTTCAATAAAATATTTTTAACAGTCTGAATTAATTTTTTTATAAAAATCGGTGGTGATTTAAAGATTTTTCCATACAAACTTTCAACCCCTTATTTGCACCCTTAGGGGGTGAATTCTAAAAAACCATGAAATACGTGTTCAATGAAATGTTTTTAAGAGTCTGAATTTCAAACTTCATAAAAATCGGTGCCGATTTAAAAAAAAATCCATACAAACTTTCATCCCCTATTTCGTCACTTTAGGGTTAAAATTTTTCAAAATCCTTTCTTAGTGGATGTCCAGAATATGAAAATAAACATCTGCCTAAATTTCACGTTTCTACCATCAGCGGTTATGGCTCTGCGTGCGTCTTACCTCAGTCAGTCAGCACAAGTCCTTTTATATATATAGAATACATAGATATGTTTAGAAAATATGAAAATTTTAACGTAGCTTTCAGTAACGTATGTTGCCAAGAGTGTTCGAATCCCGTTATATTTATTAAAAAAATCCTAAGTGTGGAATTGCACTTCTAAAGTGTTAAAAATATTTTATATATTATTGATAAAGAAATGTCTTTTAACACTATGATTTTAATAATTACATTGGCAAATTATTACGTCTTACTCAACACTTAATGACAACTTGGTGAAATAAAACTTTATTTTCGCTTAAATGTATTTTCATTTAAACATTGTTAATATATTTTTTAGGATAGAAGAAAGCCAGTTATTGTCATCCAATCTCTCCTCCACGCCCGTGAATGGGTCACACTTCCGGTGACATTGTACGCAATACAAAAGTTGGTAGTCGATGTGACAGACCGTGACCTGGTGCAGAATATCGACTGGATAATCGTACCTATTGCCAATCCTGATGGCTATGAATTTACCCATACTAATGTAAGTCTTTTTATTTTAATAATTGCTCATAAAAATAATTATAATAATTAATATCAAAAAAAAAGAAAATAGGCATACAAACAAAATATGAATGCAATCTTCATTTCTCTTCCGAGGAAATATCTTGCAAGCTATGTTCGTTCATTACTCAACTGCTCTACGCAAATAATGGTAATGTGTTTATGAGGCTATGTATGTCTGTATGTATGTATGTTTGTATGTATGTAGATATGCATGTAGTACTGATTGATTTTGATAAATCGTACGTTATTGGATTCATCTTAACTTTGCGATAGTACATAGAAGATATGACAATAATTTTAAAAGTCCAGAGTAACAATCATTCGCCATATTGTCAACAAGATTAAAATAAAAATCAATTAACTATGCCAAGTGGGGTGTTATTGAATATATATTCAATATATTCAGTAATGACTTTTTAATTATTTTCAGCCTAGTTTCTTTCTTTTTTTTTATAATTTTAAAAGTGAAAATTTAGGAAGTGCTAGTGCTGCCTCCTTCAAAAGCGAATGAGGATAGAATTAATTGAAAGATCACTCGATTTTTCAATTTTTAAATGAATTTATGACTGTTTTCTTGATTAGGATCTCATGATAAGTTAATTAAGTCATTTTAAATGAAACTATTTTAACCGGATTAATCGCGTATATTTGGTACTTTTATACATTTTTTGGAAACCCGACGTTTCGAACACTTTGCAGTAGTCCGTGGTCACGGGTAGACTGAGGTGGCATTCGTCTGTCAGTTGACATAATTATTATATCAAACTACCGCCAACGATTTCTTAATTGCCTCGCGTACTGCCCTGGATTCCTGCAGAATGAGCTGATAGTATCTTGCCCTCTGGTATGGTGGGTTTGAGACTTCAATGATTTTATGAGTGGGTCCCAGGTGGTAGAAAGTTTCCAGCCATCCTCTCTATTGAAATTAGGATGTTTTTGTATTTCAATAGCCTCGCGGATCATTCTAGGAATGTATCTGTTTTCCTTAGCGAGGATTTGGGGTTTATCAAACCTAATGTAGTGGCTGGGTTTATCCACAGTATGCTCACACACAGCTGACTTCGATACATGCCCATTCTTGATATCAGAGATGTGTTCTTTCACCCTAACACCGATGCTTCTCTTTGTTTGACCGATGTATGATAAGCCACAGTCACAGTCTAGTTTGTATACACCTGCACTCTGTAAAGGAATATTACTTTTTACTGGTCTCAAGAATTGGCTCACTTTCTTGTTAGGCTTGAATATGGTTTTTATGGAAGCTCTTCTTAAGATGTTGCCAATCCTGTCTGTAACCCCCTTCACATATGGAAGAAATGCTGGCTGTCTCTCTACTGTGGGTGGCTTGTTGGTCTTCTGACAACGCTGGCGGGGAACTGGCAGCTTGTTCTGATGAAGGCTATTCTTCACCTGGCGAAGCTCGTCCCCTAGGTGTTCAGCGTCGCAGAGGTGGTGGGCTCTCTGAAACAAAGATTTGCCAACGGTAGATAACTGTGTAGGGTGATGGTGAGATTCACCATTGAGGTATCTATTGGTGTGCGTGGGTTTCCTATATACTGTGTGGCCTATTGTGCCATTGGGATTTCTTATGACTAAAACATCAAGAAAAGCTAGGGAATTATTTGCCTGTAATTCTATTGTAAATTTAATATTGTCATTAATAGAATTGAGGTGGTTTAGGAATATATAAATACTGTCCGTAGGTAAAATGGTAAAAGTGTCATCTACGTACCGCTTATATATCCTAGGTAGACAGGGTGCAGAGCTAAGAGCCATCTCCTCAAAGTCCTCCATGTATATATCTGCTATTACCGGGGACACGGGCGAACCCATAGCAATGCCATCTATTTGTAAATAGAATTCTTGATTGAACATAAGGTATCCAGATGTGAGGCAATGTTCTAAAAGTTCAAGATATTCTATAGGCATATTGTTATCCTCCAGCTTCCTCTTGACAATCTTGATGCAGTCCTTGACGGGAATACTGGTGAACAGCGACTGGACATCAAAACTGACCATGGTTTCATTGTTAGCTAACTTAAGATCTTTCAGTCCGCTAACAAAATGGTAAGAGTCCCTGACATAAGATGTTGTGTGGCCACGCAGTGGAGAAAGTACTTTGGCGACATGTTGAGCCAGTTTATACGTCGGCGTATCGATTTGGCTGACTATTGGTCGAAAAGGTACATCTTTTTTGTGTATTTTTGGTAACCCATACAACTTTGGAGGTTTTACACAGCTAGGCACGAGAGATTTAATGTCAAGATGTAATGTTTTCGCGTGTTTTTTGATCAAATCGGATGTATTTTTAAGTATTTTTGTTGTAGGGTCTTTATCAACAATTTTATAAGTTTTTTGATCCGATAGCAATATTGACATTTTTTGTATATACTCGTCGGTGTCTAGTATAACCGTCGCGTTACCTTTATCGGCTTTGAGGACTGTTATATCCTCGTTTTTTCGTAGTTTACTAAGAGCTCGAGATTCATCACGAGAAAGATTTGATTTAGGTGGTTTACTACGGCGCAGTAAAGATGATATATCTTGGCGAATAACTTCAGAATCTTCCTTCAAAATCTGGTTTTTATATAAACAGTCCTCAACGTTAGTTATTATTTCCTCGATAGGTATTTTTCTAGGCGCCGGCGCAAAGTTAAAACCTTTATTTAGTACTTCAATAGTCGAATCATCTAAAGTTTGTTTTGACAGATTGACAACTGACGTTTGTGTTGTCTGTGTAGAGGTTACGGCGTTACCATAGTCATTTTTCCGTTCGGATTTTAATTCGAGATTATGGTACTTTCGAATTTGTCTAATTTTATATTGATTATATTTATTTTGCGCGCGTTTATTAGTAAATTCTACACATTGATGGAAATCTGTCTTAGAAAAACACGTCTCGATATCATTGCTTAAGGCTTTTATTTGTTCGTCGAAACGATTTAAATCATAACGGTGTTCTTTAATGAGTTGACATAATAATTTTTTACTTGCCTGATTGAGTATCTTTTTAACAACCCACAGTAGAGAGACAGCCAGCATTTCTTCCATATGTGAAGGGGGTTACAGACAGGATTGGCAACATCTTAAGAAGAGCTTCCATAAAAACCATATTCAAGCCTAACAAGAAAGTGAGCCAATTCTTGAGACCAGTAAAAAGTAATATTCCTTTACAGAGTGCAGGTGTATACAAACTAGACTGTGACTGTGGCTTATCATACATCGGTCAAACAAAGAGAAGCATCGGTGTTAGGGTGAAAGAACACATCTCTGATATCAAGAATGGGCATGTATCGAAGTCAGCTGTGTGTGAGCATACTGTGGATAAACCCAGCCACTACATTAGGTTTGATAAACCCCAAATCCTCGCTAAGGAAAACAGATACATTCCTAGAATGATCCGCGAGGCTATTGAAATACAAAAACATCCTAATTTCAATAGAGAGGATGGCTGGAAACTTTCTACCACCTGGGACCCACTCATAAAATCATTGAAGTCTCAAACCCACCATACCAGAGGGCAAGATACTATCAGCTCATTCTGCAGGAATCCAGGGCAGTACGCGAGGCAATTAAGAAATCGTTGGCGGTAGTTTGATATAATAATTATGTCAACTGACAGACGAATGCCACCTCAGTCTACCCGTGACCACGGACTACTGCAAAGTGTTCGAAACGTCGGGTTTCCAAAAAATGTATAAAAGTACCAAATATACGCGATTAATCCGGTTAAAATAGTTTCATTTAAAATGTGTAATAATCGTGAAAATCAAAGAACTTATTAATTAAGTCAGATAACTGAAACGAAGATTTCTTTTTTTTAATCAACTAGTGTTACCACATTACGTTACCATGGACTTTGGTCGTTTCATATATATATATATATATATATATATATATATATATATATATATATATATATATAGGCTTTTGCATTGTGCTGTAAAAATATATATTTAGTTAGATTTATATTACCTTTGAATAACTTAAACAATGTTTTTAGACTCGTATGTGGAGGAAGAATCGCGCTACTGGCTACGGTATCTGCCCAGGAGTTGATCTTAATAGAAACTATGACGCTATGTGGGGAACTGCCTCCAGTAACTCACCCTGCACGGATACTTTCCATGGACCCCGAGCGTTCTCTGAACCAGAAACTCAAGTTACTAGAAATATTTTCAATGAGCACGGATCACGTATAAGGCTGTTCCTTGATATTCACAGTTTTGGAAGTATGATTCTATTTGGTTTTGGTGATAGAACTCTCCCGCCTAACGCTCTTATTCTCAACATGGTTGGTGTACAGATGGCCCAAAGGATTGACGCTGTCAAATTGCCCAGCAACCCTAATTATAGAGTAGGAAATATTGTTGACGTCATCCGTTACTTTGCATCAGGTGGTGCCAGTGACTATGCCCAACTTATGATCGGACAAGGCTTATCTTACACTTTCGAACTGCCAGCACATAGAAATTCCTTTGGTACAAACGGATTCTTGGTTGATCCTGCATTTATACCCCAGGCTGCCTTCGAAACATGGGAAGGTATCAAAGTAGGCGCCAGATACGTTGTACGAAACTAATAAAGAACTTTCAGAAATACTTTTATTTTCTTCTACTGCATATAAACTACACAAACCATACCCCTCCCCTCGGCTTATGAAACAACAAAACGACAATATGAAATAATTAAATTAAAAATAAAAAGATTTAGCCAATTCAATAAAACAGTTGTCAATAAAACAAAATTGCTACTTACACAATACGTTCTTTTGGCAAGTAGCAATTTTTCCGAACAATATAGCTTAAATTTTAAAGGCCCCAATTACATTTTTTCTTATATATCTTTCTGTATGTGTACAGACACTGATTTTACCACAACGATTTTATTTACGACCGACGATTTTATTTAGTTAACTAATGGCCCCCGTGTGGCTACACCCATTTGAAATATAGAAATATTTATTTAAGTGTATTGAAGAAAAAACCGGCCAAGCGCGATGCGGAATAGCCCACTGAGGGTTCTGTAGCAATATCAAAATTGTGATTGGAAATGTTTTCCAATCACCTGCATATCCTTCCCCCAGCGCATTCAAGGTTTGATACATACCGATGCTTTCTGACCTGCTGATAAAAACGGGGACGTATACGGTGTCGAAGGCTTTCTTTAGATCAAGGAAGATAGCTAAGCCTATTTTACCTTTATCTATTATCTAGCATATATTATAATCTAGCATTTATACCCCAGACAGCTTTTGAAACATGAAAAGGTATCAATATAGGCGCCAGATACGTAACGCTAAATTATTAAAGAGATTTGATGATTAATTTTGTTTCATTATACTTTTATTATTCTTTGCATATCATAGTTTTAGGACTTTTCAAATATGTTTTTATGTATGTTTAAAATAAAAAATATTTTAAGTGGATACAGTGGGTACATTGAAACGTTTGCCGTGATTTTATATAGACTATAGAGCCTTGCTGCTATTTTTTACATTTTTTTTATTCGAACAAATAGTTCTTGAGATTATCACGTTCAACCAAAAAGACCTTTAGAAATTTAGATAGACTACTATAGTTGAGAAGAAAGTTACTGTTATTTGGTGCAAATGAAAAGAACTTCCATTTTAGAAACTACAACTCTATACACACTTAATTACTCTGTTCTACACTGAAAAAATATTCAAAATATTTTACATAAATTCTGCTGTTCTACCCTTTCTAAGTGCAACGCAGTGGCACGAGGTGTGACTGTAAAACCGACTGGTTGTGGGTTCGATCCAACCTCGAGGAGATGAAATATTTACTTAAATTTATATTTCCATTTCTTCGCTCTGGTGTCGAGGTTAAGCGCGGCATTGAGTTCTGCCACTCAACACGTAATGCCTCCATAATTCGGCAGAAAGTGGGGAACGGAGTGTCTTAACATTAGGTTCCCTCTGCCTACCCTGCTGTGTGCGGGATACAGCGTGAAGCTGATTTAATTTTTATTTTTTTTTTTAATAAAAAAAAATAGCGACGCTCGAGAATGTCGAGATAACGTTTTTTTTTTTTTACAACTTTGTAGTCTTCCCTCTTCCTTACGTCACTCTCAAATTGTCAGATTAGTGGAATATACATCACTTAGCACTACTAACTCACTCTACCTTAATCTGACGCATTTGACAATTTCAGATGTTCAATTTCTTTCTACTAATTTGATCCTTTATCCTAGACGGGCGGCCATATATGTATATGGGGCTCATATTTGGTGGAAGTTAATAGTAAATAGTTACTTTACAATAAAAATATTTTTTTAAATGAAAAATGTCCAGTGCTTCATCATAAAATAAATAATTTAAGCTCCTCTCTTAAATAACGACACAACTCGATGACAAATCGATACCACTTAAAAATTGATCGTAAACATTTTCCCTCGCGATACAAAAATAGATAATTTAAAAGATACTATTTTCGCAATAACTGCAGTGGCAGTGGCGATTCTTCTATTTCAGAGTGCTACCTATTGAATAATTGAGGTCTTCACGTGACTGGATTGTCGATGATCTTGTTCTAACGTTAATAGCGACACCAGGAACAATATAGAGTAGTATGCGTTATTGCATTTTATGCAATTAAACTTTAGTGACAATTTTGTTATATGACTATTTTTTTTCTTCAACTTCATGCTGTATACCGAATGTACCGCATGGCAGGCAGAGACTGTTAGTGTTAAAACACTCTGCCCCCCCACTTTCCGCCCAATTCTGGAGGCGTTGCGCGTTGAGTAGCGGAACTCAACGATACCCCTTGCTTTGACAGCAGAGCGAAGGAAAAATTAATTTCTTTAAAACACGCTGCCTATTTTAGAAATAAAAGGTGTAAGGAGATAGTACTATAATTATTTATATACATTATATCTATTTTCTAATAATAAAATGTCTCTGACAAGTATGTAACAATAATTACGATCTTATTTATCTTAGGTCATAAAGAAGAAGAACAAACAAGTCGATTGGAATAAACAAAGGATTTGAATGAAACATTGGAACCATAAGTTATATCTACTAATTAAATTATATCTATATTAATATAACTCTTTAATTTCAGGAACCAAAAAAAAATATTTTCCTTTTTTTACCGCATCGTAATGTCACAGGGGACATAATGTTAAGACTCTCACTTTATCCCCAATTTTAAATAGTTACATTGCGTTATAACAGAGAGGAGGATAGGACGTCTTCGACATACTTAAGAAATGTCACGGGAGATTAAAACGGACAGACTATGGCATTTTATTTATCATAATATATTTATTTGAACCTATGATAAATTTATGGTACATTTCATATTAATACTGTTACCTCTGAATCTCTAAAAGATCTTAGATTATTTACGATCACTACGAAAGGGCTCGAAAGGATCACGAGCCATACTAAAATATTAAAATTATTATTTAGATAATTTTATTTAAATATTTTTATTGAGTAGAGTGGGGACTCGGTTACAGCGTGTTGCGGCACTATTTGTCTACCAGAGAATGAAACCTCAACCGTCGCGCTTAGTCAGACCATGTGCCACTGCGACAGCCTTCTTGCCTTCTATATTACCTGTTTTTTTAGCATCACGCAGGGCAGGCAGAGAGAACCTAGTGCTAAGACACTATGTTTCCTAATTCTTCTGAAACCTCGAGGCGTTGCGTGTTGAATGACGAAACTCAAAGCCGCGCTTGCCTTGTAAATATTGAATAATTCATTTTCCCGAGAAGAAAATGAACCCACACCCGTCACGTTTACAGTGACACACTTGTACCTCTGCTATACTGTTATTAAAAATTAAAACTTGAGTCTCAATCGGTCCAAAAAAACTTTATTAATCAAATACATTGTTCTTTCAATATTTTTTCCATATAATTTTGGGCAAGACCAATAATACTTAAACAAGATCCTTGATCCTTCCATGCCTTACGGGATATTCGATATTTATGCCTTATCTGAATATTTTCATAGCACTGGAGCTATGTATTGGCTTCAGGAATCTCCATAAATCAATAGTAAAGAGGCATAAACACTACCCGAGAGGTACAGCATAAAATATTCTGACGGCGAACCGTACAAAAACAGACATCGAGAAATCCTGTTGTTTTTCAGCGCAGGTAAGCAATAATGGACGGAATTCGAACAATTCTTGGATGTAAGGAATGTATACAATGGGTGAAAGAAAAAAAATGTTTTTTTTTCTTAGTCCTTCTCAGTTAGTTGTTTTTCAGTACATTCTTCGTACATTCCTAAAATAATTTAAATATATATCTTACAAACATTGACTTTTATTGTGGATTTTTAACATTATTCATTTTAATTTGAACAGAGCAAAAGAAACTGCATTTATTGTGTGTCCAAAACGTAGCCGGTTGAATATTTGAGTTCATTCTAACATTTTACAAAAATTGTTGCGTAGTATAACTTTAACTTCAATATCTGTAACTTATTGCTTGTTAAACGAATAATGAAGTGACTTCATCAGTTTTTTATTAGTTTTATACCTTCGCACCACATCTTGCTTAAATTAGGGTAGATACGAGCTGATGTGTGAAAACGCTCCATTCTCCACGCACTGCCGAATTATTGAGACAATACGTATTAAGTGGAGGAACTTAACGCCGCCTCTTATCTTGTTACCAAAGTGGTAATGAAAAAAATATTCCCTCTCGAGTGGGAATCCAACCTACTACCTTCGTATTTATAGCCAGATGCTGCGCGTATGTCACGTAACGACGGCCAGAAGCTTAATAATGATAAAAAAGTATAACAATAATTACATAAATATATGTATTATATGCTTTTATATTAAACTATAATAACAATATTATCAAACACCAACTCAACACTACAATTTTATTAGAAAAAATCCTTCAATCGTGAATACGATGCCTTATAAGAGAGTGAGAACGAAAAATATCGTCTCCGGATGCGACGTGATGTCATGCCCCTAGCTACTCGAAGCTCTACAGTCTGGACGCTATCGGTGATGTTTGTTTATATTACACTGACTGCTAGAACAAATTAAAAGTTCCTTTGAAAAACTAAGTACATATATTTAAGGTATATTATTCTACTTTTCTATTTAAAATATCATGAAATAATTGTTTTATATTTTTCTAAGTATGTTTATTGCCCCGACAAAGATAATATCTATTTTTGATATTATCCTGAGGCCAGACGTGGTATTGGCACAGTGTGTCACTGTAAGGGCGACGATTGTGGCTTTTTGGGCGACGCCTGGCTGTTGATGGCCTCTATAAACATTATTCTAAGTAATTTTTGAACTACTACTACCTTAGTTTATTTCTTAAATATTGTTAAAAATATACAAAAATGTCTCCCTAAAGAAAAACAAAAATTTTGTAGAAAATAATATTTTTTAAGGGTTCAATAATAATACTTTAAATGTTCAGAATAATCTCATTCTTAATAGAAAGCTGCGCTGCTAATGTTGGAAAATTAACTGCTTAAATGGTAATTCCGTTTACAAAGGCATTTCACAAATAATTAGTTATAAGGCTTGTGGAAGTTGAAAATGTCAGTTAAGTCAGTATTATTTTTATATCGAATCTTATTGTAAAATTGCCTTGTATAATGTATTGTATTTCATTATTAAAATAAACATAAATAAAATAGCTTTACACTTTCGCAGAGTAGGTTGAGGGAACTTAATGTTAATATACTCCCTTTTCCTTCCCAACGTCATTCATCTCCGAGTGAAGTGCATACCACAGACCACCCCCCACTACTATAAAAAAAACAATACCACAAATAGATTGGAACTCAAATCTGTTGCATCAAGTACCTTAACTATTACCCTAATAAATAAACGTGATTGATAATTTTAAATCTTTTTCTACCTTCTCGCTGTATCCTGCACATAGCAGGGTAAGCCGAATGTACCTTGGAACATAGTATTAAGACGCTCCGTTCAAATTAAGATACTTCCGTTCCCCACTCCCACTCCGTCGTTACCAGAGCGAAGAAATGAAAAAATTAAATATTTAATTTCCTCGAGTGGAAATCGAGCCCACAACCTGTAGCGTTCACATTCTCAAGTTTGTGGTCTTTTAATAATCTAACACTATTTTTAATGAACTTGTTATAATGTTATTAAAATAATTACCTCTACAATAAACGGATAAACAAATCAATTCTGTACATGGAATACATAAAAAAAATATGATAGCCTAGATACATTTTTTTAAATTTTATTCCAGTTTCCTTAAAAAAAATTGAAAACAGTAAAATACAAATTGTTTAAAATACCGATAACTACTGGATAGAACTAAATGAATTTAGGTATCGTACTAGTTCAAAGCCTAATGCAACTTATAGGATAGTTTTCATCAGGGAGTATGAAGCAATTTTTAGAAAAATAATATTTTTGGAAAAATAAAAATCTGCCATACTCAAACATAAAATAGTTTAACTTCTTTTTTTCTTATAAACCGATTTAAATAAAACAAATACTAAAAAATAAGAGAAGTTTGCTAAAATGTAAAAGTGCATTCAAATTGGTTAAGCCGTTTCTGAGATTAACATGAACGTAAATGCCCGTTAAAGCATTCTTTTTAAAATATCTTCCATGTACAGACACTGATGAAATACGATTTTATTGTAAGTATCGATAAGTTGTTCTTATTTTCAAACATTCAATTGAATATTCTCACGGGAATTACGAAAATGCTTAAGGTTTTAATATTTTTTACATCAAAAATCTTAACTGCTTTGCAAACATACATTATATATTACAATACGAATGTAATTCAATGTATTAAGTAAATAATTCAGTAGTTTAAGCGGACAGAGCCGCGAGCAGGTCGCTAGTTTTCTTACTTTTACGATATTTGCTATCAATTTATTCGCGTTTTGCTTTAGATAACATATAATATATGTAATTACAATAACAATATTAATTTATATGACGTAGACGGAGATGTGTTATACAATGATTTTAGAAACAAATACTACTTTGGGAGACATCTTTGCAGTTATTTTAAAATTCGGCGTTTATTTTCGATATGGTATATTTTCGTTTCTCTTATCTAGTAAAACCAAATAAAAGATTTGGGTCAGTCCCAGGTACCTTGAGGACCTATCAACTAGCTTGAAGATAAATTGATATTACTATAGTTATATTTCTTATTGTTATTATTACAAAATAAACATTATTATTAAATTTTTCAAAAAAAAATACTGACTTGTAATTGCAGTTCTTTTCATACACAATGAGTGCATACGTAAAAGTAAACTTAAGTTTGTTAACTTTTATAAATTGTTCTTCCCGTTGACATACAATCCTGAAATTAGTACCGAACCCTCGCTATGCAGGTCCGACTTGCGTTTGACTAGTTTTTTCTTTTAGTTATATTGTAAGTTCTCACTTCGTGCCAAATTTTCTAATACAAATATGAAATTTGGCACGAAGTATGTTCGGAACGGTCTCTACATGTTTTGATTACGCGGCGAATTTCATTAAAATGCAGAAAAAACAATAAGTGTTCGTATCTTTTGATTGCATTGATTTAGAAGTTTGATTGTTTCCGTCTCTAAGGGACTCTAATCTATCTATATATATAAAAGGACACGTACCTGACTGACTGAGGTAAGACGCACGCACAGCCGTAACCGCTGTGCGTAGAAACGTGAAATTTGGACTGATGTTTATTTTCGTAATCTGGACATCCACTAAGAAGGGATTTTTAAAATTTTAACCCTAAAGAGATGAAATAGGGGTTGAAAGTTTGTATGGATAAAAAATTTAATCGGCACCGATTTTTTAATTAAAATTTGAAATTCAGAAAAAAAAAAAAAAAAAAATATTTTATTGAACACGTGTTTCATGGTTTTTTAGAATTCACCCCCTTAGGGTCCAATTAAAGGGGTTGAAAGTTTATATGGAAAAATCTTTAAATCACCACCGATTTTTATAAAAAAATAAATTAAAACGGTTACAAATATTTTATTGAACACATGTTTCGTGGTTTTTTTAGAATTCTCCCCTAAGGGTGCGAATAAGTGAGCGAAGCTGCGCGCGCCCGCTAGTATTTCATATTGATACCTCCACGCGATTTCGAGATAAATGATCTTCATCGTCTATCCGTTGGAGAGTCCGTTGACAACAAAGTGACCTTTTACGAGATCCGTTTTTCCTTTTGAGGAACGGAACCCTAAATATATATACGTATATTGAAACCTTGTTAGGATATATTGTATTATCCACAATATTAATATTTCGCAACATTAATCACCCAATTTCTAAAACAAATTTAACATTCAATTTATCTTACTCAAAGTTATAACGGTTACCCTTTAATTGTTCAAAACTTTTACGCTGATTCTAAATTAGTAATTAAAAGCATTAAGTATTGTAGGCGTCTGCTGTCGATCGTTCATAATACAATATACATATATTAGATACTCCGTTTCCCACTCACCCCCCGAACTTTCGTTGAAGAAAAAGAAAATAACTCATTTGGCGAGTGAGAATGAAATCCACAACTTCTTAACAAAATATATTGTGTTTGACAATATTTAGCCATTAAACTTTTTTTTTACGCCTATATATTTTAAATATATGATAACTGCAAATATAGCTTCACGTTGTATCCCGCACGTAGCAGAGTAGGCAGAGGCAACCTTTGAACCTAGTGTCAAGATACTCCGTCCTCAATAAGATACTTCCATTCTCCATTTCCACGAATTTTCAAGGCATTGCGCGTTGAATGATGTTGCGGAAAAACGAAAATTCAAATATACCATTCCTCTGAGTAAGAATCGAACCCACAACCGACACGTTTACAGGCACGCGTTGTTCCCCTGCACCACGATGGCCTCAATATAATAAAATACAATATCCAATAATATAGAACTATTTAAATAGAAATCACATAATTTCAGCCGCTGTTGCTAAATTCTCGAACGGATGTTATATTATTAGGCGCATAAATCTGTCTAACTCGCCTTGTCAGGGATAGCGTTTTGACATCGCTTGCATGCTCCGCTGGAACAGAGCTAGCAATATATTATCATGTAAATTGTTATATCAGATGTTTGTGTATGATTAGTGATTATTTTAAAAAAATTAAGCCATTTCGGTTAATGTGATTTTTGTGGTTGTGGTTTCGATTCTCATTCGGTGGATATTGAAATAGAAAAGCTGTGCTGTGCTTTTTTCATTTTTCTGATTTTTTTTCTTTTATTTATATCATAAGTTCTCACTTCATAACTGCACTCTATGTTATAGAGTGCTATAGGGAGTACTCTATAGGTTTTTTATTATGTGAATTTCATACAAAATGCAGCAAAACCGATTCATAAATGCTCGTTGCCTTTTTCTGTGCTTCAAGATATCAAGTGTATAAGGGTTTCGTATTTACCTTTTGAAGTGCGAAACAGTAAAAACACTCAAGATATGACTGCGGGGTGTGTGCCTTGCTTTTAAAAAAAATAAAATAAAATGAGCTTCGCGCTGTATCCCGCACACAGCAGGGTAGGCAGAGGGAACCTAGTGTTAAGACACTCCGTCCCCCACTTTCTGCCGAATTCTGGAGGCATTGCGTGTTGAGTGGCAGAACTCAACGCCGCGCTTTGCCTCGACACCAGAGCGAATAAATGAAAATATAAATTTAAGTACATATTTCATCTCCTCCAGTGGGGATCGAACCCACAACCAGTCGGTTTTACAGTCACACTTCGTGCCGCTGCGCCACGACTGGCCTTGCTTATATTTAACATAATATCGGCCGTTTCGCGATAGTGCGCGTACCAACGACTAATATTAATGTTACAAATTATTCAACATGACAAATCACCAAACAAATACAATTTGAATATAAACAAACATAAGAAATACCTTCAGAACGCTCACACACCATCATCCAAAGATGACTGCCGCAGCCGCGGTCCGGTCGAACTTGACCGAGCAGGGGCGGGATAGTGTCGTTGTGCTTGTTCATGTGCTAAATGGTGGAAGTCAATATAGTGAAGAAATAAAAATAATCTAAACACACGATTATATAAATAAAGAAACTGTCATGGAGCAGCTGCAAAATGTCAGAAATGAATTATTTTCATTTCCTTGCTCTGGCAATAAGATAAAACGCGGCATTGAGTTTCGTTTGAGACACTCAACACACAATGTCCCAAAGGTAGGTTCTTTCTCCCTACCTTAACAAATGCGAGATAAAGCGCACACCTAAAATAATCATTCAAAGTAGAATTAAATTAACCTACAATCGTCATATCTACAGTCAGATGTTCTCTCTCCTGATGGCATATGCAATCTTAGTATAATAAAGAATGTTACATTAAAATCCCTGCAAACAATAAACCTAATTTCTCTCGTCTGAGAAAATACAAAAGTAAAAGTAATCTTGCAGCGAACACTTCGAATGGAGGCTCAAACCGCAAAATATATAAAGTTTTAACGAAGGTCACTAATTTCACGATACACTGACTGACAAAATAAGCTCAAAGTTAGCTTTTTAGAGCTTTTCAAAAGGGAAACGTTTGTCTTGCCAGACGACGTAGGTTCATTTCTAAAAGACGCGATTATAATTCTAAAAGATATAATACTCATATAAGCCTTGGTATAGCGGAGCTTGTGGGTTTGAATTAAACTCAAGTGAGACAACGTCTCGCGTTAAACGCTTGATTTCGAGCGGTAAATATTCTCCACACAGTATTTTCTAAATAAATATGAACCTAAAAAAATACTTTTTATTAAAAAGAATATAGATAAATAAATCATTTAACATTTAAGCATTAGCTTTATATCTTGATACAAATTCGTGAATAATCAGCAGGTATCCGTTAATAGGACTGTTGAAATTGATAAATTTCGATTCGATTTGTCCTCTATTGGCTTAGTATGGATATTCGTAAAATACAATATATTTTATTTATTATTAGTGAATTGAGTTGAAGTAGTGATAAAGCTTCAAAACTGATGGTTGTAAGTTAACCCTTAAAGGCTATATGGGTGTAAAAACACCCAGGTACATTTCGTTTTTAGTAGCTACACTTTAAAATTTTTGTCACAGAGCTTAGCAGTTTTGTGTATCCTTCTGAATCGTCTGTAGCCCTCGAACGTGTGTGGGAAGTGGTCGTACGAAAGTGCAATAGTTACCACACGTTTGCCTCCTGGGTGTATCGACACCCATATTAGTCATAGTGCCCAGAGGTCCCATAGATCATAGTATGAAAAAAATAGCTTTACGCTGTATCCCGCACACAGCAGGGTAAGCAGAGGGAACCTAGTGTTAAGACACTTTGTTCTCCACTGTCTACCGAATTCTGGAGGCATTGCGTGTTAAGTGGCAGAACTCAACGCCGCGCTTGTCCTCGACACCAGAGTGAAGAAATGGAAATATAAATTTACGTAAATATTTCATCTCCTCGAGTGGGGATTGAACCCACAATCAGTCGGTTTTACAGTCACACTTTGTGCCCCTACTCCACGGCTGGCCCACACTTTTTGGATTATGAGTCTACGAAATTAGTAGTAACTAGTATCTACGAAAATGTAAAATCAAAGCTTTACTAGCATCTGCCGACTAGCCGACTGGCGAAAAGGACTTATTAGAAAAAGACATTCATCAAGATGATCTCTAAAGTTGTTGAAGTTGAAGATTTAGAAGAACTTCTGTCTCATCTCTACGAGAACACTTTGTATATGGAAGTAGAAAAAATATATTTGAAAATGACTGAGAAACTAAAAGTGACCTAAGAATTTAAAGCTCTTTTGGCACACTTATGGAGAAAAATATTATATATTTTTTTAAATAAATATTAAAGTTAGCCAAGTTAAGGGCAATATATTATACTAAACGGAAATAAAAACTTTCGATTTGTATTTGGGTTTAATTTTGTCATTAAGAAAACATGGTCCCATCTTGTATAGTCAGCTGTTTAAGTCATATTTTAAAAAATATTTTTTTCTGAGATTTTACAAAATATATACAAATAACTACTCATATGTTTATTAATATAGATTCAAACTAAAAAGTAAAAGTAAGTTGTTCACAATTTCTTACAATTAATTTATAATTTAATTGTTTTTAAAAATAAGTTGTTTTTACACCCATTATAGTCTTAGTTGGTTATATAATTCATTATATCTCTAAGGGTTAATGTAAGAATTCAAAACAATGGGTTATCCCAATCTGAATAGAATATTAATTTAAAAAATCTTCCTTAAAACAAGCTTTTTATTTAAAGTTTATTTTACTTAAATTAAAGGGTGTTGTTTTTTATAAAACAAGTCCTTTGATCATAGTACCAAGCCCGTTTGGGGGTGGGTGTGAAAATGTGTTTTGTAATCCGCCATTTTGGTTACGGCGGCCATTTTCGATTAACCACAATATTGATTATATGTCATTTCATTTTCATCAGAATTAAAGTCGTAATCCAAAATTCCGCTCAATCTTGCCTTAACACTCATACTAACATGGCGAGTCAAATAAAAGTTTACAAAAACTATGCTATTATTAATTGTATGATACGTTCATTATTTTCATTTCCTCGCCTTGCCAACAATAAGCCAAAGCACGGTGTTGAGTTTCGCCATTCGATTTGCAATGTCTCGTAAATAAAGCTGTGCGTGCGGAACGAAACCAGATTAGAAAATCAATTAGACTGGTTTAACGCCATTTAACTTTATTTATGTTTTATATTTACCAAAGTCTTTTTAAATAAAAAAAATAATATAATGTATTTAAATTAATGTTAAGAACGAGCATATCCATATAAAGTTTAACTAATAGGGTCTGTGAATAAGCCCTGTCACATGTAACGCGTCTATCAATAAAGCTGAGACTGATTGCTGCATTAATAAACAATACAAAGCTTATATATAGCGTGAGTTGAAATGTGTTGAAATAAGACATAGAATATACGAGTACATAGAAGTTTTAAAGTTTTATAGGGTTAGCAAAAAAACGGTTAAGGGCGAGTCGGACTCGCTCACCAAGGCTTCTGTACCAAATTCAGGATTGCAGAACAACGGGAAGTACAACATATACAAGCAAACTTAATTTTGACAAACTTAATTTTGAATTAACTACAAATATAAATTTGTAATGATTTTTTTTCTATGCAATACCCATAAATTTTCACTTTTTGGTTTTTTTTTTTTGTATTGTGATTTCTCATTTCGTACAAAACTTCATAGCTATAAGTCCACGGAAAGTAATTTAAAATTATAAAGTAATTTTAATTATGCGGCGAATTTCATACAATATAGGAAAATCGATGCATAAATGCTCGTATCTCTTGATTGCGTTGACTTAGAAACTTGATTTTTTTCTGTGATTCAAGGGACTATAGACTTTAATTATTGATATTAATTTGAGCTTAATACCTCCACATGATTTCGAGACAAATAGTCTTGACAGACGTGAACAGAGCAGATAACAGAACAGGACAACAAAGTGATCCCACAGTGGTTCCGTTTTTACCTCTTGAGATATAGAACCCTAAAAATTGGATGCTGTGGTGGCGTAAAAGCATAAGCGTATGGATTCGATTCCCATTCAACGCCGAGTGGCGGAAAACAACGCCGCGATTTGCCTAGACAGCAGGGAAGAAATTAAAATATCAAATAATTCATTCCTCCGAGTGGGTAGAGAGATTCCAGAAATGGAAGCCACAGCCGTCGCGTTTACACTCGTTCGTGCCCCTGCGCCACGGCGACCTTTAACTAAATAAATGTTCCTAAATGAAACATCTTATATTAAATATTCAACTTGCCCTATTAGCACGTTATAAATTTATCACCGAAGTGTTGAATAACCGATTTTATCTATTACCTTGAATTTCTAAAATATTTACTGTGGACGTTGTTGTCATAGTTGGTCGTAAGCAGCTATAAATAATAATTGACTATAATTAATATATTGAATAATATACGATGCTGGGGTACAATTTCAATGAAGGTATCGTGAGTTCGATTCTCAATCGAGGGATATTGATACGTGTGACTGTAAATCGACTGGTTGTGGGTTCGATCCCCACTCGAGGAGATGAAATATTTACTTAAATTTATATTTCAATTTTTTCGCTCTGGTGTCGAGACAAAGCGCGGCGTTGAGTTCTGCCACTCAACACGCAATGCCTATATTATTAAATTATTATTTTAATTTAACTAAACACTATAAACACGTGGTCCGCACCTTTTTCCAGCTTTAATTTTATTTTACTTAAACTAGGCTTATAACTAGACATCATTAACTCTAAGTATTTAACTCCTAAGAGAGTCCAGATATTCGACATCTCTCTGAGTGGTCCCCTACAATTGATAAGTCATACATTCATCAAATAAAAAGTTAATCAACGTTGATACAAATAAAAATTGACACGGTGGCTTGTATATTGAATAAATATGACCTGACCTACTCGTAACAAAGTTAAATTTTCATTTCACTGAAAGCTACAAAATTATGATTTAAAATTATTATATTTTCGCTAGTATAATATATAATTATTCTACAGACAGACAAAAGTACAGAAAGTTTACTGACATCTTTACATGTCCAAGTTCAGATATCTTAGGCTAAATTGTGTGAATCTGGGCTTGTAGGTAAGATACGGAATATAGGAGAGCAAAGAGAAAATTTGTAAAAATTTCTACGGGACGGAGAAAAACTTAACTTCCATTTTACGTTATAAGGCCCACACAAACAAAATTGCGGGCAATCCTAGTGACCCACCCCATCATTCCTCAAAAGTATTTTTTTTATAATAAAACTTTACTTCTATTTTTATAGTAAAAATATTTTTTTACTTTAGAATTATAAGCCTAAAAATATGTATTTTGATATTCTTTTTTAATCCAATCAAATTAACAAATTGAAATTTATGTATACATCGTTATATGGATATTTCAAAGCTCTTAATTAATAGCTTTTCATTTCTTTAAAAAAAATACAGTAGTACGTAGAAATAATATCGACATTTATTACACAAATGAGCGTAGGAATGTGTGAGGAGACCATTCCATCTCTTTTTTAGCTTCGAGCTGTATGCTGCACATATCAGGGTAGTCATAGGAAAGGTAGAAACTTAGTGTTAAGACACTCCGTTCTTATTGAGATACTTTCAGAAGAATTTTTTTAGAAAAAAATTAAACTTGAGCAACTTTTTTATACAAAAAGATTAGTCAAAAGTCAGAATCAAGGCCCCCTGGAAAGTATCTTTAGATACGCTCTTGATTATATTATATTTTAAATGGATCGTCACTCAGTATCATAAAACAACAAATTGAGCGTAGGCAAAATGATTTAAAATTTTGAGAAAACAACGAATATACTAATAAGCTATTTTGATTAAGGATAACACATTGTACTGACAGCAGCCAACAAATAATTTTCGGTTGGGTTAAAGAAATCATTGACTCAAAAACACCTAAGAGTCGCTAATATATAAGACATAATCAGGTAATCAGAGAATGATAATGTTACACCACTTCCAAAATACAAGCGCCCCAGAGCTTGATTCGGCTCAATTTCACAAATAATTTATGATAGAATAACTCTCCTTAGATCAGCCATTTGTTTTATATTTTGTAGTCTATATCGTATCGTATCGTTCTCTTCGTCTTGTGAAGTCGAAGCGAATTAAGTAAAGTAATATCTATGTTTTAAACTTTGCTATTTAATCATATCGGTATTTTCTCTTTCTCCTATGATTTTTTTTATCAGCTTCACGCACAGGCAGAGGAAACCTAGTATTAAGACTATCCATTCCAAGAGTGTTTTGAGTGGCGGTACTCAACGTCGCGCTTTGCGTCGCTACCTGAGCGATGAAATGGAAATATACATTTAAAAGAATAAAGCTTTTTTAATAATAATAACTGATATTTTTACTGAACGGAAACAAATGTTTTATTTTTCATAGAAATATATGCCTATTACCCCATCCTCATGTATTAATCGAATTGAATTATTACATACGGTAATAGAGTATTTTACATACATTGTATATGCAACAGCTAATGTTCACTTTGCATGTTAAGTTTCATATAATTTATCAAATTGATCATCAATCTAAGTAGGTTTTGTAAAATACTAGTTTTTCATACTGACTTTGTATGAAAATCGTGTAAACCTTGGAATTACATATAATTTCTTTTTATTTGTATATTCACGCTGAGCTATAGCAGGCTCCCGCACATAGCAGGATAAGAAGAAGGCATTGTATGTTGAATGGCGGAACTCAACACCGCGTTATGCCTTATTACCGGAACGAGGAAATGAGCATATTTAATATTTAATTTGCTCGAGTGGAAATCGAGCAACCTGTCCAGTTTACAGTCGCACGCTCGCGCCCCACGACTGGGCCCAAAAAATCTATTATTATCAAAGACATATGTACTATAAGTTTATAATTGTTTTATTATTTTTTTCTTATTTTCTCTTTTTTGTCTGTAAAAATTGTTCAATAGCCCAAAAGGAGGATTATGTTTTAGCCCATATATGTGTTTGTTTATATGTCCGTTCCTTTGTTCCCTTGTTCCCTTCCCTTATTCAACCAGATAAATGAAACGTTGGATTCGTCTTGATGACGTGTCTCAGTGGATGTATTAATTTTGTTTGTTGTCGGGTTTTTGTATTGTTTATAATTCTATTATAATTTTGTTTATAACTATTAAGAAATAATAAAAAAAAACACTATAATGAATTTCCCTATAGTTTTCCTCTTCATAAACCGCTTCTACGTAACTTTCTTCAATTGTTTTAGAAAAAGAAATTCAATAAGAAAGAATTTCAATAAATGATTAGAAATTTGATTACAAATCAACATCCAAAGTAGAATGATTCTGTGACCTATTGACTTTACAGAAGTTATATCACAAATACGTCTTATATATACTTATATATAAGCATATCTATGAATATTATAAAAATATTTAGAAAAACAAGAACCCCGACTGCATAAAACTAAAAAGAAAAAAACACGCCCAATAGTTTATTAAGATTAACAGTCGGGACCTTTAAGTAATTCTTAGATCAATTAAATCTTTACCAGGAGCCCCGCATAATTTAAAAAGATTTAAGAAGACTTTTTTTTTCTTTTTAGTTTTATGCAGTCGGAATTTTTTTGTGTTTTATTTGTTTACTTTCTCATTGTATTAGTTTTATTAGTAATACGATAATGATAATCATGATACACCTTTTTGGAATCCTTTTATTAATCTCTTGAATTTGATACCCGTATTGTGGTATTCAAAAAAAAAAAATATTTTTTTTCACTAAATCTAATAGCGTCCCACAGCTACCATGTGTATTTTTTTAACGTCACCTACCTAAGAACACTTGGGCTTTTAAGAAGAATCTAACGATACCAATCAATTATGTAAATCCATTCAGCTGTCCTGGAGATACGAGGTAACAAAGAATTTTACATGCATACATACAAGATACGCGCGAAAAGCGTAATCCTTCCTTAGCAGTCGGAAATGAGTTTGTTTGGTGAACACACTTATCACAAAACTACTGGTACGATTTTTTTTTTTTTGTATTGGATTGTGTTATCTAAGGAACGCCTTTCTCGATACATGCCCTGGCCTGTGGGCTATAGGTATTACATCACATTGTTTCTATGTAACCCACTGTATCTGTGGTCAGATATAAAATGTCATGTATAACTTTTTGTTTTAAATGAAATTATTTAAAAGGGCAAATCGCGTATATTTAATATTACATATTTTTGGAAACCCAACGTTCCCAACTCTTTGAAGTTGTCCGTGATCACACGTGGTGGAAGACTGAGGTGGTATTCGTCTGTCAGTTGACATAATTATTATATCAAACTACCACCAACGATTTATTATTTGCTTCGCGTACTGCCCTAGATTCTTGCAGTATGAACTGATTGTATCTTGCTCTCTGGTATGGTGAGTTTGAGACTTATAATATTTTGTGAGTGGGTCCCAGGTGGTAGAAAGTTTCCAACCGTACTCTGCATTGAAATTAGGATGTTTTTGTATTTCAATAGCCTCGCGGGTAATTCTAAAAATGTATATGTTTTCCTTTACGAAGAGATCTTACTATAACCTTTTGTTATTTTCATTTAACTATAGGGGCAAAACTGCGGATTTTTTTTAGCTTCTGGAACCTGTTATTACGACATTCTATACTCATTAAAACACTTTCGTTCCCATTAAGATACTTCAGTTTCTCACTAAATGTAAAATAATTAATAAATACATTTAAAACTTAAATAAATATTTCAAGTAAACTAACAAGTACAAGCGATAGACGCGAGGAATTAAGCTATTAACGCCAACCTGGAGACGGTGAAAACAATTTAGTTCGCCGTCTATGTTTGAACACAATCACACCGCTGTATTTTGTTTTTCAAATAAATTGATAGCTTTTTAAATAAATAACGAGGCCAGTCGTGGTGCAGTGGCACAAAGTGTGACTGTAAAATTGACTGGTTGTGGGTTTGATGTCCACTCGAAGAAATGAAATATATAAATATTTCATAAAAAATATAAGTGCACCAGAGCGAAGATTTTCATTTCTTCGCTCTGGTGTCGGGGCAAAACGCGGCGTTTAGTTCCGCCACTCAACACGCAATGCCTCCAGAACTCGGCGGAAAGTGGAAAACGGACTGTCTTAACACTAGGTTCCTTGCTGTGTGCGGGATACAACGTGAACTTGATTTATTTGATTTTTAATATTTTAACTTATATTTTTAGAAAGACTAGAAGAATCTTGTAATCTTCTTTTGTTTTTTCCTTTAACTTCATTCAGAAGCAACAATATAACGGTGTGATACAAAGTCCGCTCGCGCTATATTTCTTCTCGGACCAAACGACATATTCATATTTAAATTTATTGCAAAACTTGCATAGTAAAGCAGCGGGGCAACGAACCTTTTGTTCCAGTTTGTCTACACTCTACATTGAAGAGCTCGTGTTGTTTTGTTAGGGTATTTGTTTTTGTTGAAAACCTAATATGGGTTTTGATATTTTATTGTATCATTTTTTTTCTAATATTACTGACTTTAAACGCAACGGTTGTGGATTCGATTACTGCTCGTGGGAATTAATTATTTTCATATCCTCTCTTTAACAAGACAATGCGCCAAATTTCCGCAATTTTACACGCAATGTTTTGAAAATTGGACGAAAAGTAGAAAATATAGTGTTATAACAATTGGTTCTGTCTGTCTACCCTGTTATATGCAGAACACAGTGTAAATCTAATAAAAAAAATATATGCAGGAACTATGATGAAGCTGCTTTTAATAAAACTGATCAGGTCCTATATCCTGATCAGGTCAAATAAGTTGTGACGTTAGCTTTTACCATTCACTTCTCAGTTCTCAAATTCAATGCTCTTTATACGTGACCTCTTATCCTCATAGTACAAATTGGCTATCTTCAATATCATCAATATAATCTTCTCGAAAATCAAGAGAGGACTACATATTTACTTAAAAGTAAATTCATTCACAACTTCTATTAAGTTTATAAATATTAGATAATAAATTTCTTATAAATACATATAGGCCAGTCGTGGCGCAGGGGCACAAAGTGGGACTGTAAAACGCGACTGGTTGTGAGTTCGGTCCCTACTCGAGGAAATGAAATATTTAATATTTTCATTTCCTCGCTAGTAACGAGCCAAGGTGGCGTAAGTGTCCGCAACTCAACGCTCAATGCCTTCAGAATTGGGCGGAAAGTACGGAACATAAGTGTCTTAATGGCAACGGAGTGTCTAAACTAACTAGGTTTCCAGGATCCCTCAGCCTATCAAGTTATGTGCGAAATACAGCGTGAACCTAAAAAATATCAATTTTTAGTTATTAGTATTTGGCGATGGGGGTAAACCGCAGATAAATGTTAGTTTTTTGAAACCTATTTAAGGATCTTCTATCCTTATTCTAGACCGAATAATCAAACTTGCACAATACCTTCTCTACATGTGTAAAATGATGATCTAATCATTAGCTAATGTCAATAGAATAACGAAAGTTTACGTGAAAATCATATAAAATAGATTAGCCCTTCGCTGCAAGTAAATCAAAAGGCAAAGGGAAGAAATTCCAGTAGTAAATTACATTAAAGATTCAAAAAGCTGTGCTTTAGGAATCGACGCTAAAGCTTTGAACTTCGGATGAGTTAAGAATTTTTTTTTTGGGGTAGTGGGTAGGAATATTAATGAATGGGTTAATTTTAATGAAGAGGTCGTGGCGCAGAGGCACTGTTTATAGCTAGACGCGACGGTCGTGGGTTTGATTCCCATTCTGGAATTAATTATTGAATAATGAATTATTTTCATTTTTGCTCTGTGGTAACAATACGGTACGGAGCGGTGTTGATTTCCGCCTCTCAACACGTAATGTCTCGAAAATTGGGCGGAAAGTGGAGAAGGAGTGTCTTGATAATTGGTTCATTGTCTACTCTAAACAACAATTATGTGAAAAAAGCAACACAGTGAAAAAAAAATCATAATGTAAAAAACTCAAACTGAAAGAACCTGGGACATCAACGTCACGCTTTGCCTTGTTACTAGATCAAGGAAAGTAAAATAATAATTATTTCATTTCCGCCATTGGTAATCGAACCCACAACTTCTCGCGTTTACAGTCTCAAGCTTGTGCCTGTGCGCCACGACTGGCCTCTTAATTAAATACATATTTTAAGAAATGAGGCCACCGTGGCGCAGGAGCCCAAAAGCGTAGAACGGAGTGTCTTAACACTATTTAAATTTAATTTGATTTGAGGAAATGACCGCACAACTAAGTGTAGTATGTGGTGAAACCAATTTTAATGTATGCAATATATCAAAAACCATGCGTACAAAGAAATTTATCTTTCTTTTATTAGATACTAAAAGTAAATGAGTTATCGCCTCTGATAAAAATATCTACCGTTTAGACCGTTTCTTTCTAAATATACTTAAAATAAATGAAATATTAAGTAAGTTTTTAGCCACGAGGCCGTCGTCGTGGCGCAGTGTGCCTGTAAACGCGACGGTTGTGGCTTCGATAAACACTCAGGGAAATTAAAAATGTATTTTTTTTATTTTTTAGCAAAGCGCGGACTTGAGTCCCGCTAAATTTATGATGTAATTGTATTCGGCGTGGCGGTACCCAACGCCGCAAGAAAAAGAAGATGAGTGGGAATCGAATTCATAACATAATATACAGCCTTTGTAATGAGACAACGCGCTATTGAAACATTGTTACGTTCATGAATTGATCTCTAAACAATAACTGACGTGCTAACTATAAAAAGCTATAGTCCTTATTATAAATTCAGCTATAGTTCTAATACTATACTGGCCTGGTAAGTGAGTTGGAGTATTGGTTTGGAGAGAATAAATGCGGTGTTAGGTTCCGCCACTTACTATTCAATGTCACTTAAATGGGCGGGAAAATTGAGATCTAAGTGTCCCAATATTACTTTCTGCACACCCTCTTATGTGCGGTAGTAACACGCGGCGATGTAATTTATAAAATGATGAAATTAATTATTTTTTATTAGATCCACGCTGCATCCCATACATAGCATAGTAGGCTCAGGGAACCTAGAAAGTAGTGTTAAGACACTCCGTTCCTATTATGACAATTCCTTTCCTCGCGTCAACCCGTTACCAGAACAAAGAAATGAAAACATTAAAACATTACATTTTCGCGTTTTACACTAACACGCTTTTGCCCCTGCAACACGACGGCCTCAACACGGCCTTGTATTCTATATCATTAGTGAAATTAAAAGCCTTCAAAGTCAAGATTCGACTGAATGAATATTTGTATTTAAATTAAATATTTAAATTATTTTCCTTTGGCTAACCAAAGTATATAAATTGTAATAACTTTTACTGTCATTCAAATAAAAAGAAATCAGCTTCACGCTATCCCGCATACAGCAGGGTAGGCAGGAGGAACCTAGTATTAAGACACTCCGTTCCTCCACTTTCCGCCGAATACTGGAGACACTGAGTGGTGGAACTAAACGTCGCGCTTTGCCTCGATACCAGAGCGAATAAATGGAAATATAAACTTTAATAAATATTTAATTTCCTCGAGTGGACATCGAACCCACCCACCCATCTTTATACAAAAACAATTATTAGGCTAGTCATGGCGCAGAGACACAAGCGACCGACTGCAAATGCGATACAAAATATACAATACAAAATGCTACTAATAAAAAGGGGGTAATAAAAAAGTAATAATTTAAATAATAATTTAATAATAATAATAATGGAAGTAGGATTGGGCGGATGGTTCATGTCTACCACAAAAAAAAATTAGTAACAAAAGCCTAAAACTGATTTTTTTTAAAAATTTAAGTTCAAGCAAAGTCAAGAAAACTAAATAACATTTTATTACTTTGAATTTAAAACATAATTAAATAAACACACAACTGATATGAACACACAACATAAATTATGATATTAATATTTTATTTTGTACCATATTGTTAATAAGCCATGTAAACCACTGAAGCCCGTGGAAACGTACGAAATGTACGTTATACTTGTGAGTCACATGCCTTGATAGGCTGTATCTAGTAGTGTGTACGCTTGCGATACACCAATTCTCTTGTGTATTCTGCAGTACATATCAATCAATCGGGTGTCAGTTTATGCGGGTCGACACTAAATATAATTATTAGTATAGAGCTATACATATAGGTAATTTTTTGAGCGTCTATTTTTTTTCACATATAAGGGTAGGCAAAGAGAACATAGTGTTGGGACACTATTTTCCGCTTACCGATCAAATCAGAGATTTCTCTATCTCTATTACTAATACTCTCTATTCTAGATTTCGTATATGTAAAATTGTTTTCGAGTAATAAACAGCACAACTGAAACGGCTTGGAACTTTGAAATATCAGAAAGGTGGTTTGTGAGTGAAGGGAAGCACTAAGAGAGGATTCCTGAATTTTCTACAGGAACGGAAAACGAGCGTCTTATACAAAATTATATTCATAATGACAATCTAATTTGACTTTGTTATCTAAATGAAAAGTGGGAACCGAAGTGAAAAGGGAACATAATGTTATGAATCTTAACTTAAGACACTCCATTCCCCACTCTCCGCCCTTTTTTTGATTGCATGTTAAATCCATAATATAGTAAACACAAAATTTTATTTTTCAAAAATTTTACATATGTGAATCGTTGTTCATAACAAGCAACTTATTTTATACGGAATATAATATTAATATATATAAAAACATTCTATCAGTACCTATCGGGATTACAGTAACTACTTAATTATATAGATGATTCTTCAGTTATTGTAGGACTAGTAGGAGGATAAGGTGGCTCTGAATTTTTAATTTCCAACCTTACATCAAATTTATAAGATTCAGGGCATTCAAAAACCGCTAATCCTATATGATTTTCATTTGTATATTCAGTACCATTACACGTAAAAGGCTTAGTGCACCCTCTTGGTAAGTTATCGCCAAAAATTGTGCATATTTTCTTCAAATACCAGCTATCGGACACTTCGAATACTGTATTTTTGTATCCAATTTCTATGATAGGACTTGCGTCGATGTCCAGCTGATTATATTTAGAAGCAGATAGACTAGCGTAGCTGCCTTTGGTTAAGACACAGTTCTTAAACTTTGTTGAATCAATACCAGTAGCGCAAAGACAAGTTTCACTGGGATTACCTGTATAAGAAAACCTATATTAAATATACGTATCTCATAATATTTAGTTACATTTTTTAAAATTAAATGGAAGCAGCAGATTAGCGAAGAAGACTATAGTGAAACATGGGAAACGGTAATGTATTAATGGAGAGCGAAGTGCCTTAACACTAGGTTGCCTCTACGAAGCTAAAAAACCACAAATAACTTCCTCAGTTTTTAATCTGAACAAGAGTGTTCTGATAAAACACTGAGGAAGTTAATTGTGGAGAAAGTAGTGATGTAGGATTCACTCTACTCACCTTCCGCTTCACATTTCAAATATTGCGCTTGCAAAAACGTATTCATCTTCATTTCGTTTAAAGCGCACATTTGTGGCACAGAGTACCTCCCGCTGCCTTGTAAATAATATTCTACGGCTATTTCTCCACCGATATTGTCGATTATCCACGGATAGGTTCTTGTGAAGAAGTCGGTATCTTTGAAAACGTCTCCATATAAGGAAATAATATAAGCCGCGTCAATTGGCATTAAGAAATAACACAAAAGCAAAAAATACATTGTCTTTTGTCCGTAATGTCCTAATTAATTGTATCGGAAAGTGTTAAAGTAAATACTTTTGTTAAGAGTACTTCTGATCGAGAAAAAGGTGCTCAATTTACCTAATTTTAGATCTGACCTCTTTATTTAATCCATGTGTTGTATATTCGTAGTAATCGTTTCAATGATAACTATATATATGATAGTATACACCTGTGAACGTCATTTAGTACTGTTACTTAATTTTCCTTATCTGAACACATTTAAACTATTTCTTAACGTATTTTAAAGGTGAGTACATATTACACAAAATAATATTAGCTGGATGTTTAAATAATGATTTGTATTGTGTTTGTCTTTTTAAGGTTCCGTGAATGTCAAAACGGAACCTTTATACACACACAGGTTGTCCGTCTATCAATATCTCGAGATCGTGAGGTTTCAAGCTGAAGTAATATTAAATACCTAAGTAGTATGTTGAAGCAAAGAAAAATGAAGCTTATAAGTCGATGCAATCAAAAATAAAAGCATTTATGTATCGATTTTGCTGCATTTTTATTTAAATACGCCGCATAATCAAAGCTAGAGTACATCCCGTGGACCGACAGTTAGTTGATAAAATTTGGCACGAAGCTATTACTTCCAATAGAAATAAAGAAAAAAAACATAGAAAAAAAATAATTAAAAAAATATATTTGTAGTTCATTTCATACAAAATGAATGCATATGCCCGGAAATTTAGGTTTTTCAAGTTTTTATAAGACGTACAATGTACCTACTTCCGTTGACCTACCCTCCTGTGTGCGTGCTTGCGTGCGTGCGTGGGTGCGTGCGTGCGTACGTGTGTGTGTAAAAATAATTCATTCTCCTGAGTAATAATCGAAGCCACAAGCGCCGAGTTTATAGTCGCTGCGCCATGACCACCTTTATTTATAATATTTTTTGTTAACATTTACTTGTATTGTACAATTCAAAAATATTATCCTACGCCTTACAAATTGTTTGAAATTTTTATAATCTTGTTAATTATAAGGAAAAGTATTTTTTCAAGCCTAAATTTAATGAGGATTTTGTTCTTTACAAAGCATTTTTATTCGATTTTCACGACCGAGTGACTACTTGCCTTTAAAAATAAAGATAAACCATTCGGACCATAAAATGAAAATAAAATAAATTGCTACCTTTTATAAAAATATGTTGAAGTATTTCAGTAATAGTAGTGATTGGTATTTAAGTATTTTTTTTCCGCAAAAATAAAGTTTAATATATCAAATTATTTTTCCTTTCTATTATCCTTATACATTTTTAAAATATTATTTCACATTAAGGAAAATATTTGGCCAAGAGGCGCGGATTCGAATCCCGCTGCGTTCAAATTCTTATACATTTACTTAAATATATATCTTTTTGAAATATGTCATATTTTTATTGGGTAGTTTTGCGCATATAAGAATAGGCAGAGGGAATCTAGTATTCAGACACGCCGTTCCCCGCGCGCTGCCTTATTTTTGAGATGTTACTGTGTAGAGATTGAGTAAAGGAACTCAACGCCGCGCTTTTTTTACCAGAACGAGGAAATGAAAATAATTCATAAATCTAGTATAAATAAAATCCACAACGGTCGCGTTTACAGTCAAACCACGACGGCTTCTTTTTATCGAGTTTGTTATACAAATACATTTTACTGGGTTGTCGATGAATAAAAAAAATGTTATTAAATTCAGGCGTATTCATATAGCGTGTTCGATATCGAAACTGATCACTACATTTTATCTAAACAGGCTAGCATTTTTGCATGTACATTTCCCAAGCTGAAATCAAACCCACAACCGCCGTGTGTACTGTGAAAGTATCTTTTTCAGCTTCACACCCTACGTCATAAAATCAGGCAGCGGAGCAACTGATTGTAAGCGCGACAGCTGCGAGTTCGATTCCCTCTCGGAGAAATTAATTATTTTGATTTCGCTCTGTTTACAAGACAAAGCACAGCGTTATATTTCCCACCCAACAGGTTTCTCTACCTCCAATTTTTAGAGGTACTTAGTACTACTGCAAAGAGTGCGAAACGTTAAATTCCAAAAATATATCTATAATTGCCCCACAAAATATACACGATTCATCCGGAGATACAAAAGATTCATTTAAAGTGAATGAATTTAAACCAATACTCTAAATCTATCAGGGGTGACTAATTATGCTTAAACTTTGAGCAAAAAGCCAATTTATGACAAGTGACTTCGAGTTGGTAACTTTGAGAATAATCGACGAAGACACCCGTCTGATTTAATAGAAGTTGAGTGTGTGGTTGTAGTGATAGCGATCAATTATTTTATATGTTTTTATTTTTTACTATACTATTATTTGAAACAGATATATTAATAAAATCTACACACAACAGCAGAAGGAACCTAATATAATAATTTCTGTATATTCTTTTAATTATTCCTTTTGCTATTAACATTACGTTCGGTTGTTTTATTTTTATTACCCAACTGCGCCGAAGCCTAAAAGGATAGTTATGTTTTTAGCGTATATGTATGTATGTCTGTTGTCTTATTATCGAAAGATTCCTTGTCACTGTTAAACTAATGAACCGATTTTGATAAATGAGATGTCATCGGATTTTGATGGCGCGAGTGTTACTGGATACATGAAATTATTTTATGCAATTATTTGTTTCTGTTTTTAGATTTAGGCACTGTGTCTTGAATATAGCAGGGTAGGCAAAGGGAACCTAATGTTAAGACGTCGTTCCTCTTTCTCGCACAATTTGCAACACATTGTGCGCTGAGTGGCAAATATATCATTCAAATGGGAATCAAGCTCAGAACTCTCACATTACAATAAACGATGTGCTGCTGCGCTACAACGGTCTCAATACCTACAAACGAAAACAGCCTGAATTTCGACGAAATGCATTGACTGGACTTAACGCAAGAAAATAAAAATATTACTTAGACCACAATATAACTCTATATTTTGTAAAAAGGTACATTCAATAAAATATATATAGATTGCAGGAGTATAAGCGTGCGACTGTAAGCGCTACAGGTTTTGGGTTCGATGAAATGAAACCAACCACCCACTTGAGGAAACGAAATATTTTAATTGCTCACTCTGGAAAGCGCGGTGTTAAGCTCAGCAATTCAAAATGCCATCGGAATTCGGCGAAAAATGGAGAAATGAAGTGTCTTACTCACTAGGTTCCCTTTGCTACTCTGCTATGTGCGAGATACAATGCGAAACTAAAAAAATAATAATTTTCTATAAACACATATTTAATGTTTGTTTCAAGGTGTCACTAGCGTAATAGTTTAATAGAGTGGCCGCCCATGTCTCATAATAGGGTAGTGTTGTATAATCGATACATCAGCGCCACCGACTCTCGTATATGTTTAATAGATTCTGCATCGCCGCATGATCGTAAATAGGGAGATTGCTTCAGCAATAGTGTAGTGATGGAGTGAAATGGTATATCGAGTATTTTTATTTACATCTTTATTTTACATCTTATTATAGAAAGGTCTTATCGTCAAAATCGTAGTTTTGACGGAGTTGGCAGTGAGAATTCATTGTTATCTAATATTGGGCCATTTTGGACTGTTGTTAGGGTTCCGTGCCTCAACACTAGAAGAAAACTGGAACCCTTATCTGATCACTTTCTTGTCCGTCTGTCTGTATCAGTCGGTCTTTCTGTCTATCTATCATGACCAATTATCTCAGAATCACGTGGGGGTATCAAGCGATAATTAATGTCAAATCTTCAGGTATATGGTCTTTTGGCGCGCAGAAAAATTTTTCTTCTAATTCAAATAATGAAAGGATCGAGTGTTTATGCATATATTTTTTTGCTGCATTTAGTAGGAAATTCGCCTCGTATTCAACATTTTTCAGATACTTTCCGTGGACCTACAATTATATAAGTAAAAACTTGTAATACTGGCAATACCGATTTTTTAAATATATTTATATTAAAAAAACGGAAAATCTAAATTTTAAAGTATATAGTGTCGGGCGAACCAACAAATCAGGCACAGACGACTACTACTTTAATACAAAACTTCTCTTGACTCCAGTCCACTATCAGTCATCATCAGTGCCGTGACGTTTGTGGTTTTATTTGAATTCACTTGGAACAGACACTGCGTCTTATGTGCGTCCGCGATATATTCGATAATCGGAAACAACCTCAATTGATATACTTAAGAATACAGTCCACTGAACACAATGTCTCATTTTGGGAAACGGAAGTGTCTTAATGAGAACGGAGTGTCTTAACACTAGGTTCAGTCTGTCTACTCTGCTATGTGGGGATACAGTGTGGTGCTAAAAAATCCAAATTACGCCAAAATTTTCAAGAGACACACAACAAGTACCTCAAACAAATATTTTTTTAAACCTCTAACAACTTTCAATACCTTATACCTACTACCTTTCAGTATACGACCTATATAAAAAAATATTACTTATCAATGTTCTTTGACACTATTATAAATATTATTTTATGTGCATATATATGACGATAAATATTATAAATATGGGCCAGATTCATAAAAATTTTTTAGGAAGCAGAAGTGGTGAATAGTAAAAGGCAGGAAAATATTTGGTTCCTAACAACATAAATCAAAAATACCGATTCTACTTTAAAAGGCACATCCCTTTAAAGCACGAGGGAATCAAGCTAAGGTATATTGAAGGAAAATATGTCTTCACATAACACTAAAATTATGTCACCTCGTGTATTTACTGCCTTTTTAAATTCAAATAACAAAAGATGACAATCAATACCACGAATTCTACAGTAGATCATACAGATTTAGACCATCATGGCGCAGGAGATTAAGTGTGCGACTATACGGTAGTGGATTCGATTCCCAGTCGTGGAAATGAAAATTAAATATTTACACACTTCAGTTTCACATTCTCCGCTGACAGGAGGCGTTGTATGTTGGGTGGCAGAACTCGATGCCACCCTTTGCCTCGTTACCAGAGCGAGGAAATGAAAAGATATCATACCGACATTATAAATGTGAGTGTAAGTTTGATTGTTACGTTTTCACGCCAAAACTACTCGATCGATTATCATGAAACTTTGTATATAACATACGTTTTATTGAAAAAATATAAAAATAATATTATCCTTAGGATATAATAAAAAATAAGCGAATCCGCGTTTGAGTCTCTAGTATTTTCATAAAGTAAAATGTTTAATATGATTACTTAGTATCACTGAAATTAATAATTAACATAGCAACCGCAGTCCCACACAGACTCTATCTACATTTGCCTCTTAGCTGTCATAGCTTTCAAAGCAATACGAGAATTTTACATACATACCTAATTATTCTGTAAGTATGTTTGTCAAACTACTCTCTTCTAAACAGTTGGACCGATTATGATAATATTTTGTATGTGTATCTCAATAGGTACCAGAATGATTTGAAAATTTTATTGGATTTAGTAGGTGGTTCTGTAGTCAACGTTAAACTACTACAGTTCCGTTTCACGTTTTTTCCCGCCAACGCTTGCTGTTTTAAATTAAAGTGTTTTAGAAAAAATATTATATTGCTTTTTATTTTATTTAGTTTCACATAATGGTGAATCCGAGCATATAGCAGAGCAGACATGCAAGATAATATATGATATGATATTTTCACACAACTAAACTAAATCTCCTATATTAGATACATTATTACATGTACATTCTCTTCTCCCACGTATTTCCTTTAAAGTTTCTAAAATGTTCATCAATACCAGTCACTCCCTGTGGCATGACAGATTAGGAACGAACCGATCTAATCCACCTCAAAGCTTCTTCATGAATACAGGCAAATAAAGCTATCGCTGGGCCCATATTGGTAGTTCATAAAGGCAGTCGACTATCGATTTCAAATGTATATTTGTATGCATGTATACTCAAACTCGACTATACACTACTATTATAAAGCTGATGAGTTTAATTGCTTCAACGTAGTAATCTCAGGAACTGCAAGTTCAAATTGAAAATTTCTCTCTGTAGTGGCTATGTTACTTATGAATACATTACTTTTATGTAAAGTGTCAGAAAATCAGATTTTCACAAAACGAGAATTTGGCAGAAAGTGGGGAACTGAAGTGTCTCAATAGAAACGTGTCTGAAAGTGATCAGGTCCCAGGTTCCCTATGCCTACCTTGCTACCTCCGAGATAAAATAAAAACTAGTGCCTACTTTAATGCAGCTTTTAACTCCTTAAAGAGTTCAACAGAAACAAAGAAACGGATTCGATGTAATTATATTGCTTGTACAAAGTAATCTAATACATAATAGAAACAAAAACGCTTAAGGGGCGAAGTAATCAAAGTTTTGTAGGAACTGGATTTTTCGCTGCGGCTCGACGTCTCGGGAATAGTATTTACCTCGAATAGAATGTTTGTTGAGTTTTAGTTCACATGTGACGGATACGATGTTACATGTATGTATATATACATGTATATTATCTTATAAAGCTGAAGTGTTTGTTCGGTTAAACGAGCTAATCTCAGAAGCTATTAATATAAATTGAAACATTTTTTGTAATGTATGAGTATTAAGGCAATCTATCAATGAAGGGAATAATTTTTAGACGAACTTAGTTATTTTCATTAGTTCGGGTCGATGCGGTCGAACTGCACGTATAAGCTATATTTAACATAAATTAATATAATTTTAAAATTGAGACCAGCCGTGGTACAGCGTGAAGCTACAAAAACAACCTTTTTAAATGAGAACAGCACGTGACGCTAAAAAGGAAAAAATATCCTTTTTTTACAATCGTATCGTCGAATAAAAACGTACTCTCCAAATAAAATCACAAAATTCAAATTGACTACCAGAAGTATTCTATTTCACTTTCATTTCAAAGTTTTCATAACAGTTTTGTTGGATCAACGTTTGTTTCACGCGTAGTCTGTTGTTTAAATGGAGTTCCGGTTTAATTTCACTTTTTATTATACTGAGTTTTTTTTAATAGCTTGACACTTTTTCCACATAGGAAGGTGGACAAAAGGAACTTAATGCTCAGACACTCCGTTCCCACGCTTCGACTAATTTTCGAAATATTACGGTGAAGGAACTCAGAGCGAGAAAATGAAAATAAGTCATTCTCTGGGCGAGAAACGAAGTCACAACCGTCATGTTGACTGTCAGTCGCCGTGGCGCTGCGGCACAACGGCCTAGAAATTGTTAGTTAATTAATGAAATAAAAAAACGTTAAGCCTTTTGACTAAACAAATATCGGACATATACAGGTTTCAGAATGCCCCAAGTTGATATTAAGTGATGTCGATGTCATTGATAAACGTGTTCAGAGCAATTAGATACATCACCGGCACGTCCATCACCATCCTATTGAAATGAACATCCTTTATGTGACTAATGATAACTATGATGATGGCTTACCTAGCTCTATGACTGATTTATTCTTTTTTTATTTTTATACGAGTAGTGACCCAAACGGCGGCTTCGCCCGCTTGACCTTATTGTTATTTTGTAGCTAAATCTGTATATAATTTGCCTATGTGTTATTCTGTATACGCTATATTACTGTAAAGTTTCGTCTAAATACGTTCAGTAGTTTTTACGTGAAAGTACACCAAACACATGGACGATCGCATGATACATTCGACAGGCTCCCGACTCTGACAGGTACAGTGGATTATATATCCAAACGATAAACGTGATTAAGCTTATGTTTATACTAGTGTCAAAACTGGAAACTTATTGGAAACAAGGTACCCAGTAAGTTTTCAGTTTTCAACAAACTCCTCAATTCTATAATAAAAAAGATATAATTATGTTTTTTTTTATTGTATTCAAGTAAAATAACATACTAATTTATCAAATTATTTTATATAATTTCAATATAACAATATTTATATCACTTTTATTTTTAGCGCCACCTATTAACATAATCTAGAACTGTGTTAGTGAACTTTGTCCGTCTTAGTTTCGAAATTCTTCACATGTTTGGATAAGAACCTCTGATCACTTTGCATAATTATTATATAATAATTAAGATTTCAATTAATATAATTACAAAATATATATTATAACACTCTTATATAAAAAAAATATATTTGTGCGTAATTCTAATATCATTTATTTTTTAAAGTGCCATCTACTGATAACCTCATACATTAATATGTAAATTAGTTAACAACACAATCACGGTGTCGTAAATTAATTTACGAAATTTCTTATATTTTTTATAATTTTTCATCTTCACGTAGTATACCACACGTAGTAGGGTTCACAGAGGGAACTCGAAACCTAACGCTAAGACACTCTCCCCATTAAGACACCCCTTTCCCCATTTTCACCGAAATCTGGAGAAATTACATGTTGAGTAGCGAAAATCAACGCAGCGCTTTGCCCCGTTACCAGAGCAATATAAAAATATTGATTTAATTTCCTCGAGTGGGAGTCGAACCCACAACCTGTCGCGTTTACAGTTCTCCGTTTATGCCCCTGCGCCACGAACACGAAACGTGAACATGCCCTTTTGTATTAATATTTTAAAAAATGTTCATATTTTCAATAATGTCAATATTTTATTTATTTAATTTCAATTCGCAATTACGTATATTTCAATTATTACTGTACAACGACAGTCGACACCTAATACCGAATCTTATCTATACATAAAATAAAATTGTAAGCTATCGGTGTCTGCACATGGATATATTAAAAAACGAATTATTGAGAGCATTTATCAATGTAATAAAACCCAAAATAATGTTTTTTTGTCTGTTTGTCTGTGCGCTTGTGCACGCTCAACCCAAAAACGGCTTAACCGTTTTCAATACAATTTTCAGTACTATATTTTAGCAAATTCCCCTAAAAAAAGCGAGAGCGAACCACTCTCGCTCTACATATAAACACTAAAAACCGTCAAGCGAGATTAATATCTGCGACAGTCTACAGACTACGCGGGCGAAAGAAATAATTAAAAATAATAAACATGACTGCGGTGGTCGTGAGTTCGATCCCCACTCAGGGAAATGATTATATTTAACTCTTCGTACTGGTAGACAAAGTGCGGCGTTAAACGGGCGGGCGGAAGGTATGGAACGAACTGTCTTAACAATAGGTTTCTTCTGCCTAACCTGGTGCTATGCGGAAAAAATCGTGGAGTTGAAAAAATATTTTTTTTACTATGTAACAGAATAGAATATACAATACATTTGATTATAATTTTGCTATAACTCTAAATATATAAATGTTAAGCCGGAAGTCAATTTGATATCAAACTACTACTGATATTTATATAACGAACATAAATACTCGTTTTGTTTCCATATATTATTTTGTTTATTTTTTAATTGCGTTATATTATAACTGATTGCAATTGAAGAGAATTATTTACTAATGACTCTAAATAAAACTTTAAGTAAAGAAAAAGTAAAAAGCACAGTATTATCATTTTTTTGTCTTGGTATTGTATTATATTATTTCTGAATTATGTTGAAAATTCATAAAAATAAATAAAAATACAGTTTTAATGCACTACATTCCGTGTAAGGTGGTATGTGGAAAACGAAGCGTCTTAACTCTAGGTTCCCAGTGCCTACCTAAGGGTAACCCTGTGAGCGTGAAGCTAAAAAAACATACTTCCCAAAGTTGCGTTTGATTGATTGACAACGATTGTGTCTTTCATTGCAGTAATAATAATTTTCATTTCGTTATCTATAATAATAATATCATCCGTCGGACGTGTCATCGACCTGGGGAGTCCCTCAGGCATACTCGTATTGTCTCTGGTTATTCTCATCTTGCTAACGGTGAATATTTGCATAGAGACAATCAAGTAGCCAAGATAATACACCAGCAACTTGCTCTTTAATATGGTCTTGTGGAATTGGAGATGCCTTACTATAAATACAATCCCACGTCTGTTCTTGAAAAAAGCTGTGCTTTGCTCTATTGAGATCGGTCTATTAGTACTGACAGGTATATTATTGCCAATAGACCTGATATAGTCTACTATTTAGTATACTAGTAGACCGAGTGGCGCATGACGACAAACTTGTGAAGGCCGAAAAAGAAAAATTATCTAAATATTTGGACTCAGCACACGAGATTACCGCCATGTGGGATGTCAATGCGACTATCATTGTGCCGATCGTGGTTTCAGTTAACCGTTTAATAGCGAAAAGCCTCGACCAACATCTTAGGATGTTACCGCTTAGCTGTTGGATCAAGAACCGGATGCAGAAGGTAGTTTTACTTGAGACGTATTGTGAGGAGGTTTCTTTCTCTGGAGCCCTAGTCACCGATGGCTTGGACCCACCCTTGAAGAGTGTTTTTTTTATAACATATAAAGTGAGTTGGAGTGGGTAAATGTATATTTTGTAACAATTTATATTTAAAAATGTAAAATTTATTTCTCTTGTAATAAAAGTATATGTTATCATAATAATAATTACATAAGCTATCAATGTTAATTAAATTAAAATTACAATCAAGCTTAATAATATACGGCCTATAGGTGTGTACGTATGTATGTATGTATTTTAACACTGGCAATACAAGCGGCGGCGTTTAGTTCTGCAACTTAATAAGCAATATCCCGAATTTAGGCAGTCAACAGAATTTTTTTTTAACACTAGATTTTTGCCTATTCTGATATCCTGAATAAATATATAAAATAAAAAAATATATAATTAATTTCAATGATAAACCCGCTATTTAATTTGTTTGTACTTTTATGTGATTTGATTGACTTAATAATTTACGATAAAAATAATATAAACAATAATTATTATTTAATATAATATTTATGAATAATATATTTTTTTATATTAATAAATATTATTATACAGAGCTAATATAAAATTATTATTAATAATTTAATACTTTTGTTAATTTTATGTAGATATATTTATTGGATATTGATTAATAAAAGTGTTTATAATCGTCAAAGTGGGTAATTCTATTTTTAAAATAGTATGTATATTAATAGATTCTACAGGGTTCACAAATTTGTTAACCTGGAAATATAAACTTAGTTATCAAATTTTGTTTTACTTCCGCCCCACAGAAGAACTCTCGCCATCCACCTTCGTGAATGTAGTGACATTTAGTCAAAAAGTAAGAGGATATAAAATGATAATAAGCATAGAAAGGTATTTCACGTTGTATCACATTTTTTAAAGGTCATGCGCACGCGCAACTGTTCAGTAACAGCGCTGTAGGCGCTGAAGACGCTGTGTTTTGTACATTGTATTTTAAGTGTATTTAATAAGTCAAATTACTTTACACTAAAGTATAAAAAAATATGTGAGTATTATTTATATATATGTTAAATATTGTCAAATTTTAAAATATATAATATATGTTTTTTCATCTTTGGACTATTTTAATAAGTATTTAAAGATTTTATTATAATCTTAATTTATTATAATTAGAATTTTAGTCATTTTGAACGTTGTTGCTGCATGTAACCTATAACGTGATCTACTTACTATCTTTATGTGTTTATTGCGATGAATACAGGTTCAATTTGACGTAATGTTTATTTTTGTAAAAAAAAACCTTTTTCTCGACATTTATATTTATTTTACAAACATAGTGCATGTAAATTTGTAGGTAGAATTGGTTGTTCAAGAATATTACTATTGGAAAATGAAGTACTTAGTATAAAATATGCATTTTTTTTATGTTATATCGTTAAAATAACTATTCTTTGAGGCCAGTTGAGGTACAAGCGTGCGGCTGTAAGCGCTACAGATTGTGGGTTAAATTCCCACTCACGGAAATGAAATATTTAATATTATGGCTTGTATGTTAACACGACACAAAAACACACAAGGCTTCCAGAATTCGGTGGAAAGTGGGAAACGGAAGCGTCTTAATGGGAACGAAGTGTTTTAACACTATACATACTCGTATATACGGGATACTTCGTAGAGCTAAAAAAATAAAATAGAATCTAAATTCGGTAGACTAACCTAACCTAACGGCGTGTTTTTTATTCAGGTAGGCAATTGTTTGTTTATTAAATGAAACAATTATCCAAAATACATTTTTTTCTGCTTGTTACAAAACAAATTAGGTATACAATAAGGAAAATCAAAATATATTATAGTACGTATACTTTGATATTTCATACATTATTAAATTGCAATATGTCTTTATGGAGACATATTTATGGAATGCGTAACAAAATATTGAGGCCAGTGTGACGTGGTGACAGTAAAACAGAAAATATGATAGTTATGAATTCGATTCCCGGCGGGGGGAATAAGTAGCTTTCATATTTTTAACATTTTTAAAGTGTTATTCCACACTTAAGAAAGAAAAATACTTATTTAGAAATAAGTAAGATTTATTTTCTAAATAAATATAAGTAACTGTAATTTTTCCGCTCTCGAAGAGTATCATTAGGGCTCATTTTTATTAGTCGTTAACTCAGTTTCAGTCGTTATACAGCATTCGGAAAGTAGGATACGGGATATACGGCATACGGGTACCGTACCCCCAGGTTACCTAGCAACCAAGGACATTCATTGGTTGGGAACCATTCCATTTAATACTTAATGTATCTAATTAAAAAAAAAAGTGTAACGCAAATCTTCATTTGTTTGTTCTTCGTAAGGATTTACCATATGCTACTGTACGTCGCTTTGAAAAAAATGAAGTGAAGCGGGAGTCGGACTCGCGCGTTCCGTACTCATTGGACCGAGTGTTCCGTACTCATTTCAGATTATAAGACAACGGGAAGTACCTACAACTTAAGCTACTTAACAAACTTGTATGCACTAATTTTGTATGAAATGAACTACAATTATAAGTTTTTAATGATTTCTTAATGATATCTCAACCAACCTACAAAATTTGACTTTTCGGAATTTATTCCTTCACTTGTATTGTAAGCTCTTAGTTCGAGACACAAACCTACGACTTCATAAAGGCATTTACCCATACAATCTGAGATGGCCTTCATTTAAAAAAAACGCATGATATTTATTGTAAGATGTTGCATATTCAATTGACCTAGATACAGTATGAAGTCAGTATTTTATTACTTACTGTTATCGATATTCAAGCAAAGAGATTAACAAAAAGGTATTATTTTTTTAGAGGAGAATAGAGTGTCTGTATTTCTTGCTTCTTCTTAATTTGCATTCCGCGTAAATATGTAAATGCGGAACAGCTTAGGTGATAAATACGTTAATATGGTATCATCAAGCTGGTCTGATGATAGATGCAGGACCTAAATAGTAAAACTCTTCATTGGATACCAGAAAACAACTCCCGCTAAGGATCATGTATTTTTTTATACAAAATCTAATAAACTGTATACAATATTATACAATGAGTAAATATATTATGTACATATAGTATGTAGGTATATAATGGAGTAAGAAATTACCTAAATTACATAGTTAATGATAATTAATAGATTATAACTTTTTAATGGCCACTCATTATACGTTTATCGTACTTTAAGTAAGTGCTATTAACCTTAAATGTCTTTACGGTTTGTTTGTGCCACATACATATGGAGGCACAACGGGGACCTCAACATATACAACTTACTATGTTCGCTAAACAAATAAAATATAATAAATCAGCTTGACGTTGTATCCCGCACACAGCAAGGTAGGCAGAGGGAACCTCGTGTTAAGACACTTTGTTCCCCACTTTCCGCCGCATTCTGGTGTTGAGTGGCGGAACTCAACGCCGCGCTTTGCCTTGACACCAGAGCGAAGAAGTCAAAAATTAAAAAGAAATGAAGTAATGAAAAATCAATTTAAATAAATATTTTATTGCCTCGTGTGGCGATCGAACCCACAATCAGTCACGTTGACAGTCACACTTTGTGCCCATACGGCACTACTGTCCACTAGTCGTGTTTTGTTTTCAACAAAAGCCTATTTTGCATCAGTTTTTAGAGTTTAGACCACCAGTGACCAACGAGTAGGTACACTGCGCTCGTTTGTTTTGTACAACAGAAAATTATTTTCACCATCGTTTTATATAATTTGTGTGATTACAAAAATACAAGTAAAAAGCAATGTGTAAATTGCCAAGCATTTTTTGTTGTATATTTCTAACGATATTATGTAGATACGTATAGGTTTTGAATAAGTGGGGAACGTAGTGTCTTAACACTAGGTACCCTCTCCCTACCCTGCTGTGTAGGATACAGCGTGAAGATGTTTTGAATAAAGTCATTATAAGAATTTATTTTTGTTTTTTATTTTATTTAACGTTAGCTATGAAGAAATAATGGTGACGTATTTACAAGGCACGATGGGTAATAGTTTTGATTTCAATTCTATTATAATAAATAGAATATTATAAATCCTTATTCCTTACCTAAATCAATAATTTAACATTTAAGGCTGTTTCTAAAGGTGTAAATTAAATTATTCACTGACATCAGCGCAATAAACAGAGTTTTAAAATTATGATGAGACGTACATTACATAGGTAAAAAGAAGGTAATGTTATAAAATATATACGTATAAGAAATAATTAGCTTTATGTATCAATGTTCAAAGTATATTATTATAAATACCAAATATTGATCGTATTTTTTAATTTAAAACAATCAAAAGTCCTTATAGAAATTACGATAGATACTGTAGTAAAAAATCATGTTTGAAGATTACAGATTAAAGTAATAAAAGAATCATATTAGACATCATTATTGTTGTCAGTCAATTCTGTTTATTAAATCAATAATCATATAATTCAAGCGAGCGAAGCCGTGGGTGGGCCCTAGCGGCCCCAATATTTAATATTTTAATTTCTTCGCCCTAGTGTAGAGGCAAAGCGGGGCGTTTAGTTCCGCCACTTAAAATGACAAAAAAAAATTATATATATATATTGTTAGCGAGTAGAGGGAACCTCGTGTTAAGATACTCTGTTATTCATTATCTGCGTATTTAACTCGATGACGCGCTTATCTTTTTATCAGACCGAAGAAATGAGTAAATTTGGTAATGGAAATAAAATTCTCTGGAGAGAAAATCAAACCCACATCTATCATAGTTTTAGCCTGTTTTGTATTAATAGACGAACGAACATAAAAATAAACTAATTATCAGTAACTACATGTACATATACTGATACTATTCTAGTAACAAATGAAAAACCTGTTAAATGCGAGTCAGACTCGCGCACTGAGGCTTCCGTAGCAATTTCAGGATTGTACATGAACGGGAAGTAAAACTTATTAAAGTTGACTATGATATTTTCACAGATCCAAGGGACAGTAGACCTGAATATTTAACATAAATTTCAACTTGATAGCTCCACGCGTTCCTTAGAAAAAGGGTCTTGACACACAGACAACAAAGTAATCCTATAAGTAATGCCATTAAGATATATAAAGAGGCATTCCACTTACATTTATTTTCACCTTATTTAAAGTCTAAATGCAATAATAATCAAATCCGCAAAAGATAACTCGTGTACGTAGGGACTTATTTTCTTTTTTCGTTTTTGTAATATTTTGTAGAGTAAAATTTTCCATAAAGAATTTATTTTTTAGTTTATTCTGATGTGAAATTGTAAATTTAGAATATATTTTTTATCATGTTCTTCTTTAAAATTTGCTTTGGTGTATCTAGATTCAATATCTACTGTACATAACAAAATTTAGTCAAATATTTTGCCATTCTCTACCTTTTATTAATTTAAAAACACATATTACGCACTGCGTATTGAGTAGGTAGGCCTCTAATTTGAACCAACAAGCCAAGCATGGGCGTAGAAATAGGAAGAGGCCGAGTAGGCCACACTCACACTAGAATAGTCTTGTGCCCACCCCAGATATTATTAAGTCAGACACTTTACACAGACCAATTACATAAGAATGTCAGCTCCTCACTTCATGGGATAAAGCGGGGTAAACGAAGTAAAGTGAACGGGGAACGGTATTTTTAATTCCACCCGTATTTGAAAATATATAAATATAAATTGGCAGAACTTAACACGGCGTTTTGTCTTAATAGAGTAAAATGAAAATATCTAATTTCACTGAGTAGTAATCGAACCTACCACCATCACATTTACTATCACACCTAGCACCCTACCTCACTGCACGATAACACGATAACACTCTCAACACAAGGATGTAATTAATTTCCGAATAACAAAAAAAAAAACTTTTTAACTTTGACGTTACATGAATTTTGGAGACCAACGTTACAAAATTAATTCCCAAAACGAGGCTAAAACTGTTCAATTTAGCTTACCAAGCCACCTTTTGTAGGGTCAATCCGTCTAGAGCTAGTATAAAAAGAAGAAAAAGTCGGAACTCAACTGAACTGTTACCTATTTGTACCTGATAATTTAGAATATAGAATATCACTAGTATTAGCGTTGGTGTTGTTTTATTATAATGTAAATTATTTTAGTTATATTTTATAGTAAATAAATGGTGCTATTAAAATTATTCTACTACTGATAATACTACCTCATTCGATTCATGGCTAAAATTATAAAATAATATTGTATTAAAATTGTACTAGTACTTGACAAGATAGTTGCTGATTTGATTAATTATACACTACAACTATACTATAAAAAGGTGTGGAATTACTAGTTTAAGGAAGCCAAGGTCGTAGCTCTTCTAACTCGGCTTCCCCAAGTCCGGTGACGCAGTAGAGGCCTCTAAGGCTTTGAATACTAACTATACTGCGTATACTAAACACGAAAACAAGTATGAGGTTCATTTTTTGCTTGTGCTTTGACGAGAACAGTTCTATTTGGTGTCACAGTGTTACTAATAAATAAAATAGTAAAATAAAAGAACCATATAGCTGTTTGTATTAAAGAGTTAAAGACACGTGAGCAAACTTTGAATTCAAAAGTGGCGAGTGTTTCCGCGTTACCGCATTAAGAGGATCCATTAAGGTCAGTATAAAATATTTTGTATTATTTATTTAAACTACCATTCATTTTCCTTGTATGCAATGTATTTATAGTATACATAGACAATAGACATTCTAAGGCATAATTTAGTTGTTTAATATTATATATTTTTTATATTTATATTGTATTTGTATATAAACAAAGGCATCTGTTTGCAAGTTTCAGATTTGAGTTATGAATGAGAATGGAAACTACCATCGAGGAGGACAAAGACGCAAACGTGAACTAATCGTGGGTGGTGAGCTGATTTCGCGCTCATCAAGTAGAAGGCGATCGAGATCGCACCTTGGAGATTCAAGGTCATCTTCTCATGCGAATTCCAATCATCAACATTCGTTACGACCACGTCGCGATTACAAACACTGGAGAAGAATATTGGTGAGTGAATCATCTAACTCTGATAGTGAGTGTGGAATAGTCGATCCTAATAGAGACTGAAAAAACTAGAATGTGTTTTATTGGGATTGTACACAAATAACAAAGGAATTTGATCTATAATCTTAATGAACATAAATAAACAAGATAAATCTGCGTAACAGGAAATCAGTTACTAGAGTTCAAGTTAAAATTAAAAAAAAAATAGAGTTCAAGTAATGGAGGAAAAACAATTATAATAAATAATAATGAAATAGAAGCAAGTGCAGAGCGAAATTTTTAATTATATTGAATTAAAATCGAAGGACATCATAGTTCCTACAATTACATACACAAACATAGATTATATATGTAATTTAAGGAAACACTTTGTAAAACTAAACTTATAGATATATCTGTCTAACACACTCATTAGTTTATTTGTTGGCCTCCTTTGTGTATAGATTATCAAATAAGCAAGGTAAACTCATCATATAGCAGGGTGTCAGAACCTGGGAACCTAGTGTTAAGACACTCCATTCTCATTAAGACACTTCCGTTCCTCACTTTCCATCAAATTCAGGAGGCATTGCGTGTGGAGTGGCAGAACTTAACGCCGTGCTTTACCTGGTCACCAGAGCGAGGAAATGAAAATATAAAATATTGCATTTTCTCGAGTGGAAACCAACCCCACATCCGTTTACCGTCGCACGCTAGTGTGCAACTGCGTGCGCCACGACTGATCTCAATATAATTAACTCTATTTTTATATAGTCGAATGTGAAGGGAGGCTGAGCTGTTAGTATATATTATTGAAATATATATGATTATAAACGGTGTTATATTTTATTGTTAATCTATTATTAATCTCCATTAGAATAATTGTAGTTGTATTAATAGTTGCTGATTTGATCCATGGCAAAAATTATCAAATGATATTTTGTTAAAGTCAATTGACACAAATTTGTTGAGTTAGTTGCTCTTTTGACTAATTTAACAAAATATACAAAGGCATGGTTTTAAATTACTAATGTAGGATATATTTTTCTTGTGCAAAATTATCAATGCTTAACAAGTACTGTTTAGGGTCACAGTAATATTAATAAAGTGATAGAATTGAAGAGCTGTTTCTATTTGTAAAGACGCCTGATTTATTAATACATGTTTCACTTGTTTATTAAATAATTACGTGTGTCGTATTTTTCTTTCCTAAGTGTGGATTAACACTTTAAAAATTTTATAAATATATGTGTTGTATTTCTTGAACAGCCTATCTATACGTATAATAGAATTATTGTAACTCATCGCCGTATGTACGTGGAAAATATGGGTCCATTTAGATTTTTTTTACTTCTTGACTGTTTGTCAATTAACCTGTTTGTCTGTGCGATTGTGCACGTCAATTTCAGAAACGGGCTGACCGATTTAAATAAAGATTTCACTATATTATTTTGGTAATCTATCCTTGACATTTAGTGTTTGTTTTATGTAAATTGGTTAATAAATAAAAATATTATATTAATATAAATTATTTTTCGTCACAATTGCTACAAAATAACTCTTACCGAAATCAGTGAAACTGTGAAATTTTACTTTTTAATGTACCTGTGTATCTTTAAAATGATAAAGTTATTAGATCACAAATGTAAATCAGCTGAGAAAATAAATAATTATGTAGTTTAAGTAGGCAAAGCCGCGAGCGGGTCGCTAGTTTCAAATATAATTAAAACACTAAAAGAATTTAATATTGCTGTATGTAAATAAAAAAATAGACAAAAAGGACAACAAATATTTACTCGGTAGATATTGTCAATGTCAAAATAATAAAACTAAATTAAAAATATATATTAATAGAAACATTGCCACAGAACATAAAATAATAAGATTAAATGTCACACTGCTTAAAATATTTTTTTACAATAATCACTTTGTGTTGACGTTTCTATTTTAATAAATAAAACGAAATGAAAAAATATTTTATTTTAGTTTCACGTTGTATCCCGCACATAACAGGGGCAGAGGGCTCCTGGATGAGTTTTGAGAATGTTAAGATATTCCGTTCCCATTAAGAACATAGAGAACCACAAAGATTGGCGGATTGAAGGTTGCCAAAAATAAAATAGTATAAAAATGAAACTTTAAATCGGTTAGCGTGCACAATCGCATACGCAAACAGATAAAAATTTTACATTTAATGGTTTTGGTTCATTATATAGATAAAAATACATTGATTTAATTCCCTTAATATTAGCCCCTAATAAGAAAAAGATACAGCCGTTCATGCTGCTACTATCCATAAATTTTCAAAACTCACAAGGGAATCAAAATCTACAGGGTACTTTTCGAATTCTGAAATTTAAAGGAAAAATTACAAAAAGTGAAAAATTTAAGGATTTCATAGAAAAAAATCTTTATAAACTTATCTATATATTAGTTCATATCATACAATATGAATACATACGTCCACAAACTTAATTTTGTCAACTAATTAACAAAATTAATTTAAATTGTACTACTCGTTAAATCTAGACTCGCTTTTGACCAGTTTTTTCTGGATAATATGTATAATTAAACATGAACAAAAAAACAAATATTTAAATTGGCTAAAAAGGGTATTATTAATAAAAATCATATATTATTTATCTACTTTCAATTGACTTTGCCATTGAATATTAATCTGTTCTTATTTATACATATACATAAACTAGCGGCTCGCCCACGGCTTCGCCCGCTTAAAATGCGTGATTATTGATTTAATAAGCAGAATTGATTGACAACTATAATGACGAGGCAAAAGAGATATGTAGAGACCGTAACGTTTGGCACTCCGTTCTCTCTGCTTACCCCGCTAGAGATAAAACGTGAACCTAGTAGTAGTAGTTGTAAGTTTAATTATAACTAATTAGTATTTGTATGATGATAGAAAAAACGACATAAACAACATTATAAAATTGAGAGATTTAGGATTCTCCAATGTAAATTGACACCTTCTCAAGCAGACACATAGTGCTTGCAATTTCTCAATGATAGATAGAGATTTGTGGGGCATTATATAATCTATGTTTTAACCCGCAATTTTTGCGGAATCGAAATTTATGTGAGACGTACGCTGTAACGTTTTTAGGGTTGTGTACCTAAAAAAGAAAAAAATGGTAGCCCTATAGGATCACTTTGTTGTCCATATGTCCGTCTGTCAAGAGCATTTTATTCCCGACTGCTAAGGAAGGGTTATGTTTTTCGTGCGTATCTTGTATGTATGTATGTATTATTTTTTATTACCTCATATCTCCAGAATCGCTGAATAGATTTACATAATTGAGGTATCATTAAATTCATATTAGCAGCCCAAGTGTTCGGGACATTTTTTCGTTTCGAATACTACAATCGAGGCCGGTCGTGGCGCAGCGGCACAAGGTATGACTGTATAACCGACTGGTTGTGGGTTCGATCCCCACTCGAGAAGATGAAATATTTATTTAAATTTATATTTCCATTTCTTCGTTCTGGTGTCGAGGTTAAGCGCGGCGTTGAGCTCTGCCACTCAACACGCAATGCCTCCAGAATTCGGCAGAAAGTGGGGAACAGGAGTGTTAACATTAGGTTCCCTCTGCCTACCCTGCTGTGTGCGGGATACAGCGTGAAGCTGATTTTTAATTATTATTACTACAATATGGGTATCAAATTCAAGATTACTTAAGACGAGGATTTCAAAAAGATATATCATGATTATCATTACTATAATGAATTCTAACAAAAAAGTGAAAAGTAAAAAAATATTTGTAAAAACAAAAGCCCTGACTGCATAAAACTAAAAAGAAAATAAACAAGCCCAATAGTTTATTAGGATTAACAGTCGGGATCTATTAGTTATTCTTCAATCAATAAAATCTTTACCAGAAACGCCGCATAATTTAAAGAGATCCCGATTTTTTTTGAGATTGCGTTGAGGTATCAATCTGAAATTAATATCAGATATTCGATACAAAGCAGTCAAAAGATATGAGCATTTATGTGTTGTCTTTACTTCATTTTGTATGAAATTCGACAACAAAACATAGGTTTGAGTACCTAGATGATCATAATAATAGATATATAATACATAATTAGGTTATGATATACATATTGTAACCTAGGAAATTGTATAGTTGCACGTCTCTCTCTCTTAAAAAATAGTGGTTACCCATATATTAAAAATTATTAAACCTATTTTAATGAAACTTAGACTGTTTTCTAATTTGGAATAACAATAATTTGAATCGTCTCGATATCATCGAGACGAAGCATACACACATATACCAAATTTGGCAATGACGCTTGGGAGCTTAAATAGATCATCATACTCAAACATTATCCATTTCAATTTAATCAGTTAATTAGAAGGATAGACAGAGGGATCCACACACAGAGACTTCTGTTTACCCGTTTTCTTCTGAATTTTAGAGGCATTGTGTGTTGAGCGGCGGAATTTAACGCCGCGCTTTGCCCCTTTACCAGAGCGAAGAAATGAAAATTTCGTTTCTTTGAGTGGGGATCAAACCCACTAGCTATCACGTTTACAGTCGCACGCTCGTAATTTTAATTTATACTATCCAGTATTACTTTAATATGTAGGTTCGTATATCTTATTACAGTACAAGAACTATGATTGAACTACGTATGGTACCTCTGATCTTATATTACAAAGATAAATAGAGCGGTAAGCTTTTAAAAGTATAATGTAAATATATGCAAGAATTGAGACCAATCGTGGCGCAGGAGCACTAGCGTGCGACAGTAAACGCAACAGGTCGTGGGTTTGATGTCCACTCGAGGAAATTAAATATTGAATATTTTCATTCCCTCTCCCTGGTAACGCAAAACTCAATGTTCGTTCCGGCGTTAAGCAACACTAAATGCCTCGAGACTTCGTAAAATGGGGAACAGAAGTATATTAATGGCAACGGAGTGAACACTAGGTTCTCAGATTTCCTCTACCTAGCCTGTTATATGCGGGCTACTACGTGAAGCTCAAAAAAAAATAGCAGTGGCCTGAGTGAAGATTGAACCCACTAGCATCACGTTTACATTTCTTCATAATTTCTTAATGCTTTTCCATATAACGTTCTAAATTAACTATCGATTTTTTATAATATAACTTATGTAAATAATAAATATTTAGTTTTACAAAAGATAATGCGGTCATACACATGTCAAAACTCAAAGCTTATCTGGCAATTTTAGCAAGCGATATCAATCACGCTGTAAACCAGTGTGGTGTTAAAGTTCAAGTGAGTCTATGAATACGAGGTTAGAACAGGAAGTAAACTAATAAGATGCACCTATGTTAACTATATTCCTATACTTATATTATAAAGTGGGAGATTTTGTTTGGTTACTACTGGAAGAAATTATAAATTTTTTAACAGACTTCTGTAAAAGAAGGAGATTATGAAGTCGATTGTTTTTTTTTTGTTTGTTACCTCAGAACTTTTGACTGCGTGAACCGATTTTGACGATTCTTTTTTTATTTGAAAGCTTGTGCTCTCTGTGGTCCCATTGATAATTTTTTGACAATATTATCCACAAGAAAATCACTCCTGGAAGAATGTCTTCACTAGTAATATTTTTTTCGCTACAGCCTTAAATTTCTTTTTATAAAATTTAGCTTATTTAAAAACGATCTGTGTTTCGATGTTATTTCCAAGATTTATTAACCGATAGCGATTAAACTATTACATGATACAGAAGGCCTACTATTGAGTCTCTCTCAATTGAGTGAACTCACAAATTCTCAAAAATCTGGTAACCCACTGAAAATTGTTGAACGTACATGGGAGTGTGAAATGAAGAGATACTGTTCCGTCGATCGGCTTGAATCCTGTATATTACATATTATATTATATAGAATTATTTTATTAATTTTCTTATATCTCAATTTATTCCAGATTATGTTGGGTTGTACAGTTATATTGTTACTGCATTTGGCAATCACCGCTAGCACCGTTGATTTGGCCTCTGATAGAGAACTGGTCCTAGCGTTTGTGGTAAGGCGTTAACAATTAATATTTTCAACAAACGCGGCGTTGAGTCCCGCCACTCAACATACAATGTCTCAAATATTCGACCTAACCTGCTATATATGAGAATACAACGTAAAGCTAAAAAGTATCCGTTACTTTTTTATGTTTTTGCTTTCACTTTGGGCTCTATTACAAGAAATAACTTAGCCTTTCATGGATTCATCGTGCCTATAGAGGTTGTGTTGCAGGGTGAGGAGCTCAGAGCTGTCTCTGAAACTTGCGTCTCTTTGAAATGTGCATGAATTAGGCTTCCGTAGTCGGATGGCTAAAAATGGAACCCTTATCTGTTTATCGTGTCTTTCTATCTATTTGTATATCCGCCTGTATGTCACGACCACTTTATTTTTATTTAATTATATTTTCAGGTGAATAGACATGGAGAAAGAACACCAGATGCGGATGAGTTATCTCTCTCAGATCAACAAGAGAAGTTAAGAAACTTGACACATATAGAAGGTCTGGAAGGACTCACGAATGTAAGTTCCTAAATAATAATATCACTAAAGAAACTCTATGTAAAACTTTGTCCATAACAAGATTTGAACATGTCTAAAAATTAATCTTAGGGGGTAAATAGTAAATTCATAATATATTTAATATAAAAGTGTATGGATACACTTTATGCAGAATGTTACTCTACAGCCGTCGTAGTGCAAAAGGAGAATTGGAGCATCTTACTGTAAACGTTGCCTTAAAGGCCTGCATCCCACCTGTAGCTCTGGTGTTGTACGGGATAGTGGGCGGCGGTGATCACTTGCCATCAGGTGACCCGAACGCTTGTATGCTTCGTCATTTCCATAAAATAAAAAAAAACGTGACAGTCGTGGGTACGATCCCCACTCGGAGGAATGGTTGGGGGGGGGTCACATTTTATTTATTTTCATTTACCCGCTCTGGTCGACAAAACGTGGCACTGAATTCTGTCACTCAACACACAATGTCTCGAAATTTTCACGGAAAGAGTGGAACGGAGTGCCTTAACACTAGGAACCCTGCTATGCGTGATAAAGCGTGTCGCTGCGTCTAAGCATTTAGGCAATTATGGTGTAAAAAATTATCTTATCTTATGAAAAGATGTGATGTAATTAACAATATTATATTTCTTAATAAAAACACACACTTTACACACAACAAAATAAGCAAAATACAAATTAGTAAAACTGGTTTTTAGTATCTACGAGTATAATATAATTAAACTCAATATAACATTATAATAAATAAGATAAAGTAGAACACGGAAATATAGATTAAATAATTAACTCAGTTGCGTTGAAAGACTTAAAAAATGCCCTTGTAACTGTAACGGAACGACGGCGTCAAGGATGATTTAATACTCGTACTTAAATGATATAGTGGAACCAATCTTTATTTACATACCAGTCGATGCCCACAACTTTGTTTGTATGGTATTTAAAAACGTAAACTGGAAAATCTCTGTTCCCGTTCCCGTTGGGATTTCGTAATAAATTTTCTTAGTACAACGTACACTCCCTCCACTCCCAGTAGTCACTCAGTACCAGAATAGTTTTATATACATAGATATTCTGAGCTATATATTTTTCAAATTTATACTTTTTAAGTCACACCGCAGTTGGATAGCGTTTTAGAGTACACTCGACGGTTGAGGGTTCGATCCTTACTTTGAGGATCTCTGATAAGCGAAGAGCGTCGTTTAGTTCCACTATTCAAGCATCACACAATCTCAAAAATTCAGCAAAAAGTGGAGCAGGGAAGGTCTAACAGACACATGCATTTACATTACAATAATAATACTAAATATGATCTTAAAATAACTAGAACAGTAGGTACATTTCTACAACTACCAAGTTTCGTTTATATTTACTTAATATTGAAAATAGATCGTTCTACGTGACATTACTCAATTGTAACTCTTCAAATGGCACGTTCTAATTATGTAGTTATAGGTGTGGTAATAACACAGTAACACTTTGAACAATTTCGTAACTGTCGATTAGAGAGAGAGAGAGAGAGAGAGAGAGAGAGAGAGTACTTACCCTAAAGGTCTATATAATTTGTCTACATATTTTGATTGCGTGTACAAATAAGAAACCGACAACAAAGTAATCCTATAAAAGATTTTTCTTTTTGAGGAAACGGAACCCTAAATAAAAGTTTTAGCAAGCCTGTGTAATAAATCAATTTATAACAGTTATTAGTTAATGCTCTTCTCTGATATCTTGAGATAAAAACAGAGAATGTAGTGGTAAACATTTTTATCGTTTTGTTTTACTATCCTTTTACTTATTAATATAGTTTTTTTTATTTGATTTTCCATAAATCTACATCATCAATATAACCCAAAATACTGTTTCGACTAACGAAGTCCATTCAAATAAGCAAAACAAATGAACATATCAAGTAAACTAATAACCTTAAATTACAGATTGGCAAACGTCGAGCGTTCCAAATTGGTAAATTTATTCGGCAAAGATACGGGAGCCAAGGGTACAACTTGCTATCAAAGATATACCTGCAAGATGAGATAGCGATAAGAAGCACTGATAAGGAGAGGACCAAGATGACTGCTCAACTGACAATGGCAGCAGTGTACCCACCGGAAGTCGATCAGCAGTGGGGTGAAGGCCTAGGAAAGCTGTGGCAACCGGTACCTTATACAGCGGTGCCTTTGACTGAGGATTATGTAAGATTTTTTAATATATTTTTTATTTTTACTTTGGTTAGTATTGAGTACTGTATTAGTTTATAAATTTTATTTCCTGTCAATTAACAAACCGTCGGTACTGCACCTGACAAAAAGCGTAACGGTTCAATTTCCCACTTTAGGCAATGAATTGTTGTCATTTCTTCGTTCTGGTAAAAATACAAAAGTTTTGATATAAAAATGGACGCAGGACATTCAGTCGGAAAAGTGTGTAATTCAATATCATATTTTTGTTTGTTTTTATTTTCATATAGCAGGATAGGCAAAGAGAACCTATTATACTAATAAACACTCCAGTCTCGTCAAATTTCGAGATATTAAGTACGGAGTAACGAAAATAAATAATTTCGCGTATACCGTCAGACATCTTATATCTTAAGATTCACCTAAAGTTTATTATGAACAAATTATAAAATCGTTTGTAAGTTTCTCTTAAAGCACCTATCTAGTTACAACTTTTCCTACAGAGCTAGTTATATTCAGTAGAAATTACTCCGCTATGTATTTGTAGCAACAACTTACGACTTTGAATAAAATGTAAATGTTTGAGCTTGAGTTCTTTGGATCTTTGGATATCTGCACATTGTGTCCCGCACATAAATGGCACATCGTAGGCAGAGGGAACCTTGGAACCTATTGTTAATTTAAGTTAACCTAGTGTTTTGAAGGCATGGCGTGTTGATTGGTGGAAGGAAAATGAAAATATTAAATTGGAAAAAATCTCTAAATTTTTTTTTAGATACAACTACTTTCTTAACTATCATAATAAATTACTGTTAATTTCAGTTACGATACTATTCAAACTGCAAACGTTTTCGTGAATTAATGGCGAAGGCAAAGGAAGAAGCTGTGCAGCAAGAGTTCCAGCAGTTCAAAGATTTGGTGGTCCTCGTGAAGAAGGAAACTGGGAAGAACTTTACTGAAGATCCTCTACAATTTCAAACTTTGTTCGATTTGTTTAGAAGTCAGGTAAGATCTTATTCAGACTAACAATAAAATCTGTCTAAAATATACTTACCTATAGTGAAAATAAAATGAATGTGATATATATTAAAAAAAACCAGTCAAGTGCGAGTCAGACTCGCCCACCGAGGGGAACCTTTCAGTTTAGGATTAAAGATCAACACTCATTTTGTATGAAATGAGTAGTTCATTCATAGTTGTTCAATTAAAAGATTGTAATAGTTTGATGAAATGAGAAGTTCGTTCATAGTTGTTCAATTATAAGATTGTAAAATTTTGATAAAATGAGTAGTTCATTCATAATTGTTCAATTGTAAGATTGTAATAGTTTGATGAAATGAGTAGTTCATTCATTGTTATTCAATTGTAAGATTGTAATAGTTTGATGAAATGAGTAGTTCATTCATAGTTGTTCAATTGTAAGATTGTAATAGTTTGATGAAATGAGTAGTTCATTCATAGTTGTTCAATAGTAAGATTGGAATAGTTTTATGAAATGAGAAGTTCATTCATAGTTATTCAATTATAAGATTATAATAGTTTGATGAAATGAGTAGTTCATTCACAGTTATTCAATTGTAAGATTGTAATAGTTTGATGAAATGAGTAGTTCATTCACAGTTATTCAATTATAAGATTGTAATAGTTTGATGAAATGAGTAGTTCATTCATAGTTGTTCAATTATAAGATTGTAATAGTTGTTATCTCTAATATTTTTTTGTTTCTTTCATAAGTTGTAACTTGCCTATATTAATAATTGAAAGTCTGCGGGAAATATCCAATAGATTTTGACTACGCGGCGAATAATGTGGACAAACTTAAGGACAATCAAACTATGTTATGTGTGTATGTATGTACTCATTTTGTATAAAATGAAATATTTCTTTCTGTGAAATACCAATTAAATTTTCTTTATTTTTTTCTTTATTTGTACAATATACAGGGTGGAAGAGGCAGCGCTCCATTTACGGAAACAGCATATAGGGATAAATATTTCAAACCTATACCTAAAGAAATTAGTCAAGATGCATCAACAGTTTGGACGTAGGATTTTTTTTTCATTTCACGATTTTTATCCAAACCTGTATTTCGTGTGACGCGATTACGTATAGATCTCAATAACATAAACACTTACTACTACAAAAATGCTACTAATGGTTAAACAACTTTGAACTTTATCGCCAATATTTACGACTCGATTTCGGAATGAGCCGTGTGCGGCGGTGTTCCTTTGATAGGTTTATGTGTGCGTGCATCGTCCTTACAAATGGCGTTTTATTTTAAAATGACAATTTTTTTTATTTATTTTGTTTGAAAAAAATAACTTTTCCATTTTTGGAAATTTATTTTTTTCTGATATATTAGGCTTTTAAAGAGTAGTTAAAACTGTGGTTTCATTTAATGTGGTGCTTACACTTCCACCCTGTATATATTTGTAAGTGTCATTTCGCGCTAAATTTCGTAACTGTATGTCTGCGGGAAGTACTCTATAGGTATTTTTAAAGTGTTATTCCACACTTAAAAAAACTTATTAAGAAACCTTTTAAAAAAATTAAACGTAGCGGGATTTGAACCCGTGCCTCTTGGAAACTGTCCAAGCACTCTGACCACTAAGCCATTTTTTGTTCTTATCAAGCTACGTTGAAATTCTTATACGCTTATTATTTTTATACGTTTTGTTAATTAGTATTACTCTATAGGTTTTGATTACGCGCGAATTTCATACAAAATGTATCAAAAAGATGCATAAACGCATCTTTTGATTGCGTTGACCTAGAAGCTTGATTTTTTCTGTATTTCAAGGGACTGTAGACTTAAATATTTAATAATAATTGCAACTTGATACCCACTTGATTTCAAAATAAATGGTCTTGACAGATGAACAGACGGAAAAAAGAGAACTGCTCTGTCTTTTTCCTTTTGAGGTATATTAGAAAACAGAAATCGAACCCTGGTTCTCCTCCATTACTAGTCACTACTATTAACTAATGACCAATATAAAAGACTTGTCATAAAACTGCAAATAAACCACTTAATATGTAAATGAATGTAAACTGAAATTCATAGTCTATTGGAGCGACGTTTTAATTAAGCCTTTAAAGTTATTGTAATGCTGTTTAAATAACGAATAGCGTCGAGTTTAAATATTTAATTGATGTTTAAATATTGTAACATTTGTAACTATTATAAGAGAATGGAAAAATAATTCTCTGTGAACCGAAATAAAAGGTCTAAATGTATGTATTCTACCTTTGTCTCTGAACAAAGATAGATGATGGGTTAAGGTAAAAACTGTGAGAAATAAAAACAAAACCATTTTTCATAATATATAACATTTTTAGTTCCGTACCTCAAAAGATAAGAAAAACAAAACAGTTATAGGATCACTTTGTTGTCCGTCTATCCGTCTGTCAAGACCATTTATCTCAATATCATCACGTAGAAGTATGAAACTGAAATTATTATTAAATATTCAGGTCTTAGGTGCCTAGGAGAAAAGAAAAAATCAAGTTTCTAAGTTAACGCAACCAAAAGATACGAGCATTTATGCATCGATTCAAAACCTATATGATACTTCCCGTGGACCTACAGTTATGAAATAAAGCACAATATGAGAACTTACAGCATAAATAAAGGAAAAAATCTGAAAAAATACAATTTATAGGTATTTTATAAAAAAACACCATTACATATTTATATTTGTATTTCACTTCATACAAAAAGAGTTCATATGCCCGCAAAATTAAATTTCCAACATTTTTTTTAACAATCCTGAAATTACAATAAGTTTTTTGATTTTCACGATTATTACTGTCACTGAGGTGGCATTCGTCTGTCAGTTCACATAATTATTATATCAAACTACCGCCCACGATTTTTTAATCCATTTATATAGACTTTCGCAAGCACTTATAAATCAAATGAATATAAAACCGATTGGCGGCCTGTTGCCTTCAGTGCCAGTTGCTCCTTTGCGTTCCGCGAAATAGCTGCTCTTTTTAATTCCTCTCAAAATATATAAATATATATAACGAAATTATATAATGTTAATTCCAGGTAGCTCTCGGTCTAGACATCCCGGAGTGGGCTAAGCCGTTGTTGCCTAAACTGGGTGAGGCAGCCCGACTTTCATACAGACTTTACTTCCGGTATGATGAAATGAAAAAAATCGGTGGTGGTAAGTATTTTTATAAGTGTTAAGCGGCGGAAATAAGATCTACGTTGTATCTTACATATAATATCAATTGAGTAACTCAAGCAAATATATTATTTGTTTTTCTTTTTTTTACACTTTGTGGGCTATGGCAGCGCGACGATGTTAGTGAGAGCAGACCTTATAGTCAACTCATTTATTATATATTATTTTTTTGATATTTATACGTTACAAAACTATTACTTATGAATAATATTAAAACTTGTACAATACCCCTACAGCTACATGCTTTTTATATCCCTCATGTAGCAGAGTAGGCAGAAGAATTCTAGTACAAAGAAAGACACTACGCCGCTTTCCGCCGAATTCTGGAGGCGAACACTCTCGATTAAGACACCTTTCAAATAAAAAAGACTAAATCAAAATCGATTCTTCCGTTTGAGGGATCCAAGAACATGGACAGACATACATATACACAAAAATAGACACGTCAAAATTATGACTCCCCTCTGTTTATTGCGGGGGTTAATGAAGACAACAATATTCGAAGAATACATTATTTTATTCTATCTGACTATAAACTAAACTTCCCATACATAATGCATGAATGAATATCACCGGTTCAAATCCAACAAAATTTTATTCGAACATAACTCCGCAATGAATGCAGCGCTGCAATGAAAAGATGTACTAACTTTATGACCTCCGGTAACATAACGACGCAAAACTTTCTGCTGAATCAAAAACAAGTTTATAAAATATATAGTTAAGTTACTTTAAAAGGAAGAAAGATAATAAGGAATTGAAAAATATAAGCTGTAATTTTGAGGGCGTCGCGGCACAGCGCTTAACTGTAAGCACGACGGTTGTGGATTCGATTACCACTACAGCAAGTAAATTAATTTAACTTCCTCGTTCTGGTAGCAACACACGTGGGTAATGTAATACAGAGAGAGGCTAAAAAAAATACAATTTTTTCAGGTGTAATCCTAAACGACTTCATCCAAGCTGCATCAGACATAGAATCAGGCAAGCCTGTCAAGAAGCGTCTCCGCTTGTACTCCGCCCACGACTTCAACATCGGTTCCTTGATGGAAGTCACCAAAGTTATAAGACACGAACAGAGTATACCTGAGTACGGATCGTTGTTTGCCCTGGAATTATATAAATCGAGGGGTACTGGAGAATTTACTGTAGTGGTATGTTTTTTCTTTTCTTAGTTTTTTTTACCACTTTTGATGGCGACCTGCGGAAATAAATAATCAAAAGTGAGAAAACATCCTAAAATCAAATCTGAGCACCTATCTACAGATGACATCAGGGCGGCCACGACTCGTTTACCGTATTGGGCCATGTCTGTATATTAAAAGCTTTAGTATTGATTGTAATGAAAACTACAAAAAACACCTATTTCATTTTATTAAAAAAAACTCAACTCACCTCGTGCGGCGGAAAGTGGAGAACCTCAATGTTCACACTCACTAGGTTCACAGGTTCACTCTGCCCATCGTTATATGCGGGACACAGCGTGAAGTTAAAAATAACTTTTTGTCACTGTATATAAAAATAAGTTGTAAAATTCAATTTTAAAATATACTAGCACTTGACGTCACGTAAAAAACTTAGTGATCAATAAAACAAAAACAGCATAAAACGAAACGCTAAATGACAAAGTATCGAATAACCGTACAAAATTAAATTTTGAATTTTTTATAGTGAAACAATAAAATAACTCGGTTCAGCATCATAATATATGACTTATATATAATAGAAACTTTAAACTTTACGAGTCTATTTGTGTTATAACCAAACGTCAAATATTTAAGAGTTATTAGCATAATATTTTAAAAAATTCTCGTATTATTAGCACGGCTCTAAAAGAAGTCGGACTTGTCGTTTGGTTTTTGAAACCGGAAATAATAATCATTTTCTCGGTAATAAAATATATCGAGGCCGTCGTGACGCAGGGGCACAAGCGTGCTACTGATAACGCGATGGCTGTGAGTTCGATTGCCACTCGAGGATTGAAATATTCAATATTTTCATTTCTTCGCTCTGTTAAACAGGCAAAAATATTAAATTCCGCCTCTCAACTCGCAATGCCTCAAGAATTAGGGGGTCTCTTTACACTAGGTTCCCTGGTTCCCTCTGCTTACACTGTTATTTGCGGTACACAGTGTGAAACCAAAAAAAAATCGAAAAATAATCAATTCTTAGTACAAAATAATCTTTACAGCCAATCTACCTGCCCCGAGCTGGTGAATCTACCCCACAACTGTTACACTTTACTGGATGCGAAGCCAACAGTCACTGCAACTTGAACAAGTTCAAACATACTACCAAAGATTATTTACTTCCCGAGAAAGACTTTTACAATATCTGCAGTATAAGGACTGAGCTGTGATAGTATACTAACTACACTGTGATAAGCTGAGCTGTGATGTTCTATATGAAATGAGCTGTATATAAATATATATGTATTTGTAAAAAACTTGGTCTTATTTATTTCTTTCTTTATTGTTGTAAATTACACTGCATGGGATGCTAAGCCAAATGTCATTGCAGCTTGATAAATTTCAACATACTACCAAAGAATATTAACTCCTCGATCTGCAGTATAAGGACTAAGCTGTGATAGTAAACTAACTAGGCTGTGGTAAGGTGAGCTGTGATGCTGTATATCAGGAGTTCCCAATCTTTTCTTCATCAGGGACCACTTTTATAGACTTCTTGTTAGCAGGGACCACTTTGTAGGTGTAATAAAAATAAATTAATAATTAAACAAAAATTTTAATATCTAAGTTGAAAGTTTAAAAAAAATTACATTTTGTATGATGGGGTGCGTGAATTTTTAAGTAAACATTAAAAATTTATGAATTTCAAAGTAAATTAAATTTAAATGTCAAAATATTTTATGTTTTACCAAAATTTGAAATCATTCGCGGACCATATTTTAGCAGCTGCGGACCACTGGTTGGGAACCGATGCTCTATATGAACCTAACTGTTTATAAATATACGTATTTGTAAAAAAAACTAATTCTTATTTATTCCTTTATTGTTAGTTTTTTCCTAGAACTTCATCCGCCAGAACAGATGGATATGACTAAAAGTTATGTATGACACATTATAGATACCTAAGGTAACTCTGAACGCAGAAGCAGTGGGTTACATCGAAATCAACATGATGTAATATAGTATATAACCCTCCACATCAAACCAGTAGTTCCTGAGATTAACGAGTTCAACCAAACAATCTCTCCAGTTTTATATTATTAAGTATACACTAGTTAGTATAGATAGTATAAAAGTGTAGATATAAAAAATGTTTAACTGTTTCATAGTCTCGTTTCGTCTAGAAACGTATATTAAATTCATTTCAAGTTAATTGAAATTTAAAAGTTCATTCATTCCTTGTCATTCCTTGCATTATTGCAGCGACGGTTCGATGAGAAAATTAGTTTTTATGTTTACTTTATTAAAAGGGCGGGATCGTTTGTATAATTAATTATTAATTATATATTTATTCATTCAATTAAAAATTATATCTATCAAAACCCGGCGTGGTGCAGCGGCACATCATTTGACTGTGAACGCGGCGATTGTGTATTCGAGTCTTTGTTGTTACTCAAAAGAATTAATTATTTTCATTTTTGCACTTACTTGGATAACGGGACAAAAGCCGGCGTTAAATTCCGCCATTCAATACGCAATATCTTTAAAAAAACAGACGGTACGTGGGGAACGGAGTGTTGCGACGCTTACTCTGCCATATGTGGGATACAGCGTTATATTAAAAAAAATGTGTTAGTAGAAACATATCTTGAACTTTTCAATATTGGACATCAGAATTCATTTCCGTTGTTTGAGTACACATGAAAGTACAGTGTGATTTTAAAAGTAACGCTTTAATTGACGGCTGGATATCGTCGTACAGTTTCACCACTTAAACCGAAAATTGGAAACGGAGTATCTTAACACTAAGTTTTCTCTGCCTACTTTGCTGTACGGGAAACGCTATGAGGTTGATTTTTTTATATACCTTATATGATGCTGATATATTATAATACTTTAACAACCTTAAGAGGCAAAACGTGTTAAAGGTGAATAATAAAAAGTGTACTCACGGTTTACACTGAGTATATTCAACACCACTTTAAAGTACACATAGTTTGAACACAAATAGCAAATCACGACACAGTTTATATCAAAAGTCAACCACAAACATATATATAAAAGAGAACACAAAAATTACAATAATATTAACAAATAACTGAAAAAACAATGGAACGTATATAAAGCGCATCGAGTGGCAAGCGTCGACTGTTATATTGGCCTAAGATCCCATCGCTTAAAACTGTAGGGATCAGATTTTCTAATGAAACTTATATTTAAGAATGATACATGATAGTAGAATAGATTACACTAGGGTTGCCCAAAAAAATCCTGCCGCAATCACCTTTAATTAATGTTTTTCGTAACTCGTTTTTGGAGAAAATTGCACTCATATGTTTTTTATGTGAATCGCACATCATTTGAAAGAAAATCGCATAAGGAATTAGAAAAACAGTGGTTGCCAGCCCTCAGTCTGCCGCAAGCCCAGGGTTGCCTGGCTTAAAGAGGTCAGTTAATGTTAATATTTGCACTTATGTGTTTTTTTAATGAATTATATATCAAATTAAAGCTTATTTTTTTCTCATCACTAAAACATATGGTTGCCTGCAAAATAATTGCCGCAAGCAAAGGTTGCCATCATTTGAAATATTTTATTCCGATTCCGTTTGACTTAGAATAGACGATGAAATACGCGGTTTGCCTTATGTTTTAAAGTAAAATATTATAAAATAGGAGGTCAATCTTAAAATTAATATTTATTCTAGCTGTTCACCTGTTAAATGATGATTTTAATCATATTAAGTACATACAAAAAACTATTTAAACATGAAATCATCCTTATTTTTCCATTGAAATAATGAATCTATGATATTAAGTCTTTGTTAAATCTATTTTCTAGATATTAATACTCGTTTAAATCGTTATTTTAAAACGACTAAATTATCATCTATATATATAAAACAAGTACCTGACTGACTGAGGTAAGACGCACGCACAGCCGCTGATGGTAGAAACGTGAAATTTGGACAGATGTTTTTTTTCATAATCTGGACATCCACTAATAAGGGATTTTAAGAAAATTGAACCCTAAAGGGATAAAATAGGGGCTGAAAGTTTATATGGTTTTTTTAATCGGCACCGATTTTTATAATATTTGAAATTCAGACTCCTAAACATATTTCATTGAACACATGTTTCATGGTTTTTTAGAATTCACCCCGTAAGGGTTCAAATAAGCGGGCGAAGCTGCGCGCGCCCACTAGTATTAAATAAACGTTTACAAATATCGTTCTATTATAAAGTATTAATTACATAATGTTTTCATAATATAATATAGGTTGACAATTATTGCAGATATTTTATTTATTAATCAAGAAAATATGGAAAATTACCTTGTTATAAACTCTCAATCTCTCTCTTCGTCCTCAGAGAAAAATATATAATATTAAACATTAAATTTAATTATACTTATCAAACATTAATTATACTTACGTTTTGCATTAGAAAATAATTGAAAAATAAAAATCAAATCAGATTCACGCTGTATCCCGTACGCAGCAGGGTAGGCAGAGGGAACCTAGTGTTAAGACACTCCGTTCCCCACTCTCTGCCGAATTCTGGAGGCATTGCGTGTTGAATGGCAGAACTCAACGCCGCGCTTTGCTTCGACACCAGAACGAAGAGATGGAAATATAAATTTAAGTGAATATTTCATCTTCTCGAGTGGGGTTCTTCTTTATATTTTTGTTTTACAACAATGAACTTTTTGTAACACTGTAAGTGATAACCGTGCATTGTGATACTATTTAAGAAAATGTTACTGTATATAAAATTCATTTTTGGGCGAAACAACAACATAATTTTACACTTCAGACTCATTATTAAATTCCACACACATTTTCGCACAAAAAACAGATCTTCATTTTTGTCATGTTAACTAAAAACGTCTTCACTCCAAAACGAAAGGTAAGTAACTAAGTAATATGTTCAAAAACATCTCATTTGGCCATCTGCACTGTTATTGCATTTAGAAACAATACATCTACGAAAATAAAATTATTGCATTTGGTTTGCTTTGTATACCGCCGCAAAATGTTTATCTATAGTAAAAAGTAGACAACTAATTGATATTTGCCGACTCCTGGTCATAAACCTTAAATAGCGTTTATTATTCGGCATTACTGTCGAAATATCTTAGAATTTATTTTTGATAAATTAATTTTGTTTATTATAATTCTATCATATATATTTCTTTCAATGCAAATTCTTAAAAGTTGCGTAAGAAAAAAAGATTGCGGCAACCGTTATCAAAAAAAAACGAGAAAAAAAAATCAAACGAACAGAGGACAAAGAGAGAGAGAGTATATTGAAATGTTATTTTCCATATTTTCTTAATTAATAAAAAAACATACGCAATAATTGTCGCCCTTCATTATCTTAAGGAAACATGATGTAATTAATACCTTATAATAGATTGTAGCATTAATTAATAGTAAGCATTTATTTAATTAGATAATTTAGTCGTTTTAAAATGATAATTTAAATTAGTATTAGTATTTAGAAAACAGATTTAGCAAAGACTTAATATCATGGGTTCATTATTTCACTTGAAAAATAAGGATGATTTCATATTTAAATAGTGTTTTGTATGTTCTTAATATGATTATAATCATCATTTAACAGGTAAATAGCTAGAATAAACATTAATTTTAAGATTGACCTTCTATTATATAATATTTTACTTTAAAACATAAGGCAAATCGCGTATTTCATCGTCTATTCTCAGTCAAACGGAATCAGAATAAAATATTTCAAATGATGGCAACCTTTGCTTGCGGCAGCCATTTTCCAGGCAACCATGTGTTTTAATGATGACAAAAAAATAAGCTTTAATTTGATATATAATTCATTAAAAAAACACATGAGTGCAATTATTCACATTAAGTAACCTCTTTAAACCAGGCAACCCTGGACTTGCGGCAGACTGAGAGCTGGCAACCATTGTTTTTCCAATTCCTTATGCGATTTTCTTTCAAATGATGTGCGATTCACATAAAAAACATATGAGTGCAATTTTCTCCAAAAACGAGTTACGAAAAACATTAATTAAAGGTGATTGCGGCAGGATTCTTTTAGGCAACCCTAGTGTAATCTATTCTGCTATCATATATCATTCTTAAATATAAGTTTCATTAGAAAATCTGATCCCTACAGTTTTAAACGATGGGATCTCCACCTATATGTAAAATATGCCGTCCACAAGAGGGTAGACGTAAATGTTAAAACACCTTACCGCATCGGTCGACGGCAGCGAGCGCTTTCACATAAATAAACTAAATACGTATACTTACTATAAAATACATAAATTAAATTAAATGTATGTTTGTATATAAGTGATAAATATATAAATAACACATATTAAACAAACTATAAATGTAAATCATAGTTCCCCACAACCACCTATTTAAATACAACACAAGTTCTAAATTAATATATTTAATTGTTACATAAAATAATTGTAAATGCGGATTGATTTTGACGAGGGTCCCCTTATTGCTACAAATATGTCAAACGCCCGGTGTCCACCCCTGTCTGTCTGGTTGATGGTGTAATGTAAATTGTTTGGATATAATCACGTTTTGGCAATAGGATATGGGATGTAGCTGTAAGAATATGTAAATTCCCATATTCTTACAACTAATTTATTTTCAAATTTGAATCTAACAATATTTTCAAATATTTCAAAGTATTTTAACATATTTAAAATTTATGCTAACATGCTAATTAAAGAAAAATATATCTATAAAAAATTGTAATCCGCTGTATTCTATTTTGTGCGTTTCTGTATACATATTATGTTGGCCATAGTAACACAGCGGTACAGTGGCGGTGTAAGTCGAGGAATGTAATATTTAATATTTTCATTTCCTCGTTCTGGTAACCATTCAAAGTGTGGCGTTGAGTTCCGCCACTCAACAAGCAATGCTTCCGAATGATATATAATAATATCAGCGTAAAGCTAAAAAAAGAATGAGGGACTGTATGGAATGAGTGAAGCAACAGTGTAGGTGTTCAATAAAAATATCACAAAAAGAAGGGGTTTTAATGCATTGAGTGGAGTTGAGTTCTGACTTCCGCTATTCAATTTGCAACATCTCTGTCATTTGTTTGCCAGAGCTGCTATGTGCTAGCAGGTTTGCGCCGTACTGCGTCAGGATCAGCTTTATCCCGTAAGGTGAAGAAAATAATATAGAGTATAAAAAAATTAAAAATTATATAATTGCTAACCTTGTAGCACACTATAATATGATTTTGCTTTATACAAAATATTCAAATGTTAACCTTGTTTTCCTTTATCACTAAAAAATAGATTTTTTAAATATATTATTTATTATCCTATCACCTACCTAACAAAACAGTGTCGAGTCGTCTAATACTAATCCACAAAGTTTGAAGGGTGCTCTACAAACTTTTCTCTTAGCTATTTACTCTGCAAATTACCTGTAACATGTGATGTCACTTGCACGCAGCCGCCCTCACGCAGTCTGAACTGCGGCAGCGGTTAGGATATCTATACCTGTACACGCACTGCACTGTACCTGTACAGCGGTTGTGGGTTTAAATCTAATAATATTTATATTTGTTACTAGCGGCTCCTGTGCAGCTTCGCCCGTTTAATCTATAAGAATATTTGTTTAATATTATTTACGGAAAATGGTTGATTATTTTAATATGGTTATGTATACTGTCATACGCTAAATGAACCGTAATTTAAATTTTTTGGGGATTTTGATTTTGCACGCAGCATCGTATTTAATTGAGAATATAACAGCAATTCAACGCTTTCCTTGCTATTTTTAAGTTTATCTCAGTATCCATTTAATAGGTACCAAATTTGGACACCGGATAAACCGGATAAATGTGTAAGTAGATTAAACATCGCCACTTATTAGAATGACGAAGGTGCAATATATGAGGGCTCCAAGAACACGTCATAAATATATAATATTTGGAGCTGGAAAATGATTTATCGCATCTATAAGTAATAGTTACGTGTTTGAACTGAAAATGTGAAAATCTACGGAAAAAAGATCAAGGAGGGTGGGGAGGAATGATCATCGTAGCGCAGCGGAACAGTGTTTGTCTGTAAACGTGATGGTTGTGGGCTTAATTCCCCCTTGAAGAACGTAATAATAATAATACTACTAATATAATATGTAGAGAGATAAAGCGTGAAACTAAGTTAAGTTAATATATTAATACTAGAATCCCAGCTTCCGTCTGCCCACCCTGTTTTACCCATGCGGGATACGACATAAACCTGAAAAAAAAAAATTAACAAATAATACCTTTCGATCTACGTTTTAAACGAATTTACACCAATACTACCAATTTTATAATTATAAATTATTAATTTCGCAAAAAGTTAAATCCATTTTATCTGTAAAATTATACATAATTATGATTAAACCCACACAAATCATGTAAAAGCAGACAAATTATTGTGTAAACAATGAAAAATAAATTAATTACTATTAAACAGTATCCAGGTCCAGTATCCATAAATCTGATATTATTATATTGTATTACAGCGATTACTCTGTCCGACTGAAATAGGCTATAGATAGATAGCTGACTTTTCGAAAGTATGGCGATTTTAAATAAGGCTAGATATTTTTTACATTTTTAAGTGCTATTCCATATTTAGGAAAGAAAAAATTAAGGTAAAATTAAAGTAGAAAAATGTGTGAACTTGAATGTCAAATATTCTTAATAAAACAAAATTTAAAAGGAAATCAAGGACAAAACAGAAATTTGAATCAGAGGTTTGTTTTAATCGGGCACTACAATAGAACGCCGTGACGTGCGCGCGATTAAGATGTAACCGTAGGAATAAACGGTATTTAAATATTTACAAAAAATAGAACTAAATATTTTTTGTTAGTTTCAGCTAGGAAGGTAGGCAGGAGGAACCTGAGGACCTGGTGTTAAAACACTCGGTTCCCATTAAGGCGCTTCCGTTGCCGTTCTGTGATAAATGGCGAAACTCGACGCCGCGCGTTTCCACATTACTTACTAGAGCGAGGAAATGAAAATATAAAATATTTCATTTCCTTAAAGTCGCACGCTTGTGCCACTGTGCCGCGACTGGCCTCGAGTAATACAATAATAATAAAAAACTAATTGAAGTTAATCTGAGCTTAACGCTGTATCCCACACACAGCAGGGAAGGAAGAGGGAACCTAGTGTTAAAACACTCCGTAGTGAAATGAAAATATAAATTTAAATAAATATTTAATTTCCGCGAGTGGGGATCGAACCCACAACCAGTCGATTTTACATTCAATTGCGCCTACTACCTGCCTCCCTACGCCACGACTGGCCTCAAAACTGAAACTAAATTATTCTCACTGAAATATCGCTATGTAAGTATATCTATTTTATATGTCAAAAAAAGTTTTACTTTCCATCTAATATGAACAATAAAGAACGTTCTATTAACAAAATGCTCAAACAAATCAAAAGTAAGGAAAGCTTTAGCTCTTAGTATTGGGTGTCGAGCATCCACAAGTACACAGAACCGGGAGGTGAAATTTCAAGCTCGACTCAAGTTTCCTCAAAGACGCTACAAGTAGTTCCTCAGTTGACTCCAAAGTTATTTGATCTTAGACTCACGGTACTAAAGACAAGATTGGCCCAACATGGTAGTCAAATGCAAGTGCATTCTGTATATGAAATAAATCAGCTTCACGCTGTATCCCGCACACAGCAGGGTAGGCAGAGGGAAGCTAGGATTAGGACACTATCCACTTCCCGCCGAATTTTGTTGGCATTATGTGTTAAGTGGCGGAACTCAACGCCACGCTTTACCTCGACACCAGAACGAACGAAGAAATTAAAATATAAATTTAAATAATCATTTCATTCCCTCGAGTGGGGATCCAACCCACTACCAGTCGCGCTTACAGTCACTATGTACACCACGCCACGCCACGACTGGCTTGAATGGAGTAGGGGAGAGGGGGGCACATTCGAACGATTTTTAAACTTTGTGTCATATCTAAAAATTCTACAGTTTTTAACTTCTTTACTATTTCACAATGCTTAGTCCAACTATTGTGCCACACAATCGTAGCATCATATGTAGAAAAATATATAAGATAAAGGTGCAATATCAACTTCAGTAGCAGTAGTCAAATGTTCAAAGCTGCCCCCCTTGCGGGGTAGCTTTGAACATATACGGGGCAGTTTTGAACTATCATCGATATATACCTATTTTAATATTGCGGCCGGTCGTGGCGCAGCGGCACGAGGTGTGACTGCAAAACCGACTGGTTGTGGGTTCGATCCCCACTCGAGGAGATGAAATATTTACTTAAATTTATATTTCCATTTCTTCGCTCTGGTGTCGAGGTTAAGCGCGGCGTTGAGTTCTGCCGCTCAACACGCAATGCCTCCAGAATTCGGCAGAAAGTGGGGAACGGAGTGTCTTAACACTAGGTTCCCTCTGCCTACCTTGCTGTGTGCGGGATACAGCGTGAAGCAATTTTTTTTTTAATATTGCGATTGTACTAGCACTAGTGTGAAATAACTTTAATATTATTAATAGACTTTAAAAAACGTACAAACAAAAAGGTAGCTTTGGCTTCCTAGAAGTAATGAACATTATGGGATCAATCATAGAATAAATCTAATATTATGAAAATAAAACAAAATATTTTTTAAATAAACAGCTTACTACCCTAATTTGAACTTAGAAAAATTTAATTTAAAGGAAAACATAGATGTAGTATGTGACGTAACCAACAACTGAAATTGGGGGAAGTAGTCTACGTAAGAAATAAAAATCAGCTTTACGTTTTATACCGCACACAACACGGTATGCAGAACCTAGTATTAAGACATTCATTGGCAGAACTCAACTAAATAAATATAAATATATAATAAATTTAAGTAAATATTTCATCTCCTCGAGTGGAGATCGAACCCATAACCAGTCGGTTGTACAGTCACACTTCGTGCCGCTGCGTCGTGACTGACCTCAAGTCTAGTCTTCGTAAGACTTTTGAAAAACTAACGTAGCACTTGTCCTCTTTCTCCAGAAAGAAAAATAATACAAGCTACTTTTTTACTATTTACAGATGATGAGACATTCGCTAAAACGAAGTCTCCAATATTTATTGTTGTAGTCTAATTCCACTTCGTAGTCTTCATGCGCACAGATTTCAGTATCTTCATTCTCTTTACAGTAAATTGTCACTTCTTCTTCTGATTCCAAATGCATTTTTGAGTCAGTTTCTTATGAAGAAAAGTTAATTATAGTTTTGTTTTTCTTTCGCGGTATTTTTTTACATATAATAATATTCAAAAGTATTATTTTGTTCAAAGCTGCCTCAGTGGTAATTAAAAAATTACAAACGTTTGTTTTTCAAGTAAATGTTTAAAAATTGTAGTGATTTCTAGTTTATTGCATGATATATGAAACATTCTAATTAAAAGAGGAAAAAATAAAACCATATACCTTGAATTGGATCCCTGCGATCCTTACGCGCTTATTTAAAAATGTATAAAATTTTACTCAAAATCAAACACTCCTCGTAACTCAACAACTGGTTCACATATATCAGCGGTGACAAGTGACACCTGTGCAGATTAGTGCTGCCACTAATCAAAAAAAATCTACCAAAATTTCTTTTTAAAATAGCTCTGTTAACACATATTTTCAAAGGTGCCCCTGTTCAAAGCTACCCCCCTCTCCCCTACTTATACATTTCATAATCAAAGTCGTGGCGCAGTGGGTCAGTGTATATTCGACGGTTGTTGGCTTTCGGGGGAATGATTCTAGTGTAAATTATTTTAATTTCCTCGCCGTGGTAGATAAAACGCGATGTTAACTTCCGCCACTTAACACGCAATGTCTCGAAAATTGGCCGAAAAGGAAGGAACAAAGCGTTTTAAAGCTGATTTATTTTATTATTTATTTATTCATAGACATTATGGTGTAGTTGGAAGGCTTGTGATAAAAACTGACGATTGTGAATTCAAACCCGTTTAAAGGAATATACGCTTATATATTTCTTCAGTTCCCATTTTGGTTACACGTTTCGGCGCGGTCAAAAGTTAAGTCGTTTTTTGTACTGACGATAAAAAATAGACTTTAAGGGTAAACGATTTATTTAATGACAGTTCACACTCGATATTCTTGATATCACTCTTCTGTATCTAACTATAATCTTAAAGACGGCTATATGCGGGATACAGCGTGATACATAAACCTGTGCACAGAACGAAAGAAAGGCACAGACGAAACGACTGGACTTAGAAAGTGTAATATTTGGCATTTTATGGAGTGCAGGGAAACTCTAAAAGGAAGATGTCTCAAAACTTCCATTCCAAGATTTTCCATTTTACTAAGTCTAAGCAAATAAAATTACAGGCTACAGCTATTAAATTGTCACTTCAATCAATGAATTAACTCAACCTTTTTGTATCCACTTCTGGACGTAGATTTACACCAGGGTAAGCCATGGCTTCCGGTCCTCCGCGTTCCGCATTCAGTCAGAGCCAGTAACCTTCTTCAGGTCTTCGGCCCATCGAGGTAGAAGCCGCCATAACCTACTCTATCACAATAAAATAACGTACACAAAAGTTAATGTACAAAAGTATTATTAAATCTGCTTTCCGTAACCGCCGCCAATTTGTTCGGTTGAAGCTTTAACCACTATGGATCGTTCCGGCGAACGCGTGGCCATTTTGCGGTTCGCATTCTATGACCAACTCTTATTAGTGTATTGAAGCTGTTTTTTCCACGTTGTATCTTGTTCTATGAGCAAATATATAATCGTCGTGACACAACGGCACGGCGTCTGGCTGTAAACTGGACTGTTGTGGATTCGATTTCCACTCGGGGAAATGAATTATTTTCAGTTTCTGGTAAAAAAATAAAGCGACTTACATTAAGAAGACTTACATTAATATTTCTCACTACAGAGTTGAGTTTTTTCAATTTGTCAGGAAAGTCAACAACAATAGACGCCTAATGTGAAACTTCAAAATATTTGTTAATATATAAAGATTTTTCCGTTGTTCGCTTTCAGCCAAGCTTTCGAGATAGTGTAAACACAATAAAAAACCCCACTAAAGAAAAAAATTCTTACTTAGATAGCGTACAAAAATTTTAACGTAGCGAGGTCAAACCCACGCCTCTTGAAAACTGACCACTGAGGTATACGTTCTATAGTGGAAGCCCTCTACGTACACATTTTTATACGCCATATAAATGAGTACATATTGTATGTGTTTAACATAAGATGTTAAACACATACAATATGTATTTATAATATTCTTAAGTGACTAGTCGTCGGTAGTTGTGGGTTTGATTCCCACTCGGAGAAATTAAATATTTATTTTATTTCTTCGCTCTAGTGTCGAGGCAAAGCGCGGCGTTGAATTCCGCCACTCAACCCGCTATGCCTCCAGAATTCGGCGGACAGTGGGGAACGAAGTGTCTTAACACTAAGTTCACTCTGCCTATCCGGTTTATTTTTTTATGATATTCTTAATTGCTCTAAATACGTATATAAGAGAAGATACAAGCAAAAAACTATTTAGAACGTTGCACTTATCACTACAAAAGATCTATTCCTGTTAACTTATGGATGTGAATAAGTGCAAAATAGCGAGAAAAATAATACAGTAGAGCATTGAAAAAAAAAATATACCTATATATAATAATAAAGATCCCGTCGGTAATTTGCGCCTTATAATTTAGTTGTAGCAATAATATTTTTTAAAGCTTATTGCTTAAAATGTGTCAGGCGCTTCTGAAATTAGGTAAAATAAATCTAATAGACCATTCATTATTTTAAGAAACAATAACTAGGTTAATATAAATTTAATTCATTATAAGGATTAAATATTAAAAATACAAAAATTATATATATATATAATTAATTATAATTTTTGTATTGACCGAGTGTAAGATAAGTTTGTAAAATGATAAATGTGTGTAAAATGAAATATATTTTTATAGCTTAACGCTGTATCTCCCACATAGCAAGGTAGGCAGTAGGAACCAGGGAAAATGTGAAGTGCATAAAAAAACCTAGTGTTAAGACACGCCGTCTAATCTATAAGAAATATAAAAATTACACGAAACGGAAATCGAACTTACGGACATCTGGACTCTGCCCGATTGTGCCACTATGCACGAGGAATTTAAGGATATTTAGTTTAGTTTCCCATTTTATTAATCAGATTATGTTTTATAATTCAAGCTAAAAGGCTTCACTATGTTTTATTAATGAAAGTTTGAAACTTTAAATGTATTATCTTAATTAATCGCGACGCAGCGGATTAAACACACTTGTTAATATTGGAAGTTTAGTAAATATTTATTATTATACTATTACAATGTTAAAATAAAAAGTAGCTTAAATACTGTTTTTAGTAGGTTGGCTTACTTTGGTAGGCTGAGGAAACCTACTGTTAAGGCGTTCGGTTCCCCACTTGTACCTACACCATTATCGAGATATTGTGTGTTGGCCGCAACTCAGCGCAGTGCTTTGCCTTGTTACTTGTGCGAAATAATGAAAGTAGTACGTTCCCCGAAATGTGAATCGAACCAACAACCACTCCGTTAGCAGTCAGACGCTATGCCTACTCCACGACAGCCTCCATACACTTAGGAAGCAGCTTTTCAAAACTGAAATTCAAAAGCCTACAAAAGCGCTATCCCGTTATAACGATAAATCACGTGACTCATTCATTCTACAAAATGGCGGCGGCGGCAGGTAAGGTGAGAATGGCGGAACCAAAACGCGAATATTAAAAATGAGGTTGAACAAATTGAAGTGATGCATGGATTCAATGAAATCGTGGTTTCTTTTTGCCAATGTTAACAGTTGGAATGTTTTTACAGGTTTTCCAGTTTGGAGCTCGTTGCGAGTTGGAATTTGTTGAGAATTTTTTTTAAAGATAGATAAAAAAAGAGAAACATTCAAAGTGAAAATTAAGCGACGCATGGCGACTGAGTGTCTTAACACTAGTACTTATAATGGGGTAGTCAGAGGGATCTGACTACCCCATTATATGCGAAGAAATGAAAATATTTAATTAGAGCGAGTGGAAATCGATTGCTTATACAGTAAGACGCTGTGGCTGTGCCGCTGTGCCGCTGCGCCGCGACGGCCTCAATTTTGTTTTTTTTTCAGCTTTACGGTGTATCCCGCAAACAGCAGTTGGGCAGAGGGAAACTAGTGTTAAAACACTCCGTTCCCCACTTTTCGCCAAGTTCTGAAGGCATTGCGTGTTGAGTGGCGGAATTCGACGCCGCCCTTTGCCTCGACACCAAAGCGAAGAAATGAAAATATAAATGTAAATAAATATATCCTTTCCTCGAGTGGAGATTGAACCCACAACCAGTCGATTTTACAGTCACACTTTGTGCCCCTGTGCCCCGACTGGCCACAATTTCAGAATATTGTATTATTGAGGCCGTCGTGGCACTGTGTTCAAGTTTGTGACTGTGAACGTGACGGTTTTGGGTTTATTTCCAATCGAGGGAATCATATATTTAATGTTTTGGTAACAAGACAAAGCGTGGAAAGTGGAATAACGGGAGTGTCTTAATGGGAACAGAGTGTCTTAACACTAGATTTCTAGGCTCCCTCTGTTTACCTTGTTATATGCGGATACAGTTTGAAGCTGAAAAACATAAGTAAATAATGTTTTGCCATTATGTTAAAATGAAAGTATGATTTACTTAAATTAAATAACTTCTCTCAGGTGTTTCCTGCATAAAGTCAAACAAAACATACTAAATTATTTTAAACTGCCATTGTTACCAAATGCAATTATACATAATATATTTAATTATTTAGTATGTATATAGTAGGTATACATTTCTGAACTTTTGAACATTTCTGAATTTTTGGACTCTAAAAATCGATTCCCCTATCAACTACCTTCATCATACATCACTATTAAAACCAAAAAACTACATGGGAAAATAATGAAAATTCAACAGATATTGATAGCTGATGATAAATCATCGTACATCCATGAAAATCCGTTTACCCAATGACGCTTATATGCGACGACAAATGTTACGCTTTGTATTTACATACAAATGTGCATGTACAGTACGGTCGACGAGTCGTGACTCGTGCCCGTGAAGTTAGCTAGATGGGTGCGCGAATTTGATTTTAGGATTATTCTTACTCTTGATTTTTTTTGCCATAGTGAACAATGCGCAAACGTTCAGTAAGCATAACTTCAGAGCGGCCACGACTCTTCGATCGTACTGCATGGACTGTATACATTAAGCTTATACTTGAATTATGTTTTACTATTTATATTTTGCTAGTGTCCGCCTGCAACTTCGTCTTCGTGAACTATAAAACATAATATTGTGTTTTTCCCGTTCCCCTAAGAATTAACAAATTTATTCGTTGATTCGTTTGTTCTGGACGCATTACGTGTTGAATGGCGGAGAATTCAACTTTGTCTCGATATCAGAGCGAAGAAATGAAAATATAAATTTAAATAAATATTGCATTTTCTCAAATGGGGATCGACCCCACAACCAGTCGCGTTTACAATTTGTGCCCGTATGCCTGGCCTCTTCCTGGTTCCCCAAGGAACTTCGAGTAATCCTCTATTAGGGCTCAACTACACTCTTTAAGAAACTTGTGTGTCAAATTTCAGCATTCTGCGCCGTGCATGCCGTGCGTGTAGTTTCGGCTGTGCATTGTTTACCGGTCACTCAGTAACTGACGAGTTTTTTAAATATAAATTAGATTTATTTTACCCCATATTACCAAGCCCGTTGCGCGTTCAACACGCATTGTTGTGAATTTGGACGGAGAGTTGAGTATGAAATGTCCTGACACCAAGCCCACTCAGCGGAAAAACGATTAAGCCGAAAAAGAAATATACATACCATTTTTTTTATAGAAAAGGATAAGGCAAACGAGCGTTCAGGTCACGTGATGGTAAGTGGTCACCGTCGCCCACGACCCCGCACAACACCAGAGGAGCTACAGAACGTACTGTGCGATTAGAAAATTCGGCGACAGGTAACAGGTCAAACAGTCCTTCAGATCACTCCCCATGATAAATGCGATAGAGAACGCACAGCGAGGGGACTTCTCTACGCAAAACCAAAGTGTCAAGCCTTTCACAGGTCATTGGGTCCCCAATGATTCGAACGGCTCTAGCTGCGTGACATTACTGATATCTAATCAATAATATTACCCGACTTTTCAGTGATGTCATCGTGACGCAGTTGCAAAATATTCCACTGAATGCGATTGTTGTGAGTTCAAATCTTATTTTAGATTGATTCACGGCATTGAGGTCTAAAAAAAAACGTAATTTTTTAATTTTTATCGTTGTTTCATCTAATACTAATAAATAGTTTAGGGTTTTCTGATTTGGAAACGTGGTTGGAGGGATTGATGACACACATAAAGATTATAATAAAAAAGAAAATAATAAAATCCTAAGACGCGCACTTCTTAAAATTTTTCACTTTAGATTTTCCACGCGACGTATGTTTTGCAGCACGGTGCGACGCGACGTTTCAAAGATGGTCAAAATCACGTTCAAAGTTTCCTTTACAAACATACATACATAAAAGCATGTAAAAAATATATATTATTTCTTTATCAGAACAAACACATTATAAAATATAAACATGTGTATTGTGTAGTATAATTGGATCGAACTTTTCCCGGTAGCGAACTTACTTATATGAAACGAACGACTTATTAGTTATTCAAGTTCTTAACTGATAACGGTTTCTGAGTATGAAATGAGTAATACGTACTATTTCTTTATGATATGGGCTTATATAATTTCTGAGAACCTTTCAGATTTTAATTTTTTATTATTTTGCATATGTATATATTTCTGTTTTAATTTATTTTAAGAATTTCAATAAATATAATTTCACGTTGTTTCTCGCATGTAGGAGGGAAGGCAGAAGAAACCTCACTCACCGTCGAATTATCTAATCTACTCTCTGCTAAAATTTAAGGCCGTCTGATTATAAAGCCAACGGTTGTGGGTTCGACTCCCTCTAGTAGAAATTAATTATTTTCGGTTCCACGCTGATCGGTTTATCGCATTTACAGAATGTGTTCCAATGGCGCTGCGGTGGCTTCACTATAATAACAAGTTTTAAAATACATATTTTTTTTAAATCAATTTATATTCTTTTAGCGTCGCGCTGTATATCCCGCATATATCAGAATAGACAGAGGGAACCTGGGAACCTAGTTAAGATACTAAGTTCCCATTATGAGTGGGGGATACCGCGTGGAGCTGATATATTTTTTAATTTGATTTATATAATATAAACCTACATTATAAATAGAATGAAAGCGTGAATAACATAATTGAATATAGTTATTATAATTATTCATACAAAAACTAAGTAGATTCTGCGTCAAAATCCGTCGGTTTGTCCAACACAACATATTATTTAATATTACGTGAAATGGACCGTTATAATCGTTTACCAATAACACTAGAAATGGGTGATTAACACAAACACAAACAATATTAATAGATTCGGCGCCAAATATATCAATAAAGGACTGTTTATTTGCTGTTACAATATCTTTATCTGTCGTATGTTAAGAAGAATGTATTGCCACTCCCAAAAATAATCTTATTAATTGTTTAGTTCTTAATTTCTAGATGTCATAGATGAAATAAATGTTTTAATACACTTTTATAGCTTACGCTGTATTCCGAAAATAATAGAGTAGGCAGAGGGAACCTGGGAACCTTGTGCTAAAATACTCTGTTTCCTATTAAGACACTTCCGTTCCCCATTTGGGTCGTCTTGAAATAACTATTTTCCCGCCCGCAGAAGGGAAGCTAGACACACCGTTTCCCACTTTCCGCCGAGTTTTGGAGGCATTGCGTGTTGAGTGGCAGAACTCAACGCCGCGCTTAACCTCGGCACGAGAGCGAAGAAATGGAAATATGAATTTAAGTAAATATTTCATCTACTCGAGTGGGGATCGAACCCACAACTAGTCGGTTTTACAGTCACACTTCGTGCCGCTGCGCTACGACTGGCCTCAATAAAATAATAATAATGTATTAAGATTCAAGGTTTGCATGAGTTTAGTTATTTTTTTATATTTAGTTCTTGAAATCGGTCCTTTTTAACGTATATTTTTTATTTAATTTTATTTAAGCTGTTTGTTATTTATATATAAATAAAACTTTTCCATTAATAACTAATTAAAAGACGTGTTTGTCACACAACATCCAGAACTACTAGGCGCATAAAACCCATATATGGCATGTAAATCCGAAATTTTTGCGGCAAGAGAAAAATAACGGGATTTTCAATTAGTTGCCTACATGTAGATAAAATGATGACAAATACTTAATGAAATATCCTTTATTGTTTTTTTTAATGATATTTTACATAATTAATATATATTTATTAATATATATTTTTAAAACATAAAATTTTTTACATAGTATAAAATTTAAGATAAGCGCTGGTTTGAAAGCTTCTAAGAAACCGACAAATAAAACTAGGACGGTTAACAATAGACAATAAAAAGGAATAATTTTTTACAAATAATTTTAAAGTCATTATTTATTTTATCATTATTTATTATAATATGTGTTTTTATATTGAACGCGAATATGAGATATTATTAAATTATACTTACTTACTTACTTACTTACTACTTTTTTGTTCCAGTGTCAAGCTTAATCACGAATTTAACATATCTAATAGGCAAAGAGAATCCAGTCTCTCTATTTTAATTCCCACGTTATTTGGTATAATTTAAAAAAAGCAAGGTCGTCGTGGTGCAGGTGCATAAGCGTGCGACTGTAATCTCGATGGTTGTGGGTTCGATACCCACTCGGGGGAATGAAATATTTAATATCTTCATTTCCTCGCTCTAGTAACGAGGCAAAGCGCGGCATTAAGAATTCGGCGAAAAGGAAAAAGAAGTGACTTAATGGGAACGGAGAGTTTTAACGCTATGTCCCCTGGTTCTTTTGGCCTACCCTGCTATGTGCATGATATATGAAATATAAAAAATATATATGGTATTGTATCTAATATTCATTTATTATTATTATTATAACACACATATTAAACATATTAAACTTCGTATTACCGTTATTAAAGAATAAACAATAATCCACTTCATTAAATAAAATGATAAGTATGCGAGTCATTTATTATTTCTTATCAAGACCCTTTCTGACCTCCTTGGAACATTAAAAGTACATACAGCAAAAACATAAGTATTTTTATTTATTAAAATTCCTTATAAATTATACACTTTCACAGTGCTGTATCCCGCATATAGCAGAATAGGCAGAGGGAACCTAGTGTTAAGATACTCCATCCTCCGTTTTTTTATCTTGTTACCAGAGATTGATAAAGAAAATAATTCATTCCCCCGAGTGGGAATCGAGCTTACGGTACCACATGACGACCTTCTTAAAAGTAATCAATCCAGATTGATTGATTGCGAGGTAAGTCAAGGGACAGGGGCACAAGCTCGCGACTGTAAACACGACAGGTCGTGAGTTCGATTATCACTCGAGGAAATTATATTTTTTGTTGACTTCTGCCACTTAACACGAAATGTCTCCAAAATTCGGCGAAAAATGGGGAACGGAGTATTTTAACATTAGGCTTCAAGGTTCCCTCTGCCTACCCTGCTATGTGCAGGAATCAGCGTGAAGCTAAAAAAATCTAGTCTTTCTTCTTTCATTTCTGTTACAACTTGGAAATAAAAAAATATATAGCGGTCTTCAATTTAAAGTATACGTAGGTAAAATTATAATTAACGGATATCTAGATTTTACTTTAAAATACTATTATATATCCGGTGAAAGCAGGAATTAACAAATTTAAAATATTTTAACATTATAAATAAGTAAGTACATGACTAAACTTTCTAAAATTCCAATAATCAATCCATCCATCAGCTACCAATGTACGCCATTGTTGGACGGGCCTAGATAAAAAATTAGGCGCCACTGCAACTGCCAGGTATTCATGTGAAGTTAGCCGCGCATTCCTTCATTGTTAAATGCATTGAAATGCAGCTATATTCACTATTGATTTAAGTTAATATTCCATAAAATATACTTATATACTTATTGAATAAAGTCTAATATGTTTTTTATATTTTTAAATTATTATAAATAAAATATGTTCAATAAAGTCTTTTAAAAGTTTTAATAAAACTTTTTAAACAGTTCCGTTTTCGTGTAGATAATGCGAATAAATTAAGAAGTACCACACGGTGTAAGAAAATGACAGACCGCGTGGGCTTTTTCAATTCGGCCAGGTTATACTCCTGTCAACCGAACGCCAGTTGCACGTTATCCGCCGTGAGGGGCTGTCGTGTCGTCTTTTCAAATACAAAACTTTTATCTTAACGATATAAAGATAAAAATATGTTTAGAACACATCGAAATTACATGTAAATGTGTAAAAACAGTGTTTACGCGTGTGTTATGCAAGTTTAGTGGCAGTTTTTAAGTGTCTTAGTGCATTCTTTTATCTTTAGTGATTCATCTTGTGAACAAGAAATTCTGTTTGTACCGTGTTCTTATATTTGTGTACCTTAAAAGGAATGTATTTTGAATGCCACAAACGATTTGAAATCTACACTGCTGAGATATAAGGTAACATTTAATACATTAATAACAATTATATCAACTTCAATAAACGTGGCTATAACACTGACAATCTTTGCTATCTTTTTACCGCCTATACTATACAAAAAATTGCACAGATTAAATAATATTTAAATCTGCCCGCACCGGTACAGCGTCTGACTGAACACGATTATGAGTTCGATTCCCAGTAGGCGATATGAATTATTTAATATTATCGAATTCTCTCTTTGGTAATAAAACAGCGAGGCGTTGAGGTCCGATAAACAACACGCCGCAACATTTCCAAAAATTAGGTGAAAAGTTGATTAACGGAGAGTCTTAACATTAGGTTCCCTTTGCCTATTTCACTATATGCGGGATACAGCGTGAAGCTAACAAAATATTAATAATATTTAAGTTGTACCACTAATATCTCGCCGCGGCACAAGCAAAGATATTAGGTTACACAGCCAAAGGTCTCGGTAAATGGCGAGAGCGAGTATTATTTTTAATAATAACTAAGCTAGGGTTCTTAAAGGCACCTGTGCCATTTCTTTGTCCGTGATTGTGTTTAAGATATGTTTTTAAAACCGGTTTTACCGCTTGGCCTTTCCACGAATTTATAGTGCAGATGTTACCTAGTTGGTCATTTATATATGGCGTTTTAATATATTGTGGAGTACATTTAGTTCTACATATTAATAGACAGAGCGCGGCTTTGAGTTCCGCTACTTTAAACACACAATGTCTTGAAATTATTTTTTTAAATTATTCTTTGTTATGTACGAATAATTCAACCCTTAATTTAATCCAGGTGCTTATTTTATTGTATAATTTGATTCATAAATATTAATAATGGAGAAAACAATCTCAGAAATATGACTAATATTCAAAAGGATTTCTCGCTATCTATGGACATGGTCTACGTATAGAGCACCCTTAGTTATCTATCTGCATGTCAATATTAATATTGTAGTGCTGTTTATTTGGTTCAACGCGCGAATCTAGGGAACTAGTTGGTTTCAATTTAAAAAATCTTTATTGTATTATATACTCCATTTATTGATTCATAAATATTTATAATGGAACAAACAGTTATATAAATATGACTAATATTTTATAAAAACGTTAACTTCAACGAATTAGAGTTGGTATTTTAAGTCGTCTAGAATATCGGGATGGATAATCATTTATTAGAATAAGATATATTTGTATCTGAAATTACAAAATTACGTAACTTTAGTATTAATCTACATTTCTATACTGTCTATACTTCTACACTTTATATTACAAAACCGAAGAAATTGCTTGGTTTAATGTTTATTTCAGGAATTACTGGTTCGTATTGAAAAAAATATTTAGTGTTTTAAGGTAGATTACAACACAAAATTATTATTAGGTAAAGAAGTGGAAAAGTGGGGAACGGAATTGTCATAATGAGAACGGCATTTCTTAATACTAGGTTCCCAGGCTTCCTCTGCCCTGCTACGTGCGTGATACAACGTGAAGCTAAACATATAAGTTGCTCTTATTAATTGCATTTTATTAATATAGGTAAAATATATTTTTCCACTTTGATATGTACCTAACTCTAGAATACCTCAACAATTACGGAGCGATACGCATACGGCATAATTGCAGTACCTACAGTCTATGCAACTAACCTACTTGGTAACATGAATTATAAAAAATGTGTTATTTTATATATGGAAATTAGTTTTTTTTTGTATTATTTTATCACAGTTAGAGTTGATTTTTTTTTATTTTACACAAAATTATATATATTTAAATTTACTACATGTTATATTTAAATTGATAATTGGTCTCGTTTTAAAAAAATGTATTATTAATTTTATTTACATTAGGCAGGTTATGAGTATTGACGTATAGTTGGACAGTGTTTGGATGCAATGTTATTATGGGTTCGATTCCCACTTAGAGTAATTAATTATTTCCGTTTCCTTGTTTTGACAACAAGACCAAATTCGTCGTGTTCCGCCACACAACACGCAATGCCTCCAGAATTCGACGGAAAGTGTGAAACAGAAGTGTCTTAATAGGGACGGAGAGTCTTAAAACTAGATTACCATTATCGAATCTCAGGTAATCTCTATATATAATAAGACAGTAAAAATATTTTGTCTGTACATTTAGTATTTTTGACTGAAATGGATAGAGGGACACTTAAAAAGACTAATAGAAAGCAAAAAGATTTTTTTTGAATTTCTTGTCTGTCTGTCTGTCTGTCTGTCTGTCTGTCTGTCTGTCTGTCTGTCTGTCTGTCTGTCGACATATTGTTGTCCGCATTTTTCTCTGAAACTACTGAACCGATTTACTTGAAAATTTCACCAATTGCTTTGTTTTAACTCAATTTAGGTTCTAAAGTTTGGTTCATCAAAATCGGTTCATTAAAAAAAAAGTTATCGTCATTTGAATGAACTCAAGGCATTAGCTTGCCAGCGAATGTTATATAGAAATCGCTAAAGAATGACGTTCGAAACGTCTGGGTTATATGATTGTTGATAAAAATATATATTTTTGAAGCACTATTATACAATATTTTATACAATAAAGTAAACAAAATTGAATTGTTAGTACAGATTACCTTCATAAATCATAACAGTTAAGTTGAAATCGTAATTAATTCAACACAGAGAGAGATAAAGAACGATTTGATCTTCGAAATCGAAGTCGAGCTGTAGGTTTTGGCGGCAAAGTTCAAAGTTCTAAAATCTAAAGGTTTTAGTAGTATTTTTGTAGTAGTATGTGTTTACGTTATTGGTATCAAAGCGTAACTGCCTCACACGAAATATAGATATGATTAAACATCGTGAAATGAAAAAAAAAAACTTACGTCTACACTGTTGCTTAAATTCTTTAGGTATGGAATTAAAATATTTTACCTATATGCTATTTCCGTAAAAGGAGCGCTGACGCGCTTCTCTTCTGTTCTTTGTTAAAGGCCAAAGTTGTGGCTGCAACGCGACTGGTGTGGGTCCGATCCCCACTTGGAGGATTGAATTATAATTTAATAATATTTTCATTTCGTTTAATAATATTTTCATTTCGCACATCAGTCACACATTATACGCAATATCTTAATCCTTACATTACAACATAATCTCATAATCTTACGCATAATCTTTACCCTGCTAAAGGCGGGATAAAGCGTGGATCTGGTTTTGACTTTGTGTGAACCGATTAAAATAAAGTCCAGTCCAGTTGAGGCCAGTCGTGGCGCAGCGGCACGAAGTGCAAGCACTCGAGGAGATGAAATATTTACTTAAATTTATATTTCCATTTCTTCGCTCTGGTGTCGAGCGAACGAGAACACGAAAGAACGAGAACACGCAATGCCTCCAGAATTCGGCAGAAAGTGGGGAACGGAGTGTCTTAATACTAGGGTTCCTCTGCCTAACCTGCTGTGTGAGGGATACAGCGTGAAGCTATACGATCGATACAACAATCGATAGTATCGATAAGATCGATACTATCGATTGTTGTATCGATAAGATAGAATATTACAGATTAAAGTAATACAAAATTATATTAGAAGTCATTAGAGTTGTCAATCAATTCTCCTTATTAAATCAATAATCATGTATTTTAAGCGGGCGAAGCCGTGGGCGGGCCGCTAGTATCGAATATTTCATTTCAAGAACGAATCGAACCCACAACCTGTCGCGCTTACAGTCGCAAGCTTGCGCATTAAACCGGTTTATTCCTTATAATAAAATACTTTTGTGACATTACCCAAGAAATATACTCTCTTGAACCATATGAATTGATACGTTTCAATATTTCATAAGTTAAAGCATTTCTTGACCTCTCCTCGTATGAGAGCGATGGTGAGACGCTGTATTTCCGGTCTTTAGGACCGATTTCGTTTTAAATATACTTACTTACTGTGAAAGTAATATTTGTAGAGTGGCTTCATATTTGTTTTATGTTATCGTTGAACTATAATCGGTATATCTTTCTGAACGATATTTGTTAGCTTAAATCTATTTTTTTCCCGCATATAGCGAGGTAGGCAGAGGAAACCTAATGTTAAGATACTTCGTTTCCTACTTCCCACTCAATTGTTGAGATACTTTGTTTCCTACTTGCCACCCAATTTTTGAATTTTTTCAAAAGTAAGTGAATAAATGAAAATAATTCATTTCCCCAATTGGTAATCGAACCCACTCCACGACATCAAATAATATTTATATAGGAGCTCAATATTTGTTTTATTTAACGCTTACTTTACTTTTATTTTTACTATTGTATTGGACCGAATATATCTTCAAAAAAACGTCGCAATAAGAATATTTTTTATATTGCCTTTAGTGTTTTTTACTCACAATTCATGCCAATGCATAATTCAAAAATCCTTGACCATATGATTCACAGCAGATACGAATAAAAAAAAGCCACATAGGCGTGTCACTGCCTACTAAGCGTTCCATTGAGTAATGTGCTATAGTGTTATCCTGTAACTTCTGCTATTACATTATAAATAAGAAATATACAACTAAAATTGTAAGAGGAAAACAAAGATAATATGAAAAGGATTATAGGATATCATTAATATAGGATAAGCGAGTATTTAGAGGAACCTCAGTTATTTAAAACTTCGACAGGTTATAATTTTATTTATTATATTTTAAGTCTTTTTATTATAAATCAAATCAAAATCAGCTTCACGCTGTATCCCATAAACAGCAGGGTAGGCAGAGGGAACCTAGTGTTAAGACACTCCGTTCCCCACTTTCCTCCAAATTCTGGAGCATTGCGTGTTGACTGGCGGAACTCAACGCCGCGCTTTGCCTCGACACCAGAGCGAAGAAATGAAATTATAAGTGTAAATATATTCTCTTTCTTCATACTCTCTTTCTCTTCCTCGAGTGGGGGTAACCCACAACCAGTCGATTTTACAGTCACACTTTGTGCCTCTGCGCCACGACCGGGCCTCTTTATATTATATTTCTTAAATATTGAAATTAGTACAACAACTAACTCTTAACGCGATGGTGGTTGTGTGGGTCTTCACTCAGTGATCCTGATCACTCATTTTACCCGCTGGAAGATAGTGCGGCGTTGAGATCCGCCACTCAACACACAATTTTTAGAAAATTGAGCGGAATATTGGTAACGGATTGTCTTACTAAACTCTACTAGTTTTGCTTAATCTTTCCTATAATGAGCAGAAAAAAGCGTGAAAGTTAAAAATATACAAAGTTTCCCAAAAGTAATATTTAAATCTATAACCACAGTTTACGTTCAATCACGTTCGAATTGCGAAACGACAGCGTTTTTACCATATATTTAGATATTGAAAGCGTTTCGCCAAAAACGTAATATGGCGTAAAATAATTCAGTCTTTTTCCTTATTCTGTACTCGCGTGTTTTTACTAACTTGACAACTTTAAGTTGAAAATATTATTAAAGCTGACTGTGATAACTGTCAAAACAACAACAACAACAATAAAATAGTGGGTCACCAATCCACCTAATATGGATATCAAAGAAAAGGACTTATTTGTAAAATAAAATGCAATAACACCATAAAAAAATTTGTCTAAAGTGGAAAGACTTAACATTAGGTTGCCTCTGGCTACCCAGCTAAGTGAAGGATCAGAATTTTAGTGACTGTCGTAAATAAGTAAACCAAATCTATTTTCACGAACCGTAGCGTTTGGCGCTCCTTTCTCTCTGACTACTCCGCTAGGGATAAAGCGTGAAGTTAAGTTGAAATTATTTTAACGAACAAAGAAACTTTTCACATAGACTTGTATTTGTATTATATGACAGGGAAATAAACCCTAAGTCGGCATAACGTTCGCCAAAAAACTTAAAAAGATCGTACTAGAAACTACGCTTTTATATTCAGTAGCTTTGTAAATATCAGTATCATTTGCTATGATTGATACGTTGGTTTTTCGGTAGACAAGAAAAAAAATGTTTTTGCATTGCCTAATAAAAGCCAAAAGCTTACAAAAAGGTAAGTTGACTGTAACCGTGAAGGTTGTCGGTTCTATCTCCACTCAAAGTGATAAATTATTTTTATTTTTCTGCCCTGCTAAACGAAGTGCAGCGTTGAGTTCTGTCACTCAACGCGCGACGATCGAATTTAGTCCTGTCACCAGGTCTTTTTGCCTACCCTGCTATATGCAGAATGTGAACAAAAAACCGATCAATCTTTATGCGTAATTTATTATCGATTTCAATACCTTCGATAAAATAGCCTAAATTACTCCCCCACTTCGAAATGATCGCGTCACTAAGAGAAAGAACTTCATTAATACTATTTCAGCCTAAAACTCGACGGAAATCAGAAATAGAAAGGAAAACTTTCAATTAAACTTGCAGCTAATTGTTCTTTGGGCAGTTCGCAAATAAATCAATGTCTTGACAAACTCCCAAGTTGCTGCTGAAAACATACTTTTTCCTGTAAAACTAAGACCAGACCGGTCCTTTGGGTATCTTCGGGTTGGACATTAGATAGTGTGAACTTCTGCTATTTCTATTATAGTTAAGGTTTTTGTAAAGTCTTTTCAATGTGAAGCTATGAAGTTGAAACGATATTAGAAAAATAAGTAGGTCAATTTCATTGATTTCATTTTAGATCTGCCCGCGACTCCGCTCTCTTGATATACACCATTTTTATTTGATCTTATTTATATACATATATTTGGGGAGTTTGATTGGTTATTTTAGTTATCTAGTTATCTATACTGTTTTAATTATACCCTGTTATAAATAATAGTGTATTTAGTAGAATAGTGTTTGGTCCATCTATCTGAGCGATAGATATTCGCAAGCGGTTATCTCTGTATTTCCCCGCGTAAATCTCGCGGAATATCAAGATAAAAAGTAGCCTAATTGTTGTCCCACCGCTGTCTTCCAGTGAATACCCCACAAAAATTCAGAGATTAGCCTAAACAAACAGAAAGACAGAGAGACACAAAAGTTAAGGCTTAGACTAAAATATTTGTTAAATCATATGTACTGTATGCATTTCACTCAATGGGCAGACAGGACAGGACTCAATGAACAGACTACCACAATGTCTACTCTCGCCGACGGCTGCCGTAATAATGACGTGTTACCGTCACGCGGTGCGCACTTGACAGTTTGTCTGTATGTAGCTTATACTAGTCAATGTATGTATGTATGTTTGAGTCACTGTATGAAATAACCGAATTTATGAAGGATGAGTTTATAAACGCATACACTACAATATTCTCACACGGTCCTCCGGACAATAAATGCAAGCACAATACAATTTAATTTTCCACCACAGGTAGCTGACTACTACAGAATGGTTTCTAAACTGCAGAGTCCATTATAACTTTAAATTCGGATAGACTAGTCTTTTGGAAAGTCCTGTACTCGTTTGCAATATCAGTTGATGAATAATCGATTATTATTTAATTGATTAGTATTTCATTAAACTAATTCAAGTCCAAAAACAAGTGAAATAAAGCAGGATTCGCATCAATGTCTCTTTGGTCCGTAATGCTCTAGTTTTATTAGCTTCACGCCGTGTTCCGTACACAGACAGAGCCTAGTGTTGGGTATTATTTTTAAAATCGTTTGTAAAATTTTGCGTTTAATATCTATTTACATATATTTTTAAACATTTTTTAAAGTGTTATTCCACACTTAGGAAAGAAAAATACTTATTTAGAAAACATAAAAATTTGAACGTAGCGGGACTCGAACCCGCGCTTCCTGGATGAACATAAATAAGCGTAACAAGCGTCTAAAAATTTCGGCGTAGCTCGATGAGAACGTATGGCTTAGCGGTCAGAGCGCCTGGTCGGTTTCCAGGAGGCGCGGGTTCGAGACCCGCTACGTTCAAATTTTTTATACGTTTTCTAAATAAGTATTTTTTTTCCTAAGTGTTGAATAACACTTTAAAAAAAGGTTAAAAATATTTAAAAAAAATTAGTATTCTCTCTTGCTAAACGTATAATTCTTAGTAATTATCTTTGGGTAGCGTAAATTTGTAAAAATCTCCCTACAGAGATGCTAACAACATAAATAAGTTGTAACAAGTGTATAAAAATTTCGACGTAGCTCGATGAGAACGTATGGCTTAGCGGTCAGAACGCCTGGTCAGTTTCCAGGAGGCGCAGGTTCGAGTCTCGCTACATTCAAATTTTTATACGTTTTCTAAATAAGTATCTATTTACATATCTAGTACATAGTATATTATAGATAAAAATACATTTGCCTCAAAAGAGCGTCAAACCTACGACCTTTAAGTAACGTTCTATTACACTTTACACCACTAAAACTCGTAAAAAGAAAATCATTATAAGTTCTAAAGGTGCAATACCGCTCGTAACATCAATGCATCTGGTCTTTTTACCTTCTCTACAGTATGCCACACACATGCCACAATAATACGTTGTGATTCCACTGGCTTTGGTAGCTTTTCAAATAATTGGTTTTCTTAGTATTTTATTTTATATTTAATTGAATTTTTTTGATTGAATTTGACAACTCACAATACAAGCGTGTAATTATAAACACGATAGGTTGCAGTTTCGATTCCCACTTGACATAATGAAATATTTAATAATTTCATTGCTTGCTCTGAAATGAATTTTCATTTGCTTGCTCTGGCAACAAGGTAAAACTCGGCGTTGAATTTCTCCACTCAACACGAAAAGCGAGAAACGGAGTTCTCTGTATTAATGAGAACGGAGTGTCTTAACACTAGGTTTCAGGATTCCTCTGCCTACCCTACTATGTGCAGTAAACAGTATGAAGATATTTAGAATAACACAAAAATATTAAAAATATAATTTCTATTTCTTATCCTATTTTCGTGTCTTAATGTATCTTTGTTTTTTCAGATGAGCAAAACCGATACGATCCCAACTCTATGCCTACACATTTCGTTATTATTTTCATTGTTACTATTATGTACACTTACAAAATAAATTATAAAAGTTATTTGGTGGAAGGCGCTAATCTCAAGAACTACTCGAATTGATAAAGTATTTTTGTTGAATAGTCCATTTATCTAGGAATGTTATACAGACTAAAGGCATCGGGCACGAATGAGTCATGCGCCATTCACAATTCTCAGTTATTTTTTGACCATTTGGAGCCGTAGGTAGACTGTAGTAAATAGACAAAATAGGCATCTCATACAAATCTCTACCATTATAGTGTGTCAGGCATCGCTATGTAGTTTAAGGTGTATTTTCTATTTTTTATCCCTCCTTTTAGTTTCATGCGGTCGTTGTAGCTGCAGCGTGTAACGTATCAACAAAGTGCTTTCATTTGCATTCGATTTTTCGATATATCGCGTGAAATTTTTAAAGATTGCCCTACGTGAGGTAGATGCAAAGTATCGAGTTCCAATATATCCCCGCTTTTTGTCACCTTTCATATTTTTACGCACCATGTTTTGGACGAAGGAAAGTAAGCCTGCTTGCTAAGCCTATGTGTTTTAGATGTTTTGTGTAAATGTCATCCACAGTTACGTCTTTTTGCTTAACTCTGTATCCTGCATAAACTTGATAATTGATTTTCTTGTCCTGCCTTGAAGGCACGCTCAGAGAACCTAATGTCAAAACACCCAGTGTGCAAAATCTGTAATAGAATGTGGAAAACGCAGTGTCTTATCACTCAGCTCTCAGCCTATTCCACAATCGCGGTAGATGAATAAAAATAAAACAAAACACTAAATAATAATTGTCTCGCGGTCGCCGCGTTTGTACCTGCAGAACACAGATAGTGCAATACTGGCATCGTCACTACCGATAATGAGGCACCATTCACAGAAGTCACTCATGCGTTTCATTCTTTTGATATTTTTTTTTATCTACCCGCGCAATTTCTTAGAGAGAATTTTTAGTATAATATTTAGTATTTTATTCTATTCTAGTAGAACTTAAATACAATAAAAAATCGCTTTATATTTTTGTACTTTGCTTATATTTATATAAATAATATGTATTATAGTATCTTAATGTATTAATTGCTTTCATTAAATGAAAGCCAGTTGAAGCCAGTCGAGGCGCAGGGACACAAGCGTGTGAATATAAAACGCGACCGTTAAAGTCATATATGCTGTAGCTTTCCCAGATAAATGGATCAACCATAAAAAGAATTATGAAATTCGAAAAATATTGAAAAAAGAAGAGATTAACGCATTCAACCAGTCTTTAGCTTTATAATATTACAATAGAAGTATAGATAGGTACATTGTATTCACATATTATCTATATTACCGAAAAAAATCATAATTGTGAAAAAAATATATAAACCTATTGTTTCGTAGATTATTTTACAATATGCGCTTTTTTATCAGTCTTCGTGATTGCATGAACCAACCAGACCCCGATTTTCCATATACATACCTGTTAATTATTATATCCCCCATATATGGAGATAAGCAGAGGGAGCCTAGTGTTAAGGCACTTCCATTCTCCACTTTCCGTCAAATTCTGGAGGCATTGCGTGTTGAGTAAGCCGTAAACATAAGATAGTAGTAATTAATCAAAAAATCTACGGCTTCGTCCGCGTGGTTGAATGTAAAATCTTATGACGAGTACCGTAGGTAAATTTAACTTTAACGTGATGTAATATAAACTATAAGCTTCCTTGATATATGGTGTACGCAAGACAAAAACACACAATACTACATACGACATATAATACTATAAAAAATCTTAGTAATGCTAGCACTACAAACGTATCACCGTCTTTACTTTTCTTTGTTTTCCTTATTTTGTGTGTTTCTACAGAAACAATTTTGTATTACTCTCTTTTTCTTCTAAAAAGCTTTTATTTTAAACGACCGTAATGGAATAAATATTGAAATAATTAGGTAATTTACTACAAAAATCAATACTTAAAAGAATTTCTGTTCTAAAAACGAAAATCAGGCAAATAGCCTGAAGGCAAAAATGTAACGAGATCTCTGGTTTAGACAATAGAATTTATTAGCTCTTTTTTACCTCACCGAGAAAATACGAGAGTAGTATGTTTGTGTGCTGGAATTCATGGAAATAGCAATGATCAATAACTTTAAACTGGTTGGAAGAATGATAAACCTTAAAACGCAATAAGTAGTGACTTGTTTTTACTAGGTCCAATTGTAAACGTTATGTTTGTGGGTTCGATCTCTCGGTGGAAATGATTATAAATTATTTCTTCCCTCTGGTAGACGAAGCGCCGTATTGAGTTCGGGAACTCAATACACAATGGCTCGAAAATTGGGCCGCCGAAAGTAGAAAATGGAGTGACTTGACACTAGATTTCATCTGTGTACCCCGATATGCGGAAAAAAGTGTAAAACTGTTTTTTTAACTACCGATTAAATATAATATGTACTTTAATATCATTTTTATGACTTAGATCTTAGACATACATAACTTAGACATACATCCTCCTCAAAGTTAACAACAAAACCATGAATAAAACCCAGTACTAAATTAGGGTACACAACGTATTGACCCATAGTAAACTATCGCAAGATTTGTTAGCACAGTACAGTATAATTAATGGGGCTGGTCGGACTTGTGGGAGCCTCAGTAAGCCAAGACTACGGGAACAGCCTTTGATTGGTAACTTGGTGTACCAATGTTTTCACCCTAATTGAATAACTGAAGAGTTGCCAAGATTTTTTTTTTTGAATTCTCAAATTGCCCCAGATTTTTTTTTGCGCCCGACGTTTGGATTGTTATGTTACATTTACACATAAATTGCTCTTATGGGAACTTATTACGCGAATGTGGGACGTTTTTTTTTGCTGTAACGTAATAAATTTGGGCCTTAACTATTGTGTATATATATAGGCATTCGTTTCTAAACGAATCAAACCAATTTTGTTAATATATTTAAGTACCTAGAGCACTAAAGTTGGTAATTTTATTTATTATAGTTCCGAGTTCCCAATATTATGACTTGACTTCTTCCGGATGCAGACACTATATTTTTCGAGTTAACGTGACTAGTAACTTGTGTTTAAATATAAAAATAAATAAATCAGCTTCACGCTGTATCCCGCAGACAGCAGAGTAGGCAGAGGGAACCTAGTGTCAAGACACTCCGTTCCCCACATTACGCGAAGTTCTGGATGCACTGCGCGTTGAGTGGCGGAATACAACGTCGCGCTTTGCCTCGACACCAGAGCGAAAAAATGAAAATAAATATTTCATTTCCACGAGTGGGGATCGAACCCACAACCAGTCGGTTTTACAGTCACACCTCGTGCCACTGCGCCACCACTGGCCTCAAACTGCGCCACGCTGTTGAATTACATTGCATTATATCTATTCGTGAAGAAAAACGAGTCCAATGACAAAATGACAAATTATGTATAGCGCATTAGTGAGTGGCAAGATAAAATGAGGAGGGAGCTTACGATTGACTTTAAAAAACACAATGTCAATGATACTGAAGGAAGGTCGCGTACAAAGCGTGAGGGCTCTTCAGAGAGAGTAGGTGTATAGAAGAGGTTGATTTAAGTGCAAAAAAAATTAAAGTATGGGCGCCATCGTGGGCTGTTGGTAACATGATATTAATTATAGACATGGTCGTTAAAGTCCAATCTTTAATGGGAAATGCTTGTATTTTTTTAAGTTGACGTTGTATCCCGCTCGTGACATGGGTAAACAGAGGGAACCTAAGACCCTCCGTTCCTCATTTTCTTCCAAATTCTCGAGACATTGCGTTTTGAGTGGCAAATAGTTTTTTCTAGTGAGGTTTGAACCCACAAATATTCTCAGTTAGGTATATAGCTATATATATTTCTATTTGATGTTTTAAAGTGTGAGAAAATCACTTCAAAAACATTTTCATCTTGATTATAAGTACAAGATCATTGCATTATCATGTCTTTTAATGACAAATTAATATACCTACTAATGATTATTACAAGTGGCAAAAACATTGATGATTTCCTATTTCCGTTAGCGGCCGTCGGCACAGCGTCTCATTGTAAACGCGACGGTCGTGAGTTCAATTCCCACTCGGGAGAATTAAATATTATTATTTTCTCACTCTGGTTACATAACAAAGCGCGGTGTTGAGTTCCATCATTCAACGCGCAATATCTAGAAATTTGTATTGAGCGTGGAGAACGGAATGTCTTAATATTAGGTAACTTTTACTTATACGGGTGTTATACGTGGGATACATGGTATGTAGTTATTTAAAACTGGTTAAAGATACTTTTGGACACTTACAAATTGACACTATTCATAAAATCCGTAGAAATGTAAACAGTAAGTACATATATTAATATCTGACATATATGTCAGAATTTCTGTCGTGTTTCTCCGGTTTTGTATCATTAGTTATTTTCGGGACGGGAACGAAGTCGCAGGATAGAAGGTAGTTTTATGATAAAATTGTAAAAATAGTCAATGCCATAATAAAAAATAGCTTTTAGTGCACTAAACGATTATAGATATAACAACACCTACGTAATATTTGCATATTTTGCAATTTCAAACGTATTGTTTATTGTTTTGTCATACCGGTATCTATTCACTGAACAAATATACAAAAAAAATTGTAGTAACGTTTTTTGAAGTGGTGGAATGATAGATACGAAATAAAATACCGCAATCAATTTATTTTAATATTTTTGTATATTTACATTTGACGCTAATCGTGCCACAAGAGTGCGAGCGTGCGACTGTAAACGCAGCAGGTTGTAGGTTCGATTCCCACTCGTGAATATTTAATATTTCATGTTCATTTTCTCGGTCTGGTCTCTCGCCGCTTTGAGTTTCGATTTGGGGAACATTTAGTTCAATTCCAAAACTAGGTATCTATTTTTTACTTAATAGGTACTAGCTTCATGCTTCGTTCCGGTCGTAGTACAGAGTAGACAGCGAGAATTTACTTGCATGATGTTCTAAAGCAGGGGTTCCCAACCTTTTCTTGGTCAAGGACCACTTTTATATCATTCTTGGTAGCAGGGACCACTATGCATGTAGGTATATTAAAAATTAACTGTGATAATTAAACAGAACCTTCGCCTCACCATCCCCAGTCATAAAATTTAAATTGCTCGCGGACCACTTTTAGGCTTCTGCGGACCACTGGTGGTCCGCGGACCACCGGTTGGGAACCACTGTTCTAAAGGGACACGTCCACGTCCCGTCCGAACTCGACTTTTCTTGAGTCCGAACTCATAACCATCAGCGTGTCAGTTGACACTCTCCCACTGCGCCACGATGGCCGTCTGGACCTCGATGATTAATTAAATCTATCTCACAAACAAACTCCGAATTAAATAACAAAAACCTCCCTATTACTTACACTTTTTACAACATTTTTTTTAATAAATTAACCCACAGCAACATCAAGTGCGTGTAAGTGGTTAGGAATATGACACTGCTATCGCATCTTGAGCACGCCGCGCCGAAAGGACCCTCGAACGTTTGATAAGAGAGGAGCTAGATCTATTGCTGCGTATACGATATATATCGCAAGCTGACCCAATTTCACCTTATTACTTTGTATCTATGAAGTTATCGTATTACTTTCTATCATATAGTCAGATGAGGACAGATATTTTAATATTATGGTATATTTTTTGATAGATTTTATGTGAGAAGTAAATGGGTTTTAAGGGTGGTAATTTTGGCTGATAAATAATGATCAGCTTCACGCTGTATCCCGCTCAAAGTAGGGTAGGCAGAGGGAACCTAGTGTTAAAACACTCCGTTCCCCACTTTCCGCCGATTTCTAAAAGCATTGCGTGTTAAGTGGCGGAACTCAAACGCCGCCCTTTGCCCCGACACCAGAGGGAAGAAATGAAAATATAAATGTAAATAAATATTTCATTTCCTCGAGTGGCGATCGAACCCACAAAAAGTCGATTTTACAGTCATTATTGTGCCCCTGCGCCACGACCGGCCTCATAAATAATGATTAAGTTTTATTTGAACAAAGAATAATGTATTTGTCAGGTTGTTTTAAGTATTTCTTCTTTTTAGTAACAATTTGTTTATTCATATATTGGTATAGTATGTCTATTTGCTTTGCTTATTTTAGAAAAAGACTATACTGCAAATCAGTGTCAAATATTATTGATATTTGACACTAAGTCAAATATATTGATATTTGACACTGATTTGCATTGTAGTCTTTTCCGAAGACCTTTTACCAATTTTATGTATAATATAAACAATTTACAGAGCATAAACTTATAATCCATCACTTCGTTATCCAGGTCCTTACTTGGATAACGAAGTGATGGGTCAAAAGGTTATGTCATCTACTTAATATTGAGTGGAGGAGCCTCTCCATTTGTACACTTTAACGTTACCGATATTGAATACTATAGATGCAGTCAAATCCTTTCAGGAGTGTTTACAATAGGATGAGAACTTGATGCATGGACTTGGTACTAAATAATATTATACCCTCGACTGACGCTTATAGTAAAAAAGGTACCTTGAGAGGTGCGGGTTAAATTACGCTACGTCAAAAATTCTTATATGTTTTCTAAAACTTTGTTTTTCTTAAATAAATTGAGGCCAGTACCGCTGGGAACAAGCGGGCTACTGTAAACGCGACTGGTTGTGAGTTCGACTCTAGAATTTGGCAGAAAATGAGTGACGGAAATATCTTAATGGATCGGAGTGTCTTAACACTGGCAACTTGAGATACCTTTTTTATTTATAGATATATGTAAGCGGCATCTCAAGATCGATCTCAGACTTAAGACCGATTTATAAATACGAGTCTAGGTTTCCAGATTCCCTCTGCTTACCCTGCTACGTGCGAAATATAACGTGAATTTTAAAAAACTAGTTAACAAAAGCCGTTGTGGTGTACGTTTAATGTGTCTAATTACTAATGATGGATCCGTTAAAATTTCATTCAATTTTATTCTCGTTATCATACAGCGGTCGATCGGGCAATGCAAGGCATTAATTTATGCATTACGTGGAAAAGAAATTATAATAAGGATATTCCTTGACTTTAGCGTATTATTTCCTTAAAGAAAAAGTATTGTTTCTTCTTTTTAATTTTGATCTAATAAATTAACATAAGAATACAAAAGAACTATGTATATAGTTCAAGAGGAAAATCTAATAGAAAAACAAAAATAAGGTGAGATATGAGGCCAGTCGTTTCGCAGGCGCACAAGCGTGCGAATGTAAACACGACGGTCGTGGGTTCGATTCCCACTCGAGGAAATGAAATATTTAATGTTTTAATTTCCTTGTTCGAGGCAAACCGCAACGTTGAGTTCTGCCACTCAACACGTAGTGCCTCCGGAATTCGTTGAAAAGTGGGCAACGGGAGTGTCTTAATCGAGAGGGAGTGTCTTAATACTAGGTTCTCAAGTTCACTCTTCATCGTGAAGCTAAAAAAACCAAGGTACCTTATATAAAAAAAAACTGTAGAAGGTATACATGCATATAATTACTAATATTAGCATAACTTTATTACACATTTTTTTTAAAGTAAGTGCTAGTAGAGTGGCTTTAAGTGGACAGCAAAGTGACACCACCTATCATCATTCGAGGACGCTGCCCTAAAAGTGGCCCTCGATTTGATAAGAAAAGAGCTCGTATTGTCTATACACGTACACATTGACCCAATTCACTTATTATATTTCCCTGATTATTTATTGTAACCTTGTTCCTGGATGTGGAACGAATGATACAATATCATATGTAACTGATGTATGATCGTTTCACTATTTAAGCAGTTCTTTTTAGTTTTACGCTATATCTCGTATATAGCAACGTAGGGAGAGGGAACCTAGTGTAAAGACACTCTATTCCCAACTACTACTACTATATTCCAACGGCGGAATTTTTATATTCATAATATCATTTCTGCAGTTTGTTTAAAACTTTACACAAAGCGGGATGTTAGTTCATGACGTCTCTATATATCGATTAAAAATAGGGAAAATATTTGAGTAAAAGTATAATCTAGATTCTAGAAAATATTGTCTCATTAGTGATAGGAAAGGAACATTTAAAAAATTGAAAAAAATGTCCTTATTTTATTTAAATTACGTATACTGTTTTCATATTCTAGTGGAAAAGTTATGGAAAAAGTATTTTTATATTACCTTGTAAGATGTCCTCCAGCCAGGTCTGGTGACGATAGACGCAAAGTGGCTGGCAACGGTTGGATGCGCAGAGCCGAAATGAGTAAGTACAATGGCTTGGTCAGAGACCTATGTATATATGTCCAGTTGTGGACAAAGAAATGCTGATGATGATGATGGCCACATTGCCATAATAACCTTAGGATACTTTGTTTCCCTTTCGTATCAAATATATAATATCGCCCACAATTTCACACCACCGTCGTATTTTATATTTTTATTCCTCACCAAACTACTTCAGATTGAAATTTTACGTAGTCTCTAAAGTATTTGGGTAGTAAATAGTCCTTTCCGTTTTATAGCATCTGCTCTCTCAAGGGGTTATTATATTCAAACAATAATAAGATGCACTAGGGATGGAATTTAAAGCCTTGTAGCATTATAAATGACCAGCGGCCCAAACGCGGCTTCGCCCGCTTATTCTTATTCTTTTATTATATGTAACTTATAAAACCAATCTTTACTTAAATAGTAAGTGTAGTGAGACCAGGCACAAAGTGTTGACAGGCTGTGTGTTCGATCAAAACTCGAGGAACTGAAATATTTAGTTTAATTTATATTTTCATTTGTTCTTTAACAATAGGTACTATTCTATAAAAAAATAAAGCAAATGAAAAGGATAAACAAAGGTGAAATAGTAAAAAGACACAAAAAATATTATCTTAGTGTAAAAAAGAAGGAAAAGTATTCTACCTCCGCGTTCATAATTAATTGTAATTGCATACACTGTTGGTATCTATATATTTTTTTGCCGAACAAAAGATCGTCCCAAGACTTAGTTTATGTATACAATAACCACTTGCAGAAAATGCAAAAAAATGCTTAACAAAAAAATGCTTAAAAACAGTATGTGGTCCCTAAATATAAAAAGCTTAAGGACTTCTTATCTCAATTTTTGTCACTTTCGAACAGAAAGCTGTTTGGGGTGCTTTTATTAGCTATCGTGGCGCAGTGGGATAACATCTTGACTATATATACGACGGTTTTGGGTTCAATACCCACTCGAAACAATTAATTATTGTTATTAACGCAGCGTTGGGCTCCGCCATTCAAACGTAGAGTATTTTAACATCAGATTCTCTCTATATTTCTTGGTTTACCAGGAAAAGCCTAAAGCTCTGCTTTTTAAATTAATTTTGAATTTATGTGTAATACTTTGTTAGCTAATTTACTAAAACAAAGTAAACATGAGACCGTTATTGTGGTGCATAGCTTAATGCATTATTCATAGTAAGTAATTGGTATATGTTTTAATAATTAAATTATAGTTTAAATGTTATATATTTGTATAAATACAGATTTAATGTAATAATATAGAATGATAAAAAGCTGTATTGACATTTTTCGACTCAGTAATATATTCATTAAAAGTGCATTAATTCATTCCTCTGAGTGTGAATCGAACCCGCAACCGACGTCGTTTATAGTCACGACGCTGCAACGTTAGCTGCCGCACATCACGACGTACAGTGATTAACGCACCATACAAAGGCGGTCATATACGCGTAATTTTTGAAAACCAAGTATTGTTTTGGTTATCTTCTATATTATATAAAAGGACATGTTCCTGACTGACTGAGGTAAAATGCTCGTCAAATCGATCGCCTCGTCGTCGTCATCGTTTCACGTTTCTCCCATCAACGGACAGCCGCTGATGGTAGAAACGTGAAATTTGGACATATGTTTATTTTCATAATCTGGACATCCACTAAGAAGGGATTTTGAAAAATTTTAACCCTAAAGGGATGAACAACGTGGAAATCACGTTGAAAGTATAGATTTTTTTTTAAATCGGCACCGATTTTTATCATCAGTTTTACGCTGTATCCCGCACACAGCAGGGCAGGCAGAGGGAACCTTGTGTTAAGACACTCCGTTCCCCACTTTCTGCCGAAACCGATTTTTATAAAATTTGAAATTCAGACTCTTAAAAATATTTCATTGACACGTGTTTCATGGTTTTTTAGAATTCACCCCATAAGGGTTCAAATATACGGAAAATTCTTTAAATCGCCACCGATTTTTATTAAAATTTAAATTCAGACTGTTAAAAATATTTTATTGAACACGTGTTTCGTGGTTTTTTTAGAATTCACCCCAAAGGGTGTAAATAAGCGGGCAAAGCTACGCGCCCTCACTAGTATATATACAAAAATTATAATTAAGTATTAACTTAAACAAATACTTTTGTAAAATATATATTTATATTATAAATGTCTTGCAATAATGGATTACGGATTCCTAAGTGAGATGTCCCGACCGACATCAGTCAATAATATTTCGTGAATTATGACCCATAGGACGAATCGCTGTGGGACGACCCCATTCTTCATCTTAATATTCTTCAATCATCATCATCATCTTTATTATTCGTCGTTCATCTTAATATTTTTAAATATTGAATACCTGATTTTAAATCTATAGATTTAATTGATTCGGAGAGAAAGAAAATGTTCTTCAATGACAAACTTATTCGAATACTATTTTTTAATGTCTTTGTATTAAGTAAATTAATGAAGTGTTTGATTTTAAGCGATGGTTGTTGGTTCAATATCAACTCTAAACTTGTTTATATTTTGACTATTAGTATTTTTCATTACAAAATTTAAAAAATGTGTTAAATTACTTGTTTGCCCGATTTTTTTTTGCATTATAGTCTATTTAGTACAGAAGGCCCTGCAAGAAAGGCCGGGCAAAATCGCAAGTAAAAGCTAGTATATTATAAATATTAAACTATTTAACAGATCGCTGTGATCACGACGTTAATAATAGCCCAAAGCTACCGTTTATACTATAAACCCCCGTAGAACTATAAATCCGTGTCAGTGTGTAATGAATCATGATGTATTTTACTCGCTATTGGGAATATCTAATTGGTTGAAATGCAGTATGGAACCATTATTATACGGTTTGAATATTTTAGGCAATTGAGATAATTTTTTAATTTTATGATCAAAATTATTTAATTTGGTATTTTATTACCGTGTTGGCTTTTTTAATGTATATATTATTGAGTTGTTATTGAAAAAAGGTATTGGTTAAAGATATTTTTAACCAAAAGTACCTAACCAACCTATAGATATTATTGTAATTTTGCCATTTTTTTATATAAAGCATTTTCAAAGCTTAAAAGTTTTGTTTTTTTTAGTCTCATGCTGTATCCCGCATATTGCAGGTTAAGTAAGAGGGAACTTTGTGTTAAGACGAAATATAGCGTGATCAAAATTGGAAAACGTAAACTCCTTAAATATCAATGAATAAAAAACAGAAAAACGAGTGACCCAACTCTACATTTTCTCAATCCTCAATAAAAAAAAGGTTCGTAAAAACAAAAAAAAAACAGTGAAAACTAACATAAAATACAAATACTTATATAAATGTTTGCCATTAGTCTATGAATGCTTGGAGAGCAACGTAGCAAAAATATTTGTAATAGGTACGAACACTCATACTCCTGCATACCGTATATTTTATTCATTGTTGGCCGTGTAATTTCGTACTACGGCTTTTTTATGTGAAATTTTCATTTTTTTTATATGTAAATGGTACAAAAAACGTGTCACATTCAAACTTCAAAGTATGTATGGTGAACGCGTCAGCTTTAACTACACTTGAAGAGTGGGAGACTTTTTTAATATATGTATAAATAGAGGATTATGTAAGCTGTTTCATATGTATTTTATGTTTAATGATGTACTTATTATAATATAAGGCAAGTTCAGGCAGAAGTCTAGCTATATATGGCTTCGTATTTTTGCTATGTAGTGACTGACTGACTTCTCTACGTGTTCTATGTTACTACAGTACCACCACCACTTCCACCGTCCACGTCATAGACATGAATATAACGTTTGAGTAGATGATAGGATGATAAGTCGATGATGATGGTGTTCTTTGTATTTCAAGGTTACGTTTGTGTCATAGTACTTGCAGGGTAAGCGAATGGAACGTATAATAAAACTAAAGTTCACGATAATACAATTATTACGAAATCAGTTTCTTAGATTTTATTACACAGTTACACTTACAAGTCGACCAAATAAAAACTTGTTAATAAGCAATATTTACAATAAACAAAACCATAATAATATTTATTTTTGTTAACCCCAGTCTAAAACGTTCGATACAACAAAATCTAATAAATAGAAACGCGTTTATATAATTGTATGGATATTGAATATTTCTTTCGCCCCGCAACACTCAGTAATAACTCTCTTTGAGACAAGAGTGCAATAACGGTGGCTTTTCTCAATAAGAACAATCCATTTACAGCAGTAACTTTAATATCTAAAGTGCCTTTAGACGTCTGCTTAAACAGTGGTTTTTCTACCTTGGCGCTAATATTTTTTATTCTTGGACAATTTGAAATATTTTAAAAAACTTTAGCTTCACGCTTTATAACTAGGTAGGTGATGAAAACCTAATGTCAAGACACTTCGTTCTCCGCTTTCCAAGTGGCGGAACTCAATGCCACACTTTGTTCTTACCACAAACAATAAATTTAAATCTTAATTCTCACGTAAAGCGCGGCGGTGACTTCCGTCACTCAACACGCAATGCTTCATAATTTGGCGGAAAGTGAAGATCAGAAGTGTCTTAATGGGAATGGAGTGTCATAACACTAGGTTTCCTCTGCCTACGCTTACCCTATACGGCGTAAAGCAAAAATATTAATTCTCACCAGTAGTGATCAAACCCGTGACCGTTGCTTTTACAGTTACATATTGTCAGTGAGCAAACACGATGACATTTACACTTAATGTCATAAAATATAAATAGTATTTTTTTATAAAACTTTTATATTTCAATTTTTATCTCAAATACTGTAGCAAAACAAATGGTTAAAAACAACACGTCATGTCAAAACAAACAAACAGATGAAAAAATACGTTGCTAACATTGATTTCCATTTTAACTAAGTTCGAGTTAGTATAGTTAAAATATGCGTAAAGAGTCACTAGCAGACTACTCATGCTTAGGTGAGTGAAAAAATGAGAAGGCGGAAATAAATAAATAGCATATAGCATCACGCGACATCCCGCATATAGCAGGATGCCTGGGAAGCTAAGACCTAGTGTTAAGACACTTCGATATTTCGTCCAATTTTCTACGTAGTTTAATGCCGCGAATCTACGGCGTGTCAACGCCGCGAACATACGCCGCGTCTTATCTTGCCACCAGAGCGAAAGAAAGGAGAATAATTAATTCCTAAGAGTGAAAATCAAACCTATAGTATTCGCGTTTACAGTCAAACCGATGTAAGCCCGCCCTACCGTTGTATCACGAGGACCTCTCCATGGAAAGAAAAAAGGGGACCACTCCTATTTGCAATTACATAATTAAATAAATATGACTGAATAGATGTTTAACATTAAAAATCATAAAAATAAAGTATATTTATCATTAAAGTATAATTATCAATTCACTTAAGCTCAAATAAAGATGGTTTTCTTTTAAAGATATTACTAATAAAAATATGCATTACTAAAATCGATATATTGCAACATAATCTTTTAACGTATTTTATTTATATCAATGTGTAAACAGCTTATCAGTGTTTATCAAATACCTTATTTTACCCACGCGATTTTAACCCATACAGTGTTAGAGATAAGCACAAATTTTGTTTATTCGTTTTGTTTAATAAAGTATTAAGGTAAAGTCGATGGGCAGGGCCCTATCTGTTATCAGACACTATATCTTATCACCGACGTATTGATGTGTGGAGTATTCACGTACCCCATGATTTACGAAATGCATTTAACCTATTTGTAAAAGAATGTGTCATTATATATTATTCTTTTTTATTTTTCTTTTCTTGTAGCTTAACGCGCGGGTTAATTCACACTACGTTCAATATTTCACGTTTCCAAAAAAAAAAAAATTTTCTATGTGTGGAATAACACTTTCAAAATGTTAAAAATAATATACCTACAACTAATTATAGACGATAAAAAAGGAATCTCAGAAATTAAAATTTTAAATTTTAAGGTGTCCTTATATAAGATATAATCTATATCTAAAATTAACATTTATATTTAATATTGATTTTAACCATTTAAATTTTTTTCAGGTAAATACTATGCTCTGAACTGAGTTAACTCGGTTGGTCAGGTAAATAGTAATATTATACTGCATGACTTAACTTTTATTGAGTCATACTTTTAGGAGATTTGATGCTACATACAAACATACAAAAAAAGAATTAATATATGAATTGCATACTGTTTATAAGTATTATCTAACATCCAATACTTTTTCTTACCTACTCTAAAACCATATTCTTTGATGACTTGAGTAAACAATAATATAATACGTAACAAATTCAAGATGGCTTTGAATACAATTCAGCGAAAACCTCAGGTTGGAGGCAAATTGAATCAGTTCAAGATCGAGAATACAATTTCACAACATTTTACCTCTCAATTCAAAACTCGTAAGTAATTGTTCAAGTTAAAGATTTGTTCTATAAGAAATATCTTCTTATAATAATTTATTGGTAAAATTTTGTAAGGGAAATTTAAAGATTAGTCGCTTTATTGAGTGCAATTATAATTATAATTGAGTTATTATAAACTTCTTAAATAGATTAAGTTTGATTTTGTTATTTTGAACATTTTTAAAGTATTATTCCACGCTTTGGAAAAAATATACGTGTTTTAAACAGTATTGTTGATTTATTTATTTACAGTGTATTGGAGGTTAGGTAAGAAATCATATTTCGCTTTGTTTACTGTCAATCATGACTAAGAACTCAAGGAAAACAATTGCTTGATGAACAGCGAAAGCGAATAGCCATAATTATACAGGGTGGAAGTGTAAGCACCACATTAAATGATGATAAAACAAAACGCCATTTGTAAGGACGACGCACGCACACATAAACCTATCAAAGGAACACCGCCGCACACACCTCATTCCGAAATCAAGTCGTAGGTATTGACGATAAAGTTCAAAATTGTTTAACCTTTAGTAGTATTTTTGTAGTAGTAAGTGTTTATGTTATTGGGATCTATACGTAATCGCGTCACACGAACTACAGGTATGGATAAAAATCGTGAAATGAAAAAAAAATCCTACGTCCAAACTGTTGAGGCATCTTGATTAATTTCTTTAGGTATGGGTTTGAAATATTTTACCGAATATGCTGTTTCCGTAAATGGAGCGCTGCCTCTTCCACCCTGTATATTCTTTATTGCACTTAGTACCTAACAAGGGTTGAACTCATGGAAATTGATTTTTTTTGACATAAAGTCACTTTACCAATAGTTTTACCAAATGTATGACAAAATCGACCTTGCGTAAATTAGTTCTAAATATTGTGACATTTTACACTAATGGTACAGTGAAAAGATAATTTGGTTTGTACAAAATAATTTTTTTGGTTAGATTGCTCTCAGTTTTTTAATTTGACCATAAAGACCATTGAAGCTGACACAGGTAAAATTTCACAATTTTTTTATATTATTAAAGTAAAAAAATAACCAATGTTACTTAATTAATAATTTACTTAAAACAAAATTTATGGAAATCTATTTGTAATAAACAAAGCCACAAATTGCAGTAACAATTAAGATAGCCTCACCCTTTAACCTGCTCTCGTTAACAGTACTACTTTATAGATATAGGTTTGAAGGCTAGTGAGATTGCAAATGAGTTAAGACGTACTGGTAAATGATAAGAAAATGAATATAGGTACATTCATTTTTATTTAGCTTCACGCTGTATCCCGCACGTAGTAGGGTAGAAATAGGGAAGCTGAAAAACTAGTGTTAAGACACTCCGTTCCCATTAGGTAATATACTTCCATTCTCCACTTGCCGCCGAATCATTGCGTGTTAAGTGGCGGAATTCTTTGCCTCGTTGCCAGAGCGAGAAAATAAAAATATTAAATATTTATTTTCCTAGTAGAAATCGAATCCACAACCGTCGCGCTTACAATAAGACGCTGTACCACTGTTCCACGATGATTATAAATATACCTACATACATATATGTATGTGTTTTTGGGGCGTTGAAATCTTAATTCTTCAGAACATTAATTATTAAGGGACAATGCGAATGTGGGAACCGCTCAGCGTAATTTATTTGTTTTTTGAATACAAACTAATTCCTACATATTACAATAAATCTTCCAAGTTCCCTTTATAGATGGCGCGGGGCTTCGACAAAGTTTTATTAATACCCTCGTTAAATTCTATTTGTGTCCTTTTTGTTTATAACTTACGGTTAAATACATAGTTTTCGTTATAGGTTTAAGAGATAATGGCGTTGAGACGTGTCTCAGAGTGTGAATGTAAGATATTGAGTTCAAATTTTGAGAGGTTAATTTTTCTATTTGCTGTAGAGAAATTTTGTTCTTAAAATAGGTAAAGGTTAGGAAACATTTTTGTAACCAGTAATTGGGAATCTAGTGTTAAACTTTCCGCCAAATTCCGGAGGTATTGCGTGTTAAGTGGAGAAATCCAACGCTAAATATTTAATTTTTTCGAGTTAGAATCGAACCCACCGCGACCGGCGCAGGAAATATATTGACCAATAAATAAAGACAAAACAAATATTTTGCAAAGTTATACGGGAGATATACCTTAGGACACCTTTCTTCAATCCTACACTACTTCTGTTTTAATTGACTTGAAATATTGATTTTTATATATATCACATCCTTATATCAATATTAATAAACAGTTATAAATAAAATGTTGATAAATATTCTTTACTCTATTTAAGGCTATCAAATATTTTAAAACATAACATTCTTCATCAGCCTTCCGAATTCATCATAATTGTATATCCGATTTCCGGCTTTTGGGCTTAAGTCTAGACTTACTTTCCTCTTAATTCGTGGCATCTTAAACAACAGAAATAATAATTGGCACAGTCCCAAGGTACAAAAATATGAGTTGGTGTTGCTTTACGTTTTTTCCCGTATAGCAGTGCAGATGCAGGGAACTGTTAAGACATGATAGTGTTACGTCACTCCATCCCCCACGACATCCCACTGCGCCGACTCAATACTACTACTATATAAATAATATAAACATAATACAACAAACACGAAACAGAAAATATCCGTATCCCTATTTGAACAGCGTAATTGAAAGTTTAGGCGTACCGCAAGGTCAACGCATGCTTGTTCAAATAAGCAATAAATCTATTGTTGTATTTTAGCCCGTAGGAGATTGAAACCGCAATTCTTCGGGGAGACCAAGTTTTGCGCAATGCCTCCAAATTGTCAACAAATTGGATTATACTGTAGTGTGTGCGTTGGTTTTGGTTGAGTGTTAGGCATATTTAAATTATTTTCATCAATAGCTCTGATAGATAAAGCATAAATAAAAATATCTTAGTGAGAAATCACTCTGTTCTTTCCTATATATTTTGGAAATGAAACCGCAATTCTTCGGGGAGGGCAAGTTTTGCTCAATGCGCACCAAATTGTCAACAAATTGGATTACACTGTAGTGTACGTTTTGGTTTGGCTTATGTGGAGAATTGTGCTCTTTGTTGATAATTTAATTGTGGCAAGCAAAAAATAAAATAAAATAAAAGCTTAGTTATAATTATCATGTTTAGATATATCATATATGGGTAATTCTAAGATAAGAGGTTTTAAGTCCATAAAGAATATGGCCAAGAAGAAAAGTTGCAGTTTTTTCATTAAACATTATATTACGATTTTTGTCCTATTTATGTATCTATTCACGTAAGGGCAAGTCACTTTATGTAAATTTTATTGTGTTTTACTAGGCCAGGGTAAATACATTGGGCAGGGTAGAGACACCACTTCCTTAACAATACTTAAATATATTTATTGAAATTTATATTTAACACACTTTAATTTGTTTACTGATACAAAGAAATTAAACTGAAACCGACAGAGTGACAGAGCAGGGTAGATATTTTTTTTATATATGAGGAATTTCAGAAAAATCTACTTTGATTAGACATTTGTGACGTTATTTAATAAAGTATATTTAGGTGACGCGTTTCATAGCAAAGAATAACTACTTATACAATAAAATCTATATTTTAAACTGATGGCCGCATTATTTTCTTCTTATCGTAGAATTACCCATATATGAATTGTTGAGGTACCCGTGGCGCAGCGGCACAGCGTTTTATTGAAAACGCGACGGTTATGGATTCGATTCCCATTTGACGAAAATAAATTATTTCTCACTATGATAACAACTAAGCGCGGCGTTGAATCCAATATTGAACGCACAATGTCTCAATGTTCTAGTTTATACTATAGCGTGTCTCTTCAAATACTAGAAACAAGAAATCTGTTAACTCTTCACTTAAAACTACTTTATTGCTTTAACTTAAAGCCACGGAGTTATGGAATGTTCCGCAATACTTCAACTAACTTAGTTAAAATGAATTCGTCTTAAACCGGGACAATTTTATTAAAATTATATAAATGGATATGATGTTCAAGGTGAAAATTAATTATCTGAATGTTGATGATTACTGAAAAAAAAGTTATTTATTTTCATTTCTCCACTCTGGTAGGTAAAACGCAGCGTTGAACTACTCAACGCGCACACAATATCTTGAAAATTATTCAATCTCACGGTTGAATGTCTTCTTAACATTAGGTTCCCTCTGCCTACCCTGCTGTATACGGAAAGTAAACAAAAAAAACCGACCTCTTTTCTAAAATATTTGCCAACAACACAAAAGACGGTTATTGGGCCAATAACTACTAACGCTAGAATGATTCACAATAGACATAATAAATATTTTATGAACGTAAAAAAACGAAATGTATGTCGCATTCTCTAATGTGAAGCTAAAGTCTCTTTTCCATTAAAAATCTGGCAAACTAAGCAGTGTATTGTTGTAGCAGTCCAGCCTTTGTGACATGCTATCTGTTATACTTTTATTTATGTATGTATGTCTGTGTATAATAAAATTGTAGCCATCTCATAAACTTTAATGGGATATGCTTATGAAATATTGTAATATGTATTTTGGTCGATGTTTCTATAGGAGTGGTCTTGTTTTCATTTTATGGAGAGAACAAAGTGATTTCTCGTTTTGTATAAATATTTTCTACTGGCAGGCGAACTCTTCGCCGTACTGCCACTAGCTGGATTTTTTTCTAGTCTTAAGGGACTCTGTTACCCACTTTGCGCCCAATTTCTCGAATTATTTCCAGTTGAATGCTTTTGTCTTGTTATCAGAGCGATAAAATGAAAATATTAAATATATTCATTCCCCCGTGTGGAAATTGAACCCACAACCATCGCGTTTAAAGTTAGACGTTTGCCACAATGATCTCTGACTAGATGAATATTAATAAAATTCAAATTCAAATTCAAATAATTTTATTCAAAATAAGAAGTTACATGCTTCATTTTTTGAACGTCAAATTTACCACCAGTTCACTAAAATTAATGCCTCAGACCTGAGAAGAACCGGCGCAAGAAACTCAGCGGGACCTATTTTTTAAAATCAATTCTAAACAAATACATATTTAATTATTTGTGACAATGATACCTTTGAAACAGACTGGAGCGAGCATTTCATTCCCAAGGCGTGTTATCATTTACAAAATCATTAATTTGGTAATAACCTTTAACACACAAACGTCTTTTCACAATTTTTTTAAATCGTGATATAGAAAATTCTCTGACGTTTTCTGGGATCCTATTGTAAAAGCGTACACATTGTCCCATAAAAGAATTACGGATTCGATGCAACCGAGTTACAGGTGCACCAAGATTATGCTTATTTCTAGTGTTAATATTATGAAAATCACCAATTTTGGTAAAATTATTAATGTTTTTCTTAACATACATAATATTTTCAAAAATATATTGCGATGCAACTGTCAATATATTAATTTCTTTAAACTTTTGCCTTAAGGAGTCTTTAGGGCCTAAGTTATAGATTGCACGAATAGCTCGCTTCTGCAGGACAAATATCGGTTGGATACCGGCTGCATTACCCCAAAGTAAAATCCCATAGGACATAATACTATGGAAGTAACTGAAGTAAACAAGTCGAGCCGTTTCTACGTCAGTTAATGATCTAATTTTTTTGACCGCGAAAGCTGCAGAGCTAAGTCTATTCGCCAATCCATCAATATGGGGTCCCCACTGTAATTTGGAGTCTATGGTGATACCGAGAAATACCGTAGAATCGACAGGATCTACGGGTTCACCATTCAAGAGTACATCGGCTTTAACAACTTTCGTGTTAGGTGTTCTAAAAATAATACATTTAGTTTTTTTACTATTCAATAGTAAGTTATTAACACTGAACCAATGTACTACTTTCGAGAGAGCATTGTTTACATCGTCATATACGATTTGTCGTCTTTTTATTTTGAAAATCAATGAGGTGTCATCAGCAAACAATACTATCTCATGATCCTTTTCAACTAGATATGGTAAATCATTAATATATATTAAAAAGAGAAAAGGACCAAGAATAGACCCTTGTGGGACCCCCATGCCGATTACCGAACCAGGAGATTTCTTGCCATTCACATCAATCCTCTGAACTCTGTCAGCTAAATAAGAGGTCAGAAGATTGAGTGCATGTCCTCTTATGCCGTAGTAGTGTAGCTTCATGACCAATGTTGAATGCTGTACACAATCAAAGGCTTTGGACAAATCACAAAACATGCCAAGAGCATCCTGCGATCCCTCCCAAGCCTCATAAATATTCTTTATAAGACCTATACCAGCATCTGTAGTTGAACGACCTTTAGTAAAACCATACTGTTTATTGTGCATGAGATTGTGTGAATCAAAATGCAGTAATATTTGATTTAGGATAATTTTTTCAAAAATCTTACTGAACGAGGGTAGTATAGAAACAGGTCGAAAATTATTAGGATCAGATGTACTACCCGATTTAAATATAGGTATGACTTTACTAAATTTCATTAGGTCAGGAAACACACCATACTCTATACAATTATTAAATATAGTTGCGAGGTGAGGAGCAACAGCGTCTATTATATAACTAATCAATTTGACAGAAATACCCCATAGATCTGACGTTTTCTTGATATCAAGGGACTTAAATGTCTTAATGATGTCCCTTGAATTGACTGATTTAAATTTGAAATCTACATTACATTTATGTACGCTCTCCTTAAGTAATGATTCAGCGACAGTTGTGGAGGATATAAGTTTATCGGTTGTTGAAACTGGAATATCAGCAAAGAATTTTTCAAATACACTTGCAACTTCTTGATCTGAGCTGGTTAAACCTTTGTCAATTTTTAATTTAAATTCAAAGTTATGATTCTTAGCTTTTCCAGTTTCACAATTAATTATGTCCCATGTCATTTTAATTTTATCAAAAGAATTTTTAATTTTATTTTTAATGTGTAAAGATTTTGCCATGGCACATACTTTTTTAAACAATTTAGAATATACCCTAACATAATGATTAAATGATTCACTATGGTTATATGTTTTCTCACTATAAAGTTCATATAACCTTTGTCTACTCCTATGAATCCCCACTGTCGCCCAATCATTAAATGACAAGAAATTCCTGGAGTTGACAGTTTTAGAAGTAAATATAGCATTGAACTCACTTTTAATAACATTGAAAAATTTCTCATATAGTAAATTGGGTTTATTTTTATATTTTAGGTATTTAAGTTTTGCTATTATATTACTTCTAAATTTTTCTACTCGACCAGTTGTCATCGGTATACAAACAATTTTTTTATTTTTATTAATTATATTTTTACCAAAGTGAAAAGAAGCCAACTGTCCACAATGATCTGAGCTTAACATATTAATTATTGACTTTTTACATGGTATGGAGTTTGTAAAAATATTATCAATACAAGTTGCACTACAATGAGTAATTCTTGTTGGCTCTAGAAATAGATTATCTAGGTTATATGATTTTAGTAATGACCTGAATCTGATACAAGTGGTGGTAATTAAGTATATTCTATATACTCTTGCGTTTGCACTAACAGACTGCCATATGACCGAAGCTACTACACAAAGAAAGCTAAAAGCATATAAATCCCTTAAAGGAGGTCCTGTTATTCTATGAATTTGAAAAAAAAACGGAATTTTACGTTAACGTTTAAAGTTTAAACTACGGAAAATAAAAATGGAATAAACAACAGAAAGGAATTGAAAAACAAGGTTGCGAGTAACAACTCGTTTAATACAGAAACTCTTTCGTCAATCGCACAGGTGTTGATGTTATTTGAGTCATTAGTACGACTGATTCATAATTATCGTAATATTTGTTGATATTTAAAACCTATTGTGTTGTAATAAGTAAAAATATATACATCAATCTCACCTTTTTTTGGCTTTCTTTGTTTTTAATAAAATTATGTAATACGAATGTGGTACTTTTTCTCTTAGCTTCACGTTTTATCCTTATCGGGGTAGGGAGGGAACGGAGCGCTAAACGCTGCGGTACCTGCATACTTGTTTACTTTCGTTCACTGTCCTCAACCTCTGTACAAATGCCCAGGAGTTTTCATACTTTTACGTGACCTCCAGTATCATTAATACTATGCTCCCGAAAGTCAACCGAGGTCTCTCCTTGTATCCTTTTTTCTTATTGTCTCACTTTTATTCTATTTTATAAAATTGTCTTTAATATAAATAGACTAATTAAATATTTAAGTATAAAGAACATTAAAACTTTAGGCGTATTTAAATTTTAAATTGGAAACGTGGAATTAAATGAATGAAACTTAAACAAGTACCGATGAACCTACTTTATCCAATTCAATGTACATTAAAGTTATATCTTACAATATATCCATTCGATTTTATTACATCATAAACTTTATATTGTTTTATGGTGTATTTCAATTATTGTGGTGACATTATGGATGGTGCATATTTACATATGTCCATACTAATGTTAAAAATAAATATATCAGCTTCACGCTGTATCCTGCACATAGCAGGGTAGGCAGAGGGAACCTAGTATTAAGACACTCCGTTCCCCATTTTCTGCCGAATTCTGAAAGCATTGTGTGTTGAGTGGAGAACTCAACGCCGCGCTTTGCCGTGACACCAGAGCGAAGAAATGGAAATATAAATTTAAGAAAATATCTCCATCTCCTCTAATGGGGATCGAAGCCACGACCAGTCGGTTTTACAGTCACACGTCGTGCCCCTGCGCCAAGACTGGCCTCATACTAATGTTGTTAAGCTAAAAAAAACTAGTTGCCCAAATTGAATATTTTTTTTGTGTTGGATTGTCCATTTATCGAAGAAGATTATAAAATACATTACGTTAATAATTTCGATGTAGCTCACAGCTATCAGTTACCTCGGGTAGTCTGTCATCCATGCTACGCACAAAAACCTTTGTCTTGTTATCATAGCGAGTAAAACTATAATTTATTTCCCCAATTGGGAAACGAACCCACAAGCGTCGCGCTTACAGACACAGCGCCGTTGCGCCAAATCAAAACGACTCTCGAGCTAAATGTGTAATAGTGATCGTAAACTACGTTGTCAGGTTGAGAATTGGACGCCGTGTCGTGTCGTCCTCAAATTTTTTAGCCTTAGAGAATGATAGGCCACGATTCTTTAATGTCACTGTGTTTTTTTATTTTACTTTTATGTAACTGTTACGTAGCTTGTATAATATATTATCTATTAACGTTGGTTTTAAAATAATAAACTTATGAGTTGTTTATAAAATTATACATAATAATCACGCATGGTCAGTAGAAGTTGTTTTGGATATTATTGTTAGAGATTGTCCTAATATCTTTCTACCTACTCTACTATGCGGGGAAAAGCATGAAACTGTTTTTTGACGATTTAAAAAATATTGCATATTTTGCTAAATTATAAATTAAATCTCCTAAATTAAACATATATGTACATTTCGTTGACACGATACTAAAACTGACAATCTATTTTAAAATCTGGCTTTTTTTTGTTTGTCCGGGCTAATTGCCGAAACATGACTAACAGTAAAAGATAGACACGACATTGTAAGCGAGCGAAATCAAATAAAATTACAAAACATTTGCATAACAGTATAGATAACCATACTAAAATAATCCATATATTTTCCTTAAATACGCATAATTAAATACAGTCAACCCTCCTATAACGCGGTACTCTTAGAGCGCGGTTTCCATATAACGCGGAGCTGAAATTGCGACAGCCCTCCTATAACGCGGTTCTCTTACAACGCGGTTTCCGTTCAACAGCATCCCATAAGTATCTTCCGCGCAGCCTTTGAATGACTCTAGTACTCTTCTCTCTAATGTGAAGATGAATTAAATAAAGAAGACATTTTGCCCATTAAAAGAAGACGAGTTAGGCGACTCATATCTGACAGCGAGGATGAGTGTTGAAAGATTACATAATTTTACAAGTCTTTCTTGTTTTACTTGGAAAACAGTTTTTTACTAAAATTTTTGTTTCGTTTTTTGTATTATTTTCTTATAAAAAATCTCAATTCAATTAAAATAATTTATAATTTATTTCGAAAATGTATAAAAATTTGAACGTAGCGGGACTCGAACCCGAGCCTTCTGGAAACCGACCAGGCTCTCTGACCACTAAGCCACACGTTGAACGTGTGTGTTCTGAGACACGCGCCTGGTCGGCGTCCAAGAGGCGCGGGTTCGAGTCCCGCTACGTTCAAATTTTTATACGTTTTCTAAATAAATATTTTTCTTTCCTAAGTGTGGAATAACACTTTAAAAATCTTTAAAAAAATTATAATTTATCTTATCTTTGGAATTATTGGTCTCCATATAACGCGGTACGAATGTTGTAATTTGTACTAATTATGAGTCTCTTATAGCGCGGTTTCCATACAACGCGGTAGACGGTTTCCATAGAACGCGCTACGAATTAGCCTAGTTTGTATGGTTAAATCCGAGTTTCTTATAGCGCGGTTTCCGTATAACGCGGTACGCACTCACCGCGTTATAGGAGGGTTGACTGTATTCATATATTTCATAAAGCGACGCCGCGCGAGAGGCGCTAGTATTACAATATTTTACGGAATAAGATTTCAGCAACTATGCCATCACGGGATAATTTCCAGTAGTTATTCTAATTTGTAATAGAAGTAGGTTATTACGAGTTCAAACTTCAGTTCTTATATTAACATCTCGTTACGAATAATAGAATAAAAATATTATTTTGACTGTTTTAATATTAACAAAGAAATCTACTTTAAAACGAAGAAATCTTGAAATATTTCTCAAGATTTAAAGATTTCATCTCCAAATGCACACCTGCGTGAAACTTGCAGTCTTGTTTTGTATTATGATTTCCGTATTTACGAGTACATGTATATAATATTTATTTGTGGTCACACAGTTACAAGACATCTGACATCTAATGAAATTAACTTCTTTTGTATGACTTATCACTATTATAAATAGCCCTCTAGTCTGAGATCGATCTTGAGATCTTAAAAAATCTGACGAGCGCGATTCGAGTTTGCCCACCAAGGATTCCGTACAAAAATGAAAACATTGTCTCACTGAAATAGCGTCTTTAATGCCAAATTTTGTGCTCCCCTTTTAAAGCTATTATTTTTTAGGATTTAACCATAAATGTATAGATTTTAATTTTTTTTTCCTGAACTAGTTCTACCTGTCGTTTTTTGCGATATACATGGCCATATCTTATTTTTAAGTAAATGTAGAAATTAGTTTTTTTCAGGAAATCAAAGAACCGTAGACCTGAGTATATGTTTTGAATTTCAACTCGATAACAAAGTTTCAAGTCCCTAACATAAAAAAATCAAACCAGTAGTTTCTGAGATTAGCGCGCTCAAGCAAACAAACTCTACTTTTATGATATGAGTCTAGATTAAGAATTACAACTAAGTTTTTATAATTAAATATTAGACACCAATTACAATACATTATATTAAAAAATAGACAGACAATATCATATATATTTGACCGAAAAATTGTCAAATTAATCTCTTACATAAGTTCGTTGGCTTCATCTATACAGTCGTATGCCAACGCCAATGCGTAAGATCTTTCTTTATGGAGAAACATAAATCCAGTTGAAAGCTTCCAGTAAACCCCATTGTTCCTTCAAAGACTCGAGCGGGAACGCGAATTTGGATAAGTTGTGATGTTTATATTATGAACAGGATGTTTGAATTGGTAACAGGCATAAGTATTTCTTTAGGCCATCGTTGCGGTTTTTAGCGCGGCGTTAAGTTCCGCCATTGAACAAGCATTGTCTTGTAAATTGGGCGGTGAGTGGGTGACGGAATGTCTAAAGACTAGGTTCTTTCGGTTGCGGGATACAGCGTGAAGCTATACATTAATGTTGTATTTTCCTTTAATCTGGCCTTTATTATATATTCGTGTATTTTTCAGCAGATTTTTATTGTGTGACCTTGACGTAATTTATTATAGTATTCAATACATCTACATATATATTATCAAATCAAGGTTGCTTTTGGAGAAAAGTGAATAAACTACTATTATGTTATTTGCGAAGCTGTATATCAGGGTAGAACGTAGTGATATTTACTTATATATTTAATTGCTTTGCTAAACGAGAACAAGGGAATTAAAATAATCCAACAATTCAACATAATCATTCCCCTCTTTGCGAATCGAACCCGTAACCAGCTAATCAGAGGCTTCTCTGCTGACTACTGCCTAAACTTACCTGTACAAATAAATATAAATAAAAATACTAAAACCTACACCGCAGTGCTTGTGTAGGAATATAAATTTACTACTCATGGAAATCGAATTCTCTAACTTCCGTGTCGAAGTACTCTTTAAATATAATAAATATGGAATTTTATCGCAACCAATCTCTATAACTTGTTTGGTGGTAAACTTATAGCAAACTTTGTGCTAGCATATAATATGATATGCCCTATATAGACTATGTTCTATATTCCTTGACCTAACTAAAGTTTTCGAAGTGAATTTTTGTTAGAAAGATCGTTGTTTATAGGAGAAAATATTTTTGGAAAAATCTGAAACACTTAACATTAGGTTCCCTCTGCCTACCCTGCTGTGTGCGAGATACAGCGTGAAACTGATATATTTCAATGTTGAATTATAGATATAGTTATATACTATCGATACTTCTATACTTATATTAAAAGCTGAAGAATTTGTTCGCTTGAGTGTTCTAATCTCAAGAATAAAAAAAATATGGTTCGAATAAAAAAAATGTTTTTGCACATCGCGTTAGACCAGTGGTTCCCAACCAGTGGTCCGCGGACCACCAGTGGTCCGCAGAAGCTTAAATATGGTCCGCGAACGATTTTAATTTTATGACTGGATATGGTGAGGCGAAGTTTCTGTTTAATTATCACAGTTAATTTTTATTATACCTATATGCATAATGGTCCCTGTTACCAAGAATGATATAAAAGTGGTCCTTGATCAAGAAAAGGTTGGGAACCCCTGCGTTAGACCCTTCGATTATTATTTCCATAATCGAAGCGACTAATTAAAGAAAAGACAAATTTAATTTGGCCATGCAGGCGAAGCCGCAAGCAAAGCTAGCTTTTTTTAGCTATACGCTGTATCCCACACACAACAGGGTAGGCAGATGGAACCTAGTGTTAAGATACTCCGCTCCCCACTTTCTGCCGAATTATGGAGGCATTGCGTGTTGAGTGGCAGAACTCAACGCCAGCCAGAGCGAAGAAATGGAAATATAAATTTAACTAAATATTTCATCTCCTCGAGTGGGGATCGAACCAACCAGTCGATTTTACAGTCACACTTCGTGCCGCTGCGCCACAACTGGCCTCAAGCAAAAAGCAAAGCTAGTTAATGGCTTAATATAAAAGTATGAATACCTGATCAAGACTGATTTGTTCAAATGTAAAAAATATTAATAAAACGTAAAAATGAATAAAATAACGACAAATTGAATATCGTGGGGAATACTTCCCTAATGATGGTATAAATCATACTAAAATAATGTTATTAATAATATCTTGAAGAAGTTATTCTAGGGAATACATTAAGTGAAGACAGAAGTGGCTACTTTATTCCTTAGAGATATGACAATCGGAATATAATACTCCACTTACTATAATTGTGATGATGATGTCATTAGTTTATATTTGTTAGTATTATAGACAAGTAAACGTTAGTATAACTGCAAATGAGTGGGTAAATGAGTTATTTTCTTTTTTCTGGTAACAAAAAACAAAGCACGGCGTTGAGTTGCGCTACTAAGCGCGCACTGCCTCCAAAATTTGGCGAAAAATGGTGATCTTATGTGTCCTAATAGGAATAGAGTACCAACATATAATTCTTCTGCCTACCCAGCTATGTGCAAAATACAATGTAAATGTAACGAAAAAAAGTAACCTCTTTTATTTATATTTTATAAGTATAAATCCACCCAAAACCCCCGGCCACCATCGCGGAAACTCCAAAAATCCTGTCATTTAGAATTTTTCATAGCTATAGCCATAACAATTTCTATGGCAATAAAGCACAGTCATTTATTCAACCTGGCGACTGTCGTGGGGTTCGCAAGGAAATATTTGATAGTAGCACAAACGTTTTGTACCTTTCGTCCCCTCGCGTGTAATCTGTGGACGGATCGCCGGGTTGATAGTGCGCCGTCTTTAATCTAAGCTTTGTTGGTTGGTGCATGTTTGTTGAGTGGTGTACGGTTTTCTTAGTTTTACACTTTTTTTTTGTATAGCTTGGAGTGATGTTTGCGTGTTGTATTTTTTTGTAATATTTAGCTTTACGCTGATCATGCACGTAGGGTAGGCAGAGGAAACCTAGTGTTAAGACACTGCGTTCTTAACTTTCTACCCAATTTTCGGGACCCAGACATTTGAAACTGCTGTTTCTAAGACCCCGGGTTCAAATACAAAATTCTATAAAATGTGTTAAAATAACTTGAATCCCCCACGAACCCACGCGAAATTAAACCTACCCACCCACAACGAACTCGCAGTTTCATTTTCAAATAAGAACGAATATAAATGGTAAAAATAATAATTTCCAACTTTTCCGCATAAAACGTTGAATGCATTTGCATCCACTGAATAACAATTAGGGTTCTACGTGACTTACAAATATAATTATCGGGTATTCAAGATATTATGCTCGAATTAAAGAGATTCTTTAAAACATGTTCTTTTAGATTGAAATTAATGTTTATTTGAATTCGTCTCTAATTGCCTTTTTTTACTACTTTTTTTATTATTTTCGAACAACCTAAGAAGGTAATTTTATATAAAGCTTTCCTTATATAAGTTTTTGATATTATGTAACTCATACTATATAATTGTCAAGCTCGTTTTTAAGCGAAGGATAAATATCATTGAGAGATGGGTATATATACAAGTCTTCCTATCAGGTACTTGAGAAAAAGCTAAAAGTAGCTTATTCGATTCCAATGTTAAATTAATCTATGCAACTAAAGCCAACTATATACTGGTTTTAGCTTCACGCTGTATTCTGAATATAACAAAGTGGGCAGAGGGAAGGTCCCTAGGAAATTAATGTTATTGAAATGGTCAAAACAAAAAAAAATACATATCAAAAGCTCGCTACGCAAACTACGAGTAATTTTCACCCATTCGGACTTTACAAATCCATTGCGTCCAAGGGAATGGCGCCAACTGTCAGTAGCGACGAACGCCTTCTGCTGAAATCTTGAAGCATTTTTTCTTCACGCTTTATACCTGAAATAACAGGGTAGGTAGAGAGAACCTGGAAACCTAGTGTTAATATTTTCCTCGCTTTTAATTGAAATTTGGAATCGTTGCCCGTTGAGTGGCGCAACTCAACGTCACGCTGTTCCTCATTACCAGAACGAGGCAATGAAAATATTAAAAACTTCGATTCAGAGCTAGACAGAAGTAGAGTAGTTTGAGGAATTTGTATTAGGTTTCTTGTTTTAGGTTTAGTCTATATAAAATAAAACTACCGGTACTGCGTGAGTGACAGACAGACACACAGGTAAAACTACTGGTAGATTAAGGCATAGAAGTTGAGAAGAAAGGATTTTCAAATTTACGTCTTAAATCCACGCAAACAAAGTTGTGGGTGATAATTAAAAACATAATAATAAATGAAAAAAAATAATAGTTTAAAAAACTAAAATACGCTTTCATTCACTATACTAAAAAGGGTGTAACGAGCACAAACTTACTCAATATAATGTTATAGGTGAACGCAAGTATAAAATTGAATGTTTATACTGTTCACTGTTGAGGAGATCTGGAGCCAATTCCTAGGGCAGCAGCCTCGTCATGGTTGATTTCGATATTCACTGTCATAGTTAAACGCATGTACAGGATTGCTGTCCACCGTTAAAGATCAGGCCATCCTTATCCTATTCATGCATTGTCATCAGAACTGAACGAGTGTTCAAAATTTCAATTCCGTAGTATGAGAGGATATGCTTCTTCATCTATGGAAACACATTAAACTAAAAGCGTTTTTTTTAAATATGTTGTTGCGTAAAGTACAATACTTGTACAAAGACAGATACAACGTTGTTAGAGAATTTCTACAAATTAGCGTTTTCGTGGAATAAATAATAGATATACGCATATAGTATATACAATTGTAAATATAAACTACTAAATAGGTATAGTGTAAATAGTGATATAAAAGAAATAGAAAAATCGTTTTTTGTTTACCTTGTCTCGTCCGATTTTCGAGCATTTGTGGGTGTGTGGGGCTCGCAGTGGTTTATAGCTCACCCTATTTCCCGTATAGCGCAGGGTAGGAAACCCAGTGATAACACTCCATTCCTTAAGCACTGCATAGTAGAAAAGTAAATAAAAAATAAACATACTCTTTTAACACTTTAACAGTATTCCAAGCCAAACACTAATACAATAACAGTTTAAATTTTAAACCGTCCAAACAATCAGATTACCCCATAAATTTTAAAATGCTACATACAAAATTAAAACTAAGCTATAGTACGGTCGGCGAATCGTGGCCGCCCTAAAGTTAGCTGTTGATTGATTGGAGATGGCTGTGCAGATTTGTTTTAAGAAATTGTTTTAATTTAGATCTTCTTCCCAAGTGATCAATGCGCAATAGTTTAAAAAACCTAACTTCTGGATGGCCACGACTCGTTAACTGTACTATACGGCGTTATGTAAACTACGCTAGCATCGATCGGGTTAGAACCCACGCTTACCGCATTGGAGGTGCCAGCGACTATCACGGCCAGATTTATGACCCTACTTCATTCCACGTTAAGTTATAATGGTACGAGTAAAGTTGGTTGAATTGTTTCCAGAGTGTTTTATAGCTATAATTTTGTTTAGTTATGGAAATATGAAAATATACATAAAAAAAAGTTATGTTGCCTGACTATGTATGCGTCGTTTGTGGCTTCGAGTCCTATTTGATAATGTACTACATTATTTTCATTTATTTTTTGTAGTAAACAAGATAAAACCCCAGCGTTGATTTTTTCATTTACATTCAGCCACGAAAGTCTTAAAAACTGTTTACCAGATTTTAAATGCAATTCTTTAACCGGAGTAATTGCATATATTTAGAATGATACCATTTTGGAAACCGGGCGCTGCAAACACTTTGCAGTCAACCCATGCTATTACATTAAAATATGTAAATATAGCGAAAATCGACGATCTTATAATGTTTATAAATTCGTGTGTTTCTACGGGAAAATGTCCTAATATATAAAAAATATATAATATTATGTTATAAAGTAAAACAAAAAACAACATTAGAAAACGAAAATTTATATCCAAACAAATATAGGCGCAAGTACCCTATTAAAGTAATGAGACAATATAAACACGCTCTGTTGCACGTAAACAATTCACTTTATAAATATGGAACGATCTGTTTGCCCGTTAATTGGGCGGAATCACTCAATATTATGTTAGAATTTAGTGACTTAATGTGTATTTTTTATTATTTTTACTATTTTCACATTGATTATATGTCATTTTTATATATTTTTGCTGCTTTACTGGTAGGGTACCAGCTGCTATACCCGTACGGAAAAACCGTATAACTGTAATATTATGTATTCTTATTCTCTTTAAAGACATCGCAGATAACGTGGCGGTATTCAATCGCGAACATTGTACATATCAGACAAGCTAGCTAGATAAACCAAGGAAATTAATAATCGCTTAAATATTTTACCGTTATTAAACTTTTAGCGTTGTTGAAACTTATACAATTTATCCAAACTTCGTTTTGTATTCTAGGAGATATCTTATTATTTTAAATTGATTGTCAATTTTCTCATTTCGAATCGAATATAGTTAAGTGCGACCTTCGATTTTTTTATACATTGCATCATTTTAAGAAAAACGAAGTGTAAACTCTCACTAGGTCCCCTCTGCCTACCGTGCTATGCAGGAGCGTGATGCTACTTTACATTTCCTATTTTTCGTGACAGCGTTCGACAAAGGAGATTGGCAAAAATAGACTTGAACCGTTACTGAAATCTGATTATATTCAAAATTCATTAAATATTTTCTAATCCATTGTTGTTATATTTCAACAACTGGTTTCAAAGCAAAAAAACATAGAATAATCAATATAAATGTAACGCTTATTGTAATACATTTACCATGGTCTTAATGGCGTACTCATCAACTCAGTGTTGCCGTTAGTCAAATAAGTCGTTTCTAATCGATTATTTTTAATTATTAATGTTTTTGAAATAGTACAGTCAATTAAAACTCAAAAACGATAATTTAAACCGACATTTTTTGGATACATAGAAGTAGATTCTACGAATAATGATATTAAACTACAATTACAAAATGTAATAAAATATATGAAGTACAAACAGTATAAATATTATTAAGAAATACAGTATTCATCCGATACTATAAACTGTATATTAATTTAGGTGACTTTTATATAAAAAACTAGCCGTTTCTCGTGGTTCTGCCCGCGTGGAATCGAATCAACGTTACCTTCAGCGGCCGAACAACACAATTTCATTTAAATTCGGCATTTAACACAAACTCATGTTTACTATATACTTTTGACGATGATCTTATTTATTTTGATAGATTAACAATTATTGATAGTGTTACCATTTAAATATCTCCTAACGAATTGAATTGTTTTTATTAGGTAAGAGTAGTTTTTGTGGCTAAAATATGAACGTAAGATATTTGATATTGCGAATTTTTTTGTAGTTATTTTTAAGTCCTACAACTGTTCCTTAAAAATAATTTATATATCTCTTACCAATAAAACAGCTTTTTCAAGAAACGCTTATGTTCCACCTTTTTTTCGTCGACTTACTTGGCTAATTTGCTCAATAAATTATTTCGTAAAGTAAATAGGTTTTATTTACTTTACGAAATAATTTATTGACTATATCATTCCTGAAATTATGTATGTGTTTTACGGTTAGTGTGGATATAAGCATTTTCTGGTGTTTTTTTTTCTGATGATCGATCATCACAAATTATTTCTATTCGCCTAATAAAAATATAGAGTTGTCATATGGAACATAATTATGGGTTGGCTTATTAGCATTTATATAGATTAATCTTTATGCATATAAAACTGATTTTCATTTCTGTAATATATCAACCCCAAGGTTCTATGCAAGTTTGACATTCTCCTATTAATTGCAATTTAATATTAAAAATTAATTATTTATTTATGCGGAATCACTATTCATTAATGATTGACTGTAGTGTAACAATTAATGTACAATACAATCAATTATTACACTACAATCAACACTTAATTAACTTTGCACAAACATATGAACAATTGTTAATATTTAATTGCAACTAAAATTCGTATCTCGATGATAGAAAAAAAAACTTAATCAATCTATCAATAGACGAATATTTTTTTGTGTACAAAAATATATGAACTATTTCTTACTCCGTCATGTCTAGTTAAACAAAAAGTATCAATGTCAAACTTCTATTATTTACTTCAAGGGCGTTTGGTACTGTCAACAGTGCCTATTTGTATGTTAAATCTTTTAATATTTATATACTTACAATATTTTTAGAACACCATTAAAAGTTGAAACATAGCGGACCCTAAACCCGCGCCTCTTAAAACTGTCCAAGATAGTAGAGTCGTACCTCTGACGACTAAGCCATAAGTTCTTCATCAAGAGTAAATTAGAATAAATCTGAAACTATTTTCTTCTATACTCACACATTGTAGGTATCAGAGAGAACTTAGTGTCAGCCCACTTCTATCAATGTAGAGAGTGACGGAACTCAATTCCGCGATTTGCCTTACCAGACCTAACAAATTAAAATATATTCGTAGTGTAACAAAGGGTAACATTTTAGGGTTCCTACCTTTTAAGTAAAAAAGAAACCCTTATAAGATCACTTTAAATTAAGAGCTTTTATCTCAGAAACGCTTATATATCGAGTTGAAATCTACGGTCCTATGATTTCTTGAAAAAAAAAATCTTACATTTACTTAAAAAAAGATATGGCCGTTAGTTAATTTAGCAAAAACGCGTATTTCGACACTTTCGCTACTTATTACTTCCGGTTAAACTAGAGTTATGGAATCTACAGGTATTATTAGTTCAGGAAAAATCATAAAAAAATATATATTTGTGGTTAAATCTAAAAAAAATAATAGCCTTAAAGGAGGGCAAAATTTGGTATTAAAGCCGCTACTTCAGTTGAGGTATCAGATGAAACGGCTTTGGCTAAGTTAAGCCTGAATTTCAGAAAAAGCTCAAGGCGTCCAATTTTTTACGGAACCCTCGTTGGGCGAGACCGACTCGCGCTTGTCCGGTTTTTTGCGTATAATAACCTGTCACGGCCTCTTTGGTAAAGGTTCTATCAGAGCGATCGATACTTTCTAAATTATTTCTAACGGACAATGCGATGCAGATACAATACATATTCTCTTGAGCTTTGAGTAGGTTAATAGAAAATTAGGGCTATGATTCGCTTAATTTTGAAAGTATATATTATAGTTATAACTGTAACCTATGCATGTATGCTTTAATGTATCTTCACTGAACGTATGGCTTAGTGGTCAGAGCACTTGGACAGTTTCCAGGAGGCGCTGCTTCAAATCCAATTCTTTATACGTTTTCTAGATAAGTAACAATGCTTGATATTCTGGTATGACTAAAGTACTGCGTTAAGTTTCGCTATTTACCAAGCAATGTTTCAAATGCAAGCGGAAAGTGGACAACGTCGTGTCCACGGAATACTAGTCTTTAAATGTCTTGTATCGCGTAAAACTGAAAAAAATAATTTAAGGATTATTAAATCAATACGATATTCTTATAATTTAATATTTTTTTCCAGGTAATTTACTTTTGGTGTCTTGGATCCCCCAAGGTATTGTAAGAAGACTTAATAGAGAAATTGTAGTGTCTTTTGACAACTATTCCTAGCTGCTTTTGAAGTCCGAACCTAGATAATGAAGTGGGAACGGTATGGCGACTCGGAATAGCGTTGTGGGGTCGACAGTCACTTGGCGGAAATGATTTTTTTTTCGTATCGTCACTTAGGTATCAAGACAAAGAATGTCACGTAAAAAAGACTGTGCTCTGGTTCAACACTATGTTCTCCCTAAATATCCCGTTATACGCGGGATACAATTTGAAGTGAAACATAATACCTCTTATCACTTTAAGGCCCTACAGTATCCAACAATAAGTATCAAAAAGCTTCTCACTGCAATCACTGTAAATAGATTTGTAAACCAAAAGTACTCTATAACTTGAAACTGTTCCGTTGGTTTTTGCTGAGCATTGCCCAGGCTGGTCACACCGGTTTACTTTGACACTTATAAAATGAACTAAAATCCTTTTTAACACATTTCATTTTAAATCTTATTTCCCTTCTCCTTAGAGTTTTAATTTCTTTGAGAGTAAATAGTAATAATTTTGATTGGGTTTCCAATTTTATTATGGTTGAACTAAAGTTTATTTTCCCATGGTGGTTATGGTGATTGTAATAAGTTCGTGGTGTTTTGTACTAGTGTAAGTGAAGCTGGCGAATTTATGCCTCTTTACTTGATAGATATGAATGTATGTATGTATGTTAAATATACAGTAGAATGAGATTGGTAATTTCGCTTTGGTTTTTGTCAGCTTCAAGCTATATTCTACATGTAACAGGTTAGGCAGAGAGAACCTAGAGTTAAGACACTTCGATAGGTTTTAATTAAGCAGAAATGCATCACTTAAAACTAGATAAGAAATATTTCAAATGAAAATATTTAGATTTGTATGAAAAATAAAAATAATAAGACAATCGACAAAACAAAATATCGTCGTGGTACAATTACATCGCTAGCTCAGCTATGGTGCAATTACGATATGGTTGACGGCTCTTAATGGTTGTAGATTCAAATTTCACTCTGGAGAATATTATTATTAATGTTGAAGGTGTTACTACGGCTTGGTTATGTAATTTATGGCATGAGTTTATAAAAGAAAGATGAAAGTTATATAGTATAGAGAGATCTTACCATCTTTAATTATGTTTCCAGACTTCTATACTTTCAGTGCCGGTTTCACCAGTTACAAATAAAGTTTCAGATAGTAATAAATCTAATAATTAATGCCATCTAACAGACAGAGGATGAAAATACAAAATAGCTGTTTCTCATATTTTCAAGAATAATTTTCTCATTAATGGACGATAATAATAAGAATTCCTATGATTTGTTACATTTTTAAATTATTAATAAGTATGTAAAAATGAAATGCATGTGTCAAATGTATATGTACTAGATATTGCTATTCGAGAACTGTGACACCAATAATTATAGGTTGTCCGTCAGATAACAGACTATCAGCAACAGATTATCAGCCAGTGGTGAAAATGGCTCTTGATAATATAAAGCTAAGAAAGGCGACAGGAGCATTGAGAAGTATTGTGGATTACAACTTAAAGATGGCCGCGAGAGGCCGGAACAAAGCAGTCACGTCCTTCACCATACCGATACTGCCCACATCCTAATACCAAATCTCTCACTCCCTTTGAGATTAGGTTTAAGGTTTAATTATATTTAAAAATATCTCTCAAAAGTAATGTACCTATAATAAAAATGTTTTGGGCGTCATTTAGCCTTAAGTTAATAAGTAAATATTTGAATTTTTACTAAATATAATAGTAAGATGTATTTTTTATAGCGTCACGCCGTATTCCGCACAGAGCAGGGTATGTTAAAACACTCCGTACCCCATTTTCCACCAAATTCTGAAGGCATTTCCTGTTGAGTGGCGGAACCCAACGCCGCAGTTTGCCTCTACACCAGAGCAAAGAAATGAAAATATTAAATATTTCTTTTTCTCCAGTGGAAATCGGGTTCTATTTCCATAACCTGTCGCTTTTATACTTCGAATAGCCTCATAAAAACTTAACTTGGGTATAAACTAAAAAAACACATAATATTCCCACAATTTCTATATTCGAAGTAAGTCAAGGTTAGATTTTGAGTCATCGCTCATTCAGTGCGGTGACGGGAAGTTCATTCATAAAACTAAAATATTTATGTTGTATCCGCTATGCGGTTTAGTTTTTCTGAATTAACATATAATGGACCTTTTTTGGAAGTCACCAGTTTTAATGTGACTTACAGATGAGTGTGTGCAGTCCTGTGTGTCGTGTGATGTACGTAACGTTTTGTAAATATTTAAATACGTTATGATGTTGAGGCCAGTCGTGGAGGACGTGCGGCTGTAAACGTGACAGGTTGTGGGTTCGATTTTTAGTCGAGAGAAATTAAATATTCTTATTTACTTTGAGTCGAGTCGAAGCGCGGCGTTGAATTCCGCCATTCAACACGCAATGCTTCTGAAATTCGATGGAAAGTAGGGTACGGGAGTGTTTTAATGGGAACGGAGTATCTTAACAATGAAGATCCTCTGGAGGATGCATGATGAAGTTAGACGAGGTGAAAGACATATATAGAGAACTGCTATATGATATAACAATAAATGAAAGCTTCTTTGTTTCTTTGTAACTGTTAGAGTGAATCGATTAAATTAAATAATTTGAACCTGCAATCATCACTTAAATTCAATCCCCAAATTTGACATTTAAAGCTCGGATACATTTTATTACAATTACTAAACGTTCACTTAGTAAGCTTTTTCAAATCGACACTCTGCAGTACGAAAAAGGGAAACTGGCGTTTTTTAAGCCTTTCAAACTTTACAGACGAGAGCTTTGACGTGAAAAAAAAGTAGTTAAAGTAGTTACATGAGTAAGCGATTAAAAGTTAATGAAAATTAAAATCTAGTTGTTTGTTAGTTTAAGGAGTATTAATATTATCTATTGGTAGAATCAAATTCAAATAATAATATTCAAAATAAGAGGTTACATGCTTCAATTTACCATCGGTTCACTAAGGTCACTTCCTGAGAAAAACCGGCGCAAGAATGAAGCTGGGCATTTTTCTTTCAAATTAATAATATACAATTTTTTTATTAATTATTAGTGACAAATGTGATGGTAAATAAAAATATGAAAGGTTCAATGTTCTTTTAAAATGTGAGTTTGTTAATAAGGATGGACCAAATTTTGCATATAAGTTCTAATGTTAAAAATAATAGGTACTACCCTCAGCATACCTTAAAGTCATCTATATAACTTACTCAATTTCATTGTCCGTGACGTTAGCTTCCGCCACTGAGCACGCATTGTTTTGAAAATTCAGCATTTAGTGGGAAACGGAGTATCTTAACACTAGATTCCTTCTGCCTACCCTGCTATAAATAGGGTATGTCGCAAGACAGGCAGACAGGCAGTTCTGTCTATTTTAGAAATTAAAAAGAAATTGAAATTAGTTAAAGTGGTAACTTAATATAAGACACTCCGTTCCCTACTTTCTGTCGAATTCTTAAAGCATTACGTGTTAAATAGCATAAATAGTAATTGAAACCATAACTATAACGTATACAGTAAAATAAAAATCAAATTATCTTCACGCTGTATCCCGCACACAGCAGTGGGAGTAAATATAAGTGTTAAGACAGTCCGTTATTCACTTTTCGCTGAATTTCAGAAGCATTGCGTGTTGAATGGCGGAACTCAACGCCGCCCTTTGCCTCGACACCACAGCGAAGAAATAGAAATATACATTTTAAATAAATATTTAATTTCCTAGACTGGATCGAACCCACAACTATTCAAATTACACTCAGTCACACTTTGTGCCCCTGCGCCACGACTGGCCTCAATACAGTAAAATATACTTTTATGTGCTAATAATCCTATACATAATAAGAGGTAATAAAACTCAATATTGTCCCGACGACATTTTAAATTCAAGTTTTAATTAACAGATGATCCTTAACATCTCTTTAAATTTTAAATGTGGCATTAAAGTTTCATTAATGGGAATTAATGAAGTCAATTCCCATCAATTGAAAGAATGGTGTCAGAATAATGATGTGATGATTGCATTCTGTTGTATGATTATATTTGTTGGAGGCTGTCGTGCCCAGTCTGACTGTAAGCGCAATGGTTGTGGCTTCAATACCCATTGGCATGAATTAGTTATAAATAATTACTTAGTAAATCTTTCGTTTATTTTATTATTAATGTATGTTATGTCGTGGCCCAGGGGGACAATTGTATGATTGTAAACGCTACAGGTTGTGGGTTCGATTACCTCTCGAGTAAATAAAATATTAAATATTTTCATTTATTCGCTATAGTAACAACTACTGCCACTCAACACGCAGTGACACCAGAATTCGTTGGAAAGTGTTGAACTGAAGTGCTTTAATAGGAACTGAGTGTTTTAATATTACTTTCTCAGATTTTCTCTGGTGGTAGAGGAGGTAAAAATAAAATTTAAAAAAATTGTCGAAAATGTTTCCTAAATAAGACTTAAACTTACCTCTACTGTAATATTTAACTAAAAGCAGGTATACTTATATTTACTTTGTAGCTAACCAAAGGCAATTAAGAGAATATTTTAACCAGGCGCTAGTTCAGGTGTTTCAGGTTTTAAAACAAATTACTTTTCAGGTAGCACTAACTGCGTTACTATATTACGCCTCTAACACGCAATTAAACAAAGTACACAACTACTATTTAAATATTATGTATATTTTAACGGATTTTATTCGTATATTACGTAGTTAGTTTACGTTATTCTTTTTTGTGTAATTATGGAGTATTCAGTGTTTCAAAATTTATAATTTTTTTACATTTTTAAAGTGAATCAACACTTAGGAAATAAATACTTTTTTTTTTAGAAAACGTATTAAACGCAACGTAGCGGGATTTAAATCCGCGCCTTATGGAAAACGTCCAAGCGCTCTGGTCACTAAGCCATACGTTCTTATACATAACACATAAGGTTGTTAACTTTAAGTTTGCATTTATTATTTAATACTTACAATAATAATAAAAGGCAGATATAGAAATAAATGTCTTCATCGGTTTACTTAGAAGAGGATGTAATATTAGCATTTTTTTTTTTAATTTTTCGCTGTTTCCAAATGAACTTAAAGAGGAGAATGTAAAGTAATTACTGGTTTGTATAGAAAAGTAACTTCATTAGTAAGAAGGTACTCAGTGTGTTCGAATCTTAGTAATAGTGTGAGACTATTCCTTGAATTTCAATTTTGTATAGCGAGGTAGGTAGATAGAACTTCCTCCTAAGACACTGCGCTCTCCACGCACAAACAAACTCAACATTCACATTTTTTTTTTTTTTTTTTTATTATAATTTTAACTAAGCACTACAGACACGTAGTCCGTACTTTTTTTTTAACTTTTTCATTATTATTAGCTAATCATCAATTTTATATTTATCTGCTGCTTAAATAAGGCTTATAACTAGAGATAATTATCTAAATATGTAATTCCTAAGAAAGTCCAGGTATTTTTAGATTGCCTTTTTTTTTTTTGTAAATATTTCACTTATTATCTATTAACTTAATATCTATTACAATTTAACAATTTATATATTCTAAGTGCCTGTCGGAAGATGGATTCAGGATGTGGAGGGTATAACCGAAGCGGTCATAACCTCTACTAAAGAAGATATGACCGCTTCGTTTCTATCTTTAATGGCCATTTTTAAATTATATTCCACAATGCCTTTCGTCGTTGCCATTGTTGCACTGCGGATCAGCCTTTTGACTGCATCGTCTTCGCTACCGCTGTAGTAGTAGCAGCTGTAAGTGTGTCGCGTTATTGCGACGACTGCGTGCGGGACGCTGTCATGCAGCTGTAATTTTGCCGACTTCATGTTCACTACTACTACCATCACCTTCGTCAGACCCTGAGCTTCGTGAATCGTTAACACCTTTGAACCTGTACTCACTCCATATCCTTGTTGAATCATGGAGTCTTTCTCCTCTTGTGTAAAAGTGAGGTAGAAGGTGTTTTTTAGGTCTTTTGGTACCGGCGTCGCCTTGATGTTTACAATATGAAGAGAGTGCACTGCCCTTTTTGCTGAGTATATACCGCAGTATATTTCTCGTAGGGCGTAAGCGACGTCCATGGGGCTTCTATACATTCACATTTATAACATTACGTTCACATTTAGTTGTTCCTGAGAATAGCACGTTCAACCAAATAAAATCTTCAGCTTATTTTATACCTATACAAAAATTATAAATTTTAGTATAGATATAAAATGCATGATATGTATTAATTTAATCAAATCTGAGGACGTATCTTCCTTTACGCTAGAGTTAGTCTTTACATTGTTATTTATGTGCGTCGTCTGTTGGGATTTGTTTCGGGACAATGTTGCATGTGAGAGGAATATATTATTTAATATCGAAATATATACATACGTACCTACTGACTTTGGTTTATTACCTAAACTTTTATAATCTGTTCTCATTTCGGGAAGCTACTGATATGACATCTGTTATACAGCTGTCACTTATATGCTATCAGTTGTCTTAGGCCCGTATTTATAAACCACTCTCAACTTTGAGATCTAGCTTGAGAGCTCTCTTCAGATGCCGAATATATAAATGCAAATCAGCAGATAATTGGGGACGTCTCCTAATGAGGATGGAGTGTCTTTACACTAGGTTACCTCTGCCTACTCTGTTGTATACGGGATACAGCGTGAAGCTAAAACAAAAACATAAAACGATGATAAATACGCTAATAACATTCTATTCATAGTGTAACAACTAAGATAACTAGAAAACCCTTTCAAAACAAAACACTGTCTAACCTCACAATTTACGAAACATCATTTATTTCAGATTTCCAATACTGAGCAGTTGAAAGTTTTAAAAGGTTGCCCTCAAGTTAACTCGGCTGTTACTGTTAAATTTACAATTTTTCCTCGAACGCTGTAGGAAGGTACTTGTTGCTAACAAATACCCAATAGAATTTATTAAAGAACAAACGTTTCATCGAATCCGCGATTAAAATTTTATACTAGGTACTTTTACTTTGATTTTAAACAATATTTTTTCTTGAATTTTTCTTTGAAATCGATGGAATTTGGTGAGAGAAGTATCTTGACTATTGTTTTTGTATATTATTGTAATAGTTATATTTACACATTTTGGTAGTAGTCGAGTCGACCTAAAAAAAGCTTTAATTTAAAGCATTCTGTCATGAAATCGACGTATGGGTTAATGGTTAGAGCGACTTTATCCAAAAGGTGCGGGTTCGTGTGCCGTTACTTTAAATCTTTTATACATTTTCTAAAAAAACATTCTTTTTTTCCTAAGTGTAGAACAATACCTATGTTTTTAATATTTTGTGTAACTAATACCTAAGAATCACAAATCAATCGAAAATCAATCGACTTTTCGAATGTTTGTCGTTTCAATTGAATCGTACGCTTACTCCAAAGCGTATTTTTCTATTTTTGAGCTTTTATTCCAGTTGGCCGCTGGACGTAAGCCTCTCAGCGGTTTTAACTTTCAATTGTCATTTGTTTCACTCTCACTACATTATTTACAATAAACCGTGCCCCCATTTGTTCTCCAACTTGAAATTTTTCTTCAGTTAATTCTAGACATTGTGTGCGTCTTGCCTGTTAAGATTTAAAAGTTTTACCTTATTTTTTATAAATGACACTTACTGTTCAAAGTTAAACACATATTTCAAAGTTACCAATGAACTGACCAAGAATATACATAGACTTAATTAATACGGAGAAGAAGGAGCGAAAGGTAAAACAGCGAAATTTCTCTACAGTTTGTTAAAATTTTCTTGGCCATATTTGGACACTCAAATTCTTAAAAAAAATATCTTAACACTGGGTCCCCAGGTTCTATTTGCCTACCCTGCGATGTACAAGATACAGCGTGAAGAAAAAAAAGATTAAAAATCTATATTACAACTATTCTTTTCTATTTAATTACAAAACATTCTTAGCTTCTTCTCAAAGAGTTAATAGAATTGGATAATTCTGGAAAAGCGCTTTAGTTTGACGTCATTTAATCAATTGTCTATGAGCGTCCCTAATACTTTACGACATTCTTCGTATATAGGATTAGAAGGATTACCAGATATTGCCTTGTTGGAAGTAGGCAGTTATATTCGTTATAATAATTCATTAAAAGGCCAAAAAAGCAAGCTACACACGTTTTCCTAGCGGTTAAGTAGGGTTGACAGGTAAAACCTAGATAGCAGGCAAAGAAAAACCTAGTGTAAGACACTCCGTTCCTTAACTTCCCGCGCAATATTTGAAACGTGTTAAGTGGAGGAACTCTACGCCGCGCTTTGTTTAACAAAGCGGAGAAATGAAAATAATTGTTTTGAGCAAGATTCATATCCCACTCGGTGATATGATACCATAACATATTTTTGAAGTGTTATTCCTTACTTAAGAAAGAAATATACAATTTTTTTTTATTTTGATCAGCTTCACGCTGTATTCCGCACACAGCAGGGTAGGCAGAGGGAACCTAGTGTTGAGACACTCCGTTCCCCACTTTCTGCCGAATTCTGGAGGCATTGCGTGTTGAGTGGCAGAACTAAACGCCGCGTTTTACCTCGACACCAGAGCGAAGAAATGGAAATATAAATTTGAGTAAATATTTCATCTCCTCGAGTGGGGATTGAACACCTAACCAGTCAGTTTTACACACTTTGTGACCCTGCGCCACGACTGGCCTCGATGTTTTTTAAAAAACGTGTAAAAATATAAACGTAGCGGGATTTGAATTCCCGCCTTTTAAAATTTGTCTAACCTTCCAAAAAAGACACGGATTCATATCTCGCTACATTCTGGAGCCTATTCTAGTCCCAAGTTCCAGACCCAGTCGAAAATTTATGGATATTCTAAAAAAACTATTTTACCATAAAACATGTAAAGCCTATAAAACAGATCCCTTAATACGTTATTAAGGAAAGCCTTCACAACTTATAAATAAGCCTGTACTAGTTCTCCTGTTCACTTATTAAAAAGTTTATAGCAAACATTACGCTTACGTTGGCGAATAATAGGCTGCAAGTGTTTAAGCCGGGATGGAAAAAATGGATTTTAACTATGCACAAAGTACTCAAGCCTTTTGCTGCCGGAATTTTTCATTTAACTCAAGAATTTTGAGCATTATTATTTATTTATTATTGTTAATTTGCTATATTGAACGATGATAATAAGTTTATCTATTATATTGCTATGGCAACACTGTGTTTTGATTTTTTGACTAATAGTAGCAGTGTTATTTTTACTAAATGTATTACTAAAAAATATTTGAGCAATTTCTTGTAAAACATCTGTGGGTGGTCCGTGTGTATTAAGAAATGTGAATGAAGTGTCAGCAAGACGCGACCAGCTTAATAAAATTATTAAACATACACACATATTTAGTCAATGTAAACGGGAAAGTTGTTGGTTCAATTCAGCGTTGCCAGATTTTATTTCGGTGAAAAGCGGGTTTTTTTTTACATTTTAAACAAAAAAGCGGGACTCTTTCGCCAAAACCGGGTCTATAAAAAAAATAATGAGGAATTTAAAGTTATGGTAAGGTAAATAAACCTTTTGATTAAACTCAAAGGGTAAATAAATAACTTTAAATTATAATCAACAAAACTAAGATTAAGGAAACTTAGAAATTTAGAAATGTAACCTTTTTCCGGGTAAACAGACGGAATCTAGTGTTTAGACCCAGTTTCCCTAATTTGAACTCAAAGCCACGTCTTGCCACGCAGCAAGGAAAAGAAAATTCATTAATAATTCCCTAAAGAGTTCAAAGAGGTCGACGAGAAGTCAAACGCGCAACCAGCCAGACGCTGTATCTAACCTACGACGGCATCTAAAGATTTAGATTAAAATTAAGATAATGAAAAATGCATAAAAGAATTTCTCTGACCTATTTTCTACTTTACGCAACCGCTTGTTAGAATAAAACAAACACATCCTTATACAAACGTCGCAGACATAAAAATAATAACGGTTAACATTCAAAAGAACATGTTATAAAATGTTATAACATGTTGCACGCCGGAGCAGACCTTCACAATTGAATTACGTCAGTGCAGGTTTGTGCTTGGAGAAGCTTTTCAACTCAATTTTATCTCTCAACAAGACGTCTAATTCTTAGGTTTCAAACATTCTTTGTTTGATCACAAAGTTTGATCCTTTGTGTGTCCATCTTGTATTGTTCTTTTATTCTAAGCCAATGATCCTCTCGACTTTAGTCTTGAGTTAAATGAAAAATTCCGGCAGCAAAAGGCTTGAGTACTTTGTGCATAGTTAAAATCAATTTTTTCCATCCCGGCTTAAACACTTGCAGCCCATTATTCGCCAGCGTAATGTTTGCTATAAACTTTTTAATAAGTAAACAGGAGAACTAGTACAAGCCTTTATAGGTTGTGGAGGATTTCCTTTAATAACGTATTAAGGAATCTGTTTTATGGGTTTTACATGTTAGTGTAGGCCAGCCGTGGCGGAGGGGCACTAGCGTGCACACAGTTGAGTAGGCGGAGTTGGAAACCTATTGTTAAGACATTCCCATAAACACACTTTAAAATAAAAAAAAATCGATAGGCAATCGAACTTACAACCTGTCGCGGTAGTCGCACATTTGTGTCCCTACGCCACGGCTGGCTTCAAAAACCTATACAGTCTATTTGCTAATCTTTGTAGCTTGTAAGCTGAATTATTTTGTTAATCAAAAATTTTTTTTTTGTGGGTGAGTGGAGAAAGACTATTCTGGTGTGGGCACTGCCCACTCCATGGTAGTATAGCTTGTATAATCATTATAAGTGGAACGATGGTTACGGGTTCCGCCTTGAACCCGAAAGTGTTTATTAAATTATTTTTTTGTTTCTTTTTCCGGTTCTTATAAGGCAATTTGCATCATTATATATATAAATTATAGACAGAAGGTAGACACTGAAGTGTTTGACATCATTCAAAAGGCTCACGCATAATTGTATCCCGCAGATACATACATCCGCTATAGAGGAAACCTAGTGTACAGACACTCTATTTCCCACTCTCTAATACATAGTGACAATTTTAGACCTCGATACTTGATAAAACATATGAACACAACAGATTTTGTAAATCATGTCAGCAATCTTTCATCGTGCCGAGTGTCGGAATACTAAAATACAGCTAAAATGTAACAGCTTGCGTCACAGTTTCGATTTTAGAGCTAACAATGGCTGGTACAATTAAGCCACTTATTTAAATGCTGTCTAGTTAGCATTTTGGTTTACAGCCTTTGATGCTTTCGGTTAGGAAATCGTTATGATTTTGTATTTGGATTTTTTGTGTTTATGTCTCATATTAAGATGGTCACATGGCTGTAGAAAGAAGCGTAAAAAGGTAGGCAGAGGGAAATTAGTGTTAAGACACTCCGTTCCTCCCTTCCGGTTAATTTTCAAATAAAAAAGCAAGTTATTATTAATAGTCATAGTTGTGAAAAATTATTAGGTATATATATTTTGTCAGTTACTTTTTTAAAATGTATGTACATTCAAAAAGATTTTTATATTTGATGCTATTTAAAAGCATATTTTTATTTATCTTTTGTAATAAAACAAACACTAAATGTTAAGCTTTAACAAAAGCTTGCAAAAATCCAGTTATGAAAACTGCACTTAAATCAGTTAAGCCGTTTCTGAGATTTCTGATTAGGATGAATAAACACAAGACCAACAGACAAACAGTCAAAAAATGTTTAAAACCTTTTTTTTTACTTGTACTACATTGATTAATGCCCTTTAATCGTTTTTCTTCCATATACAGACACCGATCAGTTCAGATTTTATTATAAGTATAGATTTAAAAATGTAATCCATATTATGGTACCGACCACGAAAAGGTAAATGACGGTTTATCCTCGAGCATTTACACTCATTATTCCTTGGAAAAATACTCGTCTAAGAACTTCTAAACTGAAAAACATTAGTTTAATTATAAAAAAAAGTGGTACATAGCCTAAGGTCTTAATTAGAAACAGTATTAGATAGATGTAAAAGAAAAAAATTATAAGATTGTTTATCTTTCTATCATAGTAGGCACAGAGGTATGCAAGTAGTGGAACGTTGATCGGATTATAATCGATGGTTGTAGGTTCAAGTCTCATTGATAACATAGTGTATTGCCAGTAAGTTCTAAAAATCCATACTAATTTTAAAAATATCTTAAAAAGAAGCTTTCTACTTCCAAAAATGTATACGTCGCAGGATTTATTATTTATTTAAAGAATAATCTACATGCTTAACAGTCAAGGTATTATCGAGATTATCATAGTTATATCTATTTAAAAAAAGAGAACTTTTTCTGAAACTCAAGCTTAGCTTAGTCAGAGTCCTTTCATCTGAACTAGCAGCGTCAATACCAAACTTTGCTCCTTTTTTAGGCTATTATTTTTTAGGATTTAACCATAAATGTATAGTTTCAGATTTTTTCCTAAACTACTACCTGTAGATGCTAGCTGCCAAGTTTCATAATTCTAGGTCAACCGGAAGTACCCCATGAATCTTAATTCCCTTAATAATGTCAAAATATGCGTTTTTTGCGATATAAATGGCCGTATTTTTTTCTAAGTAACTATAGAAATATGTTGTTTATCTGGAAATCATGGGGCCGTAGTTCCGACTATTTTTTTTTAATTTCAACTCGATATCTCCAAGCGTTTCTGAGATAAAGGTTCTTGACAGACAGACAGACGGACTGACGGCCGGACTGACAAACAACAAAGTAATCTTATAAGGGTTTCTTTTTTCCTACGAAACCCTAAAAAAGCAAAAGCAGCTTCACGCCGTTTCCGGTATATGAGGGTAGACAGAGGTCCTTTTCTCACTTACCGCCGGATTTTGAGGCTATGCATGTTTGGTCTACCAAAATAAAAAAAAAAAAAATTCAGAATCGAAACCAAACCCACAACCGTCGCATTTACGGTCACATGCCGTTGTACTGTGCCGCGACGACCCTACGGCTATCTTAGAGTAGGTCCATAATTTACTAGATTTTTATAATATCATTTGCCTAATGACTTGCTCGACCTTTTCCCAATATTTTGTAGATAAAGCTAAATTTTTGTGACATTAATCATCTTTAATACCTGCCACGTCTTCAATTTGCTCGGTAATGAAGACTGGCCATCTATTGTTACTTTGCTCTATTGAATATCAGCACCCTGTATACGTTTTGTTCATATATATTGATAAAATGAAAGCCTTTCTGATGTGTATCAATATTACATACACACTAATAGGTGTTTCTGCCTGTTTGTTTTTCTATAGTATTTTGTTTTTGTTACATGGGAAAAATCGTGGTGGAATCGAACGGGACGGTTGTGGGTTCGATTCTCACTCTGGGTGATTGACTATTTCCACTCTCGTATCAAAATACAGCGCGGCGTTGAATTCCGCCATTCACCACGCAATATAGGAAAGGCAGTTTCTTAACATTAAGTTTCCTCTGTCTATTCTGCTATATGCGGGATACAGCGTGCAGCTTATATGCAATACAATCTCTTCACTTCCTAAAATAAAAAAATACAATATTATGATTTAAAAAATAGAATATTTTGCTAAAACCTCAACTAATACTTATATTTCATTACAGGTACGTACAGTTTTGTGAAATCTGCTTTACGAAATGTAAAATCAAAATAATCGAGAAACTCTACATGCTATTTGGTTTTCACGATTATTACGCATGTTAAATGATACTAAATTAACCGAATTACCCGCTTATGTGTGTAATTCGCAAGTTCACATGTTTCATCTAATACGAGCGGCCTCGCGCGGCTTTGCCCGCTTGAACTACATGAATATTTATTAAATATTGCTTAAGTTTATTTATTTAATATGAGTTAAGTATATTTCCATTCCTTTCCTCTGGTGGCAAGGCTCGGCGTTTCGTTCCGCCACTCAACACGCAATGTATCTAGAATCCGGCGGAAAATGGGGAACGGAATGTCTTAATGCTTACCACTAGGTTCCCTCTGCCTGGCCTGTGTGCGGGATACAGCGTGACGCTAAGAGAAAAGTGTATTTAGGGAAAATGGATGAATTATTTTAGTACAGTTATGTATACTGTCGTGCACTTAAATCGTAACCTAAAACTTTTATGATTTTATTTGAATTTACTCACAAAAATTATAATATTAGGAAAATGTTTAGTTATTTCACATCTATTTAGGTGAGCGGTAGGCAAACAGACAGATAATAAATGTAAAATTGTTAGTTTTTGTTGGAAAAAATCGATAATTTTGAAATCATAGTCAAAATCTTCAATTGTATTTATATTTATAGATTTTTTTCTCAGTAATTTATGCTGTATCCCATATAGCAGGGTCCGCAGACACGTTAGTTATTGCACTTCTATACTACACTATAAGTGCGTACGTTTTTTTCAACGATCGATGTGAATGACAAGAGCAAACAGAACACCAGGTGGTGACATAGTGCATCTGCGTGATCAAATTGTAAACTAATATTGAATATGGGTAAAAATGTATTGTTCACTGTAGCTACGTGTGTCGTTATGTCATATTGGGGTGCAAGAGGGTTGGCAATTCGAATTCATTTAGGGGTGGATTGTTTTGGTTAAAAAATGTATCGTTTGAATTGAAAACTGTTTCAGTTGTATTAATCGTGTGTATTTAAGCGGCAAACGGAATGTGTTAACACTAGGATACTTTTTTTATCCTGCTTCGTGCGGGATACAACGTGAAGCTAAAGATAGTATCAGAAACAATAAGTGATATTAATTTATTAGATTTCTTGACTGTATTCTAAATTTAGGTCTACAGTCTAAAAAATCTTAAATTATTAATTTAGCCTTATATTTGGACTCTTCAGATTTAAATATGTACTACCCTTGTTATATCTATACGGGAAAACGCATGAAGATGAAAAAAAATCAAGTTAAAGTTTTAGACATTAAAATAAATAACATATCTACATCTAGCTAGGTAGACGTGTAAAAGAAATATGTTATTATTTCACAAGCGCATTGCGAGAAACAGAGAGTGGAATCAATTAAATAAGGATATAGCTCTTAAGATAAGTCACGTTTAGTTATAATGAGCTACGTAGTATCATTAATAGGAAGTTGATTCACAGTAAGGAGGTGAATCAACACAAACGCCAAGTAAACATTGCTTCAAATTTTGAATTGTAGTCAAAGCCTTTGTTACCTGTGAGATGGTTGTCTTAAGAGTTACGAGTATGATAACTAACTGAACATATAAATAATTGCCATATTGCAAGTATTGATTCAAAAGCTTATATTTGAATCTTAGAAGATGGCTACAATCATTGATAGTAAGAGAAAGTAGGCTGGGAAAGACCTCGATTGCTTTTTGAGAATACAATGTGGCAAAGGTCACATAAAAAGCATGCAGGTAACTCCTTGGAGGTTGTGAAATGGTTAATCACAGTGGACGGAGTAAAAGAGGTGTGCAGAGACCGTAGGGTTTGGCGCCCCGTCATTTTTGGCTACCCCGCTAGGGATGCAGCATAAAGCTAAAAAAAGCTTATTTTTTTACTTTATATTTTTTTAAGTTTAAACTATTTATATTTATGTTAAACTTTATCACATCTATATACCTTAGTATTCCTTTGAATAAGACACATTTTACTCAGCTTCATGCTATTTCCTGCATAGTGGGTTAGGCAAAGAACTGAGTATCAAAATATCATTTAGCTTTCCACTCTATATATTATAGAATACTAGCTTTTTCATGTAACAAATTAAAATAATTGAAAATTCTTTATCAGGCTGCATCTACATGGAAATAGGTAACGTGACGTAATATGGTCTATAGACTTCTTCGATAAATGACCTATCCGTCATTAAAATATTTTTCAAATAAAACATTTAGTTTCTGAGGTTATAGCGTTCAACGAAACTATTCAGCTTTATAACTACTATATAAGCTATATAAGCTTTATAACTATTATATTAATAATATATAAAGTATATATTTAATACAACTCACGTAACGTAATATCTAGACAGTAATATTAGCCCTAGACAGATATAAGAAGGAATGCTAAATTAGCATTAATCTAAAACATCTGTCCGTGAGTCAATAGGAGCTGATTGTTTAATTGAAACCTTTTGTTTGGTTAACGTCTGCGAGCTCGGTGGAGGCACGTACTGGAGTTTAAATCAATTATTCTAAGTCATAAATAAGTTCAATTTTACTGTGTTATTATGGATAATGTAGGTACTAAGTTCTATTTCCGATTGAGGCAAATTATTTAGAGTAATAACAGATTGTTGGCACAGCCTCCGACAACTTTAGGTTCGATTTCAACTCGGTGGAATGACGTTATTTTTAGTTCTTTTGGGCAGCGCCTGGGCTTAAACACTAGATTCTATCTATCTACCCTGCTATATGCGGGATGCAGGGTTTAAATGTTTCGTAACACTCTTGTTACTTTTGAGCTTCATACTGTATCCCACACATAGAGTACGTATAGGGAACCTGGGTACCTAGTGCTAGATGGGTACCTAGATACTCCGTTCCTATTAAGACACTTCCCGCCAAATTCTCAAGGCAATACGTGTCATTTTACGAAACACAACGCGCTCCGCCTTTTTACGAGAGCTTAAAAGAAGAACTTAAAATATAAAATATTTCACTCCCCCAAGTGACAATCGAACCCACAACCTGTCGTGTTGACTGCACAGCGATCAACAAGCAACAATTTGTAGTAAACGCATAGTCTAATTAATGAGTCAATTCGAAATGTGATGTTGTTTAACTAAAATTGCTAGTTTCAGCGCTATGCCTCGGTCTAAATTGACAACTACAAGAGAATTAGTAAAATTAATGTCGTTTAATTTTAATCTAAGATTCAATTTATTTTTTTGCTTTAATGCTTGTTATCATGAATTAGCTAACTTTCTATTTTGCCATCAAAATAAATAGGTATATCAAAGTATAAAATTTTTATAACTTTTACAAAAATTGTCTTGGCCGAGAATCGATTCCACTACCTCAAACTTGAATATATATTCAATATATTTAAATGATGAATATTTAAAAAAATAATAAGATAAAAATTGAGTAGCCACTCGACACGCAATGCCTGTACAATTCTGTGAAAATGGGCAGAGTGTGCACTTGCTTTGTGCAGGATACATCGTGAAAATAAAAAAATCAGAGAACCGGTTTGGTAGACAAAACGCGGCGTTCAGTTCCACCACTCAACACGTTATATCTCGAATTAGGATACAAATTCGAGAAAGGGATGTTTCAAGGAACATAAAAACAAACGAGATGAAATATGGAAAGATTCAAAAGAAATATTGGTTAAATTTTACTTGAGCATTTTCTAAAATAACACGTTTAGTAGGTATCTTTTCACAAATTTCCCATCATTAAAGCTATTGTATGGGCATATAATAGCCGAACGCGAAACACCACCGGCCTGTACAGTACAACGATTATTTGCTGTATGTGCCATCAACGCGCTATTGTGACAGAGCGACGGACGGGCTGGACCTTTTTGAACACTTTTTAGATATAGACATTTGTGTTTGTTTTTATTGGTTTTATGTTAATTATAGTAGGTATTGTATAGGAATTTGGAGATTCGTAAGAAATATATTTTACTTTTTTATAGCTCCAATTTGTTATATGCGGGACACATATTCTGTATGGACACTCTGTTTGAATATTTATGAAACTTAGAACAAGCATGGCTTTAGTAACATAAAGCGAGGAAATGATAACTATTCATTCCCCCGAATGAGAATCGAACCCATACTATTATAAATAGTAATATATTATATTTACTTTTAAAACCAATTTTTTCCACAAAAATATATCGAGGTAAAAGATTTCTCCATTCCAATAGTGAATTTACATATTTAAGTATGTATAAATTAAAATCTGCGTTAATAACATATAAAAAGTTCATAAACCCTCACGAGTTTTTAAAAGAAATGTATTTTTTATATTAAAAAAAAATGTAAGTACCTTTCATATTTAAATTTAAACATAAACTAGAAATGCGATTTTTTGCTCAGTTATTAAGTTTTCATGGTTATTACATATGGAGGTTATGAAAAAAATACTTCATTTTGTATATACTTACTAGTCGTCACTCGCAAACTTTGTATGGAAAATGGAAAATCCCGTTTTTTTCTCCTTTCTATTGGGACTTTGTAAAATTTTCTCTTTCATCTCCTACACTCCCAAACCTACACTATGAGCATGCATACATAAATTTCAACTTAAAAAGTCCAGTAGTTACGTCTGTGCATCTGTCAGTCACTCAATTACTCAGTTTTATATATAAATTGATTTCTGTTGTAGCAAACCGTAGCCCGGATAATAATTATTTAATAGACTTATTTAATCAATCGTGCTACATTAATATGGTAATGTACTTCTAAGTTTTCTATTTTAATATCCGACTCGAATCCACAAACTTTGTTGTTTCAATAGTAATCTATATTGAAACAGTAGACATCTATCTATACTCATATATTTTCAGTAGTATTATACAAATATTATAAAGTTGAAGAATTTGTTTGTTTTAACGCACTAATATCAGGAACTAGTATTTGTTCAATTTGAATGTTTTTGAGTTGAATAGCTCATTTGCCGAGGAAGAATATAAGCTATATTACGTCTTATTATTAATCATTTCGTAAACGATACAGCGTGAAGTTAAAAACAAAGTTAAAAGTGTGAAAGTTTCACGCAAAAACTACTGAACGGATGAAACGGATAGATGAAATTGTAACTACAGTAACAGCTTATACTTACATCGTTACAACATATAGACATCAATTTATGTGAAGATTTTGTATAATATTTTTTTAACATTTTTAAAGTGTTATTTATTCCACACTTTGAAAGAAAAATACTTATTAAGAAAACGTATAAAAATCTCAACGTAGCCGGATTTGAACCGGCTCTTTGGGAACCGTCCTTGGACGATTCTTTAATCTTCTTAGATTTTGTATAATTTGGCTGTAATATAAATAAATACATTAAGCTTAAGCGGGCGAAGTCGTGTGTGGTGTGCTAGTTAACTATGATTTAAACTTAATGAGACTATGGTTTCGTCTGCACACATCAAACACAGCCCGTCACTTTGACATGTAAACTGTTAAACCTATATACTTAGCTTAGCTTAGGCTTTAGAGTAACTTTTCAAATTGTATTTTACTATGCATTTATTTATTTAAATATTTATGATATACAAATATTGAGGCCAGTTGCAGCACATGACCACAAGCGTGTAACGTAAACGCGATAGGTTGTGGTTCGATTCCTTTTCCGAGGAAATTAAATATTTAATATTTTAATTACTTCGCTCTGGTGTCGAAGCAAAGCGCGCTCCCTCCATCAGCATATGCAGCGTGAAACTGAGAAATATACAAATTTTGAATACAGTGTATTGGATTGTGACGCATGTCAGTACGTGATAGTTATACATTCAAGATCGTTTTAGGTAACATTTATGATTAAATAGGTGTAATTTTATGATAAGACTTTTCATTGTAAGTTAGCTCGCGTTTTTTTTTACATTTTTAAAGTGTTATTCCACACTTAGGAAAGAAAAATACTCATTTAGAAAACGTATAAAAATTGTAACGTAGCGGGACTCGAACCCGCGCCTCCTGGAAACCGACCTGCCCACTAAGCCATACGTTCTCATCAAGCTACGTCCAAATTTTCAGGAGACACGGGTTCGAGTCCCGCTACGTTCAAAAAAAATTATACATTTTCTAAATAAGTATTTAGCTCGCGTTGTCTAATTAAAATAACTAGAGTAATGTAGCAGAATATATTCTTAGTATGTTACACTGAATTTTTTAATATTATATAGTATAGCCAGAGATATATATTGACGCCAGTCTTGGCACAGGGGCACAAAGTGTGACTGTAAAACCGTACTGGCTGTGGGTTCGGTCCCCACTCGAGGAGAGTCTTTATTTAAATTTTCATTTCCATTTTTTCGCTCTGGTGTCGAGGCAAAGCGCGGCGTTGAGTTCTGCTACTCAGTACACAATGCATCCAGAATTCCCTCTGCCTACCTTGCTGTGTGCGGGATACAGCGTGAAGCTGGTTTATATTGATTTAATAATAATATAGCCTATAGGCCTCGTTGATTAATGGACTATCCAGCACAAAATATTTTTTCAATTCGAACTATTAGTTTTTGAGATTAATTGTAGTTATTTCAATCAAACATACTCATCCCACGACAATACGCGAAACAGCCTTAAATAAATATATGTATGTACTTATTAAAAACTAAATATCTTTATTTTTTCTTTTATATAAAAAATGTCCTAAATTTAGTAATTGCTTTATCTAAAGTTTGCTTTAAATAAAAAATCTTCGCGTTTGTTTCCAGACGTGTAAAGAAGATTGACGTCTTGTTAATACCACAGGTTCTCGTTATATTTAAATACCTACAATCTCTTATTTGCTTACTGAGATAAAATTTCAGTAGGTAAATAAACGTAAGATGTTGATACAATCTGTCAGTAAGTTGTGTATTTAATTTGTTTTTTTTTTTTTAATTTCACGCTTTTTCTCGCATACCTATTGCAAGCTAGAAAAATCCTTCATGCTGGATCCCGCATACAACATCATTATGCTAGGTAGGAATCGAACCCATAACTATCGTGTTTACAGTCAGATGATATGCCACCTATGTAATAGCATCATTTATAATGAAGCAGTTGTCAGAAACATCATATTTGTCTGTCAATATAAACCATACCAAACAATCCAAAAATATTTATTTTAGAAACATATAAAAATTTTAACATAGAGAAAAGAGATTTGATCCCGCGTTTTTTGGAAACCGTCTAAGCGGTCTGACTACTAAGCCCTACGTTCAGAACGGATGTCTTAGTTAGTGGTCCCAGTATTTGTCCTTCTTAAGTGTAGAATAACACTTATAAAATATTAAAATTATTTACACAAACCAAATTACTACTGAACCACGAGGGTCAACATTTAAAATGATTAAACGTAGAATTAAACAAACCAGTAGCAAATGCCCAAGTAAATTAATTCCATTCAAATCTAAGCCGTCAGTGACAAGATAGAAAGGGGTTGTCTGCTGAACCTTTGCACCTTAACGATGAACATGTTGAGCCTCATAAGCCTCATGTTATAATCACTTTGACATAATTTAATGGATGTTTCTTTTTTTTTGTATATATATATTGTTAGAAATTGAAAGCGGTTAACGTTATTTAAAAACTCAAGATATGTTTCTAAACTATTTGGAAAAAGATACTATGTAATTGCAATTGCAGTGATGTATCATCTAATAACAATACGCTAGCTTCCTTCTAATAGGCGCCGTTGCCTACAAGCAACTGCCCCCGATTGACACAGTTCGATTGTTTTAAAAGACTATCTTTTCTACCCTCTTTTACAAGAATTTGCTAACAGTATAAAATAAATATATTCATACAGAAAATAAAGACGAAAAGCGATGGTTGTACGGTCGGTTCCCAGTCGGGGGAAATATATTATTTTCATTTCCTCGCTCTGGCTACAAGGCTAAAAGTGGGGGATGAAGTGTCTTAATACTAGGTACTGCCTACTTTGCTATGGAGAAAAAAAATATCCGAGTATGCATATAAATATTACTAGTAAGTAAATAACACCAGATTTTTTATAGCTTGACTCGTTCGCTCGCTCGAACATAGCACTGTGGGCAGAAGGAACCTGGGAACACAGAACAGTAATAATAGATATTACTATCAGTTTTAAATTAAATTAAGAATTTATATATGTCAGGTTACTACCTAACGCTCCTCCATGTGTAGTGCAGTGCAGCATTATTTATAGTATACTCTACGCTACTCTACGCTATGTTTGTACTTCTATGTAGCTTTGCATTATAAGCTGTAAAACAGCTTACCTTTTTCACCCACTATAGGTTGTGTTTACCTGTTTGTCACTTCGACGGTTCGTTACAAAACAGAAAACTTACATATAAAAAATTTCAATTTCCAAACTGATATTGTGGTATAAATAACGTTTCATTGTATCCATTTCCACTATTTTGTAATTGAGAGTCGAGTTAATTAAAGCTTTGAACATGTTTGTTCAATAAGCTGTTAGTATGGAAATATGATATGTTACAACTCTATTTCATTTTCGGTGAATTTGAAATTTAAAACTGTGTTAGCTATTTAAAAACGTATAAACGTGATGGTTGTAGATTCGATCCGTACTTGAGGGAATGAATACATCAATTTAATTATATAATAGTAAAATAAAAATATAGTGTAAAGGCGATATTATCAAAACAGGTGATCTCTAGGCAGTCCTTTCCTTTAAAAAGATCAAAGAACGTGTGGACATTGTTTCCTCTACAAATGATATAATATGTTACAGAATAGTTTTGGTTCCCCGCCCTTGCAAGACAAACCGCTGTGTAGAGTTCCGCAAGTCAACACGTTATGTCTCAAATACAGACGTATAGTGAAAGACGGGATGTCTTGATCTTTACGCTAGCTTTTCTCCAGTAACTGTTATGCTGAAAAACTGTAAGGCTACAATAAAAATCTAACGTTTATATTACAATTACTGAAATTATATTTTTTTAAGTCAACTCCACAGTTTAATCTATTTTATAATAGTTAATCTATAGGTAGGTGGTGTATAAGCCAGTATGAAATGCACACTATTCATATCAAAAATAATAAAAATATCTTATATACGAAACTTTTCCCAAAAAATCCGTAGAAGAATTTATAATAGAAAATAACCTTCATATTATATAAAACGCAGGCAGCAAAAGGCAAACTAAAGGTATTCCTAGTTCGCTATACGCTCGCTATAAGCATAACCGTAGCTTATCAAGATTCAGGCGTCCATACCGGCAGGTCGGCAAATGACCTAACGGTGCCAAACTGGTTTCTCTCCTATACTAGATAACACGAAATTGAACCTTATACCACCGTTTATTACATCAAATATCACTTTAAAAGTTATCTTCGGAACATTTGGATGTTTTCTTAAGTGATTTTTAAGTTAGAATTGTGTAAAGCTTAAATTGGTTGTGCCTAACTTCGCTTTTTGTTGATACGTTTGGATATTCGTTAAGCACGGGCTGGCTAAGCCTGTTAGGTAAGCAGTTTAGTTGCCTCTCTCCTGCGCAATGCGAAAGCTAATAAGTATTTTAAAGCAACTCTCTAACAATGAAATGGTGATAAATCACTTCGTTTTATTTTTGCAATTAAAGTGTCACTGTAAATTATTTGTGGAAGTAGACGCTGTTATTTCCTTAACTACATTTATCCATTCAAAATTAGAAACGCGGCGTTGTGTTTCACCATTCAATACACAATGTCTTGAAAATTGAGACGGAAATTGGAGAACGGAGTTATCAACTCTAAGTTCCCTCTGGGTACCACTATGTATTAAAAATCAAAATATTCTTTATTAAATTAGCCTATTACAAGCACCTTTGCATCAAGTTACATAAAAACGTCAGTAATGTCAGTCCTATAAGGAAGCCGCCACCAGCTAGTAAGGCAATTCTGCTAAGAAGAGCCGTCAGCAGCTTAAACTTACCCATCAGTTTCACTGCATTATTCATTAGAACCTTTTAACTTTTGATTATGTGGACTATAAACTATGACCGAAGGCCTATTAAGTTACTTTTAAGCCAAATATAGTGCGTTCGATTCTGTTATATTGCATAGTTTTCTTAATATTTTTATATTATAGAATAGACAGATGGAACATAGTTCCCTACTTTCTGTTCCCTGTGCCCTACTCTCTGCGGATTTATCGAGACATTGCTTGCTGAGTGGCGGAATTCAACGCCGCGCTTTACCCTGTTACCACATACTTAGTTAAGTATCTAATGTTAGTTCTTAGTAATACCTTATTTGTAATATTCTTCTATTCTAGATGATCATGTCGCATATATATATAGTATTGAATTTATCACTGATCTAATAAGTTTAAATGCACGCTGTATTACGCATATAACAGAGAAGCCAGAAGAAATCGACTGTCAAAACACTCCGTTCCCCATGCACCATCCAATTTTGGTGGCCTGCGCTTTGTCTTATCACCAGAGTGGGCAAATGAACTTAATCCATTGACCGAATAAGAATCGAACCCACAACCGTCGCTGACGCTATGCCTCAACTTGTTAACCAAGCTAATAAGTTTAGAGTTCCCAAGAATCGGTTAACAACAATACAAAGTGGTGTAGATAAGCTAAGTTGGACGATCGATGCCCCTTTAGTACACGTAAAGTTACTTCATGCTAGTTATCTGCATCGCCTTTATTTAGTCGTGATCTTGTTAGTTTAAAATGATATGTTAAAGTTTGTTATTAATTATTAAGTAAAATTAAATAAATAGAAGGCCGTGATGGCGCAAGGGCTTGTGCGTGCGACTGTAAACGCGACGGTTGTGGGTTCGATACCTTCGTGGGAATATTTAATATTTAATAGTTTCATTTTTTCGTTCTGGTGACAAGGCAAAGCACGGCATTGAATTCCGCCACTCAACACGCAATTCCTCGAGAATTCGAAATAAGATAGGAAATGGAATTGTTTTAATGAAACAGATTGTCTTAACAAAAAAATAACATTAAGCAGCTTCTAACCTATTCCCATATAGTATAAACATTATTAAAATAACTTGGTTAGAAAAATATTTTAGTAAACGTGTAATTTTTTTGTCAAAGTAGGACTCAAACCCGCGCCTTTTCAAAACTGGTGGTATGGTATGGTTCTTTGATTATGGCGTTCCGAGCGTGCCAGTAGAGCACATATCACTTCGCCAATGTCACTTCAAAACTGTCTAATACAGATGGTTTCCAAAAAAAGCACTACGTTTATATTTATTTACTTTTTCTTAAATATCATTCTATCATTGTTATGGGAATAACATTTTAAAAATATTAAAACAAACTAACTTTGATTTTCATATATATGAATCAATATTGATTTGACTGAATCTATAGGATTTTTTATTATTCATAGTATATTTAATATGTTGCCAAAAATATTTAGAAATACACTTTAATTTAAAGCGTATCTATCGAAAAAACCACCAAATTGTTTTGAAACCAGGGCCAGTTATTGTTAAACTAAAATCAATTTCCAATTTATATTTGTTTGTGGCTTTAAACACCATATCAATGTTACCGTTCACTTTCGAAACCCAGCAGGTCAGATATCTACTACTAGCTCTAGCTCGCGGCTTCATCTCCACTGTCAAATGAACATATATGAGAATGTCATGAATGGCAAAAATGGCATGTGTGTCACATTTCAAGTGACCATAGTAGTTTGTACTGCATATATAATATTTTCATTTTACTTCCGTGTTTTGAAAAATAGCGTAGGTACTGCGTTTATCGCGGAGGAACTTGTTTCGACCGACCAAATTTACATGCCATTCCGAAAAATGGGACTATCAGACGACCCGGTGGCATGTTTCGGGATACCGGGACATACAAGCTAAAAACGGGACAGCCCCGTTCAAAATAGGATGTCTGGTCCGTTTAGTCTAAACGTTACTTACGATGATACGAAGAATGTGATAAAGTAAGCCCGTAGCCCATGACCTTGGTAAATCGACTATTCGCCACACACATATTCTTTTAATTCGAACCAGTAATTCCTGAGATTAGCGCCTTCAACCAGACAGACTTTTCAGCTTTATAATATTAGTATGAATATAGATAATAATTTTAAATAACCATGAATAGGGTTAACCTCATTCTATTGTATTCGAGAGTTATAATTGACAATAAAGTGTGGAATAGCATTATACGATTTTGGCGTGTTTCACGAAAACTACAGAATATCTATAGAAATTAAATTACATTATTTCATGGCTTTACCTAGTTTTAATAGGAAAATCGGAACTCTGAAATGGTATGACCCGGTTTGAGCAAAAATTACTTTTTACTTGTTTGTACTTAAATGAAATAAATTTTACATAATTATATTGTTAATTTCTCTTGAGTTCATGTCTATATTTACGGCGCTTCGAGTGGGTCTTCCTCGGTCGGTCTCACATGTCTGAGGATCGTTCCAGCATCAGGGTTGCATCTAAAGTGTCTGCCTCCACCAGATTCTATTCTGCGCGTCACCTACAACCATATAGAATTTGATTTCTTTGAAGATGATAATTCCTTTATTAATCGATTCATCACAATTAGTTTTTCTAAACTGTCGTCACTTCTGCGCTGATTGTGCTTTTTTTCGAGTGTGTTATATGAATACAAACCATTTGGCCATTTAACGAAACACGAAATCAATTTTACGTTCATATTTTTAGGTCGACTTGTAACTTTGTAATTGTGTCATCATCAAACTTGGCAGTTTTACGTAGCTTAGGTGACATTACAATAAAATGGCATCATCGAGCTGGCCTGATGGAGCCGTATCTATAATTGTATATTTTATTGTTTTTAGGTTTCCATGTTCAAATTTCGTTCAATAAGATACTCAAGTGAATAAAAAATTATATAAAAACTTTTATCACTATCATGATTAATGATTTATAAAATACTTACACGTTGTTAAGAATTTATTTTAATTAATTTTGTCATAAAAAAATAACTAAATAAAAAAAATGTTTCATTACAATTAATTAATAATCTTAGCATGTAATTACGGATTGAAATTCCTCTCGGAGTTATATTTCTATTATCAGTATTTCTCCTATCAATTTGAACAAAATATGCAGTAGGGAGGGGTCCGCCATATTATTTTGAATTTGAATAAACAGCAATGTCTTGCACCCTTATTTTTCTATTCTCTACCTACGGCAGTAGATGCGTAAAATAAAAATAAATAGATTGCTTTTGTATAAAAATCTATATTTTTTTTTACTTGTTTTGTATATATATTATTAAAAATATCAAACAAACGCCTATTTATTAAGGCAGTCGTGGGCATCGTCATACCGAAAATCTTAATTTCCTCATTCTGACGGTAAGACAAAACGCGGCGTTGAGAACCACTCAATATGCAAAGTTTCGAAAATTGATCTTAACATTAGGTTCCCTCACTATACCCTGATGTATGCGGAATACAGCTTAAAAAAAATACAATACACACTACATATAAATATATCGACAAGTCGAAAAAAGTCAAAGAACATTAAACTCGTAAATGTAACATAAATAAATATGATTACGCTTTAGGACAATAGACCTTTGTATATAAACCTGCCTGTCTTTTGTGATCGAACAAAAGAATTTATTTTTTACAGTGTACATAGTATTTTTTATATTTACAAGTAGGATTTTAATTATATCTGAATAGTTTACTTGAAACTTGTTTCAATTATACTGATTTCAAACGGGATGGTCGTGGGTTCGATTCCTACTCGGAGGAATGAATCATTTTGAATTCCTGTAGGTTTTGAATTATAGCTCAAAAGTTGACTCGTAACATTTTTTTTCCGCCGATTTTCTTGATATTGCGTGTTGAATGGCGGATCTCGATCTCGCGCTGCCTCGTTACTAGAGCGAGGAAATTAAAATATTATATATTTCATTCCCACGAGTGGGAATCGAACCCACAACCGTTTCGTTAACCGTCGTACGCCTGTGCCACTGCGCCACGACGGCCTCAATAGTTTTAAAATCAACGTGTATATATAAATAACTTTAAAGTCGTCAACGTGAATAGGATATATATAGAACAGGTAGTACATTTTATTTCTATACGATAAGGGAGCTGAGTGAAGTAAAATTCTTGAATAGAGCCGTAGAGTACAGTGTGGTATGTCATTGGGGTGCGACGTTTTAATTTAAGAGATGAAATGAAAATTGCATTTTCTTTAATTTATGTTTTATTATGAATACAAGGTATATGTTATATGAATCTTTACTTAGATTTAATATTTCTATATGCTTAGAATTAGCATTAATTATATTATTTTACGCAGTGGACAACGGCGGCTGTCCAATCGGTTTACAGTGGTAAACGCGATGATTGTCGGTTCGATTAGCTCTGGGGGGAATATTTGTTAAGATTTTCATTCCCTCCCTAATAACTAGACAAAATGCGACATTAAATTCTGATATTCAACGCGCAACGTCTCTAAAATTGGGCAACGTTAAACGGAGTATATTAACATTAAGTTCCCTTAGACTATCAATAGAAGCTAAACATATATACACAAAATACATACATTTTAAGTTAAAACTAAAACCAGATACATTTCAATATTCATTAAATGTTCTCGACTCGTGACTGCGGCGCGGGCTCGTGCTGTTTATTGTGCGCTCGTGATTATTTCACTCCTTTCTTCTATGAATGGCCATTATATGTATATTTATATGTGGATATTATCTGACATTTATATTATAATATAATGTTACTTATTGTTACGCTTTTAACGTTTTGTCTGGCTTATAATAGTTGAAATTAATAATGTGAATAATCAAAGGAGGTTAGGTTTTATTATAATAATATTTTTTGTGCTATCATTTTCATTTTCTCGATCTAGTAATACCACAATATATATATATATATATATATATATATATATATATATATATATATATATATATATATATATATATATATATATATATATATATATATATATATATATATATATATATATATATATATATATATATATTTCATTTCCTCGCTCTGGTAACGACGCAAGGTGCGGCGTAGAGTTTCGCCACACTATGGGAAGAATACAGCGTGAAGTTAAGAAAATCAAAATGGGGTAAGGTCTTACGTGTAAGGAATAGCTGTGTGGCCCGATCACCAAAGTATATAATATAATATATATGTACCGTATATGTGGTAATATGCTATAAATGTAGTATTATATCAAAAGTTAAACTTATTAACTTGGACTGGTAAACCTCTACCACACAAAATCCTCCAAAATAATGGAAGGAAGGTAAAGAAACTTGTTAAGTATCTAAGAGGAGCATAAAGCTAAAATTTTGCATAAACTATAAATGGAAATAATAAAAAAAGTAAACTGAATAGGTTAATTTATTGTGAATTAATGACACTGTGACGGTATAAGCACGAAGATTGCGTGTTCGAATCCCATTCAGGGCAATGTTTTAAACACAATATATTTGTTTCCCTCGGGTGATTAGACGTGGTGCGACGTTTGGTTTCGCCGTTTAACACGCAAAGCGTTTTGTTAGGAGGAAAATGTATAATAAAATGGGTCTTTATAGTTTGTAGGCTTACCTATTAAAATTTAGGAAGATGTGGAAATAATAAATATAAATGACTATCAGAGGCAGTATTCGGGATCACTTCCATACGGTGGATTGTATTATTTTAAATTCCTCGCGCTGATAACAAAACAAAGCGAACATCTCGAAAAGTGGGCAAAAACTAGGAAACAGAGTATCTTTGTTCTCTCAACACTAGGTGACTTTTGAGTACCATGTTATGTGGGATACAGCGTGAAGCTAAAAAAATACAACAATTTTATTATTATAATCAGCTTCAAGCAATTATATGTAAACAGATGTCGAAATATGAATTACTTCGAAAATAACTTTAAGTTTGTTCGTAACAAAATATCATATCTTTGAGATAATAATAAATAAAAAAGAAAGGAATTAGACTAAGTATTCTGCGGTTCGATTTCTGTGGCACCTCGTGAATTACTACCGTCGTTATCGATTTTGGACCCCACGGAACTTCAAAGAAGTAGGGTCGTCGTAATATCCATGGCAATATTTTTGTAAAAGTACTTTCATTGAAATAAGAAGGGGCATTCAATATGATGAATAGATGGTATGCTTATACTTATATATATTAGTAGTAAGTATAAGTATATTTTTTACACTTGTTTATATTTTCTGGTGATTCTAAATGTTAATCAGTAAGAGAAGATTTCATACAGTCTTTGAAATAGGAATGAATACGTATATTGTATTTGTTTATCTTACTTAGCAGGGTTGCCTGGTAGAAAAAATGCGGAGAGTGAAACATTATGGTCTTTGCATACCTCTTTTGCCTCGTCCATTGTTATTAACATCGTCATACGTGTCCTTCGCACCTCATACTTTTTTAGTGACCTTTTTAGCATCATTGAAATTGTGTACTCGAAGGTCAACTAAGTTCTTTCTCTCCCTCTCTTATCACTTACTCTTGCCTCATATATCTTTTTTGATTTATAATTGTTTCATCACTTTCACTCATAATTTTTTCGGAACTCCTGGCGTGCCCAAACAAACTGAGCACGTTCTTCTTCATTCTCACTATGATAATCTCACTAGTATCAGCGTTTCGATTGGCCCCGCATAGGGCATAGGTTCGGCTTCATATGGAGTACTGCCCTCATCTCTGGGCTGGTGCACCCCAGTATCAGCTTGAAGGAATTATTGACACATTGGCTTTACGGAGAGACATCTCCTCGCTATGCGTTCTCTACAGCATTTATTATGGGGAGTGTTCTGGAGAACGGTTTCACCTACCACACAGTACATCACAAACTCAAGTACCTACCGTTCACACCCACACTATCTGTAATATAGGTACATATTCTTATTTCTCATCCGCCTCTCCATTATTTTGTATTTTTGGCCGTTGGTCCTAGTTGGCAATTCAATTACTAAAGTTGTTTGTAATATATTCATTCGTTCGTCCATCTGTCTGTGAGAGGGTTGTAGCGGTAATAGATGTTGAAATTTTCATATAATACGTATTGTTGGCCTCTCACTTACTCCTACTATTATGTATGATTTAGGTATATTTAAATATTTTACTTAGGTATGAACAAATGTTTATAGGGTAAAATCTTGTGTTTAATTTACAAACGTTATATATATGATATAAGACACGAAATGAACAACAGAGTGTCGCGTCATCTGTTTCTCAATCCTGCAACACGGAAAATATGTTGTAGGCATTTTTTTTCGTTAGTAAAGCGAGGAAAATATAATGAAAATAATTTATTTCTCCGATTGCAACCCACAACCGGCGCGTGTACCGTTAGACGCTGTGCCGCTCCCAAAACAAAATGAAACCTATTTTATGCCGAAATATTAATTTAAATTATTATTAATATTTTCCCACGTAGCTCTTCGCAACGTGAGCATAAAATGACTCCCGGTCATATCGCTAGAATGCCGATATAAACTGTATAGGCGACCGATGTAACGCACATCTATAGTACGTTCGACGAGTCGTGGCCGCCCTGTAGTGACGTTTTCTGAATTGATGCGCATTGTACACTCGGCCAGAAAATTAAGAAAAATCCTAAAATTAAATCTGTATAGTCATCTACTGCTAACTTCAGGAAGGCCACAACTCCTCGACCGTACTATATACTGTATGGCCGACCGATGTAACACACACTTAAGTGCTTCATAAATACGCGTACATTGTCGATAAATTTGAATCTACCCTCCTCTCACTCACAACCCCACTATAAGTCAAGTCCTCAGCAAAGATGAGGGAGGGTCCCCTCAGAGGATTATTCTAGAATCTTGCCGCAATTTAGATTAGACATAAAATGTTATAGAAAGAACGTATCAGGATTAGAACCCATACACTAAGTTATATTAGTTCTTATCGAGCTACATGGAAAGTATTATAAGATCAATGCTACTTATGTTGATACCGCTTATATAGGAAAAACTCACAATTGTTTTATTGTAAAAAACTAGAATTTACCTTTAGATTAAGTAACACCAAAACGGTTAACGTATAGATCATAAAAAATAAAATTAAATCAAATCAGCTTCACGCTGTATCCCGCATACAGCAGGGTAGGCAGAGGGAACCTAGTGTTAAGACACTCCATTCCCCACTTTCTGCCGAATTCTGGAGGAATTAAGTGTTGATTATGTGTACATTATAGTGTAGTAATATTACTATCCAACACAAAAAAGCATTTAGAATAAGTAGTTCCTGAGAATAATGCGTTCAACAAAACAAACTCTTACTCTTCTCTTTGTAACATTAAGTATAGTATATAGATTATATAGCACATTTAAGCATTTTCTATCTTTCAAGATTATAAGAAAGATTTTGACTATCGTGCAAACATTCAGATGAGCTAGTGCTATTGCAAAGTTCCTAATATAAGTACTAAAGTTCTAGATAAGGCAGTGAAGACTTTTTGTTTTTAAGTTATAACTTTTTCTATGGGGAATAGTTTTTGTGACTTTTGTTAGGCTAACGACCTCACGTTTAGGCTTCTAAACGACTCGTGCTGGGATTTTGGTTATGTTGTTTATAAAGCTGAGTTTGAAAGGATTTTTTTATATGTTTCTTTATAAAATGCTATCGATTTCTAAGCCAAAAATTATTGGTTCGATTTTCATCGCTTTCCTGTTTTATTTCTACTAATATTATAAAAGGATGGATGTTTGTTCCAAAAACTTACTGAAATTTTAAATGAAATTGAACAATTTAAAGATTTTGTTTAATATGGCTATAATATAGATAATAACTTTAACACATTTTTAAGTTTAACGAAGCCGCTTTGTAGTCACTAGTTCTCTCACAAAACGATATTACAATTCCAATACAAAATAAAAAAATAACAAATTATTTTCCAAATAACTAAACAAAACTTCTAGTTTAATTCATTATTCGTTCGTCTTCGGTGACTAATATCTACATTTCGAATGCGTCGCCAGCTTAACTGTTCATTTATAACAGCGGCGGGCGCGTCTTCGTGTTAATTGCTGTGAATTTTTAAATAGTTTGCATTTGGCTTTATTTTTCGTTTAAACGCCTTTGACGGTTAGACGTATATTGTATTTGTTTTGGAAGTTGAAAAAAACAGCTTTACGCTATATCACATTTAGCAGTGTATGACGAGATACCCTAGGTTTAAGGTACTACGATTTCAATTTTCTTTCCAATTTTTGAAACATTCCGTGTTGAATGACGGAATTCAACGCCGAGTTTTATCTTATTACCAAAGGTAATAGATAATAATAATTTATCTTTCTGTGTGATAGACAGTTCCCGGATTCGCTCTGCCTATTTTGCGCTGTGCGGAATACAATGTGTAAAAACGTGTAAAAAAAAAAAAACAAAATACCACGATATTAAACACAGGCGAGCAACTTGCAATATCTACACATGATCAGAAACTGGAGACACCACAAAATACAGAAGATAAACGAAAATAAATATATTAAACATACTTAAGATATTATATCAAGATCAGGTTTTGATATCTACACGTTTTACTTGATTTATTATCGAGTCTAGATCAGTCCAACCAGTTCCGTGACCCCCTCAGCTCGAACATGACTAATCTCCTTCGATGTAATCTCACTGAATAGGACGCCCCTGTAGATTTGAATCAAGGGGATTTTATGGTGCTTTGTTCGATAAAATTCCTATAGGGAACGTTCCTATTGACGGCGGCGGCACCTCGTGGGGGACCGTAGTTTCGTCAATCAACATTTTCATTGCAATCTTCGAGAATCCTTCAATTAAAGTTTGTAGGTTTTTGTTCTGTAGCACGAATTTCCCATTGAAGTCCCAAGTTTTTGTTATGGGTACTCCATTGTGAAATATGAAAATAATAGTTCATTCAAAAAACTGTGGATTTTTTTAATATTTTTGAGCGGTTTATTGAAGTAAAGTCACCTGTTCACTCGTTGTAATTAATTAATGTTGATTCTGTCGTGGCATAGCGGTAACGATTTTAGTTGGTTCAAATTCTATATATATTTTACTAAATAGTCTGTATGTATATAATAAAATGCAAAAACTAAAAGATATATTGTAAAAAACTTTTTATAAGAGGGAAATAGAGAATTCGTTCGTTTGAATTTTTCTAAAAATGTATTTCTTTTTTATGTTAAAAGACAAGGCAAATGAGCGTACAAGTCACCTGATGGTAAGTTTTATGGATGTTGTGGCGCAGAGAGAAATAAAATCGACTCTTATGGGTTCTCATTCGACGGAGGTAATTATTTTTTTTTACTCTCTCTAATAACAAGACAAAGCGTGATGTTGTGTTCATTCAACACTTAATGTTCGACTCAAAACTCGAAAATTGGGCAAAAGTTGAGTGAATTAAATGTGCCTGTCTATCTTGCTATGTGTAAAAAAGGTGAAGATGCTTTTTTTCTTGGATTATTTAAATAAAAAAGTGGACAAATCGTTACAGATTCATCAAATTTGTCTAAAAGTACTTAATTCATTTTTATTATATCCAGAAACATGAATCTATCTTTTATCAAGAAATTATACAAACAAACACTTTTGGTTAACAACATAGAAGTTATTTCACTGATTATTCCATCGTACTTACCAAGGCAGCGGTACGGATTTTTGGGTAAGTCAAAGTTAGTGGCTTCCAAGTTGAGATCTCAAAGTTCAGTCTTTAGGAGCCCAACCAGCTGTGTGTTCTGTTGAACTCCGAAAGCGTTTTAACTGAACACATTTGAATATGAAATTTACTTGGATTTCCATATTTTTCTTCTTATAGGTTGTTTGTGTAATGAAGTGATGTTAATGTTTCTAAGTTTTACCTTTTACATATAGGATATGGGCTTCTTATATAACTAGAAAACCAATTGACGTGTATAATAATACGCGTTGCCGTTGCCATAGCAACGTGTATGCCACTTTATAAATACAGAAGTGTAAATATTGTCAAATGCATGGTAGTGTGTGTAATGTTTTGTTTATTGATTTAATGTACTTTATAAGCATTATTTTCCGTCATCCGTGCATTTTTTGTAAAAAGGGTCCAAAGATTTTGCTTCTCGTATTAACATTATTAATAATTATTGCTTAACTTTAATGTGGCGTATTGTAGTCTTGTTACCAGAGTGAGGAAAATAAAATATAAAAATTTGCTTTTTATAACGTTGAAAATAATTCATTCGTTGGAAATAATTCATTGATACTTATTTAGAAGACGTATAAAAATTTAAACGTAGCGGGACTAGAACCCGCGCCTCCTGGAAATCGACTAGGCGCTCTGACTACTAAACCATATGTTCTCATCGAGCTACGTCGAAATTTTAAATAAATTAAGTGTGGAATAACACTTTAAAAATCTTAAAAATAATTTATTGATCCCTGAGTGATAACAACAACGTCGCGTTCATAGTAAAAGACACAATAAAAAATATTATATTTTATTCTTACGTATCTATTTAAATGAAACTCACATCACCTGTAACAAAGTTTTTAAAAATTAGCTTCACGCTGTATCCCGCACACAGCAGGGTAGGCAGAGGGAACCTAGTGTTAAGACACTCCGTTCCCCACTTTCTGCCGAATTCTGGAGGCATTGCGTGTTGAGTGGCAGAACTCAACGCCGCGCTTAACCTCGACACCAGAGCGAAGAAATGGAAATATAAATTTAAGTAAATATTTCATCTCTTCGAGTGGGGATCGAACCCACAGCCAGTCGGTTTTGCAGTCACACCTTGTGCCGCTGCGCCACGACCGGCCTCACAAAAGTTTCAAGTTTTTAAAGAAAACAATGTAATAACATAAAGTAGCTACGTTTACAAAAGAATAATTTTCAACTGGATAATTAAGCCTCGTACAGAACCTTTATTTAAGTCCAGCAACATATCTAAGTTATTATTTTTTTCGCTTCACTCTGTATACCGCACATAGTAGGGTAGGCAGAGTGAAACTGGGAACCTATATATGAGACACGCGTATTCGATAGCGTGAAACTAAAACAAGATTCTGTTATCATACTCTAATTTTCTAAATCAGTCACTAAGTATAAAAAAATAACAAAAAATATACAATAAAGCACATAATGAACTAAAACCATGTAAAATTATAATAATTTACTCGTGACCTATATACATACATGCCGCCGGTGTATGCGGTCCTCTTCAGTCCACCATCTAACAGCTAACAGCTAAACATATATGCAGTGTGCTGCTTACAGCCCGCCTATGAAACCTATATATGCACATATTGTTGAATATTTTTATTATGTAGTTCTATAAATAATAGGCCGTCCATGTAAACGCGACGGTTGTGGGCTTCGATGCTTGGGGGAGTGATGTATTTATTATTTTCATTTACTCCCTCTGGTGAAAAGGCAAAGCGTGGCGTTGAGTTGCGCCACTCAAAATGCAATGCCTCGGTTCGGAGAATATGGGAGAACGCAGCTTCTTAACTTCAGGTGCCTTCTTTATATAATTTATATGTCAGAATAATAGATAGGATATTATTTGAGTGGTATTTATAACAAACATTTATAACAAAAAATCTTAAAATCGATCAAATAAGCTTTCCCACAACGTGTAAAAGTGTAGCGTCAAAAAGAAGCATATGTCAAGTTACAAGTAACACGTTGTAAGACCGTGACGTGACCTACCTACTTTACTATAGCTTTATTAAGCTTAAGTAGCTATAGCTTCGATAATCAATTTCGAAATAATGAAATTTTGTGGTTTTTTAGTGATTTTAATTACTAACTAATCAATATGTGCGTGACTTTTATTATGAATGTCATGTTTGTAGCTCTGCCACTGTGCCAAGACGGTCCCTAACTGTAAATTTTACATATAAATGACATAAATATATACATATACTAGGTTCCCAAGTTCCCTCTGGTAGAAATACAGCATAAAAGCGTAAAGCACAAAAATACATAAACATGTAGGTACATACGCTACGTAGTACTTAAGTGTAGGTATACAGAAAGTGCATGTGGCACAGCGCGACAAAGTATCTTAGGTAACCTAAGCTTTTAATGGAAGGTAGTTCTGTTAGGCTCCTCCACGAGCTTCCGACTGACTTATTCATGCGAATTGTCACAAGATTTAGTCGAAGCGAGAATTTAGGAGAATTTTCCGATCAAAAGTGTATTTTTAATTAATTGTCGGGAGCTTTTATCGCTAAATCCGACACTTTGTCGAGCTTTCGTGCTGTATTTTCTTTACTTAGGTGATGATTTTACTTAAACTGTTAGGTAAATGTATGTGTATGTATGTACGTACCATTTTCCCACTCTTGATATGAACCTATACACGCATTGTTTTGGAATTCGACTTTCTTTGGATAATACACAAAATAAATATTTTCTCTAAAATCTGGGACTGGGCGAATACACAATAGAATCGCGTATCAATAAAAAATATATCAAGTTATTACCGCTATTTTTCTGTAATCGAATGTTTTTTTCTCAATATTTTTACATATAGATTATACGAAATTTTAATATAGCGTAATGACTTTATATTCAAATTAGGATATCGTATATGCAGATGGATTACTCGATGTAAGTATATATTACAATGTAAGTATATATTATAACTATTCGTGGGCCACGATTATGTGCCTGGACTTTAAGAAATAAATTTTAAAATATTGTTATTTTCCGTTCTTAGAGGTCCTCTACATTCCCTCACCGCCTACAGGTTGTGGATTCGATTCCCACTCGAGGAAATTGTTAATATTTAATATTTTCAATTCCTCACTCTGCTAATAAGGCAAAGCATGGCGTTGAATTCCGCCGTTCAACATACAATGCCTCTAGAATTCGACGGAAAGTGGGAAAAGGAAGTATCTTAATGAAAACAGAGTGTTTTACAGTAAGTTTGCCCGTTTGCCTACTCTGCTATGTGCGGGATACAATGTGAAATTATAAAAAAATAAGTGATTGTGATCAAGCACGTTTCTAGAGTATTCAGACAGTCTACCTTTTTTTTCATAAATAAATCCTGTCTCAAATCAACCTAAGTGCTTTTTAGATACTAACTCAATTAAATTACAGATTTCTTTATTTCTTGATATACGACTAAGAGCCTTGATTTTTGTCGCTTACTTCAGATAAAATACATGGAAATTGCTATATTGCTGTAGAGTTGATAAAATTTGAATGTGTTAAGGCAGTCGTTGTTTTTAAATTTTGTAACGTGCTTATTTATAAAATGATTCTAATTTCATATTTTATGTAAACTTTCATATCACTCATTTGTTACGACAGTGAAATAACTAGTAAATACTTAAAAATGGTTGTTGTAGCAGCAATTTTTTCACCAAATAATAATAATAATTTTACTATTAATATATAACATATTTTATTCACCAGTAATTATTATCTATACTACATGTCCGCACAACATAAGCAACTATTAAAAAAAATTAAATCAGCTTCACGCTGTATCCCGCACACAGCAGGGTAGGCAGAGGGAACCTAGTGTTAAGACACTCCGTTCCCCACTTTCTGCCGGATTCTGGAGGTATTGCGTGTTAAGTGGCAGAACTCAACGCAGCGCTTTGCAATTATTTCCACACAAGTGACCACTCTACCGACTTCGCCCTGTGGTAAGGAAATCATTAATTTAAACTCAATTATTTTATTTTTATTATTAATTTAAACAATTAAAGTGACGCAGAAATAGCCAAAAGTTTCCAGAACCAGTAGTTTCTGAGATAAGCACGTTCAACTAAACACACTCAAGAATATATAATATCTATTTATATTCTCGCAAACTAATATAGAACGTAGATTTGAGGTCAGTCGTGGCGCAAAGGCACAAGCGTGCGACTGTAAACTTGACAAGTTGTGGGCTCGATTCTAAGTCGGGGAAATTAAACATTTAATATATTAATTTCCTCGCTCCGGTAAGGAGGCAAAACTTCCAGAAATCGTCGGAAAGTGGGGAACGGAAATATCTTAATGGATTACAGAGTATCTTTACACTGGGTTACCAGGTTCCCTATGCCTACTCTGCTGAAAAAAAAGCATATGAAAGATTTAAAAGGTGTTCGGAGTTCAAACACCTAATAGTAATATCAATATAATTATTACCATTAAGTTCTGTAGCATAGAAAGTTTACTAAACTAAAAGTTACGTTCGTGTCGCTCTAACTCTTAAAGTCACGAACTATAAAGGAATGTTTCTGTGATTGCACGTTATAAAATAAAAACGCCGTAAAATTATGTCCATAATTCGTTAAGTTAAATAGAAAGAGCTAGTTAACTTTAACCTTTCATTATTCAGTTAAATAGTTAGTAAGTTTAACGATGATAATGTATTGAAGTAAATATATTTTTACACGACTTGTGACAACTGTAGTTGTGGGTTTAAAAACGAATCTATTTTTATTTTATAAATCTGGATAGTGCGTTTGGTTGAACGCGAAAATCTCAAGAACTACCTGGTATCGAAGTAACCCACGTTACATCGCGCACTTAAAATGCGTTATACACACGCGGACGAAACCACAGTTCAATACAAGTATAACATAAAGTTTTCATACAATCTTTACAATAAAAGCTTTCAACTATCTCTTAAAATCTTGAGGCCGGTCGTGGCGCAGCGGCACGAGGTGTGACTGCAAAACCGACTGGTTGTGGGTTCGATCCCCACTCGAGGAGATGAAATATTTACTTAAATTTATATTTCCATTTCTTCGCTCTGGTGTCGAGGTTAAGCGCGGCGTTGAGTTCTGCCACTCAACACGCAATGCCTCCAGATTTCGGCAGAATGGAGCGGCGGGAACGGAGTGTCTTAACACTAGGTTCCCTCTGCCTACCCTGCTGTGTGCGGGATACAGCGTAGCTAATTTAATTTAATTTTATTTAACTATCTCTTAAAGAGTTTTAAAAAACAAATAACCCATAAAAAGGGAGCTTATTTTTCATTCTAGTTTACATATTTTTTATAACCACAATTACTTATTCTAAGGCTTTGCCCGATTCGTTTACATTTTTAATGTAACTTCGGCCGGTATGGCCCTTAGAGGTTTGCTAAGGCCTTTATTTTTAAAAATATTGATTAAAATTTTTACTTACCATTTCGCCATGGCGATGTAAACGGCTAAAGTATTTACGAAGCTGAATAAATTAAAGAAATAAAGGAAATTTGTTATTTATGAATAATTTTGTAGTAAATTCAAAATCTTTTGCTTTTAAGTAAGAGCTTGTAGTTTTTGCTCAGACTCGGACTTAAGATTTGATTAAATCTTTTTATAACATCTATAACTTCAATATACACCTTAAATGCTAACACAACTAACTGTAGCTCCTCTGGTGTTAAATGGTAGTCGTGGGCTGCGGTGATCACTTAACATCAGGAGTTCTCGCTCTCGCTCTCGTTTGCCTTGTCTTTCTAATAAAAAATAGACTCGATAGCCATAATAAATATATGACTATATTGTCCGTCAATGTACAAGTTTCAAGATAAATTCACTTGGTAAATTACCGAGTTTTGAACGTGCGATATATGCACAAATAAAGTAACTTAAGTCACAAGTGAAATTAGGTCCAATAGATTTTTAGGCTTGACGGTGTTTCTCGCATATAGTAAGGTAGGCAGAAGGGACTCAGCGTAACACCGTTGTACATGCAATGCCCAATTTACTTAACGCTCTATATTGAGTGCCGCTACCCAATACCGGGTTTTTATTACTAGAGTGGAAATTAATTACTAGAGTGGAAATTAAAAAAATAGTAGGAAATTGAAGCCGCGACCGTCGAGCTCACAGTCTCCCGAGTTAGTATGTTTTAATTTAAAATACAACGTTTAGAAAGAATTTAGGGCAGTGTGTGAGAAAACTTGGACACAAGTTGTTGACACAACACTAAGAGACAGGCGTCTACAAACAAAAGAACTTATTAAAGTAAGGTGAAAATAAAACGAAACCATTATTTTTATGTTTTTAACCTCACGCTGTATCTCGTAAATAGCAGGGTAAGCAGAGGGAACCTGGGAACCTTGTATTAAGACACTCTGGTCCCACCAAGACTCTTCCGTTGTCCGTTTTTCTCCGAATTCTGGAGGCATTGTGTACTGAATGGCGGAACTCAACACCGCACTTTGCCTCGATACCAGAGTGAGGAAATGAAAATTTGAAATATTTAGTTTCGAATCCACAACATGTCGTGTTTACAGTCGCACATAATTTTATGTAGCGTTATTTTAGTTTATCCGTCTTGAGGTTATCAATTTGACTATACTTGATTCTTTTTTTATATGAAAGCTAGTGCTTCCTTGTTGGCCAAATTAAAATAGGACCATTTGCGTGAAGCTAAGTTAAGTTTAATTTGTCCATTTCTGCCAATGGTATCCATGAGAAAATCACATAAGTCATTACTTTGCATTAATTGTTTGAGCGACAAATGGGCTTATAACTCAGTATCACGCCACGGGATGGAATTGATTGGATTTGTGAAATTGAATTGATGAAAGTTTGGTTCTGATTATGGGATCCGGTCAAAATTGAAGAAGTCGGTTTTTTTTCTTAAAAATTATAATTTTAAATAAACTTATCCTGCTTTGCATAATTTGAACTTATAAACATTACGAACCATTTACAAATTGAGAGGGTATAGTACAATAATTGATTGACTGTCAGTCTTTGTTAAAGTTGATTATTACAATTCCATGCCCGCATAAGACTTGTGATGAATCATAGAACAGTTGAAACACCTCGTATTCAAATTCAAATAATTTTATTCACCTTCTTATTTTGAAATAGCTTAATTTTTTGAACGTCAAATAATTTAACACCAGTTCACTAAAGTGAATGCCTCAGACCTGAGAAGAACCGGCGCAAGAAACTCAGCGGGACCTATTTTTCTAAAATCAATTTTATACAAATACATATTTTATTATCTGTGAGAATGATACCTTTGAAACAGACTGGAGCGAGCATTTAATTCCCAAGGCGCGTTATCATTTATAAAATAATTAATTTGGTAATAACCTTTAACACACAAACGTCTTTTCACAATTTTTTAAAATCGTGATATAGAAAATTCTCTGACGTTTTCTGGGATCCTATTGTAAAAGCGTACACATTGTCCTATGAAAGAATTGCAGATCGTTTTTATGTCATATATAAGAAATGCTGCAATCTGGATCCCGCTAAAAAAAATAAAAGCAAGGTAGGCGGAGGGAGTTAAGAATTAAGACACTTGATTCATTTTCTACTTAGCTTTTGGTATATTGCATGTAAGTACAATGAGGCCAGTCGTTTCGCAGAGGCACAATTTATGACTGTGAACGCCACTGGTTGTGGGTCCGATCCCCGTTCGAGGAAATGAAATATTTATTTAAATTTATATTTCCATTTCTTCGCTTTGGTGTCTAGGCAAAACGCGGCGTTGAGTTCTGCCGCCCAGCACGCAATACCTTCAGAATTCGGCGAAAAGTGGGGAACGGAGTATCTTAACACTAGAATCCCTCTGCCTACCCTGCTGAGCATGAAGCATGAAGCATGTAAGTGGCTGAACTGGAACGCTGCGCTGTTTCTTGTAATCAGATTGGATAAATGAACATTTTCCTGAGTGGGAATCGAATTCGCAACCGCCGCGTTTACAGTCACTCGCTGTGTTGCTGCGCCACGACAGCCTCGTAAAAACTTTACATTTCCCCATAAGACTAACTTTATATTGGAGTATACATACATATACTCTAAAAAGTAACCGAACTGAAACTTTGTATGTAAATATTACCTGAACTTAAATGTAAACATGCAAAATTAATTTGAAATACGATAACCAAAAGACTTGCCAAAAACCTGTTTTTTTATGTTTCTTATGCTTTAAATTTTAAGATATTCTCAACGTACCTCTCGCGCTGCTGACTTTTCCTGTAATATTAATATTATAAATATGAAATTTGTGTCGATGTGTTGTTTGCTTTGTTTCATGCAAAAACTACTAAACAGAATAAGATGAAATTTTACAGTTATTTAGTTTATACATCAGGATAACACATACATATTATTAAAGTAAAATCTTTGTATAATATAGCTGTAATACATGAAGGCCATCAATGACTTTAAGCGCTAGTAAAGTATAGACCATTGAAAATCACATTCCCTATAAATATATTAGGTTATGTTAAGTAGGTCTCAGAATTCCAGACTGGTACTCGGCGTGCTATCAACGACACTTAGTTTCTTGTTTGCATAATTTAATACTAAGCGTTATATGCACTTGAGTTATCTGCTTCGATCGTGTACTGGGAATATGCGGTCGTACAGTCATTTTGTGTTAAGCTAACAGTTTTAGCTTGTGTGTTTAGCGTTCGGTTTGATTTTGTGATAGTGTTTGTTTTTATTTATTGGGTGGTGGCGGCTTCGGAGAAGCGTAAAATACAGTAGGCACGGACCGACATACTTCCGCAACTTACCTCCCTCCCCCCATTTCTTTATCTGTATTATTTGAAATAAAATTCATTATATTATTAGCAACGTCGTAGCGAATTGTCTGCGTCTTCTGTAAACACAATGAGTTTAACAAATGTCTTTGATACCCGCTCGTTGGAATTCATTTTTTTACTGTTTTTCGCAAATTAAGACAAAGTTTGACGTTAAATTCTGCCATCCAACATGCAATATCTCGAATTGGAGCGAAGAGTGAAGAACGAAGCGTCTTCGACACTAGGCTATATCTACATAGGAAATATATTTCCTGTAATTACGATTTATACAGTGCGACAACTTTCTCTCATATTAAACCAAAAACGGCACTAAGTATGTATGTCAGAGGAAAGCCGACAGTTTCACGTAGAAGGGAGCTTAATGTGGTAATGTCTTTAAAATATTTTTACAACCACATTTCCTTTTGAATTTAGTTTTTGTTCATTGTTGTTTTATAATATAACTGATTGAGTTATTTTCTCTTACCTCTTGTAAGAAAAAAAGGCGCGGCGTTGAGTTCCATCTGATTCATTCGATGGGCGATGTCCCGAAAAATGCCCATTTTTTGTTGTGAGGGTTAAGGAGTGTCATTACACTACATTTTTTGCTTCCGTGTAGTTAAAAAACAGATATTCCATTTGTCACAATCGCTATTTATTTAAGTACGCTAACAGAATCAAGTAATATCATAATTCTGCTTAAAAGTTTCAATTCATAACAACTAGCACAGGACAGACGTATTGTACATATCGTAATTTACTATTTTTCACCACCAAACCAAATGTATGAATCTAATATCAGGTATACGAGTATATCCGGAAGCTGTGGAAGTATACTAACTTGCAAATAATTATATTATAGCTTGTACGTAAAAAAAGTTAATTTAATGAATTACATTCCGAATGAACACAGATTTTGGAACTCATATAAGTATTTGATTCTTTTGTCGGTGATATCTCGTATTTCATATTTATGTCACTGATGGAATATACATTAACCCAGAATTCGGTGGAGGTCCCAGGTTCCTTCCTCCTACCCTACTACAAACGGGATACAGCGTAAAGCTAAAAAAAATATTCTAAGTAATACAAAATGAACACACAACTGCTACAAGATTATCTATGTTTAAACATCAGCTTAAACACGTTCATCCCCTAACACAAGTACGCAACTTAACGCCCATTCTCTTGAGAGACAATTGAAATTCCTTGCAATTGCAACTATTATAGTGGTATTACCGCTCCAACGAACTTGGGATGCGGAACTCTAAATATGTTCCGCTTTCAGTACTGGCGCTGTATACGGAACATTGTTTACACCTTATTCGCGTTTATTGTGGGAATAAATTTGCTTTGGATTGTTTAAGGTGTTTAGTAATTGAGATGGTAAGTTTAGTCCTATTAGTTCTAAATAACAATGTGGTAAAGATTATATTGCTGTTCAAAAGTATGATGTGCTTATATGTGTAATATTTGCTATATTATCATATTACTTGGTATAATCCAAGAAGGCAAAGCCACGAGCAGAACACTAGTTTTTTTTTAAATTATAAAGAAGCAGCCAAACACTCACCTTATTCAATAAAGTGTCTTGCTACAACGGGAAACATTAATTTAGATTTCTTGAGAAACTGACTAAGAACTTTTGAACGTTTTGTACTATTAAATACTTAGCTTTATTTAGATATTTCTGAAGAAAGCTACTTTTTTTCTTTTATTTTACGTTCTTTTGTATATACTTAAATGCAGCGTTTTCTATATTTGTGCAGAAAATGTAAAATGAAATAATTCAACTTTTTAACGTTGTATAGATGGCGTCAAGTATTATTTTATTAATTTAAGTGACAATTTTTTCTTATTTAATGAATATCATAATTTTTTGTAACATTTTAAACGTTTCACATCTATAAACATTTTAAATTTCCCTTTAAGATCTATAAAAATATAAATGAAAAACAGAATAAATCAAATTAGGCAGAAGACATCAAATTTCACAATAAAAGAAAATGCATGTGAATTGAATAAAGAACATTATCGATTATATATTTTTTTACATTTTTAGTGTTATTCCACATTTAGGAAAGAAAATACTTAATAAGAAAACGTATAAAAAATTTTATACGTTTTTCTTAATAAGTATTTTTCTTTCCTAAATGTGGAATAATACTGTAAAAATGTTAAAAAATATTAAAAAAAAATATTCTCTCTTGCCAAAACGATCATTCTAAGGATCATTTGGGTAGAGGAAATTTGTAAAAATCTCCCTACAGAGTTGCTAACACCATAAATTGTGACAAGCGTATAAGAATTTCGACGTAGCTCGATGAGAACGTATGGCTTAGTTGGTCAGAGCGCTTGGACGGTTTTCAAAGAGGCACGGGTTCAGGTTAATAAGTATTATCGATTAACTTGAAGGAGTGGGCTAAAATCCGATTATGTTAAAATTTTCAATATTAATTATGTACATCTAACAGTTTTCCATGGTCATTTCACAAGTATTTACTCTAGAATCCAACGTAAGGATGTCCAACGTAATATTGAAATACCATTTTCGGTATGTATTAGGAATTCCAGAAACATTTTAGTCAACATTTCCATCAACAGCTAAAGCTATATAGAAACTGTATAGAATATGCATATAACATACTTATTCATTGAAAATACCACCAAAGTTAAGGAAATTTGAATTCTAAGCATAATTTCTAGAAGAGAAATAGGTGTTAACAGCCACTCAATACTGCCGCAAGGCGTCTTGCACATTCAATGGGGGCATTAGCCGTTCCCGGATTATACGGTAGAATGTTTTTGAAGGATAATGCTTTACTGTAAAGGTTTCCTGTTATAATGGTTTATTATTAATGTAAATATTTATGATTTTGACGTCTTAAAATTGATACATCTCCATTATCATCATCATTATCATAACCATTTTATATCTGCTGAGGCGGTCTTGCCTAAGTGGCACAACGAATCTGTAAACGCGACGGTTGTGGGTTCGATGCCCACTCGGAGGAATGAATTTATTTCATATTTTCATATCCACGGTTTGGTATCAAGATAAAGTGCAGTATCGAGTTTCGTTACTAAATACGCAATGTCTCGAAGATTAGGCAATTAGTGCGCACAGAAGAATGTTAACACAGAATTCTTAAACAAATATTGTTCCAACTGAAATTGAACTTACAACCAACACTTTTATTCAGGCCCGTGCTTAGATATCGTGATTATTCGACTACCCGAAATCCCATAGCTTTGAAGACGTAAGGCTATATTATTATATATGACTACCAATCTAAGCTTAATGGGTCTGAGATAACGAGAAGAGCAATACTAAGCTGTTATTGAACGTTGCGTTTGCTATTACCGAATTCCGAATAGTGTGGTTAATATCTTGTCTAGATGACATTATGTATAGAGCATCTATAAGCTACCTAAAATTTTACAATTTCTAAATTACTTTATATATTTTTAGCTTCATACTGAGTCCCGCATACAGCAGGGTAGGCAAAGGCAACTTGGGCACCTATTTTAAGACACTCCGATCCCTTTAAGACAGTTCCTTTCTCCACTATTATATTAACTTTATTGACACACTTATATTAATTTTAATCTTTTAAATGTTAAGCTTTCATTTCCATGTGGTTCTTGAGACATGTCTGATTAATAAAATAAATTATTTTTTAATAAAATTATTGAAAATATGTTGCGAAAGCCCAGATTTATTAAAATAAAATAAGGAAAATATACTTATATACTTAATAATATTATTATTATTATTAGTCTGTTTGAAACGAAATATATTTAACAATATAATATCTCACTCAAAAAAAATTTTTAACACTAGATACTAATATTATGTCAGTGAAGTACTCACTTTAGTTTATAAGTAACCTTAGAATTATGTCCGAGTTCTTGTACAAATTAACAATAAATGCCAATTTTAAAAACAAAAACGCAAAAAAGCACGGAAACCTGGCAAACTTTAGAAGTTGTTTTTCTTTAAAAAAAATGTAGATCCTCAAAATATTTCTTCTCTTAATATCTCTAATCTTTAACACCCAAAAGAGAAACAAATGGCAAGCTTTGCGTACAAAATATTTCTTACTCAGCGAATTAAGTGAAAGTAAAAATTACTATGAAAATGCTACGAGACGGTTAGAAGATATATTTAAGTGTCGTTTACCCTTTTATTTCTGAGATATAATTTATTACGCTTTTTGTGGTCGTTTTGCGTTTTCTTTTTGGATTACTTATTAATTATATTTCTTGGTAATATTTTTGGATAAGAAAGTATAGTTCCACCACTCGAGTCCCGCAGTGCCTTCAGAATTCTTAGTTTGCAGTAAGTGTCTTAATTAGGACAGAATGACTTAACACTAGGTTCCCAGGTTTCCTGTACATACTCAGCCATATACAGTTAGTTAGACTATATAACTCTAATCTTTAATTTCAACGAATAGAAAAAATTGATAGCTATTAGACCTATGACAGTCGCGTTACTCAGTCACCCTCACTTTTATCTTGTTGTTCCCCTTGCATATTGTGAGGCCCAACGCCGCACTTAGTCTTATATTAACATAAATATTTCCTCGAGTGAGATTGGAATCTTTCAAGTTTTGGATGAACTACTGCATCACAATGAAATGTTTCTAAAATTGTTTAATTAAGCTGAGTTTAAACTTTATATGTTTAAAATATTTATTAAAAAAACCATTATAAAAACAAGCTTTCCATATGTTTTTATGGAGTGTTAATCAATTCTCGTGATAAGAGATAATATGAATCTTTTTCGTTTGATATCTTTATGTATAGGGTGGTCTTATAAAATTTGTAATCCGCCATTTTGTTGTGGCGGCCATTTCGGATTAAGAAAAATATTGATTACATGTAATTTCATTATCATCATAACTAAAATCCTAATCTAAATTTCAGCTCAATCGGACAGTTACACTTATGAAGTTCATTAGAGCATAAATTAGAATGTGATAAATATTCTGTAATTTCTATTAACGATACTCGGATTCCAAAGGAAGAGTGCGTGTGAGTGAGTGAGATAACAGCTGTATAATAAAATGAAATAAGAATATAACTAGCTACAATTGGTTACGTCGCAACGATATGCCAACGACGCCTTCCTAGATAAACGGATTATTCGGAACAAAAATAATATTTCAATTCGTAACAGTTCCTGAGATAATACGTTCAATTAAACAAACTATTCAGCTTTATAATATTTAAGTTTAGATTTCTTTACACATCCTTATAGCGAAATTAATATATACTTCCATAAGATTTATTTTTGTTTTATTATATTTCTTTTTCTTTAGTGAATATTAAAGTTAAGATCTTTGGCATTATAGACAAACTGAATATAGCTAGTAAAAGTCTTAAAAAAAGTTTAATAACTGTCAAATAAACTTGTTTGTAATTTATTATTACGTTATATACTCAACAAGCAAAGCCTCCAGAATTTGGTGTAAAGTGGGTAACAGAGTGTCTTAACACTAGGTTCCCTCTACCTACCCCGCTGTGGGTGGGATACAGCGTGACACTGATAGTAATACTGATTATACACCATTTATTTTTTTGTAATTAAGTGAAAAGGTCACTTAAAAAATCATTTTGAAGATATTTTCTAATTTATTATTCGTGAGCTATTTCGCTTAGCTATCGATTATGATAGGTCTCTACATAATGAATCTCGTTTGATACTTGAAGGCTTCGCAAGAAATATTGGCAGGCCATTAATATGCTTTTCTATAGAAATCATTTTGAGCTGTACTTAGTACTAAAGGGCTATCTATAGCTTTGGCTGTTTTGTGTATTCGAAATATGTTTACCTTTAAATTATATTTTTTTATTAAACCTATTATAATAAAAGTTTTTGCAGAATTGTTGGACAACTAAGAATTACTCATAAATATGTTTAGTCATAACATTTTCATAGTGACACAGACGTTATAGCGAATAATATTATGTAACGTATACATATTTATGGTAAATTCAGTTTCAAAAAGGCTAGGATTCGAGATCCGTTACGTTCAAATTTTATAAGTTTCCAAACATTTTTCTTTTCTTAATATACAAAAATTCTCGCAAGCTGGACTGACAGAATATACTATAAAGTCATTATTTCTCCAAGCTAATTTTCGAGACATTGTATGTTGCCGGGCTTTATCTTGTTACCAAAGAGAAGTAAATCCTCCGAGTGGAAATCGAACCTGTGGAGTCACGTTAAAGTCAGACGCTATGGTGCGCTATGGTGGCATTCAAATTAAAATTAATTTAAATGCAATAATAAAAATAGCTATTTTCACCACTTGGCATGAAATTTACGCCTAAAGTGAAATAAGGTGTGTAGCGAAGTACAAGAACAGAATTAAAAAATATCATATATACAAATAAATACTTAAAAATTCAATAAAAGGTTCTTTACGTCTATCTTTGCCAGACAACTATTCTAATTTGGCCGTTCAACTAGCGAGCCTACAACTTAACGCATCTTAATACTCTACACACGTATTACTAAAGTAGTGTAGGAGACAATTTAAAAATATCTACGAATGAAACTAAAAATCAACAGTTAAGTCGACTCCTATTTCTTATTCTATAAGGGTGAGTATTTTCTAAGTGTTTTCAAGCAGTGGGGTAGTTTGGAATCCAACCCTCGGTCCTGCATAATTAAATAGGATAAATGCACCATGACATCTCCCCAAAACGCTTAAGGGTTCTACGGCTTACAAGGATATTTGTGTTAGAAATAACATTTGTGTTAGTTTCTTGAACTCGAGCACAGTGTCTGACTGTAAACGCGACGATTATGGTGTCAATTTTCAATATACAGTACTAAATAATTTTCATTTTCTCGCTCGCTCTTCTCGCGACATAACGCGGCGTTGATTTCCACCATTCATTTCTTCTTGAAAGTTGGGAGGAAAGTGAGAAACGGCACTGCGTTCCGTTCTTAATCATCGCGTAACTAAAAGATAATAAGGAATGAATGAGGCCTTTAGTTCAATTAAAACCATTTTTGACCAACGCCCGCCGACGTCGTTACGAATATTCCTATATTCCTACAAAAGCTATTTTACTTATAAATGTCATAAGTACCTATACAAAATGTTAATTCGTTTTTATGGAAAAGATAAGGCAAGCGAGGGCCTCGCATGGCCAAATTGTCAAGCCTTTCATAAATTATTGGGTTCCCAATAATTCGAACGGCTCTACGTTGTATGCGTTCAAATCGGTCAAGCTGACACTGGGAGTCAGTCCAGAGATGAGAACATTACTCCATATGAGGCTGAACCTGGGCCCTATACAGGGCCAATCGGTGTTTTGGCGTGAAGTACCGTCTCGCTCTGCTGATGGTGACCCCCAGTTTTTTCGAGGCTACCTTCAGGCATTGAGCTCTAGCACCGCGAGATGGTCGGCCGCGTCGTTTTTCGATCATCTATTGTCAAGTTCGATGCAAAGTTAGAGAAGTTAAGAAGAGATAGAGAAGGAAGAAAAAAGAAGTTATTTCCTGTGCATAATGGCGGAAGCGAAGGCTGGCTAAAGTTGCTAAGTGCAGCCTTTGAGAAGGCCCAAAATTATATTTTATAATTTCATCCTTAATAACATATTTCTCTATAATACATGCCGGGAAAACGTTGGTTCACGTAACAATAATAGCACGCACATTCAAATAGCTGTATAATTAGACTGCAAGTGCACACAACTTGGTCGTATATATTACCAACGCTCGGCAACGCTTAAAGGCAATCAATTATATCTATATTTGACAATTTGTTCAGTATTTTATCGTATTTTTTTTTATTTTCACGCTTGGTCACGCATATAACGGGGTACATTTATAAAGAAGCGTTAAGACACTCCGTTCCCCATTTTCCTGCTGTTGACATTGTGTGATTAGTGATGAAACCCAGAGGGGATAATAAAAATAGTATTAGATATTAATTGTATATGTTCTTGTAATATGTTCAACGTATAAATTTATTTGCAAATTTAGAAAGTATTGTAGAAAATAAAATCTTTTTTAGAGGATTTTTAATGTAGGTATTTAAAAATATAAACGATACATAAAATGACTACAATAATGCTTGAATCAAATTGCAAATTCCAACCCATCTGAAGATTTATTTTCTATCTTTCATGAGTTATTTTCATTATTTCTCTCTGTTAAACAGACCTAGCGCGGCGTTGAGTTCCGAACACTTAATATAATGTCTCGAAAATTGGATGGTACGTGAGAAAGTATTAGTAACTACAAAATTTCCCCTTCCTACCTTGCTATATGCAGTATACAGCGTGTAGCGAAACTAAAAAACATACTTCCTAAGTAAATAACAAAAATGTAATAATCTAAGTTAAAAACCAGCCCGTATACTCAAATTTTAAAACAAAATTGATGATATCTACAAAAGGTATCAATTAATTGATGAAGACTATACAGCCCAAAGTAAATGAGATAAATCTAACAGCAGATTGTGATAACACACGTCTCCCGAAGCACCTTTACTGTGAAACCAATTTTTATAAGACGTTTGAAGACTTTTTGAAGTCTTTGTTGGTTAGTAGTAGCTTATTATATATATTAAATAAAACTTTTTGCGGGGAATTTAAGACTTGAAATGGAAAATTCCGTTCTTTTTTGTTCCCTTAAGAATTTTTTTACTGCAACTGCATAGAGAATATCACAATAGTGTACTGTATAATTTAACGTATTTTACCATTTTTTTATATGCTAACTTACGATATCTTGTACCTTGACCAATTAAAATAAAAGAAAAATATATTTAAAAAAAAACCAAATATATAGAATCGAATCGAACTCATAACTACCACAACTGCTACAATATCAGAACCTAGCTAAGATCTATACTATAAGCACATATCAATATGTAATACTTTAAATGTATTAAGCTATCTTACGATCGTAGCAGGAAGCACGTCGACGCTATTATTACTCTATATTTGTAGGTAAATGCAGCCCACATATGTGCTTGAGTGTGTGTACGGAAGTGTTATTGCGAATGCGGCGCCGGCGACCAATAATGGTTGATAGATAAATGGATAGCTATATTCGCTGTGTGTTTTGTTAGACAACGCGCGGCGTTGGGTTCCGGCGTTTGATACACGATGTGTTGGAATTTGGACGGAAAGCGGTAAATGGAGTGTCTTAATATCAGGTTTACTCTGTCATGTGGTAGGTGCCCTCTTATATGTATAATTATAAATGCTTACTTATAACCGCATAATAGCTTCACGTTGTATATCACATATAGCAGTGTAGGTAGAAGGAACCTAGGGCTAAAACTCTTCCTCACATTTTGCCTTATTTTAAAAATATTGCGTATACTTATAGTGGCGGCGGTCAACCCCGAGGTTTACGTAGTTACCAGTGCGAGAAAATAAAAATAATTTATTCTTGAGTGGGAATCGAACCCAAAACCATCACGTTACAGACATTCATTGTGCCGTTGCGCCACTACAGTCTTTAAGTAATGCATCTATTTCAAACAGTCTGACATAATACCGACAACATGCACTTCCTGTTAACTATAAATGTTAAGATGGCTTGTTAAATAGTACAGTCGATCACTTCGACGGTTATAGAAATAAGATATAATTTATTATTATTTTTCTGAACTCGTTTTGATTGCGTTTCAAATGTGAGGGTATGGTGTGGATATAGAATGCTTTTTATAGACTGGGTGTCCAATAAACATAGCTATTAGGTATATTTGTATCAAAAGTCGTAAATGTATAAAAAATCAGGTAAAAAGATATATTATATAAATATTTTATTTCAAAGTCGATTTTATGTAGTAATTGATCGCTAAACTGTAATGTTTTTTAACTGAACTCTGTATCGCGCGTATTGCAGGGTAGATAGAGGCAATCTAGTGTTAAGACACTGAATTCGCTAGTTTCCGTCCAATTTTTAAGATAGGGCGTGTTCAGCGGTGGAACTCGACGCTGCGCTTTGTCTTGTTACTGGATAACGAAATTAAAAATAATTAATATCTTCGAGTGGCAATCGCATCTATATAAAATTATATTAGATCATAGTTGCGAAAAAAATTGTATGATTTTCTTTTTAACTGTTTATATTTTATTAATAGGATATTTCTGTTACAGGTACTTACTTATAACTGTTACAAATTCAGAGATCATATACGATTGATGATGTAAGTTTAGCTTATCTTGTGCTTTATATTTTGTGCATGGTATTTTGTTTATATTATTGTTATTTCAAATTTTATAATTTTGTAGCAAAACAGTGTAAAACACAGCGAACAATATTTTAATATTAAGATTTCAATGTTATTTAATATTACAATTTTTAGGCCAGTCGGCTATTCGTGCCGTGACAAGCGCGCGCGACTATATACGCAACAGGTGAGGAGCGGAAGCGTTTTAATGGGAATGGTTAATACTAGGTTAATATTTAATACTAGGTTCCCAGGTTTTCTCTGGTTACCCTAATATATGCGTGAAATTAGCTTCACAGCGTAAATCTAAAATCTATGTGAATTTGAATTTGAATATGTTGGGAAAATTCAAACATTTTATAAAATAAATAGCTTGCACTTGATACACTTAATGCAATTGCATACGCATACCTATTGTTTATTAATACTATCATTCTATTGTTTATAATACGATTGTCCTAAAGTAAAAGGAGGGCAAACAAACGTCTCACTAGGATGTCTATAAGTGCATAAAATAAATATAAAGTATATAAAATAAAAATTGTATTAAAAAAGGCGTCGTGTCGCAGTGGTATAGCATCTAGTTGTCAACGCGATATTTGTGAGTTCTAATCCATCTCGGTTAAATAAGACAGAGCATGTCATTGAATCAATGTCTCAAATTCACCGGAAAGTAGCGTTAAGCAACATTAGGTTCTCTCTGCGTACATGCGAGATACAGCGTGATGCTAAAATATAAGAATATATAATAAAAATATTACAAATAAACCGCGCTGGCGCATTGGGACAGCGTCTGACTGTTTAACGCGATATTTGTGGATTCAATCCCCACTCTGAGAAATATCTATTCATATTTAAATTCTTTTCAATTATCATCATAAATAGCGCAGCATAGCGCAGCGTTCGCCCGTACAAAATTGTCTGAAATATTACTGGAATGCCCACGCAATATCTTAAAAATTGGATTATGCTTGGGGATCGGACTATATTAACACCACGTTCCCTTTTCCATAAAGCAAATAAATCTTATCAAAATCGACACAGCGTAAATAAACATTAATTAGTATCTATAAATACATATTTAATTTTTGCTATCGCGAGTACCGTAGCGCACGAACGAACCTCTTTATGCTATAACCCGGTCACTTAGAATACAATAGCATTGTGTTGACTTACCCTCATGAAACATGTATCCTTAATTTGTTAGGTATGAATGATTACATTGAGACTGTCAAAGGATTTTATATATATATTAAAAGTATTTGTGTATGAGTCTGAGTGTGAACGCGACGATTGTAGGTTCAATTGCATTTAAATAAATAAATAAATCAGCTTCACGTTGTATCCCGCACACAGCAGGGTAGGCAGAGGGAACCTAGTGTTAAGACACTCCGTTCCCCACTTTCTACCGAATTCTGAAGGCATTGCGTGTTGAGTGGCAACTCAACGGCGCGTTTTGCCTCGACACCAGAGCGAAGAAATGGAAAAATAAATTTAAGTAAATATGTCATCTCCTCGAGTGGGGATCGAACCCACAACCAGTCGGTTTTACAGTCACACTTTGTGCCGCTGCGCCACGACTGGTGCCACGAATTGCATTTGGCAGAATGAATTATTTTCATTTCCTTGCTCTGGTGACTGGATAAAGCGCGGCGTTGAGTTCCCCTACTCAACACACAATGTTTCGCCTACTCCGTCTACCCGTGACCACGGACTACTGCAAAGTGTTCTAAACATCGGGCTTCTGAAAATGTATAATACTAAATATACCGATTAATACGGTTAATAATTTCATTTAAAATGTGTAATAATCATTAAAATCAAAGAACTGGCTATCCTGTGTATGGTCAACCCTGCTATATATGGGCACACAGACACTCCTTTACCCACTTTCCGTAAAATTTTCAAGATATTTTATGGAGTGGCGCAACTCAACGCCAAGCTTTGTGTACGATGGCAGTTAATTGACATGTTTAACTCGCTTAACTTCAGAAATGGAAAAAAAATCTCCTTTAACAACACAGAATTAGCTCGAGTCAAGTCAAATATAACCCAACTGCGCCAATACTACACTAATTGATATAATATTCACAAGGTGCTATATCGCTAAAAGGTTTCTACATACTTTTAATATGGCTTTCAGAAACACTCTTCTTTTCATAGAAAACTTAGGAAACCTAGATTTCGTTGAACGCGAAAATGCACTTCTATGGTCCTTTGTTACGTAAAACCTAAGGAACTTTTAAGATAAAGCTCAAGAAAAGCGCTGATGCGCATGTTATGTTATTCTTGTAGAGCTTTCAAGTACTTTACTCGTGCGATTGGTTCTACTCAAGTGCTTTAGCCATTCGCCTGTGTTCCCTTAATATATTTTCGTATAGTAATGCGTATCTGTATATCTGTAAACTTGTTATGGCAACACTGTACTATAATTTGATCAATGGCGCACTTTTTGTAAGTTAATTTGTAAATGATGCAAAATTTGGTTAGAATGTCGTTGATAAACCATGTTGAGCTCGAGCATTAACCTTCTCCTGAAGCCTTTCGTCACAAATCCCAGACACTGTTCCGAGCTTACAAGTATAAATATATATTTTTTTTTGAGTTTGAGATGGGTGCTGTATTCCGCACGTAGCAGAGTAGGCACATTAAACGTGGGAACCTACTTTTAAGGTACTTCGTTCCCATTAAGAAACCAGAATACAGCAGAAAATGAGGATACTTCCGTTCCTCATTTTCTGCCGTATTCTGGATTTCGTGTTGAATGGCGGAACAACTAACATCGCGCTTTGCCTTGTTACTAGAAAGAGAAAATTAAGATATTAAATAGTTCATTTCCTTGAATGGGAGTAAAACCCACAACCCGTTTACTAATGCACGTTTGTGCACCTGCGCCACCATTGGCCTTAAGTTTTCTTTATATAAATTATATACAGAAAATAACACTTGATACTTCAATACTTTGAAGCCAAATAAAATTTCAAAGAAAAATTGGTCAAGAGTGAAAGTATAAAACCAACCCCTTATATAATAGCTTGATGAAAATCGACTTTATATCTTATAAATAAATGTGTAACATTAGAACCCTGTCTCAAATAATTCGGGGAATTTTGTAATTTCCAAAAACTAGCCACTCTATGGAGGGTTGTTTCGACATGTGGTGCTAATACTACCCTCTGTTGTCCTTTGTCCACATGGCGGTATTACGTTACAAGGGCTTAGTTTTGTTTACGAAACGTATTTAATAGTATACCTATATACGTAAGAATACGTATTTGTAGCACAAATAATTGTTAGAGTTTATAAGAAGATTATAATGAAATTTTTAAATAATCTTATTTTGTTTTTTCTTTATTGTCTTGTGGATTGATGTTTTGTTTTTATTAAAAAAGCCGTTGTGGTGCAAAGCGTCTAAGTGGAAACTGCTAGCAGAGGGAACCTATTTTGAAGGGACGATTAACACTATAGTGCCAATTATGGTTCTCAATCTGTTAAATTTACATTTATATGGGAACCTAGTGTAGATCCTCAATAAACGCTTAGTCTCTTACTTTCCGCCAATTTTCGAGACATTGCATATAAAGTGGCAGAACTCAATATCGCGGTTTGTTTTTTACCCGATTGCAGCAAAGCTCAAAAGGACGGTTATGTTTTTAGCGCTTATGTATTTACATCTCTCTCTCTCTCTTTGTCCCTTTGTAACTGTTAAACCAGTAAACCGATTTTTATACATGATACGTCGTTGGATTTGTCTTGACGGCGCGATTTTTTGTTTCTCTTATCAGCAGACATTCTGTGATTAAATAAAAATAATTATTTCCTGAATTTGGAATCATACTCACTACTTACGCGCTTAAAGTCAGATACAGTGCCCCTGCGCCACGAGCGACGATTGTATTTATAATATATTACTATTAATCGTTTATCTCTTTACAAACACATCCATAGGCTTATATTACCCCACAAATCCCATCTCAAAGATAAAACTAAAATTAACATAAAAAGCTGTAATTGGTCGTATCACCGGCTCTATCTGCCTACCTTTGAAATCCACGAGAATAAAAGATTTAAAAGACATTTACGTATAAAATTCAGTTATCATTGGTAAGCGGGCGGTAAAATTAAATTGAGATCGCATTTTGTTGAGAGTACCCACTTGACCTATCCCGCAAAAATCTGAGCGGTACCTACCTATCTACCTACATTTAGAAGTTATCTATTATTTTTTTCTAGTTAAATTGAAATTAAGTCGTTCATTTTGTTTACTCTTAGGTTACCGAATTATGCTAATGTATTAAATGACAGTTATTATTTTATATAAAGGAGTTTACAGGTTCGATATCGTCACACTGTATGGTTACTTTTTTATCTATGCGCTTTATAGCAGGTAAGGCAGAGGGACCAAAGTGTCAATACACTCCGATCTCCGCTTTCCTACTTTGAGATTTTGCGTGTTGGGTGCAGTATCGTGGTAGTATCAACATATTTAAAAATACGATAAAAATATTTATTCATACTTATAAAGTAGCTTTGATACATAACTGCAATAGTATTTTTTATATTTATTTATATACTTGTGAGGCCAGGTTAAGCCAGGTAGGCGACTGGTTGTGGATTCGACCCCCACCGGAGGAGATAAAATATTTACTTACATTTATATTTTTATTCCATCGCTCTGGTGTCGCAATGCCTCCAGAACTCGGCAGAAACGGTGTGTCTTACCACTAGGTTCCCTCTGCCTACCCTGCTATGCGCGGCATACAGCGTGAACCTGATTTTTTATTTTATTTATATATTTATTTATATACTTTCACCGATTTGTCGCTTTGTAGTTTTAAGTTCTGACGTATCTTTGATTTTCGAAATTTTTGCACGTTTTGAATGAATCTCTTTAGGCAAGCTAAGTGAGAATGTATACTCATTATTTCTCATATAGGAGTATTTTTGACAGACTGAAGTCGGACCGAGAACGATTCGTAACCAGCGCTATAGTGTGAATCGTGCTAGGTCTACCTGTGGCCACGTACTAATGTAAAGTGTTCATAACGTCAGTTTTTTTAACAAAACACCTCAAATATTCGCGATTAACCCGTTTAAAGAGTTTCATTTAAAATGTAATCTAAGGTAACAAAATACTATTACCAACTTTTTATATTTACATAATATATGTACAAAAAAGCTCCGACGTTTAACCTCTACAACTTTCGTTTATATCACATTGTATTTCCATTAAAGTTGTAGGCAACTTTTTGAATAATTTACTGGTGGGGCGGGTATGGGTAAGGCTTGTCTTCACGTTATTGACTTTATGGTGTAATATGGACTAGTATACAAAAGTATATAAATATGTATATACCAATACAGGCACAATGAGTGGGGGATTCGATTACCACTCCGGAAAATTATTTAAAATTTTGCGCTTCTAATAACAAAACACAAGATGTTGAGTTCCGTCACTCAACACTTTTGAGTGTTCTGGACTTCAATTTTCCATAGTTACGGAAGTGAAAAATAAAGTATTACTTTACTACGATTACGATTGTATGAAAAAGGTAATAAAATGATTATAGTAATTATTAAATTGAGCCTTTTGAAAACCACAAAATTATATGAAACATTAACGTAAAGTGGATAGTGACAATATGATAAAATATAATTTATTGTTATATTAAAATGCTCACAAAGTTTGCGGCTTTGTGGTACGTACATATGCCTAACCGAACACTGCAGAGATTGTGGATGAAAGTCCTGAAACTAATTGTTTTTATTTAAAACCTCGGGTTTTTTACGTGATCTTCCTCCACTATTTTTGATACTGTGTTTTCAAAGGAGGTCTTTCTACCGAGGTCTCCCCCTACCTCTCTTACCACTAACTTTTCCATCATTAACTTTTCATCACTCATTCGTTCGACGTGCCCAAACCAGCTGAGCACGTTCTTCTTAATTCTCACCGTGACATCCTCTCTAGTACCTGCCATTCTATTTATCTCTTTATTGCAGATTCGATCAGCTAAGCTGACTTCGCGATCCTGCGAAGAGATTGCATCTCCACGGCATTCATCTTTCTCTCTTTCTTCTATAATACCCACTTTTCGCTGCAGTATAACAGCGTCGGTACCAACACTAAACGCGTTGGGCCAAAAGTGTGTATATGTTTCGCCATCTCATCAATTCAGCTTACCTGTTACTGGCAGCAATACGCCTTTCCGCATCCATCTCGTATCTTCCATATATACCAAACATATATCGCATATTCATAAATATATCACTTCATTCACTTGTTCTAATATCTTACCATTTACACTAACCTTGCATACTGTTTTTTCTTCATTTCTTTCAAATACAACATAAAAACATATTTATTATGAAACTGAAGTTTGTTTCGAAACTGGAGTTATGTTCCTACCTATTTCTTAGTTTTCCATTTGACGACATAAGCAAGGCCACAGGCGATCATAACGCAAATTGGAAATGTCTGTGCATACACATAACGCTTGTGGGTTCGATTCCCATTTTAACAATAATTACATTTAAAATAATTTCGCTTATTCGCTAAATATAAGTAAAATATCGAACAGATTACCTATCTCTGTTGTTTGCTTACTTTGCAACCAAAAATATATTTATATATACTTTATTGTATAAGCATAATGACAACTACAAATAAAGTATACAGTAAATGCAAATAACATTTTATTAGACATAAAATGTATAATATAGCAAATTGATTTTTTCAGACGACTTTATAAACTTTAATTTTGTCCATATCATCACAAAAAAAAGCATTTAATTCGTATTTTTTTGTACATCATTTTACATGCCCATAGTAGGCACGTAATATTTCCATCCCCGGAACCGTAGTGGCAGACGGAAGGGCACCGACTGTATCCGTCGCCGCCATTTATCACGCGGTGACGGGACTCGAATGCAAAATGTCCTTGCAGCTTAAACTTGCGTGAAATATAGCGTGTGTTCTCTATATGGCAGTTAACTTGCTAGTCAAAAGAGTTTGCTTAATAGAGGTACAGTAGTTTGCTCTACACTATTTTATTTAAAGAGAGGAGTTAATTTCATACATACACAGCACTCAATGCCATGAAAATTTTTGCGGAAAGTGGGGACTAGAGTATCTTAGCGAGTTACACGTAGCGAGGTAGGTAGAGGGAACCTAGGGAGGGGACCTAGTGATAAGACATTCAATTCCACATTCACACATTTATGTTTCATGTTCAGTGGCGAAACTCAACGCGTTTTGTCATTCCCTCGCATTTACGCATGCCACGACTCGCCTCAAGTTTTCTTCATATGAATCATATACAGAAGATACTACAATGCTTTGAAGCCAAATAGAATTTCAAAGGAAAACCGGTCAGGAGTAAAAGTAGATATAAAACCAGCCCTTTTTATAAAATCGTATTAAAAATCGACCGCTCTATCTTTTCAATGTCTATGTAATATTAGACATATATTAACTAAAGTCAAAAGGGTTGAACAGAACGTGACCTACCACACGTTCAAGTTCTCATTGCCTACACTTCCCTGATATAGAAAACCGAAAATATTCTAAACGAGTACCAAAATAACCAAGTTTAATTTAACTTAGAATTTAAAAGTTTACTCCAAGTGACTCGACGAATGTGTTTGTCAGTACGATTAATCTACACATCCGGCTTCAGCGAAGTCATGAAGGAAATGTGCTTACACTTTGCAAGTCGTCACCGACGCGAGTTTAGGGAGGTTTTTACCTATTTTTGGGTCGTGGATATTAAAATTTGTAGGGTTTTTTGGGAGAAACTTGAATTTTTTCTTTATGTAATTTAAAATTTAATTTGAGGCCCGTCGTAGCGCAAGGGTACGCTCGTGAGATTGTAATCGCGACAGGTTGTGGATACGATTGCTACTGAAGGAAATACAATATTCAATATTTTTATTTCTTAGCTTTGTTATGCGCGGTGTTGAGTTTAGTCAGTCAACAAAAAATGACGCCAGAATGCGCCGGAAATTGAATTAATGGGAACGGAATATCTAAACATTAGGTTCCGGGGCTCCTTGTGTCTACCCTTTTACACACAGGATACAGCGTGTAGCTAAAAAAATCCGTAATACCGTGAAAATACTGTGCATAGCAAAGCAGCATTGGGAAGACACCCCCTTTCACACGCACGGCCTTATTTTCGACAAATGACGTGTCGGTTGGTGGAATTATTTTATTTTCACCCCCGAGTGGGAATCGAACTCACAACCGTCGCATTTACAGTTGGATAATATGTTGCTGCTCTTCATTCATACTATTCTATTATAACTTCACAACGTTTTATAAACTTTATTCATTTATTATTTACTTAATATGTTCTAAAATGTAAACTGATTTCGATCATAAACTGTGAAAAGTTACACACAAACATGTTAATGAGTTTGGTGTGTGTTTATGTTCTAATATAATGTTAATTAAACGCTAATTGACTTTTCTGCACTACTACATTAAAGGCCGAAATGGTACAGCGGTACAGCGTCTTAGTGTGAGCGCGACGACCAATAGGTTGGATTCCCACACGAGGGAACGGGCTACTTTCTGCTGCACTCACTCTAGTAAGAAGATAAAACGTGGCGTTGTGTTCTGTCACTGAACATACAATGTGCAGTTTTGACAAAAAATGAGAAACAAAGTGTTTTAACCCAAGGTTCCTCTCTCCACTATCGACCTATTCTGCCATGCAGAAAAAAACATGAAGCTACTTTTTATAATCTACAATTACTAATTTACACTTATAAGAAATAAACGAATCCTTGTTAAAGTAAGGTTTTATTCTATCTGTCTATTTACAGACAAATTACGTACGTATATATATATGTATATATATATATATATATATATATATATATATATATATATATATATATATATATACCTTTTTTTAGTTTCACACTATATCGGGCGCTAAATGTCTAATTGGGGCTGCTCCGCCCCATTAAGACATTTCTGTTCCCCACTTTCCACCGAATTCTCGAGGCGTTGCGTGTTGTATTGCGGAACTTAACGCCGCACTTTGCCTTGTTACTATAAGGGCAAAATACAAAATTTGTACCAAACATTTAAAATTTATAAATTCCACCTGTATCTATTTTTAAAAGTGCAGTATATTTGAAGAGCATCCCCCAAAAAAGGCTGTAAAAACATGTACTCTAATATTTTCCTTCCCAAAAATGTTTGTTTTACGTAAATTGCTTGATTCGAAGCGAATTGGTGGATTGATTTTTTAATACTACCCCTTGTAAAAGCTTTTGCAATGCAAAAGTACGGTCAGTACGTAGTAAAAAGTAAGTAAAGTTCTTATGTCAGAGATTATAGAGGCTAGTATTGGCTGGTACTGTATATATCGAACATGTACATATGTACGCAGAAACGAATGAAATTTAATTTTAAATGCAGGGCTACCCACCCTAGTGGCACAGTTGGCAAGAGTTAACTGTAAAGGGTGCTTGTAGATTCGATCTCTCAGATAAATGACAAATTGATCGGATAAGATAAAGCAGTTGATAGCTTCTCTCCTCCCAAAACAAGCCACGTTTTAAACTTTTTATTTATATCACTTTATTCTTAACGCTTTGCACTTAAGGCTCACTTAAACTGTTAGCACATGAGATTTCACTTGAACACTTTTGTTTAGAGCTTAATAATGATCTCAAAACGTTAGCAAGTCTATGCTCAACTCTTTCTTTTGGTGCTTATGTTGGTCAGCTTCACGCTGTATCCCGCACAGAGCAGGGTAGGCAGAGGGAACCTAGTGTTAAGACACTCAGTTCCCCACTTTCTGCCGAATTCTGGAGGCATTGCGTGTTGAGTGGCAGAACTCAACGCCGCGTCGGTACAAGGACAAAATCCTTAAAAAATATAATTCACAATAAAAGTAGTTTCAGTGCTGCCATCATTTATAAAATATTTAATTTGACTTAAAATAATCATAGTTACAAATTTTATACTTAAATTATAACCCATATTGTCATTAGTTAAAATATTTAATTTGATTTATAAACTTTACCTTCAATCGTGACAATTTTTAAGTTGTAAATTATAATAATTATTTTAACAAACAATTCGTAAATGTTTCGTTCTATTTGAATTAATTTTAATAACATTTATTTTTTCTTTTAATTCATAATGAATACCTTAACTAAAACTACCGTTAAAGCTTGGTTGTGGCCAAATAAACGCAAAATGTCTCTTAAATCAGCAAAAAATAGACAGTGGAGTGTACCAACACTAGACTCACTGCATACCTCATATAAATATCCTATAAGTGCTGATTGAGGCCGAGGCCTTTCGTGGCGCAGCGGCACGAAGTGTGACTATAAAACCGACTGTGGGGAATGGAGTGTCTTAACACTAGGTTCCCTCTGCCTACCCTTCTGTGTGCGGGATACAGCGTGAAGCTGATTTGATTTTTTTGATTGGAAATGCTGATTGACGCCGTCGTGGTGCAGTGACACTACGTGTAAACGCGACGATTGTAGGTTCAATTCACACTCGAGGGAATGTCTTTACCTCGTTATGAACAAAGACAAAGCGCGGCGTTGAGTTTCGGAAAGTTAGGAACGGAGTGTTATCACACTAGGTTCCCTTTGGTATATGCGGGATACAGTGTGAAGCTAAAAAGAATGCGTGTTATATAAAATAAACACTTGGCCGCCTTATCGCGACATCGCGTGACTTTAATAACACACAATGAAATAATTATAGTAGTGGCTGACGTTTGAAGGTCGACCGTTTAGGTACCTTAGTGTAGGTGAGGCGCGCACAGTTCTCACTTTAAGCTTTTTACTTATATTGACAAAAGTTACAACTTCAATTTGAATATAATTTTGGGAAATTTTATTTAGTAATTGATTTGTCGTCTGTCTGTACGACGTTTTAATGATGGTCTGCAAAGCATTTGTGTGTTTTGTATAACGTCTTTTCAGTTGAGTTAGTATATAAAAGTTAATTGTAGTCCGCTACTTCGATTGCGTGAAGTTCAAAATCCTTTTTTTCCTGCTTATGTTGGGATTTCGGGAAATCCTCATTGCTCCCCTGCACTCCTCAAGGACCCATGTAAAATTCCAGCGTTCTATGCTCCGTAGTTCCTGCTGTGCGTTGACTGTTGATTATTCTTTAATAGAAGATTTTATATGGATAAAGAGAGACTATAATTTAAATAGAGATATACAGTGTATGAATGTAAAAAAAAGAAAAAGACGCTATATTCTAAATTCACGAGATAAAGCGTGAAGCTAATTATTTTTTTATTTTAATTTATAAAAAAAATCAATTTTCTTATATTAAAAAAAAAGTTCCTTCAGAAATTACTCTCCAAGGAGCACTTAAATAACTCGACATAACCGTACACATTACATTCATAAATACAAATATAACATAGTAGGCGAGGCTAGTGGAAGTTTTAAAGGTCAAGTTTATTAGTCGTTCAGGTGGAAGAGGCTGAATGGATTTAATTAAGAGCTATTACGGAATTCAACTTTGTACTACTTAGTTGTGGTTTGGATCTGTCTTAATGAAATTAAATGGTCGATGTAAAAGGAAATTTTAAAGGTAAGGGGGCTTCGCTTAATAATTTGTTTTTTGAGAGGGAAATACTTTATCCTCGTTGAAAGCTTACTGACTGTAAACACAACGATCGTGAGTTCGATTTTCACTCGATGGAATGTTTTTTTTTTTTTTTTTTTTTGCGTTGTTGAGCTTCGCCAATCAAAAAAAAACAGCGTCTAGAAAATTTTGCGGAGAATTTTGATCTCTTCGGAGAATGTCTTAACACTAGGGTCCCTTGACCTATCCTCTTACATGTACGTAAATATATATGTTTACATATTTAACTTTATGAGCATAATAGCATAAGGCTAAATATGTACGTAAGCTATAAAAAATATCGAAAGTGCTGGATTTCACTCATTTTCTAAGACGTCGACACGTAACTCTGATTGTATTTTTACAAATTTGAATATATATATCTTTTACAAAGAATTTTCATTTATCGAGAAGAGTTTTATATTTACTTACAGCAAGGGAAGAAAAAAACAGAGACTGTAATATAATTCCCATTAAAGAAGCTATAATCAAGAAATTTAGATCACAATATAATATCTCATCTTTGAACTTTGCGAAATGGCACTAAAATTCAGAGGTTACGACAGATATTATTGATCTTCGTTCTAAACGTGTACGAAACGACTTAAGTCGTTAGAATTTGAAGACTATTTTTATCTATCCTACAAATATATCATTGATTTGGAGATTTGGAATAGATTATGGGATTTGGATGTCTTTGTGTGAGATTTAATATCAGCTTAATATTGATATTCATATGTATATTAATGAGCTTAACGTCTGATTGTAAACGCCAATCAAGGGGAATTGATTATTTTCTCGCTGGTAACAAACATATTTGGAAAATGCCATGGAACATAGTGTCTTAACAGCTCCATGCTGTATCCCGAACAAGTAAGATACTCAGAGTACTAGTGTTAATATACTCTCTTTCCATTAAAACACTTCCCTTTCCCACTTTCCGCCGAATTACGGTTACCATAGCATGGAAAATAAAAATATTCAATATTTCATTTCCTTGTGTGAGAATCGAACCCACAATCGTCGAGCTTATAGTCAGAAGTTTGTGCCATTGCGCTAAAAAGGTTTATAGCTATTTTCGATTACACATTAAACGATTTATAATGCTTTAGGTTTCTTATTATATAGGGAACATAATAATTTTTATCAGTTTTAAAGTGTTATTACACACTTAGGAAAGAAATATACTTTGTTAGGAAACGTATAAAAAAGTATGAAAATAATCATGTTTTTCATCTTTTCGCTATATTTTAACAGGTATTCGAGACATTGCCTCTTAAGTGATAGAATTTAACGTCGCTTTTCGTCTTATCAACGTAGGGAAAATAATATAAATCATTACCTCAAGTGGGGATCGAACACGGAACCATTGCGCTTAGAGTTAGACGCTGACTGTAAATCTATGAGAACGCTTTTTCATTCAGAGCTTATCATAATATCTAAAATGACCAATACGCCGCTCAAGAAGCAAAGATCTTAAAAATATATCCATAAAATTGTATAATTGTTACCAAGAACCCCGAATTATTTCCCCGAATTATGTGAAAATTTAATTTAACTACACTTCTATGTGCTAAATACACAATTAAGTGTACAGTTAGTAATAAAAATGTAAAGTAAAACCACGTAGCGCCGGCAGGATTAGCTTGTTAGGCTCAGGAGTTATGAAAACCTGACTTAAATACCAGGACATGTTGGTGTTACTGCGGTGAAATGGGAATTATGTTCTTTCGTAAGTGTTTGTAGGAGGTTGTACGGTGGTACGGGTTCGATTAACGTCCGAGGGGATATATATTTTTTTATTTTCTCGTAGTGAGTAACAAAACCGAGCGTGGCGTTGACTTCTACCAATAAATAGGCATTACGCAATGTCTCTAAAATTGGGAAAAAGTGGGGATCCTGCCTAAGTGCCTATCCTGCTACACGGGGGACATACGTAGATTTATTACCTACTTATAAAGTAGGGGAGCCAGCCTAAAATGTGCCCATCGAAAAAAAAAGAAAAAACAAATGAGGCTACCTTATTCTGTCTCTATTTATAGCCTGTGCGTAGTGAGCCATCCACATTTTTACTGAAATCTAAATGTTTAATGTATTTTTTTTACATTCTTAACGTTACGGACATGGGAACCTAGTGTTAAGACACTCCGCTTCCGACTTCCGGCATAGCCCACTTTCCGCTGAGTTCTTGAGGCATTGCATGTTGTGTTATAGAAAACGACGCCGCATTTTGCCTGGTTCCCAGAGCTACGAAATGAAAATATTAGGTAAATATTTCTCGAGTGTGAGTCGGGTTTCGCTTGTGCCCCTGCGCCGCCACGGCCTCTTTGATAGAGGTGTCAGATTATAAGATATTTGCCGATTTCTGCTATAAAAAAAAACAAAGAATAAAGTATACTATATGAAATTCAAGCTATTAATTTTAATGAAGCAATAGTAGACTATCAAGATCAATCAAAGCTAACTATCCCTGAATGGAATAGAATAATGCCTCCCACTTTGTTCGTCTGTTAGCGAGTTATCGATACAATGCGCCACAGTGCAATACACTGTGCACTGTGTACTGTGCAGTTGTGCACCCGATGCTGCGGAACGAGTAAACTTCCTGTGGAAGTCCGCCTGATTGGTTTCATGTTATTTTAATTCTGCTTTAAGTTAGATATTTCATTTTCAATATGAAGTACATTATTGTTTATGGTCGTCGTGACGCAGGAGCACTAGCGTGCGTTTGTATGTCCGATGGGTTCCCCACTCTGGAGAACGAAATATTTAATATTTATATTTTCTCGCTAGGCAAAGCGCGGCGTTCATTCCCGCCATTCAAAACGTAATGCCTCAATAGTTCTGTGTTTGAAAAAAAATAAGAAACTCCCTTCCCCACTTTCCGCCGAGTTCTGTAGGCTTAGGCGTGTTGAATGGCGGAACTCAACGCCGCGCTTTGCCTCAACACTAGAGCGTAGAAATAAAAATATATATGTAAATAAATATTTCACTTTCTCGAGTGGGGATCGAACCCACAACCAGTCGATTTTACAGTCACACTTTGTGCCCCTACGTCACGACTGGCCTCGTAATAAATTCAATAATAAATATTTTAAGTGCAAAATAAATATGTATTTGAATCGAATTTAGATAGTCAACCAACTATTTTAATGAAATACAATAATTATTTTAAATAATATTATTTTAGTATTTGTGATATAATAGCTTTAGGTATCGATCCGTAATTCCAATAATATAGATTTTTGGTCGGGTAGTTAATATGACACTCACTGAATGGTAAGCCAACGGCTTCGCGTTCAATCTTTGTCTTAGACAAAGTGACTGGCAATGAATATGTTATTTCTTTAAATATGAGCTCAATCGGAAAAAATGTACTGGTCTTTTTCTTCGCTTTTTATAGTCCTAAATATATATTTTTTTATATGGAAAAGGACAAGGGAAACGAGCGTTCGGGTCGCCTGATGACAAGTGCTTACCGCCGCCCACAAAATACAGGACATTTATGAACACAAAAAAAAAATGTAGTCAATCAATAAAACTGGAGAGTTTGTTTAATTGAACGCGCTCTTCTTAGGAACTGCTGGTTTGAATTAAATAATTATTTTTATATTGAGTTGCCAATTTATTGAAGAATATGCGTTATGTGTACGTTAACTTCTACGTACGTCTCTTATGTACAGTGAAAAAGCTCTATGTTTATTCAATGCTCCAATAGTGGGTACAAAAATCTGTTTGAATTAGTTTGAATTTGAACACGCAGTCGAAGCCGCAAGTAGGTAGCTAGAACCTAAAAATAGATGGCTAAGATTTGTAACACTAAACGCATTTCGCTTTCTATTATTTTAATCCCGCTGTTAAAGCGTTTCGTTTGAACTAACAGCTAACAGGTCAAGCCAAGTTTTATCGCAGCTCGTGCACTTACGACTGGTTAACGATTCTAAAATGCTTAGAGTAACCTGAGATTTAAGTGGTTGTTTCCGTTCCGTGCTTTTACTTAACTTGGCTTTAATCTGAATACATTTTATTTAGTGTTGCCACTGTCTTTGGACCATGAGATGTTTTCGTTTCTTAGATTATGTTTGTTTCTATTCTGAAATAATATTTTTTTAATGCTTGCAATGTTTTTCTCGTTTTTCCTTATATCAAACTGTTAGTTAGTTTATATATATTTTAAAATCGAATCTATAATTTTTAGGGTCAATATAGATAAGTAGTTACGCTCTCCATTTTTGGTTTCGATATATTTTCTCATAGTAATTGGAACCCAAGTCCGCTGTTTGTAAATAGCATAGAAGAAGAAGAGAAATATATTGTAAGAATCATGTACAGTTCCAACTACACTTAATTAGTATCCAATTATAGGTGACGGTTCTTGGGTTCGATTCCTACTAGAGATATTGAATTATTTTCATTCTCTCGCTCTGGTAACAATATAAAACGTGACTTTCAGTTCCACCACATAACAGTTACTAATGTCTCGAAAATTAGGGAATGGAGTGTGCTTACAGTATGTTCATCATATACAGAGTACACCGCAGGTAAAGAAAAAAACATTTTTTAATATATTTATGAATTTGAACCCACTCTTAACTCGCTCGTTAGTAATAACTAATAAGTATAATCTTCACCGTATAAAGAACGCATCTCGTACGTACAGTAATGAGCAAAGTTCCTATAAAACTTAACCCGATTGGTCTTGAATTATTTTAATCCTTAGCTGAACTTAATACCAAGTTTGCCCAAGTTGTGAGAATTTATCGAACTCCGGGGGTAAGGTAGTCTTTTTCTAATTAAAACGGATACGTAATTTCCGGAACCAATTTTTGTAATTGAATGATAATCTTTGCAAATTTTCTTCTTTCCACTTTGTTTGTTGGTCGAGGTGCGGCAAATTTTGTGTCAAGAACAGCTTAATAACATTTTAATTAAAAAATTGTTGATGGTTTTTTTTATCTTCAGGTTCTTCTCATTTTTTTTAAATTTAATTAATTAATTTAATATTGCAAAGTCGTAAATTGCGTCACTCTAAGTCATACACTCCATAACTTGCATGCCAAGTTTCAACTTCCCAAGTCCAGTAGACACTACTGCGTTGCTATCATGTGTTGTCTGTCAGTCACTTAGTAACGGAAGAGTTTCATATTAGGTATATAGACTAGGATCCGCCACATGCTGTGCACGGTGGGTGGAGCTGAGCGAAGCTACGTTGCGCAAACAGTTGAAGCTATGTTTCTCTTTTGTCAAGTTCAAGTTAGATTAGTCAAAGTTCAATCTGTGCGCGTGAATTTAAAAACGTTCCACAGCTTAACTCTATGTGACACATTTTGACCATTTACTCAAAAATTACCATTACAATTATCATCAAACTACTTCGCTGGCATCACCATGTCGTCCACAACATTCTTGCAAAATTCAGAGCTGTAGGTTTAACGGCCTAGGAAGATTAGCATTACAAAGAAACACACTTTTGACCAGTAAGAGCTTCGCTTCGCTCAGCTCAATAAATTTAACACATAATGTCAAATGTCCAAAGTGTTTAATAGGTCGTGGGTTCGATTTCCACCATAAAATATTTAATATTTTCATTTACTCGCTCTGTCAAGGAGTCAAAGCGCGGCGTTGAGTTGCCACTAAACTCGCTACACTCCCGAATTCGGTAGAAAATGGGTTAATGGGAACGGGGCGTCTTATACTAAGTTAAGAGGTTCCTCTGCCTGAACTCCTATATGCAGGATACAGCGTAAGGCTAAAAAAATACTTGACAAGATTCAACTACAATTTTAGCAAAAATCGCTTACTTTAATCCTAAGAAATCGTCGAAACTCAGCAGGACTTACGTCTATAAGATAAAACCAAAAGTAATTAACATATTACGCCTCGGGACTTGGCTTTTTCTTGACGTTTGCTGTTTTACCATTTTTGTTTTATATTACTCGATTGTTTTTTGTTTTTAATTAAGACGAAATATATTTCTTTGTTATTTCTATATAGATATACCAGAATATAATATATGGATAAATAAATAAATAAAACAAAACTACACCTCAACCTACGCAGCTATTTGAGGCACGTGAAGCTAAAAACACCTCTTTAACTCTAGTACGGCAGGGACGGAGGGTAATCGCGATAGTTAAGGGTTTCGATTTGTTTAAATTTATTTCATTGCTCTGGTGATAAAGTGCGATTTTGAGTTCAGCCACTCAACACGCAATGTGTCCAGAATTCGGCGCAACGTTGGTCACAGAAGTGTCTTAATGGGAACGGAGCTATGTGCGGGATACAGCGTGAAGCTCTTACAGTAATTAACTTAAAACATAAACACTTTAAAGTTTAACGACAAATATATGTATGTAGGTAAAGGATCTTAGCAATTTTATTGTCGCCGTCAGTAACCTGGGTGTTTAGACTTTAACAAAATGTTGCCCGCTTTTCTAGATATATTGTCCCATTTGTTTAAAGTACGTAGCTACCTACGTTATTGTCTAGATTTGTATCTAATTTGGTCGCTAAATTACTATTTGTTCGAAATCGGCTTAACTTTAGTAGTAAATTTGTTAGTATTTGAATAATATTTAGTTTGTGAAACTGGTTTGTTGTTTAGATTGTTTTTATGTTAGAGAAAAAATCATGATACATCAGCAGGTCAGCTTTCCTCTTTTAAATCGAGTTAAAAAAAGCAGGTTATTTGTTGTTTTATCTGTCACACAGGAGGCGGAGGGAACCTATTGCTAAGACACTCTGTTTTCCACTTTCCGCCGAGTTCTGGAGGCATTGCGTGTTGAGTGGCGGAACTCAACGCCGCGCTTTGCTTCCACACGAAAGTGAAGAAATTAAAATATAAATGTAAACAAATATTTTATTTCCTCGAGTGTGGAACGAACCCACAATCAGCCGATTTTACAGTCACACTTTGTGCCCCGGCGCCACGACTGGCCTCAACCACTATTACATGACAAACAGATAATCACTGTTATTACATTTGACATGTAATATTGTTGGAGTTGGATAATATTTCAACATAATAAACTTTATGTGCTTTCAAGCAGGTGTGCTAAAATCTCTACTGTTAAAACACTTTGTTAGCCACATAGCGCTGAATTTCCTTGATTTTTCGTCTTAAAATGTTAAATAATTAATTCCCCTGGATTGGGAATCAAACTCACAGCCGTTGATTTGACAGTTACACGCCCTATCCGCTGACGGCTTTTTCTTAGAAGCAAGAAACCCTTAAAACAACGATGAAGTCTCATAAATACATTTACTTACAGTTACTTTATAAGTGATCTATATTTAACCGTTTTCGTCAGTTCCAAAGACATTATAAAGAGATTAATCAAGTTAGCCGAATTACGCGACAGTACGAGCTACGTAGCTATGTATCCAATTAGGGATGAACCTAAAATTGGATTATCATTATGTTTGGATTAATATTACATTACTAAACTTTATTATGTATTAGATTTATATAAAATATGTATATAGAGGAAGATACTCTTGCGGTGAATTTTGTAGAAACTATATCTAAATAGTCACAAAATCACTGCAGAGAATAGGCAGAGGGAGCCAAGTGTGAAGACACTCCCCACTTAGATATTTTAATAGTAAGTATATGTTTGACATGTAGTCGTGGCGCAGGGGCACAAAGTGTGACTGTGAAATCCACTCGAGGAAATGAAATATTTATTTACATTTATATTTTCATTTCTTCGCTCTGGTGTCGAGACAAAGCGTGGCGTTGAGTTCCGCCACTCAACATGTAAAACCTCCAGAACTCGATAGAAAGTGGGGCGATGGAGTGTCTTAACACTAGGTTCTCTCTGCCTACCCTGCTGCGTGCGGGATACACCGTGAAACTGACTTTTTTAGGTATGGTAAATTTATGTTTAGATTTTTCCTAAAGGTCTTACCTTTAACTTGAACTTTGTCATTATATATAATTATACCTATATCATAATCTCACCCTTGGGCGCTATCCGACTTAAACTTACCCTTGCTTCATCAAATTGAAACGCAAAATAATGTTATAAGATAATATCATTTAAACTTTAATGGGTTTTGTATATCTTTTAAATAAAAAAGAAGTAGTCATTTCTCACTATTTATATATTGAACGAACTGAAGTGTAGACTAACTATTTGTAAAGGAAGTGTAGACTGACTACTACTAATGTAATTATGAAACTATATTTCATTTCTTTTTATAAAATAGTATTTGGCCATATAAAGCGTCCGGTAATAAACACGACGGTTGTGTTTTCAATTCCCACTCGGGGGAATGAATTATTTTTAGACTTTAGAAAATAGTAAGGTAACTCACATGTCCAGAGACCAACGAACAGCCCACGCGCCAAGCCCAAAGCTAAAAATTTGAAATCTAGCAAATAGGTTCTATGTAGAGTACAAGTTTTTAGTGCAGCTAAAAATAATATATTGAAAAATCAAAGCCATAAAATAGTAAAATAGGTGTCGAATATTAAAGGAATTTTATAAAAGATACAAATGCGATTTATAAATTTTACACCGTTAGCTTGTAAATAACTTAAATCGCTTGTTGATTGTTGAAGATACTAGGGTACTTTTTATAGTGAGAGAACATCTAATAGAATAATGGATATGTAAAAAATCCAACAAAAAAATCTCTAATAATGAACAAACAACAAAAATTTGCTTATAATATTCAAATAGCTCAACATATTTTCTGGCATCATGGCTAAGAACACTTTCATACAACAGAAAAGCTGAATTAAAGTCTGTTCTTCCATTTGGGAGCTGCAAAGCCACAACATACATATTATTTATATATATACTTTCATACATTTATGAAATACATAAAATTTATATATAAAATAGCCTTCAGTTTCGCCGGGGGCTTAAAATCAAGACGCGGGCCACGAACAGAAACCTAGTTAATCGAAGGCTCGTTTTATAAATCACTCTCAACTTTGAGATGCCGTTTTAATTTTATTAGAATCAATTAATGAGAATGGCATCTCAAGATAGCTCTTAAGATGGATCTCAGAGTTGAGAGCGATTTATAAAAAGGGACAAAATATGTAGATACACATTGAAACGACCTTTCAACTTAAACAGTAGCTTTAAACTTAGAATTTAACTGAATAGTTTAGTAATTATGAAATCCGATTACATCAAGCCCTAGGTGGTTTAGTAAAATATGTATATCGAGACTTACCTTGAGGAGTATGTAAGCTATTAGTTGACTTACATATTATACATATATTATGTGTATTTTACGTCAAATAGTAATTGCAAATTTTACCCATAATTTGAAATAATAAGTGGATTTCCCTGCTTCGTCATACGCTACGTAATTTGTTATGAAAAGTTTTAGTACTGTTAGTAAAATTGGTCTAGATTTGCTTATTTTATATTTTTTTAAATGTATATTTTTTTATTGTTTTTTAGCTGGCACGGTAAACAAAGGTAACCTAGTAATTATTTATTTAGTTCCCAACCATTCCTCCAATTTTCAAGACATTACGTGTCGAGTGGCGCTTTGTCTTGTTACCAGAGCGAGCAAATAATTAATTCCACTGAGTGAGAATCGAACCCACAACCGTCGCGTCTCAAGGGTATTGCAATTAATATAATTAAAATAACACATATATTCAAAACGACTGGTTTTATGAATAAGCTTGTACCATGTTTGCCCTAGGCGGATGTCAAAGGCTACGAAGACGCCAGTAAAGCGAAACCCGTAGCCATTCCAAATAATTCAACAAAGGGAATGATTGGAGCTAGATTATATTCACCGTTTGTGTAATACTATCAATTTGATACTAGAATCTATGTATGTGTGTATGTATGTATGGCCTAATACTGTTATATAATTATATTGCAAATAGGCAAATCATCTTGTTAAACAATCAATGAAATTACTATAAATTGTAATAAGTAGAGAGACCGTCGTATCGTAATGGACTGTAAACGCGACGGTTGTGGGTTCGTTTTCCACCCGGGGTAATGATTAAGTTAAATCAAATTTAAAAATATATATATCGGGTAAATTTGTTGACGGGTAATGGATTATATTTAATTTGTATTTTATTTTCCGTTCTGGTAGACAAAGTACGGTATGAGGTCTCTCAGTTAGCACGCTGTAACTCGAAAATTTGGCGGGAAGTGGCAAAAGGAGTGTATGAACACTAGGTTCCCTATGCCTTCTTTTATTTCTTGTAGTGTATTTCTTGTGTATTTTTTTTTACTTTATATAAAATAAGACTTACCAAATTAGTTAGCTATTTCTATTTACTAAGTCCCATCTGGCTATAATAATACATGTAGCTAACTTAATTTTCTTAAGTATTATTCTCATGCAACGACACCAAGGGTACGCCGTTGTCATAGCAACGCTTCCCTATTTTATTTTGTACCCTTGTTTTGTCCCCATACAAAACGTTTAGGGTAATTTAAGATATACGATTATCACCTGTATTCTTGAAGGTTTAAGTGTTATAATAGTATGTAATAATAGTTTACCTGCTTTTGGACTGTTCATTATACGTCAGCTGTCGTGGCATCTATCACACCGATATGGGGTGATCGAGTACACGTCATATATATTTAGTGTTATTTTAACTTTTTTAGCTCCATGCTGTATCCCGCACATAGCAGGGTGGGTAGAGGGAACCTGGGAACCTAAACAGTTTAGAGTTAGAGGTGTCATATATAATTATTACAATTTTGTTAATATTAGTAGTTACTAGTATTGTATATCATGTAACTTTATTAAAATACTGGTTGTGAAAAGATTGGATCAATAGTTAAGCGTTAGTCGTTTACAATTTTCAACCCTTATTTGAGTGAAATAGGGACTTTTAAATGCCAACATAATTATTAATGAACTCAGTTTACCCTAAAACATTTCTTTTGTTTCATCATGAAAAGCTTAAGTTGTGTAAACAATTGCAGCGATAAGGAGATTATTAAAAAAAAACGCTTAAGTGCTGGTCGGGCTTGTCTTCTGCGGCTTTCGTACAAATTTCAGGATTGTAGGTTAACAAAGTGGTCCATGGTATAAGGTAAAAGCTAAATCCCGCATATAAATAACTCCAAATCGCTTTTTTCACCAAAATTTCAAGACATTGCGAGGTGAATGGCGATACCAGAGCGAGAAAATGAAAATGATTCAACGAACAACAAGTAGAAATCGAACTGCTGCTGTGCTCGCCAAAGCAATAGATTATAGTGTTATTGTGTATAAGGACTATTATAGCAGTACTTAAAATAACTTAAAACTAAATACTAAAAAGGTACTTACCAATAAATTAAAAAACAACACATGTTATTACAAAAGAACAACAAAAACAGAAACAATGACTATAATTGCCTTTGAAAATAATGTAAAAAAGAAAATGGCTACCCGCATTGAAGCGTCATAGTAACTTACAGCCAGCCTGCCAGTCTTGCAAGAATCCTTTGTCTTAATACTAGCATGTTATAACATTGTTAAATTGTATTGTTCTGCTTAATAAAACGATTTGATGAGATTTTTCATGCTTATAGCGGCTGGGTGGGGTAAAAATACGTTTATATATCGAGGTTAAGCGCGGCGTTGAGTTCTGCCACTCAACACGCAATGCCTCCAGAATTCGGCAGAAAGTGGGGAACGGAGTGTCTTAACACTAGGTTCCCTCTGCCTACCCTGCTGTGTGCGGGATACAGCGTGAAGCTAATTTATTTATATATGTTTTCATATAGGTTAGATCGATGATTTTAAACGCAGTCGGTTATGGGTTCGATTCTCTTGGAAATTAATTGTTAACATTTTCTCTCCGAACTCCAAAAATGAGTGGAAAGGAGAAAACGGAGTGTCTTAATACTGTTTCTAGTAGAATGTAACATATAATAAAGACAAAACTTAAATGTTGCCTTTTTAAACGACATACTAAGAAAATTGTATATTCATATGAAATATAAGTATAATGTAGAAAATGAACAGTGTAACAGTCGTCCAAAAGGACGTTATAGAAGAATTTGTATAAAAACTGCACCCCAGCGCAATCAGCAATAGATTGCTTCGGTGGATCGTTGCGTGCTGACACTGCTGTGCCGTCGCTTACTACGTGCGTACGAATCTCGTTATATATATATACGTCGGTATTTACGTATCTTTTAACGAGATTCGTAACGATATACTTAGAAATTTTAACGAAGTGTGTTAATATTAGGAGTACCTAATAAGTCACATAGTAATTAATATATGTTAGTATGATAGATATAAGATAAAAATGGGAACGGACCAAGCGTCTCTACGTTGTAGGTTTGATTCTCGCTTAGGGCATGTGTTAATTTGGTTAATAAAATATCAATTTATCAATATATTTTAAACTAGAGAACGATTTGACGCGTAGGGTACTAAACGCGTTGCCATAGCAATAGCATATGGATTGAAAAAAATGCTACAAAATTTTATTGTATTGGCTGAATGTTTAATTTTCAATGATAACATAATCAAAACTTGGAAGTTATACAGAATAGTAGTTACATATATAATAAATAACTATATAGTTTAAGTGTGCAAATTAACACAATTTAACTTATGATAGATATTCTTATAAAGAATTAGAACATTTTGTTATATGAAGAAAAAGGTATAAATGTTTGTCATTGACTCTATACCGATTGGATTGAAATCCATAATTATTTGGATACCATTTTCTAATTATTTCGCCCTAGCAGCTGTCAATTCCACGTGTAGGGTCGCAGATTGAAACGCAATAAACGAAAAGGTTTTCTTCCATAGTAGGGGAAAATACAGTGTAATATTTGTTACTTATCAATTAGATATGTAAAAATCGATAACTAAAAATTTACTGTAAACTATAGTACTTTTGATTTTTTCGTCTTTTTTTTTCTTCATCTTAATGTATATATAATAAATACAATATAGCAGTTTGTGAATCCAGGGTTTAATTTAGATTAAGGTATAGACAATATAAACTATAAATCCTGAATTGGTGGCCTGAATTAGTAACCTACTTATAATTTATTATTATTTAATTTAGTTTAATATATTTACATTACTAGCTCAGGCCACCTATGTAGGTATGTATACATACAAATATTTGCTCTGACCTTAACCGATTTGCAACCACTTAAGAGGCCATCGAGGTACAGTGGCACATACGTGTGTGATTGTAAACGCGACGGCTGTGGTTTCAATTTCTACACGGGGAAATGATTTTTTTTATATTTTCATTTCCTCGCTACATGGCACGGCACGACTTTGAATTCCACCACTCAACACGCAATGTCTCGAAAATTCAGCGGAAAGTGGGAGACGGATTATCTTAACATTGGATTCCCTCTGCCTACCCTGCTTAATGCAGGATAGGCAGTATGCTAAAGAAATCTATTATTATATTACATTTATTTTTCAGTTATCAACCATTCAATAACCTAAAAAGAGCTCAATTACTTTGTTTTACTTAATCAAGATGAAAAAAACCCTCAAATATTACTAAAAAACGTTGAGACTAATCCTCCGTAGGGCAATATTTACGAAACAAGCTTCTGTTTCGCATTTAGAAGAATATTATTATAAATATGAAATGAAGCCAAGCGTGAGTTGGATTAGTACGAGACGGGTTACGTCGACGATCGATCTATTTAATTAATTACCTAAGTTTGGTTATTAGAACTTTGTACCCTTTTTTAGATATCATCAAAAGAATTTCAGTAGTAGTATAACTCCACTCCAAATGATGAGTCTTTCGCATAATTTCAGCACAGAGCCCCTTTCATCAAATTTCTATTAGGTTAAGTCAGTCGCCAGCGCCATTCGTGGCGCAGGGCCACAAAGTGTGACTGAAAATCGAATGGTTGTGGATTCGATCTCCACTCGAGGAGATGAAAAGTGTAGGTATAACACTAGGTTCCCTCTGCGTACCCTGCCGTGTGCGGGATTCAGCGTGAAACTGTTTTTTTTTTTCTATTAGTTTAAACTTAAAAAATGATAAAGAGGCCGTCGTGGCACAGCGGAACATCGTCTGGCTGTAAATGGGATGGTTGTGGATTTCTCTCAGCTTGATAAAGCGCGCTCAGAGGAACGAATTAATTAAATTTTCCTTTCTCTGGCAACAAGTCAAAACGCGACTTTGGATTCCACTAGTCAACACGCAATGACTTAAAATTTGAGCGAAAAGTTGGGAATAGAATGTCTTAACACTAGGTTCCCTGTACCTAGTCTGCTATATTCGGGATAAAGCGTGAAACTCCAAAAAATATAATTATTAACGGAACTCTAAAAATTAAAAAAACTTTTCAAGGGACTAAAAAAATATTTCATTATAATAAATACACTCTAGCGTCTAGTTCGTGTAACAAATAAGGCTTTTGTTTCACGGTATTGTTGGAAATGGTTTCATTTATAGCGATAATTAAATTAGATGACTGCCTATGGATGATAAAATATAATTAAAAAACGGCCTAAAGGTATTGAAGGCTTTCCACGAGGTGCGGGTTGAAGTTCTGTCAAATTATTTTTTTTTCTAAAAAGATTTATGTGTCCCTAATGCCGAATAACATTTAATAATAAAAATATAGATATGATTCGTGATGTATGTGGGTTGTAATTATTGCTCGCAAATTTATACTTAACATTATTTCCGTTTAATAGATCTGTTTAGGTTAAGTTATGTACGGTGTTTGGTACCGCAAACACAATTTCAATGTTTCGATGAAAAATAAAAAACGGAGACATCTTTCACCTTATTTTCCGAGAGATGCAATAAGATAAAATCCATTTAAAACTTTTTGTTGTTTTCACGATATATCCCCCATATGACAGGGTAGGTAGATGGAACCAAGAGGTGCCGATTGTCGGAGTGACATTGCATGTGGAGTGACGGAACTCTACACCGCGCATTGTCTATTTAAAACAAGATTAATTGGATAAAATTTTAGATTTTCGAGCTTACATGTAAATTGAAGGAAAATAGGTTTATACGTAATATTGTCGAAGCTGCGGGTATTATAACAAACATTCATTTCAATGTAAATATTTAACGGAGGTGGATTGTTAGGAACATTATATTAATTAAGCAAAATCTGTAACTATATAATTATAAGGATCATACGTTATTACATTATATTTGAAGGGTGGGGTGCTTTGTTCTAGTTGTCAGTTATTTTGCCTACCAAACTGTATCTAGATTGTAGGGTTTGATTACAACTTAGGGTATATATGTATTTATCTGATCAATGAATATCAAAATGTATCAATAACAAAACTAAGAAACAAATTGACACGTACAAATTGCGTTGACATAGCAACGCGCACCTACGTCATTTCTACATAAGTGTATATAATCGAATATTTCGGGCGGCCTAAGCGGAACTTTGCATTTGTGATTGATCACTATAAGTAGAGCCAGAAAAAAAAGCTTAAAATAAAAAATCTAACTTACAAAAATATTTTTTTTTTGTAAGCTTAAATTATTTTTTTTATTCTTCTACGTCGGACGTTATATCAATATTAATCTGTTCTGTTATCACCAAGAATAGCGTGTCCACGATTTTTTTTTACTGCGTGGTCACACACATTTTTCCATTATTGTACAGTGGTAGTGCTAACTTTATATTTTACTTCTAATAAATCCAACACAAAAAGTAAATATTAAGAAATAAATATATTACGCTGTTATATACATTAAAAAAATGTTCAAACTGACAATAATAGCATTTCCCTATTGCGCGGTGGTATACTATTATTACAAGCGCGATTAAGTTAGCAAATAAAAATATATGTAACAACTTAATGACTTCATTAGAACGATAGAAGTAGCTTACTTAGTGAGTTCCAATATTTGAACAGATAACGCTGTTTTATTTAATATTTTCCTTAACAATCTTATTTACATTTCTTTAACTAAAGTGTTAGTTAAAGAAATATAAATAACATTGTTTAAGTAGGCTCAAACATCAATTTCAAAATATCCTTTCCTCCTAGAAACGAATGCTAGGACTCTCTAATATGTCTTTGGCATGCAGAAGAAACAACATAACGCAGCCTTGGGGGATTCCAGCGTTCACGGTTGACAGCGAACCACTTGCATAAATTCCCAAGAAGTCCATTTGCCGGAAATTTTGCACATTGATGCTACTATTTATTATGTTCTCCATCTCCATCGTCTATAGTCAAGTTCGAGGCAAAGAGAACGTCCAGGAGATTGACTATCTTTTTTCTCGTATAGACCAAGATGTCACTGTACGTGGGTAATGACAGAAGAGACGGACATGAAAATAAAAAAGCCTATTCTTTCTGCTTAAAATAAAAGTTTATACAAAAATCGCATGTTCACATTTCTAATGCTTACCAAAGCAACAAAGCTTTAAATAGAGACGCAAAGACGTAAATGGCCTACAATTTTAAGTTCGTCTAGACTTTAGACTCTAAGAATTTTCATCTTTCTTTTGTTAGTGGGGCGTCTAATTGTGCTATTTTAGTTCGAAATGTATTCGCTATATTATTTAACTTTTAGTTCACGCTATTGTCCGCATGTAACAGGGCAGTCAGACGAAACCTAGTGAAAAGATACTCTGTGCTAAATTTCCCCTTACTTTTCGAGAATTTGCGTAAGTTAATAATATTGCGTGACGTAACTTTACGAGAAAGTACCTTTTACCAGAGAGAGCGCGAAATTTAAAATAATTCAGTCACCCTAGTAGGAATCGAATCCACAACCGTCACATTTACACAGTCAGACGCTATGCCGCTGCACCGCGGCCGCTAAAATCTTTGATTTTTTTTAAGTTTTTGTGAAAATTACAAAGTTATATTTGAGTTAATAATACGCAATAAGCATACAGAAAAAAAATACTCTTCGTAGTATATATTCTATGGATAAATTATTGAACCCATAAACTTCGCAGCGCTGATTCGATGCCGCCGTGATGCAACGGCACATCATATGAATACAGCGTTAAACTAAAAACAATACAGTTATATTCCAGAATATGTGTTCCAGAACTTGCGTTACAATATAAATAAAACATTTCTTAGTATGGTAATATTTAAAAACCAACCATTCCCATAATATTTACACAATGTTCCTCTAAAAGCTCGACTTACTTAAAACAAAAACTTTGCACTTTCAATACGAACTCGATTGTTGAGTCTAAAGATCTATATTTATTAAAGTTTTCAAAACTCAAAATGTTTTGAAACTGAAATTGTAATCAATTACAACTATACGTAGTATTAAACACGCGTGATTTTACATAAGCTTTCAATGTTTATTGTATAACTAACCGAGGTAAGTAGGTAAAATATAATACTTTCTTTTTTTTTTAGCTTCACGCTGTATCCCGCACAGTAGACAGGGGGAATCTTGGAATCTAGTGTTAAGACACTCCGATTCCATTAAGACAGTTCCGTTTATTTTAGATAATAATGATATTTATACTACTTCCCTCCTTCGGTACAATATAATGCGGCGTTGAGTTACGTAGTTATTATGTAGTGAGCTATGCTCACTGAGGCTGTCGTACTTTAATGGTACAATGTCTGACTGTAATCGCGATGGTCGTAGTTTCGACCCCCACTCGTGGGATGTTGTGTTCTGGTTTCGCCACTTAACACGCCACATGTCGGAAATTGCGGCGGCGAACAGATTGTATTAACAACAGTTTCTTTCTACCTGCCTTGTTATATTCGTATATAGTGTAAAGCTAAAAAAAAATTATGGATGTTTCTCACTGTTATAGAGTAATAAGGCATTATCTCTTAAGCAGAACTGAACATAAATGAAAATTAAATTAAATCTTGCATTATATAATAAAAACGCCTTAGAATATTAAGAGAAAAATATTCACGAATCAGTCCCTTCGTTTTATTATAATAGAATTTCTATTGAACGCCCCTCTGACGAATATACATTTATTAAGGGTCATTGATTTGATCAATCCAATTGAGTTCTAGGTACAGCATACAAATACTGTACTGTATTCTAAATATAGCCAGGGCGTGGTTATATATTACGTTTTAAAGAGAATGGAATTAAAGTAACTTCTAAAGTCTGATTATAAACGCGACGTTGTGGGTTCGATGGACACTCGGGGCAATTATTTATTTATTGTCATTTCCTCACTCTTTTAACAAGGTCTTGAAAATTGAGCGGAAAGCGGGGCTAAACTAGTGTCTGAACCCTAGTTTCTCACTGCCTACTTTGTGTATGTATTACTGTATGTATGTATGGAAAAAAAATGGCTTAATGACTGAGATATAGGTACACAGTTATTTTACAAAGTAATTTATAATATATTATATTAAAATATAAATTATAATAAAACTGAATAGAAAACATATTTTGGTATTTATTAAATAATTTAATTTCTTACTTTACCAGCCAGCTTAGTATTCGTAAGCCTCGAGGCGACAACGATATCTTGGCATTTACCTAAGAATCTAAAGTAGGGCGTTTTGCAATTCAATAGCTTTATCGGTCATTGTAAGATTAGTTGGTAAAACCCATGGATTTTGTTAAAATGTTGAACATGATGTTGAGAAAATTGTAATTTCTTAATATTGTGGCTTTACAAGTAGGTACGCTTTCTACATATAATAAACTACTGATCAACTATGACTATTCTATAATAAAAAGGTAAAAATGTTACAATAAGAAAAAAAATTATGATTCCCATTCGTGGGAATTTTACTTTTACTCCCATTTTAATCTTTTTGCTTCACGGTTTATCCCGCATATATCTGGGTAGCCATAGGAAACTTGATATCGTAGTGCTAAGACACTCCCTATTCTCCGCCGGATACTAGAGTATTGAATTATTTTAATTTAATATTTTCACTTCCCCGTTCCGGTAACAAAGTACAGCGCAGCGTTGAGTTACGCCCCTGAACGCGCAAAGCCGCGAGAATTCGGCGGTAAATGGAAAACTGACTTTTTTAAAACTAGATTCACTTTGTCTACCGCATGGTAAACGTGAAGTGTCAAAAAGAAACGTTTTTTTTAGTAAATGAATACCTTTCCAAATACTAACTAACCTCTTAGTGTCTAATTATATTTTCAAAGTGCATTAAATTTTATACAGCATCAAAACTGTATACTGGTACTTTTATAATAACAGTACAGTACAGTAACATTAACAACTTTCCTCGTGACAGTCCTTTCAGATGCTTAAACTTTAAGCTTGTTAGCGCAAAGTTGTATTCAAACGTACGTACGTAGGTATTTGAAACACATGTATGTAGGTATATGAAATGTTTAATAAGGCCTGACGTGAGCTCACGACTTTTGATGTTATGGAAGGTGTGGCGGGTTCTAATTTGGTGTTGAAGTAATAGATATTTTTGTTGGCGTTTATTTATTCGGAACAAGAAATAGGTATATGTTTATTTTTATAGCTTCAAGTTGTTTCTCGCTTATAGCAGCAAGTTAAGGACTGGGCGCATAGTGTTAAGACACTCTGTTCTCTAGTTTTCGACACATTGCGTGCTTAGTTGGCGGCAAAATGCCGTGCTTTTTTTTGTTACCAGAGCGAGAAAGTACAAATAGTTCATTCCCTTGAGCGGAATGTAAACTTACAATGATAACATGAAGTCAGTGAAGTGAAGTCAGTGTGAAAATTTGAAGACTGTACATCATTGCCGTGACGGCACAAAATATTAGTAACTCTTATAAAAATATTTTAACGAGAAACTCTTCCAAACGCCCGCCATTTACGTAATACGCTATCCTATTATATTATGAAAACAGGAAATAAACGCTGGAATGGAAGATACGAAATTATACGTACCTATTGTAATTTATAAATCACAATGTAAATATAATTGCTATAGCAAATTCACCTCGAGGCGATTCCTTTCATTGGACTCGACGAAATTATCCAAATAATAAATTACATTATGTTTTATGTTGTGTATTGGAATATTTAATTTATATATATTTATTTTTTACTTTTGTTGTTCACTTTAATTTTGTTTCATGTCTTAGACTAAATTGCTTGTTTAATAACGGAGCGTAAGGCCGTGATATCGTAGCAGAGTTGGTACTTGGATTTTTTTTTAAATCATCCTTCAAGTATAGTAATGCGATTTGTGAGTTCGACTCCTGTTCCCTCGTGGTAACGAAGCAAAGCGCGGTGTTGATTTCGTTCACTTAAAAAGCTATGGTTTAACACTAGGTTCTCAGGTTCCCTACCCTGCTTGTGCAGGATACAATGTGAAATTAAAAAAGAAAAATAACGTATAGAAATATTAGTAAAGGGCAGGCAAATGAAAAAAAAAGTAGTCGATATCACACTTACATATTCCAGACGAATACTAAGCTCATAAACGCGTCTAACTTTCTTAGAAGTTTTTTTTATAAAAATAATGTATTTGTTGCCGTGTTAAAGATGTATAACATATTATTGAATTTGAGATCTACGGCTCATCTTATTCTTTATTGATCAAAATCAAAATATTCTTTATCATTACAAGCTAATTAGAGATGCCGTTACATAGAAATTACATAGAAATGTCAGTAGTGTCAGACCCACAGGACGCTACCACCGCACCGGTCCGAAAGGCAGTTCTTCTCCAGAGCCAGCAAGAGACTCAACAGTTGCTCCTTTAAAATACAATAATTAAAATGTATAACAACTATTAGCTTCCCGAGTGATCATCAGCAGCTTTTAACGACACGCATTGCTATCATTATAGTAATATTGTAATTATATAGTTACTAGTAGTAACTCTAAATAATATATTTTTATTAATTAGAAAGACATTATAAAAACAGTCTTTTAAAATATTGAATATAGTTTACTACATTTTGAACCAAGGCTGACGACCTTAATAACTGAATTATAACTTAAAAGTGTCTGTGATTTTGCGTTTTATTCAATTTTCACGGCTAACGGCTATTGAAAAACTTTTCACTTATTAAATAGACAGAGTGAAATTTGAAGCGCTTAAATACTCGTTTATTTTCTAACGTAGTTTTTGATTAATTAGTACTGGTTCGGTTAAATACCCCGCTAGTACAGTACTATCTATTAGAACTTTATTGAACCTCTCAGTTTTGCGGGTTTGACGGCAGGTTTTACGGCATTTCCCGTATTGGCATACACTAAATATTAGGCTCTATCTCTAGTAGTGTATACAGAGACAGTATAATTTTGAGACGCGTATCTTCACTTTTCTCCTGAATTCCATTTCTTTGCAAAAAATTACTTGTCCACCGTAAGAACCGATCTTATAAATAGATCTCACGTCTGCGCGGCGGCCTCAATCTATTTTAATAATTCATAAAATCAAAATTTATTCATTAGTATGTGCAATTATTCATATATTTGTATTTTTTTCTTCAGGTATGATCATCAGATATTTCCATATTAAAAATTATTGATATTGGTAAGTATACACTGTTTTTTTAATATTGTGTAAAAAAAACGATTTAGCAACCAATCTCACCGTTTGATCACGGTTCGTTCCGATCTCATATTCTTGTATAAGAAATATATGTGTGATTGGACTTGAAGCGAAACTGGACCGGAACGGTAGTTTGAATGCTCTCATTGTTTCTCATATAAGAATATTTTTAACAGACTGAGATTGCACCGAGAACAAACCGTAACTAGATCTATAGTGTGAATCCTCCCTTATCTTACAAGTCACTGTATCGAACTTCGTTGCAGGAATGCAACGCGCCATGTAGGTACCATGTAGGTAGGCAACGTGTCATGTAGTCCTCTTCCCCCCGGACCTCTGAGGAGTTCAGACGTGTTTACGAGTAATCCGCTGTTCCGTTTTTTTATTTATTTTGTTTAATAGTAATTCGCGTAAGAAATATCGAGTATAAATAATAGGAGTGCATACAAGCGAAGATATCTCAGTATTACCAGTGCTGACCGCGCCTACTCGAGGACCCATCCGTCATCGCCAGCAGCAACGCCCAGCAGCGTATTGTTCCCGCCCTTAGAGGTGTAACGCAAAGGTGACCAACTACACAACCGTGGGCGGAGTACAACTTTAAACAGTAAGCGAATTCAACTAATAAAAGCTTAAGTGCATAGAGATCTACTTAAACTGGACGGAAATTACTTTTGTATGGAAACGTCGATTGCCACCACATTAGTTAGACCTCCGTCCTTGTAAAGCAATCCTTTCACTTTTGCGACTATAAGTGACTGCTGCCCTGGTACATAGTACGCGAAATGCCACTCAAACGAACGCCGCCACCGCATGTGACATTGCCTGCAGACTCTGGTAAGGCGCCCTGCACTGAACTAAATTTGCCGGCGTCTTCGGAAATTGAACCTCCAAGACGTCTCGATAACCCGATGGATATGGAAACTACTCTTAACAAATCTGCTTCTGATACCGACTTGACTATTACACCACCGAGCTTTGTTTTCCAGCGGAATAAGAGATTTAGGGCTCAGATGGAAGACTCTGTGTCCAATCAATTAGATGTTTTTACAGAACAAATGCGTAAACTGATGACATCTTCTGTGGCCAAACAGGCTGACGAGCTTAGAAAAGTGAATTCTATTTTGAAAGATATCCAACAGTCAAATTATAATATAGAGAACTCGGTTTCGTATCTCGCTGCTCAAAATGAAGAGTTTAAGCAAAGAATAATAGAACTGGAAACTCAAGCAAAACAGGATCGAAATCATATTACGATGCTAGAAGATAAGATTGAGGAATTACAGATGAAAAGCAGGAAAGCCAGCTTTGAAATTAAAAATGTTCCTAAAAAACCAAGCGAAAATAAAGATGATCTCGTAGAGATGGTCCTGAGCCTTTCGAAAACTGTAGACTGCAACATAAGCAAGTCAGATATCAAAGACATATATAGAGTCAAACCAAGATCAGCCGAAAATAAATCGCCGCCCATCATTGTCGAAACTAATTCAACTTTACTTAAGAATGACCTATTAAAGATGGCAAAGTCATATAATATAAAACATAAAGGCAAGCTCTGTGCCAAGCACCTAGGACTCAGGATTCAAGAAGATGTCCCGGTATATTTGGCTGAACATTTAACTTTAAAAGCGGCGCGCCTCTATTTCCTGGCTAGAGACTTGACGAGAACTAAAAATTTCAAGTTTTGTTGGACCGCTTATGGTAAAGTATACGTGCGAGAAAATGAACACACCCCGATTATATCAATCAAAAATGAAAGCCAAATACATCAACTTCAAAATAGGCAACCTCAAACTTCGCAGCTCATTTGACTATTCAAAGACAACTCAATAATACATGGTATATCGTTCCTATTGCACTTGCTTTCTCTACTTAACTTGTGCTTGCTTATTATCTTATATATGCTTAATTTTATTTGCCGTAAAGCTAGATTGCTTACTTATTATGTGTTTGTATTTTTTTTCAAAAATTGTAACTTAAACCCTGTTCTCAATGTTAGCTTATGCCTCTGTTACCAAATTATATCGTTCCTATTGCACTTGCTTTCTTTACTTAACTTGTGCTTGCTTATTATCTTATCTATGCTTAATTTTATTTGCCGAAAAGCTAGATTGCTTACTTATTATGTGTTTGTATTTTTTTTCAAAAATTGTAACTTAAACTCTGTTCTCAGTGTTAGCTTATGTCTCTGTTACCAAATTACTTACTTGCTGCAAAACATACATAGCTTTGTATATAAATACTGTAAAAGTTATATACCTTCACCAAACTCTCATCACGCATATTTCTTCAAATGGTTTGATTACTTACAAATAACCTTACCAATTTTACACCTCCTTATTAACACTTACACATTACGTAATGGATGATATTAAAGATACTTTAAACGAAATAGACAGATTTACGCTAGCGCGAAGTATTGAATGTGACTATTGTAATCTATCAAAATATAAGCAGGTAAATAAGAGCGATTTAACAATAATTTCACAGAACATTAGAAGTATATATTGCAATTTTGATGACTTTATAGTAAATTTGAGTTCTCTGTCTTTTGATGTAGATGTAATTGCTCTTACTGAGTGTCGGTTAACTCCTAATAAGTCTCTACCTCAACTTAGAAATTATTATTTGTATGCAACTACTTCTCAGTTAAATCAGAATGACGGAGTTGTGGTTTATGTAAAAAATACACTTAAATCGAATGTTAAAGAAATTAGACTCTCCCAAGCATCCTGTCTTGAAGTGGAGCTCCTAAATAATATAATTGTATGCGTTTATCGTTCACCGTCTAATACAAATGCTGAAAGTTTCATAAATTCCTTGAATATGTACCTGGAGACTATCAAGTCAAAAAATATAATTATTACAGGAGACATTAATATAAATCTAATTACTAAAGATAAAGAACAAACATACGAATATAACAATAGAACTAATTATATTAATATGTTGTCAACGTATGGTATACTACCTGGACATACACTACCAACTAGAAATAAAAATTGTTTAGATCATTTTATGATAAAATTTAATAAAAAGAAATTTGATGCGCTAATAGCTGTTTTACAAAGTACTATAACCGACCATTATTCTATAATGTTAGTATTATCTAAGCAAAAAACTGTTAATCCTATAAAAAAAACATACACTACCGTCGATTTTGATAAAGCTTTAAAATATTTACAAGAACAACATCTAACTGAATTACTTATGTGTGATGACCCAGATCTGGTAACGGAATATTTAATAGATAAACTAAGTGAGGCTATTAAAGAGAATACTACTGTTCGACCAATTCCAAAAAGTAAACGAATACTTAAGCCTTGGATTACACCTGGAATCTTAAGATGTATTAATAATCGTAACAAATTACAGAAAGATTTAAAAAAAGACCCACAGGACAATGTAAAGAAAGTTACATACACACGATATAGAAACTTTTGTAACAACTTAATTAAAAAAATGAAAAGGAAGCATGAAAGACAATCGTTGGCAGAGTCGATGAAAAATAATAAGCTACTTTGGAGAAACATAAAAAATATAACATACACAAATAATAACAAAAGCCAACATATGGAACTAATAAATATTAAACCAACACCAACACAATCAGTGAATGCAATTAATGAGTATTTTGTGACTATAGGTAGAGATCTTGCTAAAAAAAATAATCCTTATGTTGACAAAAATTATAAAAAACTATTAAAAGCGATTCCAACACAATCACAGTCGTTTGCTATTATGGAAACTGACATAGCAGAAGTAAACAGAATCTTGACAAATCTTAAGTCTGACAGTGCCCCTGGATGCGACAACATTTCCACAAAATTTCTCAAATATATAAAACAAGAAATAACTCCCATTATTACTCACTTAACAAATCTCTGTTTTAAAACTGGTGTTTTTCCTGCTCCGTTAAAATGTTCCCTGATAACGCCAGTGTACAAGGGAGGGAAGAGAGATGACATAAGCAACTATAGGCCTATTTCTGTGTTGCCAGCAATATCCAAAATTATAGAAAAAATACTCAACAACAGACTACTTAAGTATTTAGATAAATTTAGTATATTATCTCCATATCAGTTTGGTTTTAGAGAAGGAAAATCAACAGAAGATGCCATAACTGCTCTCTCTGGAATGATAACAAATCAAATAGACAAAGGAAATAAATGTTTATCAGTATTTTTGGATCTCAAAAAAGCTTTCGACACTGTCTCTCTTCCCATCCTTGTACATAAGCTGGAAAGGGCTGGAATTAGAGGGAAAGAACTGTCACTGTTCAAAGATTATCTTTCGGGAAGGAGGCAAATGGTTAAATTAGGAGAACATATAAGTGAGAAAGCCACCGTGACGTATGGTGTACCCCAAGGGAGCGTTTTAGGCCCTACCTTATTTTTATTATATATAAATGACCTGTGCAACATGCAGATAGAACAGGCAAAAATTTTCTCCTACGCAGATGATACTGTAATTGTTTTCACAGGTAATACTTGGATTAATGTCAGGAAAAGTGCTGAGGAAGGTATGGCTCGTGTAACCAAATGGTTATACAGTAATCTACTGACACTTAACATCGATAAAACCAAATATATCTCGTACACAATAAATAATCAAACACAGCCTGATAATGATTTTTATATAAAAATACACACATGCGGAGACGTGCACAACAATGGATGTAACTGTCCTACTATAGAAAAGGTCACATGCATAAAATACTTGGGTGTATTAGTGGACCAAAGGCTATCATGGTACCCCCATCTAGAGGAAGTCTCGAATAGAATCAGAAAATTAATTTTCTTATTTCGTACCCTACGACATGTAGCTCCAAGACCCGATACAAGTGGTACAATAACCACAAGAAATATTCTATCGGAAATATATATAGCTCTAGCCCAATCAGTACTGATTTATTGTATCCACGTTTGGGGAGGTGCTCTAAAAACAAGGTTCTTAACTCTAGAACGTGCACAAAGAGCTCTTATTAAAGTTATGTTTTTTAAAAATGCAAGGTTTCCTACGGACCAATTGTATCAAGAAAGTTGCTTACTGACTGTTAGGAAACTGTACTTATTGCAAGTCATTTTAAAAAAACACAAATCACTACCATATGACCCACAATCAAATAATAAAAGAAGGAAAGACATAATAGCACGTACCCCCGTAACTAGAACTTTCTTTGCTAGCATCCAATATGAATCACGTTCATGCTTTTTATATAATAAAGTGAATAAAATAATAAATGTATACCACTTGCGATATTATGAGTGTAAAAAGAAACTTAAAGAATGGCTGACACTACTTACATATGAGGAAACTGAAGCTCTTATTGAGCATGCTAAATAGCAATACACTAAATACATTTATATACATACTTACATACAACTATAATCATAAAACAGTTAATAGACACAAATACACATGAGTAACATAATTTGGAATAGATAAATAAAATAATACTACAAAACAATATAATAAGGAAATATATATAGTTTAAAAATATACTTTAACTTAAGGTTTCTATCATTGTTATGATTCTTTAATGCTAATGGAAGAGCGGAGTCTCCTGGTACAGGCAATAACATGCTTAAAAGGAGGTTCCAATCACGAGTGGATTTTGTAAGAAACTTGCTTAATAAACTATTATTATTATTATTATTATTATTACCGTGTGTCCAACACACGGTGACTACATGGCACTCAGGAACGCTGAAATGCTTAAACTTGTGACAAATTCAATCTATCAATAACAAGTAATGCAACTTTTAGAATACCTAAAGGTATACTAACATTATAAATTACATATTAAAAGTGAACATTTTGAATAATATGTTTTATTAAAATTGGGCATAAGCCCCAAATATTTCCAAAATATCAAAAGATGTAAATGTATAACTTTTGATAGTTGTATGGAAAACCTTAGACAACATAATGGCAATATTTTATAGCTCACTAGAGGGCGCGCGCGGCTTCGCCCGCTTATTAGGAGTGAATTCTAAAAAAACCACGAAAAACGTGTTCAATAAAATATTTTTAACAGTCTGAATTTAAATTTTTATAAAAATCGGTGGCAATTTAAATATTTTTCCATATAAACTTTCAACCCCTTATTTGAACCCTTAAGGGGTGAATTCTTAAAAATCATGAAACACGTGTTCAATGAAATATTTTTAAGAGTCTGAATTTTAAATTTTATAAACATCGGTACAGATTTAAAAAAAAATCCATACAAACTTTCAACCCCTATTTCATCCCTTTAGGGTTAAAATTTTTCAAATTCCCTTCTTAGTGGATGTCCAGAATATGAAAATAAACATCTGCCCAAATTTCACGTTTCTACCATCAGATGTTACGGCTCTGCGTGCGTCTTACCTCAGTCAGTCAGCACAAGTCCTTTTATATATATAGATAATAATACAGAGATCTCCTTGGCGCAGTGGTTTGACTGAAAACGCGACGGTTGTGCGTTCGAGTCCCATCCAGGACAATACATTATATTTATTTTCTCCGCTCTGATAACAAAAAAAATCACGTTGTTGAGTACCTTCCCACTTAACACTTAGATATCCTGTGTCTAAAGTTATATTCGAAATACATTGTGGAGCTATTATTGGTATAATAATATAAAAACTATAATTTAATTTATTTATTTTCTATGTATTAAAGAGTTTTTTTAAGTTATTCAAGAAATAGAGCCCGATAAGCGATTAAGTACTAGTAGATATAAAAGTAGATACTACTCCTACTTGTAAATCACATCATATAATTTACTTTCCATTTTAAGTTTTGTTAAGCATCTTCATTTAAATTTAAATCATTTGTATAATGATGTCCGTTGCAACCAAAAGAAATATCGTATAATATAGAATCTAAATAATCATAGAAGAATAATAGTAAAGCTAATCATGTCGAGACGAAAAATCTGTGTAAGGAGTTTTTTTTAGTAAATGTTTAATAAATCTCGTAAAGTCAAGAGTAATACCAAATATTTGGTGATATTTGGTCGTGGACATGCAAATGCTACCACAACAGGGCCTACTCCGTCGACTTTAATCAAAACGACATCAGATATACAGTCAGTGTGCGTCAAACAAACTAGATTTTTATTTCATGGAATTTTCCTTACATATGTATATTTCATTGAGAAATACATGCAAAGTAATAACGCTCTTTACCAAATATCCCAGGACTATTGGTCGGCTTTAATAGCGGGCGAATATTTTTATAGATTTTGAAAGTGTTTTTCCGCTTTTAGGAAAGAAAATATTTTTTTAGAAAACGTATAAGCATTTGAACCCTCGCTTTTAGGAACCGGGTTCAAATACAGCAAGTTTTTCAATTAAGCCGTTCAATTACGTGTTATATCGATCAATCGGAATCGATTTTCACTCAAAGAAATAAAATATTTTATATTTTTATTTCATATTTTATATTTTCGCTCTGGTAAAAAGGTAAAGCGCGGAGTTGGGTTTCGCCACTGAACACGCAATGTCGCGAGGATTCAGCGGACAGTGGAGAACGGAAGGATGTTAGTGGAAATGGAATATCTTAATGGTAGGTTCCCAGGTTCCCCCTGCCTACCTTTCTATATGATTATAAAATAAATAAATAAGTGGCCGAAAGTGGTTTACCGATTTATTTACATATGTATTTTGTATTTTATAAACGTACACTGCGTCCAACATGTCCCAACAATACAACGATTTGCACGACGATTATATTTTTTAATAATTCCAGAAACAAAAGTAAACTATACCCTAAAACATAAAATAGTCATTTACACGTACAATTGGAACGCAGCACTAAAAATACATAGTAAATTACGATATACAATCAAAATACTATCATCTAGCCACGTGACGTCATACTGTAGTTTTTCATGGAAAACTGAAATGTTGGCAAGCATCATAAAAAATATTAAACTGCCTGACTTTTGTAAAATGTTAAATATAGCGAAAATAACTATAGATTACTTTTCGGTTCGATGGTTTTCTAGTACATAAGTTATTTTAGCTTTAGATTGTTTTAAATTTTAAGAGTCCAACTGTAAATGCGACGTTTCTGGATTTGATTTCCATTGAGGGTAATAAAATGTTTTCATTTTCTCGCTCTGATAAGAAGAAAGCTCGGTATTTACTTCAGTTACTTAACACGAAATTTCTCTAAAATTGACAGAAAAATGAGGAACTCCTCGTCTTAACACTAGGTTCTCTTTGTCTACATTGCAAGCAGAATAAAAATAAAAAAAATATATTCTCATTACTTTCTTTACCTGGAAGGTCAAAGATAAAAAAAAAATATCTACAAAAATTTCCTACAGTATATTATCATTCCGTTATTCATAGTATTCTTAATTTACAAAGAAAATGTCACTTTGTAATAAGTACTGGAAAATATATTAGGCTTATATTAAAATTGCTCCCGTTTTCTAGGACGCCGAGAGTACTTAAGAAAATTGGCTCAAATCTGTAGAATATTTTAATAGGGGCTCTTAAGATTAATATGATTTAGACAAACGATTTAAAGTGCTGCGTTAGTTTCCGCCACTTAACAACTTGCAATGTCTCGAATTTGGGCGAAACGCATGGAACGGAGTGTCTTACCACTGCGTTCTTTTTCGCTATCCAGCTATTTATAGATTAAAATGTGAAGCTAACCTAACCAGCTAGTAATTTATAAATACTCTACAATCTCTTACATCAATTTTTTATGTATGTATGTGTATGTTCTTAAGAAGTTAATAAATCTTTGGACCACTTAGGACGTCGTGGTGTCAGCTAGCGTTAGTTTGTTAACGCTATTTGCGAGAATGGTACAGCGTGAAGCTGACAAAACAAATTATTGTATTAATAATAATAATAAAATCATATTCACGCTGTATCCCTCACACAGCAGGGTATGCAGAGGGAAACACTCCGTTACCTACTTTCCGCCGAATTCTGGGGGCATTGTGTGCTGAGTGGCGGAACTCAACGCCGCGCTTTGCCACAACCAGACGATTTTACAGTCACATTTTGTGCCTTTGCGCCACGACCGGCCTCTCCTCCTTAACCCTTAACTGTCGACATGAGTCCTTACATTTATATTATTTTTCATTTAATAGCTATACTAAATAGCTGCTTTATTTTATTTTTAGGTCGTTGTGGCGCAGCAGCAAGCTCTGAATGTAAACGCGATGGTTGAGGGTTGGATTACCTTTACGGGAATTAATTGTTTTGATTTCTTTGCTTACAGACACTCATCACGCAATGTTTTGAAAATTGGGCTATAAGTATGCGGGATATAGCGTGAAGTTAAAAAAGACAAACATATAGCAAAAAGCTATATTTCGTTATTAACTTTCTATAATATTATATAGACACATGTCAACCCTAGTCCGGGCTTTCAGACAAAGTTTCAACGCCTACATATAAAGCAAACACCTCACGCGCCGACAATAAATATATATTATAGCCGCTTAAGCTAATAATAACTTTGACACCTTTACTAATGAAACTAGCTTGTTAGGTCGACTGTTATGTGACAATATTCAAATCTAACTTGAGGGGCACATACGTGCGACTGTAAATTCTAAATGTTGTGGGTTCGATTCTCAGTCGAGAAAATTAAATATTAAATATTTTCATTTCTTCGCTCTGGTACGAAGGCACGAAGCAAAGCGCGGCGTTGAGATCCGTCAATAAACACGCAACGCTTCCAGAATCTGCCGGAAAGTGTCGGAAGTGTCTTAATAGGATAGAATCTCTTACCACTAGGTTTCCAGGTTCCCTCTGGGTAACCTACTATGTGCAGGATACAGCGTGAAGCTAAAAAAATACGTACAGCAAATTACGAAGCAAAGAGGGCAATTAACAACCTGCTAACTTGTCTAGAACTACTCAGTTCGTCGAAACTCAAAACGTTTTTTGAGCGAATTTAAAAAAAAGCTCATACCAAAGCTCTCTAGCCACATCAAAAGCATTGAAACCGAACAAGTTTCTTGTCGAATAAATTTCTCTACAGAGAATATTAACGTCTTTCATGATATTACATGAAATACCTCACAATTTATATTAACTATTATTGTTTTTTAAAAAAAACAGGTGGAAGATGTTTTAAAAAAAAGTATAAATATTTTAAAGTAGTGGGATTCCAACCCATACTTTTTGAAAATCGTTATTAAGAAGTTAGGATTCGAGTCCTGCTACGTACAAGTTTTTGTGTTTTTGCTTTTTAATTTTTTTGTATTTTTAGTATGGAAATCACACAAAAAAAACATTTAAAATAAAGAGGCGTAAGTAAAAAATTGTAATGATAGAAGACTTTAGTCTACTTTTTTTCTAATGTAATAAAAAAATTACGTTTGTGTGAATATACGTTAAAGATTAACATAAAACAGTTTATTTTTTGTTATATGTAAGGAGAAAAGCAGTTTTTATTAAAATTTGCTTTTCTAGGTGTTAGCGGGCTTATACTGGATGCCTTCCTTTTAAATGAAAGTTACTGTAGTAATGTTGCTATTTAAAGTTAAGCGTTATTTAGTTTTAGCTTAATAAACATATATAAGGGAAACTAAATTAAAGAGATTTGATATTAGCACCACCGTACCATATAATTGAAGCACAATATTAACTTTTTACTATTAGAATTTGTTATACAAATTATTTTTTACATAATTACTTTTGCTTCATCTTTCTAATGCCTAGCCATCTCTTAAATAACTTTACGCTTTTTCCTTCTATAGCAGACCCTAGTATTTCAACACTTCGTTCTTCACGTACTACCAAACTTGTTGTGGGTTCGATCCCTTGGGATAGCGACGTTGAGTTCCGCCAAAGCGTGACGTTGAGTTCCGCCCCTCGATACGCAATATCTCGTGCGGAGAGTGGCGAACGTAGTGTGTAGTGTAGTGACACTAGGTAATCTCTATCAACTCTATTATATGCGGAGTACAGCGTGTAGCTAAAAAAAAAACAAAACTTAAAACAAAATATTAAGTCCATTTAGTAATTTGAAAGTTAACCCTCTTTGCTCTGGAACCAAATATTAAACAAACGTAAAATATTATAGCTTTGATAAATTATAACTGACATTAATTTACATATAGCGTGATGTAAACATTAATAATTTTGCAGCTAAATTATAAAGCTGCAGTGGAAAGTTTGATCGATATAGAGATTAGAAAAAAAATGGGTTACAGTTTTGAATATTTTATGAATATTATTGCAATAACTTAGCTTCGTTGAGACAAATCCCACTTGCTTATTCAAAATGGTCATAATTTTTTAGCTTTTCGAGAAAATGAAAATAATTAATTCTAGGCAGAGGGAACCTAGTGTTACGACACTCCGTTCCCCACTTTCTGCCGAATTCTGGAGGCATTGCGTGTTGAGTGGCAGAACTGGCCGCGCTTAACCTCGACACCAGAGCGAAGAAATGGAAATATAAATTTAAGTAAATATTTCATCTCCTCGAGTGGGGATCGAACCCACAACCAGTCGGTTTTGCAGTCACACCTCGTGCCGCTGCGCCACGACCGGGCTCAAATATATATATATATATATATATATATATATATATATATATATACAGGGTGGAAGAGGCAGCGTTCCTTTTACGGAAACAGCATATAGGGTTAAATATTTCAAACAGATACCTAAAGAAATTAATCAAGATTCCTCAACAGTTTGGACGTAGGATTTTTTTTTCATTTCAAGATTTTTATCCATACTGTATTTCGTGTGACGCAATTACGTATAGATCCCAATAACGTAAACACTTACTACTACAAAAATACTACTAAAGATTAAACAACTTTGAACTTTGTCGCCAATACCTACGAGTCGATTTCGGAATGAGGCGTGTGCGGCGGTGTTCTTTTGATAGGTTTATGTGTGCGTGCGTCGTCCCTACAAATGGCGTTTTATTTTAAAATGACAATTTTATTATTTATTTTGTTTGAACAAATAACTTTTTCATTTTTGGGAATTTATTTTTTTCTGATTTATATTAAGGCTTTTATAGAGTAGTTAAAACTGTGGTTTCATTTAAAGTGGTGCTTACACTTCCACCCTGATAGCGCTATAACAGCATTTACTTTGTCGTCGATATCTCGTAAATGACATAAGTTTTGCTATAAAAAAAAACTACTTTTTCTTTAACTATTTGATCTTTAGTTTTTTTCTTTAAGGAATTCAACTACTTGACGATATATGGTTATGTGATATATTAATCTTGGCTTCTGTTAATTTAGAGACCGAAAATGTAATAACCAAGTACAATTAACGTCAATTGTGCAAAATGAAATAATAAATATTCTAGATATAAATAAAAACGTTAACAGAAAATGGGCTTTTACAGGCATCCTTAGACACTTAATTTATTTAATCTGTATCGTTCGGTGGGTATATAATTTGTTGGAAATTTTTAAACTTTTCTCTTCTTTGAATTATGTAGTAGGTTTTCTTGTCTTTTAGCTATTATTTAAGAGGGAAAAAATATTTAATGTGTATTTGATATACAGGTTTGTAAAGTAATGATGATCTTGTCCTCCTGCTGCACATAGATCCGGGATAGAGCGGAAAGATAAAAGAAAGAAAACCTATATCTCTCTTTCACTAACTTTCATATAAATTTCTACAACAATATAAAAGCTATAAAGGTAAACCGTATTTCCATACAACAACGTCAACAGGGTCAACGTTAGCCCCGACGCGACGTGTCGCTAGTTTAAAGTCATGAGCGATTTAAATCTCCCATGTTGTTTGTACCCCGACTACAAAGTGTTATATTATAAGTGATTTTAACACGGTTTTTATCTGATACGCTTTAAATATTAATGTGGGGTTCCGTGCAATGTATTATGTATTTCCTTTTATCAAGATAAAATATCAAATAAAAGACGACGGTTTTGGGTTCGATTCCCACTCGGGAGAGCCAAATATTTTATATTTTAATTTCGTCTTTCCATACGATACGCAATACCTTAAGAATTCGGCAGAAAGAGGAAGTAGAAGAAAGGAACGGAAGTGGCTTAATAGGGAACAGAGTGACATAACACTAGATTCTCAGGTTCCCTCTGCATACCATGCGTGCGAAATCCAACGTGAAGTTAATAAAACGTCAATACTCAACAGAATGTTTAACCGCTAAACTAAACCGTAATACAACTTAAGTTCTAACTTAATTTCACTCTGCCCTTGATCTTGTACGAACTTTACAAGTACACAATCAATGAAAGCTCCTTGTCAAAGCTTTTTGTTTCCTGACTTTAAGTTTATAGTAAACTATCCGAACTTTGACAATAAAGTTTTATTAAGCAAAGAATACGTTATCGTTATTTAGACTGTTGTGTTAGTGGGTTCATTTCTTATTACAATGATGTAATATTTCAATTTTAGTTTATGGATATACAGAGTGAACCTTGTGTTAATACTCTCTCGAGCCATTGCTTGTTGAGTGCGGAACTCAACACCGCACTTTGCTCTATTGCCAGAGCGAGGAAATGAAAAGATTAAATAATTCACTCCCCCGAATGAGATTCCAAGGTACAACACAAACAAGCTCGAAGTCACACGCTTGTGCCACTGCGCCACGACGGCCCCAAAATATATAATATTTAGAATATGACAATCATTTTATTTTCCTCTGATTAGATAATATTTTTTAATTCATTAAAAATACAGCGTATAGTTGCTCTTCCAGCGTGTATTTAAAATATTTTTATAATAATAGCGGCTTATAAATACGGCTATACTCTCACTAAAGAGGAAATCAAAATCAATCATTTCCCCGTGTGGATATCGAACTCACAACCATTGCCCTCACAATCACACAAAATCATAATATAATAAAGTTCTCTTGGTGTAGTAAAAGCTGAAGTCCGTCTTTAATTATACAATTCAATTCAACGTTACATCTATTTTATTACTGCCGGTCGTGGCGTGACACATAAACCTTACGAATTTAATTTAATTTGGGAGTCACATTTGCGTTAATTTTGCGTAATTTTATTACTTGTGGTAAAAATACTTATATATTTAATTTTACAATTTTTAGTTTCTCGGCGTTGAATTCCGCCAATCAATAACTCTTAAAGGGAACGGAGTGTTTTAACACTCGGTTCCCAGGTTATCACTACCTACCCAGCTATGTGTGGGACACAGCGTGAAGCTAAAAAAGGTTTGTATTGTACTAACTGAAATTAAAATTCATAAGCTTCACGCTGTATCCCCCATTTAACAGTGAAGACAGGAGAAAACTAGTGGTCAGATACTCCGTTCACCGCATACCGTCAAATTTTAGCAATTTCGCATGTAGACTGGCAGAACTCAAAGCGCTTTTTCTGGTTACTAGAGCGATAAAAATAATTCTATACCTCAAATGGAAATCAAACCCACAATCGTCGCACTAACTCTTAGCAGTCAGCTCTTCCACTGCCACACTAGGCCCTCATATACAAAATAACACTTATTTTAAATCCAATTGCTTTATATAAAGGATAGCTTAAAATACTTTAGTGTTAGTCCTCTGCCCTGTCACAATTCATTTTGTCCCCCCATATCCTACTATCCCATACAAATGGAACTCGACAAACTAATTAAAAGTATTAACAGACGGCCGTTGAATTATATATAAATGTTTTTATAAAAAAATAAATTCCTTTTTTATACCAGATATTGATGCTCAATGTGAGGCTTTTATTTAAGCCAGTTGTTATAGCGTTTAATAAAATTTCGTTAAAACCTTCATTGTATGATATGTATGGGACATTCGGAATTAAGTGAACAGGGCAATGGAAAATATGGATAATTTTTAATGAGAATGAAGAATAAAAAGTGTATATTGTATTTTTATTTACAGAAAATAACGATTATTATTTTTAGGACAATATCACCGTTTGTAAATATGATCGTCATTGGTTCGATTCCTACTAGTGACAAATAATTATTTTCGTTGTCTCGCTCTAGGGACAAGACAAAGTACGGCGTTGAGCCTCTCTGTGGTATCTACTAACCAAGACACAGCTTGAAGCTAAAACAATACTTATAATAATGATTTATATCTGATACTTAGTTATTTTAATACTTATTAAGTACAAACTACTAATTCTTCAAAGTATGATAGCGCTTCATTTGCTTTAAACTTATAAAAGATAACTGCATCTTACTTCGAACCGATAAACCGATGATACAATAACTTAATTGATATCGATCTTTGCTTAGCTCATCAAGAAAAAAATATATGGGTAGGTTTCGTGTATTTTTTAGCTTCACGCTATATCCCGCTAATGGTAGACTGAGGGAACATACATGTTTCCGGCGAACCCTATTTTCGAAACATTGCGCACTGAGCGGCGGAACTTAACGACGCGCTTTTGTCCTGTTACAATGACGAATATAATGAATATAACTTATTCAAATCTATGTATCGGAATCGAACTCACAACAGTGTCGCTTACAGTCAGGGTTTGCTTCTGCTTCAACATATTCAATGTTTATGATTTTATACCAACAATTGTAAAAGAGACAAAGTTCATAAAAATTATAAATTAAAAAAGTCTAATATTAAAACTGATATATTTTGGGAATTAAATTCTGTTTATATAAAAAGCTAAATGTTTAATCACTTCTCTGTATTTTAAAGAGGAGAACTATAGAACCTTATACCATACCATAAAGTATTTTACAATGTTCTCACAGTGTATCCAACCGCTATCACATTACTAGCAAAACCGTTCCCTAAGAAATAACGGTGTATCGATGACACTATTGCCAGTAGAAACTATGTCACGTTACATATACTACTGTCAGTTGATGTATCACTTTCTGAAATAGGAACAGAGTTTATCAATAAACTAGAAATATTGAGCTCGTCGTAGCGCAGTGGGACAGCATTTAACTGTGAAGGCGATGGTTTGGAGTTTGATGTCCTTTTGGAGATTAATTATTTTTACCGTCACGCTCTGATCAGCATTGAGTTCTGACACTCAATAAGCAATTTCCGGGGAAAAATTAAGTGGAAAGTGAAAAAGAGTTTTATGACACATAGAGTATGGTCGACAGAATTAATTTGGCAACCTAGTGTTAAGACACTACATTTCGCATTAAGACACTTCCTCTCTTGAATTCTCAACTAAACTAAACGCCGCCTTTTGTGTTGTTGCCAAATAGATGTAATGAAAATATTAAATATTTAATTCCCTCGAGTTGGAATCGTACACACAACCGTAGCTTTTACAGTCGCTTTGGCTAAGCTACTTTAGTGGTACACTAGAAATGAAAATTTATCAGAGAAAATTTCACAAAATAGAAGTTAGCTAATTTATACATTTTATAATTTACACAAATATGGAGAAATGTGGTTCCCGGTGAATTCAGGGCACTTCCAGCACTAACTAAAATAAGATCGCGAGTAGGTACTAAAAGCCAAGTAGTGTTCAGTTGTAAATAGTATACATAAATAATACTTTGCTAAGAACAAGAACTGTAGAATTAAAGTAAATTTAGCACTTTGAACTTAAGTTTTACAAAACAAACTTCGGTATTATTGAAGTTGGTTTACATAATTTGTCTATGAATTAATAATTTCTGCCCATTTCCTGTGTTTTTAGAGAAATGTACATTTTTTGACAGAGATTAAGTTTTTCATTCATTGTAGGGACTATGTAATGGGTGGCGGAACTTAACGCCGCAAATTACTTCACAAAACCGATTTTAACTGCGAATGTGCTTCCTACGAACTCTTAAAAACCATGTCAATCACTCAACATACTTAACGAACGAAGTGTCTTATCACTGATTTCCCAGGTTCCGTCTACCTACCTTGTGTTGTGCGAGATACAGAGTAAAGGGGAAAAAAATGTACAATCAATTAATTTTATACAACTATGCCTCAACGTTGCTCAAATTGTTTTAATATTTTTATTTCAGACTCACATTAAAAGCCCGTAATTGTAACTAAATATTGAATTAAATTCAATTACTTATTGTAAATATCAACAACCAGTCAGCTTACTGTAGACTTTAAATTCCAAAAAACCTGCCAAGTGCGAGTTGAACTCGCGCCAGAATGGTTCCGTGCCATTATTTGTATAAAAGGCAAAAAATCACGTGTATTGTATATGAACGAGAAAATGAAAATAACTCATTTCCTCGAGTAGGAATCGAATTTACTACCGTCACGCTAACAGTCAGTGTGAGAAGATATTATTTTTAATTATTATTTTTTTTTGCTCCAATTTTTAATTCCTATCAAGGTTACGACCAGGTAACCCGGTGTTAGACACGTTTCTTCGTTCTTCTCTTTTCTCACAAATTCGAGCTGCAACGGAAATTTTTCAATTTTACGCTGTATTTATTTTAATTTAAAAAGTTTTAGCGTTTGTAAAGTTTTACCTTATTTAATGTTGTAGGTTCAAATCAAACTCATGCGTTTTTAACCTACTTCAAGAAAAGGAGGTTATCAGATACATAAATATGTATGTAATATTGTTGGAATTGAATAATATTTGAGTATGATGATCAATTTAGGCCTTCAGTGTGTTTGTTTGTACGTTTGTATGTTTGTCCATAAATGTCTCTAGAACTAAATATCATAACGAGATGATTCTTTTTAATTTAAGTTAGGTATACTTAAACTTACGAAACAGTACACATTAATATTGCTTCAGTAGTTTCAGAGGTAGTAAGTACCTGGATTTTGCTTTTGAATTCACTACCTGTTTTTATACCAATTTGATGTCGGTTTAATTTTTAAAAAAATATATTATTAATTATTATATTATTATTAGAAATTGTACACGGTCACAAATCGACGAATATCCGTCATCATACTACATATATAGATATATTTCTCAATAATAAATACGTAGGAAAAAACACATTAAACATTGTCATTAAACGTTCATATAACGTATATATGTTGTCATAAATCGATATTATTTAAAAAAAATAGGCTTTCTTTTTGACATGATTAAATTTACATTGACTTTTTTCACTTGTAACACTGATCTATCAATGAAACAACGATCGCTTTGGTGGATACGTCGATAATTTTGCAACCAACTAATCGGCCATACAGCTAGTCGGCCACCACATTTTTTAAATTAAATAAAAAAAAAATCTTTTATAAAAAAATAAAATATGTCAAACGAATTCCCTGTGAGACACTTATCTGATTCTCTTCAATGGTAACTTATTCGATTTCCTTTATTTTTATCTTCAAAAATACATTTGGTCAGCTAGATCAATAAAAATAATAATTAATCTTAGAAGGCCGTTACATATGTTGACGTTATACTTTTATATTGCCAATCCAGGGTATATATCTGTCTCGCTCACTCCTATTACTATTCTTATATGTTAGAAAAGGACAGAATGCAAACGAAACACAATCTTCATGCCTCGACCAAACATGATACCTCTAATAAATCTGCACTACAGTATTTAATAAAATACAAACGATTTTATACTCTTTTGTATCAGAAATAAGTATTATAATGGCTTAAAATGGTATTTGTAATGAATATCACGTAGACAGTAGAGTTTTTGCGGTTCCATAAAGTCGATGTATGAGATTTCGTCACATTATGTTTCTCTGAGTACTTTTAGTATGTGGGAAAATTAACTTTTTGATCTATCTATAAATGTAAGATTTTTTTTTCAGCCTCACCTGTATATTAAATATAGCATGGTAGACAGTGAAAACTTAGTGCTAAGACACTGTTCTCTGCTTTCCACCAGAATTTGGGACTTGAGGTGTTGACTAATGGAACTTAACCTCACATTTTTTCTTATCAGAACAGAGAAATAAATATAATTGATTTCCCGAGAAGAAATCAAACCTATCGCGTTTACACTTACACGGTAATATATATTTATTATATTATATTATATATATTTTTAATTATTAATGATATGACAAAGCTTCATATCTTGCAGTAGTTGCTAGTTTCACAGCTGCTTTTAATTGATAAATAATTTTTATATATCAATTAAAAGCAGTTATGGTGTAACCCGTTGTACCTACGATCAAAATTATGTGTCATTCACAGTTCTTAGTTATTTCTCTTCAGCCACGGGTGACGCCGCTGAGAAAAGCTAGTCAAATATAAAGCTACTTAACATGACCGGCTTCCATGAGATTAAATTTCGTAAAAGAAAACCAAAACAAACTGTTTTTACATTTATTCACGTATTACTTAACGGACATTAAAATAAACTTGTTTTTTAAATTTAGGTTGTAGGTTCAATGTCCTGTTATGCAATGTTTACGTATTTTTATATTGAAGTATGTTTTAAGAGTCCATCATGGCGGAGTAAAACAGTGTCGGTCTGTTAATGCGATGGTTGTTGGTTCGATTCTAATTCGGGGGAATATTTATTTACGTTTTCCCGTTCGGACAGTAAAAATCGATGCGTTAAGCTCCGGCACTCCAAACGCAATGTCTCGAATTCAGGTGGAAAGCTAAGAACCGAAGTTTCTTGACGTAAATTTTTTTCTACTATATTTTACCAAGATTCTTATTATACATGGTAGGTATTTGACAACGTATACCTATCACTCATTCGCCGCACCACATGTGTCATCGAGTAATTAATTATTATTTTGCACTAACTAGTTTTTTATCTTTACCTAAAGCGTTGTTACGATACGCTCGGTTAGGTGAGTTGCCTATTAAGGTAAATTAAGTTACCATAACGTTACCATTTAGTTACCTATTAAGGTAAAATTGCAAGTTTCTCCATATGAGTATAGGATTCTTATAATAGATTTAATTATTTACAGTCTTTCCTCTTCTTTTTCTTTTATTTTGAATTGTTACATCTAATAGGTATAGATTAGTATAGCATATAGCTACTATTCAAAAAAATTATATTTTAAATATTATTGTTTCTTGCAAGTATAGAGAGGATCTCTATTACAGAGGCAGAGTGAATGTTGAGCCTCGAAACAAAATCCCTAGATTATCAATCAATTTACACTTTTGTGTAGAAACTTGCCTTAGAAACTGTATATATGAATAAAAACACATATATACAAGTTACTTACAACGCACAGACAACTGTACGTACCTACTATACCTACTTAGAAAGTTGAAATTTGGGAAGCAGGTAAGGGGGTGGAGGAGAGACAATTTCACGAAATCCTACGGGAACGGGAAATATGTGATTTTTCCAGTGTACAACTTAAAATCCATGTAAATAACATTTTTTTTTAATTTGAGAAATCCCCGTTTGTTAGTACAAACTGAAATTGTGGAATAAAGTGGATTTCAACATGTAGATAGCTTAGGGAATGTGTACTACTACCACATGTCAAATCCCATTTTAAAGCCAGCAATTTCGTCTCTGCTTTGTCTGTCTGTCACTTAACGAAAGAGCTTTATATGAATATCTATATAATAGATAGATAGCAATACTAGTATAAATATCGAGTTCAAATCGCGTCCGTGAGAATAGCGACATGTATTACAATCATCATAGTGACCAGACACGCCAAGTTAATAATGAATGCCGCGACATGCGTGCCCCCGTGTAATTATAGCCTGTAGGTACTATAGGCTGGCGCGGTGAAATACTGGTTTTATGGGTTTATTTTGTTTAGTAGGTGAAAAGTTAAGGTTTTGCTAAGTTTTCCAGTTTTTCTTTTCTTTCAAAGTGACGCTTTTGTCATTGCCGTTAATAAAATAAAACAAAGTATTGAATTAAACTGAGATTAATTTGTTTTCGCAAAATGTGACCGTAAAATCGACTGTTTGCGGGTTCGATACCCATTCGAGGGGCAATGAAATATTCATTTACATTTATATTTTCATTTCTTTGCTCTGGTATCGAGGCAAAGCGCGGCGTTGAGTTCCGCCACTCAACACGCAATGCCTCCAGAACTCGGCGGAAAGCGGGAAACGGAGTGTCTTAGCACTAGGTTCCCCCTGCCTTCCCTGCTGTGTGCGGGATACAGCGTGAAGCTGATAAAGTGAATTAAACAAAGTATTGAATTTTAAAAGCTTTCATCATTAAACATAAGTATGCCAATAATTTAATTACCTGTATGTGAGTACATTCAATTTGAAATCTATTTTTACCCATGAATAGAAAATTACTAAAGATTTTTAATTATTATTTAAAAGGTAAAATGCTTCTAGCATTAAATAGGTAAATATTGAAGTATTTTTTTTTTATAATTTATATATAGTGTTTCTAGAGGACAGCGTGCGATCGCCACATGGAGGATTCATTTATTTCTATTTCCCCGCTCTGGCAACATAAAGTGCAGCGTTGAGTTCCGTCACTCAACTTGCAATATCTGAAAATCGATTACGGAGTGTTTTAACATTGTGTTCTTTATTTCAAATAGTGCTATATAAATGCTAGTAAATTAATATATTAGAATTATCGTTGTTTCGCAGTGAGACAATGTATGACTATAAAGCAATTATTGTAGGTTCGATTCCTACTGGAGAGGTATTTTTAATACTTAAATTATTTTTGTTGCTCAACAACATAACATAATTAAAAATAAATTTTAACCTATTTCTTTATTTTCAGATGATAAGTGCTTGCAGCAATTGCATTTTGGTGTATATATAAAGGTATTTATTTTAAAGAATCTTTTCAAACCTCTTTATCTTCTACATCTATATATATATATATGTGAAGCAAAAACTTTGTCCCCTTTTTTACGAAAATTGTGCGAGGTGGAATATCAAATTAAGGAGTTACAGTTTATATAGAGAAGGAGTGCAGAATTCTGTCTTAGTAAAATAAATATAACGCACACTACTTTTGTTTGACTAAATACAGTTTTGTATAAACTGACTAACATGTTACGCGTTATTTCATTTCGTTCTCTAATATAGGTAGGTATATTATATCAACGGCTTAGAGTGTATATCTGCTAACAGCCTTTTGCTTCACACTGTACACGCTGCTTATCTCCCACATAGCAGGGTAGGCAGTAGGAACCTGAAAACCTGATGTTAAGGCACACTGTTATCATTATGACAATTCCGTTGCCTTCTTACCGCTGAAACCGCTGAACCTACAGTCTTGGTAGAGCTCAGGTGAACATTAAAAATGCAATATTAAAAAGGCCCTTTAAAGAGACACATTTAAGGGAGTAATATACGAGGAGTATAACTTGTAGGAGTTGATTTTTTTTATTTTGATAGTTAATAAATGTTAAATTGGAAGTTTAAACTCTTAGTTTATGGAATATAAACTTTATAATATTTATTTTCCATTAACATTATTGTGAATATCGACCATCAAGTAAATTCGTGAGCGAATAGTCTGTACTAAGAACGTTTTAGCTAAAAAGATAAATATAACACAAGGTTCCCTCTGCCTAAAAAGTGAGAGAGAATCAACACTATAAATTCATTCATATTTTGTATATTTTGCTTGTCATGAAGGATTACTATATACAATTTACTGTAGTCAAATATCCATATGCATAAATCCTATACTATTCCAAATATGTTGAAGCTTGAAATTCCTGAAATAGCTCGCGTATTTAGCGTTTCAAAACTAACTTTATGTCACAGTTTATTCGTTAAATGCTTTTAGTTTTTATCAGTTAACAATGCTTTTGTTAGTCTATTTTCTGATTTATGACGGCGTAGTAAGCCTACAGTTGTCTAGATGAAACCTCGGTCAAGTGCGAGTTGGATTGCCTAGTTTCGTATCAATTTTATAAATATAGGGGATTATTTATAAAAACGTACTTATAAAACGCTTGTGTAGGTAATCATTTTGTATGTGGGTTTTTTCTGTGATATACCCATAAATTTCCATTTTTGGATATTTTCAAATACAGAAACTCAATTCTATCTTTATGCGATGAAAAGAGAGATTGAATTTTTTTCCTTGAGTGGGAATCGAACTCGCAATCATCATGTGTTTAGTAAGACGTCCGACGCTACAATAGCCTCTATAATATAAAACATATAAAACAATTATTACTTTCTTGTATCGAAGTTCAAAATTTCAAGAGCTTAACTACTAATTAAACATGATTGACTAGTTACCTATAAATAGACACCCTCGAACCCACATATCATTTCTCACCCCTATATTTAAAACATCAATTAGTGTGAAAAATTACATATTGAATTTATTTTTGTCTTAAGATAATATACAGGATGCGTTAACGATAATTTCTTTGATTTTTAATGTAATAAGTTATATTTTATGCGCCTTTGTAATAATAATGAATGAGGCCAGTCGCGGCGCAGGGGTGTGACAGTAAACACAAGGGGTCGTGGGCTCGATTCCCACTCGAGAAAATGTAGTTTTACATTTTAATTTCTATCAGAGCGAAGAAAGCGCACACAGCAGGCTTAGCAGAGAGAACCTAGTATTAAGATACTCTGTTTAGAAGAGACGCCACGCTTTGTCTCGATACCAGAGCGAAGAAATGGAAATATACATTTTATAAATATTTCGTTTCATCGAGTAGGGATCGAACCCACAACCAGTCACGTTTACAGTCACAGTCTGTGCGCCTGTGCCACGACTGGCCTCAAAAGGCCTTTATAAGTAAATAGCTATATAAAATATATATTGAATGCTAAGTTCGGTTTCTATCGAAAGAGAAATGAGCAAGTAACCCTTAGGCGAAGGGACTCCTTTTAAATAAAATAAGTTAACATTTCCACCAATAATGATATTTTAATTAATTCCCTTGCTCCCTAGTATTGAACGAGTTTATTTCAACTCTTTCTGCTCGTTCGGTCCTTTCCGCCCCACTTATTATTGGTAGAAATACAAGTATGCAGTTAATTCTTGCATGTTCAACGTAAACCTTAATGGGTTCCGCACCTGGTGGAAATCGAATTTACATCATAGAAAACCGGACAAGCGCGAGTCGGGCTCGACCACCGAGGGTTCCATAGAAAAATTGGAGATCTCGAGCTTTTTTTGCTTAGCTTATAGCCAGAGCCCTTTCATGTGTTACTTCACTTGATCTAGCTGCTTTAATAGCCAATTTTGTCCCTCTTTTAAGGCTATAATTTTTTAGCATTTAACCACAAATGTGTAGTTTTCAGATTTTTCCTAAACCAATACTAACTACCTGTAGATGCCAGCTGACAAATGTCATAATTCTAGGTTAACGAGGAGTAATTAATATTGATTTCCTTTATAAAGTCGAGATACGCTTTTTTTTATATAAACGGCCATATCTTTTTTCTTAAGTAAATGTAGAAATACGATTTATTCAGGAAATAATAGGACCGGACCGTAGATCTGAGAATTTGGTTTGTTTTCAACTCCATATCCAAGCGTCCCCGGGATAAAAGTTGTTGATTGATAGACAGACAGACATACAACAAGTGATCTTAAAAGGGTTTCTTTTTTCCTTAAAAGATACAGTACCCTAAAAAGAAGAAATACATAAATTAGCAAATCAAGGTCTACTAGGTACTATGCAGGAAAAATGTGAAGCTGTTAAATATAAAAAAAAATATTATCCACAATCCTGCCACACTGGCCGCAGATAGTGATCGTAACCACGAGATATTAAATTATAAATCTCAAGCGTTAAGTTATTTCACAGAATCTCACGTAGAATTTTTTTTTAAATAAAATTTAAGTAAAGTATTATTATAGTAGTTCTTTGAATAAACTCTAGAAGTGAAGTACGTACATAGATTTACATTTTAGTAGACGTATATGTATGTGATTTACATTATATTATATCCTATGTTAATATTTAATATACCAACCATTACTCAAGTTAGTTCTCAGTATTTAATAATACTCATCATTACTACGTTAAATATGGATGGCTATGTTAATTAAGCAAACTTGTAAATATGTAGAAATTTGATTCTGACTGTAAACGCGACGGTTGTGGGTTCGATTCCTAATAGAGATATTAACTATTTTCAATTCCTTGGTCTCGTAACAATACAAAGCGAGGTGATTAGTTCCGCCATTCACCGCGCAATGTCTCGTAATTTATGCGGAAAGTGTGGAAAAGAGTATCTTAAAACTAGATTTCCTCTGCCTGCCCAGCTATTTGCGGGATACAGCGTGTAGCTGAAAAAATATCTAGTTTTTAAATTTCGCATAAATTCATTCTGCAATTCTTGCGTGAAAGTGGAAAAACAGTGCGGCACTCGAATCCGCTCCTCTTGTACGGTCCAAGCAACTAATTAAATATATAATTTTTATGGTATTAACGTTGTTTTTCGCTATCGAATAAATAATATGGTATTTTACTCAGCTTTACGGTTTGTCCCAAACAAAGCAGGGAATAACTACCCTACTGTCAAGATACATACATTCTCTTCGAGATATTGCGTGTTGAGCGGCGGAACTTAACGCTTAGCTTTACGCTGTATCTACTGTTGCCTATGGTAGGCAGAGGGAACCTAGGAACCTAGTGCTAAGATACTCCAATTTCAATAAGTAACACACTTCCGTTCGTTACCTTCCTCCAAATTTCCACTCAATACACGAAATTTAGAATTTAGTGAAGAGTAGGTAAGAGCATTTTAACATTAGGTTCCCACTGCCTACCCTGCTATTTGCGTGATACAGCGTGATGCTATTTTTTTTTATTACAATCCAATCAGTGATACCTTAGCACCGACTTAAAACTATCACATAATACAACTTAACGTCAAATATAACATCAATATTCCTCCCATAAAATATTTTATGAAAGTTGAAACGAATATCCTTTTACATTTATTGCACCCGAAGCAATTTTAACGTAAAAAAGTGTAGAGGGAGCCGGCGACGGCGTCGGGCGAGCAGAGACTCATTTTTCTATTTATATTGGGTTCGACGTCGGTTAAGTCTTAAGACTAGTTTTCTGTTTACTTTACAATTATTAATAGAAAGTGAGATTGAGTTTGAATTATGTTCGTGAAATTTGTTATAATAGTGTATGATATCTTCACAATTTGACAGTGAAAAATGGACGCAAAATATATGTTGTAAATAAAATGACACGGGTTCTATAAAAATGTATGTATGAGGAGAAAGATATATACAAAAAATGTGTATTGAGACCAGTCGTGGCGTAGGGGGCACAAAGTGTGACTATAAAACCGGTTAGTTGTGGGTTCGATCCTCACTCGAGGAGACGAAATATTAACTTATATTTATATTTCCATTTCTTCGCTCTGGTGTCCAAGCAAAGCGCGGCATTGAGTTCCGCCACTCAATCCTTCCAGAACTCCGTGGAAACGGAGTGAGTTTTCTGGAATTTTAAAGGAGAAGTATGTAATATAACCTAAAGATGATTCTAAGTTTTATCTTGAATCAGTTGATAAATTTTCTTATAGAGAAGCCGCTGTTTAAGCATTTTACTCTACATAGAAAAAAATATTTGTATTTCCTTCTAAGTCAAAACGGCAAAACAGTGCCTGAACCTCATTGTTGCAACAGAATATATTATAGCGCATATATTATATCCTTTATAGCATAGGTTATTGCATGGCGGAATTCAACGCCACGATTTGTCCACCAGAACGGGAAAACGAAAATAACTTAAATATGCGATCATATTTAAGTTATTTTCCCCGAGTAGAGATCGAACCTGCAACCATCGCGTTGACAGTCAAGACGTTATCTCAAACAACAATATTTAATTTTTAATTAACTTTAATAGTAATATTACTAGCTACAGGCGTCCTTAATAGATTGTGAGAAAAAAGGCGCAAGGAAATAACCGCCGAGGCGCAGAAGGACTTAGCTCGGAGATAAATCATATTTTTTACACCTACAGACTTTTATACGGTAACTTTTCTTTTGACTCGAGAATAGCGAAAGAGTAATTTATTTATTCCTATGTTTATATTTATGTATATGATTGTTTATACAATGTGGTTTTTACTAAAAGAAATGGCTAGTGATAAATCACTTTTTTGTCCCTTTAGTATAGATTGCCGAATCATCTTTTTCGAAGAAACATCAATTTTTTTTACCTATTGTCATTAACGTATTTGAACTTGACACATAAATAATATCAATAAGTACTTCATGCTGCTGTATATGGAAGATATGTAAGAAATTATTGCAGACATTTGTCTGTGTAATAGAAACCAAAATATTGATTTTAATTTTTTTGTCAGTTTATCTATGTACGTCTCTCTCAGAAATAACCTAAGCGATTTAAATGCAGTTTTTGCTATTGTACTTGGCAGACCTCCCTTAACATTTAGTGTTTGTTTTATTTCAATCGGTACAGTTATATCTAATTGACTCTATCTTGCTTGACTGTAAATGTAACAGGTGTGGGTTCGATTCCTACTAGGGAGAATAAATTGCTTATATTTTATCCCTCTGGTAAGAATAAAAAAAATATTTTTAAATTCCGCTGCTCAATTTGTATTATTTATGTATCTTCCACAACAATGTGAAAAGGCACAACATTTTTATATTAAATTTATAAACTGAAATAAATTGAGAATATTATAAAAATAAAAATTAAATCAGCTTCTCGCTGCATCCTGCACACAGCAGGGTAGACAGAGGGAACCTAGTATTAAGACACTCCGTTCCCCACTTTCTGCCGAATTCTGGAGGCATTGTGTGTTGAGTGGCAGAACTCAACACTGCGCTTTGCTTCGACACCAGAGCGAAGAAATGGAAATATAAATTTAAACAAATATTTCATCTACTCAAGTGGGGATCGAACCCATAACACGTCGGATTTACATCCACATTTTGTGCCCCTGCGCCACGACTGGCCTCAATATATTAATAGAAGAGAATATTATAAGTTCAAATATTTATTCCAAAGACTACATACAATATATGTGTATAGTAAATAATTATTTACATATTTAATTATTTATCATTTCCAAATTGAACCAGCAACCAGCAATTATCAAAAAGACTATATTATATCACATACAATACGTTTCGTGAATATAAATGAAGGCACTCGTAATAATCCGTCAATCTTGTCTCACTCCGTTACGATGTGGAGCTTAATTTATTTTTCCAGGAGAATGAGCGATTGTTTGAGAAACGCGCGTCGATATATACAGTGGGGTTGATGAGTCGTGGCCCCCCTGAAGTTAGTCTTTCTGAATTCATCACGTATTGCCTCCAGAATTCAGCAGAAAGTGGGGAGCGGAGTGTCTTAACACTAGGTTCCCTCTACTCTGGGGTGTGCGGGATACAGCGTGAAGCTCACTATATAATATGCATAATATATGTAGGACTTGTTTATTTTGTATTGTAGATTCGATTCTAAATGGGGGAGGAATCTTTTAATTTAAAAGTCAAATACAAATAATTTTATTCAAAACAAGAATTCTTAATACTTATTTAGAAAACGTATAAAAATTTGAACTTAGCGGGACTCGAACCCGCGCCTCCTGGAAACCGACCAGGCGCTTTGACCACTAAGCCATACGTTCTCATCAAGCTACATCAAAAATTTTATACGCTTGTTACAACTTATTTATGTTGTTAACAACTCTGTAGGGAGATTTTAAAAATGTTAAAAAAGAATACTTAACTTTTTGAACGTCAATAATTTACCACAGTTTCACTGAAGTGATTGCCTCTGACCAGTGAGATATGGTCAATTTCCTAAACTGGTGAGAGGAACCAGCATTAAGTTTCTAAAAATGGGGCGGTGTATGAGGAATGAGAATATAGTTTTGTATAGGCAAAGGATTCTGATGAGAAAGCGTCTTTTTTATTATATACTCAACAAAAGGATTCTGTGAAATTTATAAACCGAAATAAACAGAATACAATATAAATTAAAATATTTATTCTAATGAATTCAATATACCTATAGTAAATAAAGATTTATTTTACGTAAAGTATTTAATTTTTTTAACATATATATGTGTATATAATACGAGCGTCGTGGCTCGCAAGGCCGTCGTGGTGTAGGGGCACAAGCGTACGACTGTATACGCGACAGTTACGGATGCGATTCCCACTCGAAGGAATTAAATATTTAGTATTTTCTTTTTATTTTCTCTAATAATGAGACAAAGCGCGGCGTTGAGTTGCGCCACTTAACACGCAATGCCTCAAGAATTCGGAAAATGGGGAACTTTCGTTCATGTTTCATCTATTTTCTGCTATGTATGGGGGATACAGCGTTAAGCTAATTATTCGCGATGTCGCGATATTCGCGGGTTCGCGGACTTGACACGACATGTCGTTGCAAGTTCTTAGTTGCGTGTTGTGACTCGTGACGTCACACAATTATAATAGTTTCAAAGTATTATTTAATATTTTCTAAATTAGTATTATTCTTAATAAATAATAACATAAATAGAATTATAAACAGATATAAGTATCACCTTTTAGTTTTGAATAGTATTTCTCGAATTTGTATTGTAATTATATAGTTTTAATATAATTTACCGAGCTAATTGTATGTTAAGATAATAATTACTTTCGTATTGTAAATTTTACAGATTTATAAATACTAAATGTTTGCAAATAATTGTTAAGAGACTTTATATCATAATAACTTGTGTATATTTCGTCATAGTTACAGTATCTTTCGTAAATTTCTAATAGTAATTAATTATTTTTTAAACATTTTTAAAGTGTTATTCCACACTTACTAAATAAGTAGTAATTAATTAAATAGTATATTAATTTATATTTAATTATATAGATAATTTTGTGTTCTTTTAATATATATAAATTGTAAAATCGTCCGATAGATAGTTATTAAAATATAAGCAAAATCGTGTAATAATTAGGAGTGTGCACAACAGCTCACTTTTGTGAACGAGAACAAACGATATGTTCAGTTTAAAGAACATGTTCAATTTTACGTTCAGTTCTCTTTATATGTTCAGTATTGCGGGCGTCGTGGCGCGGGGGAGGGGGGCTACAAGCGTGTACAAAATATCACTAGAATACAAAAGTATATTTCGCCGGCTAAAATGTGGCTGTGATAGCTTGAGTGGTAAGTCGGTCGAATCCTTAACTAGAAGACCTTAGTTCGAGTCCGGATGTTATCAGTCTATTTTTTAGTTTTTTTTTTTATATATAATTTATATCTAAATATAAATTTCAAAAGACAATTTAAAAAGATCGATCGTCTATCATCCGCGTACTATTTATTAAAAGTAAAGAAGGTCAATTAAGGCATTCATAATAATAATATAAAATCTTTATTTCTAGAATAAAACTCCAATTAAAGTTAAATTACAATTAACAATTAATATAGACTACCAATAAAATGGACACACATATACATAGCTGTGGATTCGATCCCCATTCGAGGGAATGAATTGTTATTTATTAATATTTTTATTTTATACGCAATGTCTTAAAAAATTTGGAGCGTCTTAACACTAGGTTCCCTCTGCCTACCCTGCTGTACGTGGGTTAGAGCGTGAAGCTTATTATTATCAACATATACACAGAGGTAATTTAATGTTCCGCAATATTGAAATACTTCCACATTTGCCCTCTTCGTGGCATTTTTAAGAAAAGAAATATAAATCTAAACTTATCAAATCTAAAATAAGATTACACTAACGTAAAACTAACACTTATTTACACTTTCGTAATTAAATATAAGCAAATAAAAGCAAAAGAAAGCGAAAAAAAAGAACAAAAACTTCTAGCGTCCTTCTAATTAATACATATAATACGTCATTAACCATTAAAAGTGTACAATACGTCATTAACCATTAAAATCCATAATAACACTTATTTTTTTTTTCCCAAATACTCAAATACTAATAAGAAAAAAAAATTATTAGCTTCACGCTGTATCCCGCACACAGCAGGGTAGGCAGAGGGAACCTAGTGTTAAGACACTCCGTTCCCCACTTTCTGCCGAATTCTGGATGCATTGCGTGTTGAGTGGCAGAACTCAACGCCGCGCTTAACCTCGACACCAGAGCGAAGAAATGGAAATATAAATTTAAGTAAATATTTCATCTCCTCGAGTGAGGATCGAACCCACAACCAGTCGGTTTTGCAGTCACACATCGTGCCGCTGCGCCACGACCGGCCTCTATCCTAATAAGAATTTTGAAATTATCATAAAAAAATCTAACGTTTAAGTGTAATAAATGTAAGTACTCATTACTATTATAGTTCTTATCAAATGGTATTAGAGCATAATTTAGAATGTGAAAAATATTCACCAATTACGACTTACTATCCTCGCTACCAAAGGATTCCAATTTTCAAATTCGAGATTAAGAGTGCGTGTGAGCGAGATGCCGCTATACCTCTCTCTTGTGACGCGAATGATCGCAGTCGGACGGAGCGATCGTTTAAAGAGTCAATGAAAATGAACACGACAAAAAATGAACGCGAAAAAAAAATGAACGCAAAGTTGTTCTGAAATTGAACAGATCAAATATTCTTTTTAGAGATCGGTTCTTTTGTTCAGTTATATAATAAAACGAACACCTCTAGTAATAATTATAGTAAAAATATTAACTTAAATAAAGATAAAACGGCTCGGTGGCTTGCGGCTCTCTTTACGGTATAGCTCTGCGCTACGTAAGGTAGCAAAGACACGCAGTCGTTGTCCAGCCCGCTCGTCGATTGTAAGCCGAGGTTCGAGCCCCGCAGGGGGCGCCCTTACAGTCGTCGACTCCTCTCAAGCAGCCAGGTAGTGCTTGCTTTTTCTTCTGGGACAGAGTACCCTCTTCCCTACCCACCCGGTGTCGCTGTAAAGGCCAATAGGGCTGACAGCATTTACCTCAAGTTCGAAAAAAAAAAAAAAAAAAAACGCAGTCGTTGTTTCGCTGTAAAGGCCAATAGGGCTAACAGCAATTACCTCAAGTTCGAAAAAACGCAGTCGTCGTGTCGGACAACCAGTTCAAGCATATATAGTGAATAGGAATAAATATAGGAAGATATATATGACGAAGCCGTCAGTCACCGACCATTATATAGAAATAGCATCTTGTTTCTTTCGGCGATCTCCGTGTTCCCACTATCCGGAACCTATAGTGTACAGGGCGTCAGCGGCTCGTTCATTCGAGATCCGCCCGTCCGGTACACTAATAAAATGTATACAATACAATAACCTCCAAAAGATACGCTTAATATACACACAGAAAACTTAATAAATAAATATTTAATTAAGAAATCCCCTTACTTAAACCGGAACATCCTTTTTACAGTGACATCTACTGTAATAGAAATAGTGTGGTGAGATCCGATCGATCGATCGATTGCTAATGTTATAAGACTAAAGAATTTGTTTTGTTAAATGCGGCTATCTCAAGAACTATCTCCTGGTTCGAATAGAAAAAATATTTTTATTGGATAGTTCTACTTAGAATGTGTCATGCGTAACACATAACTATTCCATTAAACAATGGGAGTGAAGCCGCAGCTAAAAGCTAGTATGATATAAAAAATAAACTTATTCCCATCTCCAATTTTGTACCAAATTACAAGATTTTAAATGGAAGAACAAGAGCACTTTGTTATTTTTTCATAGATGTTAATGTTGTGACCTACTGTACTCTATTAGTATGAAAACAAACTTTCAGGCCATCTCTTTTTATTGCATAGTATTATTTGTGTTTCGTAGCATTATGCACAAAATGTTGTACTTAACATTGTTTTTAAGTGCCGAATTAAACTTTTTGTTATACATTTCTTACTTTTTTTTAACTACATGCTTATTCTGTATAAAGCAGGGTAGGTATAGGGAACCTAATGCTAACACCTCGTTTCCCATGCACCGTTTGATTTTGGAGATATTGCGTATTAACATATAGAGCTCAACGCCGCGCTTTTGCACCAGAGCAAAAGGAGTAATTGAAAATAATTCATTCCCTCGAGTATAAATCAAACCCACACCCGTCGCGTTTACAGTCAGTTGATGTGTCTACTCTGGCCTCAATAATTTGTACACATGTAACGACTATATAATAGCAAAGAGTTACTACGATTTATTATATACATAAGAAGATACTTACAAAATATGATCTTATGTGATATGAGTTATATTCTCAAATATTCAAGAGATATCCGTCGAAACGTACGCCAGAACCAATCATCGTAGAGTAACGAGAAACTATCATATTTCAGGTATCATACGAGTACATGGGTGAAGTGTAGCCTATAAAAATTGCTCACTTCAATAAAACTAATCTAAGCTGTTGCTCTTATAAGTTTTTATATTATATTAACTAAGTTTTACGCGTGGCTTTGTTGGAAGTACAGTGACCTGTGGGTCACATCGAAACTATTAGTATAATGTAACCTTACTTATTTAGGAAACGTATAAATATTTGAACGTAGCGGGAGTCGAACCTGCGTCTCATGGAAACCTACGAGGTGTGGATTAACACTTTAAAAATATTAAAAATAATGTAGCCTTCCCTGATAAATGGATATTTTTGTTGTTTTTTTCAATTCTACCAGTTTTTGAGATGAGAGCGTTCAAATAAACAATCTAGTTTTATAATATTAGATTATGAGTATATATTTTATATAGATATGATATTTTCTTTATTAGAGAAAAGAGTCATGGAGCAGGAGCACAAAGTGTGACTATAAAATCGACTGGTTGTGGGTTCGATCACCACTCGAGAAAATGGAATATTTATTTACATTTATATTTTCATTTCATCGCTCTGATGTCAAGGCAAAAAGCGCGGCGTTGAGTTCCGCCACTCAACACGCAATCTCTCCAGAACTCGGCGGAAAGTGAGGAACGGGGAATCTTAACACTAGGTTCCCTCCGCCTACTCTGCTGTGTGCGGGATACAGCATGAAGCTGATTTGATTTGATTTTAGAGAGAACAATTTTGCTAGATAAATGAAAATATATATTATACTTATTATAACACGTAAACAGTTTAAACCATTATTTCATTCCAACATTAAAAATCCGTAAAATTGTTATACAAATCCAGTTTCCCTTACACGAGTATTATAACGTCAGAAAGCTATGAAGAACCGCCGGCGTCCCAGAACAAAGTGTCATTCTTCAAGGCGCTATGCAAATGACTTGGACTCGATTCTAAAAGCTTGTTACGCTAGTACTGTTGCCATAAAAATGTATAAAATTTGAAATTCTATTGCTTTATATATTCTACTTATGTTTTTTGTTTTCTAGGAATTACCTATAAGCTAAGACTAGCTTTTACCAAGTCAAATGAAAAAGTTGTGTATGACACATTTTAAGTGACTGAGGTGAGGTGAGATCGTAAATGCACTGGGTGAAAAGAGACTTAAAAAAAATATATAGTTTTTAATTAGAACCTTCCTGAGTTTAGGGCGATCAAACTTACTCTTTAGCTTTATAATTTTAGTATAGAAATATTGTTGCTTTTTTTTTGTACTATGTACTTTTTGTCTTAATCTAATTTACAGAAATACTACGGACTTGTTAAAGAAAAAAGTCAACACTTTTTTCTGACGCTACCGAAACATGATATAGTTTAGTTTTCTATTCAATGCCATCAACTATGCTCTGTCTTATGCAATTTTCTGAAGTGGTGGTACTCGTTTGACTCGCATGTAAATATTTTGTATTACATACAACGGGTTTAGAGTGAACCCATTCTATAATTCCTTAGGGATTCACTCAGAAGAATGGCATTTTAGCAGAAAATACTCTTATTGTGCACTTTTTGAATATTTTAAAAGCACTTGCCTCGCGTTGCTGTGTTAAATTTAATATTGCAAGGTATCTGAGGTTTTTTTAAAAAAAATAGCTTCAAGCAACAAAGCAAGATAGGTAAAGGGAACCTAGTGTTATGACATTCCGTTTCCAATTCTCCGCCCCATTGTCGAGATATTGCTTGTTGCCTGGCTGAACTCAATGCTGAGAGCAAGTTTTTTTAAAAAGAGGAAATTATATCATTCTAAAGAAATGCAAAAACTTCCTTTTTTATTTATTAATTCGAGTTTAATTAATTCGAGTTAATTTTTTTAATACTAAAAAGTATACGTGCGTAGTACGTGTGATTGGTTTTTTAAAATTTAATGTTTGTATTTATACACTGTGGCAGTCACCATTAAATTCCATTAAATTATATTTTCAAATTTGTTACTCTGCTTCCAAAAGTAGAACCACCAGTGACAAGTTGAATTCCGCCAACGAAAACGCAATGTCTCCAAAAATGGGCGGCACGTGTAGAACGGAGTGTCTTAACATTAAGTTTCCTCTGCCAATCCTGCCAAATGCGGAATACATCGTGAAGCCGCTCCTTGGATAAAAGTAATTTTACAAATAAAAAGAAACTAAAAGGCACATTAATAGTTCAAAACAAACTATAAACTAGTAAACTAGAGTTGTAGGTTACCCAAAAATTCTCGAAAGCGCTACAGGAAACAAGTACAGGACTAATTAATATTTTCCCGTTTTTACTTTCGCTTAAACAAAGAAAATTGCTTCCTCAGCATAATTAATGGTGGAGGAAAATCTTTTAAAAGGCACTAGGCACTCTTTGTGCGTCCCCAAGTCGAGTGAAAAATTATTAATTTTGCAAAACAATAAAACGTTGTGAATGCAGCCTTTTGGACTATGTAGACTGTTTCTTGGAGATAAACCTGAAGTATTAATGTGTTAATTCGTAAGATGATTGTAATTGCGACAGTTCTGGGTTAAAGGCGACGTTGAGTTCCGTCACTCAATACGCAATGTCTCGAATATTGAACGCGTGTGGAAAAGAGTGTCTTCACATTTAATATGTATGCGAGATACCGCATGAAAATAATATCAAGGAGCACTACATAAGCTACATTCTCAAGCGGGAAAAAGAAAATAATTGATTGCCTCAAATGGAAATCGAATCGAAGTCAGAATTCTTGGTGGCCTCAATGACGTAACATAACATAATATATAATATAATAACATAAACTTCTCAAAACGCGGCTTTTAACAGGAACCGCACACGGAAGTCTTGTCATAACTCCACAACCATTACCCACTGTTTGCATTAGGCGCGCGAAAATGTTGCGATTACGCGTTAAGATAATATTTTATACATAAAACAGGGTATTTTATGTTTAAACATCTTTAGAAATGTTTGAGGCTGTCGTGGCCGAACTTCAGACTTTAAACGTAACGGTTGTGGGTTCGATTCTCTTCTGGATTGAATTATTTTGATACTCTAGTTAGGCAATGTGCGGCAAAAACTTAACAAAATCCCGCCATTCAAGACGCAACGTCTCGAAAGTTGGGTGGCGCGTTGGGAACGGAGTGTCTTTACACTAGGTTTCCTCTGACACCCTGCTTTAAGCTGAGTGCAGAGTGAATCTATTCTTTTTTTATGTAAACTTACTAACCCTTAACAATATATTTTCATAATGTTATTGTCATTTCGTTCGACGCCTATATTTTCATTATATACCACTTTCATCTCAACATCGCTACACAAATATCAGGCGTGTACAAATCGTGAGGCGCGTTGTTAGCAAACACTGTACTTCAACACGTTTGGGGACTCTCTTTATAAGTTATTTCTGCGTTTTATTTGTCATCTTATATTTATTTTGTGAGTAAATACGATATAAATCAGAGCAGATTTTTTTGGGAAATAAACGAGTTATATTGTCCTTGGATGTTCAGTTGATGACTGTAGCAGCATTAAAGTAGTTAGGGTCTTTTTTCTGCTTAAGGTTGTTGTAGCCAGTCGTGGCGCAGGGGTACAAATTGTGACTATAAAATCGACTGGTTGTGGATTCGATACCCACTCGAGGAAATTAAATATTCAATTACATTTATATTTTTTATTTCTTCGCTCTGGTGTCTAGGCAATGCGCGGCGTTCAGTTCCGCCACTAAACACGTAGTGCTTCCAGTACTCGGCGGAAAGTGGGAAACGGAGTTTCTTAACACTAGGTTCTCTCTGCCTACCCTGCTGTGTGCTAGATACAGCGTAAAGCTGATTTATTTATTTAGTATTATAGACCTTACTGTCAAGTCATTCCGGTCTTCACGTTCCGCCCGAAATCGAGACATTGCGCATTGAGTAAAGGAACTCAACACACTTTGCCTTGTCAGAGCGGGAAAGTGAAAATTATTTAGTTCCCTGAGTTAACAGTCAAATTTGCTACGATGATGTCATAGGTGTTTTAAAAATTATAATGTTAAGTACGATTGCGATGACGAGGCCATCGTGGCGTAGGGCACAGGTATATAGTTGTAAGCACGATGGCTGTGGGTTCGATTCCCAATCGGGGCAATGTATTATATTTTCATTCACTAGCTCTGGTAACAAGGCACAGTGTGGCGTAGAGTCCTGCAACTCAACAGGCAATTCCTTAACAATACGCCAAAAAATGGGCAACGGAAGTCTCGTAATGGAAAACGGAGTGCCTTAACACTAGGTTCCCTAGTTCCTTCTGCCTATCAGGAATGCTACGTAAAGGAATACTGCATGAAACTAAAAAAAACGTTAAGACCAAATAATACCCCGTGTAATGTCAACTGCTATTATTATAACGTGCCTATGTATAGAGTACTTATTTTCAGGTCCATTTCAAATTGGGGTAGGAAAAATGTCAAAACCATTAAGGGCTCCTTAAAAACTTCCATTGACACATTTCACCCACGCAATATTGTAAGTGTATATTGTAAGCTATACTGTAGATGTTCATTATAACGTTTCAAGAAGGAGGCTCTCAAGAAAGTACGATGAAATATGATGATAAAAGATTTAATGGTAAAATTAGAAGAACAATTAATTGTATACAAATCTGGACGTGAAATTGTCCAGCTCACGCTTAAACCTAGTGTTTTGTTGAACCTAGTGTTAAGACACTCCCTTCCACACTTTCCGTCTAAATTCGTGACACTGTGTTGTTCTTCGGAACTCAACGCCATATTTGGTCCTGCCAGAGCGAGACTGTCGCGTTTACAGTGAAGAAGCTATCCTACGATGCTACTACAGTATTAACTTTTTTATAGCTGTTTAGGACAAAGTCCTATTTCTACCAGAGTGTAAACTTTGCTATAGCAAGTTTCATATAATGAATACTGGAACAAGATCGCTACGTTTATTGTTTTTTTATTGCCCACGAGCTAGGTCCTCAGTGGAAACTAATTACTTTGTCTGAAAAGAACTAATTATAAAATTTATTAACGTTAGAACTTCTAGTATTAAATGGTTGTAATAAAATGTGTATTTTTATACATACATACTCAAGCGTGGTACTGTAAACACGGCAGGTTGCGGTTTTGATTCCCACTCCAGGAGATGAAATATTTAATATTTCCATTTCCTCGCTCTGGTAATGAGGCTAAGGGCGGTGCTAAGTTCCGCCACTCGACAAGCAATGACTTCAATGAATTTTCCGTAAAGTGTGAAACGGAAGTGTCAATTTTCAAAACCTTGCTTGTTGAGTGGTAGAGCTCAACGCTGAGCTCTGTCTTGTTAACAGAGCGAGAAAATGAAAACAATTCATCGCCCCAAGCGTAAATCGAGCCCACGACCACAACATGTGTCACATCGTGTTAGACAAAAGGATCATCTTAGTTACATTCGTCATCATAGATAATTTCTTACATACACATGTATATAATTGACGTAGAGGCAGCTATTGTAAGCTATTATCCCAAAGGGAGCCTCTATAGGAATTTGCTCGCTTAATGACTATGAAAATGGAATGCTCTATTTAATTAGTTTCGTATGAAATTAAATTATCATTATTAGTACACAGAAAGTGACAGTATGTGGATAATAGGCAAAAAATAAAAAATATATGTTTTATTGTACTTAATCTAACAAACTATGAAATTATAATACCTAATTGAGCTTTGGCTGGCTCTTACCTGATTAAGAAATTAAAATTTGCCACACCAACTTATTATTTCCTAGGTTTGACGAAAATTATTTAGTCAAAGTTGTTTGACTTAGACTCAGGCCTTATGTCAAACCCGAGGATTGACTTGTCAAACCCCGGAGCATCGAGGCTTGACTGTAACATATATGTATATAAAACTGTTCCGTTACTGAGTGAATTAAAGACAACGCACAGACTAAACTACCGGACTTAAAAAGGTAATAGCTTCTTAAATAATAATTAATAGTTAGTATAGAGGCCAGTCGTGGCACAAAGTGTGACTGTAAAACCGATTGGTTCTGGGTTCGATCCCCACTCGAGGAGATGAATAATATTTATTTAAATTTATATTTCCATTTCTTCGCTCTGGTGTCGAGGCAAAGCGCAGCGTTGAGTTCTGCCACTCAACACGCAATGCCTACAGAATTCGGCAGAATGTGGAGTGTCTTAACACTAGGTTCCCTCTGCCTACTCTGCTGTGTGCGGGATACAGCGTGAAGCTAAATTTAGTTAGTGTCCGACTGAATCAAGGTTTTTGGCCGAAACCGAAAATAAAATCGTTTTTTTAAATACTCAGAATGACTGAAGACAAACTAAACGAGTCGACAGATGTGGTCATTTTCAAGTAACTTTTTTTAACTTTACCCGTTGCATGGTTCCAAAGTTTTACCTTTCAAGTACTATGTTGCGGAACTAAGAGTTCGGCCGTATTTTGATCGAAACTGAAATTACGGCAAAATTACATTTTTTGACTGAAACTGACCAAAACCGAAACCAAAACTTCAAATGGTCACTATTTATAGTATTCCGCATATAGCAGGGTAACCTGATCTACCTTCCCTGCTTTGTGCGGAATACAGCGTGAAGTTAAAAAATTATATTAATATATTGAGCATATTTATTTATAGAATTTCTATTAACACCAACATGAATACATTTACATGACTAGCTACGTGACGAATTTTAGTAATTAAATTTCCGGTTCGATCGTTTCAGTTTTACAAAGCAAGTGTTTCAGTAGAAATATTAATTTGCGCGATTTTCACTTATATTTTTGCCATGTTTTTTAGTATTTTGTTGCTTATTAATTATTTTTATATTTTTTAAATTCAACACTGTATCTCGCATTTAGAAGGTAGGCAGAAGGAACATATTGTCAAAATACTCTGTTCTCCGCTTATCGCCCAATTTTTGTTAAGAGATATTACGTGTTAAGTAGCGGTATTTAATTCCGCGCTTTTTCTATCAGAGCGGCAGAATGAAAACAATTGACATTGATCGATTGGCATTGGAATCTTAGCATATTTTTTTATAATTCACATTGTATCCTATGTACAAACACGGTAGCAAGAGGTGACCTAGTGTTAACATACTCTACTTAATACTCCACTTACTCAATAAAGTCGTCCAGAGCGGCAGAATGCAAACTGGTTGTAATACAAAATAGTGGGAACCAAACCCACAACGTGGGACGTAGTCCCATTTCACTATAATCTTAAGACATTTTTTTAACTTTACGCTATGTTCCACAAATCTATAGCAAGATAGGCCAGAGGCCACTCTGACGCTTTTAGATACGCTGTTCTACTACTACTGCTCAATATTCTAGACATAATGCGATGAATGACGGAACTCAATACTGCGCCTTATTGACGAGATCTTGCATATAAAAAGAAATTAAATATAACCATTTCCCCAAGTGGGAATCAAACCCACAACCAACACATTTAACGTCTTAACATAAAGTACCTTAAGAGGAATATTAACATTAATGATTAATGCTGCGCAAGAAACATGATCCAGTCTACAAATGACTAATAAATTATTTCGGTTGAAAAAATTATGAATGGCTCTGACGTCATGGGAAACGACGCAGTATCTGTTAGTAATATACGCTTCAATTAGTGTAATGTTATAGAGGTTATGGATGAAATGGTTATCTATAGTGTTTTTGTATTAATTTCGTTTTTTTTTAGGTTGTTAGTATAAGCGCGATGGTTGTGGGTTCAATTTCTACTTGGGGAAATTATATTTTCATTTCCTCCCACCTTTAGTGCTTAGTTAGCCTAGACAAAGCGCGGTGTTAGTTTCCACCACTAAATACGTTGTCTCCATGATTTCGGCCGAAAGTAGAGGAAAATGTGTCTTAATACATGGTTCCCTCTGCCTATCCTGCTATATGTGGGATACAGCGGAAATCTAAAAACCAAGTAATAAATACAAAAAAATATAATGGTTTTATATTGCAAATAAACCAGTGAGCTTTACAAAGAAAAAACATTTATTTTACAAATTGGGAGAGTTAAGTAATTTTCTGACATATTATTTTATTGAAAACTACTCTGGAATAACTAGGAAATGTGAAATAACTATTTAATATGGTAATTAAAAGTTACACTTAAATACGGCTTTTCAATTAATCCTTATTCAGGAATTAGAAGTTAAGGAAAACTAACTTTTAGACTAAGCTTTTAAAGCTCTATTAATGATGTCAGCTTAAATGTTTTATTTCTAAAAATTCAGACTATTATTCATACACAGCGTTGAATTACGTTTTGAAAACTTCGTAAAAGTGGGGAACGAAGTGTTATATGCGGGATACCCTGCTATATGCGGGATAGAGCGTGAAGATAAATTAAAGTAAATCCACTTACCACATCCAGTTCTAACAACCGTACAAAGTTTATTTTAGTCCAGTTCAATGCCTCCAGAGTTCAGTACATTAGCCGATGCAAAGTGTTTTATTGCGGGCTATTTTAGACCGCGTCTTAGTACGAGACGGGGCCGGTAATGCTTTTTAGTAATATAGCTTATTTGAGTGTCGATAGTCGTGTAAATTATTGTTTTATGAACTACTGGCGTTTGTGTACACTATATCTCAATATATTATAGCTTTTTTTTATTTATGGCCTTTTTTTTAGTTTCACGCTGTATCCCGTATATAGTAGGGTAAGAAACGGGAAACTTGTGTAAAAACACTCGGCCCCCGCACTGCACTGCTTTTTTGCTCTTTTTTCCAGAACGAGCCTTAGTTAAAGATTTTGATGTGGATAATTTATGGAGTGTAGGGAGCTGAGAGGAGATTTCTATAGGAGATTTGTAAAATCGAAAAATTTTTATTTTCGATTTTCCATTTTATTTCTTATATTTCAGGCGAACGGAGCTGCTGAATTTATATAGGAAATGAAATTGAATATTTTCCGTGAATTATGCCGTATTAAAATGATCTTCTATAAAATATTCGAGCCGATGCTATCAGTGCAATTATATGATAGCCGCAATTATGGCAAATTACTCGTATCAATTTCAGTATACCGTACAGTTAGTTAGGTTTATTTGTGTAGCGTTATTTACTGTATTTATTTAATAATTTTATACTAGTAGATTGTGGGTTCAAATCTCACTGAAGGATTTTTTTAGCTTCACGCTGTATCCCACACATAGCTTGGTAGGCAGAGGGAACCTAGTGTTAAGACACTTCGTTCTCATTAAGACACTTCTGTTCCCTAATTTATGAGAGAGAGAGAGAGATAGTGTATATGTGTTTTTCCCTTATATTGTTTTAATTTAACAGGAAAGGATGGACAGGACGTTAAAAATAATTACACATAGCCCACTTTAGTTGATATTTTATTTGTACTAACTTAACAGTTTGCTTGCTTATAACATACCTTTGGTAAGTTGTGTGAAGATAACATTTTTTCTCATTATTTAGTAACAAATGAAGTAAATGAAGTGATCGATATTACACGGAAGTGAATATATATTTTATAATGCAGGGTCACTTTTATAAAATGCAGGTCATATCCAAAAATATATAATATTATAATTTAAAATTTCGTTTTTCGTTGAGTTTTAGCAAAAACGTCTAAAAATTCATATTTCTAAGTAATTTAGTCTTGTTTATGTAAACACTGGCAACACTCAGTAATGCTTGTTAAACGGTATGCGGAAGCGTTAATTTACAAATGGGCCGACATCGCCACTAATTACGGCGTCTATTGACGGTACGTTTTCTATTTCCTCTCAGTGTACCGACGTACATATGCACTAAATACTGTTCTTAAACTGTTTTCGTATTAGCTTCACGCTGTATCCCGCATTTGACACGAAATTTTCCAGACATTGTGTGTTGAGTGGTGGAACTCAACGCCGCGCTTTATTATGAGAGCAAGGCAATGAAAATAATTGATTCTCCCGAGGGAAGCAAGCTCACAACTATTAACGTTTATTGCGCCCTTGTGGCTTAATCTCTTTTTTTAATATTTAGAAATTTTCTATCTACCAATATCCCAAACAAACAAATTTCCATTTCAAACCAGTAGTTCCAGAGATCCACGCGTTCAACCAAACACTTCATCTTTATTAGTATAGATAAATTTAGATGACGACGCCTCGTCCAGTTCCTATGAACTGCGCGATCATAGATCAAATCAATCATATTTTCTACGAAGTCATCTCCTCACCCATCTTATAGCTGACCGAAGTAAGTGTTGCTTAACCTAAACAGTCTGAATAAAAAATATAATATTTATATATAGTATAATATTTACATCTTACTTCTACATCATTTATAAAAGTTTTTCCTTATTACTAAATGATGATAATTAATGACTGCAAATCATCTGTCTGCAAGCAAACTCGAGGAAGTGAAATATTTCGTATTTTCGTTTCCTTGCTTTTCCTGAACTCCATAATTCGATGGAAAGTGGGTTCGGATGAAATAGAAATGTCTTAACGCTAGGTTTCCACGATCCCTCCGACTACCCAGAGCAGAAGATTGAAATTGAAGACAATCATCACGACTGTCATACTTTACTGTGAAGCAGAACCACAATCAAAGTATGGAAATTGACAAAATCCAGGTAAAGCTGAAATATACACTGAAAATCAAACTGTAAACAGTCTCTTAATTGCATTCCATCGGACGTTATATTCGGAACTAGGTTTAGAGCTTATATTAGAGAGAGAGTCAATTTGCTTTATAGGATTTTGTTTCCAAAAGCTGCTATGCTTATTCATAAATCTTTGTACATTTGATAGTTTTTGCAAAGTTGAAATTTTTAACTAAGGTATATATAGAATGCATCTATTATTAAGAGACTCCTGTCCTCTTTTCCGCCCAAGTTTCGGGACGGAGCTCAGCGCCGCGTTTCGTCTACTACAACAGGGAAATAAAAATAATGTAAAAACAATAATTTCCCTTAGAAAGTGTCGAACAAATTAAAAGATTTTTTTGAAAGATGTAGTGCAGAGAGAACCTGAGAACCTAGCCTACCCAGGGTTAATACTCTCAATTTCCATTAAGAAACTAACTTTTGACATTTTCCGTTAAATTCTGGAGGCATTGCGTGTTAGTGGCTGAACTTTACGCGGCGCTTTGCCTCGTTACCAGAGCGAGAAAATGAAAATTTTATCAACATTTTCTCGAGTGTGAATCGACCTCACAACCTCAAAAACAAAATTATAAAAGGATTTCCACGATATTCGCAGAATATCTCAAAACTTATCGTTTCTAATCAAGTACATCGAAACACGTAATGTCAACAGCCTTCTAATTACTGGCCGGCACTCCATCAAACGTCACTATAACAGTAGTTTGGTTTACGCATGTTTGCTTTATCCTACTGGTCCTATGTTGATTTAGCTTAAGATATGTTTATATGTAATTATATATATTGTATAGATTTTTCTGGTGTTATAATAAAAAAAATCCTGTTGAAATTAAATTAAAATACAAAACAATGTTACAAGGCTCGCTTTCGTTCTGCCTGCGGCAGTGTCTCCAGGTCGATACGAACTGGGCACCTTCTAAAAGCGCGTCTATCTCCACCTTAAAGGTGACCCGTACGCTCATTTGCGGAAATTGGGGAACGAAATGTCTTGACACTATGTTACCTCTGACTACCGTGGTTAGTGAGAAAAAACGTGAAACGTGTTTAATTAACCTATTAAATATATATAATTCTTGATTTTCTTTCATTAAGTAAGTATGTATATTTATATTAAAGACTTTATACACTGAAATGTTTTGCAGCCTGGATACCATTTTGATACGAAGTAAATACTTTTCTTTTGCTTTTTAAATTGATGTAGTTGATACTGTGAATTATTAAAACACATTACTTTTAAAAGTTTCCGTACTCAAAGAGGACTCTATTACTTAGACTCCGCTGCCTGTCTGTCCATGTGTCACTAGGCTGTATCTTAGGAACCGTTAGAGTGAAACTACAGATACATCGTCTGTGATTTTTTTTTACTGTGGTTGAGACATTGCGTGTTGAGCGTCAGAGCTAAATTAAAAATTGAAAAATAAAAAAAAATAATTGACCTCAGAAAATTGAAATATAATCTAAATAAATATATTTTAAGAAAATAACAAATACCATACATCTACTCACGTAATCCACCATAAAATCCAATACGATAATTAACCCAATACTACTATTTTCCTGTCAATTATTCATACAGATTCAAACGTTCTAAATAATTTAATGTCAGGCCAAATTAGTTGGGAATACGTCAATAAACTAGATGCGGACTTCTCCCAATCAAACCGGACAATGCAAAATGATTATTGAGTTGAAGCTACTCAAACAATGAATGTAGGGCGATTTGATTTAATCTATACTCTATACTAATATTGCTAATCTCGGGAACTATTGGTTGAAATAAGTAAATTGTAAATAAAACAATAATCTCGACTGTTTCAACTAAGTTAATATATCCAGTAACACTTGTGCTATCAAGACAAATCAAACATGGTTCACTTATCAAAATCGGTTCATACATAACCCGCCTTTTGGGCTTCGCCGCAGTCGGATAATTAAAAAAATCTTTTAGTGCCGCATAGTCTGTTTATCGAGGCTGTATTAAATCGTGGTAATTATCGACGGAATTCAGCGTAAGGAGGTGTACCTCAGAGTCATCTTAGGCGCTGAAAATACGCAACTACAGATATACACAAATCTTACTTATTTTCATTTGACCACAGCTACGAAGCTGCAGCTATTTTATTATACGTTTAATAAGAGATACTATATATAGACAACAAAATAGATTTATTTTTTATATTACACTCTTTTCCTGATAAGTAAAGAAAATAGGTAGAATAGGAGAATAGGTAAAGAGAAAGAAGTTTCTTGACCCAGTGTCTTTCTCTGCTTTTCGCCGGAATTCTTAACATACCACTGCAATGCGACGCTGCACTTTGTATTAATAGAGCGAGCGGCAAACACGGCTGCATGTCGTGCAAGAACGGCGTTGAGTTTCGACACTCAGTACGTATTGTCTCGAAAATGATGTGCGAAAATGCTACGAGGGAAAGGACGTGAAGCCGTTTCAGTTTGCTTTACTCCGCAATTTAACAACTTCTTATTCATCACATATATTCTTGAGCTCTATAGCTTTTAGTAGAGGAACTTAAAATAGGAATTGCGTAGGTTGTCCTTCATTATAATAAACTATATAAAGATACACTTAACTGATCAATAGAGTTCTCAACAATCTAAAATGAATTGCATGAATTGATATGAGAATATTAATTTCTTTTACGTAATGATCGTAATAGCTCAGTTTTATTCGTTTATATTTTTATAGTGTTAAAAGGAGTAGCCAGTTCGATATTTTTAAACGAGAAACTTTTAAACATTTTTTTTTGTAAGTTTTACTGTTCTTTTTTTGGTATAGAAGTAGTAGTTTATGTTGTTTAAATTGTTAAGTTCAGTTTTAAAACTCTTCCCTTGCTGAGTGAATGACAGACAACTTGCAGCCTAAAAACTACACGGCACTCACGCAAATTTGGGTTCCTATATTTGGATGCCTTGGGAAGTGTAGGAGAGCAGTAAATTAGGATTTGCAATTGCAGATTTTTTTGTTATTACTACGAAATGATAATTACAATATGAACATGAAGATATCAATCAATTATATTTAAAAAAACTTTTTGCTAAATATCATTGTTAAAGTATTCTTATTTGTTTCAGGTATGGAGAATATTAGGAGTTAAACGAAACGTAATGAGGTAAAAAGAAAAATTTTGTATTATGCTTAATTTTCTTGTTCTAATGAGTTTGTATTGACAGTATGTATATACATAATATGTATATAGCTACATTTAAGTACAATTTATGACGTAATTGCGTTTGGATCACTTGTTTTCCTGTTCCTATATATTAACTTAACTTAACTTAACTTAGCTTCACGCTTTATCCCTTGCGGGGTAGTCAGAGAGAACGGAGCGCCAAACGCTACGGTCTCTACATACCTCTTTCGCCTCGTCCACTGTCATCAACCTCTTCATACATGCCCTTCGGGGGGTCCTCATGCTTTTTACGTGACCTTCCTCCAGTATCTTTGATACTGTGTTTTCGAAGGTCAACCGAGGTCTCCCGCTACCTCTCTTACCGCTCACTTTTCCATCATAAATCTTTTTTGCCATTCTTTCATCACTCATTCGTTCGACGTGCCCAAACCAGCTGAGCACGTTCTTCTTCATTCTCGCCGTGACATCCTCGCTAGTACCTGCCATTCTGTGTACCTCTTCATTGTGGATTCGATCAGCTAAGCTGACTCCGCATATCCTACGAAGAGATCGCATCTCCACAGCATTCATCTTTCTTTCATTCTTCTTCTGTAATACCCACGTTTCGCTGCCGTATAACAGAGTCGGTACCAAAACTGCATTGTGTACGGCCAAACGCGCAGCTGTGCTGACGTTTCGCCGTCTCATCAATGCAGCTAAGGCTCCGTTGACTCCGCAGCAATACGCCTTTCCACATCCATCTCGTATCTTCCATCTCTACTGAACATACTTCCCAAGTATACCACTTCATTCACTTGTTCTAATATCTTACTATTTACACTGATCTTGCATTCCGTCCTTTCTTCATCTCTTTCAAAAATCAGAACCTTTGTCTTATTCACATTGAGGCTTAGACCATTATATTCACACCCTTCTTTCAGAGTGGTGACCAATGCCTGCAACTCGCATTCTGATGATGCAATAAGCACTGCATCATCTGCGTACAGCAGGCAATTCACATTCAGGTCACCTACTTTCACTCCCATATCACTTTGTTTCACTATATATTATACTATCAAAATTCAAACAGGGGTAACAAAAACAAACTAAAGGACGTCGTGGCCTGGTGGCCGAAGGATTTGGAAGTTGTGGGTTCTATTAATACTCTGGGAAATTAAATATTTAATTTGTTTTCTCGAGCGTCAGTAACGAGGCAAAACGCGGCGTTGAGTTCGATTGCGGATATCGAATTCCTTACCATCGCGTGAACTAACTGCCAGTGTTTATTGCTATTTCGTGCATATATACCGTCCAAATGGTGATATTTCTTCGAAATCTTTAAAGCTTTTGAGCACGTAAACATTTTCGTTTGAGTCTAATAAAAATAAACACGAATAGAAAGCGTTATATCTTTGATATTGTATATATTGTACTGTTTTACAGTAAGCCAAATCACGGTCGGTTAGAGCATGATTTATATACTTAATATTCACTCCGTTCTAAACTCGATAGTTCTGGATTCAATTCCGTTTCGGGAAATTATTATATTTTCAATTATTTTCATTTGGAAACGAAATTTCTTGAAATTGATTTGATCATTTTCTATTTATCTGAAACTTAACGTCAAAATATCAATACTGAGAAATATCTGCCAACATAATTCCAAAATTTTACTCCAGCCATAACCTTCGATCGAAAACACAACTATCTCAAAATCCAAAACGGATGCTAACACAAATAAAAACAAGTCAAATTACAGCCGTTCGTTGGTCGGCACATGCCCCGCGGCGGGTAAAAATGTATGGAACATACAAATATAGGTAACTCTACGTAAGTATGCCGTACTCGTGTATGTAGGTATAAGGAAAGTAAACATTTTCATCGTAAATATTAATTTCACCTACGATCTGTGGCGGAGTTTGTATGTCCAAGTATGGAGGCAATACAACTTCATTCAAATGAAATGTTTTATTCATTTTATATACATACATTTTGATTTTTCACGCTGTATATCGCACCTAGCAGGGTAGGCAGATGGAACGTGGGATCCTAGTTTTAAGACACTTTTGTTCCAAATTTCGCCGCGCTTTGCCTCGTTGACAGAAGTAAAAAATGAAAATATTAAATATTTCATTTCCTCGAGTGAGAATCGAACCCACAACCTGTCACGTTTACAGTCACACGCTTGTGCCTATGCGCCACAACTAACCAAATATAAAAACTGTAAAGAAATTATCACTATTTCAATAATACGTCTTTTTATAAAAAACACTGTAGTGTAAAGTTAATTATAAGAATATAAGCGGATGAACGTACGTCAGTAGTCAGCTCACATCCGGTCAGCTGGTCCCAGTAATAAAATTAACTTGGATTTTTACTATGTGTATAATATTAGCTGCTTTTAAAGTGTTTGTTTGTTTATACTGATCTTGTTAATAATGTTTGTAATTAAATTGTAAATGTTGTTTTTAGTTGTGGATGTTGTTTTAGTTGAAATTTTATTATTTGGTTAACATTTTAATTAAAAATAAGAAGATTAATTTATGAAAGCACAGCGTGTGACCATAAACACGACGGGTGTCAGTTTGATTCCCACACGGATTAGTGAATTATTTTCACTACCAAGCTTTAATAAGAAACCAAGCGTGGCATTGAGCTCCGTCACTCAAAACGCACTGTCTCGAAAATTGGGTAAATTGTAAGAAGCGAAATCTTAACTTAACGGGAAAAAGCGTGCAACTCTTTTTTTTTGCTTTTGAATCTAAACAATTATGAATATCTAGTTAATAAAATAAACCACGTATTTATATTTACTTCTTTGGTATTGGGGAATTGAATGCGCGACTCTAAGTGCAATCACCTTTATACATTGACACTGATTGATCATTTCTGATAACTCTACAAACACATTCCTCTGTCAGGAAATTTGAAATTAAATCGTTTATCTATTTCGATTATGTTGTTATTTTAGATATGAGTTCATCGCCTTTTAGTGTAAATAATATTGTATCTTTAATTGTTACCGAACTTTTCAGACACGACAGTTGTTGGTTCGATTCTGATTTAATATTTTTTTTTCATGTTACTGCTCTAGTAACCAGATAAAGAGCGTTGAGTTCCGCCACTTAACACACAGTGTCTCGATAATTGGTCGGAAGGTGGTGAATAGAATATATAAACGCGAGGTTTCTTCTGCCTACCCCGTTATATGCGAGTTACAGCGTGAAGCTGTGTATTGATATGTAATGTAATTAATCTTATATAGGTGGTGTCATGTGTGAAAAGTGAAGAGTATTTTATCATTAGGTTCTACCTACTTTGCTAAAATAAATAAATATTTGTTCCGATAGGGAGTCAAATCCAAAACCAACATTTCCACGGTGAGAAATTGCACTATGTGATCAAAACTAAATTATTATTTCTTTAATTAAGTACGGCATTACAAGCACTTTTGAATCGTCAAATTATATAAAAAATTTTAGCAATGTTAGTCCTATAGAAAAACTGCCACCGGCGAGAATGACAAGCATGATTATATGTACATAGGTACAGTAAGGTCGACGAGTCGTGGCCGCTTCGAAGTTAAGTTTTCTGAACTTTCGCGCATTGTTCATTCAAGATGAAAATAATCAAAAGCAAGAAAAATCATAAAATCAAATCTGCGTTACCATCTGCTGCTAACTTCATGGCGGCCACGACTCGTTGACCGTACTGTACTCTACCATAAACACAATATCCCACAGTAAACTTAAAGTTCAACAAGTTAACTAAGTTAAAGTTATCTTCTAAGTAAATGAACAAATCTTTTGTTTAAAACACAAAGAATAACTAATTTGTTCACAATTAAGTACACAAACAAGACTTTATCACAATGATATTGTTGTTTATAAACTCTTAATAAGTGACATTGTCTGGTTTTGTAGCGGTCGAAGTTCATTGGGCTAGTGTATGACTGTAGACGTGGTGGTTACAGGATCAATTCCTACTCGGGGAATGATTTTTCATAATACTTTGTTTTCAAGACAAACAATGCGGTAGAAAGTGCAGAACGGACTGTTTTGACACTAGGTTCCTTCTCCCTCCCATGCTATATGCGATAAACGGCGTAAAATATAAAAAAAGACGAAAGCCCAATTAGAAATAGAAATTTGAGAAATTAAAAAATATTTAATTTCTTTGTATTTTATTTATCATTCATTCATTTATCAAGGGAATGCAACAAGAAAACAATATTTTACTTAATCATTCGTAAAGTTAACTCCGAAATTCTTATTTATATATCGAATAACGAGCCAATTTACTTTACGGACATGTTACCTGCGTGTTTAAAAATATTTTATATCCAATTAAATTATCCTGTTGCCTTAAAATAATCTGTTTTCAGGATAAAATAAATTTATAGCTCAACTATATACTGGCGTTGCTGTAATGTAATAATGGAGCCTGGAATTTTATGAAAACGTATTAAATTTGGAAATATTTTTGTTATTTTCTATAATATAATTCACTAGCTTTACATACGGCTTTGCCTGCTTGGTGAAATTAAAATTTAAGAAAAACTAATATAAGAGTTGTGCATACTGTTTTCGGAAGCTCCTGTTTTTGCAACGTTCCAGAGTGTTACTTCGATCCTTTTAGTTGTAGTGTGATGTTATATAGTCTACGTAAAAAAAATGCCATTCTATATATAGATTTTTTAAATTCGAATTAATTGCTCAGATTAGCGCGTTCTACGAAACCAATCCTTTGGCTTTATAATATAAATATTGGGACAGGGTATCTTATTTCTAGGTTCTCGCCGCCTTCTGCTACTTCGCTAAGTATAGAGCTGCAAACAATAATAATATACATTTTTTCCTCAGTGGAAATCGAATCTACAACCATCATGCCAGACACTTTAAAACACTATGAAGCCTGAAATCTTATAAATCTATATCAATCTTATAATTATATACAATACGTTTCTATAATAATTTAGATATACTATACAAAAGCCAGTTGAAACATGAAATGCAATCTGTCAAGTATGTTGGCGAACTGGAGTAATGTCAGAGTGTCCCGATAAAGAGACAAAGACGTCCGACGCGAGAGTGCCGCGTATCTTTTATTTATAACCCGCACATAAATTCCTCTATCTTAAAGTCAATAAACATAATCTATGATGTGCCCACTTGTCTTAGAAATTGTATTATGATGCTGCTTATAGTCTAGTAGCTGTTCGAAGTTTTGTTCCCGTTGTTCCTGTTCTTGTTGAAATTTCGGAAAATCCTATAGTGTTCTCTACACTCTCCAAAGAACCAATGTGGCAAATTTTTATGTTTTACACTCCGTAGTGTATTTTTTTTTTCATCTTTCTATCTATTTTGTATCTCCTACATGGCAGAGGGGACCTGGGAACCTAAGATTAAGACACTGCGTCTCGTCTCGTTAAGGCACTTCCGTTCCACACTTTCCGTTTAATTCTGAAAGCATCACAATGCTTCCAGAATATTGAATTCTGGAGCCACTTACACATGTTAAGTGGCAGAGTTCAACGCCGCGCTATGTCTAGTTACTAGAGCGGAAAAAAAATAAAAAATAATAAATATTTCATTTCCTCGAGTGGTATTCAAACCTACAACCGTGTTGCGTCGTGTTTACAGTCCCACGCTTGTGCCCCTGCACAACGACTGGCGTCAAGAACTATCGACGTAGTTTCATTTTAAGACAAATCCACATTTATTGATTATTGTCTCTAAAATTGTACTATGCGGGTTGTCTCTCTTCACCATCATAGCGACGGAATTTACTCTTAACTCTACAATAGCGTCAACTTGCGCCGGAATGACGTGTTCCTATTGTATTTCCACAAAATCGACCAAATTTACTACACCAATATCTCTACATACTTTATGCACTGTTCCCCAGTAAATGAACCCGCTCCATCCACACGATGTAAATAAGGAAGTAAATAAGCCAAGTAGTGTTATCTAGTATAAACAAAATAAGAAATGAACTGTCTAAATCTAGTGTTATATGCAAACGCGATGCTCCCGGCTTTGTAAAATCCTGTTCGGATCAAAGTGAATATAGGGTAGCTTTTTTGGGTTTTTACTAGGTTTTTGTTTATATAAGGTGATTTCGATTGGTATGTATGTATATTTAAATTTTTGTTAGATTTATGTCAGATTTATGTATAAAAATTTATAAATATGTAATATATTTATATTTACAAAAATTGCCTTGACTTATTTCTAACCACAATAATATAAGGGTGTAATAATAAGCTTTTTCTCAGCTCTGAATCAGTAGTTTCTGAGATTAACTCGTTGCAATAAACACGGTTTTCAGCTTATGATGTTATTAAAAACAGTAAAATTTATGTGTTCATTAAAATAAGAACGATAATATTTTTTTATCTTCAAGCTTTCCATTTTTCACAAATATGTATATTATTTTTAAATATCCACTATTTCAAACACACACCCATTGTATAGAGATAGCTCCATCGCGATTAAGCCACAAGGAGATATTTTATACGTTGGCATAAAATAACATGGATTGACTAAGTAATAAATTACTTAGTCAATCCATGTTATTTGATGCCATAAATGTATAAATGTCTTCCTATTGCTTATCTATTTGTTCTGGTAGACAAAGGACAGCGTTGTGTTCCGCCACCCAACATACAATATCTCCTAATTTGTACAGAAAATGAGAAACGTCTTAACACCCTCTAACCTGCTATGCGAGAAAAAGCGAAACGCCGCCTTATATAAATCGCCACTACGTACTATAATATAACTTCTCATTCTACAACCACTAAAGAAATCAATCTTAAAAATGCTCTCCCATTGAGGGAAACGTCTTCATCGAGAAGGAAGATTTATGTGCAACATAAATAAAACATAGGTAATTTCGCCCTTCGCTGTGAACGACGAGACGGGCACGAGCGTGTGTTATGACTTATGAGCGATCACTGTACCTTTATTACTAGATTAGATAATCGTGTTTCTTTATTGTTAGGTAGCTGTTATTAGGTGAATTAAATATTATATTTATAAATCAGCTTCACGCTGTATGCCGCACACAGCAGGGTAGGCAGAGGGAACCTAGTGTTAAGACACTCCGTTCCCCACTTTCTGCCGAATTCTGGAGGCATTGCGTGTTGAGTGGTAGAACTCAACGCCGCGCTTAGCCTCGACACTAGAGTAAAGAAATGGAAATATAAATTTAAGTAAATATTTCATCTCCTCGAGTGGGGATCGAACCCACAACCAGTCGGATTTACAGTCACACTTCGTGCCGCTGCGCCACGACTGGCCTCATATTATATTTATAGCATTTTTATAGTGTTATTCCACTTTTGTGAAAGAAGAAGAATGTTTTATTTAGAAAATGTGTAAAAGATAGAACGCAGCGAAATTTGAACCTGCGCCTTTTGGAATCTACCTCTACTAAACCATACGTTCTTTTCTTTTCATTATTATTTGTAATATAGGAGGACAAAATGGTTTGCCGACTGGGATTGGGACTCTACTATCATACTAATAGTATTTGTATTTAATTTGTTTGTTACGCTTTTACGCCAAAACTACTCGACTGATTATAATAAAACTTTGTACGCATATTCTTAGAGGTATTAGACATAGGATATAAAATATATATATTAAAAATATATCATCCTTTGGCTACAATATGAAAATGAGTTTAAGCAAGCGAAGTCGCATTTGAGTCTCTAATATAAAAAATAAAGGACGATTTTGTATTTAAATTTGTAAAAAAATACATCTTCAAATAATATAAAAATGTATGAAAAAAATGGATTTAACAGGTTAACGCTCTAACTTATTTGACGATATGGGATATAATCTTTTTAATAAGTTTTGAACATACACTGTAAGTAAACTAAGTGTCAAATAGTTTACAGTATAAAGCTAGTAGTTGATTAAAGGTGAATGGTGTTGATAGCATCGCTAAAGCGCGACGCGTGATGACGTGATGTTATTATAGATTATGTTATAAACCTTCTATTTTGTAGCTTATTTTGTTTATATTTTTTGGCTTCACGCTGTGTCCCGCGTATAGCAGGCTAGCCAGAGGGTATGTAGTGTTAAGATACTCCGTTTCCTATTTTTCTCCTAATTTTCGGGATATTACATGTTGAATGACGAAACTGAACGCCGCACTTTATCTATCAGAGTAGGAAATTGAAAATAATTTAAACATAATCATTCCCCTGAATGAGGATCGAAATCAAACCATCGCATTTACAATCAGATGTCTCCCGTGCCACGACGGCTTTTGTTGAAATTGTTTGGTTGGACACGGAAATCTCATGAACTACTGATTCTAAATGTTTTTTTTTTTTTGTGTTGACAATCCCACTGAAGAAGACTATTAGGCACAATATATATATATATTGTGTTATAGTGTTTTTATACAGTGTTTCTTTCTAGATAACGGGTATTATTATACTCTCTGTGGGTAGCTCCGTCCAGTCCGCGTACAATGGCTACCATGAGTTCTTGTCGGAAAGATTTTTTTCTTTACCAGCGTTTTGTATCGCAACCGGGATCATCATTTTCCTTATTTCCTTCGCTGGATTTTATGGTGCTTATATGGAAAATTATTATATGATAATGGCGGTAAGTTAGGTTATAGGTTATATTTCGAGGGGTTCGTTTCAATGTTACACTTTTAAATACTTTTGTTCTTATATACTTTTAATCAGAGTTACCTCTGTCACTTAGAACCTGTCATGTGCCATATAAGATTCTTAGTTATTTCCATTTGACCATGCGGAGATTGCCACAGGTAAAAGCTAGTATTTTTTTTTTATTTTTTAATTCTGCACTTAGCAACCTGGAACCTGGGAACCTAATATTCCTAATCTGTGCAGACTTTTCGTTTCATTCAAGACACTTCCTTTCTCCGCTTTCCGCCAAATTCTGAAGGCTTGCAAGGTCTCAATATTATTAATTATATGCCGTGTGATCCCGGCCTAGAATAGGATCATACTGGTACTGGTGGTGTCGTAAAAGGCGACTAAAGTACGTGTGGTAGAGTCACGTCGCCAGCAATGGCAACACGCATGGGCAGACTCGACCGGATTATTACCACCACCGGCATTTAAAACCGGCGTGAAGTAGTGGCTTTATGCCACTGCGTTTCGCATCAGGTAATGCCGGGCTCCGGAGCCCAAACCACCTTACAGGCAGGCAACGCACCTGCAGCTCCTCTGGTGTTGCACGGGGTCGTGGGCGGCGGTGATCACTTACCATCAGGTGACCCGAACGCTCGTTTGCCTTGTCTTTTCCATAAAAAAAAATAATTAAAAAAAATATATATACTTAAGGTATACCTTTATTTATAACGATCTTCTATATACCCCTCAATTGGCTCACTCAATAAATTCCAAATGTTTTCAGCAAAACAGTAATACGGGCTCTTATCTACAATAAAATTGCCTTCAATATCGACAGATCGAATCAACGTTTGATTTGATTGCCAATTAGAGCTGTCGTTTGTAGCTGATATTCATTTCGTATTGTTTTATAGGTGAAGGTTGGAAGGATTTTTTAATGGATTGTCCTGTTTAAATGAAAATTGTAGAAATGAAGAGAAATGGAATCGTTTTTATTTAGCTTCACGCTGTATCCCGTATATTGTAGGATAGGCAGAGGGAACCTAGGGTTGTAGTGGAAGAAGCTGTCCGATGTCTCCGGTGTGCCACAAAAGATATTTTTTGTAGTAAGGTATACTGCACATTTCGTTCATCTATCTTTTACAATCTTTTAATTAACTTGCGGTGATAGTGTGTGTTAGTGTATGTGAAATTTTACAAATTCAATTTGACTAACTTTTTAATGTCCGATTGAGCTGAAATTTAGATTATAATTTCAGTTTTGATGACATTTAAATTACAGATGATCAATAATAATAATAACTCTTTATTGTACAACAATATTGTTGTTAATTCAAAATGACCGCTGTAACAAAACAGCAGTTTAAAATGGGTATCAAATGGAATGGCTTGAAGAAACCATGAAAAAACACCTCTAGAACGCTTGTTTTTTAAGAAATTTTAATTAATTAATTACTCTTAAGTATTTGGAACGTTAGATTTTGTATGAAATATTTTGTAAAAATGTGTAATTTTGTATGTTTTCTTTTGTGTTACAGGTATTATATTAATGTAAACGTAATACTCGTAGGTGAGCTATCTATAGTTAATACCGCATATGAAGGTAGGCAGAGAAAGTCTGGAGCCAAGACACTTAGAATATTTTCCCCACGAATTCAAGACATTGAATATATTGGGTGGCGGGAATCGACAGGGACTCCACACTCTGCTTTACCAAACAGGGAGATTGAAATAATACTCTACTAGTAGGAATTGATGAAATCAAACCCTGCTTATTTTTATTACTTACTTATACAAAAAAATATTTACTTCACGTTGTATTCCGCATATAGCAAGACAGGCAGGGGGAACCTAGAGTTAAGACGAGACATTGTGTATTGAATCATTGAATGAAGGTACTCAACGCCGCGTTTTCTCGAACGATACAGACAATCATTACATTTATATTTATATCTAAATGCATATTCTGCATTATTTAGACTATTCTACTCATTTTCTGTTCGCTTTTATTATATATACATCACAACGTCGTCGCGCGGCTGATATTTAAATTGAAACAGTAACCTTTTCTGAAATCCTTAGAGACTTCACTACTACAATGTCATGTGCGTGGTATGAAATAGATTATATTTAGTTTGACGTAAGGCCACAAGCCCATTTTTACGCGAAAACAAATTTGTGGCAGTAATGGAGCAAAGAATATTTGGTACGTTTTACTAAACATGGTTGTTATAAGTTAAAATGTCGAATGAAGCTGTCTTAGTATATATATATATATATATATATATATATATATATATATATATATATATATATATATATATATATATATATATATATATATATATATATTTATTATCCGGTTTCATGAAACAAAGGGTTTTGAAGAACGGTTTTACCTGCCGCCGAATTTTCTAACCGCACAGTACGTCACAAGCTAAAATATCATCCACACCACCTGGATACGTGGCAATCTACTACTGTGCAGTTTTGTAGGAACTTCCTTCCACGTGCCACGGAACTGTGGAATAGCATACCCGCGGCAGTGTTTCCAGGTCGATATGACATAGGTACCTTAAAAAAGCGCGGCTATCTCTACCTTAAAGGCTGGCAACGCACCTGTAGCTCCTCTGGGGTTGCGTGGGGTCGTAGGCGGCGGTCATCACTTACTATCAGGTGACCCGAACGTTCGTTTACCTTGTCCTTTTCCATAAAAAAAACCTACAATGCAATAAAGTAGGTATATCTTACGAATAAGTGTAGCTATTGAATTAGAATCGATTTCTGTAGACTGATGTCTCTATTTCTCGAATCTCTTTATCCAATTGAAAGCATCAATTTAAAAGGGTTAAGGATAACGACGTATCGATGTTTATCGGGAATTTTCTTTTCTATAACGAGCCTTTAGCATGAAAATTTTGTATGGAAATACATGTAGGAAAAGTGTTTGAACAGTTACTTTTTCTTTTTTGATTTAAGATTTATAGATCATTTGGTTGATTTCCGGGAAAAATTGTCATCCTAAATAACAAAAGTATTACTAGAATTGAGAAATAAAGTATTTTTTGTTTTTATTTTCACGTTGTTTACCGCATATAACAGGGTAGGCAAAGGGAACCTAGTGTTAAGATACTCGGTTCTTCACGCACTGCCTAATTTTGGAGACATTGAATTTTAATGCTTTTGTACACGTCTTTTTACCAGAAAATACTATATAGACATATCATGTATAAATGCTCATTTTTCTGTTATCAAAGATATAATGAATATCTTTATGAAAGATTTATTAAGAAACTCTTTCGTATTTAAAATATTTGTAAGTTAGTATCGCTATCCAGAGTTCACGCTACTTAAAGCAGCATACATAAATATTTGAAAGTTCTAGGAGGTGTAAAGTTAAAGAGATAAGCAGTACGGTGTTTAAAGCGTCAGAGTACTGTGAGTGTCCAAAACGCTCTCTCTGTCCACAGACGGAGAGGATATATTGATATTTTAGTTATTACGTTTTCTGGCCATCTATAGAAGATTGACAGAAATTTGCCCTAAAGTATTGAAAAAACGCTGATATTTATAGATAGACAAAAAGGAACTTATTTATATCGCATAGTTACAGTCGATCTGGTCGATCGGTCGATCTTCTGGTCGATTTCCAAGAGACGCGGGTTCGAGTCCCGCTACGTTCAAATTGTTATACGTTTTCTTAATAATTAAATAATAAGAACTGCCTTCGGAACCGGTGGCAACTTTATGTTCATTCGAATTCAAAAGTGATTGTAGTAAAAAAGTATATTAAAATAAATAATATTTTGAATCTTGAATTTCTATCCGCCACTTCTCACAAGTTAATTTAATATACCAAGAACATTATTATCACTAAATCCGTGTGTACGACAGCGTTACTGTGTGATAATGACGTTTATAGCATCTTATATCGTCGTGGTCGAATAGCTCATTAGTCGTGTTGGATTTAGTCTTTATAGGAGCTTCATTATATAGAGACAGCGTAGTGACAAATCTCTGATTTTTCCTTTTTTGGATAGTATTTATTTTGAATATAGTAGTGATTGTATGGAATGAGGTAACGTATGAAGATATTGAATGTTTGAAAAATTAAATCAATAAATCAGCTTCACGCTGTATCCCGCACATAGCAGGGTAGGCAGAGGGAACCTAGTGTTAAGACACTCCGTTCCCCACTTTCTGCCGAATTCTGGAGGCATTGCGTGTTGAGTGGCAGAACTCAACGCCGCGTCTAGCCTCGACACCAGAACGAAGAAATGGAAATATAAATTTAAGTAAATATTTCATCTCCTCGAGTGATCGAACCAACAATCAGTCGATTTTACACAGTACAGTCACACTTCGTGCCGCTGCGCCACGACTGGCCTCGAGTCGAGGTTGGGTGTTTGAGTTTTAAATAATTTTGTATGATTAATTATGAAAGAGATATGTTTATCCTAAACTCCATATATAAAGCTTTTCTGTTACTGAATGACTGAGAGACAATGCATTGACAAAATTACTTCGAAAGTAACTTTGTCGTAAGTAAAAGACTTAGAAAGTTGAAATTTGTTATGTAGGCAGATTGTGGAGTATAGGAGACCATTAAGAGATTTCGTAAAATTTATAATAACACGGCATTTTACTAAACAAAATTGAAGGCGACGGCCAGAAGGATATCCCATCCAAATGTATATATAGACCAGTGATTCTCAACCATTTTTTTGTTGCGGCACATATTTAACGATTTCAATATTTGGCGGCACACAAAGAAAAAAAATAACAATAAAGATATAAAAAAAATTAAATCAAAATTAAATCAACTTCACGCTGTATCCCGCACACAGCAGGGTAGACAGAGGGAACCTAGTGTTAAGACACTCCGTTCCCCACTTTCTGCCGATTTCTGGAGGCATTGCGTGTTGAGTGGCAGAACTCAACGCCGCGCTTTACCTCGACACCAGAGCGAAGAAATGGAAATATAAATTTAAGTAAATATTTCATCTCCTCGAGTGGGGATCGAACCCACAACCAGTCGGTTTTACAGTCACACCTCGTGCCACTGCGCCACCACTGGCCTCTCAATAAAGATATAATTTAATAATATTAACATTATTATATATTTGCAAAATTTGGCGGCACACAAAAGTGCCGCGGCACAGTGGTTGAGAATCACTGATATAGACTATTGCATACTAAGGAAATAAAAATATATTTTATTCAGAAAACTTCTCTTAGTGTTAGAAAATTTCTTTTGCAATATTTTAATAAATTTTACAATAGAAATATCGTTATAGACCCACTATATTTGTTCTCATATCTTGAATTATATTTTTTTATTATTTTTAATTCAGAAGGTCCCACAAGTGAAATGGCTACATTACATTTAAATTATTTTTGTATTTCAACTCAATAGACTCACCAGGAACAACAACTATTAAGCTAAAATATTTAATATTTGCATTTCCTCGCTTTCGCAACGAGGCAAAGCGCGGCGTTGAGCTCCGCATCTCAACAAATACTTGACAAATTTAAGCATTTATCCGTAGATAGCTTCACCTGTGGGAGCTGTCTACTAATAAATGCTTTATAAAGTAAACGTAATTGATCCCCCATTCCGCTTAATTTGCTCAGAATGAAATGAATAATTCATTTATTTTAAGCCCTGTTTATCCTTTTAGCTCCTTGCATTTTCAGCTGTCAAGTATTTGTTTTGCCGTCTTATTCATACCTAACATCCTGCTTTTGCTTCAGTGTACCTAAACTTTGTGTTTTGTGCAAAGATGATGATAAAGTAAGACCAGTTTAGAATATAATATGCTTAAGGTTAATATTTATAGATATTTAACAGCAACCTATAGCATCTGACTGTAAACGCATGGTGGCGGGTTCGATTACTTTAATTTCGTCGGAGTACAGTATTTTAATGTTCGACTCACTCTGCTCCAATCTGTACGCCAGAAGTAATTTAATCTTAAGTCACTCCGTTCTCCAATCTCGGTCGAATTTTCGAGACGTTGCGTGTCTAGTGACGGAATTCTACGCCGCGCTTTGTCTAGTTATCAGACCGAAGAAATGAAATTACTAAATAATTAATTTACCGCGTGTGAATCAAACCAACAACCATCCCGTTGACAGTCACGTGTTGTGCCATTACGCCACGACAGCATCTCTCTGCCTATCCTGCTATATGCGGGATACAGCGTGAAAAAGAAAAATCTTTTTAATAAAACTATATTAACAGTTCATTCAGCATATTTGCCACGAAATCCCAAGACTATACTAATATTTAATTACATTAGGGCCAGTCAATCATTAATAATCCAGTCTTCATACCTTTCCCAATTAAGTTCAGCTCGTCTCATATTGTTTTCTGGAGGATTTTTTGCGAATTCATTATTCAAGGATAGAACGAGGTTGATGGAAAAATTCACGTTTACTCGAGTCCTGTAGAGTGAGAAAATTGTGGTCGTGATATATTAAGGTGTATGAAAATGTGCTGAAGGAAAAGTGTGTTTTCTTAGTTGATTTTGATTATAATGTACTTTTCTTATTTTCTTTAGTTTCACGTTGTATCCCGCACATACGGGGTCGGCAGAGGGAACCTGGGTTAAAGCATTCTTTTTCCATTAAGACATTTTCGTTGGCCGCATTCCGCCCAATTCTGGAGGCATTGCGTGTTGAGATGCGGAGTTCAACGCTGTTCTTTGCCTCGTTCCGCGAGCGAAAATATGAAAATATTAAATATTTTAAATCAATAGTTCGCGCTGAGTCTATGGAGTTAAAATATAAAAATAATTTAAATGTAAGAATTTCCCACAGTGGGAATCAAACTTACAATGATTGGCGCCATACCTTATAACGGTTTCAAAATTTGTCTAAAAGTTCTCCTTTTGATGTTATTTTTTGTTTTGGATTTTATACTTGTTTTACTATTATCCAATTACATTTTTGATATTTTTACAATTATCACCTAATATCACTTTCAATACACAATTTATATATCTTAAACGGTATCTTAGAATGTCGGGTTCAAATAAGGCGATATAAAATTATTTATTAGTTTTATGAAAAATGTTAAATTTTCCGCCGGTCGCAGGGGCACAGTGTGACTGTAAACGCGACTGGTTGTGGGTTCGATCCCCACTCGAGGAGATGAAATATTTATTTAAATTTATATTTCCATTTCTTTGCTCTGGTGTCGAGGCAAAGCGCGGCGATGAGTTCCGCCTCTCAGCACGCAATTCCTAAAGAATTTGGCGGAAAGTGGGGAACGGAGCATCTTAACACTAGTTCCATCAGCGTACCCTGCTGTGTGACTGCTGTGTGTGTGCAGGATACAGCGTCAAACTGATTTGATTTGTTTTTTTTTTTATATTTTCTAAAAGAATTAAATTTTTGAAGTTAATTTAGATAATTCAATTCTTCTAAAATCGTAGACACTATAATTAATATTTCATAAAACACCTTATTAATAACGACCGTTATTATTAGGCTTAGGTTTTAATAAATTGGTCTAATAAAAAATATCTTCAAAGAGAAAAGCGAGGTAATTTGTATTTGTTGGAATAAGACGCCTCACTCGGGCGTCATCTAAAATTTTATGTTGCCGATTTTTCATATTGATTATGTGGTGACTGGTGAGTTATACACTTTTTAGGATTCTGTAATTCCGTCAAAAGAAAAAATAAACAGAACTCTTATATGATCATTTTCTGTTTGTTTATCTGTCTGTCCTACGGTGTGTGTATCCCAAGAACGCGTGGAGGTATCAAGCTGAAATTAATATCAAATACACAGATCTATAGTCTCTTGGAGCACAGAACTCGATCCAAAGATACGGGCGTTTAGACTCTTTTACTCCGCATATTGTATAAAGTTTGCATATGCATGCGCCTACAAATTCCAAGTTATCAGTTTTATATAAACGAGTCCTACTTCCACTACCCGTCTAATGTTATACCTTTTACCTTATATCTTAACTGAAAATTGAGTTGTTAACTTTTTCCTTATCGATATAACGATAGTTTTAGAGTGACCTCTATATACCGTAGTCGTAGACCTTGTAGTCATAAAATAACATATTTTTTATAACTACAACAGATATTTCCAAAAAAAAAAATTAATTATAAAATATTTTAAGAATTCAATTCTAATTCGATTATGTTACAAATATTGAGAACGAATATAAATTAAATATTGTCTAGGCATGTGCTTGGAAAGAATTTCCCTATAATTCTTTAGAAATCCTGTAAAGAAATAGATTTTTTTTAGTAAATTGGTACCTACATATACATACATATTTTATGTTACCCACACTTCCTATCCTACCTATCTTAAGTATATGTCAAATTCAAACTTAAAATTCGCCAGCATTTTCGCCTCTGGCTTTTATGACAGTCACTCAGTAAAGTAATAGTTTGTTATACCCTTATATATATAGATAAATAAAAGGAAAAATTATATCCTTGTAAAACAACAATTTATTATAAATTATAAATGAAACAAAATAGTAAATTTACAATAGTACGTTCGCATAAAAGCTGGAATCTACCACCGTACCAGGAACAGGCTTCCTTAAATAAATGATATGTTATTGATACTTGTACCTTTTGATTGATGGTTGGTGTACATTAGCCGCGTTATACGGCGCCGGTTTATTTCAAAGTAAAAATACGAAAATAAACTTTTATGTACATTTATAGAAGTTGGTTTAGATGGTTGCACTGGTTTTGGTCATTCTGTTCGAATTATATAGAGGTTCACGCTTTTCATGCCTTTTAGGCACGAGGCAGAGACAACTTAGTGTAAAGATATTCCTTTTTTTAATGGTGAATAGAAAATATCTGAAATCTGGAATTATTTTCGTTTCCTCGCTCTGGTAAAAAGACAAAACGCAACGTTCCATTCCGCCACTCAACACGCAATGTCTCGAATATTGGGCGGCGCACGTGGAACGCAGTTCTAGCACTATACACTCAGCCTATCCCGACGTATGCGGGATACAGTGTAAGGTTAAAAGAAATAGCAGAAATAGTCGTCTTTTATTTCTAAAGTTATATAGAGACAACTTGAAACTACCCTCGTATTTTGTATAACACAGTGAGAACTCTTCTGCGGCCCTTAGATAGGCGCTACATTATTTATTACGGTCACGCTGTAGTGTTACACTTGTGTCAAAATGTACGCAGAAAGCTAAGCTTGTTCAGGTTATGCAGAATATTTTGAGAAATGGCTTCTGCTTCAACTTTTTAGATAAATCCAAAAAATTGTTTTAGTGATTCTTACATTATTTTATATATTCATTTTTTTTATTTAGCATAGTTAACTAAACAAACACACATAAAAAAGATTCTATTCACAATATATAATTATGTATTATGTTATATTTTAAGCTATAAATATATTTAAGTGATATTTAATCCGAGCGAGTAGTTAGCCCAAATAAACTCTTCAGCTTCGTAATAGGTCTATATAATACAAAATATTGTTATATCCTGCTTACAACTACTAAACACAGTTTATTATTAACTGATATAATCAATACATAAGAGCAATTATTTATAGGATAATATTGATTTGCCGTCGTCGTAGTCCAGGATGTGACTGCCACAAGCGTGCGACTGACTAGTAGCGGGACGATTCTTCTCGGGGGAATAAAATATTTTTTTTAGGATTCCGTACCATTTAAAGAAAAAGGAAACCATTATAAGATCACTTTGTTGTCTGTCTGTCAAAAGCTTTATCTCAGGAACGCTTTCAGATACCGAGTTGAAATTCAAACCATGTACTTAAATATACGGCCCCATGATTTCCAGAAAAAAAAACGTATTCCTACATTTACTTTAAAAAAGATGTAAGTTTATATCGCACAAAACACGTTTTTCGACAATATAAAGGGAATCTAAATGAATATACCATAATAAATAAATATATATAATATTTTCGGTTGACCTACAATTATGAAATTTGATAGCTAGCATCTGCAGATAGTATTATTTCAGGAAAAGCGAAAACTGTACATTTGTGGCTAAAATCCAAAAAAACAATAGCTTTAAAAGGGGGGCAAAATTTGGTATTAAAGCCGCCAGTTCAAGTGAGGTATAAGTAAAAGAGCTCTGGCTAAGCTAAGCTTGAATTTCAAAAACAGCTCGTGACCTCCAGTTTTTGTACGGTACTCTCGGTGGGCGAGCCCGACTCGCGCTTGTCTGGTTTTTCACCGCTTTCTTACGTTAACTCTGTTAGCGTGGCATTGAGTTTTGCCTCTTAACACTCAATGTGTCAAGAATTTGGTGGTAAAAACGGAAATGTTTTAATGGAGAAATGTTTAAACGAAGTGTCTTAATACTAGGTTCCTAAGTCCTGCTGTAAGATCTTCTAATCTTTGATCTGCATAATTAAGTAGACTGATATAAAATAACATTTTAATACTGAATTTGAGATACCGTCGGGGCGCAACAAAACAGCCACTAAACGCGACAATTGTGGGTTCGATTCCCATTCGGAAGAATGAGTTACTTTAGTTTATACGCTTTGGAAACAAGACAAAGTGCGGTGTTGAGTGGCGCCTCGCAACACACTATTTGGCTTGATTTCTTTTAAAAAAGTGAAGAACTGAGTATGTTTAGACTAGTAAAATAAATAAATAAATAAGTAGAGAAAATGATCTCTAAGATTTATTTAGCCGTCTACACTTGAATTAGTGGTTATGTTAGTCACCAAAAGGATTAAAGCGTCTCGTGCAGAAATAGCTGGTTAATAGTCTAAGAGACGATCGGTATTAATAAAGTTAATTGATTCTTTAGCATTGGAATGCTTTGTATGTCCAAAGCAATATAATCGTAAATTTAAGTTTATACATTAAAAAAAAACAATGTTGTTGCGTCATAGCGAATCTCTTTTAAAATACTGCGACAAGTTATATAGGCTAATAAATAAGATTTACTTAAAATATTATATTGTTTATATTTTGATGACAATAATTTTTTTTTTTTTGATTTATTTTATTTTTTAATATTATAAAGAAGCCAATTATGAAGCTACAACATTTTTAACGTTACTTTTTTACCTTCCTATTAGTGCCCTTATTAATAACTATTATTTAATAAGAATATTTTTAAACAAAAAATATAAGATTAAAATAATTTTGTGTTAATTATTAAATTATTCATAAAAAGTTTAAAGTTTTGCCCTTCTATTTTATTATATACATTATATTTTACCATCCGCCACTTACTCTATCTTACAAAGTTTAAACCGCAGCGGATGTATGGGTAATTCGTAAAACACTTGTTTTCTTAAGTTCAAGTTTCTGTAGACTTTGTTGTTTTAATGAATGAGCTCTTCACATACTTGGAACTGAGATGGAGATTCTTTTGTTTGAATTTAATTCAAAACTATAAATAAGATAACTGTTACGCCTTTAGGATTTTTGATGGCTGTGAATTCGAAACTGTGTAGAAATGATGTACGTGAACAGGCATCTAAGTATTTTTTTTATTTTTTTTATATGTATAATACCAAATACTTATACGACATTAATCAGGCTCAAGAATTTAATAATATATACTATTTTTAAATTAAGAAAATCAAAGACATCATTAACTATATTTTTATATAGTCTTCAGACATTAATTAATCTATATAATTTTCTAAAGTATAAACTGATTGATATAATCATCATAAATATATAATTTTTATTTATTTAAAAATAAAATTATGTTGTAAACATTAAAATACTATAAACAATCAATGTTTATAGTATTTTAATGTTTACAAAAGCGAAAGAAAATGAGCGACGTTGAGTTCCGCCCTTCGATACACAATGCCTCGAAAACATGGCGTGCGTGGGCTGTGGAGTGTCTTAACACTTTTTCTGCCTACACTTCTATTTACGGAATACAGCGTGATAGAAAAAAAAAGAATACAATTAATATTCTCTAGGACAAGATTTGAACCCACAACCATTGAATACAATTTACTAACAGATATTACAATAACAAATATTCTTCTTCATACCATATTTCATAATGTAAGAGCAAAATTCCAGACGGTTTTTGTTCGCACGAAAGCATTTAAGATCACTTTTAAAATTTAATTAAACGTCTATCAGTCTCGTCACAGAGATTAAAGCTTAACGAAATGGGTTTACGAATAACTCTTTGCAACGCATGTATGTTACGTACCTATGTATATATCTCCTAACGAGGGTTAAAAGTTTTAAAATGAATCAAAGTGTAAAAAATTTTATTTTTTTTAAAATAAAAATATCTATTTGCAAAATTTTCCCTCATAGTAGGGTAGGTTGAAGAAACCTATTGATAAAAAGCTCCGTTCTAAACTTTCCGCCATTCCAATTTTAAAGGTATTAATTACCAAAGCGAGGAAATAAAAATAATTTAAATAGAATCATTTACCCGAGTGGATATCGAACACACAACCATTGCTAGATGCTGTTTACAACTGGACGCTGTACGTATGTAGCACGACTTAAAAAAATAATACTGTACTGTTGTTCTAAGCGTTCTAATCACTTCGTTTCACTTCAGATATTGAAATTTAAAAAATAATCTGATAGTATCTGTTTTGAATTAACGAAGTCTAGACAAGGCAAATAAGGGAACCGAGCAAATAGTCTACAGCAACATAAAAGGGTTACCCTATAATTGATACTCCCAACAGTTTACGCCGCGTCCTCGTATTGAAAGTAAATTGCCTATTATATAAGAACTTACAATTACTTAGGAATTCAATCATGTGAAGAAAGTGTCTCAACAACTTAGTTAACTTTAATAGAATATGATCTTGAGATGAGATATCTTGAGGTAGAGTAGCTTGTGTGTTTTTAGCTTCACGCAGTATTTTGCACATAGTAGAGTAGACGGAAGGAACCGGGGAACGAAGTGTCTTAACACTTTAAGACACTTCGTTCCATTAACGCCCAATATTAATAACCTATCTCCAACGTCAATCTTCGATTGTTCGAGGCGGAAAGTATCTTGTGTCTCAACTTAAAAAAATATGTATAAAATATATATCTGAAACAGATATGCTTAATTAAAAATGTTTAAAGAAAAGATGTAAAATTTTTAATATTTTTTTTTAGCGGGACTCTAACCCATCGAAAAAATCAATATGGAACAGGAAAGCCATCATTTTTAATAGAAAAATGGAGGAGTCAGTACTTTACATATAATATATGTATATAAATATACCTAAAGCCACATTATAAAATGAATGTTAACGCTGAACAACATAGTACGTTCCACAGGTTCCATTATGTAGGCGCTGATTAGAGAGCATATTCTAGTTGTAAAGCTCTTCTATAAAGCTCGGCATAACTATAGTAAAATGCTTTATATAACTATGGAATTGAGTGGAAATGAAAATATGGTTTATAGCTATAAATAATTATTTGATCATTGGGTCAAATCAAAAAGACTTGCTGTGGCTCCGATTTCCGCTCGGTGTTATTTGTGTTATTATTATTATTTATGTTATAAGTGTTATTCCACACTTAAGAAAGTAAAATACATTTTTAGAAAAGGTATAAAAATTTTAACGTAGCGGGATTTGAACCCGCGCCTTTTGCTTTTTTTGGAAACAGTCAAATTACAACTTCCCAAGAACGGTTTCCAAGAGGAGCGGGTTCAAACCCCGCTACGTTCAAATTTTTATACATTTTCTGAAAAGTAACTTTTTAGGGTTTCACATCTAAAGGATAAAACGGGATCCTATTACTAAGACTCCTCTGTCCGTTTATCCTTCGGTCACCAGGCTGTATTTCATGAACCGCGATAGTCATAGACAGTTAAAATTTTTACAGGTGTATTTCGGTTGCCGCTATAGCAACAAGTACTAAAAAGCATAATAATAATATTTATGTGGAGCTCCCATATAACAAACGTAAAGAAATATGGTATAGAACTAAATATTCTAATGAAACTAAATACGCTAACATTATCAGAAATTCACACCAGTCCGTAACAAGCAGTCTGTCTGTAATATTACTCTTTAGCAACTAAGTCATAAGTCTCTAATACAATATTGACTCGGAATAAACGGTTTAAGTTCTTTTAAAGGAACTCTTTGCTTTTACAAAGCCAGTTGAAGCTTTCTCAAAGGTCCATTATGAAGAATGAACATTAAACAACAGAGGGCTTATTACTATTACGCCGCGCTTTGCTTTGTACCAGAGCGAGGAAATGGAATTATTTAATTTCCCCGAGTGGTAATCGAACCCACGACTGTCGCGCTTAAAGTCAAACGCTTATACCTCTGTATCACGACGGTGTCAAGTAAATGTATATAATATAAATATATATTTCATACCTATCTTTCTCAGTGAAGTCTTGACCTCCATTACGAGAACGGTATCGCGTGTAATGGCCAATTTTTTCACCAGATCTGCTTTATTAGGCAATAATGACTTCTCCAATATCCGTTATGAGGGGTTTGTTCATTTAGCTTAAAGGTTCGACCCGATGTAATGGGACCCAAAATATTATTTAAATATTTTTTTAAATTGTAGCTTTTTCTCGCGTGCCAAGGAGGAGCGGAACCTAGTAGTTAGACACTTCGTTCCTCTTTTTCTATTTTAGAGACACTGTTTGTTGAGTGGCGAAACTTAACGCCGCGCGTTGTCTTTCTCCTAGTGGAAAACAAACCCACAACGGCCTCTAAATATATTATTTTTATAAATCACTATATTTCCAAACAAAACCTCCAATAAAAAAGCTCAGTTACAGTCTTATATTACATACAAAAACTGAAAACAAAACGCTTACCTCCACAGTCATTAAATATCAATCACAATGAACAATACACGCTATTGTTCAATATCGAAAATACTAAAAGGAAACGGGCTGATAAAAAAATCGGAAATCGCCTCCGCTACTCAATTTAGATATTCCTTGTAATAAACACTTGTATTTTTATCCGCTCCGTTCCCATTAAGACACTTTGGTTGCCGACTTTCCGTCGGATTGTAGAGGCATAACGTGTTAGCAGAACTCAACTCCTCGTTACTAGAGCGAGGAGCTTTTAATATAACCCACAACCGACCACGTTTTTCAGTCGTACATATGCCGTTGCACCATGACTGGTCTATCAACTCTTAGTGTCTTGAACTGAGGTCGAAAATAGAGAACGGACATTTGACACTATATTCTCTTTGCGATTTGCTGCAAGTCCCAATGATGACAGACGGTAAATTAATGCAGTATATCAAAAGTCATAAGAACTTGCGACAGGCAACTAGCATATACTAGATCACAAAATCCTTAGTTCTCTAACTCTGTAGTATTTTTTTTAGTTAACAAGATAATTCCTATAAATATCCACAAAGTGTCTTACAGTTTTAACAACATGTACATACATTACTTAGTGTCTTCGCAAAAGATAGATGGGAGCTCCAGCGAAGCTTTCAATCTAAAGTTTCTTTTCATTATTCCTAGTAGCACAGCAGAATCTGTGACACTAAGCTTTTAGAACTAAACTAAAGCCTTGAAATTTTAAACAAGATTGAACTATTCTCTTTCTTTTTAGTTTCATGCTGTATTCCGCATACACCAGGATATGCAGAGAAAACCTAGTGTCAAGACACTCAGGTCCTCACTTTCCAATTAATTTTCGGGACATTGCGGAGTGACTCAGGGAACTGAATACCCTGCTTTAATTAATTACAGGAGCTAAGAATTCTTTTTGCAAATCTCTATATATAATAAAAGGATAGAAAAGTCAATTCTGTACATGAAAGATATAAAAAAAATAAAAATCAGGTCGGTTGATATGTCGATTATAGAACCTAAAAAATCACTCAGCAGAATTCTTGTCTGTCTGTCTGTCTGTCCGTCTGTCTGTCTGTCTGTCTGTCTGTCTGTCGGATTGTTTGTTCGTCAATCACGCAAAAACTACCAGACAGAAATTGATGATTTTTTGCATGGTAGTAGCCTAGGGTCCCAAGGTACATTTTTTTTGGGTTTTATTCCGAATTTCATTATAGTTTTCTTTAAAAAAAATAAAAACTGAAAAATGTAAATTACTTAAAATACCGATAACTACTGTATGGAATTCAATTATTTTTAGTATGGTAATAGTTCAAAGCCTAATGCAATTTATACAATAGTTTTTATCATGGAGTATAAAGAAATTTTACCAGAAAAAATAACATAATTATATTTTTTAATAAAAAAAATCGACTTCTTCAATTTCAACCGGATTTCATACTCTGAACTTAACCAAACTATCCTTTATGTGTACCCTTTCTAATAAAAAAAGAATCATTAAAATCGGTTGAGTTGATCTTTAGATATTCGTCCATTTGTCGCGCACATACATAATGTAAATTGGAGATTTATATGATTTTCTCATAGATACCATTGTCAGAAATGAACTAAATTAAAATAGGACTATACGGGACGCACTAGCTTCCAAATAAAAAAAGAATCATCTAAATCGGTCAACACAGTCAAAAGTTCTGAGGTAACAAGTATAAAAAATACAGTCGAATTGATGAGCTCCTCTTTTAAGAAGTCGGTTAATAGAAATTTGACATAATTGAATTACGATTATGGTATTTAACCGCAATTTAAAAGAAGAAAGTAAATTGAGGCCGTTCGTGGCACAGGGGCACAAAGCATAAATTGGTTGTGGGTTCTATTCCCACTTGAGGAAATTAAATATTTAATTAAATTGATATTTTCATTTCATCGCTCTGGTGTCGAGGCAAAGCGTGGCGTTGAGTTTCACTACTCAGCACGCAATGCCTACAGAATTCCGCGGAAAGTAGGGAACAGAGTGTATTAACACTAGGTTCCCTCTACCTACCCTGCTGTGTGCGGGATACAGCGTGAAGCTGAAAAAAGAAGTACAATTAATAGTTGTTTAGTCTACCATAATTATTATTTTAAACGTCAACGTTGGTGACATTAACAAAAATAATAAAGTAGGTATATTTGTCGGGACTAGCTCAAATGGCGATGTCTACAATAAAAAGTATATGTATTTGGAAAGTAAATTCTGATTGTGAGTTCATAGTTTATAAAAGTTTATATTGTGTTTAGATGACGAGGTAATGTCAATACATTTTAATCATTGACAAGTACGTTGCATTCATTTACAGTAGATATATTTCTCAAGAGAACTTTCTCAAGACTTTATATATAAAAAAAATACATTAAATAATCATGTTAAGGAAGTATCAAATATATTTAATGAATTAAACTTAATGTCATCTTATGTTATCTGTTAAAATAGCGTGAAGTTGATTAAACTTAATGTTATATTCAAAACAAATGAATTGTATGTAAATTTATTAATACGTTTCAAGTATAAAAAGAAAGAAAAAATGCAATATAATTGCGTTTCTTCTTTTCTTTCCAATTTTTTATATTTTTATTATTTATATCGATATATCAGGGACGTAAATGGGGGAACAGAGCCATGCCATCTTAGTACAAAGTAACCTCTAAAATATATATTAACGTGTTATAGTTAAAGAATAAAAAGGATGTGTGATTCCTCTGTAGAATATATTATTCTACATTATATCATACAAACAGGTTTAAACAGTGCATATGAAGGTATCCTCCTGTAGTATAACTATTTTCAATTACTATCAACACTACAATGTCAATACTATTTGGTATTATAGTGTAATTTTAAACATTTTGATTATTTTCCCGCCATTATGATGAAAAAATAATTTATGTACTATAAGAATATTGGTAGTTTTTCAAAAGGCATAAGAATTAAAAATTGCCTAAAATATTCTTTCTTCGCAAGTGTTGTAATAACTATTGGTATCTTTTAACCAAAAAATCACTAGAAATATTAAATATGCTCAATTATACAGAGTTTTTTTGTCAGTACCACTTTAAATAAAACCACAGTTTTAACTACTCTATTAAAGCCTATACAATAATTAAAAAAAACCCAAAAATTAAAAAGATATTTTTTCAAACAAAATAAATAATAAAATTATCGCTGTAAAATAAAATACAATTTGTCAAGAACGACACACATAAACCTATCAAAGGGAAACCGCCGCAACTTTCTGAAATCGAGTCGTAGGTATTGGCGGCAACGTTTGGTTTTAGTAGTAATTTTTGTAGTAGTATGTGTTATTGGTATCTATGCGTAACTGCGTTACACCAAATATAGATATGACTAAACATCGTGAAATGAAAAAAAAAACCTACGTCTACACTGTTGCTTAAATTCTTTAGATATGGATTTAAAATATTTTACCTATATGCTATTTCCGTAAAAGGAGCGCTGACGCTTCTCTTCTCTTCTTTGTTAAAGGCCGTCGCGGCACAGGGGCACAAAGTTGGGGCTGTAACGCGACTGGTGTGGGTCCGATCCCCACTTGGAGGATTGAATTATAATTTAATAATATTTTCATTTCGTTTAATAATATTTTCATTTCGCACATCAGTCACACATTATACGCAATATCTTAACACAAAGTTGCCCTGCTAAAGGCGGGATAAAGCGTGGATCTGGTTTTAACTTTGTGTGAAACGATTGAAATAAAATCCAGTCCAGTTGAGGCCAGTCGTGGCGCAGCGGCACGAAGTGTGACTGTAAAAATTGGTTGTGGGTTCGATCCCCACTCGAGGAGATGAAATATTTACTTAAATTTATATTACCATTTCTTCGCTCTGATGTCGAGGTAAAGCGTGGCGTTGAGTTCTGCCACTCAACACGCAATGCTTCCAGAATCCGGCAGAAAGTGGGGAACGGAGTGTCTTAATACTAGGTTTCCTCTGTGACGACGTGAAGCTGATTAAAATAAAACTAATACTAAATATTTAAGGGCAGATTGCCAAATTACAAACTGAGATTATCGTGAAGAAACGCACAGACAAACAGACCAACTGACCAATGCTATTACATCGTTAAATGTAATGTCTTCCATGTACAGACACCGATGAGTTAGGATTTTATTGTAAGTATCGATAAGTTGTGTTTTTTTTTCCATACATTTAATTGAAGATTCTTATGGGAGGTACGAAAATGCGACCTAAAGAATTTATTAAAACTTTAGGTCGCATTTTCGTATCGTTTTCTTTTCGTATCATTTTCGTTTTCTCATTAAAAATCTTCATTGCGCTGCAAACATACATAATAGGTATATCAAAACACGAACATAATTCAGTGTGTTAATTAAATAATTCTGTGGTTTAAGCGGGCGAAGCCGCGAGCGGGTCGCTAGTCGAATATAAAACTGTCTAACTCAACTTAAAATTTCTTCTGTCTTTCTTCAGTATTTAATGACGTATGTAATTGCACTTTTTTTTTAAAAATAAGTTAAATAAGTCAACGTATGCGGACAGACTGTACACAAACTTTACGTTACTGGAATATTTCAAAAACTGGAAATATGTCATTATTGCACCGAATATGTGATATTAATATTCTACTGAGTGAGAATTGAACTTCTACTCGCTGTTTAAACAATCATAACATAACAACTGTGCCACTATTATATTCAAAATAGGTACACATGTTGATAAAAAAGAGAACTCAAAACAAATAACGCTTTGTACCAACTTTATATAAACCACGGTCGCATTGGAGAGTGTTTTAGTAGAAAAATACGCATCCACGGCGAATATATGACGCGTGAGAGCTCGGTCTAGTTCGAAACGTCCCATTTTGCCTCTGCTGTACACGTTTGGTGGAACTTCGTTACTTTATGTACTGCCCAGTGCATGCCAACAGTCTGTGTACAGACCGTCAAATTTAAAAAAGGAACGTCTTTCCACTAAATTTGCCTGTTTTAATTTGGAAAAGACAGTAAATATTGCCCTTCACTGCTGTACGTGTAAAGAAATTATTGCAGACTTGGCTGATTGCACTTGGACAGTCGATCGAGTGATCAGTGTTCCAATTGACTTTGTATGGCGACGATCGCTCGCTATGTATGAAACGACACGTCCGCTCTGTAACGAGTTAGAGACACTTGTGCACTAGTCGTTCGATAGATCAGATCGTCGCTACAAAATAAATTAAACGATGTGATAATATTTTCAATATTTACTATTATTTTTTTAAGTTTCTCTTATAAAATTTACAAATGCGAAGGACTTATGAGTTATAAGAACGAATCTTATTATTGAACTTAAAAAATATATATATATATAACATGGATTTTCGACTTATTATAAATCTTACCATTCGAAACCACATTACTTTAAAATTTTATTGGGGAGTTCCTATACTGACGTCAGAACCAATTTGTTGGACAAAACGTGCATATTTTTTAATCAGAGAGAACGGAGCGCCAATCGCCACGCTCTAATAATGAATAGAATATAACCATTAACAAAAAAAATATTAAACCAAGTGGAAATCGAACCCACAACCGTTATTTTTAAAGTCAGGCCGATGCGCTACAAACGCGAATACATTGAATAGAGAGATACACGAAAACAAAAAAAGTATTACTTCTTCTATCTCTCCTAATAATCTATAACTAATTATCGGTAAGTAGCTATAAACATCTCGGGTAATACAGTTAAAGCTTGTCGGTCTACAGACAAAGCTTGGTCGTGAATTGCTCATTAACCCATTACCTTGATTAATTGTGTGCCGTACAAAAGGTATATCCACAATAAAATATCGTTTTTTTTATTATAAAAGGTTTTTAGATTTTTGCCGTTTCGTTTTATATTACAGTGATTGTTTTTGCTATAATACAAATATTTGCTTTGAGCTTACTCTGTTTTGTTCTTTTTTTAATATAGCTATTATACAATTGGTGGATAAGAACATTTTATTATAGAAGAATAGGCTTGATATTAAAAACAAATAGAATAAGTGGTAACGAAAAGAGATTTACACTGTGTTTTGTATATAACAGGCAGGGGGTACCTAGTGTTAGACACTCCATTCCACGAAGAGAGGGAATAGTAGTTTTAATAGAATTTTCCAGACGTTCCTAGTTTCAAACGGAAATCAACGCCGCGCTTTATCGTGTTATAAGAGCAAGGAAAAAAAAACATTCTCAAACCACAGAATGGAACACACACCGCTTCTACAATCAGGCACTGTGATGATCCAAAAAAAATATAATATTTCTCCCTTCTGCACGTGAAAATGGATAAGGAAATGAATAAATAAGAACAGTGTTTTTACTAGTGTCCAACCGAAACAAGTTTTTCCAACAAAGCCGAATCAATAGTACTCTATTAAAAAAAAATACAAAATCATTATTTTTCATTTATAAATGAAGAAAAAATAATGTAGTTTCAGTAAATAAAATTAATATAAAAATATAGCAAAAACAAATAATATTGACCCCGACGTGATTTGAACACGCAACCTTCTGATCTGGAGTCAGACGCGCTACCGTTGCGCCACGGAGTCACGGACTCAACTTGTGAATTTTAGGATCACGAATGTTAGGATCCTACATTCAGTGGAGCAGACAGAAATAACTTACGGTCAAAACAATACATTCTCCATTTCTCTTTACTTATGAATTCAAAATATTTCATGTTAAGAGGCGAAAGTTAAAATCTATAGGTACTAACATTATAAAGTTGGAGAGTTGGTTTGATTGAACGCGCTCATCTCTGGAACTACTTGTTGGAATTGAAAACTATTTTTGTATTAAATAATTTATTTATCAAAAAAGGTAGAGACTACAATATTTATATTACATTAATAATTTCGATCTAACTTACTTATTTCTATTTGATCAAGCTGGTGAAGCCATAGGTAAATAGAAAACTATTTTTCTAACAATTTCCATTAAAATAACATTTTGATTATAATTTTTCAATACAATATTTTTATTTGTTTCAGGTACAACCTCTGCCCTTCAGCCTTCGAAATACCCTTGGAATATACTGTGGTTGTAAATACAATAACATTTTAAAGCTTTCTTAGTATTATTAAAATATTGATACCAGTTATCGAGGCCGTCTGGCTGTAAAAGTGACGGTTGTGTGTTCGTTCCCACTCGGTGGAATTAAATATTTTGATTTCTTTGCTCTGGTAACAAGAGTAAGTGAGTCTAGTGCTATTTATCGCGAAAATTGAGTGACCAAAGAGGAACGGAGTCTATTAACAGTAGATTCCATCTACCTACTCTGATATATGCGAGATACAACAATATAACTAAAAAACAATATCAGATATTTAAGTTTTGGGGTCGAATGGACATAGAAACTCAGTTTCATGATTTTTTACCTATTTTAGGCAATTTTTTAATGATATTATGATTTTTAATGATAATATAAATCATATTTATAAAATTGTTATAATAAATACCTACAGTTCCTGGCTTCGACTACAATAAGATAGTATTAATTTATTATACACTAACACTATCTTAATCTTTCTCCTAAAATGCAAGGAATCGCACACCCATGCAAATATAAACACTTTTAGAAATCAAACCAAATATTCGCTCCTTTAATTTTAAACACAACCTTAGTCAGTGATAAGTTACTATGAATATTCATTTTAGTGCAACTCCTTGCATAATTAAAAATGTTAAATATTTAAAAACACTTGAATTCTAATACGTTTTTTTTTTATCTTTGAAAATCTTTTGTTCTATCTGTACTACTGGTTTTAAATGCGATGGTTGTGAGTTCAATGTCCACTACAGGAACTGCCAGATTTCATTTAAAAATAAATAAATAAATCAGCTTCACGCTGTATCTCGCATATAAAGCAGGTAGAAGAAACGCAATGTTAAAACACTCCGTTCCTCACTTTTCGCCGATTTTTTTTGGACCTTGGTGCCAGACCAAAAAAATTAAAATATTAATAAAGAATAATTCATTCCCCCGAGTGGGGATCGAACCCGCAATCATCGCGTTACAGTTATACCTTTGTGCCCCTGCCTCAATATATTTTATATATAATTAAAATTATTTATAAAATATATTATTATTTTTGATGTAGTAAATTAATGCGCGGCGTCGAGTTCCGCTACTTAACCATATACTAACCAAAAACGGGTGTAATCCTTATAACAATAGGTCTTCTCTGTCTGTCCTGCTATATGAATAGAGATTATTATACATAAATGTTTGTAGCCTGCAGCTCCGTTTGCGTGAACCGTAAAATGTAAAATCTCGTCTTGTACACTACGAAATGACAGCTGTGCGTCGTCTGTCAATCAATCAGTTATAGTTTCATATACACACAAGAGATATATATACTACTCTGTGTGTATACTCTATTTATCACAAACCACTTCAATTGGTTTTAATAGTGAATTATTTATGGGTAATTACAGTAATTAGTATTCAAATCAGATGAATTAGTTAATATTTGGTCGAATCATATAGTTGTGCAGTTAAGAGTATCTGATTAAGGGCAATATTTATGAATTAGAAACAGATTAAGGGTGAATTCTATAATAAACTAATCTTTCATACATTCGTTCAATCCATATAGTCACTTAACTTAGCTTCACGCTCGTTTACTGTCATCAACCTCTTCATACATGCCCTCCGGGGGCTCCATCAGGTTCTATCTCTACTGAAAAGAGTTTAACTTTGTAGTAACCCCCGTAGTAGTCTACCCGACACCACAGACACGCAAAGTGTTCGAAACGTCGGGTTTCCAAAAATGTATAGTACCAAATGTGCGCTATTAACCCAATTAAAATAGTTTCTTTTAAAATTTTTATTTTAATTTAAAGCACCTCGCACTTTTAACAATGGTAGAGGAGGGGAGGTACAGCAAGAGTAAGGTAGACGGATAAATGTGAAAAACTAGTGCTAGTACACTGTACCGTTTTTCATTTTCTCTATATTTAATGACATAACGAAGAAAAGACTTAGCTCCCATGTAATCGCTGTCCCTGGTGGGAATCGAACCCACACCCATTACGAGAATAGTCAGACAGCGTCAAATCAAAATTGAAATTTTATTAATGTACCATTTATAATATAAACATAAAGAAAAATCATAACATGTTCGTATTGCACAGTCAAAAGGCTCACGCTGATGAAATTTTCTTTTACTTTGATATGTTCGACTACAAATTTCCGCATCTCCATGTAATGTTTCTTTCATTATTGTGCTTAGATTTGCGACGATTTTGTCTTAATTTTTTTACCTACTAATTAGTTTTTCAGCTTTTGCCTAAGTAAGGTAGTAGTCGGCACTTTAAGGAAGGAATATACATTATTGGTAACCTGAAAATATGTTAAAATTGCTTTAAATTTGTATTAAAATAAAAATCTCCAGATATCGATTATAAAATCACTACTATAAAAAACTAAATTAAACTAGCTTCACGCTTTATTCCTAGTGGGGTAGTCAGAGAGAACGGAGCGCCAAACGCTACGGTCTCTACATACCTCTTTCACCTCGTCACTACTATCACTACTATTACATTTTCTTTTATTTGATGTTTCATAAACAAAAAATTGCTTACATATTTAATAGTCTAAAAAATAATTGAATACTATGTCCACACTATGGCAGACCTTTTTATATTAACTTCATTCCGTCCCTTCTCCATCTCTTTCAAAAACCAGAACCTTTGTCTTATTCGTATTTAGGCTTAGACCATTATTTTCACACCTTTCTTTTAGAGTGGTGACCAATGACTGCAACTCGCATTCTGATGATGCAATGAGCACTGCATCATCTGCGTACAGCAGGCAATTCACATGTCACTTAGTTTCTCTCCTTGGAGACAGCTATCCAAATACAAGTTGAACAACCATGCTGACATGGCGCAACCCCAGATTAGATGTCAAACCAGGGCCACATGCCACCTTCTACTCGCACGCAGGCTGAGTGATCTCTGTGAAGAGACTATGACCTGCAGCAAAGGTCCGCTCATATTGTACTGTGTAGTATCTTCCATAATTTCATCTTACGACTCTGTCAAGCGCCTTTTCCAAGTCCACAAAAGCACAGAAAACTTTTTGGTTAACAGCTAAACATTTTTTCGTGATCATGCGGAGTGAAAAGATCTGATCCATACACCCTCTTTCAGGTCTAAAGCCTCTTTGGGGCTCCCACAACAGCCATTATATAAAATTATATTTAAAAAGAAAATGTGTAACGATGAAATGAACATTGAGAATTAATGTATATTTAAATAATTGTATTAGTGTGTTGATGTGTGAGTTCCGCCATCCAACATGTACTCGAAAAACTGGGTGGTGCGTGGGAAACAGAATGTCTTAACACTAGATTCCCTGCTATTTGAGAAAAAGCATCGAACTGCGAATCGATTTTTTTAAATGTAAGTCTACAGTGGCCTACTGAATTTGGATATATCTCCATTCCTATGTATATGGATGCTGTGAAATTTTACGTTTATGTTTAAGATTATGGTTCCAAGAAAGATTTTTTTGCAAACTGATCTTTTATCACCGAGTATGCCTAGCCGTATTAATAATTGAAACCCATTTTGTTTCATCTAGTTGTAAGGAAAAATTTCTTATTGTAAATTGTCTATCTGTTTATCTATTGTATTGCGTTAAGTTCTGCCACTCAACACGCAATGCCTAATCTGGGCTTAACGGCGAGAACAGAACGTTTGAACTATATATGCCCTTTGACTACCCTGTTATATTGAAAAAATAGGTAACGTAATTAAATAGTTTACGATCGGAGAGCATTTGGGGCTAACAAGTTTTAAATAGGAATGGTTTTCTAGTAATCTTACCCAATTTGTGAAACTTTTGGAAGACTTCTCCATCCATTTTTTAGCAAATAACAGTTGTTATAAAAGGAAAAGATTCTTTTTTTACACTTGGAGTGTATATCTTCTATAATACATAAGCTCACCCACAAGTATTTTCCTTATAATCTAGGCCACAACACAAGCCAGGGTCATCAACTAGTATGACATAAATCGTCCGTAATGCGCTATTAGTGCATTCATGCGGATGTTTACATTGTATCTGCTCCATCGCTCCAGTGATCCTGAAGTTAACGTACATATGTCAGTAATTCCGCGTATACGCCCTTACATTGTTGCTTGTTCTGTAGAAGTGTTTATATGCTTGGATTTAGCCTGGATTTTCGGGACTTTGGTAGACTCTTACGGTTTTGTCTGAAGATTTTGGAGAATTAAGTGTAGTTTTTCGATTTTAGATTTGACACTACGTTATTGTATAAATATAATAAATTAGCATTTGTTGTACTAATATAATGGTGGTAGTACAGTATGGCGTATTATACAGAAAGTGAGCCAATTTTAATACCTCTCAAATAAGCACACATACACAGTGATGTCTGGTTTAGCTTGTACTAACAAGAAATATCTTGTTAGAGTACACGTCATCGACGTCGACAGCACAACAGAACTAATAGATTAAGGTCTCTCAAATGCTGTCAATGCTGCCATATGTAACTATCATCATCATCATCATCAGCCTGTCTTAGTCCACTGCTGGACATAGGCCGCCCCAATGGCACGCCACTGAGCTCTATCTTGAGCTCTTCGCATCCAGCCGATGCCAGCCACTTTGCGAATATCGTCACTCCATCTATCTGGAGGACGTCCCACACTACGCTTGCCGAGGCGTGGTCTCCACTCTAAAACGCGTTTACTCCAACGGTCATCGGTTCTGCGACAAATGTAACTATAGGTATATAAAACTCTTCCGTAAGTAAATGACTGACATACGTACGACTGATAGACGAAACTACTAAAAAACACCAAAAAATAATTATATCTAGCAGAAAAATTTAAAAACTGAACCCCAAAAATGAATAAGCATATTATATGAAATGATTACATCAGGGCGCGACCGCGCGTCGAATTTTTCAACCCCTCAGATGAACCGATTAAATGTTGCTGTGATTGATCGTACTAAATTATTTAACACGTCATTACATTTTTTCTGTTTAAATATTTTATTTTACTTTACTTCAGGATGTGAATTTTATTTTACTTCAGGATGTATGTACGTATGTATATCTATATATAAAAGGTTATCTTTAAGGAAATACTTACAATGTTCCAATGATGAACAAATTTCTATTCATCACTGAAGCTAATAAAAATATACTGTATGTGTGTTTAGTATTTTACATTAAAAATGTGTTTCGTAGAGACTGAAAAAAACTAAATAAATTATTAATTTTGACTAATGTTCTAGTAGCGTATCTGCTGCGCTGCCAAATTATCTATGAAACCGCCACAATAATATAAATAATATGAATACTTCATTTTAAACAAAAGATCATTTGTTATTCAAGTGTTATTCCACATTTAGAAAAGAAAAATCCTTTTTTAAAAAAAAAGAAGGACGGTTTCCAAATCCCTCTACGTTTAACTTTTTATATGTTTACTAAAAAAAGTAAAAGATCATCTACTCCATTACAGTCTTTCTACGAAAACAAAACAAAGTAACAATTGAAAGCATTTCAACAAAAATTTAATTATACCGAAAAAAATATATATGCGAGAGCAATCAAAATGGCGAATGCAATAGGGTGCACGAAAATTGAAAATATGAAATCTTATTGAAAAATTAATACATTTATCACGTAAAGAATCGGGTCGCAGCCTTGCGACGTAATCGATCGTTGCTTTTAATTGGGTTTTTGAATATTTTTTATGACAAATATTACGCATTTGTTACTTTTACGTTTATCTTGCATAGCAAGGTTGGCAGGAAGCAGCATCTAGTCACTAGTGTCGAAGGACTCAATTCTTCATTATGTTGAGTGGCGAAACTCAATGCCGCAGTGTCTTACTAGTGCGGGTTATTCATTTCCACATATATATCACTCTGTTTAATGAAATATTCGTGGAAAGAAAATAAAACTATTGTATTTTTTTATTGGTTAGAGTTCTATTCCCATTCGGAGAATTAATTAATTTAATTTCTTTGCTCTGGTAATAACGTGAAGTGCGGTATTAAAATCCGTTACACAATAGACAGACAGTAGACAGTAGAAAATTGGGCGGAAGGATGAAATTGAGTGTTACACTAGATTCCTTCTGCGCACTCCGCTATGTGCGAGATAAAACGTGAAGTTTAATTTTAAATTTTAATTGTATTTACTTCATTTGTCGATATACTATAGTTTAAGGCAATACTCCGAATTTTCCAATTTTCCAATGTTCAGTTCAATTCAATTTGTATATATTCATTGTTATCTTTAAAATAAATTACTCGTTAAGTTTATTGAATACGTACACAGTTTTTTTAAGAATAAGTAAAGACAATGAAATATAATATTACAACATTTATTTATATAACTTGAACGTCTTATAAACAACGCACGCAAAAAAATATACCTATCGTTCGTTGTATTCAAGACGTATTTTTAATAAAATAAATAGTTGTCGAATTGTAATATTTGGGCACATCGAGAGAATGAGTGATGAAAGAATGGAAATAAGAATGGTGAAACAGAAGTGAATGGTAAGAGAGACAGGGAGAGATCTCGATTGAACTTCAAGATACTGTATCGATGATACTGGGGCAAAGTCATGTTAAAGTATTAGGACACTTGAGAGGGCGTGTGTAAAGAGGTTGATGACTGTCATCAAAGGAAAAAGTGGTAAAAGAGATATACAGATACTAGCGTCCGGTTCTGTCTGGCTATCTTCTATGAAAAAATAGATTAACCTATTTAACATCGTACAATGAAGTACAAAGAGAGAATAAATATATATAATGTATTATACATTTTCAGGTATGTATATGTAAGGTATAAATGAAACCTACAATTGTCGTATTAAATCAGATCACTTTTAGGGAATTTTGGCATTTGGGATTTTTTTTTAAATTTATCAAAAGTACGCTTAATAAGCGTATATATTATATTGTACATAAATGTATTATACTTAATATATGCAATTAAATAATCTAGCTTTCCGCTTTAGCACTTTGTGTCCGGATTCGGAATATACCATGTTAAATGGCGGAACTGAACACCGTAGCGCTCATATATTACTAATAAGTAATAAGTAAATGTATCTTATAAATTATAATATTTAGTGACAATCTCGCTAAAAGAGCTTTCGGACCGTCCCTATCCAAATAATTTGAAAAGTTTTCATAATAACTAATAACTATAATGAGGAAATTAGTTTGAAAGGTTGTTATGGAAACAAGGATAAAAGACGAAAGAAACTTAGGTTGTTCCAAATTGTTTAATATCGTGAGAAACTCCAAATATTTTTAGTACTTTTTATTATGAAGTTGTTTTTTGTATTTTTTTTAAATATCCTTTCGTGTTGGTTTATTCTGTATGTGATTTAATATAACCTAAAATATTTCAACATTTCACTATCCAACGCAAATCGATTTTTTCAATTTAATTAAAAGTTTTTGAGATTAGCTCGTTCTAGGAGAGCGAACGAAGCCGCGTTTGATTCGCTAGTTGTATAATAAACACAGGATACACTATTTAATTCATCGCGTCTATTGGCCTGCATAATTGTAAACTAACAACGCTTCAATGAGACTAAATTAGTGTTCGTTCTAAACAAAAACAACAAGAAACTTTGAAACAAAATGATTACATATATTTTATTTATGAAGCGCAGTTTAGTTTAACTTTTATAGTTAATTTTAACTGGACGGCGTTAATGAGGTTAAAACACTGCATTATAGAGTAGGTTTAAAGTTTGGGATTTCACTTATTTATATAAAAATTGTTGCTTTTTCAGGTATCATGTGCTTTTGGGCTTAGTTTAATTTTTAAGCGATTTCATATATAAGGAGGTTCTTAATTTAACTGTATGTGTTTTTGCTATGTTTTTTAAGCTTTTTTGTAAGAAAAATCATATTTCAGACGTAAGGGATTCGAACACAAAGCCGTCGCTACAAAAACTAATAAAACTATTATTTTTAGAAATTATGAAGGACGGCACCGACCTCAAATATAAATCAATTACTAAAACATTACATCATTTACAACGTACAACGTTAATATATCTAATTACACGCGCTATTTGATTTCGCACAACCAACGCAATAATGTGATAATAGGCTTCTATTTAGATAGGTATGTTAAATGATCTTGTGAAACTAGAACAATTGAAGTAAATGTGTAAATGGAGTGCTAGAAGTTAGTTGGGGCCGTCGTGGCGCAGCGACACCGAATTTGAGTTAAAGATTTGAACCCGGTGGAATGTTTTATTTTCATTTTCTCGCTTCAGTAAGCGCGGCGTTGAGTTCCGCTCCTCAACGAGCAATGTCTAAAAAATCGACGCTGTATGGAGAACTAAGCGTTTTTACACTAGGTTATATCTGCTATATACGGGGTACAACGTGGTATGTACCAGTCTGTAGCAATTGTCTTAAAGAGTTCCAAGTGACTGTTGATTCATTTAACCTTCGTAATAAGAACTTAAGTTAGGTACTAGATTAATGTGGATAAGAATACTCGTGTTTTATAATCTAAAGTACTTTTTAAGTGTATGTATGAAAGATTTTTTTTGTTTATATAATAAATAACTGAATTTTATATTTTAGAAAGTTGCTTCTTTTATTAACTTTAATTTCCACTCAATTTTTGCGAGATACCACAAATTGAGTGGCGGATATGAACACCAGAGTAGGCAAATGAAAATAATAAATTTCTCTGTGTGGGAATCGAATCTACAATCATCGCGTTTATAATCAGACGCTATTCCGCTGCGCCACAAATTAGTGCACAAGTACATATCTACCTCTACATTCACGCGGCGTTTACTACCGTCCTAACGTAATGTCTGCAAAATTGGCCAGAAAGCAAGGAACAGAGTAGTTATTTTAACGCTTGAAGCAATTATATCCATATAAAACTTTCGTTTTGAAAATCAACTCAGAGGTTAATTCAATGCGACCTTTTAAAAAGAGTAAAAGAAAACACGAGAGAGGCAATTACTTTAGTTTAATCTAACTAGCGATGACATTATGGAGATATTTATTTTATAATACTCAAATTTTAAACAATAAGTTTATAAAATAGATATATATTATATAATATGTTATATTATCTTATATATTATATTATTGGGAATATATAGTATTTTAAAATTAAAGAATATTTCAGTTTCAGTGTTATTTTACACGCAGAAGCGGTAATTTCCATACAAAGTTCAATCTTAATATCCTGTTTGTCCTCCTAAAGACAGATTGATGTTTCAGACTAAAAATGAAGTACTTCGATTGGTTATTGGTAAGCTATACTCAAAAATTTGTTTGTTATGTCAAACTTTGATTGCAATTTATGGATAAGGATTGATTATTAACACCGGGCGTTAGTGTCAATGTAGTGTCTGGATCTAAATTGCAATTTTGAACTATTATAAAAAGTTATATTTTTCTTGTGGCTGTAAAAACGACTGGTTGTGGATTCGATCCCCACACGAAGATATAAAATATATATTTACTTACATTTATATTTTCATATCTTCGCTCTGGTATCGAGGCAAAGCGCGGCGTTGAGTTCCACCACTCAACACGCAATTCCTCCAGAACTAGGCGGAAAGTGGGGAACGGTGTGTCTTAACACTAGGTTCCCTCTGCCTACCCTGCTGTGTGCAGGATACAGCGTAAAGCTGATTTGATTTTTGACTTATATATTTTTTCAATAATTAAAAGAACATTACCGTTACCTACTCTTAAATGATACCATTTAAGGTCTAACCTAATTATAAAAAAAATAACCTATTTATCGGGGAAGATTTTTGGCATAATAACCGTTTTTATATAACACAATTGTTAGTTATTTACATAAATAATATAAAAGCTTACATAACTATTTTTTGATCAAAAAACTACTATAGCTTACAATAATTCTGTTAAAAGTACATACCTATATATATATGGATACGTTAAAACGAAATCTTCATTTATTTTCTGTTATAAAGAGTAATATTTTCTTTGTTTAATAGGAAAAGGCGTATCCATATAATGTTTGTTCCTAACCCTCACATGCGGGGTCAATCAAAGCGTAAGACTCAGAAGTTCTTTGAATGAGACGCCTTGTCTACATACATATATTTTATTTAGCTTCACACTGTATCCCGCACATAGCGAAGTAGGTAACCTGGGAACCTATTGTTAATACATTCCGTTCCCATTAACATAAGTTTGGAAAGCGAATGTACTGTACCCATTAATGGAATGGACTGTCTTAACATTAGGTTCCCATGTTCTGTGTGACTATCCTTCTATGTGCGTGATATGGCATACAGAAAAAAATATTTCGTCTTGAAGTCCACGCAAACGAAGTTAGGGACGACGACTAAGACAATATATGTATATGTATAATTTAATATATATATACAAATAATATATGCCGTCGCCTGTCCCAATAACGCGACTCGGAATTACGACATTACGTTATGTGCCCGTACGTAGAAAGAGAGCGTTACGCGCACTACGTATATTAGATCTGTGCATGTCATAAGCGATCGCGATTATTTGATTATTTTAGTTTACTTTAGATTCTAATAAATATTGTAATTGTCTCCCCGATCTGGCAGATAAAGCGCGGCGTTTAGTTTTGACAATGCATACGTCTTACTAAAGCTTAATGAAACTACTGTAAAAGAGACGGTCGGGGGAGTTGATTATATATGTATATTTCATAGCTTTTAACAATACGAACTGGAGCGTTGTGTTTCGCCTCTCAACATGCAATGTTTCGAAAATTGGGGGTTGCGTGGAAGAAAGCAGTGTCATATACAAGTTCCCCATGCCTCCCTTGCTATGTACGGAATACAGCGTAAAGCAAAAAAAAATGTATAATACTTATTTAAGCTTTGAACTTGCACTAAACTCCACACAACGACATGTAAAGATCACACAGCGGAACGCACTTAGGTCGAATTGCTCTGTTCACGCGTCGCCGTCGTCGCGCTTAAGATAATTATCGTAAACTACCCCTAACGACCTTTTTACTCAGACTGTCAAATCAAACGCCTATTTTGTGAGCCTCGTTTGTATTCTTACTATCTAATATGTAGTGAATGATTTATAGTTTTTTTTAAAGATATTTCTTAGCTTAATGCTTTGTCCCTCGTATAACAGGGTAGCCAGAAAGAGATTCCGTCCCTTTTGTCAAAATTAAAGGTGCTGCGTGTTAACGGAACTCAACGCTGCGTTCAGTTCTGCCAGATTGACGAGATATTAACAATTCATTGTATGGAGTGTAACGGGATCCATAACCATTGTGTTTACAGTCAGGCTGTACTACTGCGCCACAATTACCCTAATATTGTGTTAAAGATGTATGATATATCAATTAGCGTGTTTAATTGTTTAATATAGTATTTAGTAGGTTATGTCACACAGTCGCATATCGCTAGCCGAAGAGTACAAATTTGGTTCTTGGTTAAGATAATCAAATATTTCTCCTTAAACACTGCTTAGTACGCGATACAGTGTGAAGCTTAAAAAAAAAGAAAATATATGTAATATATTTTCTTTTTTTTTGCCGACATTGCCTTTTCATTGATACTTTAATAAAATAACAAACATTTTTCTTGTTAAAATTCATTTTGTATACAATAAACGAAATCATCGTTGTCATGAATGTATGAGTAAAAATTATACAAAGCGTCAGAATATATTCGTATTTCCCTTGAAATTTGACGAATTTAATTAAAAACGGACGCGTAATGAGTGTCGCGCGATGTGCTCCACGGTGAAAGGGTCGTGTGTGAAATATATTGACACTTGGGGAGTTCTGCATTATCACTATTGATAACTCAGATCTATATACAAAAAAACTGAGTTTGAATTTAAGGCCGTCCGTCCGTTTGACTGTAAACGAAGAAGTTTCGACTCCTTCTCAGATTAAGGTTTTATTTTAATCTCCTCGCTCTGGCAACATGATAAAATGCGTTGAATTTCGCCACTAAACTAGCAAAGTCTCGAAAGTAAGGCGGTGTTTGGGGAACAGATTGTTTTAGATTAGATTCTGTCTGCCTACACTGCTATATGCGAGGTACAGCACTAACGTTTTTATATGAACAATTCGTAAAAACATAACATAAGATACAAAAAAAGTGTCTATTCTTATATAACAAAGCTGATGAGTGAAAAAGTTACTGATTTTTTTTTTGGGTGGGATAATATATTATTTATTGTGGTGACAAGTGTGGACTGTAAACATAACAAGTTCTGGGTTCGATATCCAGAAATCGACGGAACGTAGGGAGCGGTGTGTCTTAACGCTAGACTCCCTCTGTTTACCCTCCTACATGTGGGACACAGCGTGAAGTTAAAGAACAGAAGAGAATTTAATCTTCTTTAGCCTTTATTATCATTATTTAATAGACTATATTACATAATAGGATATATTACATTACGTTAATAATTTCTAACTCTTCTTGCTGTCGGAGTTACGGACACTGAGTCAAATACCACACTCAACTACTTTATTTTCATTTGACCGTGAAATCGACGCCACAAGTAAAAACTAGTATATTATTAAAGACATAAAATCCAATTTTCGCATATTAACTGAACTAAATCATTAATCAAATTGAGAAGAAAAACAGATGTTTTCAACTAAAAAATAAAGACACGTCCACACTGATTGAAACATCGCCGCGTATAAACAGTGACTGTGATTTATAATAAACATGTTACCGAAGTAAGAAAAAATCTTTCAACACTCCTCCCATCGCCTTATAGTTTATGATAGTGTGTTTATCTGAATGTAACTTTACATCTGGTTATAGTCTTTTGGTAAAATGGTCTATCTAAGCTTTAAATAGAAATTACATACAAAATGGAGACCTTCGTTAAAAATAGTTTGACTATAAACGCGAAAGTCGTTGGTTGCGTTGAGTTTCTCCACAGAACATGTCTGGAAAAATGGGCAGAAAATGGGCAAAGTTTCTAAGAAACTTTCTTTACAGGGGGCACTCTATCTTGAAGCCGACTAATGATATACATTATCGCCCAATATTAATAACCTATCTCCAACGTCAATCTTAGATATATGAAACAATCTAAGATTGACGTTGGAGATAGGTTATAAATATTGGGCGTATGTATAATAGTATTTCGTGATTTTGACTGTTTGTTTACCTGATTTACAAATATTTTAAAATGTAAAAACCAATCGATCTTCTATCCAGAAGGCAGAATTATTAAAAGAAGTTTGAACTATAATTTACATATTACTAGCTTTTAATTGCCTTTCAAATAAAATAAATTTTCTCTTTATAATATTAGTATATGTTTTTTAAGTTATACCACTTTATCTATGTTTCCTAAACTTATTTTCAAAGTAAACGATACTCCTAAGCTGTTACACAATGTAAACATCTATTTTAAGTATTATTGTAATTAACGCTTTCGGAACACGAATACAGTATGTAAAGCTGTAACATTTTTTATTGCCTCTAAGTGAAGACTTGGTATGCGACAACTCCTTTTGGGTACAGAATTCCTTGTCTTAATTTGATAGCTTGACTTAAAGTTTATTTAAGCTTTAATATAAAATTTGCAACAGGTTGTGTGTGGTACTTCACTTAAATATATTGGCGTGATTTGAGATTTTTTTAAATCCTTTTTTAGATGTTTAGTTGTTTAGGATATAATTTGAAGCCAGTCTTGGTAAAGGGCACAAGCGCGCGACTGTAAACTTCTTTTTCAAGAAAGTAATAAAAAACAAAGACACTATATTAACCCCTATTTAGTTTTTTAATGCAACCATATTCGTCTGTTTTTTCCAAACGAAATTAACTTTTTTGATAACATAAGCTAACATTAGTTTTAATTTGTTGCAGGATTCCAAAAGATATATAATGGAAATTCGAATGCTGCACTGCGTGCTGGCCATAAGCCTGGGGCTATCACTCGTCACAGCAGATTTCACAGCAAACTGCCCACAAGAATGCAAATGCGTCTGGGCCAGCGGGAACAAACAAGCTGATTGCTCACACTCAAACTTTCACGATATCCCTAAAACCCTTAGCACTGAAATACAAATACTCGACCTAACAAACAACGAACTCTACGAAATCACGAGGCACGCCTTCGAAGATGTCAGATTGATTAACTTAAAGAAGCTGATATTGAGGGAATGTAAACTTATAACGATTCATAAGAACGGATTGAGCGGCCTCGCGATTATGATCGAACTTGATTTATCGAAAAACGACCTCAAAACGTTGCACGCGGACACGTTTAGAGAAACGGCGAAGATAAGATGGATTTTACTTAATGACAACCATATTGAGAAATTAGAGGATGGATTGTTCAATAATCTGCCGTTTTTGCAAAAAGTAGATTTGAGTAATAATCGCATAGTTCAATTAGGTGTGAAGACGTTTATGAATGTGCCAAAACTTAATATCTTACGTCTCGATGGTAACAAATTAGAACACCTAAAAGTGGATTCATTGAGTGCTCTGACTTCTTTGTCTAATTTAGACGTTCACGACAATCCATGGAGGTGTGATTGCTATCTACAGCCTTTTAGAAATTGGGTAATCAGTAAAAATCTATACACATCGCCTATAGCGTGTGCGGAACCAGCCAAAGTTCACAATAAATTATGGAAAGAGTTAGATTCTAATGACTTTGCTTGCAGGCCAAGCATTGTCTACCCTTCCACCAAGACTACATTGAGGTCGTCAGATTCAAACATCACTCTTTCTTGTCAAGTTAACGGAAACCCTGTACCAGAAGTAAACTGGGTTTTGAACGCCCAAATAATTGATGGCACATACAGATACCAGGGCGAAATAAAGTATTACGTAACACAAAGCAACATTGAAAATAGCAAATGGGTGAACTTGACAATTATTGATGCTGGGACTGATGATAATGGAGAATATTTATGTGTTGCCAAAAACGCAGGTGGAGTGGAAGAAAGGAGTTTAACTTTAGCTATAACTCACACACCTCCTGGCATAGTTGTACCACCTGGAATGGATAATAATATGCTACCAGTTTTAATCGGAGTTTCATGTGCCGCTGCGATTCTGTTAATAATATTAGTTATCCTTTGTTATTGTTGCTGTAGAAGACGTAGTTCAGAAAAGAAAAAAGAGAACTCTAACGGAGAGGCTCTAATAGAGGGGTCGGTGATACCGGAAATGGAGAAAAGTCTTATAACAGCAGTGAATCCAGTGACCAAGCCACCGAGGAGATACGATGCACCTCTGTCTATCAGTAGTGCAACGGAGATGTCAGAACTCAACAAAACTTTGCTTGACAACGATTCTGTTTTTGGTAAGTTGTATTTTGCATAAAAAATATTTTAATGAGTGTAAATGTATCATGAATGTAAGTTGTACTTTACATAGAATATTTTTCATAAAAATATGAAATTGAAATACGAGTATGCTCACTTGTATGATTTAAGGGATTTTTTTCTCACTCTCACTTGTATTGATTTGAGGGATTTTCAATATAATTATTGATTCTTTTAGTAATGTTTATTTTTTTGTTACAGCTCACAACGACGATGAAAAGAGATCATTGGAGTTTGACCAACATGGTAAACGATCACAAGACGCACTCAATGTTGAATACGGGCGCACCGATGGGCGAGCATATCCACCAGATCTTTTATCATTCCCACCAAGAGCTCCACAAATATCTCCTGCAGCGAGTAATGCATCAACTGTCCCTGATACAAGCAGACTACAAATAAACCCTGTAAGTCCAATTCACTCACCGATCTACGGTATGACCACCAATCAGAATCTCTTCCGTACTCTACCATATTCTCGGTCACAGTCTCCTTTCACTGCGCCAATTACCCCACCAGTAGTGACTCCACGACAAGGTTACGTCACAATTCCCAGAAGACCGAGAATACCATCTTGGTCAAGCACAGCATCGACTGCAATACTTCCTAGTGCTGAAGCACAAGAGCCTTTGTACGACAATTTGGGTTTACGCACAACAGCTGATGGTAGTTCAGTTTTATCACTCAATAAAGCTGGATTGGAGCAACAACAGTTCTCCCCAATGAGGAATAGACCGCTACCAGCTACTCCAACTGTATACCAAAATCCTCATCCAGTTTACTATGCGCCAATTGAAGAACAAGAACCAGCACCATCTCCTGTTCCACAACCATTTACACCTACCAGAAACAGCATTAGCTCCCAGTTATCTAATCAGATGTCGACACCCGGACCACAAGAGCCACTAAGTCCAAGAATGAGTTGGACAGCCAAGAATACGTCGACTCCACAACCAGAACCCAGAAAACAAATGGTAAATGTGATGGACAATAGAAACGCTGATGCTCAGTCACAAATTTCCGACAACAGCACTTTAAGTCGGAAGGGAAAACCAGAGACTGGCTCACTTCGAAGAAACCCTAGAGCAGATAGCAATGAAGTCAGTTCTCCTTCTAAAGATGATCCAAGGAAGAATGAAAGTAATTTATCGTTAAACCAATCAGGAACAATGGGAAGAAGTGGCAAAATACCTCCACGACCACCCCCTAAGCCCAAGAAAAAGCCAAGCACAGAAGTGAGTCCTAACGAACCACTATTCGAAGACGAAGGCGAGGACGGCACGGAAGTGTAATAGCTGCGCGAACAGACAAACAAAGTGCCAACGAGCTTTTAGTGATACAGTGAAGTGATAAGAACGATGCGTGCAGTGGGATTATTTTGCGGTGCTCGTGTAAATAACTTGTGCTAGATTTTTTACTATTGCGTAAAAATGGACCATTCGTTAAGTAGAAGGCAAGCCATTATAATTATAATAAACGTATACAAATACGTGAGTATTTTAAGTATTTATTGTTTTCTTTGAATAGGACAGTGATTTAGTTATCTACTTGCCAACTGCGGCGTCTTCATCGATTTCAAGACTGATTATTCTAAATTTGTTCGACATTCCTTTATAAATTCCATGTTTCTAACTATGCTGGATTCCAATAATGATACAGTTTTATCAATTAACATTTCTATAATGAGACTGAATGGTTTAGACGCTTTTCAACTATTGATTGACTCAATAGTTTCTATAAAGCGATTGAACACCGCTCTTTCATTCCAATGTTCACAAGTTGCAACTAAATTATAGTGTTTTGGAATTAAACCTTCATATTTAAGAAATTTTAACTCTCAATGAAATATAAAGTTATAATTGCATACTTACATATACTAAAATATATAACTTCTTTTCTAAGTTAGTATCATTTTAGTTGTTATTTTGCTTTAACATTTTTTTTGTGTCTTTTGTTTTAAAAATGACGAATAGATTTTTGACGTATGGATTTGTATTAAAAATATTCAAAAATCTTCAAAAAAATTGAAGGTCTTCATAGCGCAGCGGCACAGCGTTTATATTTAAACGGTTGTGAGTTCGATTCCCAGTAGAGGAATAAATTATTTTCCTTCACTCGCTCTGAACTTGTGCGCGGCGCTGAATTCGGCTACTTAGCGCGAAATGTCTCGAAATCACTTAGCGTGATGCTATTATTCAAAATAAAATAAAAACTTCTGAAATCAAACATTTTGAAATAACACAAATATCTTTAGAATACCATTAACTAATTGGATAAAATTAAATTAGAAACTTAAATCATTTTGAATTTTAATATTTACAAGAAGATTAAGAATGTCAATTATTGGAAAACCATTTAGATGTCCATACGTCTGTCAGACTAATTTAAACTTTTCTGACCAGCGGTCACGGGTTCATTCCGACTCATGTAAATTCTAATTGTATTTGGAAAAAAGGTGAATTCTGTACTTTCTCCGTTTTAGGGATGAAGCTATATCCCAAAAGTGTGAATATAATTTTTAAAACATCATTTTGTATGAAATTCTATGGATATTTACGCATATGGATATAGTTCCTAGTGATTTATTGTACAATTGTCGATTTGCACCACATCTCAAAAACTGTTTATGTAATGTACATACAAATATATACCTATATAGATATATAAAAGGTGAATGCTCTATGAAAATTACAAACTACTACATATTTTAACATATTGTAAAAGCGTATGCCATAATGTCATTTGTTTTGTAATATTTTTTTTTATTTTTGTATAACTTAAGTTTTAATTTTCTGCCGCATATTGGATGGTTTTTAAGAATATTTTCTTTTATATTAATCATAAATTAAGAAAAAGTACAAAAAATATGTATGCAATATTCATATTTTACTAGTAAAAATAATTTGTGGCTATAGAGACAATTAAAATTTGTAAATACGAGTCTTCTTTGTGAGCTCGATTTCCATTTGCGGAAATGAATTATTTTCGCTGTGGTAACGAGAAAATCGTGACTTTCAGGTCCGCCACTCAATACAAAATGTCTCGAAAAATTTTACAGTGCCGTAGGGAACGACACGTAGTGTCTTGGCACGAAGGTCCGCCTGACCCCCTCTGCCTTCCCTACGATGCGCGAAAAATGTTGCTAAAGAAGAAAATTAGAGTTTTAAGTAAAATATGTCATTAACATATTTAAAGCTACAAAACAAAGACATTTTTTACTATTTTAATAATTTATTTGATAGTTGAATTAAATGTTAATTCCATTGTTTCATCTTCTTAATACAGTAGGTTTTTTTCATACATTTTCATACAAACCAATATGCGGTAAATTATTTTGTTCGGTGCATATCAACCTTTTTTATTAATTTTGAGGTGCTTATTTAACCATGTTTTACTTTATTTATATAGAAATTGTATTGTACTTTAATTATATAAATTGTATTGTCTCTTTTAGTTTAAGTTGAATTTTGATCAACGTTATACGTTATTTTAATGTATTTTTAACTAAATGTTTAGACAATATTTTCTGTATGGATTTTTATAGTAATGTAATTAATTTGGTTATAACGGCTATATGACAACCGCTAGAAAGTTTTGATTGTTAAGAGGTTTTCAAAGAGGGTTCGATTCCCACTCGAGGGTATGTTGATGTTTCTATAATAAGCAAAACTAGAAAAAAAATTGTCTTACGGCAATTGAAAACTCTTTTTAATAATAAAAAGTTATATTTCAAGTAAAATTTGTAATTAAATCTTCATACATAGTCTAAAGACACTAATGCAACACCCGCTATGTAAAATTATTGTACATCGTAAATTTCTATATTATATAGTTGTTTTATTTTAAAAAAAAGTTCATTTTATACAAATTTTGACTCTATAAGTTTGATTTTTAATGTTTACAATTAGAAATCATGATTTAATTTTGTATTCTATTCTATTCATGAAGTAATTGAATATTTTTTGTAGAAAATGTGATTTTTTTACATATATCATTATTTTTTTTTGTTGAAGGCAGTACATAAGTACAGTTTTTACAATATTTACTGTAAACATTCGTTCGTATTTAGTTAAGTGCTATGTAAATATCAACATTATTATTAAAAGTGATTAAAAGCTATATTTCAGTATGTATGTTTTTTATTTTTATGTTATTAAAATGTCATTCAATTATTGCAATATTCCGTTGAGATCAATGGTCGTATATTCAAGTCTAAAGAGGAAAGTTATCTTGTACATTTATTAAAATATTTGGAAAGATATAAATATTTGAACGTAGCGGGATTCGAACCCGCGTTTCTGTGACACTTGACAAGAGCTCTTGCTCATTAAAACATATGTTCTTATAAAAATTTTCATATCATTTAAAATATTTATCTTTGATTATTGTGCGTATGTTTAAAAAAAAATATTATACATTCATTTAGGCAATAATGTTTTAAAATAGGCGTAAAGTTGAAAACAATGACTTACTATTATATTTTCAGCTTCGATCTCACTGAAAACGGTATGGCAATAGTAGGTTTGATTCCTACTAGAGGAGATGAATCATTTTCATTTGTTCACTCTGGTAAAGAGAGAAAATACGGCATTGATTTTCGCATCTCTACAGGTAATGTTTCGAAAATGGGCGGTGCGTGTCGTAACACCGGGGTCCCTCTGCCTGCCCGCTATGTGCGAGATACAGTGTAAAGTTAAAAATAAAGAATAAAAGTCTTGCAGTAGTCAAAATAAATCATTCTTATTGAAAGACTATTTATAACGTCTATTCCAAACAAGACAACAACATATAAATTTAATTGCTAACAATAAACCATAGGTACCGATTACAGAAAAAGATTTTAATTAAAAATAAATCAGCTTCACGCTGTATCCCGCACACAGCAGAGTAGGCAGAGGGAACCTAATGTTAAGACCGAGTTCTGGAGGTATTGTGTGTTGAGTAGCGGAACTCAGAGACGCGTTTTGCCTCGACACCAGAGCGAAGAAATGAAAATATAAATGTAAATAAATATGAAAAAAAAATAATACCTTTAAATAATAATAATAATATATAATTTAATATTATGGTTGTTATGTATTTATTAGGATACCGTTGTGGAAACATTTCATAGTAAACGCGACGGTTATGGGTTCGTTACATAGTCGGGGAAATTAATTATTTTTATTTCCTCCCTCTCACTCTCAAATCAACACGTAACGTTCAGTTGGGCGGAAGGTGTCTTATTACTATGTTCTCTGTGCCGAAGACGAAACTATTAACTATAAAGGAGAATGAGGAAAACTGCGGGAAGTCTGTCTCGGAGCAGTAGAATTTGACCGGAGCGGTAGTATGAATACTCTCATTGTTTCTCATATATTGATATTTTAATAGATTGAGATGGGATCGAGAATGAAATGGGACCGGTACTATAGTCAGCTTCATGCTGTATCCTGCACACAGCAGGATAGGCAGAACCTAGTGTTAAGACACTCCATTCCCCACTATATTGTACTATACTATAGTGTAGATATGCAATGACTCCACTCTCTTAATTCTTCACTCTACATAACTAAATTGGAAAAGATAGTATTTTCAAAGAAGGTTCGTACATTATCGTTAAAGGAAAATGAAAATCAAAAATAGATGAGTCCAATTCGGTATACACATCGAGCCACACTACACGACTATATTTTTTGATGTCGGCCACAAATAAATTGTTTTGTAGATCAAAATTTGTGCACATTTTAAGATGCACTTGCTATTATGGGTTCGATTCGTATTTGGGGAAATGATTATTAATTAATTTATTTACGTCTCTTCGCTCTGATAGACGAAGCGCATTGTTGAGTTCCACTCATCATTCAACCTCTCTTCCCGTCTTACGAAATAACACACGTGCTCAAAACCTAAATATAAAGATACACAAATATTATTGGTGATGCCTAATTCTAACAATATCACATACATATTACATACCTACATATATATCAACCCCATAACTTCCTTTCTTTGAAACCGGTTAAAAAAAAATGAAATTGCAGACAAGATTTACACGAACAACTTTAAAGAAGCTCTTAAATCAAACTTTACATACATTTAAAAACACCCTACGGAGATAAACCAAAGCGTAAAACAAAATGGTGACCCAAATACAAGTCATAAACGCACTAGCGTCGTGATTTTTACTGCCAAATACATCGCTCGTAAAGTCGATACTGCTACAGGGCAGGGGTTTGATTGGCTTATATATACTATGTCAGGCCGTCGTAGTTCAGTGGGAACGACTGAATGTAAACCCGATGGCTGTTGATTCGATTCCAATTTGAGGGAATCAAACAAAGTGTGGTGTTAGGTGCCGTAGAATACTATACTACGTCATACCCATGACGGAGTGTCTTCGTACGAGGTTTTGCTCCACCTATCCTTTTATATGTGAGATTAAACATAAAGTTAAGAATAGTTGGTAAAGCTAAAATTAGTTAATAAAGTTAACAAATTAAAAATGATAACCGAAAGAATTATTTCTTCCTTTCACTTCATTTTTATCCGACTATCGCGAAGCCCAAAGGAGGGTTATGTTTTTAGCCCGTATGTTATATGTCCGTTCCTTTGTTCCCTTGTAACTGTGGGTTTGTTGTAAAATCAGTGAACTGATTTTGATAAATGATACGTCGTTACAGTAACGTTCACGCCATTGAGACATCCATGTCTCAATGGCGTGAGCGTTACTGTATACATAAATTTTGTGCATATGCAACCAACCAATATTTCTTCCAACCATTTTACTTTAAATAATATCTTAGTAGCGAAGATTTATATTTTTTTCTATATTTATTTCATAACGTTATGTTTGTTCCCTCATATAAAATTTAAATTCAAATCGAGGCGTCTACTGAGCGTCAAGCAGCAGTGGTAGAGAACGGAGTGTCTTAACACTAATCATGCTATGCTGAAAAAACGTGAAGTCGAGAAAGTTTAAATGGTGTACAAGCTCTTGAGGAAGGTCACCAAAAAAATAAATAAAAGCGCGAGCGTTAAATGCAATCCTTTTCTTCGAAGTCGTTACTGAAGCGATTCGACGCGCTTCGTCTGACACCTTTTTGAATCAACTTTTATGTGTCTGAACTTTAAGTAATGGCTTAGTTGTGTATTAAATTATTATTACTTTTTTATAATATAAAATATTAAATATTTCACTCGAGTGGGAATCGAACCCACATCTGTCGCGCCACGACTGGCCTCGAGACATTGAGCGTTAAGGAAATAAACTTGCAACCACCGCGATTACAACGAGACACAGCACCACTGCGCCACGATGTAAGGTAATAACTAGTTTATACACTTTTTTTCTCTAATAAATAATTTATACACATTTATAAAGCAGTCGTTTGTATCTATATGAATTATTGATATTAATTTAATACCAACCCTTCTATAATAACTATTATTCTCTAGGTATACTCGTAGTGTTTCTCGTGCCGTCAAGAGTCACATAAACTGTCCTGCGCTACTACCGTAACGTTGGTTAACTATAGTCGCTGCATTACTTGGTAATTTTTTTTTTAAGTGATGGTAGTGAATTCTTTTCTTTAATTTATTGCATCGGATAATAAATATGAATAAGGAAACGTATACTTTTATTTCTGTCTAAGATAAATCAGGTCAGTAGAGGCCGATCGTGGCGCAGAGGCACAAAGTGTGACTGTAAAATCGACTGGTTGTGGGTTCGACCCCCACTCGAGGAATTGAAATATTTATTTACATTAATAATTTAATTTCTTCGCTCTGGTGTCGAGGCAAAGCGCGGCGTTGAGTTCCCCTACTCAGCACGCAATGCCTCCAGAATTCGGCGGAAAGTGGGGAATGTCTTAACACGAGGTTCCCTCTGCCTACCCTGCTGTGTGGGGGATACAGCGTGAAGCTAATTTGATTTTAAGTTAAGTCAGTAACCTTTTCGTTTATAGATGTTAATTAGTTTAAATTGGCTGCATATAGGCATAGAGATAAAAGTTAAGGTAATTAATCAAAATTATGGAACTTTTGATCAAACGGCAATAACAGGACGCGTATCCAAGCAATAATGAAGCATATCCTATTATAGGAAGGAAAGATTACATGAAATTAACAAAACTCATTAAATAAAATTATTTTTAAGGGATTTAGAAACGGATAACACTCATATACTTAACTAGAGGGCGCGCGCGGCTTCGCCCGCTTATTAGGAGTTAATTCTAAAAAAAAATCACGAAACACGTGTTCAATAAAATATTTTTAACAGTCTGAATTTAATTTTTTATAAAAATCAGTGGCAATTTAAAGATTTTTCCATATAAACTTTCAACCCCTTATTTGAACCCTTAGGGAGTGAATTAAAAACCATGAAACACGTGTTCAATGAAATATTTTTAAGAGTCTGAATTTCAAATTTTATAAAAATCGGTGCCGATTTCATTTTTTTTCCATACAAACTTTCCACCCCTATTTCATCCCTTTAGGGTTAAAATTTTTCAAATTCCCTTCTTAGTGGAAGTCCAGAATATGAAAATAAATATCTGCCCAAATTTCCCATTTCTACCATCAGCGGTTACGGCTCTGCGTGCGTCTTACCTCAGTCAGTCAGCACAAGTCCTTTTATATATATAGATAGTATAATATATGAAATTTTCTTTAAGACAAACCATTAACTAGTTGTTAGAAAAAAAGGTCTTAAAAACAATATAGCATTCATATAAAGCGATAATAAAAAAGGCTTTATTATTATTATTATTATTATTATAAAGCGATAATGCGTGATTTTCGTCAAATTTTCAGCAAAACAATAGAACGCGTTCGCTAGCGACTATCGAGCATACTAGATGAGGGTGGAGATACGAAATCCATTCCATATCGACGTACCAATTATGTCGCTGTGTAATTAATCTAAATTCCCTCGACAAACCCTTTCTGAGGCCAAATAAACTTTGTTTAATAGGAATAAGGTCTAAATTACGTTTAACTCAGGAACATTCCCTAATAAAGTCCAGTGGCCGTAGAACCTACACTTTGCTTGGGATAATAGTGTTATTTAATTATACATCCCACCTTTAACTATTAGAGGTCTAAAAGATTTGAGAATCAGAGGCCGTTGATGTGTAATGATAATGCTTTATTCTTAAACGTTTTAATTTAAGTATGATTTTTTATATTATTATATGATTTTAATGATTATTGCTTTCATATTATTATTTTTATTTTTAATTAATTTGCAATTTTGTATTAATTGGATTCTTCAGTTATGAAGATACTGAAAGAAGGTCTTGTAAAAACATAAGCACCTCCCGGGGGACATGCATGTATGTGCGGGTTGATGACTGTGGAAGAGGTTAAAGAGGTATGGGGAGACATAGCGTTTGACGCTCCGTTCTCTCTGGCCTCTACACTAACAATTAAGCGTGAAGATATCGAAATCATCGAGTGGAGTTCGAATGTACATAAATGTGAAGGTTTATGAGAATGATTGTTTGTTCTGCTTTCACCCAAAAACTACTGAACGGATTAAGATGTAACTTTACAGTAATGTACCTAATAGATCTGAGTAAAATATAGGCTAAATATTTATATAAGATTTTTTTATAATGTAAAAATCGACGAAGCTGTGTTTGGCTCACTAGCCGTATCATCAGTTTTTGCTTTTCTATCGGTTCTTCCCACAGAAACTATTTGAGCGCTTTTTTTTCTTGTATTGTTTTCCTAATATATATACATACATATATATGATATATGAATATTTTTGTTTTTAACTCCAACGCTGGCAAATATTAGAGTAGGCAGAGGAAATCAGGAAATTAACGTTAAGACACTCCAATAATTTCTATCTAAATTTCACAACATTGTGTATTTAATGGCGAAACTCAACGCCGCGCTTCATTTACCCGTGCTGAGAAATAAAAAATAAATTCAATATAATCATTTTCCCGAGTGGACTTTCCACTTTGCATGAGGCACGGAGTGTTTTAACTAGGTTTCCTCTGACTAACCTACTATGTGGGTAAAAGTGTAAAAATATTTTATATAGGTAATCTCTTGGCAGTTTCAGCCATGTCGTGGCGCAGGAGTTGATCTCCTGTTGAGTTGTAGGGAACGAAAGTGTTTTAATGGGAACAGAGGATCGTAACACTATGTTCTTAAGTTTCCTCTCCTTATTTTATTCTCACCCTGCTATGTGCGTGATACAGCGTGGAGCTAAAAAAATATTCTATATGTTTTATATAATTAAAAATACCAACAGAATAGTTGATAAAAATAATTTCATATTTTTATACTAAATACTAAAACTGTAATCCTTTTTCAATTAAACTTAAAAGCACGGGATGTACGTTGATTAAAAATTCCAGCTTAGATAAAAATTATATCTATACTACTATTATTTAGCTGAAGATTTTGTTTGGTTGTTCGCGCTATTCTCAAGAACTACTTACTAAGAAGGGAAAAAAAAAGAGTATTAGTATAGAAACTTTACTGCGGAAGGATATATAATAAATTATCATCATATTATTTTATTTACGAGTATATATTTTTTGCTTCACGCTGCATCCCTGACATAGCTTGGTCTAGATAAGCAGAGGGATTGGGAATCTAGTATTAGGACACTCTGTTCCCATTAACTTCCGTTCCCTACTTTACGCCGAATTCTGGAGGCATTGTGTGTTGTGTGGCGTAACTCAACATCGCGCTTAACCTCTATACTAGAGCGAGGAAATGAAAAATATTAAATTACCTCAGAGATAATTGAACCCACAACCGCCGCTTCTACACCCGCATGCTTATACCCTGCCCACTACTCTCTGAATAATATACAGATACATCAAATGTAATATGGGATCAATTCTGATAAATTGAAAACTCAACACGCATTGACACAATAGGCACACACGTAACACACTGTGAGCTCAAAGCGATTCGATTTCGGTGACAACAATGCATTGTGGTCAATTACACCGCTACAATTAGGTTCTTTGGAGATCGATGTACTAATTTAGAAATGATTTTGATTGTGAAGTAATTTTACAGTATGGAGTTAAATGGATTTTAGTAATTATTGTATTAAAAATAAATAACATTGTTAAGGTAAAAAATAAAATAAATGAGCTTCACGCTGTATCCCGCACACAGTAGGGTAGGCAGAGGGAACCTAGTGTTAAGACACTCCATTCCCCACTTTCCGCTAAAATCTGGAGACATTGTGTATAAAGTGGCGGAATTCAACGCCGCGCTTTGCCTCGACACCAGAGTGATAAAATGAAAATATAAATTTAAATAAATATTTCATTTTCACACTTTGTGATTTTGCGCTACGACTGGCCTCAGTTAACAGTTATTATAGACATCGTGGGGCAGCGTTTGACTTTGAACACGGCGGTGGTGGGTTTGATTTGGTGAGTGGGTTTAATAAAATTATATAATGTATAAGCTTTATAATTTTTATTAGGTTCACGCTGTATCCTGCATGTAGCAGAGTAGGAAGAAGGAACCTGAGAACCTAGACATTGTGGACTGTATAACAGTTGCTTAATTGTATTTATATCTCATTTAAGGTAACATTTGTAACGTAAATGTTTTTACGTCTACTATTCGACATTTAATATAAAATAGGAGTGGGTACTGTTCTAATATAACACAATGTGTTTCAGTCTCACTCAAAGAAATGAATTATTTACATTTACTGACAAAGGGAAGTGTTAAGTTCCAATACTACTAGTATTGGAGCTTATGAGGCATTTCCCAAAAATTTTGTAAACGCATAATAATAATAAATTTATATACGAGTATAAATCTCTTCTGTTCCCGAGTGAATGACAGACAACGCACAAACGAAACTACTGGACTTAGAAAGTTCAAAATTTGGTTTGTAGATAGATTAGGAAATGTAGAGGAGCATTATGAGAGGATTTCTAAATCTCCACGGGAACGGTAAAAAAAGAGATTTTCCTATTACAATCCATACAAACAAAATTTCGGATGATTAGTTTAGTTATATGTATATACCCGTGTATGTATACAAGGTTTCCAAATAGGATAAGGTACTCTGTGAGTTCTAGGCAACACCGGCTACCTGCCGTTTGATTAATCGTCCGCCTTTAATGCCGCTTAATGTTATTGCTTCCGTAAAACTCTTGTAAACTGGAGTGATCAATTTGAAAGAATTCTCTCGAGAACAAGTGTTTTTTTTGTGAAATGGGTTGAAGATGTAAATGGATGGTAGGTAAATATAGGAATAAGGTTGTTTTTTTGTCTTACACTTTTTTTTATATTTTTCTCGCTCTATTTCGGTTTGTCGAGGCTAAGTGCGGCGTCGAGTTCTGCCACTCAACACGCAATGTCGCCAGAATTCGGCAGAAAGTGGGGAACGGAGTCTTAACACTAGGTTCCCTCTGTGTGTGGGATACAGCGTGAAGCTGATTTATTTATTTTCTATTTCGGTTTTGAAGCTCGGGGTTCAAATCTCAATACGACCAAAGCAATTTGTTCATTTATAAGTTTTGGAGGAGCTAGACTGCGAAATTGCATTATTATAGTGCTTTACAATAATATTATTGTAGCTTTAAATATATTTAGCAGTATATTTTTTTACACTATATTACACTTTATCGCAAGAGGTATATTAAGAATACCACGGTTGTGGGTCCCCACTCAAATCAAATTATTAATATTTTTATTTATTCTCTCTGGTAACGAAGCAAAGCGCGGCGTCGTTCCTCCATTAAACATGTTTAGTGCCTCGACAGAAAGACGGAAGTGTCTTAAAGGGAACGGAGTGTCTTAATATTAACTTTCCAAGTTTCTCTGCGTACTCTGCCATTTGTGAGACACAGTGTTAACCTAAAAAATACCTATACTAGGTTATCTAAGCTCAAGCAAGCTCAGTCAAGTTTAGATAGTTTAGATAGCCAATTTCTTATACGCTGAATAGTCCCCGTATCTGTCAGGGAGTGAACACTGCAGTCGATATCAGATGGAAGATTTACCGAAGGATTGGCACGAGGCGGACTAATGGATTCAGATTTATCCTTAAAAAGGCTATTTCACACTGATTTGGCTTATTTTGCTTTTATTGTCTCATTTATAGGTTTATGGGATAAAGGCATTTTGTAGGACAGGTAAAGAGAACGCTGTTACATACATTATATACCGTATTTTCCGTTTTTATCCCGTATAGAGTCTCAACGCTGCACTGTGTAGAGGCCAGTCGTGGCGCAGCGGCACGAGGTGTGACTGTAAAATCGACTGGTTGTGGGTTCGATCCCCACTCGAGGAGATGAAATATTTCCTTAAATTTATATTTTCATTTCTTCGCTCTGGTGTCGAGGTAAAGCGCGACGTTGAGTTCCGCCACTCAACACGCAATGCCTCCAGGAAACTGGCGGAAAGTGGGGAACGGAGTGTCTTAACACTAGGTTCCCTCTGCCTACCCTGCTGTGTGAGGGATACAGCGTGAAGCTGATTTTGTTATAGATACATAAGCTACTTGCTACTACAAAGTTAAGTGCCCTGTCCTTTCCTTTTGTAAAGAAATCTCTTAATGAGCTTAAAATTAGTAACAGATTGATAATAACATAGAAATTCAAATGCGACAATTAAAAGAATAATGTAATTGATATAAATAAAAAATAAAAGGACGTGGCGAAATGGCATAATATCAGATTATAAGTGCGAAGGTTGCCGCTTCGATTATCTCTATACTCTTGATAATAATACATTTATTTTTCTTCGGTGATAACAAGATGAAACATGGCGTTGAGTTCCTTCACTTAACCACACTATCTCAATGATAACAGAGTGTTTCTAAACAATAGAATAATTCTGTTTACTCTATATGCTATATTCGAGACACAATAATAAATAATAATAAATATACTTTATTGCACCTTAAAAAATAAAAACTAAGTAAAACAATAAAAAGCTTAAAATAATAAAAAGTACAATAAGGCGGCCTTATCGCTTGAAGCGATCTCTTCCAGGCAACCTTTGGATGTTGGATTGGAGTTGTATAAAAGTGGGCGGTGCACTAAATGGTATATTTACATAACTTTATAATATCAAAAATACATCAAGTACATAAAATACAAACAAATAAATATATATTTATTAAGATATATACATAAGTAATACATACACACATACATATATACATACATACATACATATACTATATGTACACACAAAATATAAAAAGCACAATAAAAAAAAAATGAACCAATTTAGTATTGTTATATATTAAAATAATGATTTTTTAGCTTTTTCTTAAAAATATGTATACTTTTGGCACGTCTGATATCTATAGGTAAAGAATTCCATAGACGGGCAGCTTTTATAGTAAAGGAATTAGTGAAATAGGAAGAAGAGTGTAGAGGAATTTCTAGCAATAGATTGTTGTCGGAGCGTAGAGAACGTAAGTGGGTGTGGTGAAGAAACATGAATTGTTTCTTCAAGTAAGGAGGAGTGGAAGGGTTAAACAGCACAGAATAGAGAAGATGAAGTATGTGAGTATTCCTGCGAAGGCGGATCGGGAGCCACTTAAGCTTATTTCGAAACTCGGAAATGTGATCATATTTACGCACACCAAATATGAACCTAATGCAAAGATTTTGAAGCCGCTCAAGTTTGTTTAATTGCTCCTCTTTAATGTCAAGATAACATACACCCGCATAATCAAGAATTGGTAATAGGAGCGAGTTTGCCAGCGCAATTTTGGTCGGTATTGGTAGGAAATTGCGCAGCCTTCGCAAAGACGCAGAAGCAGCGTAAACCTTTCTACTTACCTCTCTTATTTGTGGTTCCCAAGATAGATGTTGGTCTAAAACTAAACCTAGGTTTCTTACAGACTCGCTAAATGGAATAAAGACCCCATTGATTGTTACAGGCGCTATTTGTGATTTATCAATTTTTTTCAATAACCTAGGACTGCCGATCAAAATAGATTGAGTTTTTGAAGGATTTATCGTCAGTCCAAAACATTTACTCCAAATTGATATTTCATTAAGGTCATTGTTTATCTTATCTATAGTACCAGGTAGCTCAGTGAGAGTACCTTGGGCGTAAATTTGCAAGTCGTCAGCATACAGGTGGTAGAGAGAAGAAATTTTAGGACATACAGAATTAATAAAAATTGAAAATAGGAGAGGAGACAACACGCCACCTTGAGGGACGCCAGCTCTGGTTGAGGACCATTCAGAATAGGAATCTTCTACTCGAATACGCTGCCGGCGTCCGTACAAGTAAGAATGAAACCAATCAACCACCTCAGGAGATATGTTAAGAGAACGTAGTATAGCAAGTAGTATGTCAAAATCAACAGTGTTGAAAGCGTTACTGAAGTCTAACAAAGTCAGCACCGTAATCTTTTGATTATCCATACCCTGCCTGATGTCATCGGTGATCTTGACTAAAGCAGTAGTCGTACTATGACCATGGCGAAAGCCAGATTGTAATGGATTTAAGAGATTATGCTTTGAAAGGAATGTGCTTAGTTGATTGTGAACAAGACGTTCTAGCACTTTTGATAACAGAGGAAGAATGGAAATAGGACGATACTCAGAATAGGAAGACGGATTACTTTTCTTAGGAAGTGGGAGGATTTGGGCATCTTTCCAAGCGGAAGGGAAATCACCATTGAGTATTGAGCGATTCAAAATGGATGTGATTACAGGAGCCAACAGGTCTATTATAGGAATGATCATTTTACGACTAATGCTGTCAGCACCGACTGCATCTGACTTAATAGCTATAATATTTCTCTTAACATCACATACAGTGAATTGATTAAATTTAAATGGAGAAACCTCAGGAGTGGATAAAGTAGAAATATAATTTAAGGTGTTCAATTTATTTGTACTATCAATTGTACTAAAAGAAGTGAAATGTTTATTAAGAGAATTGATATCTAGAGATTTCTGAGGAATATTATGTTTTGTTTTACCGACTCCAAGGGTTTTAAGAAATTTCCAGACTTTAGCTGGATCATCTTCATCGATTACTGATTTATAGATATGGCGTCGTTGACTATCTCTACAAACCCTGTTGCAACGATTACGGGCTCTCACAAATTTCTCTCTATTGCTGTCACTTGAATCAGAAGCATATTTAGATTTAGCGCTGTTTTTTTTGTCTTGCAGTTTTTTAATATCTGCGGTGAGCCAAGGAGCAGGGAGATGTTTCATCCTGACCGGTCGGACTGGTGCATGGGTATCGTAGAGTTTTATTAAAAATGTGTTAAAAATATTTACTTGATCATCGACTGTATTTGCATCGTCTATTACGCGCCAGTCGATTTTACTGGCATCTTCGTATAAACGCTCCGAATCAATACCTCCAAAGTTACGCTGGAGAAGAATTCTTGATTTTGCTTTGGGAGGTCTAACTTTGTAGGATATATAAAGAAGATCATGATAGGAAAACGCTAGCGCAGGACATTGACCATGCCTCGCAACATGGTCTGTAGAAGATACTATAATTAAATCAAGTAGAGAAGGATTGCTATGAGGAAAGTGATGAGTTGGGGCTAAAGGTAAAATATTTAAATTAACTGAATCTATCAGACCCTGTAAACGACACGCTCTATAATCTTTTTTAAGTAGACAAGTATTAAAGTCTCCCATTATCAAGGTATGCTCATAAGAAGGCATTAATTGATCCACCAGGACTTCAAATGACGAGAAGTAATCGACAGTAAGATTAGGATTATAATATACCCCAAGAAGAAGTTTTGTATGGTTTAAAATCACTTCGATGAATAGGTGTTCGGCGTGTGCACTGCCCATTGGTTGTAATGTATTCACAATTGAAAATGGAATATGAGCTCGCAGGTAGATTGCTACACCCCCACCAACTCGTCCAATACGATCACTTCTAATCAATTGAAATCCCGGCAGTGAGTAGGAAGTGGACTGTAAGCATGGTTTTAGCCATGTTTCAGATACCAAAATTGCATGTATGTTCTTACAAGTGAAAGATGACAAAAGATCAGGATAATGTGCTGGAATACTCTGAGCGTTTATATGGATTACGTTAAAATTTTTTGGAACATCCGAAAAATAAGAATTAATATTTTCATCAAGTGGTGGGATGCTATGGAAACTTTCGTTGCTGTCAGAACCTTCAGAAATGGAAGATAAGGAAAGAAAGGAATTATTACTGTTATCGTTAGATGCCATTATATTGTGTGCAAAATATATATATAAACTATATAAATAAATATAATAAATAAATAATAAGAATAATAATAAAAAAAAAATGTGAAGCTGAAAAGAAAAACAACCTATAATATAGTAAATTTAATTCCAGTCAGTATGATGCGTTCACAATATCGCAATCCTTGTACTGCACAAGTCTATTAGTTTGTCTAAGAGGCTTTCTTTGTTATTAATTTTTATTTAACTATTTTTAGAAGTAACATCAAACCAAATTTCAAATGAATATTGAAAAGCTTTTAAAAGATCTTATTTTAATAAGGATGAACGTATAAGAAAATATTATGAAAAAAAAATTGTATTAATTTTGTGTATATGACGTAGAACGCTTGCGATGTGCCTTAATGAATACGATTTTATTCTGTTTGATGTTCCTTGGAGGCCGTTGTGGCACAAGGATGTGACTGCAAACGTGATGGTTATGGAGAATAAAATATTTAACAATTTAATTTCTTCGCTCTGATGACGAGGCAAAGCGCGGCGTTGAGTTCTGCCACCAGAATTCAGCGGAAATCTTGGAACGGAAGTGTATGGGTGTCATAATATTAGGTTTCCAGGTTCCCTCTGCGGAAAACAACGTGACGCAAGAGGCCGACAAGAGAATCTATTATAAAGACTCCATCTTTATGTGGACTCAACGCTGGACTTTTTCTTACTGGACCGTCAAAATGAAAGTAACTCGTTTCCTCTCTGATAATGGGAAAACCACTAACATCACATTTTGGCCCTTCTATCATCAATATTTAAGTAGAAAATAAAGTAGTCCTTTAAGAGATTATTTTCATAAGCTCCTCAGGTTGTTGGAAATATGTGATATTAATGTAACGTAATCATTTCAACAACTTCTTGTATCATTTCCATCATGACGCAGTGGGTCTGTGATCGGCTGTAAACGTGATGGTTGCGGGTTCGAATCCACTCGGACAAATGACTATATTTAAATTATTTTTAATACTTTATGTGGAAAATCTATCTTTTTAAATAGAGACGAGTTTCTTTACTCCATACGTAAAGGCCTTTTTTTATAGCAAAAGACAAGGCAAATGAGCGTACTGGTTAACTGATTTTAAGTGATCACCTCGATCGATATGGAAACACTACCCAGTTGGGCTATTTCAATGTTGCGAGGCGCATTTGGGTGGAAAGAATAGAACGGAGTGTCTTAACACTATATTAGCAGGGTAGGGTAAGGTGTGCCTACGCTACATGGGACAAATCCAAACTGTAATCATTTCTATAACTTTTCATATCATTCATATATTAAAGAAAGTACAGTGTAACTCAATAAGAATTGAATAGAAAGAAATTTAAATCATATTTGCGATAAAACTTTTGTCTTTTAAAAATAGTTTTTCGATCTACCACGAAGTTATTTTAGTATGAAATTTTTATCAAAACTAAAACTAATTTATTCCGTTGTCGTCGAAACTTTTACTTAATTGCAAACTTTCAAACGGAGAAAAAATGGGAAAAGCTCCTCTATTGTGTCAGAATATATAGTCTAGGAGCCTACGGTTATTTACACCAAGTGTTTATTTAGTATTGAATTTTAAATAGCTTAAAAATATATATTTTATAAAATGCCTACATTCAGCAGTAAAGTCAGCTGTGGTTTGTGGACAAAAATTTAAAAATTAAAATCAAAAATCGAAATTACTCATAAAATTAGAAAACTTTAATAAATAAAGTATTTCTTATGTAAGTATAATTAATTATTCTTATATAAATATTTTTAACAAAAATAAAAATCAAGTACATATAATGAAAACAAAAAACACTTTTTTGTATCCTAAATAGTAAATAGTGCATAAGTATTGATTATTTTATATTTCTATTTCTTCGCTCTGGTGTCGAGGTTAAGCGCGGCATTGAGTTCTGCCACTTAACCCGCAATCCCTCCAGAATTCGGCAGAAAGTGGGGAACGGAGTGTCTTAATAACACTAGGTTCCCTCTGCCTATCCTGCTGTGCGGGATACAGCGTGAAGCTGAATTTGAATTTTTGAATTTTTATTGATTATTTCATTTGTTACTTTGTAATTTCCTTTATTTTGAGTAATTAATATTATTTTGCTAGACTTTAGTTTTTGCTTAAGTTTTTGCATATGTTTCTAGTCCTTAGTCTAAAGAAAATTTATTTAACAGTTGCACATTTGATTACATAGCCAGAGTCAGAAACTTTGTGATTACATCTTGAACTCATTTCGTCAGGACTTGCTTGAACTTGGACCCAGTATTCATATTATTATATTTAGAAGTTTTAAAAAAGAAAACATATTAACGTAAGGGGATTCTAATAACTGTCTGCCTCTTGGAGGTGCAAAAAATGAAAAAAGTAATATTTTTTATAATAACATTTTTCTTTCTTTAGTGCGGAATAACGATTGTGTGTTTGGTGCCTATTTGAAACAATGAATTATTACGCTTCGGAAGGAACGCAGTGTCGATTGCCACCAGTGAATAAGTAACGTTCGAAACGAATTAAGCAATGCATGTGAAACGGAGTGTCTTAACACTAAGTTCTCTCTGCCTACACTGGTATATGGGAGAAATGCGTGTAAATAAAAAAAATATAAAATTAAATAATCGCCTCGATTGCATTTAACTGATGTTAAACCGACCGACTGACCACAGAGTAAAAATATGAAAATATATATTGAAAATTCATGACCAATTAATCCAAAGAACTGTATTTATATGATCTTTATAGAGAGCTTATTTAAATAAATAAGAAATTAAATATATAAAAAAAGTTACAGTCTTGGCGCAGGGGCATAAGCGTGTGACTATAAATGCGACAGGTCGTGGGTACGATTTCCACTAGAGGAAACGACTGACAACGAGATAAATGGCAGAGTTGAGTTCCACCACTCAACACACAATGCCTCCAGACCTTGGCAGAAAATAGTGAACTTTTTCTTTTTCTTAATGGGAAAGGATTGTTAAACACTAGACTCCTTCTGTCTACCCTGCTGCTTTCCACAGAAATTTGGGACATTGCAGGTTATGTATCTTGTATGTTTGTAATTTTTTTTATTTCCTGAAATCTTCTAAACCACTGGAAGGATTTTGATAATTAAGGTAAAAATCGAGTGTACGTAGATAGATTTTGGACTAAAAAAACATGATGATCTTTGAAGTCAAAATTTACATTAAAAAGTCATCGATACTATTCGAGTGGGGCATCAAAATAAGGGATTTTTTACCAAAATAAATGATTATAGAAAACTATATAACACGTTTAACTACCTGTATAAAACCGTACATCAAAATAAATAAAAAATGTCTCTGTCTCTGATTTTGAACACTCCCTGCTAAAAAATATCAAGACTGTTATTAAATTCAACTGAAATGATCCACATAAAAAATATTTATTTAATAAAACAGAAAAGCTGATTGCGTACAATGAAAAAGAAAAAACAAACCGAATAGTTAATTACATTTAATAGAGGAAATGGTCCACCATTTACATGTTTATAAGATGCTCTTTAAAATTTAAATGGGACCCGATGTATAATCTTAATGTATCATTGGAGTTTTTGAGAATTATTTGAAATATACAACTTATTACATGTGTAGTTACTTCTTAAAACCAAAAGTAATACCTCAGTATTAATATTTTTAGAATATCTAAAAATTTTAACGTAGCGGGATTTGAACCAAGCGCAAAATTCTTATATAGGTACTTATATACTTGTTACAACATATTTACAATAATATGATGCTAACAATAGCATCTCTGTAGGGAGATTTTTAAAAATTTCCGCTACTCAAACATTTGGCGAGAGAGAATACTATTTTTTTATTATTTTTCAATTTTAAAGTGTTATTCCACACTCACGAATATAAACGTAGCCAGATGAGAACGTATAGCGTAGTTGGTCAGAGCGCTTGGACGGTTTCCAAGGGGCGCGGGTTCAAATCCCGCTACGTTCACATTTTTATGTTTTCTAAAAAGTATTTTCTTTCCTAAGTTTGGTATAGCACTAAAAAAAGCAACGGTTGCGGGATCGACATCCGCCCTGTCAGTGAGAGAAGCGAATTTATTTTCATTTCCTCGCTGTCATAGACAAACCACAACAACTGAGATGCATCTGAAAATCCGGAACGAAGTGTCCCAATGCTAGGTTCCCTTTGCCTTCTCTGCTATTCGGGAAATAGCGTTAAGTTTAAAAAAAAAGAGAAATAAACGAACTCGTTACAACAAAACTAATGTAGAAATGAAATATGTAGATATATATCTGGCGTTCTGTAAAGAGCTAGGCTTCAAACGCCTAAAGAGCTGTATTTATGGCAAGGATAGCAATATAGGTCATCTAGAGTTAGGCTATTTTGAACTTTAGTGCTTCTATTTTAGTGTTGATTTTAGTTATTCTTGTAAAATAGTAGTGGACAAATTAGTTAGTATTGCCAAGTATTCTGTAGATATCATATGTTAGTGACTTCGCTTCTGTACATTTTGACTGACTTTTTGTAAGCTTTTTGTTTTAATATTCTTCTAATATTATTTCAGTTATCGTATTGTAATTGAACTAAATATATTTGTATATCCATACTTGTATATTAACATTATAAGAGGTTTATTGTTGAACAAATTCGAAGTTCTAATAAAAAAATATTTTTTGGTTGGATAGTCCAATTATGGAAGAAGGCTATAGGATATGTTAGGTACATTATCTTAATCGTTTAGATTTAATCTATTGCAGCTGCGATCGTAACTTTGACTGGACACTTTACTTATAATATAAAACAAATAATAAAATAGAAGCATGTAACAGAATATAAATATATATGGCACTAAAATACACTTTTAACTGATATACTAGCGTACGCTATGTGTACGTATAATAAAATAATTAATTATTTATTTGCACCATATACTTAGTGTGTAAATTTTCGTATTTTGCAACAAATAAAAAAAACTTTGTTTTAAAAATAAATATTTAAATTCTTAAATAAATATCTAAAAATAGCTACTTAAATAATGCCTATATGAATTGACGAGCTTCATGCTTATCCCGCATCTAGTAGGACTAACAGAGAGAACCTATTGTTAAGACACCATGTTCCCTATTTTTTTAAGCGAAGTTTCGTTTAGAAGAAGTATTCGAGACATTGCAACTTGAGTAGCTGAACGAACGAATAACGCTTTGTCTCTTTATCAGAACGAAAATGACAATTTTTTATTCCCGAAAGGAGAAATCGGACCCACAACCCTCACGCTTACAGCCTATATGGCCTATATGGTATATGGCCTCAATCGTATAATATTAAAAATATCAAACAGAATGAGCTTATAACTTCGTATACGATATGCGATGCATACAGGATGGCAGCAATACGTAGAACACTGAGGACTATCATTAATTAACTCGTGTAAAATGAAACACGAGGCTCTAATGTAGCATTGCAACTTTATATCATTTGTGCAGCAATCAAAGCTCAGATGCAGAATATGACCAATGCAGCGCCTCGGATTGGGGAATGTGGAAGTGGCGTATGTATGTTTTTTTTTTGCTTTACCTATGCATAAAACCACCAAATAACAGAGTTCTCAGAGACACTCAGTTCTCCATTTCTATAGGTTTTTTTCCATATAGGGTGGAGAGAGAAAACTTAATGTTAAGACATTCCATTCCCCACTTTCAGGCTTATTTTATGAGGTATTGCGTGTTAAGTGGTGGAACTTGGCATGAAAACAATATAAATATAATAATTCCCCCGAAAGAGAATCGAACCTAATACTGTCCGGTTCGGTGTATATACTACAGTACAAATGATGTGCCTACTTTTTTAATTGCACAAATCTTTAACAACATTTAATTTTATATATATATTTTTTGAATAAGTAACATGTCCGTAAAGTAAATTGGCTCGTTATTGGATATATAAATAAGACTTTCGGAGTTAACTTTGCAAATGATTAAGTAAAATATTGTTTTCTTGTCGCATTTCCTTGATAAATGAAATAACGATAAATGTTATAAGAATTTTTTTTTTCATTTTTATTTTAATTGGGAGCTTTAAGGGAACCCTCCGCTCCGTATGCACCACCAAATATTTGAGACATTGCGTTTTGAGTGGCGGAACTCACTCCCCCGAGTGGAAATCGATCCCACAACCGTCACGCTTACAGTCACACGCTGTGCCACTGCGCCACGACAACTTCATTAATACCTAACATATCAGAACGACTCTTCACGCTGTATCCCACATATAAAAGATAGAGTGACGGAATACAACGCCGACCGCACTATATCTCATTACCAGAGCGACGTAACGAGAATATGTTATCCTCCGAGATGGAATCGAACCCACAACTGTCGCATTTACATTCAGACCTGCCGGCACATAGCACTTCCACGGAATTTTAAGTTAGAAGCGAAATACTGTAAATAAACTGTTCATTTCTTGTAGCTTGAAGCCACACGCTTTAATAACTTATTACAGTGTATAAATGCCAAGTACGCTGAGAACAACTTATATGAACAAACAGAAGATTATGTATTTTTTATTGTTATGATTCAATGTCTAGTTGTAGGTTCAAATATGAATGAGGGAAATTCTAATATTCGTATTGTTTTATATATTATTTTTGTAGTACATATATTATTGTTTTTATTAGAGGTCAAACGTGGCGCATGCGTACAAGCGTGCGACTGTAAACACGACTGGTTATGGGTTCAATTCCCGCTCAAGAATAGAAAAATATTTAATATTTTTTTACAATTTCAAATCGATCGATCGAGTGTTATTCCACATTTAGGAAAGAAAAATACTTTTAGAAAACATACAAAAATGTTAACGTAACGGCGGATTTTAACCCGCGCCTCTCCAAGCACTCTGACATATGTTCTCATCTCAATCTGGCTCAAGCTCAATATTTTAGAATTCAGGTAGCCAACTCACCGTTCTGGTAGAGAGTACTGTCACTTACCACGCAATATTTTGTAAAGTGGACATGACACATTGACATGGGGAACCCAATATCTTAATATTAAGTTCCGTAGTTACCGTTGTATCTTAACACTAAAAGATACACCGTGAAGCTAAAAATTAAATCTTCACACAGTCTTAAAAAGAAAAATATTGAATATAGTGACATCACAAAATTCTGAAAAATTAAGCAAAATGCATCACATTTAAATATAAACTGGTTATATTGGAAATATACCACTACTTCTACAGATAGATAAAAGGAGTTTAGATTCCATTTCACGGTACATCGCACGAGGTATCTTAGAACGTGCTTAGTTTTTTTCTTTTACTAGTTGTTCTGTAGTGACTAGAAAAGTAAAATCTAGTCAGTTAGTTAGTTGGTCTGTACTTTTTTTAGTTTTTGTTTTCAAAATATTTTTCACTCTTGCTCAATTTTAGAGATGTTGAATGAAATGGAGATAAATAAATTCCTTCGGCATGGAAACGAATATAATTATATATTTTTTCCTTATAATTTTTTTGTTTATTTTCAATTTTTTACAGACAAAATCACGAAATTAAGTTATTGTAGTATACATTTATATCTATGTATATTATATATCCGAAATGTGAAATGTGTGAAGATAGATGTATGTTCCACTTTCACGCAAAAAATACTGAACGGATTTAGATGAAACTTTATAGTAATACAACTTATACATCTAAATTTTAGTAAAGATCTAAATTTTAGTAGTTTAGTATAATCTGGCTATGATATAAAAATCATAGGGGCCAGTGGTGGCGCAGTGGCACGAGGTGTGACTGTAAAACCGACTGGTTGTGGGTTCGATTCCCACTCGAGGAGATGAAATATTTACTTAAATTTATATTTCCATTTCTTCGCTCTGGTGTCGAGGTTAAGCGCGGCGTTGAGTTCTGCCACTCAACACGCAATGCCTCCAGAAATCGGCAGAAAGTGGGGAACGGAGTCTTAACACTAGGTTCCCTCTGCCTACCCTGCTGTGTGCGGGATACAGCGTGAAACTGATTTATTTATTTTATATAAAAATCAGTTATAAAAAAATAAATATAAAAATAAGAAGCTGCGCTGGGATCGCTAGTACAGTAAAGAACAAAATAAATGTATATGTATGTAGGTATATATAGGTATATTGGGAACTAACTCAAAAACTTCTTTGCTCCCATAGAGAATAAAGCAAGCGAATTCGAATCTAAATTCGCCGGCGCGTCCCCCCGGGCCTGAGGCGCGGTGCATCAGAATTGAACACGATCGGGAAGAAAATTGTTTAAGTGTTGCCTTTGTGTGTTGTGTTATATCGATATCGATAGTCTGGAGAGTTTTATTTATTTATCGAAAATGTGAATTTACTTTTATTTTAAAAATTTTTATTGTGTTATGTTAATTTAGGAAAGAAAAATATTTTGTTTAGAAAACGTTTGTATAATTTATTTCCCTTTACTTTTTTGTATATTTTCTAAAATTTTATCCAACCAGACACAAGAATCTTTGTTGGATCTACCGATGTTTAGATCATCCAAAGCAGCAAATAAAAAATCTAAAGGATAAAAATCTGACCGATAACGCGACTGTTGTAGGTTCGAATCTCGCTCAGGGGGTGGTGAATCATTTCTACATTTTTTTTGTTAGTAAGACGAAGCGAACACTGTGGGAACGGTATGTTTTAAAACTACATTCCTTTTGCCTATCCTACCGTATGCGGGTAACATAGTGAAGCTAAGAAAAGAAGTATCGACATCTTCACTAAATAAGACCATTTACATTACTACAGACCACCGCACTGCGCCCAGAGCTAATGTTAACTAAACGTGAAAGTTAATGATATGTTTTTTCGTACTTTCGCATTCAAAAGAAAAATTCAATACGAGTTTTGTTTTTTTTTATTATTTAATTTGTTCTCTACTCTACAAGTTGTCTTGTTATAAGTTGTGATTCGATGTAGTATGTAGAAGTAGTAGACGTATTCTTCTTTGTTGAAGATGTAAATATAAATTAAACTTTGATTTTGTTAGTAATGTTATGAAAGAAATCTGGAGAATATATTCTGGTCTTCTAAAATACCTACTATTATCTCGCATATTTTTTATTAGGGCTCTCGTAGCGCAACGGCTTAGAGTCTGATTGTATACTCAACGGTTATTGGTTCAATTCCCACTCGTCACGAAAATGTGGCGATAACTAGGCTCCAAATGAGGCCAAATGCGGGATATAATGAATTTCAAAACCCTCAAATATTTTCCCCCATCTCTCAAAACGCAATGTTTCGAAAGGTGGAACGCACGTGGGCAACGGAGTATCTTAACACTAGGTTCCATCTGCCTACCTTTCTATATACGGTATACAGCGTGAAACTTGAAAAAAGGCTAAAATAATAGTACAAAGTCACAGGCAGCAGAAATGTATAATATAAATTAATCCATCAAAATCTTACGTTCAGAAGTTACAAGACGGATGTGGCAAAGTTTTGCAAATAGATTCCAGTAAGTATTTGGGTTATTATAATAAAGTTTTAATTTTTTTTTGTTGCTCAATTATCTTTGTGTTTTAGACTTCAGTCCTACTGTAATATGTATGAATAGAATTATTTTTATTTTCTGGCGCTGGCAAAATGACAAGCCGCGATGTTGAGTTCCGCCGTTCCGCCGTTACGTCAAGGTAGGCGGAGACAACCTATTGCTATGCAACGTCCACTTTTCTAAACACTGCGTGTTGAGTGGCTAAACTCAACGGTTTGATTTTAGCAGAATTATGAGATAACTATTATTTACCATGATATCTAGCTGTGGAATTTTTATTTACAAGTATACCTAATATGATGTTTTGAGGTCATCTACATCGAAATATTTTCATTTCATCGCTGTGGTAACAATACAAAGCGCGTCGTTGACTTCCACCCCTCAACATGCAACACCTCGAGCGGCGGAACTTAACGCTGCGCTTGTATTGGAGAGAAATTGGGAACGGTGCCTTACCGAGTTCTTATCTGCTTACAGGGTGAGCAGATAAGAACTAGTTAAGACACTCCGGAGACTAAAGCGGGGTACCCGGGGTATTCCATATAAATGTATTGACACGCATTTACCTACTCTTTAATAAGGGGTATAGTAGAATATTCCCTTTGCCATAATGGTTCCTTTGATGAAATATTAAATGCACCGCCATTCCTGATCGCCACACCGTATAATAAATGTGAAGACACTTTGTAAATTACTACCCAAGTGTTATTATTAGTGTACTACTGTCTTTAGGTACTAGATTAATATAACGGAAAAAATGGTATATTTCTAATGAGGCCACCGTAGCGCAAGGGCATAAGCGTGTGACCGTAAACTCGATGGTTGTGGGTTCGAGATCCGTTCGTGGAAATCAAATATTATAACACTTTCACTTCTTCGCTCTTTGGTAACGAGGCAAAGCGCGTTCAGTGTCGCCACTCCTCGCGCAATAAAACTCATCAACTTGTGAATTCCGCGGAAACGGAAATGTCTTCATGAGAACGGAGTATTTTTACACTATATTCCCGAGTCCCCTGTGCCTACCTCTCTACCTTGTTACATGCGTGAGCCAATAAGGCTTGAGTGGGAATCAAACTCACAACCTTCGCGTTACAGCTACACTTTTGTGCTTAGGCGCCACGACAGCCTTGACTAGACAAAGTAAACGAAAACAAAGAGTATTTGAATCGATAAATTACTTTACAGTTAGACATAACCACTGCGCCATGATAGTCACCCAAATATATATACATATTATAATCAAAATAATGTCTATCCGTTTGTATACACATAAATCAATATAATTAGAAGCTTATCTATTAAGAACAGATTTATCTTAAAGTATGACCGAACTTTTGTTAACATTTAATTTAATAGTCATAAATCTTTAACTAACGACGCTAACTACTTTATATGATATATTGCTTATATAATAGTGTATAAATTAGTTTAAGTTTATTTTTTAACGAAGTGTAATAACTCGCCGGTAATAAACAGAGTGGCGTTAAGTTCCGTTATTCGACATAGTACAGTCAGAAAGTAAACAGTGGTTTTTTAACATAAGAGCTTTCTCACTTTTTACGATTGCGTATCTCAGATTGAAGTAGGATATGCACATGGGACCTAGTGTTAAAATACTCCCATTCTCACGTTTTGCCAAATTTTCAAGGCATTGCATGTTAAGTTTCGGAGCTTAACGCCGCGTTTTGTCTAACCAACCAAGAAATTTCCCCGTGATTTTTTAGAAATTAATCTACTTACCCCTAACTAAAAAGAGCTTCAAACTCAAAATCTCCCTGAATTTGGTTCTAATTATAACCGAGCGTAAATAAAACTCCCCATTCGTTTCCCATGTCACCCGGCGCCCATATATCAAAGTAAAAGGGAGTGTGGTGTATGCTGCGTGAAAGAAAATGATTTAAAATTTAATTATGAACTGATGTGATTTAACGCGACGGTTCTTAATTATTTATCTTTGGTCCCATTTAATTTTTTTGTCTACTTATTATGCTATCGTGTCACTATTCGACTTTGCAGTTATATGCTGCGTTGCTACGCCATGATGATGGCTTAAAAATCTTATATTTTTTTTATTAACTTCACGCTGTATCCCGCACACAGCAGGGTAGGTAGAGGGAACTTAGTGTTAACACACTCCGTTCCCCACTTTCCGCCGAGTTCTGTAGGCATTGAGTATTGAGCGGAACTCAACGCCGCGCTTTGCCTCAACACCAGAGCGAATAAATGAATGTAAATAAATATTTTATTTCCTCGAGTAGTGATAGAACCTATAACCAGTTGATTTTACAGTCACACTTTGTGCCTCTGCGCTACCACTGGCCTAAAAATCTTATATGTTACTACATATTTTTTTATGTTATTTTCAAGATTTTTTCTTCAGTGGCGGAAAAAACACTGCGTTTTCTCTTGTTCCCAAACCACGAACGACGACCAAAGCGAGGAAGTGAAAATAGCTCATCCCCCGGAGTGGGAATGGAACCAACAACAAGGGTCGCGTTTGCAGTTGTACACTGTGCCGCTGCGGTACGACTGCCTCAATTTCTTATATGTTACTACTTCTTTTTTATTGTATTTCCAAGATTTTATGCTATTTTCTCCTGATAAATCTACAATAGGTATCAACAGCAGCTTTTGTGCAGAAAAGTCAAAATTTAAAATTATATTGCATTCAGCTGTCGCTCTTCAGTCGTCAGTTTTCTATCAAAATAATTTAAGTTTATTCTAAAAGTTTATTCACAAAGAATGTATTTGTGAAGCTCACCGTGGAGTAGGAACAGCGTTTGGCTGTAAACATGATGAGTTATGGGTTCGATTCCGATTCAGTGAAATATTTAATGATTTCGTTTAATTCCTTGCTTCAAGAATTCAGAGCAAACTGGGGAACGGAAGTGTCTTAATGGGGAACAAAGTGTCGTAACACTACGTTCTCAGATTCCCTCTGCTCACATAGCAGGTGTATACAGGGAGTTATAATAAGTGCAGTGACAAATTTATAAAGAAGTAGCTTCAGAGTATGAAAGTTTTTTTCATATAAACATATATCAGTTTTTATAGGTAAAATTTCTTCAATTTTATATAGAATGTGTAAAATTTTAAATATAATACATGAATAAACAAAACCAAAAGATTATTAATAAAGTAAATAAGAAAAGAAATCGTTAATACATGAATGCGATTAATCAGAGCAAGTCAATTGAGTCAACACGTACCAGCCCTATTTGAGTGTTAATGTAGTGGTAGTCTTACATGGTGTCGGTTTATATATTTTTTATAGCTTCACGCAGTATTATGCCTATAGCAGGGTACGTAAAAGGAACCTAATGTTAAGACATTTCAGTGCCCACGCACCACCTAATTTTTTAGACATTATGTGCTAAGCGGCGGACTTTAATAACGTCGCGCTTTATATTGTTACCAGACCGAAAAAATAAAGGTTAGTCATTCCCGCAGTCAGTCAGTCAATACCACTAGGTATTCGAAGCTCCATCCGTTGTGCTTACAGACAGACTAAGTGGTTTCTATAGCTAGTCTGTTATTGTAAACAGTTTTTTAAGGATTTTTGTTTGTTTTAAGAAAAATAAAGATAAATTACTCTGAATCCTTTTATTAGGAACTGAACAAAACTTTTTTTTTCGTTTTGAGAGATGAACATCTTTTTTTATTTAAAATATATCTAAGACTATAATTAATTATCAGGCAAAAAAAGTATTTTCATTTTTTATTCTACAAAGGTATTGCAAGGAACATTGCATGTTCAGTGACGTAACTCAACGCCACACTTTACGCTACCACTTTATTGATATAATTACAATAATATCATTATTTTTTCTTCCAATATGGCGATATGTAGTCCTAGCGCCATCAAGCTATCAACAGCTCAAAGTTTACGAACGGATTCGTTGATAACTTATCATAACCCGAATTATTGGTATTCGGCCAATACTAGAAGTTCTTAGTGAGTTTATATTTCATTATATACATATATAAGGCACAGTGTGACCGTAAATTCGACTGGTTATGGGTTCGATCCCAACTCGAGGAAATAAAATTTTTATTTACATTTATATTTCATTTTTTCGCTCCTGTGTCGAGGCAAAGGACGGTATTGAGTTCCGCCACCCAACACGTAATGCTTCCAGAATTCGGCTGAAAGTGGGGAATTGAGAGTCTTAACATTAGGTTCCCTCTGCCTACCCTGCTGTGTGCGGGATACAGCGTGAGGCTGATTTATATTATTTTATTTTTATGTACATATGTATGGAGGGCGTGATTCAACAGAAAATGGGAAAAAGAAGACTCCTAATGGGGAACGGAGAGTCTTAACAATAAACTCCCTGGTTTCTTCTGCCTAGCCTGGTATGTGCGGATACAGTGTGTGGCTATAAATGTTATATTGGTCGTCGTGACGTAGTGGAACCAGCTTCTCACCGTAAGGACGTTGGTTGTGCGTTCGATTGCCACTCAGTGAAATTATTATATTTACGATATTGCACACGGAGAAGTGCAACCTAACGTCGTTCTATATCTGTACATAAAGCGGCGTTAGGTTGCACTAGAACCCACGAAACGGTGTTTATTGAAAAATAAAACAAAAAAGAACTAAGAAAACTAACATACAACATAATACACTGTAACCACGTTAAGCCTTTAGGTAAATCTGTTCTTACATGAAAATGCTCGAATCACTTCTGACATCCATTTTCATAAGCGAAACAATTTGGGGCTCTTTTGACAGATGTCACTCAGTCAATTTATCTAAAGAAAGTACACGTAAAGTATTTTAGCGTAACCGTATTGTCTCGGAACTGGAAGATTTTACTTGCAAAAATTGGTTGGCTAAAATCATATTTAGAGTCATATTGGCCCTTTTTAGGGTTCCATACCTTAAAAGTAAAAAAACAAAACCTTTATAGGATTGCTTTGTTGTCCGTTTGTCAAGACTATTTATCTTAAAACTGCGTGAAAGTATCAAGCTGAAATTAATAACAAATATTTAGGTCTGACTTACAACCTAGGAGAAAAAAATGCCATATTTTGTCTACCAAAGTGCGGTAGTTAATTATTATTATATTTTTTTAGCTTCACGCTGTATCCCGTTTATAGAAGGGTAGGCCGAGGAAATAGGGAAACGGAGTGTTAAGATATTCGTTCCTATTAAGACACGTCTTTTTCTCCACTGAGGATTAATCATCCTCCCGAGTGGAAATCGACATCAAGAACAACCATTGCGTTTACCTGACGCTGTTCCACTTCGATTTTAGTTACTCATTCATGTGAAACTCCATCAAGGCGAGTGCATTTCAATTATATCCCAAATATAACCTAAAATTATTAAGCCCAAATTGCAGGATACGAACCCATATACCGTTCTAAGCTACCATGAATTTGTAAATCGTTTAAGTAATCGAGGATAATTTGTGTGCTTCTTAAGGCCTGTTAAATAGCTGTTAACCTAATTTCGTAATGTCTTACATGAGTCATGGTGTCCGTAGTTGCAGTCGCTATTAAATATTCACAGTACAGTGGTATATGTTACGGTTAGAATGATTAATTATTATTATTAATAATTCACTTAATATGTGGCGGTTACTTGAATATGTGTGTATTATATAATTTTTTTTACCTCAATAAGCCATCAGATATGTTCCATAAATATAATTTTTATTTTACATTTTATAACTTACAGATGCAAGTCATGGTGTAGGGGCACAAAAGGTATCTGTAAACGAGAGGTGGTGGGTTCGATTCCCACACGAGGTAATAAAATATTTAATATTTCCTTTCGATTTGATTTCTTCGCTCTGTTGTCGAGGCAAACCGCGGTTTTGAGTTCAGCCACTCAACACGCAATGCCTCCAGAATTTGGCGAAAAATGAGGAACGGAGTGTCTTAATTCTACGTTACCCCTACTCGGTTTTGTGCGGGATACAGCGTGATGCTAAAAAAACAATCAAATTTCGAGAGATTTTGATCACAAGTTTTGAGAGAAAGAATAATAAACGTCTCACGTTTATTTGATCGGTTGATCAAAGTAACATTATTTATATATAATAAAAAATTAAAAAAATTAAATTAGCTTCACGCTGTATCCCGCACACAGCAGGGTAGGCAGAGGGAACCTAGTGTTAAGACACTCCGTTCCCCACTTTCTGCCGAATTTTGGAGGCATTGCGTGTTGAGTGGCAGAACTCAACGCCGCGCTTAACCTCGACACCAGAGCGAAGAAATGGAAATATAAATTTAAGTAAATATTTCATCTCCTCGAGTGGGGATCGAACCCACAACCAGTCGATTTGCAGTCACACCTCGTGCCGCTGCGCTACGACCGGCCTCAATATAATAGCTTAAACATAAATCAAATTCCAATAAGATTTTCCCTGATTTCGGTTTTTAATGTTTTTTTTTTACTATATCGTAAAACTGTGTATAAGTTTGTTTTTATGTGAATTTCGAGAACCCCTTCTTAGCTAACCCTTACTCTAACTCCTTCGGCTGTGCGTAACCTGTTAGTCACTTAATAACGGAAAAATTTCATATATATAGGTATATAAGAGGCCTATACAATGTTGCAATAATAATATACACAAGCACTGAACAGTAACAATTTGAGTACAAGAACGCGTCCACGTCTATTGTGAATTTAATATGGCAGCATACGTGCAGGCCTCTTGGGTCCTTACGGTGGATCGTTTGACACATTTGTACCTACGTATATGTAGATACTAAATGTATAGTACATATTATGTAATATGATCGAAGACTGTGGTAGAACTGGAATATACCTTGGAATAATTGGCTGTGGAAACAATGGTTGCAGGTTCTGATTCTGTGTTGAGACATATTTGTGGTACGTTTCGGTGATATTACTTGAAGACAATGAATGTATTATGTAAAAATTAAGTAATTGTTTTAAAATAACTATTTTTGTTGTTGTAATATAGGTTAAAAATGCACGCTGAGTTCCAGACCACAATCAAGGCTATAGGCAAAGATGATCAAGTGCGAGTCAGGGTTTGAACTCACGTATGATCAATTTTCGCTTTCTCGTAAAAATGATATCACTAACTACAGTGCCAATGTTGGATCTACCCATGGTGGAGCGTTTAAATGCGTAAAACTAGAAAAACTTAACTATACTTTAATATATTTTTAAGTTCACATATCCGCATGACTAGGAGATTCTCATTGCAAAACGATTCCTGTCTTCACTCTCCGCCACTTAGGAACATCTATCTAACCTAACTTCATGCTTTATCCCTAGCGGGGTAGTGAGAAAGAAGGGAACGCCAATCGTTACGGTCCAAGATGGGAGGAAGGCTTGAACGGCTTGGACGGCTTGATCCCTGCCAGCCCTTACGAAGGCTTCAACGTTCCATCCGCCACGTGCAACTCGCAAGAGGGCACTGCTAAGGCGTCCCCCCAAGGCGACGCACACCAGTGTATCACTGTTGGTGTGTCAAGTGGCGACGAGTGCGGTGTTGGGGACCGTCACCATGTCCAGAACGGCGGGAGGTGGAGGACAGTGGTGAAATTTATCTAACTAGACCGAGATTTTTTTTATATAATCATCCTCCGGAGTGTTGAATTCCACAATCAACTAGTACAGTCAGACATCGTCTCCTGTATCACAAGTTTCATACAATAAAAAACATATATATAACATATATCTAAAATACAGACAGACAGAGACCGTTACAGCCTCCTGGTAGTGTGATGTAATTTTGAACGTATTCAGTTATAGTGGGCCCCTGGGATACGAAATACGTTTCACGTTTTGCCCATAGAAACAGCGGACATGAATTTAAGAATGCATTTTTTAAAATATTCCTTTTTATATTTCTTTACTATTAATGTCCAGTTTTTTTTTATTTTAAAAGCTCTCTCTGTATTAAAAAGTGTATGTAATTTGTGTTTATTTAACATCAAATTTACTTATTAAATGAATTATTACTTTTATTTCTTTGCTCTGGCGACAAGACTGAGCGCGGTGTTGAGTTTCGCCCCTTTACACGCAATACCTTAAAAATTGAGCGATGCATGTGGAACTGAGCGGGATAAAGAATAAGGTTACAAAACTAAAAAATATATAAAATACTTACTGTAATCTTAAATAAACGTTTCACCAAAAAAAAAAATTGTGTTTACTAAAATTGTTTAACTATAATTCACAAGTTTCATTTATAAATTAGTTTAGCTGACCGAAATTCGCAAGAGATAAATAGATAAATAGATGAGAATGAAAAAGAACGTGTTCAGGTGGTTTTTGTACGTCGAGCGAATAAGTGATGAAAGAATGGCGAAAAATGCAAAAAGTGAATGGTAAGAAAGGCACGGTTGACCTTAAAAATCACAGTATCGATGATACTGGAGGAAGGTCACGTAAAAAGCATCAGAACTACCCGGAGGGCATGATGAGAAGACCTTAGCATATCATCGTTTCTCCGTGCTTGCCGTCGAGATGGATGAGGTTCAAGCAGTCCATTTGTAAATATTTAGAAACCTAGTGACGAATTAATTCTGTTTACACTTTCCAAATAAAAGCACTTACTTACACATTTCGTGGCTCCATAGTGCCGTTCTGTTAATTACTATAAGCTAATGACATCGTCAACTCGAAACCGGAAGAGAGCGGCGTTAGTGGGTCAAAGTTCAAATCGAATTAGTTTTTATGAACAAATTTAAAACTATATGTGTGTAAAAAATTTTAGAATTACCTATACTTAATAATATTCTTGAATCTTTTTATGGATAACTTATTATGTAGAAATTTTAGTAAGCTTAATATTTTTCAGTGGAACGCACAAAGCCTAAAAACAAAATTAATTGATTTTGATGTACTGTTGAATCGTGAAAAGGTTCACATTGCAGTGATTAGTGAAACTTGGTTAAACGAAGATGATAATATAAGGATTTCTGGTTATAATATTTATCGTCAAGATAGATCTGATGGTTATGGAGGTGTTGCTATTGTTTCTCACCATTCAGTTAGAACAGAGGTTTGCCATACTTTTTCGAATAATTCTGACATCGAATGTTTACATGTTAAAATTCATAACTGCAACAATATTGACAATATTTATGCTATTTACTGCCCACCATCCGCTCACACCACACAAAGGGATTGGGAGAATTTATTTTCTCGTATGACATTGAGATCCTTAATATTAGGAGATTTTAATGGTCATCATCATAGCTGGTCCAATAAGACAGACCGTCGTGGAAATCAAATTTTTGATTCACTTGTAGATAGTCGCTTTATAGTTCTGAATAATAATAGTATAGCCACCCGTATTAAGTTAGTCAATAATAGGTTACAAAAATCTTCCCCTGACATTTCTCTTGTATCAGCTGATATTGCTCTAAATTTTGATTGGATCGTAATAAATGAATCTTTAGGTAGTGACCATGTAATAATTAAGTTAACGTTAAATTACTTTATCTCCACAAATAATTTTATAAAAAAGAGGAATTATAAACTGAGTAATTGGCTCGGCTATAGTTCGGAAATTAACTCATCTTTGAGTGATCGAAGTTTTCCTGTAAATGTGCAGTTGGGTTATGATATACTTCTGGATTGTATGAATAGAGCGGCGGATATACATATCCCCTTTATTAAAATAAACTTAAATCCTAGTAATAATTTCAAACCAAAATTTTTCTGGAATATGATTATCTCAAAATCTGTAGCTGAACGACGATTGGCACTTTCTGTATTTAGAGACAACCCAATTCCAGGTAATTATTCTATTTTACAAGATAAAATTTGTGCGGCTCAGAGAATAGTACGGCAATCGAAATCAAAATCTTGGCACAAATTCTGTAACAGTATTTGTGAAGTGTCGTCAATTAATGAAATGTGGTTTCGAATGAAATGGATAAAAGGACGATATTGTAAAAAATCTTTTATTCCTGCCAATAGTGCTAGAAAGCTTCTTAACAGTCTGGCTCCTGATTTTGTTATAAATAATTGTCCTAATTTTCAATCGAGTAACTCTCAATTAGAATCAGTAATTTCTAGGAAGGAATTGGAAGTAGCCATCAAATCTAAAGACTCTGCTCCAGGGATTGACATGATATCATTTTCTATGTTAAATAACTTACCTGACAGGGGAAAGGAATGGCTTTTGAAATTATTTAATTTGTTTCTTAGAGATGGTGTAGTACCAAATCAATGGAGGGAAATAGCTATTATTCCTATTCCGAAGCCTGGACGTGATCCTGAATCGATATCTTCTTTAAGACCAATATCTCTTATGTCGTGTGTCTGTAAAGTTTTTCATTCAATCTTAAATAAAAGACTTGAATGGTATTTTGAAAAATCGAATACATTTTCAGTTGATACTACTGGATTTAGAAAAGCTCATTCTTGTTTGGATAACTTAAGTAAACTAATTTTGTACATTCAATTAGGGTTTGGTCAAGCTAACGCTACTTCTTGCTGTTTTATTGACATTGATGGAGCTTATAATAACATAGATATACATAAACTTCTTACTTTGTTGGATAACTATGGAGTAGGATCAAAAATATGTTATTATTTATGGAGTTTTCTTAGTGTGAGATATTTAAGTATAAAATCAGATACGTTAACGGAAGCCAGATGTTGCAGTAAGGGCTTAGCTCAGGGAGATCCCTTATCTCCTTTACTATTTAATATAGCAACTGCTCATATATGCCAGTCTATTAAAAACGTTTTTATTTCTCAATATGCAGACGATTTTGTTTTGTATACGTCAAACAAGCAATTGAGGTTTGCTTCCAATGAACTGCAATTGGCTTTGAGTAATTTTACTACATTGCTCGATGAATTGGGTTTACGTGTATCGCCTACTAAAAGTAAGGTATGTATTTTTACGAGAGCACATCGGGGTAAAAACATCGATCTTAGTATTGATGGTGTTCCCCTAGAAGTTGTTGAAAATGTTAAATACTTAGGATTGTTGTTAAATCGAAAATTGAAATGGGGGCCCCATATAGACAACTTAAGGGGAAAAATTTACAAATTTTTAAATTTATTTAAAATGTTAGCAGGTTCTGGTTGGGGAATTCACCCAAAGTATTTAACTAAACTTTATGTCTCAATATTGAGAAGTAGAATTGATTATGCAAGTTTTTTATTTGATGATGCCCCTCATTCACACTTAACCAAATTAGATCAAATCCAAAATCAGTCCATGAGAGTTATAGGTGGGTTCATCAGAACAACTCCTATTCATGTCATGGAGAGTGAACTAGCTTTACCTCCTTTATATATTCGTCGCCAATATTTAGGTGGAAAATACTTGCTAAAAGCAAAATCTTTAGAAAATCATACTATAATTTCGTTTCTTAATAACTTTGCCTCGTTTTTTGATAAGCCATATTGGATCCGTAGGAAGAAACCCTTATTAATAGTGTTGTTTAATGAAATTCAAAATTTTCCAATTCATAGAAGCAAAAAATTAGAAATGTTTAATTTAAGTATATGGGTTTCAAAAATTGATTTAGAACCTCACATTCAGCTAAAAATTCCTTATATTAATAAAGCAAAACGTTTTTATAATGAACTTGATATTAAAACAAATTGTATTAATTATTTAAATTTACGATATCCGAACTATTACAAATTATATACAGATGCATCTATTGAAAACAATAATATTGGAATTGCTTTTTATGATCCACAAGAGGAAACTAACATGAGATTTAAAAGCAATTATAAAATTTCAATCATGTACGCTGAGCTAATTGCTCTCGCTGAAGCATTATCCTATATTGAGACAATTAATTTTGATAGATTCGTTATTTTTACTGATTCTAAAAGTGCATTACAACATTTGACTCGATGTACCTCGACTTTTCGAGGAACACCGATAGCCAATACTATAATTGAAATTATCTTTAAATTAAAATCTTTAAGTAAAAATGTTTTACTGCAATGGATTCCTTCTCATGTTGGAATCGTTGGCAATGAGAAGGTAGATATATATGCCAAGGAGGCCGGCTCTGATGGAAATGTAATTAACGTGCTACCCTTCTATACAGACTGTCTTTATTTTATAAAAGAAAAATGTAGAAATAATTGGAAAGAGTATTTTAATAAAAGATCTAAAGAAAAAGGTATATGGTATAAAACAATTCAACCACAACCCTGTTATCATTCTTGGATAGATATTTGTAAATTAAATCGGGATGATATTGTAACAGCATTTAGGCTTCGCTCCGGACACATTCCGTTAAATAAATTTGGATTTTTAATGAAGAAAGTTCTTTCTCCTAATTGTCCCGACTGTGGGGTTGTAGAGGATGTCTACCATATTTTGACGGAATGTACCCGTAGTGAACCATTGCTTTCACAAGTTGCAGATAGAACAATTGGAAGTTGTAATTTGTATCTTGCAAATCCTACTTCAGATTTAGCTAAATTGTTATATAGTATAGTTAAACTTAATGTAAGCAAACGTAAATAATATGAAAATGTTAATCTAACATAATTTTTAAAAATATTTGTAATACTAACCAGAGCAACATAGTCACCCTAGTGACTCAGCTCTTAAAATGAGAATAAAAAAAAAAAAAAAAAAAAACTATATGTAATTTGCCCACTGTGGCGTAGAAATATAATGTACATGAGGATGATGGCAACGGGTTCGACACCCATTTGAATGAAAAATCTAATATATTTGACGAAACTCTGTATGTTACTCAAATATGTTAGACTTCTATAGGAAAGAGTCTAATATTAATTAAATAAAATTGTTTTTTTTTATCAATAAAGAAAAATGATATTTTCTTGAATCTTATTATTTTCAGATTCCTGTTCCCTTCCCTTCAGTTTACCATGCTTATGGTTGGACAGAGATTTCGTATTAGAGACATTGCGCTTTGTTTATTTACCAGAAAATTCATTCTTTTCTTATCGAGGGGGAATCGAACCCACAATCGTCCCGCCCCCTGCTTACCCCCAGTCAAATGCAGTTCCGTTGCGTCACGACGGCATCTATTTATATAATATTGTTTTAGAAATTTAATATAATTTTTTGATGTAAAATAAAATCCCTGACGGTCATACAAAAAAATACACAATTTTTAACTGTAATTTAACCAGTTAAGTTTACTTTTTTTTATTTCATTAATCATTAAAAAAACTTCCAGTTCTAGGTCTCTAGGTGCCCTAATTCCAATATTCATTGACACGGTTCCCCGTAGAGGTGAGAGAAAATGTTGTTTTTTTTTACAATTTTATACATTTTTTAGTGTTTGTAAAAAAGCTTTAATTTGGGAGCTTTCAGGTTCAGAAAACGCTTCGTTTTACTTTTAGAGAACGTAATACAGCTTGTGCCTCTCGTAGTTTTTAAATTTGAATTAAAAATATTCATACATAAGTAAGTATAGAGTAATTTAAGTGATTTTTTAAATTTATTTTTTTAGAAGATATAGGGTTAAAATATTTTATGGCCGTATCTTTATATCTTTAACTCTCAAAGCATCTTTTTTATGTCTTCGTTTTTTTATTATAAGTTCATAATTATATTTTAAAAACTCGTGTGTAAATTTAGTATAAAAATTTTTGTATTACTAGAGGGCATCGCCTCCTGCTCGCTTCTGCCCTTGTAATCTATACATACAGAAATACTTTTAAATTTTATGTCAAAAAACACACAAATAACTTTAATTTTTTTTGTCTATTCAGGCTAATCTCCGGAATAACTGAATCAATTATTGTCGTAATAAAACTGAAAGGAGTGGAGAAACATCACGAAATTCCCTCAAGATCGGAATTTATGTTTTTCAAATAAGTACTTACAAGTTTTACGAGTAAAAAAATCACAAAAAAATAAATTACAGCTTATTAAGTGCATAATAGTATACATAACCATACTAAATAATAGTATACATAACCATACTAAAATAATGAATATAGTTAAATAATATTTACAGTAAGACGTTGTGCCGTTGCGCCTAAAGTAAAGTAATAACAAAGTCTAATGTCATCGCCATAAAAAGGTCTTCTAATCTCAGTTACAGGAAAACCTTTAAAAATATATTTTCAATGCTTTCAATAAAAAGTGCAAAATTTATGTTGGTAGCGCGCAATAACCGTTATCTGTTACGTTTAAGAGACGTGTCACAATACATGATTGTATGCATATTCGTTAAATAAAAGCTCATAAATTGACTCGATCATTTTATAGTTTGATGGCTTTGTGCTCAGTAATAACAATTTAACTTGATAGTAATGGGTTTTGATACTTAAAATGTTAATATTACATTAAGGCCGTAGACTGTTATTGGCTCTATTTCCACTTGAGGGAATTTATTTGATATTTTTATTTCTTCGTTCTGATAATAAGACAAAAGGCAGCGTTGAGTTCCGGCACTTTACACGCAATGGCTCGAAAATTGGGTGGCAAAAAAACGAACCGAGTGTTTTGATAATACGCGCGCTCTGCCTACTTTGTCATATGCGGGATAAACGTGAAACTAAAAAAAAAGCTATTTCAAATATTATTTTAACATTTTTTTAAGTGCTTAATCAAAAAGCCACACGTGTGCCTATTTCGGGGTAATCACACAAGTTGTTAGTGAAGCGCCTGTAAATGATCCTTTGATGCGGTCTTCTACAACTGGGTTAGAACGCGCTAGCTTAGAAAATACTCTTTAAATATATATATTTTTTAAATGTTTTTTTATATGTATATTGGGTCACTTCTTTCTCTTTAGTAGCTTGACTTGTCTTGTCCCATCATTATGTAAAGTTGCAGTTATTCGTATCTTTGAGGACAATAGAGTAACATGGTATCGCCGAGCAGATCTGATGATGGAGTCAACTAAATGGAACTTAAACGGTGTGACTATTCAGAGATAACTAGCAAACCATTCCAGTTTAGGCTCTTATAATAGCTTAAAGAAGTTGTAGCTCAAGAAAAATTCTATAGCACCTGGTGTAGACAAGCGTGTTTTTAATCGACTTCAAAAATGGGGTTTTCAATTTGGTTAGTAAAAAATTTTATGTTTATTTTTGAAATTATAACTTATGTAGGTATGTATCATCCAGCAGGGTAGGCGGAGGGAATACAGTGCTAAGACATTCTGTTCCCTATTCAGCGCTCATTTACCTTATTATTGTATAAACATTATATTTTAAATAAGAAGACTAACAAACGTGTTATAAAAAGAAAATAGTTAAAGAGCACATGACCTTCTATTTTAAAATAATACGAAATTGTATATTTTTATCGTATTTGTCATAAAGAGTGATTTTTTTAAGAAATGAACACCTTTAAATTTTCACTTTTCAGATTTTTTTATTTATTTATATTGCAAGTTCTCACTTCTCGCCAAATTTTATAACTATAGCTCCAAGGTACTTCTCTCTATAGGTTTTGATAACGCGGCAAGTATGAAACTCGCAAACTGCAGTAAAACAGATGTATCAGCGTTCGTTTGTTTTGATTTAGAAGCTTGATTTCTTCTGTGCTCCGAGGGACCGTAGACCTTAATATTTGATATTAATTTCAAATCAATACATCCACGCGATCTTGAGATTAATGCTCTTGACAGACGGAAAGATGGACAACAAAATGATCCTATAAGAGTCCAGTTTTTTCCTTTTGAGCTACGGAACTCTAAAACCATGTTATAATTGTCTTTTTTTCAAACGTTTTCGGAAATAGTCACTTTTTCTCTATTTTTAGACAAATTTGTTCTACGTTCTCTACGCACGTCCCAAATTTAGAGACCTTGCGAGCTTGGTTGTGGAACTCTTACCAGCACGGCATTCCGTGATTTATATTGTTAACGAAGAAATGAAACTAACTCATTCTTCCAATTAGGATCGAACCCATAACTGTACCGCTGCGCCACATTGGCCTTATATTTATTTAATTTATTCCACTTATTGGTATCATTTTCATTTCCACGCTCTGGTGCCAGGAGATCTGGTGATGATGGATATATTCAGATCAGTTCTTCACTTGTGGCGTTCCGAGCGTGCCAGTTGAGCACAATTCACTTCGCCAATATCACGTTAAATGGAAAACACACGAATACCTTACACAATTATAAAAGAGATCCGCTCGAAATAAAGCCTTCACCTAAAACAAAACAAACAAATATTTACAATATGTACACAACATACTATTGCGCAATTTTATGATAAACATTGAAGACAAAAGAGAAAGCGCACTAAATCAAAAATGTTCCTACAATATAATCGAATTCGTTACATCCGCCGTACTGAACACTGCCAACATTTTGCATAAAATAGGTAAAACTCAGTTTCCTTTGTAAGGTGAACGGAGCATAAAGTACTAGTCTACACATGGCGCCTCTAGCAATACAGCGTGATATATGTACGCGGAGCTTTAAGCATTTCGCCCAAAGAACTTTATTATAGACCAAATTATCTTTTCTATTGCTCTTTGGACATATATTTTTGTGGGATGTGGTTTTAGACTCATGTCTTATGACAAAAATTTTAAATTATTTTTGTTTGGTTGAAATTTTATATTTTCATTCACCTTAATATTCTGGGACGCGCGGTTGGTTTGATTTCCATGACAACTTATGATTTTTTTTGCCAAATGATAATCCTATAAGATCTTTGAATATGTACTTGTTAAAACTTATTTATGTTGTTAACATCTTTATATAGAAAATTGTAAAAATCTCTCTACAGAAACACTAGTAATATAAATACCACTGTAAATGCGCAATGTATGAATTTCGACGTAGACTGATAAGAACGTATGGCTTAGTAGTCACAGCACTTGGACAGCTTCCAAGAGGCGCGATTTCATATCTTACGTGGTTTTCTAAAAATACTCATAAAAGTGATAGGTTTATTTTTTCTGTATATTTTTTATGCTTTTATCTAAAAATTATAAACTAAATAATATAAAATAGTTGTCACCCAACAAAAGCCAAAAGTTTACGTTGTTTTTAATATAATAAATGATTTGCAATTGAAATTGAACAAATTCATATTTTATTTTTTAGCTGCACTCTGTCTCACACACATAACAGTAGAGGAGAACGCTGCAAATTGCCTCGAAATGAAAATATTAAATATTTCATTTCCCCGAGTGAGAATTACCTACAGCCGTCACGTTTACAGTCACGCGGGCTTGTGCTCGGTCTATTATCTATTACAATAAACATTTATTACAATAAAAACAAAACAAAACTAAACAAACAAACAAACAAATAAAACGACAAAACCACAAATAAAGATTTATAAGAACAAAACTCCCGTTCGGTTCCGTTCCTCTTATATTTGAGAAAGACCGACAGTTTTCAAATGCACAGTACTGAGATAAGGTGGTCGCGGTCGCGGCGGGTCTTCTATAGCGCGCTGTTACGGGTCACTCGACTTCTATGCGATGCGATAAATGCTCACCCGTCGTGAGAAATCGTTGCTTGTGTCTAAATAAATAATAAAATTCTGAAAATTCTTTATATTTTAGAAATAAATTGAGGCCGTTGCGGTGTAGCGCGGCAGTGTCTGGTGGAAACGTGGTTGTGGATTCGATCTCTATTCGAGAGAATTATATCGTGTGTGGGAACGGACTATCTTAGTACTTTGTTCTCTCTGCAATTTTCCCAGGGAAAAAGCGAACCAAAACTTGTCGTCGTCGCCCGTCTAAGCTTATTGTTATATCAAAGACAAATCCATAATACTTTCGTTTCACGCTGTATACCGCACATAGCAGAGTAGACAGAAGGAACCTAGTGTTAAGACACTCCGTTTCCATTAAGACGACCATTTCCCAATTTCCGCCGAATTCTCGTGACATAATACAATATTATAATTATTTGAAGCTCGATGTTAGTATATTATAAATCTAACAAGAATCAAATCCACAACAAATTTAACAAACCAACCTTTGACCGTACACAGTACAATCAAACGTTCCACCTTGACACAAAATTGAAAAGAAGCTTTCAAAAGCTTTTATATCGCAATAGTTCCGGAACTCTTTACTCAGGTACGTTACGTTTTAATCCGGAAATCCCTGAAATATCCTGAAATATCCGAGTAGTGAGTACAAACGGCGCTGAGTTGTGGCAGCGTCACTGTCTCGTTAGCTTGCTCAAAAGATTTAAATGCTTGCTGGCTTGCTTGCCTTTGCTAACTCTAGATTGTGGGGAATGTCGATTTTTGATGTCCCCGTGTGCTTAAATGGTTGTGTAATTTAATGTGTATTTTATTCTTTTTAGGGTAGTGATGCATTCAGCTCAGCTCAGGGTTTGACTGTAGATGCGACTGGTATGGGTTCGATTGGTTTAGGGGAAATTGATCGCTTAGGGGAATGTATAATTTTTATTTGCTCGTTCCGGTAACTAAACAAAGCGCGGTGTTGTGTTCCGCCACTCAAAATGCTATGTCTTGGAAATTAGGTGAAAAGTGGGCAACGAAGGGTCTTAATACTAGGTTTCCTCTACTTTCCCTGCTATATGTGTTTGTTATCTTTTTCTCAAACAGTCTCCTTTGTGTGTTCTTTCGTCATTAGCTACAAAAAATATTGTAGTCCCTAAAATTATTAAATTACAAACTGTGTGTTTATAATGAGCATGATATTTTTTTTTCATCGCTCTAGTAACAAAGCCAAAGCGAAGCGTTGAGTTCTGCCACTCGACACGGAAAGCCTCGAAAATTTTGTGGAAAGTGCACGGTGTCCCAATGGGACACCGTTCCGTTGGGACTCTGTTCGCAAAAGGGTAAAAAAATACGTTAAGATGGCGTTACAAAACACGGCGTTGAGTTCCGCCACTAAATATGGAATATCTCGAGAATTGGATAGAAACTTGTTAACGAAGTGTCTTAACCTACAATGTGTGATGTTGTCTTAATATCGAGCATATAACCAATTCAAATCCAAAACCGTAACAAATAACCTAAAGTACAGCACTATAGTTGTTAACAGAGTGTCCTAACACTAGATTCAGTTACGGCAAGGCAATATCCGGCACATCACTAGTTCACGCCCACAACTAACGAGAATAGCCTAAATAAGTCCCATATTATTCTACAAGATTTCATTTTGCATGATGAGTTCACGCTGAGCCGTGCGCCGTACGTCGTCGTCACATCACCAACAGCTGATCCCGGCTATTATGTCCTTTCTGAACTAATTACACTAGGATTTATAACAACTGGCTGGCGCTCGGCCAGCGAATATATTACAGAGAATACCTGCATATGTGAATAATAGTCAGTTTTAAGAAATTTTAAGTATTATGTTTTATTAAGATTTGAACCCGCACCCTTTGGAAACCGCCCAAGCGCTCTGACCACAAAACAATACGATCTCATCTTACAACTTATTTATGTTGTTAACATTCTCTCTTGCCAAATTATAAAATTTGGAAAATTATACCTACAAAGTGATATGTAATTTTTTTTTAGTGTCATGCTCTAACCCGCATATAGTAATAGAGAAAGGAGGTAGTCTAGAGGTAACCTAGTGTCATTGACACTCGATCATTCTACAACATCGCGTTTTGTTGTATTATACGATCGTAGAAATGAAAATAATTAATTCCCCCAAATGGAATCGAACTCACACTTGCCCATTTGAAGTCAAATGCTGTGCCTCTCATTATTATTTTTCTCACAGAAAATGTCTTTTATGTATATCTATAACGTTGGTTTTAGATTGTATTTAAGAACAACAAAAATAATATTACCATATATATAGGTTATTTCGTGTGGAAGATTGCACCGAGCGAGCTTTTTAAATGTAATATTATAACCACACTATGAGGTTAGCTTTGTATGAAAAATCGTATTTAGTGAACATATAGAACTTTTAATACTGAAAAGATATATACTAAAAACATACTTTTACTTAGCTTCTCACTGAATTCTGCATATAGCAGGGTTGGCAGAGGGAATCTAGTGTTAAGATACTCCGTTCTCATTCAGACACTTCCGTTCCCCACGGTTCACTGAATTTTGGAGGCATTGCGTATTGTGGCTGAACCCAACGCAGCGGTTTATTTCTATACCAGAACGAACAAATCAAAATATTTATTAAATATTTCATTTCTTCGAGTGGAAAACGAACCCACAACCTGGCCCATTTTCGGGCGCATGCTTGTGCCTGTGCCACGCCAGCCTCAAACGTATACATTTTAAAAATATGGTTTATAATTAAATAATTTTATGGGCTTGGGTAAGACAATTTTTTTAGGTTTACGCTATATTCCACACATACTCGTAGTATGGTAAACAGAGAGTGCTTAGAGTTAAGAGTTAAGACATGCTGCTCCTCGCGTACAGCCTAATTTTAGAAGTATTGCCTTTTATCAGAGAGAGCAAATGAAATTAATTAATTTCCCCAAATGGGAATCGAACCCACAACCAACGCGTTTGCAGTTAGAATTTATAGTAAAATGCTTATGTCAGACCAACTAGATGTAGTGTAGGAACTGAAAATATAAAAAACCAATTACCTTTTAACATTCGTATTTCTACATACATTTTTAAATATTATAAAATTATTCATTAATTTTATTATGTAGAGTAAAATATTTTCCAATACGCTTTCGTTTCAGTGGGCAGAGCTGACGTGTAGTGGCGTCTCGAGAGCGACTTAAGCGGTACGGTTCTCTTCTCAAATATAATGGTTACTACTCAAAATGGCATAACTAGGATTTTTTTTTACTTTACAGTACACATAAAGCAGTGTAGGCAGGTAAGAGACTCCGTTCTCCATTTTCCGTCGCATTTTCGGAATGGTGGAACTCAACGACGCGCTTTATTTTGTTGCAGTGAGGAAATAATAAAATATTTCAATAATTTAATTCCCCGAATGGGAATCGCACCTACAACCGTTGCGCTTACAATTATACGTTGTGCTAGTGCACCACTACGGCCTCCAAGTTTTAAATAGCTAAAAAAGAAATATAAATATTTTAATCGAGTATTTCCTCATTGGTTATTTGGAGTGGATATTATATTCTGATATAGTGCTATATAGATAATTCGATAGATAATCCGTTTTCCGTTTCTATATAAAAAGTCCTGTTGAGTTTCTTGCGTTGATTCTTCGCAGATCTGTAACAGCAACTTTAACGAAATTTCTTGATGTTAAAAAAATAAGAGCGTATTTAAATAAAATTTGTTTAAAATCGCCATAAACAAAAAACGAAAAAGTCGTCATTGAGTTTTTTTTTACGAACCTCAACGCCTAACGGTCTCAAACAGTCTGGGACCGGTATAATGAGTGTTCTGAAATATAAAAGAATCGAACACACAATCATCGTGAGTACCTACTGCTGGACCGCCACTCACAGAGATACAATACAGAGCCTGACAAGCCCAAGCGTGGCGTTATATTCTGTTAAATAGCACGCAATGTCTCTTTGTAACGACGCGTGGACTGTTTTAGTGCTAGGTTAAGAAGAAAGTCTGGTGGAAGTCATCTCCTTACATTACTTACGCTTGAGATGTGTAAAGTTAAAAATATTTTATTTTTCTACGAACAAAAGAAACATTTTGTAAGTTAAGCCTTTTTGCGCCGACGGCAACTTTTAATCCCTGTCAGCTCGAGCAGTCACTCCGAATCTGCCTACTGGCCAGGCTTTACTGAGAGTGCCAACTATTTCTATGATATACGTTTATAATATTGCAATTTTTATAATTTGAAACTTGTTTTAATTAATTAACTTTCACACACCATTTAATATGGGTTTGATATCCATTCAGGGGTTAGTAGAATTATAATAGTTTTGTTGCTCTGGTAGGCGAGGTGAGGCGTTCAGCTCCGCCACCTAACATCCAAACATACATGCAAAGTCAAACTTGAACAAAAAGTGGCATTCGACGTACCCTCGTGAGGTCGTTTGCACGCCTGTTAACCTCCGACTAGAGTGAATAGGTAATTACTCAATTATTCTTACTCAATAATTCCTACTGAGTCATTATTTACTGCTCTTTTGGCTCTAAGAGATAGCTAACGCTGCACAAAAAAAAAATATTTTTGGTCGATCTGTTTCAACAAATCCACTTGTATGGTGATATTCTCTACTCTATACTAATATTATAAAGCTTAGCAGTTTGTTTGTTCAGGCTATTTTCTCAGGAAGTATGTTTATATGTATGTTAGTAAAAGTTTTTTTAATATGAAATTCCAAAATGGAAATCCAGCATGGGATCGGTATCACGTCTATTTTTCTATAACAAAAAAAACCCCATTTGAATTTATATATATGGGAATAGGATAGGTGAGGAATTTATGCCTTTGTTTAAGACATCAGTCTTAAACAAAGGCATAAATTCCTCACTTTTGCCAGTAAACGTCATACACCATTACTGAAAGCGCTATATCAAAAAAATGCCGTCGACTTATTTAAGTTTTGGAAATATTCTCCAAAGGTTTATGTGAAATTTATGATTTATGGTGAAATAATTTTTATTTATGAGGAAAGTGTGCTTGTGCACTATGTTTAATTTAGTTTGTTTCACGCTGTATCACGCACATAGTAGGGAACCTGGGACCTAGTGTTAGGACAATCCGTTTTGATTTATTAAGTGCCTTGCCTTTTTTTTCGAACTGGAACTCAACGCCGCGCCTTGACTCGTTATCATAGCGAGGAAAAGAAAACAGCCTCAATAACTGAACTGATACCCAATAATATATGGAATATTAAAACTTATAAATATAATTTCGATTTATTTTTATTTCTCTACACAGGTAGAGGATATGCAGCGCTGAGTTTCACCGCTTAACACGCAGTGACTCGTATTGTTGTAAAATATGGAGAACGGAGTGTCTTAGCACTAGAATCTCTCTTACCCTCTCTGCTATATACAAGGTACATCATGAAGCTGAAAATCAAATGTATGCGTGGAATTTACATTTACACTACTAATATGTTTAGATAAATTCATTTCATAAATATTGTTTAAATTAATATAATTTATTGAAGTTGGAATTGTGAACGTCGTAGCGCTGTGGCTGTACAAGCGACGTAGACAAACTGCGACGTTGAGTTCCACCAAACACAGGGCCTCGAAAATAAGGCGAAAAATGGAAAAGACAGTGCCTTAATATTACTCCTTTGCCAATCTTGCAATATTCCGAATAAAGTAAAAAAAAAATGTAGCAGTGTGCCTTAGATAGCAGTAAATACACAAAAGTTATAACCAACGTTTAATCTATCGTAGTAATAAATCTGAGCGGCTTCATGCGAGGATCAAGATGGATTAGTGTACTGTGCTCTATACACCGAAACAAGTGCGTGCTATACTATCAAGATTGATCATTCCGCATTTGTATTGGTTGTGTCGAATGTCGATGCATTTGGTAAATTGTAGACAAAACTATAAATAATAGGCCTAAAAAAATGTTTTGTTTTATTAAATATATTTATTTAATATTTGTTTCATAAAACTTAACAGAACTATTTAATAAAATTTATGAAATTGAATTTGACATACCTATACTTGTAATAATTATCAATTTGCAACTTTTTACTCTCGAAAATTGGACAATGAGTGGGGATCGAAATGTCTAACAGCAGGTTACCCTATCCTACCTGCTGTATGCGGGATATAGCGTGAAATAGAAAAAAATCTGTCTGCCTGAAAAAAAATATTTTGCTATTTAAAATATATCATTATTCTATTCAAAGCGCATATTGTATGGACATTCGCTAAGACGCTACTACCATTGTGGATATTAGAAAATTCTCAGACACCGAAAAATGTAATTTTCCGGTCAATTTCTCGCACAGTACACGGATTTTACACCACGTGGGGGTGCATACCCGCGGGACGCTGGAATGTATGAAGAATTTCATAACACTAATAGCATATGGGTACAGTGGGTACTAGGTACTGTATTATCTGACTTAAATGGAAATTATATACATATGTGAGGACAGTTGTGGCGCAGCGTGCGGCTGTAAACGCGACAGGTGCTGGGTTCGATTCCTACTGGAGGAAATTAAATATTTAATATTTTCTCGCTCTGTTAACGAGGATAAGTGCTGCGTTGAATTCCACCATTCAACACGAAACGCCTTTAGAATTCGATGAAAAGTATAGGACAGAAATGTATTTAAGGGAACGGAGCGTCTTAACAGTCTGCTTACAACATGACCAACGGCCACAAATTCGGAGCTGACAAAAGGAAATGCAGACCATTCAAGATATAATAACGTCCACTTCACATTTTAAAAAGAAAAACAACAGTTTTAACAATCAATTAAGTACAAAAAAGGCACGGACAACAAAAGTGGCGCATAACAACTTAAAAATAATCCTACATATAGGGGGATAGGCTGAAAGAACCTAATGTTACAATTCCATACAACATATTCTGAAGAAATTGCTTGTTAAGACGCAGAACTGAACGCCGCGTTTTACCTTATAAGAACGGAGAAATGAAAATAATACTTTACCCCGAACAGGAATCGAACCAAAAGTCATCCCATTTTCAGTCAGGCGCTTTTCCACTGAGCGACGACGCGACGGCCTCACGTATTATATTATGGAATATATTATGTTGAAATGGAAACTTTCTTTTGTTTTGTTAATGTATAGAAACTTACAAGGTTTTTGAATAATACTATTGTATATTATGTTATGTTTTTAGTATTTAATTCGGATTCACTGAAACCTATTATATGAGCTAACAATGAAATATTTCATGATAATATGCTTAATTTCTTGTATTGTAGATTTGAGAACATTTTTTAAACATATTATATTTAAAAGTGCTAACCTAATATTTATAATTATAAATACATACCAAAAAATATCAGCTCACGCTGAATCTCAGGTGGGCAGAGGGAACCCAGCTAAGACACTACGTTTCCCATTTTCCACCTAATTCTGGAGGCAATGCGTTTTGCGTGATAAATATTTTATTTAGTCGAGTGGGGATCAAACCCACAATCACAACCGCCACAACTGGAATCAACAATTATTTAATGCACAAATACAACGATAACTATATTCAACCTTTTATAGTTTTAGTTACTTATAGAAGCAATCTTCTATAAAATAAACTTTTTTCTATTCTGAGGATTCTTTTTTGTTTCACGCCGTGAACGTATCTCGCACATAGAAGTATAGGCAAAGCGAATCTGAGGTCCGAGTGTTAAGACACTTCGTTTACCACTCTGCGCCAAATGCTCGAGGGATCGCGTATTGAGTGGCGAAACTCAACGCCGCACTTTGCTTCGTTACCTTAGCGGAGAAATGAAATTATTAATATATTTCATTTCCTCGAGTAGCAATCGAACCCACAGTCGTCGCGCGTACAGTCGCACACTTGTGGCCCTGCACCGCGGCAGCCTGATCTTTAAGAAACGTTAAAGATTAATAGTTCTATTGCAAATTCAGAATCAAAATATTTTTTATTCAAAACATACTTTTATAAGCACTTTTGAATCGTCGAACAATCATGCTTCCATCCGCCGGCAGACGCTCGGAAGACGATACTGCTGATTGGAGCCGGAACAAACATAAGAGTTGCTCTTTTCAATATCAATGTCACCATTTTACTGTTATATAAATTTGTGATTATAGTACATCAGATTCATTCTAATTCTAACCAAGTAAAAAAGAAAAAACTAAAGTTAATAAATACTTCGAACTAATGTAAATTGCAAAATTATAGTAGATTATAATTTAAACTATTAAAGCCAAACTTTATTATTTTTATTTAAACAGCTCTATAATTTCTCATGGAAATATCTCTGTAACTATGAATACTAAATTTTTATTGAGTTCAGGGCTGAAACCTAATACCGAGAAACATTGCTTGTCTAGTGTAGATTTTTTAGCTTCACGCTGTATCTCACGTATAGCAAGGTAGACAGAGGGAACCTAGGAACCTAATCCTAAGACACTCCGTTCTCAATAAGAAATTTCCGTTCCCCACAGTCCGCCGAATTTACCTCGCTTCGTTACCAAAGCGAGGAACCGAAAATAATTATTTCATTGCTCCGTGTGGGAATCGATCCCACAACCGTTCTGCTTACAGACGCACGCCTGTGTCCCTGAGCTACGACTGACTTATACGAGTATGTATATAACAGATAGAATGGATAGTTGAATTCGAACTCACAACCATCGTTTCCAATTCAATTTCCAGCTGCGCTATAGGAGCTTAAAATCGAGTATCAATACTAAAACAGTAACACTTTACACAAATTGTAACCATAGCCTACCGACTATATTGCATGTAGGGCGCTGGGGAAATTCTGGAGAAGCTTTTCCTAACCTGAGATGCACAATTTGCGGCGTCGTAAACGTGAACTTTAGGTCACGTGGTTGAGTGCAGTCAATTGCAATGTTCTACGGGAGTTAGATTTCGACTGGCTTATCCAAAATATTACAAAAACATTATTATATAATAAGTAAGATTGGTTGAGTGGCAAAAAAGATTTATGATGGAAAAGTGAGTGGTAAGAGAGGTAGGGGGAGACCTCGGTTGACTTTCAAAAACATAGTATCAAAAATGCTGGAGGAAGGTCACGTCAAAAGCATGAGGACCCCACGGAGGGTATATATGAAGAGGTTGATGACAGTGGACGAGGCGAAAGAGGTATGTAGAGACCGTAGCGTTTGGCGCTCCGTTCGTTCGTTCTATCTGACTAACCCGCTAAGTGCGAAGCTTGTAAAAAAAAATAAGGCCATCATGGCATATCATGGTCGTCGACTCGGTTCCCACTTGGGTGAATGAATAAGCAGCATTACGTGTTTTCTCATATAACACTTCGTTATTCACTTTCTGCCCAATTTTGAAGACATTGTGGAAATAAAGTATTTCAAATATAACCATCTCCTCGAGTAGGAATCGAACCCACAGGTATAACAGTTTACAGTCACACTGCACCATAACGACCTCTCACTTATAATTTACCGTCCAATATAAATATTTCGTCGAACTTGAAAATAAAATAAAGTACATATATCTCCGTATCACGATAGGATGCTCCTTTGAATTGGTACAGAACTCAGCCTTTGAGGAGATCTCGTTACAAAGCGATTGTGTGTAAACTCCGTTTGTCTTTCTTCATATGTTTCTTAGATAGCTTGCTATTCGATAGGTGCATTATATTGCATATTTATTTATACCAGAGGACCCGTTGATGCGTACAATACGCGTTGCCATAGCAACACGTATATCACTTTACTTATACAGAAGTGTGTAGTGTTCAAAATAATATAGTAGTATGTGTTACATTTATTTTATTAATTTAATATAATTTTTGTGCATTATTAAAATAAACTACAACTTTGCCAAATTTCACAATCCTCCGTCCGCATAGTATTCATTAAAATGGGTACAAAGTTTTTGCACGTATCACGTATTAATATAGAGATATGATGCCATTGGGGCGCAGTCTTCATAGTATTTTACTAGATTGGAGAAATGAAAATAATTCAATTCACCGAGTGGGAATCAAACTGACCACCACCGCGTTTACTATCGCAAAGAATCTAATAATAGCAATATGTATGTGTACGATAATTTATAGAATTTTAAGATTTTCTAAAGAGCATATTTTTATAATAGACATTTTTAAAAAAACACGAATAAAAAAATGAGAACGGCTATTTTAACATAAAAAGCTCCGGCCAAGCTTTAAAAACAATGCATTGCGTACAAAACTAAGCTTCTATTTACTCTCCATTGTATTTTGTTTGTTTGTTGACTGTATGTTATAGAAAAACTCACACTGGATCAAATAATAGATTTTTAAGTCGTCGATCTTTTAAATTGATATTGTTTTATAATAAATATTAATAAGTAAAAGCGTCACGTCACGTGATATGGTGAAAATGCGCGAAATGGGCCCTGTAGAACCCAGGTTCGGCCTCATATGGAGTACTGTTCTCATCTCTGGGCAAGTGCAACCATTGACCCATTTGGTCGCATACAACGTAGAGCTGTTCGAATCATTGGAAATCCAATAATCTATGAAAGACTTGACACTTTGGCTTTGCGCAGGGACGTTTCAATTGTCTAACTATCACAGCTCATGGGATCAGCCTGGTGACAGAGGAACACACAGACAGATGGATGGATATCCTTATACTTATGTATACCTTATACCTATACCTATACATTATTTACATATTTTTATGGTTTTTTCAGATTTATGCCGCCGTAACCCGCATATAGCTATAAATGACCGAAAGAAATATATTAAATTTTTAATTCGTTCACGAGAAATTACGATGAATGGCGAAACTCGTTTTGCCTTCTGACTAGACCGAGAAATTGAAAAGAAATTTTCATTTTAATGAGCGAGTTCGAACCCACGACCTGTCCCGTTGACAGTCACACGACTGGCTTCAAAATGATAATATACATTATATTTGTATTTAGAATATACTGTACTCAAATCTATTCAATTGAACGCTTTATTTAAACGTAATATTGTGTGTTAGTGGAAATGAATTTGTTATTCAATTTACACTTCATTCGATATAATCCATTTGAATTTAAATTAAATAAGCATTTTAAATATTCAATACTATATTTATTTTACATATATTGTGAAATATTTATTATTTTACTTTACTAAAACTCGCAATATCTCGAATTCGGACATTTTTTTTGTTTATCTAATGATTAGTATTTATACACAGAGGAAAATATTAGATATATATGATAAGCGACGTATCCCCATCGACTACTTTTTCAACCTACCGCAGCGCACTGCTAAGTATAGGCCTCCCTCATAGAACATCAAATACAAGTATTCCGTACTTGGACAACTGGCATATATTCGGTGCTTGCCATTTTCTTTAAATTGTATGTTACAGGACTACCTATATTACTACGCCATTGAGCTAGGGCGACTCTACGGGTCTAGGTCTGAAGACAGATGATATCCAAAACCCAATAATAGAGTTGAAGTGACCATATTAACTTTTAAAGTTAAGCACTAAATTACTTAGTTACGTGTAATATATTTTTTTATTGTAATCTTCTTATTTAATTAACTATTACATTATGTGGTAAATAAAATGTAAATTTAATTGTCTCTAAAATATCAGAAAATTGATGAAATAACTGAATTTAGTTCGATATCACTAAATTCTATGTTCCAAATTTTTCTTATATTTTTAAATCTTTTACAAGTCAATACATGGTTCCAGCTAAAAGTAATATTATCGTAGTATTGTAAAAAATGGCGCCCAACGTGGGTCAGAGATTAGACGCATCTGTGACGCTGATTCTTCTCTTGTCGCGTGATGGATCACTTCTATGACGCGGCAACATTTTTAAAGTTCACTTTTTTTGAGCTATATGATGTATGAATTTCAACTTTGTTCATTTTAGGAGTAAATAAAAAAATACAGGTATGGCGGCAAAATGTCTTACCGCCATTTGTGATTTCAATTCCTATTCAATTTTGCACTCGTTAAGTTAACACGCAATGTTTTGAAGACTGTGTGGAAAGTTAGGAACGAAGTATCTTAATAGTAAATTCCCCCAGTAGTTATTGAAATTAAAACTTTTAAGCTATCCTATAAATTAAATTAAAAATTAAATCAGCTTCACGCTGTACCCCACATACAGCAGGTAGTAAAATATAAATATAAATAAATATTTCGTTTCCTCGAGTGGGGATCGAACCCAGAACCAATCGATTTTACAGTCACAGTAAAAGAAGGAGGGGACTTTTAAATAATATATAATTCCACGGAACCATTCTTGTGAGAGAAGGATTTGCTCTTGGCCAATTTTCAGTTCCTCAGCTATCATATCACATATATTTATTAGGGTTAATCCACTCAAATTTATTATAGAGAAAGAACAGCCTCATTTGTCAGCCACATTAAGTGCTATTGTTGTCTAGTGTAATATGCTTAGTCTGACGTACGACCGAGGAATAGGGCAAAACATACGAGTAATGTAAATGGAACTAACTTACATATATATATTTTAGTAATATTTTTTTCTAAAGTAATAAGGGATAGTGAGTGATAAAACTTTTAAAACAGATGAAAAAAAATGTCTAAGTTTGTTAATTTTAAAAAATGTACTTGAGTCTAAGAACACAGTCAAGTCAAGTCAAATTCATCTTCTCCCTGCACTCCGCAAGAGAAGACGGGATATTAGGAGGTTTTACTCTTTATGGAAGTAGAACGCCGTGGTATGGCTTATGTTTAGCCCTTTTATAACTGGTCTTAGATCCATGTGGTTGATCAATTAGACTCAGTTTTTGAATTTTGCTTGTGTTGTATGACCACATTTCCCTCGGCCTAAAAGATACCCATTAGATATATGAAGTCCACTGTTTTATACACAAAATTGTTAATAGATTAGAATTTCGAATTGACACTTTGGCTGGCCTAGACATATATTTTAACTCTTATGTCCACTCAAACAAAGTTACGGGCGACGACTAGTCATTTAATAAATGTACAATTATTTGGTGGATATCAGGCGTCTCGTGTACAGATACCCACACAGCCAACAACGCATCCTTCCGGTCCGGTCTTGTCCACTAGGGAAGTAGCTAATTACCATCAGGTAGTCATTCAGTTTATTTGCCATCTTTTTTTTGTTCAATAAAATAAATAAATAAATAACTCGCTGAGTTAAAATCGAAAATCGAAAGCTTTTTCTTTTACACTTCAGCGAGCAGGTAATGGTTTTCCCCGCTAAGCTAAATTGAAAGTCTGCGAAAGCCGAGAAGTAAACTACCTGTTGACTTCACGTTGTTATTGAGAGCATAATTTAGTACTTATTAGAATATTTAAATTCATCCTGTATTGAATATATATTCGATTAAAACATAATATTATTTTCACTATTAAATATAATAATTTATGAAAAGCTTTTATTTTATCGAAAAAGATTTTAAAAAGCCGCCGTGGCGTAGTAGGCTGCTTTTAAACGCGACGGTTGTGAGTTCAATTTTCATTGTTTTAATTTTCTCGCTTTGGAAAAAGGACAAAGCGCCGCACTGTTTACCAGTCTACATACTCGTATAATTCAAAAGTTGGGAGAAAGTAGGGATCAGTGACTTAACACTAGGTTTCTTTTGCCTTAACTGTTTTGCGTAAAAAGGCATAACTCTTTTTATAATAAAAATCATGTTAAATACGACAAATTGATTATTTAATTTCAACAACATTATTATATTCAAGACTATTTTGTCCTTGGACGGTTACGGTCAGAATATGTCATACAGTATCTTAGTGGTTCCCTTTGACATGGGGGCGGAGACACACAGAAGCCAGTTCTTTAATTAAGATAATTAAAATTTTGCTAAAACATGTAATAAAATCTTTCAAAGGCAATGCTTTTGTTTTATTTGATTTGAATGTACTTTTAAATACGGAAAACATATTTGGCAATCCATTTTACTTTACGTTTTACGTTTGCACTATTGATTCCATGTTCATATCAGTATTTGTTGTTTGAAACAATTTTCTAATAACCCCGCAATATTGATACTGATCCTTTAAAAGGTTCTGGTTTTGTGTAGTAATAAATAAAGTTTTTAATTACATAAAATTTTACTTAAAATTTTGTAATATTGTATAATATTTCCATTAAAGTAATGAATTTCATGATTATAAATTGTATTGCCTAGTTTTCTGTTATTTTTTTTTATTTATACTGTATATATATAGCTTCATATTGTATTCCACATATTACAGCATGGTAGACAGAGAAAACCTAATGTTAAGAGTTAAGACATTCCTTTCTTCCACGCATGCGTATTGAGTAGCAGAACTCAACGTCGCGATTTGTCTCATTACGAGATCAAGAAAATAAAAATTATTAAATTAATAATTTTTCTGAGTGAGACTCAAACTCATAAAACTCCGCCTGTTGAATTATAGATTTTATCTACTTATTGAATAGCCTATAGATCTAAAAAGTATTATTTTTAGCTTCAGAGAGATGCAGAATGTTAGAGATGTTTAGGCAGTGGGAATCTAGTGTTAAAGCACTACACTTTCCGACGAAATGATTGTAAATTTTATTTAAAAAAATGAGATTGGTATTAGAACATTTTCTAATTGTGTCTAACGATTTCTGTGTAGAGAACTTTTTTAGCTTCACGCTGCATCCCGAACCTACTGTTAAAACACCCGGTCCCCCATGCACCTCCCACTTTTCGAGACATTGCGAGTTGAGCGGCGGAACTCAACACCGCGCCAATGCAAGGAAATGAAAATAATTTATTATTCCTAGTGGAAAACGAACATTCATAATTAAAGCTTACTTATATAACAACAACTTGAGAATAACTTGAGTCCATTTATTTATTGGCAGACACAAAAACTAAATTTTCCAAGCAATTTCACTCAGAGCACCCACTCTGACTCGTGTGCTCGTATCGTACGCTAGTACTACTGTCGTCTTTAGAATTCGAAATAATTTTATTGTATGTTTCTCTACACTTGAAAATTTTAATAAAATTCATAGGTAAAATAATAAAGTAAATAATAGAGGCCATCGGAGTGTAAGCGGGACGGTTGTGGGTTCGATTCCCGCTCGGGAATTTCCATTTTCCCTTTCTGGTATCAAGACAAGACAAGGAACATGATGCGTTGAGTTCCGCCACCTAACACGCAATTTCATCAAAGACTCTTTGTGCCAACTTTTTTTTTTGGTACCTTCGACAAAGTAATTTTTAATAGCATCTTATTTAACGTTTTAAAACTTTCTTTATATTATCTACTTATTGTATGGACATTGTAAACGTATGGTTGTAGGTTTTAAAATTATTTTCAATTTCTCTACTGACACGAATCTAAATTTTATTTTGCTATTAAATATGCATACTATAAAAACAACCAGTTTCCCTTTGTTTGCCTTCTTGGTTGACCTTTGTAAACATAGCGTCGATGATATTCTCACTTTAAGAAAAGTCACGTAACGCATGAGGACATTAACCCGGAGATACTCCTGATGACAGTGGAAGGAGTAAGGAAGAAAATACGGAGCCACTATACCTCTCTATTCCTACTATAAATAATAATATATAAAAAAAATCTATTTAAAAAGTAAATTTGCAAAAACTATATATATACATGGATACATATAAAGATAAGACGTTTACGATGTTGTAATTTATATTGATAGTCGTAGTATCTGGGCGTAGAGCTGAAAATTTTATTACTTTCTTTACATAACATTATTTCATGTCGCCCTTTTTAGTGGCCTATTTGATAATGGCCTGAGATCTTACAGCGTTATCGCTTTATACGGTATAGGTATTTTGTTAGTACGCGCAGTGTTACAACTGCTGATTATAACTACGGTGGTTGTGAATTCGATCCCCACTCGGTGGAATTGATTAAATAATTTAAAGACAATAATTTAACCTAATGTAGCTTAGTTTCACGCTGTATCCTTAGCGGGGTAACCAGAGAGAGCTCTGCATGCCTCTTTCCCCTCGTCCACTGTCATCAACCTCTTCATTCATGACCCGAGGAGGTCCTCATTCTTTTTACGTGATCTTCCACCAGTGTCTTTGATACTGCTTTATCGAAGGCCAAGGACAAGGTCAGTTTCGAGATCTCCCTTTCATTACTATTAATTCGACGTGCCCAAACCAGCTGAGCACGTTTTTCTTCATTCTCACCGTCGCATCCTTGCTTGTACCTGCCATTCCGTGTATTTCTACATTGTGATTCAAACCGACTCAGTATATCGTACGAAAAGATCGCATCTACACAGCATTTATCTTTCTTTCATTCTTCTTCTGTAATAGGCTTTCTGGAATAGGCAGTAGGAAAATTTTGTAACATTGCGGGTTGAATAGCAGAACTCAACGCCGTTCTCTGATAGACAGAGCGGTAATATGAAAACAATATTAATATATAATCATTTCCCAGAGTGGAAAACGAATCCATAACCATAGTGTTTACAGTCAGATGGGACCCGACTGGTGGACGATGGGACATGACGGTCTCAAAAAAACATAATTATAATTTAATCAATTACATGTAATATAGTTTGCAGGTAACTTAAATTACCTCTGATTTATACACCTACCTTATTAGGTACAACATACCACATTGTTTAAGTTATTAGACCTTTGAAGCAATTAATTATCATTAAACAATCAAACTCCATAGCGATAGGTCCTTAAGTACACAAGTTATTATAATAATGTTATATTGATTACATGCTCGTTGTATTTCATTATGACATACGTGCTCTAATTTCCACTATCTATATATGTATCTATAGTTGAATACAATTGATTTTTTAGATTATATTAAAATATAGTATAGCAAATTATTATTTTTTACATAATATGCGAGTACTTGAATTTCAACTCAAAAATTAAGAACGTAAAAATCAATAAGCAAACATTATTTATTAAATATTTGTTATTATAAAAATAGTTCAAGTTAAAATAAAAGAAGAATATATTAATATAATATAATAAGGTTTCAGAAGGGAAATGTAAAAAGGAAAACAACACAACACTAATATAACAAAATACAGGTTTATGTATTGAACATCAAAATAAATATTAACTGAAGTTTAAATGACTAGAAACTAATATAAAACACCAATAACATTTGACAACATATATAGGTATTTACTCAGTGTTAATTATAGCAGCACTTTTAACCAATTCACAATATTTATTAATTAAGAACATTTAATTACTTTATAACTTGTTAACAATGAACTAGTAACAACCTAATAACAAATCACATCGAATACAACTGCTATTTATACTAACGTTTTCGAGGGAAAATGTGCCTTCTGGCTTACGTCAGTAACTCTTATAGTAAATGACAGGAGCGAGCAAAATGTTGACACTGACAGCTGACATATTGCAGTGCTATATTTGACAGTTGACATATTGTAGTCCAGTAGTCTCCTAATTCGGCCATTCTGACCCTGCGTCGTCCCCGACGTAGCTGATTTATTATCCAGTTGCCTGATCACATGCTGGTGCATCTCGATAAGACTCCAACTCATTAGCGTCGTTGCGTGGCTGTATTGATGAAAATTCTTCAGAAGTCTTCATCATCTAGAATTTAAATTGTATTAATGTTTAGACATAAACAGACAGGCAATCAAAATGTCTGTAAAAGAAATATAAAAAGTAAATAAAAATAAAAAAAGTTTTGAGAGCTCTCATTTTTAACCCTGTAAAATCTTCTTATCCAAGTATCTACAGTCCAGTGCACCAAACTCTGGAACCTGTGAACAAAACAGTCAGAAGGCGTCCCTTCTGTCTGCAAGGACCAAGCGTCCACCACATTGACCATGCGTCATTTAGAGCCAAGCGCTCTTCACAAAATCTTTCAGAGCCATGCGCCCGTCAAGATATTTTCTGAGGCCAAGCGCCTTTTCAGACCAAGCGTCTTAAAAATCATGTGTTTATCAGACCAAGCGTCTATTAAAAATCCTGTGTTTACCAGACCAAGCGTCTATTAAAAATCCTGTATTTATCAGACCAAGCGTCTATTAAAAATCCTGTGTTTATCAGACCAAGCGTCTATTAAAAATCCTGTGTTTATCAGACCAAGCGTCTATTAAAAATCCTGTGTTTATCAGACCAAGCGTCTATTAAAAATCATGTGTTTATCAGACCATGCGTCCAATATTCACTTACACAAAATGTGTCCAATGGGACCAAACATCCAATTGAACTCACTCACTCCCCTTTGTTGCTAAAAAAAAATCAAATTAAAACAAATTAATGGAGGAAGAGAAAAATAAAGTGTAGGTCTGTATGTAATGATTGTGAGATGTAATGATTTAGAAAGAAATAGTGTTAAATAACAAAGCAGAAATTAGTACAATACTGTCAAAATCACTTGTCATCTAAAAAGTGCAGTACAAGTTTCTGGTCACCATTCCCCATGCCATGGTACCTCAAGTGGTTCTACCATATGAACCATTCAATAATTAATTGCTTCAGCCTTATAGAGACTCGGCCTAACCTGACCTCTATTTATAATTCAACCTCAATATTCAATATCTGTTGATGAAATAAACATTTTTGAAGTTTTATGGAAAAACTTCCTTTTCTTAAGTTTGTTTCTTCCTACTGTAATTGAAACAGTCATGCAATATCCCGGAACAAGTACAGAGTCAGCCTCAATTTAGATTTTGTCAAATTCAATAGTTAAGGTAACAAAAGTCTCTAACTTGGTAATGGTATCTCTTATTCCTTTTAAGATAAATATTTAAGAATGTTTGATGATATTAAAGAAACATTCAAATCACCACTATCACTTAAAACATTCATAGGAATACCTTGTATCACAGTTGTAGTTAAATCATTATCCCTAGATGCGAGAGTAGACCGTTCGTTACATAAATACACAAACATATTGTTACATAAAAACACTATAGGCATTTCGAAGACTGGACCTATTTTTCTTACAGGCTGCAAGTTATACTGTTACTATTTATAATTTGCTGAGAGACTGAACCTCTTTTAGGTTTCTTTGTGCATTATGTAGCTTATATCCTGTCTGCCCACAATTAAAGCATCTTGATTTAAAATAATAATAATAATTTTATTTAGCAAAAATCATCTGTACAGTTAACAAAAAGTACTGACGCCTGAACTAGGATTCCCTGTGTTTCAGGTCGCCAGGTCCTTCCCCTAACAAACATCATGAACATTAAGAACATTGTTAGTATTATTCATAGACTAACTAATATAACTAACATTAAGTTAGAACATTTCATTATTATGTATGAAGCTGAATAGGCGGTGTGTGTTTGTGTGCGTATGTGTGTGTGTGTGTGTATGTATGTGTGTGTGTATGTATGTGTGTGTGTGTATGTATGTGTGTGAGTATATGTGAGTATGTGTATATGTATGTGTGTGAGTGCGTGTGTGTGTGAGTGCGTGTGTGCATGTGTGTGCGTGCGTAAGGATATATGCAATCTATGCATTTATGACAAAGTGTTGTTCACATAACTGTATGGAGTAGTCTTTCAGTTTTCTCATAATTAAGCTTAGACAACCAGTCATATACTGCCTTTTTACAGCGATATTTATTTAATGGACATATGTTTAGATTTTTATTACATTTATTATAAGGAAATGATCCGAGAAAGCAAGTGAACCTCTTGTTAATTTTGGTGTTAAAAACCTTACTTTTACAAACTTTATAGTTAAGTCTTTTATCGACAAGCTTTGGGGGCTCAAGTCTTCTAACGGGAATAGATATGGGCGAAAAGTTGCCACCTTAAGTATAGCACGTTGGACTACTTCTAATTTGATAAGGTGTGATTTAGCAGCTCCACCCCAAGACAAAATGCAGTATGTAAATATAGACTGGCACAAAGCATAGTATACTACTTTTATTATATTAAAGTCAGCCATATTTAATCTTCAAGGAAATTTAATGAAGATAATCTTCGGCTTTAATAGCATGTCGTTTAAAAGTATACTTTTCGAGAAAATGTAAAATTAAAATAATTCAACGCTCTCTTTACGGTCACCAGCCTAGACTTGAATATCTCTATACTGGGAGCAGCCATGTAGTGGTTATGATTGAATGTATTAATCTGTTGGCAAATGCAGCATAATAAAAGTATTAAAGGTGGTATGCGGGCTAAGCCACGAGTGGGCAGCTAGTATATTGATAAAAATCAAGCCAGATCGAATGAAACCATCACAAGCCAGATTGGCATTTGCAGCCGCTGCTCTAACCTGTGGGTCTGTGATCCCACATATAATTATTAGTACTCTTTAATTCATAACTTAATCCTCTCACTATTTTAAGTCACAATATAATACTACTAGTGTACTCAGCATAACAACAAAATTTGCCAGAATTAGCTTGCATCACGTCAAACAAAATGTTAGCACAATCTAACTTTAGTGGGAATAATGGCAAAAACTCGATAACGGTACGGTCATTTATAACCCCCTGTAGTGGAATTCTCCCTCTATCAGGTTTACTTCTTAATGTAATAATTAAAACAGCAAATTTTATGTGGTGGACACGTGTAATTCTCGAGTTGAACCAAAAAGTAATACAATGCTATAGTAGGGTAATTGTAAGATAAAATACATTATTTATCACCTATGAGCATATGTGTAATTAAAAAAGGATTGCTATAAAAATATAACAGGCGTTTGGCCTAAACATGCCCCCGGACGTTGAAAGCATGCCTTTCAACCAATTTGGTTAACCAAGGGACATATTTTGAAATGACCTTCGGATGATACCGTTTGCGGTTTTGACGTCAGCCACACGGTTAATGCCATCAGCTCCAGGATGAACATTCACAATTCGGCCCATTTTCCATTTCAATGGTGGAAGATTGTCATCCTTAATGACAACTAAAGTATCAAGTTCCAACGTTGAATTCTTTGAGCGCCATTTTACTCGTTGTTGCATCTCACTAATATACTCTTTGGACCACCTGATCCAAAAATGTTGACGTAGTTGCTCCAATCTTTGGAATCTGTTCAAACAGCGGGTAGGGCTGTCTTTATAATCAGGTGTTGGCAGGGCTGTTAAAGGCTTCCCAATAAGAAAGTGTCCTGGTGTAAGCGGCATGAGGTCATTTGAATCACTAGAAAGAGGGGTAAGCGGTCGAGAGTTAAGGATAGCTTCTATTTGTGTTAGGACAGTGATCAGTTCCTCGTAAACTAAATGACAATTTCCCAATACTCTATGTAAGTGAAACTTTACAGCTTTTACACCAGCCTCCCAGAGACCCCCAAAATGAGGAGAGTAAGGTGGACAAAAGTGAAAATATATACCTTCATTGGCCAAACTTTCAGATAATGAATTGCAGTTAGTCTTTAAAAATTTACATATATCATTATAAGCGCCCACAAACGCTGTTCCATTGTCAGAATAAATATCTGTTGGCTTTCCTCTCCGTGATATAAACCTACGTAAAGCAGACATAAAGCTGTTACTAGTTAAGTCGCCTACTAGTTCTATATGAATTGCCTTAGTTTTAAAACAAACAAAAATTGCTATATACACTTTAACAATTCTACAACCTCGGCCTTGGCGACTTGCTGATGAGATAGGACCAGCATAATCTATCCCTACGCAGTCAAAGGGATGACCCCCTGGAGTTATACGCTGGGTAGGCAAATTTCCCATAAGCGGAGTAATTATTTTACTTCTCATACGAGTACATCTAACACACTGATAATAAGTCAGTCTAGCTAAATTACGACCACCAAGAGGCCAATATCTTTCTCTTATCGAAGCTAATAATAATTGAGGACCCGCATGCAATAATTTAAGATGTTCCGACTTAAAGACAAGTTTTGTAAAAATATGAGTGGACTGTAAAATAATAGGATGTTTTTTATCATACGAAAACATGGAGGCATTTTCTAACCGACCTCACACGTTACACGCATTATATTATTTCCATCCATAAAAACATTTAACTTGCTTAATTTACTATTTAACGGTATAGGTTTATTTTGAAGTAATATCTTATATTCAGGGAAACATTCTAATTGAGAAAGTTTTATTATTAAGTTTAATGCGCATTGTAATTCAGAAGTATTTAAATAAGTAGTTTTTAAAGAATTACCCTTACATAAAGCTATAAATCTAAATACATAAGCAATAGTACGCTGCATTCTAAGAAGATTAGAAAAGCGATTAAAATTTATTAATATGTCCTGTTTAGACATGGCGTAAAACGAAACTTCAGGTCGCGTTTCTGGAAGTTCTTCAATATTTGCAAAATTATCTGGCCAACACGAGCTATCTTGCTGAAGATAGTTAGGACCGTACCACCACTGGTTAAGAGTTGGCAAGTCATTATCGTCAACTCCACGTGATACGTAATCGGCAGGGTTTTGTTCAGAGGGGACATGTCTCCAAGAACAACTTACGGTTTTTTCTAATATTTCAACAGTACGATTACGAACAAACGGCTGCAGTTTAGCTGGTAACATTTGAAGCCAACCTAGCACGATAGTTGAGTCTGTCCAAAATGTTGTATGCCTAATCTTAACACGAAGTGACGAAATAGCTTTTTCATATAACCGTACACCCAGCAACGCACCGCAAAGTTCTAATCTGGGTATTGTTGTTGGCTTTAAAGGTGCAACCTTACTTTTGGCCAATAATAACTGTACCGAAGTTTCACCACGATTATTTACACTTTTAACATAAATACAGGCACCATAAGCATTTTCTGATGCGTCAGAAAAAATATGAAATTCCAACAAAGAGTATGAATCACAGACCACGAGACGAGGTACGCGTAATTTACTTAATAACGGAAGATTTTTCAAGACATCGTACCAATTTCTTAAAGTCTCCGTGGGCAATGGTTCATCCCATGCTAATTTAATAAGCCATAATTTTTGCAATAAAATTTTCATTGTAATAACGCATGGGCTAACTAACCCCATGGGATCAAAAATTTGCGCAATTGTTGATAATACAATTCGTTTCGTAAGCTCTTTCAGAGTTGAAGGATTAATATAAAAACAAATTTCATCAGATTCTGTTTGCCATCCTAGTCCTAAAGTTTTTGCGTTTTCAATAGCCCCTATATTTAAATCCAAAGACGAACCGACTGTAGAAGAAGTTACAAGTGAAGCATGATTGGATTTCCATTTACGTAAAGGCATACCAGCTGAAGCAAGCTCAGCAGTGACTTTATTTTTTATATTAAAAGATTCTAGAATGGAATCAGCACCAGTCAGCAGATCATCGACATAAAAATCATGTTTTATTATGCTGGATATCAACTCATCCCTGCATTCAAGGCCAATTTGCTTGAGACATCTAGTAGCAAGAAAACTAGAGCTCGCACAACCGTATGTAACCGTGTTAAGTTGATATACATTAAAAGGATCTGATGGATGGCTACGCCAAATTATTTGCTGAAGATGTCGGTCAGATGCATTAATCATTATTTGCCGATACATCTTTTCTACGTCAGCAGCCAGTACAAATTTATAAAATCTAAATCTAAGCAATATTGAAAGCAAATCGTCTTGTACCTTAGGACCTATCATCTGAATTTCGTTTAGGGACAGCCCTGATGTAGTTTTACTACTAGCGTTGAAAACGACCCTCAATTTAGTAGTACTGCTATCTTCACGCAATATACCGTGATGAGGAATAAAATACGGAGTTAAATTATAATTAGCTTCGCACTTAGACATGTGCCCAAGAGCTTCATATTCCGATAAAAATTCAACGTACATACGCTTCAAAGTAGGCTGATTGATAAGTCTCCGTTCCAGAGATAAAAGACATCGTTTTGCTCGTTGTAATGAGTCTCCTAGTACCTCAGGCGATTCTTTCAACGGAATTTTAACGCAAAAACGACCATCCTCTAAACGAAAAGTATGTTTAATAAAATGCTCTTCGCATATTCGTTCTTCTAAAGAATACGATGACTTGTGACTAACTTCTTCGAGTTGCCAAAAACGTGATATCATTTTATAAATGTCGTCATTCTCAGAGACAGATAAAACGGGTTCATTATTAAAATTATTATCTGCCATCTTACTGTAATTACATATTATGGGGGACGACGTACATCCTCCATTAATAGGACCTGAGACCAGCCATCCAAGTCTGGTTTCCCAAAGAATGGGTTGATTTGTGCCTAAACTAATTTTCTCCGAACCAAGCAATTCCCAAAATATGTTTGTGCCAATAATCATATCAATATCACCAGCCTTAAAGAAATATGGATCTGCCAAAGTAATATTGTGCGGTATATTTAAATGTGAAATATTAATTGAACGCGATGGTATGCTATCTGTTATAGTTGATAAAACGTAGCAACTTAAATCTTTAGAATAATTCTCAGATAGGGAATGAATTTTAACGCGACACATTTTAGTTGTACTTACTTTTGTCTTATTTATTCCATATATAGACTTATCTACATTTATATATTTTAATTTCAGTGACTGACGTAAGGTTTCGGTAATAATACACGATGAACTTGCACAATCTAATAAAACACGTATAACGCGTTCGCATCCATTAACATCAAATACTTTAACTAAAGCTGTGGACAATAGAACATCTTGTTCCTGTTTTAAATGCACATCATCGGAATATGTTGTCAGCGTCGTGAGTGTTTGTTCCGCTTGATTGTTGGATGAAGATTGCGATGGTGATTTAAAATCATGATCACTTGATCTTACTGAAATGTTTGGATTGGGCTTTTTAATATTAGATATATGAATCAACGTATTATGTTTGCGCTTACACACCTTGCAGCCTGGTTTCTTACAATTATTTGAATAATGACCGGGGCGAAGGCAATTATAACATATTTTATACTGGGAAACTAATTCAAATCTTTGTTCATTGGTTAAATTAAGAAACAGAGAACAATTATGTAAACTATGATCGCCTTTACATTTAGGACATGGCTTTATAGATGAGTTGCAATTATGATCTTCGCATACTGGTCTAGAAACATTATTACCTAAAGAAATCATTGCCCTAAGCTTATGCGCGTTTCTATTAGGATTTATCATGCCGTTATTACGAGACAGCTCCATAGTTTCTAATAGGTCAGCACGGTTACGAAGAAATTCCAGAAACACAGACATCGAAATAGGGTCATTTTTATTTATTCTACCTTTACACTCTTCCCACTCACGAAAAGTTTTCTGATCGAGTTTCCTAGTCATGATGTGAATGAGGAGTGTATCCCAATGTTGAGTCGGCTCGCCTAACATTTCCAAAGCACGTAAGTTTTTATTAAATTGATCAATCAATCGTTTTATATTAATAGAAGATTCACTTTTAATCAAATCAACATTAAATAAATTATTAACATGATTTTGTACTAGCAAACGTTTATTGTTAAATCTATTACATAATAATTCCCATGCAATAGCATAGTTGCTAGCCGAAAACTCCATGGATTGAATGATCAAAGCCGCAGACCCCTCCAGAGATGACCTAAGATAATGAAACTTATTTATTTCATCCATTGCATCGTTCGAATGTATGAGACTGGTGAACATATCATGAAACTCAAGCCAATTGTCATAAGAACCATGAAATTTTGGCAAATCAATAGTAGGCAACTTAACTAGATTATGATTACTTAAACGAGAGTTATCCACATTATCACATCGTAATATTTTAGTATTAGAAGATATTAATTCTTGAGCCTTTGAAAGTGATTGATAATATAAAGATTCAAAATCATTTCTTTCGCTTGACTGGGCATCAATGTCATCGACTAAACACTCAATTTTTAATTGTACTTCATCATAATGATCATATAAACATTCGATTTTACCTATCCGTAACTGCAATTCATTTACCTGTTGTAGACTCAATGAACCAGATAATTCATTTATGTACTTAGTAAAATTAGTCAACCGGCCTTTATAACTAGCTCGTTTTTTAATAAGTTCTTTTTCCTCTCTCTCCGACATGTTTGGAATCTCGGGAGTGAACAAGCCTGAAATTGAAATTGCATACAATGTATAACTGATTTAAGATTTTTTATATATATGTGTACTTACAAGCATGTAAATAAATTTGTTTAATTTTAATACACAAATATTTTTATTATTAAAATATCTATTTAACTATTTAAATTTTGTCTTAATATTTTGTAAGTTTTTATTTTATTTTTATTTATTTTCAATTACCAATTAAAACAAAATTAAAGAATTAATATTTTTTACAAAATTCAGTTAATATAGTTTATAAAGATGTAAACTATTCATATGCTTTTATTAAGTTGTAAAACAATATAATTATTGTATTAATACAGTAACAAAACTAGCTAACACTTATCAAATTACTTATTACACAATAGGCAAATCATTTTTATTTAATAATGTTTAAATAATGAAATTTTAGAACTAAACATTTAGAGTTATATTATTTAAAATAAATGATGATTATATGAGAAATTAACTTTTACTGTTTTATAAGAATAATCTAGTACATACCTGTTAAAACTATGAAATATTGTTAAAATAATAACAATTAAATATAATTGGCAATAAACAATTCACCAAATATACATAGTTTTACTTTAAAATCACAAATTAATGCAATAGGCAAATACTAGTAACCTGAATCGAAAAGAGTAATGGGTTAATATTAATAATATTCCTATAATTAAACACTGATCACTTCCCTTATTTTTGGGCAATCCGGCTCGAAGGACCATGTAGTGGAATTCTCCCTCTATCAGGTTTACTTCTTAATGTAATAATTAAAACAGCAAATTTTATGTGGTGGACACGTGTAATTCTCGAGTTGAACCAAAAAGTAATACAATGCTATAGTAGGGTAATTGTAAGATAAAATACATTATTTATCACCTATGAGCATATGTGTAATTAAAAAAGGATTGCTATAAAAATATAACAGGCGTTTGGCCTAAACACCCCCATTTAACCAGGAATGAGCGTCACCCATAAAGCACCCTGAGGCACGTGATAAACATTCTGAACCATTTCAGTTATTAGCATGTCTAGTACTTTCCTGGCCATGCGCCGTCATCGCCAGCGCTGCAAACTTCTCGGCTGGAGAGTTCCTCAGTAAGGAACTTTGATTGCTGTCTTCACTCGCAACACTCGAAGCAGCGCCACTAGGTGCATCTGAGGCTCCAGCAGTATAGCCAAATTGTTGTAATTATAATCTGTACGAGAGACAAGGTGTTAATTAATCACATTAACTTACTCTTTTACCTATTCTGTCACTCTTCACATAAACAAGACTCTCATACAAAAACTTTTGCCATATAGATATAGTAAGCTTTGAAAAACGATCATACATCGCCATACCAAAAACCTCACTCAAATTCTTACTTGAACTTTTAAATTCCAAAAAGACAAAAGTTAATGGCAAACAGTATTTAAAGAATATGGCTATCCGGATAATGCAGAATTATTCTTGACTTAGCTTTGTCACGAGGTACAATCGCCTCGCAGCAGTGGAGCTACGGCGGCAGTTCGAGCACGTCGCACCAATGCGAGCAGAGATGCATCGCGTGAGGCTCGCAGACACGCGCAGAGACGTGACTCGCATTGCGAGCAGAGGCTCGCAGACGCGTCGTACATCACGAGCAGAGGCGCAGAGACACGCGCAGAGAGGTGTCGCGCACCACGAGCAGAGGCTCGCAGACGCGTCGCACGTCACGAGCAGAGGCGCGGAGACACGCGCAGAGACGTGTCGCGCACCACGAGCAGAGGCTCGCAGACGCGTCGCACATCGCGAGCAGAGGCGCGGAGACACGCGCAGAGACGTGTCGCGCACCACGAGCAGAGGCTCGCAGACGCGTCGCACATCGCGAGCAGAGGCGCGGAGACACGCGCAGAGACGTGTCGCGCACCACGAGCAGAGGCTCGCAGACGCGTCGCACATCGCGAGCAGAGGCGCGGAGACACGCGCAGAGACGTGTCGCGCACCACGAGCAGAGGCTCGCAGACGCGTCGCACATCGCGAGCAGAGGCGCGGAGACACGCGCAGAGACGTGTCGCGCACCACGAGCAGAGGCTCGCAGACGCGTCGCACATCGCGAGCAGAGGCGCGGAGACACGCGCAGAGACGTGTCGCGCACCACGAGCAGAGGCTCGCAGACGCGTCGCACATCGCGAGCAGAGGCGCGGAGACACGCGCAGAGACGTGTCGCGCACCACGAGCAGAGGCTCGCAGACGCGTCGCACATCGCGAGCAGAGGCGCGGAGACACGCGCAGAGACGTGTCGCGCACCACGAGCAGAGGCTCGCAGACGCGTCGCACATCGCGAGCAGAGGCGCGGAGACACGCGCAGAGACGTGTCGCGCACCACGAGCAGAGGCTCGCAGACGCGTCGCACATCGCGAGCAGAGGCGCGGAGACACGCGCAGAGACGTGTCGCGCACCACGAGCAGAGGCTCGCAGACGCGTCGCACATCGCGAGCAGAGGCGCGGAGACACGCGCAGAGACGTGTCGCGCACCACGAGCAGAGGCTCGCAGACGCGTCGCACATCGCGAGCAGAGGCGCGGAGACACGCGCAGAGACGTGTCGCGCACCACGAGCAGAGGCTCGCAGACGCGTCGCACATCGCGAGCAGAGGCGCGGAGACACGCGCAGAGACGTGTCGCGCACCACGAGCAGAGGCTCGCAGACGCGTCGCACATCGCGAGCAGAGGCGCGGAGACACGCGCAGAGACGTGTCGCGCACCACGAGCAGAGGCTCGCAGACGCGTCGCACATCGCGAGCAGAGGCGCGGAGACACGCGCAGAGACGTGTCGCGCACCACGAGCAGAGGCTCGCAGACGCGTCGCACATCGCGAGCAGAGGCGCGGAGACACGCGCAGAGACGTGTCGCGCACCACGAGCAGAGGCTCGCAGACGCGTCGCACATCGCGAGCAGAGGCGCGGAGACACGCGCAGAGACGTGTAGCGCACCACGAGCAGAGGCTCGCAGACGCGTCACACATCATGGGAGCGTGAGCGCATCGTAGCGACACGGTGGCGGCACGGCGGTGAATCTTGCAACAGCACCATGAAAGCGCCAGCGCGAGCGCCTAAAGTACCCTTAGCGCTCGGGATCCATAACATGGCTTCATCACCCCACCCATAAAATGGCGTCTCGCTACCCGCGACCATCGTATCGACGTGATTTGTTTTGTGATTTATTCGTGCATCACCCATATTTAACACTGTATTTCTTTATAAGCAATAAATAATGAGACTGGTGTTTCATTTGCACCCACAAAAATAACAAAATAATAAAGTACAAGGATCTGGCCTAATGGGCTTAGATAAGTATCCCACTTCTGAAATAAGGTTTCAGAAGGGAAATGTAAAAAGGAAAACAACACAACACTAATATAACAAAATACAGGTTTATGTATTGAACATCAAAATAAATATTAACTAAAGTTTAAATGACTAGAAACTAATATAAAACACCAATAACATTTGACAACATATATAGGTATTTACTCAGTGTTAATTATAGCAGCACTTTTAACCAATTCACAATATTTATTGATTAAGAACATTTAATTACTTTATAACTTGTTAACAATGAACTAGTAACAACCTAATAACAAATCACATCTTTTTTTTTTTTTTTTTTCGAATGGACTTTAATGCTGTTGACCTGGAATGGTCTTGACAGCGTCACCGGGCTGGGAGGGGCGAGTGTAGCTCGCCCAACAAATCACATCGAATACAACTGCTATTTATACTAACGTTTTCGAGGGAAAATGTGCCTTCTGGCTTACGTCAGTAACTCTTATAGTAAATGACAGGAGCGAGCAAAATGTTGACACTGACAGCTGACATATTGCAGTGCTATATTTGACAGTTGACATATTGTAGTCCAGTAGTCTCCTAATTATATTATGTTAATATTCTATTGTTATTTTTAATATTTATTCTTGTTTTTTTTTTAAGTACGCCATCTAACGGCTTTGCGATGTACTGCACAGTCATTATGCATCTAATACTTATAACACATTCATAGATGACGCGGCTAATCATGAATTTAGTTTTTTAATTCTATTCCAATTCAAATCATTTATTGAATTTAATTATAAATTTTATCAAATTAAACCTACTGCTATTAAAATAGATAACATTATAAAAACAAAAGCATAAAACAATAAGATGTTTGGCAACATTTCTATAAAAAAAAGTTATACACAAACAACATGGTGGATCAGCTGTTTTCATTTTTAGCCGATTACTAAATTATTTGTATAAAACAAGACATTGTTATGGTCACATAGCCATGTGTGGACTAAAATGGGCTCAATCGCATCTGTGCTGCAATGGCATTGTCAGTCGTGCGGTCAAATCAACCCCACGGAGAGCGTGAGGTGTTTAAAATGTGGTACAAAGAGAGTATCTGGTCATGACAGTGCACAAAAACGTTATTACACGGCCGATTCATCTTCTGAATACGCTTCTAGAACTGAGAAGAGCGGTGGAACTACCCCCGGTTCAGAGGCGATCGTTATACCGCCCACTAATAATATTAATAGGTAAATTTTTCAGTTTATAGTATTGACATTTTATTTCATTGTTGTATGAATGTGTCAAACGTTATTGATTTTTCTTTATACCATATTATTTAGGTTATATTAACATTGTATTTGTGGATTGCGTGTTTGTATATGTTGGTTATTATCGATATTGGCGAGGGTTTTCCTTTTTGTGGCGGGGCTTTGTCATCATTTTAATGGAAACTATCGTTTTTGTTGAACAATGATTGTTGGTATGTACTTATTGTCGTTATGCGAGCGTATATTCCAGTCAGTGGAAAAGATTGAGTAGTTCTAGATATTTATATATTTGTATGTGTATTATATATTATATACTGTCTGCTATGTGATGTGTTATATATATGTAAGTTTTTGACATATGCAATATAGATATATTTTTTGTTATTTTGTCCCTAGACAGTATTATTTTATTTTTATGTAGTTAACTAGGTAGTAGTGTCATGTTTAAAAAAATATTCATACAAATAGTAGTAACCTAAGAAGGCCTTCTCTTTTCCATTATTTTTCTTTTCCTTTCTTGCTTCTCATTCTTTAAAAAAATGTATAGCAGTGTGATTTCTATAAAATTTTAATTAATTTATTTAGCAATATTTCAAGTTATCTATTTCGACTTGACCTCCTATTATTTTAAATTACTATTTATGCTATTCACCATAAGTCTAAATAGCTTCATGATTTTTCCTGCTTATAGCAATTTAGGCAAGATAACAAATAATGAACTAGTGTCAAATTCCATTTACTTCTTTTGTTCAAATTCATGTTACTGTGTGAATGAAATTATTTTACATTGAAAGTCCAATATATTTGTTTACTAAAGCAAAGTAGTATTGCTAAAGCAAGGAAGTGAAAATAATTAATTCCCTCAAAAAGATATCAAACTCAGAATCCTACCATTTATAGTACAGGCAAGCAAGGAAATTAAAATAATTCATTCCCCTGAGTGGATATCACACTCACAATATTAAAAATATTCTATTTAATAATATATTTTTTGTTTAGCTTCACATTAAGCATTTTAGTCTGATCTACAGTATGCAGGATATTGTAGATTAGATTAAAAAAGCCTAGAGGAGAAGACACTCAGTTCTTTGTTTTTTTTTACCAAACCATGTAGTGTTTTATTTGTATAACAAAATTAAGAATTTTGAGGAACTATTGAGTTCAGGAAATATAAAAAGAAATTATATTTCATTTTATTGACATGCTTCTGTGCGTTATAACTTTTTGTCAGCTTGTAATAAATATTCATGTAGTAATTCAATTCCTGACTATTTTCTATGAATGTGCATAGCTTTCAATTAAATACCTGATTTTTTATAGCTATTTGCTTTTACTATTATTTACTTCATATTCCCTAGTGGGAATTGAATCTTATAGCATAAAATTATATATACATGTAAATCTCTAGTGGAAATTAAATCCAATTAACCAAATCTTTACCATAGTGTTTGGCACTCAATTCTCTGGCAGCCCTGCTAGGGATACAGCATGAAGCTAATAAATATAATGAATTAATATAATAATGAGGCCATCGTGGCGTAGGGGCACTAGGGTGCAACTGTAACGTGGTGGGTGTGGGTTTAAAGGAATGAGCAAATTTTATAGGGAAAGGGAAATATTTTGCTTGCATGCGATTTCAGGGAATGGAATACTAGGTTACCAGGTTCCCTCTGCCTATAATATAATTGCGTGAAGCTGAAAAAAAATATATAAATGTCAGCATTTCCAGATTTTGTCGAGGGGAAAAGCAAGACATTTATCTATGGCATTGTTAGTAACTTATTACAAAAAATAAAGAATTATTTAACTGAAATCATGGAATAATTCAGGAAAAGTAGGACCGTGGAGACATTTTTAGGCTAAAAATGGGGACGTCTGGCAATGTTTATATATACATAAATCCTATGTTCTATGTCTGATTGTTTGTATTTATCATATTCTCCTAGATTTTCATTTCTACTATGTTAAGTAGAGTTATTATATGTTTAATGGACACATATTTTTTCTCACATTGTTCCCAGCGGATGGTCGTGCGTGGGCTCCGCGCCGCTGGCGAGCCGCGCGTGGCGCTGCTGCTGCGGCCTCCGCAACGTGTCCGCCTCGTGGCGGTGTGCCGCGTGCGACACCATCGCTCCCCATGCGCCTGTTTACAGGTCTGATAAGATATCTTTTGTATATTTAAAGTGTTTTAGAATACTTAGGACAGTACTAGAAATATTGATTACTTTCCTATATAAACGGCTTCCAAGAAGTACAAGTTTTTTAAACAAATTTTATAGCTTGCGACCGTACTGTACCTTCCTTTTTAATTAATTACTTAATATTTAAATGACGCGTTGCCCATTTTAGAGGTATGGTTTATTAGATGTGGTATATTTTTAAACAGCATATAAATGAAAATTGTTTTGATATATCCCCTTAAGTGGTATTTTTTGTATTTACTTCATAGTAATAAAATTATGATTTAAAATTAAAATGTAGTATAGGAATGTACTCTAACTGATGGTCATTTTGCAGATTGTCCGATGACGAGGATCAATCTTCAGGGATGACTGATAAGGATAAGTCTGACCAAGGCATGTATTTTAAAATTCTATTAATTTGTTTTATAAAGCGCGGCGTTGAGTTCCGCCACTCAACACGCAATGCCTCCAGAACTCGGCAGAAAGTGGGGAACGGAGTGACTTAATGCCAGGTTCCCTCTGCCTACCCTGCTGTGTGCGGGATACAACGTGAAGCTGGTTTTGTTTTATAATAAAACTATATTACTTAAAAAATGTTTTGTTTTTCTTTACAGACCACAGTATGATAAGATCTAACACATTAGCTGTACCTTCATACAAACCTTCGTCAAGTTATTCCGGCGGTCGCCCTTTGAATCTCGATGTGCAATCTCTCCGTCTCTCCCCCACTCAGATCACTGATCACGCGCACGGAGTGACCCGGTCACTATCCCACGGTTCAGTGATCAATTCCCAACAAAAATGGTGGAATGTGGAGGAAACTAGAGGAACTATTAATAGACCGACTAGCTTGTTGGTCTCCGAACGTTATGGAACATCTACGTGTAACCCACGAGAGTCTTTCCTAAGAAGTCTCCATACAGTGACGCGAAGACCGAAAAAGTGCAATGAAAGCAAATCAAATTGGGAATTGAATTATGTGAAAGAGTATCAGAGAGAACAAAGCAGGGGTTTGCACACGAAGAAGTGGGCCTGTAGCAAGTGTACCCTAGAAAATTCGGGTATCAGGACTCATTGTGAAGCATGTCTTTCACCCAGGATATCCCCGTTGTCCAGGATTTCCAATACACGAGGCCTTAGTGTGACAACGTTGGGAAGACATGAGACCTTCAGCGGTAGGGATGGAGCCACATCATTACCCTCGTCTGGAGGTATCATGATTACGGTACCAGATTGGCCACAAACTGCCACTAATTTGGGAGATTCCTTCCAAAGGTCAATCAGTGCTCAGAATTCGCCCGAAACTCGGCCTACCTATCGTAGATCGTTTTCTGAACAGACTAGTGAAAATCGACCGGTTGGTAAAGTCATATCGAGTAGACGAAGCTTGAATGATTATCAGAGATCTTTAGCTGGTTACTGTGGAACTTTAACTAAGCCGGAGGAACGAGAAAGAGTCGGTGACAAAAAAGAAGAGAACGTAGAATTGAATGACAAAGAATGCAGTTGGGATACGAATGCTGAAGGTGTTATATACGCCTTACCTAACAAAGGCAAATATAAAGACTTAAACCTTCAGCTCCAAGTTAACAATAATGGAACTAGATACTCCTACGTTTCGGTTCAAGATACTAAGACCGTGATGAGTAATTCACAGAACGAGGTGGTCTATTCCAATGACATGGGTGATGGGGACTATGCAAGGATAGATGAACTTTTGGGTGCGGAGAATTGCATCTCTCCGGTCAGTGAGAGTAACATACGGACGTCCCATATTGGGAAAGAGTCTGGTAAAGTGTTTAATATGTTGCCAAATGTTGGCAAAGTGTCACATAATCCGCGGGAGCCGTCTAAAGTGCCTTCTATTCAATTGTCGTAAGTGTAATTTTTTTACTTATACATATTTTATAATTTTGCGCTGTAACTTAGACTAAAATATAGGAAAAGCTTTAACCAGGGCATCGTTTCGGAAGTGGCGGACCCTAACGCCGTGCTTTGTATAGTTACCAGAGCAAGGAAATATAAATATTTAATGTTTAATTTGCCCAAAGGGGAATCGAACTCACAACTTGTCTCGCTGTAAGCGACACGTACGCTTGTGCCCCTGTACATATATTTATTTTAATAAATGATATATTTTATTTTATTATTATCAAAAAATTCTTAATTTTATATAAAGAATATCAAATTGATTGTTATTGTCATTTTTTCGTCTCATGATAGGCATTTTTATACTGTGATAAATCCAAATAAAAATTTACATATGGTGCAAAAAAAAACCATTTAATTATCTTATCTGATGTTTTTGATCATGCCTTTTTTTTAAGAAGGCATGATCAAAAACCAGATTAGTGTAGGTTTGAAACCTGTTAGAATTTATCAAATGTTAAATATATAGCAGGGATAAGTACATATATTCGGAAAGAAATGTAAGCAGAAGAAACCTATTATTAAGATACTCATAGTAAAGAAAACAGAGGGAACTATTGTTAAGACCAACTTTCCGCAAAATTTATCAAGACAATGCATTTTGAGTGGCGTGGCACTGGACTTACGCCCAATATTAATAACCTATCTCCAACGTCAATATTAGATCGTTTCATATATCTATCCAATCTCTAAATTGGATAGATATATGAAACAATGTAAGATTGACGTTGTAGATAGGTTATTAATATTAGGCGTTAGTATATCAGAGCGGGGATATGAAAATAATTTGTGTATAATTATTTCCACGATAAGGTGTTCCACTATGGCACGACGGCCTTTTGGCACAGGTGAATACTGTATGGATGGCTTATACATGTTTCTAAAATTCCCAAGCTTATCCTACGATATATCCTACTAATCTTACTAATATTACAAATGTGCAAATTTATGATATTTGTTCCACTTTTACATAAAACGCCTTGAGAGACGGCTTAAATAAAACTTTAAGGCAATACATTATGCATAAGAATGACAAATAGGCACAACTTTTAAGCGGGCTTAGCCGCGTTTGGGTACCCAGTTTACAATAAGCACATGCCCCCGCAGTCGCGAGGGCGCGGCGCGCATGTGGCAGTGCGGCGAGTGCTGGTTCGCGTACAACGCGTGGGGCGCGCGCTGCGACGTGTGCCGCAGCGCGCGCGCGCCGCACGCCGTCACGCTGGCGCCGCCGCCCGAGCGCGACGCCCGCACCAGGTACAAATTAGAGTGGACAGTAGTGAGAATGCAGAAGTCATGCATATATAGGTGGGCAGAGAGATGTTACAATTAAGACACCGTTCCCCACTTTCCGCAATTTTTTTAAATTTTCATGGTTCCAGAGCACTCCCTCTGCCTACCCTGTTATGTCCGGGATACAGCGTGAAGGTAATAAAAAAATATAGTTACACGATTGTGTTCCTGCACCAAAGAATATTAATTGATATTTTTTTCGAAATATTTTAAATATTCTAATAACAAAACAATTTGATTTAAAACTTATCTCTATGTTAATTTTCAGGAACAATTCATCGTCAGAAGCTAGTGGACCCAAGCCAGAAACGAACCGAAATGAACCGGCGAAGAAGTTGACAGTGCCCATTGCGTCCTTAGATCACGATTTAAATAGTGACGAGCTTCTGTTTGCAGTTGGTAAGTAAATATAATAACCTGCGGCTCTTGGACAGTTTCCAAGAGGCGCGGGTTCATATCCCGCTACATTCAATTTTTTATACGTTTTCTTAATAAGCATTAACATTTATTATTCAGTAATCCAAATTCAGGCCACAGGTCTGGCGAGGGTAATTAAAGAAATTTTTAAGAAATTTCAGTGCATAAAGTAAAGAAATTAGTCAGTTCTGGCTCACACGTAGGCAATGCCGGAAATGAACGTGCCGACAAATTGTCTAAGTCACCCGCTCTCGTGATTATATACTGCTCAAGATTATGATAAAATTCCACTATCATACACGTCAAAGGGATGCTTAGTAGGAAAGAATCTGTTCACATGTGGCAAGATAGATATGAAACATCACATACAGGAACAGTCACCAAAAAGTTCCTCCCAAATGTGGAAATAGCTTTTCAAATATTGAGAACGACGGGTTTTGCACCGTTACACTTCCAGATATTGAAGGGCTACAGAGGCATTGCTGAATATCTGTGCTGGTCTAAGCTGAATGACTCTTCAAACTGCAAATGTGACCCGGAAACACATGAGTCTGTAATGCACATATTATTAAAATGAGCAGGATTTACATCTTACCTATATAGATAGCTAGTCTAATGAACTTAACTTAGCTTCACGCTTTATCCCTAGCGAGGTAGTCAGAGAGAACGGAGCGCCAAACGCTACGGTCTTTACATACCTCTTTCGCCTCGTCCACTGTCATCAACCTCTTCATACATGCCCTCCGGAGGGTCCTCATGCTTTTTACGTGACCTTCCTCCATTATCTTTGATACTGTGTTTTCGAAGGTCAACCGAGGTCTCCACCGATCTCTCGATCTCTCGATCTCTCTTACCACTCACTTTTCCATTCTAATGAACGGAGACGCAAAATTTATGAAGAGTTACCCACGAAGATGGTATGGGGACATCGCTTGTCAAGTATTGACATCGAAGCGATAATACTGCCCAATAGACTGGGAGACGACAACAAGATATGGAGCGCGAATAATAAGCATAGATGCCATGGTGGTACAATACTGGTGGAGTACAATAAAGGGGAGGTTGTGGACCATCTGGAATGCATAAAGATCAGATAAGCATGAGATTATTGTATATTAACTTACTTACCTTCAGTCTGCACACTCCAGCACCCAAACGAACCATCTACAATTATTGTCTGACTAACAGGTCTCGACCACCTAAATTGGTAGAACGTATTGAGCAATTGCGGCGACACTTATATAGCGGCTTACAGCGCAACTTCTGGTTTTGTGGAATCAAATAAAGAGTCCACTAGAACAACAGGATACCTTAAATTATCAAACAGGGATGGGGAAGAGAAATGAGTTCCGAGGTAATAACAATCTACGAGGCACAAGGTTTCATCAGCGCGACTGTCGTATTAGTAAAAAGCGACTTGGTTAAGTTACTTTTTTACGATAGTGTCTCCCATGCGGTCGTGGCGAATTCGTGACATACCGATAGCTGCCTATTATAGCACCTACTACAGCCAGGGTGAAGATTACACTGGAAAGGATAATCCGAAACGCGATGGGGGCAGCGACGAGAAGAATGTGAAGTCCAACTTAAAAGACAGGAAAGAGGCCTTGAAAGACAGGAACAAAGTATTCATGTCATCCACCATAGTGTAATGTCCTTATCTTAATACCAAATCTTTCACTCCCTATGGGAGTAGATTGAAGCTTTTGTAATAATTAACAAATATGTATACGTAAAAATATGATATTAGTAGTAGTGTATAAAATTAAGACATGTAAAAAGAAACTCAGGCTTAGATAATAGGCATCGTTTAGTCTTAGGCTTAGAGGAAATATTTAAAATTAAAAAAAATAAAATGTAATAGTATGGAAAAAAGGCTACGGACAATATATCTGTAGAGTTCTCAGATTTTAAATAAAAACCTCTCATTCCTCAACTCTAAGGTCTATCTTCAGACCTAATCTTGAGATGCCGTTTTCATTCATAAATTATAAATAAGGGCCTTAGATAGCTTTAAAATGTACATCTTCAATAACGCTATATATAAAATTATTTTTTTTGTAGTAGTAGTATTAAACTATGCTGGTCCTAAAATGTTAATATATATTGTTTCTTAAATAAGAATTTCTCTTTCCTAAGTGTTAATATACTGTAACAATGTACAAATTGCCTTGTTTCGTTCCAGATACGTCCCCGCAGCCGGACAGGCCGGCGGAGGGCTCGTGGACGTGCGCGCGCTGCACGCTGCTCAACGAGGCGGGCGCGGGCGCGTGCGCGGCGTGCGCGGGCTCGCGGCCCACGCCTCACACTTATTGGTAACTGTATTGTACTTCTTTAAAGCGTAGCGGGGTTTAAATTCGCTCCACCGACCACCTAAGCTCTTATCAAGCTACGTCGAAATTATTATACGCGCGTATAACTTATGCTAACAATATAAATAAGTTTGTACAATTTTTTATAAGTTTTCAAAAAGGTTATTTCTCTTTCCATATGTTAAAAACTTAGAACTAAAATGTCCTAACTATCGTAACTATAGTATAGTATGTACAGGCGAGTTTATCTGTATAGTGTACTGTACCCTCAAAACTAAAGTGCGTTTTGAGGGTACAGTACACTATACGTTTTAAAATATATTTTTTTGCTTCACACTGCATTCCGCACATATAAGGTAAGGCAGAGAAAACCTGGAAACCTAACCCCTTTTGCCTAAAACACGCTCCCATTAATACACTTTTGTTTCCTAAAGCGGAAAGTGGGGAACGAGGTGTCTTAATACTATGTTCCCTTTGCCTACCTTGCAATATACAGGATATGTTACTATCAATAATGCTTCTTGTTTTAATAGCTAAAATCAAAATATTCACAAGGATCATGTTATTGTTAATATTTTAACATACGTCGTGGCGCACCGGCACAGTGTCTGACTGTAAACGCGACGGCTATGGGTTTGATTCTTATAGGGGTAATAAATTATAGTTTCATTTCCTCGCTCTGATAAGAAGAAAGAGCTTAATTTTTTGTTGTGCCACTAAATACACAATGTCTCTGAAATGTGCCAGTGCATGGGGAAAGTGAGGATTTCTCCCTCTCTTCCCTGGTACATGCGTGAAACAAAAAGTTATAAAACTTTTTTTCCTTTCAGGTCGTGCAGTTCCTGTACACTCCGGAATCCATTATCAGCAAACCTATGTCTTGCGTGTAAAACCCCGCCTGTACCCAAACACGGAGTGCCGGGGTCCTCTACTGATAGTAATGTGGGGGCTGGTAAGTTCGTTATTGTTTTTTTTATATATTTTGTAACTTATGTAATTTTTACAATTGTATAACATATTTTGTATTTTTACTGTTAAATAGCTGACACACATCGTATATTCAGTTCAGAAGTGATAAATTATCAAACAAAATAATATATCTAATACGTTTATAGCAGGTCGAAGCCCCTCGCGTCACACGCCGGCGCCGCGGCGTGCTTCGCGTCACAAAACCCCACCGCCTGAACATAAGTAAATATTTATAATCTACTACAGTTTACCTGCGGCGTCGCCCCTGTGGTCGAATGGAACCAACGTATGAAGTATTATAGCTTATAGCGTTCTTTGATAAATGTGTATCAATTACAAAAGTAATAATACAATTTAAATCAGTGATTTAAGCAATTAAAAATTAGCGCGCTCAACCAAACAATCTCTTAATGGTATTAGATATTTATCTATATATGAATCCAAAAGTAAGTCATATTTAACCTTTTATAAATATTGAGTTTGTCTGTAAAACACCATAAAAATCGGATTAGCTGTTTTTAATATTACATAATATAGGACTTCTTTATGTCTTTTTAAAGACAGAACAAATTAAAAAATAATAATAGAAGAAGAAAAAGAATAATAGAATTTGAAATTTAAATATACAATAATTTAATTTAATTGTCATTGTAATCTCAACAGACCAGAAACAACCGAGTGGCCGTGCTCCGAGTGTACGTACGTGAACGCAGGTTCGGTGCTCGCGTGCGACATGTGCGCCTCACCACGTGCTCGGTTGTTACCCGCTGCGCCCGCACCGCCTCGCCTTGATGATGATGACTCACGTTAGTATTGTTGTTAGGAAGTATGAGGTTGTTTATGCCCACGTGGTGTCTTTTGCTAGACCTTTTGTGCCTCATTAAGAAACTAATGGACCTCAAAAATTTTAATGTTAAATAATAATATATAATAAAAGTCGCGACTTCCTCATTTTTAATGTCATGTGAGTAATAGTATGAAATAATATATTTCCCTTCAGCTGACGAATCGGACGGAGAGAGACAAGAGAGCACGCCGATGGAAATACTCAGGCTGAGAGAGGAGAGTCACGCGTGGACTCAGTGGCAGGAGGTGCTGGCGCAGTGTGCTGCGGTGAGATATACAAACACCCATAAAAACACATACAAGTCTAAATTATTATACAACAAGCGACCCAAACACGGCTTCACCTGCTTAAGTTTATTGCTACATTATAACAAATTATACAAAATCTTTACATAAATTGCTATGTGTTATTCTGTTCTATAAGCTGCCATACTGTAAAGTTGCATCTAAATCCGTTCAGTAATTTTTGTGTGAAAGTGATAAAAAACATTCTTACAAACTTTCACGTGTATTATATATTAGTAGGATAGTATAGTTGTAAAATTATTTTTTGCTTTATGGTTGTTAGCTAGTAGCAGTCGTAGCTTTTATATAATCTTCACACAACCTGAGGGAATCTAGTGTTAAGATGCTTGTTTGCTCCCCACGCACCGCCTATTTTCTAAATTTTGTTGTGTTCATTGGCTGAACTCAACAATGCGCGTTGTCTTTTACCAGAACAAGAAAATTAAAATAATTTATTCACATGAGTGGAGGTGGAACCTACAACCATCCTTCCATTAAGTCATACCTCCTTATCAAGTTACGTCGAAATTTTTATCTGCGCGCTTATAACTTACTTTACTTTGTAAGTATGTCAGGTCTCATAAGTTAGGTCTGATAAGAACATATTGCTTAATAGTCAGGGCGTTAGGATAGTTTCGATTTGAGTCCCACCCCACGGTTTTAAAATTTTTATACGTTTTCTTAAAATATTGTGAAAAAGACGCAAAGTTGCGCGTAGTATGTCGAAAATTGAAAAGGTTGGAACGGAGAGTCCAAAAGAAGCATTGGGTTCTCTCTGCTTATGTGGTACTGTTATATGTGGGTGTAACTCACGTGAAGATGAAAAAAAAATCTTTAGTAACATTTAATTAAGTTTATATTTTAACATGTGTATTCCCCAACAGACCGGCGACATGTACATCGACGAGTCGTTCCCGGCGTCCCCGCGCTCGCTGTACTACAGCGCGGGCGGGGGCGCGGGCGGGGCGGCGGGCGGCGAGGCGGGCGCGGCGGCGCGCTGGCTGCGGCCGCACCACATACACGTGGACGCCGACCCGCGCCTGCCCTGGGTCGTGTTCCGGGACCCGCGCCCCTCCGACATATCACAAGGTACTTGGGGCTCGTTATGTGTATTAGCGGCCTATTGACGGCTTCGCCCGTATACCACCTATATATTTTTTATTGTTTTTGCCATTCATTTGCCAACGAATAGATTATATAATTTATACATTCAATCACCAAAAACTTATTTTCATAAATATGAAAAAGTGCAAGTAGGACCTCCCCGCAGAATTAGCGTAGCCTACGAGCGTAAACATGTGTGTTGAATTACATTAATTTTACATTTTCCCCAAAAGTATACGTCCAAATTACATGCTTTAAAAAACATAGAAATATCACCTTGTCATTTTCAATTTTTTTAATATACAATTTTCACTGCTCGTACAAAACTTAATGTACTTTTCAAGTATATTATACTAAATAAAACTAATACCAGTCTTCGTCAAGAAAGATTAAGGCTAAGGCTTTGACAGTTCTCTTCGATAGATTGTTCAATATATAATGAATACACAACTTTGTGCTTTCTTCGTTATTTTTTTTATTTTCCTCCTTTTCCAGGTGTTCTAGGCAATTGCTGGCTGCTATCAGCATTAGCAGTACTAGCGGAACGTTCAGCCCTCGTACGTAGTGTGGTGGTGAGGGCTGAACCGTCCCGTGGGGCATATCAGTTAAGACTGTGTAAAGATGGACGATGGTTGACTGTCACTTTGGATGATTTGCTGCCCTGTAATAGGAAGGGGCATTTGGTTTATTCTCAGGTTGGTTTTATTTTTGTGTGATTTAATTAGTTTTAACTGTATATGAAAATCAGCTTCACGCTGTATCCCGCACACAGCAGGGTAGGCAGAGGGACCCTAGTGCTAATGTACTCCGTTTTCCCACCTTACATCTAATTGTGAAGGCATTGCATGTTGAGTGTCAGAACTCCATGCCGCGCTTTGCCTCTACACCAGAGCGAAGAAATGAAAATATAAAATAAATAAAATAAAAAAGCCTTTTATTTCTTGCAAAAAAAGAAATTACATAGAAGAATATATAGTTTTTTTTTTTTTTTTTATTAACAATTATAATTTTGTATGCAAGAACCCCTTTTTTAGGTGAAGGCCTCCTCCAATGCTTGCCAACGTTCTCTACTTTGAGCAATTTTAGTCCAAGAGTGACCAGCCAACCCAACTATGTCGTCTTGCCATCTCGTGAGCGGCCTTCCCCTGAGTCGCTGGCCCACAGGTCCTCTCCATGACGTCACCCTTTTCGCCCATCTCTCGTCTTGCAGTCGCGCTACATGCCCGGCCCACTTCCACTTCAGTCGCAGTGAATGGTTGAGGGCGTCAGTCGCTCTAGTAAAATTTCTTATTTTAGTGTGTCTTATTTTTTGTATTTTTCTTACATTCAGCATACTGCGCTCCATTCCCCGTTGACATATTGTTATTTTGTTCCGTGTGTTCGAAGTAAATTTCCAAGTTTGACAGGCATATGTTAAACATGGTAAGAGGCACGAATTCATTACTTTGGACTTGAGCGTTACTGGAAGATTGTTTTTAAAGATTTCTTTTAGGCTCCAATATTTATTCCAGGTTAGTTGAATACGTCGCTCTATTTCTTGGTCATTACTTTTCCTATCAAAACTTAGTTGCTTTCCTAGATATATATATTTTTCTGTATATTGAAGTGTGATGTCATTAACAGTGATTTTTCTTTTATTTGAACCATTTGTCATTATCTTGGTTTTAGATAAATTCATCTCTAAGCCCACACGTTTACTATGCTCATTTAATGATTGAATCATAAGCTGAAGTTGGTCGCAAGACTCCGAAAAAATGACCACGTCGTCTGCGAAACGGAGATGCATGCTTAGGTATGCATGCTTAGGTATTTCCCATCGATATTTAATCCTGAATGTTTCCAATCCAGCTTTCTTATTATAAATTCTAGGATTGCGATGAACAGTGTTGGGGACATCGGGTCGCCCTGTCTCACTCCTCTTTTAATAGGAAAGCTTGGGCCGAGCTTTTCCAGTTTCACTCTACCCGAACATTTATTGTATATACTTTTGATGACCTGTATATATTTAGTATTCACCTGTAACTCTGCTAGCGTGCTCCAAATGCTTGTGTGTGATACGGTGTCAAAAGCCTTTTTGTAGTCAATGAAAGCGATGTAGAGTTTTCTGGTTTTCTTTGTATTTCTCAATTAATAGTTCGAGTGAGTGAATGTGGTCAATTGTGGAGAAGCTTTTTCTAAAACCAGCTTGTTCTACTGGTTGTGCAGGTTCCAATATAACACTAATTCTGCGATTTATAAGTGAGGAAAATAATTTGTAAACAGAAGGCAGCAAACTTATTGGTCTATAATTTGATATATCTTGTGGAGCTCCTTTTTTATAAATTAAAATGATATTAGACTCAGACCATTGTTTAGGTGCAGTGGCTGATTCTAAAATACGATTGAACAAATGGGTTAGGGGGGTAACTAGTAATTTTGAAGCTGTTTTTAATGCCTCATTTGTAACAAGATCCGAACCCGGGCTCTTCTCTAACTTTAATTTATTTATTGCATCAGTGACTTCTTTTACATCAAATGGTGTTGTTTGATCTGTCGTTTTAATGACATTACACCTTGTATTAGTGTAATGAGTGCTGTTATGTTCACTGTAAAGATTTTCATAGAAAGCAGTCGCTATGTTTAAAATACCTTTCCGGCTATTTGTGGTTTGCTCTTCATTTTCGAGACGTTCTATCCAAGTTTTATTTGTTCGTAATTCTTTAAAAGCTCTTTTTGTGCTGCCTGATAACACGAGATGTTTTTCAATAGTGCTAGTTCTATGTGTAGCGTAGTCATATTTTATTCGTTTACTTATCAACTTATAGTACGCTGAAATTTTATTCTTCATTGATCTTGTTTTGTTTTTAGTTTTTTGTAATAATTGGCTTCTTGCAATTAAGGCCCTAGTTTTTTCAGATAAGATATTATTTTTATTGCTATTTGTTTTGGTATTTGATGTTCTAACCTTTTTTAAGCTCTGAGTGATAATATATATTATTTTATCATAATAAGTTTGTACTGAAGTATTTTTTGGTAGACCTAGTAGATCTGGCAAAAAAGATGTGATATATTTACGGTATTTATTTATTTCTTCGCCGTTTTTTAATGTAGAATTTTGGTATGTTTGGAAGCCATTTCTGCTCTTTCTGAGTTTTTTTAAGGTTATAGTTGCTCTAACAGGCCTGTGATCTGATGGATAGTTTACATTTAGCACTTCAATATTTTGTACCATACCTGGTTTGTTGGAAAGAATAAAATCAATTTCGTTTTTATATTCACCGCTTGGCGACCTCCACGTCCATCTGCGATTTAACTTTTTTTTGAAAAAAGTATTTAGAATTGCTACTTTATTTTCAATAGCGAAGTCTATCAGTCTTTGACCTCTATGGTTTCTTAGACCATAGCCATATTGTTTCATTATCAGATATTCGCCTGTTTTTGGATAACCAATTTTCGCATTAAAGTCGCCCATTATTATGTAAGTTTTATGTGCTAGGTCTATAGCTTTACATAAGTTCGTGTAAAATACTTCAATCTCTCCTTCTTTTGCAGATTCTGTGGGCGCGTACACTTGTATTAGTGAAAGTTTGTTTCCCTGCATATCTAGGTTTAGTAGTGCGACTCTGTCACTAAAGCTAGTAAAGTTCTCTATATTTTCTCTGTAACATTTTTTTATTAGGAAGCCTACTCCGTATAAACCCTGTGTAAATCCCGTGTAGCAAAATATAAAGTTTTTATACTCCTCAATTGTTGTACCTAAACGACGTGTTTCTGATAGACCGATAATATCGAATTTTATATTTTTTATGGCTTCATTTAATTCAATCAATTTTTCATAAGTTGACAGCGTTCTTACGTTAAACGTTATTATATACAATTTGTTTATGTTGGATTTTAAAATTGATTTATTTTTATTATTTGAATTTTTATTATTAGTGTTTTTATTGTTAGTTTTATTTTTAATAGTAATTTTATTTCTGTTTGAAATCATTGGAGGGTTGTGGTCATTATCTTCCTCGGTGACCAGCCGTCTTGGAAGATGATTTTTGTTGCTTAAGTGTATTTTTTTAGATGTTTCATTCATAAAGGAGGAGGGCAGTGGTTGCTATAGTCTATGTTTGTTATTGTTTACGTTATCTTGATTGTGCGAAGTGTTGTCGACATTTCTGTTAACTAGAAAGTTCAGAATCCCTGGTTTTAGAACTCCTTCCGAGATACTGTTTGACCTTTGTACTACCGCGCTAGACTGCTGGCGTTGCTGTGTTTTATTTTTTTTCAAGGGTTTTAAATTGCTGCTGATGTCATTTAGTGTTCGAGGCTTAGGTTCAGCTGAGTTTGACCGTGACCGTTTATTATTTGATTTATATATAACTAATTTATCGTATTTTATTACTGCTCTATTGCCCTTCTGGCGTTCTTGAATTATTTGATTTTTAAGTTCTTTCCTTTTTTCTAGTATATGTTTTGGGTAGTCGTCATCTATATAATATGAAGTGTTTTTCAAAAGCCTTTTTTGCTTAGAAATATTAATCTTTATGCCGAGAGTTGAGAAAGTTGCAACCAAAGGGCGCGGCTTGTCTCCTTTTCTTCCCACTCTTTTTATCGCTTCTAGGTCTTTGTTTTCTAAATTTATGGAGAGATGATCTTTTATAATTTTAATTAAATTGTTTTCTAAGTCGACATATGACGATTCGTTCTCCTTAATACCAAAGAAAACAATATTCCGTTGCCGTGCTTGTTTTTCCATAAATTGAATTCTTCTTTCTTGGTATTCCACCATGTCCCTCAATTTTTGGTGTTTTTCTTCCCAAGAGGCGAACTTTTCTTCAAGAATTATGTTTAAATTTTGTGTTATTTGTTCCGTTACATTTTCACCGCTTTTTCTTATCTCAATTTTTTGTTCACTTAATTCTCTTTGTATATTGACTAATGCATTCATGATATCCTCCATGGCTTTATATAATTCAAGTGTTGCCCTCTTGTATCCGCTAGCCGTATGACTGCGTCGCTTAATATTGATCAATAGGAATTCTGGTACGAACGGAAAAAAGACGGCCTCTAGTGATAAAAGGCTGTACTCTTAATATTGGCAATCATCTAAATTGGAGTTAGCTTGTTGTTACCACAGATGGCGTTAATTTATGCCGGAACGTTATTGATGACTTCGATTTAAATATTTGACGTTATTTTTTTTTCTTTCTTCTTAGTAAATATTAGTTTTTCACTGGTTATTACACTTTAGGTATACTTGGACTGACCTTCTGCTAGCACTGTAAATGCTATGTTATCCTAAGATTTTTGTGGTCCTTTGTTTTTTAAATGTGGTGGTACCAAACAGATTTTACAAGTTTTCTCTTTTAGTTCATAGATTCTAGGTTCACCAACACTAATCTTGTTATATCTCACTCTTATTCACAGAAAAATGTAGTCTTTTTCAAGTTATATTAATTAACACTATTTTTAATTTGCAAGATAACACTGAGCCGATGTCAATAGTGGCACGGTAGCGCCCTCTCCCTAAATGAAATGAAAATATAAATGTAAATAAATATTTCATCTTTTAGAGTGGGGTTTGCAACCAGTCGATTTTACAGCCTCACTTTACGTTGTCTGTCTTACACTTGGCTCCCCCTTCCTGTTCTGCTATATATGCGTGATAGAGCATGAAGCTATAAATCAATTTGACATACTTTTTGCCACTGGATTTGCTTAAAAAGCAATGTTTCGGAATATTCCCTGTTTGACCTAAGTAATAAGCAATTTGGAAGGCCTGAGGACAATGCATTGAATATCATAATGTAAAATATTATTATAATATAAATTTAATACATTACGTGTTCATAATGACATTCTGTTGCTTGTAATGTTAGTTTACGAGTAATTCTTTTCTTATTATTATTTTTGTAGTATTGGAATAGGTAGTAAAATAAATCAGTATTTTTGTTTCATTTTCAGGCTAAAAGAAAACAGTTATGGGTACCGTTAATAGAGAAGGCGGTAGCCAAGCTTCACGGATGTTATGAGGCTCTAGTGTCTGGTAGAGCTATCGAAGGTATTTTTTATTATATTATATTATCTAGAACTAGTGAAAAAAAGTTTGCTAACACTTTTGATCTGTGCTAACAGATGATTGTAAAGAAATAAAAGGATTAGACAAGTCACGTTTTTCATCGACAATCAGAAATTTTCTCAAATTTTCTAAACTTCAGAAAATTCTCTAAATTTTCACCTCTCTTTTTTATAAATATTAATGTTTTCAGATATATTTATATATTTTGATTTCTTCGCTCTGCTGCCGAGGCAAAGCGTGGCGATGAATTCCGCCACTCAACACGCAATGCCTCTAGAACTCGTCGGAAAGTGGGGAACGGAGTGTCTTAACACTAGGTTCCCTCTGCCTACCCTGCTGTGTGCGGGATACAGCGTGAAGCTGTTTTTTTTATGTTTATTTATGTATGTAAATATAGATTTAACAATATCATATCCAGTACTATTTTAAACATGTATTTGACAATAATTGAAAGCAATAGATAAAGAAGATAAAGAATAATTCGACCTTTAAATAAATACTATCTATCTTTATCTATCTACTACGTCATCTTAAATATTGTCAATATTTTTGATTTTGGTATCATTATCTAACGGCGTATTCAATGGTTCTGAATGTATGAACAATGTATGAATGAAAAGAACAGAGTGCTTCAACAATAAGAAGAAAGCACAAAGCTATAGACACACTAATTTCACTCCCCAGGTCTCTGCACACTAACAGGCGCACCCTGTGAATCGGTGTCCCTTCAAGCGGGTGGAGCTGGTGGCGGTGGAGGTGGTGCTCCCCTGGAACAGCTTGATAGAGACCTGGTGTGGGCCCAACTTCTGTCCTCGCGGCAAGCCTGCTTCCTGATGGGTGCCAGCTGTGGTGGTGGGAACATGAAGGTCGGTTGATGTAATTCTTCTTGCAGGTCTTTATACATTTTCCATAACTATAGTTAATTTTAAACTATATGAATTATGTACTTTAGATGCAAATATTTCTAAAAAAAGGAATTTAAAATGTCCCCAACCCTCAGAGAGCACAAATCACAAAAGTAATTATAAAGAAAATATAACTGATCCTCTCGTTTCTCAATCAGGTTGACGAAGAAGAATACCAACGCCTCGGCCTTCGTCCCCGACACGCCTATTCAGTCCTGGACGTGGTGGAAGTATCAGGATGTGGCAGTCCACTGAGGCTCCTACGCCTACGAAACCCTTGGGGTCACTACACTTGGAGGGGGGCCTTCGCTGCGGGCTGCCCTCGATGGACCGAAGCCCTAAGACGAGCCCTGCCGGCGGCTTCCACTGGAGAACGAGACCAGGGTGTCTTTTGGATCAGCTTTGATGATGTGCTCAAGTTAGTCGTTTTTATAGAAGTCAATATGTGGTAGATCTTTAAGATTTGAAAGGAAAACCTGGGTTACTTCCCCTGAACTGAATTTCTAAGAAGTAAATACCGATGACCTTTACTGCGGACTAGAATCAGACTGTCTTAGATCAGCTTTGATGATTGTCTTAATATAGAAATCTAGATGTACAATGCTAGAAATTTAGATGTAATAGTATGGGTCGAGTGGCCATAGTTGTGGTTGGTTACCTGAGTTCTTGCGCAAATTTCAAAATTTAAATAAGAATTGATTTTAACAATAAAGTACATTCTATGCATTGTTTACTTTAATGGTGGTTTTCCTCTTACGATTGTTGTATTAAGTTCAATCAAGCCACATATTAGGAAGTTGATAAACACATTTTTAACAAAAAAACCGACTTCAAGCAACGAACTAAAAGTAAAAAATAATTTTATATAAAGTAAAACGTACTTTGATTTTGTTAAACAAAAATAATTAATAAAAGATTTTATAATTTTGAAGTTGGTGCCAAGTACAACAAACAGGCTTAGTAATTCGATATTGTAGTAAGCCTGTTATATTAATGCCAGGAAGAAGAAGAGTAAGGCTGTTGTAGCATTAGCTGCTCACCCAGTCAAAAGTTCTGAGGTAACAAACATAAAAAAAATACAGCCGAATTCATAACCTCCTTTTCTTACAGAAGTCGGTTAAAAAACTTTTTTTTTGTTTTTACTACACTAAGGATAGAAAAATATTATAACAATCCTACGCCTTGTTCATCGTCCATTCATCTAAGGAAGTAAGCTTGGCCCAAAAATACTTTATTTTATAATATTCATCTTTTTTTCCAGATACTTCGATTGCATAGACATATGCAAAGTACGTGTGGGATGGCATGAAGTGCGCCTAGCGGGCACATTGCCCCCACTGTCCTCTACCCGCCATTTAACGTGTCTACTATTAACCGCCACGCAGCCCACTGAAGTTGATTTTACATTGTTTCAAGAGGGGCAGAGGTAATTAAAAGATAAAATAATTGTTATCGTTTCCGTCGAGTCAATCCTTAATGAGGGTAAAGAAGTCTTTAATATGTAGATCATTAAATATAATTTTTAAAATGTTTATCTTATAATGTTCAAGAAATCTTAAAATCTTCGATTTGATTAATTTTAAAGATTAATAACCAATTTTCAAAAATATATACGAAGTATAAGTATAGCATATAATGGGTAGGTATAATACCCCCGCTCTCCTCTGCCCGTCACCCTCTACGTTCCCCATACGTAGGTATTCCTCTATGTTTAAATTTTTATAAGTTTTCTAAAAAGTATTTTTCTTTCGTAAGTGAATACCACTTTAAAATTGTTAATAATCTCTATATCTTATAAAATAAGAACGCATTTCGTCTCTGTCTGGCCTTTCTAAGCGATCTTCTTCTAAACCACCCAACGGATTTTGATGAGGTTTTCACCATTAGGTAGAGTATTTCTCAGGAAAGGTTTATATATAGTTTATTATATGTATATTTTATTGTAATTTGCCATAAATATGATAAATGTGCATAAAGTCCTACACGTTGAGACACTTTCACGCATGCGCTGCTTTAATGGTAAGTCCTATATGAAAACAATGTACTAGAGTATTATTCCTCTTAATAAGATCTACAAAAAAGTCAGCGACAGCATATTTGTATCTTCTAAGGATAACATACAGTGAGCATATTTCTGTCTAAAAATAGTAATTTGAATATATTTTTTATTGTGAGGGATGTTTGTCTATAATGGTATCAATCCTTATCCTTTTAAATACTTTATTAATTTTCTACGTTAAACGAAGATAAAATTTGCTCTTTACACTAATTTGAAATTACGAATAGTTTTAGAGAAAAACGCATTTAATTGTTGACACATCGCGCCGGCTATAAACCGCAGTTTTGGCGCAAGTTTCATTTATTACCTTACTCTCAGCATATAAATAAATATATTAGTTACGTTGGCCATTTAATGGAGATCAAAACTGTCTTTTACTGTTTTTCATTTTAATAAGTACTTTAGAAGTTGTTCCAATATCAAAAAATCCTTGCTGCGAAACGGCTCGCCACGCGCGTCCGCCGCGCCCGTCTCCCCGCCTGCCTCTGTAGCGAAGTAGATTTAGATGCCATTGTACGTATTGGATAATCGGAGTTTAATGTATTATTTCAGCGCGATATATTTAGTTTCGTCTTTTTTGATTAATAGAATAGTAGGTAGTCTTTTGTTTATCATTTCTTTCGTTTAAGTATCCTGTTGTTTATTTTGTTTACTCTTCTTCTGTTCTTTTATTATTTTTTTTTACTTTTTTAAACATTTCCTTTTTTAATTTAATTATGCCACGAAAAAGTCGTTCATAGGTCGTAGAACAAGAAATGCAAATAAAAATCGTTTAAGTCTTACTAATGAAAGCGTAGAGGAGACGGAAATTAGATGGTAATTTAAATATATATTCTTATTGTAAGGGATGTGTGTCCATAATGATATTAATCCTTATCCTTTTAAATAAGTTCTTAATTTTCTACGTTAAACAAAGATAAACTTTGCTCTTAACAATATTTCGAAATTACAAATAGTTTTAGAGAAAAGCTATATCGACTCATGTTTAACCTTTACTTTCAGTATATATAAGTATAATAGTTACCTTTTGGCCATTTAATATAGATTAAAATGTTGTTTACTGTTTTTCATTTTAATAAGTACTTTAGAAGATTAGTAGCACAGATTTAAAATTACGGTACTAAAAAAATCTTGCTGTGGAACGGCTCGCCGCCCACCACGCGTCCCCCCGCGCCCCGCAACCTTTTTTTGCTTATAAAAATGGATCCGCCGCACCCGCCTGGCTTCTTTCCCCCGGGCATGGAAGGAAGGCCTGGTCATCATGTTGCCCAAGGCTGGGAAGAGCCCGCAGCCTGATGGATACCGATCTATAACCCTCCTTAGCGCGGTCGCCAAGCTGTTCGAGAAGTTATTCCTCTCACTTCTCCAGTCGCACATCCACCCACGAAGCGAGCAGTTTGGCAAGCGAGTATACCACTCTGGTTATACTACGCCGCAACAGCGATCAACCGAAAGGAGAGTGCAATAGTAGTCTTAGCGAGTATCACTCAACGAGAAATCCTGCAGGAGATCCAGAACCTCATCCTCCGTCGAGTGACGCATGCGCCATACTAAATGAGGAACACCACGCATCATCGCAACATAAAAATAGAAAGCCTGAAGGTACACATTGGTCGTTTCGCGTCCGACGCATTCCGCTGCGCCAATGTATCACCTACATCAAAGGAGCAGCACTCCGCGGCATACCCGGCCGCCCGAGGTCAGATGTAAGACTACTTCCGAGGGATTTTTAAACATTTTTAAAGTGTTATTCCACACTTAGGAAAGAAAAATACTTATTTAGAAAACGTACGCTTTAGATGCTAACAACATAAATAAGTTGTAACAAGCGTATAAAAATTTCGACGTAGCTTGGCGAGAACGCATGGCTTAGTGATCAGAGCGCCTGGTCGGTTTCCAGGAGGCGCGGGTTCGAGTCCTGCTGCGTTCAAATTTTTATACGTTTTCTAAATAAGTATACTTCCGAGGGACTTTCTATTCTCCTCCAAATCCGACTCTTGAGCCTTGCATTGAACCTTGGTCGTTTAAGCTGGGCCTCCCTCAGGAAACCGAGGGTCTCTCCTGACTGAGTTGACCGCCTAGATGGCATTTGATAATCCTTCCAATTTCATACTGTGTCAACGCCCAGATGTCGTTTGGAGCTACTACGGAGATGGACGAGAGAATGCTTCAATTCTGCGCCTGGCTCTAAAGCAAAGTTAATTTAGAGGCGATTGCACGTACTTTGGAGTTATCCAATAATTATAATGTATTTCAACGCGACATAGTTGGTTACATCTTTCTTAGTATTTTTGGGTAAGAGAATAGTAGGTAGTATATTGTTTATAATTTCTTTCGTTAAAGTTTTCTTTTGTTTGTGTCATTTGTTTAGGTGTGTTTTTTTAAACAATTGGAACATCCTTATTGGAATTACGAAATTCCAATTGGAAATGCGGGTTACATTAAGGCTTAAATAATTTTCACATTAGTAATCTTAAGTGTTTTACAAACATAGGTACATTACATGAATAATTCAGTAGTTGAAGCGGGCGAAGCCGCAAGCGGGTCGCTAGTATTAAATAAATAGCATTCTCTCTTGCCTAATAATAATTCTTAGTAATTATTGTTGCGCCGGTTCTTCTCAGGTTTAAGGCATTAACTTTAGTGAACTGGTGGTAAATTGTTCGACGTTCAAGAAATTGAGCATGATTTTTATCTTAAGTAAAATTATTTGATTTTGACTTTTGATTATTTTTTTTACAGAAATTCAGCTAAAAGTCAAAGATCGCAACTCGATTTATGCGTAGTGGTGTTCCGAACTAAGTCAGGACCTAGTGCCCAAGTTGGAAAACTAGTAGCTCATAGTAAAAGACAAGTAAGTTTTTTATTTAGGATTTTCTTACAGAAGTCGGCTAATAACAATATGAAATTTAATTATATATTTTTTACTTTTGTATATATTCTAAAATGTACAATACACTTCTCACTCGAGTCCATTTTCTTATAGAATAACTAATATAATATATAGGATGTAACGCTATCGAAGAATCAACGGTTGTCAATGAGTAGAGGACCCCAGTACCTACCCGGTGTTTTTCGGAGTAATTTTAAAAAGTAGTGGTATTTATATAGAATAAACTTTGAAAGTCCCACAAATATTTTGATATTGTAAAGCTACCTTACCGAAGGCCATGAAATGGCTAATGCATTTGGATAGTGGTTATTATTAACTTTCCCACGCTGTAGAAATAATATTTAATAAGATTTTTTTAATACCCTTATATATTCCAAGCAATGTAGCAGGATTACCACCACTAATTACAACATTTATTATTTCACAGGTGAGAGGCTTCGTAGGCTGTCACAAAATGCTAGAAAAAGGTTTCTACCTAGTCGTCTGCCTAGCCTTCAACCACTGGCATACAGGCCTAGAACTGGCAGACAGTTCAGCCTGGCCTCGCCATGTACTGGCAGCTCACTCTTCAAAACCCCTGGCAGTGGAACGACCACCACTGCACCCCCACATCCTGGCAGATGCCATTATAGGCCTCACCTTGGCCAGAGGTCAAAGGCATGAGGGCAGACAAGGCATGACGGCTTATTATTTGACTAAGGTATGGGTTTTCGATATATTTGAGAATTTTGAATGTAGCTATAGTTTTTTTTTCTCTTTAGGTTTTTTTGTGTTATTTTGGAGGAATTATACTGAACGAAAAATGAAAATATATATTTCATTTCCTCAAGTGGGATCCATTCCCACAACCCGATGCGTTTAAAGTCACACACGTGTGCCAATACAATTTTTTTTATACTATCATGTTATTTTAAAAATAAAATACTCCCATGTTTTATATTTTATAGGGCTGGGCAGGTTTAGTAGTAATGGTGGAAAACAGACATACAGACAAATGGATTCACGTGAAGTGCGACTGTCAGGAGAGTTACAATGTGGTGTCTACGAGAGGAGAGTTGAAGACTATTGATTCCGTACCGCCTTTGCATAGGTTAGTTGAAATTTTTATAAAACATTTGGCTTTTAATGCTAGTTTATCTTTAATTTTTTAGCTTTACGATATATCTCGTATATAGCAGGATATGCAGAGGATCCAGTGCTAAGACGCTCCGTCTCCTACTTTCAGCCGAATTTTTGAGTATACAACTTATTAAATGGCGAAACTACGCCGCTTTTTGCCTTGCCACAGTTGTCCCGAGAATTGAACTTACAACCGTCGCGTTCACAGGCACATGTTTGTGTCCCTATATAAAATGAAAAACAATACGTAGCTAGTTTCGAACCCGCACCTCTTGGAAGCCGTCCCAGCGCGTTAGTCTTGTACACAATGTCTTAGACATGCTAATAGCAATAAATAAGTTTTAACAGGTGTGTACAAATTTTGAAGTGGCCCGATAAGTACGTATGGCTTAATTGACACTTGGATAGTATCCAAAAGGTCTAAGTTCGAGTCCATTCAAATTTTAATGTGCCTAAATATTTTTATTATAATATTTTTAAAGTGTTATTCCACACTTAGGAAAAAAGTTAAGAAAAAAAGCCATATGTTCAACGTATGGCTAAGTGGTCAGAGCAGGCGCTCTGACCACTCGATCGGTTTCCAGGAGACGCGGGTTCAAGTCCCGCTACGTTCAAATTTTTATACGTTTTCTAAATAAATATTTTTCCAAAATATTTTTTTTCTTAGTCTGTGAATAACGCTTTAAATAATTTTAAAATATATAAAATATGATATGTTTAAAAATTTAAATAATATTACATAAATATTTGAATGAAAAATTATAGAACATTATTATTATTATATATTATGATTATAGTTTTTTTCGTTCCTATTTAAATACTATTTAACACTAAAACTGAAATACCACCAATAAAACCAAAAAAACTATCCCTTCTATTCTTTACAGGCAAGTAATAATAGTCCTTACCCAACTAGAAGGTAGTGGTGGGTTCTCAATAGCCCATCGTCTCACGCACCGCCTGGCGGCGGGGGCCCGCCTGCAGGACTGGGCCCCTCGGACCGACGACGCCCCGAGACACAGGCCCCCTCTGGCGAGACGACTCAGTGGGTTACATGCACCACGGCTAATTACATAAGTTATAAAAATATTTTGAAAGTTTGTGAAAATATTTCGATTAGGCTCCCTGACAAGGCCCCCTTGAGAATGATGACTTGGTTGTTTGTCTTCAACATGTTTTGTAAGTTGTATTTTTTTAACTGTTTTGTGATTTTGGAGCAAGAAAGCAAGAATGTGCCTCCTGTCAAGGCCCTCTTTGTCAAGACGACTCATGGGTTACATGCACCACGGCTTATCACATAGATAATAGAAGATTATATAGATATTAAAAAATGTTTTGTAAGTGTAGTTTTCTGGTTGAATTGTGATTTTCAACAAATTTGTGAAAACATTAGAACCGTGGCCTCCTGACAAGGCCCCCCTTTTAGGAATACGAAATATTGGTTGCCATGTTTTTTTTTCAATTCAAAATAAAATACTCCCCATGTTTTATATATATAAAACTTTATTTGGATAGATCTTAAAATGGTAATTTTTTAATATGTTAGAACATATTCACAGTCGTCTAAACAATTTGATAACAAAAGGTCTTTTTATACGGGTTTCAAAGGCTTTGAAATTAACCTCGACAAAAGGGGAGGACACTTAAACTAAAAGTAGTTTAAATAAAACTGACGTGACTACTAGACGTGCTAGTGTTGTAGACAACATTAACATGGGCCCCTTACTCATTTTGAACTTTTTAGGAGGCCTCAATAATATTATAATTATGAGTGTAACTGTTCAAATATTTTTTTAATATGTGCAAGTTTTATCTAGTTTCAACTGGTTAGTTCAATTTGAACTTTATTAGTAATGATATAAATAAAAAACCATACATTTTATTACACTAACATAGACTTAGTGAATTGTAAAAATGGATTTGACAAATAAAAAAGGAAAAGGATATGCAGTTCAAATTAATTTGAGCCCTAGATATGTCGTTTACTAAAGACAATTTATATATTGAATTAAAATTGTTTTTCATTTGTCATAAAAATAACAATGTTTTTAATAGTCTATGTAAATAATTTTGTTTTGTTCTACAATAAAAAAAATCATCTTGCACGGAAATCGAATCTATAACTAGGGCTTAAATAAATATTTGACTATTACATTACTAAGACGAAATATTTATGTGTATGTATTTATATTTAAAAACTACGTGTATTCAAATAATATAGCAATTTTTCATTTAATTGTAAGTCGAAATAAATATTTATTTATATTTTTTTTGTTATTTATGAGAATTTACTAATTAACGATTTTTTTTCTTTTAAAATTGCATTTGCATCAAACAATTTTTTTTTTATAATATCCATAGATTTTTACAATATTTTTTAGAAATGTGTATTTTATTCGACTTATAATTAAATTAAGACAAATTCCGTTTTCTACAATTGTCAATATCATCTACTATGATTGTAAATTATCAATAATCATTTTTGATTCTTATATTTGTATAATAATTACTTCAATAGGGAATCGAGGCCACAACCAACTGCACTACAACACTGTCCTAAATAATGTTTTATTTTTTTTTTTCTATTTGATGAGTTTAACAATTGTAGAACAAGTCAATTTGTCATTTAGAATAGAAAATGCAAGGGTTATTACTATATAACTTTGCTTTTTATTGATTTTTATTTTGTTTTAACATATAATATTGAACGGAAATGATAAATATCAATACTTAATAAGGGAAATTGTAAAAAAAAAGAAATATAATAATAAAAGATTTGATTTGAGGGAAGAATTAAAGTTATAGGCTTTTTAGCTTCGCTCTGTTTCGCGCATATATTTGAAAAGGCAAAGGGAACCTAGTGTCCATGAATTTAGATTCTCCACATTTTTAATAGTTTCAAAACATATTGTGTTGAGAAATTTAACTTTTCACTGCCCAATAGTATCAATTGACGTCATAACTTGCTAACGCCATGTATAATTTTTAACATAATCAATTTTATTGTATTTTATGAGACAATGGTAATGACTGTGGTTTAATGATAGAATACGACACTATACACGGTACTCGGTGTATACATCGAGTGCCTCTATATGAACAACAGTGTTTATAATTGCAAAATTTATTATGACTGTATAATAAGTGTCGCATCGGCCGCTGTGTGAACACGTAGTGTCCAAGTGGCTAGTGTAATTGAACAGGTTTGACATTTTCAATACACCACATCAGCTTCCAAACTACTGTTAGCTCCCCGTTTACCTTCGGATATGCGGGATACACCGAGAAGATAAAAAAATGTTTTTTTTTATTATATTTCTTTTTTAAATATTGACATCGTATAAATGTAATTTTCAAAAATTACACCATCAATCTTCGTACGACCATTGGATTCGACTTAAAATATTCTAGTAACAAACTATATTACAGTACGGTTGACGAGTCGTGGCTGGTCTGAAGTTAGTTGTAGATGGTTGCGCAGCTTAGTTTTAGAAATTTTCTTTATATTATTTTCTCCCATAGTTGTGCGCAAAAGTTCAGAGTGCCTAACTTCAGGGCGGTCACAACTCGCCGAGCGTACTGTATGAAATATAAATAAAGTAAACATAATGTATAGACATTAACTATTTGATATCTTAATATATAAATAATAATAATATTATATAGTAAAGATAAATGAGAAAATAACCATCGCCGGTTATTTTATAATGTTTTAAAGTGTTGTACGTACACTTAGGTTTTTAAATGTATTGAAATTTTATATGGAATTCGTTTTCAATTAATGGATTTGGACCTGGGACTTTTTGTTAGCCTTACCATTTGATTATAATTGTACATTGGTTGTCGGCCGACAGTAGTAGGTTCGATTCCCATTATTGAATTATTTTCGTTTCTTCGCTCTGGTGTTCCCCCAGTTCCTCCACTCAATATGCTGTTTCGATAAAATTGGGCGAGAAAAAGAATTTCAATACATTTATAAAATTAAAAAAAACCACCGGTTATTTTTCGACAATATAGTTTGTAAGCACTGTAGGAGTAACTTGTATAGTGACGTGTTTAATGGGAAATAGTTTAGATGGATTCTTGAAACTAGTCCACTTGGTTGTATCGCTGTCTCTTTCTTATTTGATATGTGCGAGCGAGACGGGTATACTATGTACATATGTTGTATGTTTTTGCCCTAAGACATTGTCTCTCTCTTATATGATATGTGTGAGCGAGACGGCTATGGCTTTTGTATACCCATATTCGCTGTCCCATTCATATTTTTAGTATGTGCGGACGAGACGGGTTTATTTATATTATATTTTATATTATATCAAGTCCCTAAGTCGTTGTCTTTTATCTATTTTGATATGTATGAGCGAGATGTAAGTTTCTCGTATATTTATACCCCATATAGTTGTCTCTTTCTTACGTTACAAGTGTGAGCGAGACAGGTATATATATACATTTGTATGTCTCGATTTTATTAGGAAACGATATTTGAACAATGTATGGATAACAAATAGTATGCTTGTGTTAGAATGACATTTGGATATTTTAATGAAGTAAGTTATTTCAGCTTTAATTTTTGTATGTGAAGTATGTTTTGTCTAGTGGCTTTTGTCTTTTATGATTTTGCCTTTGTAACGCAGTAATACTTAATTTTTATATTTTGATTCATAAAAATAACATTGCATTTTTTTAAAGTAATCGTTAAATAGTCATTAAACATTTTAAGAATATTCATATAAACTTGACTATTTTTAAGTATAAAGGACGAATTCGATTTAGTTATTTGAAAAGGTTATTGCTGCGTGACGTCGTTTTGTGGCTGAGACGGTCAGATCGTATGTTGTTTAAATTCTTTTTTTTTTATTTTTCCAAATTAAATAAATTTGAGCAAAAAAAATATTCGTTTTGTATTGTGTAAAACACAAAAACAAAACTTTCCAAAATTATGGCTAATATAATTATATATCATAACTTAGGTTCGAATTCTTGTGTCTCTTCTCAAACACAAGAATGTTTACCATTTAGTCTAGTAGTCTTTGCTCTAACATAAGAAAAAAAATGTTTTTAAATCTTAATTATTTAGAGTCGTTGAAACTGACAGTCTCAGCTAATTTATTTTAATTTTTATTATTGTTTAAATAATTTCCTATTTTTCAATACTCTTGTATAATTAAGTTATTTATTATTATAAAATAACTATATTTATAAAAGACAATTCATATCGTATATTGTGATGAGGCTTGCGATTCATTCCGACGCTCACAAAGCATTTGTATCGAGAATACATATTATTTATTATTTACGTATATAATAAGAATTTCTTGCCATTATTTTAAACTTAAATCAGGCCTAGATTTAAAAAAAAACGTGCAATATTATTAAAAAAAAACACTTTATTTCGTCTTAAAACAGCACAAATGTTACACAAAGAAAATAATCGTTAGGTTTTAGCTCGATAGTATATAGAATCGTACGACGCGAGAATCTTTTTTTTTAATTATTATTAAAATAATAAAATATTATATAAATTATAATTTTTACGCTTATCATCACTTAGTAATGCTTTAGAATATTTTATGTCGTACGTACTACGTAGGTGTGTAAATGGACACATTGTAAATCTTAGCGAGTGTAGCGGATTCGAATCCGCGATCGGTAATAAATTAAAAGTAAATAAACAATTTGTACACAATAAGCTTTTTGTAAACAAGTGTTGATGTTTTTGGGAAGTTGTTTCGTTTTTTCACGGTTAAAATTTGAGATGACATGTATGTATGTATGTACTTTCGTGCCATATTTAATTGGGGCTGGATGGTTTTTTGGTTCTGTAAAATCGATTATAGTCGAAAGTTGATAGAGAAAGTGAAGTTGATGATAGCTTAATCGATTATTTAAATTTATGGGAACTTACTTGGAGGCCGTCGTGGCGCAGTGGCACAAGGGCGTGACTGTAACGCGACGGTTGTGGATTGGATCCTCACTCGAGGGAATGAATTATTATTTATTAATATTTGTATTTCCTCACTCTGGCACCAGGGCAAAAAGCCCGGCGTTGAATTCCGCCACTCAACACGCAATGCCTCAAAAAATAAAAATTGGCGAAAAGTGGGGAAATATAACTAAACTAAATATATACTTTAACTATACAAATTAAATAACTTTCGACTATAACGAGATATCAGTAAAACTTTTTTTTTGATAAATTTATATTTACGTTATTGCCTAGAGATTGGTGTTTCTTGCTTTGTATATAAAAAATATTATATTACTTTATTTTTAGTATTTTTTTATACGTAAAACAACCTATAAGTCATCCAAGTTGTTTATTCATTGCATTTAATGTAATTTAATTGATATTATACTGCCATAAATATCTAAGATTGATCATCGTAATAGTTACTATTTATTTTGTCAGAATCGACATTTAAATTTAATATAAGGAGATTCCATTAAAAAAAATGAAAATGAAAGTAAAGTCAAATTTACTATGAACAATTACAATTGTTAATTATTTTATATATATATAAATTAAATAGAAAAGCAAGAAACCTAAATTCAAGGGTTATTTTGATACACATGACACCGTTTTTTTTCTATTTTCATTGGCCACCGTACTCTACCGTGTTTTAGCTGGTGTTTGTAGCGGACACGCTTATTTTACTGTTAGCGATACGAATGCATGTTCTTATATTACTTGATACGATAAGTGAATAAAATTATTTAAATTTGATGCAGTTTTTTTAAATATTTTTTTCCCCTTTTATTTAAAGTACTTTTAATGTGGTTGTCTGGTTGTAAACGTGGTTGTGGGCTCGATTTCCACTCGGAGGAGTGAGTTTATTTTCTTTCTTCGCTCTGACAACATGACAAAGTGTAACATTTCGTCACTCAGCCCGCAATGTCTCGAAAATTGAGCGGAAAGTTGGGAATGGAGTGTTTTTGCACAAAATTCTCTCTGCTATATGTTGAATACACTGTAAAGCTAAATAAAATTGTGCTCGGATCAGGTTATTTGTAACGAACCTTACGATTGTTGTGTGGAGTATGACACTGACCTATCAAACGATGCTATAGTCACCTTATTAAAGATTGTGCGTAAGACAATAATAAAAGGATTTGGACTAGTAGGTTCTTGGTCTCGTCTAAACGTCTTAGTCAAACTGAATAGTTCTAAAAAAAGTTAATATTTACCAGAAAAATATTGAATGTATAACCATTCAATATTTTTCTGGTTTTTAACTCGAGGTTCTTAAACCAATTAAATCTTCTCAAAGAGCCTTATCTGTTATAGTGGAAAATAAGAGTCGACTACCTAAAGTTTGTTTTATACAAAAAAATATCTTCTTACATAGCGCCGCGTTAATTCCACCATTTAACATACAATGTCTCAAAAAAATGAATCTGGACGGAAAGTGGGAAACTGAGTGTCTTAACACAAGGTTCCCTCTGTCTACATCTTACTAAGTACGGAATATCAAAAAGCTAAAAAAATATCAAATAACAGATAATTACTATAAAGATGAAAAAAAACCAATACTATAGACAATATCTATTAAAAAAAATAAAAGCTACATTTAAAAGTGACAATACGCATCGACTCGTGACGACGTCTGTCGGTTCACTCCATCTCGCGACGGAAGCACGTTGCGCACCCATCAACCAGTCATTTCCGAGCCGTGCCCTTCACTTTTGTTGCCGATTCGCTATGTATTATGGAAGAGGCTTAGGCACTTTCTTTTCAGGTTCACGCAGTATCCTTTGTGTAGCACAGGGTAGAAAAAGGGAGCCGAGTGTTAAAACACTCCACTCCCCATTCCCGCCGAATTCTGGGTGCATCCTATTAACACACTTCCGTTCCTCACCTTTCGCCGATTTTTTTAAGCATTTTGTATTATATTCTGATTTGATATTCAGAACAAAGTTTCAAAATATTAAACATTTCATTATCCCGAGTGGAAATCGAACCCACAACCGTCGCATTTACAGTCGGACGCTTGTACCGCTACGCGACGACGGCCTCGAAATATATTATAATATCTTCAGACCACATCTAGCAACTCTACCGACGCTCTGACAATGGCAGTTAAAGTGTCTCATTATGAGAATTTCATTCCAGTGGGGAAATTGTATCGCAAAAGCGATGACCTTATATCGTAAATGAAGCCTTGAAGTCTGAATACGAGGGCTAATATAATAACTACAAGGCATATTGGTATTTTTATTAGCTTCACGCTGTATCCCGCACATAGCAGGTTAGGCAAAGGGATCCTGGGAACCTAATGTTAAGTCAAAAAAAGTCGCCCAAGTATTGTTTTTATTTATCTGCTCTGATAAGACAGCGTCTATTTTATTCCCTAAAAAATATACAAAACAAAGCTACAAAAGTAGATTTTTTGCTTAATTACATTAATTTTTACTTTACTTGCTTCACGTAACTACTAGACAGGTGGTAGGAACGTAGTGACGAATCACTTTACTTTATTGGTAGCTTACTTTCTATAAATAGAGACAATTTCATATCATTACATACCATGGACATTGTATTAATAAACGAAAAAATCTACAATATCAGAAAATATAAACAAAAACAACCGTTGTGTGGGATTTGAACCCACAATGGCTATAAACATAAAGGATGCTGACGAAAAGTTTGTGTACTTAAAAAATAATAGAAAAATTCAATTAAAGAGAGCCATCTTGAGTAATTAAGAGACTTCGCCCTTAAATATTTGGCTTCCGTGTCCCCGAATCTGTATAATAAAATGTCTTTTCGGTGATTTTAAAAGAAAAGGTTGACCCTTTCATTTAATATTATCATAATATGTAAGACATTGAATATAGCATCTGGCTGTAAGCGCGACAGTTTGTGGGTTCGACTTAAGGAAATTAAATATTTAATATTTTCATTTCATCGCTCTGGTATCGAGGCAAATCTCGGTGTTGAGTTCCACCACTCATTACACAATGTAGCACACCTGTAGCATTCAGTGGAAAGTGTGGGTACGGAAGTGTCTTGATGGGAATGATCAGATTCCCTTTGCCTTTTTTTTATGGAAAAGACAAGGCAAACGAGCGGTCGGGTCACCTGATGGTAAGTGATCACCCCCGTTCACGACCCCGTGCAACACCAGAGGAGCTACAGGTGCGTTGCCTGCCTGTAAGGTGGGTTGGGCTCCGGAGCCCGGCATTACCTGATGCGAAACGCAGTGGCATAAAGTAAAGCCACTACTTCACGCCGGTTTTAAATGCCCGGGGTAGTAATAATCCGGTCGAGTCGGCCCATGCGTGTTGCCATTGCTGGCGACGTGACTCTACCACACGTACTTTAGTCGCCTCTTACGACACCACCAGTACCAGGATGATCCTATTCTAAGCCGGGATCATACGGCGAAAATTTTTGAAATTGCCTACCCTAATATACAAGAAAGAACTGAAAAAAAGAACTATATATAACACATACTAACAAATCTACAAAATCACTTAAAAAGTATAAATTGTATAGAAATCTGTTGGTTTACATAATATTTATAGGTCGAAATCTAATTACGAGGAGAGCGGGATGCTGCAGTACATTGTGGAATATAAGCTTCGGTTTCGAAATAAAACTCTTGTTTCATGGTGTGCCATTATTTCTTATGCGTTGTCGTTGTGGACGGCTTTCAATAAGGTATCGCTATTATGTTAATTTTAACATTTTATAAATTGAATAAGGTGTATTTTACTAGATATTTCCTATTTACATCCATTTAGACTTCCTAACTATGTGCCAAATCAAAGCGCGGTGTTGAGTTCCAGCGATAACAGCGAATCTCCGATATAGTTTGTTAAACTAAATAGGAGCTATGATCAATTTATTTCTATAATAAACTTTGAAGGAGACACTAGTAGAATCATTTCGAATTTGTTAAAACCAACGAGTTGCAAGTCCAGGAACTACTCTGAGTTCAACACCGTGAACACATTGGGCACCCACCCACCCTATGGAAAGCTAAATAATAGTTTCTTTTCTTAGAGCTATGACGATGGCGTTAAGGTAATTTCTTTTATTAGGTCTTCGGCCTTTATTTTAAATAATTGTAAATGCTGCCTTTGAATTTGTAAAGAACACATTTCACCATTAAATCATCATTTCAATTTGTCAAAATGTCCATACAACATATAAGAATAACAAAAATATAGAAAAAAAAAACATCGTTTCATCTCTATAAAAGATATAAGAGAGCAAAAGCTTATTACATTTTTATTAGATTGCCCACAAAAATCCCAATAACAAACAAATCTACATAACATTTTCTTAGAAATATTTTCAAAAGGCGCTTTCTAGCTCTATCTTCATACAAACACATCAATTTGAGTTCAGTCTCGTGCTATATTATGCTTTGACGTGAGACTGACTTCAAATTCAAATTATGCATGCCTTTAACAGGTGAGATTGCAAAGTGCATTTACCGTAGAACACAAGCTGCACTTGTCGATATATTGAAGTTAGTTTCTAAACTAAAGTCAAATTTTGTATGCACTTCTATTGAAGTGAAGAAATGAACCAAAAAAATGGTATGGTATTGTTGCCAGAGTGCGAAAACGAAAATAATTCTTTCGTTCGTGTGGAAATTGAACATACAACCGTGACACACATAACACAGAGACGCTGGGCACTGCGCCACAACGATCTCCCATTTTTTATTATATTAAAATGAAATGTTATGCAAATTAAAACCGTTCTTTATAGCTTAAAGCCGTCCCATAAAATGTTATCTCATTTCTCGGCCTAACATCGGATACTCTTATATTCTAGTAATACTATCTAGACTGGGTAAATTGTCTACTAAACCTTACAATATTTTCCGTTTTTTAAGTATTCAGTGAGAAATTTTAAAATTTCCTTATTTCTATATTGTTTTAAATTGAAAGATTCCTTGTATAATATATATTGTATTAAATAAATATGGTTGGGGAACTAATAGCAATCATTAAGTGTTTGGTGGAGTTCTGTCACGCGGTGTCTCGAATTCGGACAAAAAGCGGAGTGTCTTGTCAATAAATTTCTCTGCTTACTCCGCTATTTGCAAGATTTAACGGCATCTCTGCTCTAATAATAAAGTGCGGTGTTGAATTCCACCACAGAAAGCACAATATCTTGATTAGACAAAAAACGAAGAGGGGCACAAAACAACAAAATGGTGACAAATAAAGTGGCAACAAAAATAAACTACTTCAAAATAAAATATATTTACCGTATATGAATTTATTTCATTTATTCCCATATAACTTACATACAAATTGAGCACTATGGTTCTTAATTAGTTATATAATATTTACAATAATATGACAATTGGTTATAAAAAAAGCTCAAAAATAATACTTATCATTTAAATGATTTTTTTATAAATATAACTTTTATAATATTAATAAGTTTCTTACGTATAATGATCATATGGTTATAATGAATTTTATCTATTAATAAATTTCAAGAGAAGACGATGATATACATATATTTTTTTGTATTTTTTTTTATTCTTAAGAGTAGAATATTTTTATAGATATGTAAATTCACACAACAAAAAAGTCAGCAAAAAAACATGGAAATAAAATTAAATTTAAATATTCGAACCCGTACTCCAAACTAGACAAAGGCAATACCTATAATGGTGATTAATTAACAAATAAGCAAAGATATGAAAATGTTAAATACATTATATATTTATTATATTAATAATTTTTAGTTAACAAGAAAACATTTGTTTGCTTTTAGTGCGAATCGAATCCGCGGTCTTGGTTTTAGCGTCATCTATATATGTATAACATTCAGACGAAATTAATGAACTTAGAAAGTTGATATTTGGCATGTGGATAGGTTAGGGAGAGTAGGACACTAAAATAGTACTTCTCCAAAATTCGTACGGGAACGGAAAATAACGAGATTTTCCATTTAAGTCTTTATATTTTTAAAACTGGCTGGCGACGACTTGTTAAATATTTTGATATTTAACTTCGCTTAATACTTCTTTGGTTTTATAAATATTTTCTCGAATTGAAAATCTAATCGACTACGAGTGGTTCTGTCATGAAAGAACTAACCAGCAAGCGATAAAACAATAACATATAAACTATTAAAAAAATATAAGAAAAACAAAAAAAAAAGCTGATAACATTTTCCTCAACTGATATCAGATACCTTGTCGGTGTGTCGTGTCGTCCCTTTTTCTAAGAAACATGGCTTCTGTTATGGTTTGATCAATGATCCCTTTGTTTTGCGGTTATTTTTTTCCACTATCCTAATTCTAAAGCTCCCAGTGGCTAATTTTACACTATATTTGTGGATTCAAATTCGATTTTGCAAGATTTGTATATTCAAAATCGATAAAGTTTTTACTCGATTGCGGAGAAACTCAAACGAAGGGGTTAAGTTTCATAGCGTATATTAAGTGTTTTAGCGCGTATGTGCGCATGCATGTATGTACGAGTATCTCGTATGTTGGTCCTTTTGTTCCCATGTAACTATTGTTTTGATGGCGCGCGTGTAACTAGTTAGATTAATTTAGTTTATGCAGTCAGATTTTGCTTTTATTTATATTTACTAGTTTTTCATTTCCTTCGTATTAACATATTGGTTAAGCAATTTTTAAATTTTAGCTGTCTGATTTGTGCTAACTGGTTCAATTTTTTTTTCATCACTCTTTCTTTTTTAATCAATTCATTACTATTCATTGTTGCAATTAAATTGAATTTAAAATTAAACATTTATCCTAATATCACGATAACAAAATGCTTAGACATATATGTATCTAATATTAATTTCTTTTCTTTCTCCGCATATATCCTATGTTTGGAGACAGAGTGAACCTAGCGAAAGATTACTCCGCAAAATCTCTCAAATAGATACATCATGAAGACTTAGACATCTTATGGAGTCAGCAGGAAGAATGTAGAGCTTAGTCCATTGTTCGTTTTATAGTATTTTACCAGACCAGGAAAATAAAAATATTTTAAATATAAATACTTCACTGAGTAGAATTTGAATTGATAACTATTACAATCTGTTACGATTCAACGTTTTTTCTTTAAATATAATTATTTCGCTTTTAAATAATTTTAAAGTCTCCTTTCTTTCTCTTTTCTTTTATTCAGTCTTCGGTATGTATGTTTTATATAGACCTATATATAAAAAGAGTGGCCGATCTTTATTGTAAAAACAATTATTACTAACAAACTAATAAATAATTAAAAGTAGCATTACTGCTAATTGAATGTTAAAAACAACTGTTTAGTAACATCTAGAAAATATTTTCCTTCAAAAATCTAAGAAAAATATAAATAGGCTTTATATATTCTTAAACTAAAGAATAAAATATATTAAGTACATATATTGTAGCACTATGGAAAGAAATCGCCATAAAACAAATTATCCATAGTAAAAGGGTCCATGCTGATAAGCATCAGCTCGTCTGTCAATTATGACGAGGTTTGCGTTCTTAGCTGGTTTTCCATGGTGGTACACCCACTTCTTCCCCCTATTGTGACCCTCGGATTTGTGGTGCCCGCCTCCGTGCTTGCCGTGAGAGTCTGAGCCTTCGGAGGCCTGGTGACCCTGAAAATGGTTTATACAGTTAGGTCATTTGCTATTTGACATATTAGACTAGTTTTACTTGTGACTTCACCTGGGTGGCCAAATAGAAGGAAAAAAGTTTTGTGTGTGATATATGATAAGATTTATGTTCCTTTTCCAAGAGGTGAGGGTTCAAATCTCTCTACGTTTAAATCTTTATACGTTGTTTAAAAAAAATATCTTTCCTAATTGTGGATTACCACTTTAAAAATGTAAAAATAGTATTACATGCTTAAGTTTACCTTATGATGATGGCCGTGCCCACCCTTAGAGAAGTGTCCCTTCTCACCCTTAGAGTGTCCCGCGTGACCGGAATGGAAATCACCCTTCTTAAAGTGCCCGCCCTGGAACAGTTCAAGTTTATTATATTGTTATATAAAGTTTGATATAATAAAGAAAGTATTATGTATTATGTAATTTAAGGCCATCGCGGCGCAACTGAACAGAAGTGTCTCGTTGTAAATACGGTAGTTTTGGGTTCGAATCTCATTTGTAGGATTGGATTATTTTCATATTCTTGCTCTGGTAAAAAGATCTGTATGCGAGATAAAGCGTGAAAGTGCAACCACTGTCTCTACGTGTACTACGTCACAGGTTATTCCAATTCAACTATATCACTTTATAATATCATAAATGAATATTCATCATAACATTCAATATTCTGCATAATATAAATTATTCAATGGACGTTAATAAAAGGCAAGAACTAAGGATAATTTAATTAAAGTTTTACAAACAAAGTTGTACTTAGAAAAGCACTGCACTAACAAAGATATACTATTTTATTTAAAAGCTTATTGGAAATTTATAAATGCACAATATATTTTAATACAGATTTAACAGACACATAGAAATACCACAATACAATTTTTTTTGTTTTATAAATTAATAAATGGAAATTAGGAAAAAAAATACTTAGTGTTAAGATTATGAGTTAAATAAAAAATAAATCAGCTTCACGCTGTATCCCCCGCACACAGTAGGGTTGGCAGAGGGAACCTAGTGTTAAGACACTCCGTTCTCCACTTTTCGCGGAGTTCTGGAGGTATTGCGTGTTGAGTGGCGGAACTCAACGCCGCGCTTAGCTTATGGTTTGATGTTATAATATGCAGTAAGAAAGGCGTTATAGCTAAACTGGTTAGTATTTTTTTATTCTAATACGACGGTTGTTGGTTCGATTCCAACACGTTCTGGAAACGAGGCAAAGCGCGGCGTTGAGTACCAACAACCAGCACGCAATACGCCCGAGAATTCAGCGGAGAGTGGGGAAAGGAAGTGTCTTAATGGGAACGGAATGTCTGAGCACTAGATCCCCAGCTTCCCCCTGCCTATTTACTTGATATGGATACAGCGTGAAGCTGAAAACAAAGAAATTAAGTAACGTTTTGCAGATCACTAGTTTCGCTAGAGACTGTAGTCTCTATTGGGTCGGACGTGACTGATATTTAATTTTTTTGTCAGTACACTGACATAATACGTGTCCTATTGTAGTCTGTTCGAGCATCATTATTATAAAATATCTACGATTTGGTATTTATAAACAAAAAAAATATTTTTGAGGAAGTTAGTGCTTAATGCTTATTACAGAGACTGGTTTCGTTAAGCAATGCAACATAACCGTTGTATAACTGTCTGAAATAGATGGATTGTGCACATATTATATTTAATTTTCTCATCCTCCACTCCTCTTTTAGAAAATGGAAGTGTTATAACACTAGGTTACCTGATTCCCTCTGCCTACCCTGCTATGTGCAGGATACAGTAATTGGAGTAATTTTATATGTCGAATGTTTTTTTGCTTCACATAGCTGGAAATACAGGAGCTACCTACTGCTAAAACATTCCATTATTCAAGCGAATAATTGCCTTTTTTATTTATTTTTTTAAAAGTACAGAGAGAACATTTAACAGTCGCTGTTACAGTTCATTTATTGATAATTTAAAAGAAATTGCGTCAATTTTCTATCATATTCAAAAATAAAAACTAGTTTCCAGAGACGGTGCATCTATAACTAATAATCGCAGACAAACATACTTACATATGTAGGTGAAACTGAGAACTTAAACTTGACCTTCCTCTTTATTGAAGTCGGTTAAAATACCAAAACCTTCTTCTAAGAAAATAAATTCAGCGACCGCAGTATAACCGCAGACAAATATACATACATACCTACATGTATGTATGGACGTTTATCAAACTGAGAAACCACTTATTTTGAAGAGAAATATTTTAACTTACCGAGGAGTGATCCTTCTCACTATGATAGCCTCCGTCGTTTTCTTCCTCATCTGAATCTCCTTCTTCCTCGAAGAACTCTACCTTTTTCTCGTATTCCTCTTTCTTGTGTATATCGTGGCTGCCTTTAGTGCTGTGTCCTTTCGAATGTTTGCCTGATTCTTCGTACTTTTTTTAAAAATAAATAAATAAATTGTGTTAGCATTATACGTACGTTTTTTGTAATAAAAAAAAAGTATTCGCTTAATATTCGTTTAGTATTTCAAGTTACATATAAAATATACTAAATTTACTTAAATATATAGTAAATAATTAAAAAATATTACTGTAAATGTATTATGTTACTTTACCTATCCTATTGAAAATCAAATATTCATAAAAAAATAACATTTGTCTTTATGATTTCAAAGCTCCTAACGTAATAATAGAATATTATTTTTTTAAGAAATAATTGCTTTAAAAACTATTTTATTAATATTATAAAAATTAAGTCAATAATGCTCATAACGTTATTAATATACAAGTAAAATCAAAGGAAACCTTGGCGTGTTTTTTCCCATGCTCCTCGTGGTGATGGGAGCCGTAGTGGTTATCTTGTTCGTGGTGGTGCTTGTCGATGCCGCCGTGGTCGTCGTACTTGTCCAAATGATCCTCTTTATCATGGTGACCTTTGTTCGTCTTTATGTCTTTGTGAACACCCTGTGGTATTGATAATTAAAAAATAATGTGATTAATAAAAATAAGATTAAATTATTTTATATTAAGTTATTTTGTTGCTCTGGTAAGAAGATAAAGCGCGGCGATAAGGAATGTAACCTTCTTTTTTAATTATCTCCGTTTATCCCACATAACCTGCACGAGGTGTGACTGTAAAACCAACTGGTTGTGGGTTCGATCCCCACTCGAGGAGATGAAATATTTACTTAAATTTATATTTCCATTTCTTCGCTCTGGTGTCGAGGTTAACCGCGGCGTTGAGTTCTGCCACTCAACACGCAATGCCTCCAGAATTCGGCAAAAAGTGGGGAACGGGAGTGTGTTAACACTAGGTTCCCTCTACCTACCCTGCTGTGTGCGGGATACAGCGTGAAGCTGATCCCGCATAACCATCTATTCTTGAATAAAAAAAGGCAGCCCAGTGTTATGACAATCTGTTTTAAATTTTTCGTCCAAGTTTCCATAGGGTGTTGAATGGCGCCCAACATCCAATTTCTCGAATATGTTACATGCAGGATACAACGTGAAGGTAAAAAAAATCTCATGGGACCCCAAAATGCATATTTTAACCACCAAGTTATAAAGGCGTAGAACAAGAAGGTGGGGACAGCCGTCTCTTGTTCGAGTTCAGTGCGCGTTGTACCGCGCTAATTAAATCCACGGTGAATATAATTGACTTGTTAACTCACTCTGCATAGACACTACTATGAGTTGTTTTAGTACATTTAATTCACTTCTGTTTCACAACTTCACGTTCTGTTTTGTAGAGCTAGGCAGATGAATGTAGTTACTTCTAAGACACTCCGTTCTCCACTTTATGTTGGAGCTCAAAATACTGACTAGTTTATCAAAGAGGGGAAATATAAATAATTTTATTTTTAATTTAAGCTTCACGCTGTATCTCACAAACAGCAAGTTAAGCAGAGGGAATTCAGTGTTAAGACACTCCGTTCACCATTTTTCAGCGAATTGTGTAGGCCTATAAATAATAAAAATAAAATAAAGATTCTTAATTAATTTCTTCACTCTTGTAACAAGACAAAGGCGTTGAGTCTCTACACTTTTTAACCAAAGAAAAATTATCTTCAAAAGTGAGTTACCAGTGAGTATCAGTAGTAGGCAAAGAATCTTCACAGCTAACTTATAAAACTAATTAAACAAATTAAACCGAGTCTGGTCTCAAAGCGAGGGATCGATGATACAGTTACGATAACCCGATTATCTATTAAGAGGCTTAATTTCAAACATCTTACTATCTTATATCCTTACTATCAATACTAATATTTATACAATGAATACAATAGTCCGACCGATTGTAATAAAATTTCATAAACATGTAAGCAGACGCTTGAGGGTCTTGGGACGAACTAGACTTTTTCCCATTTTTCTTAAGATTTTCCATGAGTTTCTTTGTTTTAGGAAAAGGTCGACGAAAATAGGTTAGCTCAATCTTATAAGATACATAAAAACAACTATAAAAACATTGTCTTTTAAAAAACTTCGCGATATTATATACTTATATTTAAAAATTAAGCCACAGAAAGTATTTTAATATATTTAATAAAAAAAATCATGGTATTGTTAATGTGTTATTCATCCTTAACAAAACAAACGTACCTAATAGATACTTTTGGAATTTTATCTAGATTGAAATTGTACTTTGTAGTACATAATTATAACAAAAACTTTAGGAGATATCACAAATTTCTTGATGAGATAATAATTAAAAATTCAAGCAAAAATAACTGAACAGATTGCTGAAACTTTACAATATAAGAATAATATAGCTTATATATCAGAATAACACATATGTTATAATTTATGTAAAGATTTTGTACAATTTGACTATAATATAACAATGGGTTTAAGCGAGAGATCGCTAGTAATAATCAAAAATGGCTCTAGGTTCCCCGTTCCCACATGTATAGGAAATACAGTCTGAAGCGAAAAGAAAGATTGTCAGTATCTACCTACAGTCTTGTTATTAAGACTGCTAAGAATATTTGTAAACAACATAGTATTTAATGAAATGGTTTATATAAATATTATTATTTTCGAAACTAAAGAATGAACAATGAACAATATGTATGTTATTAAATATTTCAATTTATTTTAGTTTGATATAATAGAGGCCCTCGTGGCGCGGAGATGTGATTCTGACTTTTGACTATAATCGTAGTTATGAGTTCGATTTCCAGTCAGAGGAATCATTTCTTCATTCAGCGTTAAGTTCCGCCGCCGCCGAACAGAAAGTGGACAACAGAGTGTCTTAACACTAGGATCCTGCTGCCTACTCTTTTATGATGAATATAGCGTGAAGCTGCTTTTCTTTTAAATGATTAAATCTTTTGTAGAACAATATAACACTGTTTAAAACACAATAATGGAAGAGACAGCATTTTAAAAGGAGCAGCATTTTCCTTATATTCCTATAAAATGAAAATAATTGAGTTGGAATTATTTTGTATTTGTGGTTATAATATATAATTTAAAGTATTTTTTGTATTATCAATGTTTTAGTAGAGCACCTCGTGGCGCAGCGTCAACGTATATGATCCTAAACGCGACGATTATGAGTTCAATTCCCAATCGGATCGTAATCTAAAAGTATAATTAAAATTATTTTTATAATTACATCGTGCTTTGTCTTGTCACCAGAGCGAAGAAATGACAAATATTATAATTAATTTCCCCAAGTAGGAATCAAACCCACAACCGTCGCGGTTACAGTCAGACGGCTTCATATATTATTAGCGTTATAACAATATAAATAGATATTTGTACCTAATCCCCTATTTCAAATGCAATAAAGAAATCGGTTGCGTACAAAATATTGGTTAAATCAAAATGCATTCATATTCGATGCAATCACAACCCATTGAGTGTTTGTTTGGAGCTAACAGTCAATACCGCGATATTAGATGTCGATTCATACTTTTATGAACTAAAAATAAATAAATGTATTTCCAAACGCATTTTTTTATTTTCATTAGATATTATGTATTTTAACTTTACTTTGACTGTTAAGTTGTAAACATGGTGGTTGTGGTGGCACATACACAGAGAAAAACTCCCTCACTCTCACTTCTTAATCAAATAAGAAAAAGTTTAAAAAATGTGAAACTCTTTATCTTTCATTTCTATACAGTACATTATCAGGTTCCCAAAAAGTTCAATACGAAATATACGTATCTTATAATTTCTTTAACTGGATGGACTGGGCGATTAAAGAATTTCATTTTAAATTAGAAAAAATCGAATAATATTAAAAATGAACAGTTTATTCGATGAGCAAAAATCATTTGGAGACCTCCGCGTGATGACTGTAACGAAACTGATACATTCGTTCCAATTTACGTAATCGTCAAACGAAAGGTAATCGTCACGTTGGCCGTATCAATATAGGTACCCACTTAAAAGACTATATTTGAAAGGTTTTTTTCTTACAAGAGTATGAATGATTAAAAGCGTAAAAGTGGGATTATAATTTTTTTTTTGCCTATTTAACTACTTAACATATAGCAGGGAAGAAGGATATAGAGGAGGATATAGTGTTAATTGTTGTAGTTCCATATTTTTAGTTAAATTTTAACGCTGCTCTTTGTCTTGTTACGAGAAGTGAGAAGCGAGGAAGTGAAAATAATTCATTCTCCCGAGATTACGCGTAACAGAACCTACGGCCGTCATGACTTACATTTAAACGTCGTATCGCAGCACTACGACAGCCTTTCCATTTTTTTATAAATTTGCGAGTGCGCTTTGCCTATTTTGTCGATTTACTTTTGCGTTAATAGATCGTAGAAGTCGTCATATTACTTAGCCTATTTTAAAACACTTTCAATTAAAAAATATATAAAATCTTGTTTTTCGCGTGTTTTGAGTATTTATCTGATTATAATAAACGAATTGCTATATTTAGTTGTTACCCAATACACAATGAAATGATGTGTCGATATATAGCAATAAATTTTGTGTGTTTTATAGAATACGTTTGTAATATGTTAGACAGCAGTCAAAATCTCACCTCGTATGCCTTCTTTCCGTGTTCCTCGCGTATTTCGTCGTATTCAGCATGGTGCTCCTTGCTGCCACCTATAGAACACAAAATATATAATTTAAACAATTGTATAAGCATGCCTGTAGAAATAGCAGGGACCGGGTAGTCCCAACCATCTCAGAATAGTCTTGTGCTCATCCTAGAAATTTTACTAACAAAAAATAACCCTGAAAAAATAAAAAAAAAAGAATCTTTACACCTACTGGGTGAGTGCTCTCACTAGAGAAGGGAGCGCCAAACGTTACGGTCTCTACGCATCTCTTTTCTCGACCACTGTCACCAACCTCTTTAAACATCGCCCCGCTGTCCTCATGCTTTTTGGGCGACCTTCTTTCAGTGTCATTGATATTGTGTTCTCTAAGGGAAGCCGAGCCGAGGTCTCCTTCTATCCTTTACCTCTGACTCTTGCTTCTATCACTATATTTATCTCACCATAGTCTCTTAAGTACAGCTGTAATTTTATGTTTCGCATTTACCGCCCATTGTAAAAATATTGTGTGAATAGCTACATGGTGTTTATATCACAAGAATGGCTTTTTTGTAATCTATCAGACCTCATGCCGCTGCTCCACCACGGCGTTATCTCTTTATTTTTTTTAAACTTAAATTAAAAGCAAAACTAGTGTTAAGACACTCTGTTTTCCACTTTCCGTCCGAATTCGAGACAGTTGAATGGCGGAACTAAACGCCGTTCTTTGTCTACTAGAGCAGGGGAGTGAATATAGCTTATATAAAATTGTTCATCTAGTGGGGATCGTACCCACAAACCTCATATGCTGTTCCAATGCACCACGACAGCATCTATATAAATAAAAGCTTAAAAAGAATCTTCTTACCTTCTCAGTATAAAGAAAGATAACAATTTCGAAGATAAATCTATTATCTGAGTTAAGTAACTGACGTTCTCTGTTAGTGTATTAAACAATAAAGGGATTTGGGTACAATTGGCAGCGTTTGTAGCAGACATTGAATGACTTATCTCGCTCGTGAAGAGCTCAAAGCTTAGGTGATTTCGTGGATTTAGTATATAATTGTTAAAGTGTTTTCTTGTAATAGTAAATTAAAAGTATTCCTTTTAAGAAATTAAGGTTGGCAGTAAAAAATATAGAAATTTATTATTTGGATTTGGAATTGAACCCACAACCATTGCGTTTACAGGCAGACGTCGTCCCATTACACTTCGAGGATTGCCTAAATGTACAATATAAACAAATAAAAATATCTAAATGTATATAAATAAAAAATACACATCTAAGATTTTTTTTATAATAAAGCTGGATATTTGATATTCATTTACAACCTGAGACCTTCACGAGATCTTGAGATAAATGGTCTTTACAAACGGACACACAGACAGACAAACAACAAAGTGATCCTATAAGGGTTCCATTTTATAAGGTGCCCTAAAAAAATAAAAAGATCTTTTTTTACTTTTACATAAAAATATAATTAAATAAATTTCAAATTTAGTCATAGATAGTGAGTCTTCAGTTCAACATTGGTTTATTGAAGCATCCAAATACCTTCACTTTCACCTATTGTCATACTTTCTGACATTATCTCCAGTAGATCACTCGTTATGCAACGGCGCATTGCTAATATTAATTTTGAATGGTAATAAGCCTTGTAATACTTGAATACTTAGTTTCACTCTGTATCCAGCTTTCAAAGGGTAGGGAGAGAGAACCTAGTGTTGAGACACTCTTCCCAAGAACTGTCTAATTTTCGGGACATTGCGTTTTATGTGGCGAAATTTAACGCCTCGATTAATCTTGATACTAGAATGGTTCTGGGCACCTCCTGGCTGAGGGCGCGACGATTGTGGATTCATGTCTTGCTCAGAAGGATAACTTTATTTCATTATTTATTTTAGATTTTACGCCGCATCCCGCACAGCAGCTTTACCAAACCTGGTTACCAGTACGAAGTAAATAAAAATATTAGATTCCTTCAAGTGGGAATTAAACACACAACCGTTGCGTTAACCGTCGCACGCTCGTGTCCCTGCGCCATGACGGCCTTCATTTATTTTTGTTTATATTTAATGCAAAGTGGAAACGAATTGTTCTAATATAAAGTCTCCTCTATATGGGAAATACAGCGAGAATCTTATCAATCCACTTAGTCACGATGACTCTTGATGTTGATATTTAAAAATACAAGTATTGGAACTATTATTAGTACCTACTAGTTATTATCTAAAACTAATATTCTTAAGAAATATCAAATTCAAAATCAGCTTCACGCTGTATCCCGCACACAGCAGGGTAGACAGAGGGAACCTAGTGCTAAGAGACTCCGTTCCCCACTTTCTGCCGAATTCTGGAGGCATTGCGCGTTGAGTGGTAGAACTCAACGCCGCGCTTTGCTTCAAGACTAGAGCGAAGAAATGGAAATATAAATTTAAGTAAATATTTCATCTCCTCGAGTGGGGATCGAACCCACAACCAGTCGGTTTTATAGTACACTTTGTGCCCCTGCGCCACGACTGGCCTCAATATTCTTAAGAGTAAGAAAAAGTTTAATATTTCATACCTTTACAAAGTTTGACTTATTATTTTGTTGCACAAAATTGGATGCAGTTTCAACAGTTACATTGCTTTAAGTCTATCTTAAATTACACAACACCTACACAGCTAAAAGTCGAGTAATCTATATTTAATATTGTAAAGAAAAAGAGCTTGTTCGTTTTGGAGGTATTAATCTCAAGAACTACTCACTTAAATTGGATTTTTTTTATAATTTATCCATTTATCGAGGATGGTGTTATCTCACGACAACTCTTAGACCTGTACTTATAAATTGTCGTTTTACAAAACAGCATCTTAAAACCCCTTTCAAGATCGATCTCAGAGTTGAGAGCGGCTAGTAAATACGAGTATGGGTTTTAGTTATTATCATTTCATCATGGGGACGACGCCTTCAGTATAGTTTTTTTTAGCTTCACACTGTATCCCGCACATAGCAGAGTAGGCAAAGGGAATCTGGAAACTTAGTATTAAAACACTCTGATACCATTAAGACACCGTTCCCACTTTCAGAATAAATTAGTGGTTATTATTATTTTTCATTACCTTTTACTTATGGCTACATAAATAAAAAGAAAGTCTATTGTGCACTCTAAAATATATTGCTCAGTAATTATTAATAAGTTTGGGAACTGCACTTTATATAAAGAAACCAAGGATATAGGTATATGATGATATTTTTTCCCGAATTAACATTTAAATACAATCAACAAAGCAACGATATTAAGCTTTTAAGCTTTGCGTAGTCATAGGGAGCTAAGTGTTAAGAAACTCTGATCCCCACTTTAAATAAAATTTTTGGAACATTGTAAGTAAGGGCAAACAAAAAGGGCAAACGCAGCACTTTTATCTTCTTATCGGGTATAGCGAGGAAATAAAAATCAATCATTCCACGGAGTGGGTATCGAACCTACGACCATCTCGTTTACAGTCACACTCCGTTTTAAAGCAAATCAATATAATTAATATTAAGGATTATTTTAAATATAATAGATGTCGAAACAGTAATTGGCCAACATAGAAGGTCACTTTTAATTATATTCATCTACACTTCTTATTGTAATCGCGAAAATTCTAAGAAATATTTGTCTATTTATTTAGAAACCTATTGAAACTAATCGTGTTCTTTACAGCCGTTTAGTTTTTTATCATACAATAAAATGCTTTGCGAATCAATTTCGTTTGTTAAAGTAGAGCATCTCGCAGTTGCTGAGTGCTGGGGTTAGTTTACTCAATATATGGTGTAGGTAGCAGATTTATTTTTAGTTTAGATGATTATCGGTCCAAAACTAGACTGTTTTTTATTAGTTTTACGCTGTATCATACTCAATGCTCTTAGCGGGGTAGGAAGAGGGAACCCAGAAAGAGACAATTTTCTATGAAGACATTTTTGTTTCCCACTTTCCATCGAATTCAAGAGGCATTGCTTGGTCAGTCCCGGGACTCAACGCCGCGCTTTGCCCTTTTACCAAAGCAAGCAAATGAAAACACACAAGCCAAATTTCAACTATATGTGTAATAATTTCGTCTGTGCATTGCAATAATAGTCTAGTATTACTTATCGTTTTTTCTAAACGTACCAAATCATTTTTTACGTAACGTGTCTAGCAAGATTTAAGAAAGAAAAAACAATTTATTTATACTTTTCTTTCATTGTAATTTAGCATTTTATTTATTACAATGAACATGTCACGGTCGGTGATCCTTCCCGGCACCTGTTGATTGAAATCGACCGCAAAATAATATGATAATCCGGAGAGCTAATGAAATTTTCTGTAAAGACTCTCCGTTCTTCGCTATTCATGTTGAGTGGCGATTGTCGACGCCGCGTTGGATCTCGTCACCAAAGCGCGGAAATTAAAATATTAGAAATTGAATTGATTGATTGAAACATTCATTTGAAAAACATTCATTTGAAAAACATTAATTTTCTTAATTAACAAAAGCTCTATCTTTTTTATAAACGAATGCTTAATTTTCCACATATTTTGATAAAATGTTATCTAAATTGTAATATAACCGTCATATTATCATAATGAATTCTATTTACATTACATTCACTTTGTGATTGTTGCAATTTTTGAAGCTAAATAAATTTAAAAAAAAAAAGCTTTATGAATATCATTCTTCAAAGTTTAAGTTCATTATATGGTAGGTGGAGAAATTGATATTTCTATTTTAGATCGCTGAACGGGTAGGTTAAGGTTCTATTACGCATTAGTGACATACACTTTTGTGTATATAGAATACGTTACGACAGCCCATCTTCGTCGTGGATAAAGTTAAAAAAAAGTACGAACCACGTGTCTGTAGTGTTTAGTTGAAATATAAAAAAAGCCCATCTTCACCATCTATGTATCAAATTTACTCACAGCTTTATACCTCATATAGCAGAGTAGGCAGAGGGAACCTGGGAAGTTAGTGTTAAGAAATTGCGTCCCCCTTAAGACATAAAACACTGCGTTTTTGATGCAAGGCCTGATTGGAGCCAATAAAAAAATAATGAATGGTTGAAGACGACGCCACACCATGTCTCACCCACACTGCATGAATTATTTCCATTTTCTCTATCTGATTATAAGATAAAGATAAACGTCTTAGCCTGCTATATGCAAATTAAGTTAAAAGCACGACGGACAGCCAAAAGAAAGTTATTAAGTATATTATTATCAATTTCAGCTGTTTACTGTAATCTGAGTCCATCAGCATCCATCAGACTTTTTCTCTACACGTGGGAAATTTTAAATAAAAAAATATAAACAAATTTCATACGACAACATCTGTTATTGAAGCAAATAAACGACGATATTCTAACGATACAGCTACCCGACCGTCGTTAGATCAATTATTTATTTCCGTGTCATGTATATTTCTACCCTAACTTGGTTCCTCCATGTTTGTACAGGTATTTCGATACGTAGTCAGAAATTTACTTTTTTTGTGATTATTTAAATGAATATAAGGATATGATATGTACTTTCGTTTTTTTGAAGGGTTCTTGTAATTTGGCAAAGTGGAAATATGCATATATAATTACATGCAATCTTACTTTCATTTAATATATGTACTTTGTAGATATTTTTAAATACATTTTGAGGACATACACAATTAGGCATCTTAATGGGCAAGTGTTTGTCAGTATACTTTGGTTTTTGCCACCTCGCAGCTGTAAAACGAGACGGAAACGGAGAGTGGAGAACGGAATATCTCAGCGTTAGATAATCTACACCTTTTTAAATGTGCAAGTAGCAACAAAGCAGCAACTCCACATATTTGTCCGCATAGTAGGATAGACAGAGGAGAGATTAAGACTCTTGTAAAAATAAGGGGGTGCACTATATAAATATCTTTATATTATATTTAGTCAAAATTATCTTATTTTTATAGAATACAATACACTCATTGTGTCGCAGTAGCATGTTATGTAAACACAAATTGCTTATTTTCTGTCAAAATACTATTATATTTTTGCAAATTTCGTCTAGTGTTTTAGCTAGAAACTAGTTTGCGCCCACAACTTCATTTACGTGAACTTTATGACGTGAACTCTTGATTTATCACGGGAAAATCTGAACGAAATTATTATTAATTGATTAATTAAGCTAACCTGTCTCACGGTGGAAGTCCTCATCTTTTTTCTTTTCCTTCTTTTGAGTAGAAGCTTGAGCGGAATCGCTTGTACTGGATGCTGTGACATCTGGAGCCTGGACGCCGCCTGTCGCAGTATTCGATGCTGATGAAAAAGCATCTGATGGACTAGTCACAGATGTTCCTGGACCTGACGACCCTGTTGCCCCTGATATTCCTGTCCCTGATGGAGCTGTTTCTGACGAGCCACTCCCAGTTGGACTGACTTCTAAAGAATCAGAACTTACTTTGATCTCTGATACAGAACTGGTCTCTTGACTAGAATCAGCTGTAGTATCAGGTATAGGAGTAGTCTTAATCTTGAACTTGCGTTTGTTTTGTCGTTTTTTGGCATAAAATAATGTAGGTTCGCCTTCTTTAGAGTCATCGGCGGGGACGAGCGATATTCTTACGTTGTCTTCATCGGGTGATGAATATCTTGAAGAGAACCTTACAGGAGAATCTGCTTTGTTTTTACTTATTTTTGCAGTCGTAGTGTCGTATTCTTCATCACTTACTGTATATAAATTGGGGTTCCTAAATACAGAAAGCTTTCCATTGGCTACAGTTTTGGTTTTTCTAGGCGTTGTTTTAATATGTTTTCTTGGTGGCGTTGGTGTCGTGGTTGTTGTGGTAGTTAAAGATTTGTATGGGCGACTCTCATATTTATTTCTATATACTGGTCCTTCATCTTCCTCTGAAGAATCTTCGTCAGTTATTTTCTTCCACTTAGATCCAGTATGAGCATATTTATCATAATCGTCTTCTCTTTTGTTACCTGTTCTTTCTAATTCTCTTTCTAAATCGTCTTTAAATATTTCTTCTTCTTTTATTTTTTCTGATATACTCTGTTGTTCTTTTGCATGCCTTTGCTTAAGTTCGTCGACACTGTTAAGTATTTTTGCTTTTTTTGCCTCATTTCTGCGCTGTTCTTCAGTTTTTTCTGTCTCTTCTTTTTGTTTTTCTACAATATCTTCTTCATCATCACTTTCATCCTTTTCCTTTTCATCAGCCTTAGGTTCTTTATTTGATTTATTTGTTTCTTGCTTGTCTTTACTTTCACTTTCCGTTCCTTCATCGCTTTCTTCAGCATTATCATTTTCGATGTCTTTCTTATTACCTGTATCATTTACATTCTTTGGATCATCTTCTGTTAAATCCTCCTGGTTATCATCATTTGTTAATGGATTTTCTAAATTATTTTTATTATCTGTAGATTTATTTTCTGATTGTATATCTTTACGTTTATGTTTTTGTTTATTTGGTTGTCGTCCACTTAATGCTCTTAGTATAGGGTTGTTGCTTGGCTTTGTAATAATATTTACAATACCTTCTATATCTGATATATTAGATGGATTAATGGCCTTCTTATGATCAACAGTTTTAGCCGGTCTATTTAAATTGGACCATTCCTTTTTTTCGTAGTAATCACCGCTATCTCCTTGACTTTTATCATAATAATCATCTCCTTCAGGCTCAATTGCTTTCAAAACGAAATTTGTAGGTAGCGCTAACCTCTTCTTGGGTTTTGGTTTATTAACATCTATGAACTCACCCAATTCATCCCCATGTTTATTACGAAACGGCACCCAGTTCGGAAAAAAGTTATTATCAATTTCACGTTTTGTCACATTCGGTTTACCCCTCACACTCGACGCGTCGCAGTTAGACACGACAAATAACAAAATCCAGATGAAAAACAACATTTTCATGTGAGAAAATTCTCATAATATCATAACTCAGAATGATGTTTTCAAACACGCCCGGTCACGGTCGGTGGTGACGGCGTCGCGGCACTGACTGTCGGCAATGCTTCGCCCGCTATTATTTATATAAACTGTTTTTTTAAACGATTCTCTTCGGTCCAAACAAATGATAGAATGGAGTAGCTATTGCAATACTGGCAACAGTCTTTTGTACACAAATCATCTAACGTTCTCGCTTATAATTATTTTTCAACACTACGCTACCGTAAACTTTTTCTTTTATCATAAATTATAAATCAATTTTTCGCCCTCTTATTAAGAAGATGAAATCATTTAATTTGATAGTTTGAAAAACAATTTAAATTTAAATTGTCTCATAAAGCTTTTTTGCTTAAAAGACAAGAACCTATTATAAAAAAAGATGGGAAAAACTAAAATTTGGTAATCCATTCCATAGAGCCTTCTTCTATGGCTATTCACCTCTGTAAACTCTGTTTTGATGATTAAAGATGACTCATTGTCTAATAATTGTTGTTCAGTAGAAATCAAACTATCCAAGGTTTAAGAAACTATTAAATTTGTGATATCTTTTTTGTGTATACAAATAAATAAAAGTAAATATAATAGGAAGATTTTTAATGACTTTTTAGATTTCTAAGACACGGTTCGACGTAATTTAAAACTTGAAGTATGACAATAGCATGTAATTTAATGTCAACACATTCCGTTCTCCGCTATTTAACTAGGTTCAATACTTTATATTGAGAGGCGAAACTCAACGTCGCGTTGTCTTGCCAGAGTGAGAAATATTTTAATAAATAATCAACTGTCTGGACAAATTAACTGAAAGTAGGGAATGGCGTGTCTAAACACTAAAGTTTAGTGGCGGAACTCAACGCCGCGCTTTGCCTCGACACCAGAGCGAAGAAATGAAAATATATATGTAAATAAATATTTCATTTCCCCGAGTGGGGATCGAACCCACAACCAGTCAATTTTACAGTCACCCTTTGTGCCCCTGCACCATGACTGGCCTGTTCACCCACATTGCTTTATATAATTAAACAATTAATTAACAAAGTATCTTTAAATATTTCTACGATCTCCGAACCGGAGCTGAAGCTTTATTAAAGTATTGTCACTGTTCCACATAAAACATATTATGTCAATACTAAGTAGGCGTTAAAAATAAAAGCGTATGACCGATCTCTTGAAATGGATTCTTTATATTTATTTCCGCTTCATTTACTATAAAAACCTATTAAAGTTGTTTCATTTTACTTTTATCACTAAGTATTGATTTAATGGGTTGACTAGAATACAATGCTTGATGGTGATGTAGAAAACAGACATTTTTTTACAATCTTTTTAATGACCGGGTCTACCATTTATTTATTTCTGTCCCCATGTCGTGAGATGCTTTGCATTATTAGTGTGTTGATGCTCCGTTTCCACTATTTGCCCAGATCCCGAGACATTGATCGAATTCACAACCGGTGCGTTTACAGTCAGAGGCTGTGCCGCTGTTCCACTGCGTCACAACGGACTCAGTAATACGTACATATGTATTATTAAATTATGAAGGCGCATTTCCTAAATACAACGAAAAGATAATTTCAAAATGATTACTAAACAATATTGAATTTATTTTATTCCTATCTAAACAAAATGACCACAATAAATATTTCTTATATAATTTAAATAAAAGTAATAATCAATTTAAAATAAAGTGTCAGTTCTATGAAAATTAAATGTAAAACTGGTTTTGCGTAACGACAATCGCTTCTTATTAACATTGACTGTAAAATATATAAAGGTTTATTTTTTTTAATACTAAAACATTTTTTTTTGTGAACCAAAACTTTTGTTGGTTCTAATTATTTTTTGTTAGTTCTCAATTTTTTGGTAACAAATCATAATACCGCACTTTGTTTAACCATCTTAGGAAAAAAAAATTTAATTAAATAAGCTTCACGATGTATCCCGCACAGAGCAGGGTAGACAGAGGGAACCTAGGGTTAAGACACACCGTTCCCCACTTTCAGCCAAGTTCTGCAGGCACTGCGTGTAGTGGCTGAACTCAACGTCGCGCTTTGCCTCGACACCAGAGCGAAGAAATGAATATATAAATGTAAAAAAATAATTCATCTCCTCGAGTGGGAATCGAACCCACAACGATTTTACACACTTTGTGACCCTGCGCCAAGACTGGCCTCAGGAAAAAATGTATAATTATAAACATTTCGAAGAGTAAAAATTACAAACGTCATGCCCCTTTACATAATATGTTCATAATCGACAACAGTATTAAACAACATTAAAACAGTTTAAAAAATATACTGTTGCTTAAATAAAACAAAATAATATAAATTCATTGTAAGTCAAATCGTCCGATTTAAAACTGCGACAAGTACGTTACCAAGACGAGGTACTGATTTGGATTGGGGGTTTATAAAATTTTTGGAATAGTATAAAAATTTTAACGTAGCGGAAATCGAACCCGTACCTCCTGGAAATATTTAAGTTTCTTATAAATAATTTTCTAACTCCAACGTGGTATATATACATTTTAAAAATATATAAAATAACTTATTTTTATATTATTTTATTACTGTAATACACAAAAAGTATTATTTAAAACATTCATTTCCGTTACCAGAGCGAGCAAATGAAAATATTAAATACTTAATTTCCACGAGTGGGAATAGAACCCAGAACGAAATACGTTTGCAGACGCACGCTTGTGTCCCTGCGCCACGACTGGCTTGGTGAACTAAATATAAAATTCTATATCAATTTCAAATCTCAGCAACATTTTCTTGAGAGACGAACGGACGATTGCTTCAGGCGCATCTTTACAGTTCGTATATAACTTGTGAGACATTTAATAAAAAGATTGAAACTGAACAAATAATAATGTATTCTATAAAGAAAATGAGTAACCTGATATAATATTATATAAACACTAATATTACAAGAATTCTTTTTTTAGTTGAACGCGCTAATTTCAAGAACTATTAGTTCAAAGTGGGAAAAAAATTGTAATGGATTTTATTAAAGTAAATTTTACATAAGCTATATTACATACCGTTTTTAAAGCCCACTGTACCTACGGTCAGAGTATCATATCATACAGAACTTTTAGGTATTTCTATCTCTCCACGCGGGCGAAGCCGCATGTAAAAGCTAGTAACATATGTTCTAATGTTTGCTTTATTTTATTCTTTACTTTGTTCAGATAAAGGTACGATAAAAATTGGTTTTCGTTTTCGCTACTGATGCCATAATGTCTCTACTGCACAACTATTAGGAGATTAATGTCTAAACATTATTACTTAAAAGTGGTGAGCAAATATGCTGATTAGCTGTATCTCCCGTATGGTCTAGTGGCTAGGATACCTGGCTTTCACCCAGGAGGCTCGGGTTCGATTCCCGGTACGGGAAAGCCTTTTTTATTTTTTTATTGCAGCTGCATCTTTTACATATGAAGTTTTAAAAATTAAAATGTCAAAATAATTTTACATTGGTCAAAGAATTCGCGTACAGTTTAAAAAAATATTATATATATTATACACATGGTTTCGTCTAAATTTAGAGACATTTGCGACTGAGTCCAACGTAAGGCGTCCATCGTAACATATCTAGAGAGGAAGTAAATATATATAATATATATTTTTTATTTACAATATATATTTTTTATTTTTTACGCTGTACCGTGTATCTAGTGGGGTAAGCAGAGAGAATCTAGTGTTAAAACTTCGTGCCCACCTTCCGCTGAATTCTCGAGGCTTTGCGTGTTAGAACTCAACGTCGTGTTTCGCCCAGTTACCAGAGCGAAAAAAAGAGAATTTATCATTATTTACTCGCTCTAGTAACAAGACAGATCGTGGCGTTGAGTTCCACCTCTCAAAACGCTATGTTCCGAAATTGAGCGAAAGTGGGAAACGAGGTACCATAACACTAGGTTTCCTCTGCTTATCCCGCTATATGTGGGATAGCGTAAAGCTACAAAAACTTATTTCTATACCATTTTTTCACTATTTAGTAGCTATGTATATTTCAGCAATTGTTTTGTTTAAATTGTTATATTGTGTATAATATAATAAGACAGTGAGGTCAGTCGTGGCCGCAGGGGCACAGAGTGTGACTGTAAAGTCGACTGGTTGTGGAATCGATCTCCACTAGAAGAGATAAAATATTTACTTACATTTATCCACCTCCCCTCCCTCTGAAAGTTCCCTCTGCCTACCCTGAAGTTCCCTCTGCCTACCCTGCAGGGTGCGGGCTACAGTGTGAAGCTGTAAAAATAATAATAATAAGATAGTTTGCTTACAATTGGACAATCATGAACTATGAGTTATATTCTGTAACTAATACTTGGGTAACCAAATGTAATTTATACAGATAGTTTAAGTGTTATGTATACTTTTCAATTTCACGCTCTTTCCTGTCGACCATTGACAGAGAGTACCTAATATTAAGACACTCTGTTCTAAGCTTTACGTTCGAAATCGAGACATGTTGAGTGGCAGATCCTAACGATGTGCGTTGGTTTTAGAATCATTAAAAAAAATTATATATTTAATATCCATTCTCTTAAATAAGGAATCGAACTTACGACTATTGCGTCTACACTGTCACAGTGTGGCCATATGACCTCCCATTTATTAATAATAAATATAACAATCAAAGCGAGAACGCGATTGTAAACGCGCTATTAGACTCCTATTAGCTGAAATGAATTAGTTTTACTCACTTTGGTAACACTACTCAAACGCAATGACTCGAAAATATGGCTGCACGTAGGAAACGGAGTATTTAAACACTATGCGGGAAAAAAACGTAAAGCGAAAAAAAAATCGAACAAGAACGGGACCTTCAAAAAAAAAGGTCCCGTTCTTGTCCGATATTTTTTTCATAAAAAGCGTTGCCACTCTAGCCCCGTAACAGTCACGTACTAACATTAGCTTTGCTTTAAATTAACCATATCAATGTTGATTTTGTATAGATATTTTTATTTTTAATTGAGAAAATAATCAAAAGGAAATCGGACGTTTCCTCATCGTTTTGTAACATTGTATTATAGGAAAACAATTCTTATTCAAATTATTGTGTTAAATATAATTTAAAAATGTTTTTAAAGCTTGTTTTTTGTGTAATTTATAATACTTTTAAATATTTATAATTATTATTTTTCTATCTCTACGCTGTCCACACTTTGGCCGTTTCGATTTAAGAGGTATAATATATAATGCCGACGCTGTACCTTGAAAATAATGTATAGGAATTTAAAATAGAAATATTCAATAAATTAACTTAAATGAACCTATGATAATATAATCAGCAGCAGTTATCAATCAATTTGTTTACCTGGAGTAAAATATGCATCTAGAAATAAGACGAATTAATTTAAAATGAAACTATTTAACCGGATTAATCGCATATATACTGTTTTTTTTTATTTCTTTTGGAACAAAAGTATCTTAATGAGATCGGGGAGTCTTAACACAATGTTCCCAGGTTCCCAATGCATACACTGCTATATGCATGATACAGCGTGATAAAACTGAATTAACTTGTAAAATTTCAATGTCAAATGGTGGAAATTGACGTCGCGCTTTGTCTTGACCAGAGTGAGGAAATGAAAATAATTTATTCCCGTCTTCTCTGTCTTTACAGAGCTCTTTAGCAAGTAAAAGTAATTTAGTTGCCAAGATTTAACCCGGACACCGCCGTAATGTAGTGACACAGCGACTTATGTAAGCGCGACGGATATGTTATCTTCGATTTCTTTAGAATTGAATTATTTTCATGTTTTAGCTTTGGTAACAAGGCAAAGCATGACGTTGACGCTATGTGCGGTTGCGGACGCATTGTCAATATGAAAATAAATAAAATAAATCAGCTTCACGCTGTATCCCGCACACAGCAGGGTAGGCAGAAGGAACCTAGTGTTAAGACACTCCGTTCCCCAATTTCCGCCGAATTTTGGAGGCATTGCGTGTTGAGTGGTGGAACTCAACGCCGCTCTTTGCCTTCAATGTCAATATATTATAATTTAAATTAACTTATAGGTGAAATTTACTTTTAAGGTTATAGTTAAAGTTATTTTATTAAATTAAAACCCAAAATGAGTAAACAATAACAGCAATTATACATCAATCTGTCACTGAGTTGAAAACAAGCTTAAATAAGATCCAAGAGATCCCAATTCAGTAACAAATCTAATTTTTCAGCAAGTTCCATTTTCGCGTAAACCGTGACATTCTTTGACGAAGATTATCGCGTATTTAATTACATCAATCTTCTGTTAAGCTGCAGTAATATTTTCTCTTTCTTTTTAGCTTCACGCTGTATCCCTCACATGGAATGGTAAGCAGAGAGAACTTCAAAATCCAGTGTTAAGACACTATGTTTCCGCCGAATTCTCGAAGCACTGCGTATTAAGTGACGAAATAGTTAGGAAATGAAAATATTAAATATTTTTCTCTGAAAAGAATCCACAGCCATGTTTACAATCACAGCCTTATGCCACCGAACAACGACGGTTTCAATACTATTTTTTTTAAATATACCATTTATTCAAATAAAAAGAAAAATAAAGTGGCATAGACACACTCCTTATTTCATAAGCAAAATATAAAAATAACAATCCAATTTCATCAAAATTCGAGACATCGTAGCGGAACTCAACGCCGCATGTGCCTTAAGGTTGCCACGATTTGAGATTAGTAATATTGATATTGAAGTCACAACTACTGACTCTACAATAGTTAAAGCTAAAGAATTTCGTTTAATTGATATAGATTAATTCTTCATTATCAATATTGCTTTCCAGTGGGCGTAAATAATTATGATTAACTAAATTAACTGCGGCTTCGCCCGCGTACAAGAGTGGACTACCCACCCGTTAAACGATTAAAGAGATGTAACCTATCCTATAGCTTTTCTATATAAATAGACTGCATAGTCCAAGCACAAACTCTAGTCTACACTCTCTCTCTACTATAAAGATAGATACTTAACATTATAAAGCTGAAGACTTTGTTTGATTGATCGCACTTATTTTACTGAAACCTTTTTTTTTCATTTCGCACTAGTACTTCCTGAGATTAGCGCGATCAATCAAATAAACTCTTTAACTTTATAATGTTACATATACATAGTTTTACTAACTTTCATATTCAATTTTGTAACTATTTTTTTTTATATTTTATACCAATTAAGCATACTTTATAAGTAACTAGCGATCCATGCATTGCTTCGCCTGCTTAAAGTTATTGATATATTGTAGCCAAATTATACAAAATTTTTAATAAATTTTAGAGTATGTGGTATTCTGATGTAAAAGTCATATTACTTTAAGATTTTATTCAACAACTTTTCACATTTATATAAAAAATAAAATCAGATTCACGCTGTATCCCGCACAATGCAGGGTAGGCAGATGGAACCTAGTGTTAAGACACTCTGTTCCCCACTTTCCGCCAAGTGCCTCCAGCATTCCGTGTTGAGTGGCGGAACTCAACGTCGTGCTATTTCCTCGACACCAGAGCGAAGAAATGGAAATATACATTTAAATAAATATTTCATCTCCTCGAGTGGGGATCGAGCACACAACCAGTCGGTTTTACAGTCCCACTTTGAGCCCCTGCGCCACGACTTTCACATATATATTAATGTTAATATTAGTAGGATATACATATGTATATTTTTCCCAAAATAAAAGTATGAACAATAAAATGTTTTCTCAAACATTTCTGCAGATAGATTACTTTTGACGTAAGTAGCACTTTGGGGAGAAATTTATTGAAAATTGTTATATCATATTACGTACATAATGTACGAGTACGATGTGGGCCGTTTCACTTAAAGTTTTCTTATTCCATTTACATATTTTTAGTACCTTACTTTGAAAGTTATTTTTGCCATTATGATTCTCAGGAATTTAATTAATTAATTTTTATACTTATATTAGTATGATTTTTTTTGTGATGCAGTACTTTTAGCATCCCGCTGTATCACGATTATAGCAGGGGAGGCAGCGTGTTAAATGTTTGTTTCCAGAGCGAGAAAATGTAAACTATTCATTCCCACGAGTGGGAATAAAACCCACAACCATCAAGCTTACAGTCGCTTAATTCTCGTACAAAATATATCGATAATATATTTTGGTTTTTAACACGCTTTTATTAGATCGACTTGTAACCTTGTAATATTTTAATCTAAGAAATTTAATTTCACCCACTTATAATAATTGTGTCATCATAAAGCTTAACTTGGTCGTGTTTTTATAGTTATTTTTGTGTGCCCATCTAAGATAAGACGTTCATTTCTACCACTTCATTTTGTTAGAGTACATTGTAATAATGCGGTCACCTGCCGCAGAATCGAGTTCATGTAAAGATTTTGAAATCTATTTTCTTTAGCTTCACTCTGCACCCCGCACATAGTAGGGTAGTCAGAGAGAGTTTAGTGTTAAGACTCTCCGTTAGCCACTCTCTCTCTGTTTCTTCCCCCAATTTTCGAAATATTGGGTGTTGAGCGGCAGAACTCAACGCCATGTATTGTTCGTACAAGAGCGACGCCTATAATAAATCGAACCCACAACCATTGCGTTTACAGTAAGACGACGCCACTACAACGACCTCACAAATTATATTGATCATATAATTAAAATACAGTTTATCTAGTTATCGAGGCATAGTTTTTATGTTTGATGTAAATCAATGTCATTAATATTCACTTCTAATGAACAGACAAAAACAAACCTATCCTCCTATTGAAAAACTTCTGTTCTATACTACTCTTACTATAATATATCACTCGAAACAATCGACTGAAAACAAAGACAAGACAGTCAGTATTTCAAGATGAAATTTCCCAAAAGGCGCATTATTTAGAACGCATCGAATTAATTCAACTGAAGTTACCTGAACGTATGAGATCCCTTTTGTAAATGTTACATATATGAAAAATTAGACGATTCGCTACAAATCGTTGTGTACGGACAACACTATTTATTGTATTATATTTACGCTGTATCTCACTCGCAGCAGGGAAGGCAGAGGGAGCCTGGGAACTTAGTGTTAAGACACTCCGTTCCTATTGAGACACTTCCATAACCCGCTTTCTACCGAGTTCTGGAGAGAACTCGGTAGAAAGCGGGTTGAATGCCTCGTTAACAGAGCACAAAAATATTTAAATTTATTCTTCTTTCTTTTTCATCCTCTCTTTTGCTTATTACTTGATGCTATACAGACAGCAACGGTAGTTCGTGGGGAACGCCGAACGAAGTGTCTTAGCACTGGGCTACCTCTGTCCAACCTTCTATATCAAAAGTGTAAAGTATTTCTATAATACATCATATTTATTATAATAATGATAGTTCCGAGGCCGTCGTGGCATAGCGGTACAGCATTCAATTGTAATCGCAACTGTTGTGCGATATGTACAGACAAAATAAAACAAAGCGCGGCGTAGAATTGCATCATTCATCAAGCGATGTCTCGAATGTTGAGCAGAGCTTGAGGGATGTAGTGTCCTAACACTACTTTCCCTATTTCCCTGTTATATACGTGTTGAGGGTGCGTAAAGCAATAAAAAATATCTTAATATCAAAGACCTTTACATTAATTGAAGGAGCCAAGAGCTTAAAGAATACAAGCCGAAATACGCAAGTGAATTCCCGTCAAAACATTAGTCGATTCTTAACACGTCAAATATCTTAATTGAATTCTTATACGGATTTTGTTAATAGGGTTGTGTATAACTGGATTACTTGCCCAATTTGAAGATTAACCGAAAGGCCAACGGGGGACCTTTTATTCTTTTTCAGCTTTTATTTACGGCGGCAATGTTTTTTCGTTTTCATCCAAACTCGAGATATTATGTATTGAATGACGGAACTCAACGCCGCGCTTTATCTTATAATGATAATAGTTCGCAGTGTGGGTATCGAACCCACAACCATCACGTTCCACTGCGCCACATAATTCCATTTAATTAAAAACCTAATCTCTCGAAGCTTTCTATTCTACGTAACATAAGAGTTGTACAGTATCAATTGTACAGTAGTTCGCGGTTTTTGTTCTTATACGCGGATTCGTTCGACATTAAACAATAATGAACCACTCGAGCTGGCTTTGCGGATGATACTCATGGATCTTGTAAACGTGGAATATAATAATAATGACGATGATTGTGGGTTCAAATAGAAATTGTTCAAGTATTTCTATACTCTACAGTAATATTATAATTTTTTTTTAAATAAAAAATATGTTATATGTCACACAGTTCTTAGTTACTTCTATTATTCTACGCGGGGAAGATATTATAAGACATTTTTAGAAAATGTGTTAAAATTTGAAAGAAAGAGGATTTGACTCCGCGCCTCTTGGAAACCCTCCATGCGGTTAAAACAACAAGCTTCAGCTTCACGCTGTATCCCGCACACGGCAGGGTAGGCAGACAGAACCTCGTGCTAAGACACTCCGTTCCCCACTTTCCGCCGAATTTATGAGACATTGCTTGTTGAGTGGCGAAACTCAACGCCGCTCTTTGCCGTCATATCAGAGCGAAGAAATGGAAATATATATTTAAATAAATATTAAATTTCCTCGAGCGGGGATCAAACCCACAACCGTCGCGTTACAGTCACACCCTTGTGCCCCTGGGCCGCGACGGCCTCAACAAGCTTGTTACAACTTATTTTAATACAAACGTATAAAAATATATGACAATACTAGCGATTGCGGCCTCCCCCGTGAAGACACAAAAGTATTCGCAGTTGTGAAGGACTTGACTGTGCCTGATGATTATTGGTAGGAAGTGATTTAAAATGAATGTATAATTATATTAATAACATATTATAGATTATTATAATTGATATTTAAGTAATTATTAATCATAAAAGCTACTCTAATTGATGATAAATTTTATAAGTCATTAATAGTTAAATCTAATGTGGCATACATTTTTAATTGTATAATCGTATTATGGGTGTATATATAAATAAATAATTAATGTTAATAAATAAATGTAAATATTAAAAAAATATTTTTTCATTTCTCGCTTAGGCAAAGCGCGGCGTTAAGTTCCGCTTCTCAACACGCAATGTTTCGAAAATTTGGCGAAAAATGGCGAACTGAAGTATCTTGCAGTATTGAGTGTCTTATCATTAGCTTCTTACGTCCCATCTGGCTACCCTGCGGGGTAGGAAGGCTATATCCATATAGTAGGTTACGCAGAGGGAACTTAGTGTTAAGACACTTTTTCCCCATTTTCCGTCAAAGTCTGGAGGCGTAGCGAGTTGAATGGCGGTTTGTCCGACACCAAAGCAAAGAAATGAAAATATAAAATAAAATAAACATTTCATTTCCACGAGTTGAGATCGAACCACAACCAGTCACGTTTACAGTCACACACTGGTACCTATGCACCACAACTGACCTCTATTGTGCATATTTTTAAAATTGAAATATTATAAAATTTAATATAAAAAAAAACTAATTTTGTCGGTCCGTATGTAGTTCTGATGTCGTCATATTGTGTTTATTCACATTGAAGCAAGTCACGAGTACTGTCGGTAGAAAAGTGATGGTATCCATGAAATTTTTATGAGATACTATTCTAAATTCATACGCCTCCTGCCTGCTGTACTTTGAATAAGGGTTTATGCTTTGTAAAGAAATTAAGTAATTTCATTTATTAAATTCTTTTGTAGACTAAAAAGGCTTAAAATATACATAATACAATATTATATTAATGATATTATTTTCTTCTTTTGATAATATATATTTCTTTTTTAGACAGAATAAACTAAATGTTAAGACACTTCGTTTCACACGCACCGCCCAATTTTCGAGACATTGCATGTAGACTAGCGGAAATGAACGCTGCGCCTTGTCTTTTCTGAGTGAGGAAAGTGCTTATTAAATAATTGCGCAGTTCACATTCGGTTTTCGCAACACAATTTGCCCACACACAGGATGCCCTTGACTCTGGATTGTTACTAACATTTTTGACAACACACCAAATGCACCATCCGCTTTTGTCTGTAATGAGATCCCTCGTAGTTGTGGAGGTCGGGGCTTTCTGAATGTCAAGAAATTCCAGGTATGCAATCTTAGATATTTTTTTCTCAAGATTGACGTTGATATGCACAAGAATGTTGACTTTGTCAACACGAAGGCCACACAATCAACTAGCCAAGATGGTCTTGTGAAATAAGAGATATCTTACAAAAGGTACAGTCCCACATCTGTCTGTCTGAAAATAGCTTTGCTTTGCTCTACTGGGATCAGTCTATTATTAATGACAGGTATATTGTTGCTAATAGATCTGATATAGTACTAGCAGACCGAGGGGCGCGCTGCGCAGTAATTTTTGACATTACAATCCCACATGATGACAATCTCGTGAAGGCCCATGAATCCCATGAGATTACCGTCATATGGGATGTCAATGCGACTACCACTGTGCCGTTAACATTGTGGTTTCAGTTAACTGTTTAAAAGCGAAAATCCTCAACCAACATCTTAAGAGGCTATCACTTGGCTGCTGGTTCAAGAAGCGGATGCAGATGGCAGTCTTAATTGAGAAAGCGCGTATTATGAGGAGGTTCTCTTGAACCCTAGCTACCCATGGGATGGGCCTATGTCCCACCGTTGGAAGAGATTTTTATTATATTTTTAAATGTATTTTTTACAACAATTTATATTTAAAAATGTGAAATTTGTTTCCCTTCTATTATTTTTTTTCAGCTTCACGTTGTATCCCGCACACAGCAGAGTAGGCAGAGGGAACCTAGTATTAAGACACTCCGTTCCCCACTTTCTGTCAAATTCCGGAGGCATTGCGTGTTGAGTGGCAGAGCTCAACGCCATGTATTGTCTCTACACCAGAGAGAAGAAATGGAAATATAAAATTAAATAAGTTTTTCATCACCTCAATTGGGGATTGAACCCACAATCAGTCGATTTTACAGTCACACTTTATGCCCCTGCGCCACGACTGGCCTCGAATACTATACTATTATAATAAAAGTATAATCAGTATTAATTCCCCTGAGTGGGAATCCAACCCACAATCGTTGTGTTTACAATCAGACAATCAAATTAAAATAATTCATTCTTTATTTTACTTAATAATTTTCATTTATCCCATCTATTAAGCGTTAGGCTACTCCAGTAAACAGTAGGACTATATAGTTTTTAAATATGAAAGGTAATATAAATTTTGAGTTATGACAGTCATCAGTGTATTCAAATACATATATAAACATATTAGATCGTAAGAACGTTGCTTTAAAAACGATAGCTAGTGGGTTCGATTCCCACTCAAGGAAATTCAATATTTAATGTTTTTATTTCTTAGCTCTGGTGTCAAGGCAAACATCGGCGTTGGGTTCCGCCACTCAACACGCAATGCCTCCAGAATTGGAGGAGAACGGGGAACGGGGTGTCCTACATTAGATTCCGTCTGCCTTCTGCTGTATGCGGTCAGAATGCGGTTAAGAAAAGGCTATCTTTTTAATTCTGAACTTTCATCCTCCTCCTTCTCGAAGCGATCCTCGAAGCAATTACGCATTTCTTCGCTTTGGTAGGGCTAAGTGCGGTACGAAATCTCTGAAAAAAATTGCGGAAAGCGATAAATGAAGGGTTGTTATTTCTTAACACTACAGACACTTGGTCCGTACCCTTTTTAAATGTATTATTATATCTAATTTCCTTATCATATATATTAATTACATTATCGTTTACATACAATTAATACCTATAATAGGAAAATTATATTTTTAACTTTACATTATTTTACAAAATTTTACTTAGATCTAAGGTTAAGCGAATGTTTATATATGTATATTTAACAATTTTTCACATTACAATATATATTTAATTACATACACAACTATAAGTGCATGCTAAAATTTTATAATAATTGATAATTGATTTGGATGTGAGGAATTTTGCACTAGGATAATGGCATGACCGCTATGGTGGAAGAGGTGACCGCTGCGTTCCCATCTTTCAAAGCCATCTTTAAATTATATTCCACAAATGGAGGGTTAAGACGCTCCGTTTAGAGTAGAGAAATAGAGTAGACACACGTAATGTAGTGGTAAGTCACTATTTTATGTATGTCTACTCATCATATAACTATCTATCTAAAAACTATCACTTCATACAACATACGGAGTGCATCTTAAAAGAAAAACATTCACAAAGCCAAACGTCGATCGGCAACCGTTTTTTTTTCTATTAATGAGGTAAATTGAAACGCTCAAACGAAATTCCCACGAGTCGTGATCAGAAAGCTGAAGGAGCGAAGGTAAAGCAAAATTAGGTTTATTTATTAGTTCTATTTCTTTGTCTTTTTAACTACGATGTACTTTAATTTGTAGAAATAAAATACTAGAATTCGTTGTGGTGTCTTTTATTAGACCTTAATTTATGCGATAGTTATGGATTCAAATCAATCGTGGAAAAAAGATTTGAAATATATATCTTAACGGATTCATCATCGAGAAATTGATTATTTCTATTTCCGCTGAATTGCAGAATTGAGTTTCGATTCAGTAGGTAATGTTTGGTGAAGGCTAAACGAAGTGTTTTATCACCAGGTTCTCTCGTCTACTCTGGTAAAATATAAATCTAAATAATCATATTAATATTATAAATGTGAATGTAAGTTTGTTTGTTACGCTTTCACGCCAAAACTACTCTACCGATTATCATGAAAAAAAGCCGCATTTGAGTCTCTAGTACATGTAAAAACATGAATGCTTGATATCGTGTCTAATATTATTATTATTTGCTTGCTTAAAAAGCAACTTTAAGTATTTTCACAAAGTATTATTAAGGAACATCTTTTTTTACAGAAAAAGAAAAAGTTATAAACATAACACGTTTATATTATCTTGTTACTATAGATTGTAAAATATATAAACCCTACCCATAAATGTACCCTTAATGTCCAGAGCATGTCATATTATTGACATCTGGTCTCTTGGGCCTTTTCACAAAATTAATACTGAAGTATTTTATGAAATGACAAGACAATGAAATGTATAGAATTTTTATCATAACCAAGTAATAATACAAAGCAAGGCGTTGTTTATAAAGTTAATTTTTTTTATAAGTCCTGCTAGCTGCGGAAGACGCAAAAATAAAATATAACCCGGTCAAGTGCGAGTCGGACTTGCCCACCAAGGGTTAAGTACCATCTGTCAAGTTTTCATCATCAGGAGAAATTAACAGAATATGTTAAGACGAATATTATGTGCCCAAACTCGATTTGTTTATTAGTAAGCAGTCCAAGATTCCATCAGCCATTTTCCTGTCCCATCACCAGACCACCTCGATGGTACCATGATACGGTGTTGTCATCTAATCTAAATATAATTGCGAAGTTTTATGATGATGCAAGAATTAGAAGTGCGTGTAATTCATATTCTTTGATTCCATTACATATTTTCTTACATACAGGTCAACCTAATTAAAAATGCAGTAGAAATATTTATAAAAGTTAAAATCAATATTTTTTTTGTCCAACCATACTCAAAAAAATTTAAATCTTTCACGCTGTATTCCATACACAGCCGGTTAGGCAGAAGGAACCTTTTGCAAAGATACACTATTTCTCACTTCCGCAGAATTCTGGAGTCTTTACGTATTTAGTGGCGGAACTCAACACCGCGCTTTGCCTCAACACCAGAGCGAAAAAATGAAAATTATAAATTTAAATAAACATTTCATTCCCTCGAGTGGGGATCGTACCAACAACCAGTCGCATTTACTGTCACACTTTGTGCTCCTGCGCCACGATAAAAAGTTTAAAAAGTTACACACGATATGTAAAATGAACGTGAATTTGGTGCAACTCAATCTCAATCAAAATTCGCCGCGCATTGTCTAATTGTTTAATTATATTTTTTAACAATCAATTGATAAAAAATATAATTAACAATTTCGTTATATTTGTTAATTATATTTTTATTGGCGTCGTTGAGTAACGGCGTATATATATATATGTATAGAGTATGACGGCGTTGAGTACCGCCACTCATCATCCAATGTGCAATTGGGGAAAAGAACGTTCTAGTACCTCTACCCATTCTACTATATGCGGGAACCAGAATAAATCTATTTATTTAATACTAGCGATACGCTTGCAGCTTCGCCCGCTTGAACTGCACAATCATTTGTTTACTAATCTGAATAAAATTCAGATATTTTCGTGTTCTTGTACAATACTATCATTACAAAGACAATATCCAAATATTGAAAAGTAAACTTTCAGCCACTTCAATGAAATATTTATTTAGCAATTTTGAAGAACAAAATATGTTATATTTTTTTTTATTTATTAAAGAAGTTTGCCGAAGTCCGTTACTAAAAACTGATTTAGATCGAGTAAGCCGTTTTTTTTTATCCTCCATATAGAGACAGCGACCACCTACAAATTTATTGTATGTATAGATAATAAAATATTGTGAAAACGTACAGATAAAAAATTAATAGTTAAAAAACACTACTTTTAAAGGGGTAAAATGTTTATTTAATCTACATATAAACCAAACTTACGTGAACAGGCTTATCCGTTAACCGCGTTGACCCCATCCCGTTACTGTGGAACCTTTGCCCGCGTCCACATTAATTGGGGCGGTTAAGGAGAATTAATGATATGGGTACTGTCATGGGTATATTTAAATTGGGTTAGGCTTTCCAAAATAATTGTAGTGGTCGAAGTTAGCGGGTTCGATTTCTTAAGCGATTTCTTAAGCTCATAAATTGAGTCATGTAAAAACGGAGATATGATTAAATTTTATAGTACAGGCAAATACATAAAATAATATGAATGAGTACAAAATAAAAAAAAAATGTATTAAACTATTTTACGCTTTTCCCCGCGTCTAGCGGGGTGGGCAGAGGCAATTTAGTGTTAAGACACTCGTTTCCACATTTTCCGCACAAATTCGAGACTTTAGGTGTTGAGTGGCACCGCGCTTTGTCTTGCTAAGTGGGGAAATAAAAAAAACAATCCTTCGTACGTCGCGTACGCAATGGTACAAAAATGCGTCTGTAACTGCAACAGGTTGTGGGTACCATTCCCACTCGGAGAAATTAAATATTTAATTTCTTTATTTCCTCGTGCTGGCAAAGCGCAGCGTTGAGTTCCTCCACTCAATACGCAATGCCTCAAGAATTCGGCGGAAAGTAATGTTAAGACACTCCGTTTCTTATTAATATACTCTATATTAATAAGGAACGGAGTGTCTTAACACCAGGTTCCCATGTTCCGTCTATCCTGCTGTGTGCGGGATTCAGCGTGAAGGTAAAAATAATTATAATATAAAGACGCTTTACTGTTAATTGATTCATTTATTGCATATAATAAGTTGAAATGATTGTTGATTATAAAAAATTACAAAAAACATCGGTTCAAATACAGTTGCTGACAAACTTTTATTAATTTTTTTTAATTTTAATGCATCTTTATGCACTGAGTGGTTTAAAAAAGAAATAAAAAAGTCGTTAACAAGAAAATTGATTAAGCCAGCTCTTCAAAGTTATCTCATCAATATGTATTACTAAGGCTAGTATTAACTACTTGAAGCTCTGTAGAAAGAGACCACTCTGTATTTTGTCGTCGGCCAATAGTAATATTATAAAGAAATGTTAAGACACTCCGAGACACCAGAGTTCAATTCCAGTACATGAAATGAAATATTTAATACTTTCATTTCCTCACGCAGGTAACTCTTAAATCGTCTCTTAAATCGAAGTATCCCAAAACTATGTTCCCAGGTTCCTTTTACCCTGCTATGAAGCTAAAAAAATTATTGGTCCCCAAGTAGCATCAATCTAATACAACCACAGCTTTTACAGACGTTATAAAATTGTGCCACGATGGCAAATATCTTAATCTAATCATTCAAACTCTTCTATTACTGAGAAAGTTGAAAATTGGCATATAGATATGTTAGGGAGAGTAAAGAAGTACTAAGAGTAAAAGTCTCCAAATGACTAAAGGAATGGAGAAAGCGCAATTATTAATTTTACGTCTTAAAATCCACGCAAAAAAATTTGTCGGCGAGGACTAGTATTGATATAAGAAGATATTTGATAGATTTTCCATATAAAATAAGAAGGTCACATGGCTTTTCAAATAAGAAATGTCATCGGCATACATTTTAAAAGTTTTCATTTAACGAATATATCCTTATAAATAATGTATCTGTGGATATACAATGCAATAGATATTTGCGACCTGATATTTTGCGATCAGATCGTTGTAAAGTATTTTTAAGTGTTGTATCGTCAGTATATCGTTTGTAGTAGATGATTTAACTAGCTGTAGTGTTGATGGAGATGAATAAAAGTCTACTCACGGTTATCACTGAGTATATTCAACACCACTTTAAAGTACATATAGTTTAAACACAAATAGTAAATCACGACACAGTTTATATAAAAGTTAACCACAAACATATATATAAAAGAGAACACGATAAATACTGATTTGGAAGAAAATAATAAAGAAAACAATGGAGCGTAAATAAAGCGCATCGAGTGTCAAGCATCAACTGTTATATATAAAATATGCCGTCGATAAGGGGGTAGGCGTAAATGTTAGAACGCCTTACCGGTTCAATCGACGGCAGCGAGCGCTTTCATATAAATAAACTAAATACGAATATTTTTAAACATTTTTAAAGTGTTATTCCACACTTAGGAACGTATTGCTTAGTGGTCAGAGCACCTGGTCGGTTTACCTTCCAGGAGGCGCGGGTTCGAGTCATAACATAAATTTAATTAAATGTGTATATAAGTGATAAATAAATAAATTACAATATTGAAATATATATATATATATATATATATATATATATATATATATATATATATATATATATATATATATATATATATATATATATATGTGTTTTATATATAACACATATTAAATAAACTATAAATGTAAATTATTTACATTTTTGTTTCCTACACTAGCTTTATTTATTTTACTAAACAACTTTTTCAGCACATTTCTTGCACTGTCACACAGAGATGACATTATAGGAGCGGAGGCCTTTAATTATTATTCTCATAAAAAGAGCTATAATAAAAGTAAAATAGTGACTATACACAAATTTATAATATTATTTTTACTCGCACGCTAGATCCCGCTAGGGTGGGCAGAGGGAACCTAGTGCTAAGAAACTCCGTTCCCCATCATATTATTAAAAACAAGAAGTGCAAAAGTGGCTGCTGAACATTAGATTTTTTTAACTATATTGTGAACGCAGTGCACCCTTAAATCCGGCCTTGATTTTTATATAGTAGGCAGACAGAATCTAGTGAAAAGATACCCAGCTCGCCACTCGACCTTAACATAACATGAGGCGGAACTCAACGCCACGGTTCAAAGCAGAGCAGAGCGGAGGCATAAAAATATTTTTAATAATATCACTTAACTGACTACGTACCCACCCACATCCATCGCTTATGCAGCCAAACACGGTGTCACAATACATCTAATAGATATTAACATTAACTGAAGTGACAGTTAAGATAATAACTGACAGATAAACTAAAAACGGAAATCCGTTATTAGTTTATCTGTCAGTTAAGATGAAAACTTTAAAATTACATTTATCGTATCTCACGAGTTATTGAAACAATAACACCGCTATATGAGAGCGTTATTTAAAAAGTTATAGTAGTACGTCGAGTTGTTCCATTGTATTGTAGTTGTATCCAATAAAACTATAAATTGTAACTGTATTTTATAAACTTCAACAACTTCTGTACGTTATGTTTTGTTATATATAATAGGTGTTGAATTTTATATTTTCAACCTAAGGTCTGTTGTGACGCAGAGGCACAAGCGTAGGACGTTAAACTATTGAATTCCACCACTCATAACAGAATGCCCCCAGAATTAAGTAGAAAGTGAAAGTGAAAGAAAAAAAAGACACCTCGTCTTTAATGAGAACGGAATGATTTAACATTAGGTTCCCGCTGTCTAACCTGCTACGTGCGGAATACAGTGTGAAGCTAAAAAAAGTACCGATTTAAAAAAGGCAGTTATTATTTTGATCTATGTATATACGATATACATACCTACCTGCTACTATACCTACAATATACATATGTGATATTGTTGGAATATTTGTAAATATTTGTATGCTTGTCGACAAATTTCTCGGAAACTAATGTTCATGTCGAGTTGATCCTTCTTGATTTACATTCCAAGATTAATTAAAATCAGTGCAGTAGTTTTACACATACTCGTATGAGAGGCCATGTATTTCTTAAGTATTTGAAGTTGGCTTAACGTTTTTTAATTACTTTACATATATATTGAAGCTGTTGTGGGTTCTATTCCTATTAAAGAATTTTAAAAATTCTCATGATTTCCTCGCTCTGGTAACAGGACAGGACAAATTTGTTCTGTTCTGTACTACCTGTAGATGCTAGCTGCTAAATTTCATAATTCTAGTTCAACCGGAAGTACTCTATAAATTTAGATTCCCTTTATATTGTCGAAATACGTGCTTTTTGCGATATATGTAAACGTCTATCTTTTTTTAAAGTATATATCATTTTTTTCAGGAAATCATGGGGTCGAAGATCTGAGTATATGGTTTGAATTTCAACTCGATATCTCCAAGCGTTTCTGAGATAAAGGCTCTTGACGGACAGACGGAGTGATCTTATACGGGTTCCTTTTTTATTAAATAGTACTGAATCCTAAAAAAGGCATGTTTAAACATTTATCACTTAATATAGCATAGATAAAGCAAAACTGGTAGAACGGGCTTATATGAAAATTGATCCATAAATAGTTTATAACCTGGATTAGTACAGAATACTTTTATCCTGATATATGATAGAGGTGTACTATTACTATCACTATATTTTTAAAAAATATATTTTCATATATTACGTTAAAATGTTAACTAAAGGAAAATATTATGTTTGTAAGTTATATAAAATTGAATATAGCGGTATTAGGAACTGCGCCTCTTTAACCGTCTTTTCATGCGTTTCGAAACATTTTTTGAATTTTTTTTTAAAGTAATATATTGACAATGTCATTGGTAGCGCTGTTAGCGTACTTTATTTACGCATGATAGATTCCAATTGTAATTATTAACTAATGTGAAATGTAAACTCAGTTAAATTAATAACACAGCTTCTGCAATGGTGTGGAGAATGTAAGAGAGAGTGCAGGATTGCGATTCATCTTCAAAAACCTTCACGTTAATGATAAATGAAAAGGGAAAATTAGGGAACACAGTGTTTTAACACTAGGTTCCCTCTTGAACTTGAAACTTGAACTCACAACAGTTCATTCTAACAAACAGCTTCTACAGCACCAGTACTACATTATATTTTATAACTTTAAAGCATTTTCATACAATAAAATCAGTATAAAAATGTATTGCGTTTCTATTAACAGCCCACACCCTGCGGCGACCAGCCATGGTGTAAAACAAATAACTTTTACAGTTATGGCCACCATTAGGCGCCATCGACTTAGATTATACGATTATTTCTACCGTATATTTTGTTGTAATTAAAAATTATTTCAATTATACGTGTTGGTTTTGCTATTTTTGTAAGGAAAAAGGATTTCGTCTACTCAGTTGAATGGTTAATACGATTTTCACATAGTGATTAACTTTTTGTTATCGTAGGTTGAAATTATCCTGTACAGATAGATGGTTTTGGGAATAAAAATGTAAAAATGTAATATATTTGATAACACAAGGAAACGGAAGGAATCTTAATGGGAACAGATTGCTTGACACTAGTTTCTCAGGTTCCCTCTGCCGCTCTCTCCACCTGCTATAGGCAGGATACAGCCTGTAGCTTTTTTTATGTCTGTAAGAAGATTTTTTTACACATTTTCGCCCCACAAATATGACTATTATTATCCATGAATTAGCATTTGGTACGAAAGAATGCTATTTTCTTTTACTATTTTTTAAAGATAGAAATTATTTATTAAGATAGAAATAAAGGCCAGTCGCGCCGCAGGAGCACAAACGTGTGACTGTAAAAGCGACGGGTTCTGTATTCGATTCCCACTTGAAGAAATGTAATGGTATATAATCATTTCTTCACTCTTGTGTCGAGGCAAATCGCGACTTTTACTTTCACCACTCAACGCGCAATGCTTCTAGAATTTAGCAGAAAGTTTAGAGCGGAGTGTCTTAACACTAGGCTCCCTCTACCTACCCTGCTATATGTGGCATATAAACGTGAAACGAAATATAAAAATGTTAAAAATATTTAGGTTCAACTCACTTAAAATATTATACAGTAAAATTAGCATACTTTGTGATACTTTTGAACTATGAAAAGATCAAATGTACTTACATGTATACGAATTCTAAATAAATCTAATCTAATCTAGATTCACACTGTGTCCCTAGCAGAGAGAATTCTAAATAGCTTCACTAGAATTCAAAATATTTGATTAGAAGCAAATACTTTTTTCGAATTCATAAATAAAGTGGAGAACAGAGTGTCTTGACACTATGGTTTATTTATCTACCCGGATATATAGTGCGTATGTATAAGGGATCCTACTATGTATGCATGAGAGATACAGCGTGAAACAAAAAAAATCTAATACGGTTATCATAATTTCTACGTCTCTAGTAGCTGGCACAATTGAGTCGATCTTCGTGATTCGATCGAGATTACGCCACTTTTTACATATAAAGCAAGTGTTTCTCGGTACTTTGGCTATAAATATCTGGAAAAAACGTAGGCGAAGAGCCTCCTACGCCTTCCACGATAGTGCAGATTCTGTCAAAGGTCTTTATGATTCATTGAATTTAGTTTTTGTAGGGTAGTTAATGCGCTTATTAGTGTTTGTTCAAATTTGTGCATATAAGTATTTTGAATCGAACGTTTTAATTAACTTTATTATTCAAACCGTGACGAATATTTTGACAAAATTACTATATAGCAAAGCGCAAAGGTTATGCTTTCTAACTAATCTGACTAAATAATAAGTAAAAAGTACTAAAAAAAATTCTTCTATGAAAAAATTAATAAAAAGTAATAGGAAGGAATTAAGAATAATGTAAATAAGAAAAAATATTTAAATTAAAAATAGTGTAAATACGAAAAAATATATATTACAATTTAAATTATTTATAACAAATTTTGTTTTTCTCTTTTTTTTGTCTTTAATTTTAATTTTTAGTATTTTTTTCACAAAAGCGCCTTTTTTAAAAATATTATTTGTTGTTTATTATTATTGCATATTATAAATTATTGCATTGTCATCGATCCATGATGGTCCATATATAGTTTCAAATTAATCCGACATTTCGAAATCGGTCAAAATAACGTTCAAAGTTTCCGTTATAGAGTAACAATGCATACATATAAAGCTAATGAAAGCGCGCGTTAAAAATATATTTTTTTCCTTCTCTGTGTTTCTCTCTTAACTGTGATTTGAATCTACAATCGTTACTAACAATCGAATACCCTATTTAGTGTAGAGTGTCGACACTTATGTAATACAAACATACATAAATATATACGGAGAATGCAACATGCAAAAGCTTATTAAATGTTAGTAGGAAGCAAAGTTCCGAGAGTTAATAGTAAGTTTCTTAATAAAGCAAAATTAAGATGCATCCAGCCAATGAATTATTCATTGCGACGTGTCACTTGTACAGACTAGTTACGATTTGTGATTACTACGGTTTGACCTCAACGGGTTCTTTAGTTTTTTTTTTTGCTTATATGTACAGGGATTTTATATAGCTCCGCATATATACTCGTATGTATCTAAAGAAAAACTTAACTTTTTGTAAATTTAAATTATGTGAGAAATAAAGTTATTATTATCATTATTAAAAGTTATTCTTATTATTATATATGTAGGCAGAGGGAACCTATTGTAAAGACATTCGGATTCAATCGGGACAATGTATTATTTTCATTTTCCCACTCTGGTAAAAAACAAAGCGCGGCATTGAGCTCTGCCTCTCAAACCTTGGGCGGTTCGTGAGCAAGGAGTGTGTTCCATTGCTTATCTACTCATGTTACTGTCAAATGTAAGAAATTTATAAACAGAATAAGAAAGGAATAACAACTAGGAATTGTTGTTCTGTTTAACTTGGCACCCTTTTTTTTATTGTAACTATAATATTAAATTTATGAAATAATTTAAAGTAAATAAAAAATATGATTTTTTATTTACTTTAAATTATAAAAATATGATTTAGAGATGTGTGGCGGAACTCTACTCCGCGCTTTGTCATGTTACCAGAACTAGGAAATGAAAATATTAAATAACTCAATCCCCGAATGGGAATCGAACCCTCGACTGTCGTGCTTACAGTCACACTCTGTGCCACTGCCTCACGATACTTATACTGATATAATATAATTTTACCTGGTGGGGGCTACCCACTGAGCGGACCATCGTGTAGAGCTAAACAAATTTCTGCTGCGCCATAACGTACGAAATCATCTAAAATCTATGACGTGTAATAGTAACATTTTGGCGTGGATTGCAACTGGTGGGCGTTCTGCCTACACGTTTGTCGACGTGTAGAGGGCTACGTAATATTTTAACCGACTTAAATAATAAAAAAAAGGAGTAGTGATATATATTGTTAAAATCATATTTGATTACACGAAGTTCACGAAATTAGATTTTCCAGTATAAATGACAGGAACCATGCAAAGAAATTAAATTTATATTATAGAGATAAAAACTGTTACAAGATTACAATTGGAGTTCATTTCAAACGATATGTGTGCCAGCATTTTGCTTGAAATTTTACAAACTTAGATTGTCAATTTTAAGAAATTATATTTCTCGTTTCTTAAGTTAGTACACAGGCTCGGTGCTATCGTCCGACTCGCACTTTTTGTATAATCTGTTTAGGTTTTCAAGCACGTGTGCTAAATTTGGTAAATGTATGTATTTTTGTCAACAATGTTTTTAAAAATTAATTGTGTAATATTAACATGATCCTTTTTGAATTAAGTACAATCTTTTTTGAAATTAGAGAACTGTCCGAGTTTCATCAAAAACGGCTTAGTACCTAATGTTTGATAATTGACATGTTTAAGTTAATTGAATGAATGATTAGTTATTTGAATGATTTTTTTTACATTTTATTTTTACAGATTTAGATCATAGGTTCCAAGTTTAATTAAAAAATCTGAAAGTTAAATTTTTTAACACACATTTTTTAAAATGGCAGCATAATAAAGCTTTTTTTTCAGCTTCACATTGTAGACGTACATGGCAGAGTAGGGGGAACCTAGTGTAAAGACACTCTTTCAATTTTTTCGCCGAAATTTCAAGGCAACGCATGGTGAGTTGAGACCAAGGCGCAGAAATGAAATTAAATAATAATTCACTCACCCCGAGTGGGAATAGAACCTTCAACCGCCGCGTTACAGCCCCACGCTTGTGGCTTTATACCAAAGAGGACCTCATATTTATTGTTACGGATACATATTTCTTACTTCTATCCTTATTTTTAGAGTTCCGTACCTCAAAAGGTCAAGACTATTTATCTCGTGGATTAGGCTAAAATTTATATCAAATATTCAGGTCTATAATCTTTTGAAGCACAGCAAAATTAGAAGCTGAATTTAATTCAGTCAACGCAATCAAAATATACGAGTAGTAGCAAAGTACTTCTCGTGGACCTACGACTATGAAATTTGGCACAAAGTGAGAACTTACTATACAAATATAGAAAAAAGTCCGAAAAGTTAAAATTTTAAAAAACATTACAAACTTATATTTGTTGTTCATTTTCTAACAATGGAGTGCATAGGCCCGCAAACTTAAGTTTGTCAATTTTTATAAGTTTTACTTACTTCCCGTTGTATTACAATCTTAATGTTGGCACAGAAGCCTCGTTGGGCGAGTCCGAGTGGTACTTAACCAGTTTTTATTATCGGTTAATCTGATGTTACATTGTCTTCCTAGTTAAATGGATAATCCAACATAAAAAAAATATTTAATTCACACCGTTCGTACTATTAGCGTAGTTGAATATATCAAACATTTTTTTTACCTTTACAACATTAGTATAGAAATATCTTATTTATAATATTAGTATAGAGCTTCACTCTGTATCACGCATGTATTAAAGGTAGACAGAAAGAGCCTGATATTAAGAAATTCCGCTCTCCATTTTCTACTGAATTTTGGAGGCGTGTTGAATAACAGAACTCAACGCCACTCACCATCTCCACCACGTAGAAACGAAAATATGAAGTATTCCGAAGTTTTCGAAGCATTGCGTGTAAAGTAGCGGAACTCAACGCCGGGCTTTTGCCTGGGTGCCAGAGCGAAGAAATGAAAACATTAATAAATAATAATTAATTTTCTCGAGTCGGAATCAAACCCACAACCGTCGCGTTACAGTCACACCCTTGTGCCTCTGCGCCACTACGGCCTTAATAAAATAAAAATATTAATTACTAGAGGGCAAGCGCGGCTTCGCCCGCTTATTAGGAGTGAATTCTAAAAAAACCACGAAACACGTGTTCAATAAAATATTTTTAACAGTCTGAATTTAATTTTTTATAAAGATCGGTGGCAATTTAACGATTTTTCCATATAAACTTTCAACCCCTTATTTGAACCCTTAGGAGGTGAATTCTTAAAAACCATGAAACACGTGTTCAATGAAATATTTTTAAGAGTCTGAATTTCAAATTTTATAAAAATCGGTACAGATTAAAAAAAAATCCATACAAACTTTCAACCACTATTTCGTCCCTTTAGGGTTAAATAATTTTTCAAATTCCCTTCTTAGTGGATGTCCAGAATATGAAAATAATCATCTCCCCAAGTTTCACGTTTCTACCATCAGCGGTTAAGGCTCTGCGTGCGTCTTACCTCAGTCAGTCAGCACAAGTCCTTTTATATATATAGATGACAAATTCTAATATTAAATTCCATTTATTCAAGTGGGAATCAAACTAATAACTTGTCGCGTTTGTGCTCCTGCGCCCCGAGTGGCCACAACTTAATAGTGGATATTTTAACGCAACGAAAAGACCAAAACCACATTCTGATATGTTATGTTTTAGAAATTCCTTAAAAAAAATTGCAATGTTCTTTTACGTGCTATTTAACATATAACAGACGCTCATGGCATAAACTGCCACGAAATATATTATATTTAAATTTTTTCGCTCCGGTGTCGAGGTAAAGCGTGGTGTTGAGTTCCGCCACTCAACACACAATGCCCACAGAATTCCGCGAAAAGTATGGAGCCTTAACAATATACGCCCTCTGGAACTGAAAATCCATCTCCCATTTTCTGTCCACTTTTCATGACATTGTGAAATTTAACGAAAAAATCTATCTAGGGAAAAAAAATATTTTAACAAGCTTTTATTAGGTCGAGCTGTAACTACGTAAATAAAATAAAAGAATCTGAATTACACGCACTTCTGATTGTTGTATTATTATGCAACCTTGCAGTTATATGTAGATTAGATGCCAATACAATATTATGGTTCTATCGGGCTGGTCTGATGGTAGAATTGGAATATGGAACCTTGAACTGTCTACTAGGTAAGGTATGGAGTTTGTGCTTATTACATTTGTCTGATTATTGTGTTCTGTTAAAAAAAGATTGTTTTTAGTTTTTTAAACTATGAATTAATTAATAAAACGGGCCACACAAGTAGCCCTCGTTATAGTTCAGGCACGTTTTATTATAATCTTAATTATTAAAAGTTTTTATTTAAATTGGCGTGTTAGTATTAGGTCCTAAGAAATGAAATTGAGCTTTGGTGTGGGAGAAACAAAAAGTCGATTTTTTGTAATATTATATATTTATTTAATCAAAGTATTAACTATTGTTATCTATGCACTTTTGTTATCTCATAGCTAGTTCATTGATCCCTTTACCAAAAAGACCATTTGGACGGGAATCAATAAAATCTTTGACGGAGGTTTTAACTGCCCCGTCGGAGTTGATTTTTTTCCCTTGTATGAAGTTATCTAAATTTCGAAAAAACTGGTAATCTATTGGAGCAAGGTTCTGGGAGTACGGTGAATGTTTTAGACAATCCAATTGAAGCTCTTCTAATTTGATAGCCGTCTCTTGTGCAGTATGTGGTCTAACGTTGTCGTGAAGCACCAGTGGCGTAGAGCGATTGACCAGCCTCGGTTGTTTGGCAGCTAGCTTTTCCATCATGTCTTGCAATTGCTGACAAAAGACGCCTGCCGTAATCATTTAGACAGGTTTGAGAAAACTGTAATGAACGACACCGGCACTACTCCACCATACTCTTACATGTAACGATTTTGCAGGCTTGTTGTACTCAATTTCATATGTAAGGACCTAATAAATGTGTGTTAATATATGTGAAATCTTGCAAGATCCAAGTCCCACTGTCAAATTGAGGTGAAATTGAGATTGTGACTTCAGTTCTGATGACAATGATATTACATATAATCAAAAGTTGTTGTTAATCCAAAACTGCCCGCTAATCTAAATGAAATGGCTTGATTTATAAAATATAATACATCATAAAAAAGAAACCTAGAAAAATCATTTTAAAAAGTTTATTTAATTATGATCTTTAAAATCGTTAATCTTAGTGTAACTAAAAGCTTTATAGCCAATCATCGTTCACTGTATGAACATCAATAAATCTCATATGACAACACATTTCTAACTCGAATGGAATACGATCTCTTATCAATAAGCTAGAGAGTCAATATTAAATTTCTTTTAATAAGATATCGAGGTTCCTATAATAGATATAGGCGGACTAGACTTATTATTTGGTATTACTTGTCTTTTTGAATTTATTCATTTACTCAGTAGTAATTATTTTCTTAAAGAAATTCTAAACACAGCTGGACAGGTGTTACTTTATGAATTATATTATTTATTTCTAGGTTCTTTTTGTCTACTCTGCTTTATGCGGGATATGGCGTGAAGATAAAGAAGAATAGGAAAATAATGTCTTAACAGAGAATGTAATATTTCTTTACTCTGAAAAACAATATATAAACATAAAAAATGTGGATTGGCGTCTGCTTTGCAACGCGATGTTTGTGGTTCAATTTCTATCTAAGGAAATTTTCTCTAGGGAATAATAATGAGTGTGGGATACATAGAGCAGAGTAGTCAGAGGAAACCTGCGAATCAAATATTAAGACACTCCCTTCCCATTAAAATACATACTTTCCTCTCTTTCCGCCGGAAAACAGCGTAAGATAAAAAACGAGAACGAAATGAAAAAAAAGTTAATACGCTTGCATAATATTTTATTTTTCCTAGTGTGGGATAACATATTAAAAATGTCAAAAAAAATTACAACAATTCTTCAAAGTTAACTAGCTTAAACTAACTGCGGCAGTTAAATAACTACCCCCATTATCTTATAAATGTTGTAGCTAATTAAATTTAGACAAGATTCTTTAGTACTATTACTTAAGTGTTTTAACATAACGACGGTAACAGGGTCATTTTTCACTCGAAGGAGTAAAATATTTTATATATCTCTATAATTAAAAGATTATATATATATAATATATTGAGACAGGAAGACACCTCGGTTGACCTTCGAAAACACAGTATCAAAGATACTGGAGGGAAGTCACGTAAAAAGGCATGAGGACCCCCCGGAGGGCATGTATGAAGAGGTTGATGACAGTGGACGAGGCGAAAGAGGTATGTAGAGACCGTAGCGTTTGGCGCTCCGTTTTCTCTGACTACCCCTCTATATAAAGGGGGATAAATATTGTTGCCAGCTCTTACCAGAAGTCACTCGGGGTAATTGTTTCTTAGTTCTGGTAACAAGACAAAAGCGCAGCGTTATATTCTGCAACTCAATATGCATTGTCTCGAAAATTGGACAGTGCGTGGGTGGTGCAGTACCTTATGGGCCTAAAGCTATTTCGTATCGTATATAACGAAATATGAAATCTAACAAAAATGACTTAGTTTCATAAATAAAATCAATAACTTTTTAAATTATAATATATAAAACATATTAGCATTGTCAACCGTCAACCGGTGCAATAATTTTTTCATGGAAAGTACCCACTAGAGTCTAGTAAGCACTTTTCAAAATTGATTGCCTTAAAATATATTAATCCCACTAACGTAATTTAATGAGCAGTTCTTACACATAACTGCCACTGAGCTCAAAGGGTAAATATTAATCTATTTCGCTGTATACTAACATTAATTTCGTTAACTAATAAATAAAACGTATCTTTATGATATGAGATAACTTTTATTATATTAACGTGAGCGTAAACCGCTAATTTACTAATAAGCTCACAAAAATGCTATTTTATTAGTCTTGTTTTTCGTGAAACATAATATAGAAGATTTTGAGAGTATGAATGTAGCCGCTTCAATTCCCAAGTGGTGGAAGGAAATATTTGCCAGATAGCAATTCATTCGAAAAATTTTTTTTAAATAATTAATTATATTATTTAATAATCTAATTAAATCTTTGAAAAGGCAGTTACTGATCCATTTATTTTTTTCTGATAGTAAAATTGACTTCATTACAGTTTTGACTGGTCATGATCATTGTGGATTCAAATCGTCGCTAATGCGCTTTGCTAATAGATTCCTTAAGTCAAAGACACTGCTCCCAGCTCCTCTAAGCGCGATGGGGTGCCAATGAGGGAATCAATGGAATGTGGAATAGTATCTTCTCTTGTCTCGATATCAATACACATAATATTCTCTTTTGATTAACTTTATATCAAATGAAAGAAAATATTATTGAAAGTAACAAAATATTCTAAAGGCTTTTTTGTTTTTGTTAGAATGCTTACCTAAATAACAAATGTACGTAATATATTATGGAACATTCTTTTAATATTTATTTACTCCGTATATGCTGAATATATGTACGATGATGTATGGCATATTGAGTCAATAATAATATTATGTGTATTCAGTCCATTTAGATAGTAATGGGATTTGAATCCTCGTCCTTACAACTTGGTGGTAAATCAGTTCGTTCTTCATTTTAAAACTCACCGAATGAAGAAATAAAACTTCTGAAGAAGAAAAAATATAATAAGTACTCCTTTGTGTGAACAACAAAACGTAAAAAGTCACTTTATTCCGTTACTGTAGAAATTTCTCCAAGAAAGAAAATCCTCTCTTTGTGCTCCCCTGTACTGCCAAAGGAACCTATGTTATGTCGGTGTCGTCCACCAGTCATTCAGTAACGGAAGAGTTTTAAATATATTTTTTTAGCTTCATGCTTTATACCGCTCATAATAGGGAAGGCAGAGGGAACCTGAGATCCTAGTGTTAAAACACTCCATTCCCATGAAGATACTTGTTTTCCTCTTTACGCTAAATATTGGACGCATTTCATGTTGAGTATTCATAATTTTTTATATTTTAAATATACGCACTCGAATGATAAACAATTACCTAAATTCGCGTATTGTTAAAAATGTTAAGAAAAAACAATACAAAAATAATAGGCTAGTAAAATGTTACAACTTAATAAATACTTCACTCAAATAAAAAAAAATGCACAAAAATAATGCTATACTGGCAACATATAAAATGTATAAACGTTAGGGCCTATGACACGATAATTTACTATAATAGTTTACTTATCTTTCTCTTAACGCGATATTCCACATCAAGCAGGATAAGCAGCAGTAAACAGGATAGTCAACCTTAGATATTGACTATCCTGTTTACTGCTGCTAATCCGTATTATAGTACTTAAGACACTCCGTTCTCCACATTTCGCTGAATGCTCACGCGGTGTTACTCAAGGTCGCAATTTAACATTTTACCAAATTGATTAAATAAAAATTAATACATGGCTGTATATAACTAACTAAACCCGTATATATAAAAGCTCTCACGTCTGAGATCGGTCTTGATCGTCGTTTTCATCAATAGATATACAACTTATGAATGAAAACGGCACCTCAAGATCGATATCAGACTTAAAAACGTGAAGCTAAAATAAATTTTAAAAAAGTCCCGAAAATTAGGACGTTGGGAAGATATGCCTTAACACTAAGTTCCCTATGCATACATTTCTATACGCGCGATACATGGTTAAACTATAAAAAAATAATGAAACAAGTAAATCCTGTAACGGGAGCTAGTGTAACAATTCAACAAGTTAGGCGGCGCCCCGGCTTTAGGCGGCGCCTATAAAAGCCCGATGCGATGCCAGTGAGGAACGCGAGCGTGAGGGCATGCCACGCTGACACCACACGACGCTACAACTTCGATAGTCAGTCACGTAAGTTTTCTTTTCATTTTTAGTTTTAAATAAGAAATAAGCATTTGAAATTATTAACTAAAAATATAATAAGCTTTTCGTCTTTTGATGTAATTTATAAATTGATTGAAAATTCAATTTTTATATTTAATTTAAACGGTGATTGTTACTCGCGTAAGTTTTACCTGTTTCAGTTTAAGCCAGTACTTAATATTTTTATTAAAAAAAAGTACCTGGTAACTATGATTTATTATTGGCATTATTTCGATATATAAACTTTTTAATCTTTTTTTGTTTTTATTTAACTTTAAAATTAATAAATTGGATTCTTACTTTAAAACTTGCAAAGATTTTTGATAATTTGTTGTTTTATACATGAACATTATACCTGAGCCATAATAATACATAATACATAATTCATAAATTACTGTAAACTTCAGTTTTTAGTTACTTACGCAAGTTTTCTATTATTTTTAAATACTAGAAGCTTTGGAAATAATTAAATAAATATATATTAAACTGTTCGTGATTTGGAAATAATCTTGAAATTTAAATAATTGATTGAAAATTTAAATATTAAATTGAAAAGGTAAAAAAATATTGTTATTTGTTAAACTTTGATTGTTACTCACGTAAGTTGTTCCTATTTTTAGTTTTAATATGGTACTTAATATATATTTAGAAAAATAAGATTTTAAAATCAGTTAATAAATACAAATATATTGCGCTTTTTATGTTTTGAAATGACTATGCAATTTAGAAATTGAATGAAATTTGGAGTTTTAATATAAAAGTTGCAAGGAATTTCGATAATATGTTATATTTTTTTAATATGTTATATATTTTTTTATATGATATTAAAAGATCATTTTTAAATAACTATACCTCATACCACTTCACTGTTTAGTCACTCATTAAAGCTTTCTATAAATTTTAAGTTTTATTTACTGAAAACAACTTTGGAAATTATAAAATACATATTAAAAGATTTTCTTCTTTTTATTTAAATTAATAAATCGGATGTTAGTTTGGATTTTCAGTTTAAAAATTGTTAAGATTTTTGGTAATTTGTAACATTACTTAATAATATAATGTAATACATTATATTATGTTTTAATTATTGCAAGCTCTACAACATTAATGTTTACATAGCGTTAAATTATTAATTTAACTTAAACTTACAATAGTTTATTACTTTTACTTTTTACTAAACTTATAATTATTACACAAAAAGCTTAAATATTTTATATAAAACTTAAATGAATGTATATTCTTTTAATTTGTAACTAATTCTTAATTTCGCGAAGTGGAGAGCTGAGTGCCTTTACACTAGGCTCCCTTTGCCTACTCTGATGCATACGGAGATTCTTAATTAAAAACATTCATAACCAATATTTATACGTAAATAATACTACTATTAAGCTTGTGAAAAGTTATAATTTTGAATGAATTAAATATTCTGATTTTCGCTAAAAATTTAAAATGAAATTAGTGAAAAATGTAAATATAAGTCATCAACTTAACTAACTTAATAAAAATTATAAAAATGATTTAATCGAATGTATTACGTATATCAAAATATTTTTTGTAGATAATTTATTATATTATATTATGTATTAAGTACTTTTGTTTTTGTTGAAAAGGGTTAGTATTTTTTTGTATGTATATTAAATTCTACTTTAATTTTTTTTTTCTTATAGGAAACTGATTTACGAAATAGATTTTTTTAACGTCACACTGTATTCCGCATATATTAGTGTAGACACAAGCCGTTTTCGTTCTCCACTTTTCACGACTCTTCACCACTCTCCACTTTCAAGTGTCAAAAACGTAAATATTACGTGATAAACGGAAAAGATTAAAGTCGCATTTTATCACTTATTCGAAGAGTAATATTCAACCATAATAATCCTACTACATAATAGAATATTTACTAATGGTTTTTAATATGAAAATGTATGAAAGTGAACAATTATTTCACGAGAAATACAAAAAGAATTTCCTTTCAGAAAAATCACCCGTTGTTTCTTATTTTATATCAACGTAAATGAATTACGAACTAAAGATAACTTTCGTCATACTGCCCATACTGAACTTTATATAATGATTGAAGATGAAAGAAATTGATTTCTTCAATCAGATAAATAATTATTAAAGAAATTTTTGAATATTATTAATCAATTTACGTAAAAAATTATATGAAAATAGTTTTAAAAGGACACCCGTTGAGCTTTTACTCGAATCAATGGTACATCAAAAATATCTTTAAATACAAAAAAAGGTAATATTTTTTTAAACAAACTTTAACGGAAAGGTTAAAAAATAGTTATTCTTTAAGAAAAGTTCCCGTTGAATTTCTCAACTTTTACTCCTATCAACGGAAACTGCCTTATGAACTAGGAATAGCTTCCGTCGCACTGACAATACTGACCTTTCCTTTTCAACATAAAATGTTATTTAATAATTGAAGCGCATTTTAAAGGTCTTGAATAAATATTATTTTGAATAAATTTCAATATATTTTACGTCAAAATATGTAACAGACGGTACAACGGAATGTTATTTAAAAGGAATGATTAATAGATAAGATAGCGTTATTGTGTACAGAACAAAAAGTAAACAATATTTGCAAAGCGATTTTATCTTCTATTTACGAAATCAACGTCTTTTTGGATAGGTACTATTTAAATTTCAACAGTTTTAAGAAAATCAATATATTTGAGGCCGTGGTGGCGCATCGGCACAAGCGTGTGACTTTAAACGTGACGGTCGTGGGTACGATTCTCGGGAGAGTGAAATATTTAATATTTTGATGTCCTGGCAATACTTTGAGAGGAAAATAAAAATAAACGGACGTGTCTTAATGGGAACGGAGTGTCTTAACATTAGGATCTCAGTTACCCTCGGCATATCCTGCCATTATTACAACACAACTGTGTGGAAAAGAGCGTGAAGCTTTAAAAATATATATTAATTTTGTTTTAGCGACTCACTGTAACAGGGAGCCTAGTATAATAACAGTCCGATACCTAAGCACCGTCGCATTAAGCGCTATTCAACACGCAAAGTCTTGAGACATACCAGATTGACGAAATGAAAATGATTTGTTCCCTCTAGTGGGATTAGAAATCCACAACCGTCACGTTTATAGTCAAATGCCAGGCTAAGCGGAAATTATATCAAACATAGTTTTGAGATACTATGATGTATGTCGAAATGCTCCACAAGAAGCTAACTCAATTATAAGTTTCAAGTATTTTTCCAAATATAAAAGGAAATATAAACAATTATTATAACAATTAATATAAAAAGGCGGCCTTATGGCAAAAGTTGCCGTCTCTTCCAGACTACCTGTAGGGCGAAATAAAGCGATTATACAATCGCGAATTTGATAAACGAATACAATAAAGTTGAAGAATTTATTTGTATACTATAAGAGACGCACTAGTCATTTCTTAATTGACAATTTAAAAAAAATTAGGTGATAAAACAACTTTTTAACTTACCCAATACGCTAATAATATAATAATTATATTATGTTTGCAGATGAGAATTTTTTTTACAACTTATCCATATTTTAAAGAACAAAACGACCGTATTTAAACTGAAAGCTTGTAAAGAAGCTTCCCAATTAGCCAACAGAGTACAACATTATGCGACTTCAGTGATTAAGAAGGAGTGACTGGGCCATATTTTTTGTAAAAAAGTTATCAAAACACCGGCCCAATTGTATCAAGACACCATTGAGAAGATAGTTAAGCATTATTACTGAACATGGTGTATTTACGGAAATACGCCATGTTCAGTAATATTGATTCTTTCATCAAGACTCGACGCCGGGTCATAAAGCTCAGTCCACCCAAACTTGGTTAGAAACGATCGTTCCGGACTTCATCAGAACTGAAGACTGACTGTCATCTAGTCCTGATCTCAATCCACTGAATTCTCATCATCTCATCACTGATTTATTGATAACTGGCCTCAATGTTTAAAGGACTAACAATTAAGCCTACAATCGTCGCGTGGCCGCTTAATCCCTACTCGGGGCAACTGTCTTATTTAAATGATTTGCATTTTTCAATATTAAAGGAAATACGGAGAACAGAATGTCTCGACTCTAAGATATTTCTACAACATGAATTGAGCTGAAATAAAAAGTTTATAATAATATAATTTCATTGTCATCTATTTATAATTTATCTAGTGACTCTCTAATGAGGGTATCGTGGTGCAAAGGGACAGCGAGTGACGACGGCGAGTGGGTTCAATTCCCGTACAGGGCAATTAAATATTTTAATTTCCCCATCCCAGCAAGACTACCTACCACTTAACACATAATGTTCAAATCGGGGCAGAAAGCGGAAAAACGACTGTCTTGACACTATGCTTCCCTCTGACTACCTTGCCTGACCTGGTCTGACCTGACCTGGTATACCTATGCGGGAAACCTCTATAGCTTTAGATTATAAATTAGATAACACACTTCAAGTAACACAAGATCTCGATTATCTACTTCAGAACAAAGTTTCACGCAAAGAGAACGCGCGTCGTGTGTTTAAAATATTTGACTTTTAAATGAACATCTCCTTAATTACTTTGATAATTACAATTCGTACATACGTATGTATCTACTAAATGTATATGACAATAAAAAACTTTTTTTTGAGTTTTAGTGATTTTACAGGTTTTTGTAATGTAAAAAATATACGTGTACTTTAGTGTATTGCAAGCGTGACGTTTTTCGTGATGATCTCCTTGCGGGAGCTATATTGAAATTATTTTAGTTACTCCATTCTGATAAAAGAGACCTCAGTGTTGAGTGCCACCTTTCAACAGATAATGTCTGGATTTCGGATTAGACGTGGAGAAGGTTATTTGCCTACGTTGCTCTTTGGAAAAAACGTGTAAAAACAACAGTTAAAATTGTAATAAAATTGTATGGTTTGTCAAATAGCTCTCATGTCCTGCATCACAATTTCGCTTTATTTGGAGAACGAGGAAAATAAAAAATATTAATATTTAATTTCCTCGAACGGAAATCGAACCCACAACCTGTCGCGTTTACGGTCGCACGCTGGTGCCGACTGGCCTCACGATATATTCTAAATATTCCACGAAACCGAGAGAAGATAGACGCGAGCAAAACCTAGTTCAATACATTTCAACGAATACATGAGTATTTTAATTGAGTTGGCAGCAAAGTTTTCTATTGTACATATCTCTTAATGAGCACCATTTAAAACAAAATGCTTCATATAATACTGTATTAAATTATATATGTAAAATATCGCAGTATGTTCCGTATAGAGAATTTGAAATTTCGTTACGATTTAAATGCTTTGTCTTCGTTTCGTATTTTGTGAAAGTTGTGCGTATGAAATTTTGACATTGTTCTGTTTTATGATATATTAGAAAGTTATTTGGATGTTCTCTCAGGCAATAAAAGATTTTTTTTTGCGTCAAGTTGTATTCTGTACATAGCAGAGTAGGCAAATGGAAACTAGGGATCTACTATTAAGACACTCCGTTCCCATTAAGACTTTTCCATTGCCCACTTTTCGCGGAATCCACGATTCATTACGTGTTGAGTGGCGGAACGCAACGCCGCGCTTTGCCTCGTTTTTTAGAGCGGAGGGAAATTAACATATTAAATATCTCATTCCCACAAATGGGAATCGGAACTACGACAGTTGCGCTTATACTCACACGCTTGCGTCGCTGCGCCACGACGGCAGTTATAAAAGAAATATTTCAAGTAATATAATAGTAATGAAGTAGAGAGTGGCGAATCGTTCGTTCTGGTGCCTTTGCGTGCTTACCTAGATAGATAACAAATAACTTAATATTTTTACATTAAATACGACAACTCGAAAAAGTAAGCAAAGTCAGGTGAAATAAAATCATACTTAATAAAGTGTATAAAAGTGTAAATAACCATACTAAAATTACCAAATATTTTTGATTAAACACACCTAAATGATAATAATAATATATAATATTAAAAAAAGAAACGGGGGAAAACGCGAGTTGGCCGCTAGTACGTATATGTATTTTATATTATTCATATTTTACAAAAGGTTTTCAATTTTTGAACGCTCGAGGACATCGGATATGAAAATTTAATTTGTTAATTTCTGTCAAAGAAGTCTCATTGTAACTTTCACGTGACACGCTCCTTAATTGCTTTCGCTTTATTTTAACTTAAAATGTAGTATATTTATATAAATGGATTAAATATTTACTCATATCATAGTTTAACGGCGAGAAAGTGTATACTGTGTAGAGTCTTGTAGTGGCGCAGGGGCATAAGCGTCTGACTGAGAAAACGCGACCGGTTGTGGGTTCAAATCCCACTCCAAGAAATGAAATATTCAATATTTTGCCGTTGAGTCCCGCCATTCAACAGGCAATGCCTGCAGTGTCTTAACACTAGGTTTCCATATTGACTCTGCCTACCCTGATATGTGTACACATAGCGTAGACACAGCGTAAAGTTAAAAAAAGTGTTCATGTAGTTTCAATATGCAAATAGTTGAAAGATGGTTGAGGGTCGTGCTCAGAGGAATTTAAAACATTTCACCTTTTTAATTTACCATAGGCACTCTATCCTATAATTTATCTTAATTAAAAAAAGAATATTAATTTAAAATTATGTTTTAATACATATTTTCTAGGGAAATATTTGTCGTTAACAGTATTAACGCTTAACATAATGTTAAGTTTATTGGCTTAAAGTGAAACTTAAGCCAATATATTTTGGAACTTAGTGTTAAAAAATTTGGTTATCTTTATCATGCCCAACTCTCAAAAGATTATATGTTGAATAGATTAATTTCATGACTTCGACGATGAATTTATCTTGTGACCAGAGCCACAAAATAAAAATATAATAATTCCTCCTTGTGAGAATCGATCCCACGATGGCCTTGAACTAAGCTTATATACAAACATAAAAACAATAAAAAACTCGTAATGAATCTACAATTCCATTGAACTTATGGCCATACAATATATGGTAGCTTCACCACTTCTGAAAATTTAACTTGGTGTACTTGGTTATGTCAATATGCGATATGGACTGTTCAATTAGAACTAATGAAAATTGTATTACTAATTCGAAGAACTTTGCTAAAAGGGCGAGTAATTTTCATGGGTCATGCTGAGGACGATGGTAGGGGCTTTAAGTCTTATGCGGAAGAATATATATAGTTTAGTAAAAGCAACAGTCGTGGGTTCGATGCCCGCTCAGGGATGGATTTTTTTCTATTTTCTTGTTCTAGTAACAAGAATAAGCGAGCGTTGAGTTTCACCCCTTAATGCGCAATACCTTAAAGATTGAGCGGTGCATGAAGAACCGAGTCTTATCTTTCCTGCCGTGAAGCTAAAAAACATTTTGGAAGTATACAAAATACACTAAGAAACGCATAAACATTTACACGTAGAGGGACTAAAAACTGCGCCTCGCTGTTCGCTGTTCAAACGCTGTAGGCAATATATAAATCGTTATCGAGCTACGTCGAAATACTTATATGCTTTTTTACAGTTTCATTTTATTGTTACCATATAATTATAAAAAACGCAGCTTTAAATTTTTATGCCAAATATATATTTTTTTGTAAATTTACTAAAAAGGCCGTCGCGACTCGTGGTCAGCAATGTGCGGGTTACAGCGTGAAGCTAGAAAAAAAGCAAAACTCTTAGATTTGTCCTCTAGCTTTTCTTCTATTTACCATGAAAAAACAAAAAATCAAACGATGATCCAATTTTTTAAATAGAGAAACCTACTGGATTTTTTAAAATCTTATACATACAGTTAATATACTATACAGTTTATAACCCTCTACATTTATACAAACTACACAGACTACCACTGATCGTATAGATATTTAATTAATTTAAATGCATTTACTTATTGTTGGTCAAGTTTAACTAGAGCATCCGTGTTAAGTCATCCGTTTACATAAACTAGTATGAATATAAATGAAATGAAAATAATATTAGTTTTGTAGAGCATGTTGCATTTAAATAATGAAAAATGTTTTATTTTACGATTCATAATTGAATGTAGTAATTTCTGTTTAAGCTGAAGAATGTTGTTAAGTGTTAATATAATTTGAGGGCGTCGAGGCGACTCAGCGACTAAATGCAAGCGCGGCGGTTATAGGTTTGATTAGGAAACATCATAAGTCATAAGTAAATAGTTTAGTGGATTAATTTTATACTTTACCATTATAGCTTAAATTTATTAATTTGGGGGTAAACATTTTAATTCCATAAGAAAATTAAAATTTTGGTAACTTGGATGAATTAGATTCGTAATAATACAAATTTGAAGTATAAAATTGAGGCTTAAAACGGCGACCGCAGTGGGATTTGCACCCGCATCTCTTGGAAACTGTCCGAGAGCTTTGACCATCATCCATACGTTTTCATCAAGCTACATAGAAGTTCGCGTCGCCTTTTCCACTTAGTTACATAATAACAAGTCGACTTAATAAAAGCGTGTTAAATATTGATTATTAAATATTCCATAGTCTATACTAATATAATAAAGCGAAAGGGTTTGTTTGTTTGTTTAAACGCTAAGGTCTCTGGATCTACTGGTCCGATTTACTTTCATTTTGTTTTATATGAAAGCTGCATTCTTCAGAAGTGCTATAGGCTATATGACATTACGGTGTAAGTCTTAATTAGCCGTAAATAATGAAATAACAATAATAAACTTTAAGCACGTGCGCTGCACATATAACTTATTATATGTCAGTACGTTGTATGACAAATATATTCAATTTTATTAGATCTAAAATAATCTCCGCGACGCCATATATCTATCTCTTATAAATAAGTGACAATAACGCATTTTGAGACAAAAAATATTTGAAAATTGTAAGGTGATATTTCATCGATTTTTATTTCACCTAAGAAACTTATGACCGAAACTTATTTTCCATGATCAAGGATTTTTTATGTAGATTAACATCGGCTTTTATAACATGTCATTTAGACGTATACTTTCGCGATTTTTAAAAAAAAATAAAATAACTTAATGTTCAATTTCACAAACCGCAAGACTAGGTTCGACTCGGGCAGGGGGCGCTTTTGCCGCCGATGACAGGAAAAAAAATCTCAAAATTATGAAAACAACCGATGACAGGAAAAAAAATCTCAAAATTATGAAAACAAGTTGTTTATGATTGATTGTATCAATTTGTTAGAAAATGCAGCATAATAAAATTGTTATAGCTATGTGGGCGAAGCCGCGAGTGGGCCGCTAATATATCATATGTGTATTATGTATATTAAATAGATCTTATACACTTAATATTAGACAGAAATGCCATTGTCTTTGGTACCGCTACTCAAAACACAATATATTTGTTAAAAGGCTTCCATTGAATTCTCTTTGAAAGTTAAATATTTAGGAGTTCGTCAATCCTCTCCATGTGAATATAAAAATTATTACAAGATGTAAATTACATTTTGCCATAAACATAAGTATAATAAAATTATCTTAAAAGCTTAGTAGCTAAAGCTAAAGGAATTCTAAAACCGTAACGGAAATGTAGTCTAAGAGCCCAGAAACCTTATCGTTACATTAATTTTGAGTGGATTGTTTAAGTATATTTGTATTTCATTGATGATTATAAATAGTTATGAAGCACTTGTTATAAGTGAGATTGGAGCTGATATAATTGTAGGCATTGTAGGCATAGGCGTCTGACTGTTAATGTGATAGTCGTGGGTTCGATAATAATTATATGATAGTGATAATCATTATTTATTCATTATTTCGTTTCTCTGCTCCGGTAGACAAAGGGCGGCGTTAAATTTCGTCACTCAACAAACAATGTCCTACAAATTGGACCGAACGAAAAGCGAAGTATCGTAGCTTTAAGCTCCAGAAAGCCTAGACACTCCATTTTGCATTTTCCGTTCAGTTGAAATTAAAATATTTTTTATTCATATTTTTAAGCTGGACGCCATCTTGGCTTGGTTTATTATACTGTAAACGAGATGATGGCAAGGTCCATGACTTAATCATCCCAATTAATTAAATCCCCGCGGCGACAAAAAAAATCATTCCAAGCTCAATGTCTCTAGTTTAGACGAATAAATAATGAAAAACTGAGTATTTTGATCTATCCGGCAATCTGGGATGAAGAGTAAAACTAAAAAGACTACATACTACATAACAAATTTTTACATATACTGGAAACTAACGCTGCATTGCTCTCTTAAACTTTTTTTTATATATTCTTCAAAATATATATAATACTTTGTCTATAACAAGGGATTATATATATTTTTAATAAAGATATTTTTAAAATCTTTAAAAACATGTAAACGTGATAACATCAACATTTTTAAAGTATTATTAGGAAAGAAAAATTTAGAAAACGTATAAAAATTTGAACGTAGCAGGACTCGAACCCGCGCCTCCTGGCGCCGAGTCCCGTAGTCCGTGCCTTCCCAATTAAAGTTACGTTCACATTTATATATTAATATTATGATAATAAAAGAAAAAATATTAATTATATTAAATATTGAAAAAAAACTTATTTATGAAAATGTTAAAACGTTAATTAGAATTAGAACAAAAGGTGCGGCGATTGAAAATATCTTGATTTAATAAACAATGAAAAGGCTTTATTAGGTTAATGTCAATAGATAGCCAGTGGGAGAAACCTATAATGAACTGAAATCTCATTTAATATAATAAACATTATTTATATTTTTTGCCGTGTGATCCCGGCCTAGAATAGGATCATCCTGGTACTGGTCACCACCAGCTCTTTTACGACACCTCGTAGGAGACGACTAAAGTACGTGTGGTAGAGTCACGTCGCCAGCAATGGCAACACGCATGGGCAGACTCGACCGGATCATTACCACCCCCGGCGTTTAAAACCGGCGTTAAGTAGTGGCTTTATGCCACTGCGTTTCGCATCAGGTAATGCCGGGCTCCGGCGCCCAGCTCACCTTACAGGCAGGCAACGCACCTGTAGCTCCTCTGGTGTTACACGGGGTCGTAGGCGGCGGTGATCACTTAGCATCAGGTGTCCCGCACGCTCGTTTGCCTTGTCCTTTTCCATAAAAAAAAATATTTAGTGCAAAAAATGTTTTTCAAAAAAATATATTTAAAAAAAAAGACAATAGGGATATTGATAAGACGCCGAATTTTCCAAACATTGCGTGTCGAGAAGCGGAATTCAACGCCGCGTTTTATATTGTTACCAGAACGAGAGAATTTACTTAATTTATTCCCCTGAGTGAGAATCGAGTTTCACGCTGTATCCCTAGCGGGATAGTCGGAGACAACAGAGCGCCGAACGCTACGGTCTCTGCATACCTCTTTCACCTCGTCCATTGTCATCGACCTCATCATACATGCTGGAGGGTTTCCTCTAGTAGGAACCCAACCCACAACCTGTCTCATTTATATTTCTCACAGCACAAGTACAGCTGGCGCTCGTGCCCCTACACCACGGTTGGCCTCATCTATCCTTAAAAATAATATAGGCGCAACATGTTAAAACATATTCACCACACAACGGCCCTCTCGTAAACTAACAGACAACTCTCTTACATATTACCCAGCATGGTAAAGCTTTCAAATGAAAGCCACGCTTCATTTTGCAAAGCTTTATAAAGATATCAAACAATGAATAGTCGACAAAAGAGTTTTAATTACAATTTCACTGATAATAATGAGAAGATATTATACTCGTAGGTATTGTAGTACTTTGTAGTATCGCGTCGTTGTGGTTTGTGATTGATTAGTATTAGTGGGTTTGTGGGGGGGGTTGTGGGTTTGCAATATTGGATTTTTTTTTCTTTGAAATTCTGTGCTGTATCCCGCATAGAGCAGGGTAAGCGAAGGGGAACCTAGTGTCAAGACGCTCCTTATTTTTCGCTCAATTATCGAGATATTGCGCGGTAGGAAGTTAGTGAACGCAGTGTTTTGTTTTGTCACCAGAGCGATATAATGAAAATAATTTTATCCCGCACACAGCAGGGTAAACAGAGGGAACCTAGTGTTAAGACACTCCGTTCCTCACTTTCTGCCGAATTCTGGAGGCATTGCGTGTTGAGTGCCAGAACTCAACGCCGCGCTTTGCCTCAACACCAGAGCGATTTAATGGAAATATAAATTTAAGTAAAAAAATCATCTCCGCGAGTGGGGAATGAACCCACAACCAGTCGGTTTTATAGTCACACTTTGTGCCGCGGCGCCACGACTAAATTGATGTGCAATAATAACTTAACTATAAGCACAAAGCTTAGCTTCAAGAACTACAAACATTTTCCATTTCAATATTTAATGTTGTTATTACTAACATAGAATTCGTTAATTAAATTCTGATAAACAAATAAATAAACATTTGGATTACAAAACTTATGAATAGATCCATCCAGTTACTAAAACAAGAAACTTGCATTTATATTACGTGGCACAAACAAGCGTTTTTATGTGATCGTGATGATTGTGGGTTCGATTCCCACTTAGGAGAGGGAATTCTAGTTCATTTCCACCCACTGATAAGGCAGGCTGGGTGGCGTTGAGTTCTGCCAATCAACACGTAAAGTCTCGAATTGTATGTATAATATGTAAGGTAGAGGAAAATGAAGCTTCTTGACATTAATCTCGCTCTCCTTATCACGTAAACTGCAGGATAAAGCTTAAAGAATACTTTTTTTAGCTTCCGCTGTATCCTGCACATTACACAATTGCTCAGGGTAGGCAAAGGAAACCTAATATTAAGATACTTCCTTCCTCGGTTTCCGAAGAATTGTTGAAGCATTGTGTGTTGAATGGTGGAACTCAACGCAATGCTTTGCCTTGTTACTGAAAATATTAATAAATAATAATTCATTCCCCCGAGTGGAGATGGAACCCACAAATGTCGCGTTTACAGTCACACGCTCGTGCCACTACGCCACGACGGCTCCTCCTTTGTTTGATTACATAAACAAACAGATTTATTGGTTTCCAATTTTTTTCCCCATTTTACTAAAACAATATACACAAATTATAGCAAAACATAAGCTCTTATATCAAAACTTTGAAACCGCTAACTAAAATGCTAATAGAGTCATTAAGAGTCACAAAAACTATATATATTATTGCTCTCATTTATAATATCCTTTGCCTTTTAAACTTTTGATATCGTATTTAACTTATCTATCTTGAGGCTGTTATGACACGGTCGAACGATAGCGGGTTCGATTTCACTTGAAAGGATAATATTATATTTTATTTATTTTTATTTTCCCACTCTGGTTTAATGTGCATTGTCTCGAAAAAGTCTTAAGTTTTTCTTTGCTCACTCTGGTAGATGCGGGATATAATATTTTTTTAATAATTATGTGAATGAGAATTAAAAGTTGATTTGTAGTATGAATGTTATAATCAGGAATATCTCATATCCAGAACCAAAAAACATCGGACAAACGCGAGTGGGGCTTGCCCACCGATGGTTCCGTACAAAAATTGAAAGTCTCAAGCCTTTTCTGAAATTCAAGCTTAGCTTAGTCAGAGCCCTTTCATCTGATACCTCACTTGAACTCACGGCCTTAATACCAAATGTTTCCCCCATTTTAAGGCTATTATTTTTAGAATTTAACCAAAAATGTATAGTTTTAAGATTTTTCTGAAGTAGTATTACCTGTAGATGCTAACTGCTAATTTTCATAATTCTAGTTCAATCGTAAGTATCCTATTAATTTAGATTTTTTGATAAAACTGAAACATGCGTTTTTGCGATATAAACAGCCATATCTTTCTTTTGAGTAAATGTTGAAATACAATTTTTTCAGGAAAACATGGGGCCGTAGATCTGAATGATCTGAGTGAATTGCAACTTGATATCACCAAGAGTTCGTGAGATAAGTCCTCTTGACAGTCAGACAGACGGACAACAAAATGATCTTAAAAGGGTTTCTTTTTTCCTTAAAAGGTACAGAACCCTAAAAATCGCTTAAAATTCATACTAAAACAATGTTATTTTAAAAACCGTAGAATAATAGTGCAAATTTTGTACTTCTACAAAAGCTTGCTTACTAAACGTTTTGAAACAATGAATATGAATATTTAGATTTTTTGTGAGCTCACATTACTTTGTTGTGCTTTTTTAAAATAAAGGTTAAAAATTTTATTTTGCAACGTTTATCGTCAAATAAACACTGTAGAGTAGCGCAGCTACAAAAGTTCATCTATCACTGTCGCAATGGTAGTAACTTCATTTCCCAGCCGAAGGATTGAATGTTTATTAATTTTATTTCTTTTTCTTAGTGACAATATTAAAAATTTAATATCTTCGAGTGGAAATCGAACCCACAACTGTCGCGTTTACAGTCACACCATGGCATCACGGAAATAATGTATATACTAACATTTTAAGTTATTTATCAAACTCATTACCTCAACAAAGCCAAGAATGTCAGGAATGCAGACTAACCACTGAGCCATACTTAACTACTTGTTGCTAACAATAAATCACCACACGTACCTAGTACGGGTAAATAATATTCGTTCATTATTTCAGCTTGTTCAGTAACTACTGCCGTAGTTACGCTTGAACTTTGAAATACCGTAGTTACCATTATGTTGTATTGTAGTAATGAGGTAATAGTTATTTCTATGGGTTACTCAATTCTGTGTGTAGTTTGTATTTGATTGTAATAATAGTGGTTATGCCCACACATAGCCAGGAGAGGGAACCTGGGAACCTAGCGTTTAGATGCTACTTCTGTTCCCTACTTTCTACCAAATTCTTGAGGCTTAATGGCTCAATTATGCCACGATAAAATCATATAATATAAATGTTTGATATAGATCACTGAATAGTGATGTTAACTGTTAACAATGTTATTTTTTTTAGCCTTACTCTGTATCCCGCACACAATAAATAGCACTTCAATATAAATAAATCAAGCGGGCGAAGCCGCGTGGGTATGCCAGTACTATTTAGTACTGGCATACCCACGCGGCTTCGCCCGTGTGTTCTGTTATTTTTTATCGTCTTTATACGATTTTTTTTTATTTTTACTTTTTTTGCAACATTGTACATTAAATAAATTCATATTTTATTTTAAAAAAAAGTTTTTCTTTTGTTTTAAGCAAATATTCTTCAACATTATAGTATTTTTAACATAAACTTCTGTCGAGTGCAATCGAACTCACGACCGTCGTACTTAAGTCTTTACAATTTCTTTTTAAATATTGAAATAGCAAAATATATCGAAAATTTGTTAATCTTTCTTTACATAGAAAATAACTTTTCGTTTCCCAAGATAGCACAATAATGTTACAAATTGACGTGTATGAAAATGTATTGCTTAAAAGGTTATATTTTGACCTTATGTTTATGTTTGACCTAACAAATAATAATGAGGACGTCCTCCTTCTTCTCTGGTAACATAACAAAATACGGCGATGAGTTACGCCACTCAACACGCAATGTCTCGAAAATTAGGTGGTCCGTGAGGAACAGAGTGTCTAATCACTAGACTTCTCTTGCTTAGCCTGATATGCGGGAAAAAGCGTGAAGCCATATTTTAATCGCGCGTTAATTGGGGGAATGATCAGATGACGTGCATTATCAAAAAAGTCATTATAAGGAATCCCTTTCAAGAAATACGTATGGTTTTGCAAGGACTTCATAATAAAATTGTTACTATATATATTGGCACCCTCCAAATGAAAATGATTTATCGGCTTATTAATATTTTAATGCAGTTTTAACATATGAATAAAAATCAATTATGTATATATCAACAACTACTGCACTGATCCTAGATAGTAATGATAAAAGTTAGATAATTTAAACAACGACAATGTAGCCCAAGGTATTAATACTTACGTATTAGAAATTGCTACAAATGCGCAACGCAACGCAATTCGTAAAGCCGTCGTGGCGCAGCGGCACGAAATCTGGCTGAAACACGACAGCTGTGAGTTCTATTCTCATAATAAGGAATGAATCGTTTTTATTTCCTCATTCTGGCAATAAACAATAAGGGACATTAAGTTCCCTATGCTTACCCTGTTCTATGCTAGATTTAGTGTGAAGCGAAACACAGCTCAGTTTATTAAATAAATAAGTAGTAACGGCGGGCAATGCCATAGATTACTACAAAAATACCGATCCATATTTTGATGATTTTTATTATTGCGGCTTGTTTCAAATGTGAAATAATTATAATACGTGTTTAGTTGTACATTTAATATTTGATTTCTAATGTCGATGACAAGTTTTAATGATATAGTGGTAAAGAGTTTGTTTGGTTAATCGCGCTAATATCAGAAACTATTCTCTCGAATTCAAAAGTTATTTTATGTTGGTTAGTCCATTTAACGAAGCTATAGTATAATACTTTAATTGTTAATTGTTTCCATATAACCCACTGAATAGAAACCATAGAAAAATATTTTTTGTATGGATAAAGCGTAAAGTTAAAAATACTAGAGTCTTCAAAGAACCTTCTATCCAGGTGCCTTCCACACGCAGTAGACAGTGGTTTATCAAATATTTAGCAGTCAGTCAGTAAAGAATATATATATAAAAATCACAAAAATTTTTTAACATAGGTAAGCTCACATGAAAGTGATAATACGTACTTGTAGTTGTAGGATGCTAAAAGTATTTGTAGCGCCAGCTTGTTCCGTTGACTTCCGCTCGCATCGCTTCCGCTCCAACTTTGCCATTTCAATATTAATATTCAATTTTTATAGTATTTTCTCTTAATATAATGATATATTGATGGCCTCCAGCTTTAAACGCGACGGTTGTGGGCTCGATTCCCACTCGGAATAAAATAGAAATTAAAAAACCTCAATACCTCGAAAATTCGGCGATGCGTGGAGAACGGAGCGTCTTAACACTACAGCGTGAAGCTAAAAAAAAAATGTTTTATATTCTATGTAAACGAACGTTGAGAGCTACAGCTACTTACTATACGAGTAACAAGAGCACATGTAGTAGATAATACTAAATAAATAATACACCTAATTTTGTAATTTTTTTATCGTCTATATACGATTTTTTTTATATTTTATTTTTTTTCAACATTTTACATAAAAATATATATTTATATACCGCCCTCAATTCTGAATATGATCTTGAGCTACCATTTTCATTCACAAATTATATATCTATGGATGAAAACAGCATCTCAAGATCAAGCTCAGATTTAAGAGCGATTTATAAATACGGACTTAAGTTCCCTCTGCCTACCCTGCTGTACCACAGAAGACGTGAAAGTTTTTTTATAAATATATAAGCGCTATTTGCTAACGTTATTGTAATATTTATTAATTTTCTTCGCCATTATAGGCACAGTTGTCGTACTTCTGTACAGTTGTACAAACTATAGTAGATTCAATACTACCTCGGGCTAATATTTATGCTTAAAAAGCATCATAAATATTTATTACATAAGAACAAAAGTAATCACAATTTTTCTATATTTTTAAAGTAAAGGAAAGGAAAGGAATAACTCCACACTCAGAAAAGTTTTTTTTTATTATTACTATTATTTATATATATTTTTTTAGAAAACGTATGAAAATTTTAACGTAGCCGAATTTGAACCTTTGTTTCTTGACAACCGTCGAAGCGCTCTGACCACTAAACTTATGTCCAAATTCTGATACGCTTGTTACTTCGTTACGCTTACCCTTCATCTTATTTACTTAACATCACGCTTTATCCCTAGCGGATAGTCAGAGAGAACGGAGCGCCAAACGCTACAGTAACCTTCATCCTTTTCCAAATAATATTTATATAAAATTACTATTGAATACTTCACCGAATTTTATAATCAATATGCCTATTGTGTGAGGTGAACCCATAAAATTACATATGAAATGAAGTCTTCCGCACGAATTTCAATAACATTATAAGACGCCCAAATAAAGAAATCAGCTTCACGCCGTATCCCGTTTCCCACTTTGCTTCGAATTCTCCAGGCATTGCGTGTTGAGTGGTGGGACTCAACGCCGCCTTTTTTGTCTTATTACCAGAGTGAGTAAATAAAAAGATCAAATAAATAATTCATTCCACGAGTAGGAATCGAACCACAACCGTTTCACTTACAGTCACACGCTTGTGCCACTGCGCCACAGCGGTATCAACCTACACGTATGTAAGTATATTAAATATACATATGGGTATATTATATATATTTTACATAAAACTTGAAATACTTTTTTTAGGTGTCTCTCGCATGTAGAGTTGACACAAAAAAAATAGTGCAAAGCAATTTTCAGAGAGACACTAAGTCAGTCAGTTCAGTCAGTTGAGACAATAAGTCATGACTGAAAATACTTCATCCTCTAGAGCGCGATCGAACCCACAACCATCGCGTTCAAAGTCACTTACTCCTTTCTACACGTAATTGCTTTTTTGGTGTAATATCAAAAACGTCTTGATTTAATATAATTTAATTTCCAAACGTCCCGAAGGCAAGTGTTTACGCCCACGAACCTTGGCTGTCAACCAAAAGGTTTACTGTCACCGCAATACAATTAATTTTGCTCCATTCAATTTTTTTACTCAACTGAATTGAATTGTATTTGAATCGTTCAAAATGTATTGTACCTCAGAGTTGTAGGCTTAAACTCGATATTTTCTCTAGTGAAGTCCACAATGGGAATGTAAATGATTGATCGATGGGGTATATTTTATATGGAATTCGAAACAACAGTGGTTGTGGGTTCGATTTCTTAAGGTCTGTAGTCTATGTCTAAACTAGTATTATAAAGCTGAAGTTTGTTTGGTTGATCGCCCTAATCTAGGGAAGTAGTGGTACGGTACGGTATAAGTTTACGCTAGATAAAGTGAATCGTTCCGATGTGACTCACTTAACCTCGGGCCATACACAGCCCTTATTTATTTCCATTTTGTTGGACATGATATGCATATACATAATTGATATTGATTACATTAGACCTAGTGGCACAGAAGGACAGCATTTGACTAACCGCGATAGTTGTGAGTTCGATTTCCACGCAGGGGAAATTATTATATTTAGTTTGTTTTCTTTTTCCGCTTCAGTAGACGTAGCTCAGCGTTGAGTTTCGCCACTCAAGGCAGAATATCTCAATAATCCGGCAGACAACAGAGTGTTCTTGACACAGACAAGACAAACGTTAAAAAAGCAAAAGAAAACCCTTAGCTTCATAAATGAAAGCTATTACTATAGCAACCTTCGAAACCTAACACAATCAACTGAAATATAATTAAACTACAACTTTTCATATTATTTCAAACGTTTCACGGTAATTGACAGATGATTAATTGAAATAGCTTCGATCTAATGTATTGAAAGGAAACATTCGCTTCTAATGTAATCATAATAATGAACAATTACGATCTTAATTGGAAATTACGCGGCACAGTGGCAGTGTTAAAGCTGGCTAGGGGTACGTTGTTTGATAAATTAGTTTACGAACTGACAATACTGATATTTGAAAAAAAAATGTATTTTCCCATATAGCAAGGTAGGCAGGTGGAACCTATTTTGCGGACACGGGTAAGGGATACCTACGCACCGCCTAATGTTCAACAGATTTTATATAGCGCGGTGGATCACAACGCTTCGCTACCCGACTACAGAGGCGGGAAAATTAAAATAATTTAAATATAATAATGGTGATTACAGCCTTAAGCTTTTCTACTCTCATTAAAGTCTTTGGAAAAAAGAAATGCGAAAGCATAAAATGACATATAGTTTAAAAAAAAAACACCCAGTGCGAAAAGGGCTTTAGACTGGCTCGGAGCTATAAATAATATAAGTATGTCGAGTGGTTTACTAGTAACTTTTGAAGAGTTCCGCTATTCAGATCCTGGCTCAATTGTCAGACCAGCTCGTTGATATCATATTATCGTTTTGTCACCAAAGGTGCATATAACTGTTTCCAAGTTTCATGATAATACAAATTCAATACAAGTATCTGTTGTTTTATAGCATAGCTACAAGTGTACCAAATAAAATTATGTTAAAAACATAAATTAAGTTTTCCGTACATTTTTCTTACTTTTAAATCTCCACAAACAGTGATTTTGACAAAATTCCACAAACTTAAATAACTCTAAATACAAAAAAATAGACCAAAACTCAACGGTTATAATTCATTCACTTACGTCGCAGCAGTAAATATCAATAAGACCTTATCTAAAGCGGCCACGGTAACTCTTAATTCTGGATTTAACACGGTCCTTAAGAAACCACAAAAAAATTGTTTTGGGCTTAATAAATTTAGTTTACGTAAATTTTATTTCTTTTGGGTAAAGCGTTTTTTTTGTTGGTGAAATTTAGTTCACACTTAAAGTAAATTAAATATATATATATGGTAATAAAATTGGAATCGAGCGAGGTTTGTATGTTTATGTTTAAGAATATACTCATATCTCTAGTCTGGTTCGAGTGTGTGGAAAAGTATACAGGCACTATAGCGTGTATCATCGTGAGTTCGAAATCTACGTGGAGCAATGCTTACATTTAAAAGAAAACGCTATCGCAGGTACGCTATCATAAAATATAATCATAAAAAATATCATAAAATACCAAATGTACAAAAAACTTGCATTTATAACATATAACCAATTTTTAAATGTATTTATTCGGTGAACAAATTAAGTCTAATCAAATACATACCTTTTATCGTTTTCATATAGCAAAATACAATATAACTACAATAAATAATTTATTTCATTTATCGCAGACTATTGTGTGCATAACTGAGTTGAGAGCACTCAGATCAAAAGTTCTCTATCATATATTAAATGTTTCAAAATTCAAATATTATATAGGTACCTATTAAATTTGTAACATCAAATATATCTAGATGAAAAGTCCTCAATATCGTTTTCATTACGAATATTATTACATTAAAATTATTTGGAAATCAATTTTACACATTCAGAAAAAAAAACATAATATAATTATAACACACATATAGCAGAGAGAAAGAAGTGTTATGACATTCCGTTTCTCACTCTCCGCCAAATAATTGAGACGTTACGCGACATGCGGAACTCAATGCCGCGTTTTGTTTTCTTACCAGGCCAGAGCTAAGAAAAAAATTAAAGTAAACTATCCTTTCAGTGGGAATTAAATCCACAACCAATGCTTTTTCAGTCAGACACTGTGCCAGGACAGCCTTTTATATGTCATATTTTCTATAGTCAAAAGAATCATCAAAAAATATTTTCTTTATCCACCATTATCATCACTTATTAATAATAAAAATGATACCGAAATGTTCCTATAAAAATCCATTTAAGAGTAAACATAATTATTTTATCACACACTTTAAAGGCCCGTAGCGCCGGCGCCAACCGATAAAGAGATCGTAAAATTGTATATAAACTAGACTTCATGTAGTAAACTTTTGTAATGATTGGATACTTAATAAATCATATAGCTACAAAAAAGTTTAGTACCTAAATTGAAGAATCGCAGAGGGAGTGGGAGGCCTCATTAGACCTTCGAGAGCATAGTATCGATGATACCAGAGGAATTACGTACAAAATAAGGAACATAACACTGTGGCGTAGCGCTCCGTTCTCTTTGGCTACGTAAAAGCCTAATGTGAAACTTCACAAAAATTAACCATATAACAATTGACTGTTTTTGATAATTACTTTTATATCTATGCTAAATATTTAGCTTCTATTTGCGTTGGATAGTCCATTTGTCGAGGAAGGCTATAGGCTATGTAACAGCACGCTACGACCAATAGGAGTGAGTACTATAACTAATAAGTAAGCTTTTGCAAGGGCTAAGGTCAAGCAAATCGATAAAGTTGGACTAACTAACGACTAGTCATCTGCATTGCCTTCCAGTACTCTCGTTTTCAGGTGGAAAGACATCACCCGTAATACAGTGACATCAAAGCTCACTCCGTGACATTTGTTTCACTCATAACGCTGTGCATAAGGCACTTTTCTCCTTCGATGTCAACAATCACTAGCATTGTCCGGGTGAAATGCCAGCGAGTGAGCTCAGGATGTGTTCTCTGGAGTTCTGGTCCCTTTTTTCGAGTACTCTACTCTTCCAACACTGTTCCAGCTTCGTGGAAGTCCCCTGTTGCATGCTTCCTTTTCTAAGAAAGGTAATCTCTCTGACCCATCAATTTACAGACCGATAACGATCACCACTCTACTCTCGAAAACTATGACAGATACCTGAAGGACCTGCTCAGCGATCTGGCTGATATAAATATATATAAGAGTATAAATATATTTTGATGTTCACTCACCATAGCTAAGAAATAAAGACGATTTTTACAATTACCAGTAAATTTTGACGTATTCCGTGTACCGTGTTCCGTTCTCATTTATCTAAGCTCAAAAACACTTTTAGCTTTTCAGAGCGGGGAAATGAATAAGAGTCCGACATTTCCCATTCATGCGTGTTCCGCAAGCAGTTTTACAGACAGAAACAAACAAACAGCTTTACGCTTCATCCTTAGCAGGGTAGCCATAGAGAACGTAGCACCGTACGCGTGTTTTTCATTTGAGCGTTTTTCGTATCGTCCACTATCATCAACCCATTCATACCTGTCTTCCGCAGTATCCTTATACCTTTTATATAACCTTCCTGCAATATTATCGATACTGTGTTTTTGAAGACCAAATTAAGTAACAAATTTGAAGGTATATAATACCCATATTCTAAGTTATTTGGCAAACATTTCCGGTATAAATTGGTCTTTGTAATTCAATACTCAAGTGACGCATGTATTTGTATACTATTGTAGTTGAGTAAATATTAGTTCAGTTATGTTGCTTAATGAGGTTAGTTTGATTTGTGTTTGGTCAAACATAACGTTATGATAAATGTATATAATTATGTACATACAATAGATAGTATTTATATGCTGTGTATTTGAGATATAGTAAACAATAACTTTAAGCGGGCGAAGCCGTCAATGGGTTAGTAGGCTTCAATAAATAAAAAAATATAAATATATATTTTACAAGTTCACTTTAAATTATTTTCTTTGCTGCCTTTGAACAAAACATTAAGCTTCTAAAGTAAAGCTCAACTAAAGTAATCCAGTGCTTAAATTATCAATTAGCACACATCAATAAAATATTATAAATTGTTATAGTTTTCTATTAAAATAAAGAGGAAATGACAGCTCAGGTACATTTAGATTGTATTAAGCAGGTAACTGTGTTGGTTAAGCAACGTTCACTCCGATCAGAAATTGAATGGTGTGCATGTAATTTATTAATTTATGTATTTTATATACACCTACACCAGTGTGGTGTGAAATTGATGTCATACTTTATTAGCTTGCTATAAAAGAAGGCAAAATGTTGAAAAAAGTGCAGGGATGGAGGCAAATTACAAAAAATTAAGGGATATTTTTGAAATTATTTTAAGCAAAACAGTATCAACAATCCTTGCGTACAATCCTTACTCAATAAAGTGGATACTTTAGAGTCACCAACACTGTTTCAAAACACAAGAGAGTGAGTAGGAGTGTGTAAGTGGTCGCGTCGTGCGCGGTGAGACCCGCGAGTGTCTGCGGGCGGCGCAAATGTATGAAGCGAGTTATTAATTTGACGTATAGAGTATGCGATATAATGATGTTCAGGTGTTAAAGTAGCATTCTTCATGATCAAATTTAAAAATAAATAAACCATTAGCATCGTTATATCGACGATACAAGATATTTTTATATAATAGAAATATACAAAGCTCTTCAGTTACTTGCGGGTTCTACTGGACCTAGCAAGTTTTAATTTGGCAAGTTTATTGGTAGGTAGGCGAGCAGTAAGAGGGTGTTGCATCTAACAAAAAGGGGAAAAGACAGGATTTTTCATTTAATGTCTTAAAGTCCATGCAAGCAAAGTTGCGGGCGACGACTCGTCAACTTTATTTTGACCTACTTTTTGTCACATAAATTTTCAAATCGGATAAAATATTTCATATTTTCATAGTATGAACAATATGTAAAAACATGATTATTCAGAAAGGTCAGTATGACAAGAAATAGCTTTAAGTTATTAAAATAATAAATGCTGTATCAATCAATCAAATACTATGAGGGCCATAAAGTAATGAGCCGAGCGACTAGTACACTTAACTATCGATTTATAATAACTGTTACAGGTATTTTACTTATCTGAAAATATTTTTTCCTTATTCGAGGTCGTTTTGGCCTCTGTCTGTAAACGGGACATTTGTGGGTTCGTTCCCAACTTTAGGCACTAAAAACGTAGCATGAAAAAGGGCGGCGTTCAGTTCCACCAAACATGCAATCTCTCGATAATTGGGCGGTTAATAACTAAATGAGTGGATTCGACTAGCTTCCCTCTACCTACTTTTTGGAAACCGGCGTTAAGTTATATTTTTTATTATTTATAACAAAAGTTTTAGAACATTTTCCTTTTCCAATTACTCCAACTCATACATAAGTGTCGCCAGTAAAGGATAATAAAGCTATAAGCTTAATAGTTAACTTCTTGATTAAATATGCTAATGGAATGAGCTATCGGGCGGTCTCGTTATATGGAACATTGTATATAAATTGTTGTACTAGATTATGGTTGTGATGTCATAAAGAATTTTAATCTATTGAAAACATGTTTTAAGCTATCGATCCAAACGCGGCTTTGCCCGCTTAAGCTTATTATTGTGTTATATATATACCGAATTATAGAAAATATTTACATAAATTGTATCCTATGTGTTATTCTGGTGTATAAGCTTTACTGTTTGAAAGTTTCATTTATATCCGTTTAGTATTTTTTGCATGAAATCGGAACAAATATCAGTTCTCACAAACTATTAAATTTATAATAGTACAAGCGACCCGTTCGCGGCTTTGACCACTTTAACTATACATTTATTTATTTATCAATCTGAATGACTTTCACGTTCTAACAACATTATCATTTCAATGACAATAACCATATATTGAAATCTACAATTTAAGTCAATACAATAAAACATTTATTGTGTTGCAATTTTGTCGGATGAAATGCTTTATATTTATATAACGTTTTTTTATTGATAAATTGATTTAATTAAAACAAACGGCTAAGTTGTTTCTGAGATTATATTTTGGTTATGTTAATTATTTGATATGTTTCTTTTCACGTAATCATTTTGAGTGTAAGCAATGAACAACGAAGCTTTAAATAAATTATTAATGAAGTCGTCGTAGCGCAGCGGCACAGCGCTTGCCTGTAAACGCGACAGCTATTGTTTCTTCATACTGGTAACAAGACAAAGCGCGGCGTTAAATTCCACCATCCAACATGTCTTTAAAGGTGAAAAATGTGGAAAGGCGTACACGGTATGCAAAATACAGCGTGACGCTACATTTAAAATTGTTTACTGAAAGCTTTTGTCCGAACAAAAGCCAAAGTTTATTTGATCTTTAAATCCTTTGAAGTAGCCATTGCAACTGGTTTATGCACATGACATGTACGTTATAAAATAATATGTTTAAAAGGGAAATACACATGTATTTAAACAATTTTGATACAGTTCAAAATAAAGTAATCAGTGAACTTTGAGGCCATCGTGATGTAGTGGAACAGAGTCAGCGTGTTTATGCACGTTGGTTGTGAGTTTGATCTCCACTCGGATAGATGATGTTTGACAAGATACAACACGGCGTTGAATTTCGTAATTTATCAACAACTTAAATCGCTTTCAATTCGCTGGGAATATCTAAGAAGATTATTCATAGGTTATCATTAAAAATATCCAAAAATTCTATTTAATGATATAGATTTTTGTGAATAAAATAATTTTACTTCCTTTTTCGGAAAAAATTATGGTCGATTTTTAGTTTTGTTTGTAATTAAAAGCAATATTTTATATTTTTCGCTTCACACTGTATCCCTTATTGCCATACCTTGTCTTGTTACCCGAACAAGAAAATAAAAAAAGCTCATTCCTCCGAATGGATGTCGAATCCACAACCGTCGCGTTTACGCAACGACGGTAGCAAATGTACCTTTCCAAAAATAAAAAACCCATTGTCAATGTAATAAGAAAACGTATTAAAAATGTATGTAATACAAAATTTATAAAAGGTTCATAGTTTATGTAACATGAAAGTTAGTTTGAAGTCCACTGTGTTTGTGTGTGGTTAGGGTAAGTTTGTTGGTTTAGGACAATAGAGTTTTCTTGAGAACGATTTTATAGCTTTATGTTCTTTCTGAGATAGGATTATGGTAATTAAGTAAAATATTATAATTTGGTTGTTTGGGGAAGTAAATTTATAAAGGAGGCAATTGTGGCACAGGGGCACAAGCGTGCGACTGGAAACGCGACAGGTTGTAGGTTCGATAGTAGAATAAGTCGATGGAATGAGGACGGAATGTGGGGAGCGGAATTGTCTTGATAGGAACAAATTATCTTCTTTTTTTCTAAACTAAAAATAAAAAGTAATAACTAGTGTTCTACTCTTAACATTGTCCGCGTTGATAACACGATTAAGCTAAAAGAATTTTGTTTCTGAGTAACTGAGATGACTCACAGACAAAACTACTGGCAGTTTTGTCTGTATGTTGTATGTCAGTACGTATAAATCCAGACTAGGAAAGTTGAAATTTGACATACAAAATTCCTTTGGGAGTTTACCAAAAAAGTCACTTAAACTAAGTCCGCTAACAGTCTGAATGATTTATTAGTTAACAATCAAAAGTTATGACGGTAACTAAATTAATTTTACAGTTCTAATTAATAGAATTTTGTATTAATTTTTGCCTGTCAGCCTTACGAGGGTGACCCCCGGGAAGCAATCTCGGTGAGGTTAACTGTTCCCGAGATATTTGAAACTGTTTATATATTAATGACATAAAACCTTAGATTACTAGAGTTCGGTGGAGGTCTATGATGTAAAATTTAAATTGTTATAAAGCATTATTGTGTTTGTACATGTATTTCTGTTTTGGTTTATGTATGTAAGGATTATTTATATTGTAGGTCTGTCGATTGTCTGAAATTCTGGATTAGAAATAAAACTAAGATAATGTATATAATAGTATATAGTATAGAAGAAGAGAGAGGAGATGAAATATTTACTTAAATTTATATTTCCATTTTCTTCGCTCTGGTGTCGAGGTTAAGCGCGGCGTTGAGTTCTACCACTCAACACGCAATGCCTCCAGAATTCGGCAGAAAGCCACTTTCTGCCGAATTCTGGAGGCATTGCGTGTTGAGTGGTAGAACTCAACGCCGCGCTTAACCTCGACACCAGAGCGAAGAAAATGGAAATATAAATTTAAGTAAATATTTATTACCTAGTGTTAAGACACTCCGTTCCCCACGGAACGGAGTGTCTTAACACTAGGTTCCCTCTGCCTATCCTGCTGTGTGCAGGATACAGCGTGAAGCTAATTTAATTTAATTTATTTTTAGTATAGAAGAAATAGTATAGAAATACTAAAGATCTTAAGCTTTTGAAAGTTGATAAATTTCTTTGATTTAGAATAGATATTATAATAAAGAGTATTAAAATAAATAAAGAATAAAAATAAGTTTTATCTATATACAACAAGAAAATATTAGAACCGATTCTTTTACTTTATCACTAAAATATTACCTTAAATATGAATACAATTCTTATTATTTATTTCATAAAATTCACTACGCCTCGAGCTGTTCCTCTAGAACAATATTATAAAATATTCCCAAAACAAAACAACCCCTTTAAGAGGACATGACGAAACGGAAGGAAATCAAAGTAATAATAGCTTTACAAAATCTTTTGTTTGCTACATTATTTGTATATTAAAAAAATATTTATCATGAAATTAGAAAGTGAGGTGGTTGAGACCAGTCGTGGCGCAGGGGCACTGTTAATGTGAGTTCGATTACCACTCTGGAAAATGAAATATTTCATATTTTGATATCTTGGCTCTGGTAATGCCTACTTTGCTCATAAATAAATAAGAAGGTAACCTCGATTAAAAAAATTGGAAAGGCTAGTTGGAGTGGATTTCAGTAGGCTTGAAATTTTAAATTTAATATTTTTCTACTTGCGTTAACAGATTTTTTTTTATTTATCAGATTAGGCGGAGATAATGGATTTCCAAAGCAATAAAACTAATAGCGTTTCATTACCATCGGAATATTATTTCTTTCTTTAGTCCTCCATTCTCCATAAGTTTACAATAAATTACTTTTTATAGTGTGAACAAAGGCACAGACACACAAAAAACAAAAATCATAAATTTTGCTTCTATTACTTTAACTTAATTAAATGTGGTGCCATTTAAAAATGTACTAGCATAAAGTTATAAATATTTTCTTCTTAGATTTTATTACACATAAAGTAAAAAATATTTAAATTAAAACGGAAGAGGTCCAGTTTATATCCATTAAAAATTGAATTTAGTAAAACAATAAATCTTATTAAAAGTTCTCACAAAGAAGCCTTCACCCAAATCAAACTTAATAACAAAAGACAGATATCTTCAGTTCTATTTGAACAAAGGCAGTGGGAAAACACGAACACTGCATAAATTTATAGTGAGATTTTGTTACCGACTTTACTGACCGTGGTTACTATGGCAGTGCTAATAATATTTTTTTTAGTATCACGTTGTATCTCGCATACAAGGTCGCCAAGGCAGGTAGAGGGAACCTGGGAACCTAGTGTTATGACACTCTGATCGAGTTTTTTCACTTTCCGCTGAATTCTGTAGGCATTGCGTGTGCCGCGTGAATTTGGTTGGAATTGGATTAATATAATTCACCGTAGCGTTTGGCGCTCCGTTCTCTCTGACTACCCCGCTAGGGATAAACCGTGAAATTAAGTTAGCAGGGTCGGCAGAGGGAACCGAATGTTAAATGCACACTTTTTGAAACATTGCTTGTTGAACGGCGGAGAGTAGTGGCCTACTACCGTGCTTTGTCTTAAATTAGTTTTAATTGCAAATAGCGCTTTGATTCCCACCGTCTAGATAAAGGGAAACTAAATGCCGTGAGAAGCCAATTTTTATTTTAGGTTATTTCTTTGATTGTGACGCTACAAGCAGAATTTCCTAACAGAATTACACCGTACTCTGTTTAAAAGGTCTTCATTTACTAATGAATGTTTTTTTTTCTTCATTTCCTAATGAACACATAATTTCGTTTTTCGCAAACTTTGACATTTTTAGGTCGCGAGATGACGTTTTAGAACAGTTCTGAAAGGCGTCCTCGTTTTTTTTTCACTTGTCTTTATAAGAATGAGGAAAATATTGAGGCCCTCGTGCAGCTCAGCATCTGACTATAAGCGTGAGCAGTGTAGGTTTGATTCCCAAGCAATGGAGAAAAAATCTCTAGAAAATTGGGCGGAAATCTAGGAACGGAGAATCTTGCGTATCATTATAACTAGGTAGCTTCTGCCTACCCTACTATATTTCGGATACAGCATGAAGCAGAAGAAAAAATATTTGATATGTGTATTTCCAGATGAAGGTGTGTTGTGTAACGGAACTCAACGCCGCGGTTACAGAGTGAGGAAATGAAGATAATTCATTCCACCGAGTGAGAATTGAAAACAAACCGTCGCGTTTACAGTCAGACGCATCGCTGCGCCACGACGGCCTCTAAAAACATTTAAACCATAATTTTAAATATTACCCTGAGAACCCATAAAATAGCAACTAATATAAAGACTCGACGAATAATACAATTTTAGAAGTTTAATATTTTTAACATGATCAATTCTTGTTCCATTTATACCAAACTAATTAAGCTCTTTATCAACGAGTCAATAAGTAAAAGCTCGTGGAACTTTCAACAAGTTTTATTAACTCGCTAAGTTTTAGTTCAATCAGTTAACCACTCACGGCTTCTGTAAGTGTATTTAAAAATGTATAAATGACTTTATTATGGTTATGTACCTTAATAAATCGTATTTTTTTAATTTTATTTTACTTTATTTCCTTCGCAAAAAATATCGTATTAGAAAAATAGTTTATTATCTATCTGGTAAATTACTATTGTGTAAATAACTATATGCACTTGGAAAAAAGCGGTTATTTTAAATTAAATACATCTCAATTTTATTACATATATATTTATAGCTTCGCTCTATATCCCGCATATAATAGACACAACGTCTCCCACAACCCTCTGCCTACGCAGGGCCCACTTTCGTCTTAATTTTCAAGACATTACGTTTTGAGTGTCGGAACTCTAATTGCCACACATCTTTTGTTACCAGAGCGAGAAAATAAAAAAAAATAAAATTAATATCCCCAAGTGGGAATCGAATGCACACCTTTCGCGTCTCCAGTCAAACACTGTGCACCGCTACGCTTTGATGCTCTCATATATTTTGTACTAACATGTTACATTTATTAGTACAAAATACTCAAGGGAAATTTGGCTAGGACACTCAAAACTTTAAAATGGTTGATTTGCGGGTGTCGAGGAAATTTTAACTTTGTTGAGACTTGGTTTAAGCCTTGCTTAAAATATTTTCTTCTTAAATATAGGTACAACGAAAAGTGCTCATGTAAGTTTATGTCCTGGGTTGTCATTTACCTTTGTGGCATAGTGGCAAGTCCAAAGGTGATGGCACTGAGTTGAAATACAGAACGAAAATGAATTAATATTTCTTATCTGTTTAGTACAGATTCAATGGGATTCTAAGAAATAAACTTGTTGCGTCAATCAACATGCAATGCCTAAAGAATTCCCAGGATCGCTCTGTCTACTGTCTGTCTGTTTCAAAGTATCATTTTCAGAAATGTTAAAATGTGTTTTTGTATAATTGATTTAAAAAAATAAATCCCGAAGAAAGGACGGACTGCAAAATCATTGTAAGTGGTAAGATATTAGAACAAGTGAATGAAGTGGTATATTTGGGAAGTATGTTCAGTAGAGATGGCATACGAGATGGATGTGGAGAGGCGTATTGCTGCCGGTAACAGGGTAAACGGAACCTTAGCTGCATTGATGAGACGGCGAAACGTCAGCACAGCTGCGCGTTTGGCCGTACACAACGCTGTTATACGGCAGCGAAACGTGGGTATTACAGAAGAAGAATGAAAGAAAGGTGAATGCCGTGGAGATGCGATCTTTTCGTAGAGTATGCGGAGTCAGCTTAGTTGATCGAATCCGCAATGAAAAGGTACACAGAATGGCAGGTACTAGCGGGGATGTCACGGTGAGAATGAAGAAGAACGTGCTCAGCTGGTTTGGGCACGTCGAACGAATGAGTGATAAAAGAATGGCAAAAAAGATTTAGGATGGAAAAGTGAGTGGTAAGAGAGATCGGGGGAGACCTCGGTTGACCTTCGAAAACACAGTATCAAAGATACTGGAGAAAGGTCATGTAAAAAGCATGAGGACCCCCCGGAGGGCATGTGTGAAGAGGTTGATGACTGTGGACGAGCCGAAAGAGCTATGTAGAGACCGTAGCGATTGGCGCTCCTTTCTCTCTGACTACCCCGCTAGGGATAAAGCGTGAAGCTAAGTAAGTAAGTGAGTATAAAATTGGAATTTGACTTTGCAATGTGCGGGATACAGAGTAATGTAAAAAAAATTTAAAGCGAAGGTTCTAATTTGCCATAATGGTTGTAATTTGCAATCGAAAATAAAACATCAAAATATAATATTTTCCTTGTATACAAAGAAATTTAAACCTGCACCTATTCACTAGGTATAAAACTAACCAATAAACCTAACCTGTAAAAGCCTAAGCCGGTTTCACATAACGAAACTTAATATCTCGGACACGTCGTGAGACATATTTGCATATTAATAGTTAGCTCCACTATCACTCGTTTGACACCTGACAACTTTCAATACCGTCAATATTGATCTACATACATACATACATACGAGTACATATATATGTATATTTTTTTTTAGTTTAACTTATTATATGTATATAAAATATATTTAATTTCAAACTGCGCTTTCTATTTTCTTCTCTATCGGTTTCACACCGTTCTGTGCATTTAGGAGAGGGAACCTTGTATTAGATCCTAGCACATGCTAATTCAATTAAAATTCCCTTATTTCAATTTCTTACTTTCGCATATATAATATTAGTTGAGATATATTTAGAATACACATTCAATAATGAAGCCCAAAAGAATATCGTTTCTATTGAACAAAATGTGAAAAAGGCATAAAATTAATAAAAATTCCATGACTAACTGTATCCATATCATATTTGTAAGCATTTGTATTTGAGAAATTATTTTAAAATTTTGCAACATTTTGACATAAAAGTAGCTTTGGTAAACTGTATTCTAAAGGCATTGCTTGTTGAGTGGCAGAGCTCGACATTGCGCTTTGCCTCGTCACCAGAGGGAAGAAATGAAAATATTAAATATTTAATTTCCCCTAATGGGAATCGAACTCATAACTGTCGCTCTCTCTAAATTTTACTACAAACACTGTTCAATTTTTGGTTATAATTAAATTGGTAATATCATGCAAATCTACTGATTATGTCATTGACACTGACGAGTTGTGGCAAAAGAGCTTTCAAAGACATTATTCTCTTTGTAGTGAGTAGATCGATAAAGCATCTTCACACTTTACTTAAAAGCTCTTCTCTATTAGTTCGATCAGATTTAGGAATAAATTATAATTTAAGATTTCATAATTAATTGCGATTAATTTTTAAATTGTAATTCCTGCTTCTACTTGCCCCATATTTTACATAAAATGGTCAAGTTCTATGTCAATTCGTTTTACACATATACGTTACATATATACGTCTGTATAAATTCAATATATTTTATAAACTACGGCCCCCGTGCGGCTACGCCCGCTTGATATATACAAATGTTAAAGTGTACTTAAGAAGAAACTGGCCAAGCACGAGTCGTACTCGCTCAACGAGCCTTTGTGTAAATGTGTTCTGCAAATTCGGGATTGTGAGAGGAAAATACCTTATAGATTTTGATGACGCGGCGAATAAAATTAACAAACTACCCTTATTTTGTATGAAATAAGACTTTAAATAGTAGACTAAGACTTAAAATAGTATTGTTTTCATTTACACGGCCTAGTTAGGCAAATTATTTTTCTACACACAAGTTTAAAATCGGGAAAAAAGTATTTTAATAGTAGTTCCCCTCTCTCTACCCTATTTATATACAATGTATAATGTAAAACTAAAATAAGGTTGCAAAACACTCAAAATACCTACCAATATGGCAGAATTTATAACTTAGGTAGTGACCTATCACTAGATTCCTTCAACCAGGCAGCCGCTATTCCCGATGAGCTTAAAGATAAAATAATGAGCTTACACCGTATACAAGTTAATAAGAGGTTCAACAAAGATATGCGTGAGATCTTTTAAACAGATAAGGCACGTCCTCGATTGTATTCCGCCGAGCAGCGCTACATACGTGTCTGTGTCCGTGCTAGCTCTCTAATTGGATGTACCCGTTAATTGGTGAAACACTTATTATTCCTATATAATATATGGTAAAATTAAAGGAAATGCTTTAAAAAAGTACAAATGTAACCTATATTTATAAATTTTTCAAGTATTCGCTTAGATTTAAAGTGACTTTTGCGAGGTTTCCGTATCAAAATGATCTTACACTTTGACAAACGTAAATTTGAGGCGTATGCACTCATCTTGTATGAAATTAACTACAAATAAAGATTTGTAATTTGTTTTTCTATGGAATACCTATAATTTAACACTTTTCGGATTTTTCTTCTATTGTAAGTTATCACTTTGTGCCAATTTTCATAGCTCGCACCGGACGCACCACCAACGCACGCACACACCGGAGCATAGGACCGGACCACGACAAGTTCTCTGTAGGTTTGATTATGCATATATTAAATTATTTCCATTTCCCCGATCTGCTGTACTAGACAATATTCTACTTCACCGATCTACCAGAGCGATAAAGACAAAGTGTGGTATCGAGTTCTACCCTTCACTACTTAATATTTCAGTCAATAGGCGGAAAATGGAGAAAAGAGTGTCTCAGCACTTGGTACTATCTGACTAACCTGCAATAAATTAGCACAATCTAATCTAATAGGTTGATATAACGTACTGACATCAACAAAAGTCATTCAGATACTATTTTTGTATAATATGGACACGTACTCTTGTACATAATATTTTTGTGTTAATTTTTAAAGTAATAATTTTCTATTCAAACAAGATGAGTCATCAAAATTAAAAACAATTTATAAACAAAACGGAGGACACGCGTTATCAACTTTTTAAGAGGTTTTTGACCTCAGTTATTAAAAAGTATATACAAAGTTGCTTTGTCGTTAATATTATAAGAGTATTAAAATATTTTAATTAAATCTACTTTGAATCTTTCATGATATACTTGCGAGTTACATACATGATTAACTAATAGTAAAATCCCATGCACATAGCATGAAACCTAGTGTTAAGACATTCCGTTCCCATTGAGACACTTCCTTTGCCCACTTTTAGCCGAATTCTGGAGGTTTTGTGTGTTGAGTGGCGAAACTTATTGAATCTTTACCAGAGCGAGGAAATGAAAATATTAAATATTTCATTTCCCCGCATGGGAATCGAACCCACAACCTGCCGCGTTTACAGTCGCATGTTTGTACCCCTGCGCCACGAATGTTGAAAAATTAATTTAAATACTACTATTTCCCCGTTAACGATCTACAATATCACGAATTTCTTCTGCGATTTCCTATTTGGGTTAGAAAATATAATAGAATGGAGAAACTATTTATTAAGTTCCTTAGTTATTACACCTTTCATAATCTTACATAGCATAAATCAAACTCCGATTTTAATGCGGTTTTCACTAAAGGATAGAGTCATGCAAGAGGACGGTTTATATGTATGATACATTTATGTAAATGTATAACAAGTTGGAAAAGCCGAGTGGAACTCTAGTGTAAGTAGATGAAAATCGACATCGACAGTAAATATCTAATCGTTTAAAATGTTATAATATTATTTAAATTAAAAATTTATGAATATTTATATTCTTTATTTTTTTTAAAGATTGTGCATAAGAATATCTCTCGAATGAAAACTTTATTTTTTGACAAAAACGTCTGTACATGATCAAAAATATAACTTTGGCAGGCAGGCAGAGGAAGCCAAGTGATAAGACAATTCGATCCTCACTTTCCACCACATTTTTCGATACATTACGTATTGATTAGTGGAACTCAACACCGAACATTGTCTTGATACCAAATCGAGGAAATAAAAAAAAATCACTCAGCTGAGTGGAAATCGAGGCATCGCGTTCATACAAACGCTGTCCCACTCCTCCACGCTGGCTCTATTAACAAATATATTTATATAAAACATAATTTTGAGAAACGTGACGATTCCTCAGACGAACGGCTCTGACGCCCGAACTGACTTTACGTGATACGACTATTAAGTGAAACAATTTTTTTATAGTTTACTAACATTGCTTAGTGGAGATATGATATATAGTGGAAGTGTGATATATAGTACCTTTATTATTTTAAAAACAAATAATTTAATTTATGGGTTAGCTCTTCAAAAATCGATGAATTGGTGATATCTCTGGTCGCCATTGTGGCGCAGTGGGATTGCGCCTGCTTGTAAACGCTTTGCTCGTGGTTTCGATTCTCAGCTGGAGAATTATATTTTTTTTATTTTTCCCACAAACATGACATAAGACACCGCGTTACTTGAATGAGTTTTGTTTTTAAATTTTTCTGACTGTAAACGCAATGGCTCTGGGTTCAATTCTCACTCGGAGGAATGATTTATTGTCATTTTTTCGCTTTCGTCTGAATAAACATAATCTTGTCCCCGAAAGGGTATCGAACCCACAATCAGATGCTGTTCTACTAAGCCACGACAAGCTAGAAATGAAACAATAACATCTAAGCGTATAGTTTTATCATACCGCATAAATATTATAAGAATAATAAACCAATGAAATACATCAAAATATTGATAAAAACGTCCCCGCCTCGTTATTTTTGAAGGGTAACAGACGTACGGCGTGTTTACTAGGAATATTTGCATCGTGACTGACTGACAATATAAAAAAATATGTAACAATCGAACCGTAGTTTGTAGATGTGCTGTAAATTTCCCGTTTTTTTTTGTAATTTATCAATATTTTTTACCAAACTGCGCTACGCAAAGGAGGGTAATGTGTTTATTAGTCTATGTATGTATGTGTGTTCCTATGTGGCGTTGTAGAGACCAAACGCCTCTGGAGATTTTGATGATTCTCACGTAAGTCTATTTATCTTAACCTTTAATGTCACTAAAGATATGACAGTAATCAAAAATGATTTAGGTTCTTTTCATGATATTTCATTAGAAGTAGCGGCATAGGATATATTAAAACGGTTTAAAGTATTTTTAACAACTATTCTTGCTATTTCATACTTATTATTAAAAAAATACCTGTAGTATACCTGGTATATTTGTGTGTTTCAATAAGAAGAAGAGGCGCGGGTTTAAATCTGGCTGCGTTCAAATTTTTATAAGTTATCTAAAAGTATTTTTCTTTCCTAAGTGTGGAATAACACCTTAAACAATGTTAAAAATGTTTTAAAGTAATTATATTTCGGTAGTGGAAATTTAAAAAAACTTCAAACAGAGAGAGCTAGCAATATTAAATACACACTACAACTATTTTCACGTTATCAAATATTTTTTACGAATTTAATAATTTCAGACTATAAATTCCACGGTTTGGGTTCGATTTCCACCTGGGGAAATGAATTATTATCGTTTCCGCGCTCTGGTAACAAAACGTTGAGGTACGCCGATAAAAAACGCAATTCGAAGTGTCTAAGCACTAGGTTCAGTTCTTTTGATTTAACACATTTTACCTAGTATTTGTGAAAAATAAATAAATTTTTGTGCCAATTTTAATGAATTTCACCAAAGATACGTTTTGCGGTCACTTTGGCCATCACGTTTGAGAAAATAATTAATATTTCATAGTAATTGCCGTACCCTATTCTGATATATGGAAAGGTTAACTGTGAAATATTTGGTCATGAATCACTGAGTTTATATAAAATAATAACATCTAGTTTACTGATTTATTGATGTTTATTGTTGAGTAATATTCTCAATGAGGTTTGTTTCATAAAAACCTTTTTTGAGTTTCACGCTATATCCCGCACATAACAGGATAGACAGAGGGAACCTAGTCGTAAGACACTCTGTTTCCCACTTTTTCCAAATTCGTAGACATTACGAGTTGAGTGGCGGAGCTCAACGCACTTTGTCTTATTACTAGAGCGAAAAAATTAAAATAATTCGTTACCCCCAAATGCGGTATCAAACTCACAAGCGTCGCGTTTACAGTCAGACACTGTACTACAACGGCCTCTTAATTTTGCTTCGTATATATATTGTATGTAAAACAAGATACGTAACGCGTAAACGTTGCACGCGTGCTCGCCAATAAGAGTGTAAGTTAATGAATTGTAAATGTTACGCAAACAAATGTAAAACAAGTGTCAATATTGCATTTATTTTATTTAACAATTACATTTATTTATTTTGTAACCATAATTCAGTTATTGTGTTATTTATTTTTTTACATTTTTAAGACCTAAACAGGCCTTGTTCTTATCTGAGAAATATTTACATTTTAAATAAAATTATCATAAGGATAAAGTGTTATGAATAAACATTGTATTTTACTTTAATGAGAGCCATAACATTTACAATTAATCTTCTTTTCTTATATCAAACTGATTTTGTTTTGAAAAATTAATTCTAAAGATTTTGTTTAATGTTACCGGATTTTTCGCAAAGTAAGTGGACTCTCCGTTCTCCACATTAGACCAATTTTAAAGAGAAACCGGTAGAACGTAAACATTTTTAAGTATAAATATATTATATAATAAGACGTGCGACTATAAACGTAACAATGTGTGGGCTCGATTTCCACTCAAATTCAAATTAAATATTCAATTTTTTTGGTTTTCTAGCCCTGGTAACTTGTCAAAGAGCAGCATTGAGTTCCACTCAATGCTGCTCTTTGCCACTCAAAATGCAATGCATCCAACATTCAGGAGAGAGTGGAAAATGAAAGTGTCTTAACACCAGATTCCCAGGTTATACAGCGTTAAGCTAAAATGTATATACATGTGTAATTCGATAGATGTATCAATGATGGTCTATGGGTAGGGGACCTCAATGCCTATCCATCCATCCATTCTATGTTTCTTTAGTGATTTTCATTAAACAATTATTTAAAATTATTAAAAATTCGTAATTTTATTTCCTTAATCTGGTCAAACAAATCGCGGAGTTAAGTTCCGCCACTGAATATATAGCCTCTTGAATTCTTAAGGAAAGTAGAAGGTAGAGCGTCTCAATACTAAATCATCTCTGCCTGCTTTTACTATTCTTAGCATTGAACAGAATCAGAAATGAACCTACAACCGTCGCGTACACTTCCAAGACTTTTAACAACTGCCGTACATTAAATATTGAGATTTTAATTCAAAATATTACCACAAAAGGAAACCATAAAATTATTGCAATACGATAGTCCTGTGGTTTTAACTTGTTTTTCGATTTTAACAGTAAATTCGTCATAATTTTCTTTTTCAAACGAATTAATGGAAGGAGCTTGTCAGTTTGGCTAATATTTACGTTTGATAATCTATATGGGCTTAGAGTGGGTGTAAGTAGTTATGTTGCGCAGTACTGCCTTTTTATCTTAGTAGCTTACAAGTAATTTCGTGAAACCTCCCAAGTCAAGAGTCTCTTAGAAATTGACAATGCAAGTTAAATGAAAAATGTAAGACATTATAATAAGTTTAAACCATAATCAACACATTATTTAAGTAATTATTTTAATTAAATTCTTAAGTGAATAAAATTAAAGTAGTTTTAAACACCCTTAAATGCTACCAAAACTTGACTAGGTACTAAGTATTTGTATGTTCGGATGATTGTATACATATTTCTCGGAAGCTAAAAGTCCTGTCCAGACGATTTCCGCTGATTAAAATGAAGTATTTTTTGAAATTAAGAAAGTGTCAAAAATAGTTTAGTAGTTGGGGAGTATAAGTATTTGAAATTGGTTAATTTAAAAAAATATATATATTTTTACTTTTTTTTTAATTTAATTTATTTCGCTTCTGAGGCATTAAAACAGGAAATGGAGTAGGTAAAGAGAACCTAATGACAATATTTTATTGTAATCTCCACTAAATATATTTATAATTTCTAGAATATAATTCCTTTTTTTCATCAAGACATTGTGTTCCCCACGGACTCTCCAATTTTTGTACGACGACCTAACGACTTAACCTAACCTAACGCCGCACTTCGTGTCTTTACCAGATCCAGATGGAAATGCAAATATTTAATTCCTACGACTTCCTATTAAATATGTATATTTGTATTACTATAACTTCAGTAATGAACCTATTAACTCCAACAAAGTCTTCTAGAAATACGCGTATCTATCTATCGTTCTAGAACTTCTTCTTAAATAATTTTGTTAAGCCTGAATTAAATAATAGGTGTTTACTTAAAAATGTTAATAGCATATAGGAAAGTAATAAGCCAAAAAGTAAAAATATTTGAACGCTAGCTTCAAGGATTTGAACCCGCGTCTCTAAAAAATCGTCCAAATTTTTTACATTGTAAAAAAATATCAAAAGTAGCTATCCGCGGTCCTGCCTTATCTTACATCTCGATCCTCAACCGTAAAGCTTACGCGTCGTTTGATAAGAAAGCTCTACGGGAAAAAGTTATACAATAATTTCAATTTTACGAAGCTTTTCATTTTATAGCATTCTTAAATATAATAGACACTACTGATAAAAATATAATATGTCTTAGTGCTATGGCACAGTATCTGTATGTAAACGCGACAGTTATCTTTTATTATATTAATATAATAAAAAATAAATCAGCTTCACGCTGTATCCCGCACACAGCAGGATATGCAAAGTTGAAAGAGCGGCGTTGAGTTCCGTCACTCAACACGCAATGCCTTCAGAATTCGGCAGAAAATGAGGAACGGAGTTTCTTAACACTAGGTCTTTTCTAGATTTCACTAGCTTGCTAAGCGAGAGATAAAGCGTAGATGCTTTCTGTTCTTTTTCATTCTGTAAATGAAATATAAATTAGAACTAAACATTTTTATTTCATACATGCAATTGTTTTTGAATGATTTTTTGTATTTATTGCTTTGTAAAGAATACCTTAAACAGGAATCGAATCCACATCCTTATGTATACAACTATCAATAAAGATCCAAGAAGATATTATATTACTTTATAGCGACCACTTCACGTCTTTCGTACTTAGCAAGCTGTAAATCGCTGTCACGTAGGTTGGATCATAAAAATAACATAATATACCTATTATCTCCAGCTTTATTTGAACTGAAAGTGCCAAAACCGACTTTCTAAGACAGTATGTTCGTACGGCTGTTATAACGAAAATATAAACAGCTTCACGATTTTTGCCGCACAGTGCGCATAGGCAGAGGGAACCCATTATTAAAACACTCCGTTCCTCTTGCATCATCCAATTTTTAGGTCATTCTGCGCTGAGTGGTGGACCACCCAATATAATAACTTTAAGTACCTTCCTTGTGGAGTAAGGAACTAAAAGGAAAAAATAGATAGTAGGGAACAGATTGTCTTTAAAAAGAAACTTTGTATTTAATGGATTTTATATATTTATTTGTTATTTTTATTTTTTTAGCTTAACGCTGTGGTACAAATAAAGTATGGTAGGCAAAAGGGAACCCGGGACCTAGTATTAAGATACTCCATTCGAGACATTTCCATACCCCACTATCCACCAAATTCTGGAGGCAATGCGTAGCGAAACTCAATGGCACGTTTTGCCTCCTTACCAGAGCGAGGGAGTGAGTATATTAAATATTTCGTTACCTTTAGTGGGAACCAAAACCACAACCTATCGCGTTTACAGTCACAGGCTTGTGCCCCTACCCAACATTCGACCTGGATTATTATAGGATACATTTCAATATTTAAAATTTCTTATCAAGAAAGAGCCACTTAGAAACGCCCACTTGCCTATTACAAAAAGACTAAAGCTAAAATAAAAAAGATGATTGTAAACTTTTATAGCTATAAATGTTTTAAACTTGAACAAAAGTGCATCTCAAGTCTCTAACTGAAGTAACGTCGCATAGTTTACAATCTCAACAATATAAGTTGTTTGACACGGAACTTCAATAAAAAGCTGCCTCTCGTTTTTTCCTCCACTTTTATTGAGGGCAGCTTTCAATGTGTACTAACTTGAACTTTTTATAGAAGGCAGAAGCTATCCTGAACATTTATTTGCCTGCGTTTTTGTATGTAATAGTGACTATTGATCTATTTTCAACTATCCTATTTAATACTTATTTAGAAAACGTATAAAAATTTGAACGTAGCGGGACTCGAACCCGCGCCTCCTGGAAACAGACAATACGTTCACGTTTTCTAAATAAGTATTTTTCTTTCCTAAGTGTGGATTAACACTTTAAAAATGTTTAAAAATATCCTATTTAAATAATTCTGTTGCGAGTGGTGGAGTTAAACGCCGTTGTTTATTAAGCCAAACAGAGCTAACACAGATGTTTAATTTAATTAAATTAAAATAAGCATCCTTAAAAATTTTAAACCGATCAAAAGTAATTTGATGGGAATTGCGAGTGAAAAATTGTGTCATAACACGAGGTTTCCAAATTCCCTCTGCCTACACTATTATGTACGGGATACAGTTTGAAGCTAAAACTGAGACTAGGCAAAAAAAATAGGCACCAAGTGGAAATCAAACACAGAACCATCATACACGACATCGAAAAATTCATAAATACACATTCGTATAAACAAAAACCTACGTTTAGTACCCAAAAGGCCTCGATTCAAATCCGGCTAAATACGAAATTTATGTACTTACAGAATTTCAATATAGTAGATATTTATTGAAAAAGGTCTCTTCAATATAAGTGGTTTACGAGACGCGGAACATGCAGATATCGTTCTGTACTTTATGTCGTGTTTACTGCAAATAGAAACTTAGCTTTATAGCCTTTAAAATTTAATATTCAAGAACATACATACATATATGAAGTAAGGCCAGTCGTGAGGCAGAATACAAGCACGTTACTGTAAACGTGACAGGCTGTGGGTTCGATCCCATTCGAAGAAATGAAATAATTAACATTTTTATTTCCTCGCTCGCGTTAAGTTTCACCACTTAACGCGCATTGCCTCCACAATACAGCAAAAAGCAGTGAAACGCGATATCGATAGCGATGTCTTATTATCAAAGCGAGAAAATATGGATGATGCATTCTATAAAGTGGTAATCGAACCTACATTCGTAGCGTTTACAGTGACAATGCGCTACTACGGTCTCAATTTTATTTACCCATTACAACAAGAAAATTTAATCGTGCCTTCTTTCTACTTCACTCCATTTTCTCTTTACACACGCTTGTCTCTTTAACGTGGTAAATTAAAATTCACTGAGCTCCCTCACAAAGGTATCCCGCTTTGTGACGTGCCGGAGCGGAGTGTGGGAACTGGATAATGCAGATTGTTGCAAACTAAAACAAAACTGGTAGTCTACCGTTTTCTAGTTACTGGTTACTGGTTAAACAGTTTATTTGTTGGTTAACTTTAACTTTTATTGTTGTATTGCTAAAGTTAGAGATGTTGATTAGCAGTTAATTAACATTTTAGACAAATACTTTTTTGTCGCTGTCAAACTTATTTTGTATACAAAAGAAACTATGCATATAGAATATAGGTTAGGCAGTAGAATATAGAGCACTCCGTTCCCCACGTTGCTTAATTTTCGAGACATATGTTATGTTGAATGGCGGAAGACATTGTTGCGCTTTGGCGTTTTCTGTTTTATGCAATGGTATTGACAAATTATTCAAACTTGACGTCACAAGCGACGCCACGACATTTCGACGCGTTTCGGCACAATTTTTATAATTATAATAAAAAAAATAATAATACTAAATCTTTATTTTCTACTGAAACGTATATTGTCGTTGTAATGATATGTTTATATAAATTCTCAAAACCTGCCGTCATGCCTATTTATTCCCGAGTGGTAATCGAACATACACCCATCGCTCTTTTAAAAGCTACTTTACAATAGTAGAATTCTAAAAAATATTACCTGTTAATATTCGTTTGTTGTTTACTTTGCGTGTCATTTGAACAATTAACTATAGTGGCCAAATCCCTAGGGCGGTATTTTTATTTGATATGAGTCTATTTAAAGAGAACTAATTATATAATCGTAGCTATGCATTTATATTTTTTATTACTTGCAAAAATAAAGTTAAAAATCATACATATTTTAAATATAGACCGGAAATACGTAAATATTTCCAAATATAAATAAATATAAAATTGTATTTAAATTATTTTAATTTACATGATATAGTAAAACAAAGCGCGGCGTTGTCTTGCGCAATGTCTCAAAATATGAGCGACACGTGGGGAACGGTTTTTTTTATTTTCTAAATGGAATCTGATATTCCTATGCTATTCCTAGTTACTACTACAGGTACTTATACCAGCTTTACGTCACTACTTTAAAATTGCATATCAGTGTGATAACCGCAATAGATAGCTTACCTAACAAGCGGAACTGCACTCGAAATAGGATATTGAAAATTTTAAACATCCTGTAGGTATACTATACTACCGAACATGCCCCAACCTGACACTGATAAGTGTGACGTTTTTTACAGTCTTCACGCTTTATCCCGCAAATAGTAGAATGGGTAGGAAACTTAGTACTAGAATCAAAAAGTAACTTTCGGGACGTTGAATTGTCGGAACTCAACTCCGCGCACTTGATACCAGGGCGGAGATATGAAATTCGAATAAAAATTGTGGCTTTGGACTAAATTTTGACTATAAAAGATGGTTGTGGGTTCAATCCCCGCTCAGAGGATTTATGCTATTTTTATTTCCCTGCTCTGACAAGACGAAGCGGGACTTTGAGTTTCGTCAGCCAGGACACAACGTGAAGCCAGGACACAACGTGAAGCCAGGACACAGCGTGAAGCCAAAATAAAATTACAGATTATTTTAAATAAATTCGAATGTACTAGTTAGATAATAAATAGGCTTTCGGTTTAGGTTTTAGATCTGATTGGGGAATACCTTGAAAGCTTATCTGAGTCTGATGTTGACATTTTATAATAACTTTAGTTTGGTTCATTGGAATTTTTGATTTACTCTAATAATATAGTATTGGCAATCCGCACTGTAATATTTTAGGTTTACGCTGAAATGAATGAATCTCGCACATAGTAGGGTAGACAGAGGGATCCTGGGAATCTAGTGTTAAGACACTCTGTTCCCATTAAAACACTTCGGTTCTCCTTTCTACCGAATTCTGGAAGCATTGCGTGTTGAGTGGCGAAACTCAACTCTGCGCTTTGCCTCGTTACCAGAACGAAAAAAAATAATTATTAGATATTTTATTCCCTCGAGTGGAAATTGAACCCACAACCTGTCGCGTTTATAATCGCACGCCTGTGCCCTGCGCCACCGCCTTTTGAATAAAAAATCTTAATATTTGTTATATTTGAGAATAAAACTTAAAGTTACTCTCACTATTAGTAAAAAGCAATTTAATATAGTTCGTTTAATTTTTATTTAATTCATAAGTACCACATAATACAATTATTTAAATATAAAATATAAGCTAAGAAAAATTCTAACAATATTCTAAGATGCTTTTAGCATAATCTTCTTAAGCCGTATCTAGTCTTCTATTATTTAATTAAAATCTCAAAGAAACTACAACACCGAAGTTTGTAGCGGAAATTGCTAGTTATAAAAACTCCTTGTGGCTTGTGCCTCGATAAAACTTATTTTGATTTCAACCTTTAACCTCCGTCAGCTATCCTTACCAGCTCACTCTAGATAACGCACCACCGAAAACTTAAAAACATGTTTTTGTACAGTGCCACAGGTGCTATAGAATATTCGCAACCTCTGAAGAACTTCAGGTCCTGGCTCCATCATCAGACCGGCTATAGATTTTGATAATGCGGCGAATAAAATAAACAAACCGACCGACCGTAGCGTTTGGCGCTCCGTTCTCTCTGACCATCCCGCTAGGGATAAAGCGTGAAGCTAAGTTAAGTTGAAAGTAAACAACTTCAGTTGACGGACATATTTACTTATGTTGTATGAAATGGAGTACAAATATAAGTTTTTAATTGTTTTTATTTTATGAAATATCTATAAATTTTTACTTTTCAGTTTTATTTATTTATTTGTTTTGTAAAATTTTCCTTAATCGTAAATTTCATAAGTTGACCCACATCTTTTTACTTAGTTGTATAAGAAGCTTAATTTCTTCAGCTCCAACTTTAAACCTGAATATCTAATACTAATTTCAGCTTGATACCTCAACGGGATGTCGAGTAAAATGGTCCTGACAGATGGACAACATAGAGATCCTATAAGAGTTTCGTTTTTTTCATTTTGAGGTACAGGACCCTAAAATTGGATTAATTATTTTAGTTGTTTTTTTAATTGAAAACGGAGACTCTAAACACTACTTTCCCTGGCTTCCTCTCAAAAAAATCACATGGTACTTGACACAATCATTTTCATGAGTAAATAGTACCACGGTACTACCCATTGTGTATACTATTTAATACACTCTAATTGCTCTACTGAGGCGTATAATATATATATATATATATATATATATATATATATATATATATATATATATATATATATATATATATATATATATATATATATATATATATATACTATTTAATACACTCTAATTGCTCTACTGAGGCGTATAATATATATATATATATATATATATATATATATATATATATATATATATATATATGTGTTTTTACTTTAACAAAACTAACGATATAGTTATAGATAGATAGATATTGTTAGGAAATATATATAGATAAATATATAGATATCAATTTAGCATTCGATTATTAATGTTCCGTTCCATCTTTAGAATATATTTTAAGGGCCAATTATCCATTGAACTTATGATAGAAAGACGTTAGACACGCCTACCTCTGTCATCGCGTATACAATAGTGTACACTTTCGTACGTATAGAAAATATTATACCTATATATTTTTAGGGCTCTTTATCTTAAAAGAAAAAATGGATAGCCTCATTTTATTAAAAACGTATTTAGATTTTTTTTACAGTGATCATTAGATTTCTGAAATTGATACACATAACAATATCGACTTTTGTAAAAAAAATGTATAAATTACAAATTTAAGCCTCTCAATTTCGGTTCAGAAGGGAAATTATAGTGAGTATTACCAAATACAGTGTTGAGTGGCGGAATCCAATGCCGCTCTTTGCCTTGTTACCAGAGCGAGAAAATGAAAATATTAAATAATTTATACCTCGGAGTGGAATCGAACCCACAACATACATATATTACATATATGTCCTCGCTCTGGTTAATGCAAAACGGCAAAACGCAATGTCTCAAAACAACTATAAAATTCGTCGAAAAGTGGTGTCTAAGCACTAGGTTCCCTCTGCCTATCCTGCTACGCGATACAGCATGAAGCTGAAAGAAATATTTAAATATATTTTTGCAAGCACTTTTGAATAATCGAATGAACAAGTGACTATCATCGGGCCAGAAGGCAGTTCGCATACAATAAAAAATCTGACTAGGTTTTGTTCTCCGATTTTATAGTAACTTAAAATTTTACAGTAACTTAAAATTTCTGTAGTGATACATTTATAATAGATTAATATTTATTATTAGTTATTTCCTGGCGGCTTCGCCCGCTAGGACTTAGTCTTAATCATCCATAAATATGGTTTTACAACAGTACATTACAAATCTTTGATATTCTTCGGCTTACCCTAATGTTATATACATACATGTTTCATAACCCTTCACCCCTTATTATCAAATCACTTTGTATATGTAATAGTGAAAACCGCGTTAAAATCCGCCGCTTAGTTTGAAAGATTTACGCTTGATCGGTGGGAAGGGACTTAAACCTAATACCGTGCCGTCTAATATATGATTATGGATTGTAATAGATTTTACATATAAATGCCTCATATATCTATACATATAAACAAATTTAAAACGTCTGTCTATATAATGTTTACTTATTATATTTACCGATAGTAATAATCACTTAACTTGCTATGGCAACAGTGTACTGTGATCTGGCTAACAGTAGCACTCTATATATATAGCAGGGTATGTTGTGGAAACTCACTGTTAAGATACTCCGTTTCTCATACACCGTCCAATTTTTTAAGCCATTGCGTGTTGTGTGGCGGAACTCAACTCCGCAATTTATCTTGTTACCAGAGAAATTAAAATATTAAACGTTTCGTTACGAAACTACTCGAGTAGGAATCGAACCTCTAATATCATATTTAAGTAGCTAAATTAAATATTCTATTGAACTCGAGCAGTGCAGGTGAGCGGGTGTTGCATTATAAAGGGGCCCCTGAAGCCCACACTTAAGTCTAGTAAGTCTCCGGCACTGACCAATTGACGTTAATAAACTAATATGGAGTCGGCGAGGTCGGTAAGAGGTCGTTGTGATGCAGTGACACAAATGTGTGATTGTAAGCGCGACGGTTGCGGGTTTGATTAGCACTCGTGGAATTGAAATATTTTATATTTTCTTCGCTCTTGTAACGAGGCAAAAGAGCAGTAGGAGCTTCGCAATTCAACACACAATGCCTCCAGAATTCGGTAGAAAGTGAGTAATGGAAGTGTCTTACACTGGCACCTGGGAACCTTCCCAGGCACCTTCTGCCTACCACGTTATGTTCGGGATACAGTATGAAGCTAAAAAAATACATTTTCTTTGTGCTGTATTTTGTCTAGTTAGCTTGATTTATTCTACACTAACTCAAGTCAGGTCTCTTAAAATATTAACACTGAACGTCCTATTTAAATTGAAAATTCCAACATGGCATTTAAAAATAGTTTGTAGAGAACTATTTATTTTTAGATTCTCTAAACGTTCAGAAGAAAGATTTAAAATGTCGGCAGTAAGGGCGAGCTTTGCTTGCGTTTCTTCCTTCTAAGTATACGAAATTTCTTTTTGAAACAGACACGATGCTCATTTAAAATTCTATCGTATGTGTTTTTTATGGGCGCAAGACGTTAAGAATTTTTCTCCTTTCAAAGTGTTCAGTGGCACTTGCTGTGATGTTTTACGATTTTTACTGTATGTTTTCTTTCTTATTTAGATAGAAAAAATGTTTTAAAGTCATATATCATATATGTTAGTTTTAGAGAGTAACTTAGAGCAGTGGGACAGAATATGGCTCAAATGCGGTGTTTGTTGGTTCGATTCCAACTCAGGGAAATAAATTACGAGGAAAGGAGGGAACGGAGTGTGTAGTAGATTAGTCTCTGCCACCCTATTATGTGGAAAACACTTGGAGCTGTAAAAAAGTATGCACAAAGTTTGTTACATTATGTGGAGGTTTCGTGACCTCAAAGAAAAAATGTGTTCCTTATTTTAATGTTTTAAAAATATATTCCATAAAGATAAAACATATAAAATTTTCACGACATTTTCCGCCATTTAACACGCAATGCCTCCAAAATTCGGTGGAAAGTGGTTAACCAAGTGTCTTAACACTAGGTGCCCTCTGTCTGCTGTGTGTGGGACAGCGTGAAGCCGATTTCTTATTTGTATAAAAAAAAATGTGTATGGGAATGTACATGTAAAAAAAATTGTACATGGAAACCGCCCAATCGCTCTGACTACTAAACGATATACATAAAAAAAAATTACGTACAGAAACGTCTATGGCTTAGTGGTTAGAACTTGGGCGATTTGCAGGCACGCTCGAGCACGTTCGAGTCTCGCTACGCTAACTTTAAAAACTTTTCCCAAAATTAGTACAATCAATACTATCATATGTAAATCAATATATTATATTAGTATATTCAAATTAACTGCTCAAATTAACAATTAAGTTAGTGTTAATTGATTCAATTATAAGTTTAAGTTTAAACTTTAACAATTACTAGTGTGTACGTCATGGTTCAGATGGGACGTCCTGATCTATTTTATTATTTTGTTTGATTTGATTGTTATAGTTATGAGTTGTAATTCCAAATAGGGGGATTTCATATAATATTTATGACGGCCGCATGCAGAAAAAAATATAAAGTAACTTTTTGCTTTATAAATAAGAAACGAAATGTATCTTCTTAGAGAGACACGTTCGTTTTAAATTATGTATATTGTAAAAGCAAAATGCAATTTGCATCAACATATTATATATTCTTGGTGTGTTTTTTTTTTGAATATGTAAGTCATGTGGCCTAGTCTTTCTATGGACACTTTTTTAAATGTACATAGTTTTTGTTCTTATAAAGAAATGAAAGTTTTATATATACTTTATTAGTTTTAGCTTCATGCATACAGAACAAAAAAGACAATCCTAGTGTTACGATACTCCGTTCCACATTTTATTTCGAGAAATTCATTTTGAGTGGCGTATTCAAAGCCGCTCTTTATTTTATTATCATAACAAGAAAATGAAAAGCCTTAATTTCCCCGAATGAGAATCGAACCTACATCCATCGCATTTACAGTCACACAACGTACCGCTGCGGCACGACGACTTGAAACTATTTATCGACATACATATTAATAAAAAAATATAGGTAAATCAATTAACACGAGCCTACCTTGGCAAAGTTCAAGACTTTGATTGGAAATTTCAATTTGTCTATTCAATAACTTACTCAATTATCACACGCCAAGGCTGTCCCCTTCCCCCATATTGTCCCCTTTGCTTGGTTCAAACTTAAACTAATAATCAAAATAAATGTATTAATATAACCGTGAAAATTAATAGTAATATTAAATTTTGATCTGAAATTGATTTTATCAATATTTGGTCTGTAAAGGTCTACCTACTAATCCAATTACTTTTGCTCTTCGATTGATGTGTTAAAATTTTGATACTGCAATATTAGATTACTTTATTAGATACCTGTTTTTGAGAGGAAATTTGGTTTCTTAATTTTTTAAAAGTTCATATTTTCTAGCAATGAGTTAAGTCAATGGATTGGCATTTTAAATATATTTATGTTTTTTTTTGTTTTTCAATTCAATTTTCAAAAGATTGTGTGTTGTGTGGCGGTTTGTAACGCCACACAGTTCTATTACCAGAGCGAGGAAATCAAAATTCGTTCGAGATAAAAATGCACCCACAACGTACGGGGTTACAGACGTCGCACGTTGTCTTGAAAATTAGGCAGTACGTGGCGAACGGAGTGTCTTAACATTCCATCTTAACATATGTTCCTATATTCTTTCTACTTTGCTATACCCGAAATACAGCGTGAAGCTACTCCTATCAATTTTATTTTATTTACTGTTACCTAACATGATATGAGCAAACAAATAAATCATATATTGTACAAATAATCTTCGTAATATCCTCGGACGTCATGGGGTCTTTATTAAATGCGATTAGACCCCCTACAGACTATCATAAAGCACTAATAATACGTATGTAACGTCTCTCCAGAGGCTTATATACATTTAGTATATTGGGGTCTAATAGCCTAAATATTATATTTTTTTAATGTTTTAATTTGCTTGAGACCGCCTGACTGTAAAAACGAAGGTAGTACAGCTACCTTCGTGTTGATGGTGAATAATAAAAAATCTACTCACGGTTATCACTGAGTATATTCAACACCACTTTAAAGTACATATAGTTTGAACACAAATAGTAAATCACGACACAGTTTATGCAAAAGTCAACCAGAAACATATAGAGAACCCAAAAATTACAATAATATTAACAAATAACTGAGGAAACAATGGAACGTATATAAAGCGCATCGAGTGGCAAGCGTCGACTGTTACAAAAATATGCCGTCGACAAGAGGGTAGGCGTAAATGTTAGAACACCTTACCGGTTCGATCGACGGCAGCGATCGCTTTCATATAAATAAACTAAATACGAATACTTACTAATAAAGTACATAAATTAAATTAAATGTATGTTTGTACATAAGTGATAAATAAATAAATTACAATATTGAAATATATAAATAACACATATTAAATAAACTATAAATGTAAATAATAGTTCCCTACAGTATCAGATTCCCACTCGAAGAATGAATTATTATATTCTCCTGTGAACAAAGCCCGTTGTTAAGTTCCGCCTCTCCTCAATGTATGAAAAATTGAGTGAAAAGTGGGGAACAGAAATTTCATAGTGGGAACGGAGTATCTTAACACCAGGTTAAGGTTCCCAGGTTTCCTCTGCGTACCCTGCTATGTGCGCATGCACTTCAATACAGCATGAAGCATACATATATGTGTGTACTAACAGTAATGGTTTATTACAGAATGATCTACACTTCTCTCATAATCCTGTTGGTGGTAGGCGCGGTGGTGTGCACACCGGAAGTGCCACAAGACGATCAAATGCATCAGGACTCTGTTGCAGACCACGCATCTGCAATGGAGAAGAGATCTCCTCACTACGACTTTGGTTTAGGCAAACGAGCCTACAGCTATGTATCTGAGTACAAGCGGCTTCCAGTTTATAACTTTGGATTGGGGAAAAGGTAAATTTGTAATTAATATATTAGCAATATTAACTGTTTAAAATATGGTAACCGTTTTCTTTCTTTTTAAGTATGTCAATCAGTCAGTAACGAAAAAAAATGACATATACCTATAGTTAATCTATATTTATATATTATAATATAATTTATATATATAGACGCCAGTCGTGGCGCAAGGACACAAAGTGTGTCTGTAAAACCGACTGGTTGTGGGTTCAATCCCCACTCGAGGAGAGGAAATATTTACTTAAATTTATATTTCCATATCTTCGCTCTGGTGGCGAGCCAAGCGCGGCGTTGAGTTCTGCCACTCAACACGCAATGCCTCCAGAATTCGGCAGAAAGTGGCGAACGTAGAGGCTTAACACTAGGTTCCCTCTGCCTGCCCTGCTGCGTGCGGGATACAGCTTGAAGCTGTTTTTTTTTTTTGATTAATCTATATATTATTATCTTTGTAGATCTCGACCTTACTCTTTCGGTCTTGGCAAACGCTCAGTTGATGAAGAACAAACTGAAGAAGAATTCCCCAATGACGTTGATCAAGCTGGGTATGCTGAGGTCTTTGATCAGTATGATGATGCACCAGGTATTGCTTGCTCACAAATATTTCCTCATAAATCCTCTTTCACTTTTTCTTTTAGTTATATTGTCTATTTTTATTTTCACGCTATTTATTTTTATTCACGCTATTTATTTCACATATAGCAGAATCGCCGGAGGGAATCTAGTGTCAAAACATTCCGTTCCCCGTTTTCCTACGAATCTTTTTGACATATTCTCTTTTTTGGTGGAACTCAAATCGGACTTCGTTTACCGAAGCGGAGAAATGAAAATAAACTATAATAATTGCTAAATTTGCATCAAATATGCCGTCGGCCTTAATTCGTGTGTTTCGATAAAATTCTTTAAAAATAGGGCTTATATTTATATTTACATGGAGCGTGCACAGTTAAAAAAAGTTTTATGTAGAGTTACAATTTCATACAAAACAACATGATATATTACTAGCGACTCACGCGCGGCTTCTGCCGCTTATCTTTATATTATAGCCAAATTATATTTTTTTTACGTTAAGGTATTATGCCTTTATATTATTCTGATGTAGATATAAGCTATATTACTGTTAAAATTCATCTAAGTCTGTTAAGTACTTTTTGCTTAAAAGTGGAACAAGCATACATCCTCATAAACTTTGACATTTATATATTACTAGAGAACGCGCGCGGCTTCGCCCGCTTATTAGGAGTGAATTCTAAAAAAACCACGAAACACGTGTTCAATAAAATATTTTTAACAGTCTGAATTTATTTTTTTATAAAAATGGTGGCGATTTAAAGGTTTTTCCATATGAACTTACAACCCCTTATTTGAACCCTTAGGGGGTGAATTCTTAAAAACCATGAAATACGTATTCAATGAAATATTTTTAAAATTTTATAAGAATCGGTGCCATTTTAAAAAAAAATCCATACAAACTGTCAACCCCTATTTCATCCCTTTAGGGTTAAAATTTTTCAAAATCCCTTCTTAGTGGATGTCCAGAATACCCAGCGGTTACGGCTCTGCGTGCGTCTTACCTCAGTCAGTTAGCACAAGTCCTTTTATATATATAGATTGCCGCTGCTGCAAAATGATATTCATAATTAAGAAAAAACACTATACACTCACAAATAACTGCATTAACAATAAAAGGCATAAAGACATATTCATTGATTTTTATTTTAAATATTTTATTTCTGAACAAAAGCCCCGATTTATGTGAATGTAATGTCAAAAAAAAATATTTCATGTAAACTATGTTTACGTGACTAGAAGTAGTTATTCTAATTAAAAGAATAAAAAATGATTCCAATCTAACATTAATTGGTTGTCACTTTTATTGCCATTTTAATGCAAATTCAGCAATTTCCAAGATCCGAATGACAAAAGATTTTTAAAATCCCTTTCACAGCAAGAATTAAAGGCCTTTATTCTTTAGAATATATTCTCGATTTATCATAATTTCCTTTGATGTTAGCACTTCTAATGTAGGTGTTCTTACAGGATACGAGAAGCGCGCTCGACCCTACAGCTTCGGTCTCGGGAAACGAATGAATGAAGACGAGAATAATGAGGAGAAACGCGCCAGAATGTATGATTTCGGCCTTGGGAAACGACCTCATCTGTACAACTTCGGCCTGGGCAAGCGTGCAAGAAGCTACAATTTCGGTCTAGGCAAACGTTTGAGCAGCAAATTCAATTTCGGTCTAGGCAAGCGGGAGAGAGACCTCCACAGGTTCAGTTTCGGACTTGGCAAGAGATCGGAGATCCCATCCGACGATAACGACAACTACTTCGATGTTTAGGCTACTTATTGGTGTTAATGGAAACTTGTGTGGAATAGTTAATAAAATAATTGTATTATATGTATTTTTAATAATAGTAAGTGTTTTGACATCGTTAGAGATTTCATTTGTTACTTAACTTAGAACTTATGGAAGACGGACGGACTAACGTTCAATATTATCCATATATTCAGTTGTACATTTAATTGTGATAATTACAGCCATTTTTCTACTTTAAAATACTTATAGTTGACTATAAAATGAATAGTTCGTTCCACGTGAGTTTTCATGTTTCAGAGTTGAATTTAATTTTAATTAAGCTAAACTGGACATGACAGAACATAATACGTATTCGCTACAATATTCACATTTTGATAGTAATTTCATTCGGATAGACCCTGTGTGTACATCGTTTGTTTTGTAAATCAATGTTACTGTAGTATAGAGTGGTAATTGAAATTATAAAATTATATATGTAAAGGTCAATTTGCTTGGACATAATCCATACATAGATGTACGAAACTGAAAGTTGTCTTTTATTATTATGCAGTTAAAAAATGAAAAAAAAATTGTGCCAAATATCCCCAAATTCTGAAAAATTCATAATTTTTCTTATTTCCTGTCAATTTTATACTAATTTTTTAAACTTTTTTTTAAATTTACTTCAATGTTTCAGTATCTGTACATCAATGCGATTTCTTAATAGCTAAGTAAATATGTTTCGAAGACTTATTGACACGTTGTTTTGAATATAACCATTAAATATACATAATTATACAAATAATAGAAATTGCATCATTCTGCCTTTAATTATCACCCCCTCCTTGATCCCTTAAAATACATGAAATAATAGTTTAAGTTTAAATATTCCTACAAAATACAGTAAATAAAAAAAAACACGGCGTTGAAGTTCAGGCGGAGAGTGGAAGACGTGTATATACACTTATAGGTTTTCTCTGTATGAGAAAAAATCCTAAAACAACAAAAAAAAAAAAGAAAAGAAAATTCTATTGATTTGTATGTAGAAAGATAATATAAATTGAGAATTTGTCAATCTTATTTAAAATATATAGCAAGCTTAAACAATTTCACAATTTTTTTTTTATCAATGAACTTTGTCAAAGCTGGTAGTGGATTAGGTGTCTATTTGCAAATTTTACACAAAATTCGACATTAGATTGCAGCAAATTATTTTCTTCCCTTTATTCATACCTACTTAAAAATATACGATTTACTTGAAAAACAAAAAGCCTAATAAATATATGACATATTAACGTTGTAAGTGTTGAACGATAATGTCTTAATGAAAATGGATATTTTTTTTTATTTATTTGTTTAATAGATCCGCTTGTTTACAAATCGTCGCCCGCAATTTCGTTCGCGTGAAATTTATTGTCTCGAAATTTGCAATATGTGGGTTGACTCTCTTTACAATCTACTGTGTTTGAATAAACGCGATGGTTGTGGGTTCGATTTCCACTTGGAGGAATCAAATATTTGATATTTACGCTTCCTCGCTCGGGTAACGAGGCAAATGGGGAGATGAGTTCCGACATTTGTCACACATACCATTTCGGCGGAAAGTGGGAAACGAAGTGTCTTGATACTAAATTTCCAGAAGTATGAAATTAAAAAAAATGCCATTAATATTCGACCGTATTTTGTGACTCAAAAATGCATTATATTTTAAATTTTAAAATGAAATTAATTCGCTCCTCCAAGTTTTAATCGACTTACCTGTTAAAGCGGCAACGTCGCACATGTTTCATTCAAGAAATCAAGTCGCAGCAACTAGCGTAGGTATGTACTCGTAGCTAACGGCGGCGACATGATATTAAATCAACGCAACACTTAGGGAGACACTTTACACACACTCACATTTATCGTTTCATTTGTCCATTTATTTATTAGATAGCTAGATTATTTTGAATGCATAAATTGCATCTCCGTAACATATTACGATATACGTCTAGGGGGATCTGGTCAGCATATTCTAGTTACGTACGAGGTTTTAAAATTTCGTAGCATTTAAATTACCGTCAATAAAAACTGGCCCTAGTATTTTATTTCGATGAATGCCAGCCCACACAATTTAAAATAATATTCATGTTAGTTATAACGAGGGTATTTCGACATTTTCGTCAGCGTTATGGCTAAATATCGTACGTAGCAGTTCTTAAACCGAAGTCGTTGTCAATCAGGTAGGTAGAATAGCCAAGTAATGAGAGAAGCAGCACTATTAGAGTCCGAACAACACACTAGAGTCAGAACAAAATAAGTTAACCGAAACAAACAACACAATATTCAAAATAACAACACTTTAAATCTTTTGACATCAACATCAAACAAACAGTCACTGACAACTTGTCAATGTTGAAAGTGTCAGCCGTCAGTGTGGCAATTGCAAAATCTTTTACAACAAATATGTTAAACGCCATAATTTAAGACATCAATCAATCAACAAATATGTTATTTTTATGTTTTATTTGAATTTAAAAGCCTAATGAATAAATTATAAAATTATTTTTATGTTTATAAAAATATTTACTTATTTTACCCCAAAATCCGAATACTAGTTTTCATTACAAATTGAAATTTTAATAATTACGTTTATAGTAATAATAAATACAATCAATAATAATTAAATATTCATTTGGAATCTGTTGACACTACTCATTACTTAAAAAGTTACTATTACAAATCAAGTCAGTAATTTTTTATTGTCTTTTTTCACATAATAGCTATAAATAAATATGTAATTATTACAAACAATAATTTATTCTTCAAAACAATTTTATAAACAGAGATATTAAATAATTCAAGTTGTCAATAGTGTCCGAAATTTAAAAAAAATTAAATACAACATGGCGGAAAGTGGTATTCAGCTACGTCATTCGAAAGTTAGCCCTCTTATGCTTCGCGCCGGAGCTGCTATATCGTGCACGAATGATTGCTTAATATAACACTATAGTTCATAATAAATGTAGATTATACTTTTTATGCATGATTTGATATTAAAATAATTCATAAAATTATCAATATTATTTACAAATAATTTCTAAATACTTATTTAATTCGTATTGAGTTTTCGTAGGTTCCCGTGTAACATTATAAGACTCGTTTCTATTTAATTTTTATACGATTTTGCATCAAAATAATTAAACAAATGTAAATAATAATAAATATCTTAATAAAATAAATAAAAGTATGTTCGAGAAGTATTTTCATTAACGGCAGTACCATGTACCTACTATGAGTTATTACAACGATCTTGTTTTTTATTTTATTTTGACGTTTTTAGATTTTGAGTGATTATTAAGTATTTTAAATAATTTATTTATAGTTGTGACGAATATGGCATGTGATTCTTGAGTATTTCTCTTAAATGTGAAACTATTGTGTGTCAGTATTTGAGGGTACCATCAAAAATACATTCTCTTAAGACTAGAAACAAATAAATGTGGAGTTTTTAATATTACTTATGAAAAAATATTAGTGGTAGTAAAAGGAAAATGCGACGACGACGATGTAAAACTAATGTTAAATATAAGTATCTATCTATCGTAGTTCAATATCGTTTTGTGTGTTAAAAATTTTGAATATAATTTTGTGGTTGGTTTAATAAACATGCATTACTTCGAAATAATTTCTAGTCTAGGTAAAAAACAACCAAAGTTCTTTGTAACACGGAAGCCTCTTATCTCATTAGCATCAAAGTGGGAGGTCCTCAAATGTTTACACTTCCCGTCGCAGCGAAACTGGTTAGGCTTAGCCCTGAGACCGTACCACTGACATCCCAGCTATAAGGTCTGATTTGATTAAAATGTTATATAACACTATATGTCAAAAGATAATAGGTAAAAGTTGTGTATGTCAAAATCAAAATATTCTTTATTCAATTAGGCCATTACAAGCACTTTTGAATCGTCAACTAGAAACGTTAGTAGTGTCAGCCACATATAGGAAGCTACCGCCGACGAGGAATGCAATTCTGCTTAGAAGAGCCAAAAAACTCAACAGTTGCTTTTTCAAAATATAATTTACAATAGAGTCGTATTCGAGTTGTTTCCTAATATATGGTGTATAAAATAAGCGGAAAGTCAAGGACACTGTAATATACCTTATTAGTTTATCTCCGCTTATCTCGCATGAAGAGGGAATTTCTTCAATAAAAAGTACCACGTGGCTTATTTTTATTACTCTTTACGCAAAGGAACACAACCAGAAACAGCTCGATCGCTTTTTCCCGCATGTTTAACCTCAAAGGCTTTTCAACAGCCTAGAGAAAGATGATTATCAACGTGGACAACTTAAAATTAAGAAAGAGAATAGAAAAAAGGAATGTCCTTTCGCCATAGCCGTAGCCATTCCTTCGAATGGCGATGGAAACTTGTTTAATAAAATTTCAAACTTGTTTAATAATCGAATGGGCTCACGTCAACTGTTGAATGTAATATTAAGCATTGTTCACGTCGCGTCGGGTAGCGTTCTTAGAAATGCGCTTTCAACTGTCTGATTTGTTAATTTACTTGACACTTATCTGTAATTTTAAGATTTTTTTTAGTTTCATACTGCACCCTGCCATTGCAGGATAGGTAGAGGGAAAGTCCCCCGCCTACCTTATACCGTGGGATAAAATAATTAATAAAAACATAATTCACCCCACTTCAATACTTCTTGCTCATCACTATCCAACTAATATGGATATTTTACTTAATAACAGCAGCTTTTTAAACAATGATTGTGAGTTCGATTCACAAAATGATGTGATTCTTACACAGGGTTGGTCTTTAGTTTTCCATGCCATGGTTAGAAGCTTAATTTAGGGCCAGGATGAACACATTTTTTTTAAATTGAGAAGTGAAGAGAATAGAATCCCGTAATTTTAGTTTCTCTCTACTACAGTTTAAGACGAGTACTTGGAACAAAAATTATAGCAATTTAAATATATATAACTATAACTTTCTGACAGAGAAGCCGTTGACGGTTTGATAATACGCGTTGCCATAGCAACGTGTATGTCACTAATATGTTTTATTTATTGATTTAATATACTTTGTAAGCATTTTATTGAAAAATAATAGCGTTCTGCACTATATATAACTTTGCCAAACTTCATACTTCTCAGTCCTCGCAATTTTCGTAAAAAGGACTCCAAAGTTTTTGATTCACTTATTAATATATATAAAGACGATCTATTCCAATGAAATTCGAAGCCACAAGATTAAAGAACCTGAAATTGAGGCCGTCGTGGCGTGATTGTAAATGAGATTGTGGGTTCGATTCTCACAGGAAATTAATTATGAAATATTTTCATTTCCTCGCTCTAGTAACTATTCAATTTATTTTAAGTATGTTTAGAAATTTTACTGGGGATGCGATGGTTGGTGGGTTTTACAGTCACACCTCGTGCCGCTGCGCCACAACCGGCCTCATAAATTTTAGAAAGTCAGAAATCAGAAGTACCAGTATCAGAAGAATATTTGAAACATTATAGCTTACGTTTTTGTGACGACACGTGGGTGGAATCATATTGAGGATAATCTTATAAAAGAAATTGTTGATACACGCAAACACATTTAATTAATTATTTTTTCATATACGCTATGGTATTTTGCGGCATACAAAAAAAGTATTATTTTTTAAATGCTTATTATATAATATAATACCACGCCTATTGGACGGCTACCAAGCGTGGGTTCAAATCCCGCTACGTTAAAATTTTTGTACGTTTTTTTGATAAGTATTATTTTTCCTAAGTTTGGAATAACACTATAAAAATGTCTAAAATTAATTAATTAATATTAATAATATACTATTAAAATAATAATTAAATGTTTTAATACTATTAAATTTTCATTTAATAATATTAAAACATTTAATTTACTAGAACACTTGGACGGTTTTCAAGGGGCGCGGATTCAAATTTTGCTACGTTGCCGCTACGTTGAAATTTTTATACGTTTTCTAAAAAGTATTTTTCTTTCTTAAGTATGGAACAACACTTTGAAATTGTTAAAAATATTTAAGTTGTTTCAACTTAATGTCCATTTATATGTCAATAACAAAAGCATTCCTAGTTTTCTTTTAGCTTCACAAAAATAAAGATACCCTATATAGCAGGGTAGCCAAAGAGAACTTAGGGTCTGAATTTGAGACACTGCGTGTTGACAAGAAGAGCTCAACACCGCCGAATATCTGGGAAGAGTGGGGAAATAAAAATAATTACAGATAGTGGGAATAGAACCCACGACTATCGCCTGTACAATTAGACACTGTTCCTCAACACCACGGTGGTATTATTATAAAGATATTTTAATAATAAATGTTGTTTAAATTCTACATCTGATTAATTAAAAATCTATTTAAATGACATAGACAAAAAAAAATATTGTAAATTAAATATTTAGAAATATTTTCTAAGACCACATTCTTCTTTTTCGAGGCTAGTCGTTTCTCAGAAGCACAAGCGTGTGGCTGTAAACGCGACAAGTTGTGAGTTCGATTACCATACATAGAAACCTAGTGTAAAGATATTCCATTCTCATTAAGACACTTACGTTCCCCACTTTCAGCCGCGCTTTCCGTCTCACAAGACCGAGCAAATGAAATTATTTCAATAACCCGAGTGTGAATCGAACCCATAAACTTCACGTTTACAGTCGCCTGCGCCGCAGCGTCCTACTATATTTTTTTATACACTTAACTCTACCTATCTGGAGGCTGGCCATATAAAAATGAACTCAGGCAGACAAAGCACTAAGTTGAGTTCCGCCACTACACGAAAGTATGTACGGAAAGTGAGGAATGTAGTGTCTTAACACCAGATGAAATGGACGTGAAGTTGCTTTTTTTATAACTTCTAGAAATAAATAAGAAAAAACTAAATTGATATTACTAAAGGAGCCTGGTGTTATTATTACGCCTATATTCATTCATAGCATGATTTTCTGAGCCATTTGGTTTGAACGACGGGTCTGACGGACGTCTACCTACGTCTACATTATACTAGAGGGATCCATATTTACAATATATACATACGTTAGATAATAAGAAATATGTAATATGCTTGGGCTTACTGTAAATAGTAAAGACATTTTTACTTTGCTTTGCTTTTTACTTTATGTCTTATAAAGATAATTAAAAAGTTATTACGCTACGTTTAAAGTTCTGCCACTCAACACGCAATGCTGACGGAATTTAGCGGAAAATAGGGAACAAACATTTCTTAATGGTAACAGAGTATCTGTATGCTAAATTTCCAGGTTCCCTTTGAATATCTCGCGATGTGCGGTATACAATGTGACGGTATTGCGCGACGCTGAAATCTGCAAGTAACAAGGAATGAACTCTTTTAAAATCATTTTACATTTGCTTGTCTCCTATACGAGAGTAAGCGCTTAAAGCTATTAAGTTATGTGATGTCATACTCATTACTCAAATTAATTTTCTTCAAACCAAAAGGTTTTTGATATTCTCATCAAAAATGTTCGAGGAAATCGTGAAAATCGCAAAATCTGTTGTTCTTTTTGAAATATCTTATAGCACCTACCACAAATATGAGACGTTAAAAAAAAATTCTACACTTCACCCTTAAGAATGCTAAGCCTCTAACATTAAAAAAAAATATTTGTAAAATTTTATTATTTTATATATAATTTTAACATTTATTTATTATTATAAAAGTAATAATAATAATAATAAATAATATTTTTCTTGCCAATATTTTCTTTAAGTTTTTGTTCGCGGTCCTCAGAGGAAAACCATATATCAAATTGACGCTATTTGTTATCTCGAGTGGGGACTAGAGATGCTGTGAAACTCGAGTGCCTGTATCAGTTCATATGATTAGGTTATTTATACTTTTACTTTGTGAAATATTGTGTGTGAAGTTTATGTTTTATCACCATTTGTCTAGTATAGTCATATTTTATGTAATAATTGTTTATTGAGGCCAGTCGTGGCGCAGAGGCACAAAGTGCGACTGTAAAACCGACTGGTTGTGGGTCCGATCCCTACTCGAGGAGATGAAATATTTATTTACATTTATATTTTCTTTCCTTCACTCTGGTGTCGGGGCAAAACGCGGAGTCATACGTCATACTACCACTCAACACGCAACGCCTTCAGAACTCCGCGAAAAGTGGGGAACGGAGTGTCTTAACACTAGGTTCTCTCTGCCTAACCTGCTGTGTGAGTAAAGTGACAGCGTGAAGCTGTTTTTTTTTTGGTGATATTATTGAAGGCATTAAACGTGTATAATATTTTGTATAGAGTTATACTAAGTTAATTGTCTAAGCCTCATCAGTATGTCACAGCCACACACACTTCATTTCAAAACTATTAAGACTACACAATACTTACTTGAAACTTTGTGGGCATTTTTATTTTAAATGTTATTTTAAACCTAACCCATTCTTACTTTAACAAAATACAATTTTATATATTAACAAATGTTCATAGCATTCTATCGCAACCGAAATTACCGGCCTGTAAAAATCTCATTGTGGACAACAAAAGAAGCACTATCTTAAGAAAATTACAAAGTTTTGTTAAATGAACGCCGTCTCGCTGTCCCGAGCTCTACAGTTGAATTCATCGGTATACGATGAATAAGTCCTTTTGTCAGATCTGATGAATTATTTTAAAAATAGATAGGTAAAGATAAAATATCTGACCAGAAAGAAAGTTTTTTTTATACATTTTAAAGATGTCAAGTTTCTCTAATTCAAATTTGATATTATAATTTATAATATTGGCAACAAGTGACGTCACAAGTTACCAATGCTATAATAATCAAAATATTTTTTAAGCTTCACGCTGTATCCCGCACATAACAGGGTAATTATTAAGCTGACAATTTGTTTGCAGAAACTACTGGTTTGAACCGAGATTTTATTTCGTGTTCGATAACCCACTTTACACATAGGCTATATTACATAGGCTACATCATGTTCATAATTTTTATATAATTTACTATAACTGCGGTCAGAGGTACTCGGGGCGCTTAGAATGTGTCATGTACATTATATTCTTAACAATTTCTATACGAACACGTGAGCGAGGTATCACAAAAAATAAATCTTTACTGCATTAATCAAATGTAATATTTTTTTTCGTGAAACTAAGAATGTAGTATAGAGGTGTTATTTTTTAAAAAAATACTGAGACGGAATCGAACGGGATTTGGAGAATCAAGCGAAGACCTATATACCCAGCACAAAGGCCTATACAGGCCTGAAGCTTGTTTATAATACTACTAGCGGACCCGGACGCGGCTTCGCCCGCTTATACTTTACGAATGCTTATAGATATATTTAGGAAATTGTTTGTGAAAATAAATAACTAATTTAAATTAAAAAAAAATAAGTAAACGTAACCATAGTAAAATATTAATAAAAAAACTAAACAAAACCAGCTACATTATTAATAATTTTATCTCTTTCTGTCTTTCTATTTCTCCGAGCTAATATCCAGAATAACTGAACAAATTTTTATTGAACTTTCAGTGATCGATTTTACTGATTTACCCGGGAAAAATCTTTTTACTCGTTTTCCTTGCGCGCGTACATAGATACTATATGAAATAACTAAAGTCCTTTCTACATTAAATATGATAAGTTTTGCGAGCAATATCAAATAAAATCCCAGAAAACTAAAACCACAATTTATTAAGTGTATAACAACGGTATAGTATCCAACCAAGATGAAATAACCAATAATTCTCTCCTTAATACTTAAATAATATTACACCGATGCCGCGCAGGGCCGCAACTTACACCACACCAAGAAATTTATGAAAATCTAACTAATCTGCTCCTCGAATTAGCGAAGAACCAAAGAAAAGTATAAATTAATTATAAACAGCAAATAATTACATAAAAATTAAAAGTAGTTCAAAAATGTATGAAAATTTACAAAACCGTCAAAGTCATCTGCCCGTTCGCGTCGGTCCTACTATGCCGGTCGTATGCTAGGTTATTTCGAATAAGTGACATCTCCTTAATTATTTATTAGAATCTAGATGAAATGCTAAAAGTGACTATTATATTCATTTTCATAAGGATCAATATCAAATTATAGAAAATACATACAACAAAAACCCGATAAATATACAGTAAATTAATTAAAATGGTTACTTGTTGTTACTGTATTACTTTGCTCAAGGTTCAGAGATAAACATCATATCAACATGTATCGCGGACTTTTTTAAACATTATTTAAAGGACAATATTTTTGTAAAACATTGTTTTTATGTATCTCATAAGGTTGAGTCGGCGCACGTCATGTATGCGTTAAGCAAGCTCATTTTGGGTGACGTTTGCTTATAACAACAAATAAACTTTGCAAACCGTTGCTTAGCAACGGTCGGTTGTTATTAACATGCCGGAATAAATTGCCTGTCAAATTGAAAAATATTTTAATATATTAGTATATATCGACAATATTACAAATATGAGAAAAAAAGTAACCTATGTTCATCCGAAGACCCTCAAGTATCTCTGTATGAGTATTTTATTACAATTGAATTAGCGGTTTGGCCCTGATTGCGGCACAGACAGACAGACAGACAGACAGACAGACAGACAGACAGACAGACAGACAGACAGAGTTACTTTCGAATTTATAATATAGGTATGGATTACTAGACTTTGAGAAGAAATGCAATGTCAGATGCCGATGATGTCAGCTTGGGTTGAAACAAAAAGATCTTTCTTTCTCCTTACACAAAAAAGTGCGTTAAAACTATCTAAGAGTAATTCAAAATTATTGATAATATTTCGCTAGCTGTAACCAAATGTAATAAACGTGTCCACGTGCAGCGTGACGCTGGCCTACGTCGTGTGTATCTAACCTGAGTATAATTCCATCAGTGGCCGCTCAGCGTACGTTTCAAAACAATTTAACATTGATTTAAAATACATTTTTGGATATAGGATTTTATTTCCTCCCTCTGATAACGAGACATTGCGTTGTGTTGAGTTGAGTGGCTAAACTCCGCTAGCAGTCTCTAAAATTGAGCAGAACTTAACGGAGTGTCTTGACACTAGGTTCCCTCTGATTCTGTTTATGAGGATACATCGTGAAGTTTAAAAAAATAGCAATGATAATAATAAACTAATTTAAAAAATATTATAAAAAATTTAACCTTCCGTAGGATATTGTATTTATATATTATTATAATTTTCTTCATACATTTAAAATTATAAACTTTTCCTTAATTTTAACATTTCTTGATATGTAACCAAACAGTACGTTAAAACGCTCTAACTACATTTTTTTTATTAGTGCCTACAAAACAACATAAATTGTAACAACCGTATGGAAATTTAGATTTAACACGATTTCATTGTAAAGCTTAATTGGCGAGAGTGCCTGGACATGTAATCCTAGAGGCGAGCCTATGAATTCCACAAATAGGTACTACTACTACTACATTGTAACCATATTCTATTTTGTATGTAGTTTTTCGTGGAATAACTCCAGGAGCCAGTCGTGGCGCAGGGGCACGACCGTGCAACTGTATACGTGGCTGTGAGTTCGATGCATCGTCGAGAAAATAAAATGATAAATTGAATGTTTAATTTTCTCGCTCTGGTAACCAGAGGCCATTCGTGGTGCAGGGGCACAAAGTGTGACTGTAGAAACGACTGGTTGTGAGTTCGATCCCTACTCGAGGAAATTAAATATTTATTTAAATGTATATTTCCATTTTTTCACACTTTTGTCGGGGTAAAAGCGCGTCGTTGAATTCTGCCACTCAATATGCAATGCCTCCAGAATTTGGCGAAACGTGCAACGGAATGTCTTAACACTAGGTTTCCTCTGCCTACCTTGCTGTGAGTGGGATACAGCGTGAAGCTGATTTGGAACGAGACAAAGTGTGGCGTTAGCTCCGCTACTCAACACGCAAAAAACTTGTTTTCAAACAACAAAAAAAGTATCTGAAAAATAATGTTTTTTCATTTTTTTTACATAAATATAAATATATAATTAGAACTATATATATTATACTTTAAATATACATAAAAACACATAAAACATACAAAAAGAAACTATAATAACAGCCCTCTCTTCCCACCATAATAGTTCCCGTGGGGTGACGTCGTACTTACTCTCACGCTCCCCATATAGGGCCTATTTGTCATCGCTTTGTATAACGAATGTCGGGTGTAGTTTACTTGAGTGCTCTCACAATACTCATAAGATTACAATATTCATATTTGCGAGTGAAATTTTGTGTAGAAATATAGATACGTGACTAGACTCTACCTGCGGCTTCTGCCACGTTGGCGAATATAGAAATAACTAAGACATGAAACTGATCAAGGGTCCTCTGTGGCGATGAGCGTAATGTAATATAGACCTCCACGATAAATAGACTTTTCAAGACAAAAGGAACTTTACAATTCGAACTTATACTTCCTGAGATAAGTGCGTTCAAACTAACATCAAACTCTATTTTTTAGCATCACTCTTTATAACAAGATTAAGACACTCTCGTTCCCCACTTTTCGCCGAATTTTGGAGGTTTACAGTCACAAGTTGTACTCCTGCGCTATGGCTGGCCTCGAACTAAACTTAAGCTTCAGCTTTATAATATAGAAATATGTATATATTTCTATGAACGATCTAATTTTATAAGCGTTAGTTTTGGGTTCTAAATCCATAAGTATCCATAAGTCCAAGAAATATATACATTTACAAGTTACGGTTTATCTGAATGAGTACGATACGATGTTTTTTTCTTATTTTTCTATTTCAATTAAAATTATTTGTGTTATAGACCCGCATTAAGGCGGAGGCGATATTAGCATTCATTAATTACTAATAATTTTTAATTTTTATAGCTTTACGCTGTTTCCCGCACATAACATGGTAGGTGGAAAGACCCTAGGAACCTAGTCTGACACACACACTCCCACTTTCCACAAAATACTGAAACCGAATGATATAATTCGGACCTATTATAACCTATTGGACCTTATTATGACCATACAAAAATCTAAATACATTGAAAAAAAAGCTGAACATAGAATAGCGCTTAGCTTAACATAAGTATAATGTCCCTAAATTAGGGGAAAATGAATAGAAATGTATTGTCACTAGTTCATTTCTACCTTATTAAATACAGAAAAATGTATTAAAAAAAATTAAAATAAATCGTTGTTTTAATAAATAGTAAAATAGAAATTATTGTGAATATTACATTAAATTTCAACGCCATAATAGATAATCTCTTAATAGCCTGCACAGCCTTGTTTAATACCTAACGAGGTAAACAAGCGCATTCCTTGCGTAATGCCCGCTCGTTGAAATGTATACCGTGGTATTATTACAATTATGAAAATATAAAAAAATATATTTTAAGAAATATTATTTTCATATATTTGAAAATAAAAAGTGAGGCACAAGCGTGTGATTTTAAGCGCGACAGGTTGTGGTTGATTTGATTTGTGGTGGTGTTGAGTTCCGCCTCTCAACAATGCCTCCGGAATTCAGTGGATGGTGAGGAGCGGAGTGTCTTAACACTACGCTCCCACTGCCACTGCTACGTACGTGATACAACTTAAAGCTAAAAAAATAGTATAGTTAATATTGCCACTACGCCACAGATGACCTCAATAAGTTACCTCATATTTCTTATTAGGTGCAATGCTGTTCAAAATTAAAATCATTTGAGAGAATGCACTTTTAGAAAATATAAAATTACTGCCGTCTCAATGTAGACATGTAATTAATTAAACATTTTATGTATATATATTATTTAATATATGTACTTTTATGACTATTCAAGTAAAAATAGTCGCAAGACCGTTATGACCACTTAATAGATTTCACTTTATATTTGTGTTTTACCAGTGGCTTCGTCTCCGTGGTTAAATAGAAATAACTAAAGGTAGTGAGTGACATTTTTAAAATGAGGAAGGTAACTCTGCTCGCAGGTATAGTGGGCTACATCGAAATCTTTCATCTTTCTCGATAAATGGTCTGTACACACACCACTCCGTACCAGGTAGTACTCTGAAGACCCTAAAAGAGCATCGACGACGACTTGCTATATTACAATTCGCCATAGCAGGGTCGAATGCAGCCCTCCGCCGAGTGGTTGGCGGTGCGTAATCCAAGCTAACTAGCATTGTGCGCATTAAAATCGCCAAGTATAACGACCTCAGCAGAGAGTATCTGTGAGAGTATATCGTCGATAGCCGATTGCATGTGCTCCATGAGCTGATCCATTTCTGCATTACCACTGTGGGACCTCTACAGACATGCGTTGACTCAGACGCGATTTGATTCGAGTCAACACGGAGCCAGATAGTTGATAGGTCCCGACTTTCAAAAAATTAACAAGACGACGGAAACTTAAGTTCTCCCTTACAAACACAGCCACTCCGGCATGAAGCATAAAATTATGTTTTGTAGCTGGGATATTGAAGATAGAAGTGGCATAAAGCCACTACATGACGCCCGTTTTAAAAACCGAGGTGTATGATAATAACCCGTCTGAGTCTGCCCCCGCGTGTTGCCATTGCTGGCGACGTGACTCTCCCACACTTTAGTACCCGAGTGATCCTATTCTAAGCCGAGAACACACGGCTAAAAGGATAATGGCACCTTTAAACAAATTAACCAAATTGCTCTGTTAATTCCATCAATCAACGGTGAGAAGAAACTATATAACTTTCCACGCATTCACTAGCAGTACCTACACTTAGGACTTGCAACCCAAGTGTAGGTTTTTAAGAGGCTCCTCTCTCTACTGACACCAAATTCGAAGTACATTGTCATTGAATATTCACCTAACGAAGTGAAAAAAGAGTGACTAGATTCTTGCTGTGAAATATATAAAATTTAAACGAGTTTTCAGCTTCTGTGTATATTTTGCCACATTTAAATACACGTTAAAAAGGGTTGTCATGCGACAGTTGGAGGAGACGTTTGAAAATTTACTTTGAACCGCAGATAAATTGATTAAAATCGTTTTCCGCGTTCAGTACACATTTTAAAACGATGTATCTTTTTCCCACAATTCAATGTGGAAGCGTTATGTCAAAATTTTATAACAAATTGCTTAATCAAATTGTTTATTATTTCACAAATGATATTAATAAATTATTTTTAACATTTTTAAAGTGTTATTCCACACTTAGGAAAGAAAAATACTTAATTAGAAAACGTATAAAAATTTGAAAGTAGCGGGACTACGTAATGTAGCGACGTTACAACATAAATAAGTTGTAACAAGCGTATAAAGATTTCGACGTAGCTTGATGAGAACGTATGGCTTAGTGGTCAGAGCGCCTGGTCGGTTTGCAGGAGGCGCGGGTTCGCGTTCCGTTAAAATTTATAAACGTTTTCTAAATACTCGTAAGTATTACTAAACTATTTTAAAATTCTCTCCCTATCCTACTTATTATTAATTATTATTAGATATTATTATATTTATTATTACTTTTCATAAATATTATAAGTATCAAAGTATGTGAGTGAAGATGGATGTTTGTTCCATTTTTATGCAAAAAGTACTAAACTGATTCAGATGAAAATTGATAGTAATTAACTTAAGTATACACAAAAATAACAAATAGGCAACGGTTCCTATAAAGGTGTTCTATAATTTGTCTATAATTTAACAATACGTTTAAGCTTATGAGTCGCTATACCCTATTCACGAAGCCATTAGATAAAAGGTAAAATCGAAAAAAGGTTTTTTTTATATATCACGATTGACGAAGCTCACTATAGTATATTAAGTAAAAAAATATCCAGGAATTTTTGGATGTAAATAATATTATTGAACGGTGTCTATAACACTAGATCACTCTGCTTACCCTGCTAAAAACAAGAAATGTTTATAAGCTTGTGAAGCAGAAAAATTAAAAAAAAAAGGTATATCTATATATAGTATACTTTATGTATACTATTTTTATATTTATAGTCGAATCGTACCTACCACTAGGGTACAAGTTAAGCATCGCTTCGTTTAATGAAATTATAAGTTAAAAAATAAATGAAAAGTCACAAAGAGAAAACAAAAGAACATCTTGATGATAATGAATAAACAATTAATTAATACAATGGAGGCAGATGTACCGCGAGTGCGACTCGCTGTTAATATACCGACACGACAGGTTGTTATGTTTTTTCAATTAGGTATTTTAAATTTTATTTGTTATTTTTTTTAATAATTTTTTATTTATATCAGAGTTACAGTGTTTGTAAAATCAGCGGCGATCGTGGGTTCGTATCTCACCAGGAGAAATGTAGTATTATATTTTCTTGGTCTAGTAAGAAGACCTAGCGCTGCGGTGAATTCCGCCATTCAACACACAATGTCTCGATAATTGAGTGGAAAGAGAGGAACGAAGTATCTTAAGAGAATATATCTCTCGCCTACTCTGCTACATGCGGGATACTGTATTAAACAGAAAAATATGAGCGCACATTGGGAGAAAGCCAAGAGCCAATAGAAAATATTTAAATTCATTTTTGTAACATACGTTGTGTTATATAATGTACATCCAACGTTGTTACATAGCGACTTTCCTTCGCCCTCGAATAGCCTTTGTAAACTTTGTAGAGTCGTTCTCATGGAGCACGCTGGACACTAACATGTGTAACAATCTTGTTAAAAATTCGCCGTAGAATGCACTTAGTTGAGTTGGCTATAGAGCACTTGGGCATATTCCTTGAGAGGACATACTCGTAGGTACAAAATTGAACTTTGGGCTATGATTTTTCGTATATTTTTTTATTAGTGTTAAGTTCTATCGTTAAGCCTACGTCCCCATTAAGATACCTTCCCCACTTTTATTTCTGACTTTCCGTCTAATTCTGGAGGCGTTGCGTGTTGAATGGTGGATCTACCAGGCGCTCTACCAGAGCGAGAAAATGAAAATATTAAATATTTAATTTCGTCGAGTGGGAATTGAACCCATAATCTGTCGCGTTTAGACTCACGTTTGTGCCCCTGCGCCACGACTGGTCTCAATGATATCTATATCTATTTTATATAAAAACTTTCTTTTCTAATTTACTGTCTATTAGAAAAAAAATTGAAAAAAAAAGTTGTACAACTAATTTAAGTATAGATCTTAAAGTTAAGTCAAAACTAATCTATTTATACGGCTTTTTGCTATTTTGGGCGCTATTTAATGTTTTGTTTTACGGTTTTCGGAAATTAATCAAAAGAAGTCGTAAAAACAAAGTTGCGTTTAATTAGACTTGGTATTTATGTATATTTGTGTTTGATACCCTTATTTGTTTTTATAGAATACCAAATAGAGCCCATCGTTGGGCAGTGTGACAACGTGTGACTCTACATGCGATAGTTGTAGTCTCGATTCCCACAGAGCGAAATGCTTATAATTATATCATTTACAAAAACATGGCTTTGTGTTCTGCTATGACACACAATGTCTAGAAAACTGGGCGATACGTGGTACTCACTGCCTTACCACTCACTACCTTTGCCTATGCTGCTATATGGAAAGCAAAAGAAAAAAATAAATAAATTTTACAACTCCTTTTCTACTTTGCCTGCGCCACGACAATGCAACCTCACGATGTTTTATTCAGTTAATACATCAGCTTTACGCTGTATCCTGCACACAGCAGGGTAGGCGGCAGAGGGAGGATATATATTTAATGTCCTCGAGTGGAGATCGAACCCGCAACCAGTCTCGTTTACGGTCACACACTTGTGCCCCCGGTCCTCAGTTTACACAGGTTTTTTGTTTTCTTTATATTTTATTTGTGAAAATGTTATTGAGCAAAATCAATTATTTAATAACGCCATTGCGCTGTTAGAATCATTAAAATCATTTCATCAATCATTTTTATGCTGTATCCCGCACACAGCTGAGTAGGCAGAGGCAATCTAGTGTTAAGACACTCCGTTCCCCACTTTCTGCCGAATTCTGGAGGCATTATGTGTTGAATGGCAGATTTAAGTAAATATTTCATCTCCTCGAGTGGGGATCGAACCCACAATCAGTCGGTTTTACAGTCACACTTTGTGCCCCTGCGCCACGACTGGCCTCGATTCTGGAATCACGTAAATACGTTTTTAAAAACGTACAAAAGTTTTGAACGTACTTAGCCCTAAAAACTTTTGTACTTGCCTTTAAAATGTTAAAAATAGTGTTTTCCATAAAATATAAAATAAGACATCATAAAACAACGGCATAACGTTTGGCTCCGTATATGCCACGATTGCGGGCTCGATTCCCAATCGGGGGAATAAATAATTTTTATTTTCTTTCTCTGGTAACAAGACAACGCGGCGTTAAGTTTCATCTCTCAACATACTATTTCTCAATTGCACCAGAATGAGGAAGTATAAATAATTCATTACCCCGAGTGGAAATCCAACCTATAATTCAGATGCTGTGGAGAAACGGCCTTAGTGCATAAAAATCATATTTAATTAAAACAAAACAACTTTATAATAAATAATAAATATAATTTTTGTATTTTTATGCTATTAAAAAATATAAAACTTATAATTTAAGAACAAATAATATATGATAATATGTGACGAGTTAGTGATCGTTATGATCACTAAGTTATGGTTGAGTAATATTATTTTCTTTTTCAATTTGAGGCAACTTTGCTTCTGGAAAAAATAAAAAATAATTATTTGTCACTGAAACGGTTTTTTTCGCAGCTTCACGCCATATCCCTGTATCAGACACATAACAAGGTTGGTAAAGGAAACTTGGGAACCTTTTGTTAAGACACTCCGTTCCCATTTAAAATTTCCTTTGCCGACTTTTCGCCGAATTCTTCTTGACATGGTTTAATGGGTAATAACTTTTTATCCTCAACATTTTTTTATTTAAATACAGGTAATTTTATAATAGTATTTTAACACTAAGATCTAAATGCGACGCGTGCGGGTGCGATCCCCACTTAGAGCAATAGCTCTCGTATATACCTAAATATTCATTATTCTTCTTTACCCACTTTGCTAAGACGTTGAGTCTCACCACTCAACACGCTATATTCGGAAAATTTGACTGAAAGTGAAAGAAGAAAGAAGTATGCAAACATTAAGTTCTCTCTTCGTACCATTCTTTGAGGCCAGTCGTGGCGCAACGGCACGAGGTGTGACTGTAAAGCAGACTGGTTGTGAGTTCGATCCCCACTCGAGGAGATGAAATATTTACTTAAATTTATATTTCCATTTCTTCGCTCTGGTGTCGAGGCAAAGCGCGTCGTTGAGTTCTGCCACTCAACACGCAATGCCTCCAGAATTCGGCAGAAAGTGGGGAACGGAGTGTGTTAACCCTAAGTTCCCTCTGCCTACCCTGCTATGTGCGGGATACAGCGTGAAGCTGATTTTGATTTTATTTATTCGTACCATTCTGAGTTAAAAAAAATAAAAAATATTTACTTATCGAAGCAAACCGGTGGTTCCTTCATCTCTTCCTCGCTGAGATAATCGCATTTAGTTTCCGGAAAGCCGAGTAACTCAGCCAGCAAGTTTATATCTTCGTAAGTGGGTCGAGCTCGAAGAATCTGATTTTAAATCAATTAAAAAAAGTTAAATGTGTTATTCTGATACATAAGCTACATTACGTCAAAGTTTCATTTAAATCCTTTCAGTAGATTTTGCGTGAAAATGGAACAAATATCCGCTCAAACTTTCACACTTATATGGTAGGTAAGTTGACGCCATGGTAGCGGGTTCGATTCACACTCAATGTAGATAACATTTATGTATTGTAATTTATTTTTTAACATTTTCACGTAGTATAAGAGATAGTATTATCGTTGCCTAGTAAGCGTAATAGTGCAGTTTAAAAAAATACACAAATTTCTGTTTTCATAACAAATGTGGTAAAAGTATACAGAGTATTTTTGCCAGCACCACTTTAAATGAAAACACAGTTTTAACTACTCTATAAAGACCTAATACAATATTTCTTCCCAAAATTGAAAAAATGATTTTTTCAAACAAAATAAATAATTAAATTATTAAAACGCTATTTATTCGTCGCACGCAGCCATAAACCTATAAAAGGGAAACCGTCGCATACGCCTCATTCCGAAAGTTCAAAGTTGTTTAACCTTTAGTAATAATTTAGTAGTAGTATGCGATTACGTTATTGGTATCTATGCGTAACTGCGAAACATAGGTATGGATAAACATCGTGAAATTAAGAAAAAATCCTACGTCTAAACTGTTAAAGTATCTTGATTAATTTCTTTAGGTATGGTTCTAAAATATTTTACAATGCGCTGACACTTCCATCCTGTATATATTTAGATTTACAAAAATACATTAATTATATACTCAATTCGAAATCTTTGGTAAAAAAAATGTTTTAATTAGAAATTATAAGAAAAGCTTACTTCAGTAGTGACTTCATATCTGTCGTCGATGGGCGGCATGTTCCAGAACACGACGCCCACCACCGTCTCGTCGCGCAGGTAGAACAGCATGCCGCGCTTGTATCTGTTCTGGTACTCTTCGGACCTGATTGTATTAATATTGTATAATTAAAATGTTTCTTAACAAATAAAATCACTAGATAAGTAATTAATAATGCGAAGATACTTCTCAAAAAAATCTAATATCATTTTTACTTGTCATGTGTTAATATTATTTTAATTTTTTTTATCTCAGAAAATTCGGCAGAAAGTGGAGAATGGAGTGTCTTAAATAGATTTTGTATTGCATGCAGAATAATGAGTGAAGTTAAAAAAAATAAGGTACTTTTTATAACACGGTCTATCGCCGTCCCCCGCGGCAGCAGGGGCCTGCGGCTTGGGGTCGTCATTGCACGGCTTGAATAGGCCCACTGTCGGCATACACGCTCCTATCTCACCGACACCCTGCGATTTGAACAAAAAATAAGTGCGTTTTTAGTTGAAAAAAAAATTACTAATAGATAATATTGATACGGAAGTATAAAAAATCCTTCATTTGATATCAACGAAACTGACTTTTTTTACTGTCAATTTTTTTATTTAACTTCACGCATTTCTCTCATTACATACATCAAATCAAATGATTCATTTTGAAGAATTATTATCCAAAATTTTAAATAATTATTATTGGCAAGAAGAATACAAGAGAGATGTTGTGGGAGGCCCAAGGAGGCTTTATACCTGGAAGAGGGCGTATGGATGAGATCTTTTCCCTCCGCATGATCACGGAAAAATTTTTGGTCACTAACCAAAAAGTGCAAGTCCACAGAAGCACAGAAAACTTTTTGGTTAATGGCCAAAGATTCTGGTATTTGAAAGAAATGAAGAAAAGACGGAATGCAAAATCAGTATGGTAATATATTAGAACAACTGAATGAAGTGATATATTTGAGAAGTATGTTCAATAGAGATGGAAGATACGAGATGGATGCGGAAAGGCGTATTGCTGCAAGTGACAGGGTTTACCGAGCCACAGCTGAACGTTTTTCTGTACACAATGCTCTGTTGGTACCGACGCTGTTATACGGCAGCAAAACGTGTATATTACAGAATCGAATTCGCAATGAAGAAATACACAGAGTGTGGCAGGTACTAGCGAGGATGTCACGGTGAGAATGAAGAAGAACGTGCGCAGCTGGTTTGGGCACGTCGAACGAATGAGTGATAAAAGAATGGCGAAAAAGATTTATGATGGAAAAGTGAGCGGTAAGAAAGATCGGGAGACTTCGGTTAACTTTCAAAAACACATCACAACACGTTATGAAAAACTCAACATGTTATCGAATATACTCGAGGAAAGTCACGTAAAAAAAATGAGGACCCCCCGGAGGGCATGTATGAGGAAGTTGATGACAGTAGACGAGGAGATAGAGGTATCTAAAGACCGTAGCGTTTGGCGCTCCGTTCTCTCTGACTACCCCGCTAGGGATATAGCGTGAAGCTAGTTTGGTTTAGTTTCTTATTCTTTGCTATTAATATAAATAATTATTTCAGGCAATATAGGCAAGTAGACATTCCCACAGTAAATAAAAATAAATATATTTTTTTTTTATAAAAATAGACAAAATATCACCTCCATATTTAAAGACTCCCCTAGGACCAGTCTAAAATGCGGCTCCATGTTACAAGGTATCCAGAAGCCGGCCATGTTAGCGCCCGCGATGTGGCCCTGCTCCTGCGCGTTGCCGTAGTGCGCCAGGCGCAGCCTCGTGTCCTTCCATTGAGAGTAGAAACTTGCTGCGTCTCCTGCCTTTTCATACTTATTTTTCAGGCATTATCATTAGGTAAGATTAAAAAAATACCTATGTTTGTACTTTTTGCATAACTTAGAGTGCGTGCTGTGCCTAAGTAGATGCAAAATCTTTAATTTAAACATTTAGCAACACCCATTAGTGTGGATGCTACTTACTTATGCTCTATTCACGAAGGCACGAGATAAAAGGTAAACAAAAAAAAGGTTATTTTATAGACCACGATTGAAGGAGCTTAGAATAGTTAGTATGTTAAGTAAAAAAATATCTATGGATTTATCAGCTTTACGCTGTATCCCGCACGGGTAGGCAGAGGGAACCTAGTGTTAAGACACTCCGTTCCCCACGCCTCTGTTTCCGCCGAATTCTGAAGGCATTGCGTGATTGAATGGCGGAACTCAACGCCGCTATATGGAAATAATATTATTTAATTGGTCTATAGAACTTATTAGTTAATCATATTTATTATTTAAATTTATTGACTTCATCGATAATGAAATGACAAAAATACAAAATTGCACAAAATGTGCAATTTTGTATTTTTGTGACATGTGAAAAGAAACGATTATAATGATCTAAAATAAAGATTGTGTTCATATTTAATACTAGAATTTTCATTTTGCATTGTAAAAATCAAATTTCAAATCTAAAATGTTTCTATTTACCTCACTTTACAGTATTACAAATACCATAAATTATTTTCTTCATTTTTAATAGATAATAATTTTTAAATACTTGACATGTAAAAACATCCAAATGCTTAGTTGTTCTCAAACTTGAGAACAGCTATAATTATAAAATAAAATAGAATAAATACCAACATATTATGTGAAAGTGTAAAGATGTTGTCAAATAGATAAATAAATACATAGATTTTTTGGCCCAGTCATAAATTTCACATTACTCCAAAAAAATTAACCTACCACTTACCACATATAAATGAGTCCTAGCTTCCAATTCACTGTTGACCAAATAACCACCATTCACAGGATCTAATTCCAGGAATGATTCTTCCGCCATTTCCACACGAGGTTCCGTACCGATTGCGACGAACACCTACACACACAATTACATTGGGAGACATAAATAAATCACTTATAGAGGAACACTTTTTTTACAAAGATAAAATATTTAGATTCTTAAAATTTTAAATAAAGTAATAAAACTAGGTTTCAACCAATTTATGAATATTTATATTATAAACACTAAAGAGAAAATATGAAGTATCTATTTAATTTCTTCGAATGTTCACAACCTGTCGCGTTTACAGTCACACGCTTGTACCCCTGCACCACGGCTGACCACAGCGTCGCTGGTAACGAGATAAAATGCGATGTTGAGCTCCGCCACTCAACACACAATGCCTCCAGAATTCGGTGGAATGTAGGGAACGGAGTGTCTTATCAGTAGGTTCCACGAGTCCCTTTGCCTACCCTACTATATGCGAGATACAGCGCAAAGCATAAAAATCTGTTTTTAATTATGTTAAATTTTGAAAGCGACAAATTTGAAACACATTGTGGAATTTCATTATAGGCACGTATACTCAGAAATTGTTAATAACGACGCTTATGAGGTGAGCTTCAATAACCGCGACATAGCTTTACACTAATGCGGTTATTATACTAGAAAATTATTTTTGCTACTAGTATTAACAAATGTTATAGAATATACATAATTTTTATGTTATATTTTAATATATTAAAATTTTTGTTAACAAAATTCTCTTTCTCCATTAATATAGGAAGTCCACGTTGAAGTCCACTCCATTTTTAAATTGGAATCAGCTTAGAGACATTTCCATTGTTTCCAGTCGCCATTGTTTTTGGCGACGGAACCAATGCCGTAATAGTCAATAAAGTAAAATATTTTTTAATCTAAAAATATCCTAAAGTTGAAATCGGACCTACATAAAAAAAATAACTTGCTTATAGCCTACCACTGCGCCACAATGGCCTTAAATATTTTTTATATGTTTTCCTTTTTTCAGATTTACACTGTACGCTGCATATAGCAGAAAAGGCAGAAAAAAACTAGTGTTAAGAGTCTCCATTTCCTCATCCGGCCAGAAAGTTATATAAGTTTTGCAATAAATTCTCTACTTACATAATCTGTGACGAGAGATGATCCATTGGATAATGTCAGTTCAAGTCGACCGTCGGGGGTTTCAAACGCATCATATATTTGAGCTGTACGATATATTTAAAAATATATTAAAAACATCTTCACGTATATAGAAAGTTTTTAGAGCACTTTTATTGATTAATGATTATAAAAACGTCAGAATCATATTTTCTTTATCTTTCAGATTTTTCTGTTGACTCACGTTTCACGTCACTCCGCTCTTCATTCTGTGCGAATTCAACACTTTGCGTAGAGTGGCGGAACTTAACGCCGCGATTCATCTTACCAAATGAAGATGAGAAATAGATGTATTATTAAAAATATAATCATTTGCAGTCAGTGGCTGTCCCAGTTTGTGCGACAAAGCCATCGGCTTTAAATGTATGTCAGTACAGTTAGTGTTATTAAAAGCTACCACTGGGTCGGAGAGCAATTATGCTGAGTGAATAAAAGAAACTTAACAGTTGCTCTTTTAAATTGTTATTTACAATACAATATGCTTATAACAATCATTAACCGTACTCAAATCACATATGAGCATCTATTGTATTTATTTCCACATATCATCGCTATTCTAATATCTTGAATAGCAAAAATATATGTTGTTAGTATATTTTTTATAATTTTAAATCGTTGAAGTCCAAACAAAAAAAATAATTTAAAAGGTTGGTCGTAAGTTTTCCAAGCAACAATATATATCAAAATTCGACGGAAAGTGGAGGGCGGAAGTGTCTCAATAGGAACATATATTCCCAGGTTCCCCCTGCCAGATTTTATTTTTAAACAATACTTTGATTTGAACTCACGATCGCTATTTAAAATTCAACAACATAACCAATTAGCTACTAAGACTTTCAGTAATATAATACTCAAATACATATTAAAATTCTATTATTAATATTTGTATACAACTCACTTCTCGGAACAACAGTTACTCCTTCAGCTTTAATTTTCTCAGTGGCCCATTCTCCGATATATTCGGGCAAAACTCCGGCCATTATACCTTTATCCTTTATTATATGAACTATTTGAATAGGTTCCTCGTCGTCTTCACGTTCGGTCTGTTTATCTATTCAATAATATTTTTTATCAATGGGCAATAATATTATACAAACGATTGAAAGTGATATTGAATAGCTATTTTTTTTAGTTACACGCGTTATCCCGCATAGCAAGAGTTAGCAATAGGCAAAGGGAACCAAATAATGTCAAAACAGTCCGTTGGGTATTCAGGTCAATTCCAGACATTTCGTGTAGTGTGGTGGAATTCAGGTGCTATTGCTTGGCAGAATAGGAAAACGTAAATAATTAAAAATACAATGTGATCGATATGTTTATAATTTTTATGATATCGATATGTTATTCAAAGAGAATGAAATGTCATTCATACTTTGCTCATTTAGTTTTTAAGGTGGCATATTGTTTCATGGGCCTGTATTTCGTCTAATTATTCATAAAACATTTATATTATAAATATTAATATTTTCTAAGTAAAGGGACAATCAGTGTTTCCATATGACACTCTTGAGTCAGGGCTATGACTTTTTTAGCTTCATGCTTTATACCGCATACAAGAGCGAAGGCAGAGACAGACTTCGACTCTAAACTATTATACATATAATAATTGCGGAAATATCATACTCATTCTTCCCAAATACCAAGCCAATTCACAGCCCAGAAAGCCTCCACCAACTATGACGACGTGCTTCGACGCCTTGACTTGCCTGTAAGCGATCTCTAGGTCTCGTATAGTTCGTAGCGTACACACTTTATCCCGAACTGGTTTTGGAGCGGACCTGAATATCCTTAGGTTTTTTGCTTTTGCTCCTGAAATTGGGTGTGTATTTGACAAATGGTGTTAAAACACGAAAAATTATATACTAGTGTTTATAAAATCAAGGCTGAAGAAAATGTTTTAATAATCATTAAATGATAATTCGGTGTACTAATCTTCGCTAATAGCAAAGTCTTAGAAAGAACTTATTATCAATGTTTAGTGCATTAAAAGTTTTAAGAAATTAATTGGCTAGAATGCTTGGCCGGTCTTCTAGATTTGCAGGTTCTAATAAAGCAGTCAAGCATTAGGTGTATAAATATCAATATCATATCCATTCACAAGCTACTTAAATACTTGCCAGGTGCAATCAGACATCTTTCATAATAAATGGGTTGTTCCCCACACAATGTTTTCACCCAAGCCACGTGGTCATCAGCATCCACCCTGTTGACGCACCAACCCTTTGCAATAGACAATGCTGGGCCTATCTTCTTGCGGTAAAACTTAATTGGATCTATGAATTTTGAACAATCCGCTAAATACATGCTGAAATTGTAATACCTAATTAGTAAGATTTTAGGTAGATTATCAATTGAAATGTGTAAGTCGGTCTAGGACACTAATAAACATATTTTTAATCAATTAGCCCTTACATTATTTCGATAGATGCAATTAAACTTCTTTAAAAATTATAAGGTAAAAGTATATGTATATTTTGGCTCACACAAAGCTCGGACAATTGTAATCATAAAATAATGTTTCACTACTTACGTATGCCGCTTTCCATCTTCAATATAATTTAATTTACCAAAATCTGGCGGCTCAGGATTCCACCACATGTGTTTCGATAAGGGTGGTTGAATGTATGGTAAGCAATCTTCTTTGGTGATAAAAAATACCTGAAAATATAATTTATTGTTGCCAATATTAATTTAATGTCAACATCAGTCATTTTTAAACTCTTAACTTTATAAAAATGCCACAAACCAAAATAAATGTTACACAAATTTAAGTTTTATAGGTTTTTCACATTCTAATAGAAACAATGAGGCCAATCGTGGCATAGGGGCACTGTGATTTTAAAATCCACTGGTTGTGCCGCCAGAATTGCGGAAAGTGTGGAAAGGAGCGTCTTATATGGAAAAGCATGTGTCTTTGAAAGCTGCGATATGTTATTTGATATGCTACTTGCGTCACTTTTTTTAAATATAAAATTATTAAAATTTGTTTGTCATATAATAAATGTTACCTTGGCCGTTTTATCATGTTCCACAATAGCCCTATAAGCTGCCCAGCCAGCGGCTCCGGCGCCTATTATTAAATACTGAACACACGCCGGTAGATCCTTGCTATGGTACGGATATTTCACCTTACGACGAGGACGCCCTAAAATGTAAAATTGATAATTTTACTGAATCTTTACAATTTTTAAAAAGTTATGTTATTGTTGACGACATTATGAACCCTCGCAGCCAGTTTTATTTTTTCAAATGATACACATTCTGCGAAAATAAAAAGAGAAACTTTAATGTGTACCTACAACTTACACTTAACTACATTTTCACCAAGTTTTTTCTGCAATTCATTCCACAAGTACCATTTATAAATCTGAAAGTCAATTATTAGGGAAGTTAATAATAAATTAATTTATAGTATTAACTTGCAATCAATCTTTGAATTAGTCATTCCAACTTACCAGCCCCATGACACCAAAAAATGAAACAAGTGACCAGACATATACCCAGGGGAAGGGTGGTGGCGGAGGAGGAGGGCACGGTGGTGGATCTGGAACTGGCTTTACAGAGCACGGACCTTTTGTGCGCGCGCAATCAATCATAGGCTGAAATTGTTTAATTTGGATGTGATTTGTGATTATGTAGATAATTTAGAAATTGTATTTTTGAAAATTGTTTAGATTTTCATAGTTTTATGTATTATTGATTTCAATTTTAAGTTATCATCTTTATATTATAAATAAAAAGATATCATTGGAAAAACAATTTATTTTAAAACTCTTAACATTTTTTTTAAGTTCACGTCATCAAAATCAGAGCCCGCTTATGTGAACTGTTTCTGAGTATCATCATTATTATGTATCTCTATTTTTTCAAAGTCTTCTTTTTCCGCCTGTTCTAAGAGTGCAAGTCTATCGAGAGGTTTCCAAGGTTCATGAAAAGCATATTTATATTTCTGTCTTCCATGATAACCAAGCTTTCGTAATGGTTCCCGTATATCAACTGGATTTGGTAGTTGCCTTGGTTTCTCTTTCAAATAATTGGGATGAATCATTGCTGAATTGTGGAATAAGCTCTGCATATTAGTATACGGACTTCCAAAATTTATTTGTGGATTGTTAAACAGCTCCCTTGAATCTTCACTTAGTAACTCCTGCCGAAAAATTATTAGTATAGCATACTATACTTAATGCGGTAATTTAAGTGCGTTTGACGAAATCTCTTTCAATTTCAATCAGATGGTATGGAAATAAAAATTCCTTACCAACCTCTCAAAAACTAGACATCCAATGCCTTCCTACACCAATCATCGACGTCTCGCCTTCTCCTTTATCTGGTCTAGATTTACGCCTGCCAAATAGGCTTTTAAGATAGCCAAAGAACCCAGGACTTTCAGGCTGCTCTTCTTTTTCGCACTGTTCCTCAGAGCCTTGGGGACACTGTTGGCCTGGACACTGATGACCGTGGCTTTGTTGGTAATTGTGCTCATGACCTCCTGGCTGGTGCATGGTGAACACCACTCCGGTCCACTGAATGAAATGAACAAAGCACAAGCTGGATTTCATTACACAATTGAATACGGGCTCTGATTTCGTCTAACGCACTTTTAATAAACTCGGAAATATTATTTTTGAATTATATATGAGAATCATAAATTATTTGCTTTTTTTCATGTTTATATTTTTAAAAGGGATTTTAATCTAACGAAAAACGATACCTTAGCGTTACTAGGAGGTAGAGGAGGAACTACAACATCTGGAACTTTTATTCTATAAGGATCATAATTGGGTGGTTGAGGCTCTCTAGGACATTCTGCGCGCCAAGCAGGGGGAGGTGCATCGTTCTTAGGCCAAGGCTCTACCTTTTTTCCTTCAGTTTGAGGTATACCTTTGCAATTATCATCCTTTGAATAATTTCGTGATGATCCTAAAAAATTACGTGTTTAATGTTTTTGGATTACATTATAAAAATTACAATTAAACTGTCTCCAGAATCAAGTACGAGATACCTATCACTAAGAAACCCAAATGTCCGACTAGCACGTTGTAATATTTTAAAATGATTAAGTATATAGCATATAGAGGCCAGTGGTGGCGCAGTGGCACGAGGTGTGACTGTAAAACCGACTGGTTGTGGGTTCGATCCCCACTCGAGGAGATGAAATATTTACTTAAATTTATATTTCCATTTCTTCGCTCTGGTGTCGAGGTTAAGCGCGGCGTTGAGTTCTGCCACTCAACACGCAATGCCTCCAGAATTCGGCAGAAAGTGGGGAACGGAGTGTCTTAACACTAGGTTCCCTCTGCCTACCCTGCTGTGTGCGGGATACAGCGTGAAGCTGATTTAATTTATTTTTATTTTATATAGCATTATTTTCTCGCCATAATGACTGAATACTCTGTGATAGCGAAGCTTTGTTAAGATATTTTTAAGCAAGAGCCAATAGCATAAGTTGTGGCTGCCGAATTTGACATGAAGTCAATAACGTGTAGCCTATTTAGCTTGCTTTGGATGTGATATCAAAGGCGTGAGTATCAATATATGAAATATAGATACTTTCAATTTTTAACCCCAAATTTGTTACATGTATTAGTATATACTTACCTAAAACAGTTGAAATTTCCAAAATATCTTTGTTATATATCATATAAGGACTTATACGCCGAATAGGATTACAGTAACGGAACGGACAACCCAACATTTTGTTAAAATATATTAAAATTGCACTAAAAATTTATTTATTCTTGATATTTTATTTGTATATTATTTTGTTAACAGTTTGAAATTTGGACATTTTGAGATTCGTGACATTAATTGAAAATTCGAATGATAGAAATGTCAGTTACGTATTTTTTTATTGCTATCACTAGCTAAAGAGGTTACCTACATCAGAATAGTAGTAGTTGAACAGCCTTTTTTAATTACAAGGCAATTATTCAGAAAAAATATGCAAATTACGTCATCATTTCAAGGACTAAATAGAGATACTAGTTATGAAGTGAATTAAAAACCGAGACTGAAGCTACAACCGAGATTGATGCCTATCGTGGGGCAGAAAATCGAGAATAGAATGTTTTGATTTCACATTCTCTTCGTTTACTGTGCTAAAAAAGCAGAGTACTGGTGGCCTGAGTAGGCTATAGCTCAGAGCAGCACTCGACAGATTTTAAGAGGCAGTAAATTTGCAGGCCAGTAGTCACAGAATGAAGAAGGATGTAAAAATGTAAAGGTTCTACAAAAAATGTGGCAATTACCGTCTTTTTGCACTTATATCACATGCAAGCAAAATACTGCTACATATACTAAATGAACGTTTAAGGTTGTACTTGTCAAGAGAAATTACGCCGGAACAAGCTGGAATTGTGAAAGCTGCTAGGGAACAAATTCTTATCGTACGCCAAGTACGACTTGGCGAAAGTACGGGAATTGAACAAACCTGTTTACCTCTGCTTTGTATATTTTTCCAAAGCATTCGATTCAGTGAAATGGCCAGAGGAACTGCCTCAGTGAGGAGAACCCAGCGTGAGTATCGTCCACTTGTATGGTCTGCGATCGCAAAATAAAGCTCAATCTCGAGGGGCTGATACAAGAGCATTAGTATCTCAACACACTAGGCCATCATGGTCTAACCGCCGAGAATGTTAAAGACCGTGCAAAGTAGATTAAGTTGAGCAGGATGACAAACTCTGACAATAGCCGGGATTAATGCCAGGAGTTCTCCAGCATTTTCAAAGAAACGGTCGGATATCAATACGATAACCTACAATCTGACAATTGTTAGTATTTTTTAGGATCCTCGTAAGAGCGGCAAACTAAACAGTCTACAATTTGAAAACGTGAAATCCGGCACTGCTTTTGCAGCGCTTCCTTGGGCGCTGCGCGCTGCTAACATGCGCTATATGTCCTGTTGAACATAATAAGATATAGCCACCATTGAAAGTAAAAACATATTAAACTTCTTCAAGGTCAAGGTCTTTTCAAAAATTTCTTTCTTAAAGTTGTTCTTTTGATGTTCCTCGAAAAGGATAAAAAGTCATGGATATATAATTATATTTGTTTTGGAAAAAAAAGAAGAAACTCCATAATAACGAAAATATTGAATCAATTTTATTTTGTACAAAACAACTCAAACCGATTCTATAGTTACGTTTACACACATCTCTTATCACTAAATATAGTATATGTACAATTATTTGGAATTTATACTATAATAATTGTTAATACAGAAAACTAATTCTGCTATAATAAAGTGTAAAAAAAGAAGGAAATATAGAGTAAATATTGAAAATTTCAAATACCTTGTTTATTTATAATGCTTATCAATATTGTTTTAAACGTTGTTTTTATACGATAAAGAAATTTGCAAAATGTTGAAATTTACTTATCTGTTGTAATATTCAAAAATATTTTCAATACATACTATTTTTTTAATTTCGTTTCTTTTTTTACTCTTTGTATAATTGTTGTATACTTATACAAATATATTAAAAGTACTTATTACAATCATTATTAATTACAAGACTGAAAATATGTATGACTCTTTTGTTTCATATAAACTTTACTTACTTTAGCAATCGAACCTACTACTATCAAATAATTAGATAAATTTACACCTATACAAATACAGCGATAGTATATAGGAATAATAAAATCTTAAATTACAAAATCATATTATGTTTTATTGAAAAATTATTAAGAACATATTTGTAAATAAATTACTAAATTATATAAAATTATATTTTTTTAATCATTTTTATTAATACTTTATAATTTATATAAAGTATTAATAAATATAACAATAATTAATAAAGTGAAAATAATTTATAATTTTTTTGTTTTTCATATGTATCATCAAAAATGCATTCATATGTATCATCAAAAGAAATCAGCAAAATAAACTTATTTCTTTTAAATTAATAAATATAAAGATATATAAACCTATGAAATATTTGAAAGACAACACCTCTATGTTAAATCATAATCAATTACATTAGTAAGTGATGAATATTTAGAACAAATATAAAAAAATTAAGTGCTGCACATTATATTATACAATGCTTCTTGACGCGTCTAAAGGTTTTCTATATTTCATACATACAATGTAATTTTCCCAATTATATAGTTTGGATAAACAAATTACTTATATTTTTTATAAATATTTTTCGTTGTGTGGAATTTAATCATGTTATATACATAGTATTATATATTATACACCATAGAACATAGTCATTTTATAATCTAAAAGAAGAGGCAAGATATTAAATAACAGTTTCTATCTCAGTTTCAGTATTCTTTCTCAGTTTCACTTAAGTAATAAATAAAATAAATTACATGTAAATTTAATATGTGATAAATACTTTTTGTTTTAATTATGCATATTTTAAAGATTTTACTATTTATTACTTTTAAACAGGAAAAAGGCGTTATTATTTAATTACTTTTAGGATTGTTAATTTACGTAAAATATTTATTTGAGAATAAGACATTGTTCTTTAAACATCAATTTAGTGAGGAGAATAAACGGAGAAAAGGGTCTATAATTTTTTTTTATGATTGTAATTCTATATCGTCAACTTAATAAATAGATACATTTAGAGTAAAATCACCATGTTCTTCTAACAATTATGATGATTATTATATTATTATAGTTACATAAATTGTTATAATATAAATGAAGTCACATAATATTATTAAAAAAATTACCTATAATTTATTATTAACACACAGCACAGCACACACAGCACTATCTCGGCACACGCAGGAGCTTCTTCAGAGCGTCACGAAAATGAAGATGCTGAGGTGTGCGGCTTAACGGAGGAAGAAGTAGAAGACTTTACAATACTAACTTTTACATATAAAATTATCTGTGTTAATGTCTTTGCCCTGTCACCTATGTATGACAATACAAATTCACTCATTTATTCATTCAATATATGGGGAAGGGCTCCATACTCCATGTCAAACAATGTCAAACTTTGTCGATCCCCTCCACCCCCTTTGAACGTGTCAGGGTGAGGTAATTTATGAATGACCCCTTTTTCTAATCAGTTAGAATGAACTGATATCATTTAATGTTATCTTATGTAAGTTACCTATTGTACAGTACAATTAACGGGTCGTGGCCCTAAATTAGGCTGTCTGAACTTTTGTGTATTGCACACTCTCAGTCAGGAAAAGAATGAATTATTAAGATAAATCCTAAAATCAAATCTGCGCAGCCTACAGCTAATAACTTTAGGGCAGCCACGACTCGTCTACCCTACTGTAAGGTATGTCCTATTAAAATACAAAAAGATAGTTTATATACAAAAAAGCAGTTTTAAAATAACATCTCACATACTTTCTTCTAACAAATCAGTTTCATTGAACTGATAAAGTTTAAAGTTATCTGACCCTTTCGGGTCGGTTGTGCCCTATTCAAGTCCGAAAAGCCAGTTTATGCCTTGCGCCAGGAACAGTACTAGTGGCTGCCACGCTACCACCCATCGTATCCAGTCCAGTAATTGTCCATACAAAATGTGGGGTCTGTCCCATCTGGTGTATTTGTTAAGGAAATATTAATGTTATTGTTATTAAGATTAACAACTATCTAAATTATATTAATTAATAATTTTAAAATTAATTATTAAAAGTCGTAGTCCAGTGGCATAAGCGTGTGATTATAAAAGCGATGGTTGTGGGTTCGATTCCCACTCGTAGGAAATGAAATATTTATTATTTTCAAGTTTTGGCACTTTCAAAGCGCGGCTTTGAGTCCCGCCACTCGCACGCAAAGCTTTATGAATTCAGCGTAAGTAAGGAATGGAAAATTGTTGATTGCTTCTTACCCATACTCCTTCTTACCCATAGCATACATTTCAGTTTATCTAGATACCCCTCTAGAAGGTATTTTTATGTTTATATTTTCTTTATTTCGTATGCATAATTTATTAACATAAAAAGTGAATGTTTCTATTCAACCTTACTTAAGCCTAACTTAGATATCAACACCTAAACATAAAAAACAGAAAAACGTAGACATTATCCAATGAATATTTTAAAAGTATTGTTCCATGCTTAGGATAAAATATATATTATATAAACATATTTTATATGTTTTCTAAATAAATTTTATCCATCTAAAATATTATTCACTTTTAATATAAAAAGGATACGGATTAGTGAACATGAATTTCAAATCGACTTTCTCCTTACAGTACGGGCAGCTCTGTTTCTTTCCTACAATACACCAGCCACGGATGCAAAACTCGTGAAAAACATGGCCGCATGTTAGTTTGTATGTGTTTTCTGGAAATTTTAATATTTATTTTTTGTATACTTTATATACTTACTAGTTATTCAAGGAATGCCTTAAAAAATTCGGCGAAAAGTGCGGAACAGAGTGTCTTAACACTAGATTCCATCTGCGTACGTTACGGCGTGCGGGGTACAGCGTGAATCTGATTTTTTACTAATTATCACCTGTGACTTTGTACGCGTGGTCAAATGAAACGTTGTGTACGACACACGATATGTACTATAATGTTTCCTTACAGTACACCCAATAAACGACAAACAGTGTGTTTAACGGTTGGCCTGAACGCTGCGATTGTCTACTAAAGCGGAAAAATAAAAATTGTAGCCCTATAATGACCTTACTATTCTATCAAAAAAATCTATAATTATTTTTTTTAGTTTTACACTGTATCCCTCATATAACAGTATAGGCAAAGTGTCAGCGATAAGACACGTTCCCCCACGCACCACCCAATTTTCAACTTATTGTGTGATGACTTGCAGAAATATAATAATTTAAAGCTTACTAAATCAAAAATTGTTATTTTTTTTTTGCTTTACGCAGTATCCCACATGTAGCAAGATAAGGTAAGAACTGATGGGTAGTGGTAGACAGGGAACCTAGGTTCGTTTGCCCATTTACAGTCAGATGTCTCATTTAAAACCGTTTTTACTCACCTAACACTCCCTCCTCGTTAACATCTACCAGTAGTTTGTTACCGCAGACGGCACACACATTACTCTCTAAGTGTCTCGTCGGCATACCTTCCTTTGTGTAATACTGTAATGTTAAATTAAGAGATCTCTCATATGTGACTAACACTTTCAAAAATTTATAAAAAAGAGGCCATTATTATTAAAAATGAATAACGGTTTTTATAGTTTTTATAGAATTTCATCTTGAAACCAATATGGACAAACACTTAAATCGTCAAGTTACAAAAATCAGTCAGTAGTTATAACCTAGCATCATTATCACTTTGTACAGTAGGGTCGAAGAATCGTGACGATTCTGAGTTAGATTACTAAATTTTTGCACATCATACACTTGGAAAAAAAATAATCAAAAGCAAATTCAATACTGAAAATCTTTTCTGCACATCCATCTACAGCTACTTTCAGGACAGCCACGACGTCAACCGTACTGCATACCACTCACCCCTATAGAAGCTGCCATTTTATCTGTACAATATTCAGCAACATCTCTACCAAGGACACCAAAATAAAGGCCGTAGAATAAACATAGAAGTCCAACATCCATCCAAACTTGAGGCTGATAATTGAATATGGAGTTGACGTTCATGAAGGTCAACATCATCACGATGTAGCCGAAAACACCGATATAACAACTCAGTTTGTATATTAGGTAGAACCATTTGTATACCAACCTGTGAATAAAATGGACAATTAATATTAATATTATAAAGCAAAAAAGTTTGTTTGGTTTAATGCACTAATCTAAGGAACTACTGGTTAAAGTGTTAAAAAATATTTTAGTGTTGTATAGTAAGTACATTTATTGAAAAAGGTTAGTCTATATTACATCACTCCTGTTCCTGCAGTCAGCGATATCTCAAACACTTCCAATTGGTCATGTGTCATAGACAACTCATAGTTATTACTTTTAGAAAACAAGTGTGAAGATGCTGGCTACTAGGTAATGATTAAAAGACAATGCACAAGGTTCAGAATGTGGATGTGAACCCTGAAATTAATAAAAAAATTTTAAATCAATACATTAATAATTACCTCGGTGTAGTAACAGACATGGGCTTATGTGTAGACTTCCATATCACTAAAGCAGTTAAAATAGTGAATATTGTCCAAACAACTAGAAACCTCGTCCAATGATTGTGTATACTCATCAGAAGAGGTATTGACCACATGGCTATCATTGTGAATAGCTGAAAATATATAAAAAAATATTTGAATTAAGAATTAATAGATATTATCTTTTCTTTCAATTTTCTTAAGTTCCCACTTTATTATCAGAGTTTGTCGAGAAAGCCTAGCGTTAAGACACTCTGTTTCCCATATGCCAGCAAATATTGAAGACACAGAGTGTAAGCTACGCATGCCTGCTAGTTTAAATATGAAATAGTAAGCTACTCACAGCATAAGATCTGTAATGTATCTTCTTCCATTCCGATATAATGATCTGTGCCACAACTAGTGTCACTATCAATACTAACACCATTGTCATGTGCATAGAGTCATGGCCTCGGTGCTTCTCATGTAACTTCTGATGATCATATCTGTAAATAAAATATATATTCATATTGTAATTTCCATTTCATATTATGTACTGAAACATTGCATGTTGAGGGGTGGAACTGGAGGATATGAAAACTGTTCTTTCTCTTAAGTGGGAATCGCACCCACAACCATGACATTTGTAGTCAGATGCTGTGCCAATGCACCACAATGGACACATATTCATTTTATAATTTTGTTTAGCTTACTTTTATTGTTATTTAACATCTGTTAAGTTAAATGGCCAGTTGTAGCACATCTAAAACATTTTTATAAAATTACTTACACATATTAATAATACCTACATATTAATTAAAATAAATAAAATTATTAATTGAATAACAAGTATACACATTCATATCAAATATATATACAAAACAATTAGTCACAAATGATATAGCATTGTCCAAAGATTAGATAACATTTAAGTCTGTCGATTTGAGTCTTAACACTACCTACCCTCCAGAACTAATTGTGAAGCTAATAATTTATTTAGGCCAGTTGTGGCGCAGTGGCACAAGGTGTGACTGTAAAACCAACTGGTTGTGGGTTCGATCCCCACTCGAGGAGATGAAATATTTATTGAAATTTATATTTCCATTTCTTCACTCTGGTATCGAGGTTAAGCTCGACATTGAGTTCTGCCACTCAACAAGCAATGCCTCTAGAATTCGGCAGAAAGTGGGGAACGGAGTGTCTTAACACTAGGTTCCCTCTGCCTACCCTGCTGTGTGCGGGATATAGCGTGATGCTGAAAAAAAAAAAAAAAAAAAAAAATATTTACAAAATTAAGTGTTATAAATTTTGTTATAAGCAATACATACTGGCTAAAACATATTAACTATTCCTATAAAATGATTTTGGCAACTATTTTTGTTTTTAAATATCTATATACTGTATATGTTTTTTAAACATTTTGGAAATACAAATTATGAAAACAATATCATAAAGCACTCCTCACCTTAATTTCTCTTCAGGTGACATTTCTTCGTATGACTGAAATATAAAATCATTACTTTAATTATCGAAACTTAATCAAATCGCCACTGCCTTACCGCCATAGAAACCATTGTGCAATGCTAATTACAAACAATTACTTATTTCTTTACATATTTATTTTTTTTTTTAATATTACTATGTATGTAAGATAAATAAAACACGTAAAATTATACCTTATTCCCGTCAACCGGCCGGTGGAGATCCATCGTGTCTAATATAAATGCACTTTCTATTATATATTATATTCCTATAAACTGGTAAAGATGCTTAAATCTATCTTTTTATTTACATAATCTAATTAAAAACTATACGAATAAGGTTATCGCGACCAATAAACGATTTATAGATTTCTAAGGTGCCGTTAACAAGTTATGTCAAGTTGACATCTGCTGTTTGCGTTTAATATTTGATAACATATATTTTAAACGTTTTTGTAGTGAGAAAATATTATTTTAGAAAACGTATAAAATTTTAACGTTGCAAGATATGAACTCACATTCTCCAGAATTAAGACTTGTAGTAAAACTATAACAGTATAACATAAAGGTAAATTGAAAATTGGCAACAATAATTAAATTCACAGAAAAATATCATAACCGTACCGATGCCTGATTAAAGGCGGGAACACATTTAAGAATGTGCACACTAACGTATCGCTTCGTGGCGTGCTCTAGCGTAAATTATGAACAGTACTTAACGAATATTTGCAGCATTCAAACAACCATAATATTTTCTTCTGATTCGGATAGGATTTAGATGAAGTGAAGGCCTTTTTTCTTAGAAATGAAAATTTTAGAGGGCAAAAAAAGAAAAGAAGATACTGAACAGAGCAAATGATCGTTGTACTCTTTACACTTTGAGTCATATATAGCTTATCGTTGACGTAGAAGTTCAATAGGATTTTCAGTATTTTTTCGGCAAATATAATAAATTATAAAGTATCCGCTAGGTGTTCCCGCCATAAGCCACACACCAGTACAGAAACACATTTGCATGTTGTGCCGTGTCGCGTATATTTGTGCTCTTATAATGTATTAAGTATTATTTGTAGCATCATGCTCCGTCCGCTTGCTTAAATGGAAACAACCAATCACACCTAAAATTTAACAACAGGTAAAAGCTAGTCTAATATATAATTAACTTTTTTAACATAAAACATTATATTTGATGTTCTATATTTATGGCATTCCGAACGTACCAGTAGGTATACGTAAATATATGGAGGACAGAAGTAAGGAGAACCGTCTTTGTGTATGAAAAAGTGTCCGTAAAAATGTGCCACGGAAGGGTAGCGCTACATTAGCCATCGGATGATATTTAAAAAAAAACAGCTAAAATGTATTAGTTAGGAAAGTTAAAGGAAAGAGAGATAGACATGATTATGTTTACAAAATAATTTTGGATTACGCAATATTTTGTAGTAGTGTACCTTATATTTACTGAATACTCTATTCAGCAAAAAGTAGTCGGCATACTTCGAATCAATTCTTACATTCATGAGATACCATTCACGTATGCTAAGGTAATTTTAGAGGATTATTGAACTATTATTTAGTGTTTGTAGCTGGACACTTTTTAGATTGCCTCCCATTTGAGATGATTCTCTTTACTTCTACTCTTCACACGTAAAACATAGAGAATGGTGTCTTCCTTTATTGCGTTTCGAGCGTCCAAGTAAGCCAATGGTGAATTGGTAATGGTATATTTGACACTTGACAGTGACAGATACTTTGTGTATTATTTGATTCAGTATAAATTCGGTTTTGGTTTTTTTCGCTGGCGTATGTACTGGTTGACACACGTATAGTGAGATTTGGTTGTAAAAATTCTAAATTTTATTGAAAAATTGTTGGATATTAGTGTTTAAATAGTTGGTTATATGTAGTTTTAGTATAATTTGGTGGTTTTAAATTAATATTTGTGCTTTTGTGTTGTTCGTTTCGGTAAGTTTTTTATATTTCTGTTTGTTTGTAAATTGTGGGTAGGTATGGATGAAGATCGGCCTCCCGACCCACCGGACCCTGGTGGTACGACTGTCTCGGAAATTTTAAATAATATTTCGAGAAAACGCCAAGGCGAAAATAGTGTTACGGACGAAAATGTCCCTAAAAAGACAATGACCGATGTACCTTCAGCGAATATTATTAATGAAAATTTATATGTCCACCCTAGTATGTCCGATGGTCCTAAATCCTACACAGTTGACGACAAAGGTCCCTTTATTGTTGTAGTCTCTCGGGAAGTCGAAGACCCTGCATCAGGAACTGCTATACGGGCTATAAAATTTGGTCAATTTTTGCATCAAAACAAAGTTGACTCAATACTAAATGACGGTATTAAAAATATTGGCAGAAATAAAGTATCTGTTCAATTTTCCAATGCACAAGCTGCCAATAAATTTTTGAATAATCCCTTCCTGGCTCTGGCCAAGTACAAAGCTATTATTCCGACTTATAATATCACTAAGATGGGTCTGGCTAAGGGAGTTCCCATTGACTTTTCAATGGAGGAACTTGTCAAGTCTCTTGTGCTTCCTTCAGGCTGTGGCGCTGTCATGAAAGCGAGACGTCTGAATCGTAAAGTTGTTAGTGAGGGAGTTGTTACTTGGGTTCCAACACAAACCGTTGTAATAACTTTCCGTGGACAAATGTTGCCTGAGCGAGTGTTTAGCTACAGTTCTGTCCTTTCCTTAGAACCCTATAAGTTCCCGACCATACAATGCATGAACTGTTGTCGTTTTGGCCATATTAAAGCTCAGTGTCGATCGAAGCCTAGATGCTATAGATGTACTCAGCCTCATAATGGGGATTCTTGTGACGTTAATAAAGAGTCTTCATCATGTTTATATTGTACAGCAAAGCATTTTGCAATTGATAAGGCTTGTCCTGAGTATGCAAGACAACAGTCTATCAAAATTGTTATGTCTCAGGATAATATATCCTACATGGAAGCTTCCTCTCGTTTCCCAACCGTCCAAAAATCCTATGCTGACGTAGCAAAAGAAATGTTTACCCCTCCTACATATTCCAAATCTCCCAATCCTTCACCTACTCCTATATCCTCTTACCGTAAAACTGTCATACGTCAATCGCGTCCTCATGCTCCTATGGGCAAGGGATACGATAGACAATCCCACCAAGCCATTATTGGCAATTGTCCTTCTTCCTTACCCAATGGCTGCGCTATCCTAGAAAAGGATAGTGATCCAATGGATAATTATAAAAATCTCCTCCTTTCCTTAACTGAAATGCTCATTAACATTATTTCTCCATGTAATGAGATTCCTTTACCGCCCAACGTTGCCCAAAACCTAGTACATCTATTCAAAATTATAAATAATGGCCCCAGTCCGCTTCCTACAATGGAATAGTAATAGTGTTCGTGCTAAGAAGCACGAGCTTATTACTATTATCAACTTGCACGAACCTGTTGTTATTGCCATCTCTGAAACTTGGTTGAGGCCTGATACTCCTTTTGGAATCTCTGGTTTCACATGTTTGAGGGATGACAGAAGCGATGGGTTTGCAGGTTGTGCCATTTTAATTCGTAACCTTACTCCTTTTTCCCTTATTCCCCTCCCCCCTCATAGTCAACAGTTAAATGTTGTAGCTATAAGGGCTTTTGATATTTCCTTTGTTTCCCTCTATATCCCTCATCCTTCTACTTCCCTCATTTCTGAGCTACGTTCTATCATATCCTCTATCCCGGGTCCAGTACTGGTTATGGGTGATTTTAATGCTCACCACATTTTGTGGGGGTGTTATTACTGTGATGGATTCTCTCCTTTGTTGGTTGACATGATTGATGATGTAAATCTTTGCATTGTCAATGATGGCTCTCCGACTCGCAGGGTTAATCCAAACCAGAATCCCAAAACCGCTGTTGACTTATCACTTTGTTCCCCATCCCTGGCATCCCAACTATCTTGGAATGTTCTCCCGTCTTCCTATGGTAGTGATCACTTTCCTATTCTCCTTTCTTTAAACAATAGACACATGTCCCCTCCTGCTTTCAAACCTTTGCTTCCATATAATTTAAAAAAGGCCAACTGGTTGGACTTTTCTTCTTCTGTTGATGATATGATTGAATCTCTTCCGGATTCCATTGATGATGAGAATGTAATTTTATGTTATGAAGAATTTCTCTTGGCCCTCTTGACTTCTGCAGATCTCCACATTCCTAAAAAAAGCTCCACACAGAATTATTTGCCTTCCAATCCTTGGTGGGATCAGGAATGCACTGATTCTGTCGACAAGCGGTTTTGCGCTGAAGTGTCATATACAGTCTCTATGACAGTGGAGAATTTTATTGAATATCAGCATAGTGACGCCAAATTAAAAAAATTAATTTCTAAAAAGAAAAAGCTTGGTTGGATCAAATTTTGTGAATCCGTCAACCCCCGTTCACCTCCTATTGTAGTTTGGAACAGCGTTAGGAGATTTCGTCGGTCACTTAATGTTGTCCAAACTACTTCCAATGACCCTTCTGAATGGCTTTACAACTTTGCAAACAAATTAGCTCCTCCCTTTGTTCCATATCATGATTCCTTTCCTATATCCACGCCAGGAGTTTCCTCTGATGAGATGGATGCTCCTTTCTCCTTTGATGAACTCATAACTGCCTTAACGGATTTAAAAGATTCTACTCCAGGAGAAGATGGCGTTCCTTATTCCTTTATCCAAAGACTTAGTGATAAATCCAAAATGTATTTTTTAAAAATTATAAATGCTTCATTTGATTCAGGAAAGATTCCTGAATCCTGGAAATCACAAATAGTTATCCCCATCCTAAAACCTGGTAAAAATCCTTCAGCTCCAAACTCCTATAGACCCATTGCTCTTTCTTCTACTCTAGCCAAAATTTGTGAACATCTTTTAAAAAATCGTTTGGAATGGATAGTGGAAAGCAGAAACATTTTAGCACCCTCTCAATTTGGCTTTAGAAAGGGTCTAAGTACAATAGATAGTCTCAGCATTCTCACGACAGACATTCGACTATCCTTTGCGAAGGGTGAGTATTTGGTTGCTGTTTTCTTGGATATTGCTTCTGCATATGATAATGTTCTTCTTCCGTTGCTCAGGCAGAAGATGCAACAGCTGAGTATTCCTGCGAGGTTGACGCATTTCATATGTAATCTGCTGACCAGTAGAACTGTATCTGTGAGGCATCAGCTACTTACTGTTCCACCCAGACTCGTCTGGAAGGGCCTTCCGCAAGGTTCGGTCCTTAGTCCTTTGCTGTACAGCATATACACCCACGACCTCGATTTGTCTGCCAACAATTTTTGCAATATTCTTCAATATGCTGACGACATCGTTCTCTATGGTAGTTCAAAATCTGTAGAGGACATTACTTCACAAATAAATACTGCTTTGCACTATCTTGACCAATGGCTATGTGATCATGGTTTATCACTATCAGTAGCTAAATCACAGGCGGTGGTGTTCAGCAAAAAAAGATCCATTCCTAATATTAATATTAGATTTATGGATCAATATATTTCTGTAGTAAATAAAGTTAAATTCTTAGGCATTTTTCTCGATAACCGGCTGAACGGAATTGCACATACAGAATATATTATTAACAAATGCGAAAAAGGTATTAATGCACTTAGAGCTTTGTCCGGGGTGTGGTGGGGCTCACACCCATATTCTCAAAAACTACTGTACCAGGCTTTGATTCGTAGCCACATCGATTATGGCTTTTTTGTACTTGACCCCTGTAATAAAGCCGCCTCAGAAAAATTAAATAAAATTCAGTATAAATGCCTTCGTATTATTTTAGGGGCAATGAGGTCTACTCCTACCAACGCACTTCAAGTTGAATGTGTTGATCCTCCTTACCCAATACGTCGACAATTCCTTTCCGATCGTTTTGTTTGCAAACTTTTACAGCTGTCATCCCATCCTTTAGTATCCCGCCTATCCCAGCTATCTGAACTTGTTTCTGATAATCCAAACATATCGTGCTTGTTAGATAGCTTCCTGAAATTTACCAGACTTCCAAATCCTGTCACCTGTTTTACAAGAAATCCTCTTTATTCCATCCCCTTCCGTGCTTTAACCTACTCCCCTCCTATACTCACAAATCTTGGTCTAGTTAAAGGCTCACTGAACACCAACACAGAATTTCAATCCTACATCCATCTCAATTGGTATAATCATATTCTCATCTACACTGACGCATCTAAACTTACTAAGGATGGTTGTGTTGGTGCAGCGTGTTGGATTCCCAAATTTAAAATTACATTACAGTTTAAATGCCCCCCCCTTACATCGGTGTTTACAGGTGAGGCTGTTGCTATTTTAGAAGCAATCCTGTTTGCCCGCTCCCATGACTTTCGACAGACTGTTATTTTTACTGACTCTCTCAGTTGTCTACTGGCCATTAAAGAGAATCCTTTTCGTAGCAGGAAAAGATATTCCATTATTTTAAGGATCCGCGAAGCTTTATTCTCATGCCATCGGGAAGGATTATCAGTCTTATTAGTTTGGATTCCTAGCCACTCTGGTATTGCAGGAAATGAATCCGCAGACTCGTGTGCGAAGAATGCTATTGCTTGTGGCACTTTAGAACATTACCACAATTCGGCCCAAGATTTGTTGTCACTTGCAAATACTCGTTTGGACTTGTCTTGGAATAATTACTGGAAGTCATTAAAATCTTATAAGGGTAAATTTTATGCAACCATACAACCTGATATTCCAAGGCGACCTTGGTTTTTCAATCAAAAATTTACTGAACGGAGAATTATAACTACAATCTGTCGCTTGCGCCTTGGGCATGCATGTACTCCAGTGCATCTGGCCAAGATCAGGGTCAGGGACCATTCACTTTGCGAATGTGGCCTGGACGAAGGTTCTGTTTCCCATATCCTTTTCTCCTGTCCTAAATTACTTCATCCTATCTATGATGTCCTCCCCCATAAAGTCCCTCGTCCCCTTAATGTTCAGTGTGTGTTATCGTTTGTGTTTAGTCCCCTTTGTACATTCTTATGTAAATATATTAGACATAATAAAATTAAATTGTGAACTAACCTAGGTATAGATTATACTAACACTGTTTGTTGTAGATTTACTGTATTTTAGTGTGTGATGTCAAGTTTTTAATTTTTTTTCTTTCAGGTGGTGGTATATCTAATTAGACCTTCTATTTTTATACGTTTTATTCAGTCTTTTAAGTGATATTTTCTTTTGTTTTTAATTTACCAATCTTCATCGTGTCTTCTCCATTCTACGTGACATTGGCGAAATAAACTGTGCTCTACTGGCACGCCTAAAAGCCATAAAATAAAAAACAGAACAGAACAGTATAAATTCTAAATATTTTTTACAATTTCAATCATTACCAATATAATTTGTATTTATAATGGAGTGTAAAGATGAATATTAAATATTAGATACCAAATAAAGGTATATATTTGTTTATATTTTTAAAAAAACTTTATTTATTGTTGTTATTATATCTTTATTTACAAACAGTGTATCCAATATAACTTTTGTAACTAATATAATTATGGATTACCAAGAAATTTAGTAGAAAGCTATATCTTGATTTCTTTTAAATAACAATTGATCGATATATACTCAATATAGTATGGAAATCCAGTTATAATATCTCTGCTCTATAATGAAAAAACTTACATTCACATTTATATTACAACACCTTTTTGTCTTAACAAAAATACAATAAAACTTGTGGCTTTTTTGGCACAGTGTCTGACTGTAAACGTGTGGAAACTAGTGTGGATTCTAGTCCCTTTTGGTAGAATTAATTATTTTGCAATTCTCGCTCAGGTAACAAAACAAATTGTGGGCTTGTACACACACTCACAATATTAATTCTTAGGCTGTGCGAGAGGAACAAAATGTATACCTAATTATACACATTTCAATGCAGACGCTCAAGTACCTCCTGTAGACCAAAAATTGCCAGTCAACACCAAAAATGGTTGCCATGCTAAAGCAAATCAGGAGTAAATAAGGTATGTTGAATGATATATTAATAAAAATAAAACTATAAAAAAATACTTTGAGGCTGTTGTGGGGCAGGGGCACTAGCATTCAATGTAAGCAGGATGTTTGTGAGTTTTATTAGTTTAATTTCTTTACTCCGATAATGTGGCAAAGTGTGGCCTGATTTCGTGTAAAAGTGAGGAATGAGTAAAAATTTCTTAACCCAACTATACACTAGATTAAAGATTGCATGGACTAAAAAATATGGCAAAAGTCAATATAAACAGAAATTCCAAATATTATCACACACAGACTCATGACAATCATTTCAATAAAATCCAATTTTATAACAAGGCATTAAGGCTTAGTTTCCACTAGCGCCTAATGGATATAAAACATTTTACTCCACAATATTATTGACACAAAAAAACTTTTCTTTACTATTTTCTACCTTCTGTGTCTGACATGGTAGTCCTATAGCCACTGCGAAATATTTAAATCAGTTTATTACCACCGATTTTCAAACTTAAGCACTGTCGCTTTCAGTACTGTACTGTAATGAGCTTACACAATGGATAGTGAGTGACAGGTGGTCGCAGGAAGTCTCTGCCCCACTGTGTGCGTGATACAGCATGATGCTTATTTATTTATTTATTTTAAGTGTCTTAACACAATACACACATAATACACTCCTAGGTTCTCTCTGCCACTGCTATATATATTTAGTTTTAATATTCTAAACATAAATTTCTTAGGCGACAGTAGATATCGTGCACAGAAGTCTGTAGAAAACCTAAAAAAAATATTACAATTATCAAAACTACAATCACAAAAAAATTTTATTAATTATCAAAATTAAGACCACCACTCCATGCATCTTTAGTCCAGACTAACCAATATTTGTAGTCGCAAATATTGGACAAACAAGGAAATATTTGTATTTAATTGTTTAATACCCATTTTATAAAGGACACTGAGGCATTTTGGCATGTCTGCACATTGGCTAAAGTTGGACCATACTAAAATCAAATAAGAACACAATGTATTTTGTGCTATTATTTTTCTAACCGTTTTTAGACTGCAATCCTTAATCTAGTGTATAGTTGATGGTAGCCCTAGCTTTCAGATTCCATCCACCATCCATAATATGTGCAAGATACATCACGAAGCTAAACAACTTCTTATATTTACTCTTTATAATGTATTAGTATTATATTAAAAGTTACAGAGTGTCTAAATGTCATGGGTGTGCTTTCAATTAGCACTAGTTGGAGTGGATTATTTTCATTATTCTACTCGGATAAAATGAGGCGATATGTTGATTTCCACTACTCATCCTGTTATGTTTCAAATCTGTCATAACATTAGTTTCTCTCTGCCTGACCTGCTATTTGCAAGATTAAGTATAAAGAAGAAATAACGTAAGAAATAAAAATAAAATATAAGAAATAAGTCACCGTCTTAGTTGTTATAAAAACCTACATATTTCTCTATTTCACTTAATTTATTTTTAATTGAGTAATTCATAAAAAAGAAATTGCTGAAAGTCTTTGTCAGTTCATTATTTACTCTTATATAGTATTAAATTGTATAAAAGTTTTTTTATAAAATTAATATGAGACCAGTTGTGGCGCTTTAGCACAAACTATAACTGTAAATGTGACTGGTTGTGGGTTCTATCCCCACTCGAGGAAATTAAATATTTATTCAAATTTATATTTTCATTTCTTCTTTCTTTCTTTGTATTTATGCTACACTATTTGCACTTGTGTCTTTTTGTGAACAATTTTAATAAACATCCTATTTCCATTTAAGATTTTTGTTCTTCTTCTCTTTTTCATCTTTTTTATTGCTTGCTTGCTGCGAAGCCCAAAAGGAGGGTTATATTTTTAAATATATGATGTATCCTTGTAACTGCTTTTCTGTAACTGTTAAAACAGTAAAAGGATTTTGATAAGTGATACGTCGCTGGATTTGTATAGATGGTGCGAATATCATTGGATACATCAATTTAGTTTTTGCAGTCAGGTTTTTTATTATGTTTATAATTCATTGTTATCAACTAAGGCTAAATATATCAGTTATCTCACTATCAGGTAATGCAGGAAAATTACAAATTACAATGTTTAAATGAACATTCTTTTTTAAAATAATAACAGTATAATTCTTATTATCCTTATCCTTCTGATATAGTTATTTATTTATTCTTATCAAATTGCTACAATTTTTTAAAGCTTTATCAAAATCTTAAGTAACATCAATTATCACAATGGCTGAATAAATATAATAAGTTGAAGCCTAGATCTTAATCTAGGTTTAACTTCCAATTCAAGCCAGTTAGAGCTGATCCTCTATACATTATTAAATCTTAAAATAATAATTTGCTACTTATTTCTACGTACATGTACCTTATACTATGTTATTGCTACCCATATTTGCTAAATAAATATCCTATATATTTGACGAGGGGCTGATTGCACATTGTACCAACATCCTTCGCGAATGTTACATCTAAATGATTGAATTTCGACCAGTTGGCGGCTGGTCGAATGTCTTCCAATGTGCCCGTGGAGTTTAGTTTTCTAGCCAAGCGAAATATTTGCTGTAAAAAATGTATGTATTAAAAAGACTTTTTCTCAAGTTAATATACTAAGGATTTTTAGTTTTTTTTAAATTTTATATAACCTTTCAGTATGAAATTATAGTTTCAGTTTATATTAGAAAAATGGTAAATTAGCAGATACTTCTATTTTTTTATCTTTCTTTCTTTGAGCTTTGTTAACACTCTATAATTATTTTTAATAACTAAGATTGAATTGTTAAGGTAATAGGTACATAAAAGCCTGCCACAATAAGTGAACATACTGTATCACTTTTCGCTCTGCTTCAATTCGATGGTTGTTAGTCCAATTTCACTCGAAAAAACATTTATACAAGTACATGACTGTCTATCCTGTTATGTGCGGGATACAGCGTGAAAGCGCGATGTGGGGTGGCTAAACTCCTTTCCGCATTTTCTCTAAAAACATGCTATCATCTATTCAGTAAATAGACAAAAAAAAACCATATTTAAATGTATAGACTAAGAATATTTAACAAAAAAACATTTTACATACATTTTTTTCTGCAAGCTTATCGTTTTCCGCGTATATAAGAGTGACGGGAACTTTTATATTTTCAAGTTCGTACGGCCTCACTGCGCCCCACAAACCGCCTTCCCACGCAGTGAATTCATCTGAAAAAGATTTTGTTATACTTATGTTTAAACAAATATTTGAGCTTGCGTAGTGCAGGTGCATGTTTGACTGTAAATGCGACGGTTGTGGGTTTGATTCTCACTCGGAGGAATGAATTATTTTAATTTCATCGCTCCAGTATCAAGAGAAAAAACGTCTCTGAGTTTTACCCCCAATACGAAATGTCTTGAAAATTGGGCCAGATGTGGGGAACGGGGTCTCATAATAAGCACAGTGTTGAGTTTCGCCACTCAACACGCAATGTTTCCCGAATTCGACAGAAAATGGAAAACAGAGTGTCTTAACACTAGGTTCCCTCTGCCTACCCTGCTGTGTGCGAGGTAGAGCGTGAAGCTGGACTGTCATAATATTAGAGTAAGTCGTATATACACAACAGGGTAGGTTGAGTTAATCTAGTGTTATGGCACTCTGTTCCCCACATTTTGCCCAATTTTCATGTAGTAACACGCGGGACTGATATTTATGATAAAAGGTAAATTTTAAAACTTAGGTACCTGTAATAGCAATTTTTCCAAAATGTTCCAATTGCCTAAAAGAGGCTGGCTGTATGCGTGAAAATACTATCGGTAGAATATCCTGTTAAAAAAATAATTATTATTTTACACTTTAAAAGTAATGTTAATAATTAAATAATTCTCATTTAGAAAAATATTTTGTTTAATGTTTAAGTTATTTTAAAGTTTTTATAAGTGTTCTGTCACACTAAATGTAGATAAATAATTTCAAAATCCGCGCCTCTTTGAATCCATCCAGGTGCTCTGATCACTGAACTTAGATATATAAATATTGTGAGTTCAGTCAGATAAGGAGGGGTTAGGTTTTAGAACACAATATATATGGCTTATGTAACATTTTGTCTTTTTACCAGAGCGAGTAAAGCAAGCAGTAGTCGAACCCATAGCTGTTTCCTTTACAGTCAGATTCTGCGCCGTTACACCAAGACGGCCTCTATTAAAATAACATATTAGTAACTATATAAAATAACATATATACCGGGTCATATTGGTCTTCGTCGTGCCCTATAACCTGGTAAATGAATCTTAAACATATATTATCTTCTGGTCTTCTAGTCGAGCACATAGTCTGGACCAATAGGTCTAGTGCCTCTCGCCGTATGCTTAATGCCAGCCATCCTCCCGACCGCGCTTGTTTCTAAAATATAAATATGATCATTTCCATCCTTCACTTCCATGATTAAGACAACTGTGATATGACGATCCTAAACTTAACATATTATTATTTTATAAGCTCTTGTAAATTGTATATTTGTATTGTTGTTATGGTGTGAAACAAAGAGTTTTTTATGTTATGTTATATACATATATATCTGTGTTGGGGAAAAGTAGTGAAAGGGAGAAATTTTAACTCAGTTCTCTGCATAAGTGCTCTATGTGCATACAACGAAAATTACAGCTTGACGGCTTCGTTACGCATTGGCACAGAGTCTTGCATAAACAATGATAATATTTATGAATCAATCTCCAATTGGGGAAATAATGATTATATTTAAATTATTTTCACTTACCTGCTAATAAGCTTTGTCTTACGGCGTTGGGTTCCGCCATCCAACATACAAAACGAACAGTCTTACTACCAAGTTCTTTCCACCTACCCTAAACTAAACTTACAGTGATAGAATAATCCTTCAGCATAGATTCGGCGAATGATTTTATATTTGTCATATACACAGCTGGTGCGAGAGCCACAAAAGATATCAGCTTGTTGTTGTATTCAGGCCGTTCAGACAGCATGACAAAAGCTGACGTGGTCCCCATTGAATATCCTATGTATAGTAATTTATTAAGTCCAGTGACTTGGAGCACTTTATCGATGGATGCTGGCAGATCATATATGCCGTGTTCATGGAAACTGAAAAACAAATAGCATTTAAAAAAAAAATGAATTTCTTTCTTATTTACTTTATTATTTTATTGTTTGTTGTAATTATTCTTTCCGTGACCCAATAATATAATGATTGTAAACGCGATGATTGTGGGTTCCTGAAAGGAGTATCTTTGGTTCAAGAACGGAATGGGAACAACTAGGTTATCTCTTGCTAGCCTATTATGCATAACAAAGCGAGAAGCCTAAAAATGCTGTAAATAATACTTAATAAAGTAAAAAATATATATTATGCTTTTTCCAGCATAGTAGACAAGCATAGGGAACCTAGTGCTAAAACAGTCCTTTCTTCGTGTCCCGCTTTCCCATTTTTAATAATATGAAAAATATAATAAGATTAATAAAATCGCCTTGGGAGAGGAATTATCCATAATTTACATAATAATATTACCTATATTCCCAAAAATTCGGATCGTCTCTCTTATATTTTGTGTGACTCGTATAAATGTTCCCACGCAAATTGGCAAGCCACACATCATATCCAGCGTCCGCTAATAAATAAGCTAAAAAATATTAAATATGAGTAAAAACAATTAAATCAAAACCAAAGTAGGTGTAAACGTGGCGGATGTGGGTCCAATCCCCATTCTGTTTCGTGGGGGACCGAGTCGCTCTGTTGTCGAGGCAAAGTGCGACGTTGAGATCCGCCACTCAACACGCAGTGCCTCCAGAATTCAGCGAGGAACGGAATATTTTAACACAAGGTTCCATCTGCCTACCCTGCTACGTGCGAGATATAGTGTGAAGCTAAAAAAAACAGTTATTAAAAAATCTACAGTACCATATTTTATAAATCTAATTATGCACCTGTAATATAATAAAGATTAATGGCTAAAGCAAAAATTATTTTAATTTAAGTTTATTATTTAAATATTTTTAAATAGGCATAGAGGTTGGAGGCCATCATTATTAGTCGCATTGGCACGTTTTCTAACCGTGAACTGGATAGAAATCCTCCATCCGTGTGAAGTGTAATACTAAGTTTCCACCGCCTAACACGTTATAGAGCTAGTGATGACAGATTTAACCAGTCCACTCTACTCCCCTCGTTTTTATTTAATAGAAAAAAAATAATTAAGAAATATAAAAAGTAGATTTGGAAGATGACGTAGCTTAACCTGAACCTACCTAAACTCTTGTCTGGTCCCATAATGAGAAAATCACCGCTACTACCAATTAGACCATGGCACAGTAGCACAGTCTTTTTGCCCTTAGCGCTAGGACCGCTCTTCCTGACCGTCCGCCTTCCGGAAGGTATCCTGTGCAATTGCAATATATATCCGTCTACTGTGGCCACTCGATGCTTCTCGATCGGATATCCTGCTGATGTTACGAGTTGAGGCTGAAAAATACATTTCATAAATGCAAATAACAAATATTTTTTTCAGCTTATGTTACTTTTATTTATAGGAATATTGGTTAGACACCAAGAATTTTGAAAAATATAAAGAGAGGCCAGCGGTGGCGCAGGGGCACAAGCGTATGACTGTAAACGCGTTCGATGTGAGTTCGTATCCTACTCGAGGAAATGAAATATTTAATTTTTTGCGAAAGCGTGGAACGGAAATGTGTCAATGGGAACGGAGTGTTTTAACATTAGGTTCCGTCTCCTTACCCTGTTATGTGCGGGGGATAGCGTGAGGCTAAATAAAGTAGTTTTTTTTTATATGGCATACCTAATATACTTGATGACACTAATCATATTAGGAATTATCTAAATCAAATAACAATCATATTCAGAGCACAATAACTCTCCTGGACTGGTCGCTACAAAAACAGTGGGGTTGAAAACTATGAAGGAAATGATGTTCTTCTCCCCTATTCGCTACATCTAGCTATATACCTACCGCGGAAGAGTATGTCTTCCGCGGTACGTATAAGTAAATGTATAAAGATAAAAAATATATATTTGTTTATGTATCAAATAAGTGCTTTGCAATACAGTTAAGGCATCTTTAAATTCTACAATCATAACTATTATAACATCCTATTGTCTATCAACTTGTCCATTGAATATAAATAAGTGACAACGTGATATAAGGAAATTTTGTTCCACCACGTGTTAGGCCCGATTTTATCTTGTGCGCTAATATGGTCATTTTGATATTTGCATTGTTACTGCGTGTGTATGGTTGAGATCTGTTTAAAAACAAACATCTTACTTTGAGTTCGGACTTATTTTGATAGTAAAGATAACGTGCACGCTGCATCCCGTATACACCAAGGCAGGAAGAGGGAACCTAGCGTTAATACTAGGTTCCTTCCTCCTGTTTTGGTGATACGAGTCACTCCGTTCCGAGACACTCCGTTCCCCACTTTTATTTTATTGCCCTCCCATATACTGTATTTAGTGGTGAAAGTCAAAGTCACGTTTTATCTTGTTACCAAAGCGAGGAAAGCTTCGTAGGTCTAAATAAAAATACTTTGAGATCTATATAAAAAAATGCCTGTCATATTAGCCTGAGTAGTTATATTATTAAAGCTGTGATAACATTTTAAGTATTGGTTATATAGATATCACTGTGGCTGACAGCAAGATCTATTTTTTTTTAATTTTCTATTAAAATTTTCTCTCAATTATAGCGATTCGAAGTTAGGACTAAATTCTTATATTATTCTAAACTTGAACACTCAAATACCACGCGCTTTAGAAGCTCAATTGATTCTTATCACTGCGCCGTAATGACAATAAAACAGACAAATGTATACATTTTTTGCCAATAGTATGATTACAAAATATTTATATACTATTAGATAAGATCAGATTACAATTTAAAGTTCACTCATGTAAATAGATAATCGACATGTATTATACGTAATGTATGCAGTTTCCGCTTGTTTGGGTCTGTATTATTTACTATTTTATCATTATTTTATATTTTTTTGCAATAAAATATATAACATGTTTTAGATTTTGGCCAATTTTTATATTCGCGAATTTTCGCATTTTGAGTAATGAGAATCTACTAAAAGATTTCACTTCACACCATTTCCCACGCCCAAATTCGCCCGTAAGAGGGTATTGTCGGTGCAGTGGCACAGCGTCTGATTGTAAACGTGAATGTTGTGGGTTAGCTTCCCACTCGTGAGATTGAATTAATTTAACTTCCCTCGACAATTCCACGACTTTCCCTCAACATGCGATGTCTCAAAAAATTAAAAAGTCGAACGAAGTGTTTTAACACTAGGAAGTAAGAAGCAGTAAGAATTGAACTAACAACCGGTTGCGTTTACACTCACACGTTTGTGCCTCTATGCCACGACTGACCTGACCTGGGAACTTTTTACACTTGTTTCCCAGGTTCCCCCTGCTCCGGCATATTAGGGTCTAAATGCGTGATACAGCGTGAAGCTAAAAAAAATGTTATAATATCTGTTATAGTTATAGCTTATAACTACATACGTATGACATTATACAAAGGATATAATTGTAAATTAGCTTCTAACCATCGGAGAGAATCAAGGAAGTGCACTGATTAGACTGTCCCTATTAGGTTGTTAATAACATAATTGGCTAATACATATATTTATGATTGTTCATAATGAGGAAATATTGTTACATTGCATTGTAATCTAAAGTTGAAGAAAAAATATGTTTTTTAAAACCACGGTACTATGGGTACTTCTTTTTGCACAACTTGGACACTGTCAAGTTGCAGTTTATTTTAATTAAAAAATGGCTTTAGATATTTATTATTTCGTACAGTTTATTTTAATATTCAAATTTAATATATTTTCTATTTTCATCCATCATTTATCCGGTTGGGGGCCATATTGCCTCAGACACACACGGACATGTATAATTTTAAACCCCTCCATTATTTGTTGGGAGTACTCCTATAAACGTATATTTTTTCGGAGCCATACTGAAAAATCCCATACAAAGCCATCCAGCCAGCTATCCCATGAAGCTAGTTTTATTATAATATTTAAACGACTATTTATCTCCATTATAATATGTATAATTCAATATTCGATTATAATCATTGCATATTATTTATAGTTGTTAGATTTATATCCGCGTTTTGACGGTTATTAATCGGTAGGTAATCGGTACAAATATATATATTGTTATTTTATTTGGTGTTTGGCGCGACAGTTGCAGTTGCAGTTCGATGCCCAATCGGAGAAACAACTTTGAGTTCTGCCACTCATAAGCAATGTCTCTAATATTGGGCGGTAATTGGATAACAAACTATTATAACACTAGACAGCCTACCCTTCTATATGCGGGATACAACGTGAAGCAGTTAGTAGTATGTAGTAGTAATATAGATCTATATTTTATTCAAGCACAACATAAATATAAACATTTAATACAAAGTAACTATAGGTAGGCACCAATTAAAATTGACATCACGTGCGTATATTTTTTGTTCACAATTTCGCATTCAGAGCGGAGTTTATTTCCTACATGATCATCATTCGAGGCGTTTACATAAACAATGGGCCGACTGTAACAATGATTCTATACACAATATACATACAAAAGGCGTATAAATAGTAAATAATATAATTAATAATACATTATATATTTATTTAAATTGATACTCGTAATTATTGTAATTAAAAAATATAAACTTTCATGATCGTATAAAGTTTAGTCTATATTAATATAATAAGGTGGAAGAGTTTGTTTGTGTGTCATATGTGAATACATTGTACTGCAAAAACATTAAATTTTATTAGATCTAGAAAAAGTCTGCGACACCATTTATATTTCTGTTATAAATCAGTTGCAATGTACATGATACGAAAAATCAAACAAACAATTTAATAATTTTTATCTTTCTGTTTGTCCGATCTAATATCCAGGATCAGTTGTTCTGGAGATTATATCGGACGGACTGAATCTTACGGGACTTTTACTTATCGGTTACACCGGTTAGGCAGTTATGGAGCAACACATGAGTACCTTTTGTCCCGGAACTCCAGTTGGATCAAAGATTGAAATTACGACTTATTAACGGCCGGCTTCAATAACTAATCTATCTTTAACAATGTGTTAAATGATACATATAAAGCCAGCTGTAAGTACCTAACAGTATAGATAACCATACTAAAATAATTATTTAATTTTCCATTAATACACTTAAATAATAGTAAAATTTAGTTCAAGTTGGCGAAGCCGTGTGGGGCTTGAGTACTAAATAACCCTTCAGCTATATTACTGAACATGATTGTCGTTGCTACAAAAACATCTGTATAGTTTAATTAAGTAGGTAAAGTTACTAATACTTTTTATTTTTGTTAAGCTTCACGCTGTATACCACATACGCTATGGTAGGCAGAGGGATGGAGGGAACGTTTAGACAATCCGTTCCTCTTTTTCCGTCCAATTTTCTTGTCATTTTTAAATTGTCAATATCATTTTTCTATTATCAACGTTTTTTAAGTAATTGCCACGAAGTTTAGAGTGTACACAAAATTTTATTTAATGCGGCTTCTTTATTATAAATGTAGGCAGCGCAGTAACTTAAGGAAGTACTCGAACAATAATATTAACAAATATAAGAATTAAGCTTAGACTGATCTCTTGGGAACCGTCGGACCGTTCTTATTGAGCCTAGTCGAAAGTCTAAAATAACAAAAGCTGTAACACTTGTTACTATTTGGAAAACTATTTACTGGAAAGCCATACTGATGACATACAGATCTCTGCAAGATATTGTGAAAATTAAAAATGTTGCCTTTGGCACAACTTTTAAATAAATCAGTAGAAATTTTTATGATTTTTTGAAAATTCTGACTGACGCAGAGATTTTTGATTATAGCATTTTTCTTTCGTAAGTGTGGAATAACATTTTAAAAATGTTTAAAAAAAAATGTTTATATTTTTTAAACATATGTTTCATAGTATTCTAAGAGTTACGAAGTTTTTAACGCTGCATGGCGACGGTCAAACCTAGTATGGTTTCGGCGATTATGATAGTTATTAATACAAGATAATAAAAAAAATGTGCAATTTATAGAGTCGCCGTCTAATAATGCATTTGACTTTTATAATTAAGTGAAATCAAAAAAAATATATATTGTAATCCTTCGTGACATTGTTAATTTTAACATATTATATATTTTTTTAAGTTCCACGCTACAATACGCATATAGCAGGATAGATAAAGGGTACCCTCTTGTTAAAATACTCCGCACCACACACACCGCCCAATGTTCCAGATATTGCTCAATAAGTGGCGAAACTCAATGCTGCGCTTTGTCCCGTTACCAGAGCGGAGGAATAAAATGAAAATATTTTGCAAACCCGATTGGGAATTGAACCCGCAACCATCTCGTCACGCTGTACTATAATTCTTTTTATATTTCTTATTTACTCTCAAAGTTCACGTATCTGTAAATCGTTTATATTTCTACGTTGTCGTGAATACGTGAGGCGATGTTGAGACGTGTCTGACTGCACGTGGAAATTGTGAATTCGAGCAAAAATTTTTTTGCATCCGGCTGTCTTATATCATAGCAGGGTAGGAAGAAGGAACCTAGTTTTAATACACTCCGTTCTCCATTTTCCGCTCAATTTTCGAGGCATTGCGCGTTAATTGGAACTTCACAACGCGATTTATCTTGTGACCCCAGTGGAGAAATTATATAAAATCATCTTACCGAGTGCACAAAAAAACCACGTAGGAATCGAGATGAGAACCCACAATCGTCACGTTAAACGGTGAGATATTGTACCGATGCGATAGAGATGCGCGCATATAGGTATTTAAGGTATTTACTTATTAACGTTTAAAATGATTGCAAAACGAGATATAAAATATAGGTACATAACGCGTACTTTGTCGAGATTTGCTGATTAGTATTCCTTGTAATTGCATAGTACTATTGTTAATATAATTAAATAACAATTGTTAATGGTTTAATATAGACTTGGTTAGTTGCACACATTGTTTTTAAATAGGAGTATTAATGCAAGGAGGAAAAGATTTTGGCCCTTTTTAAATTCGGAGGGGTGGTACTCAGGCTCGACACTTCAGGTTTTCTTAATACAGTCACAGTACTAGAAATGTTATAAACTAATAAAATATAATATGTTATACGTTATGGTATGTTCAATATCATAATGTTCAACGCGTATTTAACGTGTATCTTTTGATATCTCACGATTCTTTATACTAAGATTTTATCATTTTTCTCTTATATCCACATACATTTTGCTGTATTTCAATTTGATGCAACTACGTCGTATTTGCAATATTTGAATTTTATATATATTACGGGAGACGCAATTAAAATTGTAAATAATCTTTTCGGATTCTAACATGAAATATGTTTTATAAAATTGCAATCACATCGTTGTTGCACTACATGAGCTTATAGCAGGAGTAGCACATACATGAGAAGTACTTACCACTGTCTGATAAGCCTCCTTTCTCAACAGACCCCGTTGGCTCACAACAACACTCAAACACAGTGTTAATATCAAATAATAAATGGGTAAAGATACCATTTTGGGAAATGAAGCCTCCTAATAATATTTAAATCTGATTTGATTTTTTTAGTCTAAAAAAAAGGTATTATACAACGCCAATTTTTTAATTAAACTAGTTTTATTCATATTTATTGAACAAAATAAAATTAATCTAGCCGTTGTTTTATTTTTTTATTTTTACTCTACTATTTAAAAAAAAATCTATCGATTTATATATTAAAAATGAGGTTACCGCGGCGAACCCTTGCGTTAGGAATGTCGCAACTGCTATGTCCTGGCGGTGCCGGTGCGTTCAGTAGCATCGAGCACGTTTTGTGACGTTAACGTCTATTTTTTTTATAGGTAGACCTACCTAAGTATTTTTTTATAAGTGTAGCTGTACGCGTGTCATCGTTCTGAAATACAATTAAAATTATTATATAGTGACTAATTTCATTATGCGGTCTGGACGACGCAGCCCCGCTTCCCACATCCTTCTCACTTGGCCTAATCTAATCCGTTCTTTTTATGATACCCTCCCTTATAAAATTCCCCGTCCTCTTAATTTTCAATATCTGTATTTATTTTTTGCATTTTTTGATGTAAATATATTAGATATAAGAGTATTAAATGATAAGCTAACACTTTAGTAAGATATAACTAATACAAGAGGTTAGCCGTAGCACAGGGGCATAAACGTGCGACTGTAAACGGGAAGGTTGTGGGTACGATTTCCACTCGAGGAAATGATATATTTAATATTTCCATTTCCTCGCTCTGACAAAGAGTGAAAGTGCGGCGTTGAGTTCCGCCACTTAACATGTAATGCCTCCAGCATTCGTCGGAAAGTGGGGAGTGCCTTAACACTAGGCTCCCTGTCCATTAAATCATCATTGGCTATTCATTAAAAAAATGATACTTATTACTAACCCACTGTTATGTACGTACATATGTAACTATTGTAAATATAGATTTTTGTTTTATAAGTGAAGGAAGATCTTTTTCTAAAGTGTATTCTCATGTTGTGTCTCAATATACCTTTTTTTACCGTACCGTTTGTGTGTTCTTCACACAACGTAATTTTGGCGAAGTTATTAGTCTCAACTGGCATTTTGCGTTCTTAGAAATTCGGAACGCTATAATCAAATAACTAATTTGATATAACAACAAAGTAATTTATATAAAATCAACTAAGTAATTAGATTTAATTTAATTTCATTTGATTTAATTTACAAAAATATTTTTTAATTATAACTTATTTTGAATTGCTTCCTGCTGAACGAATTTCACAAACGTGTACGAGAACTCTGTATTCTGAATATCTCGTGTAGATATGCAAAATACAGAGTTCATAGATTTTATTTATAATAATCACAATCTAGTGGACTGAGCGCGGTATTGAGTTCCGCGACTCAACACGCAGCTTCTCGAATTCAGGCGAAAAATGGGTAACGGAGTAGCTTAACACTCAGTTTTTACCAAACATGCTAAGTTGAGATTTGAACTTAGACGTAAGATAAGCTACTCAGATCCAACACGTTTCGACTGTGCCGTTAAATTACTTATTCCCTATTAAATTATAATTTTTCTTTAATCTCTTATTCCCGACTGCTAAAGAAGGGTTATGTTTTTCACGCGTATCTTGTATGTATGTATTATTCTTTATTACCTCATATCTCCAGAACCGCTGAATGGATTTACATAATTGAGGTATCGTTAGATTTGTATTAGCAGCCCAAGTGTTCTTATATAAGTGACATTAAATAAAAACAATCATGGCGGCTGTAGGACGCCATTGGACTTAGTGAAAAAAAATTTTCGTTTCGAATACCACAATATGGGTCTCAAATTCAAGAGCTTAGTACGAGGATTTCAAAAAAGTATATCATGATAATGATTACCATAATGAATTCTAACAAAAAAGTGAAAAATAAAAGAAATATTTGTAAAAACAAAAACCCCGACTGCATAAAACTTAAAAGAAAATAAACAAGTCCGACTGTTTATTAGGATTAACAGTCGGGTCAATAATCTAAAGATGGACGTCTTTAGATTATTGACCCGACTGTTTACTGGCTTTGCACTGGCTTGGCGTAGAGATGTCGCCGTGCGTTCTTTACTGCATTTATCATGGGGTTTTCTGAAAAATTGTTTGACGTATTACCTGCTGCCAAACATTCTAACCGCACAGTTAGTCGCGAGCCAAAAATATCATCCACACCACCTGGATACGTGGCACTCAACTGCTGTGCGGTTTATATATAATGTAATATATATATATATATATATATATATATATATATATATATATATATATATATATATATATATATATATATATATATATATTACATTTGAACATACACATTAAATAACAATATAAAAATAAGAAGCAAGAGAGTGAGTCAAGAGCCTTGTAAGCATTTGCAAATTTTTCGTTTAAAACTTTCAAAAGCGTCGTACGCAACATCCAAATCTTCTATAGTAGTGGCTATTTTATTATACTGACACAAGAGTGTCGGTATGGGAGAATTCATTCCTAACTTAGTTCTGTAAAATTTAAAGTGGAAATATTGCTTCGGTCTACGAGGTATATTATTTGGCACATACAATTCAAGCTGACTGACAAAATATTCCGAATCTATTTTGTGGTTAAATAATTTATATAAAAAAAGCAAGTTCAACAACGTTCGGCGATCCTCCAGTGAAGTCAAACCAAAATTTTTCAGGAGTAAATCATAGCTGAGAGTTTTAGGAAGTTTCATTCTATATTTGAGATGTTTCATAAACTTTTTTTGAACACTTTCAATTCTCTGGCATTGATTGTTATGATGGGGTGACCATACTGTATAATATTAGTCAATTCTATTCAAGAATCCGTCACTCTTAGAAAACGTTAAAACGTTAGCGTTACTTAAGGCTTTCAGACGCTTTAGCGATAAAAAAACTAGTAATATTATACTATTATCTCAAATTAGTTTTTTGTAAAATAATCTCTGAAAGTTTCATAAGGACAACTTATTGATTTCATATTAAAAAAAATATTTTAACAGTAAAAAAATATTCTTCTTAAGATATATTTATTCTTATTAAGAGGGTTGGCTACTTCTGTTGTGATGTGTTTGCATTTTTCGGCAGTTGATTATAGTCGGACAATATGTATCTATACTCGGGCCAATTCTGGCCGAAAGCAAGAACGACCTTTAAATTGCGGGTAAATAAAGTAAATGAAATTGAATAGAAGTTATCAATTTTAATTGCCAACACAACTATTTATAAATTATTAACCCTCGACAAAAACAGAGTGTTATAAGTTTAACGTATCGGTATATCTAGGAGCCACGGTGCTGTGGTATCCTAACTCCCAAACGGATGAATCGATTCTAGAGAAGGAGATTTAGCTTTTTTTTTGTTTGAAAGTTAACTCAATCTAGAGTGTTCTTAGCTATGATTCAAAGAAATTTGTGCATCATTTAGAAAATTATTTTATGTCGGCAGTTTTTAATTACGATTTATTTTAGGTAAATATACCGAAATGAAATTGAATAAAAAATGTCTCTTTTAATTGCCAACACAACTGTTAGCCAAAAAATTGTCGTTATATACAAAAAAATATATTTTTTAAATTATTATTGAATTTTGCAACAAGAAAAATAGAATCACGTAGGTATAGGTATATTCTTATATTTATAGCACACAAGATTATTGATTAACTATTAAAGGTCAACTTTGTCATGGTTCCGTGTTCTACGAAATTAACCGTAAAGTTTCTTATAAATGCAAAATTTTTGCAAATAAGTATATAAACAGTATAAAGGCAACAGTACTGTAAAAATATATTTAGGTATCTATTTTTTAATAAATTCGAGTAAATATGTACCTACTACTTGATAAAAACAGTCAGTCATAATAAACAGTAAAAATCTTTATAATATTGCTACCTTTCACCTGTGTGAACATGATGATGACATGTCACATTCTAGGGCCCCTATTTATTAACCGCTCTCAATTCTGAATTCGATCTTTACATATACGTTTTAATAATCCCATCCATCCGCCATCTCAAAATCGGTCTGAGTTGACATCCATTTATAAATGAGGACCTAAGTGCCGTACGGAGCTCTGACCGTAGATATTGAGAATCATATAAAGATTCAGATAATATAACATATGTAATTAGACTACCATTTATGTAAAAATTTAGTGTAATTTACCTATAATGTCTTGCAATTTTTTTTAGGTTTTAAATTCATATTTTATTTATATATCTATATTTAACTAAACGTATTTTTAAAATTCTATAATTCCAAATATATTTTCTAGTTAAAATACTACTATAATATACTGTTATAAAAATTTGAAATGGATGAATTTTAGAAACTGGTCTAATTACATGTTATTTTGCTGTATGTGTTTTTTTAGCTACAGTCTATATCCAGAACATAGCATAGTAGGCAACGGGAACCTGGAAACTTATTGATAAAACACTCGTCTCATTAAGATGCTTCCGTCCCTCACTTGCCGCCGAATTAGGGAGGCATTGCGGGTAAAATGGCAGATAACATGACAGTTTCCTCGATAAATGGATTGAAAAAGCGGGAACTTTATTTACTGCGATTAGAACCAAACATGGTTTTATCATGTTCATCTGATATTTTTATTTCTTAAATTGACAACATCAAATTACTGTAAATTATTATTACTCCTCTATATAATTTTAATACTATATAATCGTTTCAATATAAAAAACATAGTTGCTTTGTAATATATTTTTTTAAAATAAACCGGCGTGTAGTACACACTGTGGGGTTATTTCATAAAAAAAATTGTATAATTTACATGGGATTGTAAAGATTTTCATATTGGAAATGTTATTGGACATCAACCTGCATCTTTGAAATTTCTTTTGATCTTCACGCTTTCACGCTTTATCCCACATATAATAGGGTAGAAAAAGACAACACAGTGTTTTTATATACATATTTTAACTAAACTCTACAGGTACGTGGTCCGTACGTTCTTTTCAATTTTTCTAAAATTATTAACTTTAATGATGTCAGTCGTAGCGCAGCGGCACGAAGTGTGGCTGTAAAATCGACTGATTGTGGGTTCGATCCCCACTCGAGGAGATGAAATATTTACTTAAATTTGTATGTCCCTTTCTTCGCTCTGGTGTCGAGGTTAAGCGCGGCGTTGAGTTCTGCCACTCAACACGCAATGCCTCCAGAATTCGGCAGAAAGTGGGGAACGGAGTGTCTTAACACTAGGTTCCCTGAGCCTACCCTGCTGTGTGCGGGATACAACGTGAAGCTGGTTTAATTTTTTAAATTTTATTAACTTTAATTGTATTTTATTTTAAACTGTTACTTATACATATGTTTATAACTAGATGTAATTGCAACATTGAATGGCGAAAATATACTTTTTACTTTGTCTAACCAGACATTTTTTTTATAAACTTATGATACCTACGATATCTTACAGTAATTGCCTAATTGCCTAATACCATTGATTTTTTGATTTAAAGTATATTATTCAGCCAAACTTCGTGATGCAAAATGCCTGACCACAGTTAAAAAAGTGTTTGTACCCTTAAATCTTTATAGGAGGAGTAGTTTTTACATTTATTTAACATACAATGGGATTTGGCTCCAAATAGCGTTTAATGTTCTTAATAGGATGAAAGTAGAGATCGAGGAGATTATCACTGCGCCTGCTCTACGTAAAAACGTTTTTTTTCGCTCTGAGATTGTCGTAACGCAGCAGAACAGCGTCTGACTGTAAAGGCGACGGTTTTAGGTTTAATTCTCACTCAGGTGAATAATGCAGCGTTGAGTTCCACCATTCTACACATAATGTCTCGTAAATTAAACGTAAAATGGGCAACAGAATGTCTTTTCGTGTGCGGGATACAGCGTAAAACTAAAAAAATATTGTTTTTCGCTAGTCAATGGGATATAACATTATTACCTTATTTATATATTATAAACGACCTTCGTTCAGTACAATAATAGGTAATTTAATATCACATAACGCGACGTGTACACAGATTGCATATTTGTTTCAGGCACGATGATTACAGTGTGTTTGATGCAGCTTCCTTTTAAAATCATATTGTAGTAAACCATCTTATATAAGACACATTCTTTACTTCACCCATAATTATTTATAACCGTCTTAGCTATAGTTAAGAATTCAAATGCTACTGGAAAAAAAAGTTTCTATTTATTGGTGCTTTCCAGATACGGTTAAGAAAAGTGTGGCGTTGAGTTCTGCTACCTAGCGTGGCGTGTCTAATGGAAATCTACATCAGTATTTAGTTTAGTGACTGATCACTAAACCTACTCTACCAAATTAAATGACATAAAAGAAATCTTTTCTTTATAGCGTCCATAAATAATATTAATGTTCAATTGTTATCATCATCGTTTTTTTTCTGTCTATTATAAAAAATATTGTATTGTGTACATTTTTATAGTCTATATTTTTTGAACATTTACATATATGTATGTACGTAAAGCTTATATATAATATGATTATATGGTATGTTTTATATTACCCATTGAGTGTAAGAATGACGCCATTTTTAAAATATTGCAATTATTTCCGTTTCCATAGGAACATCGAGAAATCCTCTCTTAATGCTCCCCTACACTCCTTAACCTCTAACTCCTTAACTTCATGCCAAATTTCAACTTTATATATCCCTTCCTTTCGTCTGTGCGTTGTTGGACAGTTCTCTCCTAAGTCATTAACGAAACAAGTTTGATGTTGTTAGTTTTCCCTTTATTTGGACACTTCCGTTGTCACTGCCCGCCGAATTCTTGAGGCATTTGTATGGCGGAACTCAACTTAGCCTGGTTACCAGAGCGAAAAAATTAAAATATTATTTAATTCCTCCAAGTGGGAAATCAAAACCACGACACTCACATACTTATGGCCATTCGCCATGACGGCATCAAATAAATAATTAAATATTTATATATTTTTTTATTAAGGCAATCGTAAACCCAGCGATGTCACCAGGCGCCCCGCTCCCTGAAGAGGAACGCACTGAGCTACTCGGTTCTTTGACCACGCAGCAACAGCAGAGGACAAGTGCTAGAGTAATCAAGAAGCTGAGGCTTGAACCACAAGCCGACAAACGAGGTGAGATTTAAGTAAAACTATTATTAATAATCAGCTCCACGCTGTATCCCGCACACAGCAAGGTATGCAGAGGAAACCTAGTGTTAAGACACTCGTCGTTCCCCACTTTCTGCCGAATTCTGGAGGCATTGCGTGTTGAGTGGCAGAACTTAACGCCGCGCTTTACCTCGACACCAAAGCGAAGAAATGGAAATATAAATTTAAGTAAATATTTCATCTCGAGTGGGGATTGAACCCACAACCAGTCAGTTTTACAGTCACACTTTCTGCCCCTGCGCCACGACTGGGCTCGGCTGGCTTTCAGCTTTTGTTGTGATATTTCTTATCTTTACAATTATGTACTTTTAGTTAGTAGATGTTTTATTTAAAAGTGGCACAGCGTCTATTCTGCGTTCGATTCTCAGTCGGAAATTACCTTTATTTCTATAGCTATAGCTCTAAATGACAAAGCGCGGTATTGAAGTTCGCCATTCACACGTAAAGTCCTGATATTTGGGCGGTGCATGAACATGAACGATGAGCGTGGAACGGTGTGGAGGCTAGGTTGTCTCTGTCTACCCTGCTGTACGAAACAAAATACAATGTGAAGTAGAAAAAGAAAATTAAATTCTTTTTGTTTCTTTCTCATTTTCAGATGTTACGGAATGCGAAACTCCAAATAAAATTGACGACAAGGATCTGCTAAAATTCCCAACAGTGAAACAACGAATGCCCAAAGCTCTCTGGTCTGCTGACGAAAAAAGCTTATTTTTTGAGGCTTTAAACGAGTATGGAAAAGATTTTGACGCTATTACAGCATATATTTGTGCTAAAATGAAGAAGAAAGGCATGTCGGACGGATTAAAAACTAAAACTCAAGTTAGCCATTTCTATTATAGGACTTGGCATAAACTGTCTAAGCATGTTCATTTTGATGAAAGTGAGTAAAGAATAGATATTGCTTTTTAATATTTTGTCATATATTATTGCATAATATTTAATAATTTTTGCGTGAATAACCAAATACATAAATTTTAATAAGTCCCAATTAACTGACATTAAAATGGTACAATCACGAATATTTGAAATATATTAGTCCGGCTGAAAGACAAAAATGATCGTAACTAAGACAATGTGAGAATGCCTTTAAATGCCGCTAGTGTAATAAAATTATTAATTTTAACGATTCATATACACTAAATCATAATAACAAAATGCTGACACGTCAAAATATGCGTGTATTCTATGTTTTAATATGATCGATATTTTCTTCTTTTTGCGCGGAAATTCAATCAAAATTTATTTATAGACACAATCACGTACATATTATTGTTTTGATAACATATGTATATTTACGCTTTCAGATGTCAAAAAAGTAGCTCAAGAACTCTACGCGCTGATCAACTACGGTGAGTTACGTCGTAAACTGGCATCAGTGAATGAGAAGACGTGTGCCCGTCTTGGGGAAATGGTGAGAGGGGGCAGCATGGCGGTGCGGGCCCGGGGCAAGACGCTGAGAGTCAGGACGCCTATGTGCAGAGCTCTGAGACGGTTGAATCAGATCGCAGGTGAGATTACATTTAATTAGTAATGTATTTTTAAATCTTTGTCCGAAATCAAGGCGTGTCTTGTCTTATCAGAGGGGAGGAAGGAAAATATTTTTTCCCCGCGTTACACTTATGTATGTTCCGCGGTAGCCCTAATAGAAAATATGTTCCTATATTTAAAAAAAAAAACAAAGCGATAAATCGTTTGATTAATAATTTATCAATCCATTTCAGCAATTTGAGAGACATTGAACAATTAATGATGTCTCAAAATTAAACCTCGTGTTATAAGTACACAAAGATTTAATTTGTTTGATTGATTTACAATGACGTAAATATTATTGAAAAATATGAAAAAATAATATAAATAAATGAAAAAAGTGAAATAGTGTTACTATGATATTGTTTTCACAAGACAATAGATCGTTAAGTTAATTTTATAACTATAATAATCATTAATTAGAATATCATATTTGGAACAATTATACCTACTATAATTTAAAATATGTAGAAGTTTACAAGCAAAAGATGTAGTTAGACTGCTTATGTATTTTAATACATATCAATATACAATTAAACATAATATTGTATTCATAAATCTCTATTTTGTCATATTCCAACTTAGACACTTTTGACAAACTAGCGGTACGATTGCCACTTCGCCTGCTTAAATTTATTATTATACTATAACCAAGTTATTATACTTTCCCATTTGTAATAATAGTAGGCAGGATAAGACAAAAATATTTTTATTAACTAATAACAAACTTTGAACGGAAAACAAACTCACTCCCATTACGGATGCAGTCAGATATTTTTAAAATGCCACAAAGATTATTTAATTTTTATTAATATTAACACTAGGTTCCTTCTGCCCAACCTGCTATATGCGGGATACGCACACAACAGGGTAGGCAGAGGGAACCTAGTGTCAACACACTCCGTTCCCCACTTTCTGCCGAATTCTGGAGGCATTGCGTGTTGAGTGGCAGAACTCAACGCCAAGCTTAGCGTCGACACCAGAGCGAAGAAATAGAAATATAAATTTAAGTAAATATTTCATCTCCTCGAGTGGGGATCGAACTCACAACCAGTTGATTTTACAGTCACACTTCGAGCTGCGCCACGACTGGCCTCATTAAAATTATTTAAATATTACTATAATATACTTGTATGCATAAGTCTTTAGATTCCATATTTATTGCAATATTGATTAGTCATCACGATTTAATCATATTAATGCCCCATTGTCTTTAAATTTCTCACATTTTTCTTTTAACTATTTTCTATACCTACCTATACTTTATCTTAATATCTTAATAGTGAGAGAGAGGCTACGCGTGTGACTGTAAACGGGACAGGTTGTGGGTTCGATTCCCACTAGAGTGAATGAAATATTTTCATTTCTTCGCTCTGGCGTTGAGGAAAAGCGCGGCGTTGAGTTCCGCCACTCAACACGCACACCAGTGAGCGAAGAAACTAAAAAAGATGGTAATAGTGATTTAACATAACCTATATATTATATTGTCAAGAAAATAATAATAATATTACTTTTCACCAAGTAATATTATTATATTATTACTGTTAGATTTACTTTTTACACTGCGTCTGTAAACGTCGATTCGATTCCCACTCGAAACGACGTCTCTTCATCTACTCGCTCTCGTAACAAGACAATAAGCGCAGCGTAGAGTTCAGTCACTCAACATTCAATGTCTCGAAAGTTGGACGTGCGTGGGGAACGGGATGTCTCAAAACTAGGTTCTCTCTGTCTACTATATGCGGAAAATCACTGTAAAGACAATATACAAATGTAAATAATTATTTACAACTACAATAATTATCTACAACTTACTCAATTTTTTTTATCAATTAACAACAAATAAATAACTTAGAACGAGCATGTGGCGCTCGTGTCTGCTCCCGAGCACAAGTGATGGTAAGGGCGCGTGACTCAGGCGCGTGGTCGCGGGTTCAAGCCGCGGCACATAATCCTAGGTCAGCGGCCACTGTACCTTTGCGTACTAGACTGGTAGCTTTTCTGAAAGCCTTGGAAAGAAGATGGAAGTGTGTATCCTTTTGTAAATTATATTTTCTTGTTTGTCTTGTCTTGTAATATAATATTAAAATATTATGTGTTAGATGTTAGAAATTGAATGAATGACCGCGGTGTTGAGTTCCGCTTCATATAGCTTTTGTTTCTCAAAATACAAGTTAGATTTTTTATGGGATAGTGTATGTAACGTAACATTAAGTTTATTTGGGTTACTAACTTAATGTAACAATTAATTTGTTAAACATGTACCTACCTAATGTCCTAAATAAAACCATCCAGTATAATTATAAACATACAATATCGGAGAATGGTATAGATACTAAAATAAATGAAGAACACAGTAAAGATTGTGATGAGTACCAAGAGATGGGTCAATGTGGACAAGATCTAGAAGAACATCTCAATTTGGAAACTGATAGAATTATTATTCAAGGTAGGAATAAGTAAACAACAATACTAAAACAATAAGGTTTAGGTATATGACAAAATAACAAGGTTTGATTTAACAAAAGATTATATTTTATATGAACATTGATCTTAATATTAAAATTATCATACGTTTAGTAATATTTTTACAAATGCGTATCTAAACGCATATCTACTCGTATATCACACAAACCACACATATTATAATAAATAAATAAATGTTATAAGAAATAATACTTATCACTATTATTACCTGTTATAGAAATTTGACCGTAGCAGGATTTTAACGCGCATTTAGAAATAGTCCAAGAGTCACTTGGCCAAATTCAGCTACGTTCAAATTTTGATACGTTCTCTAAAAAATGTTTTTTTTCCTTAATAGTGGAGTAACACTTTAATAGTCTTATGAGATAATTAATATTTTTAGAACATCGCTTACCTAAAAAGGTAGCCCTTCATCTAGGACCTAAACCAGGTATAGAAATTCACTTGCCAGTGTTAAGTGCAAGCGAACAGTTATCCAGTCAAAAGATCTGTTTTTCATCCTATTTAGAAAGAATGGGCTCGTTAAGACGAGATAAGGACAGTGGAGGTAGGTTTAAAATTTTGACTAGAATTTTTTTTGCTTCATGTTTTAGTTTTCATATAACAAAGAAACAAGTGTTAAGTCACTCCGTGCCCTTTTTTCTACCTAACTTTCAAGACATTGCACGTGGAGGGTTTTGGCAGAACTTTATGCCGCGCTTTGACTTGGTTCCGCAAATGTTGAGTTACAAATTTAAAATAATTCATCTCTCAGAATGCAATTCGAAGCCGCAGCTGTCTCGTTTTATCAATGCAATACTGCCTCATGCCTCATCATTAGTGCTTACATATTAATTTTCTTTCTTTTAAAAGATAAATTATAAATTAATGAAGATTTTGTTGTATTTTTTATTTAGTAAAAATTCGTACACCAAAACGCCAACGGAAAGACAGCATGACAGACAAAGATAAAGAAAATGACAAAAAATTCAAACTAGACGACACAGAGACAAATAAACTGATGCACATAGACGAAACAGCTATAGATGGAATTGAACTGATGGCCCATTACAAGCACAACCACGACGACGAAGAAAAACCAAGTACTGAAGATGAGAAAGAAGTGAAATCCGAAGAAACCGCTGAGGAGGAGGGCGATAGGGATATGCCAGAGCGAGACAAAGATATGTCAGACCGAGACAAAGATATGTCAGTGCGAGACAAAGAAATGTCAGACCGAGACAAAGATATGTCAGACCGAGACAAAGATATGTCAGACCGAGACAAAGATATGTCAGACCGAGACAAAGATATGTCCGAACGAGATAAAGATATGTCAGAGAAAGAGAAAGATAGCTTTTCAGAGATGGAAGATGATGAAAAATACAATAAGAGTGACACTGATAATGAAAGTGATGGAAGAGGTGATAAGCGTGAAAAGAATCAAAAGTTTAAGAATTTGAAGGTGTTTATTATTATTTTTTTTGTAAAGTCAAACCGTTGTTTCCTGCATATAGCAATTTATGCAATAGATACGGTATTAATATACGTGATTTCTTTTTTTTTGACTAATTTTTAAAACACTACGTGTTCAATGAAATTTTACGTCGTCTGGTTATCAGACGACGAAAATTTATTTCCCTCAAATTTGTGCAAATCGAACTCATAACTGTCACGACGACCTCATTGTAATATATTGTGATGTGCATTAAAATGTTTTACTTCAGTTAAACTATTTAAGTAATTGCCTAATATTCTAAGTTAGTACTTTAAGCATTTCTTATAAATTACAGGTAAAATTTAGATTACGTCCAAAGAAACGTGGCGGCAGCATCTACACATTAGTCCTCGATAACAATTCTGATGAAGCCAGAATCGAAGAACCAAAAAATGAAAGTTCAAAGATGGAAGAAATTAAAATAGAAGAATCTAAGATTGAAGAAGAATCTAAACCAGACATAGATGTAGAACTGGCGATGAGACAGATAAGGAAAGGATGGAGTGTGTATGACGCGGGTGAACTAACCATTGGTGATTTGTATTTAATGGTAAATGTCTTCTATACTATTATTTATTAGTTTTTACCAGCGGTTGTGGTTGGTCAAATGAAAATAAAGAAGCAATCTAATAAAAAAAAAATCGGTTTTGGTTCGATTACAATTTAGATAAAGGCCAGGAGCACAAAATGTACTCCCACCCCATTTGCAATTTCTAAATGACCGAATAATGTTCTGTTTTTATGTACTTTTTTTTAAGAGAAATTAACATTACGATAAATTATAAAATTTTACAACATAAAAAATAATCTAAAAACCAATTAATTTTCTACAGATTACAATCTTTCTAAATACAAATGCTAATCCTTACAGAATACAAGATAACCCTATAGTTAAAAAACAAATCTTTATTTCAGTTCGGTTCCCGCTCAAAACTCGAATTAGATTACTGGTGGGCAGAACCAACATCGCCATTGCCACAGCCCCTCAAACTGCACAAAGAAACCAAAATAATGGACATGAATAGGGAAAAAGGGAATAAAACACCGGACAAAGGGGACAGTTCAGTGGAAGATGAGAGAGATAAGAGAGAGAGTGATAATGACATATTCTCCCCCAAGAACACGTTTAGTCAGGACAGTAATGATGGCATGTCGGGTGATGAACGGAAATGTAAGGGTTTTTTTGCTTTAAAATATACTTTTTAAAATCGTTTCAAAAATAATGAAGAAATAATGAAGAAAAAAAAAATATACATAAAAACATGTAGTTGACGACTATAAAACCTTCTCTTTTTACTTTGGAACCAAGTGTTGAGACATTCCTTTCCCATCAAGACACTTGCGCTCCTCACTTTTCACCGAATTCTCGTTACCAAAGCGAGGAAATAAAAATTTCCTCGAGAAGGGAATCGAACCACCAACCTACTGCGTTTACAGTGGCACGCGTGTGCCCCTACAGCCTCGAATCTCCTTTTTTCGGTCTACTAAACCTCTCAAATAGGATATTTGTAAATATATTTTGTGATGAAAAGTATATATTTATTTTATTAAAACACATATAATAAATAATTGCCACAGGTGAGCAACTGTCATCACCAGATCACAAATCAGGTAGTTTAAAGTTAGTCAGCAAGTTGATCAACCGTCCCGCCCCACCGTCCGGCTGCTCGGGACCCTCTGAGCCATCCGGCACAGCTTTACTTAGTGACAGGTTATTATTTGTTTATTTTACTTTTTCCATATTAATATTGCGGCGTAGTGTAGAGTACGGTTGACGAGTTGTGACCGATTTAATGTTAGTCTTTCTATACTTTGTGCATTATACAAAAAAAAGAGAAAACCTAACTTTAGAGTCCTCTCGGCTCGGCAAGACAATATAAAAATTAAGAAAAATCTGCGCAGCCTAACTAGCTAACTAATTTCAGCGCGATCATGACCTTGATGACATGACCGTCGACCTCGCCGTACCTATAGGTAATATGAAATTTACACCATTATTTTCTTGCATTTTGTGAAGGAAGAACAGCAGACCAATATCGCGATATCTTAAATATTGCAAATATAAACTATGAAAACAAATAAAAGACCAATATTATATTTCAGAACAAAACTCTTGAAACAAAAGTGACCTAACTCAAAAATCTGCAATTTGTGGATGCTCACCATAATAAACGCATAAATGCAGATAGACAGATAAAAAAAATTGTAAGATTACAATTTTTTTTATCTGTGTATCTGCCTGTCCCATCATAAACATATATTTGGAACTCCGCAGACTGAAGCGTCTGCTGGCGCTGGCGGGCAACACGCACGTGCGCCCCGGCGCCGCCATCGCGCGCTGCAGCTGCGGACACGTGTGCGCGCAGAAGAAGCAACAGGTCGTATGTATAGTGTAGACTCCATGTTTATTGTAGTTTAATGTATGTCATATTATCATCGACGCGACGTATGTCAGTACTCTAGATTATCAGAGTAATGGCAGAGTAATCAGCTTATAAAGTCATTAATTAGGAAAAGATCTGTATGTCTCTAAACTTTGAGCGTCACGGTGACCTGAAAAAGACCTGTATATATCCGTGCTTAGAATTGGTGCGAGGTGACTGAAAAAAGACTTTTCTTGCACTCAATATGAGCGTAAGGGTGACCCGGAAAAAACTTGCTTAAAATCCTATTATTTAAGTCTGAAAAGTATTCATAAATTGTATAAATACATATACAAAATAAAAATAAAAAATATTTCCACAATTAAAGGCTATGACTAGTGTAACTATGACTTACTGCCGGCAGTTCTGAGCAGATATAAGGACGCTTGCCCGTCAGGAGAGGCCTTTTAAGCAAAATCGTTTAAAAGAAGGTAGATTTATATAGGTGAAAAAGAAATGAAATTGTGTCAATCGGGGACTGTTGCTTGTAGGCAACAGGCCTTTATAGGAAGGAAACTTGTGTGAAATATTGTTATTGCAATTACGTTGAATCTCTTTCCAAACAATTTAGAAACATATAGACGATATGTGTTTTTATTTTGTTTTTAAAAACATTAATCGCTTTCGATCTCTAACAATAGATTATCAAGTTTTATACTCTAGAGCTAGACAATAATAAGGTCATGAAATTATGTTATTTTTTATCATTGAAAGTCGGGGGTTGGTGAGCGAAGCGACCAGGGGGCGAAGCCCCCTGTATTTTAATAAATTTAAGTTTACCACTTGCAACAGTTAATTTAATTTAGTTGTAAAAACAAGGCATTGAGTTACGCCCCCCTATGTGGATCATCTTAACACTAGGTTCCCTCTTTCTATCTCGCTATATGCGAGATACAACGTTTAACTAAAAAAAGGATATAGATTGTTATTTCTTTCAAAAATAATCATGTTACATACCATACACGAAATTAATTTATTATTTATGAATTATTTCTCATTATATAGAAACAGCAACCCGGCATCGTACCGCCAGTGTCTCTATCAGCAACGCTACCAGATAATTCTACTATATTTAGACATCCTACGCCCATCGCGCCGAGGGTTGAAACTGAGGTAATGTATTAAATATACATATTGAGGCTGTTCTGGCTTCGATACCCGTTTGGAGGAATGAATTATTTATATGTACTTCATTTGGTAAGAAGAAGACGATCTTATCAGAAAAAGATACGGAAGAGTGGAAAACTCGCGCACCCTGATCATCAACTAAAACTATCAAAAACGCCCAACACAACACTCATACTGTCGTCGCCCTAACTAGACACACAAAGGGATACATCTATTACTCTAAGACCGAGGGATATGTCCTCGGCAGTTCCATTTGCCGGCAAACAGAAGTACCGTGACTTACATAGTGGAACACAACATCAATACGGCTCTGACCTTTGGAAGGGCTCTTCTAGTCAGCCAAACACTGTACCCATTGATACAGTACATTCGTGGCCGACTTGAAATTAACTAAACTTAACAGATGACTAGCATTATTTTACATTAGACAGTTTTCTTCCTCAGTGTACTTGTAAATGTGTTTAGCTGAATTGCGAGTGTAACTGGTGTGCAGGGCCCGCGCGCGCTGTGCCTGGCGGGGCTGCCGAAGTGGCGGCGCGGGCGGCCGCGCATCTGCGCGCGGCGCGTCGTGCAACGACTCCTACCACTCTTGCCCAAGTTACCGCCGCCTAGTGGTCAGTTACGCTTATATTTATTTCAAACATCCCATATATTTAACAAGGTATATGTATGTTACACAAATAACTTTTTTGTAGTCTTTTCTAAAAATAACATTATATACACCGATTTGGATGAATTGTAAAACTATTTTATACCTTCATACAAATTTTGTAATAATGTTACTACGTACTAACGAAGTATATCAATTTATTATTGCCTTTAACTATAATGAAATTTTAAATTCATTCCTAATAAATAGATTAATTTTCAGTAATCTTTCAGTATCTAACTACATATTAATAAATTTAAAAAAAAACATTTTTTCTGATATTAGGTACTAATATATTTATTTAAATTTGATAGATTTATTCCCTGTGAAAATGGTATCGAACCCAACACCCTCGTTACCTCGCATCCTACCGAAGCCTCCGCCACAGTCTCTTGAGTAAGTGTTTGATTATGTTTAAATGTATACCTTTACTTATATTAAAATTGTAACTGATCACTTTCTGCATATGAAAGATATAAAAGGGATAGGCAAATCCCATTTTTTCTTCGCAATGCATAAAATATTGCTACGTTTGGTATATAAAGATAATTATTGGAAATATCAGATTTTCAGAGTTACCTGAATACACCTTTACACTTTAAGTTGGATTTGAACCCTCACCCTTTGCACACCTTTAAAAATCCCAAATTTACAACCATGGCATTTATTATTTTCCTAATTTAATGATATAAACCATAAAATGAAGTATAATATAATTAAGTATAAAATAATTGTTAATTCATATTACAGTCCATCTTACTACGTTTTGAGTGAATCAAACGGACAGTTCTTCTTGCATGATGGCGACCAACGTATACCTATAACACCTTTACCTGACTCGCCAAATGATATGGGTTAGTATAAAGTTTTAATATTAATTATTAAAGTCTATTCATTTGGGCTTGAGCTATATAAATAAAGAAAACAAAGTTTGTCAATTTTTTTGAAGTTGCCTTTTATAAGGCAAATGATAAAAAATATAAAAAACGGTGGCAAGTTAGCTAATATTAAAAAAAAACTATTAATTATAAGTTTTATTAAACTATATTTATATTTTTGAATTTGATAAACAGTTATACTAATATTGAAACGTAAAGTAAAAAAATCTTTACACTATAATTTATTAATATTAAAATGTTTTTAAGTTTTAGAATGAGATGCTTTAGTTTTGCGATTGGTTGTTTTCACATGCCAACTATGTTCTTCTAATTTGGCAGCCGTTTGTTGTGCAATGTGTGTGGTGTAGCGTTGTCGTGAAGCAGCAGTGGCGTAGAGCGATTGACCAGCTTCGGTTGTTTAGCAGCTAGCTTTTCTATCATGTTTTCCAATTGCAGACAAAAGACAATTGCCGTAATCGGTTGGCCAGATTTCAGAAAAACTGTAATGTACGACACTAGTCACAAGTTACAAATAACTTTTTTGGGTCAGTTTTCGCCTAGGACAGGATTTGGCTAGCTTGCCAGGGTACAGTCACTGTGATGAGCGCTTCCTATTATCATAGAGAATGCACTTTTCATCACAGGTTTATTCGATTTAAAAACCCTTCATTATTGTGCCGGTTAAGTAATATAACGCGGCAGTCGACGCACGTTTGTTCGGTTGCTCAATTCGTGAGCTACCCACCTTTAAGCGTTTTCCCAATTATATAGCCTATGGCCTGCCTAGCCTAGCTGGATGAGGAGCCTATAAATAGAATATCCAACACTACACGATTTTTTCAATTTGGACCAGTAGTGTCAGATTAGCGCATTCAACCCAATAAGCTTTTCAACTTTGTAAAGGGGGCGTAAAGTTGAAAATTACTTAATCTGTATTCTTTCTGTTCATTTTTTAAAGATATTTTTTGCTAGATTCACTCTGTATTTAGCCCCGTACTTAGCAGAGTAGGCAGAGTAAAACTAGTGATCGAATGCTAAGACACTCCGTTCCCATTAAGCCATGTCCCTTTTATCGTTCCCGACTTTCCACCGCATTGTGGAGGCATTGCGTGTTGAGCGGAAGAACTCAACCGCGCTTTGCCTCGTTACCAGAGATAGAAAATTAAAATATGGAATAATTTATTTGCTCGAGTGGGGATTGAACCGGAAAATTTTCGCGTTTACAGTCGCGCTTGTATCCCTTCGTCTGGCCTCAAGATATTATTTTAGTTGTAATTGCTTTTCTCAATAATAAAATATTATTTTTAGCAGAAGACCTAAAAGCCGACGAGGATGAAGATCAAATCAGAGATATAAAAATAGTAAAAGTTGAAAGTTCTGAAGGTGTCGCGGAACAAAAAGACGAAAAAGATAACGAAATTAATCCAAAAACAGAACAAGCGGATATCGCTAGTAAGTATACAATAAATGCATTTCATTCAATTATATAATAACACATATATATACGAGTATATAATAACACTTATAAGATATTTATTTCCGAGGCTCTTCAGCTTCACGCTGTATCCCGCAGACAGCAGAGTAGGCAGAGGGAATCTAGCGTTAAGATACTCCGTTCCCCACTTTCCACAGATTATTTCAAGGCATGTGTTGTGTGGCGGAACTCAACGCCGGGCGAGTTTAGCGATGAAATAAAAATATTAATAAATGATAATTCATTCCCTCGAGTGGGGATCGAACCCACAATCGTCACGTTACAGTCACTCCTTGTGCCCCTGCGCCATGGCGACATCAAATAACATTAACAGCAGTTATATCCGCAGTTCAGACTTAGGATTATTATTTCATGGTTTTTATTATAAACGTTACGGTTTTGGGTTCAATTTCACTCGGGACAGTGAGATATTTTTATTTCCTCTCTTTGGCAAAATGTGCTAATCATCATGCAATATCTCTAAATAAGTATTTTTCTTTCCTAAGTATGGAATAACACTTTAAAAATGTTTAAAAAACAACAATTTGAACGTAGCGGGATTTGAACCCACGCCTCTTTGGAAACCGTCCAAGCGCTCTGACCAACTAAGCCATACGTTCTCATCGAGTTACGTAGAAATTGTGTTATAGTGAGCATCTTTTTCATTCATTCCATTTCATCATTTGATTGTATATGTATTTTTCTTTCTTATTATTGTTTTGCCTTGCCTTGCCAACTCCATAATCATTAAGTTAGGAAAGAGACCCGTTTAGACTTCACTTTGATTTAATATTAGAGTGGATATATCAAATTTTAAAATTTTTAAACTGTTTAGGAGAAAAGCCTACTGTACTAGCCAAATCTTTAGAGTGTTATGTTACCAATTTGAATAATAATAATATTATTTCTTTTTCTTGCCCAGGCTTCCTCCCATCGGAATCCATGTCCCTCTCCCCGTCCCGACTGCTGCGTGATGCTGAGGCCTGGTTGGAGGGCTCAGTCCAGGATTTCTCCCTTAGCAGCTTCCTCGGTCACCTGGAGGGCAGACCCCAACCTGAGCTTGTAGTGAGAGTTGCACACTTATATTATTTATTATATATATGTATAACTTTTTGAAGCCAGCCGTGGCGCAGCGGCACGAGGTGTGACTGTAAAACCGACTGGTTGTGGGTTCGATCCCCACTCGAGGAGATGAAATATTTACTTAAATTTATATTTCCATTTCTTCGCTCTGGTGTCGAGGTTAAGCGCGGCGTTGAGTTCTGCCACTCAACACGCAATGCCTCCAGAATTCGGCAGAAAGTGGGGAACGGAGTGTCTTAACACTACGTTCCCTCTGCCTACCCTGCTGTGTGCGGAATACAGTGTGAAGTAATTTTTTTTTTACCTGTAAGCATTATTCATATTGTTAGCATCAGCCAAGGGTAGTCAGACTTCTTGAACTTGAACTCTTGAACGGTTTTAAGAGGCGCGGGTTCAAATCCCACTTAATAAATAAACATAAAAGTGATACTTTAAAAACTAATCACTATTCAACGGCGGCCAAAAATAAAAAATATAATTACAGAAATATCTTTAATTTGGTATACCTTTTTCAAGTATCATTTTTATGTTATGTTATTAAGTGGGATTTGAACCGCGCCTCTTAGAAACCAAACGCTGCACCGCTGGTACGGCGTCACTATACTCGAGGGTTGTTGACGTTTAGTTTCGCCACTGAACACGCAATGTCTTTTTTATTGTGCTGTACATATGAAATTGAATATCTTAAAAAGTTTAAAGATCTAACTTGGAACTTAAAAATTGCTTTACTGATTTTTTGGTATATTTAACGATTATTATCTGTATTATTAGCATGTTAAGGTAACTACGTGTATGTTGATTTGATTGATTTGTTTTAAAATAATAAAATTAAAATTAAATTAGCTTCACGCTGTACCCCACACACCAGGGTAGGCAGAGGGAACCTAGTGTTAAGACACGTTCCCCACTTTCTGCCGGATTCTGGAGGCATTGCGCGTTGAGTGGCAGAACTCAACGCCGCGCTTAACCTCGACACCACAGCGAAGAAATGGAAATATAAATATAAGTAAATATTTCATTTCCTCGAGTGGGGATCGAACCCACAACCAGTCGGTTTTGCAGTCACACCTCGTGCCGCTGCACCACGACCGGCCTCAAAATAATTATTATCTTTAATTAAATATTTTTATCCGGCATTTAATATCTGTAAACTTAAATTTGTATTGTTTTATCCAAATGTTGCCATTTATAATAAAAATCTTTTGTGTTATACACAGGTGGACTCTCAATTACAATCACTTATGGCTGAATCAAGTGTGGATTACGTCGCTAAATTCGCTGACCTTGCAGCTGAAGTCACCGATGACCCTGACCTTACTGATGACCTGTGATAATAATTATTACTGAGACTTTGTTTCCTTCTAACCAAAGCAGGAAAATGAAAATAATTTGAGATGCGCCGAATATTTGGTTTTTATTCGGTATGTCATGTCAACTTTTTCATTATCGTCGTGCCGTATTCGGCCAATATCGAAATCGGCCGAATTATTCGGTTATGGTGCCGAATACATTCGGTTCGATTATTTTTATTTATTATTATTATAAATTAAATGAGTCTCACTTAATGCTATGTCTATCTCCTTCGCATGAGTGGAGCGGTGCCAAACTGGACACGCATATTCACCCGCAGAGAACGATGATATATATATACCGAATAACAAACGAATATTCGGCGCATCTCTAAAAACAATCCATTTCCCTGAGTGGGGATTGAACTTATATTCTTCGCGCTTACAATCGCACGCTTGTGCCACTTATGTCTTCTTTTTGTGTTATCAGGGGCATAAAAAATTAAAGTATCAAACTTTAATTTTAATGATTAAGGCATGTTTTGTTTATGTCAATATCGTTTATTTTAGCCTTTGTCGTAAACATCATGTAATATATTATCGGCATGCTTTTTAATATAATTTTTAGACGTGATTGTATATGTATATACTTCATATATCAAATTAAATTGATGTAAAATAAATAAAATGTATTATTGAATGGTTTCGGATTATTATTTACTAATTGATTTCGCCAACACATTTTGTAACTTTATTTTCTGTATGAATAATTAATTTCAATACTTTATAAAATATTAAAAATTGCAATTGACTTTTAAGAATGCACGAAATAATCATTTCAGTAATGAGGAAAGTGAAGTTATATCTTGCATTAGTACATTTCCTCTTAATTTTTTTGAAAGAGAAAAAAAATACTAGATTCTTAAACCATTTTTTTATTTAAAATTTCAATTATCTAGTAAGGTTACGGAAAACTGAATATTCAATAACTTATCTTTTGTGTTTATGGAAAAGGCAAGACAAAAGAGTGTTCTGGTCCTTGGAACGCCGTCGACGACCCCGAGCAACACCTGAACGATCTTTTGAAGACACTCGGGTCGTATCGACCTGGAAACACTGCCGCAGGTAGGCCATTCTACAGTTGCGTGGCGTGTGGAAAGAAGTTTCTAAGAAACCACACAGTAGTGGAGTGCCACGTATCCAGGTGATGTGGATGGTGGTGGTGTTTTAACTTGTGACGTACTGTGCAGGCAGGCGGCAAGTAACCAATAGAAAAGTTCTTCAGAACACTAGCCATGACAAATGCGGTAGAGAACGCACAGCGAGGAGACGTCTCTACACAAGGCCAAAGTATCAAGCCTTTTAATCTTGCACAATGCATTGGGTCCCCAATGATTAGAACGGCTCTACTTTGCATGCGATCAAATGGTTCGTGGATGAGGCTTAATACTGGGGTGCCGACCTAGAGATGAGAACAGTACTCCATATGAGCAAGAAGAAGCCTCGCACTATGGGCAATTGAGGTCTGTATCAGATCAAAAATCGATAACTTTTTTATTTGTTAAGATAAACAATTGAACTTTTGCACAAGCATAAAGTATAAAATGGCGCTTTAGGTAACGTTCAGATATTATACTTTTATTGGAGTATATATATATTAAAAAAATAAAGAAAAGAATAAAATAATAATTTCCTAAGTCTACACTACTTATAGTAGTAATAAAAATGTTTTATTAAATTAGTTTATTAAAAAACAATGTTTCTTAAGCTGTTATCTATTTAAGTAAGAAATTACGCGTACACATATACTTATTTAATAAAATATAAAATTTACAAAAACTGATTTACAAGTAGAATAATATTAGAAATGAATGTATATTATATGATGAGTATATTATATTTAATTATACTTGGTGAACTTCGGGATCCATAAAAAGTTCATTCACTTTTAAAAGATCTAGAGTATCTTCATCAAGTGCCTTCACACTTTTGCTATACTCGTTTGTTTTACTATGACTGGAAATGTACGGATCTGATGTGTAGAGAAGAGTATGAAATAAATCCTCATTTGTTGCTGATCGAGAGCACTTTCTGGCATGATGTAGGCGAAATTTTTGATAATCCTTATTATGGGATTCTTGTGCACCTTGTGCATTCTTGGGATCTCATTCGTTTGTTAAATTCCTTAAATATATGTATTGCGCTTTTGTTAAATCAAAATAAATAAAAACATTTAATGCCTCTTGATCCGATAGCATTTTGCTCTCTGGCTTGCGTTTTCTATGAGATTCAAATATAGAGACATTGTATCTCGATCAGCAAGCCTTAATTTTTCCACGAGTTTTGCTTCTATTTCTCCTCCTATAGAACGTAAGCCCTGGACGTAGGCATTGCAAATGTGTGTGTTCAAAGCCATATTCACTAAATTACGCGGTATTTTTTCGCCTCTTCATTGATTCTGATGGGTCCCCATAGGGACACAGGGTCTTCCGCATTTTCCAGAAGATGTCGACGGTGAGTTCTCAGATGCTACTTCTTTAATGATTGGTAAGGTTAACAAATATTCAGAATCAAACTAATTTTCTTTGTTTTTTAAAAAAAACTAATCTTTTTACCGGGACGCTTCTGTCCATTGTTTATTAAAGGAACGAATAAGATTCCTTTGAATGTCGCTGATAATAAAACATATGTTGTCTACAGAAACATGATACTTTTCTTTAAGAAATATTAATAGATAATATTGATTGCTTCAAGTTTTTTTCCTCCTTCAATGTATGGGTATAATTCACGCTTGGAACACTTGAAAGTATTAGCCATTTTGAAATTTAGTGAAGTTACTTAACAATCAAACGTCTGTTAGTAATTTTATTACTAATTTGTAAGAGTTTTATTAAATTAATTCACTCTATTTATATAATTTCATAAATGAGGGTATTGTGCATTTTATTAATTAGTTATACCGCAAAATGTGTGCAAAATGAAGATAAAACGTTCTTTTATTAATAAATAACAATAATTTAATTGAAATTTACTGCAATCTAATTAATTAAATAGTACAACATTAGAAATTTCAATAGATAGAGTTTTCTTGTTCCCTGACTTGTATCGTAGTTTTCGTGATAACTTCTACAACCGCACGTTTCCGCAGCTGATTTTTATAAATGTTATTTATGAATATCTGGACTATAAAACAAAATCAAATGTAACGCGTCGGTAGACGTCGGTAACTGTCAAAAGTCTCGATGAACTTTAAATACGTACTTTTTTTCTCTTCACTTATTGTTAATATTTTTTATAAGAATATAGTCACAAAATCCACAATATAATAATTGTTTTAAAATCTACATACTATAGGCTTTTTAAAAATATACAACACCTTATACCTATTTACACATTTTTTTTAAGGAAATTAAGTTTAAAGTACCGATGCGAACAACCTGAAATAGACATTCTTACGTATTACATTTTTTCACAATTAAAAAAAATATATTCCAAATGTAATTCACGAAAAAATAATTCATTACATTAAAGGTCCACTATCATACTGAGTAAAAAAAAATAAAAAGTGCGTCAGGGACGACTTTAGTAAAAATGAATTTTGATCTGCCGTTGTTCTACCATTATCCATAGTGCCTCGTCTCGCTCTGCTGATGACCAGTTTCTTTGACGCCTACTTAGCCTTGCTTTCCAGATGATCGCGATACTGGCAGTCACTTGAAACATTAAGGCCCAATATACTGATACTGGGTGCGGCTATAAGAGGAGTGTTTTGAAAGACTGGCAATACGACAAAAGGGTTTTTTTCGTAGTGGTTAACGCGCAAACTTGTGTCTTCAGGAGGTTGAATTGGAACAAATCACTCCATGACCAGACATTCCCAATATCCCATTCATTCAGAAGACACAACTTTATTACGCCACTGGAAGACGTTTTCCGGTGAAAGACTTGCGCGGGTGGAGTAAACAACGTCCACTGTCCACGAATGGGTGTTAGAATCCTTTAACATGGAATTGATATGACAGCAGCGACGACAGCGATCTTGATGCTGTGCCCAGTGAGAAAGCTGGCGATCCACTTGCATAAATTCTCGAGAAGCCCATTGGATGGAAGTTTTGTAAGGAGCGCCCCATGCCAAACTCCATCGAAGGCCTTAACCAAGTCCAAATTAACTGCCGCGCCCTCTTCATTGTCGTCGGTAGCCGCAGCCCAGCGGTGGGTTAGGTCGATCAGACGACCACCGATTGAGCGACCATGACGGAAGCCATATTGACGGTCATTATCAATCGGTGATCCTCTAAATAAACCAAGAGCTAGCTATTTATAATGCTCTCCATCACTTTGGAGAATAGGGAGGTAGCAGATAGCAATAAGGTTGTAGTTAGATGGAACCATTGCCTTTCTCCGCGACCGGGTGGATAAGAGCGCACTTCTACAGATCTGAGGCTACACCGACTGAATAAGAGTGCCGAAACAAACGCGTTAGCACAAGTGTCAGCTCAGTAGCACATGAACGGAGCTCTAAAGAAGAGATGCCATTTGGCCCACTCGACTTTTGGATGTCCAAAGAAGTCAGAGCTCGCCTAATAACTTTTTGGCTGAACTTAACTAACAGGCATTAAGCTCTGGTACAAGGGGATGGTCGGCGGCGTTGTTCCTCGGTCATCCATCGGCTTTCTCTTTAGCCATATGGACCAAGATTTAATTTCCTGTGCTTAATGGCGGAAGCGAAGGCTGGCTAACGTTGCCAGGTTCAGCCTCAACTTATGAGTTCCGGACGGGTAGCTCTCAAGCTTCTTCCCGTTTTTGGCGATATTCTCGGAGCTTCTTCTGGCAATTTGCCACTTAAAGTACCTAGAGGCTCGGTTATATATCCTCTTTGAGGCTTTCACTTTCGGATTCTTAGTAACTAGTGCCTCGACCCAGATTTGATATGCCTCGCGTTTGCAAGCAAAGCAAGCTTAGCAAGTTTTCAAGACGTATCAAACTAAGACTGTGATTTGACACCGATTGGCACTAAAGTGCTAGGAGTAAAAATTTTTACTCAACAGTATCCCTGACAAGAAAATAATGATTTATATCTTTTCGATCTTGGGATATATATCACTCTTTAATATCTTTAACTCATTTAGCTCAGTACGGCTTAAAGAGAGAATAAGTATATACTATATCTTCGGCTCTTTTAGCGCAGGCTTAGAACTTAGTAATTGAAATAATGGAATCCAATTGGAAAGCCAAGGATTTTCCCTTACACTTGATAGGCTTAGGACTTAGGTTTAAATTTGCTTTTAAGTTGGCGTATTTAAATATCGTTGGATACATACATTGATTGAGATGTACATTATTTACATTATTTATGATGTACACATATTATTTTATGTACATTATGCTATTTTCTTTTTTTTTTTCTATTTATAACGTACACTTTTTATTTTATAATGTACAACAAAAAAGCTGCACGCCCGCGCGTGTGATGTTGTCGTTCCGAAAATCCGTAATTTACATTTTTAATACAAACATGAAATAGCTATCTGTTTCTATGTTTTACGTGTAAATTGCAATATAAGCCCATCTTTTTCTCTCTAACTCTTAACTCATCACGAAAATTGACTCAAGTGTGTGTCATGTAGATATAGTTGAAACACATGTGACCTAGAGAGTGATTATATCTTTTGCAAAGATATATATCTTTCTTGTCTTTAGCTCGCGAGCTACCCATCTCTACCAGGTACCTTCTGCCACACATGTACTCAAAATGTATCTTCTGCTATGTGCGGAGATACTGCGTAAAGCTAATGGAAAATATTCATTCGTATTAAATGTGGCAACATTTATACTGCATAGGCATACGTCATTTAGTCGTGACATATTAAGAGGATTCAAGTTTAGGTTAAAATAGTAAATAATTAAAACATGCAGTTAATTAAATAAACAAACGATGTAACTCATGCATATTTAAATCATCAGTTTTCCTCGATCCTCAATATTTATTTTAATTCTTCTAGTTTCTATTATATAGTGTTTAAGTGTATGTATATAACGATGTTATTCGAAATAATAATGTAAGTTATTACTTTTTAACTGAAACTCGTGACTATGTAACATTAAAACTATTTTGTGTAATGCCATTATCGTTCTATTACGTAAACAAAATATAGTCGCCAGATTTTTCATTTAACATTAAATATTTCATATACTTTTTTTTATATTATTAAATAAATTATTACTATATAAATTATTATATGTACACAGCTGTATTATAAAAGTGCGATTTGACAAATACTATTTGCACATGTTTGATTTAAATTAAATATTGATTTACATATCCCTTTTTTTAAACGCTCTAACCTTAAATATATAAAATAATTTAAAAAATTAAAAATATTTTAATAATTTTATTATTCCATTAATTCTCGCTTCTACCGTAATAGCAGGGTTGGCAAAGAGAGAATTATATTATCAGTTTATTTCTAAAACATATTTGAAAGGCATTATTGATCAATTTGAATTTAATATAAGTGTTAGGAGCTGGGACAGTGGATGTGAGCATTAATGTGTATTTAATATAGAAGGATCCTTTAAATCTAGATTTGTGTCACAACTCCAAGGCACTTATATTATTATTTTCTTTTCAGATTGATAGTGATTTTGCCATTACTATTCTTTGGTGTCCTATGTTTTGGTATATTTGTGATAGTACCATGCGCGTTTATGTTTGCCTCATGGTACATGAGAATAAAAGAGAGAAAGTTGCAGAGGAGGAAACGAGATGGTCCTAACATTGCCTTCTTTCACCCTTACTGTAATGCGGGGGGTGGTGGTGAAAGAGTATTGTGGGTAGCCATTAAAGCTTTATTAACTAGGTAAGAACAATTTCAAATAAATATAGTTTTCATTTCATTTTTTTTTTCAAATTTACTCAGTATCCCTCATATATCAGGGTAGGCAGAAGATGCCTAGTATTAAGACTCACAATTTTCAAAACATTGAGTGGTGGATCTCAACATTGTACACTGTAGTATCAGAGTGGGCAATGAAAATAATCTGTGCCTCTGAATAGGGATTGAAACTGTTTCACTGCACCAAGATAGACTCAAAAAGTAATTTTGTACTTCTTACAGCTTTAGATGCTACTTTATTTTTGAAATATATTAAAAAAGGTTGTTAGAGTTGTAGGAAAATATTAACCCTTCAGCTGGATCCCTGGCCTTATGAAAACGGTCCAATAGGCACAAGATTGTTTGTTATTAAATTATTTTCTTATATATTTCCTAGAATTTTCCTTTAATTAATTAAGAAGGTTAAGTGCTTTCATGTCATAATATAAACTCATTATTAACTAAAACTAAAAATTTGTTTACAGATATCCAGATTCCCACATATACATATACACAGTAGAAACAGCAGAACCTATAACAATACTGAATAAAGTGCAAAACCAATTTAATGTTAAAGTAGATCATGAGAAGATCAACTTTGTTAGACTCACTATGCAAAAGGCTATCGAATCCGAGACATACCCATACTTTACTTTGTTGCTACAGAGTTTGGGAACTATGGTGCTTGGGATGGAGGCATTTATGAAATTTAATCCAGGTAATTTATGTTTTATAAGTAATATTAAGAATGACTGAAATACTTAAAAAATTAACAAAAACTTGGAGACATGGCACACAGGCACAAGCATGTGACTGCAAACGTGACAGGTTGTGGGTTTGATTCTATTAGATATGTAACGTAAATAAAAAACTGAGTTCACAATAAGTATTGTTTTAGCTAAGTAGCCTGACATGAACTCAACTTGTCATACATAATTCCAGCTTACGCACTTAAATTCACTGTATTACTTTACTTAACAAAGCAAATAAGTACCTTCTAAAGTAACAATCTTTGACAACACACAAATTTTTACTACTTTATATATGACAGATTCCCACTCGAAAAAATGAAATATTTCATATTTTCATATCCTCGCTTGTGTAACGAGTTAAAGCACGGCGTTGAGTTGCGCCACTCAACACACGATGTCTCGAAATTGTCCGTTGATTGGAGAATGGAGTGTCTGAACACTATGTTTGCTCTGTCTATTCTGCTAAATAAGGGATACAGCGTGAAGCTAAAAGAAATAAATAAATGTCTATTTTCTTTTCAACACATATACTAACCAGAAAGGTCAGTCATGGCCCAGGGGCACAAGCTTGTAACTTTAAGCGTGACAGTTTGTGGGTTTGCGGCCCACTTAAGGAAATTTAATATTTAATTTTTTCGAGGCAAAGCGCTGAATTCATGCGGGATAAAGTGTATCCTGGAAGCTAAAAAAATGACTAACAGATTTTCATACAATTTTTTTCACAGATATCTACATAGACACAATGGGCTGTGCATTCACTTATCCAATATTCCGTTATCTAGCCCAATGTCCCGTAAGTTGTTATACGCATTACCCAGTAATTACTAGTACTATGATGCGCAGAGTTAAACACCGCATCACTACATACAACAATAGGAGCGTCATAGCTAGAAATCCTATATTGACATGGTGTAAATTGCTGTACTATAAAATTTTTGGTTGGGTATGTATTAAGTTTTATTAGAATATTTTTTGTTTTTTACATTTAGTTTATAATTTTACTTCCGAAAATTTTACTTATACTTATACATTTCATTTACATATTGTGATTTTGTAACTTTTATAAAATTGAAAAATATTTAAAAATATTTTTAGTGACTCTTGAATAAAACGATAAAATGCTTTAATTATTAAAGTTAATTATTCATTGGTAGAATAATAAGTGTAAAACATTTCTTTACTTACGGGCGCCCTTCACTTGATCTCTTTCCATGTAAGTATCTGATTGAATTCGGCCAACCATCAAATGGATATATTATATTTTTAAAAAAATCGGCCTGTGACACCGATTAATTTATTTATATATTTTACTTTTTTATTTTTACTTTAATGAAGAAACCATTGTATAATTTAACTAAATTTAACCTCAATGTATTGCTAAAAATATGTTCTGAACTTTTACTTCACATGTGTGTACCTAATTTAATACTCATTCCCATTAGGTTTTACGAAATTAATCAATTTTCTTAAAACCTAATGATATATGAAAAATAAATTTAAAAATTGCTTAATAATATATTAAACTTTTGGGGTTTTACACATTACTAAAATAATTAAGTATTGTGCATTTTTTTAAAAACGATTGCAGTGTTTGTTACAAACTTTTAATGAATATCAAGGCCACTCGTGGTGCAGGGCCAAAATGTGACTGTAAGTGCGGATTCGATCTCCACTCGAGGAAATAAAATATTTATTTAAATTAATATTTTCATTTCTTCGCTCTGGTGTCGAGGTAGTGAGGTTGACTGATGGTGATGTTGAGTACCGCGACTCTACGCGCAATGTCTCCAAAATTTAGCGAAAAGTGGGAAACGGAGTGTCTAACACTAATTTTCCTCCGCCTACCCTGCTGTGTGCGGGATACAGGTGAAGCTGATTTAATCTAATATTTTTTTTATATATTCCAGCTTTACGGCGTAGTAGGTCGCTGCGCTGATATAGTAATGGTCAATGGTACTTGGACGGAGGAGCATATTAATGAATTATGGAAACAGCCATTTAATACGCATAGAGTTTATCCGCCTTGTGAGGTCAGTTTTTGTTTTTATTTGCTAGTTTGTAACAGTGGGTTCTATCTGCATGCCCTGGTTGGTATTCATGTTCATTCATAAACACGCACTACGAGTAGCAGGATAAATCAAAAAATTATTTATTAATGTATTATTGGTGGGGATAGGAGAGGTATTTGTTTTGTGTTTAGAATTTATTAAGTTTTATCTACCTTTAAATAGATTTACAATATATGCATCTTCCTCATGTAAAATAAATTAATTTAACGTTGTTCTCTTTTTTATATGTTATGAAGTGGGTAGCATAACAAATGTTGGTTTTTAGCTAAACAATCATATTTAATATGTAATGTTAATAAAAAAAAGTAATAGTAGCTTGATGAGATTTCTAAATAAGTATAGTACAAAACTTATCTTAAAAAAATCCTAAATCTGATTTGATAAAGTAACACGTAATGTTTTACGTAAATGAAGTGATTTATCACTAAGTTGTCTATATAGTTCACATAGTATCGAAAATTAGTTAAGATTAAAGAGAAGAAAAGGAATTTCTTCATTTTTTTTTTACTAGTAGAGTCCCAGAAAAAGTTACTAAAATACTTGTGTTGGGGACGAGTAGGGTAGGAAGGGGAAACCTCGTGTTATATCGATATTCTATTACTTATTTTCCACCGCATCTTTAAAATTTTGTGTGTTAAGTGACTCAATTCAATGCCGTGCTTTGTGCTATTTACCAATACGAAGATATGTTCATATTTTATGAATAAATAATTCATTCTCAGAGTGGGAATCGAACCCTCAACCATCTCGATTACAGTTACACATCTTGTGCCACGAAGTCATCGCACTATTACTAATTTGCTTAAACAATATTATAAGAAAATGGAAATCACCAATAATTATAACTTTTTTCCTTAAAAGGTATCAGAATTAAAGAAATTAAGATCTCTAGTAAAGGAGTCGGATCCGATACAAATAATATCGGTCGCGCAGTTCCGTCCGGAGAAAGATCACCCTTTAATGTTACAAGCGTTGTATGAGTTGCGACATTTGCTCAAAAACAATGAAATGCTGTGGAATAAGGTACGTAAGTAATCATAGATAAGGTGAATAAGGCGGGTCTGTCTTCTCTTTATTATTATTATTATTATAAGATTCTTTAATATTTATATATAAAATTTTGTTGTTGACTTTTTTATATTTTATATAGGCAGTAAGAAAGAAACGTGTATTTTTTAAATGTAAGATATAAGAGGAATAAACAGAAATTAAAAATTGTCTTTATTTACTTAAATTCACTTTTAAATTTAACATTTTATACACATTGCCAATTAATTATTATGCATAAACATCTATCTCTATTATTTCTTTATACAGATTGAACAATTACCACAGATTATACTTACTATATTAAACAAATTATTTAATCCACAGATAAAATTAGTGTTGGTGGGTTCGTGTCGTAACCCAGCAGATGTAGAACGTGTCCAACAGCTGCGAGACCTCGCGAAACACCTGGCCCTAGAGACGAGTGTAACATTCTCAGTAAATGCACCGTTTACAACACTACTGCAACTGTACCAGACCAGTTCTATGGCGATACACGCGATGTGGAACGAACATTTTGGCATAAGTGGGTTTTGTCTTGGGTATTTTTAATTTTTAGTAGAAAGTTAATTAACTTATATGACTTGAAAATTCAGTTTAAAAAGTACAGAGATTAGTTTTGTCCATAAATTCGTAACTCTGCTATAATTGTATCGGACAAGCTCGAAGGCAATACACGCGCCTCCGCCTAAAAAATATTTGTAATAACTTCGGCGGTGACAATAGAACCAGTACTTCCTTCTCTATAAATATATCTTGCTCTGTAGTACAGTGTTACTTTCTCAGTTCGTTCTCCATAAATGCGCCTGGTTATGGTCCACTTGGTCCTTTTTCTGTAAATACACACTGGCGCTAGAAACTGCTTTAAATACTAAAGAAAAATAATTCTGGGGCTTTCGAGGCGCAGTCTCAGTCAGTCAGTAAGCGTCTAACTGTGTCGAGGCAAAGCGCGGCATGGAGTTCCTCCACTCAACACGCAATGCCTCCAGAACCCGGCGGAAAGTGGAGAACGGTGTGTCTTAACACTAAGTTCCCTCTGCCTACCCTGCTGTGTGCGGGATACGGAAAGCTGATTTTTTTTAAAATTAAATCCCCCTCACGGATATCCAACCCATAACCGTCACGTTTCAGTCCGACGCCCCCAAGTAAAATTACAAATGTAATTTTTAAAACAAGCTTTTACTAAATCGCCAGGTGTAGTAGAATGCATGGCGGCCGGTCTCATAACCATCGCCCATCGTTCCGGGGGTCCCTTAGCTGACATCGTAGAAACCACAGAAGGTTCCAGAACAGGTTTCTTGGCGTCTGAACCTGATGAATATGCGAGAGCCATTTTGGAGGTTATTGCCTTGTCATTGGATGAGAGGAAACGGATTGTGGAAGCTGCTAGGTGAGTTACATTGAATAGTTTAATATTTGCTTTGAATTTTCAACGTACCAGGACTTAAAGAAGCCGCGCCTCTTGGGAAGCGTCCCTTTCGGACGGGTTTTCTAGCCTATTAAGCCATTACGTAACTGAAATTTGTAAAAACTTCCCTACAGTAATGCTGTCAATGTAAATAAGTTGTAAGGGCTTGTTTAAAACTTGACGCATCTTCATGGGACCATATATTAGTGGTGAGAGCGCTTGGACGGTAAACAAGACGCGGGTTCGTCTCGCTACGTTCCTAATTGATTAGTTCTTAAGCCAAAACAACAATTGGCCTTGTATAGGGATCAAGTTCTGCCTCACATGAAGTACTGTGCTCATCTCTGGGCTGGTGCACCCCAGTATTAGTTTGAGCCATTTGTTCGTATGCAACAAAGAGCTATTAGAATCATTGGGGACGCAATGATCTGTAAAATACTTGACACCGGCTTTGCGTAGAGATGTCTCCTTGCCGCGCATTCTCTACCGCATTTATCATGGGGAGTGTTCTGAAAAACAGTTTGACCTGTTACCTGCCGCCGGTTTTCTAACCGCACAATACACCACCTGGATACATGGCACTCCACCACTGTGCAGTTTAGTAGGAACTTCCTTACACGCGCCACGGACTGTGGAATCTCGGTCGATACGAACCTACCTTCAAAAAGCGCGTCTATCTCCGCCTTGTCGGCAACGCACCTGTAGCTCCTGTGGTGCTGCGGGGGGTCGTGGGTGGCGGTGATCACCTACCATCAGGTGACCCGTAAGCTCGTTTGCCTTGTCTTTTACCTAATATTACTGTTTTGAATCTACTTTTCGCTCATTTTTTAAATTATTATAGAAATTAATATTTCTTACGACTTAAATTGAATATACATTCTTAACTTGTGTTTCTGTTCATGGTGTTATTTTTATTATATTTCTTTAATTCATATTGTTTCTTTAATATAATGAATGACTAAATTTGTTTTATTTTTTATTTCAGAGCTTCAGTTGACCGTTTCTCCGAGATAGAGTTTGAAAAATCATTCCTTAGAGCAACAGAGCCTTTGATAAACTTAGAGTGACTTAATATATTAATATATTTTTTTTTCCAATACATATAAGTTGAAAATGCTTATTACACAGACATAGCCAAAAATAAGCAAAAGATATGTGTACTAGAAAAATAAAAAAAATATTATTTTGTTTAAGTCATTGCCCTATCTTAATAAAGTGAACAGCAGTGTGTCTCCAAATGACCAGAAAGTTGTGAATGGAGTGTCTTAATACTAGATTTCTTTGTCTACCCTTCTATGTGATATGGGATACAGCGTGCAGTCTTGACTTGTGGTAGAGTTTACGTAATTGTTTGAAATATTTAAAGATTTAATGGGAAATTTCGATATTCCATAGTTAAATATGAAACTAATAATTATGACTATTATACCTATTACTGTTAGGAACCATGTTTGTGACTTAAAAGCAAACTTCTGCCAAATTATTATATATAGATATTATATTTACTGCATATTATATTTATTAAAAAAAAAGTATAAGCTTTCTCTCAATCAAAGTGGTTTAATTATATTATTTAATTATTTCTATAGTACATTGCTTAATAATTTCAAAAAAGATATAAGAAAAAAAATATGATCTTTTTGCTTAAGGCAATATTATTGTGTTATTTATTTATTTTGTATGTTGTGTAATAAGCGTTTGTGTAGTATAAACAATAAATTTTACCAAAGTTATAATTTGCTTTTATTTATATATTTTTTAATAAAACATTACATTATAACGTAAAAATAAAATATATATAAAATTACTCTTAAATTACGATAACAAGATGTTATATTCAATGTGACTTGCCATATTAATTTTATTAATATAAAAAATAAATATAAAAAAAAATCATATTATGACATTGCACTTAATATTTTAAAAAACTTAATATTACTATTAATTTGAATGTTTCAAAAACCTACCTTGCTTGCTATTATCTATTTACTTTTATTCCAAGAAAAATAAAAAATAAATGTTTATGAAAAAATATCCTTATACGACAAGTTTTAAATAAAAAACAGTCACTTTGAATATTATAATACAAAAATTTGAGAGGAATGTCGATTATATTGAACTATATTTTTTTATGTTGATGAACATCCCACTCGGTCCCGTGGAATTAACCTTAACTCTGATCCATGCTTGAGGAAGACATTACCTAGAATTATTTTAAATTATATAAATATTAGCGAATGAGGTTACTGGTGGCGCAGCGGCACAAGCGTGTGGCTGTAAACGTGGCGAATTATGGGTTCGATTCTTACCCAAAGAAATAAAATATTTAATATCTTCTTTTCCTGCTTGCGCGGTTTGATATTGTTTGAATAGATATATTAAAATGTTTTGGAAAACGCATTAAAGTTGAATGCAGTAGTACTTGAACTTTTGGCTCTTGGAAACTGTCCAAATGGTTTGACTATTAAGCCATATGTTCTTATTAAGCTACATTGAATTTCTTATATGCGAGTTTATTGCTTATTGGTTAGAGTGCTTCAAAAATTGGGTTTGAGTCCTGCTGCAATAATTTTTTTATATATTTTCTTCTATGTTTTTCTAGTCTTACTGTGGAATAACAATTAAAACATTCAACAACGAATATATTATTTAAGATTCCAATTGTTTTACAACTGGAATCTTGTTTTGGAAATTTTGGAAATTTGTTTTGACTTCTTGTTTACATAACTTTCTTCATGTTACCGTTCACAACTTGGCTTAGTACCAAATATTAATTGTGACAGTTATAAAAAAGACAATAACTTCATATACTTTAAAAAACCACATTTCTATAATAAAAACGAAAATTTCGCCATTTAACCTGTAATGTCTTGAATTGAGCAATGCATGGGGAACTGAGAGTCTTAAGTTTGTGTCCCCTCTGCCTACACTACTACAAGTAGCATACAGTGTGAAATGTGAAGTCGTAAAACATCTTTATCTAAATATAAATCACTTCATTCCTTACTTTCACCTGCTTTACTTCAAACAAAATCATACAAATAAACAATTAATATGTTATAAACTTACCGGCAGTCTGTTGGGGGTTAATGCCGATGCCGTCATCAGTTATAATGGCGCTGGTAGCGGGTTCAACACGGAACTCCTCTGCTGCGAACTTTAGCACCGCTGTGAATGGCGTCGCTTCGGGTACGCTTAGACTGCGTGATATGGAAATATAATATTTTTATTGTTAAATTTATAATTGAAACTAAAAGGAAGTTCTTATCAATTTGTGTGGTGATCGGGCCAGATCGATAATATAAAAAAAATCGTATTTCCTTAGTAAGGAATTACAGATACTTTATATGATACAGTTATTTTGCTTCCCCTGTTACGCGCAAAGAACAGCATCAACAAAAAAGCTGTACATTTTATCATTCAATAAATATATTACTTATTTAGAAAACGTATAAAAATTTGAACGTAGCGGGACTAGAACCCGCGCCTCCTGGAAACCGACCAGGCGCTCTGACCACTAAGCCATACGTTCTCATCAAGCTACGTCGAAATTTTTATATGCTTGTTACAACTTATTGTTAGTATCTCTGTAGGGAGATTTTTACAAATTTTTGCTACCCAAAGATAATTACTAAGAATTATCGTTTGGCAAGAGAGAATACGATTTTTTAAATATTTTTAAACATTTTTTTTAAAGTGTTATTCCACACTTAGGAAAGAAAAATACTTATTTAGAAAACATATAAAAATTTGTTTGAGTCCCGCTACATTAAAATTTTTGATATGTTTTCTAAATAAGTATTTTTCTTTTCTAATTGTGGAATAACACTTTAAAAAAAATGTTTAAAAAAACAATAAATATTTATTAATATTTGTAACTCATGTATAACAACTTGGATACATGATAAAAAAGTTATGAAAATGACCATTATTTACTTGATGTCAATATTTGTATTTTAAGTCAAAGAATTGGCTTACAATTAAGGAGCTTTTTTAAATTTAAAATCATTTGACAAAAAATTTACAGTAAAAAAAATTTACAGGTTAAGGAAGGAATTAAATAAAAAGAAAATTATAAAAAGTATCAAAACCTATTTATTAAGTCAAGCACACAATATTTTTTCCCAGAATGATCTATCTTCATTCATTTCAATTATCACATCAAAAAATTCTAATCTCAAATTATTATCTTTGCAAATAATTTTAACTATTGATTTTAATTCAGAAAATGTTAAATTAACATGAAAATATTCCATTGACATATTTTCTTTGATTAATCGACCGCAATCTATTAAAAGTTTAGCAACATGCTTAAATATACTTGCATGAGCTAAAAATATTTTAAGAAGCATAGTCTCATTAGCATTAAAAAACAATTTCCAAAATGTCTGACTGACTTTACAATTACTTTTATTTGATAAAGGTTCAAATGCTTCTAAAACAATATTTACTTCCCTATGATGTTTTATATCTTTATTTAATAAACTAGTTAGCAACATGTCCAAGCTGTCTTTGGTGCAATTTTTTAACATTTCTAAAATGAATTTGTTTGAATTTTTTATATTAGACATTTCTGTTAAGAGTAATGTGCTTTTAAATTCTAATAAAATTTCTCTAGGAAATTCACATAAGTTTTTCAAAAGTATCTCTTTAGAAGCTGCTTGTAAAATAAAATCATTTAAACATATTTCTAATCTCTGTTCAGAAAATAATTCAACAAATATCGAGAAAGCTGCATCCATCAAGGTTATATTTGACGAAGAATCAATTATCTTTTTCAATATATACTTAGGTGGATCTGAATAGCATTGTTTAAAAAATAGACTTGATGCATTTTGTTTTTTATTTACAATAGATAAAAATTCTTCTATAACACTCTTCTCCTGAAGCTTATCTAAACATTTTTCTATATGTTGCGATATTAAAAACGAATTTCTGATTTCTTCCAATGTAGTATTGTCATTAGGCCAATTACTTAACCCGCACAAATTTATATATTCTTGAAAGAATTTAAGAAAAGACGGTATAACAGCCATATTAGACGATGTAACTTCAAAGTACTTGCCCACAAAATCTCAGCATCTGGCAAACAAAAAGTAATTATTTGGCTTATTTATCTATGCATTTTAGTAAAAAATAAAAAAAAAAGTAACAAAGGCAATTTGCTAAGTTGAAGTTACATTCATCTTAGGGCTTTTAACGTAAAAATAAGGCAACTTACACTTTAAAAGGCAGTTTGGGATCCGAAGTCAGGGTTATCTTGAATGTAACTTTAGACCTAAAATGTAAAGAATAAACTATATTGAACACGCATTGATAAATTTTAAAATTAATGGTTTACTTAAGTTTAAACGAGCACTTACATGTTTCAAATAATAATTGAAAAACTATATTCAATATATTCGCAAAGCAAAAGAGAATTGAAAGTGGCTGTCATAAGTCAGCTGTCGTCGTTAGTTTAGTGACGTGACATATTAGTGACACATTTGACGAGACGTTATGACTTGAAACGCAGTTATTACTAGGGGAACCATAAAAACACATTAAATTTACTTATAATATGTCCAGTTTATGTATAATTTTGCGATAAATATTAACAAATATATAAATTATGCTTTAAAATATTTATGTATTTATTCCATGAATGATAAACTATTCTTGCTACATAGAGTTACATTATTCTTATAATTTAATTCTTGTAATTTACATATTTATTCTGCTATATGACGCATTTGATTTAATTCCTAATTTAGAAATAATGTATGTTTAACAAAATATATAAATTTCATATTAAAGACGTATTTTTAAAAATTTTGGAGTATTATATTTTTTACGGTTTTTTAACCTAAAAAGTAACAATAATATTTATAAACCGAATAATAAATAAGTAAAAAGACAGACAGACAAGATATGGAAATGGATGGATTTTACACAAATATTTAGCTTCCATATTTATAATAACGCACTGAACAATGTTTAAAATACTAAACTGAAATTGCGAATAATAAAAAAATGTTAATAATATCACTTTCAATTGACGTTTGTCATCACCCTTTGGGTATATCAATATGTGTTCTGTGTTTGTCATTCTATAAAGTTTAAAAACTTGTTTTGACTTCTCAATAATATCGAGTTTATTGATTAGTGAAAAATAATAAACAAAAATGTTATTTAAAACAAATATACTCGAAACTATGTCTATATTAGCATCAAGTGGGACAATTATATGTATTATTTTAAACTGTTTAACGAATATTTCACCAATTACCGGAATTTGGCTTATGACTTACCTTTTATTCCTGTTTATTGCGTCGGTGTTTTGTAGTTTTAAATTCATCCAATGGCTACTTCATCAAAATCAACCTATAAAATATAATTTGGATAATATTGTTAAGAAGTATCCGTTTTTATCGTGCGTTTCTAGTTTTTTGCCGAATATTAATAGAGGAACTAAAAGAGAACCGATTAAAGAATATGATACAAATGAGCTAAGCGTAATAACTACGGTGTTAGAAAGAAAATTGGTGTCATCTTGGTATGTTACATATATATCAGAGGAGATTGGATTTCCTTTTGCATGCAAGCAAATGCTAGATCAGATGATTGCTAAAACCTTCCAGGTATGTTTTTAAAATGGTCAAATAATATACTAGGCTGTCGTGGCGTAGCAGCAGATCTTCCGATTATAAATGAAATTGCGAAAATTGGATTTCATTATATATTTTTTGATGAAACCTGAACTGAAAATTTAATTAATCAAGTTTATAAGCAAAGTAGCCATTTTGACACAGCGCATCGTCTAACTGTAAACTTGGTAGTTATAGGTTCAATATTTATACTAAAGACCATGTATTATTTTCATTATTCTTCTCTCAAAGATGCTGTTTAGTTCCACAATCCAAAATTTTGGGTGGAATGTTAAGAATGGAATGTCCAAGACATAAGTTAGACTATTCTAGCCTATTATGCAGTAAGTGCGATATAATATGGCTAAAAAAATATAATTAAAGTATAATATAAAATATAATGTTTTTTTTATAAAATATAATTATAATTAAAGTATATACTACAAATATATATTTAAATAAGTTGTTAATTTTATTTCTCTATATAAATTTTTACAGATATGCAATAAAATAGAAACTAAAGATGTATATGTAGATATCTGTGCCATTATTATTAGCCACTTAAAAGAATACAAAAAAGCTATTAAAAGACATGAAGCCACACCAGATTGTTCAATTGAAAATTCATATAAAAAAAATCATCCTATATTCAATAATAATAATAAAAAAATTACTTCCGCTGACCACTGTATTAATATATTAAGAATAATATTAAAAGACTTAGTACCATGGGAGCTATGGGATACTCCATACTCTGAACTACTTGTGAGAATATTAGCTAAAAAACTAGATATTTTCATTGATACTACTATTACTGATCCAATATGGTTAAATGATAGATTACTTACAATTCTATTGACTAAAGAAAATGACAAAAATGATATTAATAATGAAAAAGAAGAGAAATCAGAGGTAGAAGTACAAGAAAAACCTCAAGCACCTAATATTAATAATGATAATGTAGTTCTTCAAGCACAAAAAAATATACCTGAAGAGAATGAAAATAACAAAGAAGATAGTCAAATTTTACCAAATGAGAGCAAACCAGTAGAAATAAAGCCAGTTCTAAGACAGAAAAGGGGAAGACAGGGAAGGAATGAAGTGAAAATATATGATAGGATTATTGAAGGTAATTCATTTATTCTTATTATTTTGTTTTATTCTCACACTGTATTCCGCACATAGCATTAAATGCATAGAGAACCTGGAAACTTAATGTTAAAACATTCTATTTTCATTAAGACACTTTAGTTCCATTATTTCTTATGTATATTTTTTACTAGCTTGGATTGACAAATATCTGTCCAATCCATTTATCGAGGTGGGCTATTATAAGCTATATATATTACTTTTTTTTTTATGGAAAAGACAAGGCAAACGGGCGTTTGGGTCACCTGATGGTAAGTGATCACCACCGCCTACGACCCTGCGCAACACCAGAGTAGCTACAGGTGCTATGCCGGTCTTTAAGGTGGCGATAGACGAGCTTTTTGAAGGTACCCATGTCATATCGACCTGGAAAAACTGCCGCGGGTAGGCCATTCCACTGCTCCGTGGTGCGTGGAAGGAAGTTCCTATCTACGAAACCGCACAGTAGTGGCGTGTCACGTATCCAGGTGGTGTGGATGATATTTAGGCTTGTGACGTACTGGGCGGTTAGAAAATTAGGCGGCAGTTCAAACAGTTTTTCAGAAATCTCCCCATGATAAATGCGGTAGAGAACGCACAGCGAGGAGACGTCTCTACGCAAAGCCAAAGTGTCAAGCCTTTCACAGATCATTGGATCCCCAATGAATCGAACCGCTCTACGTTGTATGCGATCAAATGGTTCAAGCTGTTACTGAGTTGACCAGCCCAGAGATGGGAACAGTACTCCATATGAGACCGAACCTAGGCCCTATATAGGGCCAATCAGTGTTTTGGCGTGAAGTACCTTCTCGCTCTGCTGATGACCCCCAGTTTCTTCGAGGCCAACTTGGCCTTGCTTAATAGTTAATAGTTTCGATGTAAGCCACTGTACGTGCAATCAGAGCTACCGCCATCTTATTTATTTCCATTGGACTATATGGATGGTGTCGCAGATAAAAAAAGTAATATATATAGCTTACAATAGCCCTTCTCGATAAATGGATTGGAAAGATTATTTGTCAATTCAAGCGAGTTGCTTCTGAGATAAGCGCATTTCATAATATTAGTATAGTTAATGAAAGGGAGACGGATTTTATTTTATTTAATACTTTGGTGCTAGTTATCAGGGTCTGATGTTATAGATCGAAGATCACCATAGAAACTCAGTAATTAAGTGACACAAGCCTATCGAATTTGACTTAACCGAGAACTTTGGTGCTAGCTCCATCATCAGACTCTGGTTACCACTAGGGTCTGATGATGGAGCTGGAAGATATCCATAAGACATCGGTAACCAGTCGATATAATACCATCAAAGTTGAGCTTCTATGATTCATCTTAACGAGTACTTTGGTGCTAGGTGGTAACCAGGGTCTGAAGATGGAACTGAAAGATTTTCATAAGCACTCGGTAACTTAGTGACGTAATTCTCGAATTTGGGCTTATATGATTCATTTTAAAGAGTACTTTGGTGCTAGGTGATAAAAAATTTAAAGAGATAATCAGGGTAAAAAACTTAAAGGGGAAAGTGCCCAATAGTGTTTTGATTGTGGGGTGAGTTTTATACAAAATGCAGCAAAATCGATGCATTTACACACGTAACTTTTGATTTCGTTGGCTTAGAAGCTTAATTTTGGCTATGCTCCAAAACCTTTAAGACCTGTATATTTGATATTCATTTCAGCCTGATACCTCTAACTGATTTCGAGATAAATGGTCTTGACAGATGGAAAACAAAATAATCCTATAAGGGTTTCGTTTTTACCTTTTGAGGTACGGAACCTTAAAAACGGAACAACCGGAACCGGGACGAAAATTAGAACATGTTCCTCATTTCGGAACGTAACATCATTAGTGTTAAGTCACTCCATTCCCCTTGCAATGCCCAATATTTGAGACATTGCATCGTTGGGTGGTGGAACTCAACACTGCTTTGTCTTGTTAACAGAATGAGGAAACAAAAAAATATCATTCCCTGACTACTCAGAGTATTATTAAACATAAAGATTATTTAACGCTTACATATAAAATACTAATTAGCCTTAATAAAACTGATATGCTATTAGAATTTGACATAAATTGCTTTGCTAATAGCATTAATTAATTGTTAAGGTTAAATTTAACAATAGGACTTGATTTTTGTAAAAGTTATTGCTATGTAATTGAGATGTAAATATGATAATGTGGTTTAGCTTCACTCTGTATCCAGCAGCACGGTTGGCAGGGGGAACCTAGTGTTAAGACACGGTCCCATTTAGACGGGAAAACTTATTAATCAAGAAAGTTTATACATATATATATAAAACTCTTCCTGAATGACTGACAGACGACGCACATACGAAATTACTAGACTTAAAATTTGGCTGGACTTAAAATCTAGCTACATAGGAAGAGTAGCAGACCATTAAGAATAAACATTTAATGAAATGCCTTCGGGAACGGGGACAGACGGTTTTTTTTTATTTTACGGCTTAAAGCAAATACAAACAAGATTACGAGCGACAACTGGTTTTGTACAAGTAGAATTGACATTACGTATTTATAAAAATATAAATGTAGGGAACTATTATTTAAATTTAAAGTTTATTTAATATGTGTCATTTATGTATTTCAATATTGTAGTTTATTTATTTATCATTTATATACATATATACATTTAATATTGTTTATATATTTTGTAGTAAGTATTCGTATTTAGTTTATTGATATCAAAGCGCTCACTGCCGTCGACCGAACCGGTAAGGTGCCGTAATATTTACGCCTACCCCCTTGTCGACGGCATATTTAATTGTAACAGTCGTTGCTTGCCACTCGATGCGCTTTACATACGTTCCTTTGTTTTATCTAATACTTTATTCTAAATTCGTGTCTTTCGTGTTCTCTTATATATATATATGTTTGTGGTTGACTTTCTTATATACTGTACCGTGATTGTTAATTGTGACTTGTGTTATCACTGTATGTACATTTAAAGTGGTGTTGATTAAACTCAGTGCTATTCGTAAGTAGACTTTTATTCTCCTATCATCAACACTACATAAAAGAAATAAATTAACTCAACACGCAATGCCTCCAGAATCCGGCAGAAAGTGGGGAACGGAGTGTCTTAACACTAGGTTCCCTCTGCCTACCCTGCTGTGTGCGGGATACAGCGTGAAGCTATTTTTTTTTTATTTAATAATAATCGTTAACTGTAGAACTAATTGGAGGTTTAGCAAAATCGCAATTTACTCATCTTTGTCTTCGTCATTATCATTCCTAGCCCCTTTTTCAATAAAATCTTTAATGAAATTTCGTACGGTGCCATGTTGCCACCAAGAATGTATCCAGAAAAGCCCTGCAGTAACACATTTTCCTCTTCTTTTTCCAACACCTTATTGTTTCCAATGCCGTTGTTATTTAGAATTGCACTATACTCTATGCACTACTTTATGGTTCGCTTGCTATATAGGGTCTTCCATTTCTTTAAGATAGTAATATATGACATGTACATATAAAACATGTCGCGTTTACTGACAGTATTCAGCGGCTTCCACACTTTCGTTCTATTTTTTTATTTCTCGACTCTTGATAGTCAAAATATGGCTTGGGCTATGCTGCGTTAAATCCCTAGCTTTTTATTTTACCATCTATTTCTCGTCTCGTTACGACTATAGCATAGTACCAAAACTAGTAATACATACATTCTTTAAATATATTCCAGGCAGTGTAAAGACCTGGGAGACGGATATGGATTTACAATGTATAAGCGTGGGTCAGGATCTTTTAGCCAGCTTGGATGAAATGACGCTCAGTAGGCTGTGGGGACACGAGGATGTGGATCATAGTCCTAATTTGAGGGCATCTCCGCCGCCTCTGTGGTTTGGTAGGTATTTAGTTGGAAAACAGTGATTAAGAATTTTATTTTTTTTGCAATGTAATTCTTTTAATAAAAAATTAAAAATAAAATAAAAATTCTTTCAACAAATTTTAATTTTTGATTGTTACATCGATTGTTACGTTGCAAAACAATATTTTATTAAAATCGAAATTTTCAATATTGACAGCTGTTTAGTATGTTTAAGATATTACCAAATTTTAAAAGTAAGAATCGATTTTTATGTTGATAATTCACCAACGTTATTTTTATGTCGATAATTCACCAATTATACGAAATATATATTTTTGTTTATAACCTCTCCTAAAGATCTCTTAGACATGTAGTAATACATATTTCTGTATTATGAAGTTTATATATGTGAAAAAAATATATTTACATTTATAAAAGTCGTGGTCCGCACTGACGTTAGCTTTTCTAAACTTTTGCGCATTGTTCACTCGAGAAGAAAATAATCAAAAGTCAGAAAATTTTTAACATAGCAAAAATGAAGGCTTCCACGACTTGGCGACCGTACTGTACACAGTTGAACGAAGAAAACTTTCACATGTTGTTTACGTACTTCACACAATTTGCGCATTTGGGACTTTTTAAATTAAAATATATAAAATGATTTCTTTTTATATTGATAATATTGTATAATCAATATATATTCCACTTCTACCGTAGGTGAAGAAGACACCATCGACTTAGAAGAACCAAAGAAATCCTCAAGTCCAAATCCCACAGATGCCCTCCTCAAGGACCTGCAAACTACCGTCAACCAAGCGAAGACTAAGATCGGGGACCTTCAGGTCTTACACGTAGATGTGAAGCAAAGTGTATGTTTTGCACGAACTATCTGCCTTGTGTTTGTTTTATCTTCTTTTTTTTCTCTTTTTTTAGCTACACGCAGTATCTCGCATATAGATAAGAAGAGGGAATATAATTTTAAGACACTTTGTTCTCCACCTACTGCCTAATGTTTGAGACATTGCTTGGAACTAAATGCAGCGCTGTCTTGTTGCTAGAGTGGTGAAATTTAAATAATTAGTTACCCCGAGTTGGAATTTTCAACCGTCGTGTATACAGTCAGATTTTGCGCCACGACTTATTTCTTCTTCTTTTTCATTCTTCTTATTTGAGAATTCACTTTTTTAATACTTATTGTGTTTTTTTCATTAGGATTTCTTTTCTTATATAGTTTTACCACAAACAAATATATTTACAATGCCATTAATCTGTTTACTATCTATATATTTTTTACTTTAATATACATAATTAAATTTTCTAGAATAACACCGCTTCTTTTTAATAATTCAATAGTAACATGAGGTGGCAGATACATTTAACGCAAGTTTTTTTTCCACATAAAGTAATGTATGTGCATGATATATGTGATTTAGATTAGTTTATTATCTATTAATTGATATTTAAACGTACAATACAGAGATAGGCATAATCTTGGTGCACAATAGGATCCCAGAAAACGTCAAAGAAATTTCTATATTACGATTTAAAAAAAATGTGAAAAGACGTTTGTGTGTTAAAGGTTATTACCAAATTAATGATTTTGTAAATGATAACATGCCTTGGGAATGAAATGCTCGCTCCAGTCTGTTTCAAAGGTATCATTATCACAAATAATTAAATATGTATTTGTTTAAAATTGATTTAAAAAAAATAGATCCAGCTGAGTTTCTTGCGCCGGTTCTTCTCAGGTCTGAGGCATTAACTTTAGTGAACTGGTGGTAAATTATTTGACGTTCAAAAAATGAAGCATGTAACTTCTTATTTTGAATAAAATTATTTGAATTTGAAAGATTTGATTGTTTTCAGAGACAGAACCCATTCAACTCAGTCTGCTAACATAAAGCTTCAAATTAATACCTATATAGCCTTGTCCTTTTATGACAAAATATTTATTTATGTTCATAAGTGACCTAGAAAGGTATTTTTTTTTATATTCGAGCCCTGAGCTCAACCAAACTAGAAGTCTCTTTATACCTTAACGTGGTAGTCTAATTTTTTATATCTTCACGCTGTATTTCTGTATTTCTGATGTGTGTAAAAGGGTTTAAATACCAAAAAAATTAAATTTTAAAATAAAACTAATTAAATGCATGTTAGTACGCATGTCACGTGTCCTGTCACGCTTGAGTGTCCAAGTCATGTTCGATATTGCTTGTTGTTATTACTTATTACGTCTATTTTTAATGTTTAAAAGTATGCTTGCAGTCACTGAACCAGATTAAAAAAAAAAAGTATTTCTTACGCCTTAAAAAAAAAATATACTTAATACAAATAGTTATTATTTTTAAATACAAATAGTTTTCCAACTGAATTTAAAATGTCAATGTGTATATTTGTAACAAATTTATGCTAATTAAATGCTAATTGACGATAGTTAAAAGGTTGTAAACTTATACAATCACGCAAGGGAACCCAGACACTTTTTTTTTCAATATATTTTTTGCACTAAAAAATAATATCTACAGTCCTGAAGGAGATAGAGATATTTCCTTAGGGGGGAGGGGGGGGGGGGAGATCTGGATTTTAGCTTTGTACGGTATGTTGGTGTCAATGTTGTTTATAAAAAAATTGGGGCAATGTTTATCTTAGTAAAATTTCTGTAGTGGGCACACACCATTCAGGGCACCGTCTTCCTACGCCCATGAATACAGTTATGATACCATAATTACAATTACATTTAATTTGTAATAAATAAAATCAAAATACTGACTTTGCATTATGTTTCTAAATACACATAGTAATTATAGTGATATTTAATTTAGGACGAGGCAGCCGGTATGATGGAAGGGCTATTAGATAAGGGCATCGCTGGTATCAAGAAGGGCCTACGTTTTACAGGTCTTAGTGACGATTCTCAAGTAAGTGAGTTTATCTGTTTTTTTTTTTCTGTTTTTACTTTTTTTCTAAATATTTTATAGGGATTTTGTAACTAAAAACTTTCCATTTTCGCATATTAATTATCTTTGTGTAATAAGTAAAATAACCCAAGAATACCTTTTATCTAAATAAACAAAAAAAATAACAGCTTTACATTTTTTCCCACATAGCAGGGAAGACCGAAGTACCCTAGTTAAGCGCTTAACACTATATATTAAAACTTACGAACCTGGGAATCTAGTGTTAAGACAGTCCATTCCTATTAAAACACTTCTGTTCTCCACTTTTCGCCTAATTTCGGAGGCATTGCGTGTTGAGTGGAATTCAACACCGCGCTTTTGCATCGTTACCAGAGCAAGTACATGAAAATTTCACTTCCTCGAGTAGGAACCGAACCCACAATCTGTCGCTGTTACATTCTCACGCTTGTGCCCCTGCAGCACGACTAGCCACATAACAATAGATACAATTATTATAATTCATAATCTAATAATAATACATTGAAATGAAAAATATTAATATCAATTATGATTTAAATTTAACTATTTTCGCACAAGGAAAAATCTCCAGCTCATAAGGAAAAGAGTACAGAGAAAATATCTCCTTCAGAGATGTTCAAAAGTAAATCTAAACCGGAAACAGTCATAGAGGCAAAGGAATCCTATGTGCCTACTTTGCAGAAAGGTATACACACATATTTTTATATAAAATGACTAAGATATTTTTTTTACAGCTTCAAATTATTTATGTTACTTTACAAAGTTTATTCTATATATTTTAGAAGAAAATGGTGGTTCGGCTCCTCAGTTGATCAAACAACGCAATATCACGTCACAAGATAGCATGGTATGTATTAAGAAAAATCATATTTAATATATCACGACTTTGATACAACCGGTGTAGTGTCAACTGTCACTGTGACAATCACCACTACCATCAACCACCACCAAATTGTATGCTTATTTATATCAATATGCTACAATTGTTAAAATTTGAGATTAATGAAATAATAATATATTTTTAATATTTAATTGTAAAACTACTTGTACTTCTTTAGTCTGGAACAAGTGTAGGCCTCAAGGCTAAACTAGACACGATTAATTTTCAATATATAATCTAATAAGCTAATCAAAAACAAACTAAGCAAATACCGCCGTCTATACATTACCAAGGCGTACTCAAACATGCGTTGCAACAGTGCTGCCATAGCAAGTTAATACAAATATTTATTTTTATCTTTAAAAATAACAATTTAATACGTGCATTTAATATATTTTTTTAGCAATTATCAAAACAGAAAGTAGAGTACGGAGCACCAGCGGACCTTCTCTCCGAGTCTCCGGAACCTCAATACGAGGAAGCAGCAGATCTGTCCGCCAGCATTGCTAAGCTTAGGTCTTTGTTGCAACATACTGGGCCTAGGTAGATATTTTAATATTATATTTTTTTAGTAATTGTCTCTTTTTTCAGTAATTATGTATGATGGTTATATCATTTACGTGCATGACGAGTGTCATTTATAATATTAAATATGTCTAAACTTATTTTTTACACTACATCCCGCTTATAAAAGAACAGGCAGATTGAATCTAGTGTTAAGACCTCAATTTCAGTGTTCAGTGAAACTTAAAGCCACACACTGTGTCTACCAGAGCAGGAAAATGAAAATAATTTAAATATAACAATTCCCCCGGCAGGGCGGAGGAGGTGTGGTGGGAGGGCGCGGAGGAGACCCGCGGCCGCACCACCCTGCGGCCCTCCTCGCGGCCCGTCGACACCGCAGCACTTGCTGGTACTACGTTTTATTCTTGTTAATATATTTCTATTCTTTTTCTTAGGAATTATATTATATATCATTTTAGATATTGTAAATTTACACGATTGCTTTCGATGCATTGTTTAATTTTGTATATTTTTTTTATAACGCATCTAATAGTATAAAAAAACTGAATCTGTGAATTTAATATGACTATTCAAAATGTTGACTTGTAATGGCGTATTATATTTTGAAATTACAAAATAGAAAGTTCCCACAGGAAACTTATTCGAAAGCCATTGTTGTTTGATTTTTACTCTAATTTAAAATATTATACATAAATTTCATAATTGTTACGTTTCAGATGAATATGATATGAATATGGATAGAAATTCATCTCCAGGACAAACATCTAACAATATGCAGAGACTTGATAAGTAAGGTTTTTATAACATTTATTGACTTTTTAATAATCAATAAATATATTAAATAATAATATAAATTGCTTAATTTATGATAAATTTTATTTGACATATTATATAAAGCCAGTCGTGGCGCAGCGGCACAAGGTATGACTGTAAAACCTACTGGTTGTGGGTTCGATTCCCACTCGAGGAAATGAAATATTTACTTAAATTTATATTTCCATTTCTTCACTCTGGTGTCGAGCAAAGCGCGGCGTTGAGTTCTGCCACTTGACACGCAATGCCTCCAGAATTCGGCAGAAAGTGGGGAACGGAGTGTCTTACACTAAGTTCCCTCTGCCTACCCTGCTGTGTGCGGGATACAGCGTGAAGCTGATATGATAGGGATGAGAAACAAAGACAAACTTGTTAACCTATTTAACGGCCTGCAAAAAATAAATAAATAATTTAGGTGTTTAAGTATACGTGTCTATAATAGTATTCCGCATTGTACTTCAAATTTGCTACTGCAGAAATTCTCACTTGATGTACTTAGTTATATTAATTTCATAGCTTTAGTAAGGAGGCAAAGCGTGGCGTTTAATTTCTCCATCCAACGCTCAATGTTTCGAAAATTGCGACGGAATCGTTCCTACTTTCCGTTGTGTGTTAACACTAATTACCTTCCGCCTACATTGCTATTTGCGGGCGACGCGTTACGCTAAAATATACTTAAAGGTATTTTTGAAATTATAAACTTAACTTAGCTTCACGCTTTATCCATAGCGGGGTAGTCAGAGAGAGCGGAGCGCCAAACGCTACGGTCTCTACATACCTCTTTCGGCTCGTCCACTGTCATCAACCTCTTCATACATGTCCTCCGGGGGGTCCTCATGCTTTTTACGTGACCTTCCTCCAGTATCTTTAATACTGTGTTTTCGAAGGTCAACCAAGGTCTCCTCCGATCTCTCTTGCCACTTACTTTTCTACCATAAATCTTTTTTGCCATACTTTCATCATTTATTCGTTCGACGTGCCCAAACCTGCTGAGCACGTTCTTCTTCATTCTCTTTGAAATTATTATTTGATAATAAAGTAACCGGTCAAAGTGGCTAGTCAGTAGTTTTGTAAATTTAATATTAGGTAATTTTCACTTCAAAAGTATTCGATGCTTGTATAATTTATACCTTTTGTGTGCAATAACAAATATTCTATTCTATTCATATATTTGTTATACAGACTCTTCCAACGCACAGTGACTGGTGTGTTCAACTCCCTCAAAACGGCAGTGGGGGCGGAGGGCACAGAGGGGCCGGGAGGTGTGGGGGGTGTTGGGGGTGCGGGGAGAGAAACGCTGCAATGGACCTACGTCACCACTGCACCTGATCTAGCAGTGAGTTTTATTTAATACAGGGACCTCCATTATTTTATTCATTTTTCTTTTAGTACAACATTTTGGTTGCATATATTAGTGTACAAATAAGAACCTAGTATAAGCACACTTTTTTATCCGCTACTACTAATATTTTTTTTATAATCCTGACCAAATTTTGGATCGTCATTGTGCACCAGCACAGTGTTTTACTGTAAACTCGGCGGCTCGATGTTCAGTCGGGGAAATGAAATATTTGAATGTCCTCCCGGCAGGTGGGCGCCCGCGCCGCGCGCCTGGTGTGTGCGCGGCGCGCGCTGTGCCACGTGGACGCCGGCCTGGACTCGCTGCGGGACCTGCGCGCGGACGCGCCGGCCGCTGCTGCGCCGCTGGACTTAGGCAAGCTTATATGCTATACGTCACTTTATTCATTAAACTAGCGATCCAAACGGATTTCGCCCGCTTAAACTTTTATTTTATTAGCTTCACGCTGCATTTCTCAGCGGGGTAGGCAAATGGATTCTGGGAACGTATTAAGACACTCTATTTCCCCCTGTTTGTTGTTTTTTAAGGTATGTCCTTTTTCCACCAGTATTGAGTGTCGAGTGGCGAAAATCAACGCCGCGATTTGCCTTGTTACTAGAGCAAATGTATGAAAATATTAAATACCTTAGTTTAAACCATACGAACATTTCTTTAAGTGTAATAATAATAATATATACCCTTTTTATCCGGATCTTATTATAACATTCTTAACATAACTAAATTTAAAGAAAGTATAACGTAAAATAGTCTTAATTTTACTAATTTAATAATTCTTGTTTCTTTTCGGTCGACAAAAACCTCTTTAACACATTAATTCTTGCTTCAATTTCCGTGATGTACCGCCAGAGTGAGTTTTCGCATAATGTCAAACGACAATTTTCGTTGTTAAATTACCGCACTATGTGGTGCACCTATGTACATTAAGCTTCCGTCCACAATCAGTAGTATTTCCCGCTAATGTGACCCAAGCATAAAAGACCACCTGTAAGAGATCACTTATACTGATCAATTCGACTGCAATGTCCTGATATTCATATAATATATGTAATATTTGACCGCTGGGTGTTGCAGAGGAGTGGTGCAGCGCGTGGGGCGCGCGCTGGTGCGGCTGTGGCGCGGCGTGCGCGGCGGCGGGCCTGCTGCGCTCGCACCTCGCCTTCCGCCTCGCCACCGTGCTGGGCGCCGGTCAGCCACCTCTTGCTTTACTTACCTTAACGCTTTATTAAACGCTTGTTGAGTGGTGAAAATCAATGCCGCACTTTACCTTGTTACCAGACAGAAGGAATGAAAATTTTTAAATATTTCCTTCCCCGAGTGGGAATCGACCGCACAACTGTCGCGTCTATAGTCGCACGCTTGTGCCCCTGCGCCATGACCGGCCTCATACTCAAAAACAACTAATAATTTATAATATTAAAAAAAACCGTTTAATTTAATTTAATAGACATAGCAGAATCTCTGATAACATCGTGGCTGGAAGATCTGACAGTGTGGCTCAGAAAACAAATATTCGCCTATTTCGAACAACTTTCCGTTTCCCCGCCTGAAGAGACACCAGGTCTTCATTCTCCGCGTCATCTGTGCGTGGAGGAAACTTGTAGTGTTGTAATGGAAAGGATTCCTGGTAAGATTTAGTTATTTTTTTACATTTTCAAAACATTGTTTAACGCTTAGGAAAGAAAAATATGTAAAAAACAGTATAAAAATTGGAATCAAACTATTGTATGGCTTATTGTTCACGCCACTTGGACGGTTTCTAAGAGAAATTATCTAAAAAAAATAATTTTGTTATATTTTTATTATAATTAAGGTAGTACCGGAGACAGTGGATCCCCACTCGAAACAGTGATTGAGTTTCATTTCTGATCTGTTCTGGGTAAGATAATATACGGTGTTGAAATACATCGCTCAACACGCAATGTCTTGAGTTATAACAGAAAGCTAATAACACAGTATCTTAACACTAAGTTCCCTCTGCCTTCTCTACTATATGCGGGATATAGCGTCAAGCTGAACCAAGAAGAAGAAGAAGTAAATAATAAAGCCATATTGTCCAGTCTGTTGAACACTTGACTATTCTTTCCAATAAAATATTTTTCATTAACGAATCGATTATTTGATAGAAACGGTTGGACTTTTCTTGGGTAAAAAGAAATAATAATAATACATATAAATAACAACGTTTTGAGTTCAGATAAAGAAATAATATGTTTCAGTATTTCAGTAATAAAAAATAGCAATTTTTTAAGAATGCGAATTTCCTCTCGCACTAATTATTAGTAATTGTGTCATGTGTCATGCAAAAAAATCTATTACTATTTCAGAAACGTACCTGTTCAGCGAGCACACTTTATCAGAAGCTGTCAAATTAGTGATAACGAGTTTGACACACAAGGAAATAAATAAAGACATCATTTATAGAGCTATTGATATATTTACGATGCATTTTAAAAAATCTGCAGCATTGAGAAACCCTTCATTTGATAATAATTAATTTATTATCCACGAAAAGTGTTATGAAAGTTTGTGAGGGTGAGTGGATATTTGTTTCACTTTCATGCTGTAACTACGGAACGGATTTAAATGAAACTTTGCTATTTAAATGAATATTTGCTATGGCTTACTTACATAAATTGGCTAAAATGTAAGATAAAGCAAACGTATATGTGTATACTTATTTCATATATATGTATTTCATTAGAATTCCGAGGTATCTTTGATTGGATCTTGATAGGATTTAATTCTCATTTAAAGTTATGTTTATAAACATAAGGATATTTTTATTTATTTTGTTTAAAAAAAAACGGCACTGTCTTCCGCCATACATCATGATGTTTCATTGCTTAATTAAGACGTGAAATGAAGAACTATATTTGAACATTAGGTTCATTCGTTCTTCTTACCTAATGATGATACCTATATACCTATCTATGATTTAAGAAAATACGCTGTGTAATCATTTTACTTAAATAAAAAAAACATGATCATCTATATTATAGATGTATAATATATTATTTTACTTATAAAGGACTTTTAAAAATAGTAATTTAATTATAAATTCATATCATATTTCAATCAATTTTATACGAGTTTTTATTTTTATACTTTTTTACATGTTCTTTTAAGAATATAATTTACGAGGCTCTCTAATTTTAATTATATTTTATTTACAAGATCTCGAATAGCTTTAATTTTTATAAATATTTTATACTTAAAGAGAATTTGTTAATTTAAAATTCATTTAATTTTAATTTGTGTTTTATAGTAATCTGCTACAAATTTCTAAATTTTAGTAAAAAGAACCTTAGTTAAACAATAAATAATTATTTACTTAGGTATATATTATGTTAATTATACGACAATGCTATAAATGTGAAAATGAAAATAAAAAACCATTATACCATAAACCATTTTTTTATTTCTCCTTTCTAATACACGCCAAGTAAAATATAATATCACAGAGACGGCGTTTACAATTACATTCTTTCGTTCATTCATATTTTTTTAATATATTTATATGATAATTACAATAAATTCGATTTCTCTTATAAATATTTTATAGTGTACAAAATTATATTAATACAATATTTTTAGAAAACGCATATTTTTCACGTAGCGGAATTCGGAGCAGTGTGCCTCTAGAAAACCGTTTTTATTATACGTTTTCTAAAAATATCTTTCTATTCTTATTGGAATAAATAACACTTTATAGGTGTTACACAAATATATAGTGAATGATATAAAAAATATATAAAATATATGCCTTCAGTCGGTGCCCTCGACTTTTTTTATAACAATTGGACGGAAAAATTCTTAAGGTAAATTTTCTTCTTTAGTGCAAGATCTATTTTTTCTTTCTCTCTAAATGCATTCAATTTTTGTGGGTTCGATTTCCACTTCAGGAAAATAAAATATTTAATATATTCTTTTTCTTATTCTGGCAATGAGACAAAGCGTAGCGTTGAGATCTGCCACTCAACACGCAATGTCTCAAGAATTCAGCGCATAGAGCACTAGGTTCCCTTTGCCTACCATGCTTAGGATATAACGTGAAGTTAATAGTTAACCTTTATTTGTTTAACTTATTTAATAGGCAAGTTAAGTTATATTTGGTATGTCATAATGAAGTGATATCATTTTTCATACAACTTATTTATAGTGGAACTGAGCCTGCACTTCTGTCTCATATTATAACGCCCTTTAGGCAAATTAATTAATCTTTAATTGTCATATTTTAACAATTAACTTGTATTAATGTGTATTTAGTGCGCTTTAGTGTAGTGACACTAGTTTCCTATACCTTATCTGGAGTGGAACTGAAACCGCACTATATTCCTTAAGTAAATATACATCTTATATGTCATGTTATTATAAAGACCTAGTTAGTAGACCTAGCAAGTTAGTTAATTTTACTGTCTGTGTTTAGTTATTGAAGGTATATTTGGTGTCATAGTGAGGTAACACTGTCGAGTTCCTCGCTGTCCCTCCTTTGAAGGGTTTGAGAAGGAATGGAGGTTTCATCATCTTCGGGCTCTAGGATGCTGGTCCTCTCAGAGAAATTTAGGAACATCTGTGGGACAATAATTGATTAATGTGTTGAAATGTTTAAGTTAAACAACTTTTTTTATTATTTTCGTTCCTTTAATATTTTTATTCAGGGTGGAAGTGTCAGCACAACTTTAAATGAAACTACAGTTTTAATTACTCTATAAAAGCCTAATACAATTTTTTTTCCCAAAAATGAAAGTGTATTTTTTCAAACAAAATAAATAATAAAATTATTGTTGTAATATAAAACGCCATTTGTCAAAAACGACGGACGCTTATATGGATAAACATCGTCAAATGAAAAAAAAATCCTACGTCTAAACTGTTGAGGTATGATTAATTTCTTAACACATACCGGTTTAAAATATTTTACCCTACATGCTGTTCCCGTAAAAGGAGCGCTGACACTTCCACTTCCTGTATAAGCTTTGGCAATATCATAATTATACAATATCATAATTATGATATCGCCAAAGCTTCTTTGGCACATACTTTTTATGAGAATAATTTACATATATAAGAGTTATATATATAAGATTTATTATTATATTGTATACATATATTTTAAATTAAAAAAAATGTCACTATGCTTGAGTTTAGAGTTACCTCGAGCACATTTTAGTTATTTTCATTTGAACATACCAGCTGCAAGCCATTTGGCTTATTGTAATTATAGTATATTGTAATAGTATACCTGGTCCAGGGAGCTCTGGTTGACGGTGTAGTCTTCTATGTCGCAGCTCATCTGCAGCTCCGCGAGCAGACGGAATATGTCACTTAGTTCTGTTACTACTTCTTTGTCATCCACTGAAATTTGTTTAAATAAAATATATAATATTTGCTATGTATTAATTTTGTACCACCTCATATATTTTTTTTTGTCACAGCTTCACAGTAGTGTAGGTAGAGGGGGCTTGGAATCCTAGTGTTAAAACACTCCGTTCGTTCGTAGACAGTGGCGGAACTCAATGCCGCGGTTTGTCTTCTTACCAGAGCAAATAAATTAAAATATTAAATATTTAATTCCTCCGAGTGTGTAGGGATAGAACAGTCGTGTTTACACGCACGCTTATGTCCCTGCGCCTCGACAGCCTCAATTTATTTAAAAATTTAGTAAAGTTCAGATGTTTTATGTTAAAATCGATTTATGGTAACAGATAAATTAACAAATCTGAATGTTCTGCAATTAAATATTGGTAAATACAATATGTATAAAGAAAAAATGTGTACATATTGTACCATTACTATATAACATATTCAAAAACCAAAGATCTTTAGAACCAGTTTTTTATAATCCGATTTTAGCAATCAAAAATCACAAATATTTTAATTTACGTCGCTTATGCTCTCGAAGAGCGTCATATGTGTATGATCAGAATTCGTGATCTTATAACTCATGTAGTAGCCTAGTATTGTCATATAACCCACCGACACAATGTAAAGGCAGTAAGAAGTGCACTGCTGCGTGGTGCAGCACGCGCAATGCGGCGTGAGGCACTCTCTGCCTCACAGCTCGCCACGCCTCACGAGCGCCGCCGCGGCGAGTGCGACACGCCACTATGTAGCCGCCGCCAAATCTGCGTAAGAATATATATATAAATATAATTCTTATGTACATGTATTAGTCACTCTATACCTCCTAAAGGCAAGGCTGATTGAGATATCAATTTGTATTTATATATCAGCGAGTTTCGAGATGGTATTAAAAATACTTACTGTTTACTGTTGTTGTTGGAATAGTAAAAGACCGGCCAAAAGCAAAAAATGAAGCACACTTCATTTCCGTGTAAGGTACGTCTTCTGAGCTCGTTAGTTATAGTATATTGTTATCGTGTACTACGTTGCATATTTGAATTTTGTATACTATATCGAAGAAATGAAAATAATGTCAAACCGAAAAAAAATGATATTCAATAAAGTCAACATTTCAAACATGTGTGTGTGTATACATAAAAAAAAAATAATTGTGTGTAACTACATAATGTATCAGGGTATTTTGAAAAAAGCAAGTAGCATTTGCGATAAGTTTTATTCTATTTCTTTTCACTTAATTGTAATTATAAATGAAGAGTCCCTCACCGTCTCAGGCAGTCGTCGAGAGGAGCGACCGCGACCAGCTTGCCTTGCTTGAGCAGCGCCACGCGGCGTGCGGCGCGGCGCGCGTCGTCCAGCGCGTGCGTGGACAGCAGCAGCGCGCGCCCGCCCCGCGCGCCGCGCCGCACGCCGCGCGCCACGCAGCGCCGCGACAGCGGGTCCATGCCGCTGGGGGCGTAACAATTATATGTTATAGTTATGAAATTCCATTCATAATATTTTGAACATTTTAAAGCTCGGAATATATATCAAATCATCTCTCCTTATCATCATCATCACAGTCTTTTCTTTTGGCTCACCTGGTGGGCTCGTCCAGCAGCACGGTGCGCGCGCGCGACATGAGCGCGAGCGCGGCGCACAGCTTGCGCCGGTTGCCGCCGCTGAGCGCGCCGCAGCGCGCGTGCGAGTACGGCGCCAGCTCGAACGCGCACAGCGTGCGGGACATCACCTGCAGCGGAGATACGTCATGATTAAGTAGAACCCCACGAACGCCCGAGGAAGGGATGATTGAATGCCGTAATGTAAAATATGAGAGCCTATGGACTAATCATCAGCAAACGCCGAGATAATTGGCAGACGAGAAAAAGACATTATAACATAATAACAAATCATTTTATATTGTTAGAGAGTAGGGTCTCGGCAAGATTCGTGGATGGCACGGGTACTTAAGATGACAAATAAGTTTAATATTTTTTAAAATTTAATCTACAACATAAGTAAAGAAAATATATTTTAGAAAACATAAAAAATATACATTTTCTAAGTTATTAGTATTTTTAATAGGATAAGTTTTTTGGCTTAATGCTGTATCCCACACATAGCAGGGTAGACAGAAGGATCCTGGACACCTAGTATTAAGAGCTACTAAAATTTGCCCGCGAATTTTAAATATCTGCGGAATGACATACCTCTTCTCTATTGTCTATACCACGAAGCATACAGTAAAATATCAAAGTCTCCTTCACTGTTAACAGCATATCTATTGCGTCGGTCTGCGGACAGTAACCTGCGAAAGAAAAGTAGTAATATGGTACTAAATAAGATATTAATAAGTATTTTTTTTATTTAAGATTAAAAACATAGTACATACCAAAATAAAATACACAGTTTTGTTGAAATTGATTTTAAATACATTGTATTAGAGGCCACTGGCCGTAGTTGCGCAGGAGTAAGTGTGTGACAGTAACGCGACGGTTGTGGATTATCTCCTGTAACTTCTACGTATAGACAGCGATCTGTTACACTTTTATTATATGTATCTATTTATATATTTTTAATTTATTATTTTAATATTTTTACGCAACTGTTCGTGGGTTCGATTCCCACTCGGGGAAATGATATATTTAATATGTTTATTTTCTGACTATGGTAACGGGACAAAGCCCGAGGTTGATTTCTCCTGTGAGATAGTAGTGTGCAGCTAATAAAAAACAATTTTCACCTAATTATACGACAAAACTACACTCACTAATATCCCCCGTACACAGGTCGCGCCCCGCGCCGCTCAGCCACACGCGCCCCGCGGTGGGGCGCAGCTGCCCCGTGAGGAGGGAAAATGTTGTTGATTTGCCCGCACCGTTCTCGCCGAGGAGCGCCGTACACTGGAAAATATAATACATGTATGGAGGCGGAGGCGGTTTGAGTGACGGAACTCAACGCCGCAAATTTAACATTTATTTTATATATAAAATATTTAATTCCATCATTATAAGCAAACCTATACATCTATACCCTAAACCTATGACAGTTTTATTTAATCTACACTAATATTATAAAGCTCAAGAAGTTGTTTGGTTGAACGCACTAAACTTACATACTACTTATTGGGTCTACAGAAAAAAAAAATTAGTTATTACTATTTGACAATTATACAGGTTGGAAGTGTCAGCGCTCCTTTTACGGGAACAGCATATAGGGTAAAATATTTTAAGCCCAAACCTAAAAAAATAATCAACAGTTTAGACGTAGGATTTTTTTTTCGTTTCACGATGGTTATCCATACCTGTATTTCGTGTGACGCAGTTACGCACAGATACCAATAAAGTAAACATATACTACTACAAAAATACTACTAAACGTTAAACAACTTTGAACTTTGCCGCCAATACCTACGACTCGATTTCGGAATGAGGCGTATACGGTTTCCCTTTGATAGGTTTATGTGTGCGTGTGTCGTTCTTGACAAATGGTATTTTATATTACAATAATTATTTTATTATTTATTTTGTTTGAAAATATCACTTTTACATTTTTGGGAAAATAAATAAATGGGCTTTTATAGAGTAGTTAAAACTGTGGTTTCATTTAAAGTGGTGCTGACACTTCCACCCTGTGTATAAATAAATAAAATAAATCAGCTTCACGCTGTATCCCGCACACAGCAGGGTAGGCAGAGGGAATCTAGTGTTAAGACTTTCTGCCGAATTCTGGAGACATTGCGTGTTGAGTGGCAGAACTCAACGCCGCGCTTTTCTTCGACACCAGAGCGAAGAAATGGAAATATAAATTTAAATAAATATTTCATCTCCTCGAGTGGGGATCGAACCCACAACCAGTCGATTTTACAGCCACACTTCGTGCCACTGCGCCACGACTGGCCTCACCCTGTGTATGTAATCCAATAAAATAATATTCTATTTAAAACGCTGCATAAAACAAAAAAAATACCTCTCCCGGTGGCAAGCCCAGTGTGAGCGAATGCAAAGCCACTTGGTTCCCATACGTCTTTCGAAGCCGCAATGCAGCACATACGTCTCCTCTGAAAGGAAGACTGTCTGTCTTGTTGAAACTTGAACGTTTGAGCGAACCGTTCTTTATGATGTCTTCTGTGTCTATAAAGCCTGGGGTAAGTTGTTAGTACCAATTATTTTATTTTGTTAAAACAAAATGAAAAAATAATATAAAACAAACAAGACTGTTATATTTAATTATCTGGTTGAATTAATTTTCATCGCACGCTCTGGGAACAAGACAAAACAATAACGTTGAACAACTCAAAACGTAATGTTTCAAAAATTGAAAATTCACACAGTAGCGTGAAGCGATAAAAGATAAAAATAATTGAAACTAAGTACAGGAGAGTATAAAAAAAGGAGAAACCAATAAATAATAAGTGATTCAGCACCTGCGTTGATATTCCCGATGGTGCACAGCCGCACGGGCTGCACGGCCGCCAGCACACGCCGCTCCTCCGCGCGCACGTCCTCCGCCACCGCCGCGTCGGCTTTTATTATTTCTTTATGGCCAAGTCTGTCAAATTTATTATATGATATATTAATCTATGGACGGTTGATTGGTTCGTGTCGGTTTTTTTTATGTTATAATTTAATATTTATAATCTACTATGTCCTTCCGTCAAATATTAAATCAACTTCACGCTGTATCACTTCCGCACACAGTAAGGTAGGTGGAGAGAATCTAGTGTTAAGACACTGTCTTCCCTATTTTCGTGGCGGGTTTAGTGGCGGGACTCAACGTCGCGCTTTACCTCGACACCAGAACGTAGAAATGGAAATATAAATTTAAATAAATATTTCATTTCCCCGAGTGGGAATCGAACCCACAAATAGTTGCGTAAAATATTTAAATAATAAGTAAACAATATATAAATAAATACATATAATAAAATTGTAAGAGATCGCAATAGAAAATATTTTATTAGGGCATGTATTCGTATCAATATCAACTGACAATTTTTTTTTTTAAATTTTTTTGTCAGTTTGTGCGTTTGTGCGCATAGCAGGTACGGCTTAGCTCCCGCTTATCAGGTAAGGCGATCCTACTTATGGCCTAAGATCCCATCGTTTAAAACTGTAGGGATTAGATTTTCTAATGAAACTTATATTTAAGAATGATACATGATAGTAGAATAGATTACACTAGGGTTGCCCAAAAAAATCCTGCCGCAATCACCTTTAATTAATGTTTTTCGTAACTCGTTTTTGGAGAAAATTGCACTCATATGTTTTTTATGTGAATCGCACATCATTTGAAAGAAAATTGCATAAAGAATTGGAAAAACAATGGTTGCCAGCTCTCAGTCTGCCGCAAGTCCAGGGTTGCCTGGTTTAAAGAGGTTACTTAATGTGAATATTTGCACTCATGTGTTTTTTTAATGAATTATATATCAAATTAAAGCTTATTTTTTTGTCATCACTAAAACACATGGTTGCCTGGAAAATGGCTGCCGCAAGCAAAGGTTGCCATCATTCGAAATATTTTATTCTGATTCCGTTTGACTGAGAATAGACGATGAAATACGCGATTTGCCTTATGTTTTAAAGTAAAATATTATATAATAGAAGGTCAATCTTAAAATTAATGTTTATTCTAGATATTTACCTGTTAAATGATGATTATAATCATATTAAGAACATACAAAAAACTATTTAAATATGAAATCATCCTTATTTTTCAAGTGAAATAATGAACCCATGATATTAAGTCTTTGCTAAATCTGTTTTCTAGATATTAATACTCGTTTAAATCGTTATTTTAAAACGACTAACGACTATTATCATCTATATATATAAAACAAATACCTGACTGACTGAGGTAAGACGCACGCACAGCCGCTGATGGTAGAAACGTGAAATTTGGACAGATGTTTTTTTTCGTAATCTGGACATCCACTAATAAGGGATTTTAAGAAAATTGAACCCTAAAGGGATAAAATAGGGGCTGAAAATTTGTATGGGTTTTTTTTTAATCGGCACCGATTTTTATAATATTTGAAATTCAGACTCCTAAAAATATTTCATTGAACACATGTTTCATGGTTTTTTAGAATTCACCCCGTAAGGGTTCAAATAAGCGGGCGAAGCTGCGCGCGCCCACTTGTATTAAATAAACGTTTACAAATATCGTTCTATTATAAGGTATTAATTACATAATGTTTTCATAATATAATGTAGGTTGACAATTATTGCAGATATTTTATTTATTAATCAAGAAAATATGGAAAATTACCTCGTTATAAACTCTCAATCTCTCTCTTCGTCCTCAGAGAAAAATATATAATATTAAACATTAAATTTAATTATACTTATCAAACATTAATTATACTTACGTTTTGCATTAGAAAATAATTGAAAAATAAAAATCAAATCAGATTCACGCTGTATCCCGCACGCAGCACGCTGTATCCCGTAGGCAGAGGGAACCTAGTGTTAAGACACTCCGTTCCCCACTCTCTGCCGAATTCTGGAGGCATTGCGTGTTGAATGGCAGAACTCAACGCCGCGCTTTGCTTCGACACCAGAACGAAGAGATGGAAATATAAATTTAAGTGAATATTTCATCTCCTCGAGTGGGGTTCTTCTTTATATTTTTGTTTTACAACAATGAACTTTTTGTAACACTGTAAGTGATAACCGTGCATTGTGTTACTATTTAAGAAAATGTTACTGTATATAAAATTCACTTTTACAACAACATAATTTTACACTTCAGACTCATTATTAAATTCCACACACATTTTCGCACAAAAAACAGATCTTCATTTTTGTCATGTTAACTAAAAACGTCTTCACTCCAAAACGAAAGGTAAGTAACTAAGTAATATGTTCAAAAACATCTCATTTGGCCATCTGCACTGTTATTGCATTTAGAAACAATACATCTACGAAAATAAAATTATTGCATTTTGTTTGCTTTATATACCGCCGCAAAATGTTTATCTATAGTAAAAAGTAGACAACTAATTGATATTTGCCGATTCCTGGTCATAAACCTTAAATAGCGTTTACTATTTACTATCGAAATTTCTTAGAATTTATTTGTGATAAATTAATTTTGTTTATTATAATTCTATCATATATATTTCTTTCAATGCAAATTCTTAAAAGTTGCGTGAGAAAAAAAAGATTGCGGCAACCGTTATCAAAAAAAAACGAGAAAAAAAAATCATACGAGCAGAGGACAAAGAGAGAGAGAGTATATTGAAATGTTATTTTCCATATTTTCTTAATTAATAAAAAAACTTACGCAATAATTGTCGCCCTTCATTATCATAAGGAAACATGATGTAATTAATACCTTATAATAGATTGATATTTGTAAGCATTTATTTAATTAGATAATTTAGTCGTTTTAAAATGATAATTTAAATTAGTATTAGTATTTAGAAAACAGATTTAGCAAAGACTTAATATCATGGGTTCATTATTTCACTTGAAAAATAAGGATGATTTCATATTTAAATAGTTTTTTGTATGTTCTTAATATGATTATAATCATCATTTAACAGGTAAATATCTAGAATAAACATTAATTTTAAGATTGACCTTCTATTATATAATATTTTACTTTAAAACATAAGGCAAATCGCGTATTTCATCGTCTATTCTCAGTCAAACGGAATCAGAATAAAATATTTCGAATGATGGCAACATTTGCTTGCGGCAGCCATTTTCCAGGCAACCATGTGTTTTAGTGATGACAAAAAAATAAGCTTTAATTTGATATATAATTCATTAAAAAAACACATGAGTGCAAATATTCACATTAAGTAACCTCTTTAAACCAGGCAACCCTGGACTTGCGGCAGACTGAGAGCTGGCTACCATTGTTTTTCCAATTCCTTATGCGATTTTCTTTCAAATGATGTGCGATTCACATAAAAAACATATGAGTGCAATTTTCTCCAAAAACGAGTTACGAAAAACATTAATTAAAGGTGATTGCGGCAGGATTTTTTTGGGCAACCCTAGTGTAATCTATTCTACTATCATGTATCATTCTTAAATATAAATTTCATTAGAAAATCTAATCCCTACAGTTTTAAACGATGGGATCTCCACCTATTAGTAATAATAGTAAATGAATATAAAACTTACTTAGTGATCACAAAATCAAAGCAATCATACTCCAGCGCGAGATTAACGACGAAGAGCAAGATGCCGACCGCGAGCAGCGCCACGTAGTGATAGCCCACCACGTTCTCTGATAGCGGGTCGCGGTACGTGTCCATGCCGAATTGACTGAGCACCTATAATTATATATTTTTTTACTTCATTTCAATAGTAAATAGAAAACATTTATTATTAAATGGGCATGATGCTTTTAAATAGAATTGTATTTATAACTATCAAAAATATAAATCGATTCGTGTCACAGGTTCATTATAGTTTCGTATTCACTTTATTTTTAGATTTTTTTTTACTTTATGTATGCCAGGTAGGCTGAGAAAAACATAGCGTTAAAATATTTACTTTCCGGTTTTGCCCGAATATGGGAGGATTCGTGTTAAAATAAACTTAGTCTACACACCAAAAGAGAAATAAAAATATTAAATCCCATTAGTAAGGCCATAAAAGATCCTTATATATATATTGTATTATAGACAAAAATAAATAAACATTATATACAAAGATATATACCTCGGCCTGTATAGTGTTCTTAGCAATTTCCAATAGTCCATCCCCGAGCGCGAACTGCGGGATGAGGAGCAGGATCTTGTGGAGGACCCAGCGCGCGTAGTCGGTCTCCTAATAATATAAATGTTGTTGATCGCATTTTATGAATAACATTGGTGAACAATTGTCATTGTTATATGTTGATTTTGTTGTTGTTGAAAATTAAAGTCAACAATTTATAATCGTTTGGTGGTAGGATAGGGAGACCTGGGAACCTAGAGTTAATACATTTCTGTTCACATTAAAACACTTCCGTTCCCCACTTTCCGCCGAGTTCTAGAGGCAATGTGTGTTGAGTGGCGGAACTAAACGAAACGCTTTGGCTTGTTATCAGAGCGAGAAAATGAAAACATCCTCGAGTGGGAATCGAACCCATACATTCAGATATAAAAATGTAATTATATAATAAAAAAAAAGTTGTGTATATCAGTAAAGAATGTTTAAATAGGTAAAGGCTCTACATAACAAAACTAGTTTGGTTAATAAATAATGTTACAGTGGTTTCACTTAAAGCAGCTCACATCAGAGTCCGATATGACGTCCAGCACGAGCAGCAGCGTGATGCCGGCGAGCCCCGCGAAGGCGTTGCCGCAGAACAGCAGCATGTTGGCGAGCGACGCCTCATTGAAGGCCTTCTCTGCGACGTGGATTAGAGAACCGCAGGCGAACCTGTCACATATAGTATATAGTACAATATAATATTCCATGGAAGTTTACTTTTCTAAAGGACTTAAATTTCAATTGTTTATATCGATGTCAGTAGAAATTTGTCATAGTAGTAAACATTTTTAATTGAAACTTGACGCTGTATCTTGTATTATAGCAAGGTAGACAGAAGGAATCTAGTGTGTAGACATTTCGATCCCTACCACCCACCGAATTCTCAAGGTATTGTGTGTTGATTTGTAGAACCGCACTTTTTTTTGCAACCGTTACGTTTATAGTCACCCGTTTGTGCCTCTGTGTGTCACCTTCTATCCATCACGATGGTTTTTTTATGTTAAAGATAACAATCTATTTACCCGTATAGCAGTATAAGTATGCAGATAGCAGGCAGGTTGTTGCGCGCCACGAACACCGGGAAGTGGAAGATCTCCATCACGGACGCTGTTATCACCATGTTGATTACGATTATCTATAATTTTTATAATTTCTTTATTTTTATTAATATCATATTTGTGTGTATAGATGATAGATAGTAGCTTGTGCGCATTGTGTTTTGAGGAATTAAATGATTTATTTGTATTTACTAATTTTCCAAAGTACCTCGTATGGTATACGTATATTAGAATTTAGTTAGCCTCAAATATCTAGTTTTAAGGTTCATATTATTAAAATATTTTTCAGTATAAAACGAATCAATACTCATGAATGATTAGTACATATACAATGTGAACATATAGCAGGGCACTCACGGCCAGGTCCCACAGCAGCGCGGCGGCGGCCAGCAGCGCGCGCGGCGCGGCGGCCAGCAGCAGCAGGCGGCGGCGCGCGTCCCTCCTCCCCGCCACGGCGTACTGCGCGCCGCCCGCGCTCGCCAGCGCGTACGCCAGCAGCACCATGCCCGCGATGCCCGCGTCCGCCGCGTGCTGGTAGCTGCGGGCACGCGTACTCGTCAAATACTTATTTGCGTGGAATTATGTAAAACATGTTATTTTTTAGCGCGTAAATAAGTGAAACTTCTCATTTTTTTAGCTCCACGCTATATCCTAAACATAGCAGAGTAGGCGGAGAGAACCTGGGAGCCAAATATTAGGATACTCCGTTCCCATTGAGACTTCCGTTTCGTTTCCCATTTTCTGCCAAATTCTCAGAGGATTGCATGTCGCGGAAAAGAAAAAAAGAAAAAGTAACGGAAATCATCGCCGCGTTCAACCTCGTTACCGGCGCGAGGAAGTGAAAATATTAAATATTTTTTCCTCGAAAGAGAACCGAACCCGCAACTGTCGAATTTACAGTTGCACACTGGTGCCCCTGCGCCACGACGTCCTAAAACTTATTATTAATATCATAGAAACTTACACAGTAGCCTTATTGAGATTCTCTTTAGATATTTTTAACGGATGTGAATACACGCTGAGGGAGGCTGTGGGGCGGCGCGTCCTCAACACTGCGTTGTACAGGGCGGCTAGCGAGGCCGGTAAGGCGTGGTGGCCCTTGTTGTTGTACCAGGCGAGGAGAACTGTTGAGGAGTTGCGTGTAGCTGCTGTGTGGCCGGTGTACCTATATGGAGATATAAAGATTAATATTTTTTAGAAAAGATGTCAATGCTGTCTTAGGGCATATTGAGGCACTTTTGAAAATCCAGAGCCAATATGAAAGTAAAACAAAACATTTCGTCTCTGGTGCATTCGGGCTCTACTATCTTATCTATTATCTGTAATAACAAGCATAATAGTTGTATTGTTGTATGTTTTTTCGGAATTACAACTATATAATAATTGTCTCCAGAATTCTGCAGGAAATAAGGAACGAAATTATCTTAATGAGAACGGAGTGTCTTAACTATAGGTTGATAGAGTCCCATGCCATGTGCAGTATACAGTCTCTGTAGCTTGAAGCTATAAAAAATGTACTACAAAAGAAATCATTTGTTCCACCTTTTCTCTATGTAAACTTGTTGTGAATCTACCAGCCACTGGTTAAGAGTGTGGACGTCAGGAACCAGCATCAGCTCTGGTGCGTTCATGTCTACCTTCTCGTCCAAATTGCACTGTTGGACGGAGTCCACGCATGCACAAGTTGGGAAATCCTAGTAGAAAATGGAGCTCAATTGTAAATTATTTTGGAAAGTCGTTTGTTCATTTCACTTTTAAATTTAATACAGCTGTCTTATGTAGAAATGATTTTAAATTATTTGTTTTTGGTAAAAAAAAATGATTACCCAAATTGCGGATTTTGCTCTGTTGCAAGATAGTTTGTTATTAAATCAATTTCTTTGTTTCATTTAGATGTGACAACCATTTATGTAAAATTTCGGTATATATGGAATAATAAAATATATATGGAATAAATAACTTGTTTCTCAGACCACTAAAATAACATCTAAAAAAAATTAAAGAATTATATAGTTTAATATGAGAATTTATTAAAACTTACAGCTTACCTCATTAGTTAAATTTCTATATTGCTTTCCAATTCTCAAGTTGTATAGTATTCGTTGAGCAAAAGCAGAATTAGTGTTGTTAGAATATATAGACGGGTGTGAGCTGGAAATGATGTAAAAGAATAAAAATACAACTAAGTCTAAAATAAAAATTTTACTGAGATATGTAATATTTTTAAGTGTCCAGGTTTAGTAAAGCAATGAACGAAAGAGATAAAATAAAAAAAAATATAAAAATTGATTAATACTCTTTACGTAATTATGGATTACTGCAAAATGTTTAAAGAATTTAGACCAAGAAATGCGTAAAAAAATCTATATATCAAATAAAATTTTATATATTTTTTCTTTTCTACTTATACTTACACGGCAAACTTAGTGGAATGTTCATACAGGTCGGTGGTGAGATTTAGCGCTATTTCCGCATCAGCTGGAGGCCGGATGGTGGAGAATGCCATTGCTAAAGCTAAGAATATTGACGGTAGCGCTATCACTAGGAAAAGGAGCCATCTGGTGAAGAAAAATCAAAGTTAGCTCAATTTTTTTTACAATTTATCAAAAAATATTTTAACTACATTTCGGACCCTGTCGCGGCGCAGAGACACAAGCATTCGACTGTACACGCAACGGTTTGTGAGTTCGATTACTACGTATGTAATATTTAATAATATTTAATTTCCATTTCTTCGCTTCAGTAACGCGTGGCAAAGAGCGGCGTTGAGTTTCGCCACTCAACACGCAATATCTGGGTCGAAATTCGGCGGAAAGTGGGAAACGGAAGTGTCTTAAAGGGAATGGATTGTCTTAACAATAGGTTTCCAGGTTCCCTCTACCTACCATACTTTGTGCGGAATGCAGCGAGAAGCCAAACGAATTGAAATATATGTATATACACAAGTCTATATATTTCTATATATGAACTATGAAATTCACACACACATACCAAATTCACTCGTAACAAAGTCATAAGTACGCACTTTGTAGTCAAAACAAGATTTCTTTTTATATTGTACATTACTTTAAACCAAAAAAAAAAAAACAAGAATACATATAAAAAAATCCCACCTATTCCTCACATAATGCAGGTAACGTGCGTACATTAACGCCGCAAACTGTTGTCGTAAAGTGCCTTTTAAAGGTCCCGCATCCGGTACTAGGGGTGCGTTGGATATACTTGATGAAGTATCTGCTGTGTCAGCTCTGTCTGGTATTTCTGTTACTGGTATTTCTGCAATGTGTGGTAATCATTTATGCTTACTTAAAGAATTTTAATATAATATAATTGCAAGGGTACAAGCGTGTGTGATTGAACCCACAACCGCTCTTACCGATTGTAAATAGAGTTGTGGATTCACCATTTTTATTTTGAGGAAATGAAACATTTAATATTTTTATTTCCTCATTATGGTAACAAGGCAAAGAACGGCGTTAGAGTTTCTATGTGCGGGATAGTGTGAAACTAAAAAAATATACTTGAATTAAATAATTCTCTAATTCTAATTGAGGCCAGTCGTGGCGCAGCGGCACAAAGCGTGACTGTAAAACTGACTGGTTGTGGGTTCGATCCCTACTCGAGGAGATGAAATATTTTCTTAAATTTATATTTCCATTTCTTCGCTTTGGTGTCGAGGCAAAGCGAGGCGTTGAGTTCTGCCACTCAACAAGCAATGCCTCCAGAATTCGGTAGAAAGTGGGGAACGGAGTGTTTTAAGACTAGGCTCCCTCTACCTACCGTGCTATTTGCGGGATACAGCGTGAAACCGATTATTATATATTAGTTTTTATCTTATATTATGTGGGTTTTTGGTAAAATAATGATCAGAGAAATGTAAACCTAAGGAATATATGACCACGTCTAACAAGATATCAATCTTGTTAGAGAGAGTAAAGAGGCTTAGAGTAAAATTCATTCACACCATGGCTTCCTCTATTATCGTGTTGTGTGCACACCGCGTGGAACACCTGCTCCAGGCTGCTGCAGTCCAGGCTCATGCTACGGTAGGCTAACGACGAGCGATGCTTTTCTAGAGCTATGCTTAGATCCAGGAAGCTGGTGACAGGAAAGGGGTTACATATCAATTCTTGTATAGGTTCAGTTAAAATAACTGTATAAGATTGAAAATTTTTGTAGCAGTCTTAAATATAGCACAATTTAATAATGAATATATTGGAAAATACGAGCACGTCCAAGCTTTAAAAAAATACTATATATTCACGATTACATTTCTCTTTCATTCTCTTCTCTCTTTGAATCAATATTTCAACTGAGATGGTATAAGAATAAATATAAATAGAGATTTATATATTTGACAAGGGCAATTGTTTCAGAATAAATATATAAATAAACAACTCACTTATTACTAACACCATCAGCGTCATAAAATGGTAGATTAATTTCTACTTCCAAACCATTAACATCAACCACGTTAGCATTCTTAACCACGCTTCTGGTCACTGCCACTAAACTTTTTATCTTCTCTTCTATACACACTTCTTCATTATCACCTTCTTCTAGAAGATGAGTACTTCTGAGTTCTGGATACATGACGGTTAATTTATAACCTGTACCGAGTGTTCGTTTGATTTCTATTGGAGAACCTGTTGTGTGAATTCGACCCTGTAATTAAGTTCATTGTTACTATTTTTATTTTATATAAATAAAAAATATCAATTTTTATTAAATTAACGTATGTGAACATAATAAAGAACAAGGAAAAAAAATATTAGCAAAGTTGTTATTATATAATTTATCAATTCATAAGTATTTTTTTATTATATTTTATTGGTCTAATAGTGATATTTCATATGCTAAAGTTTAAATTTGAAGTGTCATAATATCTCTATGAATTGAACAATACGGTGATTTCTCCCTAGAATCTTTGAACTGCAGAATTCAGATGAGGTCGCTGTAGCGCAGTGGGTCTGTCTGCAAATGGCTATGACAGTTGCTTCAATCCCAATTCGTGGGAATGTATTATTGTTATTTTTCCGTTGTAATAGACAAAGTATGGCGTTAGACCTGCTGCTCAACACATGGTGCCTTGAATGCAGGTAGAAAGCAGAAAATGAAGGGTCTCAACATTAGGTTTTGTCAGCGCAAAACCCGAAATAGCTCAAGGTCTTTAACTTACCTTGTGCATGATGACGATCTGGTCGCTGAGTAGTTCTGCTTCATCAAGATGGTGTGTCGTCAGCAAGATGGTTCTGTTCTCACGCAGCTTCATTATCATTGACCAAATGTCTCTACAACAATATATTTTAAATTAGCTTTACATGTAAACATTTTTTTTTTATAAAATTTGAAACAAATAATTGTTACATATTTTTGTTATAGTTCTTTTTCATTGGAAAATATGTAGAATTTGAGAATAGAAAGTTATTAGCGGAGGACAAAAAAACAAAAAAGCTCTTCGAGTGAGACAGAAAAATAATATATCTCTTGTTAAACAAAAGAACGAAAATTAAGTTATTTCTTCATCATGAAAGTTATAGTTGTTTTTACAACCCCGACATAAGGATCCTAGAAACTAAGTAGAGATATAATAAGTAGAGGTTTATTTCCGTACCTGCGGGCAGCAGGGTCAACCCCAGCAGTGGGCTCGTCCAGCGACACCAGCGCCGGCCGCGCCACGAACGCGAGCGCCACGCACAGGCGGCGCCGCGTGCCGCCCGACAGCCGCGACACTGTGCGGCCGCCCAGCGAGCCCAGACCCAGAGCTGATTCTAATCTGAGAAAAATATACAGACAATTCATTTCTTAACAGAATAATTATTAAATCACAGGGCAGTCTAAGGTTACACGCCGTTGCGTGTTGAGATGTGAAACCCAACGCCGTGTTTTGTCCACAAGAAAAGAAAACTAATACTGTTCAAATATATGGATAGATAGTTTTGATTAAAACTGAAGGCTGCTTTCAGACTCATACGAATTAGATAATTAGATCCTACATAATGAAACGCAATTTGTCATTGGTCACTCAGTAGATATCACAGCAAAATTAAGTATGTAAAATATAATAATAATGAGCACTAATAAGAATCTTTGAGTACTTGAGAATCCGAAAAAAATTATAGATGTATAAATTTGAAAATATTACATTATACTTTTTTATTTTACTGAAATATTTAATAATTTAATTTCTTCGCTACGATAAAGCTATGGTAACGAGGCCTTTGGATCACGGCGTTGAGTTCCGTCATTATAAAATTAGTACCCAAAAAAAATCAAAGTTATATTCTCCAAAAAAATATACAATAATCTTACTTCTCAACCTCGTCCTGCACCTCAGCCAAGCCCCTGCCGCTCTTGAGCTGCGCGTACAGCGCCACGTGCTCGCGTGCCGTCATGTACTCGAGCAGCACGTCGCGCTGCGGACACACGCCGAGGCGCGCCGCCCGCGCCCGCTCGCCGTCCTCGTCATCTGTCCGGATGATGACGTGGCCTTTTGACGGCTTTAGCATGCCCGTTAGGATTTTGCTGTCGGTTAAAGATATACAATACAATAAGGGAATTTGGTCATTTAATAATTAAAGTTTGATAAGAATGTCTTCATTGTTTGTTATCAGAGAAAACAAACAGTGGTGTAAAATATTCAAAATAATAATATAGAATGAAGCTTATTTTTACTTTGTAATTATTATGTATTTGATTTTCTAGTGTATTCTTAATATTCTAGAAAATACTTAAATAAAAATAAATTACATTTACATTACAATCTATCAAGACTTAGCACGATTATTGGTTTTCGCGACTTTTACACATTTTAAATAATCGAATTTTTTGGTACCTTGAAATGTACTATTTTGCATAACTCTATGCTTTAAATAACTTATAGCTTAGTAGTCTGTGGGCACATTGACTAAGTCTGTGGTTTACCTATGACCACGAACTTGCTCGGATTTATTTCGGTTATAGTTTAACTTAAAACACAAAAAAAAACGTACATAAGCGTAGTCTTTCCAGCCCCATTGTGACCCAATAACGTAGTAATCTGCCCCTTATGTAACTCCATGGAAACGTTATCGAGAGCGAGGTATGCGCGTTTAGTTCCCGCGTCGTACATTTTACTGACACCCACAATGCTGACACCCGCCTTCTCGCCTGATGCTGGGCATACAGTGATGTTGCTTTCGCTTTTTATGCCTGAAAAAAAGTTTTATTTTGTTATCTTCTTCTTCTTTTGGTAAATTCCTACTGCGGAATAAAAATATTCTCATGGCGGTAGTCGATACTTTGCGTTGAGGTAAGTAACCAACTAACCGTACTAATAGTGAAACAAATATAGTATGTTTAATCTGTGAAGATTCTATTTAAAATAAAACAATTTAAAACGAGACTTAATATGAAACAAAAAATATAAATTGTCTAAGTAATTTATTCTAATACTTTAAATTCAAAACAATATAAGAAAACAGTTCCTCTCTAGCCCACTCACCATAAAACCTGTCCACAATATACCCCACGAGCAGCATGAGCACACCGTCCACCACCACCATGATGCACGCCGTGGCGATGCTCATGTCCCCCGGCGCGTCCCACAGGTGCCGCCACTGCGCGCCCGAGCCCATGGCCTCGAGGCGGGCCACGAGGAGGAACGCGTAGCACAGGGAGGACGACATTGAGAGGTTCTGTCGACAGAAAGATATGTTAAAGAGCAATTAATTAATAACAAAAAAAGTAAGATAAGGATATATTCGAATGGGTAGTTGAGAAAAAAATTATGAGCACAAAGCCTACGTAAAAATGTCCTTTGAAACTCTTAAAATTTTTTTTTTGATAGAAAAGAATTAAAGTTTTTGAGATTACTTAATTATTAAACTTTCACAGAGTAATTATAGTAGAGTAACTTCACTTGCATTGCTTGTTGAGTAGTGAATGTAATGTTTACTATATATACTATAAGAAAATCTAAAAAAACACTTACAACCAATATCCTAAGTGGGCTGCTAAGTACTGCTTCCAAAGACAGTATGAGTACGAAAGGCATAAAGGTGATGAGGTAGGCGATGCCCGCCACCACCGCACCGGAGCTCGCCGACGAACACAGGGTTGACATCATGTAACTGTGAAAAAAATAATATTCTTATTATTAAATATTAATAATAATTGAATACTAATTATAATTTATCAATCACCATGGTTGTTTTACATTTAGTGGTAGTAACTAAACGAGGAACCGAGTGATTCAAAAGGCAAGATACAGCATGAAGCTAAAAAAGTTACCAGAAGGCCAGCACAGAGAAAGCGAAGGCCAGTAACAGCATATACAGCATCGCAGGATCGCTGCGGGGCAGAACGCCGCCGGCACACAGCACGCACAGCATGCCGGCCGCCGCCGCCGCCAGCTCCAGCAGCGTGCACGCTGCCCACGACAGCGAGTGGTAGTGTAAGTTTACCCCCATTACGGACATTAACTGGAAAGTAAGGCATTTGTTTTATTATAATTAAAAGTGGACTACAAAATTAACCTTAATACGATTTTTAATAATATTGAAATTTGCAATTTTATATATGTATACTGTACATAAATAACTATTATATTAAATGTTCTGCAGCATTAGCAAGAACACTCATATCAATGAAATTGATTTCACATTAGAAAATAAGGAGAACAAATTCTAAGTGATTTAATAGGCTGCATGTATTTAGTCACGTCTAGATATTGATTGTTAACTTTTGTCTTGCCAAATATTAGTATTTCTTTCTTTGTGCATATTACTCCTAAGACCTTATAATCGGGCTACAAGTTTGGTCTTTCATAAATTACATTTTAGAAAACGGATAAAAATATGTGAAAATATAAACACATATACAAATAAAATTTAAAAACATACCATGGTATTCCCAGACTCCTTGTCTGCCACTATGAAGCGGACGGCCGACGACACCGTGAACAGCAGAGAAAAGAAAAACGCTACGATTAATGACTGTGATTCGTATAGAGATGTTTGGAAACTGGAAAATAAAAAAAATGTTTTAAAATTCTAATTCTAATGCTTTTTTTTATTGTGTAATATAGTACCCTGCTGCGTGCGGGATACAGCGTGAAGTTAATTTTTAAAATTTTAAATAACTTTTCATATCACTTACAAATCTCTCCTATAACAAGGGTAAGGCGCTTGCTGCGTATAAACCTCCCAATCCTCCCAATCCTCATGACCTTCTGCTCTTTTCTCCACGCTCTTATAATCTTTGGTGGTGAGCTGTACGACAGCTTTGCTTATCATGTCCTGTATTTGTACGAAGCCGCGGAAGTATCTCATGTCCTCTAGGAAGTTGGATTCTGGGCCAGGAGTCCAGAGGCTGCAGGATATATTAAGTATTGTAATTAGGTAACTTATTGTTGTGTTTCTTTGCGATGTCTTTAATTTGAAATCCATGTCAAAATATGAATTTCAAATTAGACACCGAAACATTAAATAAAAACCGAGAATTAAAAAAATCACTAACAAAATCCCAGAATTTTAAATGATTTTGTTTAATAAGTATAAATTTCGAAAAAATTACTGCTTAAATGCAGTTTTAGGTTAGAATTAGAAAGAGAAGAATAAGAAGTAAAATGTAAGGTAACCAATAAATTTAAATCTGTTGGTTACCTCACATTTTGCTTCTTTACGTGGTTCTTTACGTCTTTACTTTATGTGGTATATTCGTCAAGTAATAACGTGAACCTTCTGTTACAAAGCAACTTTTTTGAAAAAAAGCAACTTGACACATTTTGCTTAACCTTAGGGAACCTAGTAAAAACGAAGTACCTGGAACACTCCGTTTCTCACTTTCCACCCCACTTTTAATTAACTTGATTCAGGCGGAATTCAGCTTTTAGTTTTTTTTTACTTTTTCGACTAGTAGCTTTTGTAATGATATGTACATATATCTAAAGTAATTATTGTCTGTATACTCACTAATTTTTCAATCTCTTAGTGGTAGGCACGTTGTTGATGTCCATACGTATTTTGTACTCAAGGTTCAGTGGTATTTCCGTCTGGTCAACACTCATGTTCATGAAAACCAAGCCTGTTATATTAATAAACACCTCAATTAATATTGTTATTTTTAGAGATCACTGCACACTACTTCTAGTTCACTAGGAAAATTTATATAAAGGATGATCCGGTTTATATTATTGAAGTTAGGGTTAAATATCCCTACAAGGATTTTCTTTATCTACACTATATCCATGAGGTAGAGAGACTTTTATCTAATCACTTCGGGCACGTGGTACGTATCTGTTTTATTCGTTTTCTTAATAATTACTTATTTTTCTTTTCCTAGGACTTACTTCTGATAGGTTTTCAATTAAAAACTGATCGCCGCTTCAATATCTTACCAGCAGAGAACTCCCCCAGCATGGTGAGTCTCGCAGCTTCCAAAGCGAGTGCTCGTTCATCACTGTGCGCTCGGAAGCGGTCAAGGCTCACGCAGTGGAGTAACTGGGACGCCTGCTGTATTAGGTTACCTAGGGACTGAAAGTAAGAAACATGTTTTCTAAAGTTTTATCGGCACTGAAACTGAAACAGTTATTCCACCTTTTAACACTTCAATTAACCCTTAACTTACTAAAGGTACGAATTTGCTTGAATCTATAAAGGCAGTGTCGCAAAAATTTAGCTTTACGTGGGGAACGGGGTGTAATAACATTAGCTTTCGTCTGCTTACCCTGCTGCAGCGCGAAACTGGAAAAATATTCCGTGATTATACAATGATTTTAAATGTTTAAATTAAAATATATATTTTAATTTATACTACTTTTTAAGTTAGTTCACTACTTATAAACCTTCTTTATTTAAAATAATCAAGAAGACACAAGTCAAACTGCAATATTAAGTAATTTAACTTTAATACCTTGGTTTCACCAAAACTAGCAAACATGGTATCTACATCCACATCAGGTACTTTTACATCGCCCATGATGCTCTTTCTCAACTCCTCATATCTTGGGGATGACATTATATTCATCAGAGCATCTAATCCATTTTTATGTGACGTCAATTTGTCCACTGAAGGGAAGGAGGCGGCGAACGAGTGGACTAAGTTGACTAGTTTGGCAGTAGGCTCGAACGTTAGGTTGGCCTAGAAAAGAAATTTAATTTATAATTCATAAAATCTAAGCAAAAAGGGGCTGTGAGACTTAAGTGTTTGTTTTTTTGACAAAATAAAGTTGTGGCTCTGTGTAAAATAAACAAATAGGAACGCATAGTTAAAATGGAGGCATTTTCCGTTCTAGGTCAATAAAAACCGATAGTCAGCCTATAGCCTAATATTTTTAAAGTAATAGTAAAATAATGAAGTTTTATTTTACGTAAAGATTAATACAAAAATAAATTGTAATGCCTCCACCAAGCGCTGTCTGAATTTGAGACACGTTGAGTGTCGGAGAACCCCACACATTATGCACCAGTGTGGAGTTCCCCTAGTGCAGATCGAAATCACAACCACGCGTTTGGAATTAGATGGTATTCCATTGCGACAAGAAGGACTTAACGTCTTTGTGTACGAGTAAAAGACAGAATAAGTATTGCTGATCAAACCTGTCGTATAATATTCTCAACAGCGGGACTAGGAGGCGTGTATAGTATCTTCCCCAGAATCAGCGGCTTGATGAAGCTCCACACGATCTTACCACCATCCATCGTTATGATGTTCTTGTAAAGAGAACGGCAGAAATCGGCTGTAAAATGATGGAAAATTCAACGTTAATTAATTTAATAAAATATTTTTTGTACTGTAAACGTTTTTTTACATTTAAAGCAGTTTTTTTAGCTTCACGCTGTATCCCGTACATAGCAGCATACAGCTTACTCACATAGCAGAGGGAACATGGAAACGGAAGTTAGGTTCTAAAATATTTTCAAGTAAATACATACATGAAATAAAGAATATTATTATTTTAAATGAATTCTATAAGCCTCGTTTAATACAACATCAAATTAGTGGAACGTGATATAGTCAACTATTTTTTTTATTGTTTTATAATTTCACTTATTGTATGTAAATTGTTTTCATTCACCCGCTTTGAAGTTGAAGAAAAAGTGCAGCGTTAAGTTCCGTTACCTAACATTTAACGTCTTGAAAATTGGGTGACGCGTGATGAACTGACTGTCATAACGGTTACGGTAATAGGTTCCTTTTGCCTACCATGCTAAATGCGGAAAAGGAATAAAGCTAAACTTTTTTACATAATTAAAATCTTACTAGGCAATGATTCTAGCTGTTTCTGGTCAGGGGCGTCAGACAAATCCTTAGTGCGCGCCACCGCTTTGTAGAACCGGCTTATGTCTGTATGGAAGGGTTTGCCGCACATCACTAGACCTACTTCTTCTAGGATTTCTGATGCTATAACATAAAATTTTAGTATTAGAGATTATCAATTCTTTTAAATTGTCCAATTTTATGTAATAGTTTCAATTTTCGACCACGTTGATGAAACTCCTGTTTTGCAATATTTTTCCAAAGACATTTAAAGCCATGACAACACCTATAGTTACATTTGTACTACTGCACACATTAGCTTGCAGGTGAAGATATATTGTAAAACTAAAAAAGTCGAGAAACTTTCAACTCACTTATGGATATATGAATACTCGGTATTTTTATTAATATTGCTTATTTTTTTTTATTATATATACGCATATTCTTATACACAATCTTAAATCTTTTATCTAACATTTGAGAAAAACAAGTGAAACAGCTTTTAACAGACATGTGATAATTAGGAATCTCATGTTCAAAAGGCGATACTAAAAATACTTACAAGCCAACATATCCCCAAAGGACTTGCTCTTTTTAATCCTCTTCAATAGAGGCTCATCTGCCAGCGCGGCGGTCACGGGTTCGAGTCTCATTCGCACCTCAGGCACTATGGCTGCCATGTCACCTAGTTCCGCCATAACAGTCTCACCTTCAGCTTGTGTTATATTGGATGCCATGAATAGCTTGTTCAATAGGAATGATTTTAGCTGTAAATTAAGTATATCATTGAAATGTGTGAACATATACTCTCAGTATGCTAATAAAGCCTAGGTCAAATAGGTACACCAACCCCTATGTGAAATACAAACTATATTATTTTTAAATAAAGAATTAGTAAGATTTAAAATATAAAATAAGCTTAAATACTCACTTTATCAATAACAAAATGAAAATCTACATTCTCTAATAAAACTGTCAGCACTCCCTTAGCCTGATCATCGCTGATGCTGCAGAACTGCTCCACCACAGCTGCATAGATGTCCTCAGGAAACACACCTGGAGGACCAGCTCCTTCCAGGAATATCTTGGAAGTATTGTCTATTTGACATGCAAAGTCGCTTATGTTGTAGATGCCTTGTTTTTGAGTGAATAGCTGTGGAGGAAACAAGACAAGTTAGATATGATAATTTACGTCATTGTTCTCATTTGTTGTAATGAATTCTTTGATTCTTTAGTTATCCAGTGGTATAATTTTATTTTGGATGTAGAGAATAAATTCGAAACTACAAGGCCAAACTATTTTGTTATGATTAGATTTTTTGGATTGCCCCCGTATGGTAGCATATTTATAGACGTATTCACGTCGTATTTTAATTTAATGAAAAAAGGTTGATATGGAACTTAAAATAAAAATAAAATTTAATAATTTAATTTATAGTATGTCAAGGCCAGGCGTGATGCAGGGGAACAATGTGTGACTGTAATAACGACTGGTCATGAGTTCGATCCCCACTCGAGAAAATAATTAAATATTTACTTGCATTTATATTTTCATTTTTTCGCTCTGGTGTCGAGGCAAAGCGCGGCGTTGAGTTTCGTCGCTGAACACGCAACACCTTGACTTGAACTTGACGGAAAGTGGGGAATGGAGTATCTTAACACTATGTTCCCTCTGACTGCCCTGCTGTGTGCGGGTACAGCGCGATGCTGATAGTAATGAAAATCTTCTGGATACCAAAGTGTGACCATCGTCTGACACAAAGTTAAAGACGATGTGTAATAAAACCATACTTTTATGTAGAACTATTTTGAAATATAATATGTTGCTCTTTTTTTTTAAATAATTGATTTGAAAACAATATGGTATCTGAGGTCATGTACAGAATAATTTCTTTGAACTAAAATTCTAATACATACTGGTTTAATAGCAATGTATCCAGCGTGTATCCGGGGTGCGGCGAGCGACCAGAAGTTAGTATTGTTTATGCCCAAGTCCCTTAGAGATGACTCTATTCGCTCTGGATTTGTGAATATTTCAGACACGTTTACTGAAAAAAAAAAACCATTAATAAATTATTGTATAAACCGTGGTTGTAATTCTCACTTAAGAGAATGTTTACGTATTTTATAAACATGGTTTCCCACATGACAAGGTTGGCTAACAGAAAATGCTTTTTGGCTGGGCGCTTTTGTGCATATTTTTCGTTGACATTTCATTTATTTATTGGCAAGACTCCTCAACTAACTATTCCACCGCTCAACGAGTGGGAATAAAATTCACAGCTGTTGCGTTTACAGTCAGACGCTACATCGCTGCATCACGATGGCCATATATATTATATAGATAAATTTTCCCAACGAGAATACACAGACTTACTGATATTTTAAAATACAGAAATAAAAAAAAAATTTTTTAACTTCACGCTGCACATAGCAAGATAATCAGCGGGAACCTAGGAACCTAGTGTCTTAAAACTCTACATTTTTTTCAGCTTCTCTCTGAAAATCCTCTTCTCTCTATAGCAATGATCAAAATAAAATAAAATAAAATATAACCATTGTTATCTAGTAATGGAATATTTACATCTAATATCTTCTTCAATAAGATAGTTTTTGAACTCTCGTATTATATGCAAGCCATCCGTTACCGCTGTCACGTCGCGCTCTAACGGAGTATCGCGAACTACTGGTGCTAACTCTTTCAGTAGGCCTAGAATGCTGAAATTGAGAAATAAAACAATATTTAATAATAAATAGACGTATTATATAATTCTAACATTTTTCAACGATGTGTGAATATAAATTCCGTTTTACATTAAGTTAGCTAACATCTGTTTATGCTAATCAATATCAATAAACATTTTCTTTGTCTTAAAATAGCATACTGTTACTGTTGCTGTACCCGCTGTTTGACGTTCATCAATTTCCATTGGTTCGCTGGAATAAATTTTTTGTTTCTTATTTGTTTTAATTTTGTGTTTCTTATTTGTTTTAAGTGCAATAAAGAATATATACTTGTGTGTATACTGGTGTGTGAGTGCGTGTGTGTGGTGTGTACTGGTTGTGTGTGTATGTGTGTTCACACCTATAAACAACATCGTCCAGCACATCGTCCATCATGACCTGAAAGGCCACATCGAGCACAGCGGCGAGGCGCCCCTCCCCCGCGCGCCGCACCTCCATGTTACTGAGCACGCCGAGCGCCCGCGCTATGTGCTCTACACTAGACTCTAGGTTTTCGAGTATGTTCGATATGAACGTGAACTGCCAGAATTGTTTATTTTGGAGCTTTGTTAGCTGAAAATTAAAATATAGAATTTGTGAATAAGAAATGTATATACATTTTACTGACTTAATTCAATGAGCAGACTTACATTGGTTGTCACTAGAGTCATATTGGCATGCTTCGATATGATCCTCATAATTTCTTTGCAATTATATTCTTCGCAAATATTTTTCCATGAGTGGTTTTCTACAGAAATATAATCATCATTTGCTTGTGGGTCTTTCAACTAAAAATATAAAAATAAAACTTTCTTATCCTATAAAAAATCAATCAAATATGACAATTCTTCGTTAAAATACATATATTTTAATGGTAAAATATAAATTTAATATTTATTTAGGTATATATTTATACTTTTTTTATATTTTGGACTTAATTAGAATTCCTTTTGTATCATCTCAAGATATTAAAAAAAAGATAATTTACACTTACCAAAACCAAATCAACATTAGCTCTTTCAATATTATTAATCAATTCTTCATTATAAATCAACTTGGTCAGCTCCTTTTTCATTTCTCCGGCATTCATCAAGTATTTCGAAAGGGAATCTTTACCATGTAGAGTATGAGCTACATTTGTTTGTAACTGCTTTAGGTAAGGGAGGTCAGTGAAACCTGGTATTTCTTGGAGATAGGGTAGTTCTGTTCTTATAAGTTTCGCTGTACGAGCCAGCACTTTGGCGAATCTGTAAAGTGTGGATTAAATTTGCATTATGCCATGTCTAAAAATACACAATATTTAAGTAATGTATAAATTTCATTTTCAACTGACAAATAACATATTTTTTAAATTTTAATTTACATTTTTTTTTGGAGATTGCAATCTAATCTTGGATTATTTGATCCGACTTCATGTTATTTCTTCATGTACTTTCCTTAACACATAAATAAAAAATCATAAATGACTTACAAAGCAGCATGTCCAAAAGCGTTCCTAGTAACATTAGATGTCAAACACCCAAACAGCTTTGTAGAAGGTGCGCCCATATCCTCCAGGAGGTGCAGCTTCATTTGCTCGAGTAGTTCATTGAGCGATTTGTTTAGCTCGTACTTGGTGTAGTTGCGGGTTGATATTAGCTGGAATAGGGCTTGTTAATAAAAATAGTTCATTCCCACTTGGGGAATTAATTATATTCAAAGAGACAAAGTGTAGCGTTGAGCTCCAACATTCAACTCGCAGTATTGTGAGAATTCAGCAAAAAATGGTGAACATAGTATATTAATTCTAGGTTTCCTCTCCCTATCCTGCTACATTCAGAAATGTGAAGCTGAAAAAAGACTCCGACTGTTCCAGGTGACAAACGTTGATTGTTCATCGGACATCGTTCAGTTTTAAACACAATGATGATTGCGAGTTTATGTCCCACTCGAAGGGAATCGATTCAGCACTTAGTTTATTTTCAGCACTTAAATTTTAGTAAATAGAGAAATGTAAATATAAAGAGTGCCCTAACTCGGATAATACACTAGACACATAAAGAGGAAAAAACTTACCTCAGCAATAGCCATATCCCAATGAAAATCATTATTAAGTGCAGCGTGCACAGTTCGCGCGTCCTGCGCGTGCAGAGTGCAGAGAAGTGTGTCGTACTCCTGCTTCTTATATACTTGCAGGTTGATTTGCTTTATCCAGCTGGTGAATTGAGAGCAGAGAGTGCAGTCACTGTGGAATGATTAATAAATCATTACTTTATATTCATATAAAAATGGTATAGCAGGGTATGCAGAAAACCTTGTGATAAGATACTTTATTTACTTTGTCTTATCTGAGCGGAAAAATGAAAATAATTGTTTCCCCGAGAGCTACTGGCCGCCTTGATGACAGATTTCCTGGATAGCAAGTTATTGTATTTTTTTTCATTCGTATATTTTACTACCTATTTTTACAGTTTCCTTCACACTGTATCTTACATATCAGGGTAGGCAGAAGGAAACCAGTGGTAAGACACTTCGCTCCCCACTTGCTGAATTTTCGGGGCATTGACGTGTTAAGAGGCGGAACTCAACATCTCGTTTTGTTAACTTGGTACTCGAGCGAGAATCGAACCCTCAATGGTAACGTTTTAGTCACAACTATTTAACTTTTTACTAACTATTCAATTTTACTTACTACAGCTTATACAATAATTTATTTCCAAAATTTTTATTTTTTTGTGTCATTTACAGAATAAATTAATCGATTAACTTTGGAAAAAATTAATTTATTAACTTTTTTTTTTTCGTTTGACCAGTAGGACAGAGCATCATCCGATCCAGCACTAAAAACCCTTATTTTATTTGGGAAATTATACATTTCTTTTCGTTTATTTATTTTTAACTACCTCTTGCGAGAGACAACTAAAAAAAAACAAATAATACTCACGAATTGTTAATTAACAACGTGCCAGCATCAACGAAGTTACTGATAACGCCAAAAGATATCTTGATAAGAGATTCTTTAGATAATAACTGTAAAACAGCATTTCTCAACATTTTCATCTTTTCTTCTGTTATCCATGAAGGTTTTGTGGGGTAATGTAGTCCATTACTTATTTTCTTGAGATTAGATTCAGTATGAGAAATATCGGAGTAAAGGGTCTCGTAATCAACATCGGGAGATATTTTCAAATTGTCATCGTAGCCCTTCATTAAAAAATATGTTTAAATTTATGTAAGTTTTTTCTTAATGCTTTTATTTAAAACAAATGTTTGGTGTTGGTAATTTGTAGAGCTAGAAATTGCACTATATGATTTGTTTAAAAAGCCAAAATTTGATTATAAAGTGTAAGTTATGTGTAATACTTCGTTGGGTTCGTTATTCAAAGTACTATAGCTTATGTTCTACATCTCAAAGACAGGAGGTACAAAGTAACATTGCATAAAATTATTTTGAAAGGTGATAGCATTCAAATGAAAAAGCTCACCTGTGACGCAAACATCATTGGTGGTATTTCCTTAAACAATTCACTATTTTTCGTATCGCATATCTGTCGGTGGAGAGCGGAAAGTGCGCCGCTGCCATCTGGTATGTACTCCGAGAGGGTTATATTGTGTTGGCATAAAGCTGACGTGTTATTCACATTTATGTCTCGGAGGAGACGTACCAACTGGAAAACGAATAATAGAAAAGATGTATTGGTGTATTTTAAAAATATGGTTAATGATTATAGCATAACAAACAGCCTTTTAAATAAAATAATACAAAAAACTTTTCAACGCACAACTTAGATAATTCAATGACATAAATGTAAGAAAATTTTATTATATAAAATTTTCTTACTTTACTTACTTATTTGTTGTGTATACTATATTATTATAATATATTATAGTAAATATATCAACTTACATGTATTTTATCTAAATGTGTAAGAACATCTTCAGCTATATCAAATCCCGTTTCCAAAATATTAAAGAAGTTAGTCGCCTTCGGTCCATTATACAGCTTCCTGAGTTCTTCCCACCAGTTGTCTCCCGACAGAAAACTCAAGATAACATCATAGTGTTTTAAATTGTTTTGTAGGAATTTTAAATATATTGGTACTCCTAGGTCAAAGGAATATTTAATTGATTGTCTTAAACTGTATAGTAGTTCTTTTCTGAAAATATTTGCGAATGGGAATTATATTATATTATTATATTATTATAAATTAAAGGGTTACCTTGGCGCAGTTGTGGGTTCGATTACTATTTAGGGGGATGAAACATGTTCTATACCTCGCTTTGGACTATAAATCGAGGAAAAAGAACGGCATGTTTTGAGCATATAATAAATATAGAAAATGTACAGATATATAATTACCTTTCATTAAAGAATTTAAAAATATCAGTAATATTATCATTTTCATTTTTGTATGTATTCACCAAATTTTCTAAACTGTTTCTAGTTTCATCGTAATCATCATCTATCACATATTGTATCTCATTATAAATTTTATTATACTGTTTCGCACAAATTTGAGTTTTCACTCTTTCCATTTCAACTAAAATGTTTTTGGAATTATCTTTAGTCTTAGATAGTCCACACACATCTTCCATGGCATTCACCATTTTAAATTCTTTATTATTATTTACTAAAACGTTTGTTATTAAATCAAAATGAAATGCTAACGCTTCTGCGGGTCTCCTTTTAAATATTTTTTGAATAATAGCTAATTCTTCTTCTAATTTTTTTATATTTTCTCCTTCATCAACAGGTATTGAGAAATTATTTAATTTTGTGACCATTTTGCTAATAGTTGCGACAACTCTTGTAAGATATATGGAAGATGAAATATGTTTTTTATTTCCTTCATTGAATAATTGATAAGATTTATCGGTTTCCTTAATTTTGTACGAAAGGAGAGTGTCTATTGATTTTTCTAATTTGTCTTGCAAAGATTTTAGATCATAATTTTGAGGTTTTGTTTGGTTCTTTTTGGATATATTGTCTAATAATGAGGTTAACTCTTTTGTTTTACTGTAAGTATTGCTATAGCTGCTTGATAAGTTGGCTACTTCTAAAGTATAGAAAAGATATTGCTGAAAATAAAACATAATAAAGTAATTTTATATTGTTCCCATTGTTACTTAAAATATTTATTAATAGAGGTCAGTCGTGGCGCAGGGGCACAAGTGTGTGACTGTAAACGCGACAGGTTATGGTTCTGGTTGTAGGGAAATTAAATTTTTATTTAAATGTATATTTTCGCCACTCAACACGCAATGCCTCTAGAATGCGGTAGAAAATGAGGGACAAAAGTGTCTTAATGAAAACGAAATATCTTAACACTAAGTTCGTTCTGCCTACTCTACTAAATGTGGGATACAGAGTGATGGTAAAGAAAAACTTATAATAAAAAAATATAATCGAATTGTTAACCTCCTTTTCTTAAAGAAGTCGTTTAAAGATACTTATAAATAACTAGAAAAACTAAAATTCGTCAATCCGTTTTGTTACGGCCAATCGTGGCGCAGGGGCACAAAGTGTGACTGTAAAACCGACCGGTTGTGGGTTCGATCGCCACTCGAGGAAATGTAATATTTACTTAAAATGTATATTTCCTTTTCTTCCCTATGGTATCGAGGCAAAGCGCGGCTTTGAGTTCTGCCGCTCAACAGGCAATGCCTCCAGAATTCGACAGAAAGTGGGGCACGGAGTGTCTAAGTACTAGGTTCCCTCTGCGTACCCTACTATGTGCAGCGTGAAGCTGATGTATTTTTATTTTTTGAAGGGTAATTTTTACTTGGCTTCAAGTTCTGATACGGTCTGATATTTTAATGCATTTTTAAATATTTTTCCCTCCCTAGTTCTTGAATACCACATAAAAAAATATACAGGATGCTTTAAAGAGAACATAAATGTATAGTGCAGCACTATCATCTTTAAAAATTAAAAAAATTAAATTAGCTTCACGCTGTATCCCGCACACAGCAGGGTAGGCAGAGGGAACCTGGAGTGTTAAGACACTTCGTTTCCCACTTTCTGCCAAATTCTGGAGGCATTGCGTGTTGAGTGGCAGAACTCAACGCCGCGCTTAACCTCGATACCAGAGCGAAGAAATGGAAATATAAATTTAAGTAAATATTTCATCTCCTCGAGTGGGGATCGAACCCACAACCAGTCGGTTTTGCAGTCACACCTCGTGCCGCTGCGCCACGACCGGCCTCTATGACTATCATCTTTATTAAAACCAAAATAAGAATATTGAGATAATTTACAAATTTTAAGTAATATACATACTGGTTTAGTAAAAACATCTATTAAGCTATTATCTCCTCTTGGCATTGATATCCAGTGCAACAAAGAAGGGCAGATGAACGGCTGTACAAGTTTCAAAGCGGCCGCAGTGATTGGACTGTCGGGTCCGGGATTCAAAGCCAGCAGCACTTCATCACAGTCCCAAAAATGAGTGAGAGATGCACGACGTATCTGTGGAAAATGTTGTGTAAATAAAAAACAATGTTTATAATAAATGAGTGTTCTGGTAATATAAATAATAAGCGATGTTTTTGAATATATTATTTCGTTTGTCATTTTTTTAATTAAACGTACACATTCCATTGTCGTATATTATTAGGAGTCATATTTTTAAAATGTCAGCAAAGTAAAGAAAGTCTTACATTTACCAGATACCTTATTCCTGTTTATATCAGTTATTATTACCTGATTGAGGAACCCAAGGTCGAAGTACGAATGAATGAGTACACCGATGAAGTCCGGTAGCTGATCGTATAACATGTACAATCCTGTGTTTCTAGTGAATCCTAATAATTGTAGAAACGTTGCATTTTGCTCTAAAAAAAAAGTAATTTACTTTTTATTTTTTTCTAATTGTCTTTATGTTTTAAATGATAGTCAATGATTCTGACTAATTATATATTGGTTGGTGTATTTTGAATTCAATTCCACGGAAAGGAATATTAATAATATAGATAAATGTTTCCCTAGTTAAGTCAGACAGGGCACAGCGTTTCTTGAAATCTTTCTATAGCCATATATGATCTTATAGTTATCGCAATATATGATCGAAGTGAAAAAAAATTAAGAAAGTTATCACTTAATCCTTACAATAGTAAAAAAAAAACCATTAACATGCAACATTATCGTACCATTACTCTCTCTAACATAAGTAACCAGATCTTGTGTAATATTTCCTCCCACCATTGCTATATACTGTATCGTATACTTCCCAGCTGCTCTTCCGACTCTTCGACAATCTTTAGAACAGTTCAGATAAGTCTTCCAGATGTTGTTGAGAGAAAGTGAGTCCAGGTCAGTTGTGTTTATTGAGTTTAGTACTGTGTCAAGTTTGGTAAAGAAGTTTCTGGAATATTTTAATTTATCTAATTATTTTGTATTGATTCAATTGTACCTATATTAAAATTGAGTTATAATGGAAACTGTTGATATGCATTTTAGGATCTGCGAAAATGATATTACATATATTATACAGTTTAGTGAAAACTACGATTATTTAAAATTTTGGAGGCGAAAAAAAATAATATATAATATAAATGAAAAGATAATATTCCTTTTGTCTTCATTTGATATTTTTTTTAATATAATTTAATATATATACCTTAGAGTATTATCACCAGTAGTACTATTAAATACACCAATAACATGTTTCACCGCAGATACAAAAGAAGCGTCTTCGTCCTCGTCGAAAGCTATTTGTAATATTTCGTTCATTTCATCCAAATCTCGTATAGACGAGTCGAAAGCTGCAGAGAATTTTAAAAATACGCTTTCTGCATATACTGTTGTATTCCATGCTAGCTTTTTCTAAAAAAAAAATTTAATTTGTGTGACAAAAACTTTTTATTTCTTTTTTTACTTACCCGCTATATCCCGCATATATCAGGATAGCAGACCTACTGTTTAAATACTATAAGCGCTAAGCACCGACCAATTTTCAAAACATTGTGTGATAAGAGCCGAAACTCAACGCCCGCCTTTCTAGTTAACAAAGCCAAGAAATGAAAATAATTTATTCCCCAGAGTGGGAATCACATAACTATCGCATTTACAGTCAAATAAAAGATATATACTCTTTTTTTGACACCAGTGACAAAGAACGCTTTACAACAAAATATTAAAAAGTTGCCTTATCACTAAAAGTGATTTCTTCTTGGCAACCTAATCGAAAGGATCGATTAAAAAAAACGGGCCTGGTGCGGTGCAAATATAAAAAATATATATTATTGTAGTAAGCGTAAGTATCCCATTCCAATGAATTATTAAAAAATAATTTTGAATTATATTTCTGGTGGGATTCAGTAAAGCTTGGTGTTTTGCCCCTGAAAACACAATGTCTAAATGTCAGTGTCCTGCTTTCCACCTTTAGTGAGTTCCTCCTACCTACCCTTAAAATAAAGAATATACCTAGATTTTAAAAAACGAATCGAATTAATACTTACAAAAACATCTGCATGTTTCTCAGCCAAATACATCTCCCATTCTTTCTTAATACTTATATCGAAACATAGTAGTGTTTCCAGCGACAGTAGGGAAGTGCGCGCCTCGCTGCTCAATGGTAGCATGTGCGTTAAACTCACATTGCTACAGGGCCAAGGTTCAGGGTCATTTAGGAGGGACACTATTGGAGTTACCTGGAAATTATTAGATATGAAATTTTTATAGATCTATATATAATTTGAAGTTTTACTATTTTACAATTTATACTATAAATATTTTCTTTAGTACATGTTTTTGAGAATTTATTTCGCTTTCACACTTTTTTACGCATAGCAGATAGACAGGAATACAATATTTTCAAGGCGCATAGTTCGACTTCTTCTGCTTTTTGCTCAGATTGGAGACATAAATAATATTTTAAAAAGAAAATCCCAGAGTAGGTATTGACTCCTCAAATATCGGGGTTAATAATAATTATAATATTGTTTTGGACCTGCCTTAAAAAAGACTGGGCTCCTTGAACCCGAGATTTATAAAAAACAAAAAAAAACATGTTTTTTAATTCTTACATCAGTATCATCCCTCTCAATAATATCAGCCAAATCAGTAATTAAATATGGCAAATTCGGCAGTATATTTTTTAAAGCAAGGGCAGTCTTGGGAGGTACACTTGCAGAGGTAGTTTCGTTTTTTGCTATATCTAGAACAAAAGGATATAAAAATATATTGTAGGTTAATTATGTTGCTATGGTGTATTCGAACGTTTTTATTAGTTTTTATAATTCTCACTGCTCTATTGCTGTTTTAGTGTGTGTTGGGTAATGGCTTAATGTGACTTATTAGCGAGGAACATGCCATATAATTGTTACACTGTCTGACATGAGTAAGCAGATCCTGTGTACATTTCCTCCCACCATTGCTATATACTGTAGCATGCACTTCCAAACTGACTTTTCATTTTTGTTTCGTTCGAAAATCTTGTGACCAGTTTAAGTAAGTTAAAAACTGTTATAATACTTCTAAATAACTAAACTCTCTATTAACTATTACTCTTTTTCTACATGTAATTAAATAAAAGATTCGAACTCCATACCTGCAGTAAGCCGTATAATGTCATCAGCTACAACCATTGGTCCAGTTGCTACAAATAAAGTGTATTTGAGTCGTAGCCATGATTCTTCATTTAGATCGAAAACGCCTCGATCGAGGAGATCTAGGAAACGGAGACCTAGTTTTATGCTGAAAAATTCAAGTTATTATTTTTGTACATACGAATGTGTTTAAATTTAGAGACAATCATAAAATGATTTTTTTTATGAAAATTAAATACAAAATTTCGTACACGGCTCCCTCATATTCTAATAAAATTAATATTATTTGTTTAACGCGTCTTATATTTCGTAGGGGTATGTAATAAGAATACAGTGATGCATCATTGCGTTCTCTACTTTTTGCAAGTATTAATGGTAATCCAATGTCACATCTTACGAGTACCTAAAGAAGTCTACAAAACAAATATCCACTATCACATAGATACAGATAAGAATTATTAAAATAAAATTACATCTATATACTTGTCTATATATCAGTTATACAAATGCCTTCCGTTACTGACTGACTGACAGAAAACGTACAGCCGAAACTACGTGGCGTAGAATTTATATTAGGCAGGTTCTTTAGGGAGTGTAGCTTGGGACTAAGAAAGGTCCTCAAGAGTGTTCCGCCGGAGTGAACATTGCACATTATGTTGCTGACAGTTCCAGGCAAGGACAGCAACGCTTCAAGAACAGGAAGTCAATATGTGTAACGGTCTTTAGACATACTTCCAAGACAACATGATCATCCCGCATCAAGGATACGTATGTGAGAATAGAATAAACTTTTTGTAACTTATTTTATTATTATCAAAATGATGCCTTCAATTCAATATATCCCCTGGCGACATCAAACTTTAAAGACATCTCTTCAACGCGCGGTGCGCGGCGTCGGCGGTGCGGGCCAGAACAACCGCTTACTTCACCTCTATCCTCACTTCCATTCTAACTTCAATTCCCAATTTATCTCATAACTATTGTTTACTTATTATTATCGGGCTACCTTTGTTACGTGAAGTTAATATATATAACTACACAGTCCATTCTTTTATTTATACAACTTAGGATAAGCAGTATTGCCTTCCCAAGTAGACACTGTCCCTGCTGCAAACAAGATTACTTGCAAAGATAATTAATATAAAACTTATAGTTGATAAAACTAACCTGATATGCATAAGTCTATTTAAATTCCTAGTATTGAACCAATATTCCTTCGCCTCTTTCATCAACAGTGCCACTTTTTTTTGTATTTCTTCGTCCATTCCATAGGTTTTATATTCAAATAAATAAGTATAATCGTTATTTAATTTTTCATACAATGTATTTAGGTCAGTTATCATTTTGGTCCAATTGATTCCATCTAGAACACTGTGTGTTGTATTTTTTATTTTTCTTATCTATAAATGTCAAATAAGTTAGGTAAAATTATTGATAAAACAATACATTTTTTTGGTTTACGCTGTGTCGAGCAAATATCAGGATACAAGATACTCCATTCATATTTAAGACACTTCGGTTTCCCACTTTAAACCAAATTATGGTGGCATTGCGTGTTGAGTGACTCTGGCTCGCCACCAAAGCAAAGAAATGAAAATATTTATTAAATAAATAAAGATATGTCCTAGGTGTTGTACATGAAGTGGGAACAAGTAATATATTTATTATTACCTTCTAACTCTCTCTCCTGCGCAAAGAAAACATACATTTAGAGTTCGCTATTATTACCTAAAAATACTTACAGCTTTTCCAATAATTGAATCCCTTTCAAGTCCCTCGTCGATTGCCTTTGTAATATTGCACAGTGTTTCCACGAGGTTTTCTTTATCATTGTTTTTGGGAAAATTGAGATAACTGGAAGCTTCTTCAACGCCATTACATAATATATCTTGACATGGAGTTGCTAAGGCTTTGTAACTCTAAAAGCAGTATAAGTTTTGATCATTATAATTCATACTACATTTTACTACACAGGAGTTTTATTTTAAAATCACTATTAAATAATAAAAGAAACCACAATTTATCAGTGTAACACTAAAGAGTATTTTCGAAATTAAATGCGCTTACCAAACCTATGAATTACCAAAATGTATAGTGCAAATATATATATTTTTATAAATAAATCAGCTTCACGCTGTATCCCGCACACAGCAGGGTAGGCAGAGGGAACCTAGTGTTAAGATACTCCGTTCCCCACTTTCTGCCGAATTCTGGAGGCTTTGCGTGTTGAGTGGCAGAACTCAACGCCGCGCTTTGCCTTGACACCAGAGCGAAAAAATGCCATTATAAATTTAAGTAAATATTTCATCTCCTCGAGTGGGGATCGAACCCACAACCAGTCGGCTTTACAGTCACACTTTGTGCCCCTGCGCCAAGACTGGCCTCCATATATATTTTTAAATCTTCTATATACAAAATACTCGTAGCTAGAAAAATTCTTAAGTTAGTTTCACTTCATATTATAAATATTATATTAATCTTACCTTCTGTTCATCAATAGCTGTATTTAAAATAGTCATAACAACTGATGGATATAATTCCTTGGCTTTCTCTTGTAAATCTTTGGGCGCTATTTCAAGTTGCTGGTTAATAGCGTCTATCATGATTTGTATGTTTTTTAAAGTTGGTGAAATTTTGTATTCTAGGAGAGGATTCTGTCCAACTACTTCTTTTGCTAAAGCCCCATGGACTGTTATGCTGGAAAGGAGGCCTTCTTTTATTAATTCTTAATATAAAAAAATTAAATTAGTTTATTTGTTTGTTACGTTTTTACGCATAAACTATTTAACCAGTCGTCACGATATTTCGTACACATATTTTTGAAATTGTAGTGTAGTGTAGAAAGGATATAGTATATTTTTTAAGTTGGCATATGTGACTTTTAATGTAATCAACGCGAGCCAATCTGCAAGTAGAATTTGAAAAGATAGTGTATATTTATGGTAAATTTTGCATTTGCAAACTTACTTAGTTGCACCATTTAGTATATAAGAAAAAATTATTTCATATATCAATGTTTAAAAAAAAAACTTACAGCATATGTTTATCCAAGTAAGACTTCTTGCTAAATAATTTCAACAGTTTAATATTTTGAGGTGTTTTAAAGACGTGCGTCCAATTAACGGCCGGTGTCTCCTCTAATTCCATTTTTTTGATATTTTCAGTAAAATTCTTCAATATTTGAAAATCTTTGTCAATACTATACAACTGACCGCTTATATCTTTCCCTAGTGTTTTTAGAATAAATAGAGACGCCATTGTGTTTATCTGTAAAAGAATATGATATTTTGACTGTAATTATAAATGGATGTGGCCGTCGTGGCGCAGAGGCACAAGAGTGCGACTGTAAATGCGCAGGTTCTGAGTTCGATTCTTTAAAAATTTCATGTCTTCGCTCTGATAACGAAGCAAAGCTCAACGTTGGGTTCTGCAACTCAACCTGAATGCCTTAAGAATTCAGCGGAAAATCGAGAACGGAATGTTTTAACATTAGATTCCACTGCACCATGATGGTCTCTACATCAATTATATTTATTCAAATCAACACTTACATTATTCTTTACATCGAAAATCCCAAAAGATGTAATAAAATCATTCATATAGTTATTCCACGCGTCGGTGCATAATTGGGCCTTCAGTTCCATCGCCTCATCTTTTGATACCAAAAAGATATTTTTTAAACGATTTGTATCACAAAATATGTCACTAGGATTGTTTATTTTAGACGTCAAAATCTGCAACGTTAAATATTAATAATAGTTTTTTTGTTATTTTCATAAAGATTTTGTTTTTACCCGCATAGTAAAGAAAAGCGGGGAAACAAAAATAATTCTTTCCCCACACAACTATGGCGTTCTAAGTCAAACCATGATTCACAGCGTCAAGATAGCCTGGTAATTAGATTGGAAATAATATTTAATTTGCAATTATCGTTTACAATCTACAAATATTTTAGATTTGGATCAACGACCCGTGCGATCAATGGACAGTATATAATAGATTAAGTATTTTCCTTACTAATTCTACGTTGGAAAAATTACATACAATCTAACATTGCTCTCTGAGTTGGAATATACATAATTTAAGTCAAAAGACATCATCCTCATATAACTATTAGTTCTCAAGGCTTTCAGGATATCCTTGATCAGATATACGTTTACGAAAATCAGATCACGTGCTTGGAAGCCTTAATAGATCATCATACTCAAAAAATATCCAACTTCTTACATGCAAGTCAAACTGATAACCTCATTTTTTTAAAGTTGGTTACAAAATACAAAACAAGTTTACCTGTGTTCTTTCGGCATCGGTTAAAGCTTGCAAGCCTTTTTCAATAATTTCTGGTTTCAAATTCAAAAAAACTTTAACTCCGTTGGGGTTCCTCAAGGACACATTGAAGGATAACTGTTCTAAATGCATGTTGATGTAAACCACGCTATCTGCAGTTTCTATTAGTTTACTCAATAGAGTAGAATAGAATAGAATATCGGCCTTGTGTCCTTTTGGCAACCATTTAAATATGAAACTTGTTAGACGAGATAAGCTGAAAGTGATAAACATATTAATTATCTAAATAAAATTGCTAAGTCAATGGATTAACTCGTAAAAAAAAGCTCTTCATGAGGTTTCTAAAGATTTTTCTTTATTTTAGTGTATTTTTTACTAAGCAACTTCATTTTCCCCCCGCCGTTACAGATGGAGCCGTGTGCTAAGACAGTCCGTTACCCATACAGTGTCCAATTTTCGAGACATTGCGTCTTGAACGTCGTGGCTTAACACCATGCTTCGTTTGCCAGAACAGGAAAAAGAAAATAACTTAAATATAATCATTCCCTAAGAAGGAACATAGAGGTACTGCGTTGAAAGTTCAAAAAAATAACCTTACATATTAAAGACATCAACGGGTGCTTCACTTGTCCCTAATTCTGACATAGCTTCAGCAATATTACTGAAAACTAATGATATTTTCTTCAATCTTGCAATAGTTTCTAAACCAGTATTGTTTTCTACATTATCGGTTTCATCAAAGTTATTAAAGTATTTTGATAATATTTTGTGCAAATACTGGAAACCTGTAACGGCAGTATCTAGAAATTCTCTTAATGTTTTGAATGACTCGGTTTCACCAAACGTTGGTTGTAATAAATCCATTACCTTGGTTATCCTGAAAATAAAGAAAATCACTTTGAATTGAATGATTATATGTTTTATATTAACATAAAGTTTAAACATAAGATTAATTTAGTAGTAGCTATTAATATCGATAATAAAGACATACTAATATACGTAGGTAAAATTTATATTTTACCCACAAATAAAGAAAATGGTAGAATATTATTTTCAAATAATATTTTTTTTAAATAATAAGAAATTAAGAATACATATGGCTCATCCAGTTTTATAATTAAATGTTAAATGCTAAAAATATCGATAATCAACAACTAATATACAACCACACACTTACATAGTCAAATTAACGTAACTAAACTCCGGCTCCACGCTCTTCACAAGTACAGTAAACTCTGGCGGTAAGAAGTTTTCAATCGACATCATCTTGGGCACAGCACCCAACATGGCGCCGATGTGGACGAGCCTTGTGTCTCCTGATAATTTGGAGTACATTTCACCTACCTGTGAATGTAACCAAGCATGTGCTTTATATCTATATGTAGTAGTATTTGTAAATTCACCTGCCCCCTGCCTTCAACACGCAATGCCTCCAGAACTGGGTGGAAAGTGGGGAACGGAAGTATCTTTATAGGAACAGAGTGTTATATTGATCTTTATTTATTTGATACATATGATTGCTTATCTATTTTCAATGAAGACAGCAGGCAATGTCCGTTCCGTAATAATCAATACACCTTATTAGTCAAATATATACACATTAATCTAAAACGACGGTTTACTAAGTACATATTATACGGTTAAAAATGTATATTTATTACAAGTAATTATACATTTGTTATAAGTATAAGTATAGTGTCGATATCTATCGATTGCTATATAATATACGCAGGCAGCATGCCTTGAGTCATCCAAATGACGATAACTTTTTTTTAATGAACCGATTTTGATGAACTTTAAATGTTATTCTGAGTTAACAAAGCAGCTTTAACAAAGCAGTTGGTTAAAATTTGTAAGTAAATCGGTTCAGTACTTTCGGAGATTAACGTAATCATACAGACAGACAAGAAATTAAAAAAAAATGCTTTTTAAGTGTCCCTCTATACATTTCAGTCAAAATACTAAATCTACAGACAAAATATTAAATGTACAGACTATGTTGGACTGTGAATGGGATGATTGTGGGTTCAGTCCACAATAATAGATATAAATTATTTTCCTATTTCTGCTCTGGCAGGACAAAGTACTGAATTTTATGTATACAGCGTGAGGCTAAAAACAATTAATCAGAAAACAAACCATAGTAACATATTTTCCTAAATCCACTTCCATTAGTAATTCTTTGACTAGATTTTGAATCATTTTGGTTTCGACTGCACATATTTTGTTAACGAAAATGGTTAAATGCTCCTCGTTGGTTATTTTTATAGTCTTCTTTATAGAGTCCACGCTACATTTGTCTAAGTTTCCTTGCATTATCTGAAAAATATACATACAGTACATAAAGTATATATTTTTTATTTTAAATATCATATTTTTATTAAATATTTCAGTTTAGTTATGTAGCTGTCTGTCGGTTCACTATACAAAATATATGAGGCAGTCGTACCGCAGCATTAGACCGTTTCACTGTAAACGCGACGGTGTGGGTTCAATTCCTAATCGGGGGAATTTATTATTGTTCACATTTCCACGCTATACGTAACACATGTCTTAATATTAGAATATTTCTGCTTTATTGCACCTATAGCATGAAGCCAAAAAAACTTATAAAATAAATATGTAAATATGAATATTTTAACGCTATACAATGAATATTAGTATAATCTAAGTATATATTAGCACACAATATAAGTAAAGTCATAAAAACATACAAAAAGTCAAGGCTTTTTAGATTGAAAAACATTTGTAAGTAACATTTATGTATTCATATTTTAAAAATATGTTAGTAAAAATCTAGATGGCTAATTTTGTGTAACAAAAAGTAACACCAAATGAACCTTCATAATGTAAACTATTATCTGGCTGGATGTTACTTTTCGTCTATATTTAGAGACATTGCGTGTTAAGTGTCGAAACTCAACTCCGTGCTTTGTCTCGTTAACCACAAAGCGATTGTTCCCTATAAAAAAAATAATCCCCGAGTGGAAAGAATCGTCTACAATAGTAGCATTTACAGTTTATTATTATAAAATAAATTGCATATTTCTTTGTACTTATAAATGTTATTTAAATTTAAAAAAAAAAAATTGCTTACTCCTTCAAGACCAATATCAGCGTTGAGGATGCTATTTGAAACGTCTTCAGGTATATCCAACTCCTTAACCAATAATCTTTTCACCCTTTTCCGGTTTCTAAATAAGTCACTCACGCGTAGACCATTTTCTGGAATATAAATATTTTGATTTTAAGTAGGTAGGTACTAACATAGTCAAGTTAAAACTAGTGACTTCGTTATTTAGTTATATGGCGTATTAGGTGGAAGAAACCAATACAGAGTTTACCTAAACAATTTACTTTACTTTAGAGAATTGATCTTCACGCTGTATCCCGTATATAGCAGGATAGCTCAACGTTCCGCTTTTTCTTGTTACCAGTGTGTGAAAATGAAAATAATAAGCTTCCCCAAGAGGGAATCGGTATCGTTTCTTCATATAATTAACAAATATCACACTGCATCCCGCATGTAGGAATACAAGTAAGACACTTAGAACCTAATGCTAGCCACTGACCACTCCCTTCAAGATATTTCGTGTTCAATAGCGCAACTCAACGCCGCGATTTGTTTTGTTAACAGAGCGAAGAAATGAAAATAGCTCACTCCTTTTAGTGGGTGTCAAACCCACAATCGTCACGTTTAGTTATTAAATTATATAATTTTTCTCTATTGAATTGTGAATTGAAACACTTGAATTTCGCTATGCTGAAATTAATTATTGCAGCTTATTAATTCAATATTCTGTTAGTCGAAGTCGTGATTTATTCTGTTTATTCATTGAAAATTAAAATATATTTATATAATAGACAGTTATAAATTATATATAATCATTTATTAATTATTTAAAATGTGCATGCATAAGTTAGTAGGTGTGAGGCCGCAGCGACATAAGCGTGCAACTGCCAACGCGACCGGTTGTGGGTTCAATTCTCACTCAGAGAAATTAAATATTTTTTTTAATTATCAGGATGTTTAGGCCATTTATGGCGCAGGGACACAGGGTGACTGTAAAGGCCTGGTTGTTGGTTCCATCCATTGACGAAGTGAAATATTTATTCAAATTTATATTTTCATTTCTTTATTCTGGTGTCGAGGCAAAAGTAGTGTTGAGTTCCGCAACTCAACACGCAATGCTTCCAGAATTCGCCGGAAAGTGGGGAACGGAGTGCCTTAACACTAGGCTCCCTCTGTCTACCCTAATGTGTGCGGGATACATAAAGTTGACTTGACTTAACTTTTATAGATTTGAAATCTTAATATCACAGGTTCATTCAACAATTTGTTATTTAGTGAAGTAATGGGTAATCTCATTTTGACTAGTTTTAACTAAAACATCATATATTCTCAATTTAAACTAATAATTCTTGAAAATATTAAATACTACATTTCCTGAAGTGGGAATCGAACCTACAACTTGTAACGTTTATGTCCCTGCGCCACAACTAGCCTTCTTACTTTATAACATTAGTATAGATGCAAAAAAGAGTTTGTATATTTTATTACTGTTTATAATTTACAATATGAAATATTAAAACGAAAGAGCTACTAACTAGATATTTGCTCGAACATAGGATGATCAGCCACATCAGCGAGCGACGCCAGCAGCCGCAAGGCGTGCGGCGCCGCGCTCGCCGCGCGCAGCACGGTCACGTTGTCAAACAGCGGCTGCAGTTGCTGTTGTATTGATGTTAACCTGGGAACCAAGTCTTGGGACTTAACTTTGATTTTTTTTATTATTTTTAGCTTCAAGTTGTATCCCGGACAGGCCAGGAGAACCTAGCGTTAGAAGTGTCAAAAAAGTAACAAGAAACGGAGTGTAGTTCCCTACGCACCGCCTTACTTTCAATACATCGTTGAGTGCTCAACACCGCTTGGTGTGTACTCAATACGCATTGTCTTGTTAGTAGCGCTAGGAAATGAAAATTCATTCTGCCGAGTGGGAATTGGGACTACAGCTATCGCGTTGACAGCCAATGTAGGTTCACGGGGTTTCACACTGTAGGTTTTGATTATGCGAAAACGATGTATAACTGTTCATATCTTTTGATTACGTTAAATTAGAAACTTTTCCGTGCTCAGTGCACCGTCGACCTGAATATTGCACATTAGCTTAATATATGGTCTTAAAAATCTAAACTTAGTAAATATTGTATAATATTCATAATTCCCATCTCTATAAATATATTTCTATAATTTTATACTAAGAACTAGCTATACCTAGATTTTTCATACGTCGGTACTTCCTCGAACTCATCCATAAGCGAGCACTCATTGTTCACGTTACACACAAACGATTGCAGGAAATTCAACATGCCCGCGCTGGGTAGCGCGCGAGCTGCAAACTGACCTAAAACATAAATATTACATAGATTCTAATTGAAATAACTAATATGTAATTCTTTTTTTTCTTTCTTTTACAGCTTAACGTTGTATCCTGCACACAGGCAGCAGGGTAGAAACTTAGTGACTTTAGTGTTAAGACCCTCCGGTCCTCACTTTCCGCCTAATTTTCGAGGCATTGCAATTTGCGTGTTGAATGGCGAAACTCAACGCCGCGCTTTGCCTTGTTACCAGAGCGAAGAAATGAAAATATTTTATTATCTAATTTCCCCGGGTGGGATCGAGCCATAACCTGACGCTGGTCCCCCCGCCACGGCTGGCCTCTACGAAGACAAAAATAAATACTAAATAGAAACTGCAAAAATACTTACATGTGGGGTAGTCCTTGTTGTCTATGTTTATCCTAACTACGTACAGGCTGAGCATCACGAGCGTCGCCCACGCTATACCAGCCAGTGTTATCTGAAAATTAAATTCATTATAACTATCGAGCAATCCATTTAATAACCATAAATCATAATTATTAAATTAAATAAAGTGATATTTTTAATTAGAGGAGTAGGTGGAGAGAACCTGCATCCTACTGCTACATTCCATCCTCTCCTCTCCGCCCAAATTCGAGACATTGTGCGTTGAATTGAACGTCACGTTTTATTTTATTACCAGAGCATTGAAAGAAAATCATTCACCTGAGTCGATCAAACCCACAATCATTCTGTGAATAGTTTGTCCTATTGCGCTACGATGGACTCTTGTCACATAAATTATACACTGTAAACCTATTGGTGCGTCTAACTGAAGATGTGGGCTCGATTCCCATTCAAAGCGCAAAGCACAAAGCACGGCGCTGAATTCCGCCACTCAAAATTGAGTGAAAAAGTGGGCAACGGAGCGTTTTACCACTAGGTTCCCTCTGCCTACATTACTATATGCAGGATATAGCACTGTAGGTAGAAGGTAAAAAAAGATAAAAACGTAAATATTAGTACGTTTAATTGTGCAACTGTTTCAATTGCGACATCGATACCAAAAACCCTAGCGAAGAATATATTTGGCTGACATGTCGTGCTTTTAGTATTGTACTTCAAATCGATAAACTATTTGGTTAAATTAAATTAAATTAGCTTCACGCTGTATCCCGCACACAGCAGGGTAGGCAGAGGGAACCTAGTGTTAAGACACTCCGTTCCCCACTAACTATTTGGTTTATTAATAAAATTATATTTTTTTCATGATATTTTAAAATTATGGTAAACATTTAATTTTATACACATATATTTATATTATTACGAGGCCGGTCGTGGCGCAGCGGCACGAGGTGTGACTGCAAAACCGACTGGTTGTGGGTTCGATCCCCACTCGAGGAGATGAAATATTTACTTAAATTTATATTTCCATTTCTTCGCTCTGGTGTCGAGGTTAAGCGCGACGTTGAGTTCTGCCACTCAACACGCAATGCCTCCAGAATCCGGCAGAAAGTGGGGAACGGAGTGTCTTAACACTAGGTTCCCTCTGCCTACCCTGCTGTGTGCGGGATACAGCGTGAAGCTAATTTAATTTTTTTTTTTTATTTATTTATATTATAAAACATCATAAATCATATTTTAATACTTTTTTTTCATTAATTGGCACTTTTTAAATATGAAGACTTTGCATAAATTAAGTATTTATCAAGTATAAATACTTGATTTATGCAAAATTCTTCATATTTAAAAGGATTATAATTGTTTAGTTTAATTTCACTAATAATTTAATAGGCTATATTTAGATTCTTATGTTTCGCATAAATAAGTTTTATTACGAGTCTGTAAATAAAATAAAATTTAATTCATTCGCCTAAGTGGAAATAGAACCGACCCTCGTCACGTTTGTAGTCAGACGCTCTACCGCTGCGTCACGACGGCATCTTAATTATCAGTGCACTATATTTATAAAAATAGTAACTTAAGTTTGAAACCTGATGAATGTACGTTTATATAAGGATTTGAAAATTAAAAGGATGGAATTATTTTAAGGGCTTTGCACGTTGCGTTATGCTACCAAAATGCCTGATATTTGGGCAGGAAGGATAGAACAGAGTGTCTTAGCACTATGTTTATGTGCTTATATGCGGTATAAGTAATAAAGCTGAAAATTTTAGTAGAAAATAGATTGGTCAAATATCCGTAATATCATTACCAAAACAGATTCAAAGTTTATAAAACATACATGTATATACGTATATAATCTATATTTATAAAACAAGTCATTCTGACTGATGTCATGAATCATCACTGTCCAACATCAACTATCGACGCACAAAATTTGGTCCTAATTTTTATATTGTACGTTAACTTTTAAGTTAAGTGAGGAACGGAGTGTCTTAACACTAGGTTCCCTCTGCCTACCCTGCTATGTGCGGGATACAGCGTGAAGCTAATTTAATTTAATTTTTTTTAACTTTTAAGTTTAATTTTGCAAATTCTAGCTTAAAACGTGCTAATAAAGTAAATTTACGTTATATTACACACTTTATTTACAGCACGATTGCAAGATATACTGCTTTGCTTAATCCAATGCTCACTTTTCGCCCAATTTCTCGGAACAGTTTATACAGCGACAGTGTCTGACTGTATACGCGACGACTATGGGTTCGATACCCGCTTACCTCACTCTCTCAGCGGAGTGACGTGACTATAATCTGGAACGTATTGGAGTTTGGGGAGTGGGGTGGGACATTGGGTTCTGTCATTGAACAAGCGATTTCTTGAAAATTCTGTAAATAATAGGACCCTAGTATCTTAATTGCTGCGTTTTTTTAAGACCAAAAACAATTTAAGTAGGTACTATCATTTTTGTGAGTGGGCCCTCATAAAACTTCAATCGAATCTCAACCACTGCGTGTATAGTAAACGTTATCAGATAGTGATTATAAATTATCTTAAGATCATCTCAATTTACATTGATTTGGAGTAGGAACATATATATATATATTGGTATACAAACCGGTTTCCTCTTGCGTATAAGGTAGTCCTTCCACAGCAGCAGGCGAAGCTGCCGCGCGCCCGCCATGCTGTAGATTTATTATGAACACCATCACTGCAAAGACAGAAAATATTTAAATACATATTTAAATCTTTAAAAAAATATGAACGTAGCGAGAGACTAGGTTCCTTCTGTCCACCCTGGTATACAACGTGAAGTTAAAAAAAAATACATAATTAATAATATAATTCATAGTACAGACTAACAAAATAGATTAATTAAACAAAATAAGTACAAAATTTAGATAGAAATACATATTTAATATAAGTATTTATAATAAAAATTAGCATTGAAAAAGATTTAAAACAATGGCTCTTCCTATAAATCAAAGAGTCGTATCGTAACACATTAAACAAGTCACGGTCACGTGTTCGACTCCCGGAAATGGCAAAATGCAAAGAGTATTCATTAAGGATTCCAGTTGGTTATTATTTAATACTTTATCTGAAGGACTTTTTTCAAGCGAAACGCTGTCGTTTATTTACAGTAACAGTACGTACGTACAGTGTACCTACATGCAAATCCAAGATTGCGCTAAGTCATTTGTAAATCTCGGTAATTTTAACTTATTATATTTTTTTATCTCCAGGCAATCTCCAGGAAACATCTCAATTACGTAGGCAGAGCGATATTTTGTTATATTACTTCTTTATGAGGCTGTCATGACGAAGCAGGAATGAAATCATTCCTCTGAGTGGGAATCAAACCCACAATCTTCCTTCGCGTTTACAACAAACATTTTATTTTCTCGCTCTAAAAACAAGACAAAGTGAGACGTTGGGTCCCATTAACTTCCCTAAAATAGGGCGGAAAGTGAAAGGGAACGAAGTGTTTAAACACTAGACTTCTTCTACCTATCCTATTTATTTAGGTAAACTAGTTTCCAGTCCCAGTTTCTTTTGTACTCTAAAGCTAAGGCACAAGTTGGTTTAGTAACGACTTAATACAATTCATTATAGTGTTGATGGTGAATAATAAAAGTCTACTCACGTTTAGCACTGAGTTTAATCAATAGCACGTTAAATGTACATACAGTGATACACAAATGGTAAAATCACAATTAAACACGGTACAGTATATACAAATTTAGAATAAAATACTAGATAACACAAAGGAACGTATGGAAAGCGCATCGAGCGGCAAGCAACGACTGTTAGAATTAAATATGCCGTCGACAAGAGGGTAGGCGTAAATATTACTTCTCATCGGTTCAATCGACGGCAGCGAGCGCTTTCATATAAATATACTATATACGAATACTTATTATAAAATAAATAAATTCTATTAAATGTATGTATGTACTCGTATATACATAAATTATAAATTACATATTAAATAAACTAAATGTAAATAATAGTTCCCTACATTCATCAAGGATATTCAAAGATTATGTGAGATAAAGAAGACAAGACAGAACGTTAAACAAATTATAATTCTTATAAACTCCTTTTTTTTGTTCTAAAAAGAGAAGAAAAAATTAAAATTATATTTTCTTCTAAGTATATTGACTAGTTATATGTTTTGTGTTTTAGATTATAATTGTAAATTCAAATTCAAAAAATAAATATGACTCTTTGAAATATTTGTACCTACGTCTACACACATAGTTAGGTATATCAAATTTTATTCTTTAACCAAAGTATACATTTCAATTAATATACATAAGTACACATAGTGTTAATATAATAATAAACCTAATAAGCCTTGAAGTGCCGCAGACCTTAAAATTATTTTATTATCACAGGTGCTACAGCCAACAGCGCGGTGATATTAATATTTAATATGTATAACAGTCATTTTTAGTACTTAATATAAGTACTTCATTTACTTTGTTTTAACGAGATTTATATTTATTTTATTATTATAACATTTTTCTACGCTATCGTGGAGATTAGTAACAGAACCTATGTATAATGTATGTATGAGTGAAAACACTTCTTTGCTAGCTTTCTTTGCTAGCATCCAATATGAATCACGTTCATGCTTTTTATATAATAAAGTGAATAATAAGCTAATGGAAGAGCGGAGTCTCCTGGTACAGGCAATAACATGCTTAAAAGGAGGTTCCAATCACGAGTGGATTTTGTAAGTAACTTGCTTAATAAACAATTATTATTATTATTACTTCGTGCTTGAATTCGAGACATTGCGTATTATTGGTGCAACTTAACGCTGCGCTTCGTCTTGCGAGCCAGCCAGGGTAAGGAAGTTAAAATAACACATTGTAACTGATATCCCAAACATCTTTAAAAGTAATATTTAATAAACAATGCCTTGGCTCGTGATGTGTCTCGTGAAGTGGTTAGAACCGTTTATAGTTGTGATCGTGAATAACCTAAAATCTTTTAGAGATTCAGAGGTTCAGTGTTGAGAATTTTATAATATGCCATCAGAAGGTATCGCTCTAATAATTTGTTGTAATAAGTCGAAGCTTTTCCGAAGAAAAGCCAAGAGCGCGTTCTTTCTTCCTCTCTACTATAAGATAGACATCCTCGCTAGTACCTGCCATTCTGTGTATCAGCTAAGCTGACTTCGTATATCCTAGGAAGAGATACGAAAATATTAATATTAATATTTTTTGAGGTATGGACTTTAAAACAGCAGACGCATAGCCACCGCGGTATCAAAACCTCTCGTCTCCCCTATTACAATGAAATCTTTTAAAATACACTCTAAATTGATTGTAGTTTATTGTAGTGACGAAAAAAAATATCTACATCCTATATTAGTCACAGAATATTAAAAAAAAGTAAGTATTTTAATTTATCTATACATTAATACGTGAAGCAAAAACTTTGGACAACTTTTTAAACGTTTAAAATTGCGCGGACGGAGGAGTATGAAATTTAGTACACTTAGTAGGAGATATATGTATGTAGGAGAAGTGCAGTGCGCTAATATTTTTTAATAATAAAACTTGGAGGGTATTTTAAAAGTTTTTATTGCAGTATTATTTATACGTCTGGCTAATTAAATTCCAGTTAATAATTAAGTTTACTGCGTAGTAAATAAAATGAATTTTACTATATTTTTAAGTATCGTTTGTAGGTAAAAATAGATAATAATAGTAAGATTTTTTAAAGCGGGTTCCAGCATGATGGCTCTGTTATCTTAGCATATCTATCACATTATATTTGAATTTGTATAATTTTATAAACGTCTGAAATTTTATAAATTTAATAACTTTATAGCGGACTCCACCGCCGGTCTCCAAGCAATTGTAATGTTCGAGTCCAGCTATGTTCAAAAATTTTTGTACGTTTCCTAAATATATGATTTTTTAATTTAATTTCACAATAGAAGGATATTTTTCTTAATTTATGCAACGCAATATTACGTCGTAACAATTTATTCTATACTCTAGATACATCCTAATAAGATATTAGATATATTATAGCAAAGTTCGACATCATTTTTGCGACTATACAAGATATAAAACGAGAAGACTTTCTTTACCTGCGAATGCCTTCCCATATGACATATTCTATATGCTCAAGCTAAAGATTCCTTGTAATATACATGTCATCAAAAACATCCTGTAAAAAAACCCAAGTCTCGCAGCTCAGTCTTTCTACCGTTTGTAATATTAATACCATTGTAATATTCATTGTGTTTTCATGCGATGTCCAAGTCGATCTATTTGTTTAAAAAGTAAAATATTTTTAATATTGGCATGATAATAACTTATGTAATAACTTAAGACAGAAGGTCCTTTAAGTAGAGACTAAATAGATTAACCAACTTGGTATTACATGGATCTCACAATTTTTTACGGTAGAAAGACTGAGCTGCGAGACTTGGGTTTTTTTACAGGATGTTTTTGATGGCATCTCACTTCTTTTTGTAGAGTCCTACTTCTATGTTTTGATTTTCCAATAAAACATTCGAATTTGTCATTTAAAGAACTATCTGGAGGGCAAGAATTTAATTTTTCTAACGATACTTTAAATTTATATTTCAATTAAATAGATTAACCGTTTATTTATTTTCTATTACAGTAATAATGATTCATTAACTGCAAATGTAACCTTGTAATCCTATACTTTTATATGGGATTACAAAGTTATTCATGCAATTGGTGTACTTGGAAAACTGGACCGAAATTACAAAATATTTAGGTTTTCCCATGATTAAGACACTAAGCTCTATTTGTATTCTTAATTTGAAGCTTCTATGTCTGCTAGAAGTGCCTTGGACTTTTGATGATCGGTGAGTCAGTCAGTAAGTGACAAAATTTAGAAACTTTAACAAGTTGTCATTCTTAAACTACTGGTTCAAATTGACTGAAATTTTAAATATACCGTGTTTATATAGTGTCTGATTAGTTACTGAAAATTCAGATTTCTTGTTTTATCCACAACGAAATTATAGGGGGTCGAAAGTGGCCTGAATTGCTTCGAGAAAAGGATGGTACGGCCGTGCCGCTTTTTTTTGCTCGACTTGGCGGGGACACTGCCGTGCCCCCAGATATAGTCTCGATAAACAAACTATCCAATATAAAAATATTTTTAGAGTGTCGTTCTTTTTAAGAAACAAAGGAACCCTTATAAGATCACTCTATCGTCCGTCTGTCCGTTTGTTAAGACTCTTTATCTCAAGAACGCTTGGAGATATCAAGTTAAAATTCAAACCATATTCTCAGGTCTAGGCCCCATACTTTTCTGATAAAAAACATATTTTTATATATACTTAGAAAAAAGATATGGTTTATATCGAATAAAAGGCGTATTTCGACACTATAAAGGGAATCAAAATTCATATGGTACTTCCGGTTGACCTATAATTATGACATTAGCAGCAAAAAACTGAAACATTACATTTGTGGTTAAATCCTAAAAAATAATAGCCTTAAAAAGAGACAAAAATTGGCATTAAAATCGCTAGTTCAAGTGAGGTATCAGATGAAAGGGCTCTGGCTAAGCTAAGCCTGAATTTTTAAAAAAACTTGAAACCTCCAATTTTTGCCTGACTTGCGCTTGTCCGGTTTTTTTTTAATTTGAAGCAGTAGTTACTGAGCTGAGCTGAATTATCGCGTTCAACCAAATATACTTAACTTGAAATCGAATCAGACTTGAACTCCCAACTAGTGTTGTCAGATACATAATAACGCATCTACAGTGTCATTTACATATTGATACTGCAAAACATATCTATTGACTAATATTAGCTAAGTCACGTTTAGCATTGAAATATTATGAAACGTCAGACTGCACTAATATTTATTTGGAATATAAACAGCTTAATATGATATTTACGTAAAGAAAAGGTTACATATACAGAATAGGTTCAGTGTCAGTAAGTTGAGGTGATGCTTGTGAGTTTGATTGCCATTTTACGCTCTAGTAAATAAAAGAAGCGCTACGTTGAGTTTCGCCACTCAACACGCAATGTCACGAAAATTGGCTGGAAAGTAGGAAATGGAGTGTCTTAACACTAAGTAGGCAAATTATTTTTTTTTGTACTTTATTTAAACGGCAGTATGAAGTATGAACCGCAACGTGATCTGTGAACATTCCTACGTGACATTTTATATATACCACTTCGATAAAGAACCAAAAGACGATAAGCACGATGTGGACTGACAACTCCAGTTTTGTATTATATTTCTTTGAAGATGCGTTATGGTTGGCACTGGCTAACAATAGGTTAACAAAATTAGGAAAAAAATCAAGCTCGAAAATTGATTTAGTTATTTTTACCACCGAGCACCAAACCACATATCAACGTAGTAATCCAGTACAAGAAGGTAAAGATTGTTGAGTTAAAAGAGCTAATAAATTTAGCATCCCAAGTGAATACCAGATTGTTTGGCTAAGGGTGGTTGTATATGGACTATAGCTTTGCACAGATTTTTAAGGGCAAATTTTGTCTTAAGTTAAACCTACGCCCATAGATCTCCCATTCTTTTGTCAGTAAAGTCAACGACGACGCATTACTTAACATTATACTTGGCTGCCAAATAAAAAGCATAAATGTGATATACCTTTATGCTTTTTATTTAGTAGGTATTTCCCAACTGTTTTATTACATACATTAGTCGCAATGATAACATGATGTTTCCTCATTTAATACTTTTGTACTAAAATTGATAATGACCGTCATAGTTAGTAGTTTTGAATAGATCCGAATCTAAATAACCGAACTAATGACACTATCACGTTCACATAATAGACGTAACAATAAACATTAATAAGTAGATAGTCATAAAATAGTTTAAAATAAAATTTAAACTATTTTATGACTAACGAAATGGGTATACATACTATGTATACATAGTAGTCAAAAAGTATATGATCCAAAAAAATTTTTGAACGTTACTAGCGATTAAATTTAAAACCTGTATAAAATAATAACAATAATAAATAATTCACACAATTGTCGCAAATAAACGAAACACACGATCTTCTATATAATACATTGTACCTGCATACAATTACATTGAATAATGATCTGCGCTAATGTTACATCATTAAATGTGTTGTTCATGAGATCAGGCATATATATGTTACAATAAGGTACGTGACCTATGTCATTATAATTCGGTAACGGAAGATATTATGTCGTATTATTTAAATAATAGGACCATAGATCACTGGTTTTTTTTTCAGGAAACCATTTAAAAGTTAAAATGAGATGGTGATTAAATAACTTACAATTACATATATAACCTTACTAGAGGGCGCGCGCGGCTTCGCCCGCTTATTAGGAGTGAATTCTAAAAAACCACGAAACACGTGTTCAATAAAATATTTTTAACAGTCTGAATTAAATTTTTTATAAAAATCGGTGGCAATTTAAACATTTTTCCATATAAATTTTCAACCCCTTATTTGAACTCTTAGGGGGTGAATTCTTAAAAACCATGAAACACGTGTTCAATGAAATATTTTTAAGAGTCTGAATTTGAAATTTTATAAAAATCAGTACAGATTATTTTTTTTTCCATACAAACTTTCAACCGCTATTTCATCCCTTTAGGGTTAAAATTTTTCAAATTCCCTTCTTAGTGGATGTCCAGAATATGAAAATAAACATCTGCCCAAATTTCACGTTTCTACCATCAGCGGTTACGGCTCTGCGTGCGTCTTACCTCAGTCAGTCAGCACAAGTCCTTTTATATATATAGATTACAGATAATTGTCTATTATATAGAGGCCAGTCGTGGCCACATGCGTGTAGCTTAGAATAAATTAAATATTTAATATTTTCCTCCTCCTCCTCCAGAATTCGGTGAAGATGGTGGATACACTACATTTCTTGTTATAAAGTGAGGTAAGCCTTGTAATAGGAGAGTTAGATCCCAATTTTGTTCTCCGTTGCGGTGGGGCAAACAAAGGGATTGGTTTCCGAGGTATTTCACGGGGTATAGTAAAAGAGAGTTTAGAGAGAAGACGCGGACAATATATGTGATAATTTACCAATTTATACAAAAAAATGGCGTCTCTCCGAGTGTTTAGGTCGGTTATTATAAAGTAATCTAGTGACTTTCTATAAGAGTGCTTGTCTCGATTAACTCTTTAAAAAGAATACGCGAGATGTGTAACAAATCCCTTTTGCACCCGTTCAATACGCAGCATATGTGTTGCAAATGAGGATGCCAAACAACATTCCCATATTCTAACATTGGTCTTACAAGACAGTTGTATAAAATGATTTTAGTTATAGGCTTTTTAAAAAATCTAGAAATTCTAATTACAAAGCCTAACATTCTTGAAGCTGTCTTTATCAATGAATCCATATGAGGTAGAAAAGTTAACCTGTTATCAATTGTAATTTTTTCTGTGTCTCCCTGATTTGCGCATTTATGATATATTTATATGTTTAGTATGTATACATATAATACATAATAATTATTAATTAATATTCTCTTATTTTATACGTATTATAATAGTGTATATTGAAATATGTTTATTAATAAAATAAATTTTAATAAAAAAAGAAGAATGGCTTCTATTATCTTACCAAAATTTCGTTATATCTGAAAAGGCAAAAGACAACACAAGACGAAGTTATGATTATTCTTAGGGACTAGGAAACCTGAATTATCAAATTAACGGATTGAGAACAGTTCTGATATTATCCACAGAGCTTGTCGTAATGCAGCGGCATAGTATATGATAATAAGTTCTTTGATTTACACGATTATTACACATTTTAAATGAAACTATTTTAACCGGATTAATCGCGTATATTTAAGATTATACATTTTTGGAAACCCGACGTTTCGAACACTTTGCATTAGTCTGTGGTCACACGCGGTGGTAGACTGAGATGACATTTGTCTGTCAGTTGACATAATTACTATATCAAACTACCACCAACGATTTCTTAATTTCCTGCAGAATGAGCTAACTTTATCTTGCCTTCTGGTATGGTGGGTGTGAGACTTCATAGATTTTATGAGTGGGTTCCAGGTGGTAGAAAGCTTCCAGCCGTCCGTCAAATTAGGGTGTTTTCGTATTTCAATAACCTAGCGGATCATTCTAGGAATATATCTATTTTCCTCAGAGAGGATTAGGGGTTTATCAAACCTTATGTAATTGCTAGGTTTTTCCACAGTGTGCTCACACACAGCTGACTTTGGTACATGTCCATTCTTGATATCGGAGATGTGTTCCTTCACCCTAATACCGATGCTTCTCTTTGTTTGACCGATGTATGATAAGCCACAGTCACAATCTAGTTGTGTCGAAGACCAACAAGCCACCCACAGCCGGCACTTCTACTATATGTGAAGGGGGTTACAGACAGGAGGCAACATCTTAAGATGAGTTTCCATAAAAACCATATTCAAGCCTAACAAGAAAATGAGTCAATTCTTGAGACCAGTGAAAAGTAATATTCTTTTACAGAATGCAGGTGTATACAAACTAGATAGACCACGGACTACTGCAAAGTGTTCGAAACGTCTGGTTTCCGAAAATGTATTATACCAAATATACGCGATTAAAATAGTTTCATTTAAAATAGTATATGATCTTAAACAGATGACAGATGTGGGTTCCATTCTTACTTAAGGGGTATGAATAGCAAGCGCGTTCTCGAGTTCTAAATTATTTAGATATCTTAACATTTTTTCCCTTTGTCTACCGCGTATACGTAAAGCTAATAATTAATTATTGAAAACAAATGACACAAAAAGCTCTAAAAATAAACGAACAATTGGAAAAGAGCTGATAATTTTCAATCGGCTAAACATACATTTTTGAATTATGCCTAAGAACTATATCGACCAAGTCACCTATCAAACAAAACAAATTAATATCATAATTATCCGAGATACGATGCCGCAGACAGACATAAAAATATGACATACACACACACGCATACATAAACACATCAAACGTTTGTCGGGAGTTAAAACAGAAGAAATCAATCTTCCTTGGACTATATTAATGTAATATGCATGTATGTAATGTTCATATATTTAGAAAACGTATAAAAAATTTAACCTACGTCTTCTTAAAACCGTCCCAGAGGCGCAGATTCGAACCCCGCTTTACATTACGTTACTTTTTCCCGACTGCTAAGGAAGGGTTATGTTTTTCGCGCGTATCTTGTATGTATGTAATATTCTTTATTACCTCGTATCTCCAGAACCGCTTAACGGATTTACATATTTGAGGTATCATTAGATTCGTATTAGCAGCCCAAGTGTTCTTAGATAGGTGACGTTACTAAAAAATAATCATGGCGGCTGTGATACGCCGTTGGACTTGGAACGTTGGACGTTGGAAAAAAAATCGTTTCGAATACTACAATATGGGTATCAAATTCAAGAGCTCAATTTTAGGATTTCAAAAAAGTATATCATGATTATCATTACCATAATAAATTCTAATAAAAAATGAAAAATAAAAAAATATTTGTAAAAACAAAAACCCCGACTGCATCAAACTAAAAAATATTTGTAAAAACAAAAACCCCGACTGCATAAAACTAAAAAGAAAATTAACAAGCCCAATAGTTTATTAGGATTAACAGTCGGGACCTCTTTAAACTATGCGGCGTGCCTGGTAAAGATTTTATTGATTGAAGAATTACTTATAGATCCCGACTGTTAATCCTAATAAACTATTGGGCTTGTTAATTTTCTTTTTAGTTTTATGCAGTCGGGGTTTTTGTTTTTACAAATATTTTTTTATTTTTCACTTTTTTGTTAGAATTTACTAATTTAGTTAATAAGGTAATTTAATTAGTAATGATAATCATGATATACCTTTTTGAAATCCTCGTATTAAGCTCTTGAATTTGATACCCATATTGTGGTATTCGAAACGAAAAAAAAATTTTTTACTAAGTCTAATGGCGTCCCACAGCCGCCATGATTGTTTTTTTTTAACGTCACCTATCTAAGAACACTTTGGCTATTAATACAAATCTAACGATACCTCAATTAAGTAAATCCGTTCAGCGGTTCTGGAGATATGAGGTAATAAAGAATATTACATACATACAAGATACGCGCGAAAAACATAACCCTTCCTTAGCAGTCGGGAAAAAGAAAATAAAGAAGCCCAATAGTTTATTTGGATTGACAGTAGGGACCTCTTTAAATTATGCGTGGTTCCTGGTAAAGACTTTATTGATTGAAGAATTACTTAAATTACATTAATTTTTCACACGTTTTCTAAAAATATGAAACCTTAGTGTGGACTAACAATTTGAACAAAGGTAATAATAGAATAAATAAATATAAGACTTAGTAATCTGTGCTAAATCGTCACCTGAGCTGTTTTATTAATGGAAAAATCATAGCAATCGCATGCAGTTGTGGCCGTCAGAATAAAATAATGACAAATAAATCATAAAGAAACCAATTTAAGTGTGCCAATTGATGTCATTATTTTATCACTGTATTGGATTGTTCACGACATTAACGTTGTCGTGGCTTTTTGCGACAAGTATTATGCACGCGATGGTTGTGGGTTCAAATTAAGAAGCCAGCGTGTGACTAGAAACGCGACGCGACTCCCACTCAGGGGAATGAGTTATTATCATTTCCCTGCTTTATTAACCGAAGAGAGAGTGACGTCTAATTCTGCGATTTAACACATGTCGCAAAATTGCGTCATGTGGGTAACGGAGTGTCTTAAAACTAAGTTCACTTTATCTACCCTGCTCTATGTGGGATACAGCGTGAAGCTAGAAAAAAAAGAATGAACAAATAAATTAGTAATCAGTTATATACAGTGTGAAGCTAATTTGTATATAAAATCTATAAAAACCTTATAATTGAGAACTATACATTTTTTTAATCGAAAGGGGACAAAAAATTCTAGCAAAATTTTGTCAATGCGCAACTCGACGTGAACATTCAAAATCGCCGACTTTTTCGGGTGCGATCGAGATGTTGGACACAAAAGACCGCGAGGTTCCCATGTGTTCGTTTTTGTTATTTGCCCACAAAGCGAAACCGCAGTAAAACTCTAGTTTAATTATAATTTTAACGCGTTACAAGGATAAAACAATTTACAATAAGTCTCTATAACGACTAATAGCTACTTCCTGTGACTTTACGTAACTATCTGAGATCAGAAGTAATTAACTTTACTAACTTGAACATCAGAATTCATATTTTATTTATTATTTTATTCTAAAGCGATCTGGTTATTTGATAATAATATACAAATACACAATAATATCGTGGTGAAGTGCGTGGTGCGTTTGACTTTATTGTTATTTTTATTTGCCTGCTTTGATAAGATGAACTGTCTCTATTCCGAATGTTACTACTCTACGTTCTCACTCTCTGCCTGCTCGGTGAAGCATTAAAAAAGACTGGCCAAATGAGGCCATTCAAGTATTACGTAAGCAGTTTTTTTGCAATTATTGCCCCCCTCCCCCCATGTCATCAAAAATAAGCAATCCTCTTAAAAATATTTCATTGAAGACGTGTTTCGTGGTTTATTTTAATACCCCCCACCCCCGATATCATAAAAATAAGCAAACCCAAGACCCCCCGCCCCCCTACAGTGCTTACGTAATACTTGAACGGCCCCAATGCGAGTCGAACTCGTATTCCTAAGGTTTTGTATCAATTTCAGAATGCCAAAGGGAAGGACAATTTATAAAAGTTGACAAACTTAAGTTTGCGGAAGTACGCACTCATTTTGTATGAAATGAACTACAAATATAAGTTTCGTTTTATATGATGTTAAATAATATTTGATATTATTTTGATAAATCTACACAATTTAAAGATAAATCCACGCAAAGGCAAACGGTAATAAAGTGATAGGATCACTTTAAGTATTCTTTTTTTTCTTTTTGAGTTACGGAACCATAAAAAAAAAGAATTCCGCCAGTATTGAATACTCTGTTAAAATTCAAAGAAATCTCGAAATACATTGTTTTATCAATAAAAATAATAATAATATAAAAATTCCATAAGATCTCATAACGATCCTACAAATTTCTCAGAAATAATATCTTATTTGCTTCTGAGAATATCACCGAGGCTTTATTTAATAACACTGTTGTTTAGCTTCGCGTTGTATCCAATGTTAAGACCGGTGAAATAAGTGTTATACACTTATTTCACCACTTTTCTCCGAACTTTCAAGACATTGCGTATTTAGTGGCAGAACTCAACGCCGCGCTTTTGTCTTAATACCAGAGTATGAAAATAAAAAATATTAAATAATTTATTCCTCTTAGGGGGAATCGAATCAACTACAAACACATGCTGAAAGCCACGACGGCCTTGGTTTATCCACATGAATAAAACTTAAATTATAGGTATGTTTAATAATAATTGAATACATAAATTGTTTTTATAATCCATACAAATCGATTGCGATTAAGCAAATGTCTGTACAGTTTATGTTGTAAGTTCAAGGAAGTCCTGGTGTTTACGTCAGGCAAATAGGAGAATAATTATTGATTGGTTGGACAGGTTCAAGTTGTTGTCAGTTAATGCTTGGTTTACTAATGCTGGTATATATTAAATATTTCTATTGTTTATTCCGTAATTATTTGTTTATTTTTTAGCTTCAATATAATAACATGTGTATCTCAAGCGTGGTAGCCAGAGAGAACGGAGTAACAAATGGTCTTTGCATATCTCGTTCATATCTTGTCTATTGATCTCCTCATACATGCCCTCGGTAGGGTCTTCATGCTATTTACGTGACCATTCTCTAGTATCATCGGTACTCGGAGACCTCCATAGGCCTTTTCGGAGGTCTGCAGAGGTCACCTTCTGCCTCTCTTACCACACACTCTTGTTCTTACTTTATCATACCAACACGATTTAAGCAATAAAAAATAAGTCAAGTGCGATTCACTAAAGGTTCTGTCCTATTTCCTAATTATTTTTTTAAATTATAAAGTTGCACTCATTTTGTATGAACTACAATTATAAATTTGTAATAGTTATTTATCTGTAACATAAATATAAAATTCCATTTTTTGGAATTTTTCTTTTCTTTGTACAGCAACTTCTCACTTTTCAAATTTCACAACTGTAGGTACCCGGAAAGTACCCTACAGGTTTTGATTAATTGGCGAATTTAGTACAAAATGCATTAAAAACGATCGTTTTTCGTTGTCTTTTAATTGCTTTGACATAGAAGCTTAATTTTGTTTGTTCTCTAAGAGACCGTAGACTTGAATATTTTATGTTAATTTCTTTTTTTTTATGGAAAAGACATTGGTAAACGAGCGTTCGGGTCACCTGATGGTAAGTGATTACCGCCGCCCACGACCCCGTGCAACACCAGAGGAGCTACAGGTGCGTTGCCGGCCTTTAAGGTGGGTTGGGCGCCGGAGCCCGACATTACCTGATGCGAAACGCAGTGGCATAAAGCCACTACTTCACGCCGGTCTTAAATGCCGGGGGTGGTAATGATTTGGTCGAGTCTGCCCATGCGTGTTGCCATAGCTGGCGACGTGACTCTACCACACGTTATTAAATTCATGCTTGATACCGTCACGTGATCACGAGATAAATGGTCTCGACAGATACAGGAATAGGACATATGAACAACAAATAGATCTTCAAATAATAATAAGAATAACTGTTTTGAGTTACGGATATTTTACTTTTTGTAAATCAAAAAGAAAAAAAATGATTTTAACTATATTCGCGCATTTAATTTGTTTTCGTTAATTAAGGATAATTATGTTTAATCTTTATTTTAAATATACATAATAAAATCTGTCAAATAAAAATCGAAGTTGTACCAACAACGCGCTGTCAGCCAGTAGCAACTATACCACATGGGTAACCATTGTTATTAATAAATATATTATTTCATATAATAAATCGACTAATTAGCATAGTAAAGACCGATGCTTGCGATAGCCGTTAAATAAGCAAGGTCGGTTTAGGAGCCATATTATACACAGTTTTTTTTGCCTATGGTGTGTTACTTTAGATACTTAAAGGTAGTTTGTGCGGAATCTTCTAGTTAAATAGTAGTATTTAATCTTTTTATATGGTTTGTCAAATTTTATGATTTTTTTTTAGCTTCACTCTGTATCCCGCATAAAGTAGGATAATCAGAGGGAATTTAGTGTTAAGATAGTTCGCACGCACCGCAATTTCAGAGCTATTGCTTTTTAAGTGGTGGTGTAACTCAACGCCGCGCTGTATCTACCAGTTCGAGGAAAGGACACAATTTAATCCTCTAGGTGAAAATCGAAAACACAACCGTCGCGCTTGCTAGACCCTGTCTCGTATAATAAAGTATGATATTTAAATTTGTAAACAATTATAATAAGTAAATACATTTATCTTACTTATTTAGAAAACGTATAAAAATTTGAACGCAGCGGGACTCGAACCCGCGCCTCCTGGAAACCGACCAGGTCGGTTTCCAGGAGGCGCGGGTTCGAGTCCCGCTGCGTTCAAATTTTTATACGTTTTCTAAATAAGTATTTCTCTTTCCTAAGTGTGGAATAACACTTTAAAAATGTTTAAAAAATACATTTATCTTATTTACTGTACAAAAGTAACAATTGATTGTATAATAACAAAAATGAATGGAACAAAAAACAGTGGAAAATAACCAACATTTACTTTTTTTGACTAAGTAAAATGTAATTAAAATATATTAAATATATTCAATTATTCATTTAAGAAAACTTTAAATCTTAATTTATAAGAAATTTACTGACTGAATTACTTGACTTGAATGCACTGGAATTAAAAAATTATTGAAGAAGACTGTAGGTTATATTGCATCATATTAACCGTTTCGATGTAATAATCTCCGGTACTTGCGGTCAGAGGTATCTTGGGCACTAAGAATACACCAAGTATCATATACACTCAGCTATTTCTATTTTACCTCGCAGGCAAAGCTGTTGGGAAAAACGATAGTATTCAATAAAATCAATAATACAATTTAATAACGTAATAAATGTGGAAACGAATAACAATGCAACGGTAACACGATCCCACTCAACACAGGATATCCTATGTATGGACATCATTAGAACACGTGCCTCGCGGTTTTATAACTTTATATAAATACCAACCAACTATAATAAATGACGATATAAATTAATTTATAAGTACTTAGTAGTATAATTATATGTAGATATTAAGTACACTAACTGCGTCAGAATGTGTTTCTTTTCTTTGTTCTTTCAATATTTTTTATTCTGTTAAGAGAACACGTAGACGCAAGACTCAGATTTTATAATATATATAAAAGTGATATTCGTAAATTAATTAATAAAATTATCATATTATACATATATACACAGAATAAACATTTACATTATAACTCAAGCCTCGAGGCGAACGTGTCGCAGCGGCACAGCATTTGAGTGTGAATCTGTGGGGTGGGGTCGATTGGAAACTTGCTCTAGTTTCAAGACATAGTGTAGCATAGAGCGCTATTCAACTCGAAATGCCTCGAAAATTACTCAGTGTCTGGGAAACGGAGTGTCTTAACACTAAGTTCTCTACCCATCCTGCGATATGAGGCAGCGTGAAACTAAAAAAAGAATATTTCCTTAGTTGAGCTTAAGCCAGTCAATGTCGGTCAGGGACAAACCGTAACCGGAATGTTTGACCGGCCCTACGTACGCGAATAAAAGAGTTTTGGTAATTTATACGCATATGAATGTACATAAAACTAAAAGTGAATAATTCCATATTGTTCTTAATTTTTGCTCTGGTAACCAGGTAAAACGCGGTGGTAAGTTCTGCCGCTCTACACGCAATGACTTCAGAATTCGGCGGAAAGTGGGAAAGGAAAAGTCCTAATGGAAATGGAGTGTCTTAACACTAGGCTCCCAGGTTCCCTCTGCCTGCCTGTCTGCTGTGTGCAGGATACAGCGTAAAGCTATATATTCTATTCGATTTTGGGTGTTTTAATTTTTTGCAAAAATACCTCCACCTGGAAGTAACCTGGTGTCTACTCCAAAATTTTTAGTTACACAGTATTAAAATAGAAAAAAAAACATAACACAAAAAGACCAATTAAGAAAGGTTGTCAATTATTTTACCAAATAGTATTTATTTATTTGCAAACAACCAAAAACAAACATTTTGTTTAAATTTTGTACCACATTGTCATGTCATGCAAATCACTGGAGGCCGGGAATTCATGGGAAAATTTCTTTAGGTAGATACCAACATGAACTCCGACCGCAGATATACCCAGTGGGCTACATCGTTCCGCAATGAATGGACTATACTACACAAAAATAGTTTTTCAGTTGAAACCAGCAGTTTTTGAGATTAGCCTGTTCAACGAAACAAACTCAGCTTTATAATTTATATTAATATAGCTATTTAATAAATTTATATAGTTAAAGTTACCATATATTAATTACTTTTCGTCTTCCGTAAGAACATGGATAAACAGATATTCTGTTTACAGTAAAGTCAGTAAACAGTTCACATTGTTCTCTCTGTCCATAGAAGTGATGCGCTTCCTAGAACATACAAACAATCTAATACTCAGCATTCTAATGTATCTTTCATATTATTTCACGCTATTGCTTTGCATATAGCGTGAATTTGTACCTTAATAAAATCATTAAAAAATATTATATTTACTTTAATTCAATAAAACAGCAAGTTCCGATAATCAACACGCAATATCTCTAAAATTAGGTGAAAATTGGGGAACAGTGTCTTATAACTTACTTTAAGGTCCCTCTGCCTACAACAGGGGAATAAATTAATTTCATTTTCTCTCTCTGCTGGTAATAAGATAATGTGTTGTGTCGAGATCCATCAGCCAACAAATAATATCTAGACGGAGTATCTTTACGGACGGAGTGTCTTAGCACTATGTCACTGTCTGTGTCTTAACACTGTCCCACTGTCTACCCTGCTATATGCGGGAAACAGCGTGAAGCTAAAAGAAAAGAAAGAAAAAATCTACCTATGTTCAAATTGTGTCCGACTTGCTTTTAACAAGAAGCAAAATAAGTCGTTAGCGTTATTTAGAAAGGGTAATCTCAATTCCCACACCGCGTCGAGGATCCAAGGACGGAGGCCTGCGTTCAGATTGTTCCAGCGATTACAGATAACTTTGTTTTATTCACCGTTCAGTTTGTCTTTCCCATCGTATCGCATGCATTACGCAACTTAAAAGGTATTATTGGATGTTGTTTTTATTATGAAAATGAGGTAATTTGTTCTGGTTTCAATATTTTATAGACTTAGGGTACGTAATTGTAGCAACGACGGTTGAGTACTTATAATGTTTCTTTAATATATATATTTTTTTATGGAAAAAACAAGGCAAACGAGCGTCACCTGACGTGACCGTGGTATGTGACCACCGCCGCCGACGACCCCGTGTAACACCAGAGGAGGTACAGGCGCCTACCCGGCCGCCAAGGTGGAAATAGGGGCGCTTTTTAAAGGTACCCATGTCATATCGACCTGGAAACACTGCCGCGGGTAGGGGATTTCACAGTAGTGTGGCGCGTGGAAGGATGTTTAACCGCACAGTAGTGGAGTGCCACGTTTTCAAACATAAGTATATATATTCACAAATAGAATAAAAATATGTACAGATGTAATAAAAAATACTACAGCAGCGAGGTTAATGTAATAGTCTAACGTAACGATGCGGGATGCTATCTCCTGCATTTCTGCATAGAAAAGTATATGGGACCCGCTTCGTGTATATTGCAACGGAAAGTACATTCAACTATTTAGTAGCACTAATATTTATAAACATCCTCATGTGACGATTGAAGATATTCGAGTGCGAATCGAACCCATAACCGTCGCGACTACAGCCACACCCTATATCGCTGTCAACGGCCTCTTAAGCAATATTTATACATGGCAGAGTTTATATTATGATAGTGCGATTCACCACAAAAATGAATAAGAGGTAAGTTACCGAGCCCTTTGACCTCGTTGCGACACAAATTGTTTAGAATGGCGTTACTTTGTGTTCGGAGTATCTACACGATTACGATGATTTGGATTTATATAAATGTATTTACATACATACATTTATGGAGTGATTATACTTTATAGGAATAACATAGTTCAGGCTATTGTGGCGCTGTGGCACATCATTAGACTGGAGGCACACAAGATCTAGAATTTGAGCTGTCAAAGGAGACAACGGATCAGGATGCAACTAAAAAACAATGCCAGTAAAGATACAGTCATAAAAAGGTTTTAAGTTAATATTTATTATCAGAACAAACTTATGTCTATTTTTCGTTATAAATAATTATTCATTCTTTGTAATAGATATTTTTTTACGCTATACTTTTATTTGCATACCTACAGGTTTCTTGGTTTTTCGAAGTCCATGTAAAAGAAGGTACGGTTAGGTAAATAAAATAAAACATTTATAAAATACCGTAAAATGCAGAATTCGAATTGACTAGCGTCCTGTCCATCTGAGCACTCAACTGAGATATCGGTTTCATCTAATGAATAAAGTAATACATATAATTTATAAGTTTGTAATATCTAAACCACTATTGTACTTTTCAATCACTTTTACTCATTATGGCTATGAACCGCAACCACCGCAACACTCGCCGTGTCATATCAAATGCAGACACTAAATAGATAAATACCTCATATAATATCATTATAAGTCGCATAATGGAATCAAATATCAATATAACTATTAGTTTACCTTTTATTATTACGTATACTTAGGGATTCTGACTGTAAAGGCGACGGTTGTGGGTTGAGTTCCGCCATTCAACACGCAATGCCTCAAGAATTCGACGGGAAGTGGGGAATGGAAGTGTCTGAATAGAAACGTAGTAAAAAAAAGGCTAGAGATAACCTAGTGTCAAGACAAACTAGTAGGTACGTTACGTGGATAGGATCGAAACAACAAGCTTTGCCTTTACATAACTGTTCCTATATGCCACACTGCCTTTTGTTATATTTAAATTATCTTATGTATTCCAAACTATATGAATTGCAAATAGCTAATGTTAATAATAATAGCTAAAAATGTAGCCTATCTACTACTGATATTGTAAAACAGAAGAATTTCTTTGGTTGAGCACTCTAACCTCAGGAACTACCGATTCAAATTGAAAAACACTTTTTGTATCGGATAGTAAATTTATTGGGCTTCCTCAAATCAGCTTTTTTATATTTATTTTGTAGGCAGAGGGAACCTAGTGTTAAGGCACTCCGTTCCCCGCTTTCCGCCGAGTTCTGGAGGCATAGCATGTTGAGTGGCGGAACTCAACGCCGAGCCATACCTCGATACCAGAGCGAAGAAATGAAAAAAAAAATATTTCATTTCAAACAAAGTGTGACTGTAAAAACGACCAGTCGATTTTATAGTCACACTTTGTGCTCCTGCGCCACGACTGGCCTCTAATAATAATAAATATCATATATATTATAAGATTATTTACATTAAAATATTTCCCAAGTGCCCTAAATTATTTTGCTTAAACAAGATTGAACCTGTGACCTTGCCAATGGCAATCCGCTAAAGCCATCTAGAGAGAGCCTTAACCTGTTACTGTCTATTTGTAAACGTTTCTAAAAACAAGTTCTATTACGTCAAAGATCACATACTGACCTAGATGCTGTAATCTGTATTAATTTGCTAGTTTGCTGTGTCACAAACTAATGGTTTTAGCTTATTAAGAAGTATTTTAGACAAAGTGCGGCGTTGAGTTCCGCTACTTAACTCGCAATGGCTCCGGAATTCTGCAGAAATTAGAAAACGGATGTGCCTTAATGGAAGCGGACTGTCTTAACACTAAGGTCCCAAGTTACCTTTGCCTACCCTGTTTTTTGCGAGATGAAGCCAAAAAAGAAGTATTTTAGTGCCGAAGTCTGTACTAATTTCTTTAGCTAACTATTTTTACTTATTGATAAGAAGTCGTAATCGTGAAGCGGCACAACGTTTGACTATAAACGCGGATGTTGTGGGTTCGATTACCAATCGGAAAAATGAATTATTTTCATTTTCTCGCTCTGGTAATAACGCAAAGCGTGGAGAGGAGTTCCTCCACTCCACACCTCTTAACCGAATATGCCTTTAAAATTTGCCGATACACAAAAGTACACATATTATGTACGAGTACATATACGAGATACAGTAGTTAGTTAAGTCAGTTTCATTTTAAACGTGCGATATGACCAAAATTTAAATGGTTGTAAGGAACTTCTGCCAAAGACATAAAGTGCAATATATATAGCCAACTCGTGTAATAATAAAATAATCAGCTTCACGCTGTATCCCGCACACAGTAGGGTAGGCAGAGGGAACCTAGTGTTAAGAAACATCGTTCCCCACTTTCCGCCGAGTTCTGGAGGCATTGCGTGTTGAGTGGCGGTACTCAACGCCGCGCTTTGCCTCGACACCGGAGCGAAGAAATGAAAATATAAATATAAGTAAATATTTTATCTCCTCGAGTGGGGATCGAACCCACAACCAGTCGATTTTACAGTTTGTGCCTCTGCGCCACGACTGGCCTCGTGTAAGATATAAGATAAGAAATATAATTATTAAACTGAACGCAATTAGATGTTCCAAGATAAGTATACAGTAGCGGTAGACTTGGACCTCTAATTTACCTATAATTGTTAGATGAGTTCGTTTATACTTACGTAAGAAGCTAGTTCTATACGTAACTTGAACTTGACTTGTGTAGAATATATAGAATCAGTAATAAATATAATATTTTTATTATAGTAAAACAGTAATAAAGGCAATTTAGCCCAAGATCCTAGGGCCAGGGCCAGTTCGCCAGAAAGTGGGCGACGGAAGTGATTTAAAACTCTACTGTGTGCGGGATACAACGTGAAGCTAATACAATAATACTCTTTAGTGTAAACCCGTAAAAATATAACATACAAAGAAGCCGTGATACAATAGGAACGCGTGTGATAGCAAACGGGATGGTGGGTTCAATTTTTAATGGAGGCAATGAATCATTTTCATTTATTCGCCATTATATGGCGAATAAATGAAAATGATTCATTGCCTGACAAGACAACTGACAAGACAACAAACGGAGTTGAGTTGTCAAGTGAAAGTGAGTGAGTGAGTGAGTGTGAAAGTGGGCAACGGTGTTTGAGCACTATGCATAGTGAGCGTAGTGTTTAAACACTACGCTCACTATGCGTAGCCTAGCATAGTCTACTATGTAGATAAGAGCAGTGTATATAGTAAGATATAAAACAAAATAACTATACAAAAATAAATAACGAGTTACCGTTAAATCATATTTAATAAAATATGAATATCTATGGAGACGTCATCGAACAATTGTTGGAATGCCTACCACATTCCACTGCTTACTTTATCTTCACGCAAATTTCTTTGTATAGGGGAGACCGGGGTTGGTTGACTATAGGGGTAGGTTGACTAACTATCAATAACTCGTCCGATGCAATAGCGTTAGGCCCGGTAGTGTGGAAGAAGAACTCGTCACCTCCGTCCGCACAGCCACCGGGAACGCGGCATCGCGCACGCATTTCGTTTGAGAGAAGGAACGTAATATTAAAAAACACACGTAAGTAATTAATATTGTCGTAATGTTATTTGTAATAATTGCTCTATATTCATAGTTATTCATTGCCAAAAAATTTATAAAGAAATTGTGGCTTATGCTCTTTCTTTTGTATATTATTCTATATGATTTCTTCGCAGTCTTGAGGTTATGGCACATGGTTAAAGATTAAAAGGTGGTTTGGGGCTAGTTGACTAATGTATAGTGGGGTTAGTTGACCACCTGGTCAATCAGCCCCATAATATTATGGATATTTCACACATAAAATAAAATAGGATTTTTTGAAATTTGGATTTTGGATTTGAAGTTTAGATAAAACAAGAATACAAAGAAGCCAAAGACAACAGGCGGAATGTCTATAGGAACTGAAAAAGAAAGAAGAAAAGTAGCGACCATGGAAGTGATGAGGATAAAACATTTTATTTGGAATGCTCTGAATGGTATAGCTCTAGTATCGAAGGAGAAGAATGGATTCAATGCACTGCGTACAAGTTGTGGGCACACACAACATTTGCAAACAAGAATATATTGTTCGATGAATGCAAAAATTGCACCTCCGATTTAGAAGACTGATAGGATAATATGATCTCAAACTGTTACCAAATAATATATATAATTACATTTGTTAGATATAATTAATTGTTACCAAATGGTTAAAATTTGTAAGAAGTTGTTTCGTTATGTTTTAAATATTTAATAAGAAATTACTTTGTTTATTTTTAGTTACTCAAATTGCCTTATAATTAAGAATTTTATTGTGTGTAATTGAAGTGGTGGAATTTATAATAAAATTAATAAGTAATATATGTTTGTGTCTTTTATTCCATTTCCTTGTAAATTTTACTATTGCATCTTCATAGGTCAACTTACCCCAGTGTCATAGTCAACCAACCCCATGCATGGGGTAGGTTGACCAGTTTTTTCTATTGTACAAGAACTGCCCTGTACTCTATATCATAATCAATAAGGTACTTTATTCCATATTTTTCCAAAGCTTAATAGTAAATCTATTAACTGAATCTATTTTAAAATTAATATGCTCAAGAGAATTAAAAATAGAAACGTTTAAGCTGAAACTTGGTCAACCAACCCCGGTCTCCCCTATAACCTAATGAGAAATCATCGTTCAGGTTTCCAGTTTTCGTCTATTTTATAATGATTCCTATTCTTCAGTTTCCGACCCAATACGAGACATTGCGTGTGGAGTGGCGGAACTTAACACCGCGCGTGATAATTCCCTTATGTTAGTTATTTCTGAACTAACCAAATTAGTAGTAAAATATAAACTATTGATATTTATTGTATACAGGCATTTATTCACCATTGAAGTCAGTTATTAAACAAGTTCAATTGTAATTATAAATTATTATGTTTTTATTTTATTTTTTATTTTTTTTTTCCGTTTAAACCGTTCTACCAACCATTTTTTGCCGAATTTTGGAGGTGTTGCGTACTGAGTGGTGTACTCAACGCATCCTTGAAACCAGAGCGAAGAAAATGAAAATCCATCACCAGTCCCGTTTATAGTTATCATTAATATATTGTTTGTATATATTATTATATATTTTATTATGTTGTACATAGGTTAGGTTGGGCACCGCTGGCGCAGTGGCATAGCGTATGATTGTTAAGCCATGGTTGCGGAGTTAATTTTCACTTGAGCGAATACATTATTTTCATGATCTCGCTTTGGTAATAACACAAATTGCGGCGTTAAGTTCCGCCATTCTGTCAAAAAATGAATAGTGCGTGGAAATGCCTTAACACTAGATTCCCCTTGCCTACCCTTCTGTAAGAGGGACACAGTGTGAAATCATTAATTTATAAAATAAACAAATCAAAAACACGTCATAGACTTGTTTTGGTAAAGTTTACATAAAATAATAAACATTACTATTCAAATAAAAAAGTAAGGAAACAATAAAATGTTGATTATATATTAAGGTAAGTTGATATTTTATGTTATATTATGTGTAGGTACTTCTACAACCTATATCATATTTATATCACATATAATATCTTGCAACAGTTCGATCTATCTTTCATTTGCTTTGGATAATTTATATAAATAAACACTGCTATAGTGTTTTAAGAATATCGTATTATGAGGAAGCATTTTTTTAAAGAATTTAAGTTTTTGGGGTAGATGAAATCAGTTTTTGAGCGAAGCGAGCCGAAGAGTTTGAGCGAAGCGAGCAGGTTTCCTCGAACGAAATAAAGCTTCAAACAGCATGAAGCTTCTTTTCATATTAGATAAGTTATCAAATATTGAATACGCTTAAAAAACAATTCATTATGCAAAAACTCTTAGAACCTCGACCAAGCACAATCATATTGCACCATACATTATTTTCCCAAGCCTGTGATAATTTTTTTACTAGATATGTTTGACACCGTTTATTACACACAATGGAGTTCAAATTCCATAATGTTAAAATACTTAATTAGAAAACGTATAAAAATTTGAACTTAGCGGGACTCGAACTCAATGCCTCTTGAATACGGTGAAAAGTGGGAGTTTAAAACTAGATTCCCAGGCATGGGCGTAGGTACAACAAAATTTGCCGCAAAAAATAAAACAAAAAAACGACATTTACACGAACATATCTGTTCAAAGCAAAGTCCCAGAAAATATCTCTAGATACGTTTTTATTCCCAGGTTCCCTCTGCATGCCTTTCTACATGGGAGATACAACGTTAAGCTAAAAAAACTTAGTTTGCTAAATGTTAAGTTAAAAATACTTAGTTTAATAAATTTATTTATATTCCGTCGGCCATGTTCTCGTACGAAAGATCATTTGTATGTCACTCGGTGAAGCCGGACGGGGACGAGCCGGTCAGAAGCAATTAAAATGAATGTTTGTTTTTTTTTTCGTTTCCATTACAAAAATAATTTGCTAAATTTAATGTATTATGCACATGTAAAAATTATTTACGTTACTCGCTCGTTACATGCTTAATGTGCTTTTATATATTTTAGTTATCGTTTTTTTTGTAAATATATATGTAAGTATAAATATAACATTTAAATATGGGAGTTACATTTCAGTTAAACTTAAAGTGCTGTTGTAATAATATCGTAAGCAAATTAAAATTGATAATTTCATGTTTTTATATTAAACCAGTTTTAACCTGCGGCTTTGCCCCCGTGATCAAACAGAAATAACTAGGAGTGTATGGTTTCTATTAATTCTACAGTACAGTGGTCTACATCGAAATGATTAACATAATATATTATAGCATTTAAGCTGTTTTATCTGATGGTCCATATATCGAGGAAGACCTAGCTGAAATGCATTAGCGAAAACAAAAATATTTTTTCAATTTCAACTAGTAGTTTCTGAGATTAGCGCGTTCAGCCAAACCAACTCGTCAGTTTTATAATACCAATAATAATTATATAGATTATGTAAAATTATCCATGACTAAGCATTTATGGATTTAAGTGAACTTTTTTTATAAATCATGTGAAGCTAATGGGTATGCGTTGAAAGAGGTTTTTCCTAAAGCCATTAAACGTCAACAATCCAGCATGTCATACGTATAATGTTTATTAAACAAATAAGTTAAGTAAGTAAGTAAGTAAGTGTAAGTAAAGAGTTATTCATTCATTTATAAATCTCCTGCGGTTTAAGTTTCCGTATAATGTTTTAAGCATTATATTAGTTGATTATCTATAGGTATATATAATAAAGAGTTTTGTACTCAACACGATATGCCCCAAAAAATTCGGTTGAAAGTGGGAAACGGAGTGTCTTACCACTAGGTTAAGGACTGGAACTAGGTTCTTTATGACGGACGGACGGATACGGAATACAGTGTAAAGCTGTTTTTTTTACATATAATAAAACTTTTCCGTTACTGAGTGACTGACAGACTAGGCACGGACCAAGCTACTGTCTTAAAATTTGGTATGCGGGTAGGTTAGAGAGGATTTCTCGAAATTCTTGCGAAAATAAGAATACAATGATTTTCTATTTTACACCCTAAACTCCACACATACGATGTCGCGGGCGGAGGCTAATTGGTTAATATAAGAAAACCTAGTATTGGACTATTTCTTAGTTACATTCTCATGATTAGCAGCGGTAATATATAAAGACCGACCAAAGAAGGCAACTTTGCGTGATTTTCTAATAAGCCAAGCAAATAACAAAATTTATGTATCGCATTTAATAATGGAAATTGGTGATCGTTTTAACATTTTTGAAATAATAAAAATATTATAATATTATTTAAAGTTAAACAAAAAATACTTTTAATGAATTTTTAACCTTAAGATTATTTAGTAACGTCAAAAGGAAAGGAGCCAGACGAGAGTGCGCAGGCGCAGACGCCGGCTTGCAGTGACTTATTTTTGCAATATCCTAATAAGAACTGCTTATTAAGTATACAATTCACAGTTTTACATTAAAATATTTTTTACATAGTGTGATTGTAAAACCGACTGGTTGTGGGTTCGAGGATATTTACTTAAATTTATATTTCCATTTCTTCGCTCTGGTGGCGAGGCAAAGCGCGGTGTTGAGTTCTGTCACTCAAAACGTAATGCCTCCAGAATTCGGCAGAAAGTGGGGAACGGCGTGTCTTAACACTAGGTTCCCTCTGCCTACCTTGCTGTGTGCGGGATACAGCGTGAAGCAGATTTTTTTATATATGCACTAACTGTAAATAAATTATGATCTTTGCACGCAGTCTAATAATTATAGTCATATAATTATCATTAATCATTATAATTTAAAATTTACAGGATTCAGTTTTCTTATATTACACATATTAGAATGTAAGATCGATATTAACATTAAAGTTGTAACAGGAATATGGAGTACCTTTCGTAACTAAACTACGTAAACTGTATCATAATAAGATTACTAATGCTCCTATATCGTTCAAAGCTTTATTGTTTACAACACGGGTACTTTTATTCAACAAACCATTGACATTTATGTACTTAATAAATATGGAAATCCAAATAAAGCGACAACACTGCGTTAATTTATTAGCGTAATAAATGGATTTCATTTTAATATTTTACTTATATAAATAAGAAAAAAAAAACAAAAATGCATTTGCCACAGAATAAATATAAATGTAGGTAATACTTACAACAACAAACACTTTTTTTATAAATTCTCTGTCACTTTGCACTAACAAATAAATAATTTATTATAATTTTGATATTTAATTAATTGGAAAAAACTCGTGAAGTTTCAAACGGAAAGCACAACAGCCTCATGCGAGAGGTAATTTTGGACTGACATTTCTTAGTAAGGCTTAATGTGTATAATATGCGATCTGTTACGTCGCGACAACTGACAGGTGAGTTTATGATTATTTCTTACAAATCATTTGTTAATGTTCTTTATTTATCCCGCTTATGTTTCTAAGAGAGAATCTAGTGTCGAGACACTCTGTTCTTCTCTCGAATTCGAGACATTGTGTTCTGCGTGTCGAAGCTTCACTTCGCGTTAGATTTACTTATATAATATTTATTGTTATGAAATGAAAAATAATGAATTGCCTCTATCGGGAATTGAATCCACCGTCCCTTTTATAGTTACACACTGTCCCATTGCGCTGCGATTATCTCATTATTTGTGTTTAAAAGCTATAATTAGGGGGTAAGCTAATTTGTTTACAAGTTGTATTTTTTATCGTCTGGCTGGTCGTAAATCTATCCGGGAAAATCTGGGAAATCAAAGGGGAGACTTAGGTTGAATTTTGAGAACACAAGTTTTGGCCTCGTCCACAGTCATCATCAGACATGTGGATTGATGACAGTGGACGAGGCGTCCCGTTCGCTCTGGGTGCAGTGGCAGCAAAAAGCGTGAAGCAAAAAAAAAATTGATTCAGATTATAGAAACTGGGACCATTTTTTTGCAGGGCACAAGCGTGCGACTGTAAGCTCGACAGATTGTGGATTCGATTTCCATCTCAGGAAATGGAATATTTAAAACTTTCATTATCGGTAACGAGGTAAAGGGCTGCGGTCAGTGAGAATTCAAGAGGAATTCGGCCGAAAGTCTCTCAATGGAGTATCTTAATACTAGGTTACCTCTCTCTCTCTTTACCCTAGTATAGCACGGGGCTATGTAAGTCATACATCGTGAAGCTACAAAGAAATAGAAGTATAAATATAAAAATATGTATACATCGTGAAAACAAAAGAAAATAATAAATAATTTCATTCATTACATGGCTGACATTAAAACGTTAAGTGAATTATACAAATGCTCGCGTTCAATCAATGAGCAATTCTACACTCTATTAGAAACTGTTCGCGCGCGTCAACTTTGAAGGTTTACGATTGTTCAGGCGCTACCGCCACAATAACCTGCTCTAAAGCATCGAATACATAACAAGGTTTTTTCAATGTTAACTTAATAATAACATTTTTTTTTATATTTCACGCTGTATCCCGCATGTAGGAGAGTAAGCAGATGGTTACGTTTCTCCGTTCACGCACCGCCCAATTTTATCGTGATATTGCTTGTTGAGTGGGGGAATTCATCGACACGCTTTGTCTTACACCCAGAGCTAGGAAATAAAAATAAATAATTAAAAAGGCAAAGCGCAGCGTTGAGATCCACCGCTCACCACGCATAGCCTCGAGAAATTTGCGGATAGTGGGGAAACGGAACGAAAGTTTCTTTGATGCAAACTAGGTGTTCAGGTTTCCTCTGGCTACCCTGCAATATGCATATGATACAGCGTGAAACAGATTTTTTTTTTAATTAACCTTTTTATTAATCCATAATAGGTATAACCTTTTTTTTAAATAATAAATAATTCATTATAATGTTATGTAACTAATGTAATCTGGTTAAGAATGTGCGTAATTTGCCTTGAGCTGTTGACGTGTCGTTGATACGTTCATACAGAACCTTGTAAGTGTAAAATTATAATTATTATTGTTAGTCTTATTTTCTTTTACCAGAAGAATACAACAGCGTTTAGACCTGCAAGGCAAGGCAAGGCTTTACACCTGCAAGAGGCGTTCGAGGGGAGGCTTGGGCGTTAACCAAAAATTTTTCTGTGCTTTTGAGGATTTGGAAAAGGCGTTTGACAGAGTTCTGAGAACGAACACTTGCTACAGGCTATAAAGTCTCTTTACAGAGATCACTCAGCCGGAGTGCGAGTAGAAACTGGCATGTCAGCTTGTTTGACATCCAATCGGATGGTTAAAAAGGATGCGCCATGCCAGCTTGGTTGTTCGATTTGTATTTGAATAGCTGTCTCCCAGGAGTGAAACAAAGTGACATAGGAGTAAAAATAGATAACTTGAGTATAAATTGCCTGCTGTACGCAGGTGATGCAGTGCTTATTGCATTATCAGAATGCGAGTTGCAGGCATTCGTCACCACTATGAAAGAATGAAAATAATGGTCTAAGTCTGAATACGAATAATACAAACTTCTGGTTTTTGAACGAAATTAAGAAAGGACAGAATGCAAGAACAGTGTAAACGATAAGATATTAGAACAAGTTAATGAAATGGTATACTCGGGAAGTATGTTCAGTAGAGATGGAAGATAGTAGATGAAGGTGGAAAGGCGTATTACTGCTAGTAACAGGGTTAACGATAACAAGAAGCATTAGCTGCATTGATGAGACGGCGAAACGTCAGCATAATTGCGATTTCATCCGTATACAATGGAGAGTTGTTATCGACGTTGTTATACGGCAGCGAAACGTGGGTATTACAGAAGAAGAATGAAAGAAAGATAAATGCCGTGGAGATGCGATTTCTTCGTAGGATATGCGGAGTCAGCTTAGCTGATCGAATCCGCTATGAAGAGATACACAGAATGGTAGGTACTAGAGAGGATGTCACGGTGAGAATGAAGAAGAACGTGCTCAGCTGGTTTGTGCACGTCGAACGAATGAGTGATGAAAGAATGGCAAAGAAGATTTATGATGGAATAGTGATAAAAGATGTATGAAAAGGTTAATGACAGTGGACGAGGCGAAAGAGGTATGTAGAGACCGTAGCGTTTGGCGCTCCCTTCTCTCTGACTATCCCGCTAGTGATAAAGCGCGAAGCTTGTATAGTTTAGAATAGTATAGTATAGTATATTATTTCATATAATATATGCTTGCCAATATGTATATTTGAATAATACATTTATTCAAATATATACTTTGGCAAGCATATATTTGAAGATTGTACATACATTCATACTATATGTCCCTCTCTTCGGTTGTCAATAATCGTCTATTTAGTTTTGTAACTATTTCTTTATATATTTTTTTATAAAATTTTACAACTATGAGGTTGTTATTTCTCGTTGTAGGCAAAGAGACATATTTACTAATTTTTTTTAATTATTATAATAAGTTCTTTGATTTTCACGATTATTACACATTTTAAATGAAACTATTTTACCGGATTAATCGCATATATTTATGACTATCTTACATATTAATCTTAAATATACGCGATTAATCCGGTTAAAATAGTTTAATTTTTTTATTATTGCTATTTGTGTATTATATGTTACGTATAGTTAAATAAAGTTTGAATTTCACAGGCCAACTATTATAATAAATTAGTTAATGAGAAACAAACACTAAACCAAGGACACGACTCCACGCGTCGTAAATAGGTGTGAAACGAAAAAAAAACAATATAAAGATTAAAGTAAAAAAAAACACAAGGACGCGGGACGGTCATTGCAAATCAATTTTTTAACCGTTTATAAAGTATATTTATCTTTCCCAATCGTGAAGTAACATTTTAAACATGTTAAGAAGATTATATTTATTTTTTGTTCATTTCTCTGTTCCGGTGAAGCAAAACCAATAAAAAAGCCACAACTTGAAAAAAGAACTACAATATACGGGTTGTTGCGGACGTACTTACTAAAAACAAAAAAATGTATTTTAAATAATTTAAAATAAAACGTAAGCAAATTATACTTTTATCTCATGTCAATCTCATCCAAAGTCACGGCCGCGGTTGTTACGTGACCATTTGTCTTTATGTAAAAAAAAAGAATACGGAACGTATGCAATTATACATATATCTTTTTCTATACAGCTTGACTGATTTAGATGATTCTTCCGAGTTTAGACCTTCTTTGTAATAACTAATTAGCTGTTTTTTTTCTTTAGTATATTTTTTTAATTTATCGCCCAAATAAAATCATTTTAAGTATTTTTGAAACTCATTTCATTAAGGAACTCTTTTTAAGGCCATTTGACTGTAAACGCGACGGTTGTGATAATGGTGATGAAATATTATAGTGGAAAATGAATTATTATTTTTAATGAGTTCGGCTATACGAGTACATCACGCAATCATGAAAATTGGGCAGTTTGTAAGGTACAGAGCGTGTTAATTCTAGGTTCACTCTGTTTACTCTGATGGGTATATGCAAGATACAGCGTGAATGTATAAAGAAAATTGCATATTTACAGTATATTTTTTTACAGTGTGGACTCTCAAAAATCCACCATATTTGATGCTTCCCACGAACGAGACGTTAGTTATTAGTTATTATTTTGTTGTAATAATGTCTAAACATATAATAAAATTGTAACTGATCGCTGTCTGTACGTGGTATATGTGATTTTTTTATGTATCAATGTAATATAACCCACAACCATGATTTTTTGGTTGTTTGCCTATTTGTACACGTAATGTATGTATAATATCGTATTATTATAAAAACAATATATTAATTTAATATAATATAATTTTTAATTTTTGTAATAATTATGTTTAACTAAATACTTAACTAGCAGATTTCGATTTCATGTCATATCATTAATTAATCATATACGTCATATAATTTGTCTGTTAACTTAGAAATAAATTTATATTACTTATATTTTTAAATGTATATTGTAAATTTATTTATTTTTTGCTGTTGTGTATATTAAGTAAGCATATATCAAGTAGTTAAGCTGTGCCGCCAGGACGGCCTCTAAATACTAATATTGTTTTTACTTTGCACGGTTTTGGTCATCGAATATAATATATTTAAAGTTTTGATTGGCGGAGTCCCAAAATATACCAGAGAAACGAATATATCTTACAAATCATTTTCTCTTTGAATTGGTGTATAACAAAAATTATAGTGCACTTTTTATAAAAAAATTAAGCTAAGTAAAGAACCAGTTGATGCGTATAACACGCGTTACCATAGCAACGTACGTCACCGTTTTTGTCTGTGCGTGTCATTCTTAACAAATGGCGTTTCATTTTACAACGATAATTTAATAAATTTTGTTTGAAAAAAATATTTTGAAATTTTTGGCATAATCTCTTTTGTTTTAATTGTATTATGTTTTTTTTAGAATAGTTAAAAATGTGCTTTCATTTAAAGTGGTGATGACAAAAATACTGTATATTACATATGTCACTTTATACAAAAGTGTATATTGGCAAACATGGTATGGTGTTATGTTTATAAATAAAAAAAATCAGCCTCACGCTGTATCCCGCACACGCCAGGGTAGGCAGAGGGAACCTAGTGTAAGACACTTCGTTCTCCACTTTCTGACGAATTCTGGATGCATTGCGTGTTGAGTGACAGAACTCAACGCCGCGCTTAGCCTCGACACCAGAGGGAAGAAATGGAAATATAAATGTAAATAAATATTTCATCTCCTCGAGTGGGGATCGAACCCACAACCAGTCGTTTTTACAGTCACACTTCGTGCCGCTGCGCCACGACTGGTCTCGTTTTAAGGAAATTAAATATTTAATATATTCATTTCTCAGGTGGTAAAATAGCCATTTAAATAAATATTATTGTAAGAAAATTTCCATAATATTTTTAACACAATGCTTTTAATGCATAATTATTATTTATTTGCAGTTCCGTTCCGTATTCGTTAATGAACAAAATTGCAAAAAATAATAAAAAAAACTGACGTTCCATCTTTATTCTTAGTCCTTACTTTGAAGACATGCATTCATTTATGTACAGCTTAATTGGTTAAAGCAATTGGATAGATTCCAAGAATCGCGGGTTCAAATTCTGCTAACTTGAAAGGTATATAAATTGACCGATAAATATATTGTAAAATTTTTGACGCTATTATAATGGAAAAAATTATATTACTTTTTTTTAGCTTCACGTTGTACCGCGAATATCAGGGTAGGAAGAGGGAGCCTGGGAACCTACTTTTAAAACACTTCGTTCCCATTATGACACGATCCGATCCCAACTTTTCGCCGAAATTCTGGAGGCTCGCGTGTTGAGTGGGGGATCTCACGCGTTTTGCCTCGTTACCAGAGCGAGGAAGTGAAAATATTAACAATTTCAATTCCTCGAGTATAAATCGATCTCACAATCTTCTTACAATCGCAAACTAGTGCCCATGCGCCACGGGGCGCAAAAATCTTAGGATGTTATTATAAAATACACTAGCCGTGTGATTCCAGCCTAGAATAGGATCATCCTGGTACTGGTGGTATCGTAAGAGGCGACTAAAGTTGTGGTAGAGTCACGTCCCTAGCAATGGCAACACGCATGGGTAGACCCGATCAAACAAAATCAGATCATTACCACCCCCGGCATTTAAAATCGGCGTGAAGTAGTGGCTTTATGCCACTGCGTTTCGCATCAGGTAATGCTGGGCTCCGGCGCCCAACCCACCTTAAAGGCCGGCAACGCACCTGTAGCTCCTCTGGTGTTGCACGGGGTCGTGGGCAGCGGTAGTCACTTACCATCAGGTGAAAAAAACAGATACAAGTTGAAATCCAAGTTCACCCCTAAACACTACAAATTCCTATGATCGATGTTTGATAATAATTACAAAAAAATCCCACCTTGACCCACAAATATTGGTACTGTAATTGTCCCTTATCATATCAGAGCTTATCACGGTATCACTGATAACAGTGAGTCAGATGGGCGTCGCGCACACATTGCCACTTCGCCAGTTATTTACTACAATCGTGTCATATACAAATTTAGCTATTGTCTTCTGAAGGACCAATTTTGATATTTTTTTATCAAATTATAATTTTTTTAATGTATTTCTGTAATTTTAGTGCCAAAAATTGTGTTAGTAGAATAAATTGTATATATTTATCCAAAAATATTTAACAATAAGTAAAATTAAGATACAAAATGTTAAGAAAAACGTGGAGCATTAATTAGAAGTTTCAAGAATATACTATTGTTTGTGTTTTGTTAGCGTCGATGTGTAGTTGAGTGTATGTGTATTTAAAATTGGTTCTAAGATGAGTATAAAGCGAGTTGAGGCGGATGTGGAGGAGAACGGAGTGAGAGGGAAAGAGAGTCCTTGTTACTTTTGCGGAGAAATGTTCGAAATGGGCAAGCTACAGGTTAGTAAAAAGAGCAGTTAATAATATAACTCTGAAATGCTACATTTTTCATATACTTAGTAAGTAAGTTTCATATATTTTCAGGGTAAGCACCTAGTGACAGAACACTTTGTTTTCTGTTTGTGGTGAAAGCCACATATCATATTTATAGTGATTTAATTAACCTGAGGAGTTTGTTTGGTTAAAAGCGTTATTCTCGGGAAGTATTGGTTCAAATTGAAAAAATAATTTTATATTGGATAGTCTATAAGGTGATGTACCCTATACATGTACATATCACCTATAGTTGGAGTTACTTCGAGTGGTTATAATGTATAGCCATTTGACCATATGGGCGAAGTCACAAGTGAAAGCTAATTTTAAATATATTTATTTCTTCTATTGAAATTTAAGGCCAGTCGTGGCGCAGCGACTGGCCTTAAACTGGCCACGGGGTGTGACTGTAAAACCGACTGGTAGGGGGTTCGATCCCCACTCGAAGAGATGAAATATTTACTTAAATTTATATTTTCATTTCTTCGCTCTGGTGTCGAGGTTAAGCGCGGCGTTGAGTTCTGCCACTCAACACGCAGTGCCTCCAGAATTCGGCAGAAAGTGGGGAACGGAGTGTCTTAACACTAGGTTCCCTCTGTCTACCCTGCTGTGTGCGGGATATAGCGTGAACCTGATTTATTTATTTTTTTATGGAAATTTAATTTAAACCTACAGCTATATAACAAATACCCAGTTCCAATTCTTAGCATCATAGTATTATTTAGGATTGTTTAAATATAAATTTTTATTCTTTATATTTAAATAATATTTCATTATGGTGTTTACATTAGTAAATAGAATAGAACTAAATATAAATAACCAATTATAATTATTATTAATTTAGTGAAATCAAAAGAAGATTTTTTAAAATTTTAGTATTCTGTTATAGTATTCTACTTCTGACTCAGTCTCAAAAAACTTGCGGAAGTCATGCTATTTACCAGCTTAAAAGGTGTTACTAGTATTATAGGTATGCTAATCTACCTATGAATTATAAGATAAAGTTGCGAACATGCGACCATGTGAAATTTTTTATTTATAGTAAATTTTTTTTTACGTTTCACATTTGTCTCGCATATAGCAGGGTAGGTGGAGAGAACACGGTGTTAATGTTAAGATATTAAGTTTAACACTTTTCGCTCCAAATTTTCTAACTTCAATTGAATGCAAGAACTTAACACCGCAAGTATCTTCTTGCCAGAAAGATAAAATGGAAGCTACTTAGTTAAGTTAGAATTGAACACATCGGGTATTTTTAACAATATTTAAAATCGGTTAAATTTATATTTCTGAAGCGATTCTTAGACAGTAGTCTGTGCGTTTGCCCAATAGTTTTACGTTTATCTGTAATACCCGCAGGGCAGGTAGTACGGTAAGTATATATAGCACTGTTATCTTAAAATTCACAATAAATTACATTTTAGTTATTTGATTTGTTAAATTAAAAATTGATATTATTACCAGCAGTATTGGTTTTCTTCGATTATATGTCGATATCGATTTGTATTGTGCACTTTCAATGGTCAATCGATACAAGCTATGATATCTCAAAAGAATGATTAATAAATAAGTTGAAGTATAAGTCATAAATATTTATAATATGTAAAGTGAGATAATATCAAGCTAATACGCTACGAAACTATTAAATGATGTAAGTTCATGATAAATTATTTGTTCTACTAAAAAAAGTAAAAAATATATTGTAAGTATCTACTTCTTACAATCAAAGTAACGTAGGTAGTTTTAAAAAGAAAGAGATTAAAGATATCCCACTGCGCTAATATGATGAAAATTATAAAAAAAATACAGAAGTTATCTCTGGCGATAAGTCGAAGGTTTGCGAAGGAATGCATGACATGATACGATAACACGCTTTAGAATATTGGATATTGATAAATGACATTGTTACTAATACATCTACTATGCAAAAGTAATTATTTAAAATTCATTTCACAGACAAATTGCTTAATTTATTTCTGTTAAATCTATACTTCTATACTAATAATAAAGCGGAAGAATTTGTTTGTTTGTTCGTTTCTTTGTTTATTTTTTATTTTGTATGAAAGCTACATTCTTCAGAAGTGCTATAGGCTATATACCATTACGGTGTAAGTCTTAGTTAACTTTAAATAACAGAATAACAATAATAATGAACGCCATTGAATTGCTTTTAGCGTATGCGCTGCAAAAATAGCTAAACATATGTCAGTATATTGTATGTCAAAAATATTCAATTTTGTTAGTTTATAGCATTTTGAGACAAAAAATTATTGAAAATTGTAAGGTGATATTTCATCGAATTTATTTCACATGTTTATTGAAACTTACGAAAGCGAAAAGCGAAAGTTATTTCATCGTCAAGGAAATTTAATGGAGATAATCTTCGGCTTTTATAGCATGTAATTCGGACGTATAGTTTTCGAGAAAATGTAAAAATAATAAATCCACGCAGTATTCATGATTGAATGTATCCATTTGTTGGCAAATGCAGCATAATAAAAGTATTATAGGTAGTACGCAGGCGAAGCCGCGAGTGGGGCGATACTTCAATATAAAGACGTAGCGTAAATTGAAGTACGAGTCCTATGTAATTCTATGAATGTGAAAAGTGAAAACCGAGTGTCTTAACATTATGTTATACGTTTTATTTTTGATTCCAATAGGAATAGAACCAACAAAGATAGAATTTAATGGGCGCTGCCCCAAGCCACGACGGCCTCACACTATAAAATGCTTAATTATTAATTTTCAGAATCATTTAAGACAGTGTGGCAGCATCTTAGAACAGTGTCCGCTTCGCTGCGGCGCGTGGTTGCAGCGTAAACACAAAGACACACACGTCAAGGAATGTCCGCAAATGGAGAAGGTAATATAATAAATAGCCTGACATAAAATACGAAAATGTATTGTAATATTCTTGTAAAATATTTTTTATTTTTATTATTTTTATTTTGCCTTATTCATTTCCGGTCTGCGTGTGCAATGTTTATAGTGTAATTTGAAAATTATTGGCGACCCTGGCTTTTATTTTGTAAATAACTTAAAAATACAATATGTTTAATATTGCTGAGTAGATATAAGGAACCTAGTGTTATAAGACATTCCGTTTCCCACATACCACTAAATTTTCGAAACATTGCGTGTTTTGACAACGCGCAACTCAACGCCGCACTTCGCCGACCAGGGCATGGTAACGTAAATAACAGCAACCGTCGCGTTTACAGTTAGACTCTATTGAAATGTCGACGTCCTTTTTTTTTTTTTTTTTTTTTTTTTTTTATGGGGGGAAATCCTCATGGACTACCTCCGTCTAGGGAAAAGACGGAGGGGCGTGCCGGACTCTTACCGACTAAAACCACCCCGGTGTCTCCTCGCACGTGAGCGCGGGGCCGCGGGAGTCCAAATTCATCCGCAGCCTCTCACTAGTGCTGGCCGGGTCTATCCGGGCCTCGTCTCCTGCGCGGGTTAATGAGGTGTGCTAACCCGTGCATCGTCTCAGAGGCGCGCGCCTGCGACACGGGTCTATCGAATAGGGGGCGAGGACTTCCCCAAGTCCCTCGCCCCTGGACCCATTCATGGGGGCCGGAAAAGGGCGTTGTCCGTCCTTCTCCTGCGTCCTGTGCGCCTTCTGCGGCCGGAGAAGGGAGCAAAGATCTCCCTCTCTCTTTCCGCAGTTTCCTTCTGCGACATCACGTCCTCGCAGAAGGACGCTACCGCGTCCCAAGATTCTGCGCTACCAACCATCCTCCGCACTACAGCAGGCAGCGACAGATCGCTCCCTACTTCATTTGTGAGGACACGGCGCTGCTCCTCCCAAGCTACACACTCGGCGAGCGTGTGTTGCGCCGTGTCCTCCCCGCAATGGACGCAGTGGTGGCACCGAGCGTCCGGCTCTCTGTCTATACGGCACAGGTACTTGCCGAAGCAGCCGTGCCCCGACAGCACCTGCGTCACCCTAAACGACAGGGAGCCGTGTCTTCTCCCGAGCCAGTCCTCGAGTACTGGCCGGATCGCCTCGACGGTATTGAGGCCGGCGGTAGGGCGCAGAAGCCTATGCCGCCATTCTGCCACCAGAACCTGACGGAGCTTCTCTCGGTGTAGCGCGATCTGCCGCTGTACCGGGCTCGAGCCCCGTGTCCGCTCTTCCTCACGCCATCGATATAATGACACGAGTACTTTCGCCTCTAGGTCCCATGGCGGGGATCCGGCCAAAACGCAAGCCGCCTCGTAGGAAATCGTGCGATACCCGCGAACGACTCTGACGGCCATCGCCCTTTGCGGTTTGCGCAGAATGGCGAGAGTGCCGGCCGTCATGTCCATCGCCCACACAGGAGCTCCATACAGGGCCATGGAATGCACGATTCCTACATACAACCGCCTACAGTCGGCGCTCGGGCCCCCTAAGTTGGGAAGCAACTTTGAAAGCGCGCCCGTTGCGCCCATCAACTTGGGCGCCAGCCGCCGGAAGTGTGGCCCGAATTCCCATCGACTGTCGAGCACCAATCCCAGATATTTCATGGTGGATTCGATAGCTATCCAGGCCCCGCTGACCACGATGTGTGATCCCGGCGCCGGGGCACGTCGGGGGCCATGAAATACCATGGCCTCCGACTTGCTTAGGGCCACCTCCAGTCCCAGGCAACGGACGCGGTTCACCACCTGTGACACCGCAGCCGTGGCTATCAACATCGCTTCCCTATGCGAGCTCCCCCGGGCAGTTACAAGCGTGTCGTCCGCATAACACGTCAAGTCGGCGCCCGACGGGAGTTCACCTCTCAGCACCCAGTCGTAACCAATGTTCCACAGAAGCGGTCCCAAGACCGAACCCTGTGGAACACCGCACGACATGAGGTGCCGACCGGTACCGTTGCATCCCCTATAGATAATGCATCTACTCTCTAGGTAAGTCCCCACTGTGCGGCGGAGGTAGGGAGGCACGCGATGGTATTTCAGAGCCTCCCGAATAGAACTCCAGGGTAGGGTGTTGAATGCGTTGGAGATGTCTAAAGACACCGCCAGCACCACCCCACCCCGGGACACCGTCTCCTCCGCCAGGGCCCTCACGCGCATGATGTCGACGTCCTGAACTAAGTTAAAAAAATATATATGTTTGTTTGAGAAATTTGAATATTTTATAATAATTCTTAATAAAAATTGTTTTCGGTAAGATCTTGTTGAAATCCATTATTATTTATATAAAACAATAACTCTGACAACGCAGAACACTTTTAATGCTTCACATGCATAATCTAAATATTTTGGTATCGTTGACAAAAAGTTATTAATATATCTACGTATTCAAGGGGCTATTCTATAGCGTTACTATAATATGTGTTATATTTTTTTTAATAATTTAATTATAAGTAGGTATATAGGTACAAAGTATTGCATTTCATTTTTTATTCACATTAAGTATTCCAAGAGGCCAGTCGTGGCGCAGGGGCACAAGTGAGTGACTGTAAGCGTAATTGGTAGTGGGTTCGATCCCCAATCGAGATGAAATATTTATTTACATTTATATTTTCATTTCTTCGCTCGGGTGTCGACGCGCAGAGCACGCACGCACGCAATACTTCTGCAATTCGGTGGAAAGTGATGAAGTGAGTGTCTTAACACCCCTCTGCCTCCCCTTTTTATCAGTATTCCACGTTTAGTTTGCAAATTTCGTCCTCGTCTACTTTAAGCCATATAATTCTGTATACTTACTTACCTTTAGTGTACATATTAAATGCAGTTTATTCTTTCTTCATAATTTCAGAGCCGTAACGTCTCCTCTCCCAGTCACGTTCGAGTATCCGATCCGGTGCCGCCGGTCCCGGTAGTCGTCAATCACACATGGAACGCCAGAGACATTTCCTTAGAGGAATGCGTGGCTTTTCTTGAGAAAGAAGTGGCTGCAATCAAGTATGTAATCAATATTTAGAAAATTTTAATATTTATATAGAAATATGGCATTCATATTTAAACGTAATGTGATTGACAATTTTAAATGAAAAATAATTATTTTGGGCGGCGTTGGGTTCCGCCATTCAACACACAATATCTTGATAATCAGGCAGAAAGTGGAGAATGAAGTGTTTTGACACTAGGTTCCCTCAGTCTACCAGGATATGCGGGAAACAGCGTCAATTTACTATTGCTTAAAAAATTTTCAGACTCATTATCACTGAAGAATCCAGCCAACGTGACATTCAGTCGACAGAATTAGAAAATATTCGATCCAAGCTGGTTTTAGTGGAGGAACGTTCTCAGCACTTCCTCTCTACCATAGTGTCCCTTCGAGCGTCTGTCGACGATGAGGCGGAGAGAGGGGCGAACTGGGCTGCTCAGTTCAAACATGACCTGTCAAATGTTCAGCTGGCCTTACAAGTATTTAATTATTGTGTGGTTTATGAAATGTTTTTAATATTATTAAATATCAATTTAGCTAAATAAAGATAGAACGTGAATGAAATAAAAATACTTCAAAAGTGTTCTAATCAAAGTGTCGTCGTTAATTTATTCTGAATTTTATGTATTATAGACTTTTTAATTTTCCTGATATATTTACCTACAAATCTTTCGTAGTATTCTAGAATTTTCTTAAAAGATGTATTAAACTATATTAGTCATTCAAAATTTTTAGGTACTTTGCCATATCAAATTTTGAATAACCTTTCTCCTAATTTAAAACATCTACTTACTATCTTTAATTTTCCACCATTTTAATGGTGCCCCTCAAAATCCAGGAACTGCAGAGCCAGCAGCTGTATACTGTAATGAGGCTCGAGAGTGCGATCAGCAGCATCGTGCATGAACAGAACGAGAGAGAATTGCTAGAACAGGCGTTGACTCAACATGATAATAGAATACGGACTATACAAAGTTTAGGTAAGCTTAAAGAACATACTTAAATGACTTATTTAGAAAACCTATAAAAATTTGATCGTAGCGGGAGTCGAACCCGCGCCTGGAAACCGACCAGGTCGGTTCCTGGTGGAATAACACTTTAAAAATGTTTAATAATACTTAAATTATCATGAGAAATTAATCTTTAATTTTCAATATTATATTTGGGGATTATTTAAATAAATACTTTTTATCCATAACTTGGTTAGAAAAAGTGTGCCATTACGCAATATGCATCGTAAATGAAGACGGACAGTCGGAAAGATATCAATATTAGGTTATAATATTAGTTATTGCATATAAAATTTTTATTTATTATTTGTCTATTAAACATGGTATGGGGCATTGGTAAAAATATCTGGAGCATTAAGACTATATTGAGAGTTTAATATAATTTCAAAAAATTAGCTTTCTGCCTGTTCCGCCATAAAGTAGACTAAGAGGAGTAAACCTAATGTTAAAACACTCCGCTGCCACGCATCGTCCAATCTTCTACAACAACACAAAATCAACATCAATCAAATTTTAAACATTTAAATATGTACCCCAGTGAGGATCGAAATTATCCTCTGCGGTATAACAGCCAGACACTGTCCCACTGCGCCACGGCAGACAAATTAATTTAATCACTCAAAAATATTATACATTTAATATTTATATAAAATTTACAGAGGAGGTAATAGAATATATCAAACGAACTGTCGAAGAGGAGAGAGAAAGGAATGCGGAGAGCCGCGCGATGCTGGAGAATGAGTTAATGGAAGCAAGACGGACGTCCGAGCAGATCACGCAACTGACGGCTTTGAGGATGCAGATAGAGAATGCTGCGAGTGGGGAGAGACCGGTTTATATTTTTATGCTTTTTGTTATTGCATTCTTATTGTGAAATCGTTTTGTGTCAGGAAAACAATATATATTAAAACGGCTCGTTAAAATTCAGCTACGTTAAAATTTTATACATTTTCAAAAAAAAATTATAGAAATAAAAAATATATAAAATGTTTTACTCAACGAAATATTATAATTTATTAGTCATAATTAGTTATTTACAATTTTGATGAGAGGCACACTGTAAAGTATTGTTATGTTACAATTTTGGTGTTTTTGTATTCAATATTAAGGGATTTGGGGGAATGGCGTTCCAATTATTGTGAAAAACCTGTATTGCTGTGAACGCAACGATCGTGGGCTTCCGATTTTGTGCCGCCATTAATAATACGGAATAAAACAACACTAGGTTGTATCTGTCTACTCTGTATAAGCGAGAAACGCGTAAATAAAAATAATATTGTATTTTTTTCAGGCAATAGATCGCCTAGCTGTATTAGAAGTGGCGACAGCTGACGCTCGAGCGGAAGCTGCGGAACATGGGACAAGGATGGACATCGTATCACGAGATCTTAGAGCGTTGACCAAGTCCTATCACAAGATTCGCAGTGAACTGGCTGATTTTCAAGCTCGGATCAGTTTGGATAGTCCCGAATTTGGTGGAGATAATGGTTTAAATATGATTCATTCTCATATTTTGCACATTACGAATTATATTTATGTTTTGCAAGACATATTATGGTTTATAAAAATACGGCAATCCTTATAAATTATCGTTAAGTGCAGTAATTATAGAATATATTTATTTTATATAAAATACATAAGGCCACCGTGCAGAGGCACAAGCGTGCGGCTAATAACGGAACGGTTGTCAGATTGTATTGACAAGTTTGATTCCTACTCGTGGGTATAAAATATTTAATATTTTCGTTTTCTCGTTGCGAATTGCGTTGTGTTTCGCCACTAAGCACGCAATGTCTAAATAAAAGTTGGTATAAAAATTCATGAAGAATGTCGGTATAAAAAATTCATGAAGATTTCTGGACACTTAGTGAACAATAGTGTGATTATTATTAGATACTCTCTGCTTATCCTACTCCTGTTATTGATACAAGTCTAGATCTAACTTATTAGACTAATACTAATAATATAATTTTCAGGTCATTTAATATGGAGAATCGACAACTTCAACGCTCGTATGAAGGAAGCTAAAGAGGGCGACGCAGTACTGACGAGCCCTCTCTTCCGGACTAGTAAATATGGATATACACTTAAGGTAATTTGTAACTAATGTCCGTAGTCCGCATCAGAAACATCTTTTTGATTTTTATTATAAAATTAATTCGTTTGCAACACCCCGAATTGACCTCTAAGGATATGACTGTCAGTAAAACAGTAATAAAAAGTGAATTAAATAAAACCTTTGTACGAAAAAAATTGTAAAAAGCTAAAGTCCAGGCCACCCATTGGAAAAATGTCTCTAGATACACCCACGGTTCGAATGTATTTTAATAGTACTTTATGTAAGGCATAGGAAGTATTTTGAATACAATTTCCAGGCAGAGGTGAACCTAAACGGTATAGGCAAATGGAAAGGCCGTCATATCACCAGCACGGTGCGCCTGGTCGCCGGGCCGTACGACCCATTGCTGGACTGGCCGTGTGACCTCAATATTAGCATCATACTGAAGGATCAGCCAGCTAGCCGCAGCCAGGTTGTACATATTTTAAATTATTAAAATTTTTAGGTAAGCAAATAAAAAAGAGGGATTTTCATTAAGGAAAAGATACTTGTATTTTTTTTTACATTTTAAATTGTGTAGGTTGCCAACAAAATTGTGGACGTCGATTAATTAAAAAAAATCGTTAAGATCAATGTAATGTTTGCTAAATTATAAGTATCATCGTAATCCGTATCACTATACAAGATACGAATCAGTAACTACCGTTGAATTTTAATATACCAAAATCTTTATTTTCCAGGCAATGGACATAGTAAAATCATTGGACCTTCGTCGTAAATCCTCGTCCAAACGCCACGATTACGACGAAGATGAGAAAACTAGATCTACCGAGGCTTTAGACAAAGGAATATTGCAGTTGAAAAGACAATACATTTTCATACCCCACACAAGTTTAGACAAGTTCGAATATGTAAAGAATGATGTTATGTTTTTAGAATTTATTGTTAACCAATAGCTGGTTATGGTAGTTGATATTGGATGTTGGTAGGTTCTAAACTTCTAAATCTAAAATGGGATTATAAAAAGAATATAAAACATAGTTTCATGGTGTTTCCCGCATGTACACTGGGTACAGACAGAGGGAACCTAGTCTTAACACACTGTTTCTTAATTTCCATGCACCGCCCAGTCTTCGAGACATTGTGTGTGGGGTGGTGGAAATCAAAGCCATTCTTTGTCTCGTTACAAGAAGGAAATGACTATAGTTTATTCCCCTGGGTGGAAATGGAACCCACAACAGTCGCGTTTACAGTCAGACTCTGCAGATGCTTCTGAGCCACGACGGCTTGTAACTAGATATATGTAAATTTCGAATACGAAAATTATTTTCTAAAAAAAATACTAATTTGCGCTAAATAAGGAATTAGTCTATTCTAGTAGAAAAATAAAAAAGAGAAAATGTTTTTCTATTAATAAATTCCGCAGTGTTACGTGACTTTTTATAATCGTTAATTTTATTATAATTCTAATTAAACTAAAATGACATTAGAATTAAACAACATGACATCTAATTTTATATAATATACTATAAACATAATAAAAATGTATAATATACTAAATGTGACTAATAAACCCACCATAAAATATAAAAAAATAGATTTTTATTTCTGACTATGATAGCGAGCGATAGTCAACAAGACGTGGCGTCATGAAGTTAGGTTTTCTGGAGTTCTACGCACTGTTCAATCGGATAGAAAATAATCAAAAGGAAGAAAAACTAAAATCAACGCAAATCAATCTGCGCAACCACCTACAGCTAAATTCAGGGCGTCCACGACTTATTGACCGTACTGTGCACGATTATTTATTAAGTAAACGGAACATAATCATATAAAATCCCTGACGTATCCGTGTTTTATAAATGTATATTTGACGCCGTCGTGGCGCAAGGGCACAACGTGCGACATGATGCAACGTGGTTAGATTCCCACTCCGGGTAATGGACGACAAATGGTGGCACGAGACAGAGCGCGGCATTGAGTTCCACCACTCAATACGCAGTGCCTCAAGAATTCGGCGGAAAGTGGTCATCGGATTGTCTTAACTATTGCTACATTTTTGGATTTTTTTTTGAAGGTATCCATGTCATATCGACCTGGAAACACTGCCGCGGGTAGGCCATTCCACAGTTCCGTGACGCGTGGAAGGAAGTTCCTACGAAACCGCACAGTAGTGGATTGCCACGTATCCAGATGGTGTGGATGATATTTCAGCTTATGTCGTACTGTGCGGTTACACTATATAATAATAATGCTAATAAAATAACTAAATCAATAAATAAAACATTACATACAGTACCATGCATTTGATAATATAAATACATACTCTTGCATTTATGAAGTGATATACACGTTGCCATGGTAACGCGTATTATTTATTCGTTAACGTGTTCTCTAGTTTTTTTTTAATTTATATTCTCATCTCTTCGCTCTAATGCCGAGGCAAAGCGCAGCGTTGAGTTCCGTCAATCAAGACGCAATGCCTCTAAAATTGGGTACGTCTTAACACTAGGTTCCCTCTGCCTTCTCGTAATTTACATAAGATTTTTTAATTAATTTGGAATGAAGTATAATTTATGTTGTTTTGACTGTTATACTTGTGTTATTCCAAAGAGCGGTTTTCAATATGGCAATTTTTATTGGTTACCATACCTTTTTCTCTTTATCTCTGTGAGTACTCAATCAATTAAAAGTTACAGAAATGAGATTAACAAAGAACTTATCTCTTATTATTTCTTCCAGTCAACTTGTGGAAGTGGGTGAAAGAAACATATAGCGGGATGACAAAATTGTGCAATATTCGAAAAGATTTTTTTTCAACATAAATATGATATATAAAAAAACATATACCTACATATATATAATACAATACATTAACACTAATATAATTCTCATGTTTCTATTTTAATGTTCAATTGTAAGTACTGTCTAATCTCTATATATAATAAGACAGTAAAAATATTTTGTCTGTACATTTAGTAATTTTGACTGAAATGGATAGAGGGACACTTAAAAATAATAATAGAAAGCAAAAAGCTTTTTTTTTAATTTCTTGTCTGTCTGTCTGTCGACATATTTTTGTCCGCATTTTTCTCTGAAAGTACAGAACCGATTTACTTGAAATTTCACCAATTGCTTTGTTTTAACTAAACTTAAATAGTTTAGTTCATCAAAATCGGTTCATTAAAAAAAAAGTTATCGTCATTTGAAAGAAGTCGTAATTCATACAACACATTCTTTATGAATGATCTTGAAAGAAATATCAAGTAAATACAAAGATTTTTTGGTTGGTTCGTTCATATAATATATCTAACTAATTTAAAAACTGTACAGGAGTTAATATGCAATTATTACAAATATTTTACAAAGAATATATGAATCCTTCAAATCAATAATTTAACATTTAAGGCTGTTTCTGAATGAGTAAATTAAATTATTCACTGACATCAGCACATTTAATAGAGTATATTATATAGGTAAAAAGAACATAAAGTTACAAAAATATATACGTGTAATAAATAATTAGCTTTATGTATATTTTATAAATATTAAATATCAACAATGGTCGTTTTTTTTTATTTAAAACAATCAAAAATTCTTTGACGATAATGTTTTAAAAAAATCATATTAGAAGTCATTATAGTTGTCAATCAATTCTGCTTATTAAATCTATAATCATGTATTTTAAGCGGGCGAAGCCGTGGGCGAGCCGCTAGTTCTTAAATAAAATGCTTTTTAATGAGGCTTTAAAGGACTTTTGATGGGCTTTCTTGGATAGACTAAGGAGGCTTGTTCCAAAGTAATGCAGCATGTACGGAGAAAGTACGAAGACTTTTGCATAAATTTTGTGTTACTCTTGGGAATGTCAAGCGTCGGAATAATACAACGATCTCCTTGAGCTAGTGGGACTAGGAAGGATTTTAGATCGGGAACGGAGATAGAAAGTAAAATTTTGATAGTTGAGTACAGTGGCGTAGCTGGGGGGGTGCGAGCGGTGCGGTCGCACCGGGCAACAAATGGAAAGGGGCAACAAAGTCTACGATCAATTCTTCTAATTTTTTTCAATCAAGAATCAAGGAATGTACAAGAAAAATAAGAGAATGAAAATGAAAAATACAATCTCGCTATCATGTCAATTGAACATGAACTAGTCGATACTATTGATTTTGAAAATGTGATTAATGACTTTGCTAGTCTAAAAGCGCGTAATCTCCGTTTTAAATTTTTGCAATATTTTTTACCAAAATCTAATGTTATAACTTATAACTTAACTTAGCTTCACGCTTTATCCCTAGCGAGGTAGTCAGAGAGAACGGAACGCCAAACGCCGTAGCGAGACCGTAGTCTCAACATACCTCTTTCGCCTTGTCCACTGTTATCAACCTCTTCATACATGCCCTCCGGGGAGTCCTCATGCTTTTTATATGAGTTTCCTCCAGTATCTTTGATACTGTGTTTTCGAAGGTCAACCGAGGTCTCCCTCTATCTCTCTTACCACTCACTTGTCCATCATAAATCTTTTTTGCCATTATTTCATCACTCATTCGTTCGACGTGCCCAAACCAGCTGAGCGTGTTCTTCTTCATTCTCACCGTGACATCCTCGCTAATACCTGCCATTCTGTGTATCGCTTCATTACGGATTCAATCGGCTAAGCTGACTCCGCATATCCTACGAAGAGATTCTCCACGGCATTCATCTTTCTTTCATTCTTCTTCTGTAATACCCACGTTTTGCTGTCGTTTAACAGCGTCGGTACCAACACTGCATTGTGTATGGCCAAACGCGCAGGTGTGCTGACGTTTCGCCGTCACATCAATGCAGCTAAGGCTCCATTAACCCTGTTACCGGCAGCAATACGCCTTTCCACATCCATCCCGTATTTTCCATCTCTACTGAACAATCTTCCCAAATATACCACTTCATTGTGAATGAATTCTAATATTTTACCATTTACACTGATTTTGCGTCCGTTCTTCATTTCTTTCAAAAATGACCCTGAGATGAATTTCAGAACCTTTGTTTTATTCGCATGGAGGCTTAGACCATTATTTTCACACCCTTCTTTCAGAGTGGTGAACAATGCCCGCAACTCGCATTCTGATGATGCAATAAGCACTGCATCATCTGCGTACAGCAGGCAATTCACATTCAGGTCACCTTTCACTTCAGGCCAACTTTCACTCCCATATTACTTTGTTTCACTCCATGGAGACAGCTTTTTTTTTTTTATGGAAAAGGACAAGGCAAACGAGCGTTCGGGTCACCTGATGGTAAGTGATTACCGCCGCCCACGATCCCGTGCAACACCAGAGGAGCTACAGGTGCGTTGCCGGCCTTTAAGGTGGAGATAGACGCGCTTTTTGAAGGTACTCATGTCATATCGACCTGGAAACACTGCCGCGGGTAGGCCATTCCACAGTTCCGTGGTGCGTGGAAAGAAGTTCCTACGAAACCGCACAGTAGTGGATTGCCACGTATCCAGGTGGCGTGGATGATATTTCAGCTTATATCGTACTGTGCGGTTAGAAAATTCGGCGGCAGGTAATAGGTCAAACAGTTCTTCAGAACACTCCCCATGATAAATGCGATAGAGAACGCACAACGAGGAAACGTCTCTACGCAAAGCCAAAGTATCAAGCCTTTCACAGATTATTGGGTCCCCAATGATTCGAATGGCTCTACGTTGTATGCGATCGAATGGTTCAAGCTGATACTGAGGTGAACCAGCCCAGAGATGAGAACAGTACTCCATATGAGGCCGAACCTGCCTGCCTGCCGGCCAAACGGTGTTTTGGCGTGAAGTACCGTCTCGCTCTGTTGATGACCCCCAGTCTCTTCGAGGCCAACTTGGCCTTGCTTTCCAAATGATCGCGATACTGGTAGTCACTCGAAACATTGAGGCCCAATATACTGATACTGGGCGCGGCTGTAAGGGGAATGTTCTGAAAGACTGGTGAGACGATAAATGGGATTTTTTTTGTGGTTAACGCGCAAACTTGTGTCTTCAGTGGGTTAAACTGAACTAGGTTCCTTTCACCCCATGAGGAGACATTGTTGAGGGATGCCTCAACGGAAGAAACAAGTTTATTTCGGCACTGTTCGGCGTTTTCCCGAGAAAGACTTGCTCGGCCGGAGTAAACAGCGTTCACCGTGCTATCATCTGCATAGCAATGAATGCTAGAATCCTCTAACATGTCATTGATATGCACAAGAAACAGCGTAGGGGACAGCACGCAGCCTTGGGGAACGCCAGCGTTCACGGGTATATGATTAGAGCAAAAACCGTCGACAGCGACCTTGATGCTGCGCCCAGTGAGAAAGCTGGCGATCCACTTGCATAAATTCTCGGGAAGCCCATAGGATGGAAGTTTAGCCAGGAGCGCCTCATGCCACACTCGATCAAAGGCTTTCGCCATGTCCAAACTAACTGCCAGGCCCTCTCCCTTGCTTTCAATAGCCGCAGCCCAGCGATGGGTAAGGTAAACTAGAAGATCACCGGTTGAGCGACCATGGCGAAAGCCATATTGTCGGTCACTAATCAATCGGTGATCCTCTAGATAAACCAAAAGCTGGCTATTGATAATGCTCTCCATGACTTTTGAGAGCAGGGAGGTGATAGCAATAGGCCTGTAGTTAGATGGATCGGAACCATCGCCTTTCTTTGGGATCGGGTGGATAAGAGCGCTCTTCCATGAGTCTGGGACAACGTCGACTGAGTAAGAGTGCCGAAACAAACGCGTTAGCACCGGTGTCAGCTCAGGAGCACAGGAACGGAGCACTAAGGGAGAGATGCCATCTGGCCCGCTCGACTTGTGGATGTCCAAAGAGGACAGAGCTCGCCTAACAGCTGTTTGGTTAAACTTAACCTCAGGCTATCCAAATACAAATTGAACAACCAAGCTGAGATTTTTTTTTTCGTGAGGAAATCCTGATACGGATACCGGCCCGAGTGGGGACTCGAGCGGGTTATGTGGGACTTGCGGACTGGCAGATGTAGGCCGTCCGAATACCCACTAAAATCTCACGGTGCTCCTCCTCGACCGCCACTGGCCGCGAGACGCGGGGACAATAGTCTTCCGCGAAGCGCGGCGGCGGGAGCCTGCAAGGCACGTCGCGGAGTCAAGGGTGTGGTCACCCTCGACGGCCTGCTCGGAGTAGCGCGCGGGAGGAACCTGCGCGCGACTACTGGGGCCAGGTTAGTAGGCGGCCAGCTTCCCCAAGCTGACCGCCCTCTGGCTCATTAGGGCGGAAGGCGGCGATCGTGTGCTGCCCTCCGGAACCAAGCTGACATGGCACAACCTTGTTTAACACCCGATCGGATGTCAAACCAGGGCGACACGCCAGCTCCTACTCGCACGCAGGCTGAGTGATCTCTGTAAAGAGACTTTACGGCCTGCAGCTTTAATATAGATATACTACAGGTGACAACATTAAGCCTACGTCTTCTCAACTTATTGAAATCATTTAATTTGTTTCATATTTTCTCTGAACCAACTCGTATAACGAGTACGTCCGCAACTTGTATAGATAATGTTTTTTGTCATTCTGATATTGTAGAAAAAGAAATTATTACCAATCTGAGCTCGGATCATTGTGGTCAAAAGTTTTCGTTAATAGATAAAATAGTTGCAGAACGTAAACAAATAACAATTAGACCAATAACTGAAAGTAAAATTAATAATTTTAATAGTAAAGTGACGGAAAAAATTTCAAACATAGAAATAACGGGATTAAATCCGAATCAGTCGTATTGCAAAGTTTTTAATTTACTCTCAACAGAGTTTGATAATATTTTTAAAGTAAAACAAATATATAAAAACTCGAAGTTAACTTTTAGCGACTGGGCAACTATTGGTATATACCGAAGCAGAAACAATTTATACGAATTATATAATATGAGGCAATGGAATCAGGATCCGGCGTTCTTGTTGAAAATTAGAAATTATTCAAAAATATTTAAAAAAGTATGTATCCAGGCTAAGTCTATATATATAAGGGAAAAAATTTTGAAATCTAGTAATAAAATTAAAGCTACATGGGATGCTATTACGACTGTAACTGGGAGATCTAGAGCTGTCAGTGAACCTATTAAATTAAAAGTAAACAGTGTAATTTTAAATTCAGATTTAGAAGTGGCAAATACTTTCCAAAACTTCTTTTCCGAAATACCTATAGCAGTTACACGCTCACTGCCATCATCTCCTTCGGAAGCAATATTAATACTAAAAAACCATGTAACTAGTTGTAGACAAAATTTTGTGTTTAAGACTGTGTCACCAGAAGAAATTGTCAAAACTTTTAAAAGCCTTAATTTAAAGAAAACTGGTGACTTATGGGGCATGTCTGTTAAAGTTCTTAATACAATTATACCTAATATTGCGCCTTATCTTGCTTTAATTTTTAACAATTGTGTAGAATCCGGTATTTTTCCTGACTTAATGAAATATAGCAAAATAGTGCCGCTTTATAAAAGTGGAGATAGATCTGACCCCGGAAATTACAGGCCGATTTCTATTTTGCCGTCTTTAAGTAAAATATTTGAAAAAATTATATTTAATCAGCTCACAATTTTCTTAAATATTAATAATTGTTTCCATAGCGAGCAATATGGTTTTACCAAAGGCAAGTCCACTACAGATGCGGGTGCAGCACTCCTCAAGCACATTTATGACGCATGGGAGAAGTCACAAAATGCAATTGGAGTGTTTTGTGATTTATCCAAAGCCTTTGATTGTGTAGACCATGAAACTCTGTTATTAAAACTTTATCATTATGGTATACAGGATACTGCCCTTGATCTTATTGCCTCATATCTAAGCGAAAGAATCCAGAAAGTTAGTATAAATAATGTAAAATCATCTGGATCTCCTCTAAGGATGGGCGTTCCACAAGGATCTATACTTGGTCCCCTTTTATTTCTTCTTTATATTAATGATCTGCCTTTTTATGCAAAGAACCTATGTGATATTGTACTCTTCGCAGATGATACCTCTTTAATATTTAAGGTAGACAGAAATAAAACAAACTATGACGAAGTGAATAGTGCATTATCGCATATTCTTTATTGGTTTGATATGAATAATCTAATGTTAAATGCTAAAAAAACTAAATGTATTGAATTTGCTTTACCAAACGTTAAAAAGCATAATTTTAGTCTAGAAATTAAAGGAGAAACAGTCAGTGTGTCGGAATCAGCTATTTTCTTAGGTTTAACGATAGATTCCAAACTCCAGTGGAACACTCATCTAGAAACACTTGCGGACAAACTCAGCTCTGCCGCGTTCGCAATAAAAAAAGTAAGACAAATGACGGACGTTGAAACTGCCCGACTAGTCTACTATAGCTATTTTCATAGTATTTTATCTTATGGAATGTTGCTATGGGGCAGTGCTTCAGATATAAATTCAATATTTATTCTTCAAAAAAGAGCCGTGAGATATATTTATAATATAAGGGCTCGAGATTCTCTGCGAGATGTTTTTAAAGATGCAGGTATTATTACAGTTGCTTCACAATTTGTATATTATAATATTATGTTTGTCCGGAAAAATGTACAGTGTCATAGTAAAAATAGAGATATACATACGATAGGAATGAGAAATAAATATAAACTTGTTACGCCACGTTTTCGCCTCCAAAAAGTTAATAAATCTTTTATGAGTCTGAGTATACGTGTATATAATAAACTTCCGCAGTGTATTCTAAGTTTGCCACTACCACAATTTAAAGTAGCTTTAAAAAAAATATTAACAGGTAAAGCTTATTACACTGTTCAAGAATATTTAGAGGATAAACATGTATGGAATTAATGTCTATTGAATGTGATGCAGGATAGCTGCCAGTTAATGTAATAAAATTATATATTATACCATTGACTTTGAAAAGAGCAACTGTTGAGCTTCTTGCCGGCTCTTCTCAGCAGAACTGCCTTCCGAACCGGTGGTAGCTTTTTATTTTTTGTTATATGTTCATTCGACGATTCAAAAGTGCTTATAAAAGTTTATTTGAATAAAGTTTATTTGAAAAAAAAATAAATTTGCTCACATTGTACCGGGGTAGTATCTTCCATAATTTCGCTCTTACAACTCTGTCAAACGCCTTTTCCAAGTCTACAAAAGCACAGAAAACTTTTTGGTTAACGGCTATAAATTTTTCCGTGATCATGCGGAGGGAAAAGATCTGATCGATACACCCTCTTCCAGGTCTAAAGCCTCCTTGGGCCTCCTACAACGGCCTTTCAGATCTCTCTTGCATTCTTCTCGCTAATATTTTAGCATAAACTTTACTACTTGAGGCCGGTCGTGGCGCAGCGGCATGAGGTGTGACTGCAAAACCGACTGGTTGTGGGTTCGATCCCCACTCGAGGAGATGAAATATTTACTTAAATTTATATTTCCATTTCTTCGCTCTGGTGTCGAGTTTAAGCGCGGCGTTGAGTTCTGCCATTCAACACGCAATGCCTCCAGAATTCGGCAGAAAGTGGGGAACGGAGTGTCTTAACACTAGGTTCCCTCTGCCTACCCTGCTGTGTGCGGGATACAGCGTGAAGCTAATTTAATTTTATTTTTTTTTAAACTTTACTACCCAAGCTAATCAAACCGATAGCCCTATGGTTTGCGCAGTCTTTCATCGTGCCTTTATACAAAGGCACGATGAACGCACCTCGCCAATCATCTGGGATCTCCCCTGATTTCCAGCATAAATTGCACAAAAACCAGAACAAGTCCAAAATGCGTGGCCCACCATATTCGATCATCTCGGCAATAACTCCATCTGCTCTCGCTGCCTTACCACATTTCAGACTTCGTATTGCATTCTCAACTTCTTTTATACTGATTTCGCCTTCAGCTACATCAACATTTAACATTTCGCTGTTACTTGAGACTGAGGACTCCATCACATTCATACATCTCCTTGTAAAATTCCGCCCATCGCTGCAAAATGTGTGGTTCTTTTGTGAAAATTTCATCGTCCTTCGAAAGCAACCTCGCAAGCAACCTCGAGAAACACTAACTTCTCGTCAGAAAAGCTACGTGTTTTCTCTGAAGTTGTTCGTTAACCTTTCGTCTCTTTTATTCTCTGCCTTTTCACGCTTCATCTTCATGAGTACTTTCGTTTGGTGATTTTGTAGCTTATACTGTTTCTTTTTAATTTCTCTCATACTTTTATCCTTAGCTGAGGCTTTATAATCCTGCCATGCTTTCTTTTTTCTTTTTATAGCAGTTTCCACTTCATCATCCCACCATTCGTCGCGGTTTTTGGTAAAGCCTTCCTTCTTTCCCTTTACCACATACCTCTATTGCTGCTTCTTTCATGCAATCGCTAAGGTTCTACCAGCATACTCCAATACTTTCATTTCCAGATTCGCTGCTGTCTAGCTTCTTGGAAACTCTTTCTTGATATTCCTCTCTAATCGGTGGATCTTGAAGCTTCTAGTTTCTTATGCGATAATTCGACTCCAAGTTTGGACACCTTGTGTAGTTGCGCCAACCTGCAAACAGACCCCTTATTCTAGCAACGACTAGATAATGGTCTGTTCCCAGCTCAGAACCACTAAACACTCGCGTGTCTATAACTTGGCTTCGAATACGCTGATCCACTCGGAATAAATTAATCATACTTTTCCCTTCCGCTCGCTCCCATGTATACATGTGAATTTATTTGTGTTCAAACGTCGTGTTTGCCACAAACAAATTCCTTTTCTTGCAAATTTCCAATATAAGCTTTCCAGTCTCATTTATTTTCTTGTCACCATACTGACCACTCCCACCCCCTCCCTCGTAACCGCTTCGCGCAGTTCCGATTCAAATCGCCACATATTATTAATTTTTCATTCCCTCTAACGCTACCTAGAACATCCCTGACACTCTCCCAAAACTCCTCGAGTTCGCTTAATAGAGCTGTGGATACTGGCGCATACGCCACTAACAAGAATACTCTTGTTAACCCCAGCTTGAAGCGAACCCAAAGCAGTTTCGGGTTGATCGCCTTGTATTCAACTGCTGCACTAACCAATCGAGAGGACAATAACACCTACACCTTGACAGCCCCGCTCGCTCTCTGGTACGCCGGCCCAGAAAGCGACCCGACTGCCCGGCAAATCGGTCGTGTCATTGCCCTTTCGCTTGGTCTCTGTCACACAAACGACATCCAAATCTCTATCATCCATCGCATCTAATAATTCATTCATCTTTTCTTCCATCCCTCCTCTTACATTCCACGTAGCTATTTGTAGCTCCGTCCTCCACCTCGTGGCGTGTTGGGTGGCGGTCTCCAACGCCGCATTCGTCGCCACTTGACACACCATTGTACCCCCATTATAACTTACTAGAGGCCGCCCGCGACTTCGTCCGCGTGGAAACCCTATGATAACGTAACAATATTATCAACATAAGAAATATGGTAACTAAGTATTGCAAAGCTCTAAATTCTATACAGAGGTCTATTGGAAGCTACTGCAGTATGCTCCTATAAACTATATTTAACGATTTTTTTCCTTCAGCATAAACATGCACATTTTTCGCTTTGGAATCACGTGAGCAAGCTACATAGAGCTACCCATGACAAAAACATGGCCTGTCCAAATGTAGGCCTGCTACCTTCAAGGTTTGACCCTGAGATCACGCATTCAGTTTTCAGAAGCGATAAATGTATCTATTTTCAATTAGGAATGAATCCCGCGGGAACTCCGGGATAAAAAGTAGCCTATATGTTATTCTGGGTCTTCAGCTACCTACATACCAAATTTCATCGTAATCGGTTCAGTAGTATTCGCGTGAAAGAGTAACAAACATCCATACATACTCACAAACTTTCGCATTTATAATATTTTTAGGATATATAGTTATAATAGTTTTGAAGCAATAAAAAATTATATATCTACTCTACTGTGGTTTGAAATCTGAAATTATTTTGACCATTTTAAAGGGCAACAAGTCCTAAGCCGCACCAGGCAGCAAATACCCTAGCTACGCCACTGGTTGAGTATCTTAAACAGGAAATTATCTAATCAATTATTGTCTAATCAATTACACTAATAATAATGGTGATTAAAAAGTAAAACACAATTCTATTAAAATTTTTATTATCTCCAAATACAAAGGAGTAAATATATGGCAACATGGACAGAAGTATTTCATACTTATTATATTTATTACTATATAACATTATAGTATAATAAAAAAAATAAAATAAAATAAGTTGTATTCTAATCTAAGAAAGAATATAAAAATCAGATTGAACCTGTATTCTATCACTTTTGTAAGAAAACATTATGCTACTAATGTATTTTAAACATTAAATAGCCAACAGATAAATTATGCATATATAATTATTTATTTAATATTACTTAAGTGTATTTAGAAAATTAGAAAGAATTGGTAGGTTATTTTAGTATGTTTATCAACGGGTACCGTTATACATGAAATACATTTTAGGGCGGTTTTGTGTATTTGCTCGCAAAAATGGTCACATTTAATAAAAAAATGTTTGCCTATTATTATCTGGGCGGTAGGTGACTACTCGAACGCGGGGATTTTTGGAATAAAAATAACCGATATAAAATATGGAAGTCCCATAAAAATCGGTTTAACTATCTCGGGCATCAGTCCGAACCAACGGAACGACTGAGACAAACATGACAAAACATAGTTATTTTAAAATCAAAGATAGACATTTCGATTTTATTTATATGTATTCAAGTATAGATCATTCCCCCGAGTGAAACCCATATCTAGAACCATCACATACGGTTGTATGTGGCTGGATTCCACTGCGCTACAAAGTAGTATGAAACAGTTTTATGTATTTAATACAAGATAATATACATAAAAAAATCAGCTTCACGTTGTATCACATACACAGCAGGGTAAGCAGAGGAAACCTAGTGCTAAGACACTCTGTTCCCCACTTTCCGCCGAGTTCTGGAGGAATCATCATCATCAACGCTACGTTTTGCCTTGATACCAGAGCGAAGAAGTGAAAATATAAATGTTATAAATATTTTCATCTCCTCGAATGGAGATTGAACCCACAACCAGTCGATTTTACAGTCATACTTTGTGCCTGGCCTCTAAGATATAAGATTATATAGACATCTAATACAACATCAAATAGAGTATATTTTTATCGTTTTTCAAACATTAAAAAATATTTCGTTTTATATAACTTATCTTAAGTAACCTCCTAAAAACCACCTCGGTTTAGAGCAGAGACTTGTACTGAGCTAGGAACTGTTCCTCCTCCGCTAGTGATGCACTTAAATAGTCGTCCTCGTCGGAGCGTATTGCTTGCTGGAGGCGACGGAGGGCCATCTCTCTATCTTTCCTCCTATTAAAGTAAAATATATATATATAAAAAATGTAAAAAAAATCGAATCGAAAATTTATATTTGTGTTGGATAGTCGAGAAAGGCTACAAAGCTATATTACATAACGTCACTCGTTTCAATGTAATCCAATGTGCCAGCGATCAGACATAGCTCGGGCACTTAAAATGTGGCATGTCTTATATACTACTAGTTATTTCTATTAAACTAAGCCGTAGGAAGATGCTAATTAATTACAAAATATTATCAACAAATGACGCAACTCAACGCTTTTGTTAAGCCGGAAAAATAGTGACAGCTAAAATTATTTAAATAAAAAATCTTGTACTGAGGCCAGTCGTTCGATTCCCACTCGAGAAAATTAATTATTTAACTTGGCTTCATGCTTTATCCCTAGCGGGATAGTTAAAGAGGACGGAGCGCAAATTAATAATTTAATATTTTAACTTTTTCGCTCTGGTGTTGAGGCAGACTCCACTTTGGTTCCGCCACTCAACACACAATGCCTTCAGAATTCGGCGCAAAAGTAACGAGCGGAGTGTCTTAACAATAAAGCACTACAAGCAATTTAGATATTAAAATCTCCTTAAAAAGTAATAAAACAACCATAAGTCACAAAAAATCTGACGGTACTTTAAAATAAAAATACTTTATTTATTAATAAATGTATGTATTAAATACATATACATTATGTACTTACTTTTTCTCTCTAAGTTCCTTATTCTCCTTTCTTTGTTTCTTTCTGGAACTTTCCGCAGCGCTGGTGGAAGGATTTGACGTATCACCTGTAATAAATGACACAAAAATATACTATAAATCATAATATAAATGAACTCATCGCGGCAGCGTATAACAGTAAGTGCAGCGGCTGTGCGCAGCGCGGTGTTATGTTCCTCCTGTAAACACGTAATGTCTCCACTGTTGGGTGTGAGGTGGATTCCTTCTGCCTACTATGGAGTACACGCCAACTAAGTTGCGCGTGACGGCTAGTTCAGTATAAATATTATAAATTCTAATACATTTTGAAGACATAGTCCTTACTTTTGTGTAAGGAAAATAGTACTCGAGGCGCACAAGGGCGCCTCGATAATTAATCGGAAAGTGGGGAACGGAAGTGGCCTAATGGGAACAAAGTGACTTAACATGGTCCCCGGGTTCCCCATGACTGCCCTGCTATGTGCGGAATGAATTAAAAAAAACTATATTTTAACTCACAAGGTTCAGTACAACCAGCCACCAAGAGTTCCACTGCGATGTTGAGATCGTTTTGTGAGAGACTTAATGCGTTTCGGGCTTGCTCTGTAGGATAACCCATAGTTTCTAACTGAAAAAATGAAAACAACCGGATATCTTACTGTGACACTTTAATCAAGGTTAGTTCTCTATCCGATCTCAGTCTTTTAAGATATTCTCATCATCTGTCTAGTACTAGAATATTTCACATACAAAAATACAAGATCGGACCGAGAGTGAACCGCGACCGGCACTATAGTGTACTGAATCCTGCCTTATTCGTATACAAGCTAACTCCAAAAATTAAAAATAAAAATTTATAGCAGACGCTAAAATGATATGACATTTTTCAGACCACTTATTATAAACAAATAAATTACGTTGGTAAGTAAAGATAGGGAACATTTTTAATTAGACATTTTTTTTGAGCCCAGTCGTGGCGCAGGGGCACAAACGTGCGATTCAAGAAAATATGTTTTATCTGTTTGAAGGTTATCAACATTTTTGTAGCTGTTTGTTCACTTTATTAGCTTTTTTGTGTCGGAGGTTTTTATCGATTATCCTTTTATTTATATAATTTCCCACTCACTTCTGCAACAAGCCTATTGTCCGGTTCCACCAATGAGTCATCAGAACTGGAAGTATCCATGTCATCATCAGAACCCTCTTTCAATTCAGACTGTAAAATGATAGAAATATATGATAAACACAAGCACAACCTTATGATTGTAAACGCGCGTAGGTTCCGTTCTCACCCGGATCAAGCTACGTCGAAATTTTTATACGCTTGATGAGAACGTATGGCTTAGTGGTCAGAGCGCCTGGTCGGTTTCCAGGAGGCGCGGGTTCGAGTCCCGCTACGTTTAAAATTTTTATACGTTTTCTAAATAAGCACTTTTAATATTCTAATACATTTCACACTTAGTATAAGCTCAGAATTGCAACAATCAGATCTGGGAACTATCGCATCATTTTCCACACATTATTTTAATTAATGTGAAAAGAATTATATATATATGCGAATAGAAAATTACAATTTGGAGTAAGTGTCATCTATTTAGTTATAAGTTTGTCTTAAAAGTAATTTAATTAAATTTAGTTTTTTGGATTCAACACTGTCACCTTACTTTTTAGGTAATACACAAAAAACTTATTATAGTGATATATTATGCTAATACATAATGTAATCATTTAATATTTACATATCCTCTGTTGACGAGGCAAAGCGCAGCGTTAAGTTCCGCCACTCAACACAAAACTTCCAAAATTCGGCGGAAAGTGGAGAATGGAAGTGCCTAAATGGAAACGGACCGTCCTAACACTACGTTCGCAGGCTCCCCCTGGCTACCCTGCCATGTGCGGGAAACAGCGTGAACAAGCAGTACTCACCGCCGGCGCCCCGAGCGCGTCGCGGGCCAGCCGCAGCGCCGCCGCGATGTCGTCGCCGGCGCGGCGCAGCGCGCGGCGCGCCGCCGCCCGCGGGATGCCGAGGCGGCGCAGCAGCCGCGCGCGGACGCTGCTCACCATCCTGGAATATACGTATAATACTATTTAATAAAATAGCAAACAAATAAGTAAAAATTAAAAGTTAATTGAATTTAAATGATTTTCAAAGAGTTATACCATACTAAGAAAAAAAATATTGTAAGGTTATAAAAGATTTAAGGTAACGGGATCTTACACGCACTACCTGCCTGTCGCCATGTGAGTCATTACTAATTAAGCATGAAAATTTTCAAAATTTTGTCCGATTGTTATAATTTTTGGATTATTGTTTCTTAATTTCTTGAAAAATAATAAATAGATTTTAACAAAGACGTTGAAAAATAATGAAGGAGAGCTGATATAACTTTAAAAACAACGAAAAATCCAAAATAAAAAAAAAACTTGTAGTATATCTCTGTATCCTACAGAATACTAGAATATTATATAAATTAATACAAACACTCATTAATAATGACCACCATAACAAAATAATTAGAAAACAAACAACACTAAACAATATTAACTCTAATAATTTTACAAACAATGTATGACTATATTAACGACTCTCCTAAAACTTACAACGACCGAACTACCGTCTTCCACGATATTAGTAAAAGTGGAGTCCCGACGCGGTGGCGCCACCGTCCTGACGTCATCTAGAATCACGCCACCTCGCCTGACCAATGGTATTACTTATTAGGCCACGCCTTTTCACTACTACCTCCTAACAATATTATATATGGAATAGCAATATGTTATGTAACAAATATTTATTGTTACTTATTAAGAAAACTTATAAAAATTTGAACGTAGCCAAGCGCTCCGACCAACTAAGCCATAAGTTCTCATCGAGCTACGTCAAAATTCTTATACGCTTGTCACAAATTATTTACGTTGTTAACATTTGAACGGTTTCTAAAGAGGCGCGGGTTCAAATCCCACGTTCAAATTTTTATACGTATTCTTAATATTTTTTTTCCCTAAGCGTTGAATAATAGTTTAAAAATATTAAAAAATATTTTAAAAATAGTCTTCACTCTTGCCAAACGATAATTCTAAGTAATTATCTTTGGGTAACAGTCATTTGTAAAAATGTTCCTACAGAGATGCTAAAAAATATAGCTACGCTACGTTCAAATTTTTATACGTTTTCTTAATAAGTATTTCTCTTTGCTAAGTGTGAAATAACACTAAAAATGTAAAAAAAATATTTATTGTTTTTATAATCAAGTGTACTGTAAGTGTTGTGTAATACGTTTTTTAATGTGTTCCGTTTTTCAACCAATTTTCAAAAAAAAGGAGATTCTCAATTCATCGGAATCTTTTTTTATGTATGTTCATCGATTATTTGAAGATGCTTCAACCGATTCTTCCGAATTCTTTTTTTTGTTGGAAAGGGTATACTTCACAAGTGGTTCAATGGTGACCATGTCAAGATCTAATGATGGGATCCTGGAGAAATCGAGGGAACTTTTTAAGTTTTATAGGGACACTTACAAGGATTTGAGTATTTTTTGTAAAGATTTTCGGAAATTTCAATTTGATGACGTGTAACTGTAATGAAGACCATAGATGGCCTAAGTAGTATCTCTTTTACTGTAATAGTTACAAGGAAAAACATTGTTAAAACTTTTCGCCAGAAATGAGATTCCTCAATCGTTGCATTTCTTTTTAACCAACTTCAAAAAAAAAAGATGTTCTCATTTTCAACCGATTTTAAAAAGGGAAAAATTCTCAATTCGCCCTAATATTTTTTATGTGCGTTCTTGTCAATATGCCCATTTAAGATTTAAGTCGAGAAGCGTCCTTTTCATGTCTACCTAAAATTTTGAAGTCGGTGTCAAGTTAATGCTACAACAACCTTACTATAATATGAAATTACTAAGCCTGTTTGTTTTGCCACCGATTTCAAAATTATAAAATCTTTTTTAATTTTTTTTTTAACAAAATCAAAGTACTATTATTATTATTATTATAGCTTTATGATAATTATCATCGTCAACCGAGGTCTCCCCTACCTCTGTTACCGCTCACTTTTTCCATCATAATTTTTTTTGGCATTCTTTCATTACATAAAATGAAAATTAATGTATGTATTTAAAATTACACATTAATTTGTTTAATATATGTTTTTTTATTATTAAAATTTAATGTACATACATTAATTTTCATAATAAACTAGAGGGCGCGCGCGGCTTCGCCCGCTTATTAGGAATGAATTCTAAAAAAATCACGAAACACGTGTTCAATAAAATATTTTTAACAATCTGAATTTACATATTTATAAAAATCGGTGGCAATTTAAAGATTTTTCCATATAAACTTTCAACGCCTTATTTGAACCCTCAGGGGGTGAATTCTTAAAAACCATGAAACACGTGTTCAGTGAAATATTTTTAAGAGTCTGAATTTCTAAATTTTATAAAAATCGGTACAGATTAATTTTTTTTTCCATACAAACTTTCAACCCCTATTTCATCCCTTTAGGGTTAAAATTTTTCAAATTCCCTTCTTAGTGGATGTCCAGAATATGAACAGCGGTTTCGGCTCTGCGTGCGTCTTACCTCAGTCAGTCAGCACGAGTCCTTTTATATATATAGATAAAACCACTATACAGAAACAATTAGGCGATTAGTCACATTAAAGAGATTAATTTAAACCGAGGTTACCTCTCCGCCCGATGGTTTGTCCTGGCATCGTCCCGCTGTCTCCTTCTCTCCTCTAGCAAGTGATGAGCAGCGTCACAGGAACCCTGCACAGCACGAAGACCCGTACGAGCTTGTCCCGCGCTCCACCCCAGTTCCATGAGGGTCGATACTGAGTTCTCATCCACCTGGAATAATATAAACCCGCTGTTTATCATGTCCTTTTACGATGACGCTATAGCAACACAGGCAGAGGGAAGCTAATATTGAGACGCCTCTTTCCCCACTTTTGGTCCACTGGAGAAACTGTGTATTCAGTGTTCAATCTTAACACTTTTTAGCAGAGGAATGATATGATATGTAAATAATGGGAATGAGTAATGAATGGGAATTAGGCCCACAACCGTCACGATTACAGTTAGATGCTGTGCCGTTGCGCCCATCCTTCAGTACAGCTCCATGGGCATCGATACTGAGTTCTCATACTGCTGTAATGAAATAAACGGCTAGTATGAACCCTCGGTTTCTCACTCTACTTCACGCTGTATACCGTATATAGGGTAGGAAGAGGTGAGAATAGAAAATGAAACAAACGTGATTTTAACGTCCCTCGATATACTGTAACAATTATTATTATCCAAACAAGAAATAAATAGGGTATTTGGTAAAACACCATATACTTAAAAACAAAATGAATATTAAAAAAATAAGTTTTCACATACTAAAGGGTTCATCACGGCTTTACACAAGTCAAATTGTCCGGTAGGCACTTTTTAAATAAAAGAACGTTACTGTCCTGACTAAAGGGACGAGCCGAGTACTCCGTTACGGCGCGATCTTGATTTTCAAACTAAACTAAACAACTAATACTTTATACAAACTTTCACTGTCTCTTCACCGTCTCCAGTTACAACACACTGGTACAAAAACCGTGACTAAAGTGATGATGTCGCCTGTCCGCTCCTTACAATCACGCGACGCCGTATCGCATCCTACCCACATTTACTTATATTGTTTAACATAAAATTACAAGCGATAAAGTTTTTTAAAAAATTATAAAAATTTTATAAAATAAATATATTTTTACACTACAAATGAGTTAAATGTTACAATACAATATTTTGAAACTTAGCAGAATGGTGCACCCATTTTACAAAATAACTAACCTAGCTAACACTAACCTAAGCTCAACTAATGTTTCTTTAGTATAAACAGACCTCCCTGTTATTGTTAAGATAACTCCATAAATCACTCAACACGCAATGCGTGCAGGATACAGCGTGAAGCTGATTTTATTTTTATTTTAATTCCATAAATAGTCATTTAGGTATGACAAAAGGCTGCGTTTTTCATAGTAAATAAATTAAATTACTCAAAAGGCAACCCAATAGAGATTGATTTACAAGAAACTTTTAGTTTGAATGTAGCGGGACTCGAACTCGCGCCTCCTGAAAACCAACCAGTCGCTCTGACCATTAAGCCATACGTTCTCATCAAACTACGTCGAAGTTTTTATACACTTGTTACAACCTATTTATGTTGTTAACATCAAGCGAATCCAGGAGGCGCGAGTTCGAGTCCTGCTACGTTAAAATTTTTACATTTTTTTTTATACATATTTTTTTTACCTAAGTGTGGAATAACACTTTAAAAATGTTAAAAATACAGTAAGTTCTACATTACTTTTTGATGTCCCATATACTGCAGTCATTTTTTTCTAGATTATATAGATTGTTTTTTTTACGCTATTTAAACTACAGTATCTTACCCTTAAATAGTTAAGTTCGGTCTCCGCCCGCTCTAATAGAGCGCGGGCCTCCGCTCTCTTGTTTTGATGGTACGCCACAATACCTTGTAATAAGTATAGACGCATGAACAACACTCGTTCATTGGCTGAAATTATTATTATCATATTATTTTTTTTATTTTGATGTTCCATTTTTTGTCGAGGAACGGAGTGTTTTAACAATAGGTTTCCTCTGCCTACCCTGCTTTGTGCGCGATACAGCGTAAAGCTGATTTAATTTTTTGTGTGCTCGTATTCTTAAGAACATAGTGATAGGACAATTCGTTTAATACTTTCAATATCATTATAAATTTAAACATTGTTATCGTGGATAATAAACAATTGACTTTACACATATACGTTCTACACATTTCTATTCCCATGTAAATTAAATCAAACTAAAAACACTACTAACTCACCATTACTCCCTTTCAGAGCAATCAATCTCTGATGGTCCTCTCCATAGGAGGCAACAAATGCTCGTTCAGCTCGCGCCAGGCGAGTTGACGCATCATTAGCTGAAGAGAGGTTTTGGAGGCACAGGTAACACCATGCTATGTCTAGCTGGAGTATCGCACAGTTGTCCACGCTAGACAGGATCGAAGACCTGCATTCACTAAGGAAGAAAAATAAAATTTTGATTTATTAAGCGAGTTGACTTTAGAATAGTGTTATTGGTGCTGGAGCTATCTACTTTTGAAAGCAGTAGCGGAGGCCACACGCCCACGCTCGTGTAGGATCTCAGAACTTTGATTACTTTTCTTTCCACTGGTGACAGTTATATCTGGATATTCACCACTAACATATATCAGGAAACTAACTACCAATATATTATACTAACTTCAACTGTCTATCAGCCTCTAACAGCAGGACAAGGGCGAGGGCGTAGTCCCTGTTAATGGAGGCTGCGCGTCCACGCTCATGTAGGGCCAGACCTACCATTAAAGCTTTTCTTTCCGTTGGTGGCAATTCTACTGCTTTTCCTGATTGATCTTCAAGCTGTTTGGAAAAACAATCATCAAGGAATACAAAAGAATATCAAATAAGAATATTATTTCACCTTTTACCATGTTATACAGGTCTATCAATTTAAAAAAAAAAATACAATCCGCGAGGTCTAAGATCAGCTTTCCATTTGCATGAGTGTTCATACAGGGTGGAAGAGGCAGTGCTCCTTTTACGGAAACAGCATATAGGGTAAAATATTTCAAACTCATACCTAAAGAAATTAATCAAGATAACTCAACAGTTTAGACGTAGGATTTTTTTTTTCATTTCACGATGTTTATTCATACCTGTATTTCGTGTGACGCAGTAACGCAAGGATGCGAATAACGTAAACGCATACTACTAAAGGTTAAACAACTTTGATCTTTACCGCCAATACCTACCACTCCATTTCGGAATGAGGCTTATGCGGCGATTGATTTTCCTATGATAGGTTTATGTGGGCATGCGTAGTTCTTGACAAACGGCGTTTTATTTTAAAACGACAATTAAAAATATAATTAGCTTCACGCTGTATCCCGCACACAGCAGGGTAGGCAGAGGGAACCTAGTGTTAAGACACTCCGTTCCCCACTTTCTGCCGAATTCTGGAGGCATTGCGTGTTGAGTGGCAGAACTCAAGGCCGCGCTTAACCTCGACACCAGAGCGAAGAAATGGAAATATAAATTTAAGTAAATATTTCATCTCCTCGAGTGGGGATCGAACCCACAACCGGTCGGTTTTACAGACACACCTCGTGCCGCTGCGCCACGACCGGCCTCATAACGACAATTTTATTATTTATTTTGTTTGTTTCACTTTTTCATTTTTGGAATAAAAAAATATTAGGCTTTTATGGAGTAGTTAAAACTATGGCTTCATATAAAGTGGTTCTGACACACTTCCACCCTGGATATGGAATTGGTGTGAAGTCGCCTGTCAAGTGATATATAAAATTTTTCATCAACATATTCAGGTCGCAAAAGCTGTGATATACAGATATTCTTCGAAATCGCGCTGCGACATATACATTATATTTTTTGATATTTCTTCTTTCTTTCATTCTTCTTCTGTAATATCCACGTTTGGGTGCCATATAATAGCGTCGGTACCAACACTACATTATGTACGGCCAAACACGCAGCTGTGCTGACGTTTCGCCATCTCATCAATGCGGCTAACGCCCAATATTAATAATCTATCTCCTACGTCAATCTTCGATTGTTCCATATATCTATACAATCTCTAGATAGGATAGACATATGGAACAATCGAAGATTGACGTAGGAGATAGATTATTAATATTGGGCGTAAGGCACCGTTAACTCTGTTACCAGCAGCAACATGTCTTTCAACATAGGAAAAAATATTGTCAAACATTTAAAATTAAAGGGTTAAAAATTTAATTAAAAAAATTACAATGGAAAATACTAGTTTGTATATATTTACTGGAAAAATAACTTACTCTAATATATTCATCATCACCCAAATCATCAACATGGTCAGTGAGCAGAGTTGTGTCATTTATTGTGGATTTCATCTCCATATACATATTATCTTCCTTTTTCACAAGTTCAGGTGAAACTAATAAAATAAGTAAAATATTTATAAAATAGTGACAAAGGGAACTCCATGTTAAGACACTCTGTGTGTGGGAATACACACTATATTATTTTCAAGACATTGAGTGTTCAGATTGTGAAAATTTAAATAATTGATCCCCCAAGTGGGTATGGAACCCACACTGGTTCTGGTTTCGGTCAGGCACTCTGCCATTGCACCACAATTGGCCTTGAACAACACTGTAAATTTTTTATTAAATATTGCTCATTGTTTTGTTTTTAAAAGCATACCTGCCATAACCAGTGCCATAATTTGAACTCCATTTTTAACACCTTGCTCCTCTAAGGTTTTATTTCTGTCTATTATCTTACCATTGTATATCAATTTAACACTGGAAAAGGAACACAAATTGTAAGTTTAAAATAGTTTATATTTATTGTCAGCAGCATAGCAGTAGGCAGAGAGAATTTAGAGTTTAGACACATCACCTTTCAGCCGATTTCAAGACATGGCATGTGTAGTTACAAAACTCAATGTGGCACATTGTCTTATTAGTGTGGAAAATAAAACCAATTCATTCTCCCAAGTAGGAATTGAACCCACAGAACATAAAAAATGTTTCAATGAAATAATTGTAAATACAAGAAATAAAATGAAATTTGAATACAAAGCTGCACAGTGTCTAACTATAAATGTGACAGTTATGGGTTCGCTTCCAATCGGATGAATTAAATTATTTTCGTTTTCCTATCTCATCAACATGCAAAACCTTGAAAATAGCAAGGAAAGCAGCAAAGTGTTACAACTCTAAGCTTATAATATTATAATAAAGACATTGTATCTAAATTAAGATAATTTCTGAAAACATAGCAAAACCAGATAAACATACCTATTAGAAGATGCACTGAGAAGTTCAGATATAGAAGTGACTAATTCTTCACCACTAATCTTTAATGGTTTGACTACTTTAAGTACTTTTGGTTTTTCTCCAGGGATTGTAGCCCTTACTCTTAAAGTTGCACATCCTGTCTCCTTAAACTCTTCATTAGCTTTTGACCTCTCAATTGAATGAAGTTGAAGCTCATGCAAACCTTGTAGAACTAAGTTTTCATGTAAGTTAAGAGCAGAAGCATATTTTGCTGATAAATCCTGAAAATGTTTTAAAATAAATTATTAAACTATCAAAAAAAATATTAATAGTTGTCAATTTGACACAAAAACAATGTTAGCTTATAGATAAAGAACTAGTAGTAGTAGAAGTAACAAAGGTAGTTAAGAACATAGGTCAATTCTTTGGAACTATTTTAAAATACAAAATCCTACTAGTGGTACTGATCAGACAATTAATTATATGCGTAAATGTAAATAAGCAAACCTTTAAGCTTTCTGATACATCACTATTTTCCGATATATAAGGAACCTCCCATAACTTTATTTTCTCCTCATTTAATTTCGCCCGAAGTTTTATCAAAAGATCCTCGTGCTCAAGAGTCTCCATTTCATGGAAATGATTTAAAGTGATTTGCAAGTTCGCAAATATTTTGTTATTTGTTATGAAAATTGTGCTTATCAATGACAATTGACAGTGACATTTAGAAGGAAATTATGTCTTTATGTTGCCAGGAATTTATATTTTTTCTCCAACAAACTAGGAAATCGTCAGCCTTGTCTAGAAAGGTTTATTAATAATATTTATTTTTATTTAATTATTATCTTTTATATCTACGTAATTATATATGTTACCGGCAGTCTGTATAAGCTTATTCATTGGTAAGACAAAAGTGTTAAAGTACCATTGTTTGAGATTATCAATGTCAAGACCATTTAATGCCATTTTGAATTATTCTATTCACAACATTACCATAGGAAAAGAAGTAGTCTTTATTATTATTTAAATAAGAAACTATTTTACCTAATAAAAGACACCCAAAACAAATTCAAATAATACTTGCAGTACATTAAATTGAACGCATTCATTCTCATATTTATACCTATAAAAAAAAATTAAATTAAATTAGCTTCACGCTGTATCCCGCAAACAGCAGGGTAGGCAGAGGGAACCTAGTGTTAAGATACTCCGTTCCCCACTTTCTGCCGAATTCTGGAGGCATTGCGTGTTGAGTGGCAGAACTCAACGCCGCGCTTAACCTCGACACCAGAGCGAAGAAATGGAAATATAAATTTAAGTAAATATTTCGTCTCCTCGACTGGGGATCGAACCCACAATCAGTCGGTTTTGCAGTCACACCTCGTGCCGCTGCGCCACGACCGTACATACATACCTATACATTTTATGAAATTAAAACAATATTTTTTATTGTTGTCATAAAATAATAAGTTCTCATTTCACACGCCATAAAATGTTAATTTAGCAAAAAATTGATCACAATTAAAATAGTAATGAAAAATAATTTAAAAATTAATACCAATATTAAGATAAACATGAAGAGTGCTTTGTGCGTCATAAGTAAGATTTATACATATATATTTTCTACTGTTTAAACTTTAACATGTTACTTCACACTTAACAAAAAACCTTTTTTAGAAAACGTATATTTTTTTGTACAAAATTTTCGACATCGCTGGTTGAGAATAAATAGTTTATTGGTCAGAGCTTTTGGGTTTTCAGGAGGCATGGGTTTAACCCAAATTTAAATTCCGTTAGGTTAAAATCTTTAGAAATTATGTTTCTCTAAAAGTATTATAAAATTATATTATCGAATAGTTTGTATGCGTGCTTAAAATAATGCAAAATAAAAAAAAAATGTTTGACAAAGAAATAATAAAAAGAAATCACATGTGGTGCTAGAAAAATTCCATGTAAATATCAGAAAAAATTACAAACCGTCGCGGCACAGCGTCTGACTGTAAGCTCGACGTTTGTGGATTCAATTCTCATTCAGGGTAATAAATTATTTTGCTTTCCTCGCTCTGGTAAAAAGATAAAGCGCGGCGCTGAGTTACGCCACTTAACACGCAATGTGTCTGAAGCTGGAGTGTCTTTACACTAAGTGCCCTCAGTCTGTGCTGCTATACATACTATATAAAATACAGCTAGGTATAAGTCATAAAACATGTAATAAACTAATCAAATAGTTTACAGTAACAATATTTTCAGCTGTACTTTTAATAGTACAAAATAGCAATTCATACATCCTGCTCACTGCTAACATGGAGGACGTTCAGTCCTTGGCGAAGCAATTGCTCACTTCACCTGTAGCAGAACAAGTCGGCAAGATCTGGAGACGAGCTACATCTCAGTTCCAGAGAGAGATCAATAGAGATATGCGACGACACGGCGAGGAAAGTGAAGAAGGTAAATAAAATAGGATGATGGATATCATATAATGAGCGTAATCTTGTAAATAATAATAGTTTATGTTTCATTAAAATCAGCCGCTGGCCGGTCAGGCCGCCAGGTACTATACAATATTTTTTAACTATTATTTATTTACTATAAAAACGATTGAATTGATAGCGAAACAGCGAGAGAGACAATGAGCCAAAGTATGAAAAGTTCGCTAGCGTCGACTTTGCCGCGGACGCCGTACTTTAATGTTTAATATCTCAGTCATTTTTGAAGAAAGCAAAAAAAAAACAGATTCTTTTTCCTTTTACAAAAAACGTTGATGTTAGGTACTCATTGCCACTACAAAAAGTACATTATGTTCAATTACTTATTCTTGTAACAAGACATAGGACGACGTTCAGTTCCAGACGCCGTCTCCGAAATAATTAATTCGACTTCAAAGGCATCACAATGCAATTTTTTAAAGCGGTTATACATCTACAATTTTTAAAGGCCGATTTGACAAGAAATATGATTTACTTGGCTTCATTAATTTTGTAAAGTTCCAGATAGCCTTCTTTAAGGTTTCTATTAATTATGTGAGTTCCTCGAAAGATTTTTTTATGAGAATTATAATTTTCACTTTAGAATACAAATTAAAAAGTGCAAAAAATGTACATATAAATTATTCTGTGAAGCCGTCGTGTTCCAGCGGCACAGCGTCATCAGCGTCGTCGTCGTCGTCGGAGATTAACTCCGTTAACCGTTCAGTTCAACATGTAATGTCTCGAAAATTCGGTGAAAAATGTGTATCGGAGTGACTTAGCAATATTTTCCTCTGCATACTCTGTTATATGCTGAATACTGTTTGATTCTTTTTTAAATATATAACATTTCCAGGTGTATTTGAGACGTGTAATGTTGTACGCTAATAGAGCTAAGGAGCGGCAGTTACTATTAGATTTGAATTTCATATCGGTAAAAACAGTGCGAAGAAATGAATTTTAGTTCTACCACAAAAAAAAGTGGAGATCGGAGCGACCGGTCAGTGTGTTAAACGCTGTTAATTAAATGTGTTAACGTCGATTGTATTACAATGTAGTAATTTAAGGCTAGTCAGGGCGCAGCGTGCGACTGTAAACGCGACAGATTGTTGGTACGATTTTCATGTCTTCTCTCTGATCATGAGGCAAAAAAAGCGCGGCGTCGAGTTCGCGACGCCACTCAATACACGGAGTATATCAACACGGTTCCACGGTTGCCTCTGCCTACCCTGCTACGAGCTGGATACAGTGCTAAAAAAAAGCTAAAAAAATGATTGCAATGTATCTTATTCGGCATTCGGCAGAAAGTGGGGAACGGAGTGTCTTAACACTAGGTTCCCTCTGCCTACCCTGCCGTGTGCGGGATACAGCGTGAAGCTGATTTTGATTTTAATGTATCTTAATACCCAATACTTAATGTAATCCCTAAGTAACATCATTAATGAACCAATATCTATGCTAATGTGTCTGTGCAAGGGATCCTTAATGATTTGCTAAAGCCATTATTCTCTTAACCGTATCGTTAACTGGAGACTTTAAGACGAAATTCAAGTGTACTGTAGGCGCCGTGGAGCAACGGGGCTTGCACAGTGTTTCACTGTAACCGTGGTGGTTGTGGATTCAATTAACACTTGGGGCATCTTGTTTCATTGCTCTATTAACAAGACAAAGCGCGACGTCGAATATTAGCACTTAACAGGCTATGCCTTATTTGGGCTAAAAGGGGTTATTGGATAGTCTTGACACTAGATTCTCTTTAGCTACTCTGCTGTAAGATACAGTGCGAAGTTAGAAAAGTACACAACAACACACTTCGTTTCTCCGAGTTTAAAACATTATATGTTGAGAAGGAAAATGAAAATGATTCAGATTGAGTGGTGATCGAATACACACTGTCCCACTAAGAGCTTACTGTGTCTCTACATTTAAAGACGACGTCCTATAGACGTAAAGTGGCAAACTTATCATTAGAAACTCTTCCAATTTAGGTAATGTCTGAAAATACTTTTTAAAAAAGTGTTCATTATTTTTTATCAACATTTTAGATTCACATCAAACTGTCGAAGGAGAAGATTTGAGACGCACTCAGAGGATTGTCAGAGACCTGATCGCCATCACCAAGAACAGCGGCTACTTAGAACCTATTAAGCGTGCATTTGAAGTATTTAACCCTGCACCTTAAAAATATATTTTAACAATAATAAACAATAAAGGATTCTTTCGAGTAGTGATATTTTATTAAAAAACAGTAGTAACATAACCAGCCTACCAGCCTACTCCGGCGCTTATAGCCTAATTGGATTTAGGGGTGTCTCGCAATGGATAATATAATTTCTAATATAATTCTTAAGAAAATATTTAAAAAAATGAGCTTTATAATTTAACGCAAGTTAGTTGCTATTTTATGCACCTTACATTAAGTGAAAATCTAACCTACACATATACACTAGTAGTAATTTCGAATTCATATTTCACTCAGGAAAATTATATATTTAATATTTTTATTTTCTCGCTCTGGCGCAGCAACGAATTCCGCCAATTATTCAAAATCTGCGCAAAGTGGAGCTTGGAAGTGCCTTAACAAACACTAGGTTCTTAGGTTCCCTCTGTCTATGTTATTATGTGTAAGAGGCGGGGGTTCAAATCCTACGTTAAAAAATTTATACGTTTCCAAAAAAAGTATTTTCTTTATTTTTACTTTTCTAAAGTGTTATTCCACACTTACGAAAGAAAAATACTTTTTAGAAAACATGTATACACCCCTCTTGGAATCAAGCCTTGGACGACTTCCAAGAGGCGCAGGCTTAAATCCCATTAAATTTTTTATGTTTTCTAAAAAGTAAGTATTTTTCTTTCTTAAGTGTTAAATTAAGCAATGTCTCAAATTTCATGGCAAAACTAGAGAACGGACACTTGAGACTAGATGTTTTAGATATACTAGACTCTTTGTCTGTACCTATAGCAAAGAATATACGTTAATAAATAAAACATAGACAAAAGAATCACTCCCTCACATAACTTTTATATCGATAATCTGAAAGTTAAAAAGTCAAAGTCCAAGTATCTAAGAAAAACACTTTGTGAAGCTTTTAATTACAAAATTTAAAATCTATTCCAAACTTATGAGGGTAAAGTTTTATTTTGTTCGTTGCCTTTGGATCTAGCTTAGTGCCACCGATGCTTGCCTTTTCATCTCTTTAACATTACTAGAATTAATTTAGCTTTACGCTGTATAAAAAAAAACTGTGAAGACATATTTGTATCTTTTAAGCTAGAATCTCTGGTTTACCTTTAAAATTAATTAATTATTCCTGCCTTTTTATTAAGACCACTGTAAAGCATAATTACCCTGAAGGGGGAGGGAATCCGCAACCGTCGCCTGTCGGACGTTGTACTACTGCGTCACTACGGCCGTACGGAGTAATTAGATTCCATTTACAAACATACATGTATCTTGAAATAATTTCACTTTAAAGTAACTTCATATTAGAGATTTGGATATGAAACTATGAAATTGTTAAATGTAACTTTTAGCTATCGATGTATTCATTTATTTTATTGTCTTTGAAATGATTATGTTATAAGATCACAAACGTAATTCAGAGGTGAAAATAAATAATTGCAATAAAAGCGGGCGAAGCCGCGACCGGGTCGCTAGAATTGAATAAAAAAGAAACGGGAGGAGCCACACGGGGGTCGCTAGTTAATAAATAAATGAATCTATAATATGAGGCCAGTAGTGACGCAGTGGCACAAAGTGTGACTGTAAAACCAACTGGTTGTGGGTCCGATCCCCACTCGAGGAGATGAAATATTTATTTAAATTTAATTTCCATTTCTTCGCTCTGGTGTCGAGGCAAAACGCGGCGTTGAGTTCTGCCACTTAACACGCAATGCCTCCAGAATTCGGCAGAAAGTGGGGAACGGAGTGTCTTAACATTGGGTTCCCTCTGCCTACGCTGCTGTGTGCGAGATACAGCCTGAAGCTGATTTGATTTTTTTTAATCTATAATATAAATCATTAATCATCACTGATCCAACAGGTACATACGCCAAGTATAAGATTAAGTTACAAATTTCTTCTACATGTTTTAATATAAGTTTATTGGCTCAGGATTTTCCCACATGATAGATGAGGTTCATTACCAAACACCGGTCGTGTCAATATTCTTTATAAAAAAAAGCTTTTATATATGAGCTTAAGTAGAGCACCTACGTAAGACTTGCACGTTTTGTTGGTATACTTCTATTGTTTATGGCATATAGTGTTAAGACACTCCATTTGGGAATTTTCACCGAATTCTCGTGGCATTGTGTGGCGCAATAATGCCGCGACTTGCCTGCTTGCCGCAGAGCGAGGAAATGACGCAATTGATAAACTTTTTTTCAGCTCCCACGTACAACAGGATAGGCAGAAAGAATCAAGTGTTAAGGCTCTCTGTTCCTCATTTTCCGCAAAATTTTCTAGGTATTACATGTTGAGTGGCAGAACTCTATCTTGTTGAGTCAAAAATCTATTTAATGTACAGAATTGAGTGGGGATCTATCTATATATATATCTATGTTGCTACACGCGGGATACATGAAGAAGTGTTGTGTTGTGAAAAAAATATTACAACAGTTGTATAAAAGTAAAACTTCAACAATTTAAGTCAGAATATGAAATGTTACATATCTATTACTTTATCTTATTAACATGTTATAAGAAAAGTTTTCTTAATATTTAATTGCCAAAGGAAGCGGAAGATGTATATTATAACGGTATACGAACGTTGTTAAAATAATTTCCTTGAACAAATTCGTTTGAGATATTCGTAAATGGCTATGAATTTTGTTTTCTATTATTATCCAACATAAAAATGGAATTTATTAAAAAATGCGTGTCTATATCGTACAAAGGGAATCTAATTTTAAGACATTCCGTTCTCCAGTGCCCAATTTATGAGACATTGTGTGGAGGGTAACGGACCTCACCGCGTTTCGTCTACCAGAGTGGGGAAATAATTAAATATAATTATTCTTCCAAGTGGGATTCAAACTCACAACCATCATATATTTTAATAATGCTATATATATGTTTCTAAGGCATCATACACAGGAAGTCTAAACAGATTTTTTTTTATATTTTTGGCCGTCGTAATATTTTTAATATTTTTGGAGGCCAGTCGTGGCGCAGCGGCACAAAGTGTGACTGTAAAATCGACTGGTTGTGGGTTTGATTCCCACTCGAGGAGATGAAATATTTACTTAAATTTATATTTCCATTTCTTCACTCTGGTGTCGAGGCAAAGCGCGGCGTTGAATTGTGCCACTCAACACGCAATGCCTGCAGAACTCGGCAGAAAGTAGGGAACGGAGTGTCTTAACGCTAGGTTCCCTCTGCCTACCCTGCTGCGGCTTTTAGTTGTTGGCTTCAATTTTTACTACGGAGTTTCGTAGTCAAATCATGTAATATCTATCAAATCATATAAAAATTATAAGAAAAATTTGACTGTATAAATACATTACATTCACAAAGAAAGAGTAAGCCCAAAATTATATAAATGTGCTGGCAAGTATAAAGAAAGGTGCTTAAATTTAACCACAAATGGCCATTTTTTACATTTTTTCCTGAGCTAGTACTACTTGTAGATGCTAGCTGCCAGTTTTGATAATTCTAGGTCAACCGAAAGTACCCTTCCGGTTCTATTCCTTTTGATTCCGATTGTAGTGTCGAAATATGAGTTTTTTGCGATGTAAACGGCCTTATCTTGTTTTAATTAAATTTAAATATATTTTTTGTCAGAAAATCAAGAGACTAGAGACTTGATTATATGGTTTGAATTTAAACTTGATATCTCCAAGCGGTCCTGAGGTAAAGGCTCTTGACAGACAGATAGACAGACATACAGACGGACGAAGTGAACAAAGTAATCTTATAATAATTATTATTCTTAAAAGGTACGGAATCGTAAAAATATATTTTTAATGTTAAAATTTACTTACGCAATAAGTTAAGTACCTACGCAATAACTTAAGTACTCGGTAGAAAGTGGTTATCAAAAGTATCTTAATGAGATCTGAACGGAGTGTCTTAACACTAGGCTCTCAGATTCCATCTGCTTGAAGCATGAAGCCAAAAAAAAATACTCTCAGTTTCGAGAGGAAGCTGAAAGCAGTACAAATATACAAGAGTATGAATTAAAATTCGAGCGACGTAAATACCTTCCGCTTTTGGAATTCACAAACTGCGCAGAAATTGTTTACATTTCTTTTACCTCAGAAATCTTGCGAAGTTGCGTAGCTTTCGGTTTCATTCCTTGAATACACTGACAGTAACACATTATTATTATGGTTTTATATTAGGGTAACTCCTTCGTGGCACAATGGCGGATGTTGGAAAATAATAAATTTCTGCCCTGCGTCACAATGGACTTGATTCCAAATATTAATTGCATATTTGCGGTGCATGCTTCTAGATAATTTTTTGTACGTATTTTCAGCAATCTGAGAGATTGCTCAGAGGATTTTTTTTAAATAAATGCCTACGATTTTGTATGTCTTTTATGTACCATGTCTCAGTTATAATGAAAACGTTTAACGGGCATGATTGTTTGATATTATGCATGCTCATTGAACGAAATTTCCTTTGTGCTATAAAAAAGAAAAGTGTAAGTTGTAAAAGAGTTTAATCTTTCACGTCAGAATAGAATGGGTCATTCTTTATTTTAATATTATATTTTTTATTCACCGCATGCATCACGTCTTATCCCGCATAACAAAGTAGGCAGAGAGAACCTAGTGTCAAGACACTCCGTTTTAAACATTCCGCCCGAATTCGAGATATTTAGCTTACTAACGAAACGAGTTTCACTAATTGTGTTTTTGTTTATCAGAGCCAGTAGGTGAAAATAAATCATTGAGTGTGTCACGCGCTGACTCACTGCACCACGGTGGTTAATATAATAAATAAGTTACATGATTTCTTATACTATAATAATTTTGTGGTAGTTAATGCATTGCTGATTTAGATTTCAACTTTTTAAAGTGAATTATTTTCATCTCCTCGCTCTGGAAACAAGACAAAAGTACGGCGTAGATAACGGAGTGTCTGAACACTATATCTCCTCTGACTACCCTGCTGTATGCGGAATATAGCATGCAGCAAAAAAAAAAGGTTTGATAGGCTGACGAAGTTAGTGACCGTGAAATTTGGTATAAATCACTTACCTAATATAATAAGAACATAGTGAGTTCATACTCCAACTTGGTCTATTAAATTTAACTGTCCCTACAATTTTTTTTCACGGATTCATAAAGGAAGGTCACATTAAGTTATCAGCAGCTTACCTTATCTTCTCAACATAAAGAAGCGGTAATAAAAAGATTGATATGATAAGTGCAAATGACAATTATTAAACGAAAAAAGCTTATCAATAATTTACTTACTTCATAAAAAACTTAGAAAAAGTTTCCGTTCTTAAGCTCTAGCGGATACCCGCGGGAATCGTTGAGACTTACATAAAAGTCAAATTAAATTGAATTTACGTTATGATAAATTAACTTAATTACATTGGTGTAGTCTTCGGTGTGAATGGAGGTAAAAAATACGAGTTTTTCTTCTTATATTTTTGGCTTCTGATGAATAATTTTATGATATGAGAAACTGAAAATACCCGATATCTACTTGGGAAAATTAATTATTCCATTACCTCGCTTGGGTAACAAGACACAGAGCGGCGTTGAATTCCGCCACTTTACACGCATTATTCCGAAAATTTGTTTTATACACTGTTAAGCTACTGTAAAAAAAGGAAAATAAGGATATCACTACGCACTTAGGCAGTTAGAAGCTAAAATATAAATATTGATTATTTGGTCGCCATTGTGACAGTGATTCTGTTTTGAAATATGCACGTTTTATTCACTTCTCAACATGCAATGGGCATAAAGCGGAGATCATTATATACTTATATATTTGGGATATTACCTTTAGATTTTACATTTTCATTACCAAGAATAATATTATATTTTTTTATTCAGCACACATCATGTCAACAGGGTAGGCAGAGAGAACCTAGTGGCAAGACACTCGATATTATTGCATTTCTATGTGATTTTGATTCCCACTTTTTGAAGTTAATTATTTCTAGAGCGAGGAGATGATCCTCGAGATGATTTGGAAAGGAAACAAAATATGAGGGATATACGATGAAGATAAAAAAAGATTGACATAGTTATGGCACGTTGGAAAACGTTTAGTTTCATAAGCGATGGCTGTGGGTTCATTTACCAGCACAGGACTTTCTGGTGGGTTTGCTAGCCAACACGCACCTTGGCGGCCGGCAACGCACCTGTAACTCCTCTGGTGTTACATGGTGTCGTGGGCGGCGGTGACCGCTTCCCATCAGGTGATCCGTACGCGTCTTTATCGCGTACGTTTCTTTATCCATAAAAAAACAAAAATAAAATAAAATGCCACAGCTGTCATATAGTATAGAAATGTATAGAAAAATTAAAGGAGTAACACAAGTTTGCTCTACCTACAATATTAAACGCGGGCGACTACAGCGTGCAGCTAAAAAAAATCGTGCTTTATATATAATAATAACGGCTAAAAGTGATTTATATAAGAAAATAACACGTTCAAATGAACTATCGTTTATTTCTTATTACACTCCATAAAACCTTATTTTATGATTGTGCCAATAACTTGTCGAGACGAACGAAAATCGTAAAAGAAATACACAAAAATATCGAGTCCAGAGGGCATTTTCTCTGGTTTTGTTGAATAAAATCAGAAAATAGTGCAAAGAAATACTTATACAGAAATTTTATGTAACACTAGTGGGCACGCGCAGCTTCGCCCGCGTATTTGCACCCTAAGGGGTGACTTCAACAAAAACCAAGAAACACGTGTTCAATAAAATATTTTTAACAGTATGAATTAAATTTTTTATAAAAATCGGGGGCGATTTAAAGATTTTTCCGTATAAACTTTTAACCCCTTATTTGAACCCTTAGGGGAAGAACTCTAAAAAACCATGAAACACGTGTTCAATGAAATGTTTTTAAGAGTCTGAATTTCAAATTTTATAAAAATCGGTGCCGATTTAATTTTTTTTCCATACAAACTTTCAACCCAAATTTCATCCCTTTAGGGTTAAAATTTTTCAAATTCCCTTCTTAGTGGATGTCCAGAATATGAAAATGAACATCTGCCCATATTTCACGTTTCTACCATCAGCGGTTACGGCTCTGCGTGCGTCTTACCTCAGTTATTCAGCACAAGTCCTTTTATATATATATATATATAGAAGACTAGTAGTTACCGGCCACTATACTTGCTTGTTTGATAATTGAAAATCCCGTTGTTTTCAGTTTCTGTTGGAATTCCAATAAATTTTGTAATACTGCCCCCCCCTATACTCTCTAACCCTCTAACGTGGCTTTATCGTCAAGAGAACTACAATTCATTACAGAAATGTGACAGTATCACTGCGCTCTTGCAGTTGACAAGTATAAATATAAACGCGATGTTCATGAACTTTTTCTGAGACAAAACCTACTAAAAAAACATAGACAATGATTGTATTTTAAAATATTGTCGTTTACTTGGATCAATAAAACAAAATGTGGCATTAACTTTCGCTTCTCAACATGAAATGGGCAGAAAATAGAGATCCTTACCTTTCCTTTAAAGATGACCATTTCTTATTTTTTAGCTTCACGCTGTATCACGCTCATGGCGGGGTAAGCAGAGGGATCTTGAGAACCTACTATTAATAAACTCCATTCACATTAGGATACTTTTGTTCCCCACTTTCCGCCGAATTCTGGAGGTATTGCATGTTCCTCGTTACAAGAGTATTTTAATTCATTTCTTCGAGTGAGAATCGAAGCCATACTCTGTGGCGTCTACGGATTACTTTCTCGTTACCAAGTATAATAAAAGAATACGTTATACGATTTCTAAGTAGTACGATAACTTGGTCCAGTTCTTAACAAGATACTTATCATGTACTTATCATGATAATTCTACAGACCCTTTGGGATACTTTCACATATGTAATTTGAAATATTAAAGCTACTAAAGGTATTTCAAACGAACATACAACGTTCAAATTTTCCTCATAGGTACACTTATGTATATCTAAAATTAGGATATTTCTCAGCCTAGCCATACAGTGTGAGTTTCTACAATTTATCGGACAGCGCCTCAATAGCTGTTTTAGTCGCAGTTCGTAAGATGTGTCGGTATAGATCGGCACTCGAACAAAGTCGGGCGTCTTTGATTGTCCGTCATTATATGTAGCTGTGCCTTATTTTTCTATTTTGATATTAAAAATGTTTTCAGAATTAGGTGAGCTGAGAATAACCGCGCGTAGTCCAGCATTCACATCTGTTGCCCTCACGTCCTCAATAATGTAGGTTATAACTGGGAGGTATCACTATTAATAAATTAGAATTAGGAAAGCTAGCTCCAGTAAAACATTTACAGCTAATACCTAAGTAGTACTCAAGATCGATTGACGATGTTGTCCTAACCATAATTAAAGACAAATGCAGCCAAAAGGCTGTATAGTTCTGACAATAGATGTAGCCACAAGGTACTCCCATTATTGGGTTTTGGCAAAAATGTAATTTTTAACCGATTTCTGTAAGAAAAGAAGGTATCAATTCGACTGTATTTTTTCTATGTTGTTCTCTCAGAACTTTTGACTGGTGAACCGATTTCGATTATTTTGTTTCTATAAAAAAGGGAGAGGTTAACAATTCGCCCGAATATTTTTTTATGCACAATAATACCTAATTAAGTTTCAAGTTTTACATAGAACTCTAACCTCTAACTTGAGAAGCATCCTCTTAAAGTCTACCCATCACTTAAAATTGTAAAATAAATTAAATTAATCAGCTTCACGCTGTATCCCGCACACAGCAGGGTAGGCAGAGGGTACCTAGTGTTAAGACACTCTGTTTCCCACCTTCCGCCGTATTCTGGAGGCATTGCGTGTTGAGTGGCAGAACTCAACGCCGCGCTTTGCTTCGAAACCAGAGCGAAGAAATGGAAATATAAATTTAAGTAAATATTTCATCTCCTCGAGTGGGGATCGAACCCACAACCAGTCGGTTTTACAGTCACACTTTGTGCCGCTGCGCTACGACTGGCCTCTAAAATAAATTAATTAAAAAAAAACCGACTTCTAACAACGTACTAAAAAGTAAAAAATAATTTTACATAAAGTAAAACGTTTGATTATTAAACAACTACAACAACCTTATTACAATATCAAATTATTAAGCCTGTTTGTTTTACTTGGCTTTTAGCTAATAGTGTAAGGCATTAATGGTTTAATATTTTTTAATATTCATAACCCTTCCTTAGCAGTCGGGAATTAATTACTTAAATTTAATTATTAGCTTTTATGATTTTAAAACATCAGAATGTGATAACATTTATCAAGTTCAGTTTAATTCTACTATACGTGTGAAAATGAGCATTCATTTAATTATCACCAAAGCTTTATATGATTTTGGCATCCGTGTCCCGAACACTGTCGAAAAAAATAATTACTGTTTATATCAAAGTCTTACTAATATTTTTCTATTACGTAAACCCGATGAAAAAAAACGGAATAAATGAGGAGCGGAGTGTCTTGAAATCGTAAAAAAGTAGATTCCCTCTGCCTAACCTGCTGTGTGCGGGATAGAGCGTGAAGCTGACGTGATCTAGATCAAAATATTACAGTCTTACAACTCTGCTGTTACTCAAAAACATTAATTGAAATTTAAATTAACAGATAAAACATTTATCACACATCGACTAATAAATAGTATTTTATTCATTAATTTATTACATTCACAGTTATGACTTTTCAGATTATCAGACATAACCCAATGTCAATACATTCGGTTCTCCAATTTCCGCCTTAATTCGAGCACGATGATGAGTACGCTGTGGAACTCAACGCCACGCGTTTTCTTGAAAGAGCGGGGAATTGGAAATAATTCATTTACTCAAGGGAGAATTGAACTCACAATTATCGAGCTTACAATGTCATCGAAAACAAATTTTTTGAGACTTACCTCCGCATTACATCCAAGCCCTGTGCACTAGAATAATGAATATACCTTTAATTATTTATTCGTTGTATTGTTTGATACCTCACGCTTTTCCCCCTAGTGTTACGAGACTCCTTTTCCATTAAGACATTAGTTCCCCACTTTCCATCAAATTCTCGTCATTGCGTTTTGAGTGGTGGACCTTAATTTGCAGTGCTTTGCCTCGGTACCGGAGGGCAAGTTAGAGAGGCGTGAATTATATTGCAAAGGTCCACTACAAGAATCTCATACAGGGCGTTGGTAATATTAAAACCTGTACTGATTTCGATTTACAACAACAAATGAAAGTTGACAAAAATTGATGCGTGTCAAAAGAAACATTCTTTTAACTTACATTCGATATACAATGTGCTCCTTTACACTGAAATAAAGAAAGAAAATAAGTTATTTTTCTGAACTTGCTTAATATTTTCCTGTACATATATTACGATGGGTATTCGACACGTAAAGATTTCAAGCCCTCGTGTAAAGTATTCAGACTTATGTAAAGACTTGCGGAACGTCTTAGAAGGTGAGTGAGTTATTGTTTATTGATGAAGCACAATAAACTCGTAACTGAACTGTGTCAATACTGAAGCAAAGTATATGAGAAGAGATTGAAGGTATATTTTTAGCAACGTAATATATAGCGATATTTAACAACGTAATAGGAACCCAAAACAATGATTTTTAAAATTTTTGTTTGTTTTTTGTTCCTCAATTCACGCTAATTTCTGAAACGGCTTAACTAATTTAATGCAGTTTTAACTATTGTATTTTGGCAAACTACCCGCAATATTTAGTGTTTGCTTTATTTCAATCGGTTTACAAATTAAAGCTATGTCAATATAAAAACAGTTATGTCAAAAAAATTGCTTTACGCCGTATTTACCCGCACACAGCAGGTTAGGCAGAGGGAACCTAGTATTAAGAGACTCAGTTCCCCACTTTCCGCCGAGTTCTGGAGGCATTACGTGTTCAGAACTCAACGCCGCGCTTTGCACGAGAGCGAAGAAATGAAAATATAATATTCATTTCCTCGAGTGGGGATTGAACCCACAACCAGTCGATTTTACAATCATATCATGTAGAAACCGGGAGCGGGTCGCTAATATATAAATAAACGTATATTTCTTCATCTTCTACTACACTACTACTAACTTCACGCTTTATCCCTAGCGGGGTAGTCAGAGAGAACGGAGTACCAAACGCTACGGTCTCTACATACCTCTTTCGCCTCGTCCACTATCATCAACCACTTCATACATGCCCTCCGGGGGTCCTCATGCTTTGTACGTGACCTTCCTCCAGTATCTTCGATACTGTGTTTTCGAAGGTCAACCGAGGTCTCCCCCTACCTCTCTTCTTCATCTTCATTATCCACATTTTTAAATGTATTCTAGACTTTAGATGTTATAACTTATACGTTCTCCTCATGTTTGTCGAATCAGTACATTATACCACACTATCATTTAGTCATTCAGAAATGAGATACAACCTTTTTTAACTTTTGCAATAGCACTTAAATATATATACAAAACAAATTAAATAAAAATTAAAAAAACTCACTCCTGATTTGCACATTAGTCCACTGCACTGAAATTGCAATAAAAAAGCATTATCAATCAGAAAATAAAATAATTGAAGCTTGAAAAATTGGGTTATTAAGAGGTATTGGTTCCGGCTGAAGTTTTTAGCTACTTTAAAGTGGTATATTCTTTAAGTTACTTATCAAATGACCTGCATGAAAAAAGAAATAAAAGAAAATAATAATAAATATATTTTGGATGAAACTCTTAAGCTTTAAATTGTATAAAAATCGCGAAAATCAAAGATCCTATTTTTAGATTTTTTTGACTTTACTCTGTATCCCGTACATAGCATGGTAGGCGTAGCGTATTAGATAACCTGGAAATTCTGGAGTGGCGGAGCACCCACACCATGTCGTGTTAGCGCGAGTCACACGGTTGTGCGCCTGCGCCACGACTGGCCTCAGAAAATAAAAATTATTAAATATTTCATTTACTGGAGTGGGAATCGAACCCACTTGCCCGGTGACTGTAGTCACACCCTTGCGCTAGGACTGGCGTCTGGAATATAGAATTATAAGATATAATTAAATATTTAAGTCTTCCAAAACAACATACCACTGATGTGCAATTGTCACCAAAACACTGAATCAACAAAAAAATATAGTTAAATTAGGTAATGCTATAAAACTTGTCAAGAGTACAATACAATGTGTACCGATACATAATGAATCAGTTTTTTAATTCTTACCGTTACGGAGCAGGAATCTTCCAAACACTAATGGAAAAAAACATTAAAATCTACACATGTTCAGGCTGTCGTGACATTGAGTTGGAAATGACTTCACGTTACTTACACTAGCCAAACATCCAAGTTTGTCAGTTATCTGTAAATTATAAAATATTGAATTGAATTGACCACTTTATTCTAGTTGCACGATGTATTCCGCGATTTATAGCGAGTTAGGCAGCAGGAACCTCGTGTCAAGACACTCTGTTCCATATGTTCAACTTTCGAAAAATTACGTGTAATGTTGCAAGAGCGAGAAAATTAAAATAATTTATTCCCTTTAATGGGAGTCAAACCAATAACGTCACATTTACAGTCATATTGTGTCGCTTCGCCACGAGTGCAGGCACATATGCAGGTGACAGGTTGTGGTTTAGATTTACACTCGAAGAAATAAAATATTTAACATTTCATTTCTTCGCTCTGGTAACGAGGTCAAGTGCAGCGTTGAATTCCATCACTCAACACGATACTCAACGACACCACTTCAAAATTCGACGGAAAGTGGTAACAGAAGTGTCTTAATGGGAAAGGAGTGTCTTTACACTAGATTTCTAGGTTCCCTTTGCCCACCCTGCTAGCTAAACTAGGTAATAAAAAAAATCTCAACATTTAGCTAGCTTCGCTAACAATCTCTACGTTTACCTAAACTAGCTATTCAGCTAGCTTTGGTTTTTAAGTATCCACTTAAGAGAAATCTGGAAATTCTTCACTTTGAATGGAATGTTTTTAAAGTAAACACGTCTTAACATTTTTAAAAGCTTTATTCCACATTAAGGAACATGATCTAAATAAAAAGAAAATAGAAAATATAAAATAATAAAAAGAAAAATATATAGAAAAAGTTAAAAAAATTAATTAGCGGGACTAGGAACACGCGCCTCTAGGACACTGTCCAAGAGTTTTAGCTCTTTAAGACGTATAATTATCATACTCAATATTGCAAGAAGGATCGGAACTCGCTGCTATTAAATACAAACTGGCACCAAATCATAAGTAAATTAAGTACTTACATATAAGGTTTTCTATCCAAGTATAAAATAGTCCCGGCGAGGTTGCTCAAACAAACTTTTTTCTTTGTTGACTAATGCTTTTAAATCTAACATATTTTCGTAAAATTAAAAATGTTGTTTGGACGAATGCTTACCCCCGAGGTGCAGTTGTTTCCAGAGCACTAAAAGGTTCGAAATATACTTATTTAGAAAACGTATATTTTTGTTTATTTTTATATATATATGTATAATATAATTTTGGTAGGTGTCAATTCTTTAGGTGGTATATAAAAGCGCCCTCAAAAACTAAACTTATATTTAGGTATAATATCCCAATTTTTTTTTAAATAATCATAATAATAAGCTTATGGATAGCCACCTACACTAAGAAAATAAACATTAATGTTAAGTTAACAAATGTACGAGCGGCCACTACTTAGGTTATAATTATGTACGACTTACCCTAGCGTCACAGCTACATCTTATATACTGAAAAAAAAAATACTTTAATCAATATGTAAATATCATCATCATTTTCCGCACATTGCATATACAAGCGAATATTGAATGTTGTATGAAATCATATCGTTCCCTAATATTCACATAGGAACGTTGTTTGTCTTTTAGAGGAACTTTATAACAGCAGTTATCTCAATTCAACACAAAAGAATTTTTCTTAACAGTAGTTGCCCTCTGCCTAAAAACAAACAAGGAGATATAAACCTACAACAATGACTTTAGGTCAGCCATCTCATAACTGCGCCATTACGATGTCAATTTAATTTAGTTACATTTCAAAATTAAGTTTTGGAGACAAAATTGCGATGACTGTAGTTCGAAATGAGTTTCAAATTGAAGTTTAATTACTCAACGAGTAATCTTTAAAAAGACAGTCCAAATCTAAATCCTTTTGATCCACAAAGACAAAGACATAAAAGTTTTACTTTAACGGAATTCAAACTGCTCAATTATTTTATTTATTAAGATGAACTAGGCATGCATGAATCTGGAGATATTGAGATTCGTCTACATATTTGTAGACTTTTATACCTTTTTGGATTTATATCAGACGAAGCAAGGTCGGTAGATACAGATACTTGTTTTCAGAAGCAGGTAAAATTTAGTTTTATTACATATAGAAATTAAACTATGTTTTATAAATAAAAACAAGATAATATAAAACTTTTCTTAAATACGATCGGTGACCGACACCTTCAGTTAAAAGTTTCAGTTTTTATATATCATTGCTATAACGAGATCATACATATACATATGGCTTCCTGTAGTTTCCCATTTTATTTCCAGTTCCCAATAAAAAATAGAAACTGAGGAAAGATATATTGTTTAGGATATAGAGAAAGAAACTTTTAGCCTTATTACCAGTCTGATTCAATACATTGCGTGATGATGGAAGCTAACGTGGTGGTTTGTCTTGTCATGGCAGTTTTCAGTATCGACAGATATCATGAAGAGCTCAGCTTCATTTCAGAGATTTGATACTGAGTTTTCAATCACCTGCAGAGATATAAACTCTCTGTTTCAAGTGTCGTTTCACGTCGTACTTTGAAATTCATTGATTTTTAATATTTATTTTAAAATTCACACACCCCATCATACAAAGTGTCAGATTTTTTTAAAAATTTTAACTGATTTTCATTATACCTACACAGTGGTCCTTGTTAACAGGAATTCTATAAAAGTGGTCCCTAAACAAGAAAAGATTGGGAACCCCTGGTCTAGAGAGTAAAATTGAACGGAGTAGATAAGTAATTAAATAGTTACGCAAAGTTTTTGTAATATAATCAATAAAGGTTCAAGTATAATTTCACTTTCATTTGTTTTAATATAAAAAAAGTAAAACCCTATTCCATAAAAGGAAGATACAAAGAAAGAAGAGCAACAGTGAAAAGAAGATAGAAGATGTCCAAGAGGTTAGGGTTTAAATCCCGCTACGATCATTTTCTTATAATCAAGTAATTTTCTTCAAAATAACAAAGCTTCATTGTTTAAACGTCGTATAATTTACCACCACTTCACTTTAGTTAATGATTGATGCCTAAGAAGAACTGGTGCAAGAAACTCCTTTTACAGATTATATTCAACTTCGACTAAAATCAGCTTCGCGCTGTATCCCGCACACAGCAGGGTAGGCAGAAGGAACTGCTGCGCCACGACTGGCCTCAGCAAAATTTGATTTGATTTTAATTTTTTTCAACTTCAACCGAGGCCATTCGTTGCGCAAGGACACTAAGTGTAACGACTGTAAACGCGACTGTGTTGAGGCAAAGCACGGCGTTGAGTTCCGCCACTCAACACGCAATTCCTCCAGCATTCGGGAGAATGTGAGAAAAAGAGTGTTTCAACACTAGGTTCCATCTACCTACCCAACTGTGTGCGGAATACAGCGTGAAGCTGTTTTAATTTTTTTTACCTAATTTCTAATACATAGTTGCTATGCTATAGATCTGTCTCATTGTAATACATAACACTGGTTGAAGATTCATTTAAATTCAAGCAATATTACACGTGAGATGAATTAAAAGAAGTTATACATAAAATTAGGTAGACAATTTCAATTATTTGACGCTATTGGATTGGATATATTATAATATAATAAATTTAATAATATAAAATAATAAGATAAATTAAATAATAATTTAGACAAATAGATATCCGGAACATCACTAAAACGTAAAGAAAGCTGAGAATGTAGCATTAAAAAAAATTGTCTGCTCCAATATTTCATATTTTTGACGTGATAAAGTATAGCATGATCATTGTCACGTTCCGCCTGAACTGTGCGTGCAAGCGAGAGCGAACAACAAACAAACGATATAGAGGCACGATCGGAGTAAGCGTTCAGCTTGTGACGGATCTATCCGTTCATTGTTACTTGTAATTCATTTGTATAATTAATATTAATACAGGGGGGGACAGAAAGGCATGCGAATTTCAAAATCAGATTGATCGTGAGAGGGACGCGGGGATCATTTTCAATTAACTTTGTATAAACAATGAAAATTCAGTGACGACTAATTCTATTCATAAAAGTATGTAACTTTACATAAATATTTCCTTATGACGAATTCAAAACGAAGAAAATCATGAAAAATTATTGTCCGTAACCCGACTTTACAGACAAGCATTTTTTAGTTTTACGCATATAGTAAGTAGGGTAGGCAGAGGGAACCTTGTGTTTGATATATATATTAAAATTACCCACTACAGATTGACAATATATTAGTTTAACTTTTTCAAATTTGTTAGCTATAAATGTAATTTCTTGGTTATCTGCTAGAACCTAGTGTTAAGACTCTCCATTTCTATACACCGTTCAATTTTCCAGTTAATCCATTGAGTGAAAATTAACGTCACGTTTTATTCTTTACCAGAGCGAGGATAATAAAGTTTCTTTTCTACTTTCAGATTAAGAAGTATCTGATATACTAGTAACGAATACTCAGTAATCTCGTTCAGGTAATCTACCAGTATATATACGAAATAACTCGATCTAGCTTAGAAACTTCATAATGAAAGTTTATCAAAAAGTTCATCATCGACTTAGATGTGTTCAGAAGTCTAATGGACGGGGGTGTTCATTATATCACAAAAGGGATCAAACAGAGAGGGTGGTTATTTACAAATGCACTGAAGGCACTATTATATTGAGTCTGTTCTATTTAAGATTATATTTGAAATTATTTTTTGTGGATTGTTTCTCTCTTAAATGTACTTATATAATAAATAAATAAGGCAATTTTAATATAGGAGCTATGTATATAGCTAAATGTACAATATTTAACTCGTATATTATGTAATTTAAAAAGAAGCGTGGTGCAATGGGCAGTGGTAAAGTTTGATTGGAAATGAAATGATTACGGGATTGACTCGGGGGAATGAACATGTTTAATTATTTTCATTCCCTCTCTTTGGTAGAGTTAAGTTTTGCCACTCAACTTGCAATGTCTCAAAATCTTCATGTCATTTTTTTGTCTTGCAAAGATATAATTAAGGCTAGAGTGATTGTAAACGTGTGTGGGTTCGATTGCCACTTGAGAAAATTAAATACTTAATATTTTCATTTCTTCGCTCTCGTATCAAGGCGAGGCAAAGTCCCCAGTTTACCGTTGAGTTCCGTCACTTAACACGCAATACCTCCTGAATTCCTCAGAAAGTGGAAAACGTCTTAACATTAGGTTTCTAGCCTCCCTATGTCTACCCTGCTATGTGCTGGATACAGCGTGAAGCTGAAAAAATAAAAAGAAGATGAAAATAATATCTTACCTTCAAATAAATGATAACTAGTAGTAGCTGACACAGTGGTTTCATCGCTGACGAATGCAATTATAACGTGATACGGTAAGGTAATGTCGTTTGTTACGGTCATGTAAGTGGTCATTGCTTATAAAGATAAGGTGATACCATCTGACATATAATTGTTTAGTTAATTTTACAATATTTTAAATTACTTACAAAATAGTGAAAGCATTACTATTTTTTTACTTTTTGTTCTTGTCGAAGAGATGTACACAATAATATAGTATCAACTACCTGATCTGATGACGGATTCAGGATCTAAATATTGGAACTCTTCAGAGGTTACTGGTAAACTAGTCGAGAAGGCTCATAAAATAATAATATCTTATTTTTTGTTTAAGCTATATAATTTTATTTTTAAAGTCGGTTAAAAAAGGTACTACCTAAATATCCTTACTCAACAAATCTATTCTTATATTAAGGACTTAGTATGTAGATCACTCATAATAAATTATGATTGATTTCTCGAGGGACGTCGGTTCTTTGAACTCCCATGTCGTGACTTGGGGACAGTAAAAATAGCAAAGTGGAACTAACGTAATCTAGTCAGCCGAGTGCTTCTACAGTGGAGTGGAATCTACGTACCGATATTGATATGACATCTACTTGTTTGTAAGATGGAAGTTATGTAACTGTTTCCTCGCTCCAGTATGAAATACACATATATTTATTGAATAATACTTGCGCTCTTGATGTGTCTAGTTAGTTTTATTAAAATTAAGATCCCTTCCAATTACCTGATGCTACTTCACGCCGGTTTTCAGGTGACGTAGGCTCGTTTGCCTTGTCCTTTTCCATAAAAAAAATCGGAACGGTCCTATTCTAAGCCGGGATCACATGGCAAGAATAATTAATTTTTTAAATAACAATACTTAACACGAGTTTCCTTCCAATAAGCCCGTTATCTACAAGCAACTCCATCGATTGCCTTTTTTGTTTTTTGACTTGGCTTTATAGCTGTTGAGCTGGGATGGTCTTTTAAGCGTCACCGGGCGGGGAGGGCAGAAGTAGCTCGTCCCTGAAGAAAATGTACGATGGACGCTCGTGAAATACTCGAGGAAGGGAATTGAGCAATCGATTGACACAATTCCATTGCTTCTATAGTCTTTTTCTCCTACGTCTACCCTCTTTTTTACACGAATTTGCTAACAATATCATCAATATAAGTCATTGAATGCCCTCACTACGGCAAAGCGGCCGATGTGTTAAATAAGCAACAAGGCACACACGCCGCAGTCGTATCATTTATATTTTCTATGTTCGAACAAGATATAAGAAAAATATGTAAAAATATGTAAAAATATACGTAAATATATGTAAAAATATGTAAAAATATGCAAAAATGTGTAAAAATGTGTAAAAATATGTAAAAATATGTAAAAATATGTAAATATATCAATACCATACACTAAAGCTGGGACATAAAATAGCAAAACTCCCCCACGAATACTTATCGGACAACAATGGTAGTCGTAGAAGTCGTTACATCGAGGTCCAACAATCGTGCATCATGCAAATTATCAAGCATCGCTTACGCATCGCGAGAGATCATCGAACACGATATACTGCGTGTTACAAGCGCTCGTTTCTATTGTTCATTTTAATAGGGACACTTAACAATATTATAATAATGTTGTAATTCTGGTCAAAGCTCACTTTGATCAACAATATTTGTCGCCTCATTATATTTTTATGCACATATTTTTCTATTATCAGTAATATTATAGGATAATATAGATATAGAAATATCTATATTTTATATTTAGTACGAGTATTTTAGTACATCATATTTATTTGTTCAGTAGAACTTAAGAGTCCGACAGAATTTGAGTTAAAGGTTTTTTTTAGTTTCGCGCAGTAGGGTAGACAGAGGGAACCTCGATTCTTAGAGTTAAGATAATCCCATCCTGTTCCCCATTTTCCACCGAATTCTGAAGGCAGGAAAATAATAAATATTTAATTTTTTCGAGTTTCCACTCGAGGAGCGGATCGAATTCACAACCGGAACGTTTACATTGACGCGCTTATGTCTCTGAGTGATTGGCCCTTTTTAATTTTCATTTAAATTATTTTATTTACTTAAATTTATATTTACATTTCTTCGCTCTGGTGTCGAGTAAAGCGCGGCGTTGAGTTCAGCCACTCAACACGCAATGCCTCCAGAATTCGGCAGAAAGTGGGGAACAGAGTGTGTTAACACTAGGTTCCCTCCGCCTACCCTGCTGTGTGCGGGATACAGCGTGAAGCTGATTTATTTATTTTCATTACCTCCGCCTACTAAGGTGAAGTTAGGCGTTAAGTTCCGCTAAACGGTTCACGACAATTTGAAGTAGGGCGGAAAGCGGAGAACGGAGTTTCATAACACTAGGTGCCCTCTGACTATCCTCCTATGAATAGCGTAGTTTAGCTAAGTAAAAATAAGAAAACAGAATGTATGAACTTCTTTCTATACGACTTTTAATTTTGATAGTCAAATTAAACAAAAGAAACCAATCGTCTCCGGTCCCGTCGTACTTAATCGAGATTCTGACATTGGACAAACTTTTCACCGCAGCAGTTGAAAACTTTTTAATATAAAAGTTTCGATATTCATGGGTAACAAAGGTTTGTTAAGAAACTATATTATAAAAATGTTTTACGTTATAGCTTTTAGTGTATATCTGTGATTAGAAATATAATATTATTAGCAAATTCTATTATTTTAAAATAAAATAAGGAAACCAACCGATAAACAAGCTTTTAATATACAGAAATAATTAATTTTAACAAATTTAATTATAAAAGGTGTTGTGATCGGATCGAGCGACAACGACGAAATAGGCCGCTGCTTCCCTTTTCACGCCTTTTATTGACGTAACGTCGATGGTTGTTCTGGAGGGGAAGTGACCGCCAACACGGCCTCTCCTGACGGGCAAGCGTCCTCGCGCCTGCTCGGGCCTGCCGCCGGTAGCTCATCTGGTTCACACTGGTCAAAGTCTACGATTGAGAAAACAATTTATTAGTTTTCTTATTCTACATTTATGTACAATTGATACATGATGATATACACCAATTATAGTTAATGTTTTTAAACAATACCTTTCCGAGTCACCCCTACGCTCATATAGAGTCTTACAAGAGTCTTTTCTCAGTCATATCTTGACAGGGCTTATACAAGTCTTTTCCGAGTCACCCCTACGCTCATACGGAGTCTTACAAGAGTCTTTTCTCAGTCACCTCGTACCTATCTTAAGCACGGATTTATACAGGTCTTTTTCAGGTCACTCTGACGCTCAAAGTTTGGAGACTAACACAGATCTTTTCCTAATCACCCCGTACCGTGAGTTACACGACAGATATATAAAGACAATGGTGTAACCAAGTCACCCCGACGCTGGTTATTTAACAAGACTAACACGAGTCTTTTCTAGGTCACCTTGTATACACACAACAAGTTAATTTACACACAAGTTAATTTTTTTTTATATTAAAAATTCAATCAAGAAATATCTTTTTTCTTTTAATAAAGATAGTAAAGTGTGGTAACTTACTCTCAAAGAATGCCGCGCAGGTGTCGGGAGTCCACTCGCCGTTCCACAGTACTAGATACTCTGCAGACGCCTGAGTAACTTTGCCATACGAGTTAGATATTAATGTGAGCTCGTAGCGGTTGTTCGCGAGCTCCTTGGTGATGCGGTACGGACCCCGCATACCACTGTCTAATTTTCCTGTGCTTTGTGACCTTTTAATTGCGTAAACAAAGTCATTAATTTTGAACTTTTTACAGGCTTTACGATTTTTGTTTACGTATGCGTCTTGAGCGATTCGATTCTCTTCAAGATTAGTTTCAGCACGTTGTCTACGTAATTCGCGCCATGCCTCGCGGTTCGGCGTCGAACCTGCTACGGTAATATCCTTGATGAGGGAGTTTATTACCGGAGTTGTGGTTTCCGTACCAATTAGCAAATTTAACGCAGAACATGAAGTCGACGCGTGTTTTGTGATATTAATTATCAGCTGAATTTTCCATAGTACTTGTGACCAAGATTCAGACTTCAACTTGACTTCTATACGAACCATATTTAGCACAGTCCGGCAGTACCGCTCGACTTGACCATTCGATTGATGCATTTCCGGTGTAATAAAATGCAACTCAATACTATATTCAGCGGCAAATGAAGTAAATTCTACGTTAACGAACATACGACCCCTATCGCAAACGAGTAACCGTGGTGTACCGAAATTACCTATAGCGCTAGTAATAACACGTTTAAATTCTAATGAATCTTGTTTACGCATGGGATATAATAAACAAAATTTTGTGAATGCGTCAATTAAAACTAATATGTACTTGTAACCATCGGACTCGGGTAAGGGACCTAACGCGTCTACATGTATAGTATCGAAAGGAACACTAGGTTTTTGCCACGAAGTTATTGGTTGCAACGGTGCACGCGGTGCTTTCTTATACATAAGGCAATTAACGCAATGTGATATGTACTTTTTAGTGAAACTACGCAGACCGGGAAACCAAAAATGTTTTAAAATTAAGTCTACAGTCTTCTCATAACTCAAATGATCGTGTTCATCGTGAAATACGCGAAGTAAACTTAACCTATAGCCTTTCGGTACATAATATAACAATCGCGATCGTTCACCCACCTCATCGTACTTGTAGTACAGCATATCATTTATTTTTTTGTATCTTGTATCATCTAATAGCCCATCGTTTAGTTTTTCTATGAGTATAGCAACTTCCGTGTCTGCTGACTGCGCGATTTGTGCCCAGGTACTAGGCTTTATTGTCGTACAGACATTAACAGGATTTCTACTGAGATAATCAACGTGCGACATGTACGTACCTTTGCGATATTCTAAAGTGAAGTCGTAATCTTGAAGATACATCCACCATCGCGCCACCCTAGGTTGGAGATCCTTTTTGCTTTGCGTTAATTTAAGAGCATTACAGTCGGTGACTATTTTAAAATGCTTACCAACTAAGTATTGTCGGAAGTGTGGCAACGCTCTGACGACTGCGAGGGTCTCCAATTCGTAAGAGTGGTACTTAGGCTCCGCACCTGTTGTAGTTTTGCTGAAGTAGGCTATAACACGCTTCCGTCTCTCGAGATCTATTTGTAGTAACACTGCTCCGTAGCCCTGCAAACTAGCGTCAGTGTGTAATTCTATATCTAAAACTGGGTCGAAAATAGCTAACACAGGTTCACTAGTTAAAATTTTTATAATTTCTTGTCTAGCTCTTTCTTGATCACTACCCCAATCAAACTTTACATTTTTACGAGTTAGCGCTGCAATACAAGCGGTTTTAAATGCGTAGCCATATATATATCTGCGAAAATAACCTGCCAGGCCTAAAAATTGTCTGATTTGTTTAACATTTTGAGGTGGAGGAGACTGAACTAAGGCTTTAATTTTAATTTCGCTCGGCCTAACCTGCCCGTTGCTTATTATTCGCCCTAAGTATTCTACTTCCGGCGTAAGAAACGTACATTTATTAAGATTTATAGAAAATCCAGCATCAGTTAGGGTTTTAAAAACGGAATCGATTAATTGCAAGCCTTCATCTACACTATTATGTTTTAAAATTACATCATCGATATATACAAGTACCTGTTCGGATTCTATATACGATTGTAACGTGTCGGTCATTATTCTTTGATACACAACTGGTGCATTCGCGAGACCATAAGGCATCTTGAGGTACTCGTAATGACCCTCTGGTGTCACGAATGCAGTTTTATCTACAGAATCATTATGAAGACGAATTTGATGGAAACCAGTCGTCATGTCGCAAACCGTGAACAATTTACTCTTCCCCAGTCTATCTATCTGATCGTTAATCAGTGGAAGTGGAAATCTTTCTTTAATGGTCAAGTTATTTAAGGCCCTATAATCTACAACCATCCTATCAGATCCATTTTTCTTTTTTACTAGTAAAACAGGGCTAGCGTAGGCAGAATGAGATTTACGTATAATTTGCTTATCTAATAAATCGCGAACAATATTGCGTACTCGCAACTTTTCATCGTATGACATTTTGTATGGTCGATAGTAAACGGGTGTATCATTTTGTAATCGAATCCGCATTTCTCCTGTATTGACAGTTGTAGTTGCAGTACCACTTAAAAAGTATTGCTTGTACTTGCTAAGAATATTGATTAACCTATTGTAACTGATATCCCAAACACCTTTTAAAATATTATTTAATATTTAATGCCTTGGCTCGTGATGTCTAGTGGTTAGAACTCTTTATAGTTGTGATCGTGAAGAACCCAAAATCTTTTAGAGATTCAGAGGTAACAGTGTTAAGAATTTTATATTATGCCATTAGAAGGTATCGCTTTAATAAGATATTTGCCATCAGAAGTTGTTCTTGTGTCAGTTATTTAGATAACTGCTGACTCGACAATATACATTGTCATAACTCGAAGCTCGTCCGAAGATAAGCCAAGAGCGCGTCCTATCTTCCTCTCCACTATAACTGCGAACTAGTTATAATAAGAGGAAGAAAGAGTACGGGCCCCTCCCCGCCCTACACCGTGAGTTCCGACCAGACCGTGGCTTTACAGTCATCGTTGAACCCTCCGGGACGTTTGTGTGTGATCTTTCCGAAGGTACTTGTTACGCTTGTTTATATTAAGATTGTATTAGAATAGTGATTCGTGATGTTGATTGATTTGTGAGATCAATATAAGTCGTTGGAACGAACGCACTACCGCTAGGCGGCCGATATGTTAAATAAACGCACGGCACACACCCCACAGTCGTGTCTCGAACCGTAGGCGGACACTACTACATACACCAGAGTTCCAGGACATAAAATAGCACCACACACCCGTACGAGACAGGCGGACACTACTACATACACCGGAGCTGGGACATAAAGCACCACACACCTACTAGTCGTATACCAAGTCGTAGAAGTGGTATATAATATGTCAATGACAAACGCCATACAAGCATAGCTTACGTATCGCGAGCGTACTGCGAGACGGCATCAGCCACGACATAGTTAATGTCGCTATAACAGTTCGCATAAGCCCATCACGTCAGCCTTCGCGACGTCAAGCAACATTCAATATTATAATATGGATCAAAGATCCACAATATGTGTCGCTCCTACACATATATTGCCTTTATAAGAAATTCGATCCTAAAAGATCGTGCCATGATAGACTTCAAATTATCTCATTATATTTATTATACATTTGGTACGAGTCTTTATGTGCATCATATTCATTTGTACCGTAGTACTTAATAGTTCGACTCGACCGCTGCCTTCCGAGCATCACCACCACCTATATATACGAAACGACGGTCGCGACACTCGGAACGACAATACACGAACTCGTCTCGATTAATATTTTATTCAAAATATATAGTTTGTATTATTCATAATTAACTATGTTATTTATTTGTATTGCCATGCATATTTTATTTTATTTATTTATTTATTTTTAACTTATACCATAGGTACATATTGTTACACTATCTTTATCATTACTGCTTACAGGCGAGTTAATAGAATCAAAATAACTTAACGTTGAATCGTAAACACTATTCACCGGTAAAGAGTAGGATCTCATAATACATTGAGAAGTCGCGGTACGAAAATAAGAAACTCCTTCTCTATTTAAGACATCAGTACCTATTATTACTGGTGTATTAAGAAATTTACGTGGAACAATATAAAAATCGACTTCTAACGTTATATCGCTAAATTCTATTGGTAATGTAATAAAAGTATTCGATTTAATTTCCGTACCACCAATTCCACGTAATATTTGATAACATGGGTTTATTTTACATGAAAAATGTTTAGCTAAATCGGCAGATATTAAAGAAATATACGAACCACTATCTATTAAAACATCGGTAGGTATACCACCTAATACCGCAGTAATTACGTCGCGGTTCTTAACTTCTTCTACTATTTCGCGACAAAAATTCACATTACTCATATTGCGAGACTTTGAACGTTCTTTTGCAAAACAAACTGATTCACTATGACCAATTTTCTTACAAAAATTACAAACAAGAGGTTTCGATTTTGACGAACCGGGGATCGACATTGAATTAACTTGAGACAAGTTCGGTGATTTATCATGATTTTCAACTTCAACTTTAGTTTTTTTGCTGTGACACGCGGCACCCAAATGACCCCATTTGTTACAAACGTAACACTTAACATCACTACTTTGTCGTTTTCTCGGTATATAATTTTGATTTCGTCTATAATTGTCATTTAAATAAGTGGGTACTTTTGGAAACGGTATTTTAAACAATCGATCACTAACATTTGAGTTATTATTTATTTTAACGCTAGGTTTTACATAAATAGATAGAAAATCAACTAAATCAGTAGATTGTAATTTGGAATTAATAGCCGTAGCACGTATTTGGAGTTCTTTAATACCGCGTAACACAATTGCAACCAGTAAGTCATCGCTCAAACCTTTGATAATTTTTAATCGTAATATTGATCTACGAGCATACTCAGCGTAAGTCGGGTAGTCATTACTACTAGTACACATAACTTCAAATAGAATATTAGCTACGTCCACGTGCTTAGGGCACAAAGATTCTTTTTAGAAGAAAAATTCGCGTTTAAAATTTGTCCACGTTCTATCATTACTAGACCATTCCGAGAGCAAAGTACTAGCATCACCTTTGAGACAATGAGCAACCCGAGCCAGTCACTCAATATCATCCCATTTATTATGTATACGGGCCCTATCTACTTCGTTACACCACAAAGTCACATCATGCAATTTAGGATCGAAATTCGAAACATAGTAATGGTTTGGTTTTACCGTGCTTAATGAAGTGAGTGCTTCGAGGAATTTTTCGGCCACTGTAGTACTGTCGAGGGTAGGAGTTGGCAACGGAGTCGGTTCTGCCGCAGGCACGTTCAAAAGCAGTGGTTCACGTTGCGCGTCTTCGTTCACGGGGCTCATACCCGAGAATGTTTCACGTTGTGCCACTGGACTGAGTTCCGTAGGAGTTGAACGCTGCTCCAACGCCGTCAGCCGATCCAGGATGGTCTCCAGTTGCTGACCTATTATATTAGGCTGAGGGCTAGTCAGCCCTCGCCGTTGTCGCCCTCGATTCGATCCACGAGGCATTTATCGGGTTTTATGCAACTACGATAAAATTAGAGGGTATAAAGTAAATAAAAATCGCTTTTAAAACTTTGGGCGGTGGGATACACACAAAGATATGAAAACTTCGTGCGTATCCCACTTCTGATATTAGCAAATTCTATTATTTTAAAATAAAATAAGGAAACCATCCGATAAACAAGCTTTTAATATACAGAAATAATTAATTTTAACAAATTTAATTATAAAAGGTGTTGTGATCGGATCGAGCGACAACGACGAAATAGGCCGCTGCTTCCCTTTTCACGCCTTTTATTGACGTAACGTCGATGGTTGTTCTGGAGGGGAAGTGACCGCCAACAATATATAATATATCATATACATATAATAAAAGTGTAAGGAATCGCTGTCTGTACATGAATTGTATATGAGAATATTTATTATTGGGGACAAGTATTAATACATATACCGTGTGGAAGCGTCTGCACTCCTTTTATGGACGCAGCATATAGGGTAAAATGTTTCAAATCCGCACCTAAAATATAATCATGATTCGTTTATCAACAGTTTAGACGTAGCATTGTTATTATCATTTCAGGATTTTTATCTTACTGTATTTCGTGTGATCGCTTTGATAGGTTTGTGTCTGTGTGCGTCATTCTTAACTTAACTTAACTTTACAACGATAAATGTATTATTTGTTTTGTTTGAAAAAATCACTTTTTCATATTTGGAAAATTCTCATTTGTTTGAGGCCGGTCGTGGCGCAGCGGCACGAGGTGTGACTGCAAAACCGACTGGTTGTGGGTTCGATCCCCACTCGAGGAGATGAAATATTTACTTAAATTTATATTTCCATTTCTTCGCTCTGGTGTCGAGGTTAAGCGCGGCGTTGAGTTCTGCCACTCAACACGCAATGCCTCCAGAATTCGGCAGAAAGTGGGGAACGGAGTGTCCTAACACTAGGTTCCCTCTGCCTACCCTGCTGTGTGCGGGATACAGCGTGAAGCTCTTTTGTTTTAATTGTATTAGGCTTTTATAGAGTAGTTAAAACTGTGCTTTCATTTAAAGTGGTGAAAAAAAAATACTCTGTATGATATCCGTATGATATATACCCAAAATAATGATTTTATTTTTTTTGTCTATTTGTCTGTGCGCTTGTGAACGCTAATCTCAGAAATGGCTAAACCGATTTAATTGCATTTGTTACTATTTTATTTTGACAAATTTTTCTTAAAATTTAGTGTTTGTTTTTTTGACAACAAAATGTTTTCACAAAAAAATATATCATTATAAAGTAATTTGTTTGACAAACTTGCTACAAAATAATTGTTTATTTGAATAATTGTTTTATTTTATTTATTAATTTCCAATGTATGTCGTTAAAATGATAGTGTTATTAGAACAATAAAGTAATTCAAACAGAAACAGATAATATTGTGTATTTCAAGCGGCCGCAGTCACTAGCGGGGCTCTAACACAGGGTCTATAAAAAAAGTTCCTTCACCCATTGACTAGCAAAACACGCACAGCCGAAAATACGCAGCGTATAAAGCTATATGTAAATTTATCACATAGTTCGTTGGGGAGCATTGAAAAGCATTAAGAGAGGATTTCCCAAAATTGGTACCGGAATAAGATTATGACAAGATAGGAAAAAGCGAAAGTTTACGTTTCACGGCAAAAAGTTGACGTAAACGAAGTTGCGGGCGGCAACTAGTATAAAAAAATGTACAAACTGTCTTTATTTAACTTTTAAATTACGCTGTGCCTAAAGCTCCTGAGAATGCTTGTAAGTCGCTACATTTTATTTAACTTTTACTTTGTATAAAATTATGTTAATCGTTTTTTTGCAAAGTAACTGTTACACAAATATGTTTGTAACAGTTCGATAAAGTACTCTTCGTGTTTTATTTATTTTTATAAAAGAGCTAAGCAGCCGTCGTGGCGCAAGGGTACAGTGTCTGACTATAAACGTGATATATGTGGGGTCAATTCTCATTCCCGTGAACGAATGAAGGAAATGTTAGTAACTTTTCCTCGCTCACAAGTAATTTACTATACTACATGAAGATAAATAAGAAGTATAATATAATAAGTTTTCTTTTGTCTATAAGCCACGCTGTTTTCTACTATCCCATATTTTTTCGAATCAGATTGGAAATTAAAGTACCTTAATACGTTTTAACTGTAACCCCAGTATTTATTATTTTTAGAGAATATTGGCGTTCATCTCATTTAGTTCTATACATAATGTAGAGATTTGAGACCATCACTCATCTAAACGCCCCGCCATCTCGTGCCAAAACTAGATCTCGTTGATAGTTCTAAAGTGTTTCATCTGAAAACCAATTACACAAGCCGCGATAAACGATATCGTTACGGGTTGATGACGGCGATCCATCACAGCGCGCGACCGAGCGAGAGGTTATTCTGATAATTGTTGTGATATCATTATATGCATGTGCGTTCATATTTTCATTTAAAATAACAGAAAATAATACTTTAAGAATAGTAACATCTTAACTTATTAAAATCAAATATTATTTATCAACGATGCATGCCTCTCCCAATATTGCGCCCATTTATATTGATTCATATATATATAAATTAATATTGATTCATTTTTTTCATTCCTTCGCTTTGGTAACGAGGCAAAAGTGAGGTATTTAGTTAGCACCACTCGAAACTCAGCGTGTAGAGAATTCGAGAGAAACAGAAGGGCCCTAATGGGATGGATTGTTTCAACACTAGATTCCCAGGATCCCTCTGCTTGTGCAGGATACAGTGTAAAGCTAAAGAAAAATAACATTGATATAATTTAAAGGCATTTCTTGTTTAATAACAGAAGTTAATGCCGAATAATAATTGCATTTTTTTCAGCTCAGGCTGGCAAGCGTAGAGCCTAGTGTTAACACACTCCGTTTCCCCCTTTTCGCTAAATTCTGATGCTAAGTGGCGGAACTCAACGCCGCGCTTTGTCTCGACAGAATGTTTTTCAATTTTCTTTCGAATAGCACGGTAGACAGAATCTACTACTAAGACTTCTCCCCTATTCCGTTACGAATTCCAGTGTTGGGCTAATTCAGCACTCCGATTGAGTATCGAACCTAATTGTCAAGGCGACTTTATATTTTTCATAGTTGTTAATAACTATAAATTGTTTAACAAAATAACCTCATAATGTTACCTATATTAACATATAAACCTCAGACGGCCAGCGACCAGTAAGCGGTAATAAATCCAGATCGCGCTCAACGTGAAATGAATACACCAAATGGATGTATCTTAGAGATTACGGGTTCGCTCATATTCGTAGACCGGCCTGGTTATATGGATATTGGAAACTGTTATATCCTAGCTTACACTAAGAGTTAGACTCGAATAAAAAAATATATATTTGTACGTGATACTTATTTTACTTGGAAGTTATTTATACGTAATGGTTATTACTTACTAATATAAAAGAACATTATAGTCTATTCAAATAAATAGCTATCCTATTTGGGCTTGAGATAAAATGTACAAAAAAAAACAAAGCTTCTCAAACTTTTATTGAAAATATTACGCTTGTACCGATACGAATTTTTCAGCCACCTTTTTTTGTACGTAAAAATAGGTAACAACAGCCACCTTGTCCGAATTGGAGTTTTCTTCGGTTGATTTTACATTGGCTTAGAAAAGTGCAAGCGTTGCTTGTTTAATGTTCAGTTATGGTTTTAAACACGAAAACGTCAATATAACAAAAATGAAAAAAATAACAATAAAAGTTACAATGAAATAACGAGAATTAAACGAAAATACATGCCGAAAGATATAAGATAAAAATGCCGGATATGGCCCGATCGATGACATGACGTTATATTTATCATATCCCGCACATAGCAAAGTAGGCAAAGGAGACCTGATGAACGTAATGTTCATACACTCCGTTCCCATTAAGATATTTCAGTACCCCACTTGCTACCGGATTCTGGAAGCATGTTAAATGGCGAAGCTTAACGCCGCACTAATTATTTTATAAACAAACAATTTATAAACTATATATCATAGAGCTTAATTAATATACGACTAGTCACGCTAGCCTTCATCCTTCACTATTGCCACGAAGACAATATACGATACGCAACACAGTTCCAATAAGACCGAGAGAGGCATTTCAATGAACACAAACAAGTATCTACACATATAGTACATACATAGTATACTGGGTATACTGGATAAGGGATAACTCGACGGTTGTGGACGGATAACTCTTTGTCCAAGGTACCGGTTTTAACATTTAGTAAATTATATTTTAATAAAAGTTATTACTAAAATTTAAGTAGGTAAACTTTTAGAAACGCAACATTTAGAATTATTTATTGTTAGCAAACACGTGTTAAAGAGGGTTGATATATGTGAGAATGACTATAAAAACAGTGGAATTGTGTCAATCGCGAGCAGTTGCTTGTAGGTAACGACCCTTATTGGAAGGAAACTCGCGTGAAGTCTCTTTCCGAATAATTTAGACGAAAACATATAGACGATATGTGTTTTTATCTTGTTTTTAAAAACGTTAACCACTTCCGACTTCTAACTTTATATATATATTTTTCATTAGAAATATAAACAACCTGTTGTTCTTCATTATCCACCTATTCTATAAACAATGTGTTCTGGACGTTAAATTAAAATTTGAATTCACAACCATCCCTATGAGAATTGATTTTTATTCCCTTCTATTTTATTCCTTATACAAGTGTTAAACTATGCATTGCCTTTAAATTCTATTAAGTAATATCCTCTTTAGTCTATAACTTACATATTGCAAATTGATCGCCAACAGATATACCAGTTCCGAGAAGCCGACTGAAGATGATGCGAGATGATACAAATCAATCCTGTAACTTTAGCTTACTGAGTGTATCGAGTTGAAATTGCTACTTCATATATTCACAGATAGGAATAGTTCATAGAAATTGATATTAAATCACGTGCGCAGCTATATCCCGTATATAACAGTGGTGGAATCTAATCTTAAGACACTCCGTTCCCCATGTACCATTAAATTTTCGACATATTGCGCACACGCAAATTAATGAGTTTCGCAACTCAACGCGACTCTTTGTCTTATTATAAGAGCGAAAAAATAAAATTATTCATTCCTTCGAGTGAGAACCGAATCCACAACCGACCCGTGACGCTGTACTACAACGACCTCGGATATAAAACTATGTAAAATATAAATTAGAATGTTATTATGTGGCCAGTCTTGGCGCAGGGGCTAACGCGTGCGACTGTGAACGCGAAAGATTGTGGGTTCGATTCCAACTCGAACAAATGAAATACTTAATATTTTCATTTCCTCGCTGCCTCGACAATTCGATGAAAAGTTAGGAAAGGACTATCGTAACACTAGGTTCCCAAGTACTCCATGTCTACTCTGCTGAAAAAAAATAAACAATACTAATAACGTAGCGCAAAGAGAAAAGGCTTACTATAAACGCAATTTAGATAAAAAGTTAAAAACTTAGTTTCATCCCTCCACTATAGCCAGACAACGTTCGGCGCTAAAATCTGCCACTCAACACGTGACATATCGAAGCAAAATATGGAAAATGAAGTATCTTGACACTATGTTCTCTACACATCCTGCTACGCAATCTAAAACAATCAACTTCATCTCGTAGCTTTGAATCATATTTTGAAACTAGCGGCCTCGTATATATTTTTTTTATATCAAAGTGTATTTAAGAAAAAACCGACCAAGCGCGAGTTGTACTCGTCCATATAGGATTCTGTACTGTATTGTAATTGTAAAATATCTTATAGATTTTGATGATGCGGCGAATAATGTTAACATGTGTTACTTAAGTTTGTTAACATTATGTGTATATGCCCATATATACTTCTTTTGTGTGAAATGGACTACAAGCATAAGTGTGTAATGGTTTTTTTTTCTATGAAATATCTATATTTTTTTATTTTAGATTTTTTTTCCTTTATTTGTAATGTAATGTATTTTTATTTGTAAAGTAGACTTTGTCTTAAAAAAATAAAAAAGAGAAATAGGTAGAGAGTATCGAGATAGGACTGGAGTTAAGTGAGACGACTAGAGAGGAGTCCTAAAATAATTTTATTTAACTTTCTACCTAACTGTGCAATTAGGTTATTCTACATCATAATGGTTATTTGTATTAAAACTATATAATGATGTTGCTATAGAGCGCGACGTGGGCCCCACACTCCTTGTTCATACCTCCAGTGTCCGTTCGGTAATTGGCGCTGAAACCATTAAATTAATTGCTTTAACACAAACACTTTGAACTTGTTTGTTCACGGTTCAGTGCCGTTTTCCTACTATTGCGTGTTGAGTGGCGGAACTCAACGCATGTGCCACTGCGCCACGACGACCTCTTCTTTCCTTTTTTGTTTTCGAATCACATATTCGTTTCTAGTGGATTTATTAGTTTTAGCTTTATCCCGCATATATCAGAGGTGAGACGAAGATAATCTAGTACTTAGACAACCCGCCCTCCGCTTGCCACTCGAATTTGAGACATAGCATGTTGACGTAACTCTATGTCAAATTTCGTCTTCCCTAGATCAAAGTTCCTATAAAACTTTACATTATGTTTTTTAATATATTTATAATATATTGTATAATGTTCACATTTTACATACCTTTATAATAAATAACCATGTTAGAATTTAAAGAAGGCTTTCAGCCTTCTTTAAAATAAAAGGATGACACAAAATGATAAAAACAAGAAAATACTTTTTTTTGCGCCAAAGTCTACGGTTTACCTCTACGGCATACTTCTTTCGCCTCGTCTGTCATAAACCTCTTCATACGGACATATTCTAGAAAGTCAGCCGACATATCATGCAACATAACAATTAGGAAATACGGCCATGCTTTAATCTACTAATACTGGCATTCCTTGTCCTACTTTTTCTTCATTTTAACAAAACTAACTATATACATTTCCAAAAACCCCCTTTAATGAATAGTGATTTACAAAGCTGAGACGGAACGCATGTGAGGATAACATAATTCAGCCCGGTATCCGCCGCCGCGCCGGGACGGGACGGGACGGGGGTATACTGTGCAATCTTTATCCCTAATGTTGGCAATTTAGAGCTTCCCTGGACCCTCGTGAGTGGAATGTCGGCGTTAAATTGATGGATTTTATAAATTTATATTAAATCTGAGGAAGTATGTTGCAGATTTTATTTCTTTCTTGAGTTCTGTACTAGGAAGTACTTACTGAAGGTGTTTTGGTTACATTTTTTATTGTATAACTATTATAGCATTTTAAGAGCAGCGTTTAGTTACGCCTTTTCAAAGATTACATGTAAGGCTGAAGAGGAATAACGTATACTAATATAATACTTACTTATACTAATATACGGGATACAGCGTGAAATTAACAAAAAAATAATTAAAGGGTTATTCTGACGTTTACTTCTAGACGACTCCTTACTAAATAACGATATCATTTCTAACAATGAATATTGTAATAAAGAATACTGTAAAAACTACGTCTAAACTAACAGCAGGCACTATCGATCCAACACGACTCGCGGATTACACTGTGTGAGTTTTTTTATTCCGATTGAACAAAAAAGAATGAGAATTGTTCTAGAACCAATTCAATTTCGCAATTATTATTTTTTTCTTTCTTTATATAAGTCAGGTAGGTGTATACGTAATTTTTTAAACTTTATCTCTATATATAATAAGACAGTAAAAATATTTTGTCTGTACATTTAGTAATTTTGACTGAAATGGATAGAGGGACACTTAAAAAGACTAATAGAAAGCAAAAAGATTTTTTTTGAATTTCTTGTCTGTCTGTCTGTCTGTCTGTCTGTCTGTCTGTCTGTCTGTCTGTCTGTCGACATATTGTTGTCCGCATTTTTCTCTGAAACTACTGAACTGATTTACTTGAAAATTTCACCAATTGCTTTGTTTTAACTCAATTTAGGTTCTAAAGTTTGGTTCATCAAAATCGGTTCATTAAAAAAAAAGTTATCGTCATTTGAATGAACTCAAGGCATTAGCTTGCCAGCGAATGTTATATAGAAATCGCGCTGGTATGACCCTGGCTAAAGAATGACGTTCGAAACGTCTGGGTTATATGATTGTTGATAAAAATATATATTTTTGAAGCACTATTATATAATATTTTATACAATAAAGTAAACAAAATTGAATTGTTAGTGGAGATTACCTTCATTAATCATAACAGTTAAGTTTAAGTCGTAATTAATTCAACCGGCCGGTCGTGGCGCAGTGGCACGAGGTGTGACTGCAAAACCGACTGGTTGTGGGTTCGATCCCCACTCGAGGAGATGAAATATTTACTTAAATTTATATTTCCATTTCTTCGCTCTGGTGTCGAGGTTAAGCGCGGCGTTCTGCCACTCAACACGCAATGCCTCCAGAATTCGGCAGAAAGTGGGGAACGGAGTGTCTTAACACTAGGTTCCCTCTGCCTACCCTGCTATGTGCGGGATACAGCGTGAAGCTAATTTTAATTTATTTTAATTCAACACAGAGATAAAGAACGATCTTGAAAGAAATATCAAGTAAATACAAAGATATTTTGGTTGGTTCGTTCATATAATATATGTAACTAATTTAAAAACTGTACAGGAGTTAATATGCAATTAATACAGTTATTTTACAAAGAATATTATGAATCCTACAACCTAAATTAAATTATTCACTGACATCAGCACATTTAACAAAGTTTTAGAATTATGATGAGACGTATATTATATATGTAAAAAGAACATAAAGTTACAAAAATATATACGTGTAATACATAATTAGCTTTATGTATATTTTATAAATATCAAATATCAACAATGGTCTTATTTTTTTATTTAAAACAATCAAAAATTCTTTGACGATAATGTCGTAAAAAAAATCATATTAGAAGTCATTATAGTTGTCAATCGATTGTGCTTATTAAATCAGTAATCATGTATTTTAAGCGGGCGAAGCCGTGGGCGAGCCGCTAGTAATGAAATAAAAGCAGTGCCCAGTCGTGGCGCAGTGGCACATTGTGGTTCGATTCCCATACGGGAAAATGCAAAATGTAATATATTTAATTTCTCGCTATGGTAACCAGGCAAATCGCAGCGTTGAGTTCCGCCACTCAACACGCAATAGTAGGAAAACGGCACCGAACAGTGAACAAACAAGTTCAAAGTGTTTGTGTTAAAGCAATTAGTTTAATGGTTTCAGCGCCAATTACCCAACGGACACTGGAGGTGTGAACAAGGAGAATGTGGGGCCCACGTCGCGTTGAATCGCGATGTAGAATAAGCTAGTTGCACAGTCAGGTAAAAATTTAAATAAAGTTTTTTTAGGACTCCTCTCTGGTCGTCTCACTTAACTCCAGTCCCACCGATTTCCCTTTTTTTATTTTTTTGTAAGATTAACGTCTAAGATCACTAAAAGCTTTATCTATTTAGATTAAAATCAATATGTTTCTAGTAGTGATCTTTTGTTATACCATTTATAATATAATATATGATTATGACACTCATTTCCTAGTACTGCTAAAAAGAAATAGCGGAGCTTTAAGTGTTCCGTCTACGACTCAACGCGTAAAGTTTCGAAAATTGCGCGTCAAGCAGGAAATAGAGTGTCTATACACTAGGTTCCCTCTGCCCTGCAATTTGTGTGAAACAGCGTAAAGCTCAAGAAAAATTTTTACATATTCAGCTAAGAAGCAAAAAATAAATTATGTGCTTTTCTTAAAATGATGTCGTGATAAAAGTTTACATAACATAAAAACATAGGTATATCAAAAGTAATCTGACAAAAGGCTTCTCTCATTGTCTCTGAAAGCCTTTAGATTTACACGTTTTTATCTTCAACTTGTTTTTATTGCGTCATTGGAAAGGAGGCCAGTCGTGGTGCAGGAGCATAAAGTGTGACTGTAAACGCGACTCGTCGTGGGTTCGATCCCAACTCGAGGAAATGAAATACTTATTCAAATTGATATTTCCCTCTTTTCGCTCTGGTATCGAGGCAAAGGCGTGGCGTTAAGTTCCACCACTCAACACGCTAGCCTCCAGAATTCGGCGGAAAATGAGGAACGGAGTGTCTTAACACTAGGTTCCCTCTGCCTACCATGTGTGAGGGATACAGTGTGAAGCTGATTTTTTTAAAGAAAAGAATTGGCAACGGACGATACCAACAAGTGAAATAACTTAAATTAATGTTTTCCTGAATAATTATTTATTAGCCCTAACGCAGTGGCACAGGCGCGCGACTCTAGACGCGACAAGTTGTGGAAAGGAAATATTTAACCTTTTCAGATGACAATAAACTATCTTTGGAAGTTTTAGATACCGCCTCTTTGCATCACGCCGGCGTCAACTCTATGTGTTATTTACTCATTTGCTAAATTCATATAAATCGTCAATCAGTGATGTGACATTTACAATATAGGCTAGTTAATTGACATGTGTTTAAATTCAGTTTATTTGTTAAATAAAATAACAAATAACAAATCGATATTGATAGGAAAATAAAGTATACATTCAAATTACGTATTAAAATATAATATAAATTTGCTTCCATAAAATATTTTATGACAGTTTACGTCATTTCCTTAATATTTTGCAAAGGAATTTAAAATTCACTTGCAAATATGTAAGAGCATCAAGTGCAGTGCAGTTGCTTCTGAAAACCTGACAAAGACAAAAAGAAAAGGATGAAAGTGTACATACCTATATTTAAATTGATAACTTTGCTTTCTTTAAAATATTTTCCTTGCGACAAGTAGACTAGTAGAAATATATTTATACTTATAATAAACGGTAATGAATCTGTGTCTGTACTTGATACATATTTAAGAAAAAAATATTTCAGGGAGCTTTATTAATGTAGTAGAACACAAAAAAATATTTATCTGTTTGCCTGTGCGTTTCTTATTGCTAATCTCAGAATTAGCTTATCTGATTTAAATGCGGTATTTAAATGCACTATTGGATTCTGGCAAGCTTCCGTTAACATATAGTTAAAGTACTTAGTTCAACAAAATTTCTAATTGCTATAAAAGTTATTTGATATAGTTAAATAATATTAATTTAATATAATGATTAATAATTATTAGTTAATTTTATTATTAATAATATTATTATTTTATATTAGATATTGTCGTAAATATGATAATGTTATTAGAACACGAAAATTCAGATTAGTAAATACGAGTATCATCAATAACAGTGAAATTACTTAAATCACATCCGGTTTTACATAATGTTCAAACTCACTCATAATTCCAATGTTAGATAAATAACCAAGTGTTCAGGGCATAAATACCTACATATTTACAAATACAAGTATATGTACAAGAGTGCAGTACTGTGGCCGTATGCGAACTAAGTCGTGGGCGATGCTGTGTTAATTTCATTTACTATAAGGAAGTATCAGACGACGGACGTTCTATCTGTATTTATTTTAATATGTTCAAATATTGAAGTATTTTGTTTTATAGATAAGAACAATTAACAATGACTTAGTCTGTTATTTCTTTCCAGCTAGTTTTAAGATATCACGTGCTAGGCGGAGGTACTTAATTTCCACTTTGACATTTAAATTATATTGCGCGATAGGTATACGCTCCTATACACACAATTATCGTATGATCCTTCTACAAGCTGAGATAAATATATTTCATTTTAGAAACATTGGATAAAAATTGGAACGAAGCAGGATTTGAACCCACGTCTTTAGGACGGTTTCCCAGAGGCGCAGGTTCAAATCCCTTTGCGTTCAAATTTTTATACGTAACTATAAAAGTATATTACATGTTTTATTGTTTGATTAATTTCAAAAGAAAATATAGTATATAACATCTAGACTTGGGTATCAAATCTCACACACTGCTTTGGGTTCCTCATCTTAGAACGCGACAGCCGTACAGTCTTAAAGAAAAACAAGTAAAAAACGCGGCGGGCGCGTCGGACGTCTGTCGCGACACACCCTAACCTACGACCAAGTAGTACAATGCGCCCTTAGCTGCATCACGTGGTATTAATTAAAAGTTACTACAAAGTTACACTGCAGTGAAATTTTACTGTTGTTTGTGTTATTTGAATTTTGTTTATAATTTACAATTATCAGTGCAATATTAGCCATATTTTTAAACATTTTTAAAGTGTTATTCCACACTTAGGAAAGAAAGGTAGCGGAAATTTGTAAAAATCTCCCTACAGAGGTACTAACAACATAAATAAGTTGGAACAAGCGTATAAAAATTTCGACGTAGCTTGATGAGAACGTATGGCTTAGTGGTCAGAGTGCCTGGTCGGTTCCCAGGAGGCCCGGGTTCGAGTCCCGCTACGTTCAAATTTTTATACGTTTTCTAAATAAGTAAGTATTTTTCTTTCCTAAGTGTGGAATAACACTTTAAAAATATTTAAAAATAGTATTCTCTCCTGCCAAACGATAATTCTAAGTATTCTTATATTAGTACACCTTAAAAACGTCCGGCTACTACAAAATGTGGAAGTCACCTGAATAGTAATAACGTGAAGTCCTAAAAGCACTCTTCTACTAGAAATATTCAATAAAGTATTTGAAAGTAGTAAAATCTTGAATGAACCGATTGCCTTTGTTCAAACTGGAGTGGAGCGAGTGGAACTTTTGCATAATAGCTGAAATTTTGTTTTTTAAAAATACACTCATAAAATTTTGCCATATATCAAAGTCTTTTCTTCGTATTTGTAAATTTTTTTCGTAAAAAAAGAGATACGATATCGTGACATATATGTATGTACCTACTTGGATGACCGATTGTAGCTCGTTCATAATTTAGCAAAGTATAAATATTTAATGTTGGTATTTTAAGTGGCGTTAAAAAAGATTACTTATTCTTCTTCTTTTTTGAAGAACAGGGTTAATACTACATTATGTACGCCACTGCCACGTCGAAGGAGGTTCATCAGAATATATAAAACTCTTTTGTTACTGAGTGACTGACGACAACACACAGACGAAACTACTGGACTTATAAAGTTTAATTTTAAAGTGCAGTTAGGGTAGAGTGTAGGAAAACATTAAGAGAGGGTTTCCCGAAATTTCTACTGGAACGGAAAAAAACAAAATTTTGCATTTTATGCCCTAAAGTCCACGTAAACAAAATTGCGGGTGACGATTAGTATTATTAAAAAATATATTGAAACTCTTAAAAGGCCTTAGAGACCAGTCGTAGGCGCAAAAACGTGCAACTGTAACTATAAAAGCGATTCGTCCTGGTAACGAGGCAAAGCGCGACGTTGAGTTCCGCCACTCAACACGTAATGCCTCTAGAATTTGGTGGAAAACGGAGAACAGAAGTGTCTTAGTGGGAATAGAGTATCTTAACACTGGGTTCCCAGCTTCACTCTGCCTGCTATGTGCGGGATACAGCGTGAAGCTAAAAAAACAAAATTTATTAAAGGACTTTTCAAACAAACTGTAACACATAAGTTAATTTATTGAGAAATTCCCTTTTGACGTCAGTCAGCTCTATTAAAAAAATGCCATAATACTTTAAAAAAATTGGAAGCAATATAATGTTCTGATAATTTTATTACACTTATTTGGGAACTTATCCACAACATATAGGAAGAAATATATGACGAGAGTGTATCGCTGTATAGTATAACACTAGTGTCTAGCTGCGACTGCACCTCTGTCCTCAAGTGGTGAAAACTAAGAGTTTCGTATGACACATGACACACCACAAGTGCACGAGACAACTCCGGCCACAGTCGTAGTGGGCTACATCGAGAACCGGTCGATAAACGATTAACATGTCTATAGCCTAAGCTGATAGCTTTTTAAACGTGTAACTGTAAACTCCTCGTGGCGCAGTTGAGATTTGATTGATGGTCGTGGGTACAATTCCTATTTATGGGAATGTTTGACATTTGCTTTTTGTTGAAACTAAATGAGCAAGACACGCGATATTCAATATAGGGTTAACCCTTAGGGCCTTTAGAGTTATATAGATAATAATGTGATATACTTCTAGAAAATAAATAATTTACACTTTTTAGTATAAATAATTTTAATTTAGACCGTGGTATAATAATCTAAATTATTTATTAGTTTCAAACTGTATTCTGGAGATTAGGCTGCGGGAATATGGGAACATAATGTTAAGATATTCCGTTCCCCTTTAAGATATTCCGTTCCACATTGTACATCGAATTCTTGAGCCATTGCGTGTTAACTCAACGCCACGCTTTGCCGCGTTACTAGAGCAAAGAAATGAAAATAAGAAATATTTCATTCCCCCCAGTGAGAACCGAATCCACAACCACCACTCCAATCCACTTTTGCGTTTAAAGCGGCACAAAGCCAATTGCCGATAATATTTCACTAGACCATTACAATAAATAGAACATTTTTCTGAATATATACCAATGTCTACCCTTTGTTAGGTCCTGTACTATTTAAGAAGATTATTAAATAATGTTAAAATACGAATTTCAAAAGATCGGAAGCGGAAGAATAGTCTCAATATATCAACTCCAAAACGAAGCTGAAACGTGGACGTTACTGAATAACTACAACCATTTCATTGTTTTACATTTTCTAAAACTGAAACTGAAAAATTGTTTATTGTAGCTTCATGTTATTATATTGATTAATACAAATAAGAAGCTTACCTTGTTACTAAGTACTAATGTTATATGTAAGTTTTAGATATGGGCGCAGCTGGTTTGCGACTGACTGTAGACGCGACGGTTGCAAGATCGATACCCTGTCGGGGCAATGATTAATTTATTTAATTCATTTTCATTTACCTGCTATAGTAAGATAAAGCGTAGCATTGATTGATTAAAGGCCGGTCGTGGCGCAGCGGCACGAGGTGTGACTGCAAAACCGACTGGTTGTGGGTTCGATCCCCACTCGAGGAGATGAAATATTTACTTAAATTTATATTTCCATTTCTTCGCTCTGGTGTCGAGGTTAAGCGCGGCGTTGAGTTCTGCCACTCAACACGCAATACCTCCAGAATCCGGCAGAAAGTGGGGAACGGAGTGTCTTAACACTAGGTTCCCTCTGCCTACCCTGCTGTGTGCGGGATACAGCGTGAAGCTAATTTAATTTTTAATTTTTTTTAATTGATTTATACTACACTGAACATGGTAAATTTCGACTACACTGAACATGGTAAATTTCGAAGATTAAGTGAAAAATAGGTATCGAAAACTCTTATCATAACTAGGTTCTCGACCTCGGTTCTATTACACACTGCTCATAACAGGGTTAAGACATTTCCGTTTCTAATTTTCCGCAGAATTTTAGAGGCACTGTGTGTTGAGTGGCAGAACTCAACGCCGTTCTTTTTCCTTGGTACCAGAGCAAATTTATTTAAATTATTATTTTTTATTTTTCTAGTATCCCCGCTCTGGTGATAAAAGCGTACTGTTGAGTTCCATAATATGTCTCAAGTTTAGGTGAAAAATGAATAATGAAGTGTTGAACTTCTCACTATTTATAAATTAAAAGTTTTGTCTATAAGAAATTGAACCTACAACTACCACAAACAATAATTTAAAACTACACCATAATGGTGTTAGTAAAGGTAAAATATTATAATAACATTTGGAAATAATCTTTGTAAATTTACTTCAAAGCTAATGTATATTTGAGTTAATTTAAATTTATATTATAGATTCGTTAAATATTTGTTTTTGTTAATTATAAGTAGGCTTATCAAAGCTTAACTTAACATTAGCGTAGGTATTTATATGAAAATATATATTATATAAAATATGCTACATTAAGATATTACCCATTTTTACGTATCTCTATTTAACAGAAAAAACGAAACACTTATAGGGTAACATGCGAGTATGCCCTTATAACAACAATATAACTATATTGTTGATCATTATGTCTGACAGACAGTGAGACCTTAATATTACTATCAAAATATGTGATAATAATGTCTCGACAGACAAACAGACAGACTCTGGTGTGTTTGAAACCATCCGAAAAGTTATTTTTTTTCGGGTAAGAATACTTAACAGAAATTATGTTCATAAGTTGTCCTTCTCGTTGACATATAAACATGAAATTGGTTCGGAAGATGATGGTGGGTGCTGGTGGGTATGTTTGACTTGCACTTGAGAGGTTTTTATATTTTCCATTTCATCGACTCTCCGAGCTCTCCATATACTTCTTATTTTTGGACATCGTTTCAAGTATGGAACGCAAGACTGCACATTAGAGTATATGAAAAAAGCAATTAAAATGCTTTAATTAAGCTCTTTATATTTTTTGTTTTGTTTTAGTCATAGTTTTAATAAAAATACTGAAATCTCCAGTACCAAAATGTGGATTTTCTTATAAATTATAATACTTATAAAAATATATTCTCATACATCTATTTTAGGCTTACTTAAAGTAAGTTAATAAAAATAACGATATATATAGTAGGGTATGCAACCAATAATATAGACAAAGTTAATAAAAGATTCATGTATCCATATCGATCACAAATATATAATACAGGGGTCATAGTTTTAAAACAAATTTTACCTTTTTTTTAGAAAACCTCAGAAAACAAACAATGTCAAAAGCTAACGTAAATATTGAAATTCAATACATTTTTATTTTGAAATCTGCACGTTATGTTTTCACAGACCCGGTGGAGAGTCATCAATCAACTTGTATGAAGGCGTTTAATGGCTGTTGACATAAATTTTTAGGGTGAGTGCCGATATCGACATGTCGAATGATAAACAAATTAAGGCATTATATTTACTTTTTTATTAGCATTACGCTGTATCCGCCATTTAAGGAGGTAGGCAGAGGATCTAGAGTTAAAACACTCACGCACACGCACTGCCTAATTTCAGGACATTGTGTCTTGAATACTGATAAAATTATTTAATTTCTCCGAGTGTGGATCGAACCCACAACCGCCGCGTTTGCAATCAGACGCTGTTCTACTGCGCTATGACGATCTGAGAAATATTTTTAAAACAATATGAACTTCGTCATTCACAATGTTACATATTAAAGGCTTAAGAAGACTTCCACTTTTGTTCAAAGTGATTTGTAACCTAACCTCACCTGTACCATTTACATTACGGACCTCTAAATAAATCACGTCGTATGTTAAAACGCCGCGCATTAACTTGCTACCAAAGAAAGGAAATGAAAATTGATTCAATCGAATATAAAGTAAGTAAACTCGAGTTTAGGTTCATATAATTTATTTTATTACTCTAAGAGCCAGTTTCACTTTTCGTCTATCTGAAACTTTAGTCGTAACCGGTCAAACTGGCCCTAAGTATAGGTATATTGAGTGGCGAGGAGAGGGCACAAAGTGTGATTGTAAACGAGAAATGTTGTGGGTTCGATTTTCATTCGGGGAAATGAAATTCATTTTCAATTTCTTCGCTTTGGTGTGGAGGCAAAGCGCAGCGTTGAGTTTCGCCACTCAACACGTAATGCCTCCATAATTCGACAGAAAATGGAGGACGGAGTGTTTTAGCACTAGGTTCCCTCTGCCTACCCTACTATGTGCGTGATACAGTGTGACGCGAAACAAATAAAAAGGATCAGGTTTACTATAGCACTTGTAGGACTCGGTGTAGAAACGCATGTTTTTTAAAGTTACGGACCTCAAAAAGGTAAAAGCGGAACAGTTATCAGTCACTCACCTCGTCGTCCGTCTGTCCGTCTGTCAAGGTCATTTATATCGGATCGCTTAGAGGTATCAAGCTGAAATTAATATAAAATATTCAGATCAAGTCCAACGAAAATATGTACGAGCATTTTGAACGTAATCAAAACGATACTTCTTTTTATGAAATTTGCCACGAAATAAGAACTTATACAAATAAAGGAAAAATCCGAAAAGTGAAAATTTATATTATTGAATAGCGAGACTAATAAAATTGATTCACTTCTCCGAGTGTGAATCGAACCCAAAACGACCGCGTTTGCAGTCAGAAGGCGACCTGAAAAACATTTTTAAAATATAACGAATTTTGTTTTTCACAATGCTACATTTTAAAGGCCTGACAATACTTCCATTTATGTATAATATACATTACGGACCCCTCAATAAATCAAGTTGTATGTTAAAACGAATTCTCCTGCGTGTTAAGCTAAAGAAAAAAAGGAACTCTTGTAAGGATCACTTCGTTTCTCTTCTAGCTGTCTTTCTTTTTTGGTTGTATGTTGATTTTTCTAAAGATCACGTACACATTAAACGGAAATAAGTAGTAAATATCAAGATCTAATTCAACGCAATCAAAAGCTACAAACTTCATATTTCGTTTGCAAAAACTGAGTGACCGTCTTCTCTTTTTCCCGATTGCTAAGGAAGGGTTATGTTTTTCGCGCGTATCTTGTATGTATTGTAAGAGAATTGTCAGTGTTAGGGTAATTTATAAAATATAAAAATGATTATACCCGCATAATTGATTATTAAAGAGAAGGGAATGGCTATATTAAGGGACGTTTTTGATGGATTGAGTTAGTACGTTGTTATTCTGCCTCTCGTAAGGTGTAAGAATTGTCACAGTGTTAAAGTGTTAAAAGTTAGTGTAATCGCTGTTACTATTGTTAAAACAAGTTTGCAAGTGAAAAGTGTAATGCTGAAACTGTGTTAAGTGTAAAATTGAAACAGTGTGACGTGTGGAGCGTATGAAGCGCGTATTTGTGAAAGTGTAACAATAAATAGTGATCATAAAGTGCTACCTCTTATTTCTCCTCCTGACATTTTTGACAAATGTCAGAAGTGGGATCCAACACCTAAAGATGACTGGTGTTGTAACTACGCCCAAGCGGACCGAGCGGAGAACGAGCAGTGACGCGGAACGTGTTCGTGATCGTGATCGTAGACGAAAGAATAGAAGCAGAGATATCGATAGCAGTGAATCTCGACATCCCAGCGGAGATTGTGATTACGGCAACCGTAATAACCGAAGTCGTAGTCGAAGGTACAATCATAGTCGCAGTCAACGGAGTAGTAGCAGACACCGTCGAAGTCGCAGTAGACATGGACGTGAGGAAGGACGCCGCAGCAGGCGTAGCAGCAGGTGTAGCCGTAGTCGGGTTCGGCAGAGCTGCAGCCGTGTTCGTGAGCGGAAAGATGAACAGCATGGCCGCCAGCTTGATGACCATGCGGGTGCTTCATCTAAAGAAGACGACGGAGGTCGTCGTGCTTCAAGTAAGCATCGTCATGAAGGTATAGATTGCATTATTAGTAATAGTAATATTGGCTCACAATTAGATTTTACTAAGTTTGTTAACGCTCTGTCATCAGCTATGACGAAAAATAATACAGATAAATATCAAAGTACTGTTAGTACAATTCCAGAATTCAATCCTTCGTCTAAAAGTCAAACTATGTCAATGTGGTTAAACAAGATAAATGAATGTTCTAAAATTTTCGGGTGGTCTGAGAGTCAAACTGTTCACTTTGCTTTATCTAAACTTGTTGGATTGGCAAAGAAATGGTACGAAAGTCTACCTTCACTTTTATATACATGGTCTGAGTGGCAAATTAAGTTATTAGATGCTTTTCCTTGCCAAGAAAACTATGGGCAGCTTTTAAATGACATGCTCTGTAAACGCGCAAAGTTTGGTGACTCGTTAGAAGAATATTTTTATGAAAAATGTGTATTGTTGAATCGTTGTGGTATAAGCGGAAGAAAGGCAGTAGACTGTATTATTTTTGGTATTGATGACAGAGCAATTAGGATGGGTGCAGAAGCGGCACAATATGATGATCCTAATAAGTTATTAACATTTCTAAAGAATATCAAAATGAGTAAGCGCTTAGATAAAAATGTTCTTAATGTTTCTAATAATATTGTTAGTAGTTTGAAAAGAACACCTTTTGAAAGACGTTCAAACCTTACTTGTTATAACTGTGGTCAATCTGGTCACTATAGCTCTAAATGTAGTCAGCCAATTAAACGGTGTGTCAAATGTCATCTTATAGGTCATACAGCTAACGATTGTAGTAAAGAAAATCGCGTAAATGAACAAAATCAAAACGTAACCGAAAACAGTAATACAATTACTAATGATAAAACGGTTTTGAGTATCAATAGTAAAAGTGACGATAAAAAATTCTATAAACGCGATCTCGTTAACGGAATTGCTTTGAATTCATTCATTGATCTAGGCAGTAGAAAAACTTTATTAAGGGAACAAGAGGCCCGTAGCATATTAAGTACTTGGAATAAGGATAAAAGAAAGTCTTTGGTAGGTTTCGGTAATTCTACGGTTACGCCGATAGGTAGTTGTGATGTTCAAATTATTATTGATGGCGTTTCAGCTGTAACAGAAGTGCTTATAGTGCCTAATGAATTTTTACCTAGATATCCACTTTTAGTTGGTCATTCTTATACAGAACAAGCGCATATTATTATGTTTAAGACTCATGACACCTTAAAAATAATGTCTAATCAAAATGATAATTCAGCGGAGGAAAAATTTGTTATAAAATTAAAACGTCATACAACGATTAGTGGTACGGTAATAGCAGATGTTTATTGTGAACCAAATTACAATGGTGAATTGTTTATAGAAGGTGGGGCAAGGTTAGAACCGTGTAAGGAATATTTTGTTTTAAAAGGGTTATATAATTTTAACGATGGAAGTGGTAAGCTAATTTTGAAATGTGGATCTCATTTAAATGTTAACTTATTTAAAAACGATAAAATAGCTAGAGCTTTCAAGATTTCATATAACGATAGTCCTACTGTGTTAGAAATTGATGAAACAACAAAGAATATTTTAAATAAACAGGCCAACGGTAAAAATAACATAGAAATAGAAAATGAACAAATAATAATAAATGACAACATAGATATTTCTTATAGGACAAAACTGAAGGATTTACTTAATGAATATAGAAACTGTTTTGTTTTTAATTTAAGAGAATTAGGATGTACAAAAGATGGTGAACTAGCAATTAAATTTACCGATAGCATTCCGGTAGTATACAGACCCTATCGTTTATCGTTTAACGAAGAAATGATGAATGCAGGAATTATACGTGAATCGAGCTCTCAATTTGCTAGTCCTATAATAATTGTTAAGAAGAAAACAGGGGATAAGAGACTTTGCGTAGACTTTAGAGCCCTAAATCGAAAAACATTTAAAGAACATTATCCATTACCTCGTATTGAAGATCAGCTAGATAGTTTATCAGGTTTTAAGTATTTCACTACATTGGATCTTGCCTCTGGTTATTATCAAGTGCCAATATGTGAGGAAAGTAAACATAAAACTGCTTTCGTCACTCCCGAGGGACAGTATGAGTTTAACAGAATGCCTTTTGGTTTGGCCAATGCTCCAGCAGTCTTCCAAAGAGTTATAAATAAAATTTTAAGTAAGGCTACGGTAGGTACGGCTATGGCGTACATGGATGATATAATTATTCCATCTAAAACTATAGAAGAGGGATTAAATAAATTAACAACGATTTTAGAATTGTTAAAATGTTCCGGTTTAACATTAAAATTGTCAAAATGTAACTTTTTTATGACTTCTGTAGATTTTTTGGGTTTTGAATTATCAGAAAATGGTATTAAGCCAGGTTCAAGAAAAACTGATGCAGTGACCAATTTTCCTCAACCAAGAACACAACAAAATGTAAGGCAGTTTTTGGGTTTAACTAGTTTTTTTAGGCGATTTATAAAAAACTTTTCCATTATTGCAAAACCCCTTACTCAATTGCTAAAAAAAGATAGTAAATTTAATTGGACTGATGAACAGGAAGAAGCGTTTACGCAACTAAAATTAGCTTTAATTCAGAGACCAACTATGGCTCTCTATGACCAAACCGCGGAAACGGAAGTACACACAGATGCGTGTAAAATAGGTATTGGTGCTATGTTACTTCAACGATCTGATTCAGGTTCGTTTCGTGCCGTAGCTTATTTTAGTCGTCAAACTTCGCATGATGAGCAACGATATACCTCGTATGATTTGGAAACTTTGGCGGTAATTTCTGCGTTACAACGCTTTAGAGTTTACCTACTTGGTCTAGAGTTTAAAATTGTGACGGATTGTAATTCATTAAGGGCAACATTTGAAAAACGTGATCTTATCCCACGAGTCGCTCGCTGGTGGAGCCAGCTTCAAGAGTTTAATTGCCACATTGAATATAGGCCTGGTAGTAAAATGAGTCACGCAGATGCTTTAAGTCGTAATCCAATTTTACATGATAAACAAGGAACAGATATAGTTAACTCCGTATTTCAAATAAATTCAAATGACTGGCTAGCAACAGTACAAAGTGCAGACCCAAAATTAAAACGCATTATTGACATTTTGAAAGAAAAACAAACTGAAGAAATAACTGATATAAAAAATAATTATCGTTGTATTAATGAACACTTATATAAAAAAACTGATTCCGGGTTAAAATGGGTTGTTCCTAAAGCTTCACGGTGGAGAATAGTTAAACAGAGTCATGATGACATTGGTCATGTTGGAATAGATAAAACAATGGATAAAATATCTAATGATTATTGGTTTCCAAAAATGAAACAGTTTGTACAAAAATACGTACGGTCATGCTTAGATTGTGCCTATCACAAGGCGCCTACTGGTAAACCTGAAGGATTCTTAAATCCAATACCTAAAATTCCGATCCCGTTTCATACACTTCATTTGGATCATTTAGGGCCATTTGTACGTAGTCGTAATAAAAATAGTTATTTGCTGGTAATCATTGACGCATATTCTAAATTTATAACGATGATTTAGAGAACAAAACCGAAAATAGAGAATCGATTCGTGAAAAAGTTATAGAACATGTAAATAAAAATCAAAATTCACAAAAACAACAATATGATAAACATAGAAAACCACCGCGTAAGTACCAAATTGGAGATCTAGTTAGAGTTTTTCGTAATCAACAATCAACAGGTCAAAGCAAGAAACTTTTACCTAAGTTCCAAGGTCCATATAAAGTAACGAAAGTTTTTGATCATGACAGATATGAAATTCAGGATACTCCGATTACCAAAAAAAGTAGAGGTGTCTATAAAGCGGTTGTCGCCGTAGATAAAATTCAACCATGGGTAATGTTTGACCGTCTTTCTGATGATGACGATTCTATATGTTCAAGCCAATCGGATAGTTACAGTGATGACGAATGTGAATCTCAAACTAATTATTAAAATTAAGTCTTGTATAAGTTGTTAAAGAAAAAGTCTAATTGTGTTTGAGAATACATAGTATCTTAGATCTTATGAATTAGAATTATACAATGTGTATTTATGTTACGTAGATGAAATTTGTTTATGTATTGATTAACTTAGATTAATGATAAAGTGAATTGTTATTTGTGTATAGTTTAGATTAAGTTTTAGAGCTGATGGTTCTAGTTTAAGATGGGCAGATTGCCCCAGTTTAAGATGGGCAGATTGCCCCAGTTTAAGATGGGCAGATTGCCCCAGTTTAAGATGGGCAGATTGCCCCAGTTTAAGATGGGCAGATTGCCCCAGTTTAAGATGGGCAGATTGCCCCAGTTTAAGATGGGCAGATTGCCCCAGTTAAGATGGGCAGATTGCCCCAGTTAAGATGGGCAGATTGCCCCAGTTAAGATGGGCAGATTGCCCCAGTTAAGATGGGCAGATTGCCCCAGTTAAGATGGGCAGATTGCCCCAGTTAAGATGGGCAGATTGCCGTATTGTTTGCAAAAGCTATAATTTTGTTTGTAAAAGTTTTAAATGGTTACTGTTGCTATGTTTCTTTATTATATTATGATATATTATGTAAGAGTTATGAATCCTAGTTTTTTTTTTTTTGGAAACACGAGGTCGTGTTTCGGTGCAGGACGGCCGAACTGTAAGAGAATTGTCAGTGTTAGGGTAATTTATAAAATATAAAAATGATTATACCCGCATAATTGATTATTAAAGAGAAGAGAATGGCTATATTAAGGGACGTTTTTGATGGATTGAGTTAGTACGTTGTTATTCTGCCTCTCGTAAGGTGTAAGAATTGTCACAGTGTTAAAGTGTTAAAAGTTAGTGTAATCGCTGTTACTATTGTTAAAATAAGTTTGCAAGTGAAAAGTGTAATGCTGAAACTGTGTTAAGTGTAAAATTGAAACAGTGTGACGTGTGGAGCGTATGAAGCGCGTATTTGTGAAAGTGTAACAATAAATAGTGATCATAAAGTGCTACCTCTTATTTCTCCTCCTGACATTTTGACAGTATGTAATATTCTTTATTACCTCATATCTCCACAACCTCTGAACGGATTTACACAATTGAGGTATCGTTAGATTAGTATTAGCAGCCCAAGTGTTCTTAGATAGGTGACGTTAAAAAAAAAACAATCATGGCAGCTGTGGGATACCATTGGACTTAGTGAATAAAAAATTTTTCGTTTCGATTACCACAATATGGGTATCAAATTCAAGAGCTTAATACGAGAATTTCAAAAAGGTATATTATGATTATCATAACTTTAATAAATCCTAACAAAAAAGTGAAAAATAAAAAAAATATTTGTAAAAACAAAAACCCCGACTGCATAAAACTAAAAAGAAAATAAAGAAGCCCAATAGTTTATTAGGATTAACAGTCGGGACCTATAAGTGATTCTATAATCAATCAAATTTTTACCAGGAACCCCGTATAATTCAAAGAGGTCCCGACTGTTAATCCTAATAAACTATTGGGCTTCTTTATTTTCTTTTTAGTTTTATGCAGTCGGGGTTTTTGTTTTTACAAATATTTTTTTTATTTCAGTTTTATTTAGCAGTAATGCATATTGAATGTATTGTTTAAATAATCATAAAACAAACTTGTTTCCCACCGACGTACAAACTTAGAACTGTCAAAATAGACAATTAATATTCTTTTCACCAACAACTCCGAGGAGTGTATATGCCACGCAGGCGTAGCCGCCGGTTGAGCACTAACTGAGAGCTAGTGCTCGACTAAACTTGAACTTAGAACTACCGCGTTCAGTAAATTCTGTGCGTAATAAAGTCAATTTGACCTTTTCTAATTAAAAAATACCTTTAAGAGAGCAAAAAGAAGTTAGATAACAAAGGCTTTAGAGTGAACATGCTGCGTTGTTTCCAGAGCAATTGTTAGTTGTAGTTATTATGAATCATCCTCACGACGCGCATGTGAATAGTTAATTAAAATTTATTTAACCAATTTTTAAAATGGTATTCCAGAAGTAAATTACTTTTTAGAAAAATAATATTAGAAAACGTATATAAATTGAATATAGCGGGAAAATAAAGCAAGTCATATCACGCTACATTGATGATAAACTCTGAACAGTTAGTCTGTTTTCTATTCAGTTTTCGTTAAGAATTTTAAAAAGCTGGTTATTTTTAACATTTTTAAAGTATTATTCCACACTTAGGAAAGAAAAATACTTATTTAGAAAACGTATAAAAATTTGAACGTAGCGGGATTCGAAACAGGAGACGCGGGCTCGAGTCCCGCTACGTTCAAATTTTTATACGTTTTCTAAATAAGTAAATTGCTGGTTATATATATTGTGTGGGGTGCAGCGTGAAGTTAAAAAAATAATATAATACTTTTATATAATACTTATATGAGGGTATCTAGCGTTAAGTCACTCCGCCCCTCATGCACCAGAGTAGCAGAGCTCAACGCCGCCCTTGGTCTGTTATTTTGCTACACTATTTATTTTATATTTCAATAAGAAAATATTTTGCAATCTATTACTAATTACTCTTCGGTTAAAGGCTATAATGAGAAAACAATTCAATTGCCCTCCATCACCTCCAGCCTCCAGTAAGCAATCAATAAGATGATCAAATTTACATTGAAGCTAACGACGACTCGCGACTTCGCCCGCTTGAAATACACAATTATTTATTTACAAATAACGGAATTGTTTGTGTCAATAACAAGTTTCTACCATAATGTAAAATCATTCATTCCCTTTGAGTCATCTTATGGATATGTTTTAGTATTTTTTACCGTTCCTTATTCTATTGGGAAATGACAATATTAAATCGTTTTCTTTTCTCCGCTCTGGTACACGAAACATGTCACTGAGTTCTGTCAGTCAAAACGAAATGTCTCAATTTTTTGTCCTAAATAAGTTTTTCTATCACGCTCGAATTATTGTTATCTGCATTTGTGACGCCGTTGAGGTGCAGCGGTAGAGCGTCTCACTGTAGGCGCAATGGTTGTGGGTTCGATTCGCATTTAGAGGAATCGACACATTCATTTCGTGGCCTATATTAGAATAAACAGAGAGACCCTAGCCCCTATAACGCCATTTTAATAGTCACTTTCTATACATTTTAATATTTAATAGCCGTTGAATGCTAGGCGAACGTAAACACTGTATTTTACTAACTAGACCAAAGAAATAACAAAAATATAAAAGCTCTAAAAGTTATCCAAGTGGATTTTCTTTTATAAATACTCTGTGCGCGTCAAATACTGATGTTGTTCTTGGGAAATAAGAACATTTTTCGAGAAGGGTAAACATAAAAAAGATTTCATATATGTCTGTACTTATTCCCTCACTCAGATAACTGCTTCCAGAATCACTATCATATGCATGTCTTGGGACCAGTTGTCGGACCTTATCGTCTGAATACCTGAATCATATTCGTTATCACGTTTGGCTGGAATAAAAGTTTTTTATCCTAACAACGCTTACAGAAACGTGACTGTGTTGTAACCTTCAAAGGTGAATTACAAAAAAAATACATTACTTTTCATATCTGAAATTACGGTGTGAAAGATTTATAACTTTTTTGCGATGTAAATCGGAATTGTATAATAAATGTACTTTTTAGCTTTTCACTGTACAGAAGTGTAACAATGTACATAGATGAAATTTAGTGTTAAGACACTTTTCTGTTCCTCGTTTTCCGGCCAATGTTTGAGATATTGTTTGACAATTGTGGGTACAATCCAGATTGGAATGAACTATTTTCTATGTCTCGCTCTGGTAAGTAGAGAAAGCACGGCGGAAAGTGGGGAATTTCTCTGCCTACCGTGAGGATAAATAAAAACACTGATCTTATCCAGCCTATCATAATCCTCTTCACTGTAAACAGTGTATGAAACAATGAAATTTGATTTATTTTACGATGCTAATATTTTTTCCTCGCGATCATCAATTTTTCTATATTATTTTTTAATGGTTGTGGTCCACAACTTTACACCCCAAAACTGGTGGGATTAAAATTCAGCATATATTAAAAAATATATATTCATTTTGATCAAGTTATGTCAATTATAAATTTAAATTTTTCATAACATTAGGCAATCCGCAACTAAATACAAAAAAATGCATTAAAGAGCGTTAAAAAAGAGAATATAATTACTAAAGTGTTATAAAATCTTTGAGTATTTAATATATCTATTATATTTTAAGTGTGGCCGTCGCGGCGCAAGGGCACAAACGTGCGACTCTAAACGCAGCAGTTGCGGGTTCGATTCCCATTCGAAAGAATTACTTAAATATTTAATATTTTTATTTTCCTTGCTCTGGTAACGTAAGTGGTTGCCGGTAGTACATTAATGCTAACGAAACTTTAACACTAGGCAGGGTAACTAAAAAAAGATTAAAAAATGTTTTTAACTAAAGCTCAAGTGGAAGCAAGTAAATGGGACAACTAGAACAGAGCACCACGTGGCCGCTATTGAATTATAAAGTTGTGTTCGCGCGAAGGCGGCGGGCTTCTAACAAAGTTCTGTACATTATTGAAGTATTTTGAGGCCGTCGTAGCGCAGCAGCTGTAGACGAGACGAGTTTTGGGTTCGATTCCCAATTGTGCTAATGAATTATTTACATTTCCTCGCTCTGGTAAAACATAACTTAACAATATATTGAAGATGAAAGGTCATTTTATTATTAAGCCAAATTTTAGCAGCGTTGGGATAAAAGGTAAATAATAAACACAGATTAAATAAAATAATATTTTTATTCCAATCATATATTACAGATAGCATATAATGTATATATTTTTTAAATATACATATTTTTATATTATCCTGATTTCATTCTTATTTTAGGTAAGTTAGTAAATAAGACATAGATCATTATGTATGGTATGGTTGTAAGTTCAATCGCCTTATGTATTTATTTGTATCTATTTTTGTAAAAAACTCGGAACAAATAAATGTTGAAAATATATCTTAAGCAGCTACTGCTGACTACACAAGAGGGGACCATAATGTTTTCTTTTCTACAACAAAATGAACTCCAAATACAAACCAAGTTTTTATTTCTGTTAAGTACAATATGTTGCCCTCAACCTGGCCAACTTTAATAAACTTTTAGTTTCTTAGTCATTTTCAAATATATTTTTTTCTACTTTACAGATGCTAGTACAGCTTTGATTTAAAATTTTTGTAGATACTAGTTACTACTACTATTATGATCTCATAATCCAAAAAACAGTCCCCATTACGCATGCTAAATCTCAATTTTCCATGCCTCATTTAATAAAAATCATAAGAAAGGTCAACACTTCCGTTGTTAATCAATAGGGCACTATGACTATTATAGGTGCCCATACACCCAGGAGGCAAGCGTGTGGTAAAAATGTCGCTACTTTCTCACGCGTTCAACTTCAGTAGATTTTACGCAAAAACTACTAGACGAATTTAGATGTATCAAATTTTTATACGTTTTCTAAATAAGAATATAAAGATTTTATATAATTTGGATTTCGCAATATAATAATTAATTTAAACGGGCGAAGTCGTGTTTGTGGGGCTATTACATTAATGATTTTATCTCGATGCATCAACATGTAATGGACAGAAATGGAATGTCAGGAAACTTCGTTCTCTATTTTTTAATTTACAATTATTGCGCCTTGCTGAATTAACTTTAGGAACTAACGTACTACAGTGGCTTAATCACTATAGTACAGCTTACGTTTAATTTTCTTATAAGACTCTCGGTCTTGTAAATATTTATATTGAAATACTAATCTACTCTATACTTTGTCTAATGATTATTATAAGAGTAGTAAAGGAATGCCATATATAACCCATACACGTACGTATATACAACTTTCATAGTTGATATTTGAAAAGATAATAAATAAAATGAAATTTTCCGAGAGCGGCAATAAAATTACATGTTTATAAGTGAATGATATGAAAAATGCAAATAACGATATCGAAAATATTTTGTAAACTTTCGATATTAAATCATACCTATAATCATAACAAACTCGTATATAAAATATAATATGATCTCTTTAAATGTATTAATTATAAAAGCTTATAATAATGTTTATCATTAAATATTACACAAATATATTATTTTTAAATGTTATTTTAAAAAGCTTAAATACAATTTAATTTTCGTAAGTATAAAAACATTTATTATTTTTAATTAATTACTTTTTTTATTTTTTATTTCCTTATATACAGAAAAAAACCAATTATCATATACTATAGCATACTTATGATTACCTAAGTTAAAAAACAAACAGACTATCTTATTCTTCAAAGAAACTAGAAAAAACAGCTTCACGCTTTCTCCTGCATTTCGGAGTAAGCAGAGGGCATCTGTTGAGTGGCGGAACTTCACGCTACGCTTCGTCTATCAGAGCGGGAAAACAGAAATAAAATGAACACAATCGTTCACTGAGTGAGCATCGAACCCAAAACCGTCGTGTTTACAGTTGCACGCTTGTGCCCCTGCGCCGGATGACGGCGCGACGGCCTCTAAGGCCCGTATTTATTTACTGCTCCCAACTCTGAGTACATGAGATCTTGAGATGCCATTTCAGTAACCTATGAATGAAAACGACATCTCAAGGTCACAGATACTTAAAAAATTAAATTACAATTTAAAAAATTACAATTCACAATCATATTTATAATCTTTCATCATCAAATGACTGGACTCATGTTTATCTTTAGTTCGTCTATCCTTCCACCTATTGCTATATAGGCTCGTGGCATCAGTTGTGAAGCTTCTCCCGCGGTAGTCAGTTCGATTCCTGCGTTCTTGGCTGTGGGACCTAACCCTTACTAGATGAGACCCATCAGAAGTATGGTTGACCGTGGTCTCCCTGATGCTAGACTGGTCTCGATATCTGCTCTTCTTTCGCCGTACTTTACGGCAGCATAGCGTTTCTTTGAAAGCTATTCGATATCTGTGGAATGGGAAGTATGTTAATTAAATATGTTTAATAAAGAATACTCCCGTGAGACTGCCACTACTCGCGTTTCTGTGTAACTTGACGATTTAAAAGTACTTAAACCGACTTAATGATAATTTGTGCAATAATGTTTGTTTTCTCAAATGTTTCGTTTTGATTAAACAAATGGATCTGAAATGTTTGCGAAAAATATGTAATATACTATTAGGATTTTTATACCTACTTCATATCGCACATTCAATTCAACAATTATGTAATTGCGTTTGTTAAAAAAAAATAATCAAATAATACGTCCCCTATATCGGGTTCCCAGCTACGAGTATATGAAGGGAACATTATATGAAAAAGGTGTTTTAAGAAATAAACGTGATAAAAGATTCATTACAGAACATCGAATGATTTTTGTTGATTTTTTACTCAGTCACGTATTCCTCCACTACTTGAGGAATAAATTAATTACAACTTTTCTTTTAGATACGTTACAAAGTTTTGAACAATTAGCACTAGACTAGAGATACCGTCGTGACGCAGCGACACAGCGTCTGATTGCGATGGTAGTGGGTTCGATTCCCACGCGGAGGAATGAAATATTTTCATTTCCTCGTTTTAACAACGTGAGTTTCAATACTCACGCAATGTCTCGAAATAGGTATAGTATGTTCTCTATGCTTATCCGGCAGTATATAGCTTAGTAAAGTTTAATAGTATAAAATACATTAAAATAAGTTATATTTCATTGTTTTGCTTGCCATTGAACCCATTTCCTCGATAAGATATTGATTATGAAGATATTTATATACAACTACATACAATACAAAACATTAGTTTTATTTATTTGAGAAATCCTTCCATATATCTATTTAATACTACAGGGAAAGTACTTTAGAGACGTGTTTGCTTAGGACCTTGCGAGAAATTGTTCAAACACGTTAAAGGGATCTATATGTATGTATGCATATAAATAATATGCATACATTAGTATAAAATATAAATTATATAGAAATAGTGTATTTCCACAAACACGAATCTTTGAGTAGGGGAAATATACAAATAACACTGTTTGACTTTAAACGTGATAGTTGTGGATTCAATGCCCAATCGAGGGAATTATTATATTTATTTTTATTTCCTCGCTGTGGTCGACCATTTTCGAGATATTGCGGATTGAGTGTTATCTTAAAAATAATCTTAAGAATTAAAATACTCAGTTTTATGACATATTAGAATAAAAAAGTAAAATAGAAAAAACGACGACGAACATAAGAATCAAATGTCAAATAATTCATAATACGTGCAACATAAAAATAAACTTTATTTAAATCCCTTGACTTTATTTAAATCCATCGCCGTGTCGTGGAGTTGTTATACAGAATTTGACTGTTGCCACGACAGCTGTGAGTTCATTTCCAATTGGAAGACTGAATTATTTACATATTTACTCACGTCCTCGCTCTGGTAACAAGGCAAAAGCGCGGCGTTAGGTTCCGCTGCTCAAGACGAAATGTCTCGAAAATTCGTTAAAAAGTGTCGAAGGGAGGACGCAAAATTGTCTCTGCCTATCCTGCTATAAGCGGGATACATCGTAAAGTACAAAAAAGTATTAATTCAATACCTGTGGCTCATAATATTATACAAGATAGGGTTGACAGTGGCCGATATGTAGTAAAAAACACCCGCCGCTAGAAACAGGTATTCATTTATAGTGTGATAGTAGCGAACGCCAGGGCCGTAGATGAAGAAGAGACGCTGGAAGTGGAACGGGGCCCAGCACACGAAGAACGCGATCACTACTGCCGCTGTGGACAATTTAAAAAAATTGAAAAAAAATTAGCTTCACGCTGTATCCCGCACACAGCAGGGTAGGCAGAGGGAACCTAGTGTTAAGACACTCCGTTCCCCACTTTCTGCCGGATTCTGGAGGCATTGCGTGTTGAGTGGCAGAACTCAACGCCGCGCTTAACCTCGACACCAGAGCGAAGAAATGGAAATATAAATTTAAGTAAATATTTCATCTCCTCGAGTGGGGATCGAACCCACAACCAGTCGGTTTTGCAGTCACACCTCGTGCCGCTGCGCCACGACCGGCCTCAATGTTGTTAAAATCATATTATCCTCAAGGCTGTCGTGGTGAGCGGCGACACACTGTAAACGTGACGGTCGTGGGTGTTGTTTTCCACATGGGGAAAATAAATTACAAATAGAAACAAAGTGAATATGTCATTATTAGGCAAGTGTACATCACCGTATTAGGCTTGATGCGGTCAAACGCAAGCCTATTTCAGAAAAGGTTAAAGTAGACTAAACTACATATTATAACTATTATTAAAAAAATCTAATCAAATCGGCTTCACGCTGTATGCCGCACACAGCAGGGTATACAGAGGGAACCTAGGCATTGCTTATTGAGTGGCAGATCTCAACGCCGCGCTTTGCCTCGACATCAGAGCGAAGAAATAGAAATATAAATTTAAGTAAATATTTCATCTTTTCGCGTGGGAATCGCAATCCACAACCAGTCGGTTTTACAGTCACACTTTGTGCCCCTGCGCCACGACTGGCCACAATACCTATTATTCATATCTAAAATATTTGTATTAACTTATTTAAGACTATTTGATACGCCGAAGTACCCTTGTCAAATAGACTTGCGGACAAACAGAATGAACTAAAGCAGCTCATCCCTTTCAATGTCTGTCGTTCATATTTTACCTGAAAGGTGTCTTAAACGGTTTCATCATTACGCAATGTCCTTCACTTTGCGGAATAGGTATAAAGTATAGGTAGCGACACATCACTTTGTTGTCATCTATCCGCACATTTAAAGATATATCCATTGTATAGACCCGGTACAATGTGAGCAGAACCTAGCTGCATGCTAAAAAGTCTTTTTATAGAGGGCACTGTGTGCTCTTGGAATGTGACCTTATTACTGAGTATTATATAACATTGCGACATGTCAGCTTGAGTGTCCAACTTGAAATTGTATAACTCTCTCCAAGCCAAGCCAAGGAGTTAAACAATGTGACATGGAGATGAAAGCAAGTCAATTAAAAGTTGATTGCCTCTCGTACCAACACTCTATAAGAAGAGAGAAAAATTAGTGTAAATGGAAAGATATTAGAACAAGCTAATGTAGTGGTATGTCTGGGAAGTGGGCTTGGACTTAAGCTTTAAACAGATATGTTCGTGTAAATATTGTTTTTATATTTAAACGGGGTTAATTTTGTTGTAAGTAAAATTTCTGGGGTAGGCACCAGACTATTCTGGGGTGCCATACGCCCATGGTCAGGCTCAAATACAGTATCGATGAAAAAAATATATGAAAAAGTTGATAACAGTGGACGAGGCAAAAGAGGTTTGCAGAGATCGTGACGTTTGGCACTTCTTTTTCTCTAGCTGAAGAAGGGTGAAGCTTAAAAGAAATATTCTATATATTGTACACAACTTTACACATTGTAACGTCCTGCTTGGTTCGTGAGGAACGCCACTATAAAGCGTGACCTCCGTATTGAGAACATAGGCGTCCATATCTAAGACCTCGCAGCCCCAATGTACCACCGGGCAGACGCAGTAGGTCACGGCCCACACCAATGCCACGCTCATAGACATGAGAAAAGAAACCAATTTTGTAAAGTATTTATTAATAAACAATATTTATTTTACCTCTTTTTTATATAAACATATTAAAAAACACACTTGACGCACGTCTCTACATGTGCGCTATAAGTACATATTTAGAACAAAAACTTTATTCAGATAATTTTATATCAACATAATGTTATAGATCTAAATTGTAAAATATAAGCATCATTCAATTAAAAATAATTGTCTAACTTTAAAAACCACAAAACTATTGTGCTTCGTGCACGTACAGTTCAAATAAATGATAGAGTCGTCTACATCCAAATTGAATACGACTCTGACGAACCTCCAATTTCATGTGAAAGTGACGCGTAATTAAAGATGGATTTGAAAACCCGACGGGTACAATGCCTTGCTTTTATATGCAAATCTTGCCAATCTTCCATTGATTCAGAGTAACTTGTGGAATCTTTTGTTAAGCAAGTCTATTCGTCGATATATCTATGAAAGATATCAGTAGGCAAATACTTAGTATATGATATGGATACTGTACTGTTAGTATTGTGTATATAAAGATATTTCCCAGGGGGGAATATATTTATACGCCCATGGCATCTAGTGGCTTACATGGCTTACAATCAATGTAGTAAAAATTATATTTTTAAATTTTACTAGCGGCTCGTACGGCTACGCCCGCTTGAAATATACAAATATTTATGTAAGTGTATTTAAGAAAAATCGGCCAAGCGCGAGTCAGACTCAGCCACCGAGAGTTCCGTACCAACTTCAGGACTTTTTTTTTTTTTTTTTCGAACTTGAGGTAATTGCTGTTAGCCCTATTGGCCTTTACAGCGACACCGGGTGGGTAGGGAAGAGGGTACTCTGTCCCAGAAGAAATGCAAGCACTACCTGGCTGCTTGAGAGGAGTCGACGACTGTAAGGGCGCCCCCTGCGGGGCTAACTTCAGGACTTTGATTGGGAACTATCTTATAGGTTTGATGATGCGAATATAGTTAAACAAACAAACAAATAACAAACTTAAATTTACACATACACATATACACTTATATTGTATGAAAAGAATGCAAAGTTTACTATAGATTTTGATTATGTGGTAAATTTCATATAAAATGACGCCAAAACCATACATAAATGCTCATATTTTTCGTTTGCGTTGTATGAGAAGCTTATTTTTTGTGCCCCAAGGAAAAATTTACGGATTAAAACATAAATTATATATTGCTCCACAAATCTGTATTCATCATTGATAAATTTCAAAACACTACATGGCTGCTTGAGATGGTGTCAATCATATTTTTTTTCTATTTAATGTAATTTACAAACAATATCAAACAACAAAACATTTAAAACTAAAGATTTGGCCAATTTCATATAATAGTTGCATAAAATAACTCTATTAGAAAGTACTGATTTGGTCAAACAACATACTTCAAATTGATATAACTTTTCTATTGCATCAAAATGGCCTTTATGTTGATCCAGACAAATAAATAAACAGACAAAAAATAATTTAAAAAGCATTGTTTTGGGTTCTACTACATTAATAATGGTCCCCAGTTACATTTTTTTCTTACATATCTTCCAAGTGCAGGCCGACCGACCGATCAGTTACAATTTTATTATAAGTATACATTAACACCCTTGTGCAGTTTTTGAAATTTCATATTTTTTTTTTATCTTTTATCAGCTTCACGCTGTATCCCGCACACAGCAGGGTAGGCATAGGGAACCTAGTGTTAAGACACTTCGTTCCCCACTTTCTGCCGAATTCTGGAGGCATTGCGTGTTGAGTGGCAGAACTCAACGCAGCGCTTAACCTCGACACCAGAGCGAAGAAATGGAAATATAAATTTAAGTAAATATTTCATCTCCTCGAGTGTGGATCGAACCCACAACCAGTCGGTTTTACAGTCACACCTCGTGCCGCTGCGCCACGACTGGCCTCAATTTAATTGAATTTTTGAATTCAAAATATAAAATGCATAAAAATAATAGCTCTCTTATTTTTATTTTTCAATTCAGAACTTTTACTAACAGTAATTCTGAATTGAAAAATAAACTTTGAATTGAAACACATTTTAAAATAACTGTAGTAGGATTTTATAACTATGATTCCATTTTTCTAGCTTCACGAAATATTGCGAGTTTGTAGCTAACAGAAGGGAGAGTTGAGGTTTTTAGAAAACTAACGCAAAAAAATATGTCAACTATGTTGCTGTTCCCATTGTGTTATATAATTCCAGCGCTTTACACGCAATGTTTCAAAAATTGAACTATATATGGGGATATTAATATCTTAACAATAGGTTCCCTCTACTTACTTTGCTGCATGCAATGCTGCTGCTTTTTATATAAAATATAGAACATATTGAAATTATATAACAGTGATAACTCAAAGCGTTTTAGTAAATTTCACAGAAGAAATTGGTTTGAAAATGTATGTATTTCAAGATATGATAAGATTAGTAAGTAAACTAGCATATTCTTTAATCATATAAGCTTTGTAAGAATCTTTCGATAGAAAATGTTAACAGTATAAACTTTATATTTACAAAATAAGTGAATTAACAAAAAAGTCCCGCTGTGTTTCTTGCGACGGTTCTACTCAGGTCTGAGGTATTTACTTTAGTGAACTGGTGGTAAATTGTTAGAAAGTTTGACTTTCTAACTTTAACTTTCAAAAATTGTATCAATTTTTTACAACTATGGTGGAGTGTAAATAAATAACTTAAATAGTTAAAAGGCTTGCATAACATCGTTTGTGTTGCGGGCGCGCGTCCAAAGCTTTTTATATGAAAATTCAAGTACATTTTCTTTTATCTAAGAGATGGGTACCTACCGATATCTAAAGCCGTGCTTTGTTCTTAAGCGGATTAAAAAAAATTTACATATATCGTTTATGTATCTTCACGTTTTTCCCGTATAGAAGGGTAGATAGAGGGAACCTAGCGTACAAACTTTCTGCAGTTTCCGTCCAACTTTGCACGATTGCTGGTTGAACTTAACGCGGTGCTTTGTCTTCCAGATCGGGGACATGAAAATAGTTTAAATATAATCACTAGCTTGAGTGGACATCGAACTCCAACCATAGCGTTTACAGTCAGATGGTATGCCCTACCCACGTAACATTAATATAAATAATTACAGGTGTAGATCTGTAAAATAATTACGGGTTGCCTCTTAAGCCGATACCTATTAAGCTCTTAAGCTTACAATGAACAGTTCTATCCCCTGGAAGGTTGGCTAAGATTCGACGTGAGGTGGCATGTTCTGTGGAGAAATCGCATAAAGTAAAGAATCCTCGGCATAGATCCTATGGCTACATCGTGTCTCGTGCCCGCTACAAAGTTGTCATAGCTTCATAAAATATACTACAATATTGGCCATGGCCACCCATTTCACAACTTGGAGCGACCAACCTGAATGTTGCTCAATCGATTACGTAGCCAAATTAGTCGATACAATAAACACCCTGTACAGTTATATGTTCCCTGAGGGGTTGAAACGTGTCCATCCACCTGTTTAAATAACGATTTGATCAAAGCAAAGAATAATGCAGTCGATATGGGAAAACACTGCCAAAATTCTATCTGAACTTTCCAAACGTTAACATGAAAATGAAGAAGCTATCCCATTCCGTCATGGCGGCCTTTAAAAGTAAAGCCGGCTCTAATGTGGGAATCGAACCAAAAACAATCGCGCTTACAATGACTGTCTGACTGTGCCACAATGACCTTTATACTCGATAAATACTAAACTTTATTAGACAATCTATATATTTTGAAATCAGTTACTCAGCACGTTTGAATAAATTAATTAAGTCAATGTATGAGCAAAAATTTGAAGGCCGATAGCAATAATACGTTTACGAGTAGCGCAGATGGCATGTACTTAATTAACGTTACCTTCTATATAGTCGCGAGTTCTACGTCCTAAATTGAGAAATATTTAATAGGTTTTAAACAAATAAATATAGCTACAATAATTTAATTAGAGGCCGTCGTGGCACAGTGGCATGGCGCCTAATTGTAAACGCGACAGTTGTGTGTTTCCCACTCGGGGGAATTCATTATTCTTATTTCCTCGCTTTGGTTATAGAACAAAGCGCAGCGTTAAGTTCCCTCCTTCAAAAGCTGGGCGGAAAATAAAGTACAAGCTGTCATAACACTAGGTTTTCTTTACCACTATAGGTTGTAACAGTATGTACCTTGGATATACATAAGTTGTAAAATAAATACATAAATAAATAAATAATAATAAAATATGCATGACAATACACATAAATAATGCACGCACACAGCATGGTAGGCAGAGGGAATCTAGTGTTAAGACACTCCGTTCCCCACTTTCCGATGAAATCTGGAGGCATTGCGTGTTGAGTGGCGGAATTCAACACCGCGCTTTGCCGCGAGTAAAGAAATGCAAATGTTAATTTAAATAAATGGAGTGTCTTAACACTGGGTCCAATCTGCCAACCCTGCTATGTGCGGAATACACGGTGCAGCTGATTTATAACAAAAAAAAGCAATAAAGTATTAAAAAAATCTTTAAAAAGCAATAACAGTTATCACAATATTTTGAAAGGTAAACTCAAGTTACTAGCTGAGTTGTTTTAAACGGTAACTTTGATGAATATCGATTCGCTGTAACGAAGTTAAGTAATTCAACACCCCTTGGCTACTTATCGGGAATGATATTAAATGTTCCTTAGGTATTCTAATTATAATTACTTAGTTATTCTAATGTTGAGTGGCGGAATTCAATGCCGCGCTTTTGCCTTGACACCTGAGCGAAGAAGGAAAAGTATAAAAAAAATAAAAATAAATCAGCTTTACGCTGTATCCCGCACACAGCAACCCTGCTGCAGAGGGAACCTAGTGTTTAGACACTCCGTTCCCCACTTTCCGCCGAGTTCTAAAGGCATGGCGTGTTGAGTGGCGGAACTCAGCGCCGCGCTTTGCCTTGACACCAGAGCGAAGAAATGAAAATATAAATGTAAATAAATATTTCACTTCTTCGAGTGGGGATCGAGCCCACAACCAGTCGATTTTACTGTCACACATTTGTGCCCCTGCGCCACGACTGACTTCATGTCATTCAAAGCCCTTGCCACTAATATAAGTCACATTATTAAAATACAATTAATAAAACTATATATAAATAATAAACATAAAACAAACAATAAAATAAGTTATTATTAATGATCAAAAAACCGTCCAACTGTAAAATAGATGATTTGCGTGTACAACCATTGCCATTCATCAATGTCAGCTACCATTTTATACTTAAGCAAAGCAAAACAACTTTTCCTAAGAAAATTGTGTAATTTCTTTAATAAAAAATATAAATAAGGGCAATTTCATTTTTTCTTTGATTAAATTAAATTAAAATATCATGTCAGGTTATTTACATTATGGTTAACTTAGATTGTTTGTCAAGGATAAATTTTGACTCCTCATCTCATGCCTTTGATTTCTGTCATCCAATAGACAGACTGTCTGTCTATTGGATGGCATTGGAGAGAGATAGATTCGCAATCCAAAAAAGGAAAGGGGAAAATACAAAGAGTAACTCAGTAGGGTGGATCTATCTCAGGCGACTTTTTTATCATGTTAGATTTTAAGAGCTGTGAGCTTATATTTTACGCAACTTTTGAAGTTATATGAACTATGAGCGCTTAGACTGGTATTTTTCCAAATTTTCAATTTATAATTTTTTCAGCCCTCTATTAGAATTTAAAGTTTTCATGAATTAAAACGAAGACAATATTAAAATACGATGTTTTTAGTAAATACCTTAAGGAGAAATCACCATTTACTTGTCTATACTCAACAAACAATTAATATATTACAATATTAGGAAAAAAAAACAAAACAATTAATATTTATTTTACCTATTTTTAGTATTCCGTACTTAATAGAAAAAAACGGAACAGTTATTAATACTTGTAATTAGACTTGCAGTCAAACGAAGGCATTATTGATCAGGATTGAAATTTTGTTCGAATTTTTTCATCTCGAGTGTAGCAGGATAGGCAGAGTGAACCAAGAGTGTTAGGTTCACACTGTTCAACACTTTCATCTCAAGTTTTGAGACATTGTGTGTTAATTGAACTAATGGAGCTCAACGCTATCCTATCAGAGCAGAGAAATAAAAAAACTTAAATACATTAATTCATTGCCCTAGTTGGAAATCAAACCTAGAACTTTTGGTCCACTGCGCTACGACGGCCGGGAAAATCGAACTCATGTTGTGGTCTTGAGACAAACTTACTAACTACAAAATGTACTAAGTAGTCCACTAAATTCAACTACCTATACATATTTAAAAAGAACTAATGGTACTTAACGATAGCGCATTTCACATCGATATTTATGTTCAGTCACCTGTATTTTGTCGCAATACTATATTTTTATGACTCTTCTTCCTCCTATTAATCCTGACGCATGTTGCCAAGGTCTGCCAAAGCTTTAAGATTCTCTGGTAAAATTTTCAATAAAAATAAAAAAATATAATTTAGGTGTTATAAAAAATTCTATATTTACGAAAATATTAAAAATATGTACAATAAATCTGAGGTCGTCGAATCTATAAGGTTCTATAACTACTCTTAGGAATGATTTACTTTCACATTATCGATCGGACTAAAAGACAAAGCGCGGCTTTGAATTCCGCCACTCACGCAATGTCTCGAAAATTGGGCGGAAAAATAGGAGATGGTGTGTCTTACGCTAATTTTCCTCTATATATCTTGCTGAGCGGGAAAGAGTGAAGGAAATAGTAGTAGTAGTATTTGTAAATATTTTCACAGCACCTAGGATATACCCAGAACAAAATTAACATCTGTATAATTTTAATATCGATTTTTTTATTCCATCAAAAGTACCGCTAAAAATATTTATATTTTACTTTTGAAAAATTTGTCTATGGTGTATCCCGCACACAATATTCTATTTTTAGATGGTTTTATAAAAATCGTCAACCGTTAAAACACTGACTATTTAATTGAAGAATATTTAACATTTCTAACAAAACACCTATTCTTAGTAACAGTATTATGATATTAATCAGGAGGACTCTGCAACTATTAAATAAAAAAAGGAAACCATATTTTAGTTAGAAACAAAAATCCGTTTCGTTTTACCAACATTCTGAGAGTAAAACATTCTTCAACTTTCTTATAAAATTAAATGCTATAGGGACTTTCAGCAAAAATACTCTTAAGACTGAGATTCTAAACGCCATCTCAGAATTCAATGGAAATGAATTTCAAACTTTTTTGTTAAAGTCTTTAGAAAACTAATTATTTTTTTAATATATTTTAAGACTATAATCAAATGCTATATAAATTAGTTTTTTTAAATATATTTTATTTAGTATATGTATAAGAAAATTTTGTTATTTCACATCTATCAAAGTAGGTGGTAGGTATGCACATGACAAACGCAGTTTTTCCGATCCCACAAGAATGCGGATATAAAAAGTTATTGCTCCACAACTCTTATATTTCAATGTTAGTCCCATAAAATCAGGTCTGGGTTCTGTCCCGGAGATTAACCCGGACAAACAGACAGATTGTTTGTTTGCGTTTTAGAATCGTGTAAATAACACAGTTGTTCTGAAATTACAGAGTAGACTCTACAATTTTATTTTTATTTATAGATGTCTAGATATACATATATTGATATACATATATAGGTAAATCATAATTTAAATCTTTTCGAAATTTACTTAATTTTGCACGCAAATATTGCCATTGAGATTGAGTTAATATATCAAGCTGAAATGAATATTAAATATTATGATCTAAAAATATGAGATTTTGTTGCATTTTGTATGAAATTCGCTATCCTACGGGATACTTCCCGTGAACCCATAGCTATAAAATTCGGCACGAAATGAGAACTTATAATATAAATAAAGGAAAAATACGCAAAGTGAGAATTTATCGGTAGTTCATAGAAAAAAATCGTTATAAATTTATATTTGTAGCTTATTTCATACAAAATAAGTCCATATGTCCGTAAACTTAAGTTTGTCATATTTACCGTTGACCTACAATTCTGAAATTGTTCAATTTGTATGTTATATACTGACGAGCTTCCAAAATTGCCTCGCGTGTTACCCATACTTGCGAGGCACCAGAAATAAAATTCTATATGTAGATATTGTAATGTTCTACTTAACAATGACAATTAGAAAATTGCTATTTATATATAGAACGTATATCTATCTTTACACGTCCACTGTATGAATCTTAGTTATCTGTAACAATAAAGGTATATTCCTTACCCAGCATACGAATGATATTCTTCCTCGACTGAGCTTGCCTCGCCTCGCCGTGTACGCTACCATTGACGCCGTTCAACGTGCCCGGACTGCCGGGGTTGTGCGTATGAGTGGACCTGACAAAGATTTAGATTAATGTTTGTATTTTTTCCTTCCGCATGGTTAGGGGGAGGGAACCTTAACCACTCTGCCCCCCACGCACTGCCAAATTTTTGAGGCATTGTACGTTGAGTAGAGGAACTCAATTCCACTCTTTCTATTGTGAGAATAACATTTTAAAAAATGTAAAAAAATAACAATCTTATTGGAAAAATCTACTTATAAATAAATATACACATATAATACACATGAGTATTTTGTTTCCACACTTTCAATTGATCACTTAAGCGTAACAGAAACACTTTGATTATATAAACCTTTTACAGTTCACTTGTAAAAATACCTCCAACCTCTAGATGCACATTTTATTTATTTTAAATTCTAGTTTTCTCGAAATTCTCCAAAGGAATTATATTTCTCTACTGAATGTAGAGAAATCTCTAATGAATGAAATTGAGTGCAATATTTGTCCACGTTATTTGTAACAAAAATGAATCGTGGGTGACGAAGACAATTATATAAAAGCAAAAATAAGTACGCTTCATGTTTTTGTTTCTCCGTAATTAACACTCTGTTACTCACTCTCTGCCTAATTTTTGAGATAGTGCTTGTTAAGTGATGAAATTCCACTTTGTTTACCAGAGCGGGGTAGTGTGTCATTCAAATATAATTATTCCCCGTAATACGCCTCCGAACCTGAGTTTTTGTAATTTTTGATTTTCGCTTACTTCGCGAAACAAATTATAAAGAAAAATATATCTTTTATATTATAATATATCAACACCAGCATTACATCCGTAAAAAATATACCTGTAGGACGGTAGAAATAAAATTTTGACGACATCCCTACATCCGTCATTAAACGTTGCCAGCTTTTAAAACTATTGAATTAGAACTCTGTTTCTATATATATAAGAAAATTAAATTGACATCATAAAAAAAACATTTCATATGTGAACATTACTTGCATAGTTGTAAAATCCTAATACCGATATACATACATATTAAATTAAGGAGACAGGGCTCTTAAATATGATTTTATAATATTTTGTTAAGTACCTATAGTACTTTTATTTGTATGAATTTATATAGATGTACAAGAATCTCAGGAACTACTGGTTTGAATTAAGAAAAAATATTGGGCACTTAGAACATAATCCTTTATTGTACACAGTTTCCACTTTACTACGGGGACGAATCCGACGGCAAAAACTAGTACATCTTCAAACGAATTTCCAAACTTAATAACAACGTGTATGACGCTATATTCTAACGCATTTTCTATCATTTTCCTTTTCACTGTGCTACAAAAGCGTATATTATAGTTAATAACTAACAAATTATATTAGTACATTTAGTTCGTCGAGTTGATAAATCTACTCTACTCATATGCATGTCCGCAGGTGCACTGCGCACGACGCGCCCGACCGCTAATATCAGAGTCAAATGATAGCCTTTAATGTGGCCAGCGAGTCGACACTGATACGGTCGGAATAAATAAATTGGGAAAATGCAATTTTATATGTATGTGGCGATGGTTTATCTATACTAATATTATAAAGCTGAAGTTTGTTTGAACGCCCTAATCTCATTAAAAAAAAATCAGCTTCACGCTGTATCCCGCACACTGCAGGGTAGGCAGAGGGAACCTAGTGTTAAGACACTCCGTTCCCCACTTTCTGCTGAATTCTGGAGGCATTGCGTGTTGAGTGGCAGAACTCAACGCCGCGCTTAACTTCGACACCAGAGCGAAGAAATGGAAATATAAATTTAAGTAAATATTTCATATCCTCGAGTGGAGGTCGAACCCACAACCAGTCGGTTTTACAGTCACACCTCGTGCCGCTGCGCCACGACTGGCCATTAACTACTGGTTTGAATTGAGAAAATATTTCTGTATGGAGAAGTTTTATCTGGAAAAGCTATTTTATGACAGTGACCACGGAAGCGGAGCCGCAGCTAAAAACTAGTAACTGATATATTGTTTATTTTGATTATTAAAAAAAGGCAGTATGGAGGGTCTTAAAGAGTTAAAATATTATATTTACAATAACGAACGCAACGAAGCAAATTAAATTGTTTTAATTTCCTCGCTCTGGCAACGAGACAATCACTCAAAATCCAATATATCGAAAATTAGGAGGTGCGTATGGACTGGAGTCGCTTAATACGGGGCTACCTATGCCAGCATGAAATTACAAAAAGAAAGTCTGTGATTATTTATTAACTAAGCTTCACGCTGTATCCAGCACGTGGCAGAGTAGACAGAGGAAGCCTGGGATTCTAGTGTTAAAACACTCCGTTCCCCATTAAGGCAGTTCTGTTTCCCACTTTCTGCCGAATTCTGAAAACATTAAGTGTTGAGAGGTGGAACGCTGAGCTTTGCCTCGTTACCAGATCGAAGAAATGAAAATATAGATATTCCATGTGTCCAAATGAGAATCGAACCTATTTCCATTTACAGTTAAACGACGATTTCAAAACATGAATGTATATTTAATCAAAGTAATTGAGTTGAAACAGAAATTGAAAGCTCGATCTAATCCATCTATTTATTGTATTAAATAATTATGCCTTAATTATGTTTGATCAATCATCATTTGATCCGAGAGAAATTGCTTCAGTCTCATTAATTGGGATAATTTGTGATTTACTATTTTCTTCAAAATAAAAATGAGTAACGAAAATATTTGATAATATAAAATAATTAAATTAAATTAATTAATGATATAAAATTATAATAACTTGCCTTTAGTTCCGCCACTCACCGCGCAATGCGTTCAAAATTCAGTGAGGAATAGAAGTGTCTTAATGGGAACGGAATATCTTAACACTAGGTACCAAACTTCTCTCTGCCTATGTTTCAGATACAGCGTGAAGCTATAATAACTGGGGTCATTATGTCACAGGGACACGCTATCTGATTGGAAAGGTGACAGTTGTGGATTTGATTTATACTCTGGAAATTAATCATTTTCATAACATTGCTTTTGCATGAAAATGATACGAGGCCTTGAATACCAACACAGTGGCCAGTCGTCGCGTAAGGGCATAATCATGCGTCTGTAAACGTGACAGGTTCATTGAATATTTTTATTTCTTCACTCTGGTGATGAGACAAAGCGCAGCGTTAAGCTGCGCCACTGAAGCACAATGTGCACCAGAATTCGACGAAAAGTGTGAAACCAATAATCTTAACACTAGTTTCCCTTTGTCTACCCTAGCTACGTGTGGGACAACGTGAAGCTAAAAAACCACATATCAACATACAAATAGGTAGTAACAATGATACAAAATTTGATTTAATAAAATAATAAAATGTGGCGAAAAACACTTTAAAATAATACAAAATAAATAAATAATAATATTAAAATAATCCAAATTATTCAAATGGAAATAAATACGTACCCCATGACGTACCTGATGCGCAACCCCATTCTCACGTAAAGACAAAGGATGATGAAACCTGGCAGGATAAAGAAGAAGAAGCTACTCAGCTCGCAGATGTACCATGAAGGCAGTTCCAACATAGCGCAGAACGCTGATTCTAGAGATGCATTTCCGGATGCTAAAACAAAAAAGTACTTTATTATGTGTCACGTATACGCCAAAGTACACTGAGGAACCTATACCCTATTCGAGGAGTCGTGAGACAAAAGGTAAACATCCCATGAAAAGGTTACTTTGCAGATTAGGATTAATGTAATTATTATTATGGAAGTAATGCGCTGATAGCACTGTAAATAATACTATATAACAATATCTGTAGAATTTTTGCAATCCTTTAAGTTTTATTAGATACTAGCGGCCCGCCCGCGGTTTCGCCCGCTTATGCTACATGATTATTGATCTAATAAACAGAAATGACATCTAATATGATTTTTATTACTTTAATCTGTAATATTCTAATATGATTTTTTTTACTACATTATCGTAATTTCTATAAGTACTTTTGATTGTTTTGAATTAAAAAATACGACCAATGTTGATATTTGATATTTATAAAAATATAGATAAAGCTAATAATTTTTTATACGTATATATTTTTGTAACATTACGTTAATTTTACCTATGTAATGTACGTCTCATCATAACTTTAAAACTCTGTTAAACATGCTGATGGCAATGAAAAATTCTTCTATTACTCTTTCAAAAACAGCCTTAAATGTTAAATTATTAATTTGAAGGATTCATAATATTCCTTGTAAAATAACTGTAATAATTGCATATTAACTCCTGTACAGTTTTTAAATTTGTTACATATATTATTGGCTAAATGTACAATTGGTAAATATGTAGTTATTACAGAGTACACGTAGAAAGGCTGGTTTTAGGCATTTTTATATAGATTTATTTCAAACAAACGAACGAAAAGCTTTTTTTTGTGTTTAAATGACATTCGATTCAAAAGTGCTTATAAAAGTTTATTTGAATAAAGAATATTTTGAATTTGAATTTGAAGATCAAATCGGTCTTTTTCTCTGTGTTGGATTAATTACGACTTACTTAACTGTTATGATTTATGAGGGTAACCTTCACTAACAATTCAATTTTGTTTTTGGCTACAAAAAATAAATAGAAGTAAAAGTTTGAAAAACTTTGTTTTCATTGTTTACATTTTGTCTCAAGCCACACAACAACACAAGTAATTGAGAATTGAACTGTTAATATTACTAATTCTGCATCGAACGGAGATTACTGTCAATAAACTCAGAAAAACATTTTACATTTCGTTTGTGTAAATAGGAATTTCGGAACATAATGTTTATTGCTACCCTACATTTCCCAAGGAACCTGCATGCCAAGTTTCAGCGTAGTTTCGGCTGTATCTCATCTATCAGTCGCTCAATATAGCAAGATTTATATTTGTAGTATTATTAATGTAATTTATTTGTCAACTTGTTTTTGTGCTTAACGTAAAGTTCTGCCAGTCGCTGACTGACCCTAGATATATGTATATATAATCCATAGATTATATATACTGGCGATTATAGAGGCCGGTCGTGGCGCAGCGGCACGAGGTGTGACTGTAAAACCGACTGGTTGTGGGTTCGATTCCCACTCGAGGAGATGAAATATTTACTTAAATTTATATTTCCATTTCTTCGCTCTGGTGTCGAGGTTGAGCGCGGCGTTGAGTTCTGCCACTCATCACGCAATGCCTCCAGAATTCGGCAGAAAGTGGGGAACGGAGTGTATTAACACTAGGTTCCCTCTGCCTACCCTGCTGTGTGCGGGATACAGCGTGAAGCTGATGATTATATATACATATATCTAGGGTCAGTCAGCGACTGGCAGAACTTTACGCTAAGCATCTAAATAAATAAATTATTAACAAAATATGGTGTCTCTGAGAATTAAAATGTGAATATTACCATTTCTGTACAAGATAGAAATCACTCACAATAAATCCAGAAAATCGTTTTAGAAAGAAAATTTTATCTAGTTAGATTGTTATTTCATTTTATGTCAATATAAACTTTGTGAGAACGTGGTACTTAAAGGAGTTGCTCTAGAATATTTTTATTAAATTTCAGCTTTCCTGTTCTAAAATAGTAAAAGAATATTAACCACGGTTTAAAGTTTAGAACTTAATTTATTAAGATTTTAAATATATAATGATAAAATCAATTCAAAAATAAAAGAAAAGAAAAGAAGAAAGAAAGACGCAGTGATGGTTAGAGCATTGATACCTATAACTGTCACTAGTCTTTTTAGCTGCTGTGCCTACAAGGTGGTATGTATTTAACAATATAATGTGGTAGTAGGTGTTTTTCATAAATACTTTTAAGGATTGTTTAAAAAAAATATTGAAATATTTGTTTTAAACAGTCCTTATCCTTAGTTATCCCGACTGCTAAAGAAGAGAAGGGAAGACTGCTAACTCATTTCTCCAGAATCGCTGAACGGATTTACATAATTGAGGTATTGTTAGATTCGTCTTAGCAGCCCAGGTGTTCTTAGATAGGTGACGTTAAAAAAATAATCATAGCGGCTGTGGGATGCCATTGGAATAATGAAAAAAAAATGGTTTTGAATACCATAATATGGATACTAAATTCAAGAGCTCAATACGAGGATTTCAAAAAGGTATATCATGATAATCAATTACCATAAGGAATCCTAACAAAAAAGTAAAAAATAAAAAAATATTTATAAAAAAAAAAAACCCCGACTACATAAAACTAAAAAGAAAATAAACAAGCCCAATAGTTTATTAGGATTAACAGTCGACCTATACAATAATCATAATTATAGCGCGTGAAGGTAAATATTTAAGCCATAATTTTCAAGTACGTTATCTCTGTAAGCCCTAAGGATCTCGAATATGGTATCTCAAATTCTCAATTCAGCGCAAATAATGCACAATTTCACAAAGAGCTTGCACCAAGGAAATTAGCTTAGTTTGTGCAACCACCGGTGGAGCGAACTACAAGAACCAGCTATGTACTAAGTGTTCGAGGACTTCGACAGTATCGTCTAAGTTTAACATGTTTTGGATTTTCAACTCCTTAGTACTGGTGAGTAACTTGGTACACTAGAATAGACTAGAATAGACTAATATTCGCTACTGTAAAAGATTGGTAGGGATAGATTCGCATTCTATTAAAGTCTTTATCTATTCTATTAAAGTCTTTATCAAAATTATTATATTTAAAGCTAACTTTTTTTTTTGTTTTGTTAGAAAGTACGGTGTGAACTTCGTATGGCGAGAGATTATCTTTTATTCCTCTAAAGAGATTGTTGTCCCTAAAATAATTACATTCTAACTTATACCAGGTAGAAGCGTCTGCGTTCCTTTTACGAGTGCAGTACATAGGGTAATATATTTCAAACCTGTACCTAAAAAAAAATCAAAATTCAACGGTCAACAGCTTAGACGTAGGATTATATCATTTCAAGATGTTTATCCATACTGTACTACGTGTGAGGCAGTTATTAATAGTTACCAATAATGTAAACACTTACTACTACAAAAATATTACTATATGTTAACGATCTACCACTTCTTATTCCCAAAAAAAAACGAACGAGAGATATCCCATCTCTTGTCATATTTTACGCAGCTATTTTTTATAAGCCTAAACAACGTTTAACTTCACAGCCATTGCTACCTACGACTCGATTTCGTGAATGAGGCGTGTGCGACGTTGCTGTTTTAATAGTTTAGTGTCTGTTTACGTCTTTCTTAACAAATCGCGTTTTATTTTACAACAATTTTTTATAACAGCTTCATGCTGTATCCCGCACACAGCAGGGTTTCGGCCGAAATCTAGAGGCATTGCGTATTGAGTGGCGGAACTCAATGCCGCGTTTTGCCTCGACACCAGAGCGAAGAAATGAATATATAAATTTAAATAAATACTTCATATCCTCGAATGGGGATCAAACAAGTCAATTTTGCAGTCACACTTTGTGCCTCTGCGCCACGACTGGCCTTTTATTATATTTGAAAAAAAAATGAAAAAAAAAAAATAATTACCTTTATTTAAAGTTGTCAAGATAAAAAGACTGTGTATATATATCAACTAAAGCTCCAAAAAAAAAGTAAAGTCTATAAGCTTGACGATTGTGGGTTCGATTCCTACTCGGGGAATGAACTATTTTCATTTTCTAATTGACTCTATGTTGAGTGTATACTGTCAATACGCAATGTTTAGAAAACTAGGGAGGCAAGTTGGAAAACGGAGTGTCTTGACTCCCTCTACTCTGCGTCATGCGGGAAACAGCGTGAAACTATTTATTTAATAAAAATTAAAAAATCACGACAATATATTTTTTGTCCCGATATTCTAGATTTCACAATACTATAATAATAAATCAATATAACAAGACTTCTGTTTACAAAGACGAGAGAAAAGTAAATACAATACTACGTAAAATACAATTTACCTATAAATAGAACTTCTTGAGGAAATCTGTTACAAGAATAAGTTATGTTACGTATAAGTTTTTCTTTTACATTATTCACACTTGTTTATCTTCTTTTTTCTTATATTTTATAAATATAAGAAAAAGAAAAAAATAGTGTAGTGGCCATGGTAACTGAATGTAAGCGCGATTGTTGGGAGTTCGATTCCAATTCGTAGGAATAAAGACCAAGAACAAGAAAAAGTGAGGCGTTGATTTCCATCATTCAATACGCAATGTTTCGCCAATTAGGCGTGCGTGAGGAAAGTAGTGTCTTAAAATTTACTCGCTTCTGCCTACTCTACTTTATGTGGGATACAGCATTAAGCATAAATAAAACGTTTTATAAACTGTATACTCAAGAGTATATACTTGTTGCTAACTTGAAAGCTCTATGTACACTATAAAATATATACTTATAAATTTCAAGTTTTCAATTTCCGGTGCATTCGAGCTTCGACTACTAGCTTTGGGTAAACGTTAATAAATTCTAAAAAATATTAATTATATTTTTATAAAAGGTTCCCGCATAAGCATGGGACAGCTGCACTGACTTCGGAATCGGAAAATGGACATGGTCTCTACTATTAGGTAATGTCGGGCCCATCCCGGATGCTACCCGAATAAAAATAATAAAAATTAATTAAATCAGCTTCACGCTACATCCCGCTTACAGCAGGGTAGGCAGAGGGAACCTAGTGTTAGGACACTCCGGTCCCCACTTTCCGCCGAGTTCTACAGGCATTGCGCGTTGAGTGGCTCAACGCGCTCACTCAACGCCGCGCTTGGCTTCGACACCAGAGCGAAGAAAATGAAAATATAAATGTCAATAAATATTTCATTTCATCGAGTGGGGATCGCACCCACAACCGTCGATTTTACAGTCACACTTAGTGCCGCTGCACCACGACTGGTTTCACTTGGTATCCCGCACATGCTCGTAGCATGGTAAGCGGAGTAAATATAGCGTCAAAATACTCCACTACCCACTTTTCGCCCAATTACGAAACATTACGTCCTTATCATCTATTGTTTAAAAAAAATTAAATCAGCTTCACGCTGTATGCCGCCCATAGGAGGGTAGGCAGAGGGAACCTTAACTTAAAACATTCCGTTCCCCACTTCCTGCCGAATTTTTCGTGACATTGCGTGTTGAGTGTTGAAACTCAACGCCGGGCATTTGCCTTGGTGCCATATTAAATAATAATTCATTCCCCCGATTCTAAATAAAAACATAACCACATCATTAACTAATATTATAGAGAAGACAAAACTCGATTTTAATAGTTATTTTATAAAACTTAAAAGTTTTTCTTACCAGTGTTGGGTGTATATGCGCTTATACAACCAGACTATAAAATTTTTCGCTCAGATCACTGCCAGATAACATATAACTGAGGTTTATAAAATAATACCTCAAATTCGTTAAAGTATAAAGCTCAATTTTTTTTATATTTTTGAGATTAATATTAGAAGTCCAAGGAGGAAGAATTCCAAAGAAGAATTCCAAGGGATCTTTATATGAGTTCTTATATTGACTGAACGCAGCTTTCATTTTTACGGTTAATTACCCTAATAAACTTAGCCGCCACCAACGACGCCGCGACCGCTCGCTCTCATATTTGATAATCTTGGATCGTTAACTCTATACTCCGACTTAAAGACTTTAAGTTTATAACACAAACGCTTAAACGAAGTCACGTTTCAATTTTAAACGTAGAATATCCTAGCCAATTTAAACGATTATAATAATATATACATATGATTATAATATATACATTAAACATTAAACAAAGAGAACATTTTTTGTCAAGATACTCCGTTCTCCGCTTTCCGCCTGAATTCACTACATGCAGAGGGACAGAACGCTGCGCTTGTAAATCGCTGGATTTATTTACAAGTAAATATTACACTTAATCGTGTAAATAATACGTTATGGTTGAATTCAAATTCATCCATGAGAGTATTTTCTTAGATATTCGTAAAAAGAACAGTCTTTGTTCTCAACTTTTCAATTATTTTTCGAAGTTGACAAATAAATTACATTAATGATTCTAAGTTTTAATACAAAAGGCCAGTCATGCGACTGTAAACGCGACTGATTGTAGGTTTCATTCCCACTAGAGGCAAGTAAATATTTAAATTATATAAAAAATACTTTCTAATAACATCTAAAGATATTACTTGCCTGGTGGGTAATCATGATAGTTCACAGTCGTATAGTGAGCAAATGGTGAGGCAGCGAGAAGAGACAGCGCCCACAAAGCAAGTACAATGCGTAGCGCCCTTCGTAGACCCGCTACGGCGTAGATGTGTAGCGGATGACAGATGGCCAAGTAGCGTTCCAGAGTGAACGCCACTATCGTCAACACTGACACGTATGACGCTCTGTAACAAAAATAATAAATATTAATAGTGAACTTATTGAAATATATTTTACGCGGAACCTTAAGTTAAGGTTAATTAATAACTAGCTTTGCCCTATATTTTTTTCAAATTACAAAGTCTAGCTTTACAATATAAATTATAAACTAACTAAACTAAAATTCTCCCTATTTTAAGAATTATAATTCTCGTGTAAATTTTTACAATTAAGTCACCGCTACGGTATATTTTCTTTTTATCTTAGACTTATCAAGATATTGATAATCTTGTCTAAGATAAAAAAAATGCTAAAGTTTGGTATGAAACTTTTCATAATTTTGACAAATTGACATTACTCCTTGTAGATAAATAACAGATGAAGCAAGTTAAGTCTAAGCAGAGAACTCACTTCCCCTGCTTATGGAGTGTAGTGATGTTTATGTGGACTTGACAGGTCCCTACTAGAAAAAATATCTATGTTATTATTATTATTTTTTTCATTTCTAGTTATAATTCTTCGTCTGACAATAATGAACAATTGATGTTTGAACCCACACATAACGTTGCATAAAATATATTAAAAAAATACATTAAAAAATATTAGACTGCTTAAAATATTTTTCTTACTATAATTTTATTATAAGTTTAATACACGTTGAAATCATCAATCATAATCAATTAGTTTCGTTTCGTTTTCCTGTGAAGATAATTGAATCCAACTACTTCCTTGCCGGTAAGAAGTGAGCAACACGATATCGTTGTAAGAGATCCGGACATCAGAAGTAATAGTAACCTGTAGTTCCCATTAGTCTCATATTACTGACATGTGTACATATATCATAATGATGACATATCTGTTTGTATGTCCCTACATTTTTTGTAAATGAAGTAGTAGAAACCAATATTATAATATATGACATTTCTGATATTAATCTCGGATTTATAATAAAAAATCATATTAGAATGTGAGCACAGTACATACTCGTACATAGGTACAGCGTTTATCGCGACAGTTGTGGGTTCGATTTCCACTCGAGGAATGATTTATTTTTATATAGATGTAGAGAAGACGAAGCGGTATATTGAGTTTTATCACTCAACAAAAGCCTGTCTCGAAAATTATTCCACATTTCATACTCATAAAGTCCTCGTACATGAGCGCGCCGGCGCGGACCAATAAAAATAACATAACAGTAAAATAAGCTTATGCTAAACATTAAAATCTTTCAAAGGTAATATTTACATTCAAATAGAGCTTGTAAGTTGAAGTAATTACACGATTAAAAGATATCTTCGAAATATATATTATAAATTTTCTTTTATTGAATAAATGTTATTAAATATTTGGATTTATGATATTTTGTTAAGTTGGCTCCAGGCATGTGAACGGTACGAGCCATTTGATCAGCATCACAAGGACAGTAAAGTGAATCTTTTCATATCTTGGGAAACATTATTTATGTATTTTTTGCTCCTTAGAAACCACCCAAACGCGCTGACCACTATGCCTTACGTTCTTATTAAGCTACGTCGGAATTCATATACTATTTAATGTTTTTTTTAGCGTCACGTTGTATGACGCACACGCACAGAGTAGGCAAAGCGAGCATAGTAATAGATGTTAAGACACTCCGTGCCCCATTTTTCGCTGACGGAGTTCAGCGCATTACGTGTTGAGTGGAGAAACTTCTACTCAGTTATTTTTCTAGGTTACTTACTTCACTAACGAGGTAATGAAATAATTAAACTTAATAACGAGGAAATAATTAAACTTAGATTATATAATTAAATTAGTTTAAATTAATATTTTATTATTTTTAAATATCCCACTCCCGTAAACGTCTAGTTTATCACTATTGTTACTGTTTTATTTGGCGCGTCATATCACAATGTTCCTTACTACATTCTCCTCTAATATTTATAATAAATGATTAAGATTCCCTCGTAGGTTCCCCGCCAGCGTTATCAGGAGACCAACAAACTATCCACAGTAGAGAGACAGCCGGCACTTCTACCATATGTGAAGGGAGTTACAGACGGGATTGGCAACATCTTAAGAAAAGCTTCCATAAACACATCTCCGATATCAAGAATGGGCATGTATCGAAGTCAGCTGTGTGTGAGCATACTGTGGATAAACTCAGCCACTATATTAGGTTTGATAAACCCCAAATCCTCGCTAAGGAAAACAGATACATTCCTAGAATGATCCGCGAGGCTATTGAAATACAATAACATCCTAATTTCAATAGAGAAGATGCCTGGAAACATTCTACCACCTGGGACCCACTCATAAAATAATTGAAGTCTTAATCCCACCATACCAGGGGGAAAGATACTATCAGCTCATTCTACAGGAATCCAGGGCAGTACGCGAGGCAATTAAGAATTCGTTGGCGGTAGTTTGATATAATAATTATGTCAACTGACAGACGAATGCCACCTCAGTCTACCACCACGTGTGACCACGGACTACTGCAAAGTGTCCGAAACGTCGAGTTTCCAAAAAATAACATATAAAAATTTTGACCTCGAACCCGCGCCTCCTGGCTTATATGGTTTAGTGGTCAGAGCGCCTGGTCGGTTTCCAATATAAATCTGTATTCTGCATTTACCAGGGGAGACAAAAAGAAGTGCCTAGTACCATAACACTCCGATCTCCGTCAGACGCTGTGACACTGTGCGACACTGTGACCACGTTGAGCTCGATATACCTAAAAATATGTAGTATATTAATTCACTCTTCCCCACGTGAGGAAATGAATGTGTATATATAAATTATTTTAATTTCTCCGCTCTGGTACACGAAGGGTGGTGTGGAGTTCCGTGACTCCACACACATTGTCTAAAAAATTCGGTGGAAAGTGGGAAAACTAGACATGAGAGTTATTTAAAGTAATCGGTTGCAGAAACTGCTTGCGAGCCGTGTAATTGCGTAACTAATTTCGGGGATTCCCAGGGCCCCCGACCTTGCGCCATTTTAGCAAAGCTAACATTTTGAAGGCTATTAGTCTAATATGTAGTTAAGACAATATGCGTACTCGCTAACTAGAAAGTGGAGCTCTTTCAGAGGTAGCTCCAAATAAAGCCACATCTCTATCTGGGAGGATGATTGACCGATCGGATTGATCTGCATGCTTATAAGGGATCTTGAAATAATCTGTCAATGATATTTGTAAAATTAAAGCTTGCTAGTATAGCCTAGTTTGCCCCAATTTTAAACAACCTTTAGGACATCTGTCAGGCGTAAAGAATCTTGTGAAGAGTCTGATAAAAATAAATATACATTTCTTACATTATTCTTAAAAACATATTTAAATAAGAGAGTTTCTACTTTAATGTAGGTGAGTGTGTACATTTAGTTGGTGCTACCTCTGAAAGGGCCCCACTTTAACTTAGTAAATACGCATACAGTCTTAAATACGTATTAGACTATTAATCCTTAAAATTTTAGTTTTGATAAAATTACGTAGATCTGGGGGCCCCGGGATCCCAACCTATAACGACTATTTCACATACGTAGTTTTATGACCGCAAGCAGTAGTCAAATTTATCAAAAGCTGTTGTACCCCCACTGTAACTGATTTTAATAGATAAATATTATAAAATACTAATGTCGGTTACAATGATTCTAACATACGTACTCGTAGTCGCTCTACTTTACTACGTTCCGAATGAAATTCAAAATTTGTAAAGTAAAAAGTAAAGTAAAATACTCTTTATTGTACACCGATTATTACATTAAAATGATGTTCATAATTATCGATATGATAGTACAATAGGCGGCCTTATTGCTAAATGAGCAATCTCTTCCAGGCAACCTTGTGGTAGAGGAGATACTGAATTAAATGGGAAGAGGTGCACTGAGTATATCATAAATTAATAGTATATAAATTAACAACAATACATACAATAAACTAAATAAAATTAAACCTACACATATTGATACATGCATACATACATACATATATACATACATACATACATAAATACATACATACGAAAATATATTTATACACATTTATACATACAAATTTATACACATTATGTGGGTAAAAAAAAATATATACATAATAATTGCATTTGTTAATTATACTTAGGATTCTAGTGTCATGTAATATTCCTTAAGTCTTTTTTTAAATGTCTTTAAGGTTTTAGCTTGTCTGACTGTTATTGGAAGAGAGTTCCACAAGCGTACGGATTTAACTCCAAAAGAATTTGTGTAAAAGGAAGCAGAGTGGCAAGGAATTTTTAGAGATAAGGTATTCTTGGAGCGGAGAGAGAGATCGTGTGATTCACATAAAAACTTGAATCGTTCTTTGAGATGTGAAGGGGAAAACTGATTGAAAAGAATGTTATAGAGACGACAAAGAACACTTGAGCTTTGTACGAAATTCGGAAATGTGGTCATATTTGCGTAGTCCAAATATAAACCTGATGCAGATATTTTGGAGACGCTCAAGCTTATTTAATTGCTCCTCTTTGAAATCAAGATAACAACAATCAGCATAATCAAGAATTGGTAATAGGAGCAATTGTGCCAGCGCAACTTTAGTAGGAATGGGTAGAAAGTTGCGTAATCGACGTAATGATGCAATAGATGAAAATACTTTACGGCTTAGCTCACTGATTTGTGGCTTCCAAGACAGATGCTGATCAAATATAATTCCTAAATTTTTTACTTTTTCTGTAAAAGGGATCATTACTCCGTCAATCGATATATTAGGTAAGTCGTTTAAAGGAATTTGACAAATAAGCCTTGGGCTACCTATTATAATAGCTTGAGATTTTTTCGGATTAATCACCAAGGGCAGAGATTTGCTCCGTATTGAGATATTTGTGAGTTCTTGAGACAGTGTTGTTATAGCATTCGTAAGATCGTGCAGCGAACACTGGCGATATATTTGAAGATCGTCAGCATAAAGGTGATAGGGAGAAGCAAGTTTATGACAAAAATAGTTAATAAAAAGTGAAAATAAAAGAGGAGACAACACGCCACCTTGCGGAACGCCAACAAGCACCGGGCACCATTCAGAATAGGACTCCTGAATCCGGATACGTTGCTTGCGACCATGCAAGTAAGAATGAAACCAATCAATCACTTTAGGAGATATGTTAAGAGAATACATAATTGCCAAAAGGATATCAAAATCTACGGTATTAAATGCGTTACTAAAATCAATTAAAATCATCAATGTCACTTGATGATTCTCCATGCCTAAACGAATATCATCTGAGACGTTAACCAATGCAGTAGTCGTACTATGACCAGGCCTAAACCCCGACTGGAAAGGGTGGAAAGGATTAAAAAGGTTATTGCTTGTTAGGTATTTAATAAATTGCTGGTTTACAAGACGTTCAAGAACTTTTGATAGGAATGGTAGGATTGATATAGGACGGTAGTCAGACATGGTGGAAGGATTGCGGTTCTTAGGCAATGGTATTAATTGAGCTTCTTTCCAAGATGAAGAATTTCTCACGATTAATATCAGGGGAGTCATTTTTATATTTGGTCTTTGCATTATTTTTCTTTTCTTGTAATTTTTTAATACCATCTGTAAGCCAGGGGGCTGGTAGATGCTTAACTCGTACTGGTCTAATCGGCGCATGTGTATCGTACAGTTGGATGATAAGTGAATTAAAAACAGATACCTGAAGCTCTATAGTACTTTGTTCATAAGCCACGTTCCACTTAATTTTTTCAGCATCCTCACGCAATCGTTCTAGATCCATACCCGTAAAATTACGCTGGAGAAGAATTCTTGATTTTGTTTTGGGTGGTTTAACTTTATAAGAAAGAAAAATGAGGTCATGATAAGAGAATGCAGCGGCATTGCATTGACCATGTAGTTCAACATGGTCAATGGAAGATACTAAAATTAAATCCAAAAGGGAAGGAGTACAGTTCGGAAATGAGCGAGTAGAAGATAGAGGAAGAATGTGCATGTTAGTGCTGTTTATCACGGCCTTTAACCGACCCGCTCGACTATCGTTTTTCAGGAGGCAGGTGTTAAAATCTCCCATAATCACTGAGTGCTCATACGAAGGAGTCAGTCTTTCAAGCAGTATTTCAAGAGATTCGAAATAATCCACTGTAAGTGATGGACTGTAGTAGACACCAAGGAGGATTTTTCCACAAGGAGGATTTTTTTTTTTAACATCAGTTCAATGAAAAGATGTTCAGGCCCTGTGGTATCACTTGCATCATATTGGGAGTAATTGAGAACTGTAAAAGGTATGTGAGCACGAAGATAAATGGCAACTCCTCCACCATTACGAACAGTGCGATCATTTCGAATCAAATGAAATCCAGGTAGCGAATATGCTATTGATGGCAGACAAGGTTTTAACCATGATTCTGATATTAATATAGCGCGCGCATTAGTATTTTCAAAAGAGGACAGAAGATACAATTTGTATACATTTAGATTGTATATTATTTTCATGTCAATTCTTAAAACAAAAATTTCATAATATATGATTGATTACACACTCCATGAATCGTTTTATGAATGTTGTGAATCCATGAAAATGATAAAAGTGATGCTAAATATTAAAATTAGTAAATGCTAAAGTTAAATTCTGTGGAATTTAAAATAACACTGCAATTATTTTGAATTTTGTCTAAAGGCTTAAAAAGTAATACATAGTAGAAGTATAATTATTGAATACATTATATAATTATTAAATGTAAAAAAAAAAGAAATAACCAACATGTAATATTCTAATAAATAAATTAGTTTTAATATATATTTAAAAAACATTAATATTTTTCTAATTTTTGAATTCTAGGCAGTTAATACGTTACATATTAGGCAATAACTTTTAAACATTTTCGTAATCATTACATCATTATAAAAGGAAACGTATTATACCTACAAACGGTTACTAGTTGGAAAAACTACTTACTCGGGTACCCGAAACTAGTCGTAACCGATTATGCCTAAAAAACGTGACGACCCACGTCTAAATGGAAAACGGAGCGTCTTAGCACTACATTTCCTTTTTCTCGCATAATAAAAGACTATGAAGCTGAAGCTACATATATTTATCTATGACAAATTGGGGCTTAGGCTAGCTTTTGGTATAAAAAGTACATCCTGACAGAAATAATTTCCTGCTCTGGCGAGAGGGCACGCGCGCTGAATGTTGACGGCGCCATTAATATTAAAGTAGAGTAGTATTCATTTTAAGGTACAGCTTAAATAATGTAAAGATTTTTTTAAGTTTTAGGTTGTTTAATATGAACTTGTGGGCGTCGTGGGACTGTACCGGGGCTGTTAGACTGTAAACGCCATGGTTGTGTGCTCGATTTACTCTCGGGAGAATTAATAAAGTTCAAATGATTGTAATTTTCCACTTCTGGTTAGGTTAGTGAAGCGTCACTACGTTCATTTGCAAACAATTTTACTTACTGGACTTTGTAAAACAAAATGAATGTGTATATATGTATACGAGTATATTATATTCGTAGTGTTTGTCAAAATTAAACACACACATAATTTGCATACCAAATGGTACACGCGTTGTTTACATTCATTATACCACATTAGATTAATTGAATTTTCATGACTTTGTTTCCATTATCAAACAACATTAAACATTAAGCTTTCGGTCCAGTACTTACATCTGTGTGTTGTCTGTCAGTCAGTAACGGAAGAGTTTTATATATTATATAGCTAAACAATATTTACAATAATTTTAAAGGGTACTCAGAGATATATTATTATTTTGATGCCACAATTTAGATTAGATTTAATAAGTCAACCTAATTAAAGCGTGTTAAAAGTTATGCAATTCAAACCTGTAACCTATAACGTATATGTATATATGTACATATGTGTGACCCAAGGACGTAACATGACGTCACATTCCAGTAGAAACAGTTACAATCGAAAACTAATCAAGCAAGCGTCAAAGTCACTGATTAGAGTGATCTTCAACCATTGTGTATAGATGCTTTGTGTTCGCGTCACATTTTGAATATGGTAATGTACTAATAATTCGGGATTGGGAGAGATAGATAAGTAATAAGTCTTCAGTGTGTGATAAGAGTTAAGTGGTGAGAGTTTCACGCGTTATTTTTCAAAAAGCAGGATTGGCAAAGGCCAGTGTTAAGAACCTCCGTTCACATCAGAATATTTCCGTTCTCCTCTTTTCGCCGAACTCAACGCTAGATGCCCAAGTTTCCTTTATGCATCCTGCTTTATGCGGGACAAAGCGTGTTATTTTTCTTTACTTCACGCTTTCTCCCACATATTATAACAGGTAGGCAGAGAAATGGTCCAAAACCGCTATAATTCATCATTCAACTAAAGCATTCAACTATCCTATCGACCTGAACCGGAATCAAAAGGATACGGCTGATTACCGAACCCCTCAGCTAACATGATATAATTTCACGTTTTCCAATACACATTACACACAAACCAACTTAGGGATGAAATTTGATGGGTGCCTTGAATAGAATTGCCTTGGCCAGGCTTGGATTTAAATTTTATAGGCGTAGGTAAATGTGTATCTAATAGAGATCTTTAGGAAAGACCTTTAAACCTTCGAAACTACAGTGTATACTTTATTTATTTACTAGCGGCACCATGCGGCTTCGCCCGATCTTGATCTATAGCTGTACGAATATTAATTTAACATTATTTAATATACGTATTCAACATATGCTACCAAGTCCCTATAATAGATGTAAGTAGATATTTTAAATGAAACTATTTTAACCGGATTAATCGCGTATATGTAAGATAATACATTTTTAGAAACCCGACGTGTCGAACACTTTGCGTCACGTGGTCACGGGTAGACTACGGGTGCAATAATCGTGAACATAAAAAAAAATATATAAGTAGATTTAGAGTTTAAAAAATTTACGAGAAATGGTTATTATAATACGTTGAAGTCAAAAACAGTTACAAAAAGTTACTAACTATGTAATAAAATGTAAGGATCTGGATTACTTTCACTTCATTTGCGAATTGTATTGTATATCATTATGAAACTTGGTAATTACATGTAGATTAGATGATAATACAATATTATGGTATCATAGGGCTAGTCTGATGATGGAAAGGATGGAAAATGGCTTATGGGGAACCTTAAACTGCCTAACAGCACATCGAGTTTGTGCTCCTTAAACTATTAATGTGTTCTGATGAACAAAAAGGGTTTTTAGTTTTTTAAACTATTAATTTATTTCAATTCGAACCGTAAGGTTCAATTAAACAAACTTCATTCAATTAAACAAACTTCAGCTTTATAATATTAGTATAATACATTCAGATATATCAACTTATTTTTGTTGATTTTACCCAAAAGTTTTCTTTACAGAGGAAAATAATATAATAACTTTATCGAACTACAGAACGGAGTTCGTGTAATACCAAAAGTTCAGCTATGTACAAGGAAACCGCTCTTTCAGTGGCAATGACAGTGTTTTCATCTCTAAGATATGGTGTGTTGTTGGATGAGAATCTAGTCATTAGCTGCATAATTATCCTGCTGGTTGGAGTATACCGAGTTTGAGGACTTTTTTATATTTTTAGTGTTATTCTACACTAAAGAATGAAAAATAATCTAGCAGAAACGTATTAAAATTTGAACGTGGGATTTGAAACTATAAAACTTGGGTTCAAATCCCGTTACGTTCAAATTATAATTCCTTTTTTCAAAAAGTACTTATAAGTACACATTGAGTGTTGACGCATTTATGTGATGTCGACCCAAGTAGAATAGAATTTAAAGCATTTATTCATTTGTTATCATCAAACTCGCAAAAAAATTGTATTATTTACATATGTTATAATTAATAGATAATATGTAAGTAGTCGTATGTTAATCTTAAGTTATTTATTGACTTCATACATATTGCACGTATGTATATAATTTTATATAAATATTTTTTTCTACTAATACAGAGATCGTCGCGGCGCACTGTAAACGGTTGTGAGTTAATTCTCACTCAGAGTAATGAATAATTAATGTTTTCATTTTCTCGCTCTGGTAAAGAGGCAAAGCGCGGCGTTGTTGACCGCCACTCAACACGCAATGCCTCGAGAAGTTCGGAAAGTGGGGAACAGAAGTGCGTTAATAAAAACGGAATATCTTAACACTAGATTCCCAGGTTCCCTCTGCCTACCCAGTTATATGTGGGTTACAGTTTGCTGCTAAAAATTGGTGGTTTGCGCTTATCTCGGGAACTACTGGTTCGAATTGAGAAACGTCACTTTATTCGTAATCTACAATGCCATAACTCTTATTTTTACTTCACCATGCGAGGGAAGTCGCAGGTTAAAACTAGTTATTCATCAGCTAGATATTTGAAAGTTATTTGATACAACTTTACACTTTTAGTATTAAAATATTTTTATATTCAGTGAAATTTTCAATTTTATTTTAAATATAAATCTAAGAGAATAGTTGAATCAAGAATGATCAATATCAAAACCTAATCACAAAGTAGTTCTAAAACACGTGTCTCATACTTTAAATGACATTTAAAGTGTGACCGTGACCTACAATAAGAAATAACAAGACTATTTAGAAGCCATTCAATTGACTACAAACAGAGCTTCTTTTTCTAACGAGGACATTTTATATAGGAAATACATAGAAGATGTGCACAGGGCAGAGAGAAATTAATGTTGAAATACTTCATTATCCTATTTGGAGACGCTGAGTGTTGATTGGCGGAACTCAACGCCGCAATTTGCGTTGCCAGAGCGGAGAGAAGAGAATAAATGTTGAGAATAATAGAATATTATGTTAAGAATATAATAAATTTAATGTTTTTGACATTTTTAAGTATTTTTCCACTAAAGAAAGAATAATAATTTAGTAAACGTATTAACATTTGAACGTAGATGGATTCCAACGCCTCTATAAACAGCTTTCCACGAGGCGCTGGTATGTTTTCTAATATAAATTTAATGTAAAGGAAAATTTTAGTGATACATTACTTAATATCATAATTATGTACTCGTATGTATGAGGTAATAAAGAATATTCTTTATTACCTCATATATCCGCTGAACGGATTTACGTAATTGAAGTATCGTTAGATTCGTCTTAGCAGCCCAAGTGTTCTTAGATGGAGGTGACGTTAAAAAAATAATCATGGTGGCTGTGGGACATGTGAAAAAACTATTGTTTTTCGAATACCACAATATGGGTATCAAATTCAACAACTCAATACAAGGATTTCAAAAAGTTATATCATGATTATCATTGCCGTAATTCTAATAAAAATAATACAATGAGAAAGTTGAAAAATATAGAATTTGCTCTTTTACCTTCTGAAACCGGAGTTCCATTGCGACACGACGGAGAAAGCGAAAAAGGGATCGAATATTTACATGTTGTTACCTCTTACCGGATAACTGGAATCGAACCGAACTCTTCCTAAACCATGCACACGCACCATGTTATTAATCACATTACTTAGTATGTTCAAATCCTCACGATATTAACCTTCAAGAAAATAATAATATTGCGAAATTTTTATTTCATAATCCTAATGAATCCTAACAAAAAAGTTAAAAATTAAAAAATATTAAAAAAAAAACAAAATCCTCGGCTGCATAAAACTAAAAAGAAAGAAACAAGCCCAATAGTTTATGAGAATGAACAATCGGGAACTATAAGTAATTCTTCAATCAGTAAAATCTTTACCAGGGACCCCGCATAATTTAAAGATTTCCGTTCTCTTCTTCTTCTGTTTTCTGTCCTCTTCTTTTTAGTTTTATGCATTCGGGGTTTTTGTTTTTTTTTAATATTTTTCTATTTTTGTAACGTGTAAATTTTAAAGATTGACCTCTAAGTAGGCTATAGAAGATAAGAATATATAGCCTAGCAGCAGTAGCTAGCATTGCCAATATAAACATGACACAGCATATTGAAAAAAAATCTGCATATATAAAACTTTCGTTACTAAGTGGCTGACAGACAACGCACAGATGAAACCGCGTAGCTTAGAACGGTGAATTTTGGTATGTGGGCTCCTTGGGGAGTGTAAGAAAGCACTAAAAGAGGTTTTTCCAAACTCCCATGGGGCCGGACTACGAGATTTTTTTACGTTTTGTAGTTCACGGCAACGAAGTCACGGGATGAAACTAGTAAATATATAATACAAAACTAGTAAATATGCATAAACACTTGTTGACTGTTGATAGTTACGTGCTTAATTGAATTACTAATAATGGGTAAAACCGATAAAAAATGTCATTGCTATTTTAAGAGGAGATGTGAGCATTTCAACACGAAATATTTCAAGTTCACGAGGTATTCTTTACCGGGATAGGAGAAATTCGCTTTCTTTATGTGAGCGGTAAACTAATCCATTATTATATCAGAAGTGCCAAAAAAGCCAGTGTAATAAACATAAGAAAAACACAGAATACAAAAAAATATTAATAGGAATTTGAAACTTCCTTCTTTTTAGCTTCACGCTATATCCCGTGTAGTGTTGTGATGAGTAATAAAAATTTTACTCACAGCTATCACTGCGTATATTTGCTTTATTAACACCATTTTAAAGTACATATAGTTTGAATACAAATAGTAAATCACGACACAGTTTACACAAAAGTCAACCACAAACATATATATAAAAGAGAACACAAAAATTACAATAATATTAACAAATAACTGAGGAAACAATGTAACGTATATAAAGCGCATCGAGTGACAAGTATCGACTGTTATTTATAAAATATGCCGTCGACAAGGGGGTAGGCGTAAATATTACGGCACCTTGCAGGTTCAGTCGACGGCAGTGAGCGCTTTCATATAAATAAACTGAATACGAATAATAATAATAATAATAATAATAATAATAATAGCCTTTATTTCTCTGACTTTTACATATAAAAGTTGTTTTACATTCAATGCATTATAAGATTACAATTAAATTAGATTCTGACATTAATAATACAATTAAATTATTTATACTATAATTAATACTATTTATAAAACAATTATCAATACCAATTTTTATTTTTGAGTCAGGTTGTCATTTTGACAAAGGCCTCCTCCAGGCTGTTCCACTTCAACCGGTCCCTTGCTGCTCTTCTCCATCCTTTGGGCAGATCATCTTCCCAGCGTCTTATTGGTCTGCCTCTTCGACGTTTTCCATCCCGAGGATACCATTCAGTTATTTTTCTTGTCCATTTTTCTTTATTGGATCTCATAATATGGCCAGTCCATTTCCATTTCAGCCTCTTTACCTTGTAGGTCACATCGGTCACTCTGGTTTTTTCCCTGATTTTGGTGAGTCTTACTTTGTCTTTTAATTACGAATACTTACTACAAAATATATAAATTCTATTAAATGTATGTATGTATATAAATGATAAATAAATAAATTACAATATTGAAATACACACTAAATACATACTAAATGACACATATTAAATAAACTAAATATAAATCATAGTTCCCTACTTAGTCTTAGGAAACTTAGTCTTAAGATACTCCATTCCTTATTTTCCGTCGAATTCTGAAAGCATTACGTGTTCAATTGCGGAACTCAACGCCGCGCTTGACTTCGACACCAGAACGAAGAAATGAAATATTAAATATTTTAATACCTCGAGTGGGCATCTTAACCTCTCTTATAATACAAACAAAAAATAATCGTTTAAAACCTTAAACAGAAAACGAAATCTTTGTTGAACAAAGTAACCAATCACTGGATTCTCTTTACCTATCCCATTGTGAAATATATACTTTTGATACTGACGCAAAAGTGGCAGTGGAGCGGCGTTTGGAGGCGCGATGGTTATGAGTTCGGTGTCCACTTAGGATAATAAATCTATTTTGTTATTATAGCAAAACGAAGCGCAGTGTTGAGTTCTGGCATTTAACACACAATGTTCAGAGTATTTTGACACTAAGTTCTCTCTGCTTATCCTGGTATACAAGATCAAACGGAAAACTAACATTAAATTAGAACCACGAATTCTACACCTCTTCCTATTTCAAAGTGGTAAATGACAAAGGACAATCGATTAAAAGCAGAACAAAACCATATGAGTGTTTCCAATAGTTTTGAAACGGTCAAACAATTGTATGGTGACGCATTTTTCTATTTCGCTCCGATAAATTTCAACGCTAGAGAAATAGTTTTGTAGTATTTAAGAATGTTTGTTTTAAAAAAATATAAATAAAACATATTAAAAGAAAAATGACACACATTGAGAATTGTAAGTGATTAATATAAATATTTAAAATATTTTCATTTACCCTATGAATGAGACCGTGGTGGAGTAGCATAGCTTCTGATGTAAATGCATCGCGTCGCATTGTTTTGGATCCAATTCCCACTGGGAGGAATAAATTACTTTTAATTCCTCGCTCTAGTAACGAGATTTTAGTTACACCATTTAACATAAATATTAATTTAATACAATGTCTCGAATTAAAATACAATGTCTCGAAAAAAACTGAAGGAATAATATTTAACTGTCTAGCAGAAATTTTTACTTCCCCCATTATACCATAGGCGACATAATTATGTATGTGGGACCGAGTAAGTATAAAGAACCCCGCACGCTGTGTATGTGTAATAACAAAAACTTTTGAAATGATTATCCTCTTTTACAAAATAGCTATAATATGTTCCGGGCTAGAGCATTGTATATGTTATTCGAGTCTTCCGAGTTTTTCTAATGTTTTCTTTAATGTATTCAAAAAAATTGCCGTTACTATTCGTGACGTAGACAGCAATTATCTTTGATTTCTTTTAAAACACAATACGGTGTTAAGTTATGCAACTTAACACGCCATATCTCGATAATTAGGTGAGAGGTAGGAAACGGAGTGTCTTAACACTAGATTACATCTGTCTACGCTGGTATATGTGGAATAGAGCGTGAAAAAATTATAGTTCATTTTCTATGAATAGATAACTAATACGTATTATTTATCTATTCATTTTTGACATTTCGCCCATTTAAAAACATTTAAGGAGAAAGCTTCAAATATTTTCTTTGTAAAGAAATTAAAACACAATTGAACTTAAGTACCTTCCATTTCACAAAAACATACGTAAGTACCTACTTCTATTTTTTCGCGGCTGTTATCATAAAAAATGTACGGAGAGCAATTATATTTTGGGATTGATTTGATAAGGTCAAGTGCTGGTCGTCGGCGCTTTACGAAAAGAAACATTATTTTCCTGCCATTTTATGGATATATATATACTGATTGATATTTTTCAGCTTAGCGCTATACCTTTCATATAACAGATAGAGTGAATGTAGCGTAGAACTATCCCTCGTGTATGGATTGAACCCACAACCATCAAGTTTTAGACGCTGTCGATTGCGACAGCGTATTGACGCTATGATGGCTTCACCATCGATAAATATAACGAATATAATAAAACTATGTCAAACGATGACATTATAATTTGCTACTTATCAGAAATCATTAACATAGGCAGAGGAAACTTAGTGTTAAGACACTCCGTTTCCACTTTTCGAGAGAGTATAGTGAGGGAGCTCAACTTTGTGCTTTATTTTGCTACCAAAGTAAGATATTAAAAGTAACTTATTCCCCCGAGTAGGAATTGAAACCACAACACTTTATCAATCAGACGCCATCCCAATACGCTATAATGATTTTACGATCGATAAATATAACACCATAAATGAAATATAACGACGTCTTTAGAATTTACTACTCAGCAAAAATATTTCCAATGTAGAAAACATTCCGTGTTATTGAAATAGAATTAATATAAGATGATATTTTCTCGAAAATATTTTCCTAGATTATACAAAAATATATTAGAATACGTGAATGATTCACGTTATTCAAATACCAGTATGGTACAATGGTAGCATGGATGCTATCGATACTTTTACAAGGTAAAAATATTTACTTTACATTTTAGTACTCTGCAATGGTTGGTATTATTATTTTTTAATGAAAATGAAACATAGCTTCACGCCGTACCAATAAATATCAGCGTAGGCAGAGGCGAAGTAAAGTTAAGACACTCCATTTCTCATTTTCCTCACATTCCGTTCTCAATTTTCAAGACGTTACGTGTTGAGTGACGGAACTCTACGCCGCTCCTTGTCTTGTACTAGAGCAAGGAATCTAAAACAGTTCTATATAATGCGAAAGTTCCTCGAGTGGGAATCGAAACCACAACCGTTGCATTTGAGACATCTTTGAGACGCTGTGGCGCTGCGCCACGACCACTATCTCTTCTTCATTCAATCTTTTTATGTTTTATTTAATAAATTTGAAACTTCTATAATTATTAATATTCTTATATTATCATAAAGCAATATTCTGCTTCCCACTGTACTTCGTGTTCTAGTTGAACTAACTTTTGTATTAAGTAACAAATTTCAACACTGCACTTTGTCTAATCAGATCCTCTAAGTTAAAGCTGTATATTGACGGCTACCGCTAATACTTACCACTTTTGGTACGGCAGTTTTGATTACCGCGGCACCAGTGCTGCGGAAAAGGCTCGAAAGGCTAATGATGTGTACGACGGTCATGTTGCAAAAGAAAACACGGAGCGTTTTTGGTTTTAACGATTTCGTTCTGGAAATTTCAACCTGCAAAACAAGCCCCGTGGAAGGCCGGAGATCCAAGTTGATAATGAAGAATTGAAGGCTATTGTGGAAGCGGATTCATCGCCAACTACGTCCGAGTTAGTTGCAGACTGCGGAGTTAGTGATAAAACTGTTTTAATCTACTTGAAGCGAATTGGGAAGATTAAATAGCTTGAAAGATGGGTAGCTAACGAATTGAGTGAAGCAAACCAGCTTTGACTGCTGCGTTACATTACTTAACCCGCACAATAACGAAGGATTTTTAAATCGAATCATTACCTGTGATGAAAAGTAAATTTTCTACTATAATCGGAAGTTCTCATCGTAATGGATGGGCCCCTGCCAAATCGTGCACCAAAAAATTTACTAGTATCCGTATGATGGATCGGTCGGTGTCGTTCATTACCATCTTCTCAAATCTCGCCAGATGATTACAGCAATCGTCTATTATCTGCAATTGCAAACCATGATGGAAAAGCTAGCTGCTAAACAACCGAGGCTGGTCAATCTCTCCACGCCACTGCTGCTTCACGACAACGTTAGACCCCACACTGTACAACAGGCGGCTACCAAATTAGAAGAGCTTCAATAGGAATATCTTAGACATCCACCGTACTCCCCGAATCTTGCTCGAAAGGATTGCATTTTTTTTGCAAAATTTGCATAACTTCTTGCAAAGGAAAAAAAATTAACTCCGATGGGGCAGTCAAAACTGCCTTCAAAGATTTTATTGATTCGAATCTGAATATTTTTTTAGTATAGGGCTGAATAAACTACCTATGAGATGGCAAATGTGCGTAAATAACAATGGTTCATACTTTGATGAAATAAATATATTATATTTAAAAATATTCAAATTTTTTTTTCCTCTGATAGCAAACGCCAATTTCATATGTGAGGACTTAATATTTATACAAAATTATAACATTTTTATTTAGTCGACAAGCGCCATAAATGCATGTAAATTGTACTTTTCCAAATATCCTCGATTTTAACGGTATTATATGATGTTTTTACCGTCACGCTGTATCCCACACGCAGAGCTGTGTAGGCTAAAAGAACCTAGTGTTAAAACACTCCGCTCCCCATTTTCCGCCATATTCTGGAGGCATTGCGTGTTGAGTGCCACTCAACGCCACGCTTTTCCTTGACACCAAAGCGAAGAAATGAAAATATTAAATATTTCATTTCGCAGAGTGGGAATCGCACCACAACCGCGCATCGTGTTTACGCCACGACTGGCCTACACAATTAATGTAATTATTTCAAAAATTCTAACAAATGTTTTTTGTTTTCTTATTATCTTACCTGATGTAATATTTTTCATTTCACATAGATTAAAATATCCTTATTATACAAAAATAAAATATTGATTACACAATATTAGTAATGACAATGACAGCTGTTATGTCAGACAATAGAGCTTTCATCGTCATATTTCATTCAAAAAAAAAATCACAAATATATACCATTTTAATCTCCTTCGATTTTGAAGCAGATGGTTCTGATGAGATTATCAATTTATACAACATTCAATTTTGACAGCTGTTCGAGGTTTATTGTCTTGAAAAGACAGCTTTACTCTAACCACCAATAATGTTTTTAGTACTTTTATCGTTTTTAACAAAAAAAAACCTACATCAAACAGAAACCTACACAAATTTAAGATTTTCTCATGAATGACATCATCTTTGCCTTTGATAGTAGCAGAACTGGACCAAATTAAAATGTCAAGCTAACGCTACAACAACCTCACTACACTATCAAATCAATAAGCCTGTTTGTTTTAGTTGGCACCGACTTCAAAATTATGTATATTTTTTACTTTTAGTACGTTAAAAGTATACTTCTCAAACGAGTAGGTTGTGGTTGTTGTATGTAAAGCTTCAATCTTAATTAGATATTATTTTTGTATAACCTAGGCATATTTGGCATATTGACAACCGTAAAACCTGTAAAACCGACTTGTTGTGGACTCGATCCCCACTCGAGTTTTGCTCTGGTTTCGAGGCAAAGCGCGGCGTTGAGTTCTGCCATTCAACACACAATGCCTCCAGGTGTGTCTTAACGCTAGATCCCCTCTGCCTATTCTGCTGTGTGCGAGATACAGCGTGAAGCTGAAGCTGACAAGAACATACATAAAAAATATTCTGGCGAATTGGAAACCTCTCCCATTTTTTGAAGTCGGTTGAAAACGAGAACATCCTCTTTTTTGAAGTTCTTTTTTGAATCTCACTTTTGACGAAAAAAGAAAAAAGGCTTGCTATTATAGTATAATTATATTTGTACCAAAAAAAAATTAAACTTAACCAATTTATCCTTGTCGTGTATCCTTTCACCAAACTATCCTTGAATTGTATCTTTCTCAACAAAAAAAATATCAGAATCGGCTGGCGTGATATTGACTTATTCGTCCATTTATCGCGCATATACCTTGTAATTTTAGGAACCATGTAAATTTAAGACTAATGTGATTTTTTCACAGATACTACTGTAAGAAATGGACCAAATTAAAATGGGACCACACGGGAAGCACTAGCTTTCAAATAAAAAAGGATCATCAAAGTCGGTTCACCCAGTCCAAAGTTTTGACCTAAGAAACATAAAAAAAATACAATCGAATTGAGAGCGGTTACAAATATCTAATATTTTTTTAGGTCTCCTAGAGAAAAACTTAGTGATAAATCTCCCCATTTTTCACTCAAAATATGATTGACAGCGGATAAATTATTCCATGAATTCACCTGGCTGTTCTATAAGAAGGGGAGGAGCTCAGAGCAGTGCCTGGGACCCAAGAGTGTTTTCTTTTCTCTATCTAACTAAATACAAAAGACATTACGAATTAATTGGTGACATTCAATACCACACTTGGTCTCACCAAACCAGGAAAACGAAAATACCTAAACACAAAATATTCCCCTGCGTGTGATGCAGAACCATCGATTTCAATTAGTTACATCCTAATTCCAGAGGCCAGTCGTTGCGCAGAGGCACAAGCATAGGGTTGTTAACTCGACAAGTTGTAGATTTGATTCCCATTTGAGGACATATAAAATTTAATATTTTCTTTTCCAAGCTCTGATAACGAGCGATAAAGCGCGGCGTTGAGTTCCGCCACGTCATGCCTCCAGAATTTGGCAGAAATAATTGATGATAGTGTCTTAATGGGCTTAAAGCTTCTCTTAATACTAAATTCCCAGGTTCCCTCTGCCTATCCTGCAATATGCAGAATACAGCGTGACGCAAAAATAAAGTCAGGTTAGCCAGAGAAAACCTAGTGTACCAATTTTCGGCAAATTTTTAATGACAAAAGACATGCCGAAACTTTGAGTGCTTTGTCTCTCAACTCAACGCAGCTTTGTCTGCCAGAGCGGGGAAATTAATATAATTTTTTCCATTTAGAAGGAATCGAAGGCACAACCATAGTTTACAGTCAGTAGACAGAGTAAGGAGGGAAAGATACTTAATAAGCAATAATAGAAAAAAAATATCAGAATTTTCAATTAAACTTTTGCAATTACAGGCTTAGGTGAGGAAGAATTAGATTGTAGCGGATGTACTTATATTTTCTTAAGAGAAACAAACTTTGAATAAAACGGCTATTAAATTGAGAATTTCCATTACTAAACACATTTTATTAAAATATCGTTTTTTTTTAAAGGGCATGAGTAACGTAGTAAATGGATTAATAAAGAGAAGGCATGGTGCTAAAGTAGGTAGGCAAATATAGGCCTATGATCAGCAGTGGACGAAGAAAGACTGATAATTATAATGATGATGATGATAGTGAAGGCGGTCGTGGCGCAGCGGCACGAGGTGTGACTGCAAAACCGACTGGTGGTGGGTTCGATCCCCACTCGAGGAGATGAAATATTTACTTAAATTTATATTTCCATTTCTTCGCTCTGGTGTCGAGGTTAAGCGCGGCGTTGAGTTCTGACACTCAACACGCAATGCCTCCAGAATGCGGCAGAAAGTGGGGAACGAAGTGTCTTAACACTAGGTTCCCTCTGCCTACCCTGCTGTGTGCGGGATACAGCGTGAAGCTAATTTAATTTATTTTATGATGATGATAGTGCTAAATTATATTTGGAAGTAGACACGAATCCTACAAAAACAGCTTCATGCTATGTGCATATGCGGCATATGGCACCTAGTGTTAAGATACCCAATTTTGAAACATTGGGCGTTGAGTAGCGGAACTCAATGTCGCGTTTTGATATCTAACGAGAGCAAGAAAATAAGAATAATTCATCCCGCAAGGGGAAATCAAACACATAACCATTTCATTTACAGTCAGACGCTGTGCTGTTACGCAGCCATGACTTTAGGTAACAAAAGGTATAATGTATCATATTCATATTTCTCTAAACAAGTTACATGGGCAATGATCTCATATCGCCTGTAGACTATAAATCCTTTTTAGATATATACAAACCAAATTATCAAATCGCTTTCTCCATTCGATTTACAGCCACCCCTAGTGTATATTAGGTTTCATAAACCTACATCTAGGTTTTCCATAACGTGCTTTATTCGGGATACAGCGTGAAGTAAAAGTATATCATACCTAAACAAGGACTGAGTTCATAATCATCAAATTTCATTCAAACTATCCTATTGTACTGCTATGGCTTTGAACTTTTTGTATATAAATAAAGTCTTAAATAAGGAGTTCTTTAAGAAAATATTTTTTCCATACCATAAGCTACAAACAAACTTTATACGAAAATGTCCAAGGTTTTCGGTGATAAGATGAAGCTTGGATACACAAAGCAGCGATGCGTGTAACTTATTCTATGTTATTTATATAAAACTTAAGGTCCATGTATTATTTGTCTTGTTTTTAAGTCTTCTTCTCTATAGAAAAAATTTGACTTTCAGTAACAAGACCAATATCAATAAGTATAAATTTAAAATATTAGTAGTAGACGACTGTTCCTAAATTTAGAAATATATAATCGTTAATCTCCGAATCTACTGATATGGTATATATAGATACATATACAGGATGTAACGCGATCGACGGATCAACGGTTGTCTATCTATTTTATCCCCTTGTGCGTTAGAAAATTTTCAGTAGTTCGGCATATATTTGAGATTTTGAAATTTTTATTGAAAATACAACCCGACGGTTTGTATCTCCGCTGGTGATTTTTTTTTTAAATCAGATTCTTGAAGAAAATTGGCAAATATAGCCTGACTATTGAGTCTGCGCTAATTATATAATTTTGGCGTAGTTAAAGAAATAAACATTCTTATTAAGCCCTCGCCTCTTTGGAAACCGTCCAAACGCTCTGACCAACTAAGCTATACGAATTCGAGCTACGTCGAAAACGGTTACAAATTTCCTTATAAGTTTAGTAAGTTTTCTTAATAAGTGTGGAATAACACGTTAAAAAATGTTAAAAATATCTAAAAAACAGTATTCTCTCTTGCTAAGCGATAATTCTAAGTAATTATCTTTGGGCAGCGGAAATTTGAGAGGCGCGTTTGCAAATCCCGCTATGTTAAAATTTTTATACGTTTTCTTGATAACTATTTTTCTTTCCTAAGTGTGGAATAACATTTAAAAAAATACTTTTTAACTTTAAGCATTATCTAACATTATATAATACTGATTCATTGATGACTGATGATGATGACCCGAATCAGATGAAGACGAGATTATTTCTTTACAATTTCTTTATTATTTAGTCAAATACCAACAATTAAACCACAGAACAAAGATTTGGAAGAAACTTTACAGTAATATAACTTATACATAAGAATAACACATGATTAGACACATAGATTTTATATAATTTGACTATAACATTACAAAAAGCGGGTAGTGTCGCTGGTATATAATACTAGCATATACATATATGTAAAAGCTTGTGGGGATAGATGGTTGTTCCACTTTCATGTAGATAAAAATAAGTAAAAAATGTAGATCACTTTGTTGTCCGTCTGTCTGTCAAGACCATTTATCTGGAAATTAGTTTGTCAACTTTTATAAGATAACTGTCGTTGGGCCAGTATGACTCGCACTTAATCACAACCAATATAAAAATTTGCAAGTGAAGCCAAAAGTACATCCTCATATGAAAGTTAAATTTACAGACGTATGAGGAGTCAATGGTTTGTAAATCGAGTTTCCATTATTCCCTGCCGTTTTACGCTCCAATGGAAACATTCCACATTCGAGACGTATTCAGGCAAATCTTTACCTTTTTTATTTCAAGCTCAAATCGTATGAAAATGGATAAAAAAATATATAAGTTTAAAGGTAATCGATAAAGTAGTTGCCGGCTTAAATATCGTGAAGTAAATATTCATTTACAATATAGTTTAAACTTTGCTGGTTGAGATTCTTACCTTGTTGAGATCTTGCATACTTTTATTGAAATAGAGATTGAAAATCTTCAATATATGCTATCCTCAATTTTATATGTCTACTAGGCAGTGACTGCGCCAGCGGATCAAAAATAAGTCTTAAGTTTTTGCTTTTGCTTAAACACCGTCCAAAAATGTTTACTAAAATTTTACTAAAAAATAGAATTCGAAACATTTACCAAATTGGATAAATGGTCTCCAAATTACGTTTCGTAAAATCCAATTTTTCTTTATATTGATTGCCATGAAATTATATGGACGCCTTTAAAATTCACTTCATACTAAATATTATTTATATATTGTCGCTAAATAGATGTTACCAATATTTTATGTAACAAGTTTTAATTTGGTAATTTTTGTTGGGCTGAAAAAGCTAACGATCACTAGAATGTTTTTAATACCAAATAAAATACGGGAGTTCCCAAGCATACATCACTTGTTTATTTTTATATTAAATTAATTAAATTTGATAATATAGCAAAATAGTATAGGTCTCAACTCAATCTTAATATTAAAATTATCTTCACGCTGTTTCTCAGGTGTAGCAGGGTGGGTAGAGGGAACCTACTGTTAATGTTCCTCACTCCGTTCACCGAATTTCTCGAGGCATTGCGTGTTGAGTGGCGGAATTCTACGCCAGGCTTTTGCTTTGGGGCCAGACCGAAATGAAAACATTAATAAGTAATAAGTCATTCATCCGAGTGGGGATCAAACCCACAACCATCCCGTTACTATCACAAACTCGTGCCCCTGTACCACAACGGCCTTAATATTGCTTAATATTGCATCAAAAGCAAAATGTATTTCAAATTATTGTATTAACAGAGCCACAAGTGAAGAATTTATTTATTTTGGATGACGGCAATTTGGAGTAAGGTATTTGATAGTAATATTAATTTTTGTGTATGACATTATTTGGTGACCATTTATATATTTTGGGAAACAAAAATAATATTTGAACAATGTGTATAATTATAATAATGTTTGTTAATTTATTCTGGATCATAATTTGACATACTTTAGGAGCTTTAAGTGAATTTATTTCTTTTTTTAAAGTGAACTTTATTTTTTTGGAGCCATTTATTATATTTGGTACTTAGGCTTAGGATCTTAAAATATTTCTGGTGATCGTAGAAATTATACTCTTAATTTTCTCGAACAAATATTGCCTACTACGTCGGAAATTAAAGAGATAACTTAAAACTTAACTTAGCCTCACGCTTTATCCCTAGCGGGGTAGTCAGAGAGAACGGAGCGCCAAACGCTTCGGTCTCTTCATACCGCTTTCGCCTCGTCCACTGTCATCAACCTCTCCATACATGCCCTTCGGGGGGTCCTCATGCTTTTTACGTGACCTTCCTCCAGTATCTTTGATACTGTGTTTTTAAAGGTCAACCGAGGTCTCCCCCTATCTCTCTTACCACTCACTTTTCCATCATAAATCTTTTTTGCCATGCTTTCATCGCTCATTCGTTCGACGTGCCCAAACCAGCTGAGCACGTTCTTCTTTATTCTCACCGTGACATCCTCGGTAGTACCTGCCATTCTGTGTATCTATTGCGGATTCGATCAGCTAAGCTGATTCCGCATATCCAACGAAGAGATTAGAGATAAAAAGAGATGATAGAATAAAAAATAACTACCCTCTCGGTAGTTAAGGTAGGGTAGTTGGACATCAGAATTTGAAAGTAGGTATTACTTGTTATCTTGTATATCTATAACTACTGCTTGTTATCTTCTATCTTTGGTACTTCAGGTTCAGGGGCCCCTTTACAGTAACTAACACTCGCCTTCACTGCTCTAGCTCAATATAGCAAATTAATAGATTACTTTATATATTTTTTTTTAGTTACACGTTGTATCCGCATACAGCGGGATAGGCAGAGGGAACATAGTTTTAAGACACTCCATTCCCCATTTCCGCCATAGTCATAGATATATTCCGTGTGAGTGGTGAAACTCAACGTCGCGCTTTGCTTCGACACCAGAAATATTAAAATATTTCATTTCCTCGAGAGGAGATCAAACCCACAACCTTTCTGTCAGTCTGTGTTTAACTGTCTACAGTCACACGCTTGTACGTCTGCGTCACTACTGTTCTGAATTAGATAACCACATTTATAATAAAAATATTAATTAATGAATCTAATCATTTAATTAATCGAGTAGTCAAGGATAGTCAGCGGCAGAGAACGAGTAGTGTACCGAGCCGCTGTGGTCGTTTTTATAATCGATAACAAATAAGTATGGCGGTAAAATAAATGGGGATTGACGACGCGATTGAATGTAGATCGGGAGATAGAATTGTATAGATAACTTAGACGATATGATATGATATAGACATATATGTACATATTTTTTTCAGTCTTCTTACAGTGAAGAAATGAAAATATTCGATTATTCCCCCAAGAATCGAACCCATAACCATCGCGTTTACAATCATGCACAGTGCCTCTGCGCCACGATGGCTTCATATACGTATATATTGAAACACGTTGAATTATATGGCGACACTTCCATATATGTAATATTTATTACTTACAAAAAGAAAGAAAAATAAAACACTAAAGCAATATTGAACACGAAACTATTCCTAGCGACGTATTTTCTAATACCACACATAGATATACTAAAGATATTTCTTTATTGTCAATCAAAAGTTAATTGGATTCAGTACAATTAGCCCCAAATACGCGAACGACGTTTATACCAACGAGCTTTCGTTGATTGTAGTGACAAATTGAGATGGAGCTTGGAAGTTAAGGCAGCATTTTACTTTATAGTGAATAATTTAGTATATTGATGCCACTCGTGGCGCAGGGGCACGAGGAGCAGGGGGAGTTGTGGGTTGGATTCCCACTCGAGGAAATGAAATATTTAACATTTTTATTTTTCGCTCTGATGTCTTTGGCTTTGGCTTTGAATTCGTTTCCGTTGAATTCCGTCATTCGACAGGCAATGTCTCCAGAATTCGGTGGAAAGGGGCGGAGTGCCTTTATACACTAGGCTACCTTTGCCAACCCTGCTAGATGCAGGATGTAGCGTGACAGCTTCACGCTGGAAAAAAATATATTTATATATAATGGATAACTCAATCGTAGATAGATTAATAGATACTAATTTCAATATATAAAATAGATACTAATTTTTATTTATATAAAAATTTAAAAGTAAAGTGTGGCTTCAGTTCCTCACAAAATTAATCAGTGGAAAATATGTAAGCTTTAAAATATTTTCATTTCGTCCTTTTGATAAAAAAAACACATCGGCTTCTATCCGGTTCGCAATACTTTTAAAATCTTGCCCACTTTAGCATAGCATTCCTATGAAGTAATACAAGCGTTAACTTGTATTGAATCCAGAAGCAAAGTTAATGCAGGAAAAAAAATCGTTAATATCAGTATTTTTTTGTTTCTTGGGTAATTTATATGCGAAATATTGTATGTTGGAGCTCAACGCCGCGTCTTGTCTTCACAGATACGCACGTCACAGAATCATTACGCCACTATGGTCTCATCAATATCTTATGTTGTGGCTATGTGGCTTGTTTCCTTTAGCTACTTTCATAGTATTATATCCTACGGCATTTTAGATTCAGGTAATGCAGCCGCGGTATTAAATCAACCTTTGTCTTGCAAAACCGAACAATCTATAGCTGAGATCCTAGAAATTCCTTTAGGCAAAAAAAATAATAATTAATATATTGACAGTTGCATCTCAATACATTTATGAAAATTTTAAGTTAAGAAAAATATTGATGATTTTACCAAAATCGGTGATATACTAAGTACATAATAAGTTTACTTAGTTTATAAATTTTTTTTTATCTTCACGCTATATCTCGTACGTAGCAGAATAGCCAGGAGGAACCTGGGAACCTAGAGAAAGGACACTTTCGTTGACCTCTTTAATCTGGATTCTCAAGCGCTTTACCTCTTTACCTAAGGTTTATTTTAGGAGTTGCAAAAATAACAGTATTAAATAGATTAAATAACATTGTCGATATAATAAATTTATCGACATATGTCAATTATTTTTGTCAATATATACTTGCTCAGATAAACGATAAAATTAAATAATAACTCTATCAGAGTACTTCAATCTCGCGACAAACTTTCAAATTATGTAAATTGTATATTGACGTTACACGTTGATAGTAAAAGTTTTAAAAGAAAAGTTTAATTTATATTTTTTAACACGTTCAAAGTATTGTTTACAAAAAAGTTTTTTTATGTTTAATTTTTTTAACAGAAAATAATGTAAAATAATATATGATGCTATCTAGATGTCGTTTACATGCTGTAGTGTAACAAATTACAATTTCTGTGGGATATCTGGCAAATTCATTGCATCCCTTGGGATAAACTCCTATTTTGTGCTCGACGTATTCGTTTAATGTAATTTTAATATACTTTTGCAACTATAACAAATAATTTCAGTCAGTTATAGGTAAAAAAGTAAAAAACCGAGCAAAAGAGTAAAAATCTTTAGATTCTCTGCATAGTTTGTTATATGTAGGATATATGTATTGTAGTGTAGATTAAAATACAAACAATTTATATTATTTCCTTATATCTGAGACGACTTCCTCAAAAGTACATTTCTTTCGTTTCTTTCTTATTAGAGTTAATTCATCTCGTTCTTACATACATAAAAATCTCTTCAGCGTTCTTACTGTAAAGAGAGGCTAAGTTCCACTTAAACGAGCGATCTCAGTGCGGACGTGTTTCAGTACAAATGTTACTCTGTTTCTAAAGTTGAAAGTACGATTATATAAGTTAATTCTTTTCCTTTTCCAGATTACGTGGCACGACAGCTAAAATAATATAATGAAACCAAACGATGCATAATGGGGCCGGCATTTACGTGTTCATAAAATATATAAAATATTTCTTGTCCATTCACCAGCCTAACCATATAATATTATGAAATAGCAAAACACAGTAAAGTACTTACGCTTCGGAAATAAGAGCTCGTAGCTTGCAGAACACAACCCCGAGGCTGTAGGGGTACTGGTGCCAGTACACTGAGAGGTCGTTCGGAAGACCTGCGGACAAGGGTGGACTATATATTAAAGTATATTTTGGTTTAATAATAATATATTTTTTTTACCTAGTGATTTGTCCGTGACTTTGTCTGTATTGATAATACACATGGGCGTAGTAAAAGGGGTGCCCAACCCAAAGTAGTCTTGTGCCCACCCAGGAAAATAGAAAAAAAGAACATTTACGCTAACATATCTATTCAAAGGAAAATCCAGAAAAGTTTATTTTATGGTTAATTAATGTGCGGCCGGCCTCGACATTACAATTACGAACCAAAAATTCAAAAATATTATACTACTTTAAGATAAGAATAATAACAATAACAATTATTAAAACTAATAACACTAATTCGTTTTACATTATTACAGAATTGTACACTTTATATTTGTAATTTACTTATTTCATAGCTCACTTAGTAGTTAAAAGAAATTTATATCCCGCATAATCAAGATGGCGGCGATCCCAGGCAACGGGCTGAAATTATTATGCCTAGAACACAATAATCGCTAATTATTATTCTTGGGCGAGCACTATATAAAAACTCTTGGCACGTTTATTTTATCAGTTTAATTATGTTTTATTAATTAAATAAATGCTTTAAAATTATATTTTGACACTATAGTATTAACTATATATTAACTAACAGATATTTAACAATAAAATCGTGTGTGATACCGCATCTGATTGTACACGCGATGGTTGTGGATTAAATTTTTATTAGGGCGCGGATCTCAACAAGCCAATCCCCGAAAAATTCGGCGACAAGTGGCAGAGTGTTTTAATATTATTATTATTAAGTTTATTATTTAATTAAGTACCCTCTAAAAGCGTGAAGATTTTTTATGATACAGCATTTCCCATCACAAATTTCAAATCCACAATCTTCACAAGCAATCAAGTCCAACTCCACAAAAACAAACAAATTAAATTTATGTTATATTAATTTTTATCTTCGCTTTTAACTACCCCTTCAGGCGCTATAAAATACACAACAAAATATAAAATATCCAATTTTCCATACAATTTGATTTGAATTGATCAAATTTCTTATTTGAAATGAACCGAATTGGTTTCAAAAACACACTTAATTTATATTTCTTCGGCAGGTTTTTTTAGCTAAGGTGTTGTCAGTTTGAATGAACACGAATGTAAAAGGGTAATAAAGCCAATAGAAGCGTAAATGAAGGCTTTGTTAGACTATGTTAGAATATTAAATAGCATTTTTTTTTCACGCGTTATCCCACATACAGCAGGGTAAGCAGAGAGAATTTAGTGTAAGACACTCCGTTTTCCAACTTCTACCCCATTTTCAAAACAACTCCTTAGAATTTCGTAGAATTTTAGTTTTTCGTAATTCCAAATAAGTATGTAAAAGAAACTTTTTTTTTATCAGCTTCACGATGTATACCGCACACTGCAGGGTGGGCAGAGGGAACCTAGTGTTAAAACACTCCGTTCCCCACTTTCTGCTGAATTCTGGAGGCATTGCGTGTTGAGTGGCACCTCACGCGCTTGAACTCGACACCAGAGCGAAGAAATGGAAATATAAATTTAAGTAAATATTTCATCTCCTCGAGTGGGGATCGAACCCACAACCAGTCGATTTTACAGTCACAACTTATGCCCCTGCGCCACGATTGGCCTCTAAAAGAAACTTGAGTAAGATATATTAATCGGATGTGCATTATAAAAGTTCCTTCGCGGAGGCGCCATTGTGTCGTGTCAGTGCATTTAGATTACATTTTTATGCTACTTTCAAATCCTTTCAGCATTTGCAGTATTCAAAGAGCAATCTTATATTTACTTACATCGACTGTTACATAGAAATAGTTATATTGTTTCACAGTATATACTGTATATTAAGTAAATTGCGACATTGAGTTTCGCCACACAACATGCAATGCCTCGAAGATTTAATTCTAAACTTTCAAATTTGAAGTAAATTAATAACATTAAAACATTTATTATAACAATGGATTTATGAAATTATATTAGGTAGAGAGTTCATTTACGCATAGATTAACTAACAGGTAAATCATTTTAAGCATTTTATAAATTCGTTTAATTACATTAATACCACACATTACCACATTTTAGAGGTGCAAGTAGATGCTAAAGAGAAGTATCTTCACTCTTTATTTTATAACTGACTTAAGGTACTTGTGCTTGTTATCGCATAACATTTTTTTCTATACTTTCACGCTATATATGCTAGGAATACGTCGCGTGTTGAGTAGCAGAACTCAACGCCACGCTTTGTCACCACAGCCTTAAGAAAAAGACATTAGCCTCAAGAAGAATATATTTAAAGAAAATATTATTTAGTTTGGTAATGATTTGGTTGGTATGGATTTTTTATACTAATGACCTGAATGAGACAGCACTGTGACATCTAATCGATATCACAAACTTCGCCGTACCAACTGAAGTCTAATAGTATGCATTCTCACGCATCTGTGTCCGCTCCTGATGATACAAGACGACGTGAGGGAAATGGGGAAAAGTTGCAAAATGAAACCGTAACATAAATCAAGCTTACAAGAGGACCACATAGGATAATGGGGTTTTATGGAATTTTTTAGCTCGAACGTAAATAAGAAACTGAGTATTAGGGTCTTTACTATCGCTACCAACCAAAATTTACCAGAAAAAATACTATGAATTTGTATATATAAAACTCTTTCATTGCTGACCATCTGACAGACAAGCACAAATGTAACAACTGGACTTAAAATATGGCCCGAAAATTATGAGTATAGAAGCTCTTCGCTCTTCTTAAGAGGATTTCTCGAAAGTCCTATAGAAACAAGAAAAACGGAATTTGCCATTTTACTGTTTAAATTTATATTTACATTTTCTTCGCTCTGGTATTGAAGGTAAAGCGCGGCGTTGAGTTCCGCCACTCAACACGCAATGCCTCCCGACTTGGGCGAGTGAGAAACGGAGTGTCTCAACACTAGGTTCCCTCTGTATACCCTGCTGTGTGCGGGATACGATGTTTTAAAATCTATGCAAAAAAGAGGAACGAGAACTAGTTGAATATAAATGAATAAATAAATCATCTGTATCTATAACTAAATAAACGTTTGCATTTTAGATGATTTTTTTTTTCAATCGGCTTTGACGTTTACATTTTATTATTTGAGAATAAATTTTGGAAATCTGACGTTTCGTGTTGAAATATGACTTTATAGGAGTCCGTGACTCCGTTATAGGTAGAAAGATACACGATTAAAGATTAATCCGGTTAAAATACTTTTTTATAACTTGTTAAAAATTATTCATGCTGTGCATATTTTTCTCGATCAAGAATTTGTTTCCTCTTGTGTGTACCTATTTAAATATGTCCTGAAAAAATTCTAGTATTTGTCAAAACCATCTTTCGTTGCTACTACTATTCTATACAACCCCTGGTCCCAAAACGATCTGATGGTTACTTTCTCAAATATTTACTCAACGGATAATCATCAATTTGTAACTTGTGCATATATGACTTATGCACTTGGTAAAAAACAAATCAAAACCAAGAATATTAAAAATAGGCAAAAATCGCGAAATCCAAAGATGGTTATTAAACGTGCGCTTACCTACTTCTTTTGAACAGTTTTAATATTTGTCACATTCAACTTCGTGGAGCAGTGGCTCCCTGACAAGTAATAATGTGAGGTTCTAGTATGAATAGGTGGAAATGAAGATTTAATAAGCTGTAACATGCCTTATATTATGTTTTCTTACACTTTTTTACATTTCAAAGTATAGTATAGTCACACACTTTTATCAAAATTTAATAATCTCACACGAAGACGGCAAGAAATTGTTTTCCTCTTTCCGCCCAAATTCGAGATACGGAGACGGAATGAAGTATAGCGGAACTTAACTCTGCATTTTGTCTACGTAACGGTTGTTGTTAGAATAATGTTTGTATTTAACTATTTTCATTTCCCCGATCTAATGTCTTAGCACTAAAATCCCCGTCCTGCTGTGGGGCAAAAAGCGTGATTTATGTGAAACTTAATAAAAATCAATCATCGTCAAGTAGTCGCAGGAAGGACAGCTGATCCTTTCTTTATAAATTCTATTAATTCCGATTACGTTCCAATCTCCGACTGTATTAGTGAGGTCTGGCGCGGGCATCTCTTCAAATTCAGAAAATTAATTTCAATATACAAATATTATTATTTTTTTGCTATTTTTGGTATGGAGGAAATTCGATCATTAAACTATTTTTGAGATTCCATAAAAAATGGAATTCATATAGTATCACTTTGTTGTCCGTCTGTCCGTCTGTTGAGGCTGTGGGCTATGGCAGCGTGACGATGTTAATGAAACGAGACCTTATATTCAACTCTTTTATTATATACTTTATTTGGTTATTACACAATTGTATTTGTAGCGAATAAATGTAGGACGCTGATTTAGTGTGTTTACTTACACATCTTGTTTATGAACAATATTAATGAATCTGCAATACCCCTACAATACTTTTTGATTATGTGGCCTATTTATGGGGTATGTATCTTGTACACCTACAGTTACGAAATTTGGCAAGTAGTGGGAGCTTGCAGTACAAACAAAAAAAGCTTATTTCATACCAAATGAGTTGCATACACTGTCCCACTGCACCACAACGATTTTAAATAATAATATTTAAAGTAATCAAAAATTGACATTCCAAGACGTCAAAAGCAAAAACTCTCTCTTTTAAAGCTTAAGAGTCCACGATCACTTAACATTGCGCTAACTAATTTACAATTTAAAGTATCTACTGCAGAACCTTATTTCGTGTTTTACTTACGCAAATCAAAATTGAATAACCAAAAGCTACATTTTAAGTAGCGTATTTGAATCGGTACTAATAACATAAAAAAAGGATATGTTTAGTTAAAACCCTAATGTCAAGAAGTGCTGGTTCGAATTGAAAAAATCTTCTTTTGTTCGATTGTCCAATTCTCGAAGAAGGATAACGTGATTAATCGGGTTAAATAGTTGCATTTAAAATGTGTAATAATCGTGAAAATCAAAGATCTTACTATTAAACTTCATTGCAATCAACATGGAGATTGTTCTTACTGGCATGTCATGATTGTATAATGGAGTATATTAGTATTCTGTATTAGAGACTGTGGCAGGCGACGCGCGACGACTATTTTACGACGTTCTAGAGTTAAGTCGAGACACTAACTTGAAAAAGTATCATATGCATATTTGTAGCATATACATACTAATAGGTATTCAATACAATTAAACTTAGTAGAGGCCGTGTAACTGTAAACGTGACGTTTGTGGGTTCGATTCACACTATTATTTTCACATGATTTTCATTTCTTTTCGATGATAAGAAAGCGAACCGCGGCTTTGAGTTCGGCCACCCAATACGCAATGGCTCGAAAAGACGGCTAAAATTTGAGAACGGAGTGTCTTAATACTGGGTTCTCTCTGACTACACTGCTTTATGCGGGGTACAGTGTGAAGCTGAAAATTAGTAGTCATAACGGTTGTGGCAATAGGAGCTCTTACAAAAAAAACATTTAAAATATGTAATCGATAATTTGACTGATTATTATAATCTTCGATTATTATAATCGGTTCTTAAAATGATTTTACAATATACATATATTCTGTCCTAATATATAACTGCTTATAATTATAGATAATAGTGCTGCTTCTAAAGATCGTTATCAGAAACCAATAAAGACTGTTTTCCAATAGATTGAAACTAAGTTATAAAATATATTTTCTCTCTTCATCAACTAAGTTTTACCCAAAATAATGCATAAAATGTCCTCGTGATAAGTTACTCCATTTTTCATTTTTCCATTTAAAGACATGACTTGCTGGATAAAGGAAAACCCCGACTCAATTGAGACGTGCCTGAATGTTCATATGTATTAAATGGTTTTTTGTGTATGTGTATGTATGTATGTCTAAGGAAATAATTGTGTGTCTAATCTAATATAGTGGTGCGTCAAAATCTCGAAATTGAATTTCATGCAGAATCAATTGTTGGTAGTTAGCTAGCTATATTCTTAAATAATTAAAATTATACATTTTATGCCAAAAAATGAAACGTTGTTGCCGGCACTTCCCAGTAAAACTGTCGTCCGAGTCGGTAGTAGCGACAAGTTCAATTAACGAGTCAAAAGTGCATGTCAAGCTAAGCAAATAATATTTTACATTTTAATTTGAATAAGAAGTGGACACAGCGTGGCGTTGAATTGCGCTGATAAACGCGCATTATAGAACAAGGAGATAAATTACTAAATTATCTTTGCTCATAAAGAGCCAGATATGTCTGAAGATATAACAGGTCGGCGTAGCGCAATGGCACAGTATCTGACTGTGGGCCCGATTCCCACTCGGGGGAACGGATTATCTCCTCAAACTTTTAGGAAGATAGGCTCAAGTACAGCTTTGAATAACATCATGTCTCTTAGCACAAGGTGTGAAATTCAGCATGGTGATAGAAAAAAATGAATGAAGATATAACGATAGTTACTCTAATTGGCTGAAAGGACCACTCCTCACATTTCATCGCTAACAATTGCAATCTACTTGACGGTGCGTGTGTTGCATCAGACGCGTCAGACGCGGCGGGGGCTCGTAATTACGTCGAATGAGATCACATTGGAAATTATGACAACTACTTTGACATTTAGAGCTAATGCGTCTAAAGGTACGGTGTTATTATCTAGACGCCTTCTAGGTGTATAAATATGATATATATTTTTTATTTCACCTGTATCGGTAGAGGCTCAAAACCTAGTGTTGAGGCACTTCGTTTCCATGAAGACACTTTTCGATTGATATATGTGTATTGCTTACTAGCAATATACAGCATTATATATCAATCGAAAAATGATAATAATACATCATTACATTTTTTTTCGGGTTTTCTCTTTTTACATATCAGGACAAAGATAATATATTTTTTTAATATATTCAAATATTGAACAAATTTTAGTTAACCGTAAAACACTTCTTCATTAAACATTATTTTTATTCATCGGCATGTGTTCTTAAACATTCATTTTGTTATTACAATTTCAGTACTGTTGTCATTGCTTATATTGAAACCCTCGTCTCTTACGAGGAAACTGTCGTTTCGAATTCCTATACCATGCTCTTTACTTTTGGTCGCAAATATTTTCTTCCTTAGTTTAACGTTGTATCACACATTTAATAGCAATTCCCCGCGCACCGCCCAATTTTAAAGTCAATGCGTGTTGAGTGGTGGAACTCAACGCCACACTTTGTTTTTTTTTCATAACAAAGAAATTTAAAATAATTTATTTTCCGTAGTAAATGAACAGATTATTGTACCGAAGCAAAGGTCAAATGAGATGATTGAGGATGAACGAGTACGTGAGTTAGAAAATAAGTCATAAATTCTATTGATAGGTAAATGTCGAGTTTGTTCAAATCAGTCGTTATTGTTTCACGCCTTGAATAAATATCGAAGGGTTAATTAAAAGTTGAGTGGTTCATATGTCACATACGTACGTACGTACTGGTTTACTTGTAGCTTTGTTTATATTTATATACTGCGAAAGGGCAGATTTCTATATTAGTTCATGTATATATTTAGTAATTATTTATTAATAGTAATAATATCATTATTACACAAACAACAACACGACAACAACAACAACAACAAATTGGAACCTATTTACGATCGTTCACACTACAGATCACACGTGTGACACTTGTCTGTCTGTCACGGCGTATCAAATACTCAGATCTATAACAATCCATAGGAACACCAAAAAAAATCGTCTATGTAAACGCAATCAAAAGTTACGAGATTTCATGCTTTGTTTTCGCCGCATATTGTATGAAATTCACCGTGTAATCAAATCCTAAATGGTACTCCGTAATTCTCGTTGGCCCAGAACTAAGAAATTTGACTAAAAGTGAGAACGTTTTTTCAGCTTCACGTTGTAGCCCTCAGAGTAGGCACAGAGAGCCTAGTGTAAAGACCCTCTGCTCCCCTCTTTCCGCTGAATTCAGAAAGCATTGGTTATGGAGTGGCGGAACTCAACGTCTTTCTTTTTTTTCCTTAATTATTTCATTTGCTCAAGTAGGAATCAAACCCAAAACCTGTCATGTTTACAATCACACATTTATGCCCCGGCGCCACGACGGTCTCTATACGGCACTATTTTTTAAGTACAGATCAAAATTACAAACTATTATCAAGTTTTATACTCTAAAGCTACAAATATAATAAAAAAAATATAATAATTTAAATGTAGTGGATAATATATCTGTAAATATTACCTGTTATATTCAAGAGATAATAATCACAATTAGATAGAAAAAACATCAAATGAAAAAACTGCCTTTACTTGTGAAAGAGAAATTATTTTATTATTAATTGTGGATAGTTGCACCTCGGGCGATGATCTGTGCAAGTAGCTACTGTCCTTTTTGATACGGATACTTACTGTTTGTATTTGCTAAACAAATAGAAATTATTTAACAAAGAAATATAATAAAGAGTATAATTTAAAATATAATGCATGCAAAGAAAAAAGATCAGACGGATCGTGATAACATCACGATTGCATTATAATTTCTATTATATATTTTTATCATCATCGTAATAAAAATATTTAATAGAAATTATAATGCAACATGTGCAACATGCAATGTAGGTGTACAAATTAAACCGCTAAGAGCGCAGTGGAGAAATTATTTTTGGTTACTGCTTTGCGGAGTATATATATAAAAAACATACACGACAAAATTAGATGAATATTCAGTCTCGTCCTGTTAACATTATCATGATGCCTCATTCACTGTCCACGCCTGTCGAGGTTACGAGTATGTCGCGAATGATTTTCACTAGCAACTACGGAACCTGTGCATCTGTACTGATGGTTTATAGGGTAGTTAGGCCTGTCAGAAGTGTCGCCACAATTACAGTAAAGCGCTATCGCCACTATCACTATTACTATCATAGTGTAATCTAAACAGAGACAACTATCCCACTTCGGTATATATAAATTAGGGTCATTCTTTGTATTTGACATATTGTTAAACAACTATTCAATTTAACTTTTATAGATTTTAACTAAATTAAATAGGTACTTTAGTAACCCTCAAAGCTATAAAAGCTATAAAAATGCTATTCAATTTGAAGGTCATTACTACCAATAATGGATAGTGCATTGTTAGAAATAAATAAGTATTGTCGACCTTTCGTCTGGGCGTTTCACTTAAGGACGTGACTAAAGCTCGCAATTATCAATCGCTCTCAAATCTGAGATCGATCTTGAAATGTCGTTTTATTCATAGATATATAATTTATCAATAAAATGGCATCTCGAGGTTGAACTCAAACATGAAAGCGGTCTTTAAACACAGGCCATAATGTATGTACGTAATTGTTTTAGATTTAAGTTTTAACTTCACCCTGTATCCCGCATATAGCAGGGTAGGTAAAGAAAACGAAATTTTAAGACACTTCATTCCCGACTTTCCATCAAATTTTCGAGACATTACGTAAAAAAAGAAACCTTAACGACGCCTTTTTTATTGTACTAGAGAAAGGAAATGAAAAATAAACTATGAACCCACAAACAACGCGTTTTAAATCATTTTATACGTTTTATTATTTATCAATTCAGGTTACTGTTTATTTCCTTTGCACATAACATAAAATACTATAAAACTTTGCTCTTCGTACCTAAGTTGGTTGAGAAAATATCTTATCATTTCTTTTAACACTTGGAAGGACATTGGGACACTGCCTCAGTGTAAACGCGATGATTTGTGAGTTCGATTTCTATTTGAGAATATCATGTGAAATATTTATATTAGTTTTTTGACATATTTGGTTTTCTTTAATCTATAATTATGAAATTGGCATACAAATAAAAAAATAAACTTAAAATAAAAATAACAAAGATAAAGTTAATATTTTAACATTGTATCCCACAAGTAGCAGCTTAAGACTCCGCTCCGTTTCCATTAAGATACTGTTTTTCCTCACTTTCTGGTGTATTTATGAACATTGCGTGATGAGTGGCTAAAATCAACTTTACGGTTTGCCTCGTTATTAGACCTAAGAAATAAAAATATTAAATATTTCATTGCCTCGAGTGGAAATCGAACTTAAAAGCAGTCGCGCTTACAGTTGCACGCTTGTGTCACTGACCCCAAAAGTAAAGTAAATATTATTGAAATTATAGTTGTAGTAATTTGAATGATGAATCTGTTTTATAAATTTAAACATTGCAACATTTACTGAACAGCTGAACACTTCATCTTATTTACACAAAGATTCGTCTAAGAAACGTACTTATTTAATAAAATAAACGCATCATCATCATCACGTCAGCCTTTCAACGCCCACTATTGGACTTAGGCCTCCCCTAAGCATCTCCTCGCGGATCATTTTAATACATTGTTTCTAATACTTCCTTCCTTCTTTTGTAATTTCCCAATTTTTTTTATCATTTCTACCATAACGACTGTATTAGAACAAATGGCGAGTCATCGTAATGAGGAGGCTATTGTGCTTCGAAGTAGCGCAGAATTTTTTGCAAAGAAAATATTTAAATTAACTTGACATGTTTCAGGAAGAATGAGCCCAAATTTAGACAGTATCTTCATAATACGTTGTATATATACACGTGTACAAGCATTTCGAGAAAGCATAAATACAGCTATTACTGTGAATTCATTTAAAAAAGCAGCTCTACGTTTCTTTTTTTTCTCTTTCTTGACCTACTCGTAGTGGTGAGACGCAAGAGATCACGTGTTGGAGAAGAGTGCATATGTGCCAATGTTTGTGGGTTGGCGCCGCAGTCAAAGATTGTTGGTAGAAAGTTGGTTGTTGGTGTAGTTGTTGCTATTTGCTTGCTTTCCCCCTATATCCGAGGCACATATTGAGAGGTGCAACTCAACGCCGCACTTTCCCTTGGTATAGCCAAAGATTGTATATAATTTATTCAATTATTAATTATTCAGCAATATTTAGTAACAATATTGGAATGTTGTATCCCCGTAGTCTTTCACTTTACAAAGCCAGAAGCTTCATAGTCCGTATTGATGGCATTCAACATACTCTCGATACATAAATTGACACTCTGGTTGACTTCAAATTAAGATAGATTCTGCGCTTCAACATGACAGAGTACTTGACTACGTGACTGTAAGCGCGACGGTTGTTAGTCCAATTGTCACATGAGGAAATGATGATTTTCATTTCTCCACTTTGGAAATAAGACAATGCGTTAAACTCAGTCACTCAACACTCAATGTCTGGAAAATTAATCAGTGAATGGGGAACGGAGTGTCGTGACACTAGGTGTCTCCTGTTTACCCTGTTATTAGCGGGATATCGTATGAACTAAAAAATATATTTATAATTAGCTTTTACCTGGAGGAGAGTCAGCCACCGTGATCAAATGCAAATAACTAAGAGTACTAAAAGTGTATGACACATGAGCGTGACACGTCGCAGGTGCGGGAGGTAACTCCGGTACATTAAACGATTTTTCAATATATAATTTTCATATTACATTTCCACGATACAAATATTTTTTTAATTCGAGTAGTTTCTGAGATGAACACGATAAACTAAACAAACTCTTCGGCTAATTATAATAATAAGTTTAATAATCGATCACATTACGCTTAAAAAAGCTACAACATGCCTTAAAAAGAAATTCATTACTTTATAATTTTTAACCTAACTAAATAGAAAATTCAATTCGTAATAAATTCACTTTACAGTTTTTAGCCTAACTAAATAGAAAATAACACCGAGCAAAAGCCATTTTATTCCGATGCATTAGAACCTCTAATAAAATGGTTATAAAATACTTAATAAATTTAAATTACTTTTCTTCTCTCTTAAATCACGTGATTTATTGAAAATGTACAATTAAAGTCATAAATCATTAATAACTTTGACTTTAATTCTGTCAATAGAAATAAAGAGTAGGACAAAGACATGCTCACGCCTAAAATAAATAAATTTCTTCTTCTTAGTAAACGAACAATCTCCACATATTATCTGTTAGATGTCTCAACTACACCAAAACGCTATTCTAGTTATTCTTTTTTAGCAATATTTTTTTCATAGCTGAGTAGTCAGAGCGCCTAGTACCTAGTAACTCCTTTCTTCACTTTTATTTTCTTTAATTTTCACCAAATCTTCGAGATAATGCGAATTAAATTGCAGAACTCAAGTATTCAAGTGATTTATTTTGCAATTACCACGACTCGTACGGCACTAACATTCAACTGGTTCAATACATTTAAGGCGTACATATAAATTAATAGCATATTTATAACATAAAAAAACACAAAAATCTTTAAAAGAACTTACCAAACAACAACAGCAGTAGATCACTCAAGGCCAAACTGAACAAATAATAATTAGTATCAGTATGCATCGCCGGGTGTCTGACTATGACGACACACACAGCCACGTTCCCTATAACCCCCGTTAGAAAGATAAGTAAAAGGAAAATTGTTATAGGAACGATGCGGCTCAAGGGAAGTCGTCGAGGTCCCATCATACACCACAGCATTTCCTCCTCGCTGCAGTCGAAGTCACTCAAGTTGGTACATCTCGCGTAGAACTGTTCAGTAGTTTCGTTGATACGTAGAAATTCCTCCATCGTGAATTTTTGTTTCACTTTCTCACATTATATCACTAGATTTTGCCGTATTTGGAGATTTTTAGTTACTTTGATATAAAAATATGTAATTTGTTCTTGTTAAGTTCTTTAACAATACTAATTTCATATTTTTAATAATTTATGGGATAAAATAAGGAATTCGGGCTAACAAAATATTTATAAAAGCTATACATTCACAAATAAAATTTACTTTTAAACTTTTATCAAATATGTTGAAGCTTAAAATTTGAGATAATTTGGCGTCTTTCATTTTATCTCAATTTATATATTAAATAAAGCAACTATCTTATATGGAAATAAATAAACAGACATATTAAATTATTGTTTAAGTATTTTTGTATACAAATACTTTCTCTACTTAAAAAATATATACATTAAAACTATAATTAATAATTTAAAAGTATATAATATTTATTTTTATGTTTATTTTACTCTTATACTGTTGTTATTTTTAGATATAGCAAAGAACTTCGTGCGATAACTTTGTAGCGATACCGCTACGAGTCTACGAGGCTACGTTCGTAGCGCACCGCGGTGGCACGAGGACTGGCTTCCTTTGAGCGTCTCTTTAAAGGACTTTAAATATATTTTTTTAGCTACATACTGTATCCCACCCACAACAGGATGGGCATAGGGAACGTAGTATTAAGACACCTCGCTCTTCGCCATTAAGATAATGTCGTTCCCCATTTTCCGCTACATTTTTGAGGCATTGCGTTTTGATTTATAAACCTCAAGAAGTTGTTTGGTTAAACGCGCTAATATCAGGAACTAATGGTTCGAATTAAAGAAATATTTTTAGGTTCGATAGTCGATTTATCGAGGAATATATCGAGATATATATATATATATATATATATATATATATATATATATATATATATATATATATATATATATATATATATATATGTATTAGTCACAACGCCCATCGCTACGATATATCTACTCCTAGTTACCTCTAGCACTGAGAATATTTTATATGATATAAATAACATACGTATTTATATAGAGAGCAGAAGGTTGCAGAAAAGAATCTGCAGTGATGGTAAAAATGACATGTGTTTATAGTAATACATATGTATATCCTATATCCTAAGAGCAGCGAGCCCTGAGCAACATGGGGGACGACTGAAACAAATCGTTGCTTTTTGGAAGCAGTCTTATCTAAAGTAGCAATTGTTTACTCCACAGCTCCTTTGTGTTGGGAACAACAAGCAACATGATTTTAGTATAATATAGATTTAAGAAATACAAACTTTGTAATCTTTTACTGATTTCCAAAAAAGGAGGTTCGATATGTGAATCTATGTGGAAATAGATAAATATTTGCGTATCATGACTAAATGTTTGTCAAGCACATGTGTTTTTTAAAAGTGTATGTATATTTGTATATTTATTCATATTTTTTTAAGGATCTGAAAGTCATATCGAAGTGAAGTATCTATGTTTCATTAAAGTCTGTTGAGTAGTTTTTAGAGTGCCGTACCTCAAAACGAAAAAATGGAACTCCTATAGGATCACTTTATTCTTCTTCTGTCCGTCTCCACGACCTCTTTTCTTGAGAACACGTGAAGATATCAAGCTGAAATTAATGTCAAATATTTTAGACCACGGTGTCCTGAAACACAAAAAAAATATCTTCCAAAACAACGCAATCAAAAGATACGAGCGTTTACGCATCGTTATTACTGCATTTATTATGAAATTCGCCGCGTAATCAAAAGCTGTAGGATACTTCTCGTGGTAGGTCAATTTTGAAATTTAGTAAGAAGTATGAACTTGCAGTACAAATTAAGGAAAAATTTAAAAAACTTAAAATCAATAGATATTTTATCTAAAAAAATTACAAGCTTATAATTATAGTTCATTTCATACAAAATTAATGTATACGTCTGCAAATTTTGGTTTGTCAACTTTTATGTACTTCCTGTTGACAGACGATCCTGAAATTGGTACGTAGCCCGTGATAAGCAAATCCGACGAGCATTTGATTGGTTTTATTAAAATATATCCACGTCTTTCTTTTATCACTCACCACTGACCATACTTGGTACCGACACTGTTATACGGCAGCGAAACGTGGGTATTACAAAAAAAGAATGAAAGATAGATGAATGCTGTGGAGATGCGATCTCGTCGTAGGATCGTCATGTCATTGGCGGAATTCTCCAAATGAACAGAAGGTGAGCGTTGTTATAGGTCCGATTCACGCTTGAAAAAATTTATCATTTTTATTTCCTTGCTATGGTAATACAAGCGCGGCGCTTAGTTCCATTTCTCATGACGTAATACTTTCCCAGTGTGTTAAAATGCACAAAGTAAGGCTTTGCCTAGTATAATAGTATTAATTTATTGATGTATGACACATCAATAAATTAATATAAATGTTAATAATTAACAACTATACAACAGTATGAGACTATAGTATAGTTGCTTAAATGAAGGCACCGTTAGACACATTTTTGCTCGACAGATATTTAAAAATTAAATTAAATCAGCTATATACTTTAACTTAGTATATACTTTTGTCATTTAAGAAAAAGGACCTTATAATATTAGATCCATTTCTAAAAATAACTGAGTTTATATGATGAAAGCAAGATTCACAGGAAAATTACTTTGAGATTTCATTTCTGTGACGGACGGTGGGAGGAAACTGCGTAAATATATTTAAATTAAGTGTGAAGAACATATAATTTTTACTTTATATTCATTTTTACAGCGTTGAGTACATATGTATTGTTTTATCGCTCTGATTATTTTCTTTCCAATGCTATGTCCTTTTTTTGGTCTCAATCAAACTTTGAAATATAAATTATTTTTGAAATATAAATTATTAAGAGTAAAATCAACGAAATTTTAGAGGATCTTATCATTCAATACAGACGACAGCACGTCGTACGATGGACGCCGTTCACTCCGGACGCACAAAAACTTGTGTACCCGAAAAACATTATATGAGCGTTAGCTACAAAGACGAAAAATTTAAATATAATTAGAAATAGGCAAATTTTAAGCAATAAATACTGTAGGGTCTCTACATAAAGTAAATGCGATATTAATACTGTATGTTGTTATTCCGAGCACATCGAAGACATCAGTATTATATTTTCCATGGCGAGTTAGAAATGCCTCTGCGTTAGTATTTTATGACTCCCTTACAGTAGTAGTAAGTATTAGTCAGTCAGTCATTCTGTCATTAAGTAACTGACATTGGTAGCTAATACACAGTAGTGTATCAGTGACTGACATGACCTCCAGTAATCGATCATTCTACACACAAATTACTTTTATACGTATGTATTCATTATTGTATATATATACATGGAAAAAAAACAATAAACAAACAAAGTTACAAGGGTGTCAATTAATTCCATATCCTCAAAGGCTTTTGAGAAGTGAATCTCACTAGACCGCCTGAACTGGACGATTTGGGTCCTTGCACACAAATACTACATCGTCTGATTTACTTTAGTACTAACGAGGGACTGTTACAGCAATTACGTATATATGTATAGTGTAGATGGAAAGTGTCTGTACACAATCATCGAATTCTCAAATTCAGTAGGTATACTTTGCCCCGCATAATGCAAGGTAGTATTAAGACTCTCCCTTTCTCTCTCTATCTCTCTTTCGGAACGCGACTGCTTTTTGAGAGTTTCAGAATGTGTGCGTTGAGTGACTCAATCAAAGTAGGGAATGAATTAATTCCCCACGAGTGAGGATGGAACCCCTACCATTGTTTGCAGTAAAACACTGCCCCGTGTCGTCACAATGGTCTCGTTTTTGTACAGTTTTTCTAAAACTAAAATGTTTCAACCGTAGTCAGTCCCACCATACCTACTATAATCCAATAGAACCATAATGTTCATACATTATGGTTCTATTGGATTATGATGATCTGTAGCGGTCATTTACTGGTATTTAGTAAAAATTAATTCCTTAAAATAAAAAAAAAATCAAAAATCAAATTTTAAAATTGTAATTGTAATCATTAAATAAGTAATATATTATCTATAAATTGCTTATTTAAGGATCGGAGAAAACATTTTTCATATACCCATATGCTTCTACCAACTATATAAGGTACTGTTCTAGATTTTTTTTTCAGCTTCACGCTGTATCCCGCATATACAAGTAGGCAGACGGAACCTAGTGTTAAGGCACTCTGTTTCAGTCAACGTCGCACTTTGCATTGCTACCACAGCAAGAAAATGAACATATTAAACAATTCATTTCCCGAGCGAGAATCAAAACCACAACAGTCGCGTGTAGAGACCTGTACCACGAAACCCTCAGATTTTTCTAGATAGTGATGTATTTTTTATTTAGCTTATACAGGATTTGAATTTTAAACTTCAATATTATTATTTATTTTCATCTAGTCTTTTCCACCGACTTACGCTTAAAATTGTGTCTGGGATTTTTTTTCAGTTTTCTCTTAAAGTTCGACTAATTAAGGAGGAAGGCTTCTAGTATTTAATATTATAAAATAAAATATCCGAGAATATCAAAGTTTTGTAATTTTACGTCGTAATCCTTTCTTTAGTTATCTTCAAAAAGAGAGGTAAAAAATAGTAATAAATAATAATTTAATACTTTTATAATCACTTTGGCTTATTATTAAGTAAACCGAAGTTAAATTTAGTTTGTTTGTACAGTCGTACAACACGCCCTAGTAAATGTGACTGTGCGGGCTGTTTAAGCGCTTTCACACAAAAGAGTAGGTAAGCTCTAAAAAATTCTCATGAATATATAAATTTCAGTAATTATTACAACATTGAGTGCCTCTTTAATTTTCCGCGCCCATTAGTTTTGGAACGTAAACAAAAATAAATTACCGTTTAAAAATTATACTCTCGCACAATAATATTTTTTTCATCTTTAATATTATTATTTTAAGCTTTACGCTGTATCTGGCATAGAGTAGGCAGATATAACCCAATGTTAAGACACTCTGTCTCTCATTTTCCGCCGAATTCTAGAGGAATTGCGTGTTTAGTGGCGAAACTCAACGCCTCCTCGACACCAAAGCGAAGAAATGAATATATTAAATATTTAATTTCCTCGAGTGGGAACCGAACCCACATTGTCCCCTTTACAGTCACACACTTGTTGCCTGCCCCTGCGCCACGACGGATCTCGTAAATATTTAGTAAAAGTAAAAAGTAATGTAAGCTTCCATGGCTTGTCGTGTCTGTACAATAATTGTATAAATTATAATTTCCGGCAACTCTTTTTATAAATATTGCTTATGATTTAGATTTTATGGAGAAATCAAATGAACATACATTTATTTATTTTTTTACTATAATTGTAATAATAATAAACTTGCCACTTTACGTATCTTTACCTGGAATAGGCAAAAAATACATGACACTACGACTGAACACCGACTGCTGTGGGCGACATACAGCTTGAAGCTGATAAAAAAAATGTGAAAGTATATTTTCACTGCATGCAATTTTTTAGTAAAAATATTTATAAAACTTGTCTAATTTAATCAAAAGTGGCTTTCAAAATATATGTATATGCAAATGTAAAGTTGAACATAATTATTACTATCTCGAGACAAACTAAAATACTTCAAAGTTCCGAGCACACCACACCACGCATCAAAATGAGTCCTATTATTCTAGAGATATCCAGGTCAATGCGTGCCACAACTTAGAAACCACTGGAGGTAGTCTCACAGAATAATTATAATAACTGAGAGACTTACTACGACTGATATTACTTAAAATACTTTTACTTTGGTTAGGAGTTAAATTATTAGATTATTTTATATAAAGGTTATTTTTATGTCTACCGCTGTTTAATTTCTGCCAATTGAGATACAGCTAATCGCGAAACCAAACGTCGCGCTCTGTCTTGAAAAACAAACAAATTATCGTTTCTAAGATATATTTACATGTCTAATACTCGAATTCACAATCATATTTCCTTTACAAACATATTTAACATACCAATTGCCTATACGTCCGTGTGTGCCGTAGCTTTGTTCAGTGCACTAAATTTGATTGTGCGAAAATAAGAAAATAATTTCAAGATTATCTCTCATTACTAGACAGTTTGAATCCACAACCATCGTATTTACAGTCTAAAAATTTACGGAAAATAGAAACTCTCAAGACCAATGAAAATAAAGAAAAATATATAAGTAAAACAGAGAAATCTTTAAAAATAAAGAAAAATAGATAGATTTTTCTTTATCTGAGGAAAATAATGTGGCATAATTTTCATACGTACACAACAGTAAATAAAGTGAACGAATTAAACGAGCTTAAAAAAGACAAGACGCTTTGAAAAGTTTCAGTACAACATGTCTCATCCAGCACTTACAGAGGCTCTGGCAGGATAATCATTTAATCCCCATTTATCTACTAGTTGACTCGAGACTCGGTGCTCTATTCGAGGTAAGGCTGCTGGTAGACGATTTTGTTTATTATAACAATTACTACTAAGAATAACCATTTGTTAAAAAAATGTGGAAGTTTAGTGGTTCAGTTATTTTGAAATATTTATGTATCTTATGCATAATTATAAACATTTCCAAATTGGCGACTTTTAGAGAAAGCAAAGTGAACTTAGTGTTAAAAACTTAACACTCTCGGTCCTCTTCTACTTCTCCCTTTAGAAACAAAAAAAAATTGACCCCTAGATCTTGTAATTTAACACCACTAAGTTTCTATTATTGTAATTTCAAATAACCCCTTAATTTGAAATCACAGCTCTAAGTGACACGCCCACAACCACCCCAGCAAATGGGTATTCAACGCTGCAACAACGAAATTCAGTCACATTTATGCGAGACGTGGCGGAAAATGAGTCTGTAAGCATCTAATAAGGCAGGAGGCGTGGAGGCCATTTTCCCGATCATATTCCTTAAATAATTCTATTTTATGAACTTCATGATTCAATAAAATAAATAAAAAGGGTTAAAACTGTATTTTCTAATTAATTCAAATCTTGCGTTAACTTTCGTACACCTTTATGTTGAGTTGGATTCGAACTCACATCCATCACCCATACATTTTAATACTGCCTCATGGCCTCTTCTTTGTATGTATGTCTGTTAATAATACATATAATTTTTTTTTAGATTATTTAAGTATAGTCAGCCTTACGCTTTTGAAGCGTAACCGCAACGTGGACACAAGTACGCTTGTTGTCCGCCGACACGCGACCCGCACTGTACTGTATCACTATAATTACAGTATATTCGGTACTTGTTTGAACCACTCTGCTTTTATTACAGGCTTTTTACTATTTAATGTTAGACAAAGGGTTTCCTAAATGAGCTTATTATTACAATATAAATAATAAAATAATCCTAAATTTAGGGCATTCTATTCTACTTTTTACAGTCAAACACACTTTTGCTCCGGATACATCGCCTTACTCTACGTGCTACGTGAGACTGCCTCTGCTTAAATAAATTCATGCTTAAAACACAATCATAAGCGAAATGGTTCCGTAGTTTTTATTATTTAAATCTAGCACTTGGCGAAACATAATATTTAAACTATTATTTTTAAAGCTTTGATGAACAAGACGCGGTGTTGACTTCCGCCACTCATCACGCAGTTTCGAAAAAATGTAGATACAACGTAAAGCCGTTATATTATTTATTATCACGCGTCACTCACATTTAAAAAACTAGACAAAGAGAAACCTCCAGTTTTTTGTAATAGGATAATTTGAAATTAAAAAACTATTTAAGGAAAAGAAAAAGCCAGTGATTTATAGATAATAAAAATGGAAACGATGCTTACAGAATTATTACGATCGTTTTTATATTTAAAGAGTAAAAATTTCCAATTAAAGGGAGCTCTCATTTGCAATCCCGTTATTAATCACTGAGAGGCACTTTGTTCAAACGGAACCTTTTGTTATTGGCAAATGGAATAAGGACTCGTGTACAAAAAAACATTTTTTTTTTTAATATTTTTACAGATTTCTTTCATTAAAAAGAGGAAAAGCAAATTGAGGCACGATATTTTTCTTAAAGAAAAAACTACAGCATTCCATGGATGCGGTTGGGCCCAGTACCCGCATAGTGAACCCATCGTGAACCCATAGTGAACCCATCGTGTACCCATCGTGATACAGGATGAGGAGTTTATAGCAGCGCGTAGGACTTGCGGCCCAGGTGTTACTGGGCCCTTTAATCATTAATGTACATTACCGCCCACTCCCACGCTCCACGGTCTGAGCAGCACTCTTCATCATTTATAGACATAGAAAATAAGGATAACATTATTCGTCAATTAAAAAAATATTTAGCAATAAACGTTATCTCTAACATAAAAAAAATCAGTTTCACGCTGTATCCCGCATATAGCAGTAAAAGCAGAGGGAACCTAGTGTTGGGACAGTTTTTGGTCTCTAACATAATATGCATGAATCATACATTGATTGAGACCGTCGTCCGCGTCAACGCGTACAAGCAATAGGCACTCCTAGCCTACTCTGCTATATGCGGGATACAGCGTGGACCTCAATAAAATGGGCGGCGTTGAGCACGCGGTGCCTCAAAAAATCGACAGAAAGTGGGGAACCCTCTGCCTGCCTACGAGATACAATGTAAAGCTGAAAAAAATTGAACATCTCTTTCTTCTGGGCGTTATTATAATCATTTGTGATCAAATCAATAAATTAAATTTGGAGAATAGAGAGTGTTAACACTAGGTTCCCTCTGCCTACCCTGCTGATTGCGGAATACAGCGTAAAGCTAATTTTAATAAATTCAATTTTAAGAATAAAATACAATATTTTAAAATCAATTTGTTATTTTAATCCTCTGTGATCGTTATTAATATTTTATGAAATATGTTCAAGAAGACCTCAACTGGAATCCCTTAGTGATAAAGTGCCTGTCAATGACATAACGCGAATAATTTAATAAGAATGAAGTTTTAAAAGGTTATACCACAAAGTTAAAATAAAATTTAAAAAATCATTCACATCACATTATGTTTTTTATATGTACGTTTTCTAAAAATATTTTCTATTCTTTGAAAAAATCCTATATACCTATAATAAAAGGATAGGGAAGTCGATACTGTATATGAAAGATATAAAAAAAATTAGGCCGATTAACATATCGATCATAGAAGCTCAAAATCCACACAGCAGAATTTTTCTGTTCAGATGAGGCTGATGTGAATACATTTTAATAATTGATATGTACGTTACATTCATTTATAGTAGATATCTCAAGAGTGAAAAAAATATATGAAAAATCATGTTAAGGAAGTGTAATAGTTTTATTAATACGTATAATATATGTATTTTGTTCAAATTACTTCTCTAAAAAAAGAGTGCACAAAAATTGATCATATCTACAAGGTATTAAATAAATACTCACCAAGGTCTGTTATTTCTGTTTACGTAGGATTTGAATTAATTATTTCTTTTTTTTTACAAAATAAAGGTTATGAAAAAGGAAATGAAAACAACTATACTCAATTTTAGATATTATACTAATTCTGAGTCGTTTCGTAGATTTTAGCGTGAACAAATGCCCTGACAACCGACGAAGAAAAACTGACAATAAGACAAAAAAATAAAAATTATTGTTTTAGGTTCCATTACATTATTAAACGCCCCCGATAATATATGTTCTAATATATGTACAGACACCGATGAGTCACGTTTATACGTATAAGTACATATCGTAAACAGCTACGTTTATATTTTCATACGTTGTCTACAAAATACTTCTGTATCTGTATTGTAGAACAACAATTAAAAAAATGTTAAGTCATTCTTTATCCCCACATAGCAGGGTACGCAGAGTGAACCTGGTGTAAGACACTATTCTTCGCTTTCTGTCCAAATTCGAGATATTGCGTGGTGGATTTAAAGGGGCGGTGCGGTATTTATCAATATTTCTTCTATTATTTTTTAATTTATAGCTTTCATAAGTAATAAAATAAAAGTCGCTCTGGTAACAAAATAAAGAGTAGGGTTGAGTTTCGCCACTCAACATATATAGAATAAAATTAACTAACATACCGTAATTGATAATTGCAGAAACGACTCTTTAATTATTGTACAGTAGTTGTCCTAAAAACTGCCTTCCCCTAACTGACTTCCCGTAAGGGGAACAAACGAGATTGTAAATTTCAAAGTCCACGTGATTGAAGTTACAGGCTGTACGCTCGCTAACTTTTGGAACGGTCATTGAAATAAATCAAAACAAATGGAAACAAAGTGAACATATTTTGATTTTAAGCAATTAGCCGTTGCTTCGAGTTGCCAACTCCGAAACATTTGCCGATGATGCCTTTTTTATATATCGTATGTTATTTTTTAAATTTAAATCTGGATTTTTTTTTATTTTTTCACGTCTCCTGTATTTCAAAATAGACAAACAATATACCTACTTATGAGTTTTTCTTTTTTTTTATTTTAAGGGTATTATTATGCTTTTTAATATGCTTTTATTGTATTTTCTTTTTCCTTTCTTCAAAAATCTAACTGCAACGAATTTATGTTTCTAAATTTATCTCATGTAAGTGATCTGTGTTTGTAAAAGTCTAATACGAACAAAAGGAAAATATGAAATATGGAAATTTATATTTATATTACACAAAAGACCATAATAAACTTATATTTGTAGTTCATTTCATACAAAACTAAAGTTGATAACTTTTATAAGTGATAAGATAGTAAAATTGGATTGGAATCTTTGTAGGCGAGTCTGACTCACATTTCATCGGTTTTTTCTAAGAATAGCGTTAAGCTCCGCCAGTCAACACGCAATCACTTGTAAATTGGGAAGTGGGTGGAGAACGGATTGCCTTCTATTGTATTGAGCTAAATAAAGGCACATATATTTTGGTGGGATACAACCACGCAGTGCACGTCGCGCGCAGATAGTGATATCTCAACTCCAACGTTGATTTATTTACAATTTCAATAATCTTACAACGCGGTCGAAAGTAAACACCGACAAGCCAATACTAAGGTCAGTAAGCGTCTGGCACGAGCACCAGTAAAGGTACCTGCGCGTAATTTAGTAAACCGCAAATCTAAATTATGTACCTATAGTAAACTGCGTACTAATTTCATTGAGAGCAAATGGAATATACAAAATGTATTACATTACCAGCAATCCGCTCGTTTCTTGAATGAAATGAATTATTTACTAATTTCAATTATTTTCGTGTTCGTTCGTAAAATAAAGCAAAAACGAAACGAATAAATGCTCATCCTTTGACTGCGTTGTATTAGAAGCTTAACTTCTGCCGCTCCAAAAAACTGTAAACCTGAATATCTGATATTAATTTCAAATTGATACCTCAACTAATCGAAATAGTCTTGACAGATGGAAAAACAGACAAAAAAGTGATTCTAGAAGGGTTCCGCTTTTTTTTTCTTTTGAGGTACAAAACTCTAAAAATTGATTATTTTAGTTTGGTTATGCATTAGGTACATCGTTATTTAAGTGTTTTGGGAATTGATTTGATTTTCGTATTTAATAGAAAAAATTTTAGTCTGCAAACGTAGTTTTTTCTATATAAATTACGAGTCCGCAAAGAATCCGATTTAAAACATAGAATATATGTCAACAAATCTCTATTTATCAATGAGAAATTTCAAATATTACATGGCTGCCTGAGAGGGTGTCAACTTACAGAGGAGAATCCTAAATATTGAAATCTCGTCTCTCGAAATATATTCTCGATTATTTTCTGTGATCATACAAATAATATAAATCAAGTAAACTAAAGATTTGGCCAATTCAATATAACAGTTGTATAAAATAACTTTTAGAAAGTAGCAATTTTGTCGAACAACATACATTAAATTTATATAACTTTTTTATTATATCAAAATTGCCTTTATGTTACTCCACAGCCGCCGCTATATTTTAGTGTACAGTTCAGCTGGTCCGGAGATTAGCCCGGATAAAGAGAGAGACAGACAAAAATATTAAAATTGTTTAACTGTGTTTTGAAAACACAGTTATATTGATATCAAAGACAGCCAACAATCTATAATTTTATTTATATGTACAGATGTATAGATAGATAAGTAAACAGTATTTTAAGTTTTATTTCAGTATTACGCTTTATCTAATATCACGCATATAGCAGAGGATGCAGATAATATCTAGTATTAAAACACAATTTTCCCCACTTTCCGCACAATTTTCGAGGCATTGCGTATTTAGTGGCGGAACTCAACGCCACGCTTTGCCTTGTTATCAAAGCAAAGAAATTAAAATATATTTAATATTTTCATTTCTTAAAATTAAATCAGCTTCGCGCTGTATTTCGCACACAGCATGGTAGGAACCTAGTGTTAAGACACTCCGTTCTCCACTTTCCGCCGAATTCTAGAAGTATGGCGTGTTGAGTGACGGAATTTTACGCCGCGCTTTGCCTTGATACCAAGAAAGCTCGAAGCCAACAAGAAAATGGTAATACAAATTTAAATAAATATTTAATTCACTCTCCACACTTTTTGCTTTTGCGCCACTACTGGCCTCAAAATATTAATAAATTATAATTAATGTCCCCGAGTGGGAACTGAACCCACAACTGTCGTGTTTAGTCACACGCTTGTGCCACTGCACCACGACAGCCTCATTAAGTAATTTAAGTCTTTTACGAATTTATTTGATTTTGCTCCCGAAATTTGTTGTAAAATTTTGAACGTCATTTAAACTACACGGTACTTAACCCGTGCCTTACGAAAACCAGGGAGAGCGCTTGCACTCTTTAAACTTTTCTACCGACTTCAAAAAGTTGCCCAATTCAGTTAGTATATTTTTTTTAAGTGTAACTATTCCTTTTTAATCTTTATCTTTATATATAATAAGACAGTAAAAATATTTTGTCTGTACATTTAGTAATTTTGACTAAAATGGATAGAGGGACACTTAAAAAGAATAATAGAAAGCAAAAATATTTTTTTTGAATTTCTTGTCTGTCTGTCTGTCTGTCTGTCGACATATTTTTGTCCGCATTTTTCTCTGAAAGTACTGAACCGATTTACTTGAAAATTTCACCAATTGCTTTGTTTTAACTCAACTTAAGTACTAAAGTTTAGTTCATCAAAATCTGTTCATTAAAAAAAAAGTTATCGTCATTTGAATGAACTCAAGGCATTAGTTTGTCTGTAAGATTACTGGCTAAAGAATGACATTCGAAACGTCTTGATTATATGACTGTTGATAAGTACTATTATACAATATTTTATACAATAAAGTAAACAAAATTGAAATCGTAATTAATTCAACACAGAGATAAAGAACGATTTGATCTTCAAAAAGATATCAAGCAAATACATAGATTTTTTGGTTCGTTCTTTCGTTTGAAATAAATCTATATAAAAATGCCTAAAAACATCGTTTCTACGTGTACTCTGTAATAACTACATATTTACCAATTGTACATTTAGTTACTAATATATGTAACTAATTTAAAAACTGTACAGGAGTTAATATGCAAACATTACAGTTATTTTACAAAGAATATTATGAATCCTTAGCCAAATCCATAATTTTACATTTAAGGCTGTTTCTGAAGCAGTACATTAAATTATTAACTGACATCAGCACATTTAACAGAGCTTTAAAACAAAACATAGGTAAAAGAACGTAATGTAACAAAAATATATACATATAATAAATAATTAGCTTTATGTATATTTTATGAATATCAAATATCAACATTGGTCATATTTTTTAGTTCGAAATAATCAAAAATTCTTATAGAAGTTACGATAATGTCGTAAAAATATCATATTAGAATATTATAGATTAAAGTAATACAAAATTATGTTAGAAGTCATTATAGTTGTCAATCAATTCTGCTTATTAAATCAATAATCATGTATTTTAAGCGGGCGAAGCCGTGGGCGGGCCGCTAGCGTTTAATATATTTAAAATTACAGGAAACTTTCGTGGCGTAGTGGCACAGCTATGGGTTCAAACTCATGGATTAATAAATACCTCTTTTTACTTATAAACTAAAGAATAAATTAGTACGCAAAATGGGCACGCAGACACCAAGACCAAGTCCAGAATAAGACCAATTTCTCACCAGATTTCCAACTTTGAATATTTATGCGTTGTTTATAATAATTATTCTCAAATCATATTTCGTTAAAGCAACGCTGAATTGAATTTTCGCCCCATTTATTAATTACTGAAAGGCATTCATCATTCATTATTTCTTTTGTCGGTCAGAATTAAAAGCGAGGTCTGTTTTTTAGGGTACTGTACCTCAAAAGGTAAAAACGGAATCCTTATTGGACAACTTGATGTCCGCCTTTCAAGACCATTTATTTGGAGATTGGAAGTATCAAGCTGAAACTTATATCAAATTATTATATCAAATTGTCAATTAATATTAACATCTACAGGCCCGGGAGGGAGCACACAAACTTGGAGTCACTTGATAAGCATTTATGCATGCTTTTTGCTGAATTTTGTATGAAATTCACCGCGTAATTTAAACCTATAGGGTATTACCCGTGTACCCGTGTACAAGGACAAAAAACATTACAAACTTATATTTATAGTTAATTTCATCCTACACGAGTGTATACGCTAGCAAACTTAAGTTTTTCAACTTTATTCATCGCCTAATCAAGACCTCAAGGGTATTTCTAAAGTCCTATACTTATAAAAAAAATATTACAAATTTATAATTGTAGTTCATTTGATACGTATATATACAAAGCAAACATAAGTTTGTCAACTTTTATAACTGGTACGTCTTGTTGACCTATAATCTAACCAATTTCATTGTTGCGGAACCCTCAATGGGCAAGTACGATTAGCCCATGGCCGTTTTTATTTTATAAATTGTCATTTTGTCTCAATAAAACGTTCACAATTTTTATGTCTGTAAACAGATTCATTAATCAAGTAGCTTTCAGGTATAAAATTAAATATTGAATGGTATTTTTTTATTAGCTTTATCCTGTTTGCACATATATGTAGCAAGGTAGGGAAAGGGAAGCCAGCGTTAAGGCACCCTGTTGCTCACGCATTGGCCAATTTTCTAGACTGCGATTTAAGAGGCGGAACTCAACGCCGCCCTGTATCTTGATACTAGAACAGAGTGAAGAAATTAAAATGATCCATTCCTCCAGATGCGAATGGAAGATATCACATGTATTGCCAGACGCAGTGCCGCTTGCGTCACGCCGGGCTCAATCTTTGTATTATCTTATGTAACAATTAGCTTTACGCTTTTTCTCACATAGAAGGGAACCTATTCTTAAGACACTCTATTCTTCAGTTTTCTCTTGATTTGAGATGTTGCGTGTAAATTGGGGAAACTCAATGCCGCGCTTCGTATAATTAGATGGGGGAAAAAAAATATTTAAATATAAACATTTAACTGAGCGAGTATCGAACCCAGAATCATCACGTTACATCACACTAATCTCTTTTCAATAACAAAAATATTTTTACATTGGATAGTCCATTAATCAAGGCAGGCTATATCGCATAACGTCAAGCGTTTGGATGTAGCCCACTGTAGCTGCGGTCATAGTAGCCTCTGGCACTTAGGATACGTCGTACATTATACACAACTTTTGTTCATTTCTATTTCACCACGAGGACGATGCCGTATCTATAACCTAGAAAAAATATGTTTATACATAACTGACACTTATACCAAGTGAAGACCTGTTTAACAAACCTGTCCTAGAGGACAGTCCTCTGAAGATTTTATGAATATTTATATAAAATCCAAGAACTAAAAAGTAGTATATGATATAATTAAGGTAATGCTTAAGAATTTCTAATCAATATTTAACTCGAGCATTAACCTTCGCTTAGTTTCCTATCCTTTATCAATGTGACGTGGGTCTAATGTACCCTGCGTATGACAAAATTGTCTATGGGAAAGTTTTATACCTTTTGATTTAACTTCTGACAGTAAACGCAACGGTTGTGGTTCAGATTACCAATTAGGGATATGAATTAGTTTGAAAAAAACAAGACAAAACGCGGCGTCGAGTTCCGTTACAAATCGCACAATGTCTTGAAAAGTGGACCTACCCGGTACCGGAAATCGATATCTCGGTATACCGACCTCTCAGTATCGTGTTACAGTCCCGCGAATTACGGAATTATCTGAACTGGAAATCAGTATTCACAGGACCCCTGACGAGTGCGACTATCGCCAATGAAGGAGTTCCGAAATTCGATTTCAATATTACTTTGCAAAGTATACCGTCACCTTATCTATATACTTATAATAAATCTGTAGAAAAGTCGTTTCTGTACATTGAAAATATTTAAGAAAAAATTAGCCAGGGTGTTAAAGGATAACTAATAGAATCCATTTCCAACATTTTTGGAATTTTTGTCTGTTTGTCTGTTTGTCTGTTTGTCTGTTTGTCTGTTTGTCTGTTTGTCTGTTTGTCTGTTTGTCTGTTTATGTGAACACGTATCACGTAAAAAGTACACAATAAATTTAAGCAACTTTTATACATAAAAATTACAAATAAATCAAGGTAGGTTTTAGTCTTTATTTCATTGTAATCGCTTCACTCTATCAAGAGATATAAGTATTTAAGTTTTCAAGACGTTAATATTTGAGATAGTAAAAAACGACACAAGTAACGCTATCTATTGACTAATAGTAGGTACTAACGAATCTTGATAACGCAAAAAACGTTCTGTGGAGTTAAACACTAATTACGACGGGAGGAATATTAATCATTTTAATACTAAAGAATATTAATCATTTTAATACTAAAGATATAAGTATTTAAGTTTTCAAGAAGTTTATATTTGACATATTAAAAAATCGATACAAGAACGCTATCTATTGACCAATAGTAGGTACTAACGAATCTTGATAACGCAAAAAACGTTCTGTGGAGTTAAACACTAATTACGACGGGAGGAATATTAATCATTTTAATATTAAAGAATATTAATCATTTTAAATACTAAAGATATAAGTATTTAAGTTTTCAAGAAGTTTATATTTGAGATATTAAAAAATCGATACAAGAACGCTATCTATTGACCAATAGTAGGTACTAACGAATCTTGATAACGCAAAAAACGTTCTGTGGAGTTAAACACTAATTACAACGGAAGGAATATTAATCATTTTAATACTAAAAAATATTAATCATTTTAATACTAAAGATATAAGTATTTAAGTTTTCAAGAAGTTTATATTTGACATATTAAAAAATCGATACAAGAACGCTATCTATTGACCAATAGTAGGTACTAACGAATTTTGATACTCTCTTCCATACGTTTCCACTAATTGTGATGGGATCTTAATAGATGGCGCTGTGCATAAAAGAAAATATAGTTTGGAAAGGTTACCGCTACACTTTATCAAAAAATAATGTACTTAAAGTTTTAAAGATATTTATATTTGAAAAAAAAAAGAAATTATTAAGAAATAAATTATTATATTGTTGAGTTATTATCTGCTTAACGTTAATTACGTCATGTAAGTGTAATCTATACTTATAATAAATTTAACATAACATTGTAATATTTTTCTAACAATGCTCGAATGGTTACAGTTCAATTGTAAGTCCAAAAGAATGACTTTAGAAACGTCTTATTTATTTGACTGTTGATAAATTTACGTATTCTTAAAGTACAATTGTTCATAGTACTAATTATAAAGTAAACTACATTGAATTGTTGGTGAAGATTACCTTCGTAACAGTCTAGCTTAATTCGTAATTATTTAACACAGTGATAAAGAATGACTTAATATTCAAAGAAATATTTTGAATAGGTTCTTCAGTCCGTTCGTTCGTTTATGTTATTAATATTTTTTTAAGAAACGTATAAAAAAATAACTTTTGGGAGCAAAAACGTGCTTTCTACGTATATTCTGTATATCAATTATATATTTAACTAATAATATATGTTACTAATTTAAAAACTGTACAGGAGCTAGATAAGTTATTTTGCAAATAATATCGTGAGTACTAATCCAAATCAATTAATTATTAGTTAAGGCTGTTTGTAATATCTATATTTCTTAAAAGAGTAATCATGTAATTCAAGCGGACAAAGCCGCGAATAAATAATAAAATTATCGTTGTAAAATAAAATACAATTTGTCAAGAACGACGCACGCACATTTTTTTTTTTTTTATCAAAGGGAGACCGCCGCATACGCCCCATTCCGAAATCGAGCTGTAGGTTTTGGCGGCAAAGTTCAAAGTTCTAAAATCTAAAGGTTTTAGTAGTATTTTTGTAGTAGTATGTGTTTACGTTATTGGTATCAAAGCGTAACTGCCTCACACGAAATATAGATATGATTAAACATCGTGAAATGAAAAAAAAAAACTTACGTCTACACTGTTGCTTAAATTCTTTAGGTATGGAATTAAAATATTTGACCTATATGCTATTTCCGTAAAAGGAGCGCTGACGCGCTTCTCTTCTGTTCTTTGTTAAAGGCCAAAGTTGTGGCTGCAACGCGACTGGTGTGGGTCCGATCCCCACTTGGAGGATTGAATTATAATTTAATAATATTTTCATTTCGTTTAATAATATTTTCATTTCGCACATCAGTCACACATTATACGCAATATCTTAATCCTTACATTACAACATAATCTCATAATCTTACGCATAATCTTTACCCTGCTAAAGGCGGGATAAAGCGTGGATCTGGTTTTGACTTTGTGTGAACCGATTAAAATAAAGTCCAGTCCAGTTGAGGCCAGTCGTGGCGCAGCGGCACGAAGTGCAAGCACTCGAGGAGATGAAATATTTACTTAAATTTATATTTCCATTTCTTCGCTCTGGTGTCGAGCGAACGAGAACACGAAAGAACGAGAACACGCAATGCCTCCAGAATTCGGCAGAAAGTGGGGAACGGAGTGTCTTAATACTAGGGTTCCTCTGCCTAACCTGCTGTGTGAGGGATACAGCGTGAAGCTGATTAAAATAAAACTAATATTAAATTGCCAAAATGCAAACAAAAAAGGATTTAAATCGGTTAAGCCGTTTCTGAGATTATCGTGAACAAATTCACAGACAAACAGACAAACTGACCAAGTTCTATTACAATGTTAATTGTAATATCTTCCATGTACAGCCACCGATGAGTTAGGATTTTATTGTAAGTATCGATAAGTTGTGTTTTTATTTCAAACATTCAATTGAAGATTCTCATGGGAGGTACGAAAATGCGACCTAAAGTTTTAATAAATTTGTCATTAAAAATCTTCATTGCGTTGCAAACATACATTATAGGTATATCAAAACACGAACATAATTCAGTGTGTTAATTAAATAATTTTGTGGTTTAAGCGGGCGAAGCCGCGAGCGGGTCGCTAGTAATATATATAATTCATAGATGTGCAATCTTGGCGCAGGGGCACAAGCGTGTGATTGTAATAGCGGCAGGTTGAGGAATCGATTCCTACTCAAGGAAATTAAATATTAAATGATTTCATTTGTTCGCTCTGATGTTAAGGCAAAGCGTGGCGTTGAGTTCCGTCACTCAACATGTAATACCTCCAGAATTCAACAGAAAATGGGACACGCTGTGTAATAACACTAGTTTGCTAGGTTTCAGGTTCCCTCTGTCTACCCTGCTGTGTACGGAATATAGCGCGAAGCTAAAACGCCTACAATTTTGTATTTTTGAAAAAAAAAGAATCTCATTTGGAAAACTCTTTTTGTGGTGGATGGCCCATTTATCGATAAACCTTGTAGGCTCTATTAGTTAATCACTTCCATATGGGTGATATGGAACTTTACCTGAGATCGGAGTTCAGAGATCTAACGTCACTGGCACATAAAATATATTACACCTCATATAGAAATCTTGGTTATTTCCATTTACTTAATCACATTATTTCCACGGACGCGAACGATAAGAGCTAGGAGAGTAATAAGATATTATACGCATTTAATCAGGCTCTGATTAAATAGAAGCACATCGGCCGTTGAGGGATTTACAACTGTGATTTGGGTAAACCTCGTAATTCTAAATTGGGAAACAATAACGGAAATGAAACCACCACTACATACACACACAGAGCTTCTGCAATTGATATGTAAATTGACACGATTGTAAATGGACGTCATATTTATGTGAGCGAACCTTTGTGGATATCACAGAGGATTTGATAAATAATTATCATTTAATTACTATTCGTGATTTAGAACACTCCTTGTTTAATATATAATTATAACAAACATCGTTTTAACTATATTAAATACCAAATATAATAAAGTAGTACTTTGGTAACTAATTTTATTAGGTTCTCTTTACCTATACTTTACGAATATGAGGAAGATGGGTAAAGAAAAAAAGCAGTGTAAGATTGACTCGCCCACAGCGGGTTCCCAACTTTGTTAATGTAGACACGGGAAGTACAATTTGTGAAAATTGACAACCTGAAGTTTGATGTTAAACTCATTTTTATGAAATTAACTATAATAGTTAGTATTCATTAAGAGTACCGTTTTTTTCGTAACCTAACCTAAGTTAATGGAACTCGATATGAGTTTTTTCCTTTTTCCGCGATCACATAATCAAATGTCCGCATACAAATGACGTTTTCATACAAATTACTTTTTAAATGGAAAGCTCAACGTCGCTCGATGGTTTTCAATCAAACGGAAATATACAAATATTAACGTTTATAATCAAATATGTTTTTCATATTTATTTTTTTGTTGTTTTCTTTTTTATTTTGAATTCCACTTTATGCTAATTTAAAAGACGTACGAGTCACAGTGGCAAGTTTTTTTGTATCCAAATACCCGAGATAAATACTTGGTTCACAATATATAGTGAACCAAGCGTGAAAAATTCGTTCAACATTTTTCTTTACCTTCACGCTTAATCCCGCATATAGCACAGTGGTCAGAAAGAACCTAGAGTTAGGTCCGCAGCTCCCACTTTTGATATTGCGTGCTAGGTCGCAGAACGAACTCAACGCCGTGTGTTATATTTTTAGAGCAAGGAAATAAGAATAATTAATTCCCCTGAGTAGAAATCGAACACATAACTGCGCCATGACAACAATTTAAAAAAATTAAATAAATAAATCGATTAAAATCGATTTATCGACCGCATTTGAGTCCGACACGAGGGAACGACGAAGATGAAATTTTACAATAATATAGTTTATACTTCAGAATAACACATAGGCAATAAATTTAGGCGGGTCAAGCTTATATTGTTTACTTATATTTAAAATCAAAAATTAAATCAGCTTCACGCTGTATCCCGTACACAGCAGAGTAGGCAGAGAGAACCTAGTGTTAAGACACTCCGTTCCCCACTTTCCGCCAAGTTTCGGAGGCATTGCATGTTGAGTGGCGGAACTTAACGCCGCTGCCTCGACACCAAAGCGAAGAAATGAAAATATAAAAGTAAATAAATATTTCATTTCCTCGAGTGTGGATCGAACCCACAACCAGTCGATTTTACAGTCACACTTTGTGCCTCTGCGAAACGACTGGCCTCACTACTTATATTTATATAGCTTTATTTCTAAATATCCACTTTACGTGCATTTATACAACTGTAATTAAGAGGACGCCACTAGATTTTATTTCAGATTAATAATTATATTAAGACCCACCCAGTGGCTATTCCGGTAAACGACACGGTACTCGGATGCGTTCGACAGGAACAAGAACAGAAAAGAGTTTTGTTTTAAAGTATCGTAATTGTATAAATAGAATTAAAGTGTGTGTAACAAGAGAGAATTAAATATTTACAAAGGTGGATTCAGTATATGATTTGTCGGTTCGCCGTCGTTATATGTAGTTATGTCGTACGTCGTTCGTATATCGTACACTTGTATGTATGCTTTATCATAATTATGCTCATCTCTTAAGTAATGGGAGAGTGTTTCCATTAGACAGTAAGTGTCGTATTAGTTAATTAATCGTTGTATATGCCGAGTGATCGCTGTATCTATACTTCTATATTAATATTAGATACCTGAAGAGTTTGTTTGGTTGAGCGTGCTAATCTCAGGAACTACTGGTTTTAGTTGAATAATGTCGGAACGGAACCCTAAAAAAAAGCATTATATCAACTAAATATTGCTTAACCTTCAATTTTTTACGGAGAACTGCAAAATTTTTATGTTAAAAATTCCCAACTCAATAACAAATTTAGAAACTAAATTTAAAAATTTTACTTTTCAATATATTTTCAGCAGAAACCTAAACAATTTAAATCAGGAATACATACGAATTACGTTTGCGACAGATGTTTGCGAGAATAGAAAAATAGTCCGAATATTTGTTTATTTTAACCCGGAAAACTTTATGAATTTTCTAAATATTTAAAATAAAAATACTGTAGAAATTTGGTGCAAAGTAAATTAATGATTGAAACTTAGATATATTCGTATTTTCAATTGAATGAGCATTCAGTATCTGTGAAAGAATTTGAACTAATAAAGTAGATATATACTATTTTATTTTATTTCTGAGTAGTTTTTGGGATATTAGTTCAAATGAGTATTGAACCAATAGTTGACTTAGATAAAGTTAATGTTTATACTAATCTCTATAACTTTAATCTCTTTTTAACTACAAGAGCTACGAGTACTCGTATGTTTGACTCCTATTGGGAGATTAAATTTGTAACAATGAATGAAAAATTGATATATGCTACACAAGATGAACTTCTATCGCTTGTTCCGCTTGCTCTCGAGAGACGGAACGTGACCATGAGTCTTGCTTTTTCGTGCGTGCAGCCGGCGGTTATGGATTTATAAGACACAATCACGTCAAAAAGAGACTTTCTTACTATAAATTGTACTGAAAGAAATATCTAGATTATTTTTCTACGCACAAAATCTAGAATATCCTGACGTCCACTTTTATTATGACCTCATTATTGTACAGTATTGCTCAAGCCCTCGTCTAAATAGCTATACATTAAGAGGCCTCTGTTGCTTAACTAACTCACGTAACTTAATACTAAAAGTGCTTGAACACTCCCCATGGAACCAACATGCTAAATTGCAGCTTTCTGCCTCGTACAGTTTTTGCTGTAAGTGCATTATATACGGATATAAAGAAAAATATTATCTACAAAAATTATCTTCTTATCAAAATTGCTGTGTAAATATAATTTAAATCAGCTTATTATAAGGTTTCTATACAAAATCTTAGAAGGGAGGAAGAAGGCTTTTGTCGTTCACGTGATTTGCATAACAATTGGAGATTATCTAATGTTACGTTCCAAGTGCTCCATTTTATATCAACTATGTTTTATTCGAATTTGATGAAAAAAGAACAATAATTATTATAAGACTAGAATCTCAATTGCTTAAAAATAATGAACTTAAAAAAACAAAAAAGTAGCCTTACACATTTTCGCGCATACACATTTAGAGGGAATCTAGTGTTAAGACACTTAACACATTTCGTTTTTCGCTTTCCTCCCAATTTTCGGGACATCTTGTAAATTTAAGGGGCGACTTTAACTACATACTAAGGGAGGATTCACAATAAAGTGCCGGTCACGGTTCGTTCTCGGTCCGATCTCATGTCATCGTATGAGAAATATGCTTATATGAGTGATTGGACCGGAACTTGACTTGAATGATAGTGTGAATGCTCTCATTGTTTCTCGTATAAAAATATTATTAACAGACTAAGACCGGACCGAGGCACTACAGTGTGAATCTTCCCTAACTGTCAAGCTCCTGTCTCTACCGATACCAAATTCAAAATGATTTTACAAGTCCAGCCTTCGAGATCGTTCTAAAAATATCATCAATTCTAGACAGGTTTAATGAGGTTTCTTAAAAATCTAACCCAAAGTTTATAAAACCTAAGTAGCATCGCATGCTTTCAGCAAAATAAGATCAAGTATGGTTTAAGCAGCGACGAGACTTGATATAATAAATCTAATTTATCTCCAACAGATCTATGAACACGAACTTTTGCATGCAACATGAAAAGAAACAATATACATTTATTCTCAAACGTCTTTTATCATATTGAAGACAAATTATCGAGTGAGAAAAAAAAATATTTATTAAAAAAACTTATAAAATTTTTAAAGTAGCGGGATTGAACCCGCGCCACGAAGACCTTTAAATTTTTATACGTTTTCTTAATAAGTATTAATCGCGTGTTTTGTTTTGCTTCAAAGTGTTAATCACTATTAAAGAGAAGATACACTTAAAAAATATCTATTAAACATTGATGCCGTCGTAGCGCAGTCGATTCTTCGGTTCCCACCCGGACGGATGAAATATTAAATATTTTCATTTCCTCACTACTAACGAGGCAAAGCTGGTCGTTGAGTTTTGCCACTCTACGCGCGATATCTCAAAAAGTCGGCGGAAAGTGAGGGACGAGAGTGTCTTTATGGGAAACGGAGTGTCTTAACACTAAATTCTCTCTGCCTTCCCTATTATATAGGAGACAAAGCGTTATGTTACCTAATGAAATATTAAAATTGTGCGTCTATAAACTCAACGTCACATTTAACCAAAAACTAGAATATTTTAAATACTTATCTTTATCTTTACCTTATTTAAGCTATTCGAATAGTAATACTGCCTATTGTTCACCGACTCTAAAGTCTACAGTCCAAGAAGCCTCGAGGAACTTTAATGAAATATAAAACTTTGAAATTTTAAAGTACCTACTGTGAATTGATAAACTGTTCCACAAGTTTACTTTTATTAAATTTAACTTCAATGGAAGCATAAATCCTACTTTCAAGCTATTGTTGTAAAACTAATGGCATAGCTAGTGGGCTGTGGGGTCGATTCCTCCTCGCTCTGGTAAGTTTTCCTCCGTTCCATAAAATATGAAGCAAATTTATATATATGATTTTTTTTAATTACGTGTTGTTTAGAAACAAACTCGAGAAAGTATAAGTATAAGTACCTGCCGTCTAATGGAAAACAAATGTTAAATATTTAAGGGAACAGAGCGCAATCGGTCGCGGTTTTGTTCATTTACACGACAACTTTCGCGACGTTAAACTTTAATGGGGAAATGGAAATTACAACGTAAATAGCGAGCATGTGACAGTAATAATGAGGGACTGGCTCAGTTGGTTTGGGCTCATCTAAACAATGAAAAATAAAGCAAGAGTAGGCGGTAAAAAAGGGGAGGGGAGAGGGAGGGGGGGTAACCATATATTTAATAGTTGAATTTCCTGATTCTGGCATCGATGCAAAGCGTGGCGTTGAGCTCCGCCACGGAACTCATGGTGAATGGAGTGTCTTAACACTAGCTTCCCAGATTCCCCTCTGTCTATTTTGCCGAGATTAGAAGATAAAAGTAAATTTTAAACAAAATTTTAAGTTGCAACAACCAAATTGTATATATCAAACAAACAAAACATTTATCTTAAAGAATTGAAATAGTAGGTATAACTCCTGGAAACACAATAGTATTGTTATAAGTTATTGTTGTCAGAATAACAGTAACTTCTTGCAAAAATAACTTCTTAGTGGAATATATTTTGTATATAAATGTAGTAGTTTCTTTAATATAACGTAGTATTTTTGTGGGAAAAATATATTTTATTAAAATTAAAGAGTGTTCGTATTATTTATGTGCTCCAAAGTGTTTTTACGTACCTAATGACTTTTTTCATTAGGAATTGAGTGTTATTTTATAATTCATTTTTATAAAAATATCACTCATTTCATATTAAGGCGTCTCGTCGCACAGCATCCGACTGTAAGTGCGACCGTTGTGGGTTTGCTTCCCACTCGGGGTAATAGATTACTTTCATCTTCTCGCTGTGGTAACAAGACATTGCGTGGCGTTGAGTTTCACTACTCAAAACGCAATGTCTTGAAAAATATTAAGTGCGTGGGTAACGGATCCTCTCTAATATAAACACTAGATTATCTCTGCCTTACCTGCCATATACGGGATACAGCGTGAAACTAAAAAAGTTTCTTCACAATAAAAGTTGTTGTTTTTTGACAATAATGTTATAAAAACTTAGATTTAACTTCTTACATTGAGGCCGTCGTGGCCCAGGAGCACAAGGGTGTGACTGTAACGCAACGGTTGTGGGCTCGATCCAAACTCGAGGAAATGAAATATTTATTTAAATTTATATTTTCATTTCTGGTGTCGAGACAAGGCGCTGCGTTGAGTTCCGTCACTCAACACAATGCCTCCAAAATTCGACGGAAAGTGGGGAATGGAGTGTCTTAATATTAGGTTCCCTCTTCCTACCCTGCTGTGTGCGGGATACAGCGTGAAGCTGATTTTGATTTTACATAAGCACCTAATTACTTACATATTTTATCTTAGAGTTTCTTGTCTTGAATTCCTCTCTTTCATAATGACGTTCCTCTATTACGTTCTTCCGCAAACTTTCTTTTAACATGTCCGCTTATACGTAGGGACGGTCTCTACGTATAGTAGTGTGAGTGTGAGTGAGTGAAACTCAGTCGTACTCACCGTCAGTCATACGAGCCTTATAAAAATAAGATATAACATAGGTTATACGTACAAATAAAAGTATTTAATGTGAATTAGTTACAAATAGTCATTTCTTAGTGTGAGTTTAAGTTTATAGAAAATATTAACAATGGTGAAATATCAAAACATAAATCGGTTTAGCGCTTGAGCCCTCGTTAACATCCGCCGGGGACAGCACGATACTGATTGAACATATAATAAGCCCACAATCCTCTTATTTAAAAAATAAAATTAAATTAAATTAGCTTCACGCTGTATCCCGCACACAGCAGGGTAGGCAGAGGGAACCTAGTGTTAAGACACTCCGTTCCCCACTTTCTGCCGAATTCTGGAGGCATTGCGTGTTGAGTGGCAGAACTCAACGCCGCGCTTAACCTCGACACCAGAGCGAAGAAATGGAAATATAAATTTAAGTAAATATTTCATCTCCTCGAGTGGGATTCGAACCCACAACCAGTCGGTTTTGCAGTCACACCTCGTGCCGCTGCGCCACGACCGGCCTCTCCTCTCATTTATTGTTTAATATTTATATTTCAGAACCGAACTTCGTGGAGATTCTCGTGGGAGGCCTATTTTTAGTTCAACGGTGGACGTGAGAAAAGGCTGTGATGAAGATGATCTATAATTTATTTAATTATAAACAACTCATGTTAAAATAATGGATTCAAATAATCGTCGACACGACATATTTAGAAAATTGGGAAATTGAAATCTATCTCTGTGTAAGTATATGCGGACCATAGTGTGGAGGAAAAATAAAAATAAATAAATAAACAACGAATAGCATCTTAACTTAGTTAATGAATTCTCTTAAATGAGATGATGTCAGTCGCGGATTCGTCCGTACAGAGATACGGGGAACTGTCAGTTCGTAGGTTGTTGTTGCAACTGAGTAAACAAATAGTCAAATATCGTCGCTATATTTATTAACCAGCGACCTACACAATTATTTATATACCTACTATAGTTTTTAATTTAAATTCTCGCTGATTACCGCACATAGCAGAGTAAGCAGAGGGAACCTAGAATCGTGGTGTTAAGACACTTCATACTCATTAAGACATTTCCGTCCCCACTTTTCGCCGACATCTGAAGTCATGGCGTGTTAAGTGATATCCTTTACCTCGTTAAAAATCGAAGAAATGAAAATATTAACTACTTTATTATCTCGAGTGAGAATCGAACCCACAACCTGTCCCGTTTACGTCGCAAGCATTGTTCCCCTGCCCCACTCCCAATTATATTTATTTAAAAACATACATTATTTTATATGCCTTTTAAGGTAAATTGTAAAACATGAATACATATCGTAAAACAAAAGTCCTACATTTAGATATTATATGCAAAGCAAAACGGCCATAAATAGAATGCGACAGGAATGTTCCCTACACGCTAACTGCGCAAATGTACAAAAACTTTTTAATTGGATACCTAGACGTGTTCAGTGCGAGGTTAGATATTTGACATGACACGACTGTAATTAATTAACTAATATATATATTTTAATACATAAAGAATACCTATAATAATAATAATAATAGCTTTACAAGTCTTCACTACATATCAGCTTATCGCTTACTAGCTAGTCCCTTCAGCTTATCGCTTACTAGTCTCGACTATTGGGCACTTTGTGCCCAATAGTCGAGACATTGCGTGTTAAACGGATGAATTAAATAATCCCGCATTTTTAGCAAGGACAGAGGCATCCTACCCACAGAACACATATACCCAAAGTGAAGAATGTTCACTTCATACAAAAAAATGGGGGACCAAACGCCACTGCTGCCATCTGCCCAGAAACAATATTTAAAATTTACCGCCTCAGATATGGGCGGGAAATTCAAAATATGGCTTATATTTGGGTAATAAATCGATTTATATTCAAAGCCAGAATGATTCACTCTTTCAAAATCAATTGGAAGTTTATTACTTAATTTTAAAGAAAAATACTTCCAAATGATTTTGAAATAGTGAATCATTTCTGGTATAATAATAGTCTTCTATAATTATAAAAATAAAACAAATAAACACTTTATACTTTTTTATTGCTTATAAACATTTGTTATAATTATATTTATACAAATAGTATTCTTGCAAATCAAATAAAATAGTGATAAAGACTATATTATTGCAGCAAGACAAACTTGCCCTCTTATGTTAGAAACAATAATTTAAATTTATATAAGTTAAATAGATTGTAATCTGTAACATAATCATAATTTAAATATATTTATTAACTTATTACATACAATTGTAGGCACTTATTACATAACATTGTTGTTACATTGTTTAAATTTGACTTGGATTACGAATAAAGGATTAACAAAATCATTGCTGTTTATTATTCTATTTTAATTAAATAAATATTTTAATAAAGTGTTGCGTTACTGAATTGTTGTTTATATTTTCATTTCTCTGTTCTGGTGTCGAGGCAAAGCGTGGCGTTGAGTTCCGCCACTTAGCATGCAATGCCTCCAGAATTCGGCAGAAAATGGGGAACGCAGTGTCTTAACCCTAGTTCCCACTGCCTACCCTACTTTGTGCGGGATACTGCGTGAAGCCGATTATTACAAATAATTATAAAAATAATAAAGTAGGTATAATGTACTTAATACAGTGTTGGTTAAATTAAATCTAATATTAATATACAATTACTTATTTTTTAATATATCTATTTTCCTTTTTAAGGACTTCTGATAATCTCCAAATTGTCTATTTTTAACTGTACAAAATCTTTTTACTGTTATGTGGAAGACAATATTACATATAAAATCAACATTTTCTTTGAAATGATCCTCACACTGGGCAAGAAAACTAAAATTTACATCTTCTTCCAATTTACAGATTACCAGTTTTTTGAGGTTTAAAGAATATGATAATGTTTCATATAAATTATTGCAAATTGTAGCACAGTTCTCAACACATCTAATAAAATCTTCAGATACATAGTTTAATTTCTTTTTAACATTATCATATTCTTTGAAGTCCATAAAAGTGTACAATAAAATATTGTCAGTATGTTTAGCTTTTAAAACTGAATCACAAAGCCTGCATTTATTGCCAAGGCTCTTTAATAAAAATCCACAGACATATGCACAGGCTTGTAATTCTTGTGCATCAGAAACACTTTCTTGAAAGGATGACTCCACCAATGAGAGCATGTCTGAAACTAGTGGACTTTCTGATTCTGTGCATGTGCCTGTGGGAGAAGTTGTGGTTAAAAATTCCTTATAATCTGACATAGAACTACAATTATCTACTTTACAATTTCCTGACCCCAAATGAGCAAGATTGGATAGAATCGCCATCTTCAGGCCAGCAACAAATTGCCCAGAGGTTGGATTATAATTTGATCCACAGTTTCCTCTAATAGTACCAAACAAATTTTCTAGGTTGCTGAAGGTGGTGAGTACATAAAGCTTTTATTTTATGTTTTATTTTTAAATTACTATACAATCTTAGGATACTTTTAATTGTCCATATCCAACCTTCCTTAGATGGGGGCGAGCTATGACATCCTACAAATGCACAGTTTTCAAAAAAGTCATACATTTTCTTCAAATGTTCCAAATGGGGTGAATTGTCAGTCATGTTGGTACAGTGCGGTTTTCCTCTCTTTCGATCTGGGGAATCACTATTTAAGCAGTCAAATAATTTATCCATATTTGATATTAAATTTGCAGTAACTGCTGCCACCCCAGATAACAATCCTGAAAATTACAAGAGCTAATAAAGGTCATGTTACAGAAACTAAAATCAACATGTTATTAAAATTAATTAGCTTCACGCTGTATCCCGCGCACAGCAGGGTAGGCAGAGGGAACCTACAACCTCAAACATGTTATGTGCCTACGGCCTCAAACATGTTATTGTTAGATAAAAAACAATGCTTCTTGTTTAAGAAATTAAAACAATACCTTGAGATATTTTGGCAAACATTCCTGCCGCAACTGAGTGACTTAGCACTTGAGCAGCAAGGTTCACTCTCATTTTCTGCTTGGCATTTGGACATATATGGTCTTGTTTTAATTTTGGTGCGAAAACAAAATTTCCATCACCAGTCTTTTTGGAAGAAATGTTCCATATATTTCCATTTGGCTCGACCTATAATGTAATAAATAGCATTTTAATTAAAAAAATATATTTTTATTTAATTAGTAGTAAATGGAAACCAGCCACCAGCAAAGTTGAGGCCAGCCATATTGCAGGGGTGTAGGTGAAGGCACAAAGTGTGACTGTAAAATCTACTGGGTTGTGGGTTTGATCCCCACTTGTGGAAAAGAAATATTTATTTAAATTTATATTTCCATTTCTTCTCTCTGGTGTTGATGCAAAGTGCACCAAAAACAATATTTAAAATTTACCTTAATAAAGTGCAGTGTAGTTCCACCACTCAAAATGTAATCCCTCCAGATTTTGGTAGAAAGTGGAGAAAGTCTTAACACTAAGTTCCCTCTGCTTACCCTGCTGTGTGCAGGATATAGCGTGAAGCTGATTTATTTAATTTTATTTATATATAAACTTGCACATTTAAATGGACTACACATTACACGATAAAATATTACCTTTTCCTTCAATATTGTTTGAAGTAATATTTGGTTATGGTTCTTTAGTTATGGCGTTCCAAGCGTGCCAGTAGAGCAAATATCACTTCGTAAATGTCATGTTGTATGGAGAAAACACGAAGGAGGTTGTACAGTAAAAGAGAAAATGTGACACAATAGGAGAATGCATGTTATAAAAAAAGATCCAGCTAAAAATTGCCTTCACCTATAAAAAACAAAAAAAAAATTAACATGTACATTATATACATAACATAAAGGGTTAGTAATAAGAAATATAATACAAAGGTGTTAGCTTACAATTTAATTTTGTTATATCTAATATATTTACATAAAAATTTCCTCTATGTAAATTTTTATGTAAATATATTAACTAAACACAAACATTAAAAAACATTGAACTTTAAGGGGCCGCCCCCTTTACTGAACTTTATGAGGAAGGACATCATATAAGGGACGAATCAGCTTAGGTCAAGTGAAAAATATGTGAGGAGGGGAACCGTCAGGCCACATTCACACAGTGAGTGGTCCCTGACCCTGATCTTAGCTAAGTGCACAGGTGTACATGCATGTTCAAGGCGCAAGCGACAAATAGTTGATGTAGTCCTCCGTTCAGTAAATTTTTGGGAAAAAAACCAAGGTCACCTGGGAATATTAGGTTGAATGGAAGCATAAAACTTACCTTTCTGAAGTAATATTTGTATTGCATTTTATATTATATTTTAAAAACAAACTTCTGAACCATTTCAGTAAGAGGTAGATCAAATATTGCAATATATATTGACACCACCCATATCACAAATTGTAGCTGCAATATTTAAGCCATTTCTGGAATCTAGAATCTGGAAATAAAAATAAAACAACTATTATCACAAATCTTTACAAATAAGGCTTTAAGTTTAAGTTAATGTTTAACGATTACTTACCGGTGTAAATTGGTAGGACGAGGATTAGGGAACCTATAAAATGTAATTTTATTATTATCAGCTTCACACTGTATCCCGCTAAATATTCTTATAAACAAGTAATAAAATGCAATAGAAATTCGAATATTAAATAACAGTTTGCGTCGCCGAAAGAAACAGTAGGTTAGCCATTTGCAAATTATAATGTTACCCCATATCAAAAGATAATCCTACTATTGCGCTTAAAATACCGGTTCCTTAAATTGTTTCTGATTTCAATTGAAAACTTTATAGAACTAAATTACATTGCAAATTTTTGTTTTCATTTTTTAATTATAATTTAAGATTAACTTCTATTCTTTTCGGAGTTACATTTTATCATGGTACCTTGCATACATGAAACTTTATAAAGAAAGTTATTTATTAAATATTAAATAAATATACCACAAAAATATCATGTAAATCATTCAAGAAAATACTTTTAAAAAAACTACTAATTAGTAGTTTTACTTTAATATGGCAGCACTAAGTATCATAATTAATTTTTCGGGACTTATTTACAATCCCCCGTAGGTATGTCCCACATGCCCCTTAGGAAGTCGACCGGGCCTGCATCCTACTGTCAAAATATTCCTTTTCCCACTTTCAGCTCAAATTTTGAGACATTGTGTTGCGAAACTTAACGCCGCGTTTTGTGTTCTTGCCAGAACGATTAAATAAAAATAATTCAAGTCCGTGTTCCCACTCGGGAGATAGTATTTCATTGCCCTGCTGTTATTTTTTCAGAAAGTGTAGTAAGAATTATATTTGTTCTTTACTGTGTAGATGTGGAGATCCGGGTACCTAAGGACACCTTGTACCCGGGCACACCGCGCGGTCTTTTGTGACCAACGTCTCGATCGTACCCGAAAAAGTCGTCGATTTTGAATGTTCACGTCAGGTAGTTGCATTGACAAAATTTTGTTACTACTACTTTTTTTTTCTTTGTTTTGTGTAGAGAATTTGAGGTAATAGGACTTATATTATGCATACTTAGTTTTCACCTTATGTGAATTTATTTATTTTGCTATTTTTTGATAGATTACTCATTAAGTTTACATAATCTTACTCATAAAACAAAATAATTTTGTACTTTGGGGCACTCATATTTTTGTACCTTGGGACTGTCCCAATTATTATTTTTGTTTTAGATGTCACGAAGTAAGAGGAAAGTAACTAGACTTAAGCTCAATACGGATAACGTCATAGAAGCTAAATTAAAGTAAGAATAATATGTTAATTATGAGAGTAATCAAAGCTATATATGTCAATTTTAAGATTATGCTATATTTCATTAAATAACTTTAAAACCCCTGTTCTGATCTCAAAAATAATTATTAAGGGTAGTAATTAGTTAAACTCGTCCAAAATTTCAATTGGATGTATAGGTAACGGGCATTCCATACACTTATGGGCATTGTCTTCTAATTAAAGGTGATTACAGCAGCGGTGGTGTGACTGTAAAATCGACTGGTTGTTGGTTTGATCCCCACTCGAGGAGATGAAATATTTACTTAAATTTATATTTTCATTTCTTCGGTGTCAAGTTTAAGCGTGGCATTGAGTTCTGCCACTCAACACGCAATGCCACCAGATTTCGGCAGTAAGGTGGGGAATGGAGTGTCTTAACTAGGTTGCCTCTGCTTACCCTACTGTGTTCGGGATACAGCATGAAGCTGATTACAGCAAAAAAAATCTAGGCCACCCTGGTGTAATCTATTCTACTTTCATGTATCATTCTTAAAAATAAGTTTTATTAAAAAAAAAGATATCTGCAAATTTATGCAATGGGATTTTAAGCCATATAGTTGTTTACCTGAGACTGATTATTCTTCACTTTATACATATTAATAACTTAATATATGATTAATAACTTAATAAAGAAAAACACACCACCAAAAAGGCACAGACAAGACAATTGAAGCATGTAGCATAAAACAAATAAAAAAAATATCATATTACTTAAAAGATTGTCTCAATTGTTTTCTTTTTATTATTATTTCACATCATAAATACAAAATACGAAAAACAGAGCATCAAAATAAAACAAAATATCTTCATAAAACAATTTTAAAATTTACTTCAAAATCAAACATTTAGTATATATTCTTATTAAAGTAGCATTCTTATTTAAAATAACAAATGAATCTTTACATATACATATGTACACACATTTTTCAATAAAATCACTTACTATATTTAATATATTTCATAAATCTTCACAAGCACACTTGAATATCTTAATAAATAATTGTGACATTATAAGCCTTTAGTCCTTTTATCTTTATCTAGAACAAAATAATAGAGTACAATAATAAATAATTGCAAGCAACATGTAATGTTGAGTTATGCCACTCAACACATAATCCCATCTGAATTGAGCAAAAAGTGGAGAACAGAGGTATCTTAACAGGAACAGAATGTCTTAACACTAGCCTCCTAGTTTCCCTTTACCAACCCTGCTACATGTGGAATACACCTTAAAGATAAAAAAATTACAATCTTTTTAAAATTTGAAAACATTTACTGTAAATTTAATTAAAATATGCAGAAAAGTTTGTGGTAAATTATAAATCATTATTTTATTTATATTAAGCAGCAACGCAAATGTGGTTTCGCCCATTTAAATTAATTGTTATATTATACCCAAATTATACAAAATCACATACATACATTTTAGCCTATTTATTATATAAATTGTAGCCTATGTATTGTTCTGACGATAAAGCTATTTAACAATAAAGTGGTTCTTGCATGAAAGTGAAACAAACATCCATCCTTACAAACTTTTATACTTATAGTATTTTTGTGAAGGATAGTAGAATAGGGTGAGGCCGCCATGGCACAGTGGGACAGCATCTAACTGTAGCTTTTTTAATAGTTACAACAACAATATCTAAAATCTATTTACCGAAAAATATTATTAGAATATTTATTATCTTTTTCAATTTCCTGCATTTTGTGAAACGGGTACGTAATGTAATACTGTTCCTTTTTGACTCAATGGAACAAATTGTTTATGTTAACTTATTATACGCAATCACAATAATATTGTTTTTCTAAATAAAATCACATATCTAACTGTCACAAATCACAATGACAAAAATAAACAAAGTATATATAAAGCAGTGAGTGCCAAAGTGGAAAAAACAAGATTCAGATAGACACAGGAGCCACAGATAAATATAAATGATGTAGTAATTTATTTTTATCTGTGGTTTTTTATTTACAATATAAATTAGGATAATATGGACTAGATGTGCTCTGTTAATCTATAAAAACAATAGGCTACTCACTTCATATCAAATTTTATTCAATAAACAAATTATATCTATATTAATAATCAAGCTGCCTGCAACATGTAACGTCCTTGTAACGTTGTACAAACATGGAAAGTGCACTAAATTAATTCGCTAAGAATGCAGTTATGAAATTATTTTAAGCTTTTTGTTTTGTAGTATGTAAGTAACTAAATTTAATAAATTCGTTGAATATTCAGTCCCATATTATTAACATCGGCGCAATGCCCTAGCCCATAAAACAAAAAAATTAAGAAATAAAAAGTATAATTTATTATATAGTAATATCGCCGCAGCGTTCTTCGTTACGTTTGTTCTTAAGTGGTGTCAGATTCTATACCTGTTCGGAGGAGAAAATGAAAATAATTAATTCCCTCGCTCTGGTAACAAGACGAGAAAACTAAACATAAAAGCTTAAGCTCTGATGAATGCGCGGTGACGCGTTCATCTGAGAATTACTGTTTCGGTATCAAGAACACATAGATACTTTCACTTTCTCTACAAAGCGGAAGGCATCCTCGTGTTGGATCCATGAAAAGTTAAGTTAAAAAAAATTCTATAGTTATTAGAATGTTAAGGAGTTGTCCAGATTTTTTTTTAACTTACACATTTATGGCACAACTTTAAGTCTAAGTATGTATTCTTTCCTTGAACTCTAATACGACCGAACCAATAAGGCTTTTAAAAGTACTATCTCTTTATCCTTGTTACGTTCATTTAGGTAAGGGCTTAAATATGAGTTTTTTATGTTTTTATTAAGAAAAAAATGTTTGTATGTTTCATGCATTATTTTATTTATCATCTGTAACATACCATCAATCAACGTTGATTGATTTTTCAAACTAAAGTAATGATTATTACTCTGGTATATTTTTATATACCGGAGTAATAATAATTAAGAATTAATAAACAGCGTTAGCTATTGGTTGTTTATTCGTTTTTTGTTTGTTGGTTTTTAATCGATTTTAATCCGATTTTAATATAAATATTTTACTTAAAAGAATAAATCAAAAAACATTTATTGTTCCAGAACCACAACCATAAATTAAGAATAACAAAATGTGCTATATTTAAAAAAAACATTATTACATTAATCATTGTTTCATAAATAACAATATATTTTTTTTAAATAAAACTTTAAGCAAACTAAATTAAATTCAAATGTTTATTGAGGCAAATGACAAATGTCAAAAATCTATTTTTTACTGACCTACCGTGGGTAAAAAAAGTATTTGCACACCTCATTTTTTTGAAGTTACATGTACAAAATAACAGAATGGTTTTTGTTAATTATTGTATTTAATAGCTAAATCTATATATATTTTGAATCGATTAATAAAAATCATTAGAAAATAGAAGAAAAATAATGAGATGGTAAGAACATATAATTTAAAGTCAAATAAGTATTTGCACACTAACTATTTCCTTGAAAAAATTGTTTTTCCCGCCACATTTTGACATTTTACGTAAAATATCAATATCATTCGAATACACACGATCATCGGGAGATGTATCCTATTATCGAGACTTTTGCTTAGTGTTCAGAATTTTTTTTAAAGCAAACATATCGAAACACTTTGAATTGTTGTTATCGACGCATGAAGAAATTATTTCACTCGTATTAAAGGTCGAAGTTATCGCCAAATCGGAGTAGATTTAAAGTTAAATTACTCGATAGTGCGGTAGGTATATCATAAAAAAGCGAGAAGAAACGGGAAGTGTTGAAAATAAAGCAAGGTCCGGTCGTCCGAAGAAACTAAGTACAAGAGACAGGCGGCAAATTGTACAAAATAAACCATTTACAAGCGCTCCAAGTTAAGCAAACGATATTGCTTCAAGTTTGGGTAAGGTTGTCTGTGCCCAAACTGTAAGAAACGTACTGCATAATGTTGTCTTCGCGGCAGAACAGCGAGGAAAAAGCCTTTCACAAGTGAGGCCAGTAGAGAAAAAAGACTCACATTCGCGAAAGAATATGTACATAGGCCTATAGAATTTATTAAAAAAAATATTTTTTTCTGATAAAAGTAAGTTTTGATCTTTTTGGATCTGATGGACAAAGATTTGTGTGGCGCAAATCAAATACTGAACTGCAAGCAAAACATGTGCATAGTACGGTCAAACACGGTGGTGGCCATGTAATGCTTTGGAGCTGCATGGCAGCAAATGGTGTCGGACACTTGGCTTTTGTCGAAGAAAGAATGAAAGCAGTAGATTATGTTAAAGTGTTGCGCTATAATTTACCTTGCGGCGCATAAAAATTAGGCATAATTGAGACATATTACTTTCAGCAGGACAATGATCCTAAGCATACAGCTATGAAAAACTAAGAAATGGTTGCTGTACAATGTCCGTAGAGTGCTAAAAACTCCGCCGCAATCGCCAGACGTCAACCCAATTGAAAATGTATGGCATCTGCTGGATTTAAATGTACGGAAAATTAAAATTTTAAATAAAAATGATTTGAAGCGTGCTTTGGTGAAAAATGGGCTCAAATCTCGATTCAAACAACATCCAAATTAGTGGAATCCATACCAAAGAGATTGTAACCTATCATTGAAGCTAATGGAATGCACACAAAATATTAATTGCCTTGGTTTTCTTTTATTTATTGTAGAAATTTTTACAAAATACGTACAAGAAGGTCGATGTGCATATACTTATTTGGCTTTAAAATAAGTGTTTTTACGATCTCATTTTTTCATTTCTATTTTCCAATAATTCTTATTAACCGATTCGAAATATATATAGAATAAACTATTAATTACAATAATTAACTGAAACCATTCTATTTTTCTGTAGGAGTAACTTCAAAAAAGTTAGGTGTGCAAATACTTTTTTTACCCACTGTATATATTTTTTAACTTTGCACAACCGCAAACTGTGGCGCTCCTTTCTGTGAAAATTTGTAAATAAACAACATTATAGGTTATTTTCATATTAGAAGCGAAATATGATTAATTAGGCATGCTATATTAATAATCTTCATTTAAATATATGTTATACGTTCCATATTGCTATCTATATTTAATACTAAAGAGTATTTATAGTAACTGCATTTTTATACTTCTTTAGAACTTAAATATTTATTATTGTTTTGCCGCGCATTTCATCACACAATTGTACCAACTTACAGCATAGATAGAAATAGCTTCCATCATTGCCATAGAAAAAAAATAAATATTTTAAATCAATATGTATAATTTTTTTATAATAATTATAATATTTGTTACACACATTAATAACAAATATTTGTAATTGCAATATATTTTTTTTCTGTCTCAATTTTTTTTTAATATATTTTTACTCTAATAATTAATATACATCTTAAGTTTTTTATTATGAACATTCATTTTATAAAATAATATCTAAGAATCATTTTTATTTATTATCAAATAGCTAAATATATCGGAAAATATTAATTTAAAATAATTAAAAAAATCATAGAGTACATTTTATTTCCTAATTAATATACTGTGGACAGTCAATAGATAACTCTTGACGTCCGACGCCGTTCTTTCTCCTTTTGTTAAGTTGCCATTGCTGTTGCTAACGCCATTTTTGTTATACACTGTAAGCTGCATAAGGTGATTTTTTTATACTCATAGGACATTTATGTAAGTGCGAAAGAGACAGTCGAATAAGATTGGATTACGCAGCTGCGACTAACCCGAATATTTTCTTCAAAGCTTATTTACGACGTTTCTCATTGTCTATGCTATAGATACGCATCCCGAGCGATACATACGGTGTAAAGCTTTAAGTGACAAATGTATAGTGAAAATGAAGGAAAACGCTGTACTTAAGTGGCAAAAAGTTTGCAACCCTAGCGGCCCGCAACCACGACCTCGTCATGGCCACCGTGCGGTCGCCATAAAGGATTTGATGATAGTTTTCGGCGGCGGAAATGAAGGGATAGTTCACGAGCTCCATGTCTTCAACACTACCACGAATCAATGGTTCGTCCCCGTCACGAAGGGCGAGGTGCCTCCAGGATGCGCTGCCTACGGCTTTGTGGTGGATGGTACACGCTTACTGGTTTTTGGCGGCATGGTGGAGTACGGCAAGTATTCTAACGATCTGTACGAACTGCAAGCCTCACGGTGGGAATGGAAACGTCTCAAGCCTCTACCGCCGAAGTCGGGCCTGCCACCGTGCCCCCGACTCGGTCACAGCTTCACTCTCCTGAATGGTAAGGTTTACCTGTTTGGTGGGTTGGCTAATGAAAGCGACGACCCCAAAAATAATATACCTAGGTATTTAAATGATTTATACACTTTGGAACTGTATCCCAATTCATCCATGACTGTATGGGATATCCCACATACTTATGGCCAGTCACCACCTCCGCGTGAATCACACAGTGGTGTTGCTTACACAGACAGAAGTTCTGGCAAATCTTCATTAATAATATATGGTGGCATGAGTGGCTCACGTCTGGGTGATCTGTGGGTGCTTGATGTGGATAGTATGTCATGGTCAAGGCCAGAACTAGGTGGCCCACCACCTTTACCACGTTCTCTCCACACCGCCACCGTCATTGGACAACACATGTATGTGTATGGTGGGTGGGTTCCACTAGTGCCAGATGAATCTAAGCTTGCCACACATGAAAAGGAATGGAAATGTACAAATACATTAGCATCTCTTAACTTAGACAGCATGACATGGGATAATATTGCATTGGACAAATTTGAGGAAAGCGTCCCACGAGCCCGAGCTGGCCACAGTGCTGTTGCTATTCAAACAAGGCTCTACATCTGGTCAGGAAGGGATGGCTATAGAAAAACATGGAATAATCAAATCTGTTGCAAAGATCTTTGGTACCTAGAAGTTGGAGTACCACCACAAGCTGGCCGCGTGGCACTTGTACGGGCCGGTACAACTTCTCTTGAACTATGCTGGCCAGCTATGAACACTGTAACTACATATCTGCTTCAAGTTCAAAAATGTGGCAAAGTAACTCCTGCACGTTATCCTTCATCTGCAGAACCAGTGGCGGCACCACCTCCAGCCTCACCAGTTGCTGGACAGCCAGATGCATCAAAGGCTTTTGGACTTACTTCTCCTATTGCCTCTGGTTTGCCTCCCACTCCAACAGACATGCCCACCCGACCCATAGCTGCAGCCGCGTCGCCTGTGGCTACTCCTATTGTTTCTACACCCCAGAAAGTAGTGTCTGGACCAATTAAGATGCCAGCACAGGCTGCAGTTAAAATATCGCCAAATACTCCATCCCTAAAGCAGACTTATCAAGGAAAAACAGTTGTCAAATCTCCGGCAGCAGGTTCCTCTCAACAAATAAAGGTCGCCGCAGTCACTCCTCAAGGAGTTACTAGGATAGTCAGTGGAGTCGGGACACCGAGCAGCGTGCGAGTGTCTACTCCACAGTCGAACGCACAGATCGTGCTCGGCACAGCGTCCGGCGCGTCTGGCACACCACGATACGTGCAAGTCAAGACGGGTTCTAGCGCTGGCGTACCAGTCAAGCTGGGAAGCGGCAACGTCAAGCTTGCAGGCAATACTGTGCCCCTCAAGATCGGTGCTGCAAATATTCAGGGTAAAATTACAGCAAATACCGTCCAAAAAGTAGGGCAGGTGGCGACTAACGTACCACTCAAAATCGGCGCTGGAAACGTAAAAATCGGCACCAGCAACGTGCTAGTGAAGACGGCAGGTGGTGTGCCCATCCAGGCAGGCGTCAACATGCAGGGCAAGGTGCCCGTCAAGCTGGGAGCCGGTAGCCTGCCCGTGCTCGGCAGCGGCGGCGGCGCCATCCAAATCGCGAGCGGTGCCATCGCGGGCCAGCAGGTGAAGGCGCCCGTGTACAAGATCGTGACGGCCAAGTCCAGCGAGCAGGCCAGCACGGCCACCACAGCGGCGGTGGCGGCGGGCGGCACGGTCCTGCGGCAGGCGGGTGGCAACGCGGGCATCCCCGTCATCATCAAGAAGTCGGGGGGCGCGGGCGCGCAGTCCTCCGCCGCGCCGCAGTACGTGACGCTGGTGAAGACCTCCACGGGCATGACGGTGGCCACGGTCCCCAAGATGGCCATGGTGCAGAACCGGCCCGCCGTGCCCGTGAGCGCGGCGCAGGGGCTGGCGCCGGGCGCGACCATCGTGAAGCTGGTGTCGGCCAATGCGGTGGGTGGCAACAAGATCATTACGCTGCCCTCCAACATGTTGCAGCTGAGCAAGGCGGGCGTGGGCGGCAAGCAGACCATCGTCATCACCAAGTCGGCCAGCCAGGCGGCGCCGGGCGGCCCGTCGCAGTGAACGCCTCGGAGCCCCTGTGAGTGTTGACCTGTGAAGAGACTACTGTGGAATGTTTTAAATCATATGAGTTTTGTATGTTATTGGGTCTGCGTAGATGTCCTCGTAGAGTTTTTACTGAGAATATTTTATTTACTCTTGTAATATTATGTTTATCGTTGTCTGTTCGCAACCCGCTCGGGTCCCGCGTGAAAGTGCCTGCGGTGGACGGTGGACGGTTATGGAGACGGAGACGGCGACATGTTTAAATATCACTTTTTTAAAAGTTATTATAATAATTAGGGTTAAAGAGATATTTCGATTGAAGTTATAATTTTATGCGTTTATAGATTTATTTTGAAATTAGAATATTTTTGTATGTAATGATATATAAGGAGAGAATAATATAAAACTTCAGGAACGGTAATCATGACCAAATACTGCCATCTGGAACTTGACTGTGCAATGTGCAATGTGCCGGGAGCCATCACTGTTTGTGCGCTTGTTGTGTGACTTGTCTTCCGAGCACCATTTTGAACTGGACTTGTGACACAGGTTTATTCTATTTAGGGTATTTGACTAATTTTATCAAACTTAACATATAAAAGCTCTTAACATATTTGTATAAAAACAATTATATACATAATTACATTAAAAACAATATTAAACTATGACAATCTATTCAAAAATAATTCATGCAAATAAAATGCTTAACTTATTTTATTAAGTTATTTATTATATTTTTATATTATTTTAAACTTAGTTTATATAAATTAAAATGAGTCAAATACCACAATAGTTCTCAGACAGACATTGTATTGAATAGTAATATATGTTGCCTGACTGGGGGCCCCTAGGGAAGCTTGGGGACATCACCAAGTGATGACCCCATGTGACTCCAGACGGGGCGTAGGCTTAGTAAATCACAATATAATATGCATTATTTAAGTTTTGACAAACCATTGTTGATGTTGTGGTGTTATTGATATCTGTGGAGCGACTTCTTGATATTGAATTTCATCTTGAGGCTATGTCACTTCCACAGATCTGAGGCCGGGAGCTTAGACTATGATTGAATTAAAAGCAGATTTTAAAACTTAAACAACAATTGAAATAAAAATAATATTAAACACATCTAATTTACATAATATATTAATTAACTTAACTTTTGAATCTTTCATAGTCAAGCCTGTAGGCATTGTTTGGGGTTGCAAGGGTGGGTACCAGGCAGTTGATTCATCGATGACAAAAAAGATGCAGAATATAATTTCATTCCCATTTTGATTTTTTTATTGAATTTAATGTTTTAAAAATAGCTTCACTATTGAACAATGAAACTCTGTTCTGCATTTGGTATGTAGTGTAAGTTAGCGTAGAAGAGGGAGGTGGAGTGTAAATAATATAAGTAGGTAAATTTTAATGTTATAGTTTGTTCATAATATGTTCATTTGCTTGAATAAACGATTTGGATAACTGCGGTTTTTATTTAACCAATATTAGAGAGAAGTTACATGTTTTTTGTACTTATGTTTAATTATTAATATTTTGTATGATTTTGATAATATTTAAAATTTCTTGTTATTAATTATCTGTATAGTATTCTTTCCTTTACAATTAACCGCAGAGCTGTTTATTATTTATTAATATACTAACTAATATTATAGTAACGATCAAAATAATAAATTAGTGTCAATACATGTTATTTCTTATTATTTTTTTACATTGCTTATTTGATGTTTTATAGTTCTTTCAACATGTTAAGCAGTGAAGCCTTTCACAAGTAAAAGTTATAAAATTGTCAATAGGACGGAAAGTAAAGAAAGAAGTGTCTGAACACTAGTTTCTTTGATCACTTAATATTGAGAGGAATAGCTTGCTAAGTATCTAAATAAAAGTAAGTGTCTATACATATAACAAATTATAATTGCATCATGCTCAACTTTCACCTCTAATTGTGTTCGTGGTTTTGTGTTTAACGCGTTAACTCGATGGTCGTGAAGGTTACTTCAGTAGCGGGGGCTGCGGGATATGGGTTACATTTATTATTTTTTAGCTTCACGCTGTATCCCGCATGTTACAGGCAGATGCAACCTAGTGTTAAGAAATTCGGTTCAACATCATGCACTTTCCAATTTTCAAGACTCCTTACTCCTTCCTTCCTTGAGCGGGAACCGAATCACATGTTAATCTAAATAATAATATTAAACACATTATTGTTAAAGTACAAATAATAAAAAGAATGTTCAATCCTAATGTGCCAACATAGTACTTTTAAAAATGTTTAAGTTATGTTTCTGTATTAGCTTAAGTACTTGGTATGAACTTACTAAAATTATTTTCTTTTTACTGTAATTTACTTTATAACTATGTACCCAATTAGATTTTTTATTTCTGTCTCTGAATAAATTAGCAAATCAGTATTATTACAAATATTTAAATTTCTTAAATTAATTTTAGATCTGTGAAAATTTTATACAAAACTAAACAATCTAATACGTTATTGTTATTTATTATTTACTAGGTCATGAAATGGATTGCAATAAGTATATTTTCTTTTCTTATTGGATAATTTAGATTGTTATATTAGATTTACACTAAATGCCATCTGCCTACTCTGCTGTAGACATGCGGGATACAGCGTGAAGCTGGTTTATTTTTTTTTAAATATTACTATTAATTTTGAATACTTTCATAGCCTAGTAAAAATGGAAAGTGAAAATTATATGTCTTTTATAGCTTCACGCTGAGGAATCTGGGAACCTTCTAAACACTAGGACACACTGTTCCTATTAAGACTCCGTTCGGACACTTCCATTCCCAACTTTTTGCTGAATTCTGGAGGTGTAGCAAATGGAAATGAACACCGTGCTTTGCATCATTAGAGAGAGAGAGAAATGAAAATATTAAATACGCAAAACAGATATTTTACAAATTAAATACATATAATAATAAAATAGCCTATTATAATTTGTTCCTTTTTGAAAAGGCGAAAATTTTATAATAATAATAATAAATCTTTATTTCAGACTTTTAAATCCATATAATTTTGTTATTATATATTTGCTTGACCTATGTTAGTACATAATTGCCTTTTTATTTTATTTAAAAAGTTAAATATATTAGTATGCAGTTTCTTTTTATTTAGCGCCATCTATTATATTTTAAGGGAACTTCTTAAAAAATAATATGCCTTTAATAATTGGTATCGGCCATTGAAATCGGTACCTATTTTTAATTTGAATTTTGTTCATATTTTAAATTAAATATAATAAAGTTAAGTTTATACTATTTAAGAATTCATTGTTTCTAGCTTTATTACTTAAAGATCAGGAAATTAGGATTAAAATTCAGCGCCATCTACTTTGTTGGACACAAACTACGTTGTAAATTTTCCTGTGTTGTACAATTATTAATTACCATCATTAGCACTAGATGGGGCTGTGAAAATATTTAATTTAAATGTGAAATTATATTTAATCTAGATAGATATATGCTTCATTAAAATGATAGCCATTTTTATTTCAATTTTAACTCATCACCTTACAAAACTTTCATCTTACGGACTTCCCTAGAATTTATGCAAGTGGATGGCCAGTTTTCTCACTGGGCGCAGCATCAAGTGCTCCCTATCGACGGCTTCTACTCCGAATGCATGCCCGTGGCGTACACGTAACAAATGGCGTCCCCCAAGGCTGCATGCTGCCTCCTGCGCTGTTTCTTTGGTATATCAATGACATGTTAGAGGATTCTAGCGTGCTTTGCTGTACAGGACCGCGCGGTTCTATCTTGGGAAAACATCGACCACTGCCGAAACTTGTATCTTCTATTGAGGCATTCCTCGGTAATGATTCCTTATGGAGTGAAAGGAGTCTGGTTAATTCAACCCCTAGAAGACTAGCTGGCGCGTTAACCACTAAGAAAACACCATTTGTCGTGTCAACAGTTTTCGAGAACACTCCTCTTAAAACCCCGCGCAATAGATCGCGATCATCTGAAAAGCAAGGCTAAAGTTGGCCTCAAACAAACGATGTCATCGGCAGAGCGAGATAATATGTCACGCCAAAATGACAAAAGGAGGAGTAAGTATTGTTCTCATCTCTGAGCTGGTGGTGCCCCACCAGTATCTAATATCGCAAAAATCGTAGAACCATTAAATCGTTGGGCATTCAAAAATCTGTGAAAGAGTTTGGCTTTCCGTAGAGACGTCTTTACGCACCTGTAGCTCCTCTGACATTGCATGGGGTAGTGGGCGGCGGTGCTCACTTACTCGTACCATCAGATATCTCGTACGCTCGTTTGTCTTTTTCATAAAAAAATAAGGTGAGCAGAGCTCTACATTCTGCCCGAATTGGATTCATTATTCGATCATTGCTTGTTGAGTGACGGAACTCAATGTTTATAAAAAAATAAATAATAATACAATTCAATACATTCTATTTTTAAGTCTAGTCGTAGTTAGTAGTAAAAAATATGTCATACGATAAGTATACAATCTTTCTGTTTATAATTATAGAAAAGTTGTCTAATGTCTGGTCGGCCTGTAGTAAGAGTGTTTTATTTTAATTACATACTTATTTACATATTTAATTATTTATTTGAGTAAGCAGGGTCCGGACAGCGGAGGCGAGCGTTAGTGCGCCTTTCAAAGCCTTAAACCTACCGTACCCTTGAGTATATGGAATATTGAAGACTTTCTTATTTATTTAACAATTATTTAACCGAAATTTATTTTTTTATAGTACTTTACAATAATATTTCATTACAGTACTAACCGAGTTGGTCAACTTGACTTGATAAATTTTCTAAAATTGACGTCGTGGTAAACGGGATAGTTGCGGATTCGATTCTCATTTCATAGAATAAATTATTTTTTCCTCATTCTGGTAAAAAGACAAACCGTGGCGTTGAGATCCGCCACCCAACAAGCAATGTTGTGAAAATTGTGCGAAAAGTGGAGAATGGAGTGTTTTTTCTTGAGTTCTCTCTTTCATTCTACACGCGGGACCATCGCTGAATCTTAAAGTACAAAATTAAATTATTTTAACTCACAATGTGGGAATTTCTTGAATTAATTATATAACAACAGCACGACAGTTATTCAGAGTCACGACTCGGTGTTGATATTGAAAGTGCATATAAAAACCTTTTAAGTGTATTTTTCTATAGGTACTTAGTAAGTTTTAATGTTTGTCTTATAATTTCTCCACAACTCTATTATTGCCGTGGTGGTGGAAACAGCGAGCCTGGTGGTACAGTCACTTATTTTTGCTTATAATAAAGTTTAGAAAATTATTAAATAAATAGATAACGTAATATGTGTGTCGAATTTTCATAATTTTACAATTTTATTGGTCTGCCAATACCATTTTATCATTTATTAATATTTATATTTCTTTGCTCTGGTAACAAGGCAAAGCGCGGCGTTGAGTTCCGCCTCTCAACATTCAATGCCTCGAAAGTTCAGCGAAAAGTGAGGAACGAAGTGTCTTAATACTAGGTTCCCTCTGCCTACCCTACTGTATGTGGTATAAAGCGTGAGAAGAAAGTGAAGAACGGAGTATATTAACAGTGGATCCTGTATGGCTTCAATACCATGCGTGAAGGTGGTGGTGACCAATCTATTTACCTACCACCTCCACCTCCACGTCTTCAGCAACCACCATGTACCGTTACGACCGTCGTCAGTCAGTTCTACGTAAACAAATAAACAATAGGGGACGTAAGTGCAGTTATTCATTTGGTTCCTTAATATTTATTTGACGTACTTCAAGTAACAATAAAGAGCTTTCGTATGTATTGTGGTGAATTAATTTTTACGACCGCGTCGCTGAGCTGTTTGGTAATAGCTGTATATTGTATCAGAGACGGATCCAACCCTCCTAAAGGTTGTTGGCACGGCCATCTTAAATCGGCCAAGTGCGAATCTGTGTATGATTAGTGTTAGTTGCTTATAATTCGTTTTCGCTTTCTCTTATACCAGTATGTGGCTTCTATTAAGCCCCTAAAAGCCGTGAATATATAATATGAAAAACAAAAAGTGTGACGTTGACGTCATAACTCAAATAGGTTTATGGGTATGCCCACTGCCCACAACGATCAATTCTCTCTTGTATGTTTTTTGTTTTTTTCTGCACTTAGCAGAGTCTTTAAGTCACGTCTAGAGACTTTAAGTCACTTCGATCCCATTAACACTCTTCCTTTCCTTTTTTCTTCCCTTCACTTTCCGCCGAATTTCCGAGACATTGCGTGTCGAGTGGCGGAACTGGCCGCGCTTTATCTCGTTATCAGGGCGAGGAAATGAAAATATTAAATATTTCATTTCATTCAAGTTGCAATCGAACCCACAACTTGTCGCGTTTACAGTCGTACGCTTGTGCTCCTGCGCCACGACTGGCTTCACACTGAGAAAATAGAGTAGTAATCATTTTTCATGGAAAATTGAAAAGAACGCGGGCAACGAGCTCCAGGTACGAGCGTGGAGTTTAAGAAAATTGTACCTACACATCGCATTGTACAAATCGCGGGGTTGAAATCCGCCACTCAACACATAATGTCTCTAAAATTAGGCGGTACGTAACGAATGAAATTTCTTAAAACAAGGCTCCTCTTGCTTTCCTTGCTGTATGTGAGATACACAGTGAAGCAAATAAAATATATTCTGAGCCAAATTTGAACCAACAATAACCAAAAAAGCCGTTTCCAATTGAGTCACGATGACGTTAAGTAAATGGAAATTTCAAAGTATAGTACTCGTAAATTTCTCAGAAATAATATTATTTATAAATTGTATATTAAAAATATAACAATGGTTTCTTTCACAAAATTTGTCTCTTATCATTATGTATCTAAGTGAATTGTAAAAGAAATATTTTACAAATTTTGGTTTATAATGTGAATATGATGGATAATTATTCTTGCTTTCTTAAGAAATATATTAATGATGCTAGTGAACTACCCGTGGCGCATCCGGAAAGAGCCGGACTAAGCGCGATGGTTGGGGGTTCGACCTCGCCTCGGCAAAATACATTTTTCGAATAGTTAACCTATTCTCTTAGATAAAAGTAAACTTTTCATATATTCAATATTTTATTACAAAATATGGCATAGAAAAATTATAAATATTCTTTTTAAGATGTAGGTTTACAGTTTTTTTTACATTTTGTAATAAACAATCATCAACCAAAAAATAACTCCACACACAATATATTTTTAAGATACATAAGGAGCAGGCATATACATACATACTCGTACATATATATTTACATTTACTTATAAGTACCAAGAAATGAAAACACTTATATAAGCAACACTAATTGTTGCCCGCAACCTCTTTTGCGTGGTTTATAAAACGTAAAATGGAAAATATCGTTTTTTCTCCTTACCGTAAAAACTTCGAGAAAACTTCCCTTAATGATCCCCAACGCCCCCTAACATACCAAATTTCAACTTTATAAATCTAATAGTTTCGTTTGTTCGCTGTCTATCAGTCGCTCAGTAGGGGAAGAGTTTTAACTAATTTCTGATTTCACAGCTAAAAGTTAAAGCTAAGTTTATTTACTACTTACTAGACGTCTATCTTTTTCTTTTTCGAGTGAATACGAAGAGACATCAAAATTAAACTTATATATCTATCTTTATATGTAACTTAATATCACTTTCTGGGCTTAAGAAAGTTATAAAGGCTGCTTTCGTTCAATTCTTACAAATTGATGTAGGAATTCGTATTAATTTAACGAAATTTAAATTATAATCGACAAATAAGAGTGCTGATGTATAAAAGTTTTAAATAGTCTATCCCATGAGACCGCAAGAGACGACGCTCATACAGCTCCTGCGGGGGGTCTCGGGCGCGGCGGCGACCACTCGCTTCTTCTTTTTGCCGTTCGCGTCGTATTTCTTCTCTTCCTGTAAATTTATTTTATTTATTAAATATATATTTTAGGACAATTGTGACAGTTCTATTTGTTAGCGCGCTGTATCCCACCACACACTATTAAGACACTCCATTCTCCACTTCCCGCACAATTTTCGCGAATCACAAGTTGAGTGGCTGTAGTCTACGCTAGATAATTCATTTTCCTAAGTCGGAAGAAATTGAACCCATAACCGTCGCGTTTATATGCAGACGCTATACCACTGCGCCACGATAGTCAATTAAGGCGGAACTACTTACCCACTAGCTAGAGTACCCACTCACTGTGGTCTAGAAGGTACTCAAGCTAATGTAATATTGTGCAACAGCAAATAAATTTATTATTATGTTCGGGGATCTACATAGTGGTGTGGTACAAGGAGCAGCTATCGGTCGTGGGTTTGATTATAGAATTATTTACGCAACCAAGAAATTATTTTTTTAGTATCATCCTATCATTTTAGTTGGATAAATGATAACAAGGTAGTGGGACATTTGTAATTGTATTCCCAACTATATTACATGTTAACCGACAAATATCTAGGCGACAAAAAATAATTTTCTTATTTCATCTCAATATATTACCTACATAAATTGTCGATGACTACATCTACTCATATCTTTGTACTGTATTTTAAAACAAGTGCACTTCAGGTCTGCCCCTGAGTACTGGACAATGCGACGTTAATTTGTATATAAATAACAGCTTTAATGTAATTGCACATTCATTGTTTCACATTATTGTAGAAGATGGACTTCAAGAACAAAGCTGTGATAGTGACGGGGGCTAGTTCCGGTATCGGAGCTTCCATAGCCGTGGAGTTTAGCGCCGCCGGAGCCAATGTCGCTATTGTAGGACGGAATGAAGCAAAACTTGCTGCAGTCGCCAAGAAATGTAAGAATGCACTAGTTATACGTGCTGATATATCAAAAGAAAATGATTTGTGCAATATTATTGATGAAACAATAAAAAAATTTGGCCAGCTAGATATTTTAATCAATAACGCTGGAACAGCTCTTGGGAATGGAGGCTTAGTTGATGGTGAAATTATGAAATATTACGATACGATTATGAATGTTAATCTGAAAGGTGTCGTCCATTTAACTAGCCTCGCTGCACCTCACCTAATCAAGACTAAAGGTAATGTCATCAATATATCCAGTATTGCGGGACAGATGCCACCCTTTGGAGATGGGATGACCAATTATTACGTATCTAAGGCTGGTTTGGATCACTTCACTGTATGTGCTGCTGTAGAGTTAGCTCGCTATGGAGTAAGAGTCAACGTCGTCAGTCCTGGGCCAGTTACCACGGATCTTTTGATTAATTCTGAATCTTCCATAACTTGGGATGATTTTCCGCAAAAGACTTTGCTGAGCAGAGTTTCGAAACCGGTGGAAATAGCCAATTTAGTACTGTTTCTTGCTAGTGACAAGGCAAAGGCTATCACAGGATCCAACATCGTGAGTGACAACGGTATGCTTATCAAAAGGGGATAATTTTAAAAGTATCTATGTAATTTAAAAAATAAAATATCAAATAATTTATTTTGTCTTTGTGTTTATTTTATACATAGAGGCCAGTCGTGGCGCAGGGGCACGAAGTGTGACTGTAAAATTGGCTAGTTGTCGGTCCGATCCCCACTCGAGGAAATGAAATATTTATTTATATTAAAATTTTCTTAACACTAGGTTCCCTCTGCCTACCCTGCTGTGTGCGGGATACAACGTGAAGCTGATTTAATTTTTGATTTAATTTAATTTAATTTATATTAGTTTTTGATACATTTTTGTTAAATGTGTTTCCACATTTACAACTTTTAGACGTTTAGTAATGTTGTTTATAAACTACTGTGATCCTACAAAAACGTAAATATGAAATGAGAGCTAAGTTCAACCTCAAATATGGAATAATGCGTCGATATTCCATTTTGGCGACTAAAGAATCGAGACTAATTTGGGAGTCAAGTATTAAGCGTTTCTTGATTTCACTCGACAACTTTCTTAGTACGGGCTATATTATATTTACAACTTTCAGTCATTGCTCGACTAAAAAGCTAGATCGTTTTGGTATGTAAATTTAAAAATACATGAGAAAAGAAATTTAAATACTACTTTAGTACTTTTACCATACTATCATTTATTCGCGATATGTAGTAATATGTATTATATAGCCAAAATTTAAATTGTGAATAAAGAAAAATGTAAAATAGTAGATTCTAGGAATGACCGAAATGTTTTATAATTTATGAGGCCGTTGTGGCACAGTGGCAGAAGTGTGCAATTGTAAATGCGATTACTCTGAGTTCCATTTGCACTCTGGGGAATGAATTATTTATTAATATTTTTTTTCCATTCATGGCAGGTGATAACCAGGCAAAGCGCGGCGTTGGGTTCCGTCACTCAACACGCAATGCTTCAAAAATTCAATGATTATTTACATTTCCTTTGTCTGCGCTGCTATATGCGGTATACGTACGGGTTATTACATTAATTTCTATAACCTAAGTAGTCTGTAATTCATTGTTTCTACTACCGCGTGGTACTTAACGTTATTGTCCGGCCTACATCATGTGTGCCATTTCCTTATACCTACATATATATAATGTGCGGTTGCGTAGGTTCCAGTCGGAAGTATTTCATACATTTAATTACGTATCCGACCATTGTGTCGCCTTTATGAGTTCTGCGATAGAAAAGCTTTCACTTAAAGCATTTGTAGCTGTCGCTTGAGCTTTGTTTTTGGTTTTTACATTATGTTTGTGGCCGCCGTAACAACGATACTAGCATGCAATGAGAGGCTGTAAAATCGACTGGCTGTGGGTTCGATTCCCACTCGAGGAAATGAAATATTTACTTAATTATATTTCCATTTCTTCGCTTCGTTTCGATGACAAGCGCGGCGTTGAGTTCTGCCACTCAACAGGCAATGCCTCCAGAATTTAGAATTTCAGTGGGGAACGGAGTGTCTTAACACTAGGTTCCCTCTGCCTACCCTGCCGTGTGCGGGATACAGCGTGTAGCTATATTAATAGGCAATGAGAGCCTAGTATCAAGACACTTTAGCCTAGTATGAGCCTAGTATCAAGACACTTTAGCCTACTAGAACGCCTAGATCGTCCCCGTACTTAAAAGCTACAGAATAAAAAACTTTTTAAAAAATCATTAAATTCCAATAGTTTAGAAGCTTTTCTTTTTTTTAAATATTAAAAGTATTTATAATTTAGATAAGTTGTTTTGGTTAAAATATATTTTTTTGTAATCTTTCCATTTCACAACCGGTTGCGCTTATGACACGCTTGTGGGCACAAGTCACGACTGCCTCAATTTTTTATATTTGATTATCTCTATTTTCTCTATGGCCAGATTTGTTTTTACTTGTAAAAACAAAAAAAGCTCATCACTTTGTATATCACTTGAATATTGCAGGATAGGACCCTAGTGTTAAAATACTTCGATTCCCACATTCCACATAAATTTACACACATTTTTTTTTAGTGGCATGTCCTATTGAGTTGCGGTATTCAACGTCGTACTTTATCTAATTACCGGAGCGAGGAAATAAAAATAATTCATTCCCCAAGTGAGACTTGAACCCACATTCGTAGCGCTTACAGTGAGCCGCTGCGACAACAATATTAAGGTAAATATATAAAATATACCTCGATAATTTCACCAATTTTGTATTTCTTTAATATCGTGTGTGCATCCGAGCTGTGGTCGACGTCATCGAAAGCCCCGGTCGCGTCTTTGCCTGCTTCGTCTGAGATCACGTCTCCGCCGGGATGCTGGAATATTATAACAATTATTATAGCTGTTTCACGGTTTTCCTCGCAAACGAAGAACAACGTCGAGACGTCTTGGAAAACACAAAAGTTTTTAAGTTTTATCAACTCACGCCTTTGGAAGCCTACCAATCACGAGCGTATGGTATAGATGCCAGATTGTTTGGACGGTTTCCAAAAGGCACAGATTCAAATCCCGCTATGTTCATATTTTTATATTATGTTTTCTAAAAATTTTTTTTTACTTATTCATTCCAGTTTATTAGTCATTATTTAAAAACTTGATAACTGCGGATTGACTATGATCACCAACAAGGTGACGATACGTAAATTTAAACTTATTTACATTCGTAAACCCAAACTCAAGTGAAAGAAAAAGCGTTTAAAAACTTCTAAAACGTTAGAAATGAAAGTATGTAGGTAACTTTCGTTTCTCAGCTCATTTGCATCGCCAATACTTGAGACAAATGGGTCTACGGTGTGTTTTGTACCAAGTGTTTATACCTATACCTACTATTCTATAAGGCAAAGTAGCTAATGGAGGTAATTCAATTTTGAGCATTTATTTTTCTGCAAATTTAATTAAAAATTATTAACTCTATAACTATAAACTTCTCCCCGGTTGAGGATTGATTTTTTTCCAAACGCGAGGTTAATGCTGTTAGTTATACTGGTTTTAAAGCTGAATTGAATCCACAACTACATGATGTTTTAAAAATAAGTCTATATATTAAAGAAATTACTAGCGTTAGAAGAAACCTTTTATCTCTAAAACGTTGTGATATATATACCTAAATATATTAATATGTGCTAGGTAGTGATAAAACAAAAGTCTAAAGTAGATATTATAATATTTACCCCAATAATTTCTCATATTTTTGATGTCAGGTGTTGTAAATCGATGAACTGTGCCTGAATTGAACGCACTTGAAGTTCACAGCTTGATTCAAGTTACTCTTGAATGAAACTGACAAGTGACGTTGAATATGACACACACGAGACGGGCGAAGCGAATTCGAATTGTGAGGTGCAACATACAGAGTAAATTTGTCTATTTCTGCCTTTTGCAGATTTCTTATAATACTCTACTATATTTATTTTCCAGTACCTTTACACTACGTGCTCTATGAAATAAATATTATATAAAAAAACCAATTCAATTAAACTAACCGATTTAACATTTTTGTCAATCACACATTTTTGATGTAAGTTCGAATTTACTCAAGGAAAGTTTCTTTTTAAATGAAACTAATTTAACCGGATTAATCGCTTAGATTTAAGATTTTACATTTTGGAAACCCGACGTTTCGAACACTTTGCAGTAGTCCGTGGTCACGGGTAGACTGAGGTGGCATTCGTCTGTCAGTTGATATAATTATTATTTCAAACTACCGCCAACGATTTCTTAATTGCAGGAATCAAGGCAGTACGCGAGGCAATTAGTTTCATAATCGTGAAAATCAAAGAACTTATTAAAGTTTCTTTTGCCCGATGCAATAAGAATAATAATATATAAAGGCATATTTGCGTATTTAGTAAGTGAACCACTTTACAGTTAAATGTCTAAGATACGTGAAAAAAGAGGAGCTTACCTGATTGACGTAGGAAGTGACGTCATAAACGGAGTCCCTGTATATGACCCACACGGGCGCGCCGCCCCGCCCGTTGCGGCTCGCGACATCCGCCACTGTGTAACTCTGTTCTGCCGCCATACTGAAAATTATGTTAAAATATAATGTTTACTTATATTTTGTTTTAAGATCACTTTGTTATCCGTCTGTCCGTCTGGCAAGACCATTTATCTTGAGATCGCGTAGGGTATCAAGCTTAAATAATATCAAATACTTAGGACCTATCGTCTCTTGAAGTACAGAAAAAATCAAGCTTCTAAATAAATAAAAGATACGAGATAGATTACTTAACTTAACTTACTTATAGAATACTTCCCGTGGGCCTACAGCTATGGAATTTGTCACGAACTGAGAACTTACAATATAAATAAAGAAAAAAAATCTAAAAGAAAACAATTGTAGGTATTTCATATATCATTACTCACTTATATTTGTAGTTTATGTCATACATTTAAACGAGTAAGTAATAATAAGTTATATAAAAGTATAAAAGTAGTAATAAGAAATAATAAGTTTTACTTCCCGTTGACTGACAATCCTGAATTTGGTACGGAAGCCTCAGTGGGCGAGTCTAACTCGCACTTCACCGGTTTTTTTGTAGCTGCACGCGAGGAAACGCAGAAGAATAAGATATGAAAAAATATTTTATTACTAAAACATACTCAACGTAACATAAATTGTGGTAGAGGTCGCCATTACAGCAAATAATACAAGCCTATGTTGGGAGATCCCAAACCCCAAGAAAATCCGGTCTCCACTTTTCGCCAAACTTTCAAAACATTGTTGAGTGGAACTAAACGCCGCGTTTTGTTCAGTTATTATACATATTCAAATCATTTACATATTATATATATATATATATATATATATATACATATTATATATATATATATATATATATATATATATATATATATATATATATATATATATATATATATATATATATGACGACGGACGCGGCTTCGCCCGCTTAAACTTTACGAATGCTTATAGATATATTTAGGAAATTGTTTGTGAAAATATGTAACTAATTTAAATAAAAAAAATATAAGTAAACGTAACCATAGTAAAATATTAATAAAAAAACTAAACAAAACCAGCTACATTATTAATAATTTTATCTCTTTCTATTTTGTCTTTCTATTTCCCCGAGCTAATATCCAGAATAACTGAACTAATTTTTATTGGACTTTCAGTGATCGATTTTACTGATTTACCCGGGAAAAATCTTTTTACTCGTTTTCCTTGCGCGCGTACATAGATACTATATGAAATAGCTAAAGTCCTCCACAATTTATTAAGTGTATAACAACGGTATAGATAACCATCCAACCAAGATGAAATAACCAATAATTCTCTCCTTAATATTTAAATAATATTACACCGATGCCGCGCAGGGCCGCAACTTACACCACACCAAGAAATTTATGAAAATCTAACTAATCTGCTCCTCGAATAAGCGAAGAACCAAAGAAAAGTATACATTTATTATAAACAGCAAATAATTACATAAAAATTAACAGTAGTTCGAAAATGTATGAAAATTTACAAAACCGTCAAAGTCATCTGCCCGTTCGCGTCGGTCATACTATGCCGCTCGTAGGCTAGGTCATTTCGAATCAGTGACATCTCCTTAATTATTTATTAGAATGTTATACAGTAAACTATAATTTCAATCTAGATGAAATGCTAAAAGTGACTATTATATTCATTTTCATAAGGATCAATATCAAATTATAGAAAATACATACAACAAAAACCCGATAAATATAAAGTAAATTAATTAAAATGGTTACTTGTTGTTACTGTGTTACTTTGCCCAAGCTTCAGAGATAAATATGGTATGTGTATCGCGGACTGTTTTAAACATTATTTAAAGGACAATATTTTTGTAAAACATTATTTTTATGTATTTCATAAGGTTGAGTCGGCGCACGCCATGTATGCGTTAAGCAAGCTCATTTTGGGTGACGTTTGCTTATAACAGCAAATAAACTTTGCAAACCGTTGCTTAGCAACGGTCGGTTGTTATTAACATGGCGGAATAAATTTCCTGTCAAATTGAAAAATATTTTAATATATTAGTATATATCGACAATATTACAAATATGAGAAAAAAAAGTAACCTATGTTCATCCGAAGACCCTCAAGTATCTCTGTATGAGTATTTTATTACAATTGAATTAGCGGTTTGGCCCTGATTGCGGCACAGACAGACAGACAGACAGACAGACAGAGTTACTTTCGAATTTATAATATAGGTATGGATGGATGGATATATATATATATATATATATATATATATATATATATATATATATATATATATATATATATATATATATATATATATATATATATATATATATATGACGACGGACGCGGCTTCGCCCGCTTAAACTTTACGAATGCTTATAGATATATTTAGGAAATTGTTTGTGAAAATATGTAACTAATTTAAATAAAAAAAATATAAGTAAACGTAACCATAGTAAAATATTAATAAAAAAACTAAACAAAACCAGCTACATTATTAATAATTTTATCTCTTTCTATTTTGTCTTTCTATTTCCCCGAGCTAATATCCAGAATAACTGAACTAATTTTTATTGGACTTTCAGTGATCGATTTTACTGATTTACCCGGGAAAAATCTTTTTACTCGTTTTCCTTGCGCGCGTACATAGATACTATATGAAATAGCTAAAGTCCTCCACAATTTATTAAGTGTATAACAACGGTATAGATAACCATCCAACCAAGATGAAATAACCAATAATTCTCTCCTTAATATTTAAATAATATTACACCGATGCCGCGCAGGGCCGCAACTTACACCACACCAAGAAATTTATGAAAATCTAACTAATCTGCTCCTCGAATAAGCGAAGAACCAAAGAAAAGTATACATTTATTATAAACAGCAAATAATTACATAAAAATTAACAGTAGTTCGAAAATGTATGAAAATTTACAAAACCGTCAAAGTCATCTGCCCGTTCGCGTCGGTCATACTATGCCGCTCGTAGGCTAGGTCATTTCGAATCAGTGACATCTCCTTAATTATTTATTAGAATGTTATACAGTAAACTATAATTTCAATCTAGATGAAATGCTAAAAGTGACTATTATATTCATTTTCATAAGGATCAATATCAAATTATAGAAAATACATACAACAAAAACCCGATAAATATAAAGTAAATTAATTAAAATGGTTACTTGTTGTTACTGTGTTACTTTGCCCAAGCTTCAGAGATAAATATGGTATGTGTATCGCGGACTGTTTTAAACATTATTTAAAGGACAATATTTTTGTAAAACATTATTTTTATGTATTTCATAAGGTTGAGTCGGCGCACGCCATGTATGCGTTAAGCAAGCTCATTTTGGGTGACGTTTGCTTATAACAGCAAATAAACTTTGCAAACCGTTGCTTAGCAACGGTCGGTTGTTATTAACATGGCGGAATAAATTTCCTGTCAAATTGAAAAATATTTTAATATATTAGTATATATCGACAATATTACAAATATGAGAAAAAAAAGTAACCTATGTTCATCCGAAGACCCTCAAGTATCTCTGTATGAGTATTTTATTACAATTGAATTAGCGGTTTGGCCCTGATTGCGGCACAGACAGACAGACAGACAGACAGACAGAGTTACTTTCGAATTTATAATATAGGTATGGATGGATGGATATATATATATATATATATATATATATATATATATATATATATATATATATATATATATATATATATATATATATATATATATATATATATATATATATATATATATATATATATATGACGACGGACGCGGCTTCGCCCGCTTAAACTTTACGAATGCTTATAGATATATTTAGGAAATTGTTTGTGAAAATATGTAACTAATTTAAATAAAAAAAATATAAGTAAACGTAACCATAGTAAAATATTAATAAAAAAACTAAACAAAACCAGCTACATTATTAATAATTTTATCTCTTTCTATTTTGTCTTTCTATTTCCCCGAGCTAATATCCAGAATAACTGAACTAATTTTTATTGGACTTTCAGTGATCGATTTTACTGATTTACCCGGGAAAAATCTTTTTACTCGTTTTCCTTGCGCGCGTACATAGATACTATATGAAATAGCTAAAGTCCTCCACAATTTATTAAGTGTATAACAACGGTATAGATAACCATCCAACCAAGATGAAATAACCAATAATTCTCTCCTTAATATTTAAATAATATTACACCGATGCCGCGCAGGGCCGCAACTTACACCACACCAAGAAATTTATGAAAATCTAACTAATCTGCTCCTCGAATAAGCGAAGAACCAAAGAAAAGTATACATTTATTATAAACAGCAAATAATTACATAAAAATTAACAGTAGTTCGAAAATGTATGAAAATTTACAAAACCGTCAAAGTCATCTGCCCGTTCGCGTCGGTCATACTATGCCGCTCGTAGGCTAGGTCATTTCGAATCAGTGACATCTCCTTAATTATTTATTAGAATGTTATACAGTAAACTATAATTTCAATCTAGATGAAATGCTAAAAGTGACTATTATATTCATTTTCATAAGGATCAATATCAAATTATAGAAAATACATACAACAAAAACCCGATAAATATAAAGTAAATTAATTAAAATGGTTACTTGTTGTTACTGTGTTACTTTGCCCAAGCTTCAGAGATAAATATGGTATGTGTATCGCGGACTGTTTTAAACATTATTTAAAGGACAATATTTTTGTAAAACATTATTTTTATGTATTTCATAAGGTTGAGTCGGCGCACGCCATGTATGCGTTAAGCAAGCTCATTTTGGGTGACGTTTGCTTATAACAGCAAATAAACTTTGCAAACCGTTGCTTAGCAACGGTCGGTTGTTATTAACATGGCGGAATAAATTTCCTGTCAAATTGAAAAATATTTTAATATATTAGTATATATCGACAATATTACAAATATGAGAAAAAAAAGTAACCTATGTTCATCCGAAGACCCTCAAGTATCTCTGTATGAGTATTTTATTACAATTGAATTAGCGGTTTGGCCCTGATTGCGGCACAGACAGACAGACAGACAGACAGACAGAGTTACTTTCGAATTTATAATATAGGTATGGATGGATGGATATATATATATATATATATATATATATATATATATATATATATATATATATATATATATATATATATATATATATATATATATATATATATATATATATATTATATAGTTATAAATTAATGTATAAATAACATATCGATACACGTGGAGTAACGTCATTAATTATAATCTTAATCGACTAATTACATTACCAAGCTTTAATTATTTATATAAACTTAATTATCTCTTATCGTTAAAATTATATTAGATGCTATATCAAAATGTATAAATCATAAGTTTTCTAAATCTTTATTATGTTTTTGATATCATTTTTCATAAAACTGTTCTGTGGCGTAGGCAGTAGTCACTGTCAGTGCCTTAGTGTACACGCTATGTACAGCTATGGGTTCGATTTGCAATCAGGAAAGTGAATTAAACTCAAAATTGTCTGAGAAAAGGAGAAAAAAGAGTTTTGTCCTAACACTGATATATACGAGATATGATGTATACGAGATAAAAGGCCCACATTACTAAAGCACAATAATCGAAAACAGAATACAATAATAACAGATTCTATACTTTTTCATAATTTAGCAGAAGTGGTTTAGGACTTGTACAATAAGGTACAACTGGGAATATCTCTAAGGGCACTTGGTGGGCACTGATGCTAGGTTCAACCGGTTCTGGCGCGGGTCTAGTGTCAACTGTCGGCCTGATAGTCACCACCACGATTAATCAACCCGACACATTGCTAATTTAGCGGCGGAAATCAACGCCGCGCTGTTTTTTATTAGAACATAGCACTGCATAAGATAATATATATTTTTTTAGCTTCACACCGTACATAGGCGAGTAAGCAGAGGAAACATGGAAAACTAGTGTTTAGACTCTTCGTTCCCCACTTTCCCCATAATTCTGGAGGCATTGCGTGTTTGGCGGAACTCAACGCCGTAATTTCCTCGAGCAGTAATATCCACAGATTTTCACGAGCGGATGAAACCCACAATCGTCGCGTTTACAGTCACACGCTTGCGCCCCTGAGCTAAGACGGCCTCAAGTTAATATTAAACTAATATAAATAGTATTTTACATAAAATATAATGTGTAATTTCCCTCACCTCAGTATTTTCCCCGACGCGTCCACTCCACGACTGATAATGTATCACCCTGATAACGTCTCTGTTACTTTTTTTTATCATTACACTTGTTTAAAACTCTTTTTCATATCGAATGCCGACGATGCGACTCAATAATGATAGACAAGTTAGATAGTGAAGAGTGAACTATATTTGTAAAATTTGTAGAAAACATTTTGAATTATTAAAAGTAGTAAAGTCGGCAGAAAAATTTGTTTACTATAGTATTGTTTTGATTAATTTATTATCTAATCACACAAATATTAATAAGTATATCTGTAATAATTTCGTCGGTACAGATTTCGAACATATGTATATTTCTTATTTTTTTCGTTATACAATGTGTTGGCTACGATCCGAATTGGTACGAATAGGTTAAGGCAGAAATTCCGACATAAACGGCAGATAATGTACGTACTGTTTACTCTTGTACGGACGTTTTCTGTTGTGTTGTAATGTAATGCGGTAATAGCTCGTGTTAACGGTGCGGTGTATTCAACGATGTTCAACCTGTTCAGAGACTTGTCAACAACACTAGACACTCGGACTCAACGCGCATGGCACTGACACTTGGACACAAGGCGACACTAATTATTGTTTCACTCGATGTATACACTGAGTGTACCGTGTATAGTGTCGTAGCCGTCGTATTCGTCGTAATACATTTCTCTTCATTATGAATACATTCAAATATTGATATAGACATCGACTAGACTTGTGTGATTGTCAGACAGTCACTCGTCACTCCTTCAAGTTGCGAGCTTACTATTCTCTAAATTTACATTAATAATGTATCATTAATATTTTTTAAGCATATTTTCATTTGATTCTGTAGAATCAAATCCAATGTTGACACTCATTTAAAGAGGCCGACAAAGCCTACACTCGGGTCGCGAGTTCCAGGCACTACTTTGAGCTTTTATGTATTATGTAATAACAAAAATAATATTTAATTTATTATCTAATTTATTATGTAAGGAATTTTAGAAAATACTGAAAGCTACGGAAAGTTAGCTTAAACGGAGTCATGGACGAAGACTAGTCATCATTTATGTCATAGACGAAGACTATCACAGGAATTAATAATTATGATAACATACAAATTTTAATCTTATCATTAAAGAACAATTGAGGCTAAATATTTTTTAAATTTTAGTGCATCATCGAAATTTATCAAATTTTCAAAAATTCTTAATTAAATATTATAAATAAAATGTACAGTAATATTGTACCGCCGCGGGCACTTGAAATTTCTATCACACAGTTGTTTTCATCCCGCTGCAGGAGCGAAGTGGCTTGAAAAAGATGGCTTGTATTATAATCACTAGATTCACTTTGTTTAAATATAACTTATAAAATGCGGTAAATGGGCAAAAAATAAAAATAGTTTTAGATATTGTTTTTAATGATAAATAATTGGTACAATATAATGCGTCGTTTTAATATTGTAAATCGATATAACAAATTAAACTTAGATAGTTTTGCGTTTTTTAATTATTAAACTATTTAGTTAAGTTAAACCGACTTTCTGCATGCTTATAATCCTAAGTGTATATAATAATAGTGCGTTAAATTTATTTTAGAACAAAATTAAACATTAATTTGTAAAATTATGTCGGCCAATTGGTATAAAAATAACCTATTTATTTTCACGTTTGTTTTTTCAAAATACAGGAGACGGTATAAAATTATTCTTTTACTTATTTCAGTGACATTTTACTCGTTTAAAAAAATGCAATTGCGTCATTGTTGCACCGAGTGAGCCGCGTGCAATCAGTTAAGTCTTAAATTATAATAATGAGTAATGGCGTGAAGTATCTTTGCAAATCATGTGTTGGTGTCGTGGGCCTTCTGTAATAAGAGGACAATTACTACTTATTTAGTTATAACAAAAAATAATATATAATGTACGTACTATTAGAAGTGGTATTTGAGCCGTAATGGCGCTAAGATAGGTCTGACTGTAAACGCGACAGTTGTGGTTCAATTCCCACTCGGGTAAATGATTTATTTTTATTTCATCGCTCTGGTAATATGGCAATGCGCGGCGTTGAGCTCCGCCACTAAAAAACATGCAACACTAGATGACCCTACTGCTGGTTAGAGAAGTGGTAAATAGAAGTGGTATTTTTATTGCAGAAACATTCATTATCAGTACATTTTAATACATATATTTTAGCATATACATATATTTTTGCATAATTATATTAAATTATATGAATCTTTTAATGAAAACAATTCTGACTTCTCTTCGGACGACGGTGGACGATGACGGTGACTAGACTTACGTTTTTAAAATCGTAATGCAGTGTGACAGCTTTTTACTGTAAACGCAGCGGTAGTGGGTTCATTTCTAACTCGGGAAAATTGTTATATTTAAACATTGTTTTCATAGATTAAATCCCGCTCTGGTAAGGCGATGCGAGGTGATCAGTTCCGCCACACAACATGCTATATTTATTGGTCTGATATAATATCAAATTGAAACTTAACAAGATAGTCTAGTACACACAATTTGTCCAACAGAGAACATTTTGATAGCTTGATTGAGCACGTAGTCGGGCATGCCGGCGGCGCGCATCAGCTGCGTGACGTCTTTGCCCGCGTTGTCCCGCAGGTGGTGGCTGCCTCCGGCGTGCTGGGGAAATCAATTTTTATCTTATATTTTATTTTCTATTAAAGCCATGTCGTGACGCGGCGCCCCAGTGTCTGACTGTAAACGTGACAGTTGTGGATTCAATTCTCATACGGATGATTACGCATGATTTCGCTCTGGTAAGAAGACAAAGCGAGTCGTTGAGTCCCGTCACTCCACACGCAATATCTTAAAAATTTGGCGGTGCGTGGGGAACGTAGTCTATTAAAGATAGGTTCAAAACAACAATGTTAATGTTATACAAAAAAATTGAGATCGAACTCACAACTATCGTGAAATTAGGTACATTCCAAATGTGCTATATTTTATTTTAAAATATTTTTACCTTTTTTTCTTCAGCTCCACGCCGTACCCCGCTCCAAGCAGGGTAGGGAACTTAGTTTTAAGACACTCAGTTCTGACGTAAGGCCCTGCGTGTGGATTGGCGGAACTCTACACAGCGTTTTGCCTCGTTACCAGAGCGAGGAATGAAAAGATTAAAAATTTCATTCCTCCGAGTTTGAATTGACCTCACAACCTTGTACAGTGCACGCTCGTGCTCCTGCCCCACGACCGCTTAAATAATAATATATATTATTATTTCTTGCTGTAAATTTCCCTAGAAAGGCTTTCTTCACCACGCTTATATCGCAAAGCGGTATTTTTCAAGAAATATTCTCTTGCAAACAGTTGTTTCTTGGAGAGGATTACTAAGTGTTATTAATTTGCAGTTTTAATTACACTCTCATTTTACTACGTTTTTTTCTTAGATATTGTGTAGCTGGTTAATACTAAAGAGCAATGTTTCTTAGAGAATTGGTTCATTAAGTACAAATACCTCTTCATTGTCTATATTTAAAAAAAGATATATATAAGACAAATATAATAATTATTATTTAAATATTATTACAATCTTTATTTAAAATGGTTACAGAAGTATTTAGCTTGATTTACTAGAGCGAGAGATTCAAAATAATTAATTACCTCGTGTGGGAATCGAACCCACAACCGTCGCGTTTGCAGTCAGACTCTTTCTTATAGCAAAACGTGAATTTTAGCTCACCATATCAGCAAAATCCGTGACGTCGTAGACGTAGTTATCCAGCACTATATAAAGAGGGCGGCCGTCTCGTCCGTCGCCCTTTGCGACCTCAGACCAAGTGAAGCTCCTTTGGGGCTAGAAGTGATAATATTGAGTATGATATGTTAAAGGTTAAACACACTATTGCTATGGAATAAGGTCTTTTATTTATATTTACTTATTATGTATACAACATTTTTTTAAATTAATTTTTAATTAATTGTACTGATTTTAGGTTATAAACTTTTCTAAAGTCACATATATTCTTGACATTGTAAAAAGTTTTTTTTTCTTACTAGTAGTAGTAAAATATTTGGACGGGAAATCCAAAAACCGCGGGTTGGAGTAAAGTAAATAAAATTAATTGAAAGTAGATATTTTAACCGATATAATAAGGTTAAGTCACTACGTTCTCTTCTTCTCGTACAAGTGCGTGTGGAGTGGCGATGACCTCAATATAGTTTTTAGCGTAACAGAGAAAGTAGATAGGACTTTGTGTCAAGACACCTCATTTTTCAATTTTGCCTAAATTCGAGACAGAGCGTGTTGAACGGCCGGATTTTGCCGCCGCGATTTTACCTCAATAATGTTTCCCTCCCTGTATCCGCATAGAGCACAGTAAGCAGAGGGCCTCTAATCTTAAGCCATTGCCCACGTATCGTTCAACATTCAGGACATTGGATGAGTAGTGGCAAAAATGAAAAACGGAATTTTCTCTATTTTACTAAAATGAAAATAATTGATTCCCTCGAGTGAAAATCGTACCCCCAACCGTTTTTTGTAGTCAGACACCATGTCGCTGCACAGTTCGAAAATATTTAATAAATTTTCCCAAATTCTATGTTTTTACATCGTTGATATAAATATATAATACTTTATCAAAGTTTAAAAGCTTCCTAGAGTAATACTTATGCAGATGCATAAAAAAGAGACTCGACAGATTGATCTATCAACGTCAAGCTTAATCCGGCGGGTGGAGCTTGAATTTTTATGTATATCTGTGTATTTCAGAAAAAATGACCCTGTGACGAATAAGAAATATTATTTTGTCACATCATAAAATTGCTTCTATTTACTCTGATATTAAAGAGTATATTATTAACTACCTAAATATACTATTGAAATTGAAATTATACCATAAATTAAAAAAATATTCAAGTTTTCTTTCAACATATGGCGAAAAGTATTCCTTTACGTCACAGACTATGATCTACCAGAACTAACAAAAACAGGTACTAAAACCAAATCTTCTCCTATTATCTAACAGATATCTTTATATTCTTTCCCAAAATAATAAAAAAGTAGCTTAATTTTATCACATTACGAAATAATTAGCCAAATAAATTCTTGTTAGTCACTTTTTGGACAATTCACAGTAGAAAAGTATTCATTGCTGATTAAACGTATTACAAAATCAAAAAAACTTTCAACGTGAGCAATTCTTGACAATAACAAAATATTAATAATCATAAAATAAATACCATAAAATGCTAAATAGATATTAAAAAACTAAATTTTGTGCAATTCTTTATGTCGGACAGTGACTAATTTGAAACCTTCGTGATGAATAGGAAAATTTAAGCAATATCCACACTGTCAGTTTGAAAGTAAAATAAAGCATATTTTTTTTTACATCTTTTACTTGTCCACTGACATTACCCTCTTCACATATGCTCTCCAGGGGGTCCTCGTGCTTTTTACGTGAAATTTTTCCAGTATCATCGATGCTGTGTTTTCGTAGATCAATCGAGGTTTTCGCCTGCCTGTCTTACCAACTGCTGCTCTTCCTTTCTCAATTTTTTTGCCATTCTGTCATCACTCGTTGTCTCGACGTGCTCGGTCTGGACACGGTAATATACTACTTTGTTTGATATGCAGATTTGGTCAACAAAACGGCTCGGCACAACAGACACGTCGAACCAAAAGATCACATCTCTACAGCATTTACTTTTCTTTTATTCTTCTTCTATAATATCCACGTTTTAGAACCGTATACATAATCGATATCAGAACTGCAATGTGTGGAGCTATGCTGACGTTTCGTCATCATCAACGCAGCTAAGGCTTTATCTCTCATGTCACTGTTTCTACGCCTTGGAAAGACCTATCCAAATACAGATGGAACAACCAACATGACATAACGCAGCCTTGTTTAGCTCTTGATTTGATGTCAAACCAAGGTGGCATGCCAGATCGTGCACCTATACAGGCTGAGTGATCTCCTTAAAGAGACTTTATAGCTTGGAGCAAGAGGCCACTCACCTTGTACCGGGATAGTGTCTCGCATAATTTAATTCTTACAATCCAAGAAATTGCATTATTAAGTCCACGAAACCACAAAAAAATGTTTACGTTACTGCCAACATTGGGTCTTTGTTGAATCTTTTCACTCCGCACGCGAAGTGAAAAGATTGGATTCATATACTCTTTCAATTCTGAAGTTTAATTAGACATCCCACTACAGCCTATCGGCTCTTTCTTGCATTCTTCTCTTCAATATTTTGGCAAGCTAATGAAATGATGGTGCGTATTATGCCCTATAGCTTGCACGTTGACTGTGCCTCGCCATTCGTCTGGTATCCTCAATTTAATTTCCAGCATAAATTGCACAGATACAATTACAATTCCAAGACACGTAATATTTCGCCGTGAATATTTGACCATCTCTGCAGTAACTCCATCTGCTTTCGCTGCTTAACCACATTTCAGACTACTCTTAACTTGGTGGTATGTCAACTTCACCATCGGAAGTGAAGTGGAAGTTGCATTGCCAGAAATTTAAAGATTTGTGGGCAGATTCAACCAGATTATTGCAAATTTCGGTATTTAAAACCAGATTTAAGTATTGGATTTTTCTCACAATATTTCACATTACGTAATGTCAGGCTCCAACGCTTTTTTATTTGTTCCGGCATCTTTACTCAGTTGATGTAATCTCAGACTCGTAGAAGAGCGATGCAATGCATTCATTCCCGAAGGAAGGCGATGAGTCAGATCCAAATAACTGCAGGCTCAATCACTATCACGGCTTTGCTTTCTAAAATTATGCAGAGCATATATATAATTATCCAGCTCTTGCTGGTTATCTGGAGGATCTCCGATTATTAAATGAATATTTACCCATAAACCTTGTCATTCCCTATGGCTGCGCGAATTAATTTTAAATTATACAAATGATACTTTTGATCTCTCCGTAATTTCCAAGTGTTACACATGAGTTATAAATTAAAATTTTTAAACGTTCCTTGTGCACTAAGCTTTACAATTCCTAATAGTCACAGTTTTGTTCCGGTAATATGTCACGTAACGAACAGGAAGTGACGTTTTCATCCCAAAAAACTTTTCAAGTTAAAGATAACTAGCATTTAATTAATTTATCTTATTTTTAGCTATAGTAATGTAATATAGGTCAGATTTTTGTTGAATTACTACGTGATAAATAAAAGAAAACGAATTAATTTGTGTTTAAAACATCGTCACTACTCGGAACACTTTTTCTGTACCCCGAAGATACAGAAACTTCCGTCACAGTTTTTGTCAAAACTAACTTTAGTATAATAATGGCAATTTTATAAATACGATAATAGTGATGCCAGGAAGACAAAAACAATACAAATTAGTAGATTTTACTTGTGTAAGTTATCAAACTCACCGTGACTACTCAGGATTTTCCGGTACTATAGTTTTCGTAGGACAAGATTAAAATATTGATATTATTTAAAATTACTGTAAATTTATCACATAAGAGTTGAAAAAACACTTAAAAAAATATCTGCGAATATATTTAAACACTTAAACATATTCAAAGTCTAATATATTAAAAGTAAGACGTATTTGAAATCGGCAAGAGCACCGTGGGACAGTCGAAATCTTTACCTCATATTTTGCTTTTTTTTAAATATAAAAATAGTTATCCGCTTTTTATAGTACTTTTTAATTTAAGTCAACATTAAAACATTTACTTTAACCATATAAAATCTCATTTCCACATGATCCATATAATAAATTAGAAATAAAAGTGCTTAAAGTTGTGGGACAGTCTAATTTTGCTAGGGTCATTTTTTCTGAAATACACTCAATATATTGATTGCTATTGTGACGAAGATAACTATTAACATTAGGTTTTTTTTTCAAATGGAATCCCTTTTTCAAATCACCCGAAGAATTTAAATTAAGAAATTTAGTAATTCTTCAATAATAATTAATATTCTTCAATAAAAAAATAAATGTTTGATTGCAGAAGAATTTGGAGGTTGTACTGCTGCAATGATGAGCAAGCAATACACAAATTATAAAAAATGAAAACAATGAAAACTTTTTCGTCAGTATAAGTTAACGTTGATAGTCGGTTGTCAAGGCAATACATCATTGTAAATTATCAAACGTCCAATCATTGTGTGATCTTTAGTTGGTAATTTAGTTCATATTACATAGCCAATTTTTTAACCCTCCATCCCATCGTGACACAGTGGGACCGCGTCTGACTATGACCATATGGGTTGTAGTTTTGATCCTTACTCGAGGAAATTTATAATTTCATCTTTTTAATTTCATAGATTTGCGATCAGTTGCGCATCAGAGCGGAGAACCATACCACCATACCCCGCTATATGTGGCATAAAGTGTGAAAATAAAGGAATAAATATTCAGATATGTTTTAGAAATGTAAAAAAGACCAAATATTTATTCTTATGTTTATTTTATATATTAAAGGTACCAGGGTTACCAGCAGTTTTTAAAATTATATTATCACATGCAACACAAAAACTAATGCAAAATAAAAATATTCAAAAGTAGATAAAGAATCATGCTCCCATTAAAATACGCATTCGGGTAAGATTTTTTCAATTTACATTGATAAACCAATATTTAAATTGAGGCCAGACGTGGCGCAGGGGCACAATGAATATAAATTTTAGGAAAGAGAAAAATACATTTTTAATATTTAGGAAAATATACATTGAGAAATGAAATATTTCACTCCGGTGTCGAGGCAAAGCGCGGCGATGAGTTCCGCCACTCAGCACGCCTTTATAATGTCTCCGGAATTCGGCGGAAAATGGGCATTTGATTTTTTTAATGTATCAATTATCGAGTTTTCTTATTAGATAATAATATTGACAACAGATTATACAAATATTTTTTTCTATATTTTTCACACTAATCTTACAAATAGATAAGGATTACAGTTTAATCGTAAAACATTGTTTTATACTGACTGCTTACTACTTTCCTAGAAAACGTATAAAAATTTAGTCGAAGCTAGAAACTAGACTAGAATTTTGACGTTAAGAAAAACGTTTGGCTTAGTAGTCAGAGCGATTGGAAGGTTTCCTAAATGGGGTGGGAATTCGAATTCCGCTATGTGATTTTTTTTACATGTATATTTATAAAGTATTTTTCTATTCTAGGAATGGAATAATATTTAAAAACTGTTAAAAGTTAAAAAAATAAATAAATTGGCATGCTTACTAATTGAGATTTATCTACAAACTGGGCGAAGTTTTCAAGTCCTCTGATAACAGTCATTGGATTGAAGAAGTTTGGTAGCGATAGCCATCCCCAATCTGCGTTTACTGTAATACAAAATAAATATTTAATTTATATTTAAGACAAAAAAGATTAAGAAAAATATGAAAGTCTTACAGATAATCTATACTATTTAAAATAATTTTGACAATATATGTATATATTGTTAAATAAATACATTAGTACTATCTTAAAACATAGAGACATTGATGGCTGTGGGTTTGATTTCCACACGGGAGAACGGTTTTTTTTAAGTCAGCTTCACGCTGTATCCCGCACACAGCAGGGTAGGCAGAGGGAACCTAGTGTTAAGACACTCCGTTCCCCACTTTCTGCCGAATTCTGGAGGTATTGCGTGTTGAGTGGCAGAACTCAACGCCGCGCTTAACCTCGATACCAGAGCGAAGAAATGGAAATATAAATTTAGGTAAATATTTCATCTCCTCGAGTGGGGATCGAACCCACAACCAGTCGGTTTTGCAGTCACACCTCGTGCCGCTGCGCCACGACCGGCCTCACCGGTTTTTTTTGTGTTTCTATTTAATGAGGATATATATAAAGGGTTTACTTCCCTCCCCATCTACCGCCGAATTCTGGAGGCATTGCGTGTTGAATGGAGGAACTCAACGCTGCGCTTTTGTTTAATCACCAGAGCGAAGAAGTAAACATATTAAACATTTCTCTCTTAAGGGGAAATTGAATTACAAGTTTAATTTGAACAACATTCACTAAGGCAGCTTCGAAATTAGTAAAGGAAAGGAAAATGGTTTATTTTGAATACTGTTCTCAAATAATTCACGATAAAATACATAAAAAATTATAAAACCGCTATCTTTAATTCCAAGTAAATACTAATATAAAACTAATTTTATACATAATATAACAATTTCCGATACAAAATTTTATCTCATGTTGAGATAATATTATTAACCACATCCACTCGTGATGGACCAACACGGCATGTTGTTGACTCAGCAAATTACTTGTAGTGGGTTATTTGGACACGGTTTACGAGCTCGGATATGAAGATTATGTATGGTGTGTTTGTTACAAACAGATTATACAAATAAAATTATTAAATATATACTTATATATAATAATTTATTTATATAGCTTCACGCTGTATCGCGCACTGCATGATAGCATAGGCAGAGGGAACCTGGGAATCTAGTGTAAAGACACTCCGTTCCTATAAGTACGCTTACGTTCCCCACTTTTCGCTGAATTCTGATGACATTGCGTGTTTAGTGGTGGATTTCAACGCTGCTCCTTGCTTCGTTACCAGAGCGAGGAATTAAAAATAATAAATATTGCCATTAGAGTAGGAATTGAATCCACAACCTGTCGTGTTTTAATTGGCCTAAAATATTTGCTTAACAAAAACATATGTGAATTAGACAATTTAAGTGTATTATCTATACGATAGAAATATTAAATATATAATATTCTCTTCTAAATAATTATTTTTGGCAATAATCTCAGAATAGCTAAAATTTGTAAAAATCTCCAAAATAAAGAAAATCCAACAATAAAAATAAAGATGTAACAGGCATATAAGAATTTCGACGTACACTCAGAAACACAAATATTAATAATGTTTTGCAAGGTTTTTTTTTAAATACATTAAATATATGCCATTGGCACGGGGGCACAAAGTGTGACTGTAAGTGTGAATGGTTGTGGGTTCGATCACCGCTCAAGGAAATGAAATATAATATTTATTTAAATTTATATCTACATTTTTTATTCTAGTTTGAAAAAAAAGCATGAATCAAAAAAGAGTGTAAAATAGCACACTCACAACTGGCACCATAATTATAAGTTTCAGTACCTTTTTTCCTTTATTGTAAATCGACAGCTTATAAAATATTACGGAGTCATCATAAAAAATGATCAAGCAAACCGTTTTCAGAGGTGACTAGTAAAACTCTCTAACTAACATCCTCAACGACTCTCCCTCCCTCTCCTCCCCCTCTCCCAAAGAACATAAAGGCGGAATAAGAGCGCTAGTAAAGATAATTTAACTACTGCCTCTAATTGATTTCAATTATTGGAAACTTTATTACTTTTGATTGATAGGGAAAAGAGTTAAGGCACCAGCAAGATGTACTTATCATTTTATATTTTTGTCTGTATATTTGTTGTTTTTTAGCTTCACGTTGTGTAATGTATGTAGCAGAGTAGGCAGATGAAAGACAGGAAAATAAAAATGATTAATTTCCACAAAAGAAAAATTACAAATGTAGTGTTTATAATGGATATTATAGTCAAACGCTTGGTCGCTACACCACCACGGTCTGTTTCGTTACTGCAAAATTAACCTTTTTATAAATAATTTTATAAATCATACTTAAATCTTTAGAATACATCTAGGGACCACCACACTAGCGACCTTACACTTAGCAGCTAGAATGAATCACCGCACCGACCGTCGAGTGTCGAGTCAAAAGATGTGTCGTTCAGGTAATCAGCGCCTCTTATCAATGTTCTTGTACTAGAATATAAACCAATGTATCTGCTTTGGAAGGTGTGTCAAAATAAAATGTCTAATAGATCACTAGAGACCTCCTGAAACTTCGTATTCGTGAACCATGAAACAGAGAGGGTCCTTCAGACGTGTCACTTAACTTTGGTAATCTTTGACTATACACTTGGTAGTTTTGAGTTTTTACTGACTTACATACACAATATGACTGTAATATATTGCTGATACAAGTAGTGTTTGGTGGTCTGAATAAATAAATGCGTGATCAAACAAGGCTCTTTGGAGTTTATCAGTAAATAATAGGATAATACAAATCAGTATCACGCTGTATCCCGCACACAGCAGGGTAGGCAGAGGGAACCCAGTGTTAAGACACTCCGTTCCGCACTTTCTGCCGAATTCTGGAGGCATTGCGTGTTGAGTGGCAGAATTCAACGCCGCGCTTAACCTCGACACCAGAGCGAAGAAATGGAAATATAAATTTAAGTAAATATTTCATCTCCTCGAATGGGGATCGAACCCACAACCAGTCGGTTACAGTCACACCTTGTGTCACTGCGCCACGGCCGGCCAAAGAAATAATCAATACATAATCAATAAATTATAAATAACAATGTTTATTAAAAAAAAATAAGTTCTCTCCGGACCATCGTTATACTCGTATGTTACAGTTTATGTAGCTCTAAGAAACACTTAAGTAAACCACACAACTCATACATGTCTCAGTACTAAAACATTTAAATTTTAGTACGTGGGGATTGTAAAATAGAAATATTATGTGAATGTATCAAATAAAACTAAATTATTCTGCAGTGCTTAAATACTTAACGAGGCCGTCAGGACGCAGCGGTAAAGCGCCTGACTGTAAAGTCTGACTGACCACCGAGTGGTAGTTTGATTCCCACTCGGAGGATGAATCATTTTCATTTCTTCACTCAACACGCAATGACGGGGACGGAGTGGAGCGTTTACAATTTCCTTCTGGGAAATATGATTTTATTTACATTCATTCTTTCTATTTCAAAAGCTTACGAAGTAAATATATGTTTTTTTGTTGTTAATTATTCAATAGAAGAACTACATTCTAAGCATTTAGCTAAACATTAAACAATTGACTTGAATTGCAATTTTATGTAAGTACCTATGTTAATTAGATTTATAAGCGTATTATCATAAACATAAACAATCCTAAAGTAATAATTATTTTGTAATATTAATTCTTCATTCATCTTTATTTTTAAAAGTTATTAAATAAAAAATTAAAACACAAAGTTCTGTTAATTAAAATTACCAAAATGCACCACAATCACAATGTTTGTCTTTAAAATTAACGAATGAACTATAGAACGATTAAACACTAGATTCTCATTCGGTCATATGATTTGGAATATCTGAAATTCACGCCATTTCTCACATGGCAGAGTAGGCAGAAGGAATCTGGCGTAAGGCATTCCGTTCTCTACGCACTGCCCTGTATACGAGACATTGAGTATTGAGTGACGGAACTCAACACCTTACTCTGTCTTGTCACCGGAGCGAGGAAATCAAAAATAATAATTCCTCGGAGTGAAATCGAATCCACAAACGTCGCGCTTGCAGTCAAACGTTGCACCGCTGCACCGACGGGTAGGAATATTTATTAAGACGAAATAGCTAAAAAATAATTAGTGTCAGTGAGCAGTGGTAGTGTTAACGATGTCGTTTTAACTTCGCTTTACGAGCTCCGCTTATAGTGTCACTTACAATTGGTGTTTATTGCATCCTCGTAAACCTACACTTTACGCTCTGTTTGGCGAACTATCCAAATTATTTCATAAAATATAGCTAGTGGAAATATACAGACTTCTCTTTCTTTTTCTTTCTAATTGCCATCCAGATTGGTCATCTTCCTGTACTCGACAGACCTTAACAGTTAACCTGGATATCTTCAAACAGCGCGTCTATCTCCACCTTGGCGGCTGGAAACACACCTGTAGCTCCTCCGGTGTTACACGGGGTCTTGGGCGGTGGTGATGACTTATCATCAGGTGACCTGTGCGCTCGTCTGCCTTGTCTTCGGTATAGAGTAAATTAGTCCGCGGTAGAACTAGGCAGCGAGCGAGAGGAAGAACGTCGTACTTCGAAGACAGTAATAGCAGAATTATTTCGAATTCGGTGTCGACAGGGAGAGGAGCACGGATAGTGCAAGTAAACATTAGTGCGTATTTAAAAGTGGGCCCCCTTTAAATGCGAACTGACGATTTCAAACCTACTGTTGTAACGGAAGTCTCTCATGCAGCAACATGATGGACATCATGGAAGTAGTTTCGTCCCATATATCCTATTTTTAATATGAATAACTTCAAATATTGATGTGACTTCCAAAGTTATAAAAGGCGTTTAAGCAAATATTATAACAGTTAAAAAATTGTGTACGCTGGCTAAAAAAAAAACTTATTATTATTCCTCAGAAATCTTAATCGACCTATTTTAAATATAACTTTGTGTATTTCATACTTAAACTTGTGTTCCTAAATTAACTTTTTAAAATGAAACATACCTTTCTTGCGATACCATAGAGGCGACGGTTGTGTCTTTGATTCCTACTCGAGGGAATGATAAATATATCATTTCCTCGATTATTTCCTTTAAGAGTTCGGCCCTTAAATATAACAAAATGTTTGAATTGTTCAACGATAATTATTCAGAAAGTGTCTATTCTTATAAAAAAAAAATTCAAGTCCCATATAACCTTTAGATTTTATTCGTATTGGTCATTAACAAAATTTTTGTGACGTCACACGTGACGTCACTCGGATTTTCATTCAAAATGGGCGGAGCTTTAAGCGACATGCGCTTTCAAGTCCCGCCCATCGCCCTCGCAACCACCAACGAGTATATAAGGCTTTGACGGCGGACCAGCCAGCAGTAGTGCTCTGGAGACAACGCAGGGCTGTACTGAAAATACTGAAAAAGTTTACGCCGAGTCGACAACGGTAAGTATTTTTCATAGTTATGTATAGCAAAATCGATATTCAAAATCGTTGATAACTGTGCTGCAATGGAAAAGGAAATTTGTTAGTATAATAAACAGCAATAAATATAAGTATATTCATATAATAAAAAAAATCTTAAGAAAACATATTAAACTGTCTATACTCTATTGGCATCCATACAAACTGGTTGATATGTAAATTTTAATTGAATTTTCAAAACTACTTTGAAAACAAAGAACATATAAAAAATGTATACAAAAACATTTTTATATCACATTGCCCTGAAGTGCACTGCACTGTAGTTAACTCATTGAAGCTCTTAAGCTATACAATAGCATCAACAAAAAATCCTTTACAATTATAATTGTTAGATAGAGAGTAACTTAAACGAACATACTTCCGCATTAAGTATGTGTGAATTTGGTAAAACATTACCTTTACGTTTATTATTATATTTAGGAATAACATTTAATGGATAACTCCACTTAACTTAAAGCTCATTTTATTTAGAGACTTTACTCTTATATCACAGAGTACTAATAATAATAATTCTTTCTTTGTCCAATTTTGAAAACTAATTTTCTCCAAAAGATTAAGGCCATCATAGCATAGAGGAACAGCGTCTGATTGTAAAAGCGATGGGTTGAGCTTCCATTCCCATTTGGGAAAATAAATTATTTTAATTTTCTCGCTCTACCGCTCAACACGCAACGTCTCGAAAATTGGGGAGTGCCTTGACACTTTCTCTCTCCTTCTGCCTATCTTGTTATATATGGAATACAGCGTAAAGTATAAGCCAACAGTATCCTGCTTCTCCGTCCAATTTTCAAAACTAATTTAATCTTAAAAAAGTAAAACCTTTCAAAATTGGCAAAACACTTTAGTCGTCGTAAATAATTACTTAGTCTAAAGCCAGTGGCATGATTACCTGACAAGGGTTGTTAACGACGGCCCGATATCGATGTCTTAATTAATTATAAATAATGTCTTTAGTCGTTCAGTAATCGATATTAGAATAGAGTCTACTAAAAATTTATCGATTTTAAGACTTATTTGAATTTTTTTTTAACATTTTGGGCAGTTTCTGAGAGGAGCGGGTATTCATATTCAGCTATGTTCAAATTACAAAATATTTTATGATAAATAAAATAATACTTTTAAAATTTTATTTTATCGGATTATCTTTTTCTAATACTCAATTTATCATAAAATTTCAATAAGGTAAACGTTTTTAAAATCAGCTTTAGCTTCACGCTGTATCCCGCACACAGCAGGATAGGCAATGGGAACTTAGTGTTAAGATTCCGCCGAATTCCGGAGGCACCGCGTGTTGAGTGGCGGAAATCAACGCCACGCTTTGTCTCGACACCAGACCGAAGAAATGGAAATTTAAATAAATATTTTCATTTTCCCGAGTGGGGATCGAACCCACAACTAGTTGCGTTTACAATCACACATTTGTGTCCTTGAGCCACAATTGGCCTCTACTTTATTAAAATGAGTATTAGAAATAAATACTTTGCAATACTACTTTCTATTAAATCGATAACATAAAAATATCAGTATATTACTTCTGTTCATATTTTATTAAGTTTACGAATGAAATCTTCACGGAACAATTAATGCAATAAATACCTATAAATGTTAATAGTAGTAGGTTAATATAAAGTAAGAACAATGACTTATAACTAAATAACGCAAATATATTAGTATGGGTGTAGATTTGATCCCAGCTCTTAGTTTCGAGTTCCGACACTTAATGCGGTAATAAATATAGACGAGATAGGACTTTTGCTTAATAATTCATGGCAATGAAAATTTTCGTTAAGAACTACTAATATGAATTACATAAATTAAAATTTTATAAATTTTATAAAATAGTGCTATAAACATTTATGCGTTAAAATATTTAAATTTTCTTCAATAATGGTAAAATTAACGGTTATATAATTATGTGTAAATTACAATAAAAATCATAAAAAAGTAAAGCTTTAATCTTTAGCCAATACTAACAGCGAGCTGTCAGCGCGCAAGCGACGTAATACATCAAAATTCAACTGTAGTTCGTTTATTTCCGAACAACTTCTTCTCGGCACAAAGGCAAGTACAAACGTTGTTTTTTGTTCCATTATGGAACTATGGTTACTGATTAGCTAATACTTGTCAATTACAGAAGAAAAATTGTTTACAGGCAGTAGTCGATATTATATAGCAAAATATATTAGGAAAAAATCTATCGCACCTAATTGTGTATGAATAAGGTTTTCTTTATAAAATAAGGGCTATTATATTATAGTATTAATATTATTGAAAGTTTTTGAACGAAAGGACAGATCTTTAAATATAAACGTCGTCCGTTATAGAGTTACTGTGTGAAGAAACTATTGACTGCACTCAGAGAGTAGAAATTTGGCACGGTAGGTCGGATGTGTAGGACACTAAACATTTTGCTATGGTTTTGCGGAAACCATTAAACTTCACTGTGATGGGTGGGTGGTCACTGGACCAACGAGATTAACATTTGAAAGTTTAAAGACTACGACTAGTTTGTAATATAGCTTTTCTGTCCCGCAGCATCTTGTCTCTAGTGGGTAGAAAATTGCGAACGTCTAAGCTACGGCGAAGATGCAGGAAAGTAAAACAAATAAAGTAGATATATACTTTTAAATTATAGTTAAAATTATTATTATTATGCTTCACGCTGTATCCCGCACATAGCTGGGTAGCCAGAGGGAACCTGGTAGCCTAGTTTTAAAACACTCGGTTCCCAATAAGACACTTCCGTTCCCTACATTGTGTCTTAAGTGGCGGAACTGAACGTCTCCCTTTGCCTCGTTACCAAAGCGAAGAAATTTATGAAATATTAAAATATTACATTTACTCAAATTGAAAACTAACCCACAACCGGCGATACATTACAGCTACACGCTTATGCACTAAATATGTAGAGGTATTTTAAATTCAAAATTCAAATTCAAAATATTCTTTATTTAAATAGACTCTTATAAGCACGTTTGAATCGTCGAATGAACATATAAATAAAAAAAAAGCTACCACCAGGAAGGCAGTTCTGCTGAGAAGAGCCGGCAAGAAACTCAACAGTTGCTCTTTTCAAAGTCAATGGTATAATTAATTATTACATTAACTGGCAGCTATCCTGCATCACATTCAAAATTTGGTTCCGAGAGCGCCACTTGAGTACAATTCACTTCGCCGATGTCACGTTATAATAATATATTATATTTTAAATTTTACTGCGAATGACATATGTCGTGAGCAAACTGATGTCAATTTTAATGAGCACCGCACGTCGAAGTGTGACGTCGGAACAGAGCTGAACTGAACGTACTTGCTTAAATAAACGACCAAGTCGAAATGACAATCTGCGAAATTGATCATATATTGAAAAACTTTTATTCGTTACACAAAATGAAATTGAACACGACGTCGTCATACGTTTTTCTTTATCTAACATATGTATAGGCACTTGAATGTCTGTGATCATTAATATTCATTATTTAATTTATATAAGATCATATAAAAAAAAAAAAAAATGTTAAAATTCATTAACTGATAAACAAAAAACTTTCTTATCAACATAAAAATAAATATACATATTTATAAATAGTTCTTTATTTTTTACAGCTATTGGGAAAATATAGAAACTAAATGGAACTCCAAAAGCGTCTAAAAGAACTAGTGATTATCTTTTCTGTTTTCTGTTAATAGTCCTGATACACATAAGATTGGAACCCACACTTGTCACATTTGCTAAATCATTACAACGTCAACAACGGCATATGTAATTTTCGGTGTATGCCGCAACGGTAGATTGATGAGAGAATTTAGTGTTACCACTAGAACTTTGGGCTGTTACCAGAGTGAGATGTTCCTTTTATTATTTTAATTGCTCTAAAACTTACCAAACTCAGATTAAAATATTCACAATTAATCTGTCATAAATTTTACGACGTCGACACATGACGCCATAGAAATTACAGAAACGGTTAGAAATTCATGCGGTGTACATAAAGTGCAGGCGGCGGGCGGCGTAGCGCCGTAGCGCCGTAGCGCCGTGCTACGTTGGTGCTACGGAGACCTTAGCTTTGTATTTGAACTGTTTTAACATGATTTATTTAATGAAATAATAAAATTTTAAATATATTTAAGTAAATGTTAATTAAAATACATAAAATATATTTTATCTTATAACATTCATATATTTCTAAAATGAACTTTTCCTAGAACTGTTATGTTACAGAAGGGTAGTTTGTTAATGTGTTCGTATTTGCTCTACAGTTTTTATTTTCATACAACAGCAAGTACTTTCATTCAGGCGCAATTTACAGTTGAGATTGAAACAGCAGAAACGAGGTTAAAAGAAATTTTGCTCAAAATGTGCAAAATATATTACGAGTATAAGGACTATTTAAAAAATATATAATGTGTAGTATAAATTTTAAATTTTGGGCAAATATAGATCTATAGATAATAAATATAGATGTTTAGTATTATTAGCGCTATGGTTGTGGGTTCGACAGCCGCTCGGAGGAACAAATTATTTTCATTTCTGTCAAGATAAAGCACGACGATAAGTTCCGTCTCTCAAAACACAATGTCTCTTTAGACGAAAAGTGGAGAACGAAATATCTTGAAACTTTCAGCATTCCTTGTTATGCGGTAAAAAGTGAAAAAGTGAGACAATCGGTAAATTGAGCGTTGAATTAGCTACTTTACTTGTAAACATCTTTAGAAGTGAGTAAAACGATGAATCTATAAGCTAAGTTCTTTGGAAAGTTATGTATGCAATTTAGAAAGAAAAAAAAATCTTTTGAAAGCATTGCAGGTAGGTAGAACCTTATGTTAAGATGCTCTGTTTCGTAAGCAAAACCAATTTTTGAGAAAGCATGTTGAATGGCACAACTCAGTCAGAAATCAGAATAACGAAATATAACAGTAAATATTAGAACAGATTATTCAAGTCAACTTAACGCAAATTTCAAGTAACGCGCTCGAAACAAATTATTGCAATTAAAAATACTACCACCCGTAACAACTGAATTTACACTTTATTCATATAGTGGTAGAGTAGAAAATTGTTATGAACAACGTGAAGGCTTCAATTTCAAGAGGTCATTTATTAAATGAACGCTCATTCAACAGGCGGCACTGTTCGTTGTGCCTCAATAAGCATATCCTGAACAAAAGAAACGATTGAATAGAACCTTTAATGGTTTTAAAGCATAAATATTTGAGGCATCGTAACTACAAACACGATTATTACGTGTTCGATTCTCGTTCGGGGGAATGAGTTAATTTTATTTTGCTTTGGCAACAAGACGAAGCGTGGCGTTGAGTTCAGTCTCGAAAGTTGAAGAACGTAGTGTATTAACACATTCCTCTGCCTTTTTTGCAGTATATGGAATGCAGCGTCAAATTAAAATAAAACAGTGTTAGTACAATGCGGGTGGGTAATTTATGTATATTTTAGTCTGTAAGGTTCTTGAAGTGAGAAATGTGCGAAGATAATAATTTTTTTTGAATCTCACTTCACGATATTTGAGCGTTACGGTGACCTCTTGAATACTTTAAAATTAGAAAATATTACCTTCACATTTCTTAATCAGATTGTATTACATTTAAAATCATAACGCAGAAATTCCATACTATTATATAAGCCGTACTATATGAATACATATATTACATTTAATACCTATAAAATCTAACAGATATAAACTACTAGATCTAGGTTAAAATCTTAAATTTCGATATAAAGAGCAGCAGAACTAAACCACCACACCACACCACGTCTACTGGTGAACTTACAACGTGTTCAAGTCAATTAATGTCGACTTGGTGAGATACTCGTCAAATTTAATTGGTCCAGAGCTCTGCGAGGCGTGGTGGGCGCGTGGTGGTGGCGCGGTGGTGGGTGGTGGCCGTCAGCCGACTATTATGTCGCCTTATTCGGAAAATATCTGAATAGTGACGGTTAAATTTGCTAAATTCACTAAAATTAAGTACAATTTTGCAGATTGTAGATGTGAGTTTCAATCTAGTTTTGATTTGTGTATTCCGCACATAGGGCACATAGGGTACGTAGAGTTGCCACTTTCCGCTGTATTCTAGAGGCAATGCGAGTTGAGTGGTGGAACTTCGTGTTGCCTCGTGACCAGAGAGAAGATAACAAAACCATTACATTTCATTTCCTCAAGTAGGTATCGAACCCACAACCTGTTGTGTTTACAGTCGCACACTTGTGCGCCTGTGATCCACGACTAATGTTATTAAAGATATATTCTATATCTAATATTTGTTAATAAATATTTAAAAAAAAAAAAATATTACTTATATTATGCGTACTGAACATATTCACATGGGAGTAGTAGAGATATACGGGGGATATATTCATTTAAATTGTTTGACTAATTAGAACTGTGAGAGGTGTTGTCACAGAGGTATTGCATTTTATGTAATAATTTAATGAATTCTAAACTTGCTTATGGCGGAACGTTAATATAATAGTTAAATACACCGTGCGGTTACTGAAAGCATACGGCGGCCGGCGCTCGCTGCGCCGCTCATACCCATATTACATGTGTACAAGGAAAGGCACTAATACCTAATGAAAACTTGCTGTTTTTCACTTTTTACGGTCTTAGATGAAGTAAATTTATTAAAACTTTAAACACACAATAGCTTCATATTCATTCGTTCGTTTAAGACACTCCGTTCTTCCCTTTCCGTCCGATTTTAAAGCCTTGCGTGTTGAGTGTCGCAACTTAAGGTCGCACTTCGTTTTTCCGTTTTAATCACTTTTTTTTAATGTACAATTTTTTAAAGCACGTTTGTTAGATACCGTCCATGTGTCTGAGTTGGTTGAGCTGTACTTTTACAAAACTTTATATATATTTATATATATTTTCTTTATATATATATTAGACTTAAATATTGTTGTATCCAATCAAGTAGGTGGTCCTAATTTTACTACATTTTTCATTTTTAAAGGTAATCTAAATGTTTTTTTTTTTAATATTTATACTAGTGCTATACGGAAGAGCTGGTTTTTCGATATAATATCAAACAACGTCCGTCAAAAGGCCTTTGAGAAGTCTAATATCCGACGCTGTGCCAATATTACCAATATCTAACATGCAAATAACATACTTTGATGAATATTCTCATCAGTGTGTTCTTTAGCTACGTACTCGTACGTACATGTGTAGTATTAAAAAATATATTATTTAAAAAAAATCAAATATACAAGAAAAACGTATAAAAATTAAGATATCGTTTTTATGGGTTCAATTTCTACTCGGGTGAATGAGTTATTTTTATTTTCTTACTCTGGTAACATGACAAAGTGTTAAGTTTCGCCACTTACAGTGAAATGACGTCACAGTAATATCATTTAATTAGTTTCAACGTAATTTCAAGAATCTTCCCTGTAGAAACATTTAGGGCGTAGGACGATTATCAAAGAGCGGTAACGAGGAGATATTGCCCGCCGCCGGCCGCGCCGGCCGCGCCGAGTGCCTCACTCGACGTCGTTCTAACTAATTGTAGCTACCGTTGCGTTTTGTGTCCAAAACTATAATTAGAGTATTAATTTAAATCTACGATGAATATTTGATTAGGTACAAATCATTTACATAATTTGTTAAAATTTTCATCAAAATAATATTTTTTATGTATCCTGCACATATTAGGGCAGGCGGAGGGAACCTGGGAACCTAGTGTTAAGACACTCCGTTGCCATCAAAACAAATCCGTCCCCCTACTTTCGACAAGTGATTGACCCTACAATAAAAAGACTCCAGGAACGTATAATATAAACGCATTTTGTTTACTAATTTAGTTACGACAACATTGTATAATTTTTATGTAATAATTTGAATAGTAGACATCTATAATTTGTATAATTACATACACTTTGGTAGCTTTTAACGTTAATCTGGACACGCGTCTGCTAGTTGGAGCATTTCAATCAATATTGTTTTAGGTAATGTGAATTCGTCGTTATCACTATGATCAGATGATCAGAAATATAAAAACAAATAGTGATTTTATATGGATAGTAGTGTAAGATTTCCAGAAATTACGTGGCGAGTGGTGGAGCTTTAAGCCGAATTTTATTTAACCACACCAGGGAACGCTATGTAAAATAGTATTGCTCTGCCTTAATGGGAGTTAAATTCACGACTATAAATGTGGCATACGGTAGAAGTTGTTCCTGTGTCCGGGAACTTAACATAACACCACATACGCGGCGTATATTTCCGCCACTCATAACAACGCTAAGAATAGGACTAAAAGTATCAAATAAAGATGACTTGACATCAGTTTCTCTTTTCATCTCATGTACACTTAAAAATTGTACCACCAGTATCGATATATTACTAATAAGCTAAGTAGCGGGACTCAATGCTGCACAGCAGCATCGCGTCGCGTGCGGGCGGTCGGGCGGGCGGGCGGTCGGGCGCAGGGCACACTGATCGAGAGATATGATGGATGTTTAAAATTAATCATGGCTTCACATCTAAGAGGCAGCCGTGACACATATTTACAATTTTCGCTAGATAAAAATCTTTGAATGTAATAAAAATATATTTTACAAAAAAAAGAGTAGTAATAGTAGCTTTTTCTGTGCTTTAAGTGACTGTAGACTTGAGTATTTCACATTATTTCACCCTAATATCTACAGAACGAACAGACAGGTAGACTGTCAACAAGGTTTCCGTCTTCCATTTAAAACAATAAAAATCCTTAAAATATTAACAATAAATATTTTACATGTCAATGAGTATAATGCCAATGTCCTTTAATCAGTTGCCAGAATTTTAAGTCTAATTTTAAATTGTAATTCGGTGTAGCCGATATGTGACTCTACTCACAGATGTAAAAATATATGAAAAAAAACGCTTTATACAAGAAAATTCGTGTGAAAAATACTGAAATTATACTGGAAACCAAAAAATCTAATAATTAAATAACAATAAAAACAAATAAGGCCGAGTACACAATAGGCATGATTTCCATACAAATAGCACGCGCAGATGGCGCCTGAATATTAAAACAATTTTAATTTAACTGGGGCCTGCTACAGCAATTCAGAAAACACCTGAAATTATGTAACATACTAGTTGTAGCCTGGAACATCGTTTACGTGTACCATAAAACGGCTTTTTCCTAAAGATCCTGCTTTTTCTCGGTTCCTAGGATTTTCCTAACCAATTTTTTTTTAGAGATTTGTTCATCACAGAACTCAACGCTGCGCTTTGAACCGACGTCACAGCGAAGAAAATGGAAATTTACATTTACATTTCCTCGAGTGGGGATCGATCCCACAACCAGTCACGCTTACAGTCACACTTTATGCCCCTGCGCCACGACTGGCCTCAACATATTCATTTCTTTAAATTTCTGACTTAAAGAATCTTTAGGGCCTAAGTTATAGAATGCCATAGGACATAATACTATGAAAGTAGCTAAACAAGGCAAGCCATTAGGCCACATAACCACGTGATGATATTTTTTTATCATGAAAACCTTGAGCTAATTGTATTTGCCAATCCATCAATATCCCCATTGCAATTCGGAGGTGACACCAACAGGGTCCACGGCTACACCATTCAAGAAGACACCTGCTTTCAATATAATGATTCCCCTGAGTGCGTATCGAACCTGTGTAATATAATCAGACTTACATCTTTTTTTACTAATTTGAACATTCCCTCATTATTCTGTGCTGCAAGTATTTCCCTTATAATTTAAAAATATAATATTTTAAAAGCAGTATTTTTAATGCTCTAATTTTAAATTAAATGCTATTTTTGGTGAAATAACCAACAAATATACATTTCCACTAGCGGCCGCTCTTGACGTGACTGACACTTGGCGGGCGTCGAGGGTACTCTGTGTCAGTTTGATGAATTCTTGTTTACTAATGACAACTTAAGTGACAAGCTAATTCATTGAAATTAAGTATATTTTTTTATATTAAAATAGACGTCTGTTAATCGACATCTATTTTTTAAATGTCAAATCTTATGTGACTACAGAATTATGTAGAACATACACACATAAAATATTAAAAAAGAAAATAAACAAATATATGAGACAGTCCGGCAGCATTAGTTTTCTTTAATTGTTAATTTATGTTTTATATTTATTTTTATATATTAATCTATATTATTGACATAATTTTTGCATGAAATTTATAATTACCGAAAAGTTCCATGAATCGAAATGTAATCTTTATATTTTTGATATCTGCCGTTAAAATATTGTTTCTTCTGTTGATTAAATTAAAAATTAAATTAGCTTCACGCTGTATCCCGCACACAGCAGGGTAGGCAGAGGGAACCTAGTGTTAAGACACTCCTTTCCCCACTTTCTGCCGGATTCTGGAGGCATTGCGTGTTGAGTGGCAGAATTCAACGCCGCGCTTAACCTCGACACCAGAGCGAAGAAATGGAAATATAAATTTAAATAAATATTTCATCTCCTCGAGTGAGGATCGAACCCACAACCGGTCGGTTTTGCAGTCACACCTCGTGCCGCTGCGCCACGACCGGCCTCTGATTGTTGATAATCTTAAATAAATAAGTAAATGAATAAATTCACGATTATTTTGTCTGGCCTGGTATGATGGTAACGCGATGAATCCCTAACTCATGTTCCTGAGGCTGTCGTAGCGCAGGCGCTCAAGCGTGCGACTGTTATCGCGACGGTTGTCGATTCGACGACTCGAGGGAATAAAACATTTAATATCGCTTTGGTAAGGCAAAGCGTGTCATTGAGTTCCGTCACTCACCACGTAATGCCTCGAGAATTCGGAGGAGAGAAAGGAGAAAGGAAGTGTCTTCATAGAGAACGGTAGGTGGGTTCCCAAGTTTCTTTCCTGGTACTATGTGTGGAATTCAGCATGAAACTCAAAAATGTAACGTTTGTCCACGTTTAATTATAAGTATTTCGTAAAAATGTAAGCCGGCGCCACTTGTTGCGTTTACATTTTATATGTATCTACGTATTCTAAAAATATATATACATAAAGCTATTTTGTAGTTATAAATATAAATAAACTAACTTAAAATACCTTTCACGTACATTTAAAGATATATCTAAACGATTAACCGTACAGTGAGTTTATTGAATAAAATATGATAAGACGCTCGTAAAGACCCTAACAACTATCGCATGTTTCGTTTATCTCGAGGCGGTGCAGTAGCTCGCGTGCGCGTAGCCTCGTAGAGGTACAGAGGTGGACAGGTACCTACTAAATACTAAATTTACCGATCCAATCGACTAATGTCCGACAAGTTAGTATGATCGTGGCGGACATTAAGATACTCCGTTCCCATTAAGACACTTTTCTTTCCCACTTTCCGCCGAACTCTTAAGGCATTCCGAGTTGATCAGTGGAGCTCAACGCCGCGCTTTGTAAAAGAAGAAATTATACATTTCGTAAATTAAAAAACCCATAATTATAAATACATCAGAATATGGTGTACACTTTTGGAACCCCAAGGAATTGAGTGCCTTTAATGTTACCAAACTATTATTCCTTTGTATAGGTGTCAGTGAAATGGCCGAAGGGCACTCATACGTCAAATAGATATGTTATCGCGTGGAAGTTTCGATTTATAATACAATTTTTATAGTGTTTATTCTGTGTTATAAAACACTTTACTATGTTGAGTGTTCGGTTATGAGTTAAAATGCAATCATAGTAGTTACCGTGACTGTTATTTATGATGGAAAACGAAATTGATTCTGTTTATTCATTTTATACTAAAGGAAAAAGTAAAGCAAATTATTTAATTATAAAACATATAAAATGATGCCAAAACCAATAAAGATACACACATATCTTAATAATATTTATCAAATTTGTAAAATATGAAATATTCATTAGGTGATGGGTTGGCTGAATAAATTTTTTAATTTTCGCCTGTGGAGAGCGTCGCGTCTGTACTCTTCGCTTGCCTCTTGTAAGTAACTAAGACGCGGCTATATTTATTGCTCGACGATATTTTTCCTTATTTCCTCAACTTAGATATCTTTAATATTTTTTATAAAGTACTTGAATGGTACTTAAGAGGCGCGGGTTCGAGTCCTGGTTCGTTTAATTTTTTTATCGTTTTCTCACAATATTTATCTTGCTTTAGTATGGATTAACACTTTACAACTATTAAAATACTTAATAAATCACAATATCTCTTGCCAAATGTTAATTTTAAATGGAAAACAATTCTGAGTAGTAAACTTGTCAAAATCCCTGTGAGGACAGGCATCTCTAACAACAGTAGTAAATCAATGTAGCACGCGTACTTTTAATAATTTTGACTTAGCTTGATAAGATCCTACGACTCAGTGACTAGAGTTTTGGATGACTTCTAAAAAGCGCGAATTCTAGTGCCGCTTTGCAAAATTTTTACACCTTTTATAAACGTACTGTATACTTTTACTTTTGGCATATGATTTTTTCATAATCTTAAATAATTATAAATATAATTATAATTTTTTTGAAGAGTATTTCGTATCTCTGAGAGCTATCACTTGTAATAAAACAGTTGTAGCTAGACCATATATCATTTTAAGCTTTTAATACAAAATTATACCGTTCCGCACAAACAGGGTAGGCGGAGGGAACCTGGGACACCTAGTGTTAGATACCCCGCTCCCCATTAACACCCTCCGTTCCCTATTTTCTACCGAATTATTGCCGCATTGCGTGTTGGGCGGCGAAACTCAACGCCGCGCTTTTCTTCGATACCAAAACGAGGAAATTAAAATATTATATTATTCCTCCGAGTGGGAACTGAATCTACAACTCTTAAAATATTCACACATGTTTTATGTTCATTATGTGTGACATATTGAGATATATATGTGTGTGTGTATGTGTCGCACACAATGAACATATTTAAACACGCCGCCGCAACGAGCGATCACACCATTGATACATCAAAATGTTATTTACGCTGGAGCATGTTGTGATTGATTTCATTATAATTTAATTTGATATGTAAACATTTGTAAAGACTTTTCAATTTATTTACTATAACACATATACTATCTTTTTAGCTTCATCCCCGCAAATAGCAGGATAGGTAGGATTCCTCCTACCTATCCTGTTCTGTGTTAAGACACTTTCTGTATCTAGTGTTAAGACACTTCCTTCTCTATTTTCAGCCAAATTCTAGAAGAATTGCGTGTTGAGTGGCGGAACTCAACGCCACTCTTTGCCTCTTTATCATAGCGAGGAAATGGAAATATTAAAAAATATTTTTTCTCGAGTGGCAATCGAACCCATAACCTATAGCGTTTACAGTCTCACGCTTGTGCCCCTCCTACTAAATGCTAATAATAAAAGTAAAAGCATAATCGTGTTGCTGTAAACGTGACGCTTGTAGGTTCAACTTGTAACAGTATGTACCTATGGTATAAGTTAAAAATAAATATATAAATAAAATAAAATATGCATGGCAATATACATAAATAACATAGTTAAATATGAATAATAAAAACTATATATTTTAAATATCATATTAATCGAGATGCGTTCGTGTATTCTCGTCCCGAGTGTCGCGACCGTCGTTCTGTATATATAGGTGGTGGTGATGCTCGGAAGGCAGCGGTCGAGTCGAACTATTAAGTACTACGGTACAAATGAATATGATGCACATAAAGACTCGTACCAAATGTATAATAAATATAATGTGATAATTTGAAGTCTATGATGGCACGATCTTTTAGGATCGAATTTCTTATAAAGGCAATATATGTGTAGGAGCGACACATATTGTGGATCTTTGATCCATATTATAATATTGAATGTTGCTTGACGTCGCGAAGGCTGACGTGATGGGCTTATGCGAACTGTTATAGCGACATTAACTATGTCGTGGCTGACGCCGTCTCGCAGTACGCTCACGATACGTAAGCTATGCTTGTATGGCGTTGGTCATTGACATTTTATATACCACTTCTAAGACTTGGTATACGACTAGTAGGTGTGTGGTGCTGTTATGTCCCAGCTCCGGTGTATGTAGTAGTGTCCGCCTGTCTCGTACGGGTGTGTGGTGCTATTTTATGTCCTGGAACTCTGGTGTATGTAGTAGTGTCCGCCTACGGTTCGAGACACGACTGTGGGGTGTGTGCCGTGCGTTTATTTAACATATCGGCCGCCTAGCGGTAGTGCGTTCGTTCCAACGACTTATATTGATCTCACAAATCAATCAACATCACGAATCACTATTCTAATACAATCTTAATATAAACAAGCGTAACAAGTACCTTCGGAAAGATCACACACAAACGTCCCGGAGGGTTCAACGATGACTGTAAAGCCACGGTCTGGTCGGAACTCACGGTGTAGGGGCGGGGCGGTGCCCGTACTCTTTCTTCCTTTTATTATAACTAGTTTGCAGTTATAGTGGAGAGGAAGATAGGACGCGCTCTTGGCTTATCTTCGGACGAGCTTCGAGTTATGACAATGTTATATTGTCGAGTCTACAGTTATCTAAATAACTGACACAAGAACAACTTCTGATGGCAAATATCTTATTAAAGCGATACCTTCTAATGGCATAATATGGAATTCTTAACACTGTTTCCTCTGAATCTCTAAAAGATTTTGGGTTCTTCACGATCACAACTATAAACGGTTCTAACCACTAGACACATCACGAGCCAAGGCATTATTTATTAAATAATATTTTAAAAGGTGTTTGGGATATCAGTTACAAACTCCCACTCGGGGGGAATGAAATATTTAATATTTTCATTTCTTCGCTCTGGTAACAAGACAAAGCGTCTCGAAAATTCGGCGGAAAGTGAGGAAGTGTCATAACACTAGATTCCCTCTGCCTGCCTTGTTAATTGCGTGATACAGCGTGAAAATGCCGCGATATGTAGACGAATAGACGAGAATTTAGTTTACTGTCGCTATGTTGGTATTAGGTAGGTAGTTGTTATACGTATACGATATAGTCACGTCCCTGCATCGCAAAAACTTATATCCTTTGATACGCGACGGCACATTTAAGTGCTGTTTGTTCAGATTGTACGACAGCAATCATAGTCAAAGTCTTTTACTACAAGACACGCGTTTGATTTATTTAGCTTTACGCTGTATCCCACATATGACAGGCTATAGGGAACCCTTGTGTTAAGACTCTCCGTTGCCCAAGTGCCATCCCAAATTTCGAGCCTAGCTTCACTTTATCTATAGAATAGAAATAATTCATTCCCCCGAGTGGAAATCGAACACACAATCATCATGTTTAAAATCAGAAAATGTGCCGCTGCGCCAGAACGGCCTCAGTATAATTATATTGTGTTTATACTTTTCTATTTTACTGATGATATCAAGAAAAAGAGTTTTCGGGAAAATAATATCATTAGATAGTGAGCCAGCACTTACTCGTTTGTACGTGTACTGCTTTGCTACTGAACTGTTTGTTCTCTTATTTTATGACAATGTGGTGAACGAAAGCGGAGTACGGAGTAACTTCTTATTTGGTTCTCTCTGCCCACCCTGTTATCTATAAGATACTGTGTAAAGCTCGCTACTAGTGAATACCACTGCTGGCGAGGACATCAAAAACATATTAACATTTAAATTTATTCCAATTAATTTATAAAAGTCTGAGACTTTAAATATTAAAATTTTGTAATCTTGTTTCAATTTTTCAGAAGACTGTCAAAGTTTTGTTATGTATATTAAATAAAAAAAAATTGTTTACGAAACCCAAGTCAGGGCAAGTAGATAATCTCCAAAGTAAATCAAGCCGATATCTAAACTTCATTTAACTTATTTGAAAAAGTCCATCCTGAATATTAATCACTTCACTGTTTGACAGTTTCAAACCAAACTCATGTATCTCGTTAATATAATTAGAGGACAAAATGAAAATGACGCGCTGATGACCGCGGCGCGGCTAGCGCTGACTGAAAGATTCTTAAATTAAAGTAAATCAGCTTCACGCGCTCTATCCCGCACACAACAGATTAGGCAGAGGGAACCTAGCGTTAAGACACACCGTTCCCCACTTTCCGCCGAGTTTTGAAGGCATTGCGTTTTGAGTGGCGGAACTCAACGCCGCACTTTGTCTCGACACCGGAGCAAAGAAATGAAAATATAAATGTAAATAAATAAACAGTCGATTTTACAGGCGGCCTGGATGGAAGATTTTCGCTTTATGTAATCTAACGTTGCATTTAGTCCAGCCAGATTCGAGAAATGATAATATTTAAAAACGTTTAAAATGCGTTAAATTATTTTATACGAGTTTCCAATATTTTTAAAATCTAACATCTAACTAAATGGTTTATTCACAAACAAATCTAAACAATATTCAAATCAGGTACGTACATAGTACCCGTTGTTTTAATTATATTTAAATAAGCGAAACATGACAACACTCAGGTGTAAGCCCCCCACGGACAGCCCCCCGGACAGCCCCCCGGGGGCCATAAATTCACCAAAACGACGAGTCTCATTGTTTAGAAAAATTGAAAAATAGCTCGCGAACCGACCGAGCCCGTATTAACAAGCTTAATTGTTTTCGTGTCGCCTTTTCACGCCAAATACGCGGATGTTAACAGATCGCTGTGCAAATGTAATTAAAAAGATTGGAATCACATTACATTGAGTAAATCTTTACTAATATTATTAAGCTGAAAATATTTGGTTGCGTGAACGCGATAATCTCAAGAACTAAATACTGGTTCAAATTAAAATTTATTTTTATGTTGGATAGTTTACTTAACTCGAAACGAATCCAAGCCCCAAAAGATTTCTGTTACGATCAAAACTACTCCTTTAAGCATCTATGCTAAAATGTTAGAAACGTCTAATTCAAAAGGTCTATTTATTTAGTAACTAAATGTTATTTATAACATTTTAAATTTAGAAACAACAGCAATCTGAGGAGAAAAAATGGGTAAATCCCCTCTGTACATTAGTTGAGTCGTTGCGACAGTGTTTTATTCTTTCAGTTTGTATCTCTTTTAATCTCGGGTAATGAAGTGGTCTTTGAGCTCTAACTACTGAAGTCAAACACTTGTGCGCTGCGACACAATGCGAGCGGGAGATCCCCTTTTACTTACACTTTTATCTCTTACTTATACATACATTTTTTATACTAAGCGCGAGACTTTTTATGTACTAATAGATATTCTTGAAGTATTAGAAGAGTGACGCATATTTTTCTTTTGATTTTATGTTCGGATTAGGTAGATAGCCTAAATAATAACAAAAAACTACCATATTTTAAATAACATTTGAAATTAAAAAGATCTTGAATGTTACCTTATTGTCCAAAAAAAAAATAGTTTATTCAGGTGTATTCACAAAAAAAATATTTCAATTGTGCAATTATTTAGTATTACTCTGAGCAAAATTTCAGATTACTGGACTTGATTTTGTTATTTTTAATTTTTTATACTGTGAAGTTTTTTTTGTTATTTATAATTATTTTCTAATTGTATAACTTTTTTATTAATAATTTTTTATATTCTTTTTGACTAACAACTTTATTTGTTGATAAACGCGGTATGAATAAAAAAAATATTCCAGGAGTTTACCAAAAAAACTAAAATTTAATAAACATAAAATATTTTTTCTAACACAATGATAAAATAAACAAACACTAACCACCAACTGTGAACATTTTTTGCTCGTAAACGTTATATTTTTAAAGAAGCCAAGCAAAAACTGACATTAGCCAGAATTACTGGCAGCAAAGTATACAGAGTACAAGTTAACGTAATATTATAAGTAGGAATCTCATCTCGGGCTCATTAGGCCCTCGTTAGGCGGCCGCGGTGGAAAGTGGAAAAGTGGAAAGTATCAAAGAGTAAACAGTCCTCCGACCTCGACCGTCCCTCCGGCCGCAGTTTGTTACCTTTGCTTCTAGATTACTTCATATATTTCCGCATCCGTTTTTAGAAATAAAAGTCTTTAGTTTTGAAGTTAAACGGTTTTTTTTTAATAAACACAGAGTAGTTTATTGTTTGTAAAGTGTTTGAATGTTTTTATACGGTAATATCTGTAAAATATACAAAAGATGATGGGTGCTCATATCTTAATATGACTTTTTTTTCTAATTTGTATTTTTATATTTTTTTCTTAGTTTCACATTATTTCTACCACTCAAAAGCTAACCGTTCAAAATTCGAAGTTCAACTCTCCTCGATATTGGAGAAAACTCGTATTTAAATACCGTATATTTGCAATAATACAACCGAACCGAACAAAATGTTTAGCATGTTATTATGTATAGCAACTTGTGTGGTGCCTGTATTCCCTGGTAAAAAAACCTTCAAATTCTAGTAAAAACTAATTAATTCATAGACATCAAAAAAATAATTATAAAAGTGTTGAATCAAATAGCATTAAAGACACCAGCAGAACTGTAGAACCAAGCCACTTTTATATTATATCGTTTAGCTTCACATAAGTTATTATCTGTGAAGTACGTACTCGTAGTGACGTCCCCCTATCGCCGCGTCTGTGATTGATGACGGCGACGCTACTTCTGCTCCAGCGGATGTCGACTTGACTTTCACATTAAAACTGAATGAGATAGTTTTAAAGTATCAAATTTTAAACGGTTCTACGTATTTTATAATGTCCTTTTTGGTTAGTAAATATGGGTGGTGAGCGGAGGTATAGATGGATATCGATAGAGCGCTAATAATGTAATGTTGTAGTCGTGGCGCAGCGGCACCGTGTCTGACTGTAAACGCGGTGGTTGTCTATTCAATTCTCATTCAGAGGTATGAATTATTTTCATCTCCTTGCGCTGGTAACTAGATAAGGCTGACATTGAGTTCCCCCACTCAATACCCTGATTTATAATAGATATTAGTAGGATATTTTCTATTAACATCGTACACTAAAAAAATCCAGTTGTATCTTATAGAACGAGACAACTTCAATGCACCTTTCACTAAAGCCTACGAAGTATTCCGAGCGAGGTGGCGGAAGGTACTGAGGCGCGTATACTGTACTTCCTTATTACGTACTGTGTGGCACGCTGTACGTATGTGTGCGATACATTGTAGTGATGAGAGCGGTCAACTTTAAAAATAATTAAAACTAACTAAATATCGATAATTTTGTAATAATCATCAAAAACTTTTTTATTTAATCTATACACTGTCCAATGTCATCCCTGTGACAGCTCAATTAGCTACGATATAGATTATAAAGCACACAAACTTAGATTATGAACTAATAGCAATTAAAACGGCAGAGGACACTTCAGAACTGACAGCGTGACGTCGCCGCGTCCCTCCCGCTGTCAGTCGCCTGACACAACTGACGGCCGCCATAGATTATGTTCACTTATAGACAATCAATCTATTTTAGATGATATAGGACATAGAGGGCGATTAATTAAAACTTTATAATATATTATTAACGTGTATAGTAATAATATGTATATTTCAATTATCATTTTATAGATGAGATATCAATGTAAGTAAAGGTTTTACAGAAATAACTAAATAAAGTTTTAAAGAATAAATCACTCTAACATCCTTACACTAGCATTTTTTTAACACTTTTGGCCAAATTTTGGAGACATTACATGCTACCAGAGACAGCAAGGAAATGTAATTGATTCCTTCAGTGGAAATAAACATAAAATGATTAATAACCACAGACAATGTCATACAAACGATATTTAACATAAAATAATATAGCAAGGTACTCGTTGTATGCAAATGCGGTCGTGTAGTATTCAAATATGGCGGAGCCGGCGAGGCCTACCTGCCAACGTTACAACACACTGGAGCCTTCGCTCGACGTCCTAATTGTTCTAGCTTCCTAACCTTCCTCTTAGTTACATTGTTTGAATAATTTATATTTCAGTAATTATTTAAATTACAGTTAATTTTTACAGTTTTACAGTGTGAGGCAAAATAAGTTGTAATATTTGTGTATGCGGTTATTTTTGAAAATGATTTGCGATCAGTTGTTATGAATTCTTACGGGAATAATTATCTACCCCTAAATAGTATAGATATACTATACTTAATATTACAAAGCTGAATAATTGGTTAATTTTGGGAACTACTATTTCAAATTGAAAAATATTTTGTGTTGAATAGTCATTTATCGAGAAGGGTTCCATTTTACACAACGTTGACCATTTTCACTTACATTATTACTCATAAAGAAGTATAGTACTTACCTCTCACCACTAACAGGAGACACGCGAAGACAGCTAATGCTGGTGACATTCTGGAGAAATAACTAAAAAAATTAATAAATAATTTTCAATAGTAAGTTTGTAAAACGATCGGAGTAATGAAGCCGACATAATTACGCACGATTACGAGTCGAGGGCCGTCGAGCGTCGTAATGACGTCTCGGGATATTAAAATTATTTTTTATTACCATGTTGGAGCTCCTTTCAATTGGTTTATTGGATATTAAGATATTAATAATTGTTATGAAAGCGTTCAAGGAAGGACATTTCTGGGTAGAACGGGCGGATTTTTAATTTAATATCTACACTTTTCATTTGGACTTGGCGAATTAAATATTTGATGATTTTTCGATTTATAATATAAACGATATAGTGATTTTAATTTAGCGCGGCGTTGATGCTGCCGCTCAACAGGCGGGCCAGAATAGTGTCTTAATACTAGGTTCTCTCTGAGAACCTTACTATATGCTGCATACATCGAAAAATTTCATATCACATCGTAATTGAGGTAACGACGAATTTTGCCTGTGTGCACTGAGTCAATAGTATTATTATTGAGCTTACATCTAAAGAAAGACAAATATAACTTACAAATATAAATATAATTTAATTAAATTTTAAAAAAATACTTACATGACTGACAATGCTGGCACTGAACACAAAGAAAAAATTTGAAAAATAAACTTGCCTTTATAACTTAATTTTAAATAGAGAGCCTCCTCATGAATGGGTCTATATTTGTGTTTTAAACGCTCAGAATGAGGTCACACCTGAACTAACTCAGCCTGAATGTGTTTGAAATCTAATAAAATACAAGCTAATATAATATTGGTTAAGTATTAAGAATAAATAATTTAATCGACTAACCCGACGAGGGTTCCGTAGTAGTATCGACAAACTTTAGTTTGCAAGAAATTAAAAATTAAACAATACAAAATGATGCACTCATTTTGTATGAAATGAACTACAAATATGTAATGTCGTAGTACACTTGTTTGATATTAATTTCAAGTTGATTATTTACGCGATCTCGAGACAAATAGTCCGTTTTCATTTTGAGGTAGGGACTCCAAAAAAGTAGAGAACGGAGGCCTTGCACTAGATTCACTTAGAATTACAGGTATTACGTGAGAATAAAAATGATAGTGAAATTAATTTTAAATAATAACGACACATAAATTTCGTACGACCTTTTATAGTAATGAAATACGAAACAATATTGAATTGAACTACATTACACGAATTTTATAGTTGAGTCATTTACATTTTTAATTTCGGACACTGTACGTGTGCGGCCCAACGCAATAAAAATAAAATCAATGAAAAGTTTTCATTAAAAATGTATGAAAAGGTGTAAATGTTGACAACAATATTGACATTAATAAATAAATAAGTTTATAACATATATTTATCTGGCCATCATGGCGCAGTGGCACAGCGTGTGATCGTAAACGGCATGGTTGTGGGTTTGATTTCCGATCGGGGAAAATTATTTATATATTAGTTTATAGATAACAAAAGAAAGTTCAGATTCGAGTACTGCCGCTCAACACGTAATGTTTCGAAAATTAGGCGGATAGTGGGTGTAACTGACATCCCCACCCTACTCGTCAATAAAATATTTAAATAATAATTTGAATATTTTAGTATGGCTCGTGATACGTCTAATATAGTTAGAACTCTTTCGTAGTGATCGTAAGTAATCCGGGATCTTTTAGAGATTCAGAGGTAACAATATAAATATTAAATGTACAATAAGTTTAATATAAATACAAATAAAAGATATTATGATAAATAAAATGTCATTGTCTGTCCGTTTCATTCTCTCGTGATATTTCTAAAAGAATATCGTAGACGTCCTATCCTCCTCTCTGCTATACCCAGTCATTACTGATAGTTATAACTAAGGGGGGATAGTGAGTGGCCCCGCACCCGCCACTTACCGTGGATTCCGGCCGTTCGGCTCTGAACCCTCCGGGACGGATCGGAATAGTTAATATTTGTGATTCTTATAATGGAAAACCATAATCGCAAAAGCGAAAGGTCAATTATTCTGATGCAAAGACCGAAGTCTAATATACATACTTGCAATGGAATCGAGATTATTATATGTAGGCCGTAGCCATAATTATATAACATATAACTCTCTGCTTCACATATCAGATCGAACTCCCTACCGCTAGGCGGCCGATTATGTGAATCCACTTCAGTTTGTTTCTTTAGAGGGCATTACATTAATACACCCATTTATATATTTCATATTATAATTATTCTGATGCAAAGACCGAAGTCTAATATACATACTTGCAATGGAGTTGAGATTATTATATGTAGGCCGTAGCCATAATTATATAACATATAACTCTCTGCTTCACATATCAGATCGAACTCACTACCGCTAGGCGGCCGATCATGTGAATCCACTTCAGTTTGTTTCTTTAGAGGGCATTATATTAATATACCCATTTAACTTTCGTGTATCTTTCTTATAACTATATATTTACTAATCGTATCTTAATAATATTCAATTCTGTACGTATAATGTGACGTGTTTAATGTTTCTTATTTCCGTATGAATTCGTTAATATAGTATAATTCGTATTATAATTATTACCTTCGTGCTCTTATTATATTCGTGCCCTAGTTTCAATATTAATATAATTTATATTCACTGTTATTGTAACGCCTCTTTTAAACAGAACCGTCGTAGAATAACACGCACAGCACACACCCTGCAGCTGTTTGTCTGAACTGACACTAGACTCAGAGTTGTGGGAATGTAATATAGAAATCATTAATTGAAAATACTCAGTTATCGCTAGGACAGCCAGCGACTCCAAGTAGACATGATTCTACTACCAGTTCAGTAAAGAACCTCAGTGCTGAGAAGAACTGGTGGAAGAAACTCAGCAGCAGAATCCAACAATACTAAAGCAATTCGCTTATATCAAACATGCCAAGCACCAGTGACGCCCGGCTATATATTATAAGTATGTCGTCGACATCAGTCGATTGACGCATTATATTATCTACGATAAAACCAAGTGTTAGACAAACAAGCGGACACTACTACATACACCAGAGTTCCAGGACATAAAATAGCATCGCGCACCCGTATGCGACGGGCGGACACTACTACATACACCAGAGTTCCAGGACATAAAATAGCATCGCGCACCCGTATGCGACGGGCGGACACTACTACATACACCAGAGTTCCAGGACATAAAATAGCATCGCGCACCCGTATGCGACGGGCGGACACTACTACATACACCAGAGCTCCAGGACATAAAATAGCATCGCACACCTATCCATCATACACCAAGTGTTAACGTTGACGCACCACAAGGCACCGCGAAACTATCTAAATATAATATATATAAAATTAAATGCCACGGCAATTCACTTAGCCAAGCACATTAGTACCAACGAAGCCAAGCAGCAGTCGGTTCTGACTATAATATTAGTTAATACTAAAACAAGGGTCAGTGAACTCTAACAGTCGTATAAATCGTAAATAATTAATATTTGGTTAATGTCTAATGTCTATTGTATTTAATTAAAGTAATATATAAAAAATATTGAAAGATTACTTTTATTGTAGGACATTAAACAGACTCATATTTATATGATATTTATATAATATATACTAAAACAAGGGTCAATGAACTCTAACAGTCGTATAAATCGTAAATAATTAATATTTGGTTAATGTCTAATGTCTAGTATATTTAATTAAAGTAATATATAAAACATATTGAAAGATTACTTTATCGTAGGACATTAAACAGACTCATATTTATATGATATTTATATAATATATACTAAAACAAGGGTCAATGAACTCTAACAGTCGTATAAATCGTAAATAATTAATATTTGGTTAATGTCTAATGTCTAGTATATTTAATTAAAGTAATATATAAAACATATTGAAAGATTACTTTATCGTAGGACATTAAACAGACTCATATTTATATGATATTTATATAATATATACTAAACCAAGGGTCAATGAACTCTAACAGTCGTATAAATCGTAAATAATTAATATTTGGTTAATGTCTAATGTCTAGTATATTTAATTAAAGTAATATATAAAACATATTGAAAGATTACTTTTATCGTAGGACATTAAACAGACTGATATTTATATAATATTTATAAATTGTATATATATATTTTGATATAATAGTTTTATATCATATTATAAATTATACTATTATATTTATATTTCCTTTTATAGTAACATGTTAAATATTTATTAATATATATAGAAATTACATTTATAAGTTATTATAATTCACCAAACCTATTTAACTTTCATTTCACAATTCCCATACACGCTTCTAACGAAGATGGCGGCAGGCATTCTGCGTACATTAATTTAATTGTAATTTTATATACCTCGTAAAAACATCTTCATGTATTTATTTCCATTTACTATATAAATAATATTTATCTCTGGATATTGACGGCATTATATGCATTAATATCACTCTTCTTTATTTTAATAATAATCTATTAAAAACTTACCGACGAAGTATTTCAATACAAACAATCGTAAATAGTGAAAGCACTTATAACTTATCTTAGCAACCTCAAATACTTATATCACAATTGAAAACACAATCTCACATGCTTTTAATATACATTAAATATAACTAGATATATGTTAATTATAAATTAAAACTTCTCTAAACATTTAAAACCATGCATCCTTCCTCAGACGCGTCCGCCATCTCCCTTCTCTTTCTTTTCTCTTTCCCTCACTTTGACGTTGACAGTAGCTTATTCAGCCAACATGATATTTTACAATAATTAAAATATTAATTATGTTATTATTTATTTTAAATTATAATACATAACGTTTCATTATAATTATTAAATTATTTTTAATAAATATATTTTATATCTGAGTATTTTACCTACGGTATATTACGTCACTTCAACATTACTTGTGAACGGAACGCGTAATTAAATAACTGAACTATTATTTATAAGATTGTATTTATCTTAAGCTATAATTAAATAATATTATAAATTATATTTATAATATTTTTTTATAAATGTTTTTTTTTTTTAATTAATTATATTATTTACCAACACAGTTTAGTTCTGGTATGGATCGTTACAATCAACCCCCTAAATTCTATGAAGTTTATCGGAATAGAATTTACACTTCTACTTACATTTATTATCAACCCCCAGATTTCATATATCACTAACATAATAACCCCTAGATTTAACAATTCTCTAACCAACCCCCCGACTATACAACCCTCTAACTTTTCAACCCCCCGTACTGAAAATTCCTAACACCATATTACCTCCTCTGTCTCTCTCCATTTCACGGACAACAAATTGTAGGCAAAAGCCTACGATAAAATATTTAATGTAAAGCCATTTTGACCATCCTGGTCACGGCACCAAATTGTAACTGACATCCCCACCCTACTCGTCAATAAAATATTTAAATAATAATTTGAATATTTTAGTATGGCTCGTGATACGTCTAATATAGTTAGAACTCTTTCGTAGTGATCGTAAGTAATCCGGGATCTTTTAGAGATTCAGAGGTAACAATATAAATATTAAATGTACAATAAGTTTAATATAAATACAAATAAAAGATATTATGATAAATAAAATGTCATTGTCTGTCCGTTTCATTCTCTCGTGATATTTCTAAAAGAATATCGTAGACGTCCTATCCTCCTCTCTGCTATACCCAGTCATTACTGATAGTTATAACTAAGGGGGGATAGTGAGTGGCCCCGCACCCGCCACTTACCGTGGATTCCGGCCGTTCGGCTCTGAACCCTCCGGGACGGATCGGAATAGTTAATATTTGTGATTCTTATAATGGAAAACCATAATCGCAAAAGCGAAAGGTCAATTATTCTGATGCAAAGACCGAAGTCTAATATACATACTTGCAATGGAATCGAGATTATTATATGTAGGCCGTAGCCATAATTATATAACATATAACTCTCTGCTTCACATATCAGATCGAACTCACTACCGCTAGGCGGCCGATCATGTGAATCCACTTCAGTTTGTTTCTTTAGAGGGCATTATATTAATATACCCATTTAACTTTCGTGTATCTTTCTTATAACTATATATTTACTAATCGTATCTTAATAATATTCAATTCTGTACGTATAATGTGACGTGTTTAATGTTTCTTATTTCCGTATGAATTCGTTAATATAGTATAATTCGTATTATAATTATTACCTTCGTGCTCTTATTATATTCGTGCCCTAGTTTCAATATTAATATAATTTATATTCACTGTTATTGTAACGCCTCTTTTAAACAGAACCGTCGTAGAATAACACGCACAGCACACACCCTGCAGCTGTTTGTCTGAACTGACACTAGACTCAGAGTTGTGGGAATGTAATATAGAAATCATTAATTGAAAATACTCAGTTATCGCTAGGACAGCCAGCGACTCCAAGTAGACATGATTCTACTACCAGTTCAGTAAAGAACCTCAGTGCTGAGAAGAACTGGTGGAAGAAACTCAGCAGCAGAATCCAACAATACTAAAGCAATTCGCTTATATCAAACATGCCAAGCACCAGTGACGCCCGGCTATATATTATAAGTATGTCGTCGACATCAGTCGATTGACGCATTATATTATCTACGATAAAACCAAGTGTTAGACAAACAAGCGGACACTACTACATACACCAGAGTTCCAGGACATAAAATAGCATCGCGCACCCGTATGCGACGGGCGGACACTACTACATACACCAGAGTTCCAGGACATAAAATAGCATCGCGCACCCGTATGCGACGGGCGGACACTACTACATACACCAGAGTTCCAGGACATAAAATAGCATCGCGCACCCGTATGCGACGGGCGGACACTACTACATACACCAGAGTTCCAGGACATAAAATAGCATCGCGCACCCGTATGCGACGGGCGGACACTACTACATACACCAGAGCTCCAGGACATAAAATAGCATCGCACACCTATCCATCATACACCAAGTGTTAACGTTGACGCACCACAAGGCACCGCGAAACTATCTAAATATAATATATATAAAATTAAATGCCACGGCAATTCACTTAGCCAAGCACATTAGTACCAACGAAGCCAAGCAGCAGTCGGTTCTGACTATAATATTAGTTAATACTAAAACAAGGGTCAGTGAACTCTAACAGTCGTATAAATCGTAAATAATTAATATTTGGTTAATGTCTAATGTCTATTGTATTTAATTAAAGTAATATATAAAAAATATTGAAAGATTACTTTTATTGTAGGACATTAAACAGACTCATATTTATATGATATTTATATAATATATACTAAAACAAGGGTCAATGAACTCTAACAGTCGTATAAATCGTAAATAATTAATATTTGGTTAATGTCTAATGTCTAGTATATTTAATTAAAGTAATATATAAAACATATTGAAAGATTACTTTATCGTAGGACATTAAACAGACTCATATTTATATGATATTTATATAATATATACTAAAACAAGGGTCAATGAACTCTAACAGTCGTATAAATCGTAAATAATTAATATTTGGTTAATGTCTAATGTCTAGTATATTTAATTAAAGTAATATATAAAACATATTGAAAGATTACTTTATCGTAGGACATTAAACAGACTCATATTTATATGATATTTATATAATATATACTAAACCAAGGGTCAATGAACTCTAACAGTCGTATAAATCGTAAATAATTAATATTTGGTTAATGTCTAATGTCTAGTATATTTAATTAAAGTAATATATAAAACATATTGAAAGATTACTTTTATCGTAGGACATTAAACAGACTGATATTTATATAATATTTATAAATTGTATATATATATTTTGATATAATAGTTTTATATCATATTATAAATTATACTATTATATTTATATTTCCTTTTATAGTAACATGTTAAATATTTATTAATATATATAGAAATTACATTTATAAGTTATTATAATTCACCAAACCTATTTAACTTTCATTTCACAATTCCCATACACGCTTCTAACGAAGATGGCGGCAGGCATTCTGCGTACATTAATTTAATTGTAATTTTATATACCTCGTAAAAACATCTTCATGTATTTATTTCCATTTACTATATAAATAATATTTATCTCTGGATATTGACGGCATTATATGCATTAATATCACTCTTCTTTATTTTAATAATAATCTATTAAAAACTTACCGACGAAGTATTTCAATACAAACAATCGTAAATAGTGAAAGCACTTATAACTTATCTTAGCAACCTCAAATACTTATATCACAATTGAAAACACAATCTCACATGCTTTTAATATACATTAAATATAACTAGATATATGTTAATTATAAATTAAAACTTCTCTAAACATTTAAAACCATGCATCCTTCCTCAGACGCGTCCGCCATCTCCCTTCTCTTTCTTTTCTCTTTCCCTCACTTTGACGTTGACAGTAGCTTATTCAGCCAACATGATATTTTACAATAATTAAAATATTAATTATGTTATTATTTATTTTAAATTATAATACATAACGTTTCATTATAATTATTAAATTATTTTTAATAAATATATTTTATATCTGAGTATTTTACCTACGGTATATTACGTCACTTCAACATTACTTGTGAACGGAACGCGTAATTAAATAACTGAACTATTATTTATAAGATTGTATTTATCTTAAGCTATAATTAAATAATATTATAAATTATATTTATAATATTTTTTTATAAATGTTTTTTTTTTTTAATTAATTATATTATTTACCAACACAGTTTAGTTCTGGTATGGATCGTTACATGGGGAACGGAATGATTTCACACTAGGTTTCTTCTGCCAAAAATATAATATATCTAAATATGTGGAGGCCGTCGTCGGCGTAAAGGCCACGACTGTGGCTTTAAATCCCACTCGGGGGAATGAAGTATTTACAATTCTTTGTTTTGGTTTATTAGATAGCGCGAAAGGTACCGTGCCTCTCTGTGTAAGTTAGTATTTTTATAAATAAAAGCGGAAGATAACTAAATTACATAGTCAATATGCAGCGTCTCTGAGTTTCACGACCACAGCAACGTTTCATTAAGTACGCCGAGATGATAGAATACCATATTTGGAATTGAATGTATGTTGTATGTGGGTTATCATAATTTACATAAATTTTATACTCTACTTACTATTAATGCCAGACGTGGCGGAGGGGCTCAAACGCGACTGGTTGTGGATTCAATCTCCATTCGAGGAAATGAAATATTTAGAAAAAAAATATATTTTATTCCCTCGAGCCCTGTTATCTAGCGGGATACAGCGAGGAGATAAAAATATTAAATAGTTAAAGGTACTAAAAATAAAATTGTAAAAACATCTCTAACTTAGCCAATTTAAGACGTAGCGTTTCTTTAATACTTTTAAATTCCTTTAACGTTCTCCGTAGACTCGTTTTTACAGAACTTCATCTACCTTGAGATCAGTATTAAAAGCCGGTCAAATGTGAATCGTAGTCGAGCACCGAGGGCTCCGTGTCAATTTCCTGACTAAGTCAACATGAAATGCAGGTGATATTAATTTTAGCTAAATCCTCCACGCGTGTTTGTGAAATAGAAAAATCTTGAAAGACGAACTGAACAGATAAACAAGCAACAAAGTGATTGTATGAGGATTTCGTTTATTTTTTTCTAGAAGTACGGACCCTTAAATTAAACAGTTTATTGTAGAATGTTAACTTTTTACTTTATTATTGTGTTTACCCCAGAGGTGTTCACAGCTGAATGCTGCACGGTCACAGCACACCAGCATAAATATTAATTTCATCAACTTCATACATGCTCTCCGGAGAGTCCTCGTGCTTTATACGTGGCTTTCCTCCAGTATTGCCCCTTATATTTTAAATGGTCATTTCTGGTTTACTAATTCTGTAATAGTTTTTGCTTTTGCTTCGACTGAGTAATAAAGTGATTGTGAGTGTAGTAGTGTTACAGTGTGTTGTAAAGTGACTCTTAATTAATTCTTAGAGGTCGTTGAAGCGCAGTGGTACAGCATCTGATGGTGTTGAATTCTACCACTCATCACATACTGTTTTGCGAATTGGGGACTTACAAAGTGTTATGTACGTGTAGGAGTGGAGAATGCAGGAATAAGTGAGAAACTGCTTTTGATTGTAAAAAGTTTAGCCGTGCTGCCGTGTCTTTTACAGTATCAGCGTATGTATAAAATAGTAAGTAAGGTATGCGTTCTAAAATGTTCTAAGAAAATACAAAGAGTTTGTACGTATAGGAAAAAAATTGAGATTTATTTACCAAATAGATAAGTATCTTTATTTAAATACCTCTCGGTGTAACTTTCACAGCGGGGGTTTGATACTAGGATTTATTTATATCAGCTTCACGCTGTATCTCGCACACAGCAGGGTAGGCAGAGGGAACCTAGTGTTAAGACATTCCGTTCCCCACTTTCTGCCGAATTCTGGAGGCATTGCGTGCTGAGTGGCAGAACTCAACGTCGCGCTTAACCTCGACACCAGAGCGAAGGAATGGAAATATAAATTTAAGTAAATATTTCATCTCCTCGAGTGGGGATCGAACCCACAACTAGTCGGTTTTACAGTCACACCTCGTGCTACTGCGCCACGACTGGCCTCAAGGTTTTATTTGCATTCTACGTTATGCGAGATAATGTTGATGCGAGAAGCTGAAGAAGAAAAAAATGAATTCAAACCTAACAACAGTCACCACATTCCCAAAAATACCCAACTCTTTACAAATAGAGACTTCTGAATATTTACATAAGTAGGGACACTTTAAAAGAATTTTAATAGTTAATAGATAGTAGTTGTCTAACCTGAACGGACGATCAATCCTTCATGATTTCTTAAGTAGTATCGATTGCGCTATACGTCACTCAGGGTATTTTCACTAGGTTTATAAATTATTTACATTAGACATTTTAAATATAAATTTATTTTCGACTCTATACAAGAAAAAGTGTTTTCCCACAAGGCAAGGTTGGTAGAAGGAACCTAGTGTACCCACTCCGTTCCCCTCGTAACGTTCCCAACACACGTACGCCCAATTTGCGAGACATTACATTGTTGAATGGTGAAACTCAACAATGTAATCACGCCTTTGTCAATTATTTTGTACAGGATTTTTGTATTCGTATTTAGAGTTTCGAAAACATAATCTATATTCACACACACATCGATAATTCAGTAAGTAATGGTTCTTCATTCTGCGCATTTCGCCGTAGTTTTGCAGTTACTCGCAATTTATGATCGATACTCTTGTTCGTAGAAAATTATAGCATATTATCAAATGCGAAACTATCACTTTCAGATTTGTAATTAGTTTACCTTATTCATTGAAGATATAATAAGTTAATAATTAATAACTACTTCTCCATAACTCCTCTAGCATTACACAATTAAAGAAGAAATAGAATTAAAAATATTATAAAAAGTGCGGCGTTGGGGTCCGCAAGTGAGTTCATCTTTGAAATAAGATGAAGAAATGATTAAGATTTATTTTTAAAAGTAATATATTCGCAAAAAGAAATAGCAGTTCCTGTATTTGATACTGACCCATAATAAATTGAGAACATATTTGATGGTTTGATTAACATTGCTCCCTTTATAGCGTCGTCGCGGTGTCTATACAGGTGCACCTACATACTGCGGCGCGTGTGTCCGTCTTTGTGTTGCGGTGATTACATTTTTATCGCCACTCACGGTGTTCTCGCGAGATTGAATCTAAAACGTGCGAGGTTGTGAAGATATATGTATGTATGCAGTGTAAACGATGTATTACGAGTTACGACACATCGCTTAAACATTGTACGGTTATTTATAATATTTTACAAGCTTTTATTTAACTCGCCGCGTTGTTAGTGGTCGGTCGGCGTTAGGACACAAAAGTATTATTTAGATAATGTATAACATTAAGCGTAGCGAGCCTCGAATTCATGTGTCCTGGAACCCAAGTCCAAGCGCTCTGCCTACTAAGTCATACGTTTGATTAAAATTTGAAAAATTATAAGAAGTATGCGACTAAAATTAAATGATGAAGTTGAGGACCATTGGAAAGAGCATAGGTATGTATAATAGGCGTGCTCCTCCGCCACCCAACAATGCCACCAACAGAACGGAAAATTCATATTGATCACGACAGCATGTCTCTTAAATCTCTTTACTCAAAAACCAAAATGGTGACGACTATAAAAATTTAAAATGTGTCCAGTCCACACGTACATGTATGATTATGTGAAACAAAAGGGTTTCCGACAAATAGTCACGCTAAGCGAACACCAGCAGACGCTTATAGGGAAAACCAACTCTATAGATTTACAATTATAAAATTTAATTATACTTTAAAAACATTTAACATCGGCGTGCGTCTCGACGGCTTTAATTAATTTTGTTGAGCGAATCCTTCGAGATCTATAGATCTATAGATCTACACAGTAATGCCTGAGCTGATAACAGTCTTCTGTCACTCGCATTATACTGCCATTAGACATCAGGACGGGACAATCCGATTGTTGTAATGAGTTTACGATCTATATGCGATACTACGGATTAAAGTGGTGTTAGTCGTATACCTACGTTGTATACTCGTAGCGATGATACGACGTTTAGATTATTGCTATGAATATTTTTATTATCTACTTTTAGAGTTCACATTTTACAGGTTCTTTTGGTACATGATTATTCTTTGGATTCTTAATCGATAAATTTATAATATTAAATAACAATTCCGAAGCCATGGTGTGACGAGACAGCGTCACACTATATGCGCATTAGTCCTGAGGAACTAAGTGTTAAGAAACTAGGTCCCTCACTCTGGTCTATAAGAAGCTTAACGCTCCCATTCATCTACCAGAGCGGAAAATGGGCACCGAACTCATAACTCACGTTTCCACCACCTCAGCGGTACGATGATCTATAACATTGTACTGCCATAATCTATAACACAGGCACATCTAAAACCACTTAATCATCGAATTACTCCACACAACCTAAAATATATTTGCCGACATAAATTAATGAAACATCTCTGGAGCAGTTCACCGGACCTCTTATCTCCCTAACTTTAAGGATCAAAATGATGCTTGAGAGCATCTCTGCTTGTTTACTGTTCTCGTCGTCTTGTTTACTGGCACCATGACAGGTTATTATTTGATCTCAGCGCGACGTACTCGGTGCCGGTGATCGGCGGACGTGTGCTTCAATATTCATTAGCTAAGCTCAAATTGTTTCTATGTACGATAAATAACGCGCCCTTCACATGTTGTGACGGAAGTTTAACATACATCATTAGCACCAAATGTTAATTTGTAAACAAGGCACGCGCCTGTGTTACCAGCCAAGTACAAACTGGAAAAGCGCAATGTGTATTTTACACGAAACATTTCAAGCTACCTTTGAGCCCTTCATAGCTTATTCACTGCATCTCATGATCATTACTTTAAAAAAAAAGTTATACGCAAAAGTTAGATCAAAGAACGTAGAAAAATGTTTTATTTTCCTGACTTAAAAAATGACAAAATATTAACACCGACAAAAGAATGGAAGATTTATATGGTTATATTTTCACCTGGGATAAAATTAAAGCTTCAAATTTGACTTGGCCTTTTTTTACCATCAGACACCAAACCAAAAATCAACCTAATAGTCCAGTACAAGCAACAGCCTAGTCCAGTACACTAACCTGCATATAATAAAGGATGTAAGTACATAATAAGTCGAGTAAGCACTCCCGTACACCCATATAGATCTCCCATGGTTTTATCGGTGAAGTTGAAATCGAGGCTTTACTTAACATTTAACTCTCATTTCATGTTTATGTTTTTATGGGATTGTATATAAACGGTTTGGGATTTTTGTCAACTTTGATTAATTATTTCTCTTATAGAATTAATGTTACATGTTCATATCTTAAACTAAGAGGGACTCCTCTTAGTAAATCCGCTAAAGCGAATAAAGCCGTAAGGACAAAAATTCAAAGATACTTTTACATATTTTATACTATTGTTTTAGCTTCACTCAGAGTCCCGCATATAACAAGGTAGACGACAGATGGAATTTAGTGTTAAAACATTCCGTTCCCCACGAACTACCCAATTTTACAAATGTTTACGCGTCGAGAGGCGGTTTTGTTTTTTTATCACTGATTCAAGCAGTTTAAACATTGATATAATTGAAAAAAAAAAACAATTCCACTGTATGATTAAATATTAATAATTATGTAAATTGAGTCGCACAGTCAGATACCTTTACTATTTATAATTCCAATTTATTTATGATTGCATCACCGACGCGCGAGTACGCAACGTACGCGCGCTCCTCAAACAGAATACATGCATATTGATTCTTTATAAATATATCGAAGCACTGTTATTTTTAATATAACCTAACGAAAAATATATATACATATCTTTTTTTCTCTTCAAAAAATAGTAGCGATTTATGATATACAGAGTGTTTTTGTCATCACCACTTTAAATGAAATAAGTTTTAACTAGTCTATAAAAACCTAATACAATTAAATCAAAATAGATTTTTCCACAAATGAAAAAATGATTTTTTCAAATAAAATAATTAATAAAGTAGTCGTTTGTTGTCTTCTGTATTGTCTGATGTGAAAAAAATACTTTATTTAATGACATTCTAAAATAACAAAATACACAAATACTGACGAGCTTGGAGCAGAGCCTGGGACTTGCGACCACAGGAGTTGGATTAAGGCCCCTTTAGAGTAAACTAACACTCGCCTTCACTGCTTCAGCCCAATGTGGCAAATTACCTCAAAAAAACTATTTACCGCTTTTTATACAATTTTAGTTAAAATATTGCTGTCTATTAAAGAACAATGTTGCTAAAAATGATAATTAAAATACTATTATCATCAGTAAATATATCAAGTTAACACGTTTTAAAATAAAACGCTAAACTTTGTCTAGAGTGACGTGCGTCACAGACACAAACCTATCAAAGCGATAACATCTCACACGCCTCATTCAAGAAATCGAGTCGTAAGTGATGGCGGTGATGTTGAATTGCGTAAAATAGAACGAGAGATATCCCTTTCTCGTTATAGTATCGGTCAATATAACAATATAACAGGTCGGCAATGCTTACTAGTATTGCCGACCTGTTATATATGTCTGTTCGTTAGTTTTTAGTGTGTCACACGAAATACAGTATGCATAAACATCGTGAAATGAAACAAAAACGTACATCTCAAACCGGATCTTGAGGCCCTGAGGATCTTGATTAATTTCTTTAGGTATGGGTTTAAAATAGTTTACCCTATATGTTGCTCCCGTACGAGCGCACACGTTTCCAGGCTGTATATATTCTTTTATTTTCACGCTCCTTCAAGTCAAGTAATATATGTATAAGCATATAAATAATTTTCTAACTAGTGTCGAGACATTCTATTCTTTTCTTTTTGTCTAATATTTCTGCGGATGGAATGTGACTTAGCGCCGCTCTTTGACTTACACGAACGAAATTAAAATAATTTTAATATAACATTCCTTCGAATGAAGACGACCACACTCTTTTTGTGCACAGTATTCCATCTTCGCCACCACGATGTCAACACTAAGTTATATATGTACATACATATATGAACAACGTACTTAATAATATTACGAAAGAGCCCAATACCAGTAACCACTTACTCAAATGACATAACAATATAATTATGAGATGTGTCAAATATCAAACATTCCTACAATATTAATATATTCAGTTTGTAATATAATACGAGTGATATTGTAGACGTGAGTTTCTCTTGCGGAAGGAATTTACCTAATGTACAAAGATCGATAAATAGAATGCATTTTTTGTGAATTGTGCCGTGTGATCCCCCCCTAGAATAGAATCATCCTGGTACTGGTGGTGTCGTAAGAGGCGACTAAAGTACGTGTGGTAGAGTCACGTCGCCAGCAATGGCAACACGCATGGGCAGGCTCGACCGGATCATTACCACCCCCGGTATTTAAAACCGGCTTGAAGTAATCACTCCGTTTCGCATCAGATAATGCCGGGCCGCCCAGCCCACCTTAGAGGCCGACAACGCACCTGTAGCTCCTCTGGTGTTGCACGGGGCCGTGGGCGGCGGTAATCACTTACCATCAGATGACCCGAATGCTCGTTTGCCTGGTCGTTTCCATAAAAAAAAAACATCTCGCTTGACGACCCTGCTGATAAAGAACAACAGAAGCGGGGTAGTCATTGAGATCAGAGCGCCAGGCGCTACAAAATTATTTTGTCTTGATTAGTATCGTCAACTCCTTCATACATCTAAAAGTAACCTTGGCAAATTTTCACCTATTAACCGAATAATAAATTTATATAACAATCTATCCGATCATAACATCGATATCTTCCATGATTCACTTATTGATTTTAAAAAAAAAATTAACCACAAATTACGTTGTAATAACTAACCTGTAACTATAACTGTACTCTCTAAGTAAATATATACACACATATAATACGACGTAATTATTATTGCTTATTTAAATATTTCTTAATATCCATTAATTCTAATTGTACTATGTAATTTATTAAGTGGCTTATTGTATTATTCTAATTGTATGAATTGTCTTTTTTTTTAATAACGATTGTTTTTGTTTTATTAATTATTTCTTTTAACTGTTTTTAATTGTAATGCCTAACTGTACTTAATTCTAATTTTAATTATTTGTAATTGTAATTTATTTGTTGTATTAATTTATTTTTAATTGTAATTAATTTTAATTGTAATATCTGTAATTGTAATTTAACTTATTATGACTGGTAAATAATCGGGATTATTTTGTGAATGCTGTACATATCTGTAATTGATATTTGTAACAGAACCAGACCGATATATAAATTTTCTTTTAATATTACAAGTTACATGTATTGTTGATGTGTCAATAAATAAATAAATAAATAAATAAATAAATAAATAAATAAATAAATAAATAAATAAATAAATAAATAAATAAATAAATAAAAAAATACATGGTAGGCGTGGCCCGCTGAAAAAATTGAACACTCTCGAAGGTCAACCGGGGTCTTACCCCTTGCCTCCCTTAATTGCCACTAACAAAAGGAACATGTTATTTTGAACATCAATATTATATGGAATGTGTCTAACAAGTTGGCTCCCACACATTAAATTAAGCAATATTAGCAATATTGATTATTCAAATACGAGCTATTAATTTCAATTCGACTGTTTGCCGACACGTCGACTTTACCGAACTAAGCCCATACGTGTACGAGTATTGTTTACTCGGGGCCTGCTCGAGTCGGGCTGTCGAAGTCCAAGTCAGCACATTTAGTTCTAGAAGCGTTGCTCCTGCGGGTAATGTTTAAGACGAGTGTGTCGTAAATTATACAATATAGAGTATATAATAATATGATATCTTATATTTTCAGTAGAAATACTCTCGACGTTTTGTTCATTACAGTTTTACATTAGGTACTAAGCTTATTTACGTACTGTAAGTGAATACTTTGCATATTCGATGTGATCAATTTTTTCTTTCCTCGTTTTCCAAATTATATCTGAGTACTTAATTAATGAGACCTAGCGATAAACCCCAACGCCCTACTTTTCGCCTTTTAGAAACATATTTTTAAACTTTTGCTTAAACTTCTCCAAAGTGAAATTTTAACCCCTGACAGTCGATTGTGTCATGCGGAGCATCCATCCTCTTTTCTTTTGTTGTTCTAGTTATTTAAATTTCTTAAGCCATTTTTGTTTCGTAGAATTAATAAAGTAATAAATAATACGAATATATTCATTAGGCTTTATTAAATATTCAATAATCGTCCCACCAGATGGCTGCATATAATAAAAACGAAATTACCTTATTTTAATTATAATATCCAAAATTATTATAATAATCTAATCGAATTCCATTAATACAAAGTTTCTTTGCGTATCACATTGACATTTGTGCCAACAACCTATTCAGCTGTAAAATCAAAAAGATCGTTAAAAAAGTTATGAAATTATTAATTAAATCAGTGCGAATATAAATATTTAGGGGCTAATCAAGGCAGTATGAATGAACGAATTATACATTCACACCGTCCCCCGCCCTCCCCCGCCCCCTCCGCCGCCCTCCCCCGGCCGCCCTGCGACGCCTCGCCTCGCCGCCCTAAGCGTTTGACACGGATATTCAGATTAATTTTAACTCGATCAAATGCTAAAAGTTAATTTCAGTTATTAAATTATGCTCAACACCTTCCCATCTGTGAACAGATTTAAATTTCATCTGGTAATAATTTAGAGGCCGTCGTCGTCCCGGCGGCACAGCGGCGTTTGAGTGTAAACGGGGTGTTGGTACTACTCCGGCGTTGAGTTCAGCCAACAACAATCAACACGCATGTTTTGAAAACTAAGCGATGTGTGGGGACCGGGGAGATTGAAACAAACTCGAACCAATTGAGGTTAGACATTTCCTAAGCGTTTCAGTTACAGCGCACTCGAGGGGGCGGTAAACGAGTCCAAATGTTAGTGTGTCGCAAATTAAATAGTTTACTGGCCCTCGCTAACTTTACTATTTAGTTTTATGTGCACTGTCACATTTACAAGAACATCCATAAGCACATGTGATGTAAGCATATATTCATACATACATACATAAATACTCGTATCTCTCATATAACGGTTGTAGGCAGGTGGTACGGAGTATTAAAACACTCCGCTCAATTTCCCCACTTTCAATTAAATTTTCAAGACATTGCTTGTTAAGTAGTGGAATTCAATGCCGCACTTCGTCTTTTTAGCAAAACGAGGAATCGAAACCACAACATCGATCTTTGAAAATAAATAATGAGCAAAAAATTAATATTAAAAGAACAACAAAATTATAATAAGTACTTAAATATAAAATTATAAATATAAAATATTTAGTATGCACGTCACGAAGACGTATCGACTGCGACCAGTCTCTGATAAGCTGGTCTCACGAGTTGTGCAGAGTGTGCGGGGGTCACCGCAGGCTGGCCACCACCTGCGGGTCGTCGCTTCAATATCCTATTTATAATGCAATATCGATCGGCTAGGAGCCATTTGTCATGTCTAATAGGATATGGGGTAAAATTAGCCCCTTCCTTGCCTCTCCACCCCTACATGCTGCAGAGTACTGTTTTATTATAGTCTATATTCGATATTAGTGGTAGTTTTTTTGCAAACAGTTTTTTTTAACGTAGATATCTACTACATCATGAAAAAGTGGCATACGGAAAAAGAATCTGGTTTTATATATTACTCAGCGGTCAGCGCTCTATTAATATTATAATATTATTAATATGGGTTTGTAAGCTTCGTTTTAGACATTCTCGATTTGTATTTTCTTGATTATGCGCTAGTCCCAGATTAAGCGTGGTAAGTAAACCGTACCTAGAGCTATCTATATAGTTATAGATAGCGGCGTGCGTGGCAAGTACTCGTAGCGGCACTGAAGGTCAAACGTCTCTAAAACTAAAACAGGCGCGAATCGGGTTCGCCCACCGAGGGTTCCGTACAAAAATTGAAGCTGAAATTCAAGTCGCGCTTAGCCAGATATTTTTCATCTGATACCTCTCTTGAACTAGCACCTTTAATATCAAATTTTGGCTAATAATCATTTTTAAAGCTATTATTTTTTAGGATTTAATCACAGATTTTTTTATGAACTAATACTAGCCGTAGATGCTAGCTGACGAATTTCATAATTTTAGGTCAACTGGAGGTACCCTATTAATTTTGATTCTATTTATAGTGTCGAAATACACGTTTTCTGTGTATATGATTTGAATTTCAGCTAAACGCCCCTAAGAAAAAAGCATTTTGACACACATACACACTACAAAGTGATCTCATAAGGATTCCTTTTTTTCCTTAAAAGATACGGAACCCAATAAAAAACTATTTCCGCAAATATGACTCGGACCCACTATCAAATTCGAGAATTGGAAGCGGACTTACTAAATTTAATTTAAAGCAGCTTTAATTGTATCCCAACATTAAAGTCCACTGTCTATTATTTGTAAAATCCACCTCCAAAGTACTTAAGCGCCCGTTTCATCGAATCCGTCAGATCGCAACTCAATCGGATAAATATTCGTCAACTTATCGGTTTTAATCTCCAGTTATTTCAAGTAAGCGCTGGTTTCATTCAAAGGCTCTTTACAAGAAATGTAAGCTGATATTCACATCGATATACATTAAAATTTTACTTTTAAACGCAAAGTTTGTCGCCTTTTCTTTTTTTTTCTTCACGCTATATCTTGCATGTAGCAGGGAAAGCAGAGGGAACATAGTGTTAAGACATTCTGTTCCCCCACTTTCGCCCATTTTTCAAGATATTAGACGGACTCGACGGTTGATTTTGCTTATTTTATGTAACATTCTTATAAACATTTTAATAAGTTAACGAATCTTTCATGTATAACACGAGGGTATACGAGAAGATTGTTAAGAAAATCCACTCTCCACTTTGGCATAAAGTGAAAACCAACTAAATTAATTTGAATGTGACTTAAAATGGCCTTAAATTACTTATTTTCAAACTAGCTTCTGTTAAAAAAACATACTTCTCTTTACTTACATAATATCATAAACGACAGACTTACCAATACTTAGTATAAAACAAGTAAATAAATGAATATAAATTATTAGTTATATGAATGTTAAATCATCAGAACTCTGTGGAAAAGCGTCCGACTATAGGCCTAATGGTTGTGGATTCGATATCATTTTCCGCTCTGGCAAGACAAAACGCGGCGTCGAGTTCCACCACCATCAGCACACCATACCTCGAACTCGGACGGAAAGTAGAGACACGATTGTCTTGACATTAGGTTCTCTTCGACTATCTCACTAAATACGAGATACAGCGTGAAGCTGAAAAAACATTGTAATGTGAACGCACCGTTACAGCGCAGCATCCGTTTGGTTACTTAAGATTCCATCTCATTCATCCCAAGTGTTAGCTCGAGTGGCGACGAATCGACAACTCCTCTGCACGCGCTCCTCGTCGCGGCGCTCGCGTACCTACGACTCTAACGACGAGTACCTACTGTTTAGACACACAACACACTCACACACTCAACGCCTTAAACGATTTGCTGACGACATTGTATTAAATTGCATAGCCGTTGACAACTACTATGTACTGCAGGGTCAGAGGTGTTATAATATTACCTACAGATAAATAGTCAATTAAACTTTTGTATGAATAACTGAATTGAGACATTTTTTAAGAAACTCTTAGTTTTTTCTGTTCTTTTTCGCTTTTCTCTTGTCAGTATATGACACTACGAAACATATATGGAAGCACTGCCTCTCTCATCGCGACGATAAATGCATGCAGTGCATACATTTCACTGACTAGTAGTGATAGTTCCATATGACACAGTAGGTACCGACACAGACACAGTGCTCGTTACCTGTGCTTTAGTTATTAGGTGAAGAGCAATAATACGACGTTGTGTTCCGCCCCAATGCAATATAAAGCAACGCAATATTGCAAACGCTCCTCGCGACTCGGTTCTTTTATTGCTACCCTCCTATTGTTGGCGCAGTAAGCACCTACTAGTTGCACCGATGTTGAGCTTTTAACTCTTAACCGTTATTTATAGCTATCATTATTGTCATGCTATATAAAAAAAATATATGTATATTATGTTCTCAATGAGAAGTTTCAAGACCTCTTGTATAAATTACAGTGGATACTATATACTACACTAATGTAGTCTATCCCTATATAAATTCATAAAGATAAATAAAAAATCGATCATTTAGTGCAATAATGAGATATTTTCACTGTTTGAAATATTGGAGAAGCAATCAAGGATTTTAAATAATCTCTTGGCATACATTGCCATAGCAATTACGTCATTGCATCCAATCATTTCTTATAATGTTTATAATACCTATACAACGCTATCAGAGAAGAGATTGAACTCTGAATCTTGCCATACATTAAGATATAACAATAATTCACTCAAAAGGTTGAACTTATACGAATTATATGAATAACTTTGTTATTAGTAACAAAACAAAATATTTTCGGTCTTATATCAAAAGTTCGGCTTATAATCACAGCGAATATAACACGTGGGTCGCTTCGAGAGCTGCTCAAATACTTCACATAAGTTTTAGAAAAAAGAAAGAGCGGTCTATTTATGTCACATTGTTGTCTACTTATATGTTATTTTTGGAGTTTTTAAACCTGGTATCTTGTTTTTATTTAAAGAAATCTGTTCTTTTAGCTCCATGTGGTATCCAATAGGCCAAGGCAACTTAGTATTAAGACACTCTGTTTCTCACGTACCGCCCATTTTTCTAGATATTAATTGCTGTGTCTGCATTGTCTGATTACGAGAGCGGAGTATCTCAACACTGTGTTCGATTTAACGCTTTTTTCCGCATAGCAGAATAGGCATCCTGCTATGCGGAAAAAAGTGTAAAACTGATTTTTTTTTAAAAAGTACAACAACTTCTCGTTTTGTTTGCTAGGTTCACATTGTATCCTGCACACAACAGGGTAGGGGGAACTTAGTTTTAATAAATTCCGTTCCCACTTTCTGACGAATACTGGAGGCATTGAGTGTGGAATGGCGGAACTCATCACCGCGGTTTGCCTCGCAACCAAAGCGAGGAAATGAAAATATTAAATAGTTTATTCCTCCAAGTGGGAATTGAGCCCACAACCTGTCGCGTTTACAGTTTGTGCCCTACGTCTTTATAACTTCTACATAATAAAAATACATTATTCAAGATATAAGCTTAAAGCGTGTCTCATCAATATCTATTTAGTATTTTAAAACTGCCGTCCCTAGGATGATGGTGTATGACACACATCATAACTTCATAAACGCCATCACGGATTTCTTCTCCAAGTCTGTCGACTGCTGAAGCGTAGATTGTGGATTCAATTCCAGTCTGGGATTTCTTTTTTAATTTTATTTTAGTTAGAAAATTTGACAAATTCTTCTTATACATTGCATTTGTCCTGGATTATATTACCAGGGTCTGCCTTCCGACTTAATCCATTCCACTTTGCACGGTCTTTAACATCCTCTGTGTGTGTGTGTGTTAGACATAGTTCCTAGGCCAACGCGCATCGTGGCCACACCATCTCAGGCGATGCTCTTAGTGCTGATCAGCAGTCTGTGATCGCAGACATTACTAGTTGTCTTCCCCCATTTGGCCCGGGCAGTACTTATCCTAGCTTATCGCGATCGATGCCTCCTGATTCGTGCATAATGATTACAAAGTACTTGAACTTTTCTGACTTCGGGAACACAGGAAAAACGAGAATTTACGCTTTATTGTCTACTATAGCGAAGATGCGTGCGGCAACTAGGTGTTTATAAAATAATAATTTATGTTCTCATAAGCATATTCCACTACGCTAATTCCCCTATGTAAAATGCTATATCTGCTATCCATTATAAATTGAAATATAATCACGTTTCGCAAAGTCCCGCGCGCCCGCCCGCCTGCTGCCTGCAAACAACGACCGCGGCATGCTCGTGAAGCCGGCCGCGACGACCGCTGCACGCGCGCGGTCTCTTCGACCACACCGCACACCGCACGAATATATGTATTATACATTGTATGTTCTTTACTTTACATATTTAATTGTTGTTTGGTAGAAAATATTTATTAGTGTCTGAATATACGTTACTTGCAGACGGTCCAGTAAAAGTGCACAGGCTATCGACGTGCCTTTACATTGAGCTCTACCTGACTCTAAGTCAAAGTCAACTGCACCCGACTGGTCAGACTGTCTGGCCCATTTTGCGGAAAAAAGTTTGAAGGTGTCTTAACCTTTTTTGACTTTTTCATTTTCTAATACAGTTAAGTATTGCCAGTTTTGTATTAGTAGGAGGGGCAGTGGTATATTCGGCCTGAGATGTACCGTTCGTCGTTAATCTTCGAGAGCACAGTGTCGAAGATACTGGGGGATGGTCAGATAAAAAGCAAGAGGACCCTTCGGACGAAATGTATGAAGAGGGATGTGCCAGCGGATGAAGCTTAAGCGCAACGTTCTTTCTGGTTAGCGGGGTCGCTGGGCCGCTGGGTACCGCGATCTTAAAAAAAATATTAGTCTTCGAGATCAGATGACCATTTCTATTTGATTAATATTATTTACCTGTTTTATATTCAGTTATAAATAAAAAGAAGATGGTTATCCTCCTTCTAAAATTAACTTTCAAATTTTTTTATAATTTCAAATAATTTTAAAGTTACATATAAAATTAATATAGTTTTAATTGATTTGTCATATAATACGGGTATTTTTTTTAAATAGTGTATAATGAGGAGCTCATCACTTGTACAAATAATGAAAGAAATGCTAATTCCCAAATAAGATTGTTTTGTGTAACGGCTCCTTACTACGTAGACGATATTTAGAGACAATGGCGTTTCAGTTCGAGCCAAGCGATAGGGTCATCAAGTACAGACTCCGCCGGTCTTCAGATGCTAATTAAATCAATCTGACGTGAATGATAATGTAGACTATTATGAAAACGGGAACGGCTTTAGAACTCGGCGCCCTGCCACCCTCTGATGATGAAGGGCGGATTGTTAAACACAATTTTAAATAAATAACAATTTCGATAAAATGTTAGCGGAAAATATTCTGCTTAGGTACTTAGGTTTTTTTCCTGACGCATACTTCGCTTCGAGAGGTAGGTAGAGAAATTCTAGGGATATAATCTCTATTTCTTGTATTTTGCGCTCATTTAACACAGTCACTGCGGCTTGACGTTGATTCGGCATCATCATTATACTTTACGGCGGTGTGGCGCGAAAAACTACATAGAATCACTTTTAAGGTTGAGTTACATATATACTGAACCGCCTTACTGGGCCTCTTGACGGCGAAACTAGCGTTGCATTGATAACACCAGTGAAAGGATTTATATACAAATATAAATATTTATCTAAATGATATTCTGCCGCCTCGCGTGCGTGAACTAAAATTCAATCAGAAGTATCAAAGTTTAGAGGTAAGTAATCAAGTTCCACGCCGCCAGCACCTCCCCCGCCTCCGCCGCCTCTCCCGCCTCCGCCGCCTCCGCCCGCGTCGCGTGTCAAAGCGACCGCGGGGTAATCGCAAACTAACAACTATCGACTATCATTAACACTTAATAATATATCGTATTTACCAACACTTTGTATTTGTATATTGAGAACATCCTGTCGTAGCACTTCCGGTGCTTGATGTCATTTCCAGTGCTAATAAGCGTAGGCATGTAGTCTTGTCTGTGTATGAAGAGTGACATGCACATATTATTCTCTCTACATTTGTGACTTATAACGTTTAATGATTTTTAATGGAATTAAAAATGACAATGAAAAGCTTATTTTAACGAGAAGTATCTTATAATTTAATCTATAGACAAATGTAAAACGGAATGCTTAACCTGAAAAATATTTAACTTTTACGTTATGGTATTAAGTAAAGTAAGTAAACTAGTTTAAATTTATTTAATTTAGGGAAACGCACAAAATTATTATAGTTAACTGTCTGTACACCAACTAAAACAAATTTGAAGGAAAGATATTTTTTAGTCAAATATTTATTTCATTTTGAGTCATTTATCTGATTTTGTTCATTTCGAACAGAATTTATCTCACCAACTCAGAAACCTTCGTGGGCTTAAGCACACACAACTTTGCTAAGGATCATCACATGATCAAATGCATAGTTTACGATTCTATAAAGAACATACAGACAAACATTCATATTTATATATAAAGAAGCTGAAATCAAATATTTCAAGTAAAAATATTTAAATTATAATAATTTAAAAAAATTATACAAAACGAGCGGTCCAAATGCGGGTTCGCCCGCTTTTATTTATTGTTATGTTATACCCAAATCATACAAAATCTTTTTGTTATTCTGACATATTAATGTAAATGTAGCTTCATCTAAATCCGATCAGTAGTTTTTTGCGTTAAAATGGAACTAACACTCACATTTATAATATTAGTAGGATAGGAGGTAGGATATGCACATATGAAATATTAAATCACACTTCCATTAGATGAAACTGAACGCTCGAAACAAATGTCTTTATAATATGATATCAATATTCTGCAAATTTAAGTTTCTCAAGTCATTCGACGTGTAATCAAGACCTGTATGATATTTCTCGTAGACCTTCAAGTCGTCTGTCAGAAATATGGAAATTTACATTTATCTTACAAGTAAAAATTACAAACTAATAACTATAGTTCATTTCATGCAAATTGAAGGCCGTATGCCTTCCCGCAAACTTAGATTTGTCAACTTTTATAAGTTGTACTTACGTGATCTACAATGCTAAAATTTGGTACAGAACCTTCGGTCGAGTCAGACTCGCACTTGACCGTTTCTTTTCAAATCTTATCGTGTAATGATCCAACTTGATCGTACTTAAGTGTTATCTAACAGGCTAGAGCAGCGTCACGTCATCAAGTAGTGGCCAATCGGGTCAACTATGTATAGAAGAGCTAAAGATGCCTGACCTGCTCTCCTGCGTCACGCGACCTATACCATTAAACGATCAGCACGGTTATAGCGATGTCCACAAAAAATATACGTTATTTATAATAGATACTTTTATATTCTACATGGCAGGCCACTACATGAGGCCTTAACACTTTTATATTTACTTTTTACTTTAATTTAGTTTCTCTTGACTGTTCTGTCCTGTCTGTCTGTCCTGTTTTAGGGACTCCGTCAACTAAACTTACTTAAAATTATTAAATTGATTTGTTAGAACGGCCCCGTTAGCAAGCTTATTACCAAATTATATTTTTCAATCTACATATCGTGATTAATCATGTAAATTTCTTTAAAGCGTAAAAAATAGGACTGTGTGTACAAGTATGTGCTGTGACTGTGTGATATGACAGTATCAATAATTTATATGTCGTAGTGACGCAGGAGCACATCCGCATGACAGTAAACGACGACGATACGACGGTTGTGGATTCGATTCCGAAATATTTTTCATTTCCTCCCTCTGGTAACGAGAATGCCTCGAATTCGGCGGAAGTGTCTTAATGGGAACGAAGTTACTAACACTAGGTTCCCTCTGACTACCCTGCTATTTGCATGATACAGCGTGAGACTAAAAAAACATCTAAAAAGTAAATTTAAAAATGATTATACATATATGTAAGGTAATAAACAGCTTCACTCATTTTCTTGCGTAGAAGGGTAGACTTAACGTCAAGACACTGCATTCTCCTTTTTTGAGAAAGAGTGGGAATCGATCCCACAACCACCCCGCTTAGACACTCAACAAGCACATTAAAATTAATTATAATTTGAAACACTATATCCAACAAGTGATTCTACCTGCCCGTAAACTTTTATACGATCCCATGGGAAATAAAAGAGCTACATTTCTGAGAGCTTTAAATCGTTTCATCGTTAAACATGTCTGGTATATAAATAGTCTCAAGAATAACATTAATAGTTATATCAAAGTTATTCAAAGGCTCGCGGCAGATTTTTTAGGGTTCCGTACCTCAAAACCCTTATAGGATCACATTGTTGTCCGTCTGAGCGTCAGTTTATTTGTCTCGACGTCGCGTATCTATCTGAAATTAATGTCAAATATCCAGATTTAGTATCTCTAGGAGCACAAAAAAAACAACCCTCTAAGTCAAAGCAATCGAAAGACACGATAGCTACATTTTATATGAAATTCGCCGCCATCAACACCTCTGTAAGTAGTTCCTGTTGGCCTACACTTATGAAAGTTGGCACGAAGTGAGAACAGGTGCATGTTTGTTACACGTTACAATACAAATAAAGGAAAAAATCTTACAAAAATAAACTTATACATATATCATAGCAAAAAATCATTACAAACTTATGTTTGTGTGGTCATATCCGCAAGCTTAAATTGGTCAATTTTTATAAGTCAGACATACAAACTTGAAGTTGGAAAGGAACACCTGGTGGGCGAATCTGACCTGCATTTGACCGAAATTTCATTTGATCTTTGTTTATTTTCCTCAGCGTTGAGTTCCGCCACTCAGTATGCAACGTCCTTACTAACTTAAGTAATGCACTATATACTTTTTAATTTAAAAAAAGGTTAATAACAATGTAAACATTTTAAGCTATAAATATTTATTTTGCAGTTTCACAATTTTTCCACATAACAGAGTAGGAATAGAGAATGTAAACTAAAACACTCTTTTCACTACTTTCCTATCAATTTGCGAGGCATTGGGTGCTAAGTCAAGAAACTCAACGCTGCACTTTATCGATCAGAGCAAGAAATCAAAATAATTTATATATAATCATTCTTTCGAGAGCTCGAGAATCGAATCGAATCCAAGACCATAGCGATTACTTTCAGGCGCCGGAAGTCAACGCCGCATATTGTCAATACAGTATCTTATGACTATAACATTAAAATTATCCATATTCTGTAATTCCCTACGTTACTAAATTAAAATATAATGTTATAAAAGCACGTGCGAACTAAGATAGCTCATCTTAACGCCCACAGACTCCTGACATTTCAAAATCAGTATTTATATAGACACTATAACGGGCGGCGCACGCACTTGTCCGCGTCATGTGTACGAGTACATCTAATACCTATAAATATGTATAATATGTTATATTCCTGAAATAACTCATAATATGTTACATGTTCTGTATGTTAAAAGATTGTTTTTTATGCTAAAACTCATATAAGTTTTATGCCTTCATTGCTATTTGCCGCCTAAGAGTAGCGTACAGGTGTTTATTGTGTTGTAACATGACTTTGATTACGTGTTTCATAACACGTTCTTAACATATTGTTCTAGACTAAACGAGATTATATAAAATAAAAGAGTAAATTATTTTACATGTATTTACACACATCAATGAACTTTTTAATAATGCAACCAAATATGTAATAAAAAAAGCTTATTTTCCGCAACACTCCGTTCTCTTTCTGCCCGAATTCGAGAATCGAGACATTGTGTGTTGAACGGCGAAACTCAACGCTACGTCTTGTCTTGCCAGAGCAGGGAAATGAGAATAATTCATTCCTCTGAGTGATGAAGATGCCAAGATCAACAATATGAAATATTAAGCTATAAGCAAAATTGAGTAACATAAATTTCAATAAATATTTCTGAAATATTCTCTTGTCTTCACAGATGCGGTGCTGCATAGCCATGGTGTGCGCCGCGGCGACGCTGGCGCTGGCGGTGGCGGCCGCCGCCGACGCGCCTCAGGTACTCACTACTTACACCGTACACTAACTCTGAACAAGATCCTAACGTTAGTTTGATATCTTAATCAACTTTCAATTACAAAAACCAAGTTTAATTTTGTCTGTTCAGCTTATGAGCTACGACGCAACAGACAAATACATTTTATTAAACTTTCAATAATGTTCATCTTTACCTAATACAACAAATGGTACAAATCAATCCTGCATTTTTATTATCATTTAAATACTAAGAATATATCTCTTCAACATTGAAGATATAATAATAATAGGGCTTATATAAAACCTCTTAAAAATATAACAAAAGAAACTGAAACGTTCGAATATTTGTACAAGCAATGCTTTCACGATGTCATTATGGTAAAAAATATTTTCAATTTAAGTGCTGTTGGGAAATACAGTAAAATATAGTCCCACTATTAAAACAAGTATTTTTATCTGTACGCAAGGTGTATTTCATGTATATTCAGGGTAAGAAAGCTAGTGACAAGACTCTCTCCGCTTTTGTCGGATTTTCGAAATACCGCCGCGTCGTTTGTAACCAGAGCGAAGATTTAAATGCGAATCGAATCCACAACGGCACCTATTAATAAAATATCAATACAATTCAAAATAATAATTACACGGTCAATTTTAACACATCAAATTGTGAAAAAGATTAAGATTTGTACATTGAAATGAAACAAGTAAAAGCATAATATATAATTCCATTAGATCCCACAGTTAGCCGTGGCCCGTGTAGTCCGCGAGACCCGCTCCCGCTCCCGCGCCCGCGCCCGCCCCCGCGCCCGCGCCTGGCGTTATTGGGTATTAATGTGGTTACATATTTGCTCGTACGTCCTAAACAAACGAGCCTTTCGATTTCGCATTCCATCGAAAAACCACACGTTTTACTTTTTTCGGTAAATGTTTAAGTCTCTAAACGTCTATTGGTGGGTCGTGTGCGTGCGTACGTTACCTTTTATGAATTGGAAAATATTAATCATATCAGTTACATAGACTCGTTGTCCGTCTATTGCAGCTTAGTTTAGGTAGTCTGAGTATTGTTTTGAGTTCAATTCCCGTTTGGAGAATAAAACACGCAATCGTCGTCTTTTTATATTCAGATGTTGTGTTGTGACGCGCTTCGCCATAGAAGATTCAAACTTTAAAAATGTAACTTTTAATTGGTTTTTATGTTGTTGTTGTTAATGAATACGTTAAAATGTCCTGCCAATGAGCAGAACAAAGTCGCCGACGACGTAACGAAGCAATTCCACGGACAGACAGTTAATTACGCTTTTGTAGTATTATCTGTAGAATGGAACAAAAGGAGCGTCTTGGCTTAAAACAATCAGTGTCTAGACCACCTCTGCACGCCACTTCTGCACGCGCGCGCTTTCGAATAGTTTATTATTTAAAAGTCTCCCAAATATATGTATTTTGAATACTTATGATATTCATACAGTTAATGCTATAATTTGTAACCGACTTCTCTTGAACTATTATTTTCTATATTAAGATGACTAGTTTGTTGCTAGTGATGTTAGCCTCAGCAAAATAATTTAGATATCCTTACTTGTCCCTGTTTTCTCTCTGCCTATTCCCATGGGCATCACCATGGGCCCACCCCAGAATGGTCTGGTGCCAACTCGGAAATTTTACTTACAAAAATTTTCGCCTAATAATAAAAAATATAAATATTTACACAAACATATCTGTTCAAAGACTAAGATCAGGCCCCCCTCCCAGAAAATATCTATAGATACGCTAATGCCTATTTTTTGCCTATAGTAGATAAGATCCAATTAAAATTATACTTCAATTTTAAAAACTGATTTATAAATACATTATACTTTCTCAAACGTGAATGTATGACGATTTTCTGATCAAAATCATCAAAAGGCCAAGAGTAACAAGAGAATAGTTGTTATCTGATAACAGCACAATCGCACCGGGATGAGATTACAAGTTGAGGTTCAGGAGCACCGCACTCGCTACTGCGGCGCCGCTTTGCGAACTATTTACAACTAAGAAGTGGCTATCTTGTTAACTTCTACGCAAATTCGCTAATTATATGTTCATTCATTATTGTATTATACACTAACTTTTAATAAGATGAGAATAATTAGTCAATTCGAGCTTATAGTTTCCAACGTTAGCGCCTTCAAGCAACAATATTGCATATTCGTGAATTAGTATACATTGAAAACATTCTAACGACTAGCTACCCCGCTAAAGAACAAACACACGGTAAAAAAATTAAAAAAAAATGATATGTCCATATTAAATTAAAGCAAAAATAAAATAAAAAAGGAATAACGGAAAATATAACCGGTTGTTATATCTTGAGTTTTCAAGGTAGTCTTTGAACCTAAATAGTAATTTTATGTCAATTCTAAAAAAAAGTCCTACGATCAATGGATAATATAAAAAGTTTAATATAAAGCGACAACTGTACTCCGTAAAGTAGCCGATCGTCAAAATGATATTTATAAGGATATTAAGAAGGCCATTTACTTAAACAAATTGAACGGACCAGACGGCGTGCGTCCGCGGAGTGCTCATTATGCGGACGCGAGTAAAGCTCTTAAAGTGTCCGCGGCGGTGAGGAGATGGCGGTGAGGAGGCGGCGGTGAGGCCTCGTCATCCATATCTTATCATTAGCATAACAAACACGGGGCCGGGACAGAAAGAACTTGCGAGCTCTTTAGCGTTCTTTTCTTTAAACGAAGTGTGGCTGTAACGAGCTAGCTAGTAGCTCGTCTGTGTCTCTCGGAAGTTTATTAAACATTTTGTTACGAGAGTTACTCGCTCAAACGACGCGCATACTTTTGTAATTTGTATATATTTGGATCTCACTTCGTGGCGCACGGGCATAGCTTCTGCCTGTGAACGTGACGGTTGTGGATTTGAATCCCGCTCGCAGGAATCAATTTTAATTTTAATTTCTCGCTCTGGTGATGAAATAAAGCGCCGCTTTGAGGTCCGCCACTCAATGCGCAATGTCTCGTATTGGGTGGTGTGAAGAGAACGGAATATCTTGACACTAGGTTTCCTTTGGCTACCCTATAAAAATATATATTTGTATTCTATCATTCCGAGTTAATATCGTGTAACGCGGGTATAGCCTCAGCAGCTGTACGTAGCACGTTTACTTTAACAAAGTTTCAATGTAAACGCTTCAAGCCGTACTTATTACCGAGATTGCTTTGTTCTTCTCAGTTAAATAACTTCGGGCCAACGCATTGTTCGCCTCAAAGCGGTAAAAACCGTAAAAATGTAGAAATAGTGGAAAACAAAGTTTGAAGCTAACTTAAATACACCTTTGACCGTGAAATATTGCGTTTAGTAGTTAACTGTTCAAGTATTTTGTTTACGTAAGGTAACTAATAGTAATATAATAATCACTTCTTTCTGGATTTATCTGGATGGGAAACTAATTGTAATAAGAACAAAATTAATTAAAAAGATCGTAAAGACTACATCGTAAGAACTACATACACGTAGATTAAACGACAAACAATATCTATTGTAAAAATATTTATTTGCCTTCCATGTACGAGTAGCTACAGCTTACGATCGACTGAGCTTTCCATCACGCAGTTTCGCCTATAATGCTTTTGTAAAAATGGTGAGCGTTAAATAACACTTACTTTGTAACGAGACTTGTGAAACAAGCCCATTACTAAAATATCAAGTCAAAGGCCCTCACCCACTCTTCTCCCTAGCGGGACCCAGCGTACCGTACAACGCAAGCCACAACACAATCAACATTCCAATCTAAGTCTAAACCTCCCCGACTCGTCGTTCCGTAACTAATAAAACCATTTTTCCTGATCGTGAACAAAGCATGAAGTCCCGGGACTTAATCTAATGGAAACAATGAAATAATCCGCACCATTACAAGATAGATTTCGTCTTAACGAATATCCAATCACAGTGGCTTAATGCTCTATACATAAATAACGAAACTCAATTACTGACGGCCGTTGTATTGGAAACGAACATTCATAGTGGGAGTGACGAGGAGCTCGACATTTAAATTACCTTTAAAATCTGGAAGTTCATAAATTAATAAATGATCGCGTAACTTTACATGCAAAAAACCAACCAAGCAAATTAATTTTAAAAAATTCTCAGGTGGACACTGACATCGAGTTATCGGAAGAACAAAAGAGAGCATGGTCTAGCTTACACGGCGGCGGCGGCTGGGGAAAGCGAGGGTGGCAAGACTTAAACTCCGCCTGGGGCAAACGGGGTTGGCAAGATTTGAACTCTGCGTGGGGCAAAAGGGGCTGGCAAGACCTTAACTCGGCTTGGGGCAAACGGGGTTGGCAGGATCTGAATTCCGCATGGGGCAAGCGAGGCTGGCAAGACCTGAATACCGCGTGGGGCAAACGTGCGTGGAGGGACTTATACCAAGCTCCTTGGGGAAAGCGAGGCTGGCAGGACATGAGCTCCGCATGGGGAAAGCGAGGCTGGCAAGACATGAGCTCTGCATGGGGAAAGCGAGGTTGGCAAGACATGAGTTCAGCGTGGGGCAAACGAGCACCTGTAAGTTACTTAATACTAACTTTTAAAAATAAAATAGTTTTATTTTATCTCTTATCCAGAACATGAGTATATAGATTTTTGATGATTACAAAAACCCTGTGTGTTTATTTGTCGCTTATTTAATATGTTATTTATATTTATGTACTTTAGTTAGAGTAATAGAGTGTAGAGGTCAGTCGTAGTGCAGGGACACAAATTGTGACTGTAAAATCGACTGGTTGTGGGTTCGATCCCCACTCGAGGAAATGAAATATTTATTTACATTTATATTTTCATTTCTTCGCTCTGGTGTCAAGGCAAAGCGCGGCGTTGAGTTCCACTACCCAACACGCAATGCCTCCAGAACACGGCGGAAAGTTGGGAGCAGAGTGTCTTAACACTAGGTTCCTTCTGCCTACCCTACTGTGTGCGGGATACAGCTGATATGCAGAGTGAAGCTGAGCGAAGCTGATGTACTTTAGTTATTTCATTACCATACTACGTTAATCAATGTTACTTATTCATTTAACATTTATTGGTATTTGGTAGGAAAAATGGGCTAACTTCCATGGATCTTGGGGAAAGCGATCAGGACCTGAACCCGACTATGAAGACTACGAATTCGCTTACGATCATCTCATCCCTGTCCAACAGGTAAAAAAAAAATATTTACAAGATGGACTGTAGGTTTAATTTGTTTGTTGTTGTATAAAGTAAATTTTAACTCTGCGAGATGCCTGAAAATATTATCATATTACTAATCCTTTCCAATACCAATTTACGTAAGCTGCTTAGAGCAGCTTGTAGGACAATATAAAACTGTATATAAAAAATAATTTTGCTAATTATAAACTATAAGACCATCGTGGCACTGTGGAACAATCCTTAACTGTAAATGTGGTTCGATCCTCATTAGAGAGAACAAGTATTTCTTTTTATTTATTTATTTAACTGTTTAGTAGACGAGGCGTTGTGTCTTAACACTTGTCTTTATTTAGTAGTATCTTAATACTATATAAAGTAGGTTTGGCGGAAAGAATCTAGATTCTCTCCGCTATATTTAACCTTTATGTGCGACAAGGAATGACGCTAAAAAATAAGCTTTATATTAGTGTAATAAAACGCTGCACAACGTCCCACTCGTTACTAAAGTATGGTCTCCCTCCGCCGCTAGCAGTCCCATTTTGAAATATTACAAGCTTCATATTGGCTCTGATCACGCCATCATTCTTGTAGAGATTCATTGCCACAATATTACATTACTTTCATATTTTTTTTATTCCACTTCTGTAGAACTTCAAACAATTTAAAAGTATTTTTAACTATGCTATGTTTAATTTTTTTCCAGCTATAGTGGAAATATTTTTCTGGACACCGAAAAAATATATTTATTTAAAGAGCAGCTCTTAACATTTATATTAAAAGGTGTTTCATCGCTATTTTCAATTTTCCATATAAAGGACAAGGGGAACTTCATTTTTTAATAATTTGGAATTTTATTGCGATATAACAAATAATATTGCTATAAAACCTATATATATTCATGTAGAAAATTTAACGACCTATAAAAAAGGTGTAATACGATGTTTTGCTTTATTGACTATTTAACCGTTATTTAAAGTTAAAGTTGAAACTCAAATGACATATGATGACTTCAACAATTATTAAAAATTTATCACAAAATGAAAAATAAAAAATGATAAAATAACTTTCATGAAGTTTATAGAATACTAGAGGGCGCGCGCGGCTTCGCCCGCTTATTAGGAATGAATTCTAAAAAAGCCACGAAACACGTGTTCAATAAAATATTTTTTACAGTCTGAATTTAAATTTTTATAAAAATCGGTGGCAATTTAAAGATTTTTCCATATAAGCTTTCAACCCCTTATTTGAACCCTTAGGGGGTGAATTCTTAAAAACCATGAAACACGTGTTCAATGAAATATTTTTAAGAGTCTGAATTTCAAATTTTATAAAAATCGGTACAGATTAAATTTATTTTCCATACAAACTTTCAACCCCTATTTCATCCCTTTAGGGTTAAAATTTTTCAAAATCCCTTCTTAGTGAATGTCCAGAATATGAAAATAAACATCTGCCCAAATTTCACGTTTCTACCATCAGCGGTTACGGCTCTGCGTGCGTCTTACCTCAGTCAGTCAGCACAAGTCCTTTTATATATATAGATTATTTGGTAAAATAAAATAAAGCCCCGTTTCAACAAATATTTAAGAAATTAAATCTTTTATTATATTACGTATATGACTTCTCTGGCATCTATTCAATAACATTTAACGTTTGCTTTATTTGCAACATTAGTTTTAAATATTTTTTTATTATATTTTACTTTATATACATATACATTTCACATAAAGCCTATAAGTGCGGTATACAATTCATGTTGTAGTCTCTTAAGATTGTTTTGTTTTTAGCATAAGAATTATTATTGTATACAACGTTGGCTTCCTATTAAATAAAATAAAATAAAAAAATAAAGACAAATTCAAATTGCTCGAGCTCGATGTGGCTCCCTGTCCTCGCACTCGTCCTCGTACACGCATCTACCCGAGAAGATATAAATAAACATATTCTATTTTGGTCACATTAATTCCTCTAAGTAGCTTTTAGTTAAATTAATTAAATTCTATAAATAAATAGTTTCCTAAGGCCTTTTAATGAACATAGGAATGGAAGGCTGTTAGAGTGTAGTTGTGATAAACGGGAATTCGATCGAGGACATACTAAGTAATAATATTTTTTTTGTTAATTTCCGTTGTGTCATAAGATAACTGCATTAACCGCAGGTTTTATCTCATTTACTTAAGAATAAATTAACAAAAAGTCAAATTAAACTATTAAAGACATTTAAAATTGAAAAAAAAAGATGTTTACTTAATACACTAAACGATCGTGTCACCTCCGTTCGGCCTTTACGGTAACATATGAAGTCTATATTACCGCAAAGGGCGAAGGCGTTTTCATGTAAGTACACGAATATTTGAAGAATGTATAATGGTCTGAAGTAATGTTTCAATTCGATAAGGTATTCCAGATGGACCCTGACAACTTGAGCGTGGACGTGCCGGAGAAGAAGGCGTGGTCGTCGCTGCACGGCGCGTGGGGTAAGCGGCCGGTCAAGCAGACGCAGTACAACAGCGGTACTGTCTCCATTGCTTACTTACTTACTGTAATTTTGTGTCAAAAACCTGTCACACTTGTTGCAATTGTCTGCCTTTTACTTTGAGAACATTCTTATACTTTTAGTAGTTTTCTTCTCCAAGCTAGGTGAAACCTAACTAACTCACAATACGCATATTCTTTACAATGTTCAGAAGATAGAGAGAACGTTTTTTTTTCAGTTTTCCTTCGTGATGTCCAAATGAGAGAAATTTGATTTTACATCTTCACGCTGTATCTTTAACGGAACAGAGTTAGCAAATAAGACCCAAAAACAGGAAACTGCGTTCTTCCTTCCGATTCTACATACTGCGTGTTAAATGGTGGAATCCCCTGCACACTGTCTCAGCACAATGGGGAATTGATAATAATTTATTCCTCGTTTAGGAATTGAACTCACAACCATTACACTTACAGTCAAACGTTATCCCACTGCCATGGTAGATACTCCTCATAATTGCTACTAGCTTAAATCAATACGTACGTATTGACATGTAGACAGTACAATACTTGACAGTAGTAAAGCCGGTCTCGTGTGGAAAGAGGCAGCGAGAGGCGGTTAGAGGCGGCGAGAGGCGGCGCGGCGCGCTTGTAACTGCTGTGCAATTATTTGCAACAACCGGATATCGGATCGCGATGAAGCGGATAGAGCTCTCCTCAGTGCGCTTTGTAGTAGTTGTGCACTTTAAATAGGAATTTATAGTCCAAATTAATATGTTTATATCAAGGATTTCGTGTAGCTTTATACATGACGGATTTAAATTACCTAAAAATGTGGTGTTCATTGTGAATAATAAAAAATCTACTCACCGTTATCACTGAGTATATTCAACACCATTTTAAAGTACATATAGTTTGAACACAAATAGTAAATCACGACACAGTTTATATAAAAAGTCAACCACAATCATATATATAAAAGAGAACACAAAAATTACAATAATATTAACAAATAACTGAGGAAACAGTGGAACGTATATAAAGCGCATCGAGTGGCAAGCATCGACTGTTATATGTAAAATATGCCGTCGACAAGAGGGTAGGCGTAAATATTACGGCACCTTACCGGTTCAGTCGACGCGACGACAGCGAGCGCTTTCATATAAACAAACTGAATACGAATACTTACTATAAAATATATAAATCCTATTAAATGTGTGTATGATTTTATGTATGTATATAAATGGTAAATAAATAAATTACAATATTGAAATACATAAATAACACATATTAAATAAACTATAAATGTAAATAATAGTTCCCTACATTTTTTATACCTTAAATTATATTTTAAAAAAATATGCGGCAAAGAAGAAAATATTTTGATTCGTTTGAAAGGCCATAACAGAACTGAATTAGGAGATATATATTTATTAATATATTTTCTTGTAATTGTCAGATTATTTAGTCCTCATAATACTGTCCAAGTACATTTGAAGGATTCTATTATTATATTAAGCAATAAAATTGTAATCTCAATCTTGAAAAGAGCAACTGTTGAATTCCTTGCCGACTCCTTTCGGCAGAACTGCCTTCCGAACCATTAGTAGCTTTGTATTCATTCCACCATTCGAAAGTGCTTGTAAAAGTCTATTTGAATAAAGAATATCTTAAATTTTAATTTGAATTTAATCTCTGTGCTAAGTTAAAGCCGTCGTGGCGGAGCGGCACAACATCTGATTGTATACAGTTTATATATTCATTTCCTAGCCTAGCTCTGTTAACAAGACAACAAGGGAACCTACGCAAGGTGCCCTCTGCCCTTACTCTACGATTTGCGGAATGCAGCGTAAGGCTAAGAAATAACTGCATTAAGTTGAAATATAATTAGTAACTGTTAAATATAATAAGTAATTGTTATATTTCAACGTAATACATTTATTCTCTTTAAAAAGAAAATCAGTTATTTTTGAGTTGGCTAAATTATTGGTCTCCGAACTTTTCAATATGTATTGCACAAAATCGATTATGTTATAAGAACATATTCTATTATTTGCTTCAAACATTTGTTAACTTTTGCCATAAAAGTGCACCAGATGAGTAGCCCGCTTGAAGCACGTAGAGTCTGGGATAACATATGACTTTTTTCATTATACGCTTATAAGTGGCTCTTCCGGCAGAGCTCGCCGGTGAGTGTGCGCCGTGCACCGTGCGTGCGTCATACCGCATACTGCCTACAAACTACTTTTATATCACTTTAAAGTTCGCGAGCTGTCGACTTGCATGTAATTGTGTATTATTTTTGGGCACTTTTGGTCATTTAGCACAGATACTACAATTCAAATAAATTTATAATGCAAAGCTATTATTATAACTACTATGAGGGAAAAATATTAAAAGCTCAATGGAGACAATTTTAAAACAGCCGTAAAAATTACTTCAGTATAAGTGTTTTTGCGACTTATTAAATAATCTCCAGTTTATAACGGAAATAAAATCGACTCCACGCTCGCCGTCATCAAACTGTGGAGACGGAGATTTATGATCGTCGGGCAATAACTTTACAGTATAATTATTGGAACTTGATGGAAGCCTTACCCATTGTTATAATGTATATCGGAATTCAAAAAGAAATTAAGGATTGTTAAAGCACTTTTAGAGTTAACTACTCCAATATACGTTCCAACCGACGCTCCTTATATATTTTTTGTTTGACTTAACGTAGGGTAAGCAGAGAGAATCTTATCTTATATCAATAGTGTTAAGACCCTTCATTTCCCACGCACCACCCCATTCACATTACAGCGTTTACAGACGCTGTGCAGTCCGTTACCGCATACCATGATGGACTCAACTACAACTACGAATAAATAAATGACAATTTCAAAGAAAAAAGCCTATTTGATAGTATCAGAAGCTAGTACAGGGTAATAAGGCAGTGATTAGGCAGGGCAGCTCATATTAATGCGGTCATGTCTCATTGATTGCTCCACTACGGAGTAGAGCGGCGGCACACCGATCAACTTCAGTATATGGTGGTATGACTGGCTGTGGGATGTCCCCGCGCTGACATTAGTTCTCTGTCACATATACGTGTATATAAATAATTTATGTGAGTTATGAGTTTTGATTAACAACATGCGACGGCGGTGGATTCAAACGTTTACTGTTAAAAGATTTATATGCTGCTACTTGCTGTGCTATTAATCATTTAGCTTCTCGACATAATCATAATTTAAAATAATAAAAATCCTCACAATTGAAGGACTTAGAAGGACGCTACGGACGTCATATTTCTATAGAAGCGCCATTCGATTATAATTTTTGTATCTCGATATTAAAAAGTGCAGCTCGAGTAGACTCATAAATAAATAAGTCTGCGGGGAAAGATGAGATTTATGAAGCGGAAATATAATGCTTAATTATGTCGGTGGAGAGCCGGGGGAGTCCCCGAGGATACCTCCGACGGGGCGGCGTGTTTAGCAAATACAACCGACGAATGTGATCTAATTAAAACCTCCCAAAGTATTAATAACGAAGAATTAAATTTATATCAAATATTAAGTGATGAAAGAATTTCCGAACTTAATTACGTACGTGGCTGCGGGGGGGTCGGTTGATTTACAAACTGTAACTTGTAGCCTACAGCCGCTTTGGTTACTTTGTTCATAATATACTTGAGACGATGTTCAGCTTTAGAACTTGCAAGGAATGTCCCCGTCACGGGCGCTGTGGGGACTTTACTTTGTGATTGTAACTTAAACATTTTGTATTTTTTTTTATTTTATTACTAGAATTTATAAAGTTGATTTTTATATTCAGATTCTTAACAGTTAGATTGCCTATTTAAAAAAATATTAAAAAAATATTATTTAACTAAAAGCAAAATTTTTTAACTTATTAATCATGGAAATGAGCTCAAATTGAATTTAGGGTGGTTTTTGAATGAGCATTAATCTTTTGAAATGAATCTATTATTGAACACCGCCTACCCCGCACCACCCCGCACCACCCCTCACGTCCAGAGCTCGACCGGGTGGTTGCTCGGACGTCACAGAATAGTAAAAACTACTCGAGCTTAAAATGTTTAATAAACATTAATTTTATAGTTATAATAATTGTATTTAAAAACTTACATATACTCGTAGTAAAACATAATATTAACACAACAGTCGTCGTTGTTCTTTAACGAACAAAATATTTGGGTTTCTTCACGAACCTTCGACGTTCAAATAAATTTTAGACAATAACGTATAAGCATACCCAGCAGGATCATATTACTGGAAGCGGGAGCCCGGCTGGACGAACCTCAGGGGAATGTGGGGGAAGCGGGCCTCGCGCCTCGACCCACCTCTAGATGACGACCATGGTAACACGCCAAGCCTGTGTAGCACCTCTTGCAAAATATCTTCGTAGTATTGATGTTCTAGAAATTCTTCTCTCTCGCGCACTTCTGTTTCAGTCTAATCTTTTCTGTATCACGTTAGTATTTATGTTTTTGGTTTACTTTTCTCCACTATTTATTGCCTTATACACGCTGCATCGTAATATTTTGTATACTGCAAAGTAGACACTTGTATAATTAATGTAGTATATAAAAGCAATTGTTCCCCATCTAGAGGTCTGTCTTCGTATGAGAGTGTTTCACGCTCTAACCCGCAGCCTCCTTCCCCATTCACGTACATAGGCTTCACGTAGCTCCTTTCACTGAAATGCTTTATATGTTTCTACAGTAGTTTTGTAGATTCACGTAGAATTTTGCACTTACGTTTAGCGTTACGTAAAATTTATTATTATTACCAAAATGATGCATCTCCTTGGTAATTTCAATTAAAATGACCGTTTCATATTACTTTAATATTCGCGGCACGAAGTGTGACTGTAAAACCAACTGGTTGTGGGTTCAGTCCCCACTGAAGGAGGTGAAATATTCACTGAAATTTATATTTCCATTTCTTCGCTCTGGTGTCGAGGCTAAGCGCGGCGTTGACTTCTGCCACTCAACACGCAATGCCTCCAGAATGTGGCAGAAAGTGGGCAACGGAGTGTCTTAACACTAGGTTCCCTCTGCTTACCCTGCTGTGTGCAGGATACAGCGTGAAGGTATATATATATATATATATATATATATATATATATATATATATATATATATATATATATATATATATATATATATATATATATAATATATATATATATATATATATATGTATATCTATATATGGTAATATCTTAATTCAACCTTATAAAAACAACTAATATTATTTGCGCAAGCAAAACTCCCAATGTGTTTATTTTTCAATATCAATAAAATATTTAGTTAACGTAAGGTAAAAGAAATACGATTATCCCAAAGTCAGTCGAGTCAGCCGAGCGCAAACAGCGGAGTTGCGCTAAACATACTGTTTTATGGAACGGTGATACGGCTCGGGCAGAATGGACAACGGATAATGACTTCATTAAATATTCTCCTTTTTTAGATTTTCTCTTGAAATGTGACTATAACAACTAAAACTTAAAGTAGATTTTTTCATGATCTGTGGTATTGTCACAAATATTTATAATTAAATATACAAATACTTTTGTAGAATATTTCAAACAAATTTTCTAGTTTGATTTTTAAGAGATTTAAGAGAGCTTATCAATAGTTTACTATTGTCACTTTTTACTTTGACATTTTCTTTATATAAACTATAGTAAAATGTTACATATAATATATTTATTACATATTTAGTTAATATAAAAATAAGCTTTACAAATGTAGATGTAAAAGTGTCTTTAAAGGGGCACGGTCAACCGGATGTGTCAGACCGTCAGTTTTCTCAAGTGAAAAAAGAACTGACACCTGCGCCTTCAAACTCGGAGGGACCTTTGAGCGCCCTTATTCTCCCGTTACCTGTGTTGATAGAATTTATACTGGAATAAAAATATATTTTCCATGACGAGAATTTTTGCGCTCTATAAGTTATTTATATGATATTTTTTTTATTTATGCGTAATATATTCATATTATTAGTTGTAGTTTCCATGTAAAGTAACATTTATTAACACTTTATTATAACTATAATAAATATTATATTCTTATATAATATTCTGATATTAAACATCACTATATAGTAAAGAAAATATTATTTTTTCTCGTACATATGAATAAAAAAACAGACATGAAATAACGGAGTGTTATGTTTTCAAGAACGCTCCCAATTGGTGAAAATAATATAAAAATAATGAAACTAAATGAGAAAGAAAAAAAACCACCTAATCATGTAATCCACCACGCGTGTGAGCTCCAGGGCGCAGGGCGCAGGGCGCAGGTAGCAGGTAGCAGGTAGCAGGTAGCGCCCTCGTCGGTACACACGGAATATCAAACGACGTTTACACATTAAATGTAATCTCATTATAAGCCAATTCTAAACGCCGTTAATAAATTCCCTACAAAAACACGAGCTGCTTCACAGAGTGTTCATTAACACAATAAAAGATAATTGTCGGTCCCAAGCACCCCCGGGCACCCCCGGGCACCCCCGGGCACCAGGACGCGCACGAGACTAGAGAGAGATTTGTTACAGTAATTTACATAACGTGTTAGCTCGGTTCGTCCCGCGTGTGGCGTGTGTATTACCTTGACAAATATTATGTTAAATGGTCAGTACAATTTTGGATTAAGCTGAAGTAAATTATGAAATAATTTTTAATTATTAATTTAATTTGATTGTGTACTTCAAACCTGAAATATGGTTAGACTGTACACGGTTTTTATGAGTTCACATCTTATTTCTTTTTCTTCTATTAATTGTGGAAGATATGTGAGAACTACATTCTTAAATTAAAAATATGTTACAAATACTGTATCTTTCTAAAAATGGTCAATACATTTAAAAGTGTCGGCGGTACAAAAGGTCGTAGCGTACAATGACCGCCATAGAAGTGATATATTATGCTTCAATTCGTCAAAATTGACATATTCAAAATATTTATTACACTTTATAAGCGTCTGGTCGCGTTCATGTGGACGTGGCATGTTGCACTGCTCGCCCCCCTCCCCTCCCCGTCCCGCACCTCCACCTCCACCCGTCATCCTCTATACATAATTAATCCCGTAATATCGCCGCATTTCATTCATTCAACCATTCATACGAAAAGCAGCTTAGGAAAGTCCGCTTATTCTTAACTGACTTCGAAACAATTTACAAATAGACTCGAAGGTTTTAAGCGTCTCACATTTATATTTGTGCTATCGTCGTGCTGTAGTCGATTTACAACTCAGTTTAAAGTATTCATTTATTATTTTATTCAATAATTTTCATTGCTTACATGGGGCATCGAATAGTTCATTATGCACACGATGGTTTGGATTACACCTCAGGAGAATGAATTATTTTTGTTTCCCCGATCTGATAACAAGACAAAAGGCGGTGTTAAGTTCCGCCACGCAACACTCTCGCTGGATTTGGATATCATTATTACCAACACCCGTTTCTTGTAGTTACCTGTAATAATTGCACGAGCTCGTAGTACAGCACAGTAACACGATACCGCGCGTGTACGTGCGAGGACCTGCACAGTGGAATTCTTTAAAGGTTACTGCACTTGTAACATATAGCTTCAAGCACATTCTATAATTCTTCTTGTAGATAAGCGTGTTTTTAGTTTTTTATATTATTATATGTATATTTGTAGAAATAACTCTGTAGTGTTGTAAATATATCAAACATGTATAAAGCGTAAATTTACGGTAACTAGGATATTTTTATATTTAAAGTGGCAAAATTGTTATTCTTTAACAGTGAATGCGGACGACACAGAAATAATAGAACGATGTATCTGTATGAAAATAGTCTATTCTTCGAGCAAAAGAATTTGAATATTTGATACGGAACTTTATTGTCACCATTGTTCACTTGTCACATTTGTGATTATTGTTGGCAATACTCGACTGTTGTTATTAACATTGCATTTATTGTATGTTTCCAGACGGAGCCGCAGGGGACGAGGCCTAGACATCGGCGACTGTAAAATACGATACTGTAGTCAAATCATATCTAAATTATGCTATTCATGTCTTATTAAATTAGTTCTCCTGGTTTGTCGCAACTAGCTCAGCGGAGCCCCCTCCGACCGCGTCCGGCGGGAGGGGCTTCACGGCGGTGTCAGTTCCTAATGAGTTATTACTTTTCATTCGTTTTGGTTCGTACAAATGTAGCTCTTAATGTCACCTTCTAGGGTCAACTTGTTATATTAACATCTAGTGTACTTCACAACTACTCTACAATTAAAATTACAATACTTTTTACCATTTCTATAGTAGAAGATAAAGTACACTACATAATATATCCCATAGGTTTATTTTTACGAGCTGTATACGTAGACGTCAGCGCGGAGGCGGGCCGGTGTGGCCGGTGTGGCCGGTGTGGCCGGTGTAGCCGTGTACGTGTCTACTAGTTAGTTGAAATAATTATATCATAACTATAGCGTATGGACTACTTTATTTTAGTAAAGTTAATGTACATTGAGGGCTTCGTTCGATGTTAACGTTTGTCCAATAAAAGGTTATCCGAAGCCGAGATGAGTTTTATTTCCTTCCTACTCACATAATGCTTAATATTTATTAATTATTAATTATTTAATTAAAACTAAAATACGATAATTATTGAAAAGATCAAATTTATTATAATGCATGTATGATCACTGTATTACTTAATATTATTTCTTAACGTATAATCAAAAAGCAGAGTATACTGAAACTTCTATCTTTAATTTACAAGAGAAAGTTCAGAGATATGACTGTGACGAATTGAATACAACTTCACCCTGTAAGACTACAGAGGACGCTTGCTTCTTCTTCTTGCTTGCTTGTTCTTCTGTGTGACACATGGTTACGTCGAAGGTGAACATGATGCAGTAATATTACATCACGCTGACCACTTATATCCTACATCCTATAGCAATATTCATAAATGGACTATCCAATTTTAATAAAATTAGTATGGATTCAAATCTACAATTATAATACTGAAATTTATCGCATAAATATTCGTAGACAAAGAGGCCTTACGGGAGGCCTTACACAAACAACGTTGTAATCTATAGGAGTATACATTTTGCAAATAGACCTTTACTCTTACGCCCAATATTAATAACCTATCTTGGAGATAGGATGACGTCAATCTTAGATTGTTTCATATATCTATCCAAAATAGAGATTGGATAGATTTATGAAACAATCTAAGATTGACGTTGGAGGTAGGTTATTAATATTGGGCGTTAGTGGATATAAATAGTAAATACTCGTATATGCTACGAGTAGGTAGGAGGTACATATCTTGAAATACACTAATTAATAAAACATTCTATCAGTTAACGAAGCAAACATATTCTAAAACAAAAAAAATAGAGTATTATATTTATTTGAAACGTCCAATAAATACTCGGAAAGCTTTTCAAATCACGTACAGTTCCATAGTTTCGATAGTAGAGCAGGGCCTCGTTTGTTAGAGCGCGCCGCAAACAGCGCTCGGCCCATATTTGGTGATCGAGCCAATCTAATCTTTTAAACGATACGTTGAGTTGAACATGCTTTTTGAATAATTGGGATTGGTTTCAACTTTTTTTAATGTATTTCTTATTTCACTATATATGTTTGGTCAATAGGTACAAAGTAACAGTTTTTACCAATTGCTTATATGTAGTAGTGAAATATAACAGACTAGAGCCGTCATTGACTTCAGTTTATATGTACTGTATTTTTTCAATTTAACGTCTGACGCGAAGTTCAACTATAATGCGTGACAAATCATACCATTTCTCTTTCGCCTCTTCCACCTTTTGTGTTATGTAATGTGTTTTTGCTTCTGAATTCTAGAGGCATTGTGTTTGTGTGCTGAGTCCCGGCACTCAAGTACCGTTTTGCCTTCTTACCAGAGCGATTAAATGAAAATATTAAATATCTTCTCAGCGTTATACAATTGATTTATACCCTGTTTTACATTCCGTATTTCCAAAATTTGCGTAGAGTTAGTTAGTCCTTTATTTTCCAAATCTATGGTGATATGTTCGGAAAATAAAGGACTCAAAGAAAACCAACCAATACAACAAAATAGAACAATCGGACGCGCAATTCCGTCGATTGTGTACAGCGGACAGTGTTGAGTTTACATTAAGTGGTTTGCGAGCGAGACCTACTGCGGGTGCTCTGTGACCCCACACGTGGCGTTTAACGTCACACTCGGTATTAGAAAATACTGATAGTAATATAAAAACAAAAATGGACGTCGAGGCGCAGCGACATAACGTTTAGCTTTAGTTGTGGAGTCAATTGCAATTCAGTGGAATGAATCGTTTCCTTGCTGCAGTAACAAAACTAAAAAGGGCGTTGAGTTCCGCTACTTAACTGGCAATGTCTAAATTATCTTTTTTGTTCTCAACAGTGTTACTTTTCTGTAGGTGATTGTTTAATGAGTATACTGATAGGTGTGTACAGCAGGAGTGCGAGGTGTGAGTGATGTGGGAGTGTGTATAGGATATATTTATTATAGTGTCCGTGTCTTGTGTGTGTGTAGAGAACCATCCCAACCATATGTTATATAAAATGCTGTCTCAAAGCTTCCATTTCCTCATAAGTATGTGGTATCAGACCATACTTTCATTTTTTCTTACTGTCATAGTACATACAGCATGGAGTATGTATTTAGTGTACAAAAAGCGCGAACGTGACTCAAATTGAATGCTACGAGCAGCTTTAGCTAGTTGTAGTAGAGACTTATACAAGATGGTTTATAAAATAATGTGTGATAGATAGTTTTCTATTAGCCTCAAGTGACTTAAGAGCTCATACAATTAGTCTGTAAAGTAAATAATATTTTTAAAGTACATAACTTTAATTCGTGCTCGCTGCTCGTGTTTAAAAAGACAACTACTTAAAAATAATGAATGATGTCAAAACAGGCACCTCACATAGGCTCTTAAGAAATTTACTGTATATGTGCTAAAAACATTGCCACCTTTTTGACGCAGTTGAGTAAATATAAGGTTAGATGTTCTATTAGTACTGAATCATACAAGTCCGTAGCAGCTTACTTGTGGACTAACAACATCGATCAATATATTTTGCGAGATAAGCATTGAAAACTAAAATATTGCATGTAATTTAGACATTTAGAAATGTTTGGCGTACTCTACCTGGCGGAACAGAACTCCACGCTTAATCTATCGATACTTTAGTTACCAATTATCGAAAATAGCTATATTAAAAATATATATTCTTAACTAGAGTGGGATTCGAACCCACTAGCATCACATCGCTCTGACTCAGGTGCAGGTTTCCGGCCTTCAAAGCTGCGAGGGATCATCGCCATCATTGAGATTGTTCTATTTGTAAACGTGTTCGCGAGCTGTGTTGACAACACAAACAATACTGCCTACGCAGTATTTAAACAAATGAAAAAAACAAAAATTTTAACTCACGACTATTACAGGAATAAAAAAATAGATTCACGCTGTATCCCGCACGCAGCAGGGTAGGCAGAGAAACCCTAGTGTTAAGACACTCTCTCTCATTGCGTGTTGAGTGGCGGAAGTCAACGAAACAAAGCAATGGAAATATAAATTTAGATATAAATATTTCTTCGTGTGGGAATCGAACCCACAACCAGTCGCGTTTACAATCACACTTTGTGCCCCCGCGCCACGACGGCCCTCACAGGAATATAAATAGAAAAACTACAGAAATGATAAATCGTAATGTTAAATTAGGAAATAACGGTCACACACCGTTTCCCACTTCCCACCCAATTTTCAAGACTCTACACCGCGCTTTGTAGTGTTACCAGAGCGAACGAATAGAGTGAAAAATCGAGCCTACAACCGTCGCGCTTACAATCAGACCCCTGTGCCACGACGGTCTCGTCTTTGGAAAGTGAGGCCGTCGGGGCGCGTCGTGGCTTAATAAATACTGGATTAAAATCTGTTCCTCATTTGAGTTATAAAATGGTAGACACATAAATACAGACATTTGTCGACGCTAGTTAATGAGATACTTGCTGGACTTGCTGGATGATGGCTGCCATTGCATACTTTACGAAAAGCATTTGATTTACAAAATAACTCATCTGTATTACTGTGTTGACGGTGAAGTCGCACATTTTATTATGAAACATATACACTTAAAATATATTATTAATTTTGATTTAAATAAAATAAATGAATGTTTGTGTGTATGATTCAAGCGACCACTGAGCCGTACGTTCTCGTCGCACTACGTCGAAAGTCTTATAAGCGCGCTTACAACTTATTAATGTTGTTAAGATTAATAAGTTACCAATAACAAGTGTATTAAAACTTCGAGGTGGATTGAAGAGAACGTATGGCTTAGTAGTCAGCGCGCTGAGACGGTACAATAGAGGCGCGGGTCCGAGTTCCACTACGTTCGATTTTTTTATAATTTATATTTCCTAAAAAGTATTTTCATCTCCTAAGTGTGGAATGAAAATCTAATAACGTTTAAAAAGCTACAAATATTATGTACAGTAAAATAGTTTCAATTCATACATCCTTCATCTTTCAATGTATCACTCGAAACATGAAATGTAATAAAAGTTTCGTAGAATATGTTACAAAAGTGACACGCAGGCAGCGCGCGTCGACCGCGAACCTAATTTACGATAGCCATTGCGGGAACAGGATGCATTTTACCAAACATTTAACATGCAAAAAATTGTACGTAATGTATGTGTGTATGTATGTATGCGTGTGACGGCCTTCGGTTAATACAGTCCTTGGGGCAGACTAATACTCCATTTGAAACAGCTAATAGAGGTCAACAAATTATATTAAAAACATAGGTACCAGGAGGTGTATTCACATTATAGTGCAGTGTTTTATTAAAATACTTATAATATTTTATTTTAAAATTAACCATATCACAGTCGTGATATTCATAACTATTAATAACATTTTATATTTTTTCTAAAACAATTCAGTTTATTTCTGTAAAATGATTTAAGTAACGTATTTCATAATAACAAGGCCCTGTCGCGGGCAGCACCGACCGAGGGTGACCAAGTTTTAATACGGTAAGTTGTTTCATTATCTAATCTCCGATGCACCGCCATGGTCGGATGAGTTTTATAATTTTCTTGCAACGAATACTCTCCAGCTAATGTATTTTTGCTTTGATCAATTTCCATAAAATGTAAGTTGTTGAGTTCCGACACAATAAAAACTATCAGAAGTTCGATCCACATTAATTATTCCGAGGATCGCTGAAAAAGAGCAACTCGAGGTGAGCTCTAATTAGTTCGCACAAGTTTCTGTCGACAGCGTGCGGTCTATCTATCTATCTATCTATCTATCTATCTATCTATGTATCCGCTACAACACGAATTATAAACAATTTTTATTTACGAAAGACATTAACAAAAGGTAAGCTCAGAAGAGATGTTTTCAAAGACATCATACTTTAGCTTCTCCCGTAGGGAACTTCACTATTGTCATTTCATATTTACCTACATTTACAACTAACTTCAACAACCAAAGATATATGTAACTTCGACTATTTTTTACTTTTCATTACGTATTTATATTATGTTCAACTAGACTTCACTCGCTTCTTTTTTATTTAATACTAGTAGCCCCCGAGCGGCTTTCCCTTCTTCTTTATTATTTAGTACTATTTAAATGTTTGTATTTACGAAATATTAGCTGGTAATTTTAGTATGTTTATTTATTTATTTAGACTGTTATTAAGCTTTGTAAATCGTAAATTTAATCTTTTTGGATTTTATTTAATTTTGCACGCAAAAATTGTCGTATTTAATAGAAAAATATTCAATTATTTTATGTCTATACAGATGTGCTTGAACGGAAAATGCGAATTTTCCCGCAAGAATCTCGGGATAAAAAGTATATGTTACTCCACACCTACTCTATCGGGCAGTGAAAAACAAGACTCTAGACGGACAGACTGACTAAATAGCTTTTTTTGTGTTTTAGTATCGTCTAAATAAGTATATGCACTTATGATTATTTTAAAATCACAAACAGACACTTCAATTCTGTTTACATCTTCTGCTTAGGTAACACTTTATTAATTCTTATAATTTAACTAAATGCTCATCACGCTAAAAAACTTTTGTTAACGCGGCATTTCATTATTTCTTAAAATTTAGCTGGACCGATACGGTTCTACATCCATTATGGAAATCTTAGAAATCAAATATAGCCTAGAGCCTGTCCAGACTTAATAGCTACACAACAAAAAGTTTCATTCAAGTCGGTCCAGTAGGTCAGAAGATGTGCGTATTTTAAAAAATTAACAAGTCATATATTCATAATATAGTCAAACATTGTTTTTTACGAATTTTATACGAATAATTTCTTTGAATTTAGCTACTTTAGTCCTTTGTGTAGCTTTATGTATTCTACATAGTTTTTAAGATAGATTCCTTCCTATATAGATAGTCGCCCCGCTGTAAAAATACTAAAAACGATAAATGCCTGCAGTACGGGATAGATGAATTTTATATTGTATAAAAATCCGAGCAAATTTTTGAGATTGATAGTCTCCAAATAACTTACATCGAATTATTAAAATTGTTTCACATTGTTATCATGTTATACTAAGAAGATTGCATTGAAATTAAGCATTGTGTTTGAATATAACTCGAATATAACCTTTAATTGATGTTTGGAGCCTTGGTATTAAATATTTATATGTTTTTTTATCATGCAAATCAGTGAGGGCGTTGTAACTGATAACCCAAACACCTATAAAAATATTATCTTTTAAATAATGCCTTGGCTCGTGATGTGTCTCGTGAAGTGGTTAGAACCGTTTATAGTTGTGATCGTGAATAACCCATAATATTTTAGAGATTCAGAGGTTCAGTGTTAAGAATTTTATATTATGCCATCAGAAGGTATTGCTCTAATAAGATATTTGCCATCAGAAGGTTGTTCACATAACTGGAAACTCGACAATATTACATTGTCATAACTCGATGATAGTACGAAGAAAAGCCAAGAGCGCGTCTTATCTTCCTCTCCACTGTAACTGCGAGCTACTTATAATAAAAGGAAGAAAGAGCAAGGGCCCTCCCTGCCCCTATACCGTGAATTCTTACCAGAAAATTCTAGACGACTATCACTTTACCTTGTGATAGGTGCAGCATAAACTAAAGATGCTTGAAAGTTTAAAATATTTATATTTTAAACTTTCAAGCATCTTTAGCGTACGCTGCCAATACATTCGATCATAAAAGCGAAAAAACATTGCCCCTAGCGTGACGGATTACCGCTCGTGCCGGCGTCACTCGTGAGGTCAGCACCTCATATACATATACCTATTTGCTTTATTTCAAACATATACTTTGTTTGAAACACAAGCCCTAAGTGATTTTTTATCTGTAGGTAACCATCAAATGATAACGTTGCTACATATTACGTTACATCACTTCCATATCTATTATTCAACAAACATATGAAACGGGGAATCAGATAGAGAAAGCAATGTATCAGATACAAATATATTTAAAAAATTGTCTCAATCTTTTTTTGTCACGTTCACGCTGGAAATACACATAGCCAGGGTAAGCAGATGGAAGCGTCCCTAACACATCGTTCCATTTTCGTGACATTGCCTGTTGAGTATCGGAACTTAACGCTCTGCTTTGTCTTGTTAAAAGAAAAAAAAATAAAAATTATTCCACCAGGTGAGAATCGAACTTGCAACCGCCTGACAACCGACAGGACAGCCTCGACTTTGCGTTATTACTATTATAATTCTTGATGAGTTGAAATGAGTTTTACATATCTCCATTTAGCAAAAAGAACTTATGTTATAGAATTTATTTTCCACTATAGTGGGGCGGCCACTTGAGGGCGTTGCTTATTAAATGGCAGAACTCAACGCCGCGCTTTGCCTTCCCTGATTAATATAACATTGTTTAACTCTTTGCACTTTGACATTTGACAGTGACCGCGCGACCGCAACAGCGAGCTCTGCTGGGTAAAAAGAGAACAGTTTATAAAAGATTGTTTAATACAAGAGAGACACGCGACGCGACGCCATAATAATTACTACGTTAGTGCTTGTAATAGTAGTAATAATAAATTAAGAATATAGAGCTATATTTTTTCTTTTTTTTGTCTTTTACATATTAGAAAGTTTTATAAAGATATATTTTAAAATATAATAAAAAAATGTAGGAAAATATTTTTTAATAAAATATAATAAAATCAACTTCACGCTGTATCCCGCACACAGTAGAGTAGGCAGAGGGAACCTAGTGTTAAGACAGTCCGTTCCCTACTTTCTGCCGGATTGGCATTGCGTGTTGAGTGGTAGAACTCAACGCCGCAGATCAAATATATTTTAAAGAAAATATTTTTAAATATCACCATTCTCACGGGTGGTTCCTCGTTACTAACCAAATGCTTTTTTTTTTAAATATTTTTTTCGCTCCACTCTGTATCCTGCATATAGAACATACAGCAAAGTAGGCCGAAGGAACCTGGGAACCTAGTGTTAAGGCATTTCCGACTAAATTACTATAAGTGCGCAGTGGCGTAGTTAGTATCTGGCTGTAAGCGCGACGGTTACAGGTTCGGTCAAAAAATGAAGTTTATAAATCAACGTAATCAAATGATACGCGAATTACGTATACATACAAAATGAGCGCATACACTCGGAAGTTTAGTTTGTCTAGGTCTTAGTTGGTTTTTTTCTTGTTCTGGTGGACAAATGACAAAGCGACGTGTTGAGTTCCGCTACTCAACACAAAACGATTCGAAAATTGTGCATCGGAACTACGGAACTGTGGCTACCTTGTTAGTAGTTAGTGTACAGGTGAAACTAAAAAACATTGAAATATAATGTGCATGTGGTTGTTAGTTGTCGGCAGTGAGCGCGCTGTGCGCTCACTTTACAACAGCGACGATTAAAACTTTGCACGACAACAAATATATTCTTCATTAAATGTTTATGAAAGCTAAGCTATATATTTAAAATTATATTTTCTATTTGGATAATGTTGTAATATTTTATTATAACGATTTTTTTTATATCTTTTATGATAATGTAATGTAAAATATTCCATATAACGTGATTAAACACGCTCTGTTTTATTATTGTTAGGCAAATTGTGTGGTGAATAATAAATTGGAGAATATAGCAACGCATAAATATGTATTTACGTATTACGTATATTAAATAAAATTATAGAAGGCTGGTAAAATTGTAGAAACTTTACCATGTCTCTACGCAATGCCAAAGTGTCAAGCCTTTCACAGATCATTGGGTCCCTAATGATTTGAACTACTCTACGTTGTATGCGATCAAATGGTTCAAGCTGATACTGGGGTGCGCCAGCCCAGAGATGAGAACAGTACTCCATAAGAGGCCGAACCTGTACCCTATATAGGGCCAATCGGTGTTTTGGCGTGAAGTACCGTCTCGCTCTGCTGGTGACCCCCAGTTTCTTCGAAGGCAACTTGGCCTTGCCTTTCAGATAATCGCGGTACTGACAGTCACTCGAAACATTAAGAAGGCACAATATATTAATACTGGGCGCGGGTTTTTTATGCATTACGCGCAAATTTGTCACACAGAAGGAGGTCGAGTTGAACCAAGTTCCTCTCATCTCATGAGGAGACATTCTCGAGGGACGCCTCAACAGAAGACACAAGTTTATTTCGACACTGGTCGACGTTTTCCCGAGAAAGACTTGATTTTGATTCAGAGTCGACTAACCCCTAATAAACGTAAATAAATAAATAAACATACCGATTATTATATACCAAAATAACTAGCCAAAATATATATATTTTTTCATAGTGTTTTTATGAAACAAAGTTATAATTTGTGGTTTTTGAAAAAGTGATGTATCTCAAAAACTGCTAGTTGTATCTCGTTCAAACCAATTTTCGTTGGTATTTATTGAGATCTACAACAAACTTATTTTTAGATTTTACACTCTGGTAGCTTAAAAGTTAGAGGGGGAAGCACTTTCAAAGTGCTAAGTGTATGCCGTTTTTCGCCATTCGACTGCGGAACCCTATAAAAACGAAATTGACGTAAAATACTTACTTACTGAACTTGACGCTATATATTTGGCTGAGTAGCCAGAGAGAACCGAGCGCCAAACGCTAAGGTGACGTTATGTTACATTGATGTAAAATAAAAAGATGATATTTTGGTTACCATTATTTTAAGTTCAAATTAACAAATAACTTATTTCTCATTTGTCAAAATGTAATGAAACTTGGATCTTATTACCCTGCCAATTGCCATATCAGTGATAAGCATTATGTATAATGCCCGGACCATTCATTATTTCATTAATAATAATACCCTGGCATTATAAAGAATGGCCCATTTATCACTCGGCCTATAAAATATATAACTAAATACTCTCACCACCATACTGTAATATGAATTTACGATTTCTATATAAACAAATACCTTAATATTAGTAGATATAAATTAATTCAAATATAAGAGTAAGGGGTGGTACAAGAAAGCGCACTCAACGCGAGGCACGTTCAGGGCGATATTACCGCTCATGCCATTGCAATATCGACGCCGTCTGATGCGATAAAGACAAAAATGTAATATCTATAAACAAAATATGTTTGTACATTGTAATTGTACATATGGGAAAAATAAATATTAACGACCGATGTTAAAACACTAATAGAATATGAATCTTTAATTATCAATTTTTTATCAGACCGTTCAACTAGTCTAAATAAGTACGTATGTAGTTAACTAATAAACAAAACAAACATAAACAAAATATTTAAAAAACTATGTTATTTACATTTGTTTACGCTCATCTCCAAGCATTTCGCAAGATAATCCCGACCCTGAGGACTTATTTTTTTCAGCTCTATAGTCTCTTTCTTAGTATACTTTGTAGCATTTAATAAACTAAAGGATATATATACAAGTCGTTGCCCGTAACTTTATTTGTGTGCGAGTTTAAGACGTAAAAGAAATTGTAACAATCGAGTTAAATTACGCAGGCGAGAAAAAGGCTTTTTAAAAAATTATTTATTTATTTAATTTTACAAAGAACCTTTCTGTATCAGAGCAAGTTAAAGACAAAGTATATTAATTTAAAAATTATATTATTGAAAATGGTTAACTAAGCAAATATATTAAACTCTATTGTTTGTTTCCACGAGCTGCAAGTGCGGCGTCAGGGGAATGTATCTTTACACGTTGTTAACTCCTCCCTCCTTAAGATGGAAGCTGGTCCTGCAGGTTCCTGAAGCGTCCTCGCTGCTGATTTTCTCCGGGACTCTGCGTAAATGCTTGTAGATTTTCCGCATAATAAAAATTATTATAAAAATGTATATAATAATTGTAGGCCAGCTGGGAACAGCCATGATAATAGGCCAATCTATTTCTTCATCTTCTTCGAGAGTTTGAATACTATTTGCAAGTTGATGTATAGAATCGAGAGATATATCTTCTAATTGTATTTCATAGCGAACTTCATTTATAAAAAGTGAGTTTTCTTTTGGTAGTGGTATAACTTCATTAATAGAAATAGTTTTAATATGCGGTCTTAAAGTTGTATTCATGACTTGAACTATGCAATCGTCTGTTATGGTGATTAGAACTATTCCTTGTATCCTTTGATATCCTGTTTTCAATCCACATTGAGTCCTTATTACTTCTGTGTCTTGTAAAACCGCTAGCCATGACATCTCTGAGACCTTTTGTAGTTTTCCTAGCTTGAAATGTATACGTGCTTGCGTACAATTAGCCCTTTGATGTTTAATGAGAGCAATAATACAGTCCTCGGAATTCTCTATGTTTTTAATTTCAAGTGATTTGCAGAGTTGCATCCCTTCTGATATCTTTCTACATCCTTCGCTTAGGTATGCGTACCCTTCGTTACCAAGTACAAGGAACTTGGATTGGGGAATAATTGTTAGGTTATATTTATCAGGAATGGAATAAAGATGTACATAATCATATATCTCAGGAGCAATGGAAGGAATTTCTAGGATGAAAGTTAAGAAATGTTCTGTACTATATGCTTTCACCGTAATAGACTGCTCTATTTTATTTATATCAATAATATTAATCTCTGTAACTGTTTTAAAGGAATATATTCTTTGCAAATTTAATAACTCTAAAATTAAATTTCTAGGGCTTAATATACTAGGGTGCATTACACCTAACTTTGAAAACGTCATAGCATCTTCTAGTAACATTAACCTATCCAAAATAGACTGTAAACTAAAACCTAGTTGTACGTATATTTCTAGAAAATGCAATTGATTAATAAAAATATTAGAATGAAATGTAATATTCCTTAAGACAAATGTTAAACGATGTTGATTTTCATTTATTTTACTTAATTGATCTGAAAATTCATTTATTGTTGAATTTGCTAACGTTATTGAATGTCGCTGAAAGTTTTGAATACTATTAACTGAACTACGAATTTTATTAATTTCATTTTCAAATCTAATAGCGTCATTGTCGTCTAGATTTCCTGTTATAACTTTTACTACCGAACCTAATCCATTTAAAATACCACGCTTAACTCTAGAAGTCGGATTAAGGAACAATAACTTTTTATTAATTAAATCTAACTTATATTCTATTTGATCTCTGTAGGCTTTATGTATCCTCTCAGATGAAGTATTAACTTCTGCATTTTTAGTACTCGCATACAATGATATAAGTTCTTTAAAAGTAAACTGCAAATGAGTTATATTATAGGTACAAGCAAGGTTAAATGTATCATTCTGTTTAAGAATTTGACCTTCTTTAAATAATAAAATTCCATGTGTATTATCTATAGGGTCTATGGTTATTTTGGCTCCTACCTGGAACACGAGGGCTCCAGTTATGAGGGACCTGAAACAAGATTAGGTCTTCGTAGCAACTTAAAACGAACTCTATTAGAAGTAGTGTTTGGATGATTATTTATAATCTCCGTTCTATTATTAGAGTGCAAATTTATTATTTTATACGGACCTTTGAAGTCTGGTATGGCTTTATCTCTGAGCGTCGTTTTAGCTACTTGCTCATAGACTGTTTCACCTACCTTATATTTTTTTCTTTTTTTTTTTTTTTTTTTTTTAATCTTTATTTAAAGGACTTGTCACACAAGAAGTTACATGTCGTCCTGTAATAACCACTGTACATTCACCTTATCTATATTAAAAATTAAACTCTGACATTGAATAACTACTATCAAAAACTAAACAAGCTATTACAATTCTTCAATTCTCTTGTCTAAGCCTAAATTTACTAATTTATACAAGCTAAGAGCAGAGTTAGAACTAGGGTAAACTAACATGCTATTACAAATACCAACATTCATAGTGTCATCAACAAATGTAAGTTTTCTCAAAGATTCGTTCCGACTACATTCCATCAACATATGATATACATCTTCCCTTTTTCCACATACTATACACATTGGCGAAGCAGTTTTATTAATTATAAAAGCAAAATGATTGAGTGGAATATGACCGGATCGAATTCTAAAAGCTAACACAATAGTTTTTCTATTAAAGTTACAGGATTCAAACCAGGGAAAGCGAAAAGGCTCAGGACGGAGAGTTCTATACCAAATTCCTTTATCCTGCGATGTTTTTTCATAACGCTGCACCCATATTTTACGGACGTGTTCTCTTAAAACCGGAAGCAAATCACTAAAAAATGGCACTATGCTAAGGGGTATTCCATCATGTGTAGCCTCCCTTGCAAGGCTATCCACTATCTCATTCCCTAAAATTCCTACATGGGAAGGAATCCACTGAAGTATAACGTGCTTATTTAATTGTTTCAAATACTGAATTGTTTTCATAATATTGTAAGCTATCGGAGTTCCTCGAAAATTCGAGGTGCACCGAGCTACGTGTTGAAGCGCACTTCTAGCGTCTGTTAAAATAACAAATTTGTTGTGACATATTGTACTAATATAGGAAAGTGCATATGCTATGGCAAACAATTCGATGTACATAATGGAAACCCTAGTATCTATTTTAAATTTAAAATAATTGCTCTGCTGTTGGTCTAAAATAGCTGCTCCCAAACCATTAACTCCTTTGGATCCATCTGTATAAATTTTATAATAATCCTGGTATTTGGTGTTGATCAATTTTAAACATTTATATTTGTAGCTATTAGGTACTTCATATTTTTTTGATTCAGTTATATCATCAACGAAACAGAATATATTATTTTCTAAATTTATATTTTGCACCCACGTATCAAGTCTAAACATTTCTAATCTGTACGAAGAATGGATGGGTAAAGATTTGAAAAGGTTATAAATATCCACTAGTATAGGCTTCTTTTTAACCTTCCAATATCCATTAACCATACATTGAGAATGTAACTGATTAACTAACTCAATATTTCTATTATTACGTAATGACAGACTTCTAAGCCAAAATTTTCCTCCTAAGAATAACCTTCGAAGAGAAAGTGAATATAAATAGAGTTCACTTTCCATGACATGCAATGGAGTCGTTTTGATAAATCCTCCAATAATACGCATACTTTGATTTTGAATTTTGTCAATTTTATATAAATTCATTTTGGAGCTATTGTCGTAAAGAAAACAGGCATAATCCATACGACTCCGAATCATAGAAACATATAATCTTCTTAAGTGCTTAGGATGAAGGCCCCAGACTGTACCTGCCAAAATTTTGAAAATATTTAAACATCTATCTGATTTGAGTAAAATTTCATTAATGTGTCTAGTCCATTTAAGACCTCTATCCAACCAAAGACCCAAGTACCTTACACAATCAACTACTTGAAGCTGACTTCCTTTCAACTCTAACTTAAAATTTACAGGATTTTTATTCTTTCCTTTTCTAAAAATGCAGACTTTAGTCTTTTTATCAGATATATTCAGACCTAAAGATTCTATTAAATTGCAAAATTTGTCTAAAGATAATTGTAATTTCAAAGAACAGTCCTCCAAGGACTTATAAGAACAATACAAGACAAAATCATCAGCAAACTGAGAGATCCAAACATTGTCTAACTCTCGACATATAATCATCGTGACCACATTAAATAGCAACGGAGACAAAGGATCTTCTTGAGCGAGCCCACGACCTGCATTTCTTGACATAATACCATTATTAGAATAGCGTATACTCAATTCTCTCGATTTCATAAATTCCCAGAGATAAGAACAAATTTTTGACCCAACACCAAGACTATCTAATTTTGCCAATAAAATTGTAATGTCAACATTATTGTATGCGCTCTCAATGTCCACAAAACATCCTACAGTAAACAAATTGTTCCCAAATCCTAATTGAATTTGAGAAACCAAGCTAGTCAGACTATCCAGACATGAGTGTGCTCTTCTAAAACCTACAGTATTACTAGAAAAACAGTCTGACTTTTCGAAAAACCATTCTAAACGATTTTTTAGCATTGTATGAAAAATTTTACACGGACACGATAAAAGAGCAATAGGTCTTACGTCCAAGGATGACTGCCGTCCAGGCTTGGGGATAGGTACTATAGAAGTCTTCCTCCACTGAACTGGGACATATCCAGAAGAAAGGAACATGTTATAAATTTTAATCAAAACCTGCTTCCCATTTAGAGGAAGATGTTTAATCATGGAAAAAGAAATGGAATCCTCACCAGGAGCTGTATCTTTATTTTTTATAGCACAATTTAATTCATGTAAGGAAAAAAAGACTTCTAGAGAGGGATTACTGGAATTAAATAACGGACAATTTGGCAAAACATAGTCTGGAGCTAAACTACGCAAAAGTCTTTCAGCAGAGGCGTTATCAATATTAACTTTTGGCAAGCGATATCCTTTCATCCATCGCATTCGGCTACACATTTCGCTCAGAGACATAACCTCGTTAATACTGTCACAAAATTTTCTCCACGCTTCTCTCTTAGCTTTGCGAATAATTCTTCGTGCAGCAGAAATTTTGGATTGAAGAATACTTAAATTATGAGGCGTAGGATTTTTCCTAAAAATAGTTAATGCAAGTCTGCGTTCTGCTATACATCGAGATATGTCTACAGTCCAATATGGTTTAGGGATAAATTTTTTAAGTTGCATCGGATCCTGACATATATTTACTAAAGGTATATATAGATTAGCAGCAGATTCGATGATATCAATGAATTGATTATATGCATCCTGAGGACTAGCTGCCAATATCAAGCAAGAAAAAACATGATGAAGAAAACTTTTATACTTATTCCAATTAGCTTTTTTAAAATTCCTCTTTTTGATGAAAGTAGGGCACTGATTATATTCATTATACAAGGTATATTTTATGATAAGATGATCACTCCCGAGAGATTCATTTGAGACTTTCCAAGAAAATTTTAATGCCATATCACCTGTTGCCAATGTTAGATCAGGAGATGACTTTTGAAGATTACCGTTAACCAATTTAATTCTTGTAGGAGAACCGTTATTTAAAGATACGTAGTTTTTATCTAACATTACATCAAAAATTTGGCGACCCCTAGTGTCTGTCTTGTAAGACCAGTTACTATGATGAGCGTTAAAATCCCCAGCAATCAGAGTTCTATTACTAAAAAAACTAAAAATAAAGTCCCAGTCACTATCTATAGTTTGCACAGACGATGGACAGTAAACAGCGATGATGTTTTCAATTTGGAAGCAATTCAATAGTTTTAAATGTAAAATTTCGATTCCAGGATTTGAGCTACATATAAGAGAATCTAGATATTTAATAGAAGAGTGTACCAAAATTGCGACTCCACCGTATCCATCATTTCTATCTTTGCGTATTGTATTATAGCCAGAAATTCTAAGGGAAATATTAGGGTTTAGCCAAGTTTCACTTAATATCGCGATATGTACTTTCTCCTGACAGAGAAATAGCTCTAACTCTGATAACTTAGGACATATACTTTGACAATTCCATTGAATAATATTAACAGAACGAACCAATTCACTATCCATTTTGAAATAGATTTTTAAAGTTAGACCACTGTGTTATATATTCTACAATTGAATCCATAAGCCAGTTATAAATAACCCTTCCACACAATTTAAGTTTTTTTAAAAAGTTAATTTTTCTCATAAATATAATCTCCTTGATTTTTTTTAACAACTGGTGAACATCAAATTTACTAAACTTTTCTCTTTCTTGGCCATAATTTTCATCGCATACCGGTATCTCTAAATCCATATCAGAATCAAATTCTACAGAAGAATCCTCATCAGATTGGATTCTGCCTTTATTTTCTTTGGATGTATTTCTGGCTTTCTTTGCAGTCGATTTAGTGGAATTAATATTAACGTCTTTGGTTTTATATGCTTCGGTTGTAGTTTTTAACACTTCCGCATACGTTGTACCAGTATCAGAATGAGTTCTTCCAAATACATTATAATGAATATATTCTTCTTGACGCACTTCATACTGAGGAGAAGGCTGTACATAAATTGTAAGAGCTCTTTTATAAGTACAGTTATATTCAGCCATCAATTCCCGTATTTTCCTTTCCTTTTTATAATAGGGACAAATCTTCGCTAAAGCCATGTGCTGACCTTTACAATTTACACATCTAAATTTTGTAGTTTCGCAGTTATTATGAAATTGCCCACACTTAGGACATATGATCTTATTTCTTGAACATTCTTTATAATTGTGACCAAAACGCCAGCACTTGGAGCATTGAGTTACGGGAAAAACAAATGGATCTACTTTTATTCGAGTTCCAAACGTATATATGAATGGAGGCAAGGACGACCCCTTAAAACATATCCTTACACATTCACTATCTTCAAATCCACCATTGTCGTAGTTGCGTCGTTTTAAACGTTTCACATTTATAATTTGTACAGAGCTTTCTAAATCTTCTAAAATGTCCGAGTCATTTATTCCTATATCAATATTTCTGATGACTCCATAAGAAACACCAACTTCATAAGTTTTTTGACATCTATATTCTTTATCAATGAAGAATCTACACTGCATCAACTTCTCTGGGCTTTCGCTATTACTGAACTTTAACATCACTTTATAGGCATTAATATATTTCACTTCAATAATATCTAAAATATTTTCTTGCTTCAACATACGGGCTAATCCTATTTGTTTGGGTAACTTCTCATTCTTAGATGTCATACTTATTTCAACTTCGTCCTTCGGTATTCTAGCCGAGTCATCGGCGGATGTACTGCGCACCATCACTTTTCCTCTTCTCCCAACTTCTACCCAAACTTCTTCTTCATCTACCACTCGAGTTCTCTTCTCTGCTCGACTACTTTCCATTTCTCCAAATAAAAATGAACTATTCTCGTCACGGTTATTTTCAGTTGTCTCTTCTAATAAATTATATACTTCACTCCCTCGGTCTACGTGCAATGAATTAACACTATCCATAGTCGCAAAGTAAATAAAACATCGCAATTTATAAAGTAACAAATACGCGTACGCTTAGACAGAACCGGTTCCAAACGACCGTCAACAACAAGCGAACGTAAAACTATATTTTTTTCTTATGTTGTTCTTTTTTTTGTTCTTTTTTTCAATGTAACTATTTTGTTCTCAGTATTATTTACTTTGGTAAATACGTTTTTAACTAATGTCCTAGAATTTGTTGATCTATTGTCTACTCTATATTTCGAACTGGGCGTTCTTTTAAGATGAAATTTCTTAGCTTGTCTGTCATTATCGTTATATTTAACTAATAAACTTTTATTTTCGTTATCTGTTTGGGAATAGTTAGTGGATACTAAGTTATCGGGTTCAATTATACTGATACCCATATTGTCAGTTTTTTTCGTCAGTCTTTGATATGAGAATGTTATGTCTGTCATTGTTGTCAGGCTCCATGTTAATATGATTATTATTACAAGGTACAAGAGGAACCTGTGCTACATTTTCATTAGTTTGTGCACCTATGTCTTGTAATAGTCGGTCAATTAAATTGTCATCTTTTTTATCATTAGAATTCACGGTCGATAAAGATTCTATACTATTTTGAAATAGTTTTGTCCTAGAAGGGGCGTCGGCATTTGTATTTTGTTTGCCCTTTTTATATATATTGTTATAGGGTTTTAATTTAAATCTAGATATGTTACATATGATTCGTCCTTCTGAATTGGAATTGATTACTGTGGTTATAAATTTTCCGTTTGTAACATTAATAATAGCAGCAGGGGATATTAATCCCTTAGACCAAACATAGTCATCGTAAATATAAAATCCGTCAGTATAATTTGTTTTTAACGTGATAAGTTTTTCACACTTTGGTTCTACTTTTATAAGTTTCTTAGGATAGTCGAAATAAATAGGTATGTCGGCTGTCGCTGTATGTAGTATTTTATTTTTCAAATTAATATTACTAGATAATGATTTCAATAAATCTAAACCTATTAGTCCTTTGTATTTAGGATCGAATTCAAAAATAAGGAATTTATGAACAATATCACTATTAAAGATTGGGGGTAAGGGTAAGTTAACTACATGGCTATGCTGTGTTGTCGCATGAGCTGTTTTTATTTCAAATAGTTCGTACTCTACACAATTTTGAAAAATAGAATTAAATATAACTTCTGGTGAAATAAGGGATCTAGAAGCACCTGTGTCAATTAAAAACTTACCTTTAAATTCGGGTAATTCTATGTAGGGTAAATGATCTCTATCTTGATTATTTAATTTTATTACCTCTTTACGTCTGGATCTCTGCCTAACGTAAAATCCTGTTGGTTACTTATTTCCTCGTTGACTGGTTCATAAGTATTCTGCTCGTCTGGTATATTATCGTAATACTCACCTGGGGTGTATTGAGAGTAATCATTGAACTGCTGTTCCTGTGGCTCGTCAGTGTAGAAAAGCTCTTCCACTGCGAACTGTGGCTTCTCGGGCTTATTAGTTGACCTCATAGTCACGTCCGATACCTTTTGGGGTGGATTTAATTGTTGTTGAGGAATGTTACCTCTATTATTCATAAACGGTCTATAATTACCTGAGGGTTGTCGATTTTTCCACGGTAGCATGGACTGAATCCACTGTTGACGTTGTTCTGGCGTCCAATTATTTTGCTTAGGGGTAAAGTTTGAATTTACGTGCATAGGGGGATTATTAAATTTAAATTGCGAATTTGAAAATGGAATAAAATTTCTATGATTTTCTTTAACCTTACTTTGTGAGGTTGACATATTAAAATTATTATTAAATCTATTGTATGTGAGCTTAGCTTCCTCCTGCCTAGCGGCTACGATAGCTAGCTCTAACGTGGTAGGCCTAGCTAGACGTACACCTATAGAAATTTGGAAGTCTAGTTGGTTTGTATACTGTTCTATAACCATGTTTTCATAATATTCTTTATTACTATGATTTCCTACAGATAAAAGGGTATCGAGCATATCTCGAAGGCGTTTACCAAAAGCTTCGGCGTCTTCATTTTTATTACGACGCGTTCGAGTTAGCTCTTGCATAAGTTGAATTTCATTTCTAGGTTCACCTAATCGTCTAATCAAAGCGCGTTTAATAGCGTCCCATGAATCGAGAGACTCTTCGTATGCTATCGCATCTATTGCGGCTCCACTGAGTCTACTTTTAATTAAACAAACAATAGCGGGGTGGTGTTTCGCTGTGCCCTCTATAAATCTTAATATATTATCTACTTCTCTAATATAAAAATTCAATGTTTTTGTATTACCATCATATCGTGGCATAAAATCTGAAATTAGCTTAAAACTAGAATTGTCGCAATTTTCAAAAGACATTTTATCTTTTAATCACGAATAACTAATTTAATAAAACAATTCAAATAATTCAATTTAATATATTATTATTTATTTATTAAAATAATTCGATTTCATTCAAAATTATTATATTTATTTAATTATTATTTAATAATCAATTATTAATTCATAATATTATTTCATATTTATTATTTCATAATAGTAAATGTCTAACGCGATTCGAGCTATATAGACAGATACATTAAAATAGTACGGAAGGAAATATAGCAAAGGAACTTGGATAACAAGAGTACTCACCAAAGAAACCTCTGCATCTCCAACCGGGACTCAACTGCTTGGCAGAACCTCCGATGCTTAGGGTGCTCCGCTGGTCTCGCCTTCGTAGATTCTTCTTCTTAATAGATCGCGGTAATAACGATTGAAACCGTTCGCTGGCTTTAAGAGTTATATTATAGCCAAACGCCGCGATCCTACCGACTGCGCCAGTTAAATTACGCAGGCGAGAAAAAGGCTTTTTAAAAAATTATTTATTTATTTAATTTTACAAAGAACCTTTCTGTATCAGAGCAAGTTAAAGACAAAGTATATTAATTTAAAAATTATATTATTGAAAATGGTTAACTAAGCAAATATATTAAACTCTATTGTTTGTTTCCACGAGCTGCAAGTGCGGCGTCAGGGGAATGTATCTTTACACGTTGTTAACTATCGCCGTTTTTTTTTATTTACAAAATTTATACATGTTCTTTTAAAGTGACCTTAAGATGCAACAGACATTGTGAACTCTACATGAAAGATGCAAAGTAGAAAATGGCGGTGCAAATTACAGAAACCATTGTTAATTATTTAGATGAATTCATCAAAAAGGGGTAAATGAAGGCTCTGGCGGAGTCGCAGTATTTAAATTGCTAAACGCCGGAGAGCCGGGCTCATAAATGTATTAAAGACATTAAGGTCATTTATATTTCCAGTGTTGTGTCGCTGACTTGTTTCCGTTTCAGTTGGTGGCTTTGCATCCAAAATGGAAGTGGATTGTTCTGTGTAATGCTCACTCGTAACTATATTTTGCTTTGATTTTTATAATCATTCTACGTACACAGCGTTCGACAGTAAACGGAATGGTTGTGGGTTTGATTCCCACTCCGGGTAATAAATTGTTTTTCACGCTCTGGTAATAAGGACTCGAAAATTGGGTAGAAATTAGGGAACGGAGTGTCTTAACATAAGTTCTTTTTGCCCATCCTTTATATACGGGATACAGCGAGAAGATAAACTATCAGCGAGTAGATAAATAAAACATAGAGTTTTTTTTTATGGAAAAGGTAAACGAGCGTTCGTGTTACCTGATAGTAAGTGATGACCACCGCCCACGACCCCGTGCAACACCAGAGGAGCTACAGGTGCGTTGCCGGCCTTTAAGGTAGATTGGGCGCCGGAGCCCGGCATTACAGTGGCATAAAGCCACTACTTAACGCCGGTTTTAAATACCGGGTCGGTCGAGTCTGCCCATGCGTGTTGCCATTGCTGGCAACGTGACTCTACCACACGTACTTTCGTCTCCTCTTACGACACCACCAGTACCAGGATGATCCTATTTTAGGCCGGGATCACACGGCATAAAAGAGTGAAGACATTTCGTTCTTAACTTTCCATCCACTTCAAGGATCAGAGCAAGTGGCTGATCATTTTGTCTTACCAAACAGCGAAAATGATAAAGACGAATATAAATATTTCGCAAAGCGGATATCGAACCTACAAATGAGTTCAATGCTTTATTTACTCGTACTATTAACACAGTCTAGGAGTTCAATTCTAGGAGTTTCTTGTCATTTAACAATTAGGCGAATGTGAGAATTCATAAGAGTAGACAAAGGATATATGTACATATTATAAACTTTATAGTGAGAAAACATATATTTATAAATAATCATTTATTAGAGACTATTCTAAATTGTATAAAAAAATATGGTTCATGGCATCATCCTTACATATTAAAAATTTATCTACTACTAAATGAGACAGATATAGAACATGATAATTTATGAAACTGGCCAAACTGTCCACTGCCCACTGTTCATTCTCCATTATTTATAATCCACATAATAGGTTTTATTGAATGTATAAACGTAGTATCAAAAGTACATTTTCGTCTTCCATCAACAGACCTATTTCGGTGTAGTAGTCTTCAATTGTGATATAAGTATTCGAGGCTACTAAGATAAGTTATAAGAGCTTCAGCTATTTAGGATTGTTTGTTTTGGAATACTTCGTCGGTAAGTTTAAAATATATATTTTTTATTTTGCGTTCTTCACGATCACAACTATAAACGGTTCTAACCACTAGACAGGCAATATTAGGCATAGGCAAGTATTATTAATAAAATAATATTTTCAAAGGTGTTTGGGATATCAGTTACAACGTGGTAAAGTTTTAATTTATTTACTGTAAATCTGGTTTGTAGATTTAAAATTACTAAGAGATCTATAAGACGCTCCAGAACTGCTTTAGCTTAGCCAGGTTCTATTGATATCGTCGAATGTAGAATAATTTTATAAAGAAATTAGAAGAAACCATTCAAAAAAATATATTTTAATATAATTTAGCCCGGCGTTGAGTTCCGCCACTCAACACGCAATGCCTCAAAAATTCGACGAAAAGCGGGGAACGGAGTGTCTTATCACTATGTTCCCCCTACCTACCCTGCTGTGCGCGGGATACAGCGTGAAGCTGAAAAAAATAAATAAAAAAATAAAGAGATAAACTCTTTAGTGGTTTTATTTATTTTTCTAATTGATTGAGAATTAACTAAAAGCTGTGCTCTGCTCGATGTTAATACACCACTACTATTTAATACAATAAAATGGAGCATATTATTTAGTATCACTATCATTGAGCTGATCTGTTGATATATCTAGGACCTGAATAGTATCACTATTTGGAGGTTACTAATAGACCACTCGAGTTTAGTTTTAGTGAAACTATAGTGTAGTAATGAGAGCAAGCTACTGATTGTGTCGATAAAACGCAAAACGTATTATCTGATATGCAAACGAGCGGACGGACCCACAGGCCCACAGCCTACATTTTACTATAACAGCAGTTCTCTTATATATAAGATTCAAGATACAATAACAAAGAAGACTAGCGTGTAATGCCGCACGACGTCGACGGCTTCGCGGCCGTTTAAAGGGTATTTTCAATAGATGAAAATTGTGACAACAAATTTTTGTTACTTTTATCTGAATAGATGAGTTTATTTGCTATATTTATATGTGTGATAGCGACGACAAACCGGGAAAAACTGGAACCGGAAAACTTATTGATGTTTTGTACTTTTATACGTTTTCTTTCCGTCATTCATCTATGTATATATATATATATATATAGAGAGAGAGAGAGAGAGAGAGAACGTTAAGGCCGTCGTGACTGCGCTAATGGTTGCAGTTTTGATTCTCACACGGGGATAAGATTATTTTCTTGTTCTACTAACAAAACGAAACGGACACTCAATACGAAATGTCTTGAAAATTCGGCGGAAATTGGGAACGGAATACCCTAAAAATAGCAATTCTTGCTTTTTTTATAGGTTGAATAAAAAATTTAAATTGTTAATATTTATCAGTTGTGTAGACACCCTTGCGATACAAAGAAATGGGTTAAAGATGAGCGTATGGTTGTATTGTATTTTGTTTATTACATTAATTTTCGTAGAACCTATATATTTCAGCGGCTTCACAGTCGCTGTGAGCTTATGAGGCTTCCATATTTTGTACCAAATATGAAGTAACATAATTGCCCTACTCATATTTTGCCGGTGATTTCAATTAAAGCACAATTACTTTACATTCATTTTTTTTGTTTTGCTTGTTCATATAAAAAAAACCATATTGTAAGCTAATAATAGAAAATATAAGTAAATACAGATTAGGTAAGTGATATACAGTGACTGTCATATGCGAGATACAGGTTATAAACACATCTTAGTTAACTACTTTGTTAATCCAATTTTCTATTGTTATTGTGTATTTTTTTATAAATGGAATAATGGAATTTTTATTCTGAAATGAGACATTACAATTTATTTAGTGGTGATTGATATAGAAAAGCGGCTACGCCCGCTTGAACTATACGAATTTTTATTTAAGTAAATTTAAGAATAAATACCGGACAAGTGCGGGTCAGACTCGCCCACTGAGAGTTCCGTACTAATTTGAAGATTGTACGTTTACGGAAAATACATTATAGGTTTTGATGGCGCGACGAATAAATTAAATAAACTTAAAAGAGAATAGCCGGAATAGGCTTGACCTGTTACTGAGATCTGACTATAATCAAAATTAAATATTTTTTAAAACAATGTTATTAAATTGCAACAACTGGTTCTAAAGCAAAAAAATAATAATAATTAATAGAAATGTAACGCTTATTGTAATATATTTACCGTTCTTAATGGCGTACATCAACGTAGCGTTGCCGTTAGCAAAATAAGTTGTTTCTAATCGATTATTTTTAATTATTAATGTTATTGAAATAGTACAGTCAATTCAAATTCAATAAATGTAAGGTATCGATTTTTTGGATACATAGAAGTAAAATCAGCTTCATGCTGTATCCCGCACATAGCAGGGTAGGCATAGAGAGCCTAGTATTAAGACACTCCGTTCCCCACTTTCCGCCAAGTTCTGGAGGCAATGCGTGGCGGAACTCAACGCCAGGCTTTGCCTCGACACCAGAGCGAAGAAATGAAAATATAAGTGTATCAATTTAAGTGTGTCTACATATTTTCATTTCTTTTCCTCGAGTGGGGATCGGACCCACAACCAGTCGGTTTTACAGTCACACTTTGTGCCACTGCGCCACGCCTGCCTCATTAATACATAGAAGTAGATTCTACGAAGAACGTTATTAGACTACTATTTCAAATTGTAATAGTCTAAATATTGTTAAGAAGTACGGTTTTCATCCGATCGACTGCTAAATAACTAGCTGTTTCCCGTGGTTCTGCCCGCGTGGAATCGAATCAACGCTACCTTCAGCGGCCGAACGACACAATTTCATTTAAGTTCGGCTTCAAGCCGCGCGGAACTTATATCGTGATAACATATAAACTATACGTCCAAAAAACATACAGTAAAAAACAAACTCATGTCTACTATATACTTTGACGATAATCTTATTTATTTTAATAAGGATTAATAATTTTTGATAGTGTAACCAGTTCAATAAAACTAAAATTTTAATTGTTTTTTTTAATAAGTAAAAGTAGCACGATGGCAAAAAAGATTTATGATGGAAAAATATGTGGTAAGAGAGGTGGGAGACCTCGGTTGACCTTCGAAAACACAGTATCAAAGGTGGAGGAAGGTCACGTACAAAGTATAAAGACTCCCCGGAGGACATGTAAGTGGACGCGGCGAAAGAATGTAGAGACCGTAGCGTTTGGCGAAGCTGAGTTAAGAGTACGATCTTTGATTTTCACGATTATTACATATTTTAAATGAAATTATTTAACCAGATTTGTCGCGTATACTTTAAATGTGCAACCGGTAAGTATGTAGTTATTACGGAGTAAATATAGAAACAATGTATTTAGGCATTTTATTTTATTTATTTATTTTTTTTATGGAAAAAGACAAGCCAACAAGCATACGGGTCACCTGATGGTTAGTGATTACCGCCGCCCACGGCCCCGTGCAGCACCGGAGGAGCTACAGGTGCGTTGCCGGCCGACAAGGTGGACTGTTATGATTTGCGAAGGTAACCTTCACCAACAATTCAATTTTGTTTACTTTGTAGTAGTATATTACTTATTGATTGTTCTTCAGCAGTGGTACATCGCCTAGTTGTAAATGTAGTAGGTTCAACTGGCTTTCGGGGGAATGATTAAGTTTTAATTATTTTTATTATCGCGTAAGTTTCTACGAGTGATTTGGTAAACGGAACGGAGTGTCTTCATACTAGGTTTGCTGTGATTACAACATACTGCAAATAACTTACCTAAAACAGCTACTTTTTTCTTTATTAAACACCGTGTCATCATTCAAATTGTGGTAAAGTAAAAGCAAATTAGATCGCTCAAGTAAAACTTGAATATGTTTTGATTCCGCAAGTCACGTACTTATTCAGAAAGTTTGTGCGTTAAATTGAACTTTATAGGCATTTTTAACTTTCACTGGCAGTTTAACTGCGGGGAGCGTCGCTGCTCGTTGAGAACTCCACGTCCACGTATGTTTAGTTACAGGCTTTGGCGATCCGAAGTCATTCTTCACATATGGGTATCTCTCTATAACAAAAAAATCTCAACTGTTATAGATAATTCTTGAAGTTTTAATTGTGTAAATTTAGTGTGGTTCACATGTGTGGCTGTGTGTCACATGAGAAGATGATGTGTACGAAGGTGTGTAAGAGTCCACATGTGTGAACACACATGTTATCTAAAAAATTGCAAAGGTATAATTCGATAAGGAATAAGATTATATTGCTGACTAGTATCATAAATAATCCTTCAAGATTAAATTTTCACTTTTTTCGCGTTAAGCGGCAGTCAAATATTACCTGTAGGCACCTGAAGCTGTACCCACATTTCGATACACTTCAGTCGCTCAGAGGTTTAGGTGAAAAAGTATAACAGATAGTCATCGTTTTTTTTTGTCTTTAACATGTACAAATGTATTTAGAATAGCTCTAAAAGTATTATCTATAAAGTAATAACTATAAATTCAAACGACGACGAACGAGTAGTTAGCATCTAATATTATGATCTCATGGCCAATACAACTCACCCCTGTTAAATAATAGTTTTGTTATATCATCTCACTGATCCCGCATCGCGCGGGATGCTGTATCAGCTCACGTCTGCGACCCCGCGGGACGCAATCAGCGCGCGCGCCTCACGCCCCACGCCTCATGCCTCACGCCTCACGCCGTTACAACTAAACGACAAGTTAAACTAAACACGTGATCGCGAGTTTACCATAAATTTTATTAAGATGAATATGTATTATATTGTGTTTTATATTAAAAGCTACTAGGAAGGTGCTAACATTTTAGTAATACTAGTTGCACTAGAAAGAGGTTTTTATTATTAATACGCTATAAAATATTTTAGATAGGCAGTTCAAAATTAGGCAGAGAACAAAACATTTTATCAAATCATATTCGGAAGATCCTTTTATCTCAGTTGGAGTAATTGAGCGACTATCCTGTCCTGCAGGTAGTGGTTGTCCTATGTCAATTAGGTATTATTTTTGTGCAAACTATACATTTTGGCATATTGACAAGAACATACATAAAAAAATATTCGGGTGAATTGAGAGCCTCTCCCCTTTAGAAGTCGGTTGAAAATGAAAACATCCTTTTTTGAAGTTGATTGGAAAGAAATGCAACGATGAGGAATCTCACATCTGACGAAAATTAATCCGTCGTTCGCTAATTTTAACAACGTTTTTCCTTTAAGCTATTACAGTATAATTATATTTTTACTAATAAAAACCGACTTGTTCGATTCCTACCGGATCCCATAACCATAACCTAACCAAACTCGCTCATTCACTAAAATATTCTTGAAGTGTATTCTTTCCACAAAAAAAAGAGTCATCGGAATCGGTCGGCGTGATATTGAGTTATTCGTCCATTTAATACTTAAGACTTATGTGATTTTCACACAGATACCATTGTCAGATATTTGTGGAATGGACCAATTTAAATGGGACCACACGGGAAGCACTAGCTTTCAAATAAAAAAAGAATCATCAAAATCGGTTCGCCCACTCAAAAGTTCAGAGGTAACAAACATAAAAAACAATCGAAGTGATTCTGACCTCCTTTTCTTACAGAAGTCCTTTAAAAAGTACATTGAATATTGAAGTCTTGGTTTTCAATTTTGAATATTGATGCATCGTGACTGCACAATGCTAATTTAGTTAATTGTATTCAGCGTTTCTTTTAAAATGAACAACTTAGATATGAAAAAGTAATCTATTTCTTGTTTTACTGTGTGACTCTGTTCTGGCGAATTCACTGCCACAATAGTATCTATTTATTTATTAAAAAATAAATCAGCTTCACGCTGTATCCCACACACTGCAGGGTAGGCAGAGGGAACCTAGTGTTAAGACACTCCGTTCCCCACTTTCTGCCGAATTCTGGAGGCATTGCGTGTTGAGTGGCAGAACTCAACGTCGCGCTTGTCCTCGACACCAGAGCGAAGAAATGGAAATATAAATTTAAATAAATATTTCATCTCCGCGAGTTGGAATCGAACCCACAACCAGTCGGTTTTACAGTCTTACAAATATTATTTATTTATTCGGGTACCTAAACTTGTAATATAATATTACTCGGTACTAAATTAGTTTTAAGGTTGGATCACGCATTTTGTAGTAAGAATACTTTGGAACTAGAGTAATGTATTATTCGTTGTCTTCGCTTTCATCATCTAATAAATAAGTGAAGTATGTTTTTTACCTTTTTAATTATGCTTGACTTAAAAATTAAACATGAAACTCGACTACTCGACTCGAGGATTGTGTACCATTGTCATAAGTGAACGGAACTTTTTTGTCCTTGACAACAAAGTGATCAAATAAGGGTTTCATTTTTTTTCTTTTGAAGTATGGTTTTCCCTAAAACCAATTCCAATATTTGTAATTGAAAGTTTAATATCAGCGGATGATCCTCCGCACCGCGCTCGAGTCCCACTCGCCTCACGCTCGTCACTCAGCCTCAGGCTCTACAATCTTAGTACAACGAGACTGGAAGCTTTTGACGTATAATATGATTCAATTCAGAAGTATTTTTTTTTATTTTGTAGCATTATATTTACATAAGTTCGCCAAGTTCAGAGGTCGCTGGAATTGAATATTTCAATTAACGTCAATAGATGTCACCACAATTTGAATATGAGCAATTATATTAAATTTATTTATTAACTTTACATATTTAAAATAGTTAAAATAAAATATATATATTGACCACAAATAATTTAATATATAGCTCGTAAAGTAATCATTTTTTTATTATCTGTGGTAGTTTACTCTGAATGACTGTACTCTATGGTAAACTATAGTCTATTTATATAACTAATAGTTTCAAATTCAAAATATCTATTGATGCCGTTGTTACTTGTTGACTTCGGTATTCAATTTTGGTATTTTTGTAATAGTTTTTCCGTAGAATTGAGCTCAGAATCCTCCGGTAAATTCATTTTACTATTATTGTTACAACTGAATTTGGAATCATTTGTGCTGTATGAAATTGTGTGTCTTGGGAGGATTAGATTTTTAGGGCACATAATGTCTTTAGACAGACAGTGCTGTGTTCCTGGGTGCAAGGAGATTGGAGGTATTTTTGATTTTAATAATAAATATGTATGTCAATGCGACTATCATTGTGCCGATAGTGGTTTTAGTTAACGATTTAATAGCGAAAAGCTTCGACCAACATCTCAACAGGTTATCGCTTAACTGTTGTATCATGAACTGGATACAGAAGGCAGTTTTACTTGGGACGGCGCCTATTTGAGGAGGTTCCTCTCTCTGGAGCCACAGCCACCGATGGATTGGACCCTTTTTCCCGCCCTAGGAAGAGTATTTTTTTATATTTTTAAATGTATTTTTTATAACAATTTATATTTAAAAATGTAAACTTTTCTTGTATAACAAAAGAATATGTACAAATATGTGTATGGTGTATATTTGTACATTAAGTAGATTTTGTACCTATAGTTAAAAAAATAAATAGAGAAAGTAAAACATATAAAATATGTTCTGTGGCTTCTTTGCTTTAGTTTATCTTAATTTATTATATGTAACAAAAACTTTGATTATTATTATTATATATAAAGTAAGAACTGGGTAAGCAAATATTTCTAAGATTTTTCTCTTTTCTGTTATACAATAATAAAACTATTACAGATTCTTCATTTAAAAGTTGAAAAACTTGTAATAATTATTTTTTATAGTCAATTTATGTAATACTATGCTGAATGAAAATAAAAATATATATTATATACATATCTTCAGTGTTGGCTCATTACGGCAGTAGTAAGAATCCAATAAGAAACATCATAGTTTATCCCATTCTTAACTATGTAAAGTTAAAATTATTATTTAAACTTTACATGATTAAGATTTATTTTTATTAACATTTTAGTACCATAATTTTCATAATAGATAAAGGCATTCTACCTCCAGAATGCAAAGAAACGGCGGACCTTTTATTATTTATAGACAACATTTTTGACTGAATAAATGGCAGTAGAACTAAAAAATTGCATGAAAAGCCGTTACTTGGTCCAGCCACAGACAAGTTGGTGCACAACAAAACATGGGCGGAAGCAACAAATATATTTAATTCCATGAAATTTTTGTCAAACAGTGGAAAAGTAGAATCTGTCCCCGCTGTGTCAAATTGGGTGTGGACACTGAATTGGAATTCAAACATTAGTAAAAAAATTAAGGGTTGAGTACAATATAAACTCAGTGTGGTTGCGACACCTAACTCAAGTCAGGGGTGTCGCAACGACAACCCTACTTGTGATCAGTTTGAGTCAGCATTTGCAACACTTTTAATAAATAATCTAAACAGTGCCCCCATCTTAAGTGAAAACTGAAAATGACCATTGCCAATCATTACATGCTCGCGTCATTAATGACAATAGAGAAACTATGTCGTCGACCTGCACATTTGATTTTCAATCTATATTTAATTGTAAATGGACACCTTTGCAAGTGAAAGAAACCGATCCTCGTATTATATCACCTCTGCAGTAAATGTGTGGATATTTTCTAAAAACGACAAAATCTAAACTTTTTAAATCATGCAGTCAATGGTATGAGTAATTTATCTACCAAAGATGAAATTGAATGTATACAATATAGAGAACATGCAGATTGACTTTGCACTCCCAGCAAAGAATTTATTAAATTAATTTCAAATATCCAAGATATATTTAATAAAATAGTTAAAAAAATAGAATAGAATAAAGGAAATAATTAAAACTGCGATATTTATATATATAATTAATACTGTGATTCCTTATTTGATGTATGATAATTAATGATAAAAATATTAATAGGATATTGGCTAGGACACAGCAAATTGATAATGATAGTGATAAATTCCAAACAAATGCAAAGAAATTCAATAAATGTTTTAAAAGACACCTGATACATGACAGTCTGATTTAAGAAATTATACTCTTATATATCATTTGATGATAACAAAATTATAAGTTCGATAAATTATACTTTAATAAAAAGCAAACAGGTTGCGACGTTACTAAAACAGAAGAATATTGTTAAATAATATAAGTGTATTGTTTTTTTTAATAACTCCTATAACTTGTCATTAACAAAAATTGAGTAAGTACTCAAGAGAATATTACACCAGGAAGAGAGGAATAACAGAATAATTTTAAAATGTGATAAAAATCTTTGCATACTGTGATTATAAGCGATTAAATCTCAGTTTGCCTATAATTCATACTATATAACCTTAAAATCTATTATTGTATAAATGTTTGATTCAATAAAATCGATGAATTGAATGTATTTTATTTTTTTATTTTTTACAACTACATTTATAACAATAAATAGGAATGAGAACTATATATATATAGTAGCATATACTCAGTTACATATATATAAACTGATATATATATAGTTCAGCAACTGACATATAGATGGCGTTGATCCATGTTACCGCTTTTGATGTGTAGGTTTGGTCTCTATTATAGTATATTAAAATGTACACTGTGTTCAGCCTCTACCAGCCCGCTCGACGGTTGTAAGCCGAGGTTCGAGCCCTGCAGGGGGCGCCCTTACAATCGTCGACTCCTCTCAAGCAGCCAGGTAGTGCTTGCAATTCTTCTGGGACAGAGTACCCTCTTCCCTCCCACCCGGTGTCGCTGTAAAAGCCAATAGGGCTAACAGCATTAACCTCAAGTTCGAAAAAAAAAACTCAGCCTCTCACCATCGGACAAGTCCTATTGACAGAATGACAGCGGCGCTTCAATTGTCATCAAAGTGATATCAATTGAAAATTGAATAATAGTAAAAAAGCGTGAATATATAAGCTAAAGTTTATCCTTGATAAGACAATTTGAACCAGTAAATCTTACAAAATATTGAAAAAGGCATGAATTATGAAGTTACAAAACCTCCACCGGGTACTACTATCGCCATCAAGTTTGTACTTTACCAACAGAAAATCGATATATAAAAATAAAATTGTAGGGTCTGTGATTTCAAAATAACCGTGTTTTTCAGGTGCATACAAGATACAAAAATACAAATAAGCATTTTTTTAAAAAATATCTGTCTGTCGTTTTGTTTGTACAGACTAATCTCCGAAACATCTGAATTCTTTTTTTTGTCGTAAGGTACATTCTTCTAATACACTTCTTGCGAGCAAAATCAATGAAGATTTATTAATTTATCACGTTTGCCGCCAATATACGTGCTGCAATTGTAACGATAATCGGTGTTCCTGTGTGTACGTGTATTTTTGTGAAAGGATAAGAGAGAAACTAATAATTCATTATTTTTCACTTCATTTATTAAAGAACTCTTTTACAATATGTACAAAATTAAAGTCGACCGCCAACGAAATTACTTTCCAGACCACTTTTGCATCATAAATCATATTATTATATTCATGTTCATTTCAACATTACAGAAATAGTTGCAAAAATATGATTTAGTAGTGACGTCCATAGAGGAACTTTTTGTTTCTACACAAGCGGAAGTGCATACTAAAAAGACAACATCAGTTATAATTTTCTTATTGGATGTGTCATATAATGTCGTTTTTATTTGTGTCATTTAGTAAACTCAGACACGCCTATTAACGTATTAAGCCTTTAGTAGTTACCAAATGTATGGAGTACAATTGAATTTCAGTTAAATAGTATTTGTTGTGTTTGAGGACGACCACAGCATCATTAACTTATACATGAAACACTACAACACTACAACTCAAGTGGGCAAATTTTTTTCGTGCAAAAATACTTATTGTACAAATATATATACATGTATTTTCTATATATTAGTAATAATTATTATTATTTTATAAAGTCAATCAGGTTGCTTTTAAATTATCCCGACATTATCAATTTGCATTTTAAAAGCTTAGAGGCCGTCGTGGCGCGACGGTTGTGGATTCAGTTCTCACTCGGGGCACAGAATTATTTTTTATTTCGTCGACTTAAGAACGGGTAAGATGTCTGAACTCCTCTCTATCTAACCAAAGTAGCAGGATTTGAACCTCCACCTCTCTGAATTTATCATAGTGCCTAAAACAAGCCACAAAAAACGCGTGCCAGTCAGACAGTGTCACGGCGCCAATACTTCACTTCTTACTTATTATAATGTGATCACATTGTTAAAGACCCAATGATATAGATTATATAGCGCATATATGAAAAAAATTGTGAATTATGTACAATATGATAGTTTCAAACAAATATTTTAATGAAAATACATATTTTATAATAAATTTACAAAGAAGTATATTTATTAAGTAAATTCTATCGAAACTTATTATTCACAACTCAATAAAGAAAAAAATAATCTTTATTTATAAATTTAAGATAAGTGAATGTGATCGATAGATCTCAAATACATTAGCTACAAAACAACAATGAAGGCATCTTCTGGGGTCTTTTATAATCTAGCAACCCTGTTCTCAGTTTGTAATAAATTTGGTTTTTAACGGATTCTTTAAATACAATATATTTAACTAAAAGCTTACATTTCTGTCTGATCACTTGAAGAGTGATACAATAACCCTCTGCAGCTCAGAGACAGCGTGAGTTGAGTGCTGGAACACAACGCCGCGTTTTCTTAACCAGAAGGAGGAAATAAAAATAATGTAAATATAATAATCCCCTCGATTGGAGATCTCAGAACCACATGCCTCTTTGATAATAGAGGCAGCTTAAAGTTACACCCAAGTTACACCAGTAATAAGTATCACGAAGTAAGTCCAAGATTCCTTCCGCCTCAGATAAGTACGACGTGGACGGCGATAGTTGTGGGCTTGGTTTCCATTGGAGGGAATTCATTGTTTATTTTCGTTGGTACCAAGACAAAGTGCGGCGTTGTGTCGAAATTTAAGTTATGTATGAAACAGAGTGTCTCGACATTAGGTTCCCACTTTTTATGTGATATACATATATAATGAATATAAATGAAAATAATCTAACATTATTTTTATAAAAAGCTACTTATTGAGATTTTACTTATAATTTATCTGTTGATTCAATGTATAATCAAGACTTAATATTTTATTAATGTTGAAATATACAGTTTGTGTAACTTTTCTAAAATTTACATGAAATTAGGTTTATTTATAGATACTATTAAGGCAACTCTATTATACTACATCCTCTGTTCATCATCCTCTTTCAGCATAATACAGATAACAAACATATTATTATGATGAAAGATATTATAAATAAAAAAATATAATGATAAAAATGCTATAAATAAAATATATATATATACAGAGAAATTGAATAATTAGTTAAGAAAAGTACAATTATACAGGAAGGACGTGTCAGCACCACTTTAAAAGAAACCAGTTTCAAATACTCTATAAAAGGTTAATACAATTCATTTTGATTTTTTGAACAAAATAAATAATAATTTTTTTGTTGTAATATAAAACGCCATTTTTCAAAAACGACGCACGCACACATACACCTACCAAAGGAAACCGCCGTATACGCCTTAATCGAGTCGTAGGTATTGGCGGCAAAGTTTAAAGTTGATTAACCTTTAGTAGTATTTTTGTAGTAGTATGTGATTAAGTTATTGATATCTATGCGTAACTGCGTCGTGAAATGAAAAAAAATCCTACATCTAAACTATTGGAGTATCTTGATTAATTTACTTAGGTAAGGGTTTAAAATATTTTACTCTATATGCTGTTCCCGTAAAAGGAGCGATGACACTTCCCCCCTGTAGATACCATTAAGTATTACGTAACACAATAGTCAAAAATTTACACTTCATTAATCATTTACGTAAATATTAACAGTAACAGACACAGGTACAAAAATATGTATTGTTTTTACATAAGTATATGAACACAATACACACTCTCGTCGACGACCACGACCAGCACCACACACACGCGCGCGTCACTCGAAGTAAGTACAAGTAATGATATAGAAGTGTTCGTCGGGGCGCAGCGCGAGGCGGCTGACGTACTTGGTGAAGGAGGCGGCGCCCGCGTCGCAGTACACGAGCCCCAGCGTGTTGTGCTCCCGCGGCAGCGCCACCAGCGCCTCGCCCTGCGCGTCGTCGGGCGCCACGTACAGCGTGGTGCCGCCCGCGCCGCCCGCGCCCCCCGCGCCCGCGCACACGTACAGCACGGTCTCCAGCCGGGCTTGTTGGTAGAACGCGCGCGGTGGCAGCAGCTGTCATAGAAATGCATTTATTATTATATTATAATACATATCAATAGTAGCTAATTGTTTTTTATAGTGGGTATCGTACCGTAAAGTCCCCGGCGGACCACTTCTGTATCTCCAGCTGGCGGTAGGAGGAGAGCGCGAGGTCGGTGCACTCGCACAGCATGCGCAGCCACGCGGCGCTGCTGAGCGCGTGCGCCAGCGCGCGCAGCGGGTGCGCGTCCTCGCCGCCGCCCGCGCCCGCCGCCAGCCAGCGCGGCGCCACGCGCGCGTAGCGGCGCTGCAGCGCTGGCCCGCAGCGCTCCCACGCCACGCCGGGGTCGGCCAGCGCGCGCTGCAGCGCGGCCGCGCGCGCCGGCGCCAGCACGCGCCGCAGCGCCGCCTCGGACGCGCGGCCCATGTGCGCCGCCAGCGCCGCGCGCGCGCGCGCCGACATGTAGGCGCCCGCCAGCCACGACGACAGCAGCACCACCTCCTTGTGCGGCGCGAGCGCGGGCGGCGGCGCCACGGGCGCGTCCAGGGGCTCCGGCACGGGGCCGTGGAACCACCCGTTGATGGACAGCCGCGGCAACTCCAGTGATACCACCTCCTCCACCTGTCACGTGTGCTCATATAATAGATATTCGTAAAAGAAATATTTGCTTAATTATTATTTTCTAATCGCATGCGTACACAGTTTGAATAATGAAAGCCTTTCAATTCTTGCTGAGATAAATTTTCAATATTTAAACATTACTTTGCAAGAGCCCCTTCTCAAGTAAAAGCCTTTCCTATACATTCTCTTTGCATTTGGGTTGCCCTATTTTCATAAATTATATATAACCGAAAAAACCAGGCTCAAAAATTAAATACCACAACAATCACATGTCCCAAGCCGGCTGGTCCCCGTGGGACATTAGACCAACACCCTCCAGGCAAAAATGAACAAATAGTACTAAATTCACGGCAAGAACAAACAAATTCTATATATCAACCCTAAACACGAGAGCATTAAGGACACAGGAAAGACTAACCGAACTAGAAGAAGCACTAGAAACAATAAAATGGGATATACTTGGGCTAAGCGAGGTAAGGCGGTTCTACTACAATGGAGAAAAACAAGGAATGTACGGGGTAGGGTTCATGGTGAAGAAATGGTACAAACACAATATAGAAAAAAATTCAAGTAAATCGGACAGAATTGCAATTCTAGATCGAATTAGAGATCTTCTAAGATATAAAAGTTCCAGGACATAAAGAATCCACCTCTGTAATACAAATTTATGCACCCACTGAAGAAGCAACCGATGAGAAAAAAGACAACTTTTATGCTACACTCCATGAAGTGATGATGGATGAAACACACAAACAAAAAATATTAATTGGAGACTTCAACAGCAAAATAAGGAAACCACAAACCGGAATGCAAAACATCATGGAGCCCTTTAGCAAGGGAGAAAGGAATAAATGGATAGAGATTAGCAAATTTTGCACTGGAATTTTATTTGAAAATAATGAACACGTTTTTCAAAAAAAATATGAAAAGAAAATGAACATGGATGTCTCCTGACGGGAAATATAAGAATGAAATAGACTTTATAATAACAAACATGCCTAAACAAATAGAAAATGTGGATACAATCAATAATTTAAACTTCAACACAAACCATAGAATGTTAAGAGCAGAAATAAAAATGACATATGGGAAAAAATCAAGAAAACATTTTAAGACACCCATAAATAAAGAAATACATCTTTTCTCAAAAGAACCGAAACAAGAAGAAAAAGGCTATCAAACAACTACAGGATCATACTACATGGATGCCGAATCTGAAAAAAAGGATACATGGCGGGCTAGAAAAAACTTTTGCTAGAAGAGAAGATATAGGGAAAATCGCCACTGACTTTTATAGTAGAATATATAGCATTACAGAAACAGAAAATATAGAAAAATAATACAGTTCCCCCCAATGAGGTAGTACCAAATATTATGAAAAGCGTAAGAAGGAAAGCCATTCAATCACAAAAAAACAATACAGCACCAGGTGACGACAGAATTACAAATGAACTCCTAAAATCAATCATCCATCATCGATATCATAGACAAGCCATTGGAAATACTCTATAATGAAATATTAAATAAAGGACAAATACTATTACAAAGGACAAAATCGATAGTAGAATAGTTCTTATACATAAGAAAGGAGACAAGGAAAAAATAGAAAACTATAAACCGATCAGCTTGATGACCAATTTATACAAAATATTCTCAAAAATCATTCTTGGCAGGTTAACTAAGAGGTTGGATGAACAACAGCCCAAAGAACAGGCGGGCTTTCGCTCTGATTTTTCAACCAAGCAAACCAAGTCATGGAGAAATACAATGAGTACGGGAAAACATATTACATAGGTTTTGTTGACTACAATAAAGCATTCGACTCGCTAATACATAAACACATTTACAAGGCACTGGAAAACTGGGAAACTGGGAAACGGGTGTAAACAGAAAATATTAAACAGATAATATTATTAGAATCATAAAACAGATATATGAAAAAAGTACTGTCAGGGTACAACTGGAAAAAATTGGAAATGAGTTTCAAATTAAGAAAGGGGTGAGACAGAGAGACCCCCTATGTCCAAAATTGTTCTCGTCTGTACTGGAAGATGTATTCAGAAAACTTGAATGGACACATCTGGGGTTAAACATAGACGGCAGCAGGCTGAACCATCTCAGGTTTGCTGATGATCTAGTGATATTCGCAGAGAACCCTGAAATCCTCCAAAAGATGTTACAACAACTAATCATGGAGAGTGAGAAAGTGGGATTGACACATAGAGAAAAGAAAAGCAATGACAAACAGCTCCAAAATAGGAATAAAAGTCAACAATCAAACACTGGAATATGTAGATGACTATATCTATCTCGGCCAAACAATTTCCCCATACCAACAAATGTCGAAAGAAATACAAAGGCGAGTTAACAACAGTTGGTTAAGATACTGGTCTCTTAAGGAGGTATTGTAAATAAATCAATACCTGTGTATAAAAAGAGGAAAGTTTTTAACACCTGCATCATCATGACGTATGGCTGCCAAACATGGGCATTTACAAATCAAACAATTAATAAACTAGAAGTATGTCAGCAAGGAATAGAAAGGAGCATGTTGGGTGTTAAATTAAAAGACAAAGTAAGACTCACCAAAATAAGGGAAATAACCAGAGTGACCGATGTGACCTACAAGATAAAGAGGCTGAAATGGAATTGGACTGGGCATATTTTGAGATCCAATAAAGAAAAATGGACAAGAAATATAATTGAATGGTATCCTCGGGATGGAAAACGCCGAAAAGGCAGACAAATAAGACGCTGGGAAGATGATCTGGCCTAACAATAGAGAAGAGCAGCAAGGGATCGGTTGGAGTGGAATAGCCTGGAGGAGGCCTTTGTCAAAATGACAACCTGACTCAAAAATATGTATTGAAAATTGATATTGATAATTGTTTTATGAATATTGTTAATTGTATTATAAATAATTTAATTGTATTGCTAATGTCAAAATTTAATTTAATTGTAATTTTATAATGAATGAATGTAAAATAACTTTTATATGTAAAAGTCAGAGAAATAAAGGCTATTATTATTATGTTTCTCTTTCATAATTCACGGGTTCAAAAGAACCCGGTCCTTTGGAAGGCTTGCGTGGGGACACAGGTCCAACACATAGAGGATATACAAATGTTTTACTGTCACGCAACAGCCGGGATCCATCTCTGAGTAACCACAGGTTATTATTATTATTATTTTCATAAATTGACGGTGTTCTTATGTTAAATGTATGCTTGTTTTTTTTTCTAAATTGTAAACATATTTATTTTTATTATTTGACTTTTTTTTAGTATTAAAATTTTTATTAATTGAAATCATTGAAGGATTGTGGTCATTATCTTCCTCAATGACCAGCTAGCTGTCTTACAAGATGATATCATTGCCTAAATAAATTCGCTTAGATGTTTCATCAGTGTGAGAGGGTTCGCTGGTGAAGTCATCTTGGTTGTGCAAAGTATTGTTGACATTTTTGTTAAGTAATTGAAATCAAAATTCCTGTTTATAAAACTTCTTCTTGCTTTGGGTAACGCTGATGGTACATAATAAAACGCAATCTTTGTTAATTTGTAACTGTTACAATTTTTATTTGTAAAATAACATTAGAGCCGATGTTGACAGTGACTGTGTAGCACCGTCCCTCCCAGCTAGATTCTATGTTTTAATACTGCACTATAAAATTATTTACATAATCTATATTAGTCTTTTATTTTACATATTAGCTTCTAAATGCAATGATTTTTCAAATTATTGCGACTAACTCTGAGCAGTCTGGTACTTTATTACATCCAAAAAACGTTTAACTACCAAAACAAAGCTTAGCCATGCTTTAGATCTAATTTGTTTTATGAGATTTGCAAATACATTGTCTTTTTTTAAAGTCTGGCTTCACAGACTATAGAGGATGGCTGCATTTAATTGTTCTATGCTCAGAGCTGATGAACCACACCTTACCACCAACCAACCAAACCACAGTCTTATCAGGTCTTAGTGCTCAGTCCCTCCAAATTGCCCTTTATGTCCACCTTGACTCCAGTGTCGCAAAGATTCTATACAAGGTTTACAGATGACATTTGGCACCCAATTCATTCGTTTATGCCATTTTTATGCCAACATATGCTTGGTATGTTTTTATTGAAATTGGATTATCCGTTTTCTTTACTTTTGTAAATAAATTTAGCCACATAATATATAACCTAATGTGTTGGGGACGTTACCATAAGGTTTTCGTAAAAATCTCATATTTTTCAAGACAAAAAGCATATAGTGTATATGCAATATGTATACTTTGTGTATGTTTCCAAAAGCCATTAACGAAAAAATGCCAGTTTTTTTGTTCCGCGGAGTTATTAGCATTTTCAAACATTGTAACATAAAAACATACATAAATAAAACATAATTACAAATATTTAAAAACCTATCAGAGAATACAAAAATCCCACAAAACAAATTTTCTTTACAATTGTAAAACATGAAAGTTAATAAAAATAATTTTGTATGACTTATGTCTCGAAAATGTTAAAACTTCGGACTATTATTATTATTATTACCTTATTTTTGTTCTCCCAAGAGATTGGGGTACGTTAGCCAAAAATTGCGAGCACATAGCCAAGCAATATTTGGGTGGAAATCTTCAGCTATCATTTTTTATGACTATTATTACTAGTAAGAAACCCTGACAATAAGTTAATTATGTGATGATAAGAATTTCCTAACTATACGACATGTATTCAAGATTGCAGCTTTCTGTAAAAGAATATAACTTAACCGGTGCATTCCTATAGTTTCCAGACTCGTGTGTAGCGTATTAGGTATTACTCCGGTTGATGAAAGAACTATTGGTACTGTGGTGACAGATTGAACTTTCCATTGACTTTTGAGCTCTATGGATAAATCTGTATACTTATCTATTTTATTTGAATAAGTGGATGCAAGATTGTGTGTATTGGGAATAGCTATATCTATCAAGTATACAGAATTTTTAACTTTATCGTAAAGTAAAATATCCGGTCTATTGTAGTGTACAGTTTTATCTGTGATGATCGTACGATCCCAGTACAGTTTAAAACTAGTAGATTCTAAAATAGCCTGAGGTGAATATTTATAATAGGGAGTTTTTTGTGCTTGTGTGATGAGTGAATGTTTAATTGCAAGGTGTTGATGAATAATAGCAGCGATTTGATCATGTCTATGTTTGTAATCGGTTTGGACTATGGATTTGCAAGCTCCGGTAATGTGTTGGATTGTTTCAGGACGACAATAGCATCTTCTGCATAAATCGTTTATCATATTTGGTCTTTTTATTATGTGTTTTTGGTAGTTCCTAGTGTCTATAACTTGGTCCTGAATAGCCACCATGAAGGCTTCCGTCTCTGGGAAGAGATCTCCCCGTCGTAGCCATTCGTTCGACGCAACTTTGTCGACGTTGGTTTGGCTAAGATCGGCTAGATGTCTACCGTGCAGTGACTTTAAAGACCATGCTTCTATTTTCTGTTGCTTAGTAATCGAAGTTTGGTTTAGTTGTACATTTCTATCGTTTAAATTTAATGGTGTATATTTATTATCTATATTAACTATGAATTTGTGTAGTTCACTAATTTCAGCCTTAGAGTAAAAATAATTTCGGAATTTAGTTATTAGATTATTATGTAGGTTACGAATATCAACGAGTCCTCGTCCTCCATCCAGGCGTGATAAAGTTAGACGCTGGGTGCATGATTTAGGGTGATGTTTCCTATGTGTAGTCATGTTTGTATTATTACCTTATATTATTATTATCGACTGTTCCAGTTAGTCTTTAATTATATTAAAAAGTTTCGGTTTCAGCTGAACCTCGGACCAAAGCCGAAGGTTCAGTTTCGGCTGAAAACCTTGTTTCGGTCGGACACTTGTTGTAGGTATGATTCTTAGTCAGGATTATTTTTATTTCCATACTCTGCTATCAAGACATGGTACAGCGTTGATTTCCGTCACTCAACAAGCATACTCATGAAAATTGGGCGGAAAATCAAGCAAAGATGTCTTTAACGTAAATCTAAAAATCTGTCTTCTCTAGTAAAGTACGACTCCTCACCTGATGGAAAGACTCCGGTCCGACGGCAAAAAATGCAAACATATTGTTAGCAGGTGTGGCCTTCAGGGCCACTTTTACGGGAGCACCCTCCTCGCAAGCAAACAGCTCTAGGGCTCCGCCCATGTGTGTACGCCAACCTGTCTCAACACCACCTGCCTGAAATGTATAACACTTCATATATAATACATAATATTGTCGGTTTCCAGGAGGCACGGTTCTAGTCCCGCTACGTTCAAATTTTTATGTTTTCTAAATAAGTATTTTTCTCTCCTAAGTGTGGAATAACACTTAAAAAATGTTAAAAAGTATCAAGATACTAAATTAGTTTTGCTTCATATTCCAAACTTGTGGTATCATTTTATGAAGTATAATTAATACCTTCAATTGCTCCAAATTCTTCTCCCCATCCCCTGCCCCATTGTGTATAACCTGTTGAGGTTGAGGCCTCGGAGTCCACGGTGCCAGGTAGAGAATGAAGGCCACCCGTCTGTCACCGAGCCTGTCATCATGCACCAGGAGGTGGTCTCCTGGACCATACAGAGAACACGATGCTGATACTGATGTTAATTCTAAATTTGTTACTTGTGATACCTGGAATGATTATAAATTTCTTAAGCAATGTACAAAAAAGTATGTAGATAAAAGTGGTTTTTATCTTATGTAATGCAATTTTTGAAAAAACATTAGGTTAAGTAACAATTTTTTTAATTTTTTTGTCTGAAAACAACTAATAGTGACTCGTCGGTCGTACGTAGCTTGAAGAAGACGTGTTATCCGTTTTCATTGTAAATATTTAAACAGTAATTGTCAATTCTAAAACGTCTGTTAACAAATATAAAGTTATAATTCCCAAAACAAAATTCTGTTAATCTGTTTGAAAAAACTGCAACGTGAGTGGCGTGTGCGCAACGGCAGAGTAAAACAACACCCTTCACCCCCTCGGGGGACACCAACAGCCTGCTATTTTTCATCCTGCTTCCTTCAACTTAAAATACTTAACGATACATCGCTGCTTTAAAATTATCTGAGAGGTTAGCCTTGCAGATTTACGCGTGCAGTGTATATATCTCGAACTTCGTGCATCGAACCTACGATGAATGTACTACGTTCACCAAGTAATACTGGCGGCGGCTCGCAACCTGATCTATCCAAGATAACTAATATGGAGACGGACTCCACTATAACATTTCGAAAACGCAAATATCCTTTTGAGCATGATTGTAAATGTACTAACGAATTAAAAGAATTACGCTCTGAATTAAGCCGTATGTCTTTGTTGCTAGAAAAATATACAGATTCTAATAAAAATATAATGACAAAGATGCAAGAAAGTATTGTTGAGGTTAAGGTTTTAACCTCAACAATACTTTCTTGCATCTCGACTATTTGAGTTCAAATAGTCGAGATGAAAGAAACCACTGAAACAACAAATACTCTAATTCACGAAAATATAACGCAAATTAAAGATCAGATAATTGAAATGAAGTCCTCAGCGGTAGATATCATAACTGAGCAAAACAATATTAAAGAACAAGTAGCTATACTGGAGACAAAATTGACAGTGAGTGATAGAAAAGTTAAAACAATAGAAGACAATATTAGCAAGCAATTATCATCGGTTGGAGTGGAAGGAGTTAAGCATCTAAATGAAGAGTTGATACGTGAAGTTCAAGAGCGCAGTGATAGAGAAAGAAATATTATTATTCTAGGTCTACCTGAACAAACGACACCTAATGCCAAAGATCGGCTGTCTAAAGATACCGCAGATGTAATTAAGATAACTCATTCAATAGCTCGAGGGGGGGAGCCACTGTGGCACGGTTAACATCGGCTCCGCAATTTTTTCCGTAAATAAAATATAAATAGTGAGCAAAAGGAACGTAAAAGTATCAAGCTGAGTGATATTGATAGTGAGCCATCGGAGCAATATTCAGTTTGCAATTTATATACATTGGAACTCAAAAGAAACGTCAAGAAATAATGCCAATCGACCCGGCCCGTATAACTATCAAAATTAGACACTATTGCCTTTCAAAAAACAGCGAAGATCATGAAACTAGCAAAAAAAACTGTGAGTAAAGTGTGTGTGAACTAATCTAGATCAAAAACACTTCTTGCAAAGTGATATCTATAAATTTCATAACCTAAAAAAAATATTCTTTGAAAAGATAAAATAAACGGTCGATACGCGCAACGCCATCTAGTACAGATATTAAAAAAAACAAAAAAAAAAACACGATAAAAGAAACGCTATTAATTAGTTACCAAAATATTTACGAGAGGACGTTACTTAAAACTAAACAGAGATGGATGAGTTAAAGAAGTTATTAAAAGATATGCAACAAGAAATTAGACAATCAAAATCAGAAATGTTTGAAATGAAAGAAGAATTAAAATCAACCATTATAAATAGTCTTAGTGAAAAATTTGCAAATTTGGAAACGAAACAAAATCTTATAGAAACAAAAATTGAACAATAAAATTCAATGATAAAAAATTTCGATAGACACATGCGACGCAAGAACTTAATCTTATTTGGAGTTGAAGAACAGGAAAAATCATACCATGAACTAGAAAAGAACGTTATAGATCTAATAAATACACACTTTAACCTCCAGTATAATAAATGTAGTATAGAAGAAGTAAGAAGACTAGGGAAAAAAAGGGAAACGATAAGACCAATAAAAATAACGTTTACAACGCTGGGATTAAAAATAAATTTATTGAAAAAGAAAAAACTTCTGGATAAAACACCGTACTACGTGAAAAAAGATTTCTCAATAGAGATGCTGAATAAAAGAAAAGATCTACAAGAACAACTGAAGAAAGAACATGAACTAGGTCATAAAGCTTACATCAGGTATGATAAACTAATTATAAAAAAAGATGGAGAACACCAACCTCTACCAGGCCACTCTAACTTAAAAAAAAGAAGCTTATCGGAGTCACCAGAAATAATATGTAATATAAGGAATAAAGATAAAAAACAATCTAGCAAGAAAAATAGGCTCACAAATATGAAAGACTTTGTTATCCATAAACCAAAGTTCAACTATAGTCCCATCACAAACTCTCAAGATCTGCCTGCGAGTAACACGCAAAATAATGGAAAATGACAATGGCGAACGGCCCCCCAGACTCTATATCTCCCACCACGGTTGGTCACCGAGGGAGAGATCGACCAAAACCCTCCAGAAAACCCCGCAAATACCATACACACTAATAACGACTTATTTCACGTTGAAACATATAATGTGATAACCTTATCTAGAAATGAAAAGAAACCTGGAAATGGAAAAGTCTGGAGGAGGCCTTTACCCTCACATGAGAGGGGTTCTTGCATGCCTGCATGATCATTTAATGTTAAGAATTTTTAATTTCAAATATAAATCAAAATAATGAAATAAAAAGAACTTAAAATTAAATAAAAATAATAATAACAAATAATAAATACATAACATAACACAAAAATGTAATGAAAATAATTGAACTTATAGTTAAATTAATATAATAATAACAAATAATAGATACATAATATAATACAAAAAATAAATGAAACTAAATGAATTTATAATGAAATTAATATAATAATAAATTTACAACGTAACATAATGATAAAATGAATTTATAATTAAATGATCACAATAAAAAATAATAAATTAATAATAGAATTTAAATTGTAATTAAACACTAAAATGACTAACAAACTAAATGTATTATAAATCCAAATGTATTACTTAAGATTATAATATAAGAATTTGTTAAATGTATTCTGTTTAAAATGTGCAAGAAATAAAAGGTTTTTATTTATTATTTATTTATTCAATAGCTCCTGACGTTCCTAACCCACTAAAGGTTATACGAATTGGTAAATACTGTGATACAAAAATTAGAAAAGTCAAAGTCTACTATGAAAGCAAATCTTCTGCAAAACAGCTCTTGCGAAATAGAGAAAATCTTTCAAAAGGAATTAAAATTTACTCTGATCAAACTCCAAATCAACAAATATATTTACAAAATCTAAAAGAAGAAACGACCCGTCGTAATAATAAACGAAAAAAACCGTATTTTTAAAGAACTAAAGAGTAGACCAGAGGACGAAAAGCTAAAGAAAGAATTTGAAACAAACAAAATCCAACTAATGGTTAGTTGGATTTTGTTTGTTAATTCAGAATACAAAAGATAACTACTACTTTAAAAAATTTATTCAACTAATGAACAAACCTAAGAAAATGTGGAAGTTGGTCAACGAATTAGCTTGTAACAAAAATAAAGACAACTGCGTGCCTTCAAAACTAAAAATAAACAGTGTAGAAAACATTGATCATAAAGAAATTTGTGAGGAATTTAACAAATATTTTGCTACAATAGGACCCCTCTTGGCAGATAAAATACCAAAATCTTTTCACGATAATTCCAAATTAGCATTACCTAAAACAATGACCAACTTACAACTCATAAATTTAAAACCATGCAATTCTGATGAAATTCTTAATATAATTGGTAAGCTCGACTCAAATTCCAGTTCCGGCCTTGACGGTGTAAATACTAAATCCATAAAACGCATAAGACATTTAATTATAGACAGGCTTACAAATTGCTTTAATTATTTATTAAGTCAAGGTAAATTCCCCGATTCGTTAAAGACTGCTAAAGTGACCCCAATTTTTAAATCAGGTATTAAAACAAACCCTGAAAATTATAGGCCGATCTCTGTTTTACCCACTATCTCAAAAATTTTGGAAAAAATTATATATACCCGCTTGGAACAATATTTAAATAGTATTAATTATATTTTTGTACGTCAATATGGATTCAGGGCTAAGAGCAATACTTTGGCGGCAACGATTGACCTTACAATTAAAATAAAATCTAACATTGACGATGGAAAAATAGCCCTCGGTATATTTATTGACTTAAAGAAGGCTTTCGATACAGTAAGCCACAACCTACTCTTACAAAAATTAAAATGTCTTGGTTTGGACGGTAATGCTTTCCAAATGTTTAAATCTTACCTCGAAAATAGATATCAAGTAGTCAAAATCGATGGCGTTCAAAGTACCAAGCGTCCAGTTACGTGCGGAATTCCACAAGGCTCAATATTAGGACCTTTGTTGTTTTTAATATACATAAATAATATTCACGAAATAGGCTTGCATGGATATCTATCTTTGTACGCGGATGATACTTGTCTGTTCTACTTTGGTTCCACTATACATCAAATAATTTCAAAAGCTCAAGAAGATCTAAATAAATTACACTATTGGTTCCAACATAATCTGCTAACTATTAATATATCAAAAACGTGTTACGTAATATTTAAATCAATAAATAAAATCATCCCTCCGCATAATCCATTAAAAATAGATAACTTAGTGTTACAACAAAAATCTTGTGAAAAATATTTAGGCCTTCGAATTGATAGCAATCTAACTTGGAAAGTTCAAATCGAGCACATACGAAATAAATTGTCCTCCCTTACAGGCTCACTCCGACGTATCGCCCGGTGTATTCCTCGTCGCTTACGTTATATTATCTACAATTCTCTAGTAAAGTCTAACCTGCTTTATTTAATTGAAATATGGGGAAATGCTGCTAAAACCAAACTAGCTGATATCCAAACTTTACAAAACAAAATTATTAAAATACTTTTTCACTACAACTTTTTAACTCCTAACTCAATTATATATAAAGAAACCAATTTGATGACCCTTAAACAACTATATATAAACAGTACGTGCTTACTTATTAAAAAAATATTAAAAAACTCGATCCATACTAACTTAGCCTTTGTTAAATTAAAATTTACAACAAATCGTTCCTTGCGGTCGCGACGTGCGAGTTTATTGATTTTACCTAAAACCAGAAGACAGATTGGAAAATGTTTACCTATGAGGGGGCACGACTATACAATAATTTGCCGTCTACTTTAAGGAATGTAAGCTCTTTTGATGCATTTAAAACGCAACTATCCGAATATATAATTAAAAACTACCCACTCTAAAAAAAAAAAAAACAAATGCATCAAACGAGTAAGCAATAAAAAAAATGTGTTACTGTATTTGACTAATGTACGATCGACAACTATTTTTAATTTGTTAACCAATGTTTTCCATGTAAGTGGCCTATGTCTTTAATGGAAATAAAAATATCTTTAACCTTAGATAAGCCTCATGAAGTTCTACAAAAGGAGGCCAAGCCATTTAGAAGCTACGTCGAAGACATGTCACAATTTGTACCCACCACTTTATAGAAATCTTTAATTCTACTGTATTTTAACTAAATTGACAAGAACACATGCCAGTTAGAAAAAAGGTGCTCACTTTAATATCCAGTGGTGTCAGACAAGAGGACCCCCTATCTCCAAAATTATTGTCAGCCATACTGGAGACCATTTTTAGAGGGTACAAATGAATGGAATGAGCTGGGTGTAAATATTGACAGTAACAAACTAACTCACCTAAGATTCAGGGATGATATTGTGCTGATAGCTAAAACACCTCAGGATCTACAGGGCATGTTGAATGATCTTGCGCGAGAAAGAGGAAAAGTAGGACTCAAACTGAACCCAGAGAAAATAAAATTAAAAATAAAAGGAGTTAAAGATCCAATAAAAGTGGGAAATTCTATTATATTATTGGCTATTCAGACTAGTATGTATATCTGGGACAGTTGCCGGCACCTATACAGAAGATAATATAAACAAAGAAATAGAAAGAAAATCTACAAGTGGTTGGAGAAGACATTGGAGCATGAAGGAGGTTATGAAAGACAAACCAAAGACAAACCCATACCACTAGCAACCAAAGGGAAACTTCTCTTTCAATACTTCCATATTGCCCATCTTAACATATGGTTGCCAAACATGGTCCTTTACAGAATTAATAAAAACCTGTCAACTGGCAATGGAAAAGAGTATGCAAGGAGTGAGGAAATCAGATAAGTTAAGAAGCCACACCATCATATTTAAGACAAAGATTAATAATGTAATCCCATACATGAAGAGACTTGAATGAAGATGGGCTGGACACACAATCATAGACAAAGATAAGTGGAGTAAATTAGTGAGTTTTTTCTTTTACCTTCTCTGGGGTAGAGAAGTTAAAAGAAAAAAGGGCAGACCACCAAGGCGATAAGAGGATGGTATTAGAAAGGTAAAAGAAAAAAGGGCAGACCACCAAGGCGATAAGAGGATGGTATTAGAATGGTAGCAGAGAAAACATGGTACAAGAGTTTCAAATGATAGAAGGGAATAGAAAAAGTTGGTGGAGGCCTTTGCCAATTGGTCTAAATGTAAAAAAAATAAATATGTATCTGTGTTACAGTACTTAAGTAAATCACAAATAGTACAATCTAAGTTAGCTAGAGTTTAAAATTATAGTTTTAGTAATTTATTTTAAGTTAAGTTAAAACAGTTTATAAATGCTGAATAAAGGCTTTATTATTATTTTTAAAATAGAAGCATTGTATAGTTTTATATATACCAAATTTTACAGCCGAACTGAACCTGCGCTCGCACCTCTATATATCGTAATATTTTAAAAGTCTATTGCAACAACACAAGATATTTTTATATAATAGAAAGAACTTGCTTTATACTGCATCATATTTATATCAGGTGTTAGGGGTAGGGTAGGTGGAGGGTACGACTAATAACTGTCTACTGTCTAAAACAATATTAAAACTATTCTTTTGTACAAAGTTGTTGTGCATGTTTTGCCATCATCATAGAACGCTTGTAATTTTTTCATTTCTTATAGTTGTCTAATCAATCAGGGTTCTACCCCAGGTGTAATTGTCTTCAAAGTCAATGACACCCAGACACAGACTAAGTAGCTATGCAACAAAATAAGTTCCATTCAAACCCAGAAAGTTCTAAAGATGTGCAGTTATTGTACATGCTGCAACTTTTACTATTTTATTATAAAAATAACTGCTAGCACTCCATGGTTCATAAGAAATACTGAAGTCCACGAATATCTTGAAATGGCCACCATCAAGGAACAGATAAATATATCATGTATCACATATAAAACTAGACTGGAACATCATAAAATTGAACTTGCACTGATCAATATCGATGAAAGCATAAATCGACTAAGGCGAACAAGACTGGCTTCAATTTAAAGAAGCAGTATTGTAGAATGAGATGCATCATAGGATGGGCTCATCTCAAAAAATAACAATTTAGATAGTCATAAAATTTCATTATAGCTGCTGGGCTGATCGTAAATGGACAAAGATAAATAAAAAAAAAATAATTATATAATAGGACTTATTAAATAATAAGCATATTTACCCAACTCATAATTTCAGTCTTCAACAGTTCATAAATACCCCTTATGCTACGTTGCCAAGTCAAATTAGCTAAGTCTGTCGTCTGATGAAATTCGTAGAGGTCCATTTTCTTTCTATTCCAATCTAATGTGTTCATATCATCTACTATATTATTTATTATTTCTGGGTTATCCAGCAACCCATGTAACCTACAAAACCTGAAGGGAATACTGGTCAAAGTCACTTCTTCACTTGAATGATCCTTTTCTTCACTCCAGCATGATTTTACTTTGTCTATTACTTCATGTGACTGTAAGAAATTTATAAAATCTCTATTTTATATATATAATTGCAGTTATATAGAATGCAATGATAAATGTACAATAACTTAAGGAAATGTTAATAAGAAATTCTAAATGAGGCCTTCAGTATTAGACAGGGTTGGAGTGTAAGCATGGTGGTTTTGGATTATTTCCCCTCAGTGGAAAGATTTTGTTTACATTATTTACATTTCTCTTCTCAGTTAAAGATAAAGCACAGTGTTGAGTCTCAACAACAACGCACAATATGTCAAAAATTGGATATAAAGTGGAAACAAGGTGCAATATGTGAGAAAAATAATCTATATTATATTTTTTAGATAAGTTTACCTTTAAAACTGGATTTAGCCTTGGATCATCCATTCTATTAGCTCTAGTGTTGAGCTGTGCTCTAACAGCCTTGCCTGTTACTTTATCATCTATCACAACAGAGTCATCCTCCCAGGGGGACTCTGAGTCAGAACTATAGTCTGATGATGAAGACGATGAAGAATATTCTGTAATTATTAAAATTTAAGTCATTTTAAGATGTTAACATGAAATTTCTAAACAAAGGTCTAATTGCAGATTTTAAGCAATATGAAATTCCCGCGCAAACCAAACTCAAAGGTTTGTAGTAAACATTAAAAGCAATATAACCTCGTCGGATTCTTTTCACTTCATCGGCGGATGCTTGGTATGAGTTAACAGCACAAACGTCCGAGTCGTCACTTTCCGTATCAGATATTTCTATAACTGGTGTAATATGCCGCTTGGCGGGCGGTCGCTGGCAAGCTGCGTCCGCATCGCCTTCGCCACCCGCGCCACTCGAGCTACCTGCGCCCTCATCGTGGCTGGATGACGGTTCCTCGGTGTCCTTAATCGGCGAACTCATTTTACACTATTAACACTACATAATACAAGAAAAACAAAACCAAACCAAAATGATGCGACGCCTAACCTTAAAACGTATTATTATGTTGACGTTAAGCCAAGTATTGCCATTAACAATTATAAAAATATAATTTACAGTTCTTAAAAGCACGAATTAGTTAACTATATAAAAAAATATTTAATAAAGGAGAATGAAACTTTTGGGCCTTCACGTAAAGAATTGAGATGTGATCTAAAAAATTACAATATTTTTTTATTTTTAGAATAGCAAATAATAAATTAATTGACATTCTGGAAGTGGAGAAAAATTAAAAAAATTAAGATTTAGATCCTTAATCGATTAAAATCAATCATATTTTAAATCATAGATGTGACACCTGATTGACAATCACACCTTGTCTAATGATTTTTTGCATTTTTGCTTCTGTTTGTCATCGCAAAATCAGGCCATTAAATAAAAAACATAAAAAAAAACATTTGCTTCTGTCATTACGTTCGTGTCATAACGCATCGACGTTTTGAATGTTTTCCCGTTTGTTTGATATTTTCAACGACTACTGTTTAATTTTTCCCGGATTTTGACTCTGCCTACTTTGTACGACCCTCGCTTCCCCACTGGACTCTGAAATCTTTTGGATCTTACGACCGCCACGCTATGGATATGAATCGCAGTGTGAATTGTGGGATAGCCAATGGACATTGCAATACCCTAGTCCGACGACCTTTAGACGATGAAAACCACCACAACCTGGTTACTTAGAGGTGTGATATAATCCACACATATAAGCAGGAAAATATATTTCTGTTACATTTTAGTTGACAGCTTTCGTAGAGGAAGGGAAGCTATTGCTATGAAATACTGCAATTGTATTGTAGGAAGACGAATGGTAGGCTGCTGTGCTCATGTTATGGTACCTTAGTTGGACTAGGTACCAAAATAATTTAGTTCCACCTGCACACTTCTTAGATGACATTATAATAATAGATAATAGAAGAAGAATAAAATATTCATTAAAATGTTTTTTATTTATAAATAATAAACATTAATGCTTAAAGAACTCAGTAATCACATATTTTATAGAAGTTGATATTCAAGAAATTGTGCTGCGAACTTAACCTCACTTTTATCAAATCTCTAATAACTCGGCTCTCAGATTGCCAAAATTTATATAGTTTTCAAGGAGGGAATGATGTACCTAAATCTATTAAATCATACCATTTTCATATCTTTACATTCTGGGCCCAAAAATGTATGGAATAGTTTCAGTCTCCTTTGTTGATTTCAATTAATTAGAAATTAATATATTTAAATTATTTTTAATAATAAATAATTGTATTAGTCAGTCTAACATCAAACATGAAAGTCTCTTCATAGTTTATTGTCTGCCTATTGGCAATTATATTGCTCTGGAAGTATGACTGCCGACTGGTATGACTAATTGGCTCTATAGAGTATATGTTTCTTGCTAATTGGCTATGAAATAATTAACCAAGAAACATATACTCTATGCCTGGCCGCACACGTATAATAATAATGTCAATAAAGTATGTATCGTCCCGCCGCCGTAAGAGGCGGCGAGGCCAGTCATATCTAACGGCACGCCCGCGCCTCGGCGCGGCGGGGCCCAATGGACGAAACCCACCATGATTAGCGTACGCGGGGCATTCCCCCGCGATCGCTATCACTTCACGAGCGTCCATCAAAGCTCGTAATTCTAATCTTCAGGGGCGAGCTACACTCGCCCCTCCCAGCCCGGTGACGCTGTCAAGACCATTCCAGGTCAACAGCATTAAAGTCCATTCGAAAAAAAAAAAAAAAAAAAAAGTATGTATCGTCATTGTCAATAATATTGCGTGAGCGACTGGTTTCTCAATATTATTGTAGATATCTAGAAATTCTGTTTTTGTCAATACTATTTATCATCGATTAATGCAGATAAGTCTCGCTTTGGTAGTCGCCAACAACTATCTAAGATCCCAATGTTTTCTCTATCTCTCCTTGTGTCTGGTGGGACTTGATTGGAGTTCTGTGACTCTATGAAAAGTAAAAATATTGTCGTGGTAAAAAAAGCATTTCTAGAAATCCACAATAGTTATGACAAAACGGCCGCACACATATAATACTATTGACAATACGTACTTTATTGACAATATAATTGTTGATTCCGAGTTGATATAAATATATACTAGATGTCATTATAACACACAATATTACGATTCCTTATATGTGTATTATCTATGAGTCTATGACTCGACTCCCTTTGGGTATATGTGTTCTGTGCTCGACTCTGTGTTATGAAAGTATGAATGAATTGTTATCAGTTGCCTAACCTAAACATAGTTTTTTTGTAAACAAATGCAAACATGAGTAAAACTGCAGTAAACGATAAAAGTAACTTAAATACTCCACAATGTCTATTCTTTGTATTAAGAAAGAAGCGACTCTGCAGAATGACTGTAAAACCCGGAAAACAATATTGTGGGGAACATGAACCACAACCGAAAAGTAATGATGGAAAAGTAAATATTTTAAATCAATTTTCAGTTCTTTTGTGATAAATATACGAGTCACTAAACAGTATAGAAAATAATTTTGCTTATGAAAGTAGAATGCAAATTTATTGATAATGGCCTAACCTAAAGGTTTCAACCTAACCTAACCTAAAGGTTTCAACATATGTTATATTTTTTCTAAAACTAATTGCAGGATGACACACGCATACCTTGCCCCAATGATGCAAAACAGTAAGTTAAAGTAATCAATGGCGTTAAAATAATTTTACGCAGAAGTTGTCTTTATGTTACTTTAAATTTCATATATTTACTTGCAGCACTTGTTATGCCAGTAAACTAGAAAAACATTTGACCATTTGTAATGCCCGAGCGCAAGAGCAACCGGACTATATAATACGAAATATCAATGCTCCCACTAAAGCAGATGATTTTCTAAGACTTCCATTGAGCAGAATTCCTTTAGAAACAATATTGAATGTTATTGAAAAAGTCAACATATTGTACGATAGTAAGTCCTACTTAATTCATTGAATAGTAATGGAGACAGTGGATTTTTCTAAAATTATACACAATTTTTTTATGTTATTTTCTTATTATTGCGGGATACAGCATGAAGCTAATTTAATTTTTTTTTTTTTAATTTCTTATTATATTATTATAATTTGAATATTGAGTATAGAACAATGGAGTTTTACATCCAATTTTGGAGTATGTCTCAATTCAAAAACATTTTCTGATGGATAATTACCAAAGCTATCTCAATTGTACATAAATAAAGATATATAATTCACTAAAAAAACACAAGTGCAAATTATCAACATTAAGTGACATGATTAACCTGGCAACCCTGAAGTTGCAGCAGACTGAGAGTTGGCAACCATTATTTTTCCAATTCCTTATTCAATATAATTTCAAATGGTATTGGAGTAAAACATATGCATGCAATTTTTCAACAAAAGTCATAACCATACATTTAATTAAAGGTGATTGTGGCACAATATATTCTACTATCCTGTAATGTTCTTAAAAATAAATTTCATTAAAAAAACAGATACCTGCAGATTTATGCACTGGAATCTTAGACCATAAATAACTCCACCAATTGTGACCTACAAAAATACCCCTTTTTTATTTCTTTACCTTTCATCTCATGGCACAGTGAGTAGGGTGCTAATAAAAAAATTCAAAATAAAATAATACAGTATTTTCATATTTCGTCAAAGTAAATAAATTATATATAAAAAGATTTTTTATTTTATTCTTTATACATTATATATTTACTTTTTTTATTTTTGTATTATTTAGAAAATGTCAAAGATAACATAACAACATTGCCAGAGAAAGCAATCCACAGTTCAGTGTTAGAGGATTTCCAAATGGCCGGCAGAACTGAAAGCTCATTAAGACACTTGAGACAAGCTTCCAGGTTGCTGCATTTGTTAGAAGAGGAGCAGCTTGTGGACGATAACACATGTTTTGTTGAATTGGGAGCTGGGAAAGGTACAATTATTAAAATTGTACTAAGATTAAGTTAATTGAGAAGTTGTTGAAGCACAGAGGCACAGCTTCTGACTGTAAATGTAGTGGCTGTGGGTTCAATTCTTATTTGAGTAATGTTCATATTTTGATTTTTTTTAATTAGGTATTGTTTTTTGGTTAACAGATTACTAATTAATTTGTATATTTAGTAATCTGTTATATAAAGAAAATATTAAATCAAATTAAATCAGCTTCACGCTGTATATCTCACACAGCAGGGTAGGCAGAGAGAACCTATTGTTAAAACACTGTTTTCCACTTTACTCCGAATTCTGGAGGCATTGCGTGCTGAATGGCGAAACTCTACCATTCCTCATTTTCCAAAAAATTCTGGAGGTATTGCGTGTTCAGTGACTGAACAGTGTTACCAGAGCGATGGTAAATGTCCCCCTAGGACATCTGTCGTACTACGCGTGGCGGGCGTGGTGCCGCCACTCGCGCAGCCGCGTGCTGCTGGTGGACCGCGCCTCGCCGCGCCACAAGCGCGACAACACGCTGCGCGAGGCGCGCGTGCTGCGCCTGCGCGCCGACCTCGCGCACCTGCGCCTGGACGCGCTGCCGGCGGCCGGCGGCGCCGCGGCCGTGGTGGGCTGCGCCAAACACCTCTGTGGGGTTGCTACAGGTACATTGAGACCTTCATTAAATGTGCGAAAATGAAACCGAAACAACATTGTAATATCTATATTAATATAACAAAGCGGAAGAGTTGGGTTGTTTGCTTAAAAGATCTCTGAAAAATAAATAATAACATCGCGTTTCTAATATTTAGTATGACCACCTTTTGCTGCGGTAACAGCTTCTAAGTGTCGGGGCATACTTTCAACAAAATTAAATAAAAATTTTATCCTGAACTACTACTTATAGAAGCTCTCTGCCAAATTTCATAACTGTAGGACAACTGGAAGTACCTTATGAATTTTGATTCTCTTCTCCGACCGACCTTCTTTTTTCTAAGAAATATACAAATATGGAAATATATATATTTTTTATCAGGAAATCATGGGGCCGTAGATCTCAGTACAAGGTTTAAATTCAAGCGTTCCTGAGATAAAGGGTCTTGACAGACAGACAGAAGGACAACATAGTGATCTTATAAAGATTTCCTTTTTTTCCTTAAAAAGGTACGGAACCCTAACAAAATAATTAAATCCGATGACGGCACTCCTTAAAAGGTACAGGTAGAACGGAGTGTCTTAACACTAGGTCCCAAGGTTTCCTCCGCCTCTACCCTGCCGTATGTTGTTCCCAGACTACGCGCTGCGCTGCGTGGCGGCGGCGCGGCGCGCGCGCGGCCTCGCGCTGGCCACGTGCTGCCACCACCGCTGCGAGCGCGCCCCCTCCGCGCTGCAGGTGATTGTGCCGGGTTATACGTTGTTCCTATTTTGAATACAATTTATCAACGGTTTGATCACTAAATACCATAAACACCATGAAGCATCAATGAAGAATATAACGAATATAATCATAATAATCCATTAGGATCTGGGCATCGGCCCCGAAGAGTTTAACGTGATGCTGGGCATAGTGTCGTGGGCGACGTGCGGCGACGGACGCAGCCGCGACCGCAAAGCGACGCCCCCTGGGACCCCCACACCCCCCGAGACCGGTGCCAGTCTCCTCAACTTGCAGCAAGAGCAACGGGAACAGGTCGGCAGACGGGCCAAGGCGTTGATAGACTGGGGCAGAGTGTTATACTTGCGGGAGAACGGGTTCCAAGCCCGCCTCGTGCACTACGTGCCCACTAGCGTGTCGCTGGAGAATGTCTGCATTGTAGCTAAGAAAGTTATTTGACGCCAATAAAACCACTCATGTTACATATTATGTATTATTTATTTTTGTTTCCTATACAGTAATTCAATATAACAGCTAAACAAATGCTGGTATTTGTACGCTGCGAAGCAATTGTGGAGCTCAATGCTGACTGTCAAGAACTCCTCGCATCGTTCAATATAAAATATGATAATGTACACTAGAAATAATAGTGCCTATAAAAGAAGAACAAATCAATATTACTATAAAATATAAACGAATAGTGGACCCCGACTTTGATCAGCTCTTACACCTAAGTGACATTTAGAAATTACATAGAATGGTATAAACAGAGTTAAAAAACAAGCTTAGGGTTTGTTATACAAGCAAGTATGGTGATAACCATTTACCTTTAATACAATACTTTTTGAATATTACAGTATATAAAATGAAATAAAAATATAAATAACATATAAATTTTATATACAATTCTGTGTCTCAATTATAATTATCATCATAGGAGTAGAAAACAAAAGCCGAGAAAAAGAACCCAGGTGGCTACTACAATGAAGGCAAACCTAGTACTCTCTATCCAATGGTAACAATAATATAGTAAAACAACAAACTAAAATAAAGATACATTATCTAATAAGTAAGAGGTGCAGAGCTTTGCATGATAAAAAAATAAATATAAAACAGCTTCACGTTCTCACGCGCTTGTATCTCGCACATAGCAGTGTAGACAAATGGAACCTAGTGTAAAGACACTCCATTCTCCACTTTCCACCGAATTTCCTTCGAGTGGGGATAGAACCCACAACCGTCGCGTTATAGTCACACTCTTGTGCCACTGCGCCAGAACGACCTTTGCACGATACATACATACTTTTGTATTTAACATAAAATTTTTAAGAGCTTCACGCTGTATCCCCCCTCTCCCCCGGGCACCGCCTCCCTATCGAGACATTCGACCAGAATCCTTTGAATATTATTGTGTAAAATTAGCAAGTCAATTAAATTTTCAACAGTGAAATTCTAATTATTTACAGCAAGTGACAGAATGTACAGTTATTGTCCCTCATTAAAAATATTTTGCTTACATGGATCTTAAGCTAAGTGCATATAAGACTAACGTCCCAGTAGTCAATACTAACGCTATATTCACACATCTCCCGCAGTTTGTGTGCTGGTACGGGATAAGTTAATGACAAAACATTGTATTCTACTTTTCTGTTTTAAAAGACATCAAGAAAAACATCATCAGGGTTTTGGGGGTTAGTTAGTAATAATATTAAATTTAAAATTCTAAAAATTATAAATAGGTTGTCAGAAGACCTGTCTATTTTTTAAGGTTAATAATATTGATTAGTTTATTCAACATGGCCGCCAAAGTAAGCTTTATATAATTAAACATACTATAGACACCATTTTATCTTTCACTTGCAAAGCGGCAGTGCAGTGACACTAACACTACTTCATAACTACTGTTATATTACAATATTTACAATCGGTGATCCTGGTTTAATGGCTAAAAATACAAATATAACACAGTCATAGCAAGTTTGTAAAATACGCAAGAATAAAGAAATAGAAAAATATATGTAAATATGCAAATTTCCACTTATCCAAACATGTAATTAAAATTGAGTGCTTTTTAATAAATTTATATATCAATTGACAGTACGCAAGTAACGTAACCTCCATATAATATATGAAATGATACAAAGGTAATATTAAAATTTTCTTACAAATTTAACTATTTTTAATTCTCTCCCTGAAAAACAGTTAAGGGAAATAAGTCATTAAGTATATTACGGAAAGTGTTTGTATCTTTCTGTGTTGTACATTCAAACGGGTATCGTCCGTTCAGTACCCGTACCGCTCCTGTATGGAGGACACGACCCCGTTGGCCAGCGAGGACAGGCGGCCCGCCACGCGCGTCACGCCCGCGCGCACCGACTCGCGCACCTCGTCCAGGTCCGGCGCCGCCGCGAACCCCGCGCCGCCCCCGCGCGCCCCGCCGCCCCCGCGCGCCCCGCCCGCCCCGCCGCCGAACAGCTCCGCCGACGATATGCTGCTGCTGCCCTCGAAGCGCGAGAGGTCGCCGCCGGCGCCCCACCGGTCGCCGCCGCCGCCGCCGGACTCGCCGAAGAACTGCGCCGAGCTGATGGATTTAGCCGAGCCGAACTTCTTCACGGCAGACTCGTCTCGAGGCTCCTGGCGCCGAGCGGGGCGCGCGGCCTTCTGCTCCTCCGCGAACATGGTGCGCACGGCGCGCGCGGGCTCCGGCTCGATGCTCTCCCAGCCCGCGTCGGCGCGCGCGCACGGCTCGTTGCGGATCATCACGAACACGCTGTTGAAGTCGTCGAGGTCGTGGTCGTCGAGCGCGCGCGCGGGCGCCGGCGCGCCCTCCTGCTCGATGGCGGTCATGTCGGAGGCGGCCGAGTGCGACACGTGCGCGTGCGCGTGCAGCGCGCGCGTGGCGCCCGCGATGCCGAGGCGGTCGGCCGCCGCGCCCCCCGCCCCCGCCCCCGCCGGCGCGTACGCCAGCCGCAGCGACGCCACCTCGGCCTCCACGTCGGCGAGCGCGGCGCCGCCGTCCGCGCCGGTGGCCCTCGCTGCCGCCGTCTGCGGAATGCAATAAACGTAACAATTGTGAAAATGTTCATTTCCCTTCTCTAGTAACGAGACTGCATTCTCGGATAATTTACTGTTATTTTGCTTTGCTGAAGTAAAATCATATCATTTAGTTTCACTGGTGCCCACCAGTTATGAATTGATTGTCTTTTATGAATGTCACATGTATAGACTTCGAAAGACTTTTATTCTCCATTTTCTAAACCGAGTTGCAACTTTACCTAGATGTTCTTGAAGTTTTGTAGACACTCTGTTCGGATCTTTGTGACTTGAAGTGCCATATCATCAGCATATGTGGCAGACACAAGTAAATATAGAGGCAAAGTGAGGCGTTGAGTTCCGCCACTCAGCAAGCAAGCAACTAGGCTCCTGCCTATCCTACTGTGTACGGGATAGAGCATAAACTAAAAATTAGTTTAATAAAAATTAGTTTAGTAAAATAATTTTAATTTATGATTGATGAACAATGATTACCTCCATTTTTAACTTCTCTGCCATGATAGCTTCTCTTTCAATGTCCTCAAAATTTGTAGCCACCTTAGTTGCTCCCAAACCACCCTTACGAGCCCCCAACTTAAAACATAATAATTAAATCAACAAATGCCGTCATACTTATTAAAAAAACGTATAAAAATGTTAACCCACGCCTCTTTGGGAACAATACGTTCTTATCTAGCTACGTCGAAATTCTTATACACTTGTTACAACTTATTTACGTTGTTAATATCTCGAGAGATTTTTACAATTTACCGCTACAAAAAGATAATTGGTTGGAATTATTGATTGGCCAGAGAGAATATTATTTTTAAACTTTTTTATAGTGTTCCACACTTAGGACAGACAAATACTTACTAAGAAAACATATAAAAATTTGAACCCGTGCCTCTTTGAAAACCATCCATGCCCTCTGACCAACTGAGCTATAATAATGCTGCCATAAACTGATCAATTAATACAATTATTTAAGAAAAAATTTATTACCTAATTCAAATGAAAATGTATCAAATCGATTAAAATATATTTCCACAGTGGCACTAAAGCAGCTGTGCTTTATTTTATTTGATATTCAAACACCATAGTCGGGGGTTTGATTTACATTCAGGTGAATGAATTATTTTCATTTTCTTCATTCTAGTAAAATGACAGTGCATTGATTACTTCAGACACTCAATGCGCACCACTTTGAAAATAAGACAGTGCAACAGAGTATCTTTACATTGGATTCCATCTGCCTATCCTGTTATATCCAGGATACAGTGTAAAGCTATTGGAACAAAATACATTCAAAAAATTAACTTATCCATAAAAAAACAACTAACTACCCATCATGTACTTACTCCAGATCTCCTAGCACCAGGGCGAACAGGGGCTGTGGTTTTCTGTGTGGAGCCCCACAGGCGAGCCTCTGAACTCAAAGCTCCTCCTCCCCCTGGACCTCCCGTATTTAAAGAAGCCTGTGATATTTAAATTATTTCCATTCAATAATCAATATTTTGGTAATTTACTCCATTATATTATTTTAAAACAATGTTATATGTTGTAAATTTACAATGTCATTCAATGAAAATATGGTAATACTCAATAGTTAATAAATTTCCACCAATCTGTAATAAAACAAATATATTTCATTTTGAAAATAAAGAATATATATTTTAATAAAATGAATATAATAAAGAAAAAAAAACATGGTATGGTGATTATTTATAAAAGTTAATGTTTGGAATTTATGTAAGATCAAGTCAGGTGTGTTCATTAAACTCAGTGCTAACTGTAAGTGCACTTCTTATTTATCTCCATCAACACTACAAAGACATTTTAATGTGAAAATTGTGCTTACTTAAAAACCTTGTCTAGAATGTTTCTATCATTATATATGGATTATTGGATGTTTCAATCTATTTAAGTGCCCGATAACAAGATTGTACTTTGTACACAAAAAAGGGCTACCAATGTCTATGATGGCAGTTTGGTTACCTGAGTTGTAATGTTATTAGCATTAGTATCAGAAAACTCTTCATGCTCTGCAAACCAGTCTACCTCTTGCTTCTTCTCTTCTTTTATCTCTGCAGATGCTGGCTCCAAGTGCAACTGACAAATTCAAATTTTAACTACAATAAACAAATTATTTTATTTTCATAACCATAAAAACGAGTCATTCTTTTATCTAATAATAACTTATTGCCATATATTATCCAGTCAATAATTTTGTAAAAATACTACTTTTAATATAATACCTTGGTTCCATATGTCTTCATAGCCTGTTCCGACATAATACTCAATTTATCCTTGTATTGTTGTGCAACGCGGGAACTATACTTCTGTCGAGCATCCTCTGTCGTCAGACCATTTGTGCGGAAGTATTGTGTCTGGATACAGAAGGCAAATCATATTGACAAGGTTAAAGAGATTTCTACGAGCCACAATAAATAGGCCTACAAGTAATGTAAAGAACTCATATCACAGTTTGTTTTTTTTTGTTACAAGTTTAGAATATAAAATGTCATCATACTGCATTGACGTTGCCGCCGAGTTGCATGTTCCTTAATTGTTTCCATGTCCAGTTAGTATCGAGCTGCGTGGAGCGCACGAAAGTCAAATGCACTCCGAGGCTGCGGTGAACCGCTGAGCAGTCCAGGCAGATGAACACACCGTACGTCACCGACGACCACGTAGGATTCTTTGCGTTGCAGTCGAAACATATCTGCACAGGAAAATCACATGGGGTGACCATTGGTGACTTACATTGCACAATATGATCACTGAAATATACACACTTTATTAGCGGGAATAGATCTTAATCTTTGAAAAACAGCTTCAATATCGCTTTTACTGGGTCCAGAGTCAGCCATTTTCAACAATTTTGACGTGTTGTGTCACGACACTAGAAACACGATTCACTCAAATACAGACAGACGAAGGTGTCACCACATTCTTTTGACATTTAGTGTCAATAAAGTTTTATCTAGGTAATTTAACTTATTCAAACTCAACAACATTTTAATGATGTAATATTAATTTAAATTTTCCGAACATTGTAAATTTAATCATAATATGCCATGTGAGAATTTAGTAAATAATATTATATTGAAATATGTAACAAAACAACATATTAAGATTAAAGAAGCTTGCCATTTTCGTCTAAATAACTTATAACAATAATATTTAATTATTCGTATAATACTTTTAGTCCTAAAGTAATTTATTTATTAGAAAAAATAATTTGGCCGCCGGCAGGCAAGCCGCAAAATTTTGCTGTATGAACATTTCCGTCTATTACAATATAATGGCAAATCCATATTTCGTTCATCGTAATGTGACATAAAATAAAAGTCTATGTTGTCTATAGTTGGTTGCTAATGTAGGTCTGAAAGGACGCATGTTGAATTGTTATATTTGTTTTAAAAAACTATATAAAACAATTGAATTCTTTTTTACATTTCAATGGTTAACATACAATAAGTTTCAAATGATTTTAAAGAATTCAATCTAGGCTGTCTATTGCTCCTAATAACTAGAGGTAAAAACCATCCCATTGAAGCCTCGTCTTGCAATAAGTGGTCAATTAATAATGTTGACGTGCGCTCGCGTCGAGATTTAGGTATAAGTGAAAGTTCTGGATTAACTTTTCCTTGGTGAAAATGAGACTTAAACAACTTCAGTGAATTAAATAGTGTTCAAGAGCAAAACGGGGATGGAAAACGTAAATTTTCCCCCGGGCGGGGAATGTGGAGAGGATATTGAACGCGCCTTGATGGATCTGGGCCCTTTGCTTGGCGTTACTATCAAAGAGGAAGTTCCTGATGAACTTCCTGATAGAGCAGCTTCACAAGGAAACGTAAGTTTTTTAGTAGTTATTTCCCGTAATAGTATAGTATACTTAATTTTATGAAAGTACTACTATTTTTATTATCTATTTTATTTCCCGTATATTCTAATTTTACCTCTCTGGTAGACTAAAAGAGGTATCTCTAGAATAAACTGAAACCACAACTTTTTGGAAGAAGTAGTGTGAATAACACCTATAATGAAATATAGAAAATATTATTTTTATAATATTGGTAAAATAAAAATACAATCCATTATTGTACTATTGAGATTTGGGATTGCCTATACCATATTGTATAGTTATATTTGAGAAAATAAAATGAACTTGAGTGTCAACTCTGTCAACAAGAATTTAGACTTCAGAACTCCCTAAGATCTTGAGATCTAAATTCTAATACTTATCTATATGCTAAAGACAAGTTAGTCAATTAGTTAGTTTTTACTACAAGGTTTATGTGTAGCCAAATCAAAATTTAAACTTTAATAGTTTTTGTGCTCTTTGTTGCATCAATTTGGAATTATCTGTAGAACTTTATATGTATTGAGTCAATATAAATCATAAGTATATAAATTGTTCAACTAATGCAAACAGAAAAAATGCATTATCAAATAAAAAAAATTGATGTCCATAGCAATTTAACTTTTTGATTACTTTTTGAGTACATCATTTTTTTTATAAGCTCTGTTTTTTACAATAACATACAAGTTATTCTTTCCATATACTATGCAGAATACTCAAATAGTTTTAGTTGTGCTTATAATATTTGAAAAGTGGACTTTTAAAGTATACACTTAAAATAAAAATTCAAAACTGCAAACATATAGTAAGAAATATCCAAGTCATGATTCAGTTTTTTGAATAAATAATATTACATTATGAGTGGGCAAAAGCTTGGCCAGCTAGTATGATATCTAAATTTTGAATTATACTATATCAAAAGAGACTTTAAAAGTTCAAGTTAATGCTCAAGCTTTTAAAATAATAATTTACACACAGTGAGACCATCAACTATTTCTTGGCTGTCTATCCCCTACTACTGTATATATAAAACATTTTAACTAGCAATACACAACAAAAAATCAATGATTTATTTACTAATCTCAATGACTTTCATAATCTAATAACATTATCACTTTATTGATAATATCCACATACATTGAAAACTAAAATTCCTGTCATCTCAGTAAAAAAATATTATGCATCAAACTTGGCAAACTAAATATTTTATATATATATATTGATTTGATTTAAATAAAACAAATATTAAATGTTAACTTAATTTTTTCCAAAATATAATAGTGTAAACTTTACTTAAGTCTGTTAAGCTATTCTAAGATCATGAACAAACCGACAGACAAACCCATAAACACAGAAACAGACAAAATTTTCTTAATAAATAAAAAAATATTCACAATAATTGTCACCCTTCATTATATTAAGGAAACATGATGTAATTAATACCTTATAATAGATCGATATTTGTAAACATTTATTTAATTAGATAATTTAGTTGTTTTAAAATGATAATTTAAATGAGTATTAGTATTTAGAAAACAGATTTAGCAAAGACTTAATACAAGGATGATTTCATGTTTAATTAGTTTTCTGTATGTACTTAATATGATTAAAATCATCATTTAACAGATGAACAAGTAGAATAGACATTAATTTTAAGATTGACCTTCTATTATATAATATTTTACTTCAAAACATAAGGCAAACCGTGCATTTCATCATCTATTCTCAGTCAAACGGAATCGGAATAAAATATTTCAAATGATGGCAACCTTTGCTGCAGCAGTTATTTTCCAGGCAACCATGTTTTAGTGATGAAAAAAAATAAGCTTTATTTTGATACGATAATTAATTAACACACATGAGTGCAAATATTACCATTAAGTGACTGTTTAAACCAGGCAATCCTGGGCTTGCGGGAGACTGAGAGGTGGCAACCATTGTTTTTTCAATTCCTTAATCCCAGTGCAATTTTCTCCGAAAACAAGTTATGAAAAATATTAATTGAAGGTGATTGCCGCAGGATTCTTTTAGGCAACCCTAGTGTAATTCAATCTACTATCATGTATCATGCTTAAATATAAGTTTCATTAGAAAAACTGATCCCTGCACATTTAAGCAATGGGATCTCGACCTATATGGCCACCTTCCAGCTTTATCATAAAACCCTAGTTACCACATAGTATCTAAGTACTTGTCAAGAGGAATTAAACGAGCTCAAAGTCGATGGGGCTGCGTCTTCTAATTACGTAATTCCAATGGCCACCTTCCAGCTAAATCATCAGACCCTGGTTACGATTTAGTATCAAAGTATTCGTAAAGATGAATCAAACGCCCTCAAACTCGATGGGGATGCGACAAAAATGTAAAAAATCATAGTTTTGTGTTCTACTACATTATTTAAAAAAAAATTAAATCAAAATAAGCTTCACGCTGTATCCCGCACACGGCAGGGTAGGCAGAGGGAACCTAGTGTTAAGACACTCCGTTCCCCACTTTCTGCCGAATTCTGGAGGCATTGCGTGTTGAGTGGCAGAACTCAACGCCGCGCTTAACCTCGACACCAGAGCGAAGAAATGGAAATATAAATTTAAGTAAATATTTCATCTCCTCGAGTGGGGATCGAACCCACAACCAGTCGGTTTTGCAGTCACACCTCGTGCCGCTGCGCCACGACCGGCCTCTACATTAATAAAGGTCCCCAATATTTTTTTTTTTTATATATCTTCTATGTACGGTCACCGATCAGTTATGATTTCATTCTAAGTATCGATAATAGAATGAAAGTATAAACTAATCTTAGTAGTAAGTAGATTATACTAACCGAATGTTTATCTGAATTAATTATATCCATTTTGTGTTGTCGTTTTCTTAGCAAGTGGTGGCATAACTAATAAGACCTACATTCCCTTATTTAAAAAAAATATTGTGTCGACGTTATTTTGAAGATATTTAAACCGATTGTTTTAACTTGACACAAAAGACCTACTATTTTTTTACGACTACGACTAAGATTTTTTTGCAAAAAATCGCAATTTCTCAAATATCTCGCTGAACCCACATAAGAGTGAAATGGATAAATACTGCGGTCCTCTAACCATAGACAACTATTGATCCATCGATCGTGTTACACCTGCATGTATGACCTTAGTGAGGCTCGTCAGTCTCGGGGAGGATAAGTAATGCTTCTAGTGGTAAGCTAAAGGTTGTCTAATGATAAATAATGTATGGTCTAGAGTAAATAGCAAAATGTTTAAATATACAATGCAATAATTAACTAATTATTATTGATCCCAACTATCAACCTGGTACATATAAGGTCGGGGTAAAAGTATTTTCCTATAGTTCATACAAAGAAAAAAAAATTTTTTTTAGTATTTTTTTTTATTTATTTACTAGAGGGCGCGCGCGGCTTCGCCTGCTTATTAGGAGTGAATTCTAAAAAAACCACGAAACACGTGTTCAATAAAATATTTTTAACAGTCTGAATTATTTTTTTTATGAAAATCGGTGGTGATTTAAAGATTTTTCCATACAAACTTTCAACCCCTTATTTGCACCCTTAGGGAGTGAATTCTAAAAAACCATGAAGCACGTGTTCAATGAAATGTTTTTAAGAGTCTGAATTTCAAATTTTATTAAAATCGGTGTTGATTTAAAAAATAAATCCATACAAACTTTCAACCCCTATTTCATCACTTTAGGGTTAAAATTTTTCAAAATCCTTTCTTAGTGAATGTCCAGAATATAAAAATAAACATCTGCCCAAATTTCACGTTTCTACCATCAGCGGTTACGTCTCTGCGTGCGTCTTACCTCAGTCAGTCAGCACAAGTCCTTTTATATATATAGATAGATTAGAGGGCGCGCGCGGCTTCGCCCGCTTATTAGGAGTGAATTTAAAAAAAACCACGAAACACGTGTTCAATAAAATATTTTTAACAGTCTCAATTTAAATTTTTATAAAAATCGATGGCAATTTAAAGATTTTTCCATATAAACTTTCAACCCCTTATTTGAACTCTTAGGGGGGTGAATTCTTAAAAACCATGAAACACGTGTTCAATGAAATATTTTTAAGAGTCTAAATTTTAAATTTTATAAAAATCGGTGCAGATTACATTTTTTTTCCATAAAAACTTTCAACTCCTATTTCATCCCTTTAGGGTTAAAATTTTTGAATTTCCCTTCTTAGTGGATGTCCAGAATATGACAATAAACATCTGCCCAAGTTTCACGTTTCTACCATCAGCGGTCAGCAGTCAGTCAGCACAAGTCCTTTTATATATAGAAATAGAAATAGATAATATGTATGTGCCGTTATGTCACCTATTTTTCATCACCCGTAATCAACTGTTTAAGAAATGTTTCGGAATTGTTACGTTTCAACAAAGAATCGCAAATGGGAACAGATTGCATTACGTTTCTCTCATGATCTTCATGTGGTACCAAAATGTCAAGTTTTTTCTTGTACCCAGACTTTCGTAAATGGCGTAAAACTGTTTTATTATCAACTTCCAGTTCTTTAGCAATGTCGTAGCTACTAATATGTCGATCTCGCCCCGCTTTCTAAAAGATGGCAATGATTTTATCTGTGACAGGGCAAACCTCATCTTTCACACTAAAATTTCCTACTACTCTTATTGATACCGCATTAGGTCCGGTCCTTTTTTTGTAATAAATCTTTAAAATGTACCGAATTCAGCGCAGCCAAGCAGGTTTGATTACTAATAAATAATAATACATTCAAAATACGAAAATACTTTTGTCTCAACCTATTATGATCAAAGTGGAGGCAGTGTTTGAGGCTGTTCTAAAACATATCATGTTTAAAACAAAAATAAAAAATTGACTGTTAAGTTGTTGTTGTTAAGTGTTATAAAAACATGATTTATTAATTAGGCTTTATATTGCTATATGAAGTATCCTGGATATTGTGGTGGTTCAAGCAAAAGTACATTCAAATAATGTCAATGCACATTTTATAAATTGATTATTAAGTAGACTAAATTTTAAAATAATGTATCATAATGACAAAGTGACAGAACCTTTGTACAAATTTGAATTACAATTGAGTTTGTCATTAGTTGATGCTGTTTTAATGACAAATTTATAATAATTAATTATAATGCTAAAATTGTTTCATTCTTACAATTAGCTAAATCTATACATATAACAAAATTGTATTTGTTTGCTCTCTGTGTATGAAACACAGATTAGAAGATCTATTACCACCAAGCACCTCTCGTTTGCCTTGTGCATAAAAAAATAAAAAAAGTGTTATATCGTAGCATTTTTTCAGGTAAGCGGCACAAATGAGGGCGCTGGTACAAGCGCGGCCGCGGAGAGCAAAGCGGAGGGTGAGGGCGCGGACTCGCTGGCCTCGCCCACCGGCCGGTCGTTGTTCCTTACCATGCGCTGCGTGTTCTGCCAGCAGTGCCTGGCGCAAAGCGAGGGTACGCCCAAGCTCATGGAGTGTCTGCACTCGGCTTGTGAGCCCTGCGTCAAGGCTAAAATTGAGGAAAAACTTGCTGGAAGTAGAGATTTTTTAGGTATTTATAATTTATTCAGATGTTTTAAATTTTAAGGCCTTCGTGGCGTCAAGGTAAAGCGTGGTATGGAGTTCCGTGACTCAACGCCCAATGTCTCGAAAATTTGGCAAAAAGTGGGGAATGTGGGAGTATACTCTGAATAAACCCAGCCACTACATTAGGTTTGATAAACCCCAAATCCTCGCTAAGGAAAACAGATACATTCCTAGAATTATCCGCAAGGCTATTGAAATACAAAAACAGCCTAATTTCAATAGAGAGGATGGCTGGAAACTTTCTACCACCTGGGACCCACTTATAAAATCATTGAAGTCTCAAACCCACCATACCAGAGGGCAAAATACTATCAGCTCATTCTGCAGGAATCCAGGGCAGTACGCGAGGCAATTAACAAATCGTTGGCGGTAGTTTGATACAATAATTATGTCAACTGACAGACGGACGCCACCTCAGTCTACCCGTGACCACGGACTACCACAAAGTGTTCGAAACGTCGGGTTTCCAAAAAAATGTATAAAAATACAAAACAAATGCGATTAATCCGGTTAAAAAAAGTTTCATTTAAAATGTATAATAATCGTGAAAATCAAAGAACTTATTATACTATCTTTAATATAAAATATTTAATTTAATTTGATTATTGTGGTTCAGCAGAAAACACTTTTCTGGTCAAATATAAAAACACCAACTAATTATTGTTATTATTAGAGTAACCACACTTTTCCACATTGTTTCCATTACTGTTACTTAATCAAAATATACATATATTTTGTCCAACATAAGTTAATTTGTTTGCACTGAAACACTTTGATGATACACCATTTAGTGCTTCATGCAGTGTGTGTGGGGCAACAACTAGGCAGATGAATGACCTTACCAAAGTAATGGCAAGGGAGGTCAACGGAAACTTTCAAATATGGGCTATCTACATTACATACTTGAATCATGTGTATGGAGATGGTACTACATATTTCATATAATTTATCTTTCAAAAAGTGGTCTGCAACAACAACCGAGAATAAAGTCAAAAGGATAAAAAAAGCTAGTGTAAATACGTTTTGGTGAGGACCTCGGATTGCATGCAGACAAACCACGACAAAATACTGGTAATAGCAATGATGGAAACACAGCTAGAAGATTTTTTTCAAAACTACCAATGCTCTGCAGAAATAACGGGTATTGATGAGGTATATATAGGATAAAACGTTTTTACATAATTCTTCAATCTATGTCATCAGGATTTGCAATAAATGTCGGATAATTCGGTCAATATAATATTAATACAGCTCAATTATATGTAACTGGTATTACATGCCTTCTTCGGTGCATAAAATTCTTATACATGGAGATCAAATTAAACAGTACTATGCAATTCTTCCTATTGGAGAATTTTCTGAAGATGCTCAAGAAGCAAGAAATAAGGATTACAAAAGGTACAGGTTGCATCACGCCAGAAAGTGTTCCCGATCAGCCAAGAATGAAGATGTCTTTTACATTTTGTTGTATACCTCTGACCCTTACATTTCAAGCTTCAGCACACCAAGTATAACTATATCTAAGGTAACGTTTGACGAAGCTGAAGAACTTCTGCAAGTCATAGAATATTTTTTTGTTTACGTCACTATCATTATTTATATTAATTTTGTATTACATATGATACATAATTTTTGTTTAAAAGTCTAGATTTAGTATACTTAAGCTACTTTTAATAATTTAAAAATAATATTTTTTAAATAAGTGTATTATGGCACTTATTTATGACGATATAACTTTGTTTTTTTTTTATTAAATAACTTATGACTTTTATTAATATTTGTTTTACGTCATTGATAGCAAATATATTTTAAAATATAAGTGTAAAATTTCAACACTTTATGATAAAAAATAAATGAGTTACAGATATATGAGGTGAAGCGCGTCATTTGGTATCTATTAAATTTTGATTTATTTTTCTTTCGGACGCTTGCATTGAGAAAAATATTTTTATTTCAGGCGCTGGGCGCGTTACCATATTGTGCGCTGCGTGTCGACTGCACTGCCAGCCCAGCAACATGATCGACCAGAGATTCGTCCTCGAGAAGGTGGCGATGGAGCAGGCGGGAGGCGCGGGAGGCGCCGCGGGCGAGCAGCAGTGCAACAGCTGCGAGGAGCCCGAGCCCGCCTCCAGCTATTGCGTGGATTGCGCCGAGTTCATCTGCGACAGCTGCGTGCTTGCGCACCAGCGCCTCAAAATCACCAAGGAGCACGCCATCAAGTCACGCGACGAGGCCGTGTCCGAGCTGCGCGCGGCCAGCGGCGCAGCGCACGACATGTTCTGCCGCGACCACCCCGCCGAGCGCCTGGCGCTGTTCTGCGAGACCTGCGACCGTCTCACGTGCCGCGACTGCCAGCTGCAGCACCACCGCGACCACCGCTACCAGTTCAGCGCCGAGATGGCGGCGCAGGCGCGCGCCTCGCTGACCGCGCTGCTGTCCGAGGTGTCCTACAAGCGCGTGCTGCTGGGCTCCGCCATGAAGGTCATCCGAGACCGCCAGGCTCTCATTGCCGATAAGAAACGCGCGCTCGTGCACGACATCACGCAGACCGTGGTCAAGCTCACCAACGCTGTCAACACGCGCGGGAAGCAGCTCGTGCTGCGCCTCAACGAGGTGTGCGACGCCAAACAGCGCACGCTGGGCGAGAAGAAGGACGCGCTGGAGCAGCTGGCCGCCATCACGGACCACTGCGTGAGCTTCGTGGGCGCCGCGCTGCAGCACGGCAGTGACACGGCCGTGCTGCACAGCAAGCGCGCCGTGGCCGCGCACCTGCAGCGCATCAAGAGCCGCCGCGCCGACATCCCCAACCCCGAGATCCCCGTGCGCATCGCGCTGGCGCTGGACAAGCTGCCCGAGCTCGTGCGCGTGCTGTCCTCGCTGGGCGCCATCGTGGTGGACGGCAAGGTGGACGGGGCGGGGGGCGGCGCCAGCCCCACGCCGCCCGCGCCGCCCCCCGCGCCCGCGCCGCCGCCGCACTCCGCCGTGGCCGCGCTGCAGCACGTCGCCATGCACCAGGTACGCCCCAGGCCCTCGCGTAGTGTAGTAGTGAGTGCACGAGCGCCACGCCCTTACTCACGTCACTGTGTCTGTTGTGTTTCATGTCTCAGACGTTGGCACGATACCAGGTTGGTCACTTGACAAGCATTTTATGTCTCTGCACTCTTTATTATTATCTTTTTTTTTTATTTATGTCGACATCTATGGAAATTATGTAGTATCTTAGACAACAATCTAGTTTGGTTTTAAAAGTAGACATACATGCATGAATTTTATTTCTAAATGTGTATATGTACAATACGTTTTTAAAGTAACTAATATAGCATGTTTGAAATCGCAGTCGTACGTGCAAGCCGTGTCGGGCGGGGTGGGCGGCGTGGGCGGCGTGGGCGGCGTGATGGGCGGCGTGGGCTACATGCACGCGGGCCTGCACGCGGCGCGCGCGCGCGCACACACGCCGCTGCGCCACGCGCACGTGACGTCCACCACGCACCCGCACCACCTGCACGGCATGAGCGAGATGAACCTGCGCGGGCTGCTCAACGCGTCGGGCTCGCGCCGCGCGCCGCCCCCCGCGCCGCCCGCGCCCGCGCTGCAGCACGCCTACCACCAGAGTGAGCGCACGCCGTATTGTATCACTATACTACACTATATTATAATACCGATTCGCACTCGGAGAATGAGATATTTTAATTTTCTCGTTTTGGTAACGAGGCAAAGCGTGACGTTTAATTCTGGTACTAAAAATTGAATATCTCTGATGATGAATGTTACTGAAATGACGTAATAAATGCGTCGTTTCCAGTGCTGGGCGCGTACAACCCCGCGTACGGCGCGGGCGGGGCGGGCGGCGCGGGCGGCGGGCGGCGCAGCGGCGGGCCGCGCACGCCGTCGCCCGCGCCGCCGCCGCCCGCGCCGCCCGCCGCCAAGTGGCACATCCCGCAGCAGGCGCCGGGCGGCGCGGAGGCGGGCGGCGCGGGCGGCGGCGCGGACTACAAGATCACGCTGGGGCGCGCGCGCGCCAGCTCGGCCGTGACGTCCACCAACCCCAAGACGCCGAGCCCGCTGGACGCGGGCGGCGCGGGCGCGTCCGAGCTGGACAAGGTGTGCGCCGAGTCGGTGCAGGACCTCATGGCCACCATCGCTAAACTGGACTCTAATGGAGTGCAGGTACTTTGCTACTTTTTCATTATTTCAATTTTCAACCGTTATTTTGAGTCTGTTCTTTTTAAATTCCGCAATTTTTGGTGCAACCTGTATCTTTTGTAATCTTTGTTTCTTGCTTCTTGAGGATCCGCAGAGAATTGTCCAATATAAACAAAATATTGCGTAGTATTGCATAATTTTTTGTATCATTTTGTTTCTTTGTTATTGTATAATTTTCCATGAGATTCTTAAATAGAATTCCATGCAACGAATGAGGCATGTAAAACCAGTTGTACTTGTTAACAAACAATTACGCTAAATTAGATGTATATTGACCAAATTTTTCGAAACAATCGAAATTTACGGCGAGTCGTGACGATATATTTGAATAATTATAAATACTTACGTTTCATTAATTCCTCATCAATCCCCGTTATCTCTGAAAAACATTGGTAGTTTTAAAAAAATCTTTTATATGATAAAAATATATTTTATATTGTTTCCATCATTGCTTTATTCATTTATTTCAAACATTTAGCAAAGTTATACAAGAAACGATGTGTACGATAATAACCGCATTAGTGAAGCACGGTGTCGCGGTTATTAACGCCCACCTCACAGGCGTTGCTAATATAAAAAAATAAATTACTAACTAAATAAAATAGAAAAAAATATATAAAGTAAGATAAAATAAAAATATTCGTATGTGTGAGTGGGTGTGTGGCGGGTGCGTGAGTGGGTGCGTGAGTGGGTGCGTGAGTGGGTGTGTGGTGGGTGTGTGTGTGTTTTTTTTCTCTTCAAGGGAAAAATACACTTCTGTATCATAAGGTCTAGTCTATCAGAGACCCTGTATGTCGGACTCGCCTGAATTGGCCTCTACCGACTAAAAAAACCCTCACACTTCTTAACGTCCAACTCTCCGTGGCGTGGCCACGAGGCAATACTTCACGGGGGGACGATTAGCAAAGGTTATTTCTTGATGAATTTTATTTCATTACTCTTTCCGCGCCTGTTCTTTCCTACGTAGATTTTTAGGACATTCTTTGCGAATTCACTTGTTGCTTCTCAGATTGATATACCTGAAAGCATTATTTCGACTATGTTCGGTGTTAGCCCTTTTGTACAGATGCAGATTCATTCGTTCCGCAGTCATTATTCCTAGAGGAACTCACACATACTGCTTCCATAGAAACTGTACGAAATGCGCTAGCTACTCGGAGTTCACTCATCCTATACACTGAGACCATCTTGCGTCTTGCTACTTGTTTCTTTATTGCATCAGATCAGAGTGGAGCACCACTGAAGCACTGATCTGACTGATCACTATTGACGCTAGTAGCCTCCTTCTATTTTGCTTAGGCCCTCCGACGTCGGGCATAAGTCGAGCCAAGGTTTTCGAGACTACCCTTCGCCGCGGCATGTTCTACATGTTTTTGAAGGTTAACACGCGAATCAATCATTGTAGCCAGGTAACGAATGTACGGCTGCGTCGTAAGCTCGTAGTAGCCGACACTGAGTGAAGTTGTTTCTATTTGTTTCTTACTGGTTATGACTACGGCGTCCGTTTTATGTTCCGCTAGCTGTAGTCCAGCTAGGTCTATCCAGCGTTAATTATTTGGAAAGTTTTGTCGAAAGTCCAATTCACTTCTTTCAAGTGTTTGACTACCGCGATCACTGCTAGATCGTCGACAAATGCAGCCAGTCTGGCTTCGCACGAGACTTCACACTTGAGCAATCCATCATACATAATATTCCATAAAAGGGGACCTGAACGGAGCCTTGTGGTACTCCCCCAGTGATTGTATATCTTTTTGGTCCATCGTCCGAATTATATATGAGTAATAGCAGGATATAATGTTGCGTAGGTAAGCTGGCACCTTCATTTTTAAGAGTGAAGTCATTATGACATCCCATTTTACTGTATTGAATGCTTTTTTAATGTCAAGGGTTGCGACGAGGCAGTACTTCTTAGAGCCTCTCTTCCACCTAATCCCTGATATTGCCTTCCTAACAGCATTCAACACGAGATCAACAGCGTCTATGCTCGATTTCCCTTTCCTAACCCCGTATTAATATTTTGTAATCACCTTTTCTATCCTTCCGTGAATTACTCTCTCCGATATCTTTCCGGCTCTATCAAGCATACACAAGGGGCGATATGATGATGGGTCATTTATAAGTGTGTTCGTTTTAGGGAGGAGCCGGTCTCGTTCCGTTCGTTTCCGGATTGTCAGGAATGTACTTTTTTTGGAGACGAGCATTGTAGGTATAGTTTTTATTGCTTGTTACATCGCTACATTGGAGATGTCCAATCCAGGTGCTTTAGTATGTTCTATCCCATTACAAGCATCCATTACCTCTTTTTGCGACACCGGTGGTATGAATTCGTTAGGATGCAGGACCATGCTGTACTTAACCTTTGCTTGCTGTGGGAAAAGAACTTTAACTATTTCTTTCATCACGATCGGATCCGTTGGTGATAGTATACGGTGGTTCTTTAGTTTTTTCATGACTACTTTATAAGGTCGACCCCAATGGTCACTCTCTATATCCTCAAGCATTTTAGTCCACAAGCTCTTTTTACTATATTTGATTGCTTTGTTTAAACATTGAGCGTGCCTCGTTGTATGTTTTATACAGCTGCTCAAAATGTGGTGTCTTCCTACATCTTTGAGAGCGCCTTCTGGTGCGAATACATTTTTTCCGCAGGTGAGCAATATTATCATTCCACCAGTAAACGGGTTTTTATTTTGTTTCCTTGGTACTGTTGCGTCACAGGCAGCAGGTACCTTTTTGATAGTGTCCGAGGCCTTTTCTGATGGATTATATGATTGGGTAGGATGATCATATAGTGCCAGCTTGAATAGCCCGGAATCAAATGTGCTGACCCTCCATCCTCTATCAATCGGCTTCTTTCCCGTTTTGCGACGCTTAGCTTGGTGGTTGGACACCTCCCGGCATAAAGCCTGACGATCACTACCCGTATAAGCTTCGGCAACGTTCCAAGAGATGTTTCTTTTTGCAAGGATACCACTTACAAATGTTACATCGACAATTGAGCTTGCTTCACCTCTAACAAATGTAGGTTTATCACCGGTGTTCAACAAGACTACGTCTATAGTAGACATTGCCACTATCAGTGCGCATCCTTTGGCAGTCGTGGTTTTGCTACCCCAATCAGTCGCCCACGCGTTAAAGTCACCTGCTATTGCAACTGGGAAGTTATTTTGTACGTCTTCTACTAGGTCGTCAAGGAGGACGTTGAACGTGGTGGTGTGTAGCAGCTGTAGAAGTGTATCCCATCTACCTTTCTTTTACAAATCCGCTGTCAGTTTTATTATTCGTGCTTTAGAAAGAGTTTGTACCGCAAACCCATATAGCCACTTTCTCATCTTCGCTAGAAATCCACGATGCACTGTCCAGATGCTTGTAAGGCCCTGAGATCAATATCATGTCTAATTTCAGTTCCCGTGCCGACTGCATCAGTAAGTCATGTGCAGCCTCACAATGGTTTAGGTTAATTTGCATTACCTTAAGCATTGTCCCGATTTTTTTACCTCCTGGACTGCTTTTCCGAATACAGGGCATTTTCCGGAGCCTGCGATATGCGTGTAATTCTCTGTATCCAAACAGATGACACATTTGGTTTCGTTTACATTTTCCTTCCAAAATTAAACAATGCCTCCAGAATCTGGGGAACGGAGTATCTTAACACTAGATTCTCTCTGCCTACCCTGCTGTGTGCGGGATACAGCGTGAAACTGTAAGGCCTAACATATAGGCAATTTTTTATACCGAAATTCTTGCAGAATCGGGAAAGGGAACGATTTCCGCAGAAAAAATAGCGTTGGCCCTGCGCGCGTACTTATATCGCCTACCGTAATAGATGTTAAGTAATTAAATACCGTTTTTTAAACACCAATAAATTACCAAAACATTTATATAGATAACCGTACTAAAATATTAAATATTATTTTGTTAAATACACTTAAATAAATATTAATATAATACGTTTGAACCCAGGTGGTAGCGGAGCAGAGCTGCGCGGACGCGCCCTCGCCCGCCGTCGTGCACTCGTCCACGGGCGCGGGCGGCGGCGACGCGCGCGAGCCGCGCCGCGGCGCCGACCCCAACGAGGACTGGTGCGCCGTGTGCATGGACGGCGGCGAGCTCATGTGCTGCGACAAGTGCCCCAAGGTGTTCCACCAGTACTGCCACATCCCCACCATCGAGAAGCTGCCCGACGAGAGCGAGTCGTGGCAGTGCCTGCTGTGCGTCAACTTCGCGGAGGAGGAGGCGGGCGCGGCGGGCGGCGGCGCGCTGGAGGGGCGCGCGCGCCGCGTGGTGGAGCGCATCACGCTGGAGCTGTACTGCCAGTACGAGCTGTCGCTGGCGCTGCGCGCGCCGGCGCCGGGCCGCGCCGCGTGCCTGGACGCCATCCGGCGGCGCCTGCAGCCGGGCGCGGGCGGCTACGCCAGCGTGGCGCAGTTCGTGGCGGACGTGCGCGCGCTGTTCCGGGGCGCGCCGGCGCCGCGCCTGGAGGAGTTCTTCGACGCGCAGCTGCTCAAGTGGCTGCCCGAGTACGCGTACTGGAGCGGCGAGGGCGAGCCGCCCGCCAAGCGCGCGCGCAGCCACTGACCTCATCAATCAGTCCTTCGCTCTGATATATTTTATGTTTATTTTCGCACAAAGTACATCAATGACAATTATTTCAATTAAATTTCGCCGGAATACTTTACGAAAGTATGGAAGTGTTATAATTTAACCGTTTTAATGGTGATTACAAATTAAGAAGATGATTTATTTATTTAAACTTATCTACTGGACGACACGCAAGTCGAAAACTATTGATAATTTCGACTTTACTTACTAAAAAGAAAGTGCTCTCTGTTGAAATTTAAATTTATATAGCTAAGTGTAATAAGAAGAGAGACAGAGAGAGAAGAGTGCGACCCCGCTCCGAGGGAATTGCAGTTGGATGTCGGCCGTATGTTGCTACATTAAATTTTATGTCGTTATATGTTAGGTAATAATATGTAACTACTGTTTAGTAAATAAATTATATTTACTGGAAAACGTATTCTTTGTTTACCTTTCTATTTTTATTTCTAATAAATTTTATTTTTATCTTATGATCGAAAAATATTTTAAAATGTATAAGATATTCATTATTAGTATATTTGAGGAATACTAATGTATTCCTCGAGAAATGATCTCATTACAGTCTTATTCCACACTTAGGAAAGAAAAAATACCTGTTTTAGAAAACGTATAAAAATTAGAACGTAGCGGGACTCGAACCTGAAACAACATAAATAAGCTGTAACAGGCGTATAAAAATTTCGACGTAGCTTGATGAGAACGTATGGCTTAGTGGTCAGAGCGCCTGGTCGGTTTCCAGAAGGCGCGGGTTCGAGACCTGCTACGTTCAAATCTTATACGTTTTCTAAAATAAGTATTTGTTTTATTATTGTTGTTGTTGTCTTCGTGAAACATAAAAAACGAACCTAATTATAAGTAAAGATTATTATCAAATAATTAAGCCGACTTTATTATATTATTAAGTGAATATAGCTAATTTATAAAAATCCCTTTAAGAAATATATCACAGATACCCATATCCGAAACTACTGAGTCATTCTTGACAAATGGCTTTTTATTTTACAACGACAATTTTAGTATTTATTTTGTCAAAAAAAAAATTATTACACTTTTATAGACTAGGTAAAACTCTGGTTTTATTGAAAGTGGTGGTGATAAAAACACTCTCTATATATAGATAAGATAAATATGGCTGAGGCTCATGCTAATCGAAGTCGGGGCAGAATTTCCAAAGTTACAGCGTTGTCAAGTATCATTGTTTTTTTAAATTTGCGTTTGAATGATCAGTTTGAAAAAATGTTACGTTTTCTTAGGTATCTCTTTTATGGTATATTGTTAAATATATAGGAAGAAGCGACTGTACCCCTTTTATGGATGCAGCATATATTGTAAAATATTTCAAACCCGTACTTAAAAAAATTAAGATGAAAAGGAAAAGTGAGCGGCAAGAGAGGAAGGGGGAGGACTTGTTTGACCTTGGTAACACGGTATCAAATATACTGGAGGAAGGTCACGTAAAAAGCATAAGGAAACCCCAAAGGGCATGTAATGAGAGGTTGATGACAGTGGACGAGGTGAAAGAGGTACGCATAGACCGTTTGGCACTGTTCTCTCTGAATACCCCTCTAGGGATATAGCGTGAAGTTAAGTAAGTATTTAATTTCATTTCTTTACATATACATATATCGTTGGTAGTAACACAGAGTCATTTTACTTAAGATGCTTATTATTATTCTCAATAGTTGTCATTTTCCGTATCAACACATTTTTAGCGATGGTTTTTTAACAAATGAGGGTAGTTCAAAGATGTTACTTCATTAAACGTGCATTATAATGTTTAAACTTATATCTCATAGCAAAGATTTAGCTTTACATTTAAAAAAAGACGTATCTCCGTATTCTCCGCCGACTAGAACCAAAGCTAAAGTAAAACACAGATAATAAATGTCACATAGTTTTTTAATAATTACCAAAACGTCACATACGTGACGTGACATATGTCACTTGTCAGTGGCTGCCAGCTGCGCCCTGCGTCATGCGTGTAGACGTGGGCCCTAGGGATGCCCGAAAAACATCGAAGCTAAATCATTTATGTTCGATAAAACTCGAAAGAAAAACTTCGATGTTAGCCAACATCGATGTCAGCCAACATCGTTTTTTTTGCACAATATTATTATTAAAACTCCGGACAAGCGTGAGTTGGACGCGCCCACCGAGGGTTCCGTACCAAAATTGGAGATCTTAAGTTTTTTGTGAAATTCACGCTTAACTTAACCACAGTCCTTTCATATGATACCTCATTTAAACTTAGTGGCTTTAAAATAAAATTTTGTCCAACCCCACTTTAAGGCTATAACTTTTTAGGATTTAACCACAAATGTATAGTTTTTAGACTTTTTCCTAGAATTACAACCGAAAGTATCTTATTAATTTTGATTGTCTTTATAGTACGGCAATACGCAGTTTTTGCTATATAAACGGCCATATCTCTTTTTAAATAAATATAGAAATACTTTTATTTTTCAGGAAATCATAGCCGTAGATCTGAGTATATTTGAATTTTAATTCGATATTTCCAAGCGTTCTTGAAATAAAGGCTCTTGACAGACATTTTTCCTTAAAAGGTACGGAATCCTAACAACTACAATATAATACGACTTTTCAATTAAAACATCAATCAAAAAGTTATTGAACATTTAAAACAATAGGGAGTAAAAACACATTATATGTTCCAATTTTTTTACCAAACTATTGTAAAAGTAATAATTTTGAAACTATGTTTACGCGATTAAATATCGATTGTGTCCCTGCTGACATCGATGTTACGATGTTTTAGATAAAACATCGATATTTTAACTACTAACATCGATGTTCATCGAAAATCGATGATCATCGGGCATCCCTAGTGGGTCCAAACCGTCCAATCGAGCACGTCCTTTACTCGAGACGTTGTTGAGATTGGTTGAATCTTGCAATTCTAGTTTATTAAATTTTTCAATTGGTGATTTTAATCGCTATTATACTGATAGCCTGATAGTAGTGATTACAAAATACAGCTATCTGTCGTCGGTCAGACGCCGCGGAGATGAGTGGTTGTTGTCGTTAAATTCTTATCAGAAACAAAGACGGAGGTGACCATACATACTCGTATATAAAACAATTCTTTCTTCGACAAAAGAGCCAAGCGCTAATTTCGCTAAAACAACAGGTTTTAAAAGGTTAGTGACCTCAACAGTGGAATGACATTGAAAGATATGTTTTCCTTTTTTTTTCAATAAAAGTAAAGAAATTTCATATTTATAATAAACAATTAAAAAGAAAAAATCTATTATTTCGATTTATTCATATTTTTAATAATAATAAAAATCTTTCGAGGCCAGTCGTGGCGCAGTGGCACAGTCAAACCCATCACCCAGGGTTCGATCCCCACTCGAGAAAATGAAGTATTTATTTAAATTTATATATATTTCCATTACTTTGCTTTGGTGGTGAAGCAAAGCACCGCTTTGAGTTCCGCCACTCAACACGCTATGTCTCCAGAATTCGGTGGAAAGTGGGGAACGGAATGTCTTAACACTAGGTTGCCTCTGCCTACAATGCTGTGTCCGGAATATAGCGTCCGCGTCCTCTATTGGACTGTGGTCGCTGTCGATATTTAGGACAATGACTTGTTATCTGCACATCGTGTTGTTTGCGATGAATCTTCACCTCCGTTGAGAAATAAACATTATCGTTAACAAGAGGGTCAGAGAACACCAGTTAGTAGAATATTAAAGATAAATGTTAAAGTAAAAACAACTTTTAAGAATAATATAAATTAGGGGAGGCGAGTACTAGGAGTTTGTTTCGAAATTCGTTTATAACATATTTGTGTGGGCGTGTGCGTTGCAGGAGGATCAGCATGCGTCTCATCATCCTGGAGGACGCGCCGGCGGTGGCGGACTGGGCGGCGCGCCTGGTGCTGCAGCGCATCTCGGCCTTCGCGCCCGGCCCCGGACGCTACTTCGTGCTGGGGCTGCCCACGGGCGGCACGCCGCTCGGCATGTACCGCCGCCTCATCGACTTCTACCGCGAGGGCCGCGTCTCCTTCAAGTACGTGAAGACGTTCAACATGGACGAGTACGTGGGGCTGCCCCGCGACCACCCCGAGTCCTACCACTACTACATGTGGAACGAGTTCTTCAAGCACGTGGACATCGAGCCCGGCCACGCGCACGTGCTGGACGGCAACGCGCCCAACCTGGTGGCGGAGTGCCAGCGCTTCGAGCGGCTCATCGCGGAGGCGGGCGGCGTGACCCTGTTCGTGGGCGGCATCGGGCCCGACGGCCACATCGCCTTCAACGAGCCCGGCTCCTCGCTGGTGTCGCGCACGCGCGTCAAGACGCTGGCCTACGACACGCTGGAGGCCAACAAGCGTTTCTTCGGCAACGACATCGACAAGGTGCCGCGGCAGGCGCTCACCGTGGGCGTAGGCACCGTCATGGACGCCAAGGAGGTCATGATCCTCATCACGGGCGCGCACAAGGCGCTGGCGCTGGCCAAGGCCGTGGAGGAGGGCGTCAACCACATGTGGACCGTGTCCGCCTTCCAGCAGCACGCGCAGGCGCTGTTCGTGTGCGACGAGGACGCCACGCTCGAGCTGCGCGTCAAGACCGTCAAGTACTTCAAGGTAACCCCTCATCACACACCACACCAACACACATTGCAATTGTGCATGATAGTGTCCATTCAAAATTACTCACCACTTTTGTAATTTCCAATTGTCCGCTCATTTTAAACACTAACTTGGCTCGAATTTTAAGAAAATATATTCCTGCAAGTTGACATTATATTTTAAGTATTTATATAGTTTTAACGAATGTAGCGGGCGACGCGCGGGAGGGCGCTCTGCACGGCATGCATTTGGGGAAATCTGCTTTTTCGTGCGGGAAAAGGTTTAATTTTTATAATAAAATTGACGTGTGAGAGTGTGACGTACGACAGGCGCTGAGCGGCGAGCACCAGAAGATGCTCGAGTGCGGCGCCGAGGAGGAGCAGCGCGTGCTGCACTGAGCTGTGCTATGCTGTGCTGTGCCATGCCGTGCCGTGCTACAGTGCGCTCTGCTTGTTGCAGAGTCTGATGGACGAGCACAACAAGGCGATAGCGCCGGCGTAGCGGGCGCCGCGGCGCCGCCCCCCGCCACACACACTACCACTTACTATTTTAAATCATGTATATGTATTATTAAATTACTCTTATTTACATTTGTAAGCTTTATAAAGATATATTTTATAATAAAGCAAGAAATCATGTTATTTGTTTTTCTTTATTTTATAATGAAGTAGTTTAAAGATAATGAGTTAAACAAATGCTTTAAATTTTGAATACCATGAGTGTCACTCTGTAATGTATTTTTTATACTTCTTATAATAGTTCAATAAACACTTGCGGCCAGTCTCAATAACTTATCTACCTTTAACAATCTATTCAATGATACATTTAAAGACACAATACATTTATATGTGTGTAAATGAAGTGAGTAAATACTTCATTCAGCTATGACATTGACGTCTTTTAAAAACAAGAAAGAATAATATATTTTATTATTTAATTTAATTAATACGAACTGGTGAAACAATAGCTTTAAATGTTGTTTCTCTTTTCAGGTGAGTTTATGATTGATAAATGTAAATAATGTTTGTAAAAGTGTGAACATATATTTATGTAATAAAACTCTTTTCAGAGCAACACAATTCTAGTTATAGTTTTACTGTTCACCCTAATATCCAAGGATAATTATAAAACACATTATAAAACAACATTTAAAGCTATTGTTTCACCAGTTCGTATTAATTAAATTAAATAATAAAATATATCATTCTTTCTTGTTTTTAAAAGACGTCAATGTCATAGCTGAATGAAGTATTTACTCACTTCATTTACATGTGTTACACGGTTTTATACCTGATGTTACGTTTTTATAACTAATGTTGTAACTTAAAACTATACAATAAATTTAACAAGTTGTTAAAGATAGATAAGTTATTGAGACTGGCCATTAACCTGTTGCATACATTAAATTTAAGACATGTGATGTTACTGTAGTATAAAATCATAAGAATAGAAATTGTCGAGTTTCCAATTAAATATTTTTAGATAATTTATAAATTTATAGCATAGATATAAAAAAAATATATAAAACACACTTGATATTTAACTGCAAAACAATAAAAAAATTAAGTAACTGGTCACATCAATATTTAAATATTATAAATCAAATAAGTTTAACAAAAATAGAATACATATAATATTTTTAGTGAGTTAACAAAGTAAACAAGCAGCTATACACGCGCCCTCACCAGTCGTCGGCGCTGGCGGCGCTGGCGGTGCCGGCGCGGCACATGCGCGCCAGCATGGCGGCCAGCTGCAGCGGCGACGCGAGCCCGTCCGCGGCGCGCAGGTGCGCGCGCGCCGCCTCGCGCAGCAGCGCCAGGCGCGCGCCCTCGGCCGCGTCCAGCGCGCGCGCCACGCGCAGCACCACGCCCAGCACGTCCTCGGCGGAGTACCCGAGCCGCTGCAGCTGCGCCAGCGAGCGGCACGCCGCGCCCACGTCCCCGCCCAGCGCCGCCGTCAGCATGCCCCTCACCAACAAGGGATGCGGCTCGTCACATACCTAGGAGAATCAATTATTTTCATTATCATTCTATAGATAGAACGAGGCATTGAAATCTATCACATAATACACAACTTATAAAAAATTGGGCTTTACACCAGAAACAGAATGTATTAAAACTGAGTTTCGTTAACCCTGCTGTAGGAATAAAAATTGGCATACTACAATGTAAATAATCATAGGACCTTGAAAACATGGTCGGGGCTGACGTGTGCGAAACCCTGCGCAGTCGCCTGCAGATTGTTGAGCGCCGCGCGTAGGTCGCCTTGCGCAGTGAACACCACCGCACTCACACCCTCCTCTGTGTATGATAGCTTTTCCGCTTCGCACACTTCTATCACCTGGAAAATAATTATATATATATAAATGTTATCAGGTGTGCCCTACACACAACAAGGTAAACAGATAGAATTAAGTTATAACTTAATACACTGCATTTCCCAAGTACTGCCCAATTCACAAGAAATTGCTTGTTGAGTGATAATATTCAACAGTGGTTTATATTTTGAAATGAAACCATTTTAACTGGATTAATCGAGTATTTGCATATCACATAGGGTGGCCAGTCTACGTGTGACCATTTCCAAAAGTGTATAATACCAAATACCATGGATCACAGATTAATCCGGTTAAAATAGTTTAATTTAAAATGTGTCATAATTGTAAATATTATTACAAACCTATAAAATTCTCTAATCTATTCCTTGTCATATAACATAAACATCTTAGCATCATGTTCCATACATGTTGCTAAAATGTTATTGAATTTATAATAATTATTGTAATAAAAAAAATTGTTTATATTTTTTTATGCTTTATTATGAAAAATATTAGCCTTCTGAGTTCAAAATGAATAAGTTTATTCATTGTATAAATTAACAAATATCCTTGATACGGACAAACTGTAACAAACCTTTGCCATTATTTGAGCATCAGTGAGCCTTGTGTATCTCAGTACTGCGCACCGGGACTGTATAGGCTCAATTATTTTCTCACTGTTATTGGCTGCAAGAGCAAATCTAGTTGTGCTTGAATATAACTCCATGGTGCGACGGAGAGCCTGCTGAGCACCATCGGTCATACTGTCTGCTTCATCTAATATCACTATTTTATGCCGTCCAGCTGGTAAGGTGACCTGCAAAAGAAATATATCCTTTAGTAAACAGATTTATAAATATAATAAAAAATTGAAGTAATAATAACAAAGGTTTTATATATCCTAACCTTTTGTTGGGCAAACATTTTTATTTTATTCCGAACGACGTCGATACCACGATCGTTGGAAGCATTGAGTTCCAGAACGGCATCTTTAAAAGAAGTTCCCAGAAGTGCTCGGGCTAAACAGAGTATAGTAGTTGTTTTGCCCACACCGGGCGGACCTGCTATTATTATATTTGGCGCATTCCCCGTCCTGGCAAATACACCTAATCGTGAAACTGTGTCTTCGTTTCCTACAATATCCGTAAAAGTTTGAGGCCGGTACTTTTCTATCCAAGGCAGATGAGAATTACATTTGCTTTGTCCAGCAGATGACTTTATAGGTTTCGGATCAACATCGTCTATTTCCATTATCATCACATCATTGTCACTCATATTGTTTGCTTTAGTGCATGCATATATCTTAAAAACTATCTAAATATTCTTCTTTTTGTTTCTGTTTCAAACTTAATCGTTTTAAAGTTAGCAAAATGTTTTTAGTTCAGTTTAGTTTTTAGTAATTAGACTTCGCGCCAAATGTCAACGATTGACATTTGATTTGACGTAATTGAGTTAAACTAAATATTAAACAGATTGTATGCGGACTTCGCTAGCGTATGTTTTGGAAGACGCACGTGAGGTGAGATTTGGTTTTAATTTTTGATAATAATTTGGATTTATTGGTATTTAAACAGATGGTTGTAGTTTGTTTTTAATAATTTTGTGGTGTTCAGTTAGTGTTTGTTTCATTGTGGCGTATTTTAGGTAAGTTTTTTATTTTGATTTTTTATTAAGCTTGTGGGTAGGTATGGATAAAGACCGGCCGCCCGACCTACCATTTCCCGGGGATTCTATTATTGTGGACATTTTATCTTGTGCGGTTACCAACTCAAGATAACATGATACATGGAAGCTTCCTCTCGTTTCCCTACCGTCCAAAAATCTTATGCGGACGTAGCAAAGGAAATGTTTTCCCCTCCAGTGTACCCTTTAAGTCCTTCCCCTACACCTACCACCTCCTACCGTAAAACCGTCCTTCGTCAATCGCGTCCTTATGCTCCTATGGGCAAAGGATACGATAAAGAATCCCACCAAGCCATTATTGGCAACTGTCCTTCTTCCTTACCCAATGGTTGTGATATTATTAATAAAAGTAATGATCCAATAGATAACTATAAAAATCTGCTTGTTTCACTGACAGAGATGTTAATAAATGTTATTTCTCCGTGTAATGAAATTCTCCTACCACCCATCGTTGCCCAAAAACTTACTCAATTTTTTAACATTATTTACAATGGCCCCAGTTCGAGTTGACTCGAACGGATGTTTTGAATACGGTCGACTCAGTCATCCTGAGAACATACTCGTATGTTAAAAGGAGCGAAGCTCCACCGACAGGAACAATAGCAACAATAAACCTCTTTGTTCATTGTAAGAAAACGGAACATAAAGAGAAACATTGTTACTAACTCAAGACAATAATTGTGAAATAATGATAATAACGGTACAAGTGTAACAGTAGTTCTTGCTACACCTTTGATATTCTTATAAGAAGCGTTCTCAACTAATTCTTGATACCAGGCGCAATCGGAAGGGTGCGTTGTCTGCGAATATATGACAAAACTGTGTCTTTACCGTCAAGGTTGAGTACGTGGTTCAGTGTTAATCATGGTCAGGTCCGACCGAGCTCACTTTTGTTACTTCACTTAATGTACTCAAATCCCGTTAATGTTGAACAAGTATAATAAGCATTAAGGCTTGCAGGATATTTTCAAAATTATATGCTGGCAATCTCTCTCACCAAGAGACTCGTCAAAGTTGAATGGTCTTTTGAAAGCGGCATTTTAAGAGAATAAATCATGAATTTTCGTTTAATTATTTATTAAAAAAATGTTGTAGCGTGATTAATGTGTATGCGCTAAATACACGTGACGAAGGCTTACTGTTTGAGATGTGCTCCCGAAGTAACCTCGCGGCGGCGTGCAGCGATCGCGCTCCTAGTGGGTGCTGCCCGGTTAGCGCGCTCCTGGCGGGTGCTGCCCTACTGGCACGCTCCTGGCGGGTGCTGCCCGGTTGGCGCGCTCGCGGTGCTCGCGGGGCTCAAATCTCAATTCAAACAACATCCAAATTAGTGGAATGTCAGGGAAAATGTCAAGGAGATTGTAAGCCATCATCGATGCTAATGGAATGCACACAAAATATTAATTGCCTTTTCTTTTATTTATTGTAGTAATTTTGACAAAATACGTAATAAATATGTGTTTTATTATCTCATTTTTTCATTTCAATTTTCTAAGAATTCTTATTAACCGATTCGAAATATATATAGAATAAGCTATTAAATACAATAATTAACTGAAACCGTTCTGTTTTTCTGTAGGAGTAACTTCAAAAAAGTTAGGTGTGCAAATATTTTGTTACCCCTGTACTTCAACATTTTTCTGTTTCAAAGGTGTCTAATATTTTGGTAGCACTTGTTTCTCTTTGATCGATGGTCCTTAAAACTTCCAGCTTATTATGCGATAATTCGATTAGAATAATGATAAGCAACTCAAGGAAAATGATGCTGTGGTACCAACAATGATATATATATATATATATTCTGCACTAATTGTCATTATTCGTATTAACACATTTTTTATGAATTCCATTTTTTTTTAATAAATAGGGATAATTCATAGATGCCACTTCAAAAAACGTGCATTATAATGTCCAAGTTTATATCTCACGGCAAAATTTCAACTTTACACGCTGGTTTTAAAAAAGATATAATTTTTGAAAAATAACAATTTTAGGAAAACTGCCATTGTTCATTATGTTTTTTTTATTGTCGCGCCAGTATAATGTAAAATATTTTATGATATTAAAATATAGTGGGATGATAAAGAGAAGGGAATCGCTGTGATTGCAATACATGAAGTAGGTATGGAGCTAAATACATTTTTTTAAATCGATAGATACAATAAAACCTATATTTATGACAGAAAAAGATCCGACCGTCCACGTAGTGTTTGTACGACAAAGACGATCAAAGAAGTATGGGAAAGAGTTCGAAGAAGAAATCCTGTCCGCAAGCAATAAAAAATATTACGCATATTTTAAAAGATGAATTAGGGCTTATAGCTTATAAGAAATGCACTAGTTATTTCTTAACTGATAATTTAAAAAAGATAAGGGTAGTAAAATCAACACAATAACTTGCGGTACGCAAAGGGAAGTCACAGAAAAAAATATTTACGGATGGGAAAATTTTTACAATCAGCTTCACGCTGTAACAACACAGCAGGTAGGCAGAGGGACACTGTTAAGACACTCAGTTCCCCACTTTCTGCCGAAGTCTGGGGGCATTTTTGCCGCAATACCATAGCGAAAAAATGGAAATATAAATTTAAGTAAATATTTCATCTCCTCGAGTGGGGATCGAAACCACAACCAGTCGGTTTTACCTCTGGCCTCAAAAATTTTAACAAATGTATTTAAACAAATTTGGCAGTGAAGAATTTGCCCATTATAGGACATAGAGAAGGGATTGAGACACTGAGACAGTGACAATTGACTTTGACAGAGTTGACACTTGTGACTTGACATTAAGCAATAGCATAGATAGTTGCTCGTAACGATGTTTTTTACTAATTAATTACGTTTGCTTATAAAATATTAATGTTATTTTCTCCCCATTATATGTATTTTTCGACAATCAATCTCAAGTAACTAAACGAATAAAATAAAATGACAAAAAATCGTTAACAGTTAATATTTTTTATTTACAAAGTAATTTTTTGTGGTGAATCATCATCATCTACAAAACAAGTGTCGCTTTTTATACTTTGGGCAACTACAGGTACTTAGTTACTTTCTATTCTTTTAAAGTAAACTAATTTTATATTACAATACTGATGTTCATAAAAGTAAGTTATACTGATACATCATAATTTTTGTAATTTCATTGAGTAATATTTCTAAAAAATGGTAGACACTGCAATAGTTGCAACTTTAGTTGTTAATTTTATAGTCAAGTAATCAAAATGTATACCTACAATACAGATTACTATATTCTATTATTTAGTAGTATGATTTAAACTTAAATGACCTTTTAAATGATATTACCAATATTATATTGTGTTATAAGAATACAAGAAAATTATAACGATATCTATTGTTATAATTTTGTTCCTATTATTTTACATATACCATTATTATGAAATTTAAAAATGTGTCATGACTTTTAAATGAAAACCGGTTAAGTTATTTTTTTACTAATTTAACTTAAGGTAGCATGAAATCCTATGACTATTTATTTATAAAGAATTTTAAAGGATAGTTGTAAATTATTCTCTTATTTTTACTTTTTGGTAAAAATGAAAGAATAAATTACTGGTTATAAGGTGCATGCGTTTTATTATAATGTATCACTATCACTGTATTCACATAATTATAAAATATTTGATATGTATTTTTCAAGTATATTCCTTAAAAATGGAGTGGTTATTTGGTCACCGAATGACACCAGATGAGATGCTACGTAAAAACCAGAGAGCACTCAATAAAGCTATGCGAGACTTAGACCGTGAAAGACTCAAGATGGAACAACAAGAAAAGAAAATTATTGCTGACATAAAAAAATTAGCAAAAGATGGGCAGATGGTATGTTAATATATTTTTATATACAAATATAATTTTATTATAATTGTAATATAAGCTATTGAATGAATAGCTTAAAACCAGTATGGTGGCCGGTTGAAATAATATTTTTTTTCACTCTTTTTGTTAATCACTCTGATCTTGAAGCAAAGTTTTGCACTGAGTTCCACCACTCAACAGGCAATGTCTTCAGAACTTGGCAGAAAATGGGGAGCAGAGTATTAACACTAGCCTCCCTCTATTTACTATGCTACATACAGTGCAGGATACAGTACGAAGCCAAAAAAAAATTGTATATTTGGGGCGCTGCATTTTGTGCAATGGGATGGTGTCACACAGTAAATGAGATGGCTGTGGATTCTATTCCCCCTTGGAATGAATTATTATTATTTCTTTTCTTGTGTAAAAATATTACATTAAATCTCACCATTCAATAGAGGATAGAACCTCTGCCTACTTAACACAAAAAGGAATGTATTATTTATACACCACTAAACAATAACTGAAAATGATTTCACAACTGTGTTATTAGTGAATTAATTAATTTTCATAATTATATTAGGGCACTTACAAATGATTCTTTTAAATATTACTACATATTGTGCTATTAAGAAATAATTAATGATATGATAATAGGATGCAGTAAAAATAATGGCGAAGGACCTGGTCCGCACTCGTCGCTATGTGCGCAAGTTCATGCTAATGAAAGCCAACATCCAGGCAGTATCTCTCAAGATCCAGACCCTCAAGTCGCAGAGCAGCATGGCGCAGGCGCTGAGGGGAGTCACACGTGCCATGGCTGGTATGAATCGTACTCTCAACCTGCCACAGATACAGAAGATACTACAGGTACACTCCATATTTAAACGTTATTGTATGTTATTTATCCATATATGTATTTCGTGTGATGCAGTTAAGCATAGATACCAATAACGTAAACACATACTCCTACAAAAATACTACTAAAGGTTAAACGACTTTGAACTTTGCTACCAAGACCTACGACTCGATTTGGGAATGATGCATATGCAGCGGTTTCCCTTTGGTAGGCCTATGTGTGCGTGAATCGTTCTTGACGAATAGCGTTTTATTTTAAAACGACAATTTTATTATTAATTTTGTTTAAAAAAACATTTTTTAATTTTTGGGTAAAAAAAATTAATTGTATTAGGTTTTTATGGAGTAGTTTAAATTATGGTTTCATTTAAAGTGGTGCTGACACTTCCACCCCTGTATTGTTTTGTTTATAGCAGTTGGTATTAAAATAACTTTATCTCACTGTGCGTTCTCTACCGCATTTATCATGAGGAGTGTTCTGGGGAACTGTTTCACCTGTTACCTGCCGCTTAGTTTTCTAACCGCGCTGTATATCACAAACTTAAATACCATTCACACCACCTGAATATATGGCACTCCACTACTGTACGGTCCTGTAGGAACTTCTCTCCACGCGCCATGCAACTATGTAGTGGGCTACATGCGGCAGTGTTTCCAGGTCGATACAACATGAGTATCTTCAAAAACCGCATCTAACTCCATCTTAAAGGTCAGCAACGCACCTGTAGCTCCTCTGGAGTTGCAGAGTCATGGGGGGTGGTTATCACTTACCATCTGGTGGCCCGTACGTTCGTTTGCCTTTCCTTAAAAAAATCCTTTTCCATAAAAAAAAACCTACTTACGTTTTAACATTTTCATAAGTAAGTATGTAACTCACTTATGAAAATGTTAAAACTTATATTTTAACAATTTTTTACATTGGAAAGCATGAATACCACGGACAAATTAATTAGAATAATTTAATAATATTGCCAATAAATATTACAGGAGTTTGAGAAGCAGTCCGAAATAATGGACATGAAGGAGGAGATGATGAACGAATCCATTGATGAGGCGATGGAGGGCGACGACGACGAGGAGGAGAGGTAAATCTGATGCTCACTAAAGTTACAGCTCTTGTATAACATGAATGTTTTACATGGCTTTATATATTGTGTGTTGACAGCGACGCGGTGGTGTCGCAGATCCTGGACGAGCTGGGCCTGCAGCTCAACGACCAGCTGTCGGGCCTCCCGCAGGCCACGGGCTCGCTGGCCACGCCGGCCGCCGCGCGCCCCGCCGCCGCGCTGGCGGGCGGGGGCCCCGGGGGGCCCGGCGGCTCCGGGGGCCCCGCGGGGGGCGGCGGCGCGGCGCTCAGCGACGCCGACGCCGAGCTGCAGGCGCGCCTCGACAACCTGCGGCGCGAGTGACCCGCAGACTCGCCTGCTGCACATTATATACACTTATGTCGTAGTCACATCCTAAACTTGATGATTTCATGAAATCATCCGCCTTATCATGAACTGACCGCATTTTTCGAAATTACCGATTACCTAAAAGTCAGATAATGATGAGAATTCATAAGTTGCGTCGTCTCTACTCTACAGATTACAGAACAGGACTTTGTCACTATTATTTTTGACTGTTAGTTGAATTACCGATGTTGCAGAGCGAGTTATCTGTCACCAATTTTTTATTAAGTCCTTAAATTGATATTCTGTTGCTAATTAAATGTCTAAAGTTTAACAAAAATAACTGTTAAATATGTATATGTATTTTTTTTTTAATTTTGCGTCTGTATACTATGAAAATCTAAATGAATATTACAAAAACTAAGTACTATAAATAATATTAAGAAGTAAAAACTTGATGTATATACATTATTGCTTATACACGCGTTGAATCGCTTCAAAGCCTTAAATAATTGTTTTAATATTGTAAATATATGCATGTTTTTAATAAATTAACTAAACGTAAATTTATTGCAAATTAATTTATCCTAGCTCTACATCATTCCCATCGCGGCACATCAGCTGGCTGTAAACGTAAAGGTTGCGAGTCCTATTCCAACAATAAATTATTTTTATTTCTTTGCTCTGAATACAAGACTAAATGCGGTGTTGATTCCCAACACTCGACCGGCGTGACTAAACACTAGGTTCCCTCCGTCCACTCTACTATACCGCACTGAGTGGTCGGACGGAGGTCGGGCCGAAGCATTTATTGTTAACCTTTCATTCACACAATATATGGATAGGTGAGTGTATGTTTAAGAAAGAAAAGCCGGTAAAATTAAAATAGATTTTAATATGTGGTGTACACTTAACGCGGCTCCCTGTTACACCACGCTTCGATCATAGGACATACATACTATTATAACAACTATTATTTAATATCACACAAAGTAATATTTTTTAATACATTTATAAATAAAACAAGTAAGGAAACCACGCTGCACAATCCGTCCTCGCACCCACGTGCTACACCTGTATATACCTATATAACAGTTAACATTGGAACAAATAATGTTTCGTGTTACAGCCCAAACTACCGTACTACCGTACCACGCGTTTTATTATTTTCTTCCTTACAAAACAAACAACAAATATTCAAAAATGGGCATCACTACGACACTGCGTACCTACTGTAACACTACAGTGCACAGTGCTACACGAGTGTTGCTATAAATACAATATGTAGGTAGTTCGTATAATCTAAAATACTCTTACAAAATACAGACGCGATTTTGCTTATATAAAATATAGATATGTTGGAATAATAACGTCTTCAGCGAGTGCCCGAGCTGTAGTGTTGTAGTGCTCCTACAGTGTTGACTTCTTCGAGATTCTCTTTGAGACAGAGCTCAGCTTGCGTCCAGCGCAAGTACTGTATATGATTAGATTACAGTGCAACTTCAGGCACTATATCGGGACTCTTTATTTACTCATTTCACAAAAATTTAACTATATGTGTTTCAGACGAAGAGACCCAAGTCTTATATACACATTGCCCCTAAATTTGACGCCCGACGTCTCTTGGACGCTCCATAGACTTTATCATACTAATATTTATTTACGCTTACACAGTTAGCCGTTTGCGTTTGTTCCGCTCCAGAGCGCGACGCAGCATAAAGAGAGTCTACAAAAATATAATGTTTCAGTCTTATGTCCCCCGCACGAGGCTCTTCCATCCTCCATCGTAGCTACTACGACATACATACACATATATAAGAGATTTTACTCCGGAAACAACCAATTTGTTTTATTAATTAAACGAATTGTAAACATTAAAAAAAATGTTTATTTCACCTCGTTTTACACACATCTTTGAATCCGTAAGCTAAGTAAATGTAAACAAATCTTTTGAGTAAAAAATGAAAGCTATCCAAACGAGGTGGCCGCACTCTCCGCGCGGGGATTCCGGAAGACTACTGTGGAAATACAAGATCTCCTATTTATCTGGCTATTATTTATGTTCATTTTAAGACAGCGGATTCATTCGTGCTCAGGATAAGTTATGCTATGATAAAGTTGTTGGGGAAATTAACTTTTTGTTAAATATTTTCAATATTTGGACCTATATTACTGGCTTACTTGGCGTATTATTATTATGCAACCGGTGTTGCCAGACGTCACGATTCCTAGAGCAAAATATAAAGGTCCGGTTCCCCTTTTCGAGGATTAGTCCACGCACTTTGAGAATTCTTTTTAATTACTTTATTTATTTAATAAGTTACTAAAAATTTTGTTTCAACTCTGACCAACTGACTAAATTGTCATCGGTACATAGTAAACCAAACAGTTATAAGTATAGTGACATTTTTCTAAATAAAAAATATTTTATTATGCTCTCTATCACGCAATAAATGGATAAGTACTATATTAACTGTAATTTATATTTTTTCTATGTTCCGCTTTTCCCTAAGACTAAACTTGTAACGCTGCATGCAACATACATATTTCATTTGGGTAAAAAGAAAAGTGATTGAACACTCCTCTACGCGTGATGCGGCGCCGCGTGCGGCTCGAGCGCGCTGAGCGCGATGGCGAGCTGCGCCAGGTAGTACGTGGACATGACGAGCGCGCGCGCGTGCGGCAGCGCGCCCGCGAACATGCTGTAGCCCAGCAGCGCGTCCGACACCGCGAACAGCAGCGCGCCGCGCACGCCGCGCGCCAGCCCGCGCCACGCCATGGTGGCCAGCAGCAGCGCGTACGCCGGCACCAGCGCGCGCAGCCCGCCCGGCGCCGGCACTGCGCGCGCATACGCCAGCGCCGCGGCGTATAGCGCCGCGCCGGCCACGGGAGCACGTGGCGTGGCGCCGAACGCCGCGATGTAGGCCACGTGCGCGCCCGCGAACGCCGCCATGCCCGCCACAAAGTGCTGCGGCCACACCAGCAGCGCGTCGCCCGCCGCTGACAGCGCCAGCCCCGCTGCCACACGCGCCGCGTACCCGCGCCTGTATTGTATTGTAACGTGAGGAAAAAAAACAATTACAATAAATGTGTCATTACTAAACTAAACTAGCTTCACGCTTTATCCCTAGCGGGATAGTCAGACAGAACGGAGCGCCAAACGCTACGGTCTCTACATACCTCTTCCGCCTCGTCCAGTGTCATCAACCTCTTCATACATGCCTTCCGTAATTACTATATTGTTACATTTTATTCAATCTTCTTCAATTTTCAAGATAAGTATTTTACTGATATCCTGAAGGTAATATAAAGTCACGCGGACAAGCACCCCAAAACAAATAAGATAAAATGCAAGTATCACTGTCAGCCTATCAACTCAATATCAGAAATCCCTTGTGACTTAAGATACTAATATTAGGTCCTTACATATGAAATGGGCGTTTGATGTGGGAGGAATAAAAACTGGAATATTTTTTAGTATATTGTTAGCGAACTCGTGTAAAAGAGGGTAGATTTAGGTGAAAATTATTATAAAAGCAGTGTAATTGTGTCAATCGGGGCAGTTGCTTGTATATAACAGCCCCTATTGGAAGGAAACTCGTGTGAAGTATTGTTAGTAGGTGATACATATCACTTAATGCAATTACACAGTATCCCTTTCCAAATTGTTTAGAAACATATAGACGATATATGTTTTTATCGTGTTTTTTAAAAAACGTTAACCACTTCCGATTTCTAATAATATCATATTTATTTAATCAAAGTAGTAGTAGCAGATAACAATGGTTCACATTGTTATCTATGCACTTTTGCCATCTCGTTGGTTCATTGATCCCTTTACTTAAAAACCATTCAAGCGGGTATCAATAAAATCTTTGAACTATTGGACTGCTCCATCGGTGTTGATTTTTTTCCCTTGCAGGAAGTTATCCAAATTTGAAAAAACTCAGTAATCTGTTGGTTGAAGCAAAGTTGAGTACGGTGGATGTGTTAGACATTCTAATTGAAACTCTTCTAATAATAAAAATAAAAAAAACAACATTTACACGAACATATCTGTTCAAAGCTAAAGTCCAGGCCCCCCTCCAGAAAATATCCCTAGATACGCTAATGAATGTAACGCAGCAGTGGACGCGCGTTTGCTGGTTTGCTTCACTCAATTCATGAGGCACCTTTCAAGCTTTTTAATCTCCCCAATTTACTTCAATTGGATTAAAACAGTTTTATCACTAACTCCGCAGCCTGCAGCTAACTCGAAAGTGGTTTGCGATGGCTCCCCTTCCACATAGCCTTCGATTCTTCATTATCAACTTGGGTCTCCGACCGTCCATGGGGCTTGTTTGTGATTAAAAACACATTGTGTTTTCTTCTACGACATACAACCGCTGTACACACCATTAACCATCGAAGTAAATAACGCGATATTTAAAGTTTTTCATTTTGCAAACTGAGTGATGAAAACAGAAAAAAAACAGAACAGAAACAAATAAATAATATAAATAAATAATTTAAATTTGGAATTCCGAACCAAAGAGTAGAAATTTGTGATTAAAGTGGCCAGTACGACAAAGCAACAATTTCATATGTAAGAACCTAATATGATAACAATAAACATACATACTTCATGAATGTATGAGAATCTTACATGAACAAAAATTTCAAATTTGCTAACACTGTAAAAACGACTGATTTAATTTTGACAAAAAAAAGTGAATATATTAATGGGTACAGAATGAACCAGTGTGTAGAGTAATGTAGAGTGATAGTGTACGCACTGCGGCTGCGGCGCGGCGTGCGCGCGCAGCAGCACGCACAGCAGCAGGCACAGCACGGGCGCGCACTTGAGCGCGGCGGCGCAGGCCGAGGGCGCGCCGCCGCCCGCCACGAAGTACGCGCACACCGCCTTGAAGAACGCCGCCAGCCGCGCGCCGCCCACGCGCCCCACCGCCGTCTTCTGCACACGCATCATTCACCCAATATGAGGTTGAGGAACTCAACGCCGCCCTTTGTCTCCTACTAGAGCGATACCGAGGATATGAAAATAGTGTATTCTCCAAGCGGAAATCGAAATATCGAACCCTCACTTTGCGTTTACGATTTAAACAGCTGTGCGGTTCAGCGACGACGGCCTGAGAGGTTGAGGTTTACGTCGATACACTAAATAATATTCATAAGGAAGTTTATAACGATAGACGGTCAATTCTTTCCATCAGAGGCTAGTCGTGGCGCAGGGGTACAGACTGTGACTGTAAAATCGACTGGTGTTGGGTTCGATCCCCACTAGAATAGATGAATTATTTATTTAAATGTATATTTCAATTTCTTCGCTGTGGGGTCGAAGCAAAGCGCAGCGTTGAGTTCCGCCACTCAACACGCAATGCCTGCAGAATTCGGCGGGAAGTGGGGAACGAAGTGTCTTAACACTAGCTTCCCTCTGGCTACCCTGTTTTGTGCGGGATACAGCGCGAAACTGATAGTACTCGAACCCACAACCATTGCGTTTACAGTCACACACTTGTGCCCCTGTGTCACGACGGTCACGAGATCAAGAAAGATGGATAACTATTTTAACAAACGAGTTAATATTAAGAAAATAACAATGCATATCCTTCTAAATACATGCGTAAAGTTAAGCTGCATCCCGCATATAGCAGGGTAAACAAAAGGAATAATACCCACTGCCTGAAATTGAACTCGCAGCCGTCGTTGTTATAGTGACAGTGTGTCATTGCGCCACGACGGCTTTAATGGACATGTATATTAAGTTATAAAGTTTATAGGATGAAGAGAGAAGAACCATAAAACATAAATGGTTTTATAAATAGCGTCCGAGATCCCCTGCGAGCGTCCGCATCCGCATATCAGATGAATGAAAGGACGGGTTGTGTACACCGACTAGTGGCTGGCTCGGTGGTAGCCAGATGTACCAGATCGTCAGCTTAATGAATACAGTTTCACAAATAGCATCATACTTTTGTTTTTGTGATAAGCTCTCGCGTAAAAATTATAAGCGAGAGGTTGGATGACGTCCCCATACACATTACCCAATGTAAGCGTAATAAACTTTTAACATAATAGACAAAAAATATATTAATGAAGTCATTTAAGAAGTTTAGGACAACATAAATTTGGTAGCATAATACAGTTACTGGATTAAATGGCTCTTAATCTAATTAAATTTTTTATTTATAATGTAAATATTCAAATACAGCAAAATATTCAACTACATTAAATAAATATGCCGCACCGCAACATAAATACATGTCTAATATTAAAGTAATAATGAGCCACCATTTAATATTTAAAGTAAAAAGATACATACCAAATCAGTGGAGGATATCATGTTGTTAAAGTGCAATGCTGTTTATGAAAAGTGATCGCAATTACTGCGCACGAAACAATAGCCAACGAGTTCCGCTGCCTCCTCCGTCCTCGATACTTCCCTCACGTCCCCGATATAAAACTGCGTTTGTGGTAAATAATAGTGTAGCTAAGTGGCGGTCGGCGACATTAACGACAATAACACAACAACATCGGCTCATCACTGAGTATTTATTACTATTACTTCAGAAAACTTCTTGTTTGTTGTGATTTGTGAAACGTACTGGGTTGCCATTCGCCACTTGCCAGATTAGTTTCATCGTTTGCTAGATAAATTCTTAGTAAATACGGTACAGTTATTTAAAATCAATATATGACCCCTAAATTATACCTATCGTATTTAAAAATGCCTTTTTAAAATATTACATAGTTACGTAGTTATAAACACTGTAGTCAATTTCTATTACTGATTATGCTAATGATTTCCACATACTAAAATGTAATATTTGTCATTTTCAATATGGTCGTTGTGGCGCAGGGTCATTGGGCACAAGCGTGTGACTGTAAATGCGACGGTTATGGATTTTATTTAATTCAGGGGACTGAAATCTCTATATATAATAAGACAGTAAAATATTTTGTCTGTACATTTAGTAATTTTGACTGAAATGGATAGAGGGACACTTAAAAAGAATAATACAAAGCAAAAATATTTTTTTTGAATTTCTTGTCTGTCTATCTGTTGACATATTTTTGTCCACATTTTTCTCTGAAAGTACTGAACCGATTTACTTGAAAATTTAACCAATTGCTTTGTTTTAACTCAACTTAACTACTAAAGTTTAGTTCATCAAAATCGGTTCATTAAAAAAAAATTATCGTCATTTGAAAGAAGTCGTAATTAATCCAACACAGAGATAAAGAACGATCTTGAAAGAAATATCAAGTAAATACAAAGATTTTTTGGTTGATTCGTTCATATAATATATGTAACTAATTTAAAAACTGTACAGGAGTTAATATACAATTATTACAGTTATTTTACAATGAATATTATGAATCCTTCAAATCAATAATTTAACATTTAAGGCTGTTTCTGAATGAGTAAATTAAATTATTCACTGACATCAGCACATTTAACAGAGTATATTATATAGGTAAAAAGAACATAAAGTTACAAAAATATATACGTGTAATAAATAATTAGCTTTATGTATATTTTATAAATATCAAATATCAACAATGGTCGTATTTTTTTATTTAAAACAATCAAAAATTCTTTGACGATAATGTTGTAAAAAAATCATATTAGAAGTCATTATAGTTGTCAATCAATTCTGCTTATTAAATCAATAATCATGTATTTTAAGCGGGCGAAGCCGTGGACGAGCCGATAGTATCTAATATATTCATTTCCTTGCTCAGGCATCGAGGTAAAGCGCGGTGTTGAGTTTTATTACTCAGCCCGGAATGCCTCAAAGATTCAGTGAAAAGTGGGGAACTTCAGTCCAACTAGAAATTAACTGTGTCCTAATGAGAACAGAATGTCTTTGCACTAGGTTCCCCAGTTCCCTCTGTCCACCATGCTCTATGCGAGTATACAAATTTACTTATTTAACAAGTACGGTATATGTTATAAATTCGTTTGCGTTGGCAATGCAAATATAAAATGTGTAGTCTGCTATCCTAATATAGTGTATTGGAAAGTAGTCTGTGAGTTCTAGTTTACTTGACGTTTGATACTGCGTCTATACGCTTGTAATGGCTCAGCACACCCGCACAAACTCCAAGCCTCCAACACAGTGCTAACGCAATCGAGAACCATTTATTTAATGAAAATTGTAACGATAAATTGCAACCATTTATCATACACACGACCGATGAATCTATTTTGAATCTAAACTTGTTTGATAGATTTATCGTTAAGTTAATATATCGTTACGTGTGTAGCAGGCATCAAGCCCCACGACAAGCGGGGTGTTTACACGTTGGTGTTTGTGGAATCTCGGCAAACCTTTACAAGCGTATAAACGGTCCTCCACGTACTACGGAGTACGGTGCTAACTTCAACCTTTAACAGCTAACAGTTATGACATTTGATATAATATCTTGTCCTTGTATTTTTTTAGAATAAAAAGTAATTTAAAAGCTTTTTCTTTAGAATTATTGAAATAGAAGAAACATAATACAATGCCAAAGAAAAAAACAGGACAACGTAAAAAAGCGGAAAAACAAAAACTACGTCAAAAAGAAATTCGTAATGCAAGGGAACACGTTGATTTAGCACAACATCCTTGCAACCTGCCTATGGAATGCGATAAATGTCAAAAGTAACTATATTATTTTTATATGATATTTTACAACTAGTTTCTTAATGGTTAAGTAGGTATTGTATAAAATGTCTTAATACATAAATGCATGTATGCTATATTAATTTGTTAATGCATAATTTTAAATATGCAATATTTAAGTTAAAATAAAACTACACTTTTCAGGAATGTTTATTACTCACTTCTGGATATATTTTTAGTGTAGATGTGTCCTACTCTACTCAGACAAATAAGCAGTGTTAAGTAAACTCAAACAAATAATGTGTCTTAAGTTGTAGAAAGTATTGTCTCCGCCCTACCAAATAAACTGACTATAATATATACATAGATTTATTTGAATATTCTGACATGTAAGTATATAATACTACAGAAAACAAAAGAGCCGCGCATTCTGCTACTTCTGTTCCGCAGTGCAGAGACTGCCAGCATGTGCACAGTGTGGAAAAATCAAATGTATGCTTAAGTCCGGTGACTGTGTGGTCCGACATGCTGGAGTTTTCACTACTGGTCTAGGAATGGTGGTAAGTTTTTCATTATGATTTTTTCTATAATACCAATTAGCCTTTTTCTGTAGCTTCACAAGCATAATCAAAAAACTAAGAGAAAAAGAAAGGAAATAATTAAGAGTTGTGTATGACAAGTAAGACATTCCAAATGTCAGAGCTATCTTTGACAGAGGTACAGGTAGCCTATAGCTTTCCTCAATAAATGAACTATCCAACATAAAATACGAAAATATATTTTAAAATCTTATGTTTGCTACTTTAAAATTTAAAAGATTGTTTAACTAAACAAATTCTTCAATTTTATAATATTTGTGTATATTTATATTATGATATTACTGAGTGGTGCATTACTGTTGTTTGTGTGTGTTACTTAGTGCTGCGAAGATCACTAACATATTCACAGCTGAGAATGTTGCATTTGTTATTAAAAGTATGGTGGGAGGTAAGTCTCCAGGGCATGATGGTCTCAGCGTCGAGCATCTTAAGTACGCAGGCCCGCATTTGCCACGAGTCCTCGCTTTATTTTTTAACCTGTGTCTTGGTCATGGATACCTACAGCAGGATTTAATGCACACTGTAGTTATACCTATAATTAAAAACAAGACGGGAGATGCTACTGCCATGTCTAATTACAGGCCAATATCGTTGGCTACTGTTGTAGCTAAGGTACTGGATAGTTTGCTTGACAAACAGCTGGCCGAACACTTTGAACCCTTTGACGCTCAGTTTGGGTTTTGACCTGGACTGTCTACTGAGAGTGCCATACTGTGTCTCAAGCAAACTGTTCATTACTATACAGCTAGAAAAACGCCAGTTTTTGCATGTTTTTTGGATCTGTCAAAGGCATTTGACCTTGTCTCTTACGATGTACTATGGGATAAATTGTCTAAGGAAACTACGTTGCCACCTGAAACTATATCTATTTTTTCCTACTGGTATCGCAACCAAACTAACTGTGTTAGGTGGGCGGGAGCTTACTCGGACGTGTACAGGTTGGAGTGCGGGGTGCGGCAGGGGGGGTTGAGTTCGCCCCGGCTCTTCAATCTCTACATGAACCGGCTGATCGGTGAGCTCAGTAGCACCAGTGTCGGATGTCATGTTGATGGAGTTTGTATGAACAATATCAGCTATGCAGATGACATGGTGTTGCTGAGCCCATCCATTGGAGCTCTTCGTAAATTATTGGCAATATGTGAATTATATGCGGCGGCTCACGGGCTCAGGTACAATACTATAAAAAGCGAGCTTATGTTATTTAAATCAGGTACCAAAACTTACTCGGAGATACCGGTGGTCTCGCTCTGTGGCACACCGCTGTGTCGGGTAAATAAATTTAAGTACCTGGGCCACTGGGTCACTGAAAATCTTAATGATGATTCTGACATTGAAAGGGAGCGTAGGTCGCTGTCTGTGCGGTGCAACATGTTGGCTCGGAGATTTGCAAGGTGCACGAATCAAGTTAAAATAACTCTCTTTAAAGCATACTGTCAGTCATTTTACACTTGTAGCCTTTGGGTTGACTACACGCGCCGGGCATACAGCGACCTACGGGTCCAGTACAACAACGCGTTCAGGGTTCTGATGGGGCTGCCGCGACAGTGCAGTGCCTCGGGCATGTTTGCGGAGGCGCATACGGATGACTTTTATGCTATTATGAGAAAACGGTGCGCCTCCGCATTAGCTCGCCTCCGCGGATCCTCCTGTGGAATGCTAAATGTGTTTGTTGACCGGTGGGACTTGCCTTTAATTGGTCGGTGGGTCAAATTACACACGACCTGATTGTTATTGTTTAGGTTCACGTACTAACAATAGTTCTTAAGCTTAAAATGTTACTAACAATTTTTATGGATGCAAATCTGAAATAAATGATTATTATTATTATTATTATTACATTCTTTAAAGGGTGCAATATGTGACTTCTGTGAAGCATGGGTGTGTCACGGGCGCAAGTGCCTCACATCGCACGCTTGCACTTGTCCCTTGAGTGATGCAATTTGTCTGGAGTGTGAAAGAGGTCAGTGACATGACATTATTTTTAAACATTGATACATATCAATGTGGACAATTTAAATGGGGTTGTTGTGGATGACAATGAGCAGAATTGAGTTTGATTATAAAACATAAAATGTCTCAAAAATTGTGGCAGAAAATGAGAAATGTAGTGTCTTTACACTAGGTTTCATTTTCTACTCTGCTATGTGGCAGACATTTTTTTAGTTCAATATATATTTTTAAAGATGTTTATTGTAATTATTCATATTTGTTATGTGCATGACTTTATATAAACCTGTTACAGGAGTTTGGGAACATGGTGGGAGAGTGTTCCGTTGCTGTTTCTGTCAAGGATTTCTGTGTGAAGATGACCAATTTGAACACCAAGCCTCTTGCCAGGTGCTGGAGTCTGAAACATACAAATGTAAGTTTCAACTTATAAGAAATACATTTTAAATATATTGTATATGATAATTGTCTGGATAACCGTGATGTAACAAATATTCACATACTTTTACATTTGTGAAGTTTGTGTGAACATATAGCAAATATAAATATCAGTGAAAGAAAAATTTATGAATTAAGAAACTTTATCAGTAGATATTATTTACCTCTTAATTATTAAAGTTTCAAATAAGGAATTATACAATTCACTTATTATTAAAACTTAAAAATCGAAAAACTCCCCCCTAAACATGACTGTTGCATATTATACACAACAGGTATTTCTGAGATGTATACTTTTTTGAGTCCTTCTCTTAAACTGAACGTACAAACATGTACAAATAAGTGGAATTACAATACACGCAGTTCGTCAGTTACTCAGTAAACATCATAGCAAAAAATGGCATCTGGATAAAAATAAATAAATAAATTAAAAAAAAGACGACCTTGCCTCAAATCGACTTTAGAGGACTTTGTTTTGTTTGTTCTTAGAACTGTTATGTAATTTCATCCAGAATTCAATAAGATGCCAACATTAAAAAATTGTGCTGGTTTGTGCCGAAAAGTTGGGCTTGTGTAGAAATCCCTCCCCGATAAATTTAATATTTTTTTTTAAATTGGATGATCTCTAATCAAAAATTCCTTCAATGAAAATATATTCAGTTGCATACAATATAATATATTATATAGAGACAATTTTTGCTTTTATGCACTTAAAAAATTAATTAAATAATTAAAAATTAAATTAGCATTACTGACTTATCATTTGTTATATATTTTTTGCTGTAAGGGGCCGTTCAAGTATTACGTAAGTAGTCTTTTTGCAATTATTGACCCCCAAACCCCCCCTCCCCTCCCCTACGTCATCAAAAATAAGCAAACCCAAGACACCACCGCCCCCACCCCCCTAAGTTAACAGTATGTATTGTGTTGCATCATCAGGCCAGTCCTGCAACCGGCTGGGGCAGTACTCGTGCCTGCGCTGCAAGACGTGCTTCTGCGAGGAGCACGTGCGGCGGAGAGGCGCGCCGCAGCGGGGCGCCGCGCGCGGCCCGCCGCCCTGTCCGCGCTGCGGGTACGCCGTGCACGTCACCGCCGACCTCAGCATGTCCAGTCAGTATATATCCATATCAGTCGTGGGCTTGCGCGGCATTGAGTCCCGCCACTCAACTCGTAATCTCTTCTTTCTGAATTTGGCGGAAAGTGGGAAGATTTTGTTTTCTGGCTCACAACTGATTTTGGACGCCCTCCGCGACCTTGTCCCTCAGCGAATGGCGGGGGACGATAGGTCTCCTTATACCAGTGTGCACAGTGGCAACGGTTCGTAGAGCTTTATTGCCAAAAGTGGTAGTTGATACATCCTATTTTGGTATTCCACGTCGAAAGTGCAATAAATAATGTTCAAGACATAGTAAATAAAATAATTCTTGTTTCAATTAAATAATATTCTTTAAATATAATTTTATCAACTGATAATGTTTTTATCATATTACATACATTATTAGCATTTATATTTATTATAATATTAAAAATACTAACGAAACAGATAGGGAGAAGTCATTTTGTAATGATCTGTATTGATTGTATGTTTTGTCCACGGACTGTAACGATGGTTGGTGTTGCAGCGCGCTCGCACCGCTACGGGCGGCAGGGCGCGGCGCTCGACGACGACGACGACGACCGCTACGGCCACTCCGGTAAGAGGCAGGCTGGGGGCAGCTCCACGGCAATAATTGACGATGGTTTAAATTGACCATTTATCTTTATAAACATTTTTTTTATCATCGTAGGATACGGAGGATATGGTGGAGTGGGTGACGATGGCGGAGATGGAGGCTTGGAAGGTGATGACTATTCGTACTCCGAATCAGATGACGACGACGAAGATGATGACGAGGAGGACGACGAGGATGAGGACGAGTCGGCTGACGAACACGAGGCACGACCTTCTGCTGTTGATACTGCTACCGACACTGTGTCTGCTAGTAAATAGTTGTCGAAATAAATCTCGTGTATATTTCAAAAGAAAATTCAACTTGCTATATTCCTTATCAACCTGATATCCCCAGTACTGGCTGGGCCTACTTGTATTTATTATAATGTTTATGGTATGCTTAAAACTCCAAATTATTAAATGTTATATATTACTGTGTGAATCATTTTTTATTTATCTGCTGACTAAACTACAACTTGAATGAACCTAACTTTCTTCAGCACCATAATCACGTTACTTACTCAATAAAACTGTTGAAAAATCCTATGAATAAAAATTTTATGTATCATGAAACTTTATATAACATGTACCAACTACAACTTCAACTGTGACTGTAGTTTAAGTCTAACTGTTAAGACGCTCTTTTTTAATTTAACACTAGTTGCCGTCCACCGCCCGAGGATGCCAGTGAAGTGATGACAAGCATTATTTTATTTTAATAATGGCATCAAATTTTTTTTGAGATTTAGGTTTTTAATACTTAGCTGACGGCATATTTATGGTGAACAAGCCGATTGACTAGTATTCATAGTTTCCTACTGGCTTTCCTAAGGCTGTGGAATAGATCTTAATTAATGTCTGCTAGCGTTTCAAAAAGAGATATTGGTATAGTTGCCGAAAACTAATAGCTTTGTGTTATAAACACAAAAATATTTATCAAAATTCAGAACAGAATGAATTACTATATGTGTTACAATATGTATAGATATTATAATTTTTCTTAACATGTACTTATATGATTAAATTAAATAACACTGCTGTTACTTTTGTGAATGCATTACAGTTTCAGTTACACGCTGGTTTTACAAAAAGACAATTTTTGGTTAAAAATAACAATTTTAGGAAACTGACACAATATATACATGAATTATGAAAATATAAAAAAGGGAAAAAAACTTTTAAGAATGTAGGTTAGTCCCATCGATGCATCAAATAAAAATCAATACTTGATGTTAAAAAATTAACAATATATCGGTTTGATTCGATGCATCGATACGATACATCGAGTGTTTCAACACATCGATGTATATCGTCCACTCCTAATACAGTTATAGAATATATTTTCCCTGATTGTATCGATTGAGTTGTGTTGATTTGAGGATTAGTTTGAAAAACAAAGCTTACGTTGCTTAATACATTTATTTCAAAAAATATATTAACTCATTTCTTTACATTCGAAGTAAGAGTTAGAATGTGGATATTTCCTGTATTTTCGTCATGTTAAGGCTAAATATCGTAGCAGTCCTTAAACCGAAGCCGGGGTCAATCAGGCAGCTAGAATAGCCAAGTAATGATGGAAGCAGCACTATAAAAATCCGAATAACACACTAGACCAGTGATTCTCAACCTTTTTTTTGTTGCGCACATATTTAACGATTTCAAAATTTGGCGGCACACATAGAGAAATTATTTACTACAACACACTGCATAAATAGTTTATGACAAAAATTTTAAATAAACAAATTTATTTTTTTGTGGATTTAAATATATATTCATGTTAAAAATATTTTTCTTTTTAAATGATATAATGTAATTATATCAACATTATTATATATTTGCAAAATTTGGCGGCACACAAAAGTGCCACGGCACAGTGGTTGAGAATCTCTGCACTAGACTATAGTTAGAAAAATTTAGTTAACCGATAAAAGAGGACACTAGACGACCGCAACACACAATAACAAAAAGTATTAAATTTAAATCTTTTGACATCAACAACAAAGTTCTACAGTGGTCAGTGTTGCAGTTGCAAAAACTTTTAAATAGCTTTCAACAAAAATATAATATACAATTTTTATATTTTATTTGAATTTTAAAACATAATAAATAAATGATAGAATTATATTAGTGTTTATTGTTTTCTTCTTATTTAATTTGAAATAAAAATATAAGTAAACTTAATATTGTATTTTGTAACAACATCTAATGTCTTATTATATAAATTTTGAATTCTTATTAACTTAGATAGATACGAAGATACGATAGATAGCTCTAATTTCCATACAATTATTTTTTTCGATTCAAAGTACTGGAGTGCCACCCCCATGTTTGTAATGTAGGAGTTGACTGACAGTAGTCTATATACTCTATACCCTGTTTAGTACTTTACATATCAGTTGCTTAGATTGTGTCCCAATCGAAATAATGGTGATAATTTTTTGATGTATTTACTTTACACGTACTTAATTGTAAGTTTAGTAGTGTGATTTATTTATGAACGATATTCCGTCCATGTGAAGCTACGTTGAAGCGCGATGTGTTCGGAGAGTCGGTGAAAGTGTAGTTGGTGCGAGTGTTAGCAGTTACGGAGACGGGCAGACGAGGTAGGTGAGGATGGGCGTGGGCCTGCAACCGCTCGAGTTCACTGAGTGCCTGGCGGACAGCCCGCACTTCCGCGACAACCTGCAGCGGCACGAGAAGGAGCTCGAGCGCACCAGCCAGCAGATCAAAAGACTCATCAAGGAGGTCAAGGATGTCGTGCAGGCCGCCAAACGTAAGATTCTACTTTATTATCATTCCTACGTGATCTCTATATTTAATATTTATTGTAATAGGCATTGCAGTTTGCATTAGTTGATGATTCACATAAAACTTATTGTGTGTTATATTATAGTGCTGTGTGGTTTGCATCCAGACATGATAACAGTAACCATTGTTGAGTGATAGATTCTCTAATTATTTACTAACATAAGTACTAATACTTTTTCTTTTATTAATTAATTTAATTTATTAAATTAATTAGTGTAAAGAAAAAATCTAAATAAATAATATAACTTGCTAAAAAAATATTAACAAGTAAAAATGTGCTTTTATTATAATTTTATAAAATATGTTTACACATAAATATTTTAATGGGATTGTAAAAGTAAAAGTATCATTTAGACCTTTACAAGAGCACTTGCTGACAAGTGCCTGCCCTTCATGACTCTAGATGATGTAACCTTGTGGTATAGTTGAAAGTATTGTTCACATAATATGTTATTAGATAGTTTTATTTTGCGTTAATACTGTCAGAAAAAAAAAATCTTGAATTAATAAATACATGATCCGATTATGACCAATAAATATTCTTAAATAATGCCGTAAGTCCCTAACTTTTTCATAATTATGAATAATTATAAAACTTAATAAAACTTTTACTTTTATTAATTTTTATATATAAATTAAATAAGATATTGGGCCACATTATTTATAATTGTCTAATTGTTGCAATAATCTATTTGACAACTAATTTATACACTATTACAATGGTAGTCTGCATGTTGTATGTGTGCCCAAACTTGTGTTACACATGATGAGTGAAATTAAATAAATACAAACAACTGCTTGCATTACTTCATAGGAAAATATTCAACTCAAACTGAAAGAAGTAACACATCTTATTGAATTAAGTAGCCCTTTCTGTGCTCCCACTGTATTATTATATAACAACAGAGTTCTGAATTAATAGATTGTAAGACTACCTTAAGACTTACAAATTGTCACAAAAACCGGTTTACCTACGAACAATATAAGTGCCTATTTAATTTAATATATTATAATTTGAAAATATTAGTATAATTTTATGGAGCAAAAGTTTTTTTTTTCATTGAAACTTTATGCTGTATCCATAGGCAGAGGGATTCTAGTGTTAAGACACTCTGTTTCCCATACACTGACTAATATTTGAGACTGCATGGATGCAAGCTGTCAAAGTTTGGGATGGTTGACACTCTTACCACTGCCTAGATTCAGCAATGGACAATGACAGGCTAAAATCATGTAAAGTGGAGTTTCTCAATGCTGTGCTTTATGAGAGCAAGAAAAAAAAAATATTTCATTCCATTAAGTGGGAATTGAAACCAAAACTATAACTTTTAAAGTTAGACACTTTGCCACATTGACCTCACAAAAACAATGATATGTAATAATGTCATTAAATTTGTGTACTAGGTAATAACAATTTAAATAGATATATGTGTAAGCTGAGTCAGCAGAGTTGGTCATTCTTTGCCATAACCGCCGGCAACGCAAACACTAAAATCAATAACAATTGTGTCATTAGCAGTTAGCACATGCACATGCTTATCAGCTGCACACAAACTCAGTGGTCTTCATGTTTATTCACTTCGGCACAGTATTTGCATTGACATATTTATGGTTCTGATATACATACATCTATATATATAAAAGGACTTGTGCTGACTGACTGCTGATGTAACGGCTGATGGTAGAAACGTGAAATTTGGGCAGATGTTTATTTTCATATTCTGGACATCCACTAAGAAGGGAATTTGAAAAATTTTAACCTTAAAGGGATGAAATAGGGGTTGAAAGTTTGTATGGAAAAAAAATTTAATCTATAGCGATTTTTATAAAATTTGAAATTCAGACTTAAAAATATTTCATTGAACACTTGTTGCATGGTTTTTAAGAATTCACCCCCTAAGGGTTCAAATAAGGGGTTGAAAGTTTATATGGAAAAATCTTTAAATTGCCACCGATTTTTATAAAAATTCAGACTGTTAAAAATATTTTATTGAACATGTGTTTCGTGGTTTTTTTAGAATTCACTCCTAATAAGCGGGCGAAGCCGCGCGCGCCCACTAGTTATTTAATATTTATATTTAAGCTATGAACTATTTTAAGTCATACCTTATACTTTAATATTCAATATGTATTATATTATATTTCTCATATTGCAAATATTGTTTTTTCAATAATATATATAAATAAATACTCATACCTAATAGATAAGTTTAAATATTTACCACACACTGTTATTACACAATGGTTGTGTAACAACATTTAACATATCCAAAATTGAGAAAAAAAATGAAAATTTCTCTTGTATTACAATGTTGGGAAAATTGTAATATAAAAAAAAGAACGAAAACTGTAATTGTAATATAAAAAAAAGAAAGAAAAAGAAAACTATTTGATTAATATGAATCACATTAAAATTACTATCTTTTTAATAATGAAAAGTATTACAATTTCATATTAATTTTACTATAATACATAGTAATTATAACATAATTAGGTTATTTAAAGTTATAAAATGAGTAGAGGTTTGTTGAAACAGTGCTTGTCGTGCTGATAATAATTATTAGACATATTATCTGAAGTGAGACGTGATATAATTATGGTTGTATTTGTATATTAAAAGATTTACTAATTTTTGTCATATAGGTTGTCCTATACCTATGTTTAGATTAAATACTATAATACATTATATAATTGAATATGATTAATTTTTATAATGCGTTTGGGGCCAATGTGCGTGTCTGGCTGTCCCAACTCGAGGTCCGTCACTCCAAACGCAACATCTAGAAGTATTTTATTTACATACTTATACATTTTAAAGTGTTTTGTGTTGTATGTGTAATGAACATTACTCTTTATCAGATAGGACATGGCTATCTTCATTTTTTCTAATCACGACCTTGGACACATGCTTTGTTGCATTAATATATTTATCGAATTAAAAATATATTACATTCCGTAATTACCTATATCACACGACATTGGCCAGGACACTCGGACAGTGCCCGACGCCGCCTCAATTCGGGTTCAATTTATTACGATTATTTTATTTATAAATGCTTTCTCTTCACAATGCAGCGTGTTTTTTTTTTCTTGAAATGCATTACACTGATCTAATAATATAACTTTAAAATCCTCCACACTTACTTAATAATAATCATTAACAATGATAATTGACATGATTTTTTGTGATATCAAAACCATCCTCCGCTCTTATACTAATAAAAACAGTTACTGTACAACTAATTTTATGATATTTGCAAGTATGTATTATTTAGTCGTTAATAGGCCACCAGTATGTGTGGCCACACTTACTCACATATTGTTATATTTGATAGATGATAGATATATTTGATAGTCTTCAGTAGTAATGAAATAATATTTCTGGATAGTTTTTTAAATTAAAAAAATATATATTTACCTATTAAGAAAATGATTCTTATTTACTTTTGCTCTTAAGGATTGGATAATATTCAAGACAAGATAAAATAAGGTGCACATAGATGTTATGTTTTGTTATCATAATGGATTGACAAAAGTGTCTTGGTTTAGTTATCTAGTAGGTAGTAAAATGTGTTTCCTGCCTAAGCCTTTTATTCATTTAGTTTGTAATAATACCCATGGGCTCGTGCGAACAATGCAGCGTCACGGTATTTGAGAGTTCATAGTTGATCTGCGTCCTTGTGTCACGTCGGGGTCCCTACTACTAGGGAGGCTACTCGGGATGTGATATTCAAATAAAATGAAGGGTTTTTCGGCTTAATTTGATTTTGTTTTCGCCTTTTCCAATGAAAGATCGTTTTCTTTAAACATAAATTAGTATTTTCATATCTCATATACGCAAGGAGTTATTATTGTTATATTTAGGAGTAGAATATTTCAAACGCTTGATAACAATTTATTTAAAATGTTCTTGCATATAAAAAACTCTCAAGTATTCGTTTTGTATTGTAGTTTAACCTAATTTAAAGCACATGAAGCACAGAATGGTGAGGTGTGTGTGTCGGCAGGGCTGGGCGCGGCGCAGCTGGCACTGGCGGCCAGCATGGAGCAGTTCGAGTTCGCGTGCATCGGCGCCTCGCAGACCGAGGACGAGCGCGTCATCGGCCGCTCGCTGCAGCACTTCGCGCACCTCATACGCACCATCGAGGACGAGCGCGACCGCATGGTGCGTACCCCACACACAGCAGGGAAGGCAGAGAGAACCTAGTGTTAAGACACTCCGTTCTCCACTTTCAGCCGAGTTCTGGTTTTTACTATTTCCATATCATTTTTTCCACATTTCATCCACGTTACATTTAATTTTTAGATAATATATGAAAATTTGAACGAAGCGGGGTTTAAACCCCCGCTTTTTCAAAACCATCCAATCGCTCTGACTAACTCATACCGTCAAGTCATACCGTCTGTTCGAGCTATGTCGAAATTCTTATACGCTTGTTACAACTTATTTATGTTGCTAGCATCTATGTAGGGCAGTGGTTCCCAACCAGTTGTCCGCGGACCACCAGTGGTCCGCAGAAGCCTAAATATGGTCCGCGAGCGATTTTAATATTATGACTGGGGATGGTGAGGCGAAGTTTCTGTTTAATTATCACTGTTAATTTTTACTATACCTACATAGTGGTCCCTGCTACTAAGAATAATACAAAAGTGGTCCTTGATCAAGAAAAGGTTGGGAACCCCTGATGTAGGGAGATTGTCACTATATGCTATCCAAAGATAATTGCTTTGAATTATCATTTGAGAAAATGCTATTTATTAAATATTTTTTACTAAAAGGAAGAAAAATACTTTTTAAAAAATTTGATGTTTATGAACATATGATGTTTTCTAAAAAATATTTTGCTTTCCTGAATGTGAAATAACTCTTTAAAAATGTAAAAACAACGTAACATTTATTTATATAGTATATGTTATGATTGACTGACTGTATTTTTTCATTGTGAATACTATACAAGAAAGAAAACCGTAATGCCTCCGTTGGACTTTGAAAGTATTAGAAAAAGCGTTACATAAAATAGAGTACGTACTCACCGTTCGTCGTGTGACGTGACGCGCACGCGCAGGCGTGCTCGTTGACTGTTATCGCTCTCATTACTATTACAAATAAATACATTCATTAATCCAATGGGCCTTCGATATTCGTCATAAAATAATTACTTTTGTATAGTCTATCTATCTATTAAAGAGAGCTCCTCTAAAATAGTGGAATGTTAATATTAATATAAATAACTGTGAATTTGTTGATTAAACTTCATGCCAAAGTTAGCGTCTCCGAAAGAATTAGATTATAATAAATAAAATTATGATAAACAATCTTTTTTATTCATACAAAGTTTACGGCGTTGCAGGTGGGGCGCGCGCACGAGCAGATCATCCAGCCGTTAGAACGATTTCGCAAGGAGCACATTGGTGCCGTCAAGGTAATGCGCTTAGAATAGATGATCTTAAACACAATGTAAAATAATTTAATATCCATTTTTATACAATAACTTATTATACTTAACTTATAATAATATTTTCTATTAATTATTTCAGGAGGGCAAGAAAAAATTTGACAAAAAAACTGCAAAGTTTTGCCAGAGTCAGGAACGAACGTTATCGTTGTCCACAAAGAAGCCCGAGACTGTGTTCCAGGAGGTAAGCGGGTCTCGTGGGGTGAACTCGCGAACAGACGCTTTTTGTCTTAAAGCTCACCACATATCACAAAGAGTGAGGGAGAGTAAAAAATGCTGAAAAAAAAAACATCATGTGATTAATGGATGGCCCCTAAAGTAATGTCCTATGATTTATAAAATTTATTTACGCACATGCGGGCATTCGTCGTTTTACGACGTTTTGTTTTAAGTCTATATTACCTGGCGTCTAATGTGACACATATATGTACGTAGTGTTTAAATGTCTATACTAATGTCAGGCAGATGCGGCGATGGACATGGCCGAGCGGGACTTCTGCCAGGCGTCGCTGGAGTATGTGTTCCAGCTGCAGGCCGTGCAGGAGCGCAAGAAGTTCGAGCTGGTGGAGACGCTGCTGGGCTTCGTGTTCGGGTGGTGGACCTTCCACCACACCGCGCACGACGTGCACGCCGACGCCGAGCCGCTCGTGCGCGACCTGCAGCTGCGCATCCAGCGGGTAACACCACCACCACCACCACCACCACCACCACCTCCTCCTCCAGGACACTCGTAACGGCACCTCCAGGCAGGTGCGCAGGCTCGCTCGCTCGCTTGCTCGCTGCCGCAGAATACACTACTAACCATACTTGCTTTTATTTTAATTACGTTTTTACGTTTTTTCAATTTAATTCAACATTGTGTGATTTTGCGTGTGTTTCATATTCTGGTAACTTTGTAGGTTGACGCATGTTGTGTGCGTGTGCGTGCGTGTGCGCGTGTGCGCGTGTGCGTCCCAAACACCATAACACGTTGCGCGATCTATCGCAAGTAAATCTGAGTAAATTACACTTAATAGACCAATTTTCTTGCAGACGAGGAGCAATTTTGAGGAAACAAGTAAACAAACTGAGTCCCTCATGAAAAAAATGATGGAGGTGAGACAGATGGTGAGTACGGGGGGCGGCGCTACTGCTGTGCACCTCATAGGGCGTTTGTTGTGCCTTTTATATTGAATAATGAAGTATTTACGTGTTTTAATTCATAGACCAAGGAGGACGAGGGAGCAGAGGAAGGGGGCGTGTCTCGGGCCGGCTACTTGTTTTTAATGGAGAAAAGTAAGTATCAAATCACGAGTAAAATAATTTTACTAAAGAGTTATCAAGTGTATGTTTAAATGTATTTTGCAGAGGCGTTCGGAACGACGTGGAGCAAACAGTATTGTACGTATGCGAAGGAATCACACACGCTGTCACTGATGCCATACAACCAGATCAATGTGAAGACGGTAAGTAATGTGAGGCAGTGTTACGAACTTTGTTTTTCAGGGATCGCGGAATACATTACTAATAAAAAAAATGACAATATTTCATAAGAATTCTAGAAAAAAAAAACAAAATCCGCCATTAATATCACCATTATATGGGATTGTCACAGTATTTAATTTCTACTATCCATACCTATATTATAAATTCGAAAGTAACTCTGTCTGTCTGTCTGTCTGTGCCGCAATCAGGGCCAAACCGCTAATTCAATTGTAATAAAATACTCATACAGAGATACTTGAGGGTCTTCGGATGAACATAGGTTACTTTTTTGCTCATATTTGTAATATTGTCGATATATACTAATATATTAAAATATTTTTTAATTTGACAGGCAATTTATTCCGCCATGTTAATAACAACCGACCGTTGCTAAGCAACGGCTTGCAAAGTTTATTTGTTGTTATAAGCAAACGTCACCCAAAATGAGCTTGCTTAACGCATACATGGCGTGCGCCGACTCAACCTTATGAGATACATAAAAATAATAATGTTTAAAAAAGCCCGCGATACACATACTATATTTATCTCTGAAGCTTGAGCAAAGTAACACAGTAACAACATGTAACCATTTTAATTAATTTACTTTATATTTATCAGGTTTTTGTTGTATGTATTTTCTATAATTTGATATTGATCCTTATGAAAATGAATATAATAGTCACTTTTAGCATTTCATCTAGATTGAAACTATAGTTCACTGTATAACATTCTAATAAATAATTAAGGAGATGTCACTGATTCGAAATAACCTAGCCTACGAGCGGCATAGTATGACCGACGCGAACGGGCAGATGACTTTGACGGTTTTGTAAATTTTCATACATTTTCGAACTACTGTTAATTTTTATGTAATTATTTGCTGTTTATAATTAATTTATACTTTTCTTTGGTTCTTCGCTTATTCGAGGAGCAGATTAGTTAGATTTTCATAAATTTCTTGGTGTGGTGTAAGTTGCGGCCCTGCGCGGCATCGGTGTAATATTATTTAAGTATTAAGGAGAGAATTGTTGGTTATTTCATCTTGGTTGGATGGTTATCTATACCGTTGTTATACACTTAATAAATTGTGGTTTTAGTTTTCTGGGATTTTATTTGATATTGCTCGCAAAACTTATCATATTTAATGTAGAAAGGACTTTAGTTATTTCATATAGTATCTATGTACGCGCGCAAGGAAAACGAGTAAAAAGATTTTTCCCGGGTAAATCAGTAAAATCGATCACTGAAAGTCCAATAAAAATTAGTTCAATTATTCTGGATATTAGCTCGGGGAAATAGAAAGACAGACAGAGACAAAATTATTAATAATGTAGCTGGTTTTGTTTAGTTTTTTTATTAATATTTTACTATGGTTACGTTTACTTATATTTTTTTTATTTAAATTAGTTACATATTTTCACAAACAATTTCCTAAATATATCTATAAGCATTCGTAAAGTTTAAGCGGGGGAAGCCGCGTCCGGGTCCGCTAGTATATATATAAAATAAAAGGATAGTAAAGTAAATTCTGTACACTAAAGATAATAAATAAATAAAAAAAAAACCGGATAAGCGCAAGTCGGGCTCGCACACCGAGGATTCCGCACAAAAATTAGACGTCTCGAACTTGTATACTTATTTATCTTAAACTTCCGGAAAAATATACTATTTTGAAACGTCGAATTATTTCTTTTTCCTGTAAAAATATATTATTAAATATCACGACTTCACGCAAACTTTGGAGATGAGGAGTAGATCGCATGGGCTGCGGCTATTGAAAGCAAGGAAGAGGGCCTGGCAATTAGTTTGGACATGGCTAAAGCCTTCGATTGAATGTGACATAGGGCGCTCCTGGCAAAACTTCCATCCTTCGGTCTTCCCTAGAATTTATGCAAATGGATCGCCAGCTTTCTCACTGGGCGCAGCATCAAGGTCGCTGTCGACGGTTTTCACTCGGAATATAAGCCCGTGAACGCTGACGTCCCCCAAGGCTGTGTGCTGTCCCCTACGATGTTTTTTCTGCATATCTTCATCATATCAATGACATGTTGGAGAATTGTAGCATTCATTGCTATGCAGATGATAGCACATAGAACGCTGTTTAGTCTAGCCTTAAATAAACCGGCCGACAAATAAGCTTATGTCTTCTCTTGCGGCATCCTTCGAGAATGTCTCCTTAAGGAGCTTGGTTCAATTAACTACTAAAAAAAACCCATTTGTCGTATCCCCAATATTTCAGAACACTCCCCTTATAGCCCCAGCGCCCAGTATCAGTATATTGGGCCTTAATGTTTCGAGTGAGTGCCAGTGACTGCCTGTCGCGATCATCTGGAAAGCAAGGCCAAGTTGGCCTCGAAGAAGCTTGTGGGTCATCAGCAGAGCGAGACGGTACTTCACGCCAAAACACTAATTAGCACTAATAGGGCCCATGTTCGGCCTCATATGGAGTACTGTTCCTATCTCTGGGCTGGCGCACCCCACTATCAGCTGGAACCATTTGATCGCATACAACGTAGAGCCGTTCGAATCATTAGAGACCCAACTACCTGTGAAAGGCAAACAAAGGCCGGTCGGTTTGGTTTTGCGTAAAGACGTCTCCTCGCTGTGCGTCTCTACAGCATTTATCAGGGGGAGTGTTCTGAAGAAATGTTTGACGTTTTGAATTTTCTAACTGCACAGTACGTCACATGCTTAAATATCCACATCACCTGGATACGTAGCACTCCACTACTACGTTTCGTAGGAATTTCGCCGCTTTGACAGGTTAGTGTGTGTTTACGTTATCCATTACAAACGGCGTTTTATTTTAAAACGATAATTTAATCTTTTAATTTGTTTGAAAAAATCACTTTTTCATTTTTGGGATTATTTTTTTATTGTATTACGCTTTTATAGTGTAGTTAAAACTGTGGTTTCATTTAAAGTGGTGCTGACACTTCCACCCTGTACATATAGTGTTTTAACACTTTAGTTCATAATAAATGTAGATTGTACTTTTTACGCATGTCTTGATATTAAAATAATTAATAAAATTATCAATACTATTTACTAAAAGAAAAGCGCTGCTTCTTCTACCCTGTCTTTCCCCCCTTTTGCAAATACGTACGGTCGGTTACGGTAGTAACATTGTGTGCGTGTAGGTGGGCGCCGCCGAGAGCGTCGCCGTGCGCGGCGCGCGCGCGCTCGCGGACCCCGAGCGCCGCTTCTGCTGGGACGCGCTGCCCGCCGACTGCGAGCGCGCGCCGCTCACGCTGCAGGCGCTCGGCGACCGCGACCGCGCCGCCTGGCTGCGCGCGCTCGACCGCGCCGCGCTCGCGCCCCCGCCCGCGCCCCTGCCCGCCGCGCCCGACGCCTGGCCGCTCGACGACGCCGGCTTCGCCTTCGCGCGCCGCGTCGTGGCCGAGCTGGAGGCGCGCGGCCTGGAGGAGCAGGGCCTGTACCGCGTGGCGGGCGTGGCCTCCAAGGTGGCGCGCCTCGTGGCGCTGGCGCGCGAGCGCCGCCTGCCCGCCGCGCTGCACGACCCGCTGGAGTGGGAGAGCCGCACGCTCACGTCCGCGCTCAAGAGCTACCTGCGCGCGCTGCCCGAGCCGCTGCTCACGCGCCGCCTGCACCGCGCCTTCCTGCGCGCCGCGCAGGCGCCGCCGGCCGCGCGCGCCGCCGACCTGCACGCGCTCGTGCGCGCGCTGCCGCCGCGCAACCGCGACATGCTGCGCCTCGTGCTGGCGCACCTGGCGCGCGTGGCCGCGCTCTGCGACCGCAACCTCATGACGGCCTCCAACCTGGCCGTGTGCTTCGGGCCCACGCTGCTGCGCGCCGAGCGCGAGACCGTGGCCTCCATCCTCGAGCTCAAGTTCTACAACGTGCTGGTGGAGGCGCTGCTCGACAACTTCGAGCTGGTGTTCGCGGACGAGCCGCCGCCCGCGCCCGCGCCGCCGCCGCCCGCGCCCCCCGCGCCGCCCGCGCCGCCCGCCCTCAACGGCATACCGAGGTGAGTTATACAATACAATATAGAGCTCATAATCCGGCCCGCTATGTTAAGTATGACTAATATAATCAAATGTAGGAGACATTGAGATGAAGATCAATTGTTTGAGACTTGGGACTCGACCAGACACGCAGTAACCGCTAAATTCTAAACGCATTCACACAGCGTCGGTTGCGGTCAGTAGTCTCGTCATGTGATGTGCGAACCTTGCGGTTCCATGTAAGTGAAAGCGTATAGATTCCGCGCACTTTTAAAGTCTCGATGTTCTCGCTTGGTGAAACAAATTACATTTTAATTGATTCTATTGGCCCAAAATCCCATTGCATGAATCTGTAGGTATCTGTTAAAAAACCCTATATAAGAAAATATCCAAACAAATGTTGATTGATGAATTCAATAGTTACTTCCCAGAATATACCAAAAAAGCTTCATCAGAAACTAATTCGCAACCGTTTTGGCACGGACGCGTGTGAACTTACTAAAGGAATCCATGAAGAACTCATTGAATCACAAAATGATAACAACTGCAAGGATGCTTTTGAATGAAATATTGAATCTCTTGAGTCTTTGGTGTAAAATGCTTTGCGTTATTTTATGGTTTTCTCAACAACTTATTTATGTAAACAAGAATTTTCTGCTTTGTTGGTAATACTGGTTGAAGCCAGTCGTGGCGCAGTGGCACAAAGTGTGACTGTAAAACCGACTAGTTGTGAGTTCGAGTTGCGATCTCCACTCGAGGAGATGAAATATTTACTTAAATTTATATTTCTATTTCTTCGCTCTGGCTTCTTGAGTCCTGCCACAAAACACGCAATGCCTATAGAATTCGGCAGAAAGTGGGGAACGGATTGTCTTAACACTAGGTTCGCTCTGCCTACCCTGCTGTGTGCGGGATACAGCGTGAAGCTGATTTGATTTGATTTGGTAATAAAAAACAAGACGAAAAAAAGAAAGTAATTGATGATTTGGACGTAACTTTGAGCATTAATATTAGTCCTAGAATAACCGAACACGTAAGACGATGCAAGCTCAGAAATCACATTAATACAAAATTACAGAATTGATTTTTTTTTCTACACTCTTCACGCCATATCCCGCACATGACAGGGTAGGCATAGGGAATCTTATCTTATAACACCGTTCCCTCACCTTTCTACGAATTTTCGAGGCATTGCATGTTGAGTGCAGAACTCAACGCCGCGTTTTGCCTACCAGAGCGAAGTGAAAGTATTAATAATTAAAAGTTCATTCCCCTGAATGGGAATCGAATCTACAACAGTTGCGTTTACAATTACACACTTGTGCCACTGCGTCACGAGGGCCTCACGGGGAATTACAGAAGTTTCTCGTGAAATATGTTTGATTCTTAAGTTCCTATTGAATATTTACTCGTATTGAAACTTTCATATGTTACAGTTTATTACAATTTCTTTTTATTAAACCGACATAGTGGTTAAAAAACAAATATCATGACTTTATTATTTCACTTGAAAAACAAGGATGATTTCATCTTTACATAGTTTTCTGTATGTACCGAATATGATTAAAATCATCAACATAAAAATTCTTAACTGTCCATTTGTTAAAACAAATGGACAGTTCGAGTTTTTATGTTTATATTACATGATATTTTTCTTTAAAACATAAGGCTCACCGCGCATTTCGTCTTCTGATCTTATAGTAAACCGAAACCGGAAAAAATATTTCAAATGATGGCAACCTCTACTTGCGGCAGTTATTTTAGAGGCAACCATGTGTTATAGTGTATGTCTTGAACTTAGCAGAGCATTGTCCAGCGGATCAAAAATAAAATTGAGTTCTCTTTGCATGCAGCTGAGTTATATAGTTCCTGATAGGTTTTACAAATAGTTCTGACGTGTATATCCCTTAAAAATGTTATTTAAAAAAATGATCTGCTAACTTCTCTTGGCAGATCATTTTTTTGCAAATAAAAATCGGGGCGAGTTCTGCATACATAGGAATGAGAAAATTAGTTCCTGATCATTTTTAACAATAGTTCAGTTGATTTCAAAAAGAAAAAAAATTAAACAGAAAAAAGAACGTTCGTTTCGTAAATAGCTCGAAAGGTAAAGTAATTTTAATAACAAATAAAATAATACTTAGACGCTGGAACTCTTAATTTCATAATAGAATATAAATAGTTCTATGATATTTAGCTGAAAAAAGGCCAGAACAGTTCGTCTTCAGAGTTCTGGCCTTTTTTTTTAGAAAGAACTCTTCATCATTGGCAGTTGCCAATGACGAAGAGTTCTTTCTTATGAGCACTATTATAATATTATTTTTTCGTCGCTACAAATCAATTTGATATTTTTTAACAAAGTGAATTTTCAGGTATGCTCTGCTGGCACGAGTTCTGGTTTTTTAATTGGCTTTTTGAAATAGAACTATTCATATTAGATTACAAATTGAAGATTTCCCGAGTCTGAGCACAATTAAAAAAAAATATTCAGTACTTTTTCATATGGAGAGTTTTATTTTGACATTTTTCAATATTTCAAACATTCAAATAAGCTCTGCTGGAAGTTTTTTCAGAGTTGTAGTCTTTTTTCAGGCTAAATATCATAGAACTATATATATTCTACTAGAGGGCGCGCGCGGCTTCGCCCGCTTATTAGGAGTGAATTCTAAAAAAACCACAAACCCGTGTTCAATAAAATATTTTTAAGTCTGAATTTAATTTTTTATAAAAATCGGTGGCAATTTAAAGATTTTATTATACTTATTTGAACCCTTAAACTTTTAACCCCTATTTCATCCCTTTAGGGTAAAAAATTTTTAAATGCCCTTCTTAGTGGATGTCCAGAATATGAAAATAAACATCTGCCCAAATTTCACGTTTCTACCATCAGCGGTTACGGCTCTGCGTGCGTCTTACCTCAGTCAGTCAGCACAAGTCCTTTTATATATATATCTCTATCTCTATATCTTATAAAATAAGAACGCATTTCGTCTCTGTCTGGCCTTTCTAAGCGATCTTCTTCTAAACCACCCAACGGATTTTAATGCGGTTTTCACCATTAGGTAGAGTATTTCTCAGGAAAGGTTTATATATAGTTTATCATATGTATATTTTATTGTAATTTGACATAAATATGATAAATGTGCATAAAGTCCTACCCGTTGAGACACTTTCACGCATGCGCTGCTTTATTGGTAAGCCCTTCATGAAAATAATGTACTAGAGTATTATTCCTCTTAATAAGATCTACAAAAAAGTCAGCGACAGCATATTTGTATCTTCTAAGGATAACATACAGTGAGTATATTTCTGTCAAAAAATAGTAATTTAAATATAGTTTTTATTGTGAGGGATGTTTGTCCATAATGGTATCAATCCTTATCCTTTTAAATACTTTATTAATTTTCAACGTTAAGCGAAGATAAAATTTGTCCTTTACACTAATTGCAAATTACGAATACTTTTAGAGAAAAACGCATTTAATTGTTGACACATCGCGTCGGCTATAAACCGCAGATTTGGCTCATGTTTCGTTTATCCCTTACTCATAAAGCATATAAATAAGTATATCAGTTACGTTGGCCATTTAATGGAGATCAAAACTGTCTTTAACTGTTTTTCATTTTAATAAGTACTTTAGAAGTTGTTGTGTGTTAGAGGCCGGTCGTGGCGCAGCGGCACGAGGTGTGACTGCAAAACCGACTGGTTGTGGGTTCGATCCCCGAGGAGATGAAATATTTACTTAAAATTTATATTTCCATTTCTTCGCTCTGGTGTCGAGGTTAAGCGCGGCGTTGAGTTCTGCCACTCAACACGCAATGCCTCCAGAATTCGGCAGAAAGTGGGGAACGGAGTGTCTTAACACTAGGTTCCCTCTGCCTACCCTGCTGTGTGCGGGATACAGCGTGAAGCTAATTTAATTTAATTTTTAATTTTTTACTATATCAAAAAATCCTTGCTGCGAAACGGCTCGCCACGCGCCATGCGTCCCCCCGCGCCCCGCGACGCGTCCGTCGCGCCCGTCTCCCCTCCTGCCTCTGTAGCGAAGTAGATTTAGATGCGATTGTACGTATTGGATAATTAAAGTTTAATGTATTATTTCAGCGCGATATATTTAGTTTCATCTCTTTTGATTAATAGAATAGTAGGTAGTCTTTTGTTTATCATTTCTTTCGTTTAAGTATCCTGTTGTTTATTTTGTTTACTCTTCTTCTGTCCTTTTATTATTATTTTTTTACCTTTTTAAACATTTCCTTTTTTAATTTAATTATGCCACGAAAAAGTCGTTCATAGGTCGTAGAACAAGAAATGCAAATAAAAATCGTTTAAGTCTTACTAATGAAAGCGTAGAGGAGACGGAAATTAGACGGTAATTTAAATATATTTTCTTATTGTAAGGGATGTGTGTCCATAATGATATTAATCCTTATCCTTTTAAATAAGTTAAACGATAAACTTTGCTCTTTACAATATTTCGAAATTACAAATAGTTTTAGAGAAAAGCTATATCGAGTCATGTTTAACCCTTACTTTCAGTATATATATAAGTATAATAATTACCTTTTGGCCATTTAATATAGATTAAAATGTTGTTTACTATTTTTCATTTCAATAAGTACTTTAGAAGATTAGTAGCACAAATTTAAAATTACGGTATTAAAAAATTCTTGCTGTGTAAGGACTCGCCGCCCACCACGCGTCCCCCTGCGACCCGCAACCTTTTGCTTATAAAAATGGATCAACCGCACCCGCCTGGCTTCTTTACCCCGGGCATGGAAGAAAGGCCTGGTCATCATGTTGCTCAAGGCTGGGAAGAGCCCGCAGTCTGAGGGATATCGATCTATAACCCTCCTTAGCGCGGTCGCCAAGCTGTTCGAGAAATTATTCCTCTCACTTCTCCAGTCGCACATCCACCCGCGAAGCGAACAGTTTGGCAAGCGGGTATACCGCTCTGATTACACTACGCCGTAACAGCGATCAACCGAAAGGAGATTGCAATAGTAGTCTTCTTCGACGTAGCGCGCGTATTCGACCGCGTTGGCACCCGGGCCTACTTCATTAAGTGCTCAGAGCCGGCACCCCCCAGCACGTCGCGCATGTCTTTGCCTCCCTGCCCCAGTGACAGGACATTTTGCTTGAGAGTTGAGAGTTCGAGGTTTAGCAGCGACTCAATCGCTGCCGTTGTTCCCCAGGGCAGCATTTTATCACCTGCTCTCTACGCACTATACACTGATGACATCACAACGTCCTAGCGAGTATCACTCAACGAGAAATCCTGCAGGTGGTCCAGAACCTCATCCTCCGTCGAGTGACGCAGGCGCCATACTAAGTGAGGAACACCACGCATCATCGCAACATAAAAATAGAAAGCCTGGAGGTACACATTGGTCGTCTCGCGTCCAACGTATTCCGCTGCGCCAATGTATCACCTGCACCTAAGGAGCACTCCGTGGCATACCCGGCCGCACGAGGTCAGACGTAAGACTTCTTCTCCAAATCAGACTCATGAGCCTTGCATTGAACCTTGGTCGTTTAAGATGGGCCTCCCTCAGGAAACCGAGGGTCTCTCCTGACTGAGTTGACCGCCTAGATGGCATTTGATAATCCTTCCAATTTCATACTGTGTCAACGCCCAGATGTCGTTCGGAACTACTACGGAGATGGACGAGAGAATACTTCAATTCTGCGCCTGGCTCTATAGCAAAGTTAATTTAGAAGCGATTCCACGTGTTTTGGAGTTATCCAATAATTATAATGTATTTCAACGCGACATAGTTGGTTACATCTTTCGTTTAAGTATTTTTGAGTAAGAGAATAGTAGGTAGTTGCTGTTGTTTATAATTTTTTTCGTTAAAGTTTTCTATTGTTTGTGTCATTTGTTTAAGTGTGTTTTTTTAAACAATTGGAACACCCTTATTGGAACTACGAAAATGCGGGTTGCATTAAGGTTTAAATAATTTTCACATTAGTAATCTTAAGTGTTTTGCAAACAAAATTCATGTAATGTACCTAACATTTACATGAATAATTCAGTAGTTAAGCGGGCGAAGCCGCGAGCGGGTCGCTAGTAGATTATAAAATAAAGAGGGAGCGTCTAAGTATTATTTTATTTATTTTTAAAATTACTTACCATTACGAACTATTATTTTATTTGAGGCCGGTCGTGGCGCAGCGGCAGGAGGTGTGACTGCAAACTGACTGGTTGTGGGTTCGATCCCCACTCGAGGAGATGAAATATTTACTTAAATTTATATTTCCATTTCTTCGCTCTGGTGTCGAGGTTAAGCGCGGCGTTGAGTTCTGCCACTCAACACGCAATGCCTCAAGAATTCGGCAGAAAGAGGGGAACGAAGTATCTTAACACTGGGTTCCCTCTGCCTACCCTGCTGTGTGCGGGATACAGCGTGAAGCTAATTTAATTTTTTTTTTATTTACGAACTATTTACAAAACGAACGTTCTTTTTGCTATTTTAATTTTTTTTTTCTTTTTGAAATCAACAGTACTATTGTTAAAAATGATCAGGAACTATTTTTCTCATTCCTATTTGTGCAGAACTCTCCCCGATTTTTATTTGCAAAAAAAAGTTAGTGCATAATTTTTTTAAATAACTTTTTTATGGGTAAAAAGGGCAAAACTATTTGTAAAACCTATCAGGAACTATAGAACTGAGCTGCATGCGAAGAGAACTCAATTTTAATTTTATTTGGTGGACAATGCTCTGCTAAGTGTACTGACATTTATAAAAAAAAAAATTAAAATTAGCTTCACGCTGTATCCCGCACACAGCAGGGTAGGCAGAGGGAACCTAGTGTTAAGACACTCCGTTCCCCACTTTCTGCCGAATTCTGGAGGCATTGCGTGTTGAGTGGCAGAACTCAACGCCGCGCTTAACCTCGACACCAGAGCGAAGAAATGGAAATATAAATTTAAGTAAATATTTCATCTCCTCGAGTGGGGATCGAACCCACAACCAGTCGGTTTTGCAGTCACACCTCGTGCCGCTGCGCCACGACCTCGACACACATTTATAGTGTTGAGAAAAAAGTAAGCTTTAATTTGATACATGATTTATTTAAAAAAAACACATGAGTGCAAATTATCAACATTAAGTGACCTGTTTGAACCGGGAAAAACTGGAGTTGCGGCAGACTGAGAGGTTGCAACCATTCATATTGCAATTTTTTATGCTATTTTCTTTTAAATGATGTTGGATTCACATAAAAAACACATAAGTGTAATTTTTCAACAAAAATGAATTACCATAAATTTAATTAATGGTGATTGCGGAGCGATTCTCCTAAGCAACCCTGGTGTAATCTATTCTACTATCATGTATCATTCTTAAATATAAGTTAACTTAACTTAGCTTCACGCTTTATCCCTAGCGGGGTAGTCTCTGCACTAACCTGCACCTTAAATACTCCATCGAACATATACATTAATAAAGAAAATAATTTACATTAATTAACAGTTTTTAGTTTTTATCACTGAAAAATGGACATTTAAAGTTATTTAACCCTTATCTCCTTTTTGTATAGTATACTATACATACAACTTCATAAAAATAAACGATAGCTATAAAATATTTTTTAATTAAGTTTTATTAAACATATGTCATTTATAGACATTTATTTATATTTTAAAAATTAAAATAGTCGTTTGTCTGTTATAATTTAAAATCTATTGTCAAAAACAATAGTCAAGATGAGCCGCTCATATTTATCTAAGGTAAGTATTATTTTATTTTTATATTTGTACTCCTAAATATGTATGTTTATTATAAAATACACATGCCTAAATGTTTGTTCTTACATATTTTTATATATATGCTGTTGTCGCTATGTGATTTAGTATATTTTTGTCGTGTTTTTTACTAACGTATAATATACTATACATTGCCGCAGTTGCAGTAAGTTACCTTTCGTTGGTAGTGTATAGAATAATATACATTGCCAACTTAATAGGATCAATAGTTTTTGGAACTTTACTATAAAATTTAAATTGTAGGTACGTATCTTATATACTAAACCAATTTTATTTCAATTTAAAAGACTGTTATACTAATGTTTGACTGCCTCGTTGATATAGTGGTTCCAGAAAGCTACGTACAAAGTTGTGGGTTCGATTCCCACAACAAATACTACTATTATTATTACTACATGACTACCTACCTAAATAAAGGGACAATAACATACATTATTATATATTTATAATATAATATGGTTTAGCTTATCTTTGGTGTCGGTTTTCTTGCATGTTTTTTTTGCTTTGGTTTGAGACTGCTGTGGGTGAAAGAGCTAGGCGCATTTTATCTTTAGTGCCTGAGAAGAATACAGACTCTGACACAAGTGACGGAGCTAGTAGCAGAGATGAAGTTGGAATGATTGGATCAGCAGAAAGTTCACCAGCGCCATCGATAAATTCAAGTCTCGAAATGTTACTCCTCCTACAAATTTTTGATGATGAGATAGGAACGCATGCATGTGATTTTTATGTTGATACCACCGAAGTGCCTCTTACACCTCATTCATTCAATAAAAATACAGTGTAGTAGAAGAAATAATTTACCTTTTCATTATAGAGAAGCACAATTTCAAGAAGGAGAAGGCAGAAATATCAGGACCCACATTGGAAAATGTACCATCTGATTTGTAATTGATTGCATTCGAACACAGTGTTTATCCGTAGAAGAAGAGAATGTTTTAGTATCGACGACGAAATTGTTATACCGTAATAGGGGAAAAAGCAGAAAATCGACGTTAATATAACCCAAATAAGCCTTGTAAATGGGGTTTTAAGAACTAAGAGCCGGTGTGTCTGGCATCATTTACAGTGGCGTAGCTAGGGTATTTGCTGCCTGGTGCGGCTTAGGGACTTGTTGCCCTTTAAAATGGTCAAAATAATTTCAGATTTCAAACCACAGTAGAGTAGATATATAATTTTTTATTGCTTCAAAACTATAATAACTATATATAAGTTATAATGGGGGTACAATGGTGTGTCAAGTGGCGACGAATGCGGCGTTGGAGACCGCCACCCAACACGCCACGAGGTGGAGGACGGAGCTACAAATAGCTACGTGGAATGTAAGAGGAGGGATGGAAGAAAAGATGAATGAATTATTAGATGCGATGGATGATAGAGATTTGGATGTCGTTTGTGTGACAGAGACCAAGCGAAAGGGCAATGACACGACCGATTTGCCGGGCAGTCGGGTCGCTTTCTGGGCCGGCGTACCAGAGAGCGAGCGGGGCTGTCAAGGTGTAGTTGTTATTGTCCTCTCGATTGGTTAGTGCAGCAGTTGAATACAAGGCGATCAACCCGAGACTGCTTTGGGTTCGCTTCAAGCTGGGGTTAACAAGAGTATTCTTGTTAGTGGCGTATGCGCCAGTATCCACAGCTCTATTAAGCGAACTCGAGGAGTTTTGGGAGAGTGTCAGGGATGTTCTAGGTAGCGTTAGAGGGAATGAAAAATTAATAATATGTGGCGATTTGAATCGGAACTGCGCGAAGCGGTTACGAGGGAGGGGGTGGGAGTGGTCAGTATGGTGACAAGAAAATAAATGAGACTGGAAAGCTTATATTGGAAATTTGCAAGAAAAGGAATTTGTTTGTGGCAAACACGACGTTTGAACACAAATAAATTCACATGTATACATGGGAGCGAGCGGAAGGGAAAAGTATGATTGATTTATTCCTAGTGGATCAGCGTGTTTAGTGGTTCTGAGCTGGGAACAGACCATTATCTAGTCGTTGCTAGAATAAGGGGTCTGTTTGCAGGTTGGCGCAACTACACAAGGTGTCCAAACTTGGAGTCAAATTATCGCATAAGAAAACTAGAAGCTTCAAGATCCACCGATTAGAGAGGAATATCAAGAAAGAGTTTCCAAGAAGCTAGACAGCAGCGAATCTGGAAATGAAAGTATTGGAGTATGCTGGTAGAATCTTAGCGATTGCATGAAAGAAGCAGCAATAGAGGTATGTGGTAAAGGGAAAGAAGGAAGGCTTTACCAAAAACCGCGACAAAAGGTGGGATGATGAAGTGGAAACTGCTATAAAAAGAAAAAAGAAAGCATGGCAGGATTATAAAGCCTCAGCTAAGGATAAAAGTATGAGAGAAATTAAAAAGAAACAGTATAAGCTACAAAATCACCAAACGAAAGTACTCATGAAGATGAAGCGTGAAAAGGCAGAGAATAAAAGAGACGAAAGGTTAACGAACAACTTCAGAGAAAACACGTAGCTTTTCCGACGAGAAGTTAGTGTTTCTCGAGGTTGCTTTCGAAGGACGATGAAATTTTCACGAAAGAACCACACATTTTGCAGCGATGGGCGGAATTTTACAAGGAGATGTATGAATGTGATGGAGTCCTCAGTCTCAAGTAACAGCGAAATGTTAAATGTTGATGTAGCTGTCTGAAATGTGGTAAGGCAGCGAGAGCAGATGGAGTTATTGCCGAGATGATCGAATATGGTGGGCCACGCATTTTGGACTTATTCTGGTTTTTGTGCAATTTATGCTGGAAATCAGGGGAGATCCCAGATGATTGGCGAGGTGCGTTCATCGTGCCTTTGTATAAAGGCACGATGAAAGACTGCGCAAACCATAGGGCTATCGGTTTGATTAGCTTAGGTAGTAAAGTTTAAAAAAAAATTAAATTAAATTAGCTTCACGCTGTACCGCACACAGCAGGGTAGGCAGAGGGAACCTAGTGTTAAGACACTCCGTTCCCCACTTTCTGCCGAATTCTGGAGGCATTGCGTGTTGAGTGGCAGAACTCAACGCCGCGCTTAAACTCGACACCAGAGCGAAGAAATGGAAATATAAATTTAAGTAATTATTTTATCTCCTCGAGTGGGGATCGAACCCACAACCAGTCGTTTTTGCAGTCACACCTCGTGCCGCTGCGCCACGACCGGCCTCAAGTAGTAAAGTTTATGCTAAAATATTAGCGAGAAGAATGCAAGAGAGATCTGAAAGGCCGTTGTAGGAGGCCCAAGGAGGCTTTAGACCTGGAAGAGTGTGTATCGATCAGATCTTTTCCCTCCGCATGATCACGCAAAAATTTATAGCCGTTAACCAAAAAGTTTTCTGTGCTTTTGTAGACTTGGAAAAGGCGTTTGACAGAGTTGTAAGAGCGAAATTATGGAAGATACTACCCCGGTACAATGTGAGCGGGACCCTTGCTGCAGGCCGTAAAGTCTCTTTACAGAGATCACTCAGCCTGCGTGCGAGTAGGAGCTGGCGTGTCGCCCTGGTTTGACATCCGATCGGGTGTTAAACAAGGTTGTGCCATGTCAGCTTGGTTCCGGAGGGCAGCACACGATCGCCGCCTTCCGCCCTAATGAGCCAGAGGGCGGTCAGCTTGGGGAAGCTGGCCGCCTACTAACCTGGCCCCAGTAGTCGCGCGCAGGTTCCTCCCGCGCGCTACTCCGAGCAGGCCGTCGAGGGTGACCACACACCCTTGACTCCGCGACGTGCCTTGCAGGCTCCCGCCGCCGCGCTTCGCGGAAGACTATTGTCCCCGCGTCTCGCGGCCAGTGGCGGTCGAGGAGGAGCACCGTGAGATTTTAGTGGGTATTCGGACGGCCTACATCTGCCAGTCCGCAAGTCCCACATAACCCTCTCGAGTCCCCACTCGGGCCGGTATCCGTAACAGGATTTCCTCACGAAAAAAAAAATGTCAGCTTGGTTGTTCAATTTGTATTTGGATAGCTGTCTCCATGGAGTGAAACAAAGTAATATGGGAGTGAAAGTTGGCCTGAAGTGAAAGGTGACCTGAATGTGAATTGCCTGCTGTACGCAGATGATGCAGTGCTTATTGCATCATCAGAATGCGAGTTGCGGGCATTGGTCACCACTCTGAAAGAAGGGTGTGAAAATAATGGTCTAAGCCTCCATGCGAATAAGACAAAGGTTCTGAAATTCATCTCAAGGTCATTTTTGAAAGAAATGAAGAACTGACGCAAAATCAGTGTAAATGGTAAAATATTAGAATAGGTGAATGAAGTGGTATATTTGGGAAGATTGTTCAGTAGAGATGGAAAATACGGGATGGATGTGGAAAGGCGTATTGCTGCCGGTAACAGGGTTAATGGAGCCTTAGCTGCATTGATGTGACGGCGAAACGTCAGCACACCTGCGCGTTTGGCCATACACAATGCAGTGTTGGTACCGACGCTGTTAAACGACAGCAAAACGTGGGTATTACAGAAGAAGAATGAAAGAAAGATGAATGCCGTGGAGAATCTCTTCGTAGGATATGCGGAGTCAGCTTAGCCGATTGAATCCGTAATGAAGCGATACACAGAATGGCAGGTATTAGCGAGGATGTCACGGTGAGAATGAAGAAGAACACGCTCAGCTGGTTTGGGCACGTCGAACGAATGAGTGATGAAATAATGGCAAAAAAGATTTATGATAGACAAGTGAGTGGTAAGAGAGATAGAGGGAGACCTCGGTTGACCTTCGAAAACACAGTATCAAAGATACTGGAGGAAAGTCATATAAAAAGCATGAGGACTCCCCGGAGGGCATGTATGAAGAGGTTGATAACAGTGGACAAGGCGAAAGAGGTATGTTGAGACTACGGTCTCGCTACGGCGTTTGGCGTTCCGTTCTCTCTGACTACCTCGCTAGGGATAAAGCGTGAAGCTAAGTTAAGTTATAAGTTATAACATTAGATTTTGGTAAAAAATATTGCAAAAATTTAAAACGGAGATTACGCGCTTTTTGACTAGCAAAGTCATTAATCACATTTTCAAAATTAATAGTATCGACTAGTTCATGTTCAATTGACATGATAGCGAGATTGTATTTTTCATTTTCATTCTCTTATTTTTCTTGTACATTCCTTGATTCTTGATTGAAAAAAAATTAGAAGAATTGATCGTAGATTTTGTTGCCCCTTTCCATTTGTTGCCCGGTGCGACCGCACCGCTCGCACCCCCCCAGCTACGCCACTGATCATTTATGACTTCTTGCTCTACGCAGGAGATGACACTTTTAGAGGCTTTGCATTTACTGAAGAGGAAAAGACTATGGGAGTTGGAAGTAAAATAGTTTTAGCTTTATCTAAGACTACTAAGTCAAAACGTTTCAGTGAAAAATTTAGACAATTTCCCGGCAAAGCAAATAGAAAAAAAAATGATATCTTAACGACCATGCAATGATATCCGCTATAACAAATATGACCATTGGCCGCAAATAACCGAATATCAAATGTACTACAAAGCTGGCCGGGGAAGTACTATGTGCACATAATGTAAGGTTCATCTTTGTTATGTGAAGAATCGAAGTGTTTTTGGAGTATCAACAACGCAAGCAATAGGATCTCTGAATTATTTTGTAAAGAAAAAATTGTTCAAGAAAGATTTATTTTATTAAATAATTTTACTTCCATCAAAATAGTTGTTTTTATTAAAAATCATGATATTTACAATAATCTTTTAGTATATATTAAAAGCTACCAGTAACATGGCAACTCTTCCAATACATAGCAATGTATAGCATAATATACATTCTTAAAAATGCGATAATCACTGTACGTGTAGCAGTGTATAGTATAGTATACATCGTGTTTTTCCAAAATTTTCATATCACGAATTTTTTATTTATTTTTTTGAGGTTCTTTATAGCCCAAAGAAGCTACCAATATACTTTTTTTTCGTTTTTCTTCAAAAAAATTTTTTGCCACGATAAGGGTTAATTATTGCAGTATTCATTCTGAACAATTAACAACAGTCGAGTATCTGTTGTGTGTCTTTTTATATTTAAAATTTTGCGAGATGATACAATATACAGTATAACGCGATCGACGGATAAAAGATTGTCTATGGGTAGAGGACCTCAGTACCTATCCTTTATACCCCCATGTATGTCAGCTGATATTTACTGAATATTAGGCAAATATTTGAGAAATTGTGAAAAATTGTGAGCTTTTTGGAAAAAATCAGATTCTTGAAGAAAATTGGCAAATAAAGCTCGACTGTTAAGTCTGCGCTTGTAAATTTTTATTTTTATTTGTATTATGTAATGTTTCAAAACAATCGACTTATAAATATTGGAAAGTACATGGACACAAAAATTATCAAAAACTTTCAAGGGCTATAGCGAAAAAAATTACTGGTGATTTTTTTCCAGAAGTAATTTAAAAAACTACTAGTATGCTTATTTAGAAATCGTATAAAAATTTGAACGTAGCGGGACTAGAACCCGCGCCCCTTAAAACCAACCAGGCGCTCTGACCACTAAGACATACGTTCTCATCAAGCTACGTCGAAATTTTTATACGCTTGTTACAACTTATTTATGTTGTTAGCACCCCTGTAGGGAGATTTTTACAAATTTCCACTACCCAAAGATAATTACTAAGATTTATCGTCTTGCAAGAGAGAAAGCTAGTTATTAAATATTTTTAACATTTTTAGTGTTATTCCACACTTAGGAAAGAAAAATACTTATTTAGAAAACGTATAAAACTTTAACGTAGCCGGGACTCGAACCCGTGCCTCTTGGAAGCCCACCAGACGCTCTGATCACAAAGCCACTAAGTTGTAACAAGCGTATTTGCATTTTTTGCCAGTCTTCTATAATCAGACAATGTTTATTGAGTACAAATATTATGATAATGTAAACCTATCCTAGAACATGCACTTGGATGGTGGTGGGTCTACACTACTTACGTATTCTATTAAATCGGTTTTAAATTTGAAAACTATCTGGTTTCAGACAGTTGTCGTGCTCATTGGAATGGACTCTGACGATATTGTTATAAATAAGCAATTATAACGGTCTGATAAAGAAACTTTACCTAAGTAGCTCCTTATTTATTTTATTTAATACTGCTGAGTGGTTTTTTAGCTTTTATAATCATTAACCACCTCATTTTTTTTATATGTTTAATATACAGAATTGACTTTTCTATCCTTTTTTATCCGCTGCTTCGCCCGCATACATTGTATAATTCCTTTTATTGTGCTACGTTTGCCAACAGATTATATAATTTATACATTCAATCACGTGGCTGCATACGAAGATGTCGACGGCGGCAAGGGCGCCTCATACGGAACTCGAGCCTAGGCTTGCGATCGTAAACAGAGCGTTGAATTATTTTAATTTGACATTTTCTTGAAAAGTATACGTCCAAATTACATGCTATAAAAGATATAGTAGCTTAAGTCTTGAATAATACATCATGTAATATTCAAAACTTGAGCTACTTTTCAATCAACATCAACATGTTGAGTGTTGATAATTTTATTAATTATTTTAATATCAAATCATGCGTAAAACTGTAATCTAGCATTCTTATGAACTATTGTGTTTTATTAAGTAATCATTCCTGCACAATATGGTAACTCTTTCTATAAAATTGGAGCCGACCTTCGAACGACGTAGCTAAATAACAAGTTCTTTGATTTTCACGATTATTATACATTTTAAATGAAACTATTTTAACCGGACTAATCGCGTATATTTAAGATTTTACATTTTTGAAACCCGACGTTTCGAGCACTTTGCAGTATTCATTCTGAACAATTAACAACAGTTGAGTATCTCTCGGTCACGAGTAGACTGAGGTGGCATTCGTCGGTCAGTTGACATAATTATTATATCAAACTACCGCCAACGATTTCTAAATTGCCTCGCGTACTGCCCTGGATTGAAATTATGATGTTTTTGTATTTCAATAGCCTTGCGGATCATTCTAGGAATGTATCTTTCCTTAGCGAAGATTTGGGGTTTATCAAACGTAATGTAGTGGCTGGGTTTATCCACAGTATGCTTACTAGGGGTCGCAATCCGGGATCCCGGGATTCAAAAATCCCGGGATATCGGACCAAATATAATTATTCGAATTAAAACGTGCCTGCTATTAAATCCAAGCCTCTTTAAGATATACAATGGTACATAACATACATCGGCAAAAGTAAGCGATGAGTTTTCCTTAAAGTCCGGAATTTTACGACGCGCGTCGTTGTCTTCTTTGTTGCACGCTGTTCTTGCCCGTCGATGTTCCGGGTGTCATTATTGTTTTTCTTTAATGTTGATTAATATAATATATATATAATAATATTTTTTTTGTTTTAAACATGTTAAATAATATTTATAAATTATAAGATATTTTTGATAAATATTATCACTAAAGTGATTTATTATAGATAGAAGTTGAGAGTGCAATAGGAAGTCTGAAATGCGGTAAGCCAGCGGGAGCAGATGGAATTACTGCCGAGATGATCAAATATGGTGGGCCACGTGTCTTGGACTTATTCTGGTTTTTGTGCAATTTATGCTGGAAATCAGGGGAGGTCCCAGACGATAGGTGAGGTGCGGTCATCGTGCCTTTGTATAAAGGCAAAGATTCACAGATAGACTGCGCAAGCCATAGGGCTATCAGTTTGATTAGCTTAGGAAGTAAAGTTTATCCTAAAGTCTTATCGAAAAGAATGCAAGAGAAATCTGAAAGGCTGTTGTGGGAGGCCCAAGGAGGCTTTAGACCTAGAAGAGGGTGTATAAATCAGATCTTTCCCCTCTGCATGATCACGGAAAAATAATTGGCCGTTAACCAAAAAGTTTTCTATGCTTTTGTGGACTTGGAAAAGGCGTTTGACAGAGTTGTAAGTGCGAAATTATGGGAGATACAACCCCGGTACAATGTGAGCGGACCCTTGCTGCAGGCCGTAAAGTCTCTTTACAGAGATCACTCAGCCTGCGTGCGAGTAGGAGCTGGCATGTCGCCCTGGTTTGACATCCGATCGGGTGTTAAACAAGGTTGCGCCATGTCAGCTTGGTTGTTTAATTTGTATTTGGATAGCTGTCTCCAAGGAGTGAAATAAAGTGACATGGGAGTATAAGTAGGTGACATGAATGTGAATTTCTTGCTGTACGCAGATGATGCAGTGCTTATTGTATCATCAGAATCATTAGAATGCGAATTGCAGGCATTGGTCAGCACTCTGTAAGAAGGGTGTGAAAATAACGGTCTAAGCCTCAATGTGAATAAGACAAAGGTTCTGATTTTTGAAAGAGATGAGGAAAGGACGGAATGCAAGATCTATGTAAATGGTAAGATATTAGAACAACTGAATACTTGGTATACTTGGGAAGTATATTCAGTAGAGATGGAATATACGAGATGGATGTGGAAAGACGTATTGCTGCCTGTAACAGGGTTAACGGAGCCTTGGCTGTATTGATACTGTATTGACTGCGAAACGTCAGCACAGCTGCGCGTTTGGCCGTACACAATGCAGTTTTGGTACCGACACTGTTATACGGCAGCGAAACGTGGGTATTACAGAAGAAGAATGAAAGAAAGATGAATGCTGTGGAGATGCGATCTCTTCGTAGGATATGCGGAGTCAGGTTAGCTGATCGAATCCGCAATGAAGAGATATACAGAATGACAGGTACTAGCGAGGATGGAGATGAGAATGAAGAAGAACGTGCTCAGCTGATTTGGGCACGTCGAATGAATGAGTGATGAAAGAATCGCAAAAAAGATTTATGATGGAAAATTGAGTGGTAAGAGAGGTAGAGGAAGACCTTAGTTGACCTTCGAAAACACAGTATGAAACATACTGGAGGAAGGTCACGTAAAAAGCATAAGGACCCCCGGAGGGCATGCTGTTGATGACAGTGGACGAGGCGAAAGAGATATGGAGAGACGGAAGCGTTCGGCGCTCCGTTCTCTCTGACTACACCGCTACGGATAAGGCGAGAAGCTAGTTTAGTTTAGTTTTTGTTTATTATAATTAAAAATTGTTTTATTTAGTATCTAAATATAATTTTATTTACTACTTCCCTAAAAATACCCTCCTAACTTAACTCTGAAAATAACAAGAAGCTTGAAAAATTACTAATTTTGTCAAATCCTGAAAATATCGAAAAAACCGGGATCCCGGGATTTTTCTGAAGTCGACATCGAAAATCCCGGTTTTGCTTGAATTGCGACCCCTAGTGCTCACACACAGCTGACTTCGATTCTTGATATCGGAGATGTGTTCCTTTAATTGGCTCACTTTCTTGTTAGGCTTGAATATGGTTTGTACGGAAGCTCTTCTTAAGATGTTGCCAATCCTGTCTGTGCACAAACCCTTACTTCACATATGGTAGAAGTGCCAGTTGTCTCTCTACTGTGGGTGACTTGTTGGTCTTCTGACAACGCTGGCGGGGAACTGGCAGCTTGTTCTGATGAAGGGCATTCTTCACCTGGCGAAGCTCGTCCCCTAGGTGTTCAGCGTCGCAGAGGTGGTGGGCTCTCTGAAACAAGATTTGCCAACGGTAGATAACTGTGTAGGGTGATGGTGAGATTCATCATTGAGGTATCTATTGGTGTGCGTGGGTTTCCTATAAATTGTGTGGCCTATTGTGCCATTGGGATTTCTTATGACTAAAACATCAAGAAAAGCTAGGGAATTATTTGCATGTAATTCTTTTGTAAATTTAATATTGTCATTAATAGAATTGAGGTGGTTTAGGAATATATAAATATTGTCCGTAGGTAAAATGGTAAAAGTGTCATCTACGTACCGCTTATATATCCTAGGTAGGCAGGGTGCAGAGCTAAGAGCCATCTCCTCAGTCCTCCATATATATTGGGCTGGCATAAAAGTAAATAATTTTTAGACCTCATACGTGGCCCCGTAACAGAATATGTCGACCAGATCCCCCTAGACGTACGAGTACACTACCTGTCGAAAGTTTGAGACCACTAATAGGAACTTTTATTATCAGTAAATATTTTACAAAATATTGATGATAAAAAGTAATCTGCACACCTGCATATTCTATTGTTAGTTTGAGCAATGAACAAGCATTACAATGTTAGGCGGAGGAGGTAGTCCGACCGTCGCGACAAATCGATTGCAAAAAGTTTATTACCTCTTTACCACAGCTTCTTTTAAACGATTCAACAGATTTTAATGCGGATTTAGGTACAATGTTTCTCAAGGAAGGTTTATATATAGTATATTATATGTACATTCTTACGTAATCTCTTCTCTTCTCTATATAAGATAGTAAAAATATTTTGTGTGTACATTTAGCAATTTTGACTGAAATGCATAACGGGACACTTAAAAAGAATAATAGAAAGCAAAAATATATTTTTTTAATTTCTTGTCTGTCTGTCTGTCGATTTGTATGGTCACATTTTTCTCTGAAAGTACTGAACCGATTTACTTAAAAGTTTCACCAATTGCTCAACTTAACAATTAAAATTTGTATCATCAAAATCGGTTCATTACAAAAAAGTTATCGTCATTTGAATGAACTCAAGGCATTAGTTTGCTTGCGAATGTTATATAGCAATCGCACTGGTAAGATTCTTGGCCAAAGAATGACATTCGAAACGTCTCGGTTATATGACTGTTGATAAAAATATATATTTTTTAAGCACTATTATACAATATTTTATACAATAAAGTAAACAACATTGAATGTTATATAAATTCTGTTTATTAAATCGATAATCATGTAGTTTAATAAACAGAATTGATTGACAACAACAGTGGCGAAGCCGCGTGCAGGCCGCAGTTTGACATAAATACGATAAATGTGTATAAAGTCCTACCCGTTGAGACACTTCCGTGCATGCGCTGTTTTTAATGGTAAGTACTACATGGAATTATTGTACAAGAGTATTATTCCTCTTAATAAGATTTACAAAAAAGTCAGCGACAGCATATTCATATCTTTAAGGATAACGTATAGTAAAAATAGAATTTAAATATATTTTTTTATTGTGAGGGATTTGTCCACAATGATATTAATTAATCCTTATCGTTTTAAATATTTTACTATAAATTTATTTAAATTTAAATAAAGGAAGATAAATTTGCTCTACACCATTTCAAAATTATAAATAGTTTTAGAGAAAAACGTATTTACCTCTTGACACTGCACGCCGGCTACAAACGGCTGCATCGTCTCATGTTTCATTTATCCCTTAATCTCAGTATATAAAATGGCCAAGGTAACTAATATATAGTTACCTTGGACATTTATTGTAAATCAAAATGTCATTTATTGTTTTTCATTTTCATAAGTTGTAACACTGATTTAAAATTACAATACTAAAAAATACTTGCTGCCGCCCGCCATTGGTCCCCCCGCGCCCGATGTTTTGTTTATAAAAGCACGGCCACCGCGCCATTTTTCCCAGGCGTCTTAGGAGGGGTTGGTCATTATGCTGCCCAAGGCTGGGAAGAGCCAACGACGCCCTGAGGGTTACCGACCTATAACCCTCCTCAGTGCGTTGGCTAAGTTTTTCGAGAAGTTATTCCTCCCACTTCTCCAGTCGGACATGCACCCGCGAAGCGAGAAGTTTGGGGAGCAGGCACTCAATCACGCTGCAGGCGGCCAGAGTGATACACTACGCCGCAGCAGCGATCAATCGAAAGGAGAGTGCAATAGCAGACTTCCTCGACATAGCACGCGCCTTTGATCGCGTCTGATACCAGGTTACTTCATAAAATGTTCAGAGCCGGTACCCCCATCACGTGAGTGCAGAGGTCTAGCATCCATTCGATCACCGCCGGAGTTTTCCAGGGCAGTATTTTGTCACCTACCCTCTACGCACTATACACCGAAGATATCCCAATGCAACAGGACACGATGTTGGCGCTCTACGCTGATGATATTGCCCTCGAAGTCTCTGAACTCCTTTTTTTAACGTGAGACTCGAGTGGACACATACAAACAAAATGCAAATGTTTCCTCTTTATAATATTAGTATAGATATAGATTTATACTAAATTATAATATTAAATTTGAACTTAGCCCTTATCATTTTAAATCAAGTATTAAAACATCGTATTCGGTTTTGTGGATTTTTTCTTTTCCATATTCTGTTTCTGTTTTGTAGTATATAATCACGTCATGCAGTAAACGGCCCACATATTGCAAGGTTTCCATAGATTTAGGTTAAAATCTCAGTAAATTCTCACGAAAATCGAGACGCATCGCCATATGCGACGCTATAGGCGACATTCCGCTTGTGCAAGTGTATTCGCGCAACCATACAAAGTGCTGCACCCGGCTCCACCACCGCACCGCACTTAGTTAACGAGACATGAAATAAATTTTATTTCTTTTTAATTAATAATAATAAAATAATTCATTCATAAATGATATAGTAAAGATTTAAAATTTTGTCTACAACTTATCCAATTCGAATCAACGCATTGTGCAGGCGCAGGTGGCAGGTGCGGCCCCCGACGAGGACGCGACGGCCAGGTGCTACGTTATTGTTCATATTGCAGTGCCCCGTGGCACATACACGCACCAAACATGTTAAAATATACTTATGTGGTTATTGGTGCATAGATATGTTTACTTAAACCAACATTCATCTTTCAGCTAAGTCGGGGTAGGTGTATGTATGTACCATTACAATCGAATACATTCTATGTATTCAATAAATACAGCATTTTTGTTAACACCACTTTAAATAAAACCACAGTTTTAACTACTCTATAAAAACCCTAATATCATTTAAAAAATCTCAAAACGAAAAAGTGATTTTTTCAAACAAAATAAATAATGAAATTATCGTTGTAAAATAAACGCCGTTCGTCAAGAACGACGCACGCAAATATAAACCTATCAATTCCGAAATCAAGTCATATTGATGGCAAAGTTGTTTAACCTTTAGTAGTATTTTCGTAGTAGTATGTGTTTACGTTATTGATATCTATGCGTAACTGTGTCACACGAAATACAGGTATGGATAAACATCGTGAAAAGAAAAAGGACTCCTACATCTAAACTGTTGCGGTATCTTGATTAATTTCTTTAGGTATGGGTTTAAAATATTTTACCCTATATGCTGTTCCTGTAAAAAAGCGCTGACGCGTCCACTCTGTATAAAGGAGATATGTTTTAGTCATTTTGCAGTTCTTTTATTTTACTTCTTATTTTAAATATTTCAATTCAAATGCTTGAAGTGAGTGATCACATTCTTAATACGTGCTTGGTCTTTATGAAGATAATTAAAGAAAAAATCGTTAAATTGTTTTATTATGAAATGAAAAACACAAACTTCGCGATGGACGTGCACCGTACAGCCTGCGCCCTACATCCTCGTCGTCGCTGAACACCTCTATGTGTCTGTGCGGATCACGAGTGCAGGAGTGCAGGAGTGCAGGAGGACGCGTTTCGCCGGCGCACCCGCTTTTGTGTCATTTACATTTACATTTTATTTGCACGAGAAGTTTTTTTAACGTTTGGTTCTCTTTATTAGTTCAATATTTTCATTTAGCAGCATATTCACGGATTTTTTTAAATCTAATGTATTATTTTATTAATATACGAATATTATTCTCTAATATATTAATTTATCATACTCATTTAGCGAATTGTTTTGTTTGACTATGAACATTAAAATATTTATTACTAGAGGCCTCCCGCGACTTCATCCGCGTGGAGACCCTATGATAACGTAACAATATTATCAACATAAGAAATATGGTAACTAAGTATTGCAAGATTTTTCGCTTTGGAAACATGTGAGCAAGCTACATAGAGCTGTCCATGAGAAAAACATAGCGTGCCCAAATGTAGGTCTGCTACCTTCAAGGTTTGACCCTGAGAGCATTCAGTTTTCAGAAGCGATAAATGTATCAGCACATTTTTAAAGTGTTATTGCTCACTTAGCAAATAAAAATATCTATCCATATAAATAATATTTTTATGTAAAATATCGGGGTCATTATAAATTTTATATTTGTTTTTATCAAATGTGATCAGTTCACCACCAGCTCTAAGACATAGGCACGACATATCCATGATTAATTACTTAAACACATATTGACAACTATTTCGCTTGTTGCTCTCCCCGCGCCTAGTAGTGTAAAAAAATCAGCTTCACGCTGTATCCCGCACACAGCCGGGTTGAACCTAGTGTAAAGACATTCCGTTCCCCAATTACCGCCGATTTATGGAGGCGAGAGTAAAGAAAATGAAAATATAAATGTAAATAAATATTTCAGTTCGAGTGGTCGAACTCACAACCAGTCGATGTGCCTCTGCGCCACGTCTGGCCTAGTAGTATGTATTATTTATTATCAAATTGTCCAATATTTCAGTTTTATTTGATTCAGCAATATTCATAATGTCCATGTAATGTGATAAATAACGAAGCTTATATAATAATTAACCAGTTGGCCGCTATAGTTAGGTCACTATACGTCACGCCCAGGCATTATAAATAATGCTTTTTTTAATCACTTATTCACAAATATCAATATATCACAAACTCCTATACTTTGTGTGTCGTAGTTTTTATTAAGTTTCAAACCCTATTTTTAAAATTATTCTTTCTAATTAATCATTGTTTAGGAGTTTGTCTTTTAACATAAAAAATCAAAAATATCATGTTTTGTGATCATCTCAAGGTAGAGACGTATAGTTAGTTAGTCACCACACAGTGGACTAGGTAGGTGCCTCTGGTCTTCCGCAACGCGCAATCAGGTGTGCATAATGAGAATGACAGAACATCTGCCACTGCAAGAGCACACCCCTCCCCCGCCACTCCCCCGCCCCTCCTCGTCGCCTCCCCGCGGCACCTAAGCTTCTACTTTCCTCAATTTTTTCAATACCTCATTGAAAAAAACCAGACCTTTAATATCCTTTGTGTTGCGTGTTCTTCTTCGTATACCATCACGAACATCCGCCTTACTTTGAATACCAGACATTACTATAGTGTCTAAAGGTTATTTATTTCTTGTATTTATTATCGCGAAATATTCTGAACAGACTTATCTTAATTTTATTTAGGAAAATGTCCTTTATTATTTTGTGGGTTCGATTCCCACTCGTAGGAATGAAATATTTAATATTTTCATCTTATCTAATCTCTGGTAACGAGGTAAAGCGCAGCGTTGAGTTCCGCCGTTCAACAAGCGGTGCCTCAAGAATTTGTTTGAAAGTGGAGGTCGGAAGTGTCTTAATAGGAACGTGGTGTCTTAACAACTAGGTTCCCAGGTTTCCTACCCCGCTACATCAAAATGTTGTTAATCTTTCGTCCAATGAGCTTGATTTGTTTATACCTTCTTATTTCAGGTAATCTGCTGAATGACCATATAGTTTTACTATATAAGTAAACTATTCAGCATTTAGTAAAACATTTATATTTTATATTCAAAAAGTTAGTTCTCATAAAGTCATCAAAGTTAAATTATCATTTCCCAGCACTAACTACGTATCGTGTTGTGTATCGGCGTAGTGAATATAATAACATTATTTCGTACATTACATGTCGGTGAACTGTGAAGGCGTCGCCAAACCGTTGTTATTACTTTGTTGTCACTTACTCCGAACGAGACGAAGATAACGGGCCGGCACCCGCACCCGCGCGGGGGCGGGGACGGGGACGAGCGGAGGCTGCGCGTGCGACAGCTGCTGCGTCGGCAAAAAACCTGATACGAGGTGCTTTTCGAGTTATAACTATTATTAGATAAAGCGTCGATCCTATTCGATTTATTAAATACATTTACATCCACGAATTTCGACTTTAATAATTCTATATATATAAATATTTTTATGCCGTCCTCAAAACGGTTCGCAATTTGGAATATAATGTACAACTCTGTCGACTTAAATCTTCTCAGCTTATTACTTAAAGTTCGAAAATGTTACACAAAAACGAACGTACCTTTATATTTTCTGACGACTGTCTTTTGAGAGTTCGAGAGGGTCGAGGAACGCGAGGGGCAGAAGCCAGGTGGCGATCACCTTGCACATTACTCAGATAAAGAGACCCCGCGTTTGTTTTTTTTAGTGTTAATTCAGTTCGTTTCAATCTAAGAGGCCATCCGGCGCACGCAAGTTTAAAAATATGGGCATAATATTTAGTTAGGTACTTGTTCTTCTTGTATAGCAAATTTCTTATACATATTAATATATTTGCGGCGCGTATCAAGAGGCGGCGGCTCTAGCGGCGGCAGCTGCGTCTCGGAATGCGCACCTGTCGCTGTCGCTCATCTCGCGCCGCGCAGATAGCAGATGTTGCGCCCCGCCATCCCTCGCCACCACCACCACCACCTCCGCCGCCACCGCCACCACCTGCTCTACCTGCACTCTACTCTACTCATGCAATGCCTATATAGTAGGCTAATCATGTTGATATTTTGTTCATACACAAAATGTTAACCACTTAGGTGCGATGCTTAGGGATATTATGAGCTCTCACTTTTTACTGCAAATAATTTAATAATAACCGATTATCTAATCAGTTAATGCAACTGATCAATTTCAAAACAATTTAATCGTCGGAACATACGAGTACATGGATTATTTTAATTAATTACGAAAATTATGGTTATAATTTTAATAGCTATACAATAGGATAATTAGCGCTCTGTGGTTATACTTATAAAGTTAATTAGAATTAGTGCAATTATCACCCACGTACTTATTGCAAATTTTATGATTCCTTGTTACGTATAAGAAGGCCGTTGATCTCGATAGCGGGTCGCACTGCTCGTCCAGTGCCCGCGTGCAGTGCGGCCTGGAGGCTGCGCCGGCGCACCTGGCGGGCCCGCGCACGTGCTCGCGCGCATATATGGCGCGCCGCCGCCCGCCCGCCGCCAGTGCGCGCGCGTCCGCCGAGCCCGACGCACGTCCTTCTATAGTGTGTTGCAAAGTGTTGTGTAAACATTATTGTCGCAAAATGATCATCTGTCTCTCAGGATTTGTGATTGCCGGGTTGGTCCTAGGTTTTTCGTGATATATCGACTAGTGTTTAATATATTGGGCATATTTATATGTAGATATATGAGGCCGTCGTGGCCCAGGGGCACAAGGGTGTGACTGTAACGCGACGGTTGTGGGTTCGATCCCCACTCGAGGAAATGAAATATTTACTTAAATTTATATTTCCATTTCTTCGCTCTGGTGTCAAGGCTAAGCGCGGCGTTGAGTTCTGCCACTCAACATGCAATGCCTCCAGAATTCGGCAGAAAATGGGGAACGGAGTGTCTTAACACTAGGTCCCCTCTGCCTACCCTGCTGTGTGCGGGATATAGCGTGAAGCAAATTTTTTATTTTTTTAATTTATATGTATAAATAAAATGTCATGATCATATTATATATTTTTTAAATTTATATGGCAGACGTCAGTTGACATGGATATGTTCACTTTTATTGTCTGTTGTTTTATTGTTTTTAATATGTTCTGCACAGTACACCTAACGCTGTGTAATAATAGATTTTGAATTTAAACCAATCGATTAGATATTTTTCATTGCAATTTCAAATGGGGGAATCGACCTGGTGTACCATTACATTTTTGTTCTTATGTGTAAACTATACTGAGTCAACTAAATGAAATTGAAATTCAATACAATTTTATTGTTTGTTACAGAACGTCTCCAGCCTCGGTACCCATCACTTCAAGAAATGATATCGTAAGTTTAATAATTAAATATAAATTCGTAGGAAAATCGAATCTAACCAAAGCTTCTCGATTTTACATTATAAGATCTTATCTATATCTATATGTATATATAAAAGGACTTGTGCTGACTGACTGAGGTAAGACGCACGCAGAGCCGTAACCGCTGATGGTAGAAACGTGAAATTTGGGCATATGTTTATTTTCATATTCTGGACATCCATTAAGAAGGGAATTTGAAAAATTTTAACCCTAAAGGCATGAAATAGGGGTTGAAAGTTTGTATGGAAAAAAAAATTAATCTGTACCGATTTTTATAAAATTTGAAATTCAGACTTAAAAATATACATTGAACGTGTTTCATGGTTTTTAAGAATTCACCTCCTAAGGGTTCAAATAAGGGGTTGAAAGTTTATATGGAAAAATCATTAAATTGCCACCGATTTTTATAAAAAATTTAATTCTGACTGTTAAAAATAATTTATTGAACACGTGTTTGGTGGTAATGAATGTCTATATATATATAGGTATATATATGCACAAATAAATACAGAGCGTGCAAAAGTTTTATTGCTAATAGTTAATCTTTGAAGAGATAATTTGTTAAAAAAATAATATATACTAAGATCTTAAAATGTAAAATCGAGAAAGTTGTTGTTGCACATATCTAAGTTGTCCCTGTTTGTCGACAGAGTGTGGCGAGCTACTCCCCGCACCACCACCAGCTGCTGCAGCAGTTCAGGGCGGGCGGCGCGTGCGGCAGCAGCTCCGAGTCGGTGTCGTCGCACAGCGCGTCGCCGCCCCCCGGGGGCGCGCCGGGGGCCCCGGGGCTGGCGGGGGCGCCGGGGGCCCCGGGGGCGGGCGCGCGGCGCGTGCGCACGCTGTACGCCTGCCTGGGCGAGAGCGAGGGGGAGCTGTCGTTCGAGCCCAACCAGATCATCACCAACGTGTCGCAGTCGGCGGAGCCGGGCTGGCTGCGCGGCACCCTCAACGGCAAGAGCGGCCTCGTGCCGCAGAACTACGTGGAGCCCCTCCCCTAGCCACCACTTAGGCCTATGTTGTTGATTCTTTTGTAACTGTTTATGTATATTTTGTACATTGTAAATACAGAGTTGTTTCTATTTTAACTATTTATACTATATTATACTTACGTTGTGAATTTTGTACCAAATATACTTTAGCGTATGTGAAATGTAAATTGTATTATAAAATATAAAAGTATTACTAATGAAACAGTGTTTGATTGCATCTCTTTAATCTTTACTTAACTAATACAAAGTTTACTCATTATTATATCCCGTACAACTATTATATATATGTTTTTACATATAATACTTGAGAATGTGATATCAAAGACGGTATTCACTAATATTTACAAATTAAAACAACCGCTTATCTTATTTAGCAATCAAATAATCATATTTATTTTTAATAAAAGTGAAGGCCACTTTTAGATTTCTCAATTTTCAAATGTTAAATACGATTTAATACAAAAATAATTGTTGCAAATAATGTATTTAAACAATTTTATAAAGTAATCGACCAATGACAGCATCAGTCGTCTCCTTACTCTAGCGGCGTGTATGTACACTTGCAGGAACTAATGATAGCTACCAGAGCTGAGGACTTAAATCATATAAATATTTCTATACATATACATTCCTTTATAATAACCAAATCCATAATAACACAGTATATTTATGAATGGTCAAAAATATATAAACTTTGTCGTCACACTCGGGGTGGTCTATAGGTACAAGAGAAAAATATTTAGTTAGAACAACATAAAAAAATAGACAAAATTTCACAAAAGAGCAAAATGTTTGAGCAGAGAGCGAGCGGTCGTTCGTAAGTTATACAAATATCAGGTGGACGATATAAAGTAAGCATTTATAGTTGAAGTTTTTTGAGATTTCCCCAAATAAAATACAAGCAAATGGTCAACGCGAAAAGAGAACATAGCGGCATTAACTGCACCCCGCTCTCTCCTCGTCGTCGTCGTCGTCGTCGTCGCCGGCGCCCGCCCCCGCCCCCGCGCCCCCTCCCGCCTCCGCCAGCCACTCCAGCCGCTGGCACTCGGTGGCGCGCACCACCCGCGCCAGCGCCGCGCACTTGTCCTGCAGCGCGCGCAGCCGCGCCGCGTGCTCCTCCGCCGCCTGCCGCGCCGCGCGCCGCAGCTCGCCCACGGCCGCGTCGCGCGCGCCCAGCGCCGCCTCCAGCTCGTGCGCGCGCGCGCCCGCCGCCTCCGCGCGCGCCGCCGCGCCCTCCGCCTCCGCCTCGGCGCGCGCCAGCGCCGCCCGCAGCGCGCGCTCCTCCGCGGCCGCGCGCGCCGCCTCCGCGCCCGCCGCCGCGCCCCCCGCCGCCCGCACCGCCTCGCCCAGCCGCGCCTCGCGCTCCGCCAGCACCAGCAGCTCGCAGCGCAGGCGCCGCGCGTGCTCGCCGCGCCGCTCCGCCGACAGCGCCGCGCGCGCCAGCGCCTCCAGCTGGCGCGCCGCCTCGAACGAGGAGCCGCGCGAGCGCCGGAGCTCGGCGGCGTCGGCGGCGCGCTGCGCCTCCGACTCGCGCAGCGCGGCCTCTGCGCGCAGGCGCGCGGCGCTCTCCTCCGCGAGCGCGGCCTCGAGGCGCAGCTCGCGCTCGGGCGCGGCGGGCGCGGGCGCGGGGGCGGGCGGCGCGCGCTCGAGGCGGCGCAGCAGCTCGTCGCGCTCGGCGGTGGCGGCGCGCAGGCGGTCGCGCAGCGCGGCGTTCTGCAGCTCGAGCGCGTGCGCCTGACGACAGCGGCCCAGCAGGCGGCGGTTGTGCTCGGCGTGGGCCTCGCGGCGCCAGCGCTCGTACATGAGCTGCGCGTGCACGAGCGCGAGCTGCTCGGCGAGTTCGGAGGCGCCGGCCACGACGCGGCCGGAGTAGAGCTCCGCGAGGTAGTGGTCGAGACGCTCGCAGGGAGGGACCACGGTCTCGATTTTCTCGTTAGAACTCTGTCAGATATTCGCAATGAGTAACACCAACGTTTTATTTTATCAGCATATATAAAAAATGCAGAAAGAACGGAAATGAAGAAAAGACGGAATGCAAGATCAGTGTAAATGGTAAAAGATCAGTGTAAATGTAAATGGTAATTAGAACAGGTGAATGAAGTGGTATACTTGGGAAGTATGTTCAGTAGAGATGGACGATACGAGATGGATGCGGAAAGGCGTATTGCTGCCGGTAACAAGGTTAACGGAGTCTTAGCTGCATTGATGAGACGGCGAAACGTCAGCACAGCTGCGCGTTTGGCCGTACACAATGCAGTTTTGGTACCGACTCTGTAATACGGCGAAACGTGGGTATTACAGAAGAAGAACGAAAGAAAGATGAATGCTGTGGAAATGATCTCTTCGTAGGATATGCGGAGTCAGCTTAGCTGATCGAATCTGCAATGAAGAGGTACACAGAATGGTAGGTACTAGCGAGGATGTCACGGTAAGATGCACAGATGCTACCTACCTGTGTACGTATATACGAGGGGTGATCCAAAAGTAATGATAAACTAAGTAAAATACAGTGTTTAAGTTTATAGAAAAAAAATTTTTGGATTTTTATGTGTACTGACAATAATCGATTATCATTACTTTTGGATCACCCCTCGCATATAGTTTTTAGTAGATCCCTCTAATAGATATTAGAAACAACAACAGAAATAAAAAATAGAAAGTAATTTTTTAACAAACTTTCAGAAGGAAATAGGAATCAAATCAGGTAGAAAAATAAACCATTTATATAAAATAATGTTTGAAAATATCTAATCAACCACTGAACATAGCTGAACATACATCATCAGCTTCATGCTGTATCCCGCACACAGCAGGGTAGGCAGAAGGAACCTAGTGTTAAGACACTCCGTTCCGCACTTTCTGCCGAATTCTGTAGGCATTGCGTATTAAGTGGCAGAACTCAAAGTCGCGCTTTGCCTCGACACCAGAGCGAAGAAAATAGAAATATAAATTTAAGTAAATATTGCATCTCCTGGAGTGGGGATCGAACCCACAACTAGTCGGTTTTACAGTTACACTTTGTGCCCCTGCGCCACGACTGGCCTCGATTTACATTGTATATTCTTTTCTTTCAATACAGACTATACTGACTTGTTTTCGTTCGTCGTCGGGAAGACTTCGGTAGAAGTCTGCAATGAGGAACTCGTACGGCGCCGGCCACACGTCCAGCGTCTGCACCGCCACCGACGCCGTGCGCCCGCCGCCGCCCGCGCCCCCCGCGCCCCGCGACCACGACGAGGAGCGCCGCGCCGCGCCCGCCCGCGCCCGCGCCGCCCGCGCGCCCTCGCGCTCGCCCGCGCGCGGGTCCCGCGCCTCCGGCGTGCGCGCGTCGGCGCCCCCCCACGAGCGCTCGGCGCGCGCGCGCTCCGTCAGCTCCAGCACCTCCCGGTCCTCGATGTTGAGCGGCTCCGGCTCCGGCGGCGGGCCCGCGCGGCTCGGCTCCGGCCGCGCCACGGCGCCCGCGGGCGGGGGCCCGCCGCCAAAGGGCACCGGCGACTCCGCTGCGCGCCGCTCCAGTGCGACGCGCGCCAGGCGGCCCGCGTAGGCCTCCGTTCCAGCGGGCGGTGATGTTTCCTTGCGCAGCGGCGAGGGCGGCTGCGAGCGCCGGCCGATGGCACGCACGGCGGCGGACTCGGCGGGGAAGCGGAACTGTGCGCGCGTCTCCTTGGCGGGCGTGTTCTCAGGCGTGGCCTCCACGGCGGCCTCGGGCGGCTCGGCAGCGTCGGCCTCTGCCGGCAGCGGCGTGTGCGGCGCAGAGTCTGCGCCGCAGCGCTCGCCTAGCGGGAACCAGGGCTCGGCGCCGGGCCGCAGCGCGGAAGCGGCCCGCGCGGCGTGCGCCCCGCTGCCGGGCGCAGGCTCGGGAGGCGCGGCGGGCGCGGGCGCGGCGGAGGCGGCGCGCGGCGCGGGCCTGCGCGGGCCGGCCAGCACGTCCGGCGGGTCGGCCTCGCGCGCGCGTGCGCCCGTCACCAGCGCGGGGTGCAGCCGCACGGAGCGCAGCAGCGGCGCCAGGCCGCGCTCCCAGAGCGCGCGCGCGCCGCCGGTCGCGCACTCGGCGCGCAGCGTCTCCAGCAGCGTGCAGGGGTGCGTGGCGTAGAGCGCGTGGAAGAGCGCGAGCTGCGCTAGCTGCAGGTGCGCGCGCGCGGGCGGCGGCGGCGGCGGCTCCAGTGCGGCGGGGCGCAGCAGCGCGTCGGCCAGGTCGGGCCAGTGCTGCGCAGCGAGCGCGGGCTCGGCGGGCAGCAGTGCGGCCAGCGCCAGCAGCGCGTGCAGCAGCGGCAGCGGGTCGCGCTCGAGGCGCGCGGCGCGCAGTAGGTCGCGCGCCAGCGGGTGCGCGGGCAGGCGGTGCAGCCAGGGCGGGCGGCGCGCCACGAGCGGCGCCAGCGCGGACAGCGCGTGCAGGCGCGCGGGGCGCTCGGCGCGCAGTTGCTCGTGCAGCGCGTCCAGCAGGTGGCGCGCGTGCAGATCGGGCGCGCGCACGAGCAGCTCGAGCGCGCGCGCGGACCCAGTGCGCGCGTGGTACTGCAGCAGCGCGCGTGTCAGCCAGGACTCTCGCACGCTTGCGTAGAGCGCTGCTATGCCGTCGAGGGTCTCGCGCGCCTCCAGCAGGGCGAAAACCTCGCCCGACTCGCACGCCGCTAACATCTCCGACCACCTTTAACAGTTTAGAGATTGTTAGTACAAGTTATTTCTAAAAAGCAAATCAACAACTTTTATAAATTGTAGTTATATCAACAATTTATGAAAATCTGTGTTACAATTAATTCACTCATAGTCATCAATATTTGATTTATACACAAATCTTTAATACATTGTGTTTAAAATCTTTTTAACTTTTTAGTTTTTTTTATTAACAAGTAATAAGTTTCTTTTTTTTTTAATTTACTGCTCCATAAGACTTAAAATAAAAATGAAATAAAAAATTCTATGTGTTTGTAAGTTCAGTTTTACTATGGATCAACTATAGTTTGTTATTGGTTCTTAAAATATATAAAATATTTTATGTTATCTAGCTATTAATGTTTTATTATGTGTTATGTATTAATGTTTTTAAAAATCAACTTATTGCATTCTTTCCGTCATTTTTTGTTTGTCTTTAAATATTGTAATTAATGAGGCTTAAAAAATGTGCTGTAGTCAGACCAGTCTCATGGCATTTACTGTGCCCCTCATTCCTCTTACCATTTAGTTTTTTATTGCTTTTGTATTTATAATTACCATTACACACACACAAAGTTAATGTTCCACTTGGTAAATTTTTCAAGACTATTATTTCAAGCTTCTTAAAAATATAAAAATATGAAGACAGTATCTAACATTATTTTTATAAATATATATATTAGGACCGTATAAGACCGGCCTGGTCTTTGCACAATGTGTGACTGCAAATGTGACTAGTTGTAGGTTCGATTGCCACTCAATGAAGGAAATATTTATTTAAACTTATACTTTCATTTTTTCACTCAGGTACTAAGGCAAAAATTGTTGAGTTCCGCCACTCATCACGCAATGCCTCGAGAATTCGGCGGAAAGTGAGGAACAGAGTGGCTTAACACTAATTTCCCTCTGCCTACCCTGCTGTGTTTAGGATACAGTGTGAAGCTGATTTTTTATTCATAAATATTAGATATCTCTTTTTAATACATAAATATTTATTTAATATCAAAACTTCTACAGTTTTTGTTTTGAAAAATAAAATTATTTCTATGGCTACAAGTTGACAGCCGATCTATCAAGAGGCTTTTCCATAGCAGACCACAGAAAGATTTGAAATAACAGTGTATTTAGATAACAACAAACACCCTAATTTGTCTTAGGGCAGATATTTGATCATTGTTGTGACGATATATACAGTGTAATTTCATACCAATTAGCAGTTCGGAGAGAATTTCCTTCGTTTATCGCAGCTGGTGGAATTTTGATAAGAGATTGTTCACACACGTTTAAGATTGTAACTGCAGTTGCAGGCTTACGGACCACCTACTATATAAAATTTGTTAAATAATAATTGATTTGACTTGTGTAACATAAAGACCGATATATTTGACATTGACACAATATTTTTCTTTTATATTTTCTTATTAGCTCACATTTCACAAATATACAGCTGTTATAGTTTATGGTGCTTAACGTAGAAAGAATATATTATATTTTTACTATCAAGTGTATTATTTTAAAATTCAAAGCATAACAGCCGAAGAGAAACAAAATTATATCACTATAATTGTAGTATTTTTAACTATTAAAGGACTGAAGAACATAATTATATACTGTGTGAATATGTATATATATATATTATATTATATGTCTATATTCTATTATTTATTAATCTGTGGTAAAAATGTCAAAACTGTAACCTAAAATATATTATGTTTTTAAGAACCAAATATCAGTATAAAATGTGATGAAACAGAATGATATTGAAATTTAAATTAAGACATATTTAACATAACTGTGTAATTGAGCCAGAATCATTATTAAGTACTTAAAATGTTAAGAGCAATAACCAGTATTTACATCGAGGGCCATTCAATTGCTCGAAAAGATGTTTTCAAACTGTTCCGTAAGTGCTAAAATGGTTTTCTTATTGAAAGTGTCTTAAAATAAACGTATTAAGGATAGTCTTAATATAATGTTTCAGTTACAATACAATAACAATTATGATTTTTTCTTATTATTTAAGGCAGCTAATTATATATTTTATTATCTCTTTAGGTGTATGTTCTTATTCAAGTGCGGCAACCGGAGAACAAGTATGTATATTTTAATTGTAAATAAACCATTTTTAAACTAAAAATATTTTTAATCTAAATAACTCAAACACAAAAATTTTACATAACTATAATACTACCACCACTATCATCATATAATATCCATAGTCTATTAATTTGGGCTTGAGACAAAATGTATTGAATAGAGGGTATAGTGTTTATTCGCCTAGTGTAAAGATGAAATAAAATAATGTAACATGTTTTTAAAGTAGCTGTTCTCATATAATAATATTTTTCATGTATGATTTTATTTTCAAAATATGAATCTGCTGGAAATTTAAGTGGAAACATACAAAATAAAATTTAGTTAAGCAATAAGAATACTCTTTTCATTGATCATAATATATGTGTGAGATTTTTAAGTGCTTTAATTTTGCCAACTTCAAGTGTTTAAAAAAATTTTCAAATATTTTATATGTAAAATATAGAAAATAGAGGGTATAGTATTTATTCGCCTAGTGTAAAGATGAAATAAAATAATGTAAATAATTTCAAAGTATGTGTTTTTAAAGTAGCTGTTCTCATGTAATAATATTTTTGATGTATGATTTTATTTTCAAAATATGAAATCTGCTGAATATGAAATAAAATTTCATTAAGCAATAAGAATACTCTTTTTATTGATCACAATATATGTGTGAGATTTTTTAAGTTCTTTTATTTTTCCAACTTCAAGTGTTTAAAAAAAATCAAATATTTTATATAGAAAAAATCATTATATATAATTCATTTCATACAAAATGAATGCATATGCACTCAAGCCACAAGTTTTGTCTACATTTATTTAAAATGTGACTGGTTGTGGGATCGAACTTCACGATTTCAGCCCTTTATAGTGTTTATTCACAACCAATTAGACCTAGCAATATACTAGTAACTAATCAAGCTTTGGTTATAATAGCCTACTAAAACCTACTAACAGTCGTCAAGTTTGACTAACATAGTGAGTGTGTTAATTATAAGATTTTAATTCTACACACAATAAAATTGTTTGTTTTTTGTAACTATATTTTAATACTTTTTTTTATTTACACAAGCGCACAAAGAAATTGAGGAAATATAAAACGGTAATACAATTATTTTTGGTAATTTACAATAGGTTATTTTAAGTAACTAGAGATTATTACCTACATACATATTACCATACATGTAGTGAAATTTATTTTATCATTATACTATTTAAAATTCTATTTTGTTTTTCTGTAAATTTAATTTAATTTGACACCATTTTTAAGACTCATAATAGAGAAATACTACATACTTTTTGGATGAGGAGAATATTTGTGACATATAGGTATTTTCATTATTATGTAAACAATATTTACAATATTTATATTACAGACTGTCCTGAGTCACAACAGCAAGAAGACTGTTGACAGCAACACTGCAGTAAACCTAAAGAGCGATAGCGGTGGTGCCCGGGGAGCTCCGCCGCCTTCCCCTCCACCTCCCCCTCCTGCCCCAAAGTCGCCCCGCACATGGTCTGCACTGGCCGCTTTTGCACTGACTGCATCACTTGGAGGTGTGAGTATATTATTGCACATTGTCTTTCTTGTCTTTTTAAATCATAGATTTGTCCACCCGGTGTACCTGCTCCATAGTTGAATAGTTTTGTCTGAAGTCGAATTGGTAGTTTGGAATAATGCCGCTTTCAACCATTGTCAGGGCTAACCTGCTTAAGAGAATCTTCTTAACCTGTTTAGACAATATGAGTGTAAGACCTATTGATCTACATGATGTAACGTTTTTTTGTGTATCATTATTACTAGCTTTGGCGTGTTCAGCAAAATGACTTTCGTTTGATTTAAATACATTTATAAAATGTTTTGCAAAATTTCTGTTTTTTATTTTTTATAGACTTGGCCTAGCCTCCGCTATGATTTCTTATCGCAGGTTTAAATTTCGGCGGTCTCTTAAAATTAATTCCATAATAATAAGGACTTACTGCGTCTTGTTTCATACCAGATTCTTTGTTGCCTCCTTTTTTCTAAAACTTTATCTTTTATTATAAGCGGAAGATTTTTAGTAGCTGCTCCTTAGTTCTCTTACTTTGTAGCGTCTTCGATCTCTGCGGAAGTTTTCAAGAATATTTGTAGTTGTTTACTTTCCTCTAGTTGTTCCTCCTTGGTAAACTTATTGTAGGATGTTTCTGGTTCTTCATTAAGTATTATGGTAGAGCCATATAGCAGCAGCAGAAGTTCTGGTTCTGGTAATGATCAGAACTGCTGTCAAAATGGCAGGATTCAACATTTAGGTATTGTTTTGATATAACTTTTACCATGTGTTATGTTCTTTGCTTTTTTTCTTTCTTCTTGTTAGGACCTCTCTGTATACTTCACATTTTTGTCTTGTGGCCCGGCGGTCGATTTTGGGCAATGGATATAATTGCTGTATTTAAGTCTAATTCTATAATAATAATAATAATAATAATAATAATAAAGCCTTTTATTTCCAACATAACAAACATTTTGATTAGTAAAAATTGATAACAACACAAATATTTTAAAGCTAATTGGTTAGTAAGTATAGTTTTCTTATTGTATTGTATTATTTTGTTGGACCCCTCTTTGGGTGTAGGCCTCCTCCAGCTTGTCCCATTCTTTTCTTTATCTTGTGTTGAGCAGCCAGTCTTTGCCTGCAATGCCTTCAATATCATCTCGCCATCTCCTGTATGGCCTACCAGGATTTCTTTTGCCAGCAGGACCTTTCCACCTGGTTGCCAGGAGCGTCCATCGATCATCTTTATATCGAGCCACATGTCCTGCCCATTTCCACTTTAGCTTAAGAGCCATGGTGAGTGCGTCTTGCACTTTTGTCTGTTCTCTTTTGGTTGTACTCCTTATTTTTTGTACTTTTTTAATTCTCAGTATACTTCTTTCCATGGCCCTTTGAGTGGTTCTTAATCTTCTTTTTATTTTGTCAGTAAGGGCCCATGTTTGACAGCCATACAGTAAGCTAGGTAGGAGACATGTGTCAACAACTATCTTTTTTAGGGATAGGCTATATTTGCCTTTTAATATTTCTTTCTGTGCCCAAAATTTCCTCCATGTAATGGCAACACGTCTCTCTACCTCATCGTCGTTGTTTGTTTTTGAGAAGGATATTTGTGTTCCCAAGTAAATGTATTGGTCGACATAGTCTATACTTTGCCCTTCGATTGTGATTGGTACCAGGTTACTATTAGTCATGAGTTTAGTTTTTGAGGTGTTCATCTGCAAGCCAACTTTTGCGCTTTCTTTGTTCAGTTGTTTCATGAGTAATTCCAAATCCGTGGCAGTCTCGGCTACTAAAACTATGTCGTCTGCGAATCGTAGATGGTTGAAATTACGACCTTCCAGGCTTATACCCTTTTTTTTCCCAGTTGAGACTTCGGAATATCCATTCTAGTACGGCAATAAAGATCTTAGGAGATAGGGGGTCACCCTGTCGGACTCCTCTCTCAATTTTGATTATCTCACCTTTTGTTTCTAGTCTGACTCGGCTGGTGCTTTGCGCATATACGTTTTGTATAATTCTAATATATTTTTGGTCAACATTTAAGTGCGCCAAGGCGTTCCAGATTGCGCTGTGACTGATGCTATCAAATGCCTTGCTATAGTCGATAAACGCAACATATAAATTTCTGTTAAATTCTTTGTATTTTTCTATTACTTGGGTCAGTGTCTGGATGTGGTCCGTCGTGCTAAAACCTGCCCTAAATCCAGCCTGTTCTGAAGATTGCGAGTCGTCTATAGTTTTAGATATTTTTTATACAGCAGTATAATGTCAGAGGTGCACCATTGTTCTGGTACTTTTTCAGAGTCTAGTACCATGTTGAATAATTTTGTTAGGTGGTGAAGTAGAATTGGAGCACCTAGTTTGACAGCATCGCTGGGCAGACCATCTGGGCCAGGGCTTTTCCCAACCTTGAGCTTTCTAATCTGTTCAAGCACTTCTCTTTCTTCAATTGGGTTTACTGTTGAGTTTTTGTCCTGCGATACCTCTTTAATTTCTATTTTGTTGTTGTCTTCTTTTTCTCTGTATAACTCCTTGTAGAATTTTGTTGCGTGCTCAATTACATCTTTTCTTGATTTTGTTTCTCCCTTATTGTTTTCTAGTTTTTGTATCCATGATTTGCTTAGTTTTAATTCCTTTAGAGCTCTCTTTGTGCTTCTAAATTTGCTTAAATTTCTTGTTATTATTTCATGTCTATGTTTGCTATAGTCTGTCTGAATAGATTTCTTTGTTGCTTTGTATAGTTTACTGAGTTTCTTTCGCTGTTCTGGGTCTTTATTCTTTGTAAACATTAGCTTGGTACGTTCAATAATTAGCTGTACTGTCTTTTCACTGAAGATTTTATTTCTTTTTTTGTCGTGTCTATCTGCTCTTTGGTTTAAACTGTCCTTTATTGATTTCACTATTATATTGTAGTATTCTTGAACGTTTGGTTCTATTGTTTTGTCACCAAGTTTCTTTGACAGCCACCTAAGATAGTTTTGTTCTTCTTCTTCCGACACGATTGTTTTTGGCAGTGAGCAAAAACTTTTTCTGTTTTTTATAGGATGTTTTAAGACGAAAGTTGCTCTCAGTAGCCTGTGGTCAGAAGGGAACAGCACATTACTTAAAATTTCATAATTTGTGATCATTGCGGGATTATTGGTCATTATAAAGTCTATTTCGTTCTTTGTAGCTTGGTCAGGTGACATCCACGTCCATTTTTTGTTTGGTTTTTCTTGAAGAAAGTGTTCATTATCTTTAGGTTATACTCTGATGCATAGTCTATTAATTTTTGTCCTCGTTCATTGCGTTCTCCGTAGCCATAATGACCCAGGACAAGGTTTTCTTCTTTCTTTGGGTGTCCTATTTTTGCATTGAAATCGCCCATGACTATTATCTTATTGCCTGCAGTCGTGAGCTTCATTGATGTCGTTGTAGAATTTCTGGTCTTCTTCTTCACTTGATCTTTCGGTGGGCGCATACGCTTGTATTATTGACAGTTCTTTATTTTCAATATTAAGTTGCAAAAGTGCTACTCTCTCTGATATTCCTATAAATTTTTTTATTAGTTTTTTAAATTTCTTTTTAATTAAGAATCCCACACAATACAGACCTTTTGTTTGACCAATGTAGCAAAAAATGTAGTTTTCATATTCCTCAATATTACAGCCCAATCTTCTGACTTCACACAGTCTTATAATGTCATGTTTAATGTTTGCAAGCGCATTGACCAGTTCTAGGTACCTCTCTGTTGATGCTAGAGACTTCACATTGTATGTGCAAATTTTGAGTGTAGCTTTCTTGTTAGAGCAATTTAGTACTTTATTACTTGCAATGTTGTTTGGAGTTTTTATACCTTTATTTTTTCTTTGTTTTAGACTATCCTCTTGAAATTTTATTTTCTTTGGTTTATTTAATTTTTGTTTTGTTTGAATAGATTTCGATGGAATTTGGTTTGCTGGAGGGTGGCGGTCGTACTTCCCCACGGTGACCGCTAACCGGCTTGGGGAAAAATATCTTTTATGGGTTGTGATCTTCTTGGTTATGTTATGTCTCCGGGGGTCGCTCGGTTGTTGCTATTGTGTGCTTGTGTTGGATTGTGAATATGTCCTTGGACGATTCATAAATTCAAAAGCATTTGTTTTGTTTATTTTGTTTGGTGCCTTCTGCGGTACTCCGTCGTTGATGGACGTATGTGTAGGTGTTTTTGAAGGTGATCTTTTCCTTTTTTCTTTTGTAAAATTCGAGTCCACTTTCCCATTGATTATGAGTTGATCATATCTGATCATAGCCTTGTTCCCTTTTTTTAGTTCCTCCTTCAACTTGTATTTTAATTCTTTTCTTGTGTTCAATACATCTTTTGGGAAGTCTTCTGTGACGTAGATGTCAGTTGGGAAGTTTTTATTATTTTTTAAAATTTCTAGTCGCCTCCATGCGAGTGTTAGTTTTATTATTATTGGTCTGTGTTTATCGTTTTGCTTTTTACCCAATCCGTAAGCGTCGCTTAGTTCCCACTTATCAAAGGCATCCAATCCTGCGGTTTTGCAAACAGCATTAAATGTATCCAATACTAAATTTTGAAGGTCATAATTGTTTTTCTCTGTTTCTTTGATGCCGTGCAGAATAATATTATTCTTTCTGGCTTCTTTTTCTAGGCTTCTTACTTTATTTTTAAGAGTTGATATTTGATCTTTCAACATATGATTATCTTCTAGTATTGGCTTTAGCTTTTTATCAATCGTAGAAGCTAAATCACTATTGAGTTTCTCTGTCTGAGAGTACATTTGACGCTTGATGTCTTCTTTCATAACGTTCATTCATTTTTATTCATGTTCTCCATTTTTTCTAACAATAATTCTAATTGTTTATCCAAGTTTATTTTTTTTTTATTTCTATTAACTTATTAACAATTTTATTTGTTAGTGGCAACACTGATTTGTGTCGGGCAATTTTTTGTTGTCTTTGGTGGATTTTTCTTATGACAAATTCTGTCAGCTGAGTGTCAAAATGAAATACCGGAAGTTATTATAACATTTGACAGTTATCCATGAATCAAAAGTCAATCTACGTATAGTTGTTTATATGCACTTAAGTTATTTTTTATTTGCACTTTTACACGCTTTTAGCAGTTTTTTGTCACTAATTTTTCTTGAATCACTTGCACTACGTTAGGGTCAAACTTTCGTCTACTTTTTGTGGTAACACAGGTATTATTACACTCGGTTTCTTGTTAAATTGCGTAGGAGTCTAATTCTATAGGAAACTTTTTTTGTTTTTGAAAATTTAATGTTTGCGAGTCAAGTAGGCTAATAAATAATAGAATTTATGAGTAACGAACCTAAAAACTTCATAACTTTTGTTTTTCATTGGGATCATAAATAGTTATTTACAAATAGAATGTATAAACGAATAAGTGTAGTAATTTAAGATGACTATTCCGTACAGGTGTACTACTACCGCAAGATATTTGATGAAGCCGAAGATAAAATTGTACACGAAACTACAAGTAAGTCATTATTTAAAATACATGGTTAGGTTAATAAATACTGTAGACATATTTTCATTATAATTGCACCTTGACATTCTACCAATTGATCTTCTTGTTGATGACACTTCTTGCTTTTAAAACGCCAGTCTATCAAAATATTATTTTGTTTTAATGTAATATTATGTGATAAGGTAAAGATAAAATTGGCGAGCAAATCGGCGACGAGGAGGAGGAGGAGCCCATCCCCGCCAGCGCCGACGAGCTCCCCGCGCACGTGCAGTACCTGCTGGTGGGCGGCGGCACGGCCTCCTTCGCCGCCATGCGCGCCCTGCGCAGCGCGCGCCCCGACGCCGCCGTGTTCATCGCCGCCGCCGAGCGCGCGCTGCCCTACATGCGCCCGCCGCTCAGCAAGGAGCTGTGGCGCGAGCCCGCCCTCGCCGCGCCCTCCGACGCGCTCTCCTTCCGCCAGTGGAACGGCCGCCGCCGCCCGCTCGCCTACGAGCCCGCCGCCTTCTACGCGCCGCCCGGCGCCGCCCTCGCGCGCGGCTGGCGCGTGGCGCGCCTCGACCCCGCGCGCCGCGCCGCCCTGCTGCGCGCCGGCGCGCGCCAGCACGAACTCACCTACGACAAGGTGCTGCTCGCCACGGGCGCGCGCCCGCGCCGCCTGCCCGCGCTGCGCGCCGCCGCCGCCGCCGGCCGCGCGCTTGCGCTGCGCGACGTGCGCGACGCGCGCCGCCTGGCCGCCGCGCTGGACGCCGGCGCCGCCCGCGTGGCGCTGGTGGGCGGCGGCCTGCTGGCCTGCGAGCTGGCGGCCGCGCTGGCGGAGCGCCTGGGCCCGCGCGGGCGCGTGCTCATGCTGTTCCGCGAGGACGCGCCGCTGTCGCGCCTGCTGCCCGCCTACCTGGCGCGCGACGCGGCGCGGCGGCTGGCGGCGGCGGGCGTGGAGCTGCGCGCGCGCGCCGACGTGGTGGACGGCGTGGTGGACGCGCAGCAGGTGGCGCTGCGGCTGGCGGACGGGTCGCGGCTGCGCGCGGACGTGGTGGTGGAGTGCGCGGGCAGCGAGCCGGCCGCGGAGCTGGCGGCGGCGGCGGGGCTGGAGCTGAGCGCGGAGCTGGGCGGCGTGGTGGTGAACGCGGAGCTGGCGGCGCGCTCGGGCGTGTACGCGGCCGGCGACGTGGCCTGCTTCTACGACCCGGCGCTGGGGCGGCGGCGCGTGGAGCACCACGACCACGCCGTGGTCACGGGGCGCCTCGCCGGCGAGAACATGGCCGCCGTGGCGCCGCCCAAGACCTACACGCACCAGAGCATGTTCTGGAGCGACGTCGGCTCGCAGTTCGGTTACGAGGTAGATGTAGCGTCCTACATTTAAACGCGCTTCTAGGGACCGGCTGACACTATAGTAGAACGTTTTTCAGGCGATAGGTATCATAGACTCGCGCCTGCAGACGGTCGGCGTGTTCGCGGCCGACGCGGTCGCGGACGAGGCGGGCATGGCGCGGGAGGCGGGCGGGGCGCGGGAGGCGGACGGGGCGCGGGAGGTGGACGGGGCGCGGGAGGCGGCGCGGGGCGGGGAGGCGGCGCGGGGCGGGGGCGGCGCGGCGGGCACGGGGGAGGCGGAGGAGGCGGGGGAGGCGCCCCGGCGCTACGAGCGCGGCGTGGTGTTCTACTTGCGCGACGGGCGCGTGGTGGGGGTGCTGCTGTGGAACTTGTTCAACCGGATGCAAGTCGCGCGACAGGTGCGTACGCGGGATTTGTTGACGAGATGATTAAGTCGAACTTATTTTCTACTTAATCACAATGTAAAAAATATTTACTATATTAAGCATTCTCTCACTCTCCTGTTCATTTAAACGTCATTGATGATGATATAGTGGTGATTTTGAAAGTATATAGATTACATAACTACGACATTATAATTGTAAAGTTGATTTCGATATCTTATTTTACTATATTCTTACAGGTGTTGGCGCAGGGCGAGTTTGAAGACCTTTTCGAAGTAGCTAAACTATTTTCACCGCACGAAGAAGATTAATACCTCGCATTTAATTATTATTTGTATATATTATTTAGAGTAATAAAATATAAGCACTAACAAACTTTTTTTTTAATGAATGTAGAGATTTGACAATTCTGGTTTTATATTACACATTTTCGTGTTGTAGAAAAATCTCAACCTTGAGGCCAGTCGTGGCGCAGCGGCACGAGGTGTGACTGTAAAATCGACTGGTTGTGGGTTCGATCCCCCCCTTTGGGTGTTTTGTGGTGTAGGTAGTAGGCTTGTGTCGATCGGTCAATCTCCGTGATTGATATCGATCTCGATCAGTTGTGACAATGAACCGGTTCATATGATTCGTTCATTCGAACGATTGGATTGATGTATTCAGGAAGCGACTCGCACTTTGCTTAGACTGACATTTTTTTTTATCAGCACCAGAGACACTTGGTCCGTACACTTTTTTACTTTATTATTATATCTATTTTTCTCATCATATATATTAATTACATTTTTTTTATATTAATTACATTAATTTTAACTTAATATTTAATTGATCGCAGTATTTGGTAATAGTGATCAGGGCTATTTGGTCTTGATTTCCTGATTTATAAACGCATTAATATTTTTTTATCAATCATTTAATATTCGTTGTTTTATACTATGTAGTCATATGAAACTTTTGTACTTTTAATATAGCGCCATCTATTGAATACTTACCTATTTCCATACAGCCAACAGACATCGCCATCTGCTTAGAATCGTTTGAAGCTAACAGACTATCTAGTTACGTCATCCCAAAGTGCTGAGCAAGTACATTCCGTTGGCCGCTCTGGTATATTCGCAGAACCCTTAACATAAGCTCCACAGAGTACATTTTATATATTATAATAGAGACCAAACTTCGGCATCAAAAGTGGTAACATGGATCAACGCCATCTATACGTCTAAGTATCAACTATATAAAAAAGTTATATAGTTATATGTATATATATAACTGTGTATGCTACTATATATACCGTCATATATATATATATACTTTTACGTACATATTTTGTTGCACATATATAGATGTAGAAACAGTATACGAAAATAAAATACATCTCCAATTTATTTATTTTATTGAATCACACATTTATACAATAGATTTTAGGGTAATATAATATTATTCGTAGGCAAAATGATATTTGACCGTCGCCTACATCACAGTATGTAAATTTTTTTTTTACATTTTATTCAATAAAATTATTTTAAATAATTACGATTCAATATATATATAGCATGATATTTCCAATTATTTTAACCCCATATAGTATGCACTGAAATTTTACCGTTTCTGAGACATTAGCCATTTTATAAAAATTAAATACCATATGTGCATAATCAATTGTTTTTTATTAAAGTATACACTTTAGTAAAAAGCAATTGATTATATAGTATATTATTGAACTTATAATTTTGTCATCATCAAATAACATAAGAGTATAGATGTCTTAAGTCACACTAGGTGTCTATTAAGACATTTATTGAATTTCTTTGCATTCGTTTGGAATTTATCACTATCATCATCAATTTGCTTTCTCCCAGCCAATATCCTACTGATATTTTTACAATAGTTAAACATCAAACAACAAATCACAATATATATAATCAACTAATTTATTTTATGTAAAACACATTAAATACAATGAAAATCAATTAATATAGATATTGTAATTTTGATTATTTCTTTTAATTTTCTTTTTTCTAAATTTTGTTTAACTATTTGATTAAACACATCTTGGATATTTGAAATTAATTAAATAAATTCTTTGCTGGGAGTGCAAACCCACCATCGACCTGCATATTCTCTATATTGTATATATTCAATTTCATCTTTGGAATATAAATTACTTGTATATTAACTGCATGATTTAAAAATGTTAGTTTTTTTTTAAATATCCACACATATACTACAGAGGTGCTATAATACGAGTATCGGTTTCTTTCACCTCCAAAGGTGTCATTGCATAATTAAATATAGATTTAAAATCTAATGTGCAGGTCGAAGACATAGTTTACAGAAGTCGAAGACAAAGTTTACAGAAGTTACATAGTTTCACTATTGTCATCAATGACAATAGAGAAACTATGTAACTTCGACCGATGATGAGATCATGTAATGACTTGCAATGTTAATTTTCACAGTTTTCTCCTAGGATGTGAACACTGTTTAAATTATTTATTAAAAGTGTTGCAAATGTTGACTCAAACTGATCACAAGTATGGTTGTTGTTGTGACACCTCTGACTTCTTACTGCACTAAAAAAATTTTCATGGGGATCTTGAGTTAGGTGTCGCAACCACACTGAGTTTATGTTGTACTCAACCCTTAATTTTTTTAATAATGTTTGAATTCCATTCAGGGTCCACACCCAATTTGACACAGTGGGAACAGATTATACTTTTCCTCTGCTTGACAAATATTTCGTTGAATTAAATATAATTTTTGTCTCTGTCCATATATTATTGTGCACAGACTTGGGTGTGGCTGGACCAAGCAATGGTTTCGCATTAAAATGTTGTCATTTATGTAGTCAAAAACATTGTCCAAAAATTATATAAAGCCAGCCGTTTGCTTACATTCTGCCGGTAGAATTCCTTTATCTGAAAACAATGTTAATAATTTAAACTTCACATGATTAAGAATGGGATAAACTATGATATTCCATATTCGATTTTTACTTGAATAGAGTAACTAATAGAAGGAAGGGAGGGTTTTAACCAAGTCTCGGATATAAGTATACAGTCGACTACGCCGGAGCTAAAAGATACGAGAAGATCAGTAAGATGAGCAGGAATGCTCTGAGCGTTGATATGCACTAAGGAAAGAGAATTAGACGGAGTGGTAATATATATATGTTAGATTTAATTTTTGTATTTCAATTTAAAATATTAGTGATATAATTTTATATAAAAAATCGTATTTTCTTAACCCTCCAACTGCAGCCTACGTAACTAACCTATAATTTAATAATGAAACAAATTATTAGAACTAATTATTAAATATTCTTAAAAATTCTGCCCATTGGCGTAGGTGTACGCCAATGGGCAGAATTTTTTATACATTTACGAAATATTGTTAATTTTTATGTAATTATTTGCTGTTTATAATTAATTTAAATTTCACTTCACTTCACTTTGGTTCAAATTTCACTTTGGTTCTCTACTTCTTTTCTTGACGTGGTCTAAAGTTTGGTTCTGCGCTACATTGCCCGCTACTTTTTATTTATTATTTATCTATACCAGTGATTCTCAACTTTATTTTTTGTTGCGGTTAACGATTTCAAAATTTCGCCGCACACAAAGAGAAATTATTTACTACAACACACTGCATAAATAGTTAATGACAATAATTATAAATATACGAATTTATTTTTTTTGTGGATTTAAATATATATACTTTGAGCATTGATACATAAAGCTAATTATTTATAAAACATATATATTTTTGTAACAATACATTCTTTTTACCTATTTTATGTACGTCTTATCATAATTTTAAAACTCTGTTAAATGTTCTGATCGGATCAGAAACAGCCTTAAATGTTAAATTATTAATTTGGATAAGAATTAATAATAATATTCTATATAAAATGATTGCTGTAGTTTTTAAATTACCACCAGAATTGACACTAGAGCGAAGAAATGGAAATATAAATTTAAATAAATACAATTCATCTCCTCGACCGGGGTTCGAACCCACTGCCAGTCGGTTTTACATTTACACTTTGTGCCCCTGCGCCACGACTGGCCTCCTTTATCTGTCTTGAATTAATTACGACTTAAACTTAACTGTTTGTGTTAACATGTAGCTTAAGCGGGCGAAGCGGGCCGCTAGTTAAGTAATAAACAAGTAAAATTTTAAACTACCACTATTTTACAAATATGCTTGCAATTATTTATAAATAAAGCTTATAAAATCAAATCAAATCAGCTTCACGCTGTATCCCGCACATTGCAGGGTAGGCAGAGGGTACCCAGTGTTAAGACACTCCGTTCCTCACTTTCTGCCGAATTCTGGTGGCATTACGTGTTGAGCGGCAGAACTCAACGCCACGCCAGGCCACTTTTTTATTGGGAAGCCTCTAACGGCCCTGCCAACTCCTGATTGTCAAGACAGCCCTACCAGCTATTTGAGCAGATTTCAAAAGTTGGAGTAGCTCCGTCAACATTTTTGGGTCAGGTGATCCAAAGAATATATCAGTGAACCACAGCAACGAGTGAAATGGCGCTCAAACAATTCAACGTTGTTGGTACCTGATAGTTTAGTTGTCATTAAAGATGACAATTTTTCGCCGTTAAAATGGAAGATGGGCCGAATTGTAGCTGTTCATCCTGGAGCTGATGGCATCAGCCGTGTGGCTGACATCAAAACTTCAAACGGTTAGCATTTAGTAAAATATGTCCCTTGTTTGATCAAATAGGTTAAAAGGCGAGCTTTCAACGTCCGGGGGCATGTTCGGGCCAAACGCCTGTGATAATTTGATAGCAATAATTTTTAAATCCCACACATGCTCATAGGTGATATAAATCATGTATTTTATTTTGTCTTACAATTACCCTACCGTGGCATTGTAATATTTCTTTCTTGTTCAACTGGAGAACTACACGTGTCCACACCTAAATTTGCTGTTTTAATTATTACTCCAAGAAGTCAACCTGATATGATAAACTGAACGAATGTGCGAAGAGCGTATGTGTGATTTAAAAGATATTGCTATTAAATTATAACAGGCGTTTGGCGCTGAACATATTATATAACCCTAAAATCTATTATTGTATAAATGTGAGATTCAATAAAATCGATAAATTAGATATGTATTTTATTTTTTCACTTTCTACAACTACATGTACAATGTAGTATATTGTTACATATATGTGGGCCGTTCAAGTACGTAGTTACGTAAGTAGTTTTTTTGCAATTATTGAATATAATATGGAAAATATTTCATTGAACACGTGTTTCGTGGTTTATTTTAATTTACCCCCTACAGGTGCAAATAAGAGGTTGAAAGTTTGTATGGAAAAATCCTTAAATCGCCACAGATTTTTATAAAATTTAAAATCTAGACTCTTGACAATGTGCCATTCCCGCTAAATAGATATAATAAACTTATATATTATATTATAAAACGAATAGTTGTATCGTCTACCATACATACGTCTACCAAATATAGCCATAATATATATGAAAAAATAAATAACTTCTAAATAAAACTAAACTTCTAAATTTTTGAGATATACAGGCAAATTGGTGTGATTCGTCATGATATTCGTTTTATTTAGGTTTATTTCCAAACCTACTTTTTGACTTTCTTCATTTAGAGCAGTGGTTCCCAACCAGTGGTCCGCGGACCACCAGTGGTCCGCAGAAGCCTAAATATGGTCCGCGAACGATTTTAATTTGATGACTGGGGATGGTGAGGCGAAGTTTTTGTTTGATTATCACACTTCATTTTTACTATACCTACATACATAGTGGTCCCTGCTACCAAGAATGATATGAAAGTGGTCCTTGATCAAGAAAAGGTTGGGAACCCCTGATTTAGAGCGTACCATCAGTTGTAGTTGGCTTGTGTTTTCTGATAACAGGACTATATCGTCGGCAAACCTAAGGTGGCTCAGATAATAACCATTAATGTTTATGCCGACTTTCTCCCAGTTCAGTTTGCGGATGATTGACTGTAGTACCGCTACCGTCATTTTGTAGCATTATCTCTATATACAGGTGGAAGAGGCAGCGCTCCATTTACGGAAACAGCATATAGGGTAAAATATTTCAAACCTATACCTAAATAAATTAATCAAGATGCCTCAACAGTTTGGACGTAGGATTTTTTTTCATTTCACTATTTTTATCCATACCTGTATTTCGTGTGACGCGATTACGTATAGATCCCAATAACATAAACACTTACTACTACAAAAATATTACTAAAGGTTAAACAACTTTGAACTTTATCGCCAATACATACGACTCGATTTCGAAATGAGGCGTGTGCGGCGGTGTTCCTTTGATAGGTTTATGTGTGCGTGCGCCATCCTTACAAATGGCGTTTTGTTTTAAAATGACAATTTTATTATTTATTTTGTTTGAAAAAAAAACTTTTTCAGTTTTGGGATTTTTTTTTTTTCTGAATTATATTAGGCTTTTATAGAGTAGTTAAAACTGTGGTTTCATTTAATGTGGTGCTGACACTTCCACCCTGTATAATAAGACAGTAAAAATATTTTGTCTGTACATTTAGTAATTTTGACTGAAATGGATAGAGGGACACTTAAAAAGAATAATAGAAAGCAAAAAGATTTTTTTTGAATTTTTTGTCTGTCTGTCTGTCTGTCAACATATTTTTTCGTAATTAATTCAACCGGCCGGTCGTGGCGCATCGGCACGAGGTGTGACTGCAAAACCGACTGGTTGTGGGTTCGATCCCCACTCGAGGAGATGAAATATTTACTTAAATTTATATTTCCATTTCTTCGCTCTGGTGTCGAGGTTAAGCGCGGCGTTGAGTTCTGCCACTCAACACGCAATGCCTCCAGAATTCGGCAGAAAGTGGGGAACGGAGTGTCTTAACACTAGGTTCCCTCTGCCTACCCTGCTATGTGCGGGATACAGCGTGAAGCTGATTTTAATTTATTTTAATTCAACACAGAGATAAAGAACGATCTTGAAAGAAATATCAAGTAAATACAAAGATATTTTGGTTGGTTCGTTCATATAATATATGTAACTAATTTAAACTGTATAGGAGTTAATATGCAATTAATACAGTTATTTTACAAAGAATATTATGAATCCTACAACCTAAATTAAATTATTCACTGACATCAGCACATATAACAGAGTTTTAGAATTATGATGAGACCTATATTATATAGGTAAAAAGAACATAAAGTGACAAAAATATATACGTGTAATACATAATTAGCTTTATGTATATTTTATAAATATCAAATATCAACAATGGTCGTATTTTTTTTGTTTAAAACAATCAAAAATTCTTTGACGATAATGTCGTAAAAAAAATCATATTAGAAGTCATTATAGTTGTCAATCGATTGTGCTTATTAAATCAGTAATCATGTATTTTAAGCGGGCGAAGCCGTGGGCGAGCCGCTAGTATTTACATAAGTTCGCCAACTGAAGTTTAGAGGTCGCTCTGGAATTGAATATTTCAATTAACGTAAATGTCGCCACAAATTGAATATGAGCAATAATATTAAATTTATTTATTAACTAAATTTGACTAAAAAAATTGACATGTTTATACTACTAGCCCTCTGGGCGAGCACCAAGAAACTTTTAGAAAAAAAGAAATATTAGAATTGAGGCTCATTTAATACTGCGCAACATTGGGATAATTTAAAATGCAATTCGCAATTACATATTAACAAATATACATTTGTATTCAGAAATCACAATTACCAATTAATTATAATTATTCAAAAATAAACAATTGTGTTTTCCGAGTTACGTAGGCTGCAATTGGAGGGTTAAGAAAATACAATTTTTATATCTTAAACTTATATTAATAAAATTATTAATTAAAATACATTAATTTTATCTAAAACTAAACTATATCTAAGACTACTGCCTTCAATGTTGGAAGAACAGTAATCTGTTTAAACCTAAATTAATCTAACTTATATATATAATTGTCCTCAATTTTGGAGAAACAATATTGAATCTAAACCTAACTAAATCTAACTTAACCTACGGCTTAATTACTCCACGATGGAATAATAAGTGTGGGAACAGAAGAAATTCCTTTCCCACCGGCTCGGCCGCCTATCAGACGGACATATTATAATATTAAATAAGTTTTCCGCCTGTGACACCGAGCGCTATATAACATCCGTACAAACAAAACATGTTAATATTTAATTGTCAATTGCAATCAAATTTATCCCATAAACTAAATTATTGAGGGTGTAATTAATAATTATATAAATTAATAAAATATAGGTAGGTATATTAAAAGAAACATAAACATGTAAAAATGTTTTATTTTATATTACACATTAATAACAACTGGCTTCTTTACTTCTAATGATTTATTATTCACTGAACTGGGGGATTTCGTTTTTTTAGTACTTAGAAACAAACAAATTTAAAATCGAATATTAATAAGCAATGCATACTTTTGTTTCTTAAAATTTTTAATTTCCTAATTATTCTTTCAGTTTATCATCTTCGATCATTTCTCTATTTTTTAAAGTTATAAATTTGTTAAGACATATATAAAATATACAGTTTTTATATGCTCTATATTTCTATTTAAATTTTTACAATGGATGCATTTGTTATTCCTAAGTTTTTTAAAAATGAAACCACACACGCATGCACGAGCTTGAGTCTCTGGTGTCGCCCTCTGTACTTCTTCAACTGCATCAGCTGCCATCTTTTCAAAATCAATGTCATAAGTGATTTCAGACATGAGAATGTTCCGTGATAGATTTTTCTTTAACTTTAAGGTAACTAGTTAGATTATCTGCAATCTGAGCAGTATCATTTTCGCAATTTGTCTTTTGTCCTGTCAACGTGTGTCGCAAGTTGCTTACAATAGCTGTTTTTACCCCTACTATAAATTGCGGTATTGTCGGATTTGTATTTGACCCACAGTTATATCTGACGCAACGAAAGAAATTTTGTAAGGAATCTTGATTTAAATGACGAGTAGAAAACGTGGTAATATTATTTTTTTTAAGATTACAATACCATTTTTCAATTGCGTTTAAAGTGTGTATACAACCTTCTTGGGAAGGAGGGATGGAACGAGTGTTAAGATATTTAATTGAGGAAATAAATTTCCTCATCTCAATAAATAAAGCTAAATTAGGACTTCTTTGGTCATAATTGTTAAATATTTTTTCCTTCGGCGCAAGTCCAGAGTGTCAGCATTAACACCATCAAATACGGTATCATTTTTTTTCAAAATGTTGCTGTCGCGTGAGCTTCAGAGGGAAGTTCATCTGAAGTAAAAGAATTCATATAAAATTCGTATTGCTGGATGTTATTTTTGTTTTAAAGATATTTTGAAAAAAAAAATTTTTTTTCTTATAAAATGTTATGTAAGAAGTATGATGAACTCATTTTTTAATTACATCTAATTTTATAATGAACATTTTCATTAATACATGCACTTTTCTTATATTCCTTTCTTAAATATCACTTATATAGGAGCTACAGAATTGTTATAATATAAGTGTAGCATGACATGGTTGTTTCACAATAGATAACAGTCAGAGCAGTAGCAAATATAAAGTTAGTATTATTTTTCTTTAAATTATAAAATGCTTCAATATGACTCCATTTTGCAATACCTTTAATAAAACAGTTTTCTATATATTCAGAAATTAAAAATGCTTCTTTGTGCTTTGTTCAAACATGTGCTATGTTTTAAAATGATGTACATGCTGTATAAATGGTCTAGGAAAGTAGGTTGAAATATACTTAATGAAATGTTATGTATTAGTGTAAAGCCAATATTTTTTATTGCCTGATTCACACTGTATCTCGCTTGTAGCAGAATAGTCAGAGGGAGCCTATTGTCAAAACACTACTTCCCTTCCTCCACTTTCCGCTGAATTCTACATGCAAAATATAAATTTAAATAAATATTTTCATTTCTCGAGTGGGGATCAAACCCACAACAGTCGACTTTGCTGCACACTTTGATCCCCTGATCCACGACTGGCATGAAATGTAATTACCGAGTGGATATTAATAATAATGAAAATATTAAATATTTCATCTCATCAAGTAGGAATCGAACCTAGTAAAAGTACCTAGTATGAGTACCTAGTATAAGTAAATAAAATAAAAATAATATGCTTACCCATTACTATAAATATCAGTACTGCACTCAACATCATGTTTCATGAACAAATTTCTTGTACATTTAATCAAATTTGATGGTGGATCGAAAATTGATATAATTTCTCATTCACACGTAAAAAATGGCTCCTGTGTTGTAGCTCCCTAATGTTTTAAGAACTTTTAAATTAACAGTAGACAAGTCGCATACAGTTGCTAGTACGTTCATAACTGCATCAAACCATTCCTTCAGTACCTGAAAAAAAAAAGTTTAATACTAGTTAAATCATCTGCCATGTGTTCCCGGCCTAGAATAGGATCATCCTGGTACTGGTGGTGTAGTAAGAGGCGACTAAAGTACGTGTGTTAGAGTCACGTCGCCAGCAATGGCAACACGCATGGGCAGACCAGATCGTGACCACCCCCGGCATTTAAAACCGGCGTGAAGTAGTGGCTTTATGCCTCTGCGTTTCGCATCAGGTAATGCCGGGCTCCGGCGCCGAACCCACCTTGGTGGCCGGCAACGCACCTGTAGCTCCTCTGGTGTTGCACAGGGTCGTGGGCGGCGGTAATCACTTACCATCAGGTGACCTGCCTTATTCCATAAAAAAACATGTGTTGTCATCAATTGAAAAAAGTATACACATCCATATTCCGTCAATTTTTATATTTTTTTAAATATTACAACTCAAAAATAAAAACTTAAATAAATCTTTAAAATTAAATAATAAATTTACCTCTTTTAAAATCACAGTCAAGCTGCTCTGCTTTTAAACTGTGCAAAAAATAGAATACAATAGGCGGCTTCCATTTTTTTTATACCAGAAAGTATAAATACAAGGGCTTGAGATGCAACCTCATTACTTTAGCAATGGTTACCATGCTCTTGAAAACTTTGAATTTTATCGAGTCGACAACTCGTTTTAATTTTTTTTTTTTATGGATATTTCACCGAATGACAAAATACCAATGTTGTTCGGATCATCATGATTTTGGGCCATTTTTTTTAAAGCAGAAAATATATGTCCATTTATTCCCGGTTTTAAAGGCAGAATGCCTTCAGCAGTTTATGCAGAGTACTTTGGCTTAGTAGTGCAAACATTCTTCTTAAAAGTCTATAACATGCTGGTGATTGTTTATAAATAGCCAAAGCCATATTTTTTTGGTTTAGAGAATATCTCCTGTCTCTCGGTTTTTTGGCCAATTTTTTAATTGGCTTTGCAATAATATAGAAAAGGTACTGCTCATATTTAAGTTGCACAAATTCTGCACATTTTCTTCCTCTGTTAACGCTTCAATAACATTTGTAATTTTCTTAGTTTCCTCAATCTCATTACTTCTTTTATTCTCTTTTGGCTCATATTTTTTTCACATTTAAATAACTGAGCATTCCTTTTCTTTTTTTAGAAGAGTGGATCAGTAAACAAGTTTTTTCAGACTTTCGATTTACCACAACATAATCTGCATTCTGAAATACAAAGAGTTTTGTATACTTTTACAATAATATATAAATATTTTTTTCTATGTAAATTACTGACACAAATTTTATATATAAATATATTATTAATGATAAAATGTGTTACATTTACGCAAATCAAATCAGCTTCACTCTGTATCCTAGTTAGCTGTATTTATAAGACATTCCATTTGCAGCCTGTAGCTATATTTATATACACTCCATTTCTGACTTTCCCCCGTAATTTTAGAGGCATTGCGTGTTGAGTGGCGGAACTCAACACCGCGGTTTGTCTTGAAACTAGAGCGAAGAAATGGAAATATCAATTTAAATAAATATTTCATTTCTTCAAGTGGGGAATGAACCCACAATTGTCACATTACAGTCACACCCTTGTGCCCCTGGGCTACAATGGCTGGACGGTTATATTTAAGTATGTATAAAATAATAACATACATCTTCTTTTGTTGTTAGTTTAGGTGTGGCTTTAATTTCTGCGGGTAGTTGAAGAAAATAATTTGTTGTAATTTGAACATTAACATTTTCAATTGGTGTGAATGGAATTCCAGAAGTTGAAGCTTTGGTTGCATTATTTTACTTGTTTGATTATTAATCTGCAAAAATATAGAAAATATTAAAAATAGTTAGCTACAAGAAATACAGAATAGCAAACAATATTTAATTGCAAAATATAACTGTACCTGGTTAACATAATTTTCTTTATTTATAGGTAAATGTTGCTCAAACAAATCTGGCACAGCATAAATAGTCTTTGTCTATTAATATCATAAAATTGTGAGGTACTAAAATGTCTCCTACATAGGACTTTTACTATTGGCAATAAATAGAGAATGTAATGATTCCATAGAAATCCAATCTTTAGTAGGTCAACAATATTTGGCCCAAGCCTGTACCCTGTATATTTTCAGGCTAGGTATTGAGTTTAGAAAGTAGCAAACGGAGTACCGTAACACTACGTTCCCTCTGTCTACCCTCCTGAGTGCGGGAAACGAGAAGCTTATTTATTTACAGCTTCAGAGTAGTTATACATTACTTAGTTAAAACTGGGTGAGGCACCGCAGCCGCCATTGCACACTTTTGTTTTTATTAACTAATATCATGAATAAAGTACCTATTATTTTTGGCTATATAATATATATTTATATATCAATTAAGATTTGGAGTCTAATCACTTACTTGGTACTATTATCCTTTCTTGGCTTAGGAAATCTGTGAAAGGAAATGGCCGTATCTTGAGTACGTGTTTTACCACACTTAGCACATTTGCACATTTTCTATGATTGTTTTTAGACATTTTAATAGCTAAAATTAAACTTCGTGGTAAAATACAGGAAATAAAATATATACTTAAATAATGTAATTTTAAAAATATCAACTAACTTAAATAATATGCGAAAACAATAGCAAACTCCATGAAAACAAATTGAAATGAAATTTCATTTTTTTTTTAGTCCACAACTATTTTAGTTGCCAGTACTATGAATTATATTTAATTTTATTAGAATTTTTTGGTCTATCCTTAAGGGGGTCACCTCAAGTGAAGGCCTGTTTTAGGCATTTTTTAGGATTTTGATTTTTTTACCGACCAGTAAATAGATAGAGCTTTATTAAGCCTATTATCATTTATTAACATATTTTGACAGTTTCAATATAAATTTGTAGTTAGAAATATAATATAACTCTGCCTTGTTTTCAAGGGCTCACGCTTCCTCCACGATTCCCGCTGATTGGCGGGAAACAAAAAAATTAAACGGAGTTTTAATCTGTGAACCTTAATGCACGGAATGAATTATCATCAAATGAATATACCAAAAATTGGACATTGAAAAAATAAAACGTCGGATGACCGTTATGGGATGATCCCCTTAATACCAAAATTGGGAGGATCTTCAGAATCACATTTCTCTGATAATAAAAAGGTCAATGATTGTAATGGTGGATAATCATCTTTTTCACAATTAGCATTAATGGAATGAGGTGAATTCATGTTATTAATCAACAATGTTTTGTAGGCATTCATAAATTGCATGTATGTAGGATTAACATTCCTAATACCATTACTTCGAATACAATTAAAAAAGTTCTCAAGGAAATCTCGATTATTTTTTTTTCTTATAATATTCTTAATTTTAAATCTCTTATTTAAGTATTTCCGCATTTCTTTAAATGTAATTATGTTATGAATCCAGTTATGGACAGATGGCACTTTTTTATATTTTTTGGTTTCTGTGCCCTCTTGATTTTTTTCAAATTCAATTGATTTTAAAATAGGTAAAAATCAGCAAGATTACGGCTTTACACGCTGGTTTTAAAAAAGACATAATTTTTGGTTAAAAATAACAATTTTAGGAGAACTGCCAAACAGTCAATATATTAATTATTGTTAATTTTTTGTTTCACATTTATATAGCAGTATATATTTTTTGATTTAATAAAATTACATACTTCACAAAACCATTATCATATGGCCAGAGATGTTACAGGCACTTGATTAGAAAATATTATATGTACAAATCATATAATTATTGCATGTGCTACAAAAATATGCGTAAGTCCTTACTAATATAGAATATTTATTTAATCACTCTATGACCTATCTCAATGGAGACAATTTCCAGAGACTAAAGAGTTCTACAGATGTCGCTAGTTGTTGTAGGTAAATAAAAGACCCATAGTTTGAATGTTTATTTCGAAATATAAAATATGAAAACAATATTTTTAAAGTTTTTGTTTGTGGATAAATAAATTTTAGAGTGAGCCGGAGAATAAACACCTTTTTAGTTTCAGTACAAAAAATATCATATTCTTTAGATTTTTTTTACTGAAACTGAAAAGTAAAGTTTTACAAAAAATAGACAAGAAAATATAAAACAATATTTTAAATTGACAATTAAGTATGCGACAATATAGCCAATCATTATTCACTAAATCATAATTAAATTAAAATTTTGATTCTTTATTTAAAATGCAAACATTTAAATTCAATAATTAAATATTTAACTAAATACAATACTAATAATAGTGAGTAGTGAATAAAGAATTCAAGTTTTTCTCTATTATATTTAAATTTCTTTTTATTGAAACTGTTTTGTAATTATATTATTGTAACAGTAATTTACAATGAGGAACCTGAAAACATTAATTTAATTATAATAAATAAATTTATATATTTCAAAATATGTTTTTTAATTAATTTATTTTGGAATCATTAAATTCTAATGTAATCATACAGTGTATAAAAAAGTATACACCTTGTTTTATGTATTAAGATAAATAGTTTTTCTCATTATGATAATACAAGATGTCAGACATTCTTGAATGTGTCTTCTAATGTACTCGGTGGTCAGACCTCAAATACTCTAATGTATGTTTGTTATGTATGTTTCTTAAAATATCTGAATAATGTCCCATAGGACCGTTGATACCAGTAAAATAGATGACTTTAACTGTGAATTTCTGGAAATAAAAAATAACATTTTAATTACAAATTAAATAAGGTATTTTACTCAGTGTAGGTTGGTAAGTAAGTATATTTAATAATAATAAAAAAAATGATACTAAGAAAATTAAGAATTTTTTGTTGACAGCCATAAGTACTTATAAATTGTAATAACATAATGAGTAGGCATTTGTTCAAAAAATTCAAGTAAGTTAGGAGAGCCAAAGCAGAAATTATACAGTTTCTGGCATGATAGTTTATATTATAAGTGAAATTTTATAATTTATATTATCAATGAAAAATAGAATATTAAGATTACTTACCATCATTTATTATTCATAATTTCAATAAAAATATCAAAAAGTTTCTACGTGTATTGTGTGTGGTTCTGTAGCCATTACATTACAGAAGTAAGATAATTAGCAGTTGTAATATTCAATATTTATAAAACATAGATTTTTTTTCACTGTTTTTACATAACTTGTTTACATAGGATTTTCAGTTATACTAGTAATTAACTAAGTTGTCACTTTATTGTTCCGGTATAAGAAGATATTTACAACAACCGAGTTTATCATTTTCTAGTAAAATTATTAATTATCTATATATATAAAAGGACTTGTGCTGACTGACTGAGGTAAGACGCACGCAGAGCCGTAACCGCTGATGGTAGAAACGTGAAATTTGGGCAGATGTTTATTTTCATATTCTGGACATCCACTAAGAAGGGAATTTGAAAAATTTTAACCCTAAAGGGATGAAATAGGGGTTGAAAGTTTGTATGGAAAAAAAAATTAATCTGTACCGATTTTTATAAAATTTGAAATTTAGACTCTTAAAAATATTTCATTGAACACGTGTTTCATGGTTTTTGAGAATTCACCCCCTAAGGGTTAAAATAAGGGGTTGAAAGTTTATATGGATAAATCTTAAAATTGCCACCGATTTTTATAAAAAATTAAATTCAGACTGTTAAAAATATTTTATTGATCACGTGTTTCGTGGTTTTTTTAGAATTCACTCCTAATAAGCGGGCGAAGCCGCGCGCGCCCTCTAGTTAACTAATAATCAATGTTAATATCACTGATATATAAAATAAACATAACCTTTATTTGTGTCAACTTTTATTACTGCGTAGCATGACACTTAATTATAACTACATCACGCCATCTTGTTCTTGTATAGATGGCAGTGAAAAAAATAAAATAATAATATATAAGTTTTATGTAAAAAATAAAATTATAAAAAACATGTAAATTGAAATAAAAAATAATTTAATATTTTATTAAAAAAATAAAAAACTAATGAACGTAATAAATATAACGCTTCTTACAGAAAAAATATTTTTTTCAATACTACAAAAAATATATATATTAGAATATTTTGATGATTTTCTATTTAAAAGCTGGTACTTTTCCTAATTTAACCCGGTGAAAGTTGGTTTTTTTTTATTTTTTTTTATCCACAAACTAAACAAAGTTAAGGTAAAGTGTTGTTGGGTTAGGTTTGGGTTAGGTTTGGGTTAGGTTTGGGTTAGGTTTGGGTTAGGTTTGGGTTAGGTTTGGGTTAGGTTTGGGTTAGGTTTGGGTTAGGTTTGGGTTAGGTTTGGGTTAGGTTTGGGTTAGGTTTGGGTTAGGTTTGGGTTAGGTTTGGGTTAGGTTTGGGTTAGGTTTGGGTTAGGTTTGGGTTAGGTTTGGGTTAGGTTTGGGTTAGGTTTGGGTTAGGTTTGGGTTAGGTTTGGGTTAGGTTTGGGTTACGTTTGGGTTACGTTTGGGTTACGTTTGGGTTACGTTTGGGTTACGTTTGGGTTACGTTTGGGTTACGTTTGGGTTACGTTTGGGTTACGTTTGGGTTACGTTTGGGTTAGGTTTGGGTTACGTTTGGGTTACGTTTGGGTTACGTTTGGGTTAGGTTTGGGTTAGGTTTGGGTTAGGTTTGGGTTAGGTTTGGGTTAGGTTTGGGTTAGGTTTGGGTTAGGTTTGGGTTAGGTTTGGGTTAGGTTTGGGTTAGGTTTGGGTTAGGTTTGGGTTAGGTTTGGGTTAGGTTTGGGTTAGGTTTGGGTTAGGTTTGGGTTAGGTTTGGGTTAGGTTTGGGTTAGGTTTGGGTTAGGTTTGGGTTAGGTTTGGGTTAGGTTTGGGTTAGGTTTGGGTTAGGTTTGGGTTAGGTTTGGGTTAGGTTTGGGTTAGGTTTGGGTTAGGTTTGGGTTAGGTTTGGGTTAGGTTTGGGTTAGGTTTGGGTTAGGTTTGGGTTAGGTTTGGGTTAGGTTTGGGTTAGGTTTGGGTTAGGTTTGGGTTAGGTTTGGGTTAGGTTTGGGTTAGGTTTGGGTTAGGTTTGGGTTAGGTTTGGGTTAGGTTTGGGTTAGGTTTGGGTTAGGTTTGGGTTAGGTTTGGGTTAGGTTTGGGTTAGGTTTGGGTTAGGTTTGGGTTAGGTTTGGGTTAGGTTTGGGTTAGGTTTGGGTTAGGTTTGGGTTAGGTTTGGGTTAGGTTTGGGTTAGGTTTGGGTTAGGTTTGGGTTAGGTTTGGGTTAGGTTTGGGTTAGGTTTGGGTTAGGTTTGGGTTAGGTTTGGGTTAGGTTAGGTTAGGTTAGGTTAGGTTAGGTTAGGTTAGGTTAGGTTAGGTTAGGTTAGGTTAGGTTAGGTTAGGTTAGGTTAGGTTAGGTTAGGTTAGGTTAGGTTAGGTTAGGTTAGGTTAGGTTAGGTTAGGTTAGGTTAGGTTAGGTTAGGTTAGGTTAGGTTAGGTTAGGTTAGGTTAGGTTAGGTTAGGTTAGGTTAGGTTAGGTTAGGTTAGGTTAGGTTAGGTTAGGTTAGGTTAGGTTAGGTTAGGTTAGGTTAGGTTAGGTTAGGTTAGGTTAGGTTAGGTTAGGTTAGGTTAGGTTAGGTTAGGTTAGGTTAGGTTAGGTTAGGTTAGGTTAGGTTAGGTTAGGTTAGGTTAGGTTAGGTTAGGTTAGGTTAGGTTAGGTTAGGTTAGGTTAGGTTAGGTTAGGTTAGGTTAGGTTAGGTTAGGTTAGGTTAGGTTAGGTTAGGTTAGGTTAGGTTAGGTTAGGTTAGGTTAGGTTAGGTTAGGTTAGGTTAGGTTAGGTTAGGTTAGGTTAGGTTAGGTTAGGTTAGGTTAGGTTAGGTTAGGTTAGGTTAGGTTAGGTTAGGTTAGGTTAGGTTAGGTTAGGTTAGGTTAGGTTAGGTTAGGTTAGGTTAGGTTAGGTTAGGTTAGGTTAGGTTAGGTTAGGTTAGGTTAGGTTAGGTTAGGTTAGGTTAGGTTAGGTTAGGTTAGGTTAGGTTAGGTTAGGTTAGGTTAGGTTAGGTTAGGTTAGGTTAGGTTAGGTTAGGTTAGGTTAGGTTAGGTTAGGTTAGGTTAGGTTAGGTTAGGTTAGGTTAGGTTAGGTTAGGTTAGGTTAGGTTAGGTTAGGTTAGGTTAGGTTAGGTTAGGTTAGGTTAGGTTAGGTTAGGTTAGGTTAGGTTAGGTTAGGTTAGGTTAGGTTAGGTTAGGTTAGGTTAGGTTAGGTTAGGTTAGGTTAGGTTAGGTTAGGTTAGGTTAGGTTAGGTTAGGTTAGGTTAGGTTAGGTTAGGTTAGGTTAGGTTAGGTTAGGTTAGGTTAGGTTAGGTTAGGTTAGGTTAGGTTAGGTTAGGTTAGGTTAGGTTAGGTTAGGTTAGGTTAGGTTAGGTTAGGTTAGGTTAGGTTAGGTTAGGTTAGGTTAGGTTAGGTTAGGTTAGGTTAGGTTAGGTTAGGTTAGGTTAGGTTAGGTTAGGTTAGGTTAGGTTAGGTTAGGTTAGGTTAGGTTAGGTTAGGTTAGGTTAGGTTAGGTTAGGTTAGGTTAGGTTAGGTTAGGTTAGGTTAGGTTAGGTTAGGTTAGGTTAGGTTAGGTTAGGTTAGGTTAGGTTAGGTTAGGTTAGGTTAGGTTAGGTTAGGTTAGGTTAGGTTAGGTTAGGTTAGGTTAGGTTAGGTTAGGTTAGGTTAGGTTAGGTTAGGTTAGGTTAGGTTAGGTTAGGTTAGGTTAGGTTAGGTTAGGTTAGGTTAGGTTAGGTTAGGTTAGGTTAGGTTAGGTTAGGTTAGGTTAGGTTAGGTTAGGTTAGGTTAGGTTAGGTTAGGTTAGGTTAGGTTAGGTTAGGTTAGGTTAGGTTAGGTTAGGTTAGGTTAGGTTAGGTTAGGTTAGGTTAGGTTAGGTTAGGTTAGGTTAGGTTAGGTTAGGTTAGGTTAGGTTAGGTTAGGTTAGGTTAGGTTAGGTTAGGTTAGGTTAGGTTAGGTTAGGTTAGGTTAGGTTAGGTTAGGTTAGGTTAGGTTAGGTTAGGTTAGGTTAGGTTAGGTTAGGTTAGGTTAGGTTAGGTTAGGTTAGGTTAGGTTAGGTTAGGTTAGGTTAGGTTAGGTTAGGTTAGGTTAGGTTAGGTTAGGTTAGGTTAGGTTAGGTTAGGTTAGGTTAGGTTAGGTTAGGTTAGGTTAGGTTAGGTTAGGTTAGGTTAGGTTAGGTTAGGTTAGGTTAGGTTAGGTTAGGTTAGGTTAGGTTAGGTTAGGTTAGGTTAGGTTAGGTTAGGTTAGGTTAGGTTAGGTTAGGTTAGGTTAGGTTAGGTTAGGTTAGGTTAGGTTAGGTTAGGTTAGGTTAGGTTAGGTTAGGTTAGGTTAGGTTAGGTTAGGTTAGGTTAGGTTAGGTTAGGTTAGGTTAGGTTAGGTTAGGTTAGGTTAGGTTAGGTTAGGTTAGGTTAGGTTAGGTTAGGTTAGGTTAGGTTAGGTTAGGTTAGGTTAGGTTAGGTTAGGTTAGGTTAGGTTAGGTTAGGTTAGGTTAGGTTAGGTTAGGTTAGGTTAGGTTAGGTTAGGTTAGGTTAGGTTAGGTTAGGTTAGGTTAGGTTAGGTTAGGTTAGGTTAGGTTAGGTTAGGTTAGGTTAGGTTAGGTTAGGTTAGGTTAGGTTAGGTTAGGTTAGGTTAGGTTAGGTTAGGTTAGGTTAGGTTAGGTTAGGTTAGGTTAGGTTAGGTTAGGTTAGGTTAGGTTAGGTTAGGTTAGGTTAGGTTAGGTTAGGTTAGGTTAGGTTAGGTTAGGTTAGGTTAGGTTAGGTTAGGTTAGGTTAGGTTAGGTTAGGTTAGGTTAGGTTAGGTTAGGTTAGGTTAGGTTAGGTTAGGTTAGGTTAGGTTAGGTTAGGTTAGGTTAGGTTAGGTTAGGTTAGGTTAGGTTAGGTTAGGTTAGGTTAGGTTAGGTTAGGTTAGGTTAGGTTAGGTTAGGTTAGGTTAGGTTAGGTTAGGTTAGGTTAGGTTAGGTTAGGTTAGGTTAGGTTAGGTTAGGTTAGGTTAGGTTAGGTTAGGTTAGGTTAGGTTAGGTTAGGTTAGGTTAGGTTAGGTTAGGTTAGGTTAGGTTAGGTTAGGTTAGGTTAGGTTAGGTTAGGTTAGGTTAGGTTAGGTTAGGTTAGGTTAGGTTAGGTTAGGTTAGGTTAGGTTAGGTTAGGTTAGGTTAGGTTAGGTTAGGTTAGGTTAGGTTAGGTTAGGTTAGGTTAGGTTAGGTTAGGTTAGGTTAGGTTAGGTTAGGTTAGGTTAGGTTAGGTTAGGTTAGGTTAGGTTAGGTTAGGTTAGGTTAGGTTAGGTTAGGTTAGGTTAGGTTAGGTTAGGTTAGGTTAGGTTAGGTTAGGTTAGGTTAGGTTAGGTTAGGTTAGGTTAGGTTAGGTTAGGTTAGGTTAGGTTAGGTTAGGTTAGGTTAGGTTAGGTTAGGTTAGGTTAGGTTAGGTTAGGTTAGGTTAGGTTAGGTTAGGTTAGGTTAGGTTAGGTTAGGTTAGGTTAGGTTAGGTTAGGTTAGGTTAGGTTAGGTTAGGTTAGGTTAGGTTAGGTTAGGTTAGGTTAGGTTAGGTTAGGTTAGGTTAGGTTAGGTTAGGTTAGGTTAGGTTAGGTTAGGTTAGGTTAGGTTAGGTTAGGTTAGGTTAGGTTAGGTTAGGTTAGGTTAGGTTAGGTTAGGTTAGGTTAGGTTAGGTTAGGTTAGGTTAGGTTAGGTTAGGTTAGGTTAGGTTAGGTTAGGTTAGGTTAGGTTAGGTTAGGTTAGGTTAGGTTAGGTTAGGTTAGGTTAGGTTAGGTTAGGTTAGGTTAGGTTAGGTTAGGTTAGGTTAGGTTAGGTTAGGTTAGGTTAGGTTAGGTTAGGTTAGGTTAGGTTAGGTTAGGTTAGGTTAGGTTAGGTTAGGTTAGGTTAGGTTAGGTTAGGTTAGGTTAGGTTAGGTTAGGTTAGGTTAGGTTAGGTTAGGTTAGGTTAGGTTAGGTTAGGTTAGGTTAGGTTAGGTTAGGTTAGGTTAGGTTAGGTTAGGTTAGGTTAGGTTAGGTTAGGTTAGGTTAGGTTAGGTTAGGTTAGGTTAGGTTAGGTTAGGTTAGGTTAGGTTAGGTTAGGTTAGGTTAGGTTAGGTTAGGTTAGGTTAGGTTAGGTTAGGTTAGGTTAGGTTAGGTTAGGTTAGGTTAGGTTAGGTTAGGTTAGGTTAGGTTAGGTTAGGTTAGGTTAGGTTAGGTTAGGTTAGGTTAGGTTAGGTTAGGTTAGGTTAGGTTAGGTTAGGTTAGGTTAGGTTAGGTTAGGTTAGGTTAGGTTAGGTTAGGTTAGGTTAGGTTAGGTTAGGTTAGGTTAGGTTAGGTTAGGTTAGGTTAGGTTAGGTTAGGTTAGGTTAGGTTAGGTTAGGTTAGGTTAGGTTAGGTTAGGTTAGGTTAGGTTAGGTTAGGTTAGGTTAGGTTAGGTTAGGTTAGGTTAGGTTAGGTTAGGTTAGGTTAGGTTAGGTTAGGTTAGGTTAGGTTAGGTTAGGTTAGGTTAGGTTAGGTTAGGTTAGGTTAGGTTAGGTTAGGTTAGGTTAGGTTAGGTTAGGTTAGGTTAGGTTAGGTTAGGTTAGGTTAGGTTAGGTTAGGTTAGGTTAGGTTAGGTTAGGTTAGGTTAGGTTAGGTTAGGTTAGGTTAGGTTAGGTTAGGTTAGGTTAGGTTAGGTTAGGTTAGGTTAGGTTAGGTTAGGTTAGGTTAGGTTAGGTTAGGTTAGGTTAGGTTAGGTTAGGTTAGGTTAGGTTAGGTTAGGTTAGGTTAGGTTAGGTTAGGTTAGGTTAGGTTAGGTTAGGTTAGGTTAGGTTAGGTTAGGTTAGGTTAGGTTAGGTTAGGTTAGGTTAGGTTAGGTTAGGTTAGGTTAGGTTAGGTTAGGTTAGGTTAGGTTAGGTTAGGTTAGGTTAGGTTAGGTTAGGTTAGGTTAGGTTAGGTTAGGTTAGGTTAGGTTAGGTTAGGTTAGGTTAGGTTAGGTTAGGTTAGGTTAGGTTAGGTTAGGTTAGGTTAGGTTAGGTTAGGTTAGGTTAGGTTAGGTTAGGTTAGGTTAGGTTAGGTTAGGTTAGGTTAGGTTAGGTTAGGTTAGGTTAGGTTAGGTTAGGTTAGGTTAGGTTAGGTTAGGTTAGGTTAGGTTAGGTTAGGTTAGGTTAGGTTAGGTTAGGTTAGGTTAGGTTAGGTTAGGTTAGGTTAGGTTAGGTTAGGTTAGGTTAGGTTAGGTTAGGTTAGGTTAGGTTAGGTTAGGTTAGGTTAGGTTAGGTTAGGTTAGGTTAGGTTAGGTTAGGTTAGGTTAGGTTAGGTTAGGTTAGGTTAGGTTAGGTTAGGTTAGGTTAGGTTAGGTTAGGTTAGGTTAGGTTAGGTTAGGTTAGGTTAGGTTAGGTTAGGTTAGGTTAGGTTAGGTTAGGTTAGGTTAGGTTAGGTTAGGTTAGGTTAGGTTAGGTTAGGTTAGGTTAGGTTAGGTTAGGTTAGGTTAGGTTAGGTTAGGTTAGGTTAGGTTAGGTTAGGTTAGGTTAGGTTAGGTTAGGTTAGGTTAGGTTAGGTTAGGTTAGGTTAGGTTAGGTTAGGTTAGGTTAGGTTAGGTTAGGTTAGGTTAGGTTAGGTTAGGTTAGGTTAGGTTAGGTTAGGTTAGGTTAGGTTAGGTTAGGTTAGGTTAGGTTAGGTTAGGTTAGGTTAGGTTAGGTTAGGTTAGGTTAGGTTAGGTTAGGTTAGGTTAGGTTAGGTTAGGTTAGGTTAGGTTAGGTTAGGTTAGGTTAGGTTAGGTTAGGTTAGGTTAGGTTAGGTTAGGTTAGGTTAGGTTAGGTTAGGTTAGGTTAGGTTAGGTTAGGTTAGGTTAGGTTAGGTTAGGTTAGGTTAGGTTAGGTTAGGTTAGGTTAGGTTAGGTTAGGTTAGGTTAGGTTAGGTTAGGTTAGGTTAGGTTAGGTTAGGTTAGGTTAGGTTAGGTTAGGTTAGGTTAGGTTAGGTTAGGTTAGGTTAGGTTAGGTTAGGTTAGGTTAGGTTAGGTTAGGTTAGGTTAGGTTAGGTTAGGTTAGGTTAGGTTAGGTTAGGTTAGGTTAGGTTAGGTTAGGTTAGGTTAGGTTAGGTTAGGTTAGGTTAGGTTAGGTTAGGTTAGGTTAGGTTAGGTTAGGTTAGGTTAGGTTAGGTTAGGTTAGGTTAGGTTAGGTTAGGTTAGGTTAGGTTAGGTTAGGTTAGGTTAGGTTAGGTTAGGTTAGGTTAGGTTAGGTTAGGTTAGGTTAGGTTAGGTTAGGTTAGGTTAGGTTAGGTTAGGTTAGGTTAGGTTAGGTTAGGTTAGGTTAGGTTAGGTTAGGTTAGGTTAGGTTAGGTTAGGTTAGGTTAGGTTAGGTTAGGTTAGGTTAGGTTAGGTTAGGTTAGGTTAGGTTAGGTTAGGTTAGGTTAGGTTAGGTTAGGTTAGGTTAGGTTAGGTTAGGTTAGGTTAGGTTAGGTTAGGTTAGGTTAGGTTAGGTTAGGTTAGGTTAGGTTAGGTTAGGTTAGGTTAGGTTAGGTTAGGTTAGGTTAGGTTAGGTTAGGTTAGGTTAGGTTAGGTTAGGTTAGGTTAGGTTAGGTTAGGTTAGGTTAGGTTAGGTTAGGTTAGGTTAGGTTAGGTTAGGTTAGGTTAGGTTAGGTTAGGTTAGGTTAGGTTAGGTTAGGTTAGGTTAGGTTAGGTTAGGTTAGGTTAGGTTAGGTTAGGTTAGGTTAGGTTAGGTTAGGTTAGGTTAGGTTAGGTTAGGTTAGGTTAGGTTAGGTTAGGTTAGGTTAGGTTAGGTTAGGTTAGGTTAGGTTAGGTTAGGTTAGGTTAGGTTAGGT